>CM070609.1:12109329-14584372 GCA_036346395.1 Hsuehochloa calcarea
ATATACAACGATAATAATAAATCAACAGCATTCAATAACTTTATTATCATCACATGTACTTCTATTTGATTCACATCCATCAATCTCAAATATCAATGCAACTCTAGTCTATATGTCCACATGCACTTCTTTTCGCGTATACCGGTATAGCGTGAGTGAATGCTCGCGACAACATTCACTCTCAAGCCCGTTCCTCCTCAAGGATCGGGGACCTCCTCCACTCCCGTGGAGTTGTGATCAATCATGATCACCTTCTCTTATGCAAAGATGCTTATGAATGCAAACATGCAAACTCCATCATAAACATCATATCCAACTTTCATCATGCTTGTCAACAAAGATATAAACATACCAATTCATTGTTTGCAATTAAACCAAATAAAAGCACAACAATAATGGTAATAGAAGATAAAGAAAACGATGATCGATCATTGATCATTTATCTACCATGCACTTGCTGTACTAGTTGCGACGCACAATTTGACTAGCAGATGGCAACAAGCACGACGCTTCTCCTACATTAAATACACACATCTCAATACAAGCTACAGCATCATAAGAATAACAATCAATATACATCGCTCCTACACGTCCCCAAATATAACACGTTACGCCGGTACCGAAAAGTTACCCATAGCTGTCTCGGTACTAAAACGAACGTAACTTTTGACTCGAAAGTCCGATCACAACAAACCACCCCATTCTGGATTCTTCACAAGATTATCCACATTTTCTTAGATTACGAAGACTTCTAATTAAATCATCTAACCCTCCGTATTTAGCCCGGAAAACCGATCTGTCCGCTTCGGAACAGCAGTCTTACTAAATTCATAACTTTTGTTTTACTCAACCAAAATGCGCGTTCTCAGATTCTACAGAACCATTGGACAATTATCTACGACTTTCATGTAGATCAAAAACTCTAATTAATCTGTTTACTATTTTTAATCTACAGTCTACCAAAACAGCGCCGAAAGACGACAACCGTAAAAACAGCAGTCTTCCGAAAAACATAACTCAAAATCTACTTGTCCGATTGACATAACAAAATATGCTATAGAAAGATGTCGAAATTGTCTACGATTAACTAGTAGATGAGATTTCCAAAATCCGCCATTAAGGTATCCGAATAAACCGTACGGCCGAACAGCAGGCTAACGGATCTATTAATCGACCTCTCTATTAGAAAAATTAAACCTCTCTAATTAATCTCAGTTATAATCTCTAATTGACATAGCAAAACAGAGAGAACATGTATTACACCTGGTTTTCCACGCGCAGGAGACTCGCAGCCTTTCACGCGGCCGAGAAAAATCCAAGCGGCGGCGCCACGAGGAGAAAACGAACAGCGGTCGGTAGCGATCGGCGGCTCTCGGCTCGGTGAAATCCTGATAGGCGATTAGCGGCCACGAGATCCAGCGACTTCCACGCAGGCAAAGCAGCGGCAGCAGCGCAACGCAGGTGGAGGCACTCGGGTGATCCAGCGTAGCGACCAAGCGCCGAGGGGACAGCGACCACGCACATGCGCCAGGGCGCGGCGCGGCTTTCGGTGGCGCGCAGCCTTCTGGCTCAAAGCGTAGGCGCAAGCGATGCACAAGACAGCGCACCTTGGCTTCTACCGAATCAAGCGTGCGAGGAAAAGAATCGGCGTAGCAAGAAATAGGCCCAGTTGGCGGTGCGGGAAAAAAATCTGACCACGGGAGAAAAGCAATCTGGTTGGCGGCGGTGGGAAAGAAAATAAAAACTAGGGTTTTCTAAAATCCAAGATCTATTTATATATCTCTCAAAAAAATTCTAAAATTCTATTTTCACAAATTCTTTTTTTTAATTACGCACAAGCCCTTAAGACGCGATTGTTAATATTATTATTATTTTTCAGAGTATTACAGACATCAACACATCAAGGAGGATCATGCATCGGATAGGATTTACAACTACCATTATCCCAAACATAGCAGTTTTATATCAAACATATACGTATGCATAATAGATTATGCAAAAATAAGTACAATAATTAAAATAGTAGGATCAACATGGTCAAAAGGGGTGCTTTCTTTACTCTAGTTTCTCTAAATATGATAGTGTAGGATCGTCAAAAAATCTGTTCGAGCAATCAGCGTCTATTCGAAAAAGAGCCGAAACAAATTAAATAAGGAAAAATAATTTTAACAGTAACCAAATCTAAATATTTTTTCCATATTCAGATAGATCATGATTTTATATGAATTTATAAAAAAATCATCTCATTTGGAGTTTTTATGCCAAAAGTTAATAACGTTTTAATTTGATTTGGTTTGAAAATTCCACAAAAAAGAAAAGGTGACGTCGAAAGCGTATTTTCTAAGGTTTACGCTTTCCAATAGAGAAAGTGTAGTCTCCTCTAAGCTTTACTGAGGTTTACCCTTTCTAACATAGAAAGCGTATTATCCTCTGAATTTTACTAAGGTTTACGCTTTCCAACAAAGAAAGCGTATTTCCTCATAACTAAAAGTGACTTTTCTATTTTTCTTCTAATTTTCATTAAT
Organism: Hsuehochloa calcarea; assembly: GCA_036346395.1. Classification (NCBI taxonomy): domain Eukaryota; kingdom Viridiplantae; phylum Streptophyta; class Magnoliopsida; order Poales; family Poaceae; genus Hsuehochloa; species Hsuehochloa calcarea. The sequence goes on from CM070609.1 coordinate 12,111,855, forward strand.
CTTACATGTTGGGCCTACCTGTCATTGACTCGTTCATTAAACATGTTTAAAATTAGATTTTAAGTATCTTTTTAGGTGGTCCCACATGTCATCGACTTAGTGCTTTTTAACTACTGTCATTTTGGGCTAACTATCGTTTTAAACCTATGGATCCAACTAGTAGAGAGAAAGGGTGAGATGAGTAGCATGTGCGGCCGTGAGGAAGAGAAGCTCGCGGTGGCAAAGCTCGCGAGGAAAGGCTCGGGGAAGTTCGAAAATGGGTAGAGGGGACCAAAGCGATGCAAGGGGAGGCAGAGGTGGCCGACGAGGTGGACGACATCGGCGGTGCAATGGCGAGTGGCGGTGAAAACTCTCGGGTGAACATGACATTCACGCTAAGGTCAAAGATTAGGCGGGCTTGAATCTCAAATCGGCTTAGGGTGCTATTGCAATGCCGTTAGGCATGGCTCAGGGCCCTAGGGTAGCCTGAGGCGAGCCAGCGGCAACTTCCCGCAGCGGCGCCATGAGATTCATTCTTGATTATGGCACAAATGCTCTACCCTTTTCAAATTAAAGGAGGCTTATGCTATAATAGCTTACCACGATCACGAGGAAGCTATGAACGGAGGCAGACAAGGGTTGAGACGGCCTAACGGCGATGATCAAAGACAATGGCGACAAGCTTGACAGTGAGAAACCGCCCTGGTGGAAATCAACTGAAATAAAGCACATGCATAGCTTCATGGGAGGTCATAGATGGATAAAACTGCTTCAGTGAGGTCAAGAGCTCACTGGAGAGACGTTGTCGTCTACGGCGGTGGAGACAGGGGGGGCTCATGGTGGCAGCTCCGTGTGGACAAGGATGGCTGAAATGAGCGGTGCGAGGAGGTACAGTGAGATGAGGTGATGCTCGAACCGGGCACAAAGTCAACCGGGACTCACCGAGCTTGGCGATCCTCTGCGACTACCTCGGTGTCGGAGGAAGAAGGTCCAATTGCAGCGCTACACTACAATCGAAGAGCAGAGAAGTGACGGGATGATTGAGTGGGCAAAATGGCACAGGATGACATGCACGTCGAGGGTTCACCAGGACATTGTTGTACTTTGATGGAGTGTGTGCGCCAGAGCTCGGGACGATGCAGTGTTCCAGGCGAGTGGGTGGATTAAACTTACCGAGGAGGGGAGAAATGAAAATGTCAAGGTAAGTGAAGTGTTTTGACACGCTCGGGAGAGATTCAAGTAGCGAGATGGAGATAAGAATGGCGATGAGAAAAATGCAGGCGGCTCGGGTTCTCGCATTTATTTCACGCAGCGACGAGTCCCAGGAAGAGAGGAGTGGTGGTTGGGGCACGTGAGTCTGGGCAGAGGTAATGGCGGTAGGTGGAGGTCAAAAACAATGGACGGCGGGTGGAAACCATGAGCGAGCTGGCGGAGCACTCGCTAGTGAGCTGGAGAGGCGAGTGGTGAGGTGGAAGAAGAAACCTAGCAGTGGGTCCCACCTGTTAGTGAGTAGAGAGAGAGATGTAATGTGGATTTTGGGATTAAGTGGCTGAGAGGTTGAGGGAATTTTTACATATATATATATATATATATATATATATATATATATATATATATATATATATATATATATAGCTCAGACATTTACGAAAAAAATTTAGAGGACTTATGACTCCCTATAGTTTCTTATGTAAATTTATTATAATTTAATATGTTTTGTGATTTTCTCCTAAATCTCACAAGCTACTGTTTTCATGAACTGTATTATTACTTTAGATGAAATTTTCTCAAAAGGTATTCAATAAATTTCTCCCTAAGTAAATATGCATAAAATTATTCTCTCGCCTATTTTTATTCTATTTTCCATAAAATTCTTACAATTCATGTTTGATGAAATTTTATTATTTATTTTACACCAAGAGTTCAACAAGCATGCATAAATGATTTTCCTTATGGAATAATATCCAAAAAATTATTTTCTCAATTATTTTCACTATATCTCCCCAAAATGGAATTTTGGGATGTTACAGCGGCGCCTTGGCCATGGAAGTGAGACGTAGCATCCTCGTCACCGATTTGGTGTGCAACTGTAGTCCGACTTTTTGAAAGTTTTTCCAATCCAAGATGTAAGTTCTCCCCCAAATCTTAGGGTTTGTGATGAGAAGTTTTGAAATTGAAAGGTGTAAATTCCATAGGAAAGTTATTGAATTTGAAAGTTTTTACCATGGTTGAAAGTTATCGCATTTGAAAGTTTTCACCTCAGTTGAAAGTTGCCAAATTTGAAAGCTTTTTTTTACTCAGTTGAGAAGTTACCAAGTTTGAAAGCTATTTTTACCGCAGATGAAACTTGCGAATCTGAAAACTATTTTTACCTCACTTGAAAGTTGTGAATTTGAAAGATTTTTAGCGTAGTTGATAGGTGTCATGTGAAAGTTGCCGTTGAAACTACGTCGTCCTAGACCGCATTGACTAGGATCGTTCCGACATGAAACTGTGTCGACTGGCGCGCGTGCGGGTAATAGCACTCCCCTTCAAATGGTTACTTATGTTGGCAAACTTGGGCCTGGGCCGGCCGACCTTGGCCCATGGTGGGCTCCTCATCCTTCTCTAGTCTATTTATAGGTTGTTCCACTTCCAATCGTTGTACATACTAAGAGAGAGGAGGAATAAAGAGAAAGAAAGAAGAAGATCCCCATCTCTTTGTCTATTTTACTTTCTGTACTTGTGTAGGCCCGATTCTCCTTCCTCTATGATGGTGATCATCGGACCAGACTCGTGGATGATGGTTGCATAACACATTATTAGCACGACTACACACTCTACCCTACTTCTAGGCCTCCTTTACAAGCATTGAGAAGGTAATAATTGATGAACAATGACACCGTTTTGTAGATTGGATCGCTTTCTAGATTGCTTTTATTCCGTACAATTTTTGCATTCTAGAATGGTTTTATGTTTTCACAGTGCAAATTACTCTAATCTCTACAAGCTAACTTGTATTCGTTGGCACAATGCCGATCGGAAGATTTAAAAGAAGGATTGTTGATTGTGTCGTGGAGAGAGCAAGAAAACAAAAAACTGGTGCCGGTGCTCGCACGCATGCGAGACGCACACCCACACGGGAGAACCGCTGCCGGCCCCTACACAAGTGCACCCCACCGGATTCCACACGGGAGCGTCGTCGCCGCGCCACTCGCCTCTGCACGGGCTCGCTGTCGCTGCGCTGCACACCCTCCTACACGTAAGCGCCGACCTCGAACTGCTCGCCCTCCCACAAGGGCGTGCCATCGCCGCACCGCTCGCCTCCCGCACGGGTGTGCCACCACCTGCACGCGACCCCTCGCGCCACCGCCACCAGCCACTATGGTTGGGAAACAGTCGCCGCTCGGCCTGCATGGGCCACCTGAGTGAAATCTGACCCACGGGGAAGGGGCCAAGGGGGCCTCCATATTTTACAGAGAGGCCCATAGATTTTTTAAAAAAATTACACAAAAAATTTCTCAGAATGGAAAATTAGCGTATAAGCCCTTGAAAATTGCAGAATTTACCAAAAAATTCATATTCCAGCATAAGCCCTTGAAGTATGTTTAGCACTGTTGTAATTATTTTCTATGCTTTTCTGTATTTATTCACTATTTTGATTAATCGTAATTGCTTAAATTACCTTTGATCACTGAAATTAACAGTAAAATTATAGACAAATGCGTAAAAAAATTGGAACATTACAAGAGTATTTTGTACCATTATCCAATTTATTTCATGTATTTTACCTACAAAAATTTATGTACTTCTTGTATGCACATGTAGATGGCAGGCATCACGAACCGAGAGTTCGAGGAGTTGGCCCAGCACGTCCAAAACTACTTGACTTAGGCTTCCAATGTCGAGATTATACTTGGAGCCAAGAATCTTCACACTGCCATTGGGATTGGTGCGTCGAAAGATGCCAAACCCACCCCTGAGGAAAATGATCAAATACTTCATATTCTCAGGCACCATCTCTACCTCACACTCAAGAATGAGTACATGGCAGAGGAGTATACCATCCTTCCTCAGGCAGAGCAGGAATGGATCAGACTGAGGTTTGCTGACTTCAAGACCATGGGAGAATACAATTCTACCTTGCACAGGATATGTACCAATCTTCAACTCTGTGTAGTGTAGCCTACGCACAACTATCGCCAAGACGGCTACAAGGACGATGCCGAATTGATTGATATTATGCAGGTTGCAAAGGCTTAGGATGACGTTCTCCGCAAGAATTTCATCGCGCAGCCACCTGGGAGCTCTACTGGTCGTGAGGCCAATGATGGGAGCTTCAAGGTGCAGAAACCAATAATGAAGAAAATGGGAAGGAAGGTCAAGGCCGCAGCCCAGAATGGCAAGCCAAATGCTCCGAAGGAAAACAAGGCCAGCAAGACAAAGCGGATCGACAAGCCCTATGGTCAACAAGACCAAACCTGCTACAAGTGTGGCAAGTGGGGGCATTGGCCGTGGATCTGTGAAGAACCGAAACAGGTCGTCGATGCTTTTCAGGCCAAAAATAAGAATGGCGGCAAAGGGCGCCATGAAACCCACTTTGCCTTCGCCGAGCGGGAGGACTCGCAGCAGCTGCCTGCACCGATGGAGGTTGACTCCACTCTTGCAGCTGCACCCCCCCCTTGATATTGCAGTAGTCACCGTCATGATTTCCCAGGAAGAGCATCTCACCTCTGAGAAGATAGCAGTTGAAGTCTCTGACTTCTTGGTAGACTCAGTCTAGTGCACAGAATGCACTTAGACTTTAAATGTCATTTATTTTGTGTGTGGATGGAATAAGTCATACTTTGGCATAGATGATGGTTATATGCTCGTGTATAGCCTTAAACAATTTATTTCTCGTGATGGTTGGATGATATTATTTTATTCATTCATTAATTCTGTTAATAATAGCATGATGTGTTCGATATTTGAAGTATTTTATTTATATATTGGTTGCTTCCTGCTACATATTAATACAATACTTTATATCAAAACGCGTGTGGCACCCTATGGAGGAAGTGTACTTAGCCGATAGCGGCAACGAATACCATCTTGAGAGAGGTGAAATTCTCTCAGTCGATTATCAAGAATACTGGTAGTCTTACGACAATCGCAGGTAGCGAAGCTTGTATAATAGGCTCAGGAAGGCCATAATTATACTCCATACGGGGACAACTTTGGTCATTAAAGAAGTCTTGTTGTATCCAGAATCGACTAGAACTGTCCTAAGTTTTAAAGATATTCACGCTAACGGTTTCCACGTAGAGACTAAAGAAGAGTATGGTATGGAATACTTGGTTGTTGCAAAGCGTGAAGAAAGTGAAAAAGGGTATTAAAATGACTTTCTTCATTTGAGACTGGGCTATAATACACTAATATTTAGGCAACTGCGTCCTATACTGCCCTGAAAACTATATTTAAAAGCTCTGAACTTTTTTATCTCTGACAAGATAGATTAGGCCACTCAGGTCTTATGATGATGAGAAATATCATTAACAATTCACAGAGACATAATATCAATGTAAATAATTTTCTGGATCAGGAAGATTTTGTGTGCCCTGTATGTACCACCAGGAAATTAATTACTGGACCTTCTGCTCTGAAAGTGAATGATGAAGTCCTTACATTCCTAGAACGTATAAAACAAGATATTTGTGGTCCTATACAGCCCTGGTCAGGGCCTTTTAGATATTTTATTGTGCTCATTGATGCTTCCTCGAAATGGTCGCACACATGTTTATTGTCTACGAGAAATCATGCTTTTGCAAAGCTAATCTCGCAGATAATTAAAAATAAAAATAATTTCTCTGATCATCATGTGAAGTCCATCAGAATGGACAACACCAGATAATTTACTTCAGAGGCATTTGATGATTACTGCATGGCAATGGGAATTAAAGTTGAGCATTTCGTACCACATGTCCACACCCAGAATGGACTGGCAGAGACATAATTAAAATGATTAAATTTATTATCCGATCGCTTCTGTAGAATTGTAATTTATCAACTACATGTTAGGGACACACAGTCCTGCACGCAGCAACTCTCATCAACTTTAAACCATCGGCATATAACATCCATTCACCTATACAACTAGTGCAAGGATCAGCACCTAAAATTTCTCATCTTCGTAGATTTGGTTGCAAGGTTTATGTACTTATATCATAACCACAGTGAACTGCATTGGGCCCTCTCCGAAAGTCTGGGATATACATTGGTTATGAGATAACATCCATAATCAGGTATTTGGACCCTATGATGGGAGATTTGCATACTGCCCGATTCGCTGATAGTATATTTGATGATGATAGTTTTCCGTCATTAGAGGGAGGAAATCAACCCCTTGATGAAAAATATTGGGAAATAACATAGCAAGCCACGGGAATCCATGTGCATGACCCACGCACAAATGAAGCAAATAGAGAAGTCCAGAAGATCATTGATTTACAAGCATTAGCGAATCAACTACCTGACCACTTTAGTGATTTGAAGAGCGTAACCAAGTCGCATGTGTCTGCACGCAATTCACCGGAGAGGGTTGAAATACTGAAGAAAGTTGAAGGTACCCCTAATCCTGTCTAGAGGTATCAGAATAAAAGAACGAGAACTCCAGCCCCGCGAATCCCAAGTAGCCGGGGACGCCTGGTGAAAAAGGATAAGAATGACTTGACACAGTCGATCACCGAAGTTCCCAGGACCAGAATGGGAGCAAGTTGAGACCTTACACCAGTATGGAACCTTTAGAAAAAGGCATACCGGATTTGAATATCTCCATGGAAGGAGAAAACAGCACAAATGTGTTCGCACACATCGAGCTGAAAAACTAACGGGACTTGCCCCGTAATTGGAAGCAGCGGTGAGCAAGTAGAAGCATTAGAAGAACCACCCTATGAAGAAATAGCTATAAACTATGTGACTACGGAAGAGTCTATGAATAGGATAATAGCCAATATCGATACTTATTTTGCAAAGAAAATCGGCACAATCATTGATCTTGATCCAAAGCCTGCATCGCTCGCTAAAGGTAAGAAAAGATTAGATTGGCAAGATTAGAAGGCCATAGAAACTGAATTCTTGTCTCTGAGTAAAAGAGAGGTGTTTGGGACTGTAAGCCGCACACCTCCTCATGTGCACCCCGTAGAGCACAAGTGGGTATTTATTCAAAACAGAAATAAAAATAATGAAGTTGTAAGATATAAAGCAAGACTCGTTGCACAAGGTTTCACTCAGCGTTCAGGACTTGATTATGAAGAAACCGATTCCCCGGTCATGGGCGGAGTTACCTTTAGATATTTAATCTCAATGGCATTGAACTTGAATTTACAAATGAAATTGATGGATGTGGTAACTTGGATTTAGACATTTATATGAAGGTACCTGAAGGTATCCATGTCCCAAACCAAGACAGAGCAAATAGAAATCTCTACAGTGTGGAAATCATAAAATCACTATACGGACTTAAGCAATCAGGCAGGATGTAGTATAATCGCTTGAGTGACTTTCTTGTAACACCCCAGCCCAACACAGAGCCTGGAATGCCACCACCCTACTCTTCCAACTAATAATTATCGACACACTATAAAATTACAGCAAGGAAATAACGATAATCATATCAATGGATCACAAAAAGGACATGCATAATTATAGATCAAACGACAATAAATAAGCAATGGGAATTATAACCAGGAAAATAATCCAAAATAACATCAACCAATGAATCCAAACTAATAAAGCAAATAGTCTAGTCCAAACGATGTCCTAAACTTTATTCAATCTCTAACATGTCCAAGTGTAATCCAATTCTGAATGAAAAGATTCTTATGGCAAATGATCATGTGTTATCCATGTGCTCTATTCGCTCTCAGCTACGGCGCCCTCGAAGATCACCTAAAGACAACAAAAGAGCAAGGGTGAGTCCACGACTCAGCAAACACATCCATAAACAACGAACAATAATAAATCCACAGCATTCAATAACTTCATTATCATCACAGGTACTTCTGTTTGATTCACATCCATTAATCTCATGTATCAATGCAAATCTAATCTACATGTCCACATGCACTTCTTTCGCGTATACCGGTATAGCATGAGTGAATGCTCGCGACAACATTCACTCTCAAGCCCGTTCCTCCATAAGGATCGGGGACCTCCTCCACTCCCGTGGAGTTGTGATCATTCATGATCACCTGCTCATATGCAAAGATGCTTATGTGTGTAAAATGCAAACTCCATCATAAACATCATATCCAACTTTCCATCATGCTTGTCAACAAAGATATAAACATACCAATTATTTGTTTGCAATTAAACAAAATAAAAGCACAACAATAATGGTAATAGAAGATAAAGAATCACGTGATCATCATTGATCGTTTGCGCCATGCACTTGCCTTTACTAGTTGCGACGCACAATTTGACTAGCAGATGGCAACAAGTACGACGCCTCTCCTACATTAAATACACAAATTTCAATACAAGCTACAGCAACAAGAATAGCAATCAATATACTTCGCTCCTACCCGTCCCCAAATATACCACGTTACTCCAGTACCGAATAGTTACCCATTACTGTCTTAGTACTAAAACGAACGTAACTTTTGACTCGAAAGTCCGATCACCACAAACCACCCCATTCTGGATTCTTTATAAAATTATCCACATTTTCTTAGATTACAAAGTCTTCTAATTAAATCATCTAACCCTCCGTATTTAGCCCAGAAAGCCGATCTGTCCGCTTCGGAACAGCAGTCTTACTAAATTCATAACTTTTGTTTTACTCAACCAAAATGCGCGTTCTCAGATTCTACAGAACCATTGGACAATTATCTACATCTTTCATGTAGATCAAAAACTCTAATTAGGCTATTTACTATTTTTAATCTACAGTCTACCAAAATAGCGCCGAAAGACGACAACCGCAAAAACAGCGGTCTTCCGAAAATCATAACTCGAATTCTACTTGTCCGATCGACATGATTAAATATGCTATAGAAAGATATCGAAATTATCTACAACTAACTGGTAGATGACATTTCCAAAATTCGCCATTAAGATATCCGAATAAAGCGTACAACGGAACGGCAGGCTAAACAAACCTATTAATCGATATCTCCCTGACTAATCCAACAAATCATTCTAGACTGCATGCATGTAAGAGGGGCACCTCCCATTGATCATCTAATCGAGTCCATATACCAAAACAATTCAACGTCTGGCGGCGGTGGCTTCCACGCCTGAAAGCGATCGGCGAAGACACCAAAGAAGATCGGCGGCGGCTTCGGCGGCGGCGGCCTCGGTCTGCAAAGAAATCTTCGGTTCGGCTCGCGAAGAGCGCAAAGAAAAAAACCAAGCGAGATCGGTCGGCAGAGAGCGGTAACATGGTCTCGGCGGCGAGCTTCACGCAGCGGAAGAACGCAGCCACGGAGCAGCGGCGGCAGCGACGGCTCCAAAGAAGAAGCTCAGCAGAGCAAAGCGACGCGGCTCCAGAAGCAGCACAGAAGCGGCAGCACGCGGCTAAGAGGCGGCTGCAGAAAAACAATTTGGCCGGCGGCGGCGCAAGCAGGAAAAAGAGATTGGCTGGCGGCGCGGTGGAATAGAAAAGCTATTAGGGTTTCTAGAAAACCCACAACCTATTTATATAGCTCATAAAAACTCTGAATTATCCCATTTCCACGTATACTAAATTCTTTAATTACGCACAAGCCCTAAATTCTTTAACTAATTAAATTATTATTATTATTGCTATTAATATGATTTTCAGAATATTACATTTCTGTACAAGAAAGGCTACATGAACAATAAAGATTGTCCATGTGTATTCATATGATGATCCCAGAATAGGTTTTGTATAATCTCAGTGTATGTAGATGAACGGAATATCATCAGAATCCTGGAAGATATTAAGGAAGCAAGCTCTTACCTAGAGTCAGAGTTCGAAATGAAATATTTGGATAAAACCAAATATTGCCTAGGCTTGCAGCTTGAGCATGTCCCTGAAGAGATATTAGTGCATCAGTCAGCCTACACTCAAAATGTGTTAGAAAGGTTCGGTTTTGAAAAGACATACCCTTTGAAAGTGTCGATGGTCGGGAGATCTGTGCAGCAAGACAAGGATCAGTACAGACCTAGAGAAGAAGGGAGGAAGTCATGAGACCTGAATTACCGTACTTAAGTGTAATAGGAGCACTCATGTATTTAGAAAACTGTACTAGACCAAACATTGCATTTGTCGTAAACCTATTAGTAAGGTATAGAACAGAACCTACCAAAAGGCATTGGTAGGGGATAAAGGACATCTTCCGATGTCTCCAAGGAAGCAAAGGCATCGGTCTATTCTACGAAAGAACTAAGACCTAACTATGACTAGCTATGCTGATGTCGGGTACCTGTCGGACCTGCATACAGCCAAGTCACAAACTGGCTATGTATTCCTATGTGGTAGAACTGCAATTTCATAGAAATCGTTTAAGCAAAGTTTTATATCGACTTCGACGAACCATTTAGAAATTATAGCACTGTACGAGACCTCACGAGAATGTGCTTGGCTTCAGCGGATGATTCACCACATCTAGCAGTCGTGTGGATTGAATACTGCGCAAACTCAAACTATTATCTATAAAGATAATGCAGCTTGTGTTACACAAGTGCAGGTGGGTTATGTGAAGAGTCATCTCACAAAGTATATCAACCACAAGTTCTTCTATGCTCATAAACTACAAAAGATGGACAAAATTAAAGTACTGCATACTAAGCTATGTGAAAATCTTGCAGATTTATTCACTAAATCACTTCCAGTATCTAGCTTTGAAAGGTGCATGCATGGAATTGGAATGGTGAGACTTAGAGAAGTGCAGAACTCAGGGGGAGAATCTTCGTGGACTTATTATTGAAATTTAATCACGAAGATCGAGTACCCAAAGAATAAATCCTGAAGATTAAATAAAATTGAGTGGATTGTATCATATACTCTTTCTCTAAATTTTTCCCACTGGGTTTTTGTGGAGTTTTTGACGAGGCATAAACATACCCAAAGGAGAGTGTTGGGAAACTTGGGTCTATATCGGCCGACCTTAGCCCATGGTGAACTCCTCATCCTTCTCTAGTCTATTTATAGGGGTTTCACTTCCAATCATTGTACGTACTGAGAGAGAAGATGAACAAAGAGAAAGAAAGAAGAAGTTTCCCTATCTTTGTGTCTATTTTACTTTCTATACTTGTGTATGTCCAATTCTCCTTCCTCTACGACGGTGATCATCAGACCGGACTCACCGACGGTGGTTGCATAACAACTTCAACCGCACACATTCATTCTAGGACGACGCTTACCTTTTTTTTTTTTACTAAAGGGAGTAAGTAGGATTTTATTCGGCCTATCTGTTATATATTTGGAACATCCATTTATATGGTGATTTATTCTTTCTCAAGTGAAAGTTATATTTTTCATCATTGGATTAAAATCAAAATCGAACACGCACACATGTCAAAACTAACCCAAGGGCTAGGAAAATCGACTTAATTAGATGTAACAAAAAATCAGGCAACTTAATAGCAAAGCCGTTATCTCTTAAGTTGACACTGGCCCTCTCTTTACTAGAAGCTAGGCGCGCTAAAATACTGTTTTGGTTCTTTTTTACTTGTTATTTTGGATATCAACACGGCCTCTAATACACACATTTGACTATTATTTTTTCTAATTACACATTATTAGAAATTATAAAAAATATAATGACATAAAAGTATTTTTTATGACAAAAATCTAGTGATAAAGATTGTCACATAACAAATCTAAATACTTTTGTGTATACTAGTGATCAAAGTTTTGAAACACTGATTGTATGTATTCTAAAACGACATCACGGGAGGGAGCAGCTGACTAGGATCACCAAATTAACGCATAAAAGATTAATCCGGGCTCTCGACTGACAAGTCCGTACATATTGCATGCAGCTGACGCACGGCCGGTAGCCGGAATATAGCTTCTCGCTAGCTTAATTATTGACGGGAGATCGATCGAGAGCTGACTCGGATTGGATTATTGATCGATGTGTACGCGCGCATATAATTTACGCGTTAATTAGCTAGCTAGCTTGCATATATGCATGCTTATCTCCCAAAAGTCAATTTGGACTATATATATTCCATATGCTTAGCATTTACCACAAATATCAGTAGCTTTTTTTTTGTGCAGCGTCATGAACTAGTCAAGCTAACCGATAATATTTGCATGCATGCTCTCTCTCTATATACTCCCGGATGTAGTTACTCTCACCTCTAATATAAGATGTGTGCGTGTGGGGGGTGTGATTAATACTTTCTACTCCCGGGTGTAGTTACTATCACCTCTAATGTACCATCTAAAAGAACTTTGTATACTCATTTATCACTTTCGGTATATTCATATATTAATTATAAGATACACCAATGCGAATCACACGAAAAAAATTACAACAGAGTTCATAGTTTTAGTATATTTTGTAAATACCTTCATATTCGTATATAAAAAGGAGTATGTCTAAAAAATTGAACTTGCCACCTCTAAAAATCTATAAAAACCACATAAATGATCTTATATATTCGTATACTACACATACATACTCTCGGTTGCGCAAGATACTCCCTACGTTTTGAGATACGGAATAGAGAGTATATCACTTTGAGTATACTTATATACTAATTATAAGATACTCCAATGCGAACCACACGAAAAAATTAAAAGAGAATCCAAAGTTTTTAACATATTTTGTAAATAACTTCATATTCGCATATAAAAAGGAGTATACCTACAAAATTATACATACCACCCCTAAAAAGGTATAAATACCACATAAGTGGTCTTATTTACTTGTATACTACGCATTCATACTCTCGATTGCGTAAGATACTCACTACGTTGTGAAATACATAATAGGGAGTAACTACACCCGGGAGTAACAAAAAGACTTCATATATATATATATATATATATATATATATATATATATATAGAGAGAGAGAGAGAGAGAGAGAGAGAGAGAGAGAGAGAGAGACTGTGTGTGAGAGGGAAATAATATTGTTGTACGTGGTGCCTGTCTACCGATATCTATCTAATGATCCTTTTCCTCAAAAAATAAAATAAAATATATATAATGATCCAAAGTGGCCGAAAGCCTACACACACATCGAGTATCATTCCGTCTCCATTGCCAATTCCTTCTTTCTTAGGAATCCAATTGACTCGATCGATCTCAACCAAATTCGACAAGTGACTGTGCACCACTAAATTAGTGCAATAAATTTAAGTTTCAAACATGTGAAACTCACCGTCGACTGTAGCAATTGCGACTAGCGTGAAACAAACCATCGACCAGGGGAAGCTAGCTAGGTAGGTAGGAGAGCAAAAGCCAGAGATACTATAGGAGGATGTGCTATGCATTAGCTAGCACGCCAAGCATACTATATACTCCTCCGATATCTTTTACTTGTGGTCGTCCTCGCTAGAACGAGCGTAGTCAACTTTTTAGAACTTTGGTCATTAATATACATAAAAGTATTTAGATTTTTATATAAATAGTATTCGTGAATTTATTATTTAAAAAACACTGTTATGCTTTTGACAATTTTTGCTAAATATTTAGAAAAATAATGGTCTAATGTGTATATTAGAGACGGTGTTGTTGTCCAAAATGATAATTAAAAGGGAACAGAGAGAGTAGAAGAATGGCAATCTTGTTCATCCCTCGTATCAACTATTAAAATCCACCGACATCTTTTCAAAAAACTAGAATTGTTTCTACTTAATTTCTCTCTTGTCCTCGAGCTTATGGAGTTACATTGTACGTCGTTACTACGTACGTATGCTGTGTAAAGTTTGTCACCAATTTGTTAATTCATCCAAACTAGATATTAAAATAAATGGATCTGTATTTCTAAGTCGTCTGAATTTTTCTTAAGTTGATCATCGGATTTTGTGTAGAGATATTGATGGGCCATATGATTTTGTGCTGATCCAACGGATAACAAATGTGGCTTTTTGCTCAATAAATTAAAATTCCAGCCACCTTACAAATAGGCAGCCCTTAATTGGACCAGTACACACACAGGTTGCTAGCGTATAAAGCTGTGGAATAATTCATAGTTTGGTAATATATATATCGCAATAGAAGAATCCTCTCAGCATGTTTCATGATATGGTATCTGTTAGCCGGCCACACAAAGATCGATGTCATGTTCAATTAATGTGCTAGCTAGATAGTACGTCTTGATAATCCATATATTCCTTCAAACTAACTTCAAAAAGAATCAACTACATTCAAAATAATGTTAAATTGGCTAGTTTAATTACATGCCTACTTGCTTTTGAGTTTTGAACAGATCGAGTTTGCATGCATTTCATGTGAGTGGCTCTAGCTATATATGAGCTTCCGGGAAGCCAAAAATCGACTCAAATCACTACAAAATTACGCCATTAATTAAGGGAATCAAATTAGCTAGAGAATTTAGCAATTGTGTGTCTAAATAAAGCAGTGCAACTTTACTTGTCGTACGTGGCATCCGCTTATCACAATTCGACACCAGTTAACCCCCTAAAAGCTACAGCTTGATCGAAGTTCTCTAGTTGGTTGATGGGCTAGTTAATTTATTGGATTTAATTCTCCAGTGGAAAATAGAAGAGGTGAAGTAGAGAATCGTCGACTCATGTTACACTTTCTTTCTTTCTTTTTTGCATCGATATTCGATCGATCAATGCATGGAATTATAAAGTAGTGTGTTTGGAAGACTAGCTTTCGTAATGAGCCGCAGAAAAGAAGCGAGATATCACTTGTAAACAATGGCGAAAAAAGAGGAAAGGATGAGACTTGCTACGTGGCAAGGCAACCTTTACATTCAAATCAAATATTCGCCGTCATCTTGTCGTGGAAAGGGGAAATGGTACATTTGTATTGCTAAGGATTAATTAGAGGTTTCAGATGTCATGCTAACGATCGGGCGTCTGTTGTATGTTGTAACAGTTCAGCTCAATTTGTTCTTGTTGTGTGCGATTAGCTATATATAATATCGTTTTCACGCAACTACAAGAATTGAAATTAATCTCCTACAGTAAGATGTTTAATTAATCACAAAAAAATTGTTTCTGTTAGAATGTGAAACAAATAAATAACAAAGTAGATCAAGAACAGTGAGACACCGATTTTTACGTGAAAAACCCTTTCGGGAAAAAAAAAACTACAGACACACGACGGCGATCTTCACTATATCAGAAAAAGTGTTTACAAAACGCAGGGATTTTCATGAGTCGTCAACTCTTCCCGTGTGGCTTACAAGGGGTATATATGGTGGTATAAAACTGACTCGAGTCAAAGACGGAAATAAATCCAAAAAAGTAGAAGAATCCGTACCGCGGGGGCCTCCGCCCCCCGCACCCCCAGCCTACGTCATGGGCCTCCGTATGGGCTAGTCTGTCAACGCGATGCTCCGCATCTCCAGACTTTGACCTCTTTAGAATTCGGATCACGTATCAACAATCTACACCTTGAGACGAATTCCCTCTATGTAGCGTATGAAAAACTTCTTCAACAAATAAATAACCACCGTGCGCCGAAAGTCTCTTGGACTAAACTTTAACACCAACCAAGCTTGAGCAAAGCTCAAACTTAGAAACTGAAACTGGCTTTGTTATCATATCAGTAGGATTATCATGAGTACTTATTTTTGCTACCTTGAGCACTGACATCTCGAATATAATGATATCTGACATCAATGTGTTTTGTTCTTTTACTGAAACATCTAATCCTTTGTAAGGTATATAGCACTTTGACTATCGCAAAACATAGTAATGCAAGAAGTATCTCCACAAAGCTTAGTGTATAAACCTCTCAACCATGTAGCTTCTTTGCATGCCTCAGAAATAGCCATATACTCTGCTTCAATGGTAGATAAAGCTACAGTGACCTGCAAACTTGCTTTCTAACTCCCAGCACAACTACCAATGGTGAACATATAACCCGTAAGTGACCTCTTCTTGTCTAAATCACCAGCATAATCAGAATCCACATAACCAATAAGTCCATCTCTAGATTTTCCAAACTGTAAATAAGCATTAGATGTACCACGAAAGTATCTGAAAATTCACTGAATTGCTTTACAATGCTCTTTACCAGGATTAGCCATGAATCTACTAACAACACTTGGTGCATTTAATAAATTAGGACGAGAACGTACCATGGCATACATAAGAGAACTAACTGCACTAGAATATGAAACTCCAGATATGTACTCAACATCATTATCTGACTGTGGGCATAAAGCTGAAGACAATCTGAAATGTGCAGCTGATGGAGTACTCACTGGTTTAGCCTCATGCGTATTAAAGCAACGAAGGACCTTATCAATATACCATTTTTTGACATGGGTATAGTTTTCCAGAGTGTCTGTCTCTGGATATCTCCATGCCAAGAATTTTCTTTGCTGCACCTAAATCCTTCATCTCAAATTCACCACTCAATTGCGCATTAAACTTTGCTATCTCTGTTTTATCTTTTGCTGCAATTAACATGTCATCAACATATAGGAGCAAATATATAGCTGAACCATTGACAATTTTCAAATAAACACAGGTATCATAATCAGACATCTTAAAACCTTGAGAAAGCATGAAGATGTCGAATCTCTTATACCACTGCTTAGGAGATTGTTTTAATCTATAAAGAAACTTCTTTAACTTACAAACAAGATTATCTTTTTCAGGAACAATGAAACCTTCAGGTTGATCCATATAGATATCTTCTTCTAACTTCCCATGTAAAAATATAGTTTTAACATCTAACTGCTGAAGCTCATAATCATGCATAGCAATTACACTGAGCAAAATGCGAATTGAGCTATGTTTAACGACAGGGGAAAAAAACTTCATCAAAGTCAATACCTGGAATCTGGCTATAACCTTTGGCAACTAACCTTGCTTTATACCTTGTCTCATCATTTATAAAAATACATTTTTTCTTGAAAACCCACTTGCAACGGATGAGTTTTTCTCTTTTGGCAGCTTTACTAAATCCCAACTACCATTCTTTTCAAGTGACTCCATATCATCATGCCTAGCAGTTATCTACTTATTGCAATCAGTGGAGTTAATAGCCTCGAAATATGATGAAGGTTTTGTATTACCTTCAATTTCTTCTGCCACACTCGAAGTATAAGCAACAAATTAGCTTATTCAATCGACTTCTTGGGTAGATTAATCTCCCTACTTGGCCTGTCAACTGCAATGGACCATTACGGTGCCTGCTCAACAATAGAAGGATCCTCAACAATAGGTGCGCCATGAATAACAAAAATTCATTTATCTGATGTGTCACCGGAACCAACAGAATGCTCCGCCTGAATACTTGAATTTTGCTCACTCTCAATAGTAACATTAGTAGCCAGTTTATCATGAAGTATAGTAGATTCATTAAAGACAATATTTCTGCTAATCACAACCTTATTTTTTTCAGGAGTCCAAAACTTATATCCTTTAATTCCAGATTTATAACAAAGAAAGATGCACTTAACAACTCTAGGATCTAATTTTCCAATATCAACATGACTATAAATAGTACAACCAAAAACTCTCAATTCTGAATAATTTACAGGGGAACCAGACCATACCTCAATTGGATTCTTCTTTTCAATTGCAATAGAGGGTGATCGACTAATAAGATAGCAAGACGTGGAAGCGGCTTCAGCGCAAAAACGCCTATGCAAAGCTGCATTTGACAACACGCAACGGGCCTTGGAAATGATGGTTCTGTTCATACGTCCAGCTACACCGTTTTGTTGAGTATGGGGAATGATGTAAAGCCCAACAATGCCTTCAGTCTTTCAATATAATTCAAATTCATTAGAACAAAATTTTATCTCATTATCAGTGCGAAGTTTCTTTATCTTCTTTTCAGTTTGCCTTTCAACCATAGTCTTCCACTCTTTAAATGCTGAAAATGCTTATAATTTATGCTTCAAGAAATAAGCCCAAACACTTCTAGAGTAATCATCATTAATTGTTAACATATAACGAGCACCTCCTAGCGATGGCTTGTGAGATGTTCCCCACAAGTCAGAATGCACATAATTCAAAATGCCTTCTGTATTATGTACCGAAGTATTGAATTTCACCCTCTTGTGCTTCCGAAGATGCAATGCTCATAAAATTTCAAGTCATCGATATTATATCCTTCCAAAACTCCTCTCTTGTTTAATTCCGCCAAGCTAAGTTCACTCATATGCCCAAGACACATATGCCAAAGATTACTAGCATCAGAATCTGATAACCTTTTGAAACAATAGTAGCATTACCTGTAACCATCGTAACTCGGAGATAATATAGGTCACTAGAAGTCTTTTTGTCACCTTTCATTACAACAAGAGAACCTCTGGTAACCTTGAGGACTCCACCTCCACCTGAATAATTGTAACCTTTATCATCAAGAGCACTCAGCGAAATAATATTTCTCTTTATGCCTGGAATGTATCGAACATTCGATAAAGTTCTGATGGTGTCATCAAATATCTTGATCTGAATAGAGCCAATACCTCCTACCTTACATGCTGAATTGTCACCATCAAAATATAACCAACACTATTGACTAGCTCATAAGAGGTAAATCAATCTCTATTCGAGCACATATGAAAAGTGCAGGCAGTATCAAGAATTCATTCATCATTAGTTCCAGCACATCCAGCAAAGACAGAAACAACAAGTATCTCACCATCAAAACTACTATCACGAGCTATATTTGCAGTACCTTCATCTTCTGTTTAACCTTTCGGTTTGTATGTGGCATACCTATTTTCTTTGTTCTGCAACTTGTAGCATTCAAATATGTCCCGCCCACTTTTCTTGCAGTATTTGCACGACTTGTACTTGCCTCTGGATTTCGACCAGTCCTTGCATCCGTTCGAACTTTTGCTTTAGATCCATTGTTTGAATTCTTCCCCTTTTGCCTGTTACGAACAAACAAGTCTTTTACTTGTGAAACTGAACCTTTAGAAAACATCATCTATTTCATCTTTTCCTTGGCATGCAAGGCTTCATAAACCTCATTGCGGGACAGCGTGTCACGACTATACAATATGGTATCTCTGAAATTTCGGTATGAACTAGGTAGAGAACACAAAATAATTAAACTCAAATCTTCCTCGTCATATTTTACCTCTATTGACTCTAGGTCAGAGACAATCTCTTTAAATTCCAAAAGATGATTCAACACATTACCTCCCTCTTGCAACTTGTGTAAGAATAATTTCTGCTTGAGATGCATCTTGCTGGTGAGATCCTTTTGTCATGCATATCTCTCCCAGCTTCAGCCATATAGCACCGGTCGATGTGATTTTCAGCACCTCTTGCATAATATTATTGTGCATGTGAAGTTGAAGTTGGGACAGTGCCTTACGGTCATTTCTCTTCTCTTCATCGGACTAAGTATTGGTTGCCTTCTTCCCGAAGTCATCCAACGCCTCATCCAAATCGGATTGCGCCAATAATGCCCACATCTTGACTTGCCACAGAGAGAATCGTGTGTCCCGATCCAGCAGCGGAAGATCATACTTCAATGACGCCATGTCGAACAAACCCTAGATTGAAACGAGCAACAAACGTGGCTCTGATACTACTTGTTAGAAATCGACAGACAATAACAAAATAGATCAAGAATAGGGAGACACCCTTTCGGGGAAAAAAAAACTACGGGCGCACGATGGTGATCTTCACTATATCAGAAAAAGTGTTTACAAAACATAGGGATTTTCATGAGTTGTCAACTCTTCCCGTGCGACTTACAACGGGTATATATGGTGATATAAAAATGACTCGAGTCAAAGACAGAAACAAATCCGTGTCTCCAGACCTTGGCCTCTTTAGAATTCAGATCGCATATCAACAGTTTAATGCATTGAACATCCAATGCATGCACTAGATAGATAGTTCCCCCGAAAGAAAAAATATACCAATAAGCTAGTGTGGCTATAAGAGGGATCAATATATGCATTTTTCATAACTACATAGAATTCGATCAGCTGATGTATCATTTTACATGTATCAGTAACAATTGACCATCGATCCATCCATAAATGCAGAGAATATCATATTTTCAGGTGTCATTGTGGCCGGTCAAAGAATACCTATAGAGGATTAAGACAGGGGATCCTTTGTCTCCCCTTCTTTTCAATTTGGATGTTGATGCTTTAGCAGTTATTATTGAAATAGCTTAGGAAAAAGGATTGGTTAAAGGGGTGATCTCCCATCTAATTTCTGAGGGGGTACCTATTCTTCAATATGCAGATGACACAGTGATTATGATATATTGTGAAGAAGAGTCCCTTCTTAACCCTAAATTTCTGCTTTATTACTTTGAATGGATGTCTGGTTTGAAAATCAACAATCACAAGAGTGAAGTTTTTTGTGTTGGGGTGAATAGTGAAGAGGCTTCTAAAGTAGCATATTTTTGATTGTAAATTGGCTCATTTTCCTATTACTTACTTAGGCATCTTAATTGGGGATAAACATGTAGGGGAGAAAGTAGCTGATAATGTTATTACCAAACTGAGAAAAAGGTTGGATAACTGGAAGAGTAATCTGTTGTCTTCTGGAGGGAGGTTAGTGTTGGTGAATAGTTGCTTGAGCAGCCTTCCTATTTGCACCATGGGTTTTTATCGATTTAATGGGGAATGTCACACAAAAAATGGATTCTATCAGATCTAGATTTCTCTAGAGAGGGACTAGTGGCAAATTTAAGTATTATATGGTGAATTGGGGGGCTGTATGTAGACCTAAAGATTTTGGGGGCTTATGGGTTATAAAAACAAGATTTATGAATGATTGTTTATTGACTAGATGAATTTGGAAATATTTTACTGCTACTAATGAGCTTTGGTTCATAATTATAAAGTCCAAGTATTTCCCTGGGGTTGTTTTAGATATGTTCATCCTATGAAAGGTTCTCAAATTTGAAAAAGTCTGCAAAACGTACAATATTTGTTTTACAGGTGTGCTAAATTTCAGATTGAAGTGGTTGCAATATCTCTTTTTGGGGAGATGCTTTGATTGGTAATTGCCCTTTGAAGGTTCAATATGACAAACTTTTTAAGATTTGTCAATGCCCTGATATTAGTATTGCTAAATTTTTTTCTTGGAGTGGGTGCAAGGTCAATTTCCTTAGAAATTTTGGTAAAGAGGAGATAATTCAATGGAATCTTCTGAAACACTCTATCATGGATATTGATTTGAATGCGGATGTGGACAAAGCTATATGGTGTCTTGGGAAAGCAAGTTTGTTTTCAATCAAGTCTCTTTACAGGCAGTTGGTTTTTGGGGGAGGTATTTGAAGGAATTTTAAAAAAATGTGGAAAAGTAAAATTCCTTTAAATTTTAAGATTTTCATGTGGCAAAGCTACCTTAACATGGTCCAAACAGCTGATTAACTAAAAAAGGGGGTGAAAGGGTGATGAGAAGTGTATTCTTTGCGGTTATGAAGAAAATATTGATCATATTTTGTTCTCCTGTGTATTAGCTAAATTTGTTTGGTTTTGTATGAAAGAGATGTTAAGCCGGGAGAGAATCCCCAGATCATTAGACTATTTCCAGGAAGGGGGCTAATAACTATAATGTTGCTTTGTTTAGTTTTGCAGCACTTGCTTGGAACCTTTGAAAATTTAAGAACATAATGGCGATTGAAAAGAATTTTCCTAGGCAACCTATGGAAGTGATTTTTAAATTTTTGTCTTGTTTGCAGCATTGGCGGGTCCTCATCAAAGCGGGTGAATGAAGTAAATTAGACTGCTTTTTGGTGAATTTTGAAGACTAGACTAAACTCTTTTGTTTAGTTGTAACTACTTGATATATTGTCTGTAATAGCTAGTTTGGTTTGTGGCTACGGTTGCTTTGTTCTTGCTTTTTAAGCAGGTGCTCCAAGCGTATTGTCAGTTGTTACTTCCTGTAAGAACCTTTATTTGTTTTCTATAAAAGATGAGTTTTCCCTTGTAAAAAAAAAAAGGTCCAATCAGACATGTAGCTTTTGACCCTTTTGTGTTGTCCTTATAATTTAGTGTTTTGGCTTATTTAGCACATTTTAAAGTGAAAAGGTAAAAATAGCCGAACAAAATAAAGTAATAAAAATGACACTCCTACCGTACGAAAATATCGTGGTAGGGATCTTTCGTACACCCAGAGAGCGGTAGGCTGACTACCGCACCCCCAGCGCGCGACCCGCCGCTCTTTGGGGGCGCTGGAGGTTGCTTCCGACTGGGAGTGCGGGCCTCTGTCGCAGTGTTTTCACACGGTGAAGTGTTATTTTTACCTATTATTTTTACTATTTTACCTCAAAAACATATTATTTTAGCCGGGACTATGTATAATTTACGCGTGCATGCACTGCACCGATCAGCCTGCAACGTACGCGTACGCCTACGTAGTTTTCTCTTCCCATGGTCCATCGGTCCCGGCCGGGCCGGGCCGGGCAGATAGCTACATCGTCAGAGCCTATGTGCGTCTGACCTATGTATGCACGTATATACCGTGCATGCGTGTCGAATTCAGGATCAGTCCATGGTTTACTCGCAAAGAAAAGAATCACGTCTATCAGTCGAAACTTATCCTCATGTGGTATGTGTTTACTTAATTGTTCCTCGATGACAGAGATGGCGTAGAAAGACATTTTATCTGAAGCTAGCTATCGGACATTTAATCCTGCAGAAACCAACCACGCATCTTCTTTTTCGATTACATTGAAATCGGACAGCCACACACACCCCACAAAGCACGCACGCCCCCACACGCGTGCTCGAATACACTTCTAAGCACACGCTTACAATTACGGAAGTTAAGAATAAAGTCACGATATTACAAAGATATCACTGAGACGTATTCGTATGTGTATAACGGTAGACATCAGGATTTGAATCCTGGTGTGAGTGAAGTAATCGTGTACACTCACAACTTCAACACCCTATCAAGAGATAGATAAACCATACATCTTTATATCCATCTTTACATAGGAAGAATTATCACTGAACAGGGAGCTTTGATATCCACAAATAACTTTAGAAATTTGGAGGACTTGTAAGATTAGTCCGACAGAGTTTTCACTGAGAAATGGCTCTCGATCACAAAATATTTTTCAGACAATTTTGAAAAAAAAAATATTAAAAATAAGCTGTGGTCAGTGCATCACAGCAATCCATGCGTTTAAATTTAGCCCAGCTAGCCCACGTGAGGAGAGGGAGGGAACACAAAATCGGCCCAACTTAGCTTTGGGCGACGTAATTAGCAAAAGTAGATATACACTAGCACAGTATTGGAAAGTAATAAACTAGCTTGCACTTATCTGATCTTTATAATTACTGGGCTATATATAGGGCACCTCTCTTCACCACAAGAAGTAGAATTTAAAAAAAAATATTATTAATTTAAAATATAATTATAAAAAACAGTCAATTTTTTTTACAAAAATAGGCCACTGTCGAAACTTTCATGTCGTCATTCCAATTGGCGACAGTATCCCCGTCGCCAATTGGAACCGTGCGGAGAGGTTCATATCGTCAATTGAACTAGTGATAGGGATATTGTTGCTAGTTCAATTGGCAACAGGGGCCTATATTTAGTTTTTTTTTCAATTTATGTGTAGAGAATTTGGCCTAAAGATTTAATGTATTTCACGAAGTTTTCTTATAATACCTTCAAGTGTCTGCGTACTTCAGAATCTGAAATTGGAGAAGATAATGAAATGTGAAGTAGAGAATACGAGATCGGCGGCATAATTTGGAATGCGAGTTCAGCGGCACAATAACACAAATAGCACCCTTTGGAGTGAAATAAAAAAAATATTTGGGTTTAGGGTTGTCATCCACGTTGTTGTTCATGCATAATCATGGTTCAAACGATAGTAAATAATCAAATGGAACAAAACCGTAAACAAATTCAATAGAGCATCAACCAATGAATCCAAAAGTAATAAAGCAAATAGTCTAGTCCAAACATTGTCCTAAACATTATTCAATAGCTAACATGTCCAAGTGTAAACCAAATTGAATGAAAAGATTATCATGGCGAATGATCATGTGATGTCCATGTGCTCTACTCGCTCTCAATTACGGATCCTCAAGATCACCTAAAAACAACAAGAGAGCAAGGGTGAGTCCACGACTCAAAGAAACACATCATATACAACGAACAATAATATATCAACAAAGATTCAATAACTTCATTATCATCACATGCACTTCCATTCACATTCTCATTCATCAATCTCAAATATCAATGCAACTCTATTCTATATGTCCACATGCACTTTTTCACAGATATGATAGCGTGAGTGAATGCTCATGACAACATTCACTCTCAAGCCCGCTCCTCCAAAAGGATCGGGACCTCCTCCACTCTTGTGGAGTTGTGATCATAAAGATCACCTTCTCTTATGCAAAGATGCTTATGAATGCAAACATGCAAACTCCATCATAAACATCATATCCAACTTTCCATCATGCTCATCAACAAAGATATAAACATACCAATTCATTGTTTGCAATTAAACCAAATAAAAGCACAACAATAATGGTAATAGAAGATAAAGAAAAATGTTGATCGATCATTGATCGGTCCGATCACCACAAACCACCCCATCCCGAAGGTCGATCTGTCCGCTCGAACAGCAGTCTTCCAAATTTCATAACTTTTGTTTTATCCAACCAAAATGCGTGTTCTCAGATCCTACAGAACCATTGGACAATTATCTACAACTTTCATGTAGATCAAAAACTCTAATTAGGCTATTTACTATTTTTAGTAACCAACCTACCAAAACAGCGCCGAATAACGACGACCATAAAAACAGCGGTCTTCCGAAAATCATAACTCGAATTATACTAATCCGATTGACATGATACAATATGCTATAGAAAGATACCGAAATTATCTATATTTAACTAGTAGATGACATTTTCCAAATTCGCCATTAAGATATCCGAATAAATCGATCAACGGAACAGCCGGTTAACGGATCTATTAATCGACCTCTCTATTAGAAAATTATAAAACCTCTCTAATTAATCTCAGTTATAATCTCTAATTACTGCATGCACCAAAATCAAAAAGCACTTAATTAATGCCCAGGAAAGTAACGTGCGGCAAACCTCCACGCGACGACGTCGACGCACACGCATAAAGAAGAAGAACAAAGAAAATCCAAAGAAGATCGCTGCCTTTCTAGCGGCAGCAGCAGGACTCGCGGTGCAGAAGACTTGGCGCAGAGAAAGCAAAATGGCAAAGACAAAGACAAAGAAAGCGCAGCAGGAACGGCCAAGGCATCGGTTTCACACGCCGCACCGGCAATCAATGCGTTAGGGACTCAAGAATGGCAGATGCAACAGACTGCGCTCAGCAGCAAGAGATAAAGTGAGAAATTTCCAAATGGTAGAAACGGCACAAGAAGACAAATACAGGAAGCAACCGTCAGAGACAAGAATAAGATTCTACAGCAGCGCATGTCCTCGCTCAGTCAAGAAGAAGAATCCAAATAGATTGTATTGTTCGTGGATCCGGTTCCTTCGGGAAAAGATTACGTAATATTTAATAGTCAAAATATTTAGAAAAAGATATTTAAGTTTGAAAGACTTCATAATTTAATTACAAAATACATAGCATGATGGGTTTGGTTACGTACATTAGAAACACTAACATGCATAAATCAACAAACCGAAATACACATACGATACATATGCGCCTTTTTGGAATTCGAAAAAATGTTGATTGAAACTAAATCGATTAGTCCTAGCGGCCTATCGGTCCCTTCTCCTTGTCTCTGACTGCCTGCGGCGGTGGCTAGTTTCGAAGTCAGCCATGTTCTGTGAGACTAGCTAGACGATTGAATGATGTTAGGATAGCACAACGTAGGACCAAATTAATAATCAGCATGCAAATTGAACATAACTTACCTATTTAATCTGGACTGCACCCAGGCGACGGGGAGCGTTAGGACGGCCACCGGTCTCACTAGTAGGAGCCTTCCCCTTGTGCATCGCGCGCTCGGTTCGGTCGTACACAACTTCACGTTCGAGGGTCCTCCACCACCACCCTGCTTTATTCGGCTTCTCGGATGCCTTTTCAGTAGGATCGGGTATGTAAAGTTTCTAACGTTTAAAGGTCTCGGCTCGCATTACACGGCCCTGTTTAGGCTTTTTTGGCTTATAGCTTAAAGCCAGCTTTTTGGCTTAATCAGCTTATAAGCCTCTTAGCTTTTAAGCCAAGCTTTGGTATTTGGTAATCTGGCTTTTTATAGGATGTTGGCTTATTGAGTTGTGTGTGAAGGATAAAAAGTCTGAATTACCCTTGAGGATTTGAAAGATGTTTAATGATGAATTTAAACTTATTTTTACATGGGATTTGTAAATTTGACGATACGTGCAAGTGTACATACGAAACAAAAAAAATTTACTCGTTCATGCATGTATTAATTTTGAACATTGCATAATGAACGAAATTAATATAAAAAAGCATATATCAGCCAACCGAACAAAATAACACGGTACAGCAGCATGCAATGCCTTCCTCTAGTCATCAATACAATGTTACAGACCCTGTAATGAGTTCCACCAATTAGAACCATAACCCTGTTTGTACAAATGATACAAACACAAAAAATCAACAACCACTGGACACCCTCAACAAAGAAACATACTGCCATAATTGATGCTATGCGAGCCTCTGTTGCATCTGCATCAATGAACTCAAGTCGTTCATATATCTCATCAAGCCTCTTGCTGATAGCATCTTTATCAAGACTGCCCTTGTTCTTGGCCAGGCTCTGCTCGAACTTTCCTATTACGAAGACCCTTTCATCATTTTGTGTCAAGATATATTAAACAATAGTAATCCAATCCTCAATTCAGATCTTATATCAAGATGCAATGAAACAACATCAAGGTGTCAAACATTTGAACAAATACATCAGAAGTGTCAAAATCACTTGCAAAAGTGCACCATTGGAGTACATGAGAGTATTTACGTTACAGACAAGCACGGGACATGCTCTTACCATGTGATTAAGGAGCTGGAGAGCACAAAAGTCTTGCTTTCAATTTGTTACTCGATTATTTATGTTCTTCTGATGCTTGAATAATCTCAGCTGGAGCACTAAAATTCTGAAGTTGTTGAGCATAGGCAGAGCTACTCCCAGTTTTCATATCTAAATACAACGTTTCATGGTAGATAATGATGTTAGTTTATTGGTAGTCATGAGTTGATGACTCTCTATGTTCATGTTCCGCTCTAGTCGCATTTGAATTGAACACCAACAAGCTGGAATGGAGTTATATTCTAAATGTGCAATTCATATCAGGCTGAATAGTTTGTGCTGAAGATAGCCCGCTTACATTTCAGTGTAAGTAGCACGTGTTTGTCTTGAAAGTGCTTGTTGAGATGCTAACATTTCAAGTAGGTGGGTGTACACTCCCACCACCCAGGTTCAAGTCATCTTTGGCTCGAATTTGGATGTCCACAGGTATTGTCAAACACCTTCAAAGTATTCTCCACTAGCATATGCGTGAGTCAGGAAATCCCTCTAAAAAGAAAATATAAACCTTGCCACATGAACAAAGTATAAAAAGAGCAAGAAGTTTAGGAACGATTCAAATAATCACAAGTTACAAAACTTGACTCAAATTATCAAATACTCTACTGCACTATTTCCTTTAACACAGCAATTAGTTCTTGAACTAATAACACCTTGCCACATGAACAAAGTAAGTTCTTTAGTTCAACCCACGGAACTACTTAAGAACAAATAAAAAATTTCAACACGCCAAATTTGTTCGAAACAGTTCATCTACTCATGAAACATGTAATCCAAATGACCTCAGCCACAAAACAAGCATTTTCCTTTACAGGACTTCACGAAAAGCAAACGGATTCTCAACGAAAGCGACGAAAAATTCCTTTGATTGCAACCTCACTTTGCGAACTCAAACCAAGGAGCCTTTATGACTAAATCACACAAAACTCTTAAGAAGCAATAGGATATCTCCATGCACCATTTTACTTAAAACAATTTCAGTTACCAGAATATTCACGAACTCCAAAAGGTCACAGAAACTAGACTTGAAGTATTCTCATTTAGGCGGTATCACAGAGGTGATTATTTTACTACAAGTTTTAACATCAATCTCACAACGTCAATTAGAAAACACCTCGAAAGACTCATGCGAAAAGAATGGGTCGAATATTTCTCAAAAGAACAGGCACATGAAAACGATTTTCACCAACTAGAAAATCATTTACCACTCGCCACAAACACCGGACCAAGGAGAAAACCAATTAAGCAATGAACTCATTGAACATAAGGGGAGTCCACAGTTGAAAGCATAAGCATCAAAAGAAGAGAATGTCTGACCTTAGCAGATAAGAACAACGAGCATTCAATACCAAAGCGCTCGCATCACTGAAGAACTATTATAACTTTGCAACAAATCGTTTTACGCGGCAGACTTCGTTTACCAAAATAAACTTGAACCCCCAAAAGGTCATGAACACAAAACTTGAAATTGGATCATTTTAGAAACAACAAGAAAGGTGGTCAAACTTCTTTCTCTATAAAAGAATCAACATTACTGAACATTGCTGAACATTTCATTAAGAGCAATAACATACGTTCCTGGTAACAATCAATTTACATTACTATCATATCAATAAACCTTCTAAAGGAAACACGACAAAGTGTGTCTTAGAAATCTCCAGCATTAAATGGGATTGTAATAACAACTTATTCTAGAAAAGAAACGTGGTGTGAAATACACAAAACTTAAACAAACCTCTCACACAACACCACAAAACCTTAGAAAAAGGTATCGACACTTTTTTTCAAAGAGAGGTTCTAAACTCCAACACTCCAACTACTCCAAAAGAAACGAGCAGAGTCAAAACATTCTTCAATGAACTTTGTAAAAGATGATTCCCATTCTCCAAAATACCAAACGGTGAACCAGGTCACCTTAATCAACAGGAGAGATAGGACCATCATATACAAAATATATGATCTTGCCAATAACAACGTTTACAAGTAGTAAAGAGAGTTCAGCAGTCAAAAAACAAGAGATTATTTTGAAAAATAAATAGGGACCAATAGAAACCCGTAGCCCACAACTTTGTTTGAGTACAACCTCCAACTTAATCACAACACATCACCACAAATGGATTTTAACACTATTCTTCAGAAAAGAGATGCATTATACTTCAACAAACAGAATGATCCAATAGAAATACGTAGAGCCAAAGCTTTCTCGGGTTAACGGACTTGCAACAGAAAACTCTCATTATACAACTATCAAACGAGTAAATGAGTCGCTCTTTTCTAAGGAGAAAGAAGGAACAATCATGGAAATTTTAATATTACTAATTGACGAAGATCACCAGTAGTAAAAACAAATTAACGGTCGAAAAACAATAATGGTTTCAGAATACCATTAAAGACTCATTGAAACTCATCAACTACTAGGAACCATGAACCCAAAAGAAATTCATCCACCACCACCGGACAAGAATTTGTCAAATTCAGAATTCAAGGAAGAGAACGACTTTCTAAAGTAATCCACAAGAAATATGCAAGGCCAATGCACACTTAATAAAGAACTTTGCAAAAGAAATCTTCCAACGCCCGAAATTCCAAGCGAACAAATAAGTTAAATTTTCCAACAGGGGTAAAGCATAACTTTCGTGAAAAGATAAATCTTGCAATTTAACTATGCTCACGCGGAGTAGTAATATCACAATAGTCGAAAGTACAATAACTGTTTCAAAGAACGATCAGAAACCTACTGGAGCTTGCCCTCCTCATTATAACCCTCCTTTCAAAAGAAATTCACGAACTACAAGAAACTACAACCAGAAAACCAGATACAAATTTGAGAAAGACAACAACTTCAACAATGAGCTCAGGCTCAACACAGAACTATGGAACAGGGGTAAGAACTTCTCTACTCTCATACCACGAATAGTGGTGTAGCCTGGCAAAACCCAGGACAACAACCACGAACTCAACAGCTCAACGTCCGCTACCGATACGCATAACTAATGCAATCAATTATGAATATATAGGATCATCTCATGACAATCATAGAATAATTCATAGATATAGGATACCGCATCATGTCACAGATTAACAACATGAGAGATAGTACAGAAATAATTCTACACAGTACTACATAATGAACCAAATCACTAGAAATGCGGAAGCAATGGATTTTCCAAACCCCACCTACTGTGCACAGTGTGTTATTTTAATACTTTTCTACTAACCACGGACCTAAAGCCCGCTCAGATACCAACTGTAACACCCTGGCTATTCGGAAGCTAAGATGTCACACAAATCTAACAAAGATACTAATAGTACACAACATTACCAGGTTAATCAGGCTCAATCATCAATATCCCATAAGGAACGACGATAAACGATTAACAGTTTCATGGGAAGGAATGGAAAACAGTCATAAAGCGACGTCGATAAGCATTACCAAAATTGGATTATTACAATCTGGAAATTTATCAAATAGTTGACATGACTGAAAGATAACATTAGTTATTATGGTTTGATAAATGTGTTGTGCAGCGTGCTGGACTACCCTACAAAAGGTCTTGCCTTCTTCCTCATTTACCTAAATAAAACAAACAAAGCAAGGATGAGCCAAAGACTCAGCAAGTACATTTAACGAATAATCGAAACATCAAGAGAACAAGGTAATCACAATCCACTTGTAAACACTTCTCTGAACATTTATGAAAATGCATAGAATGGAATAATGCAATGAAGGAATGGACTGCTCACAACTTATACCGGTATAGTGAGTGACACACCCGTCGGTGTTCACTTAAGCCCGTACTTAACAAAGTACGGGGACCTCAAATACCGTATAAAGAACTTTTCATACGGGTGTCCAACATTGCCCACATTGGAATGGTGGGTCTTACGTGCCCATTCTGGAATTGATGGGACTTAATCAAATTTCCACTCCGTGACTAAACGAAGCATGCATAAATGGAATGAATCATGTATCACAAGAAACATAAATATTGAAATCTATCCACATCATGAGCACAACGCAAGAACAATCATATATTCCACACATCATCATGCATTCCTTTGAAAACAACACAAATTAACAAACAGTACTTGCCTTTCGCGTTGCGACGCGTTAGTAGGCAACGAAAGTGTTCCCATACGCGATGTTTCGCCGTCTACACAAATATGTTCCCGAAATAAGAATAACGATATTACATTGCTACCGGTGTTCTACAATATCTTCTAACTGCCCAATATACCGCACAGACCCGACTTGAAAATAAACTATTCAGCCAGATTTCAGCCCTTCTGATCAGCGGTACGATAAAAATCATAATTAAATATCCGTAACTCATAATTAATTGAAACTAGTGCTCAAATAATCTTAACGCACCAGGCTACAAAACTCTAGTTGGTGGAATCCTTTGATTCGGCCAAAACAGTGGCCTAAACAACAGTTGAAAACACTAACAAATATCTGCCTAGATTTCAGAACAGTGGTAAAGAAAATGATGTAACTTTTATTATACTGATCCAATAGAGGTGATATTTATCAACTTGGAAATATAATTTAAAGGGCTACAATAACCTATTTGGTTGGGAGTTCTGAATCTGACTGTAACTAGATCAAAACCGACGAGTAACCGACAGTCTCTAAAATCTCTGACAGACAGAGTAGTGTGCGGTTAAAAATTCATATCTACTAAACCACAGGGTGGAATCTTGTGATCTCGGTGCCAAACGAAAGCTAAGGAAACCGGGAACATAACTCTAGGAGATGAAAACCCGAGATTAGGCCTCTAAGTAATTCATAATGGCCCGAGAAGAAAATCTGCCAAAACACGTCAGCTGTCCTGGACAGTCGTGGTAAAACTACCATATCTCCTAAACCGTAACTCCAAATCAGATGATCTCGGTGCCTAAAGAAAGCTAAGATCAAGGGCTACAACTTTCTAAGAGGTGGGAAGATCAGAAAACGTACATAACTTACCCAAATCTAACGAACAAATTTGGTGCACGACAAGGAGGAGGGTGGCGGCCGGTTGGAGAGGGGGAGGAGGGGGTGGCGGCTTGGGGAGGGGAGTGGGAGAGAGAGAGGATAGGCTAGGGTTTGGGGATGAGGAAAAAAAACCCCCCTTGGCTGGCCCCTCTCATGGGCCCCTCCTGGGCTGCGGCCCAGGCCCAGGTTGTCGGAAGATCGCTGAAAACCCCCCGCCGATTCAGGAAATTTCAGTTCTTGTTTGCATTTTCCCTCCCCAGCTGCTTTTCTAATTACCCGATCCAATCCGGGGTATTACAGAATCGAAGGGAAGCGACCGGGGGGCGATAGACCAACGAAAAAACAGAATGATTGGGATTTATATACAATGGCATTTCGTGGGTAATTTCAATGAACTTCAGTGGCAGACTGTTATTCTATTTCACAACAGCCAAAAAAAGCATCTCTCCCATGGCTTATGGCTTTTAGGCTTAAACAGGCTTAGCTTTTTATAAGCTGCATAAAAAACCACCCCTTTGTTTAGGCTTAGGCTTTTGTGCTTATAAGCCAAAGAAAAAGCCTAAACAAACAGGGCCAACATGTACTGCTAATCCATGAACGCCCTATCGTACATATCCGGGCTATTGATTCATTGGAAGAAGTTGCATCGCGTCTTTGACTGTCATTATGTGTGGATGCAGTTAGGGATTAGTGGAATGGAACGTAAGTTGTGAAAATTTTATGTGTGTGCAAGATTCGCTTACGAGGATGTTTTCGCACGTGTAGTACGCCCAGGTGGCCATCACCGGGTGTGTTGACTGTATGGTCTTAGCCGGTTCTTCGCATACACATTACGCACACATCGTGCACCAAGCTCCTCCGCATGTACTAGTATGCGTGATCTCGCGTGCACAGGCTCGACCTGCCTCGGGGTGCGTGCATGTACACCCTGTCGGGAGTGTATGGTGTCCAGATCACGCGGTCATCCATTAATCGATCGAACATCGCAACGTAGTCCAGGTAGGGCGCATATGTAGTGATCGGGGTGAAGGTAACCTGTGGAATAGAACAATGAAACTTAGCACAAGAAATTGAATTACATTACAAAAAATAATAAATGTTCAGAAAACTTACCCATAGGCGACACCACGCCATACCCATGGTGTGTCGGTCCATAGCAGCAGCGTACATGGCGACGGTGTAGGCTCCCAAGTCCAGCTGTGGTTGTCTGATCTGGAAAAACCTGAATGACCACACCTGAAGAAGCAGTGGGCATCCGGAGATGATGAAGTTGTCCCGAACCTAGTGGGGCGTGTCGCACAGGGTGCGGTACGTCGCGCACAACACCGTCGGGCCCCAAGCGTAGGGTTGGATCACATCTACCTCCTAGTTCGCTAGCTCGCATGCGTACCAGATCATGTGCTTGTCAACACATTCGCCGTGGGACCCAAGGAACATCACCCACACGAACAGCCACAGCATATAGGCCTCGAAGTGCCTCCTCACAGTGTACTCGAGTGCGTCCTCTGCCATACACTCCAGCTGCAAGAAGACAGATACACATCACTAAGCTGCACAAAGCAGTTGAAGCAGAAGGTCAAGAGTTACAAAAACTTATGTAGAACTAGCAGATCCACTTCAGTGACGGCCCCGTGGGTGTGCTAAACTCCCTATAGCCTGTGTTTGATGACAGCACCCATTGGAACCTCACGAGGAACTCCGTGCGCCATGTGGTCAGGACGTCGTGCGCCGCTAGGGGGAAGCCTACGCAGGGCAACTCGGGCAGAAAGGTCATGTCCTGAAGTGTTAGCACCATCTCCCCGCACGGGAGGTGGAACGTGTGCGTCTCCAGCCTCCACTAGTCAACTAGTGCCGTCTGAAGGCACCGGTCATACGGAAAGCACCTCGACGTACGACCACCGCCCGTGCGGTCCTTGTCGTCCTCTCACGTCACCTCCACCATCCTCGCTAGTGGAAGGAAGCCTACCGCTCTCAACCTGCGTTGAAAGGATTCAGAACAAACGTGAGTCCAACGAAAGTAGTCATACTGCAATTGAGTCCACAAATCTCACAACTACACGTACCTCGTAATCCAACGTGGGTCCACCCTCCATGCCCTCATGGGCGTACGCAGCCGCAATGCGCCAAGCTCAACCGCCGTCTCGCCCTCCTATGGGAGGATGGTACTGAGGCGACTACGGTAATGTGCGTCAATGGCGGGGTCAAGCAACTCGTACGACCACTGCATAGCGTCTCTTGGGTCCACCATACCTGACAATTCAGTGCATATATTATAAATACGAAACATATACAAAAAGTAATAAGAAGCAACATATCTAATTAATTCAATTATTGCACGATTAGCGACACATGGAAAACTAATCTACACACAGCTGTATCGACATATAAATTTTTAGAGGTATCTTGTTGTGTACAGATGGAAAGTAAAATTAAATTCACAATATTTTAATTAACGTGTGCATTCCCTATTTAGCTACTTTGGAATTTTTATATGTTCCTTGCTATTTTCCTTGTTTGCAAATTATTTA
Source organism: Hsuehochloa calcarea (assembly GCA_036346395.1). Taxonomy (NCBI): domain Eukaryota; kingdom Viridiplantae; phylum Streptophyta; class Magnoliopsida; order Poales; family Poaceae; genus Hsuehochloa; species Hsuehochloa calcarea. The sequence continues at coordinate 12,146,438 of CM070609.1, forward strand.
GCGTGCACGAATGGAACAAAAATTAAGTTAGGATACATATCCTATTTAGCTACTCTGCAATTTTTATAGATTTTTAATAATTATCTTGTTACTTTCCTTGTTTAAAAAGTGTCTTCAGTATTTTATGAAATATTTACTGTGTATAAATAAAAAAAATTAAGTTCACAATATTTTAATTCAGCTCTACATACCCTATGTACCTACTCTGGATTTTTAGAGGTAAGTTGCTATTTTTCTAATTTAAAAAGTATTTTTGGAATTAACAGAATATTTACCGTGCACAAATAGAAACCAAAATTAAGTTGGAATTATTTTGATTAAGCTCTACATACCCTATTTAGCTACTCTGCAACTTTTACATATTTCTCATAGGTATCTTGCTACTTTACTTGTTTAAAAAGTGTCTCTAGCATTTATGAAATCTTTACCGTGTACAAATGGAAATAAAAATTAAGTTCACAATATTTTATTTCAGCTCTGCATACCCTATGTACCTACTCTAGATTTCATATGGAATTTTTAGAGGTGTCTTGCTATTTTTCTAGTTTAAAAAGTATTTTTGGCATTAACAGAATATTTATCGTGCATAAATGGAAACCAAAATTAAGTTAAAATTATTTTGATTAAGCTCCACATACCCTATTTAGCTACTCTGTAATTTTTTTTACAGATTTTTCATATGTATCTTGCTACTTTCCTTGTTTAAAAAGTGTCTCCAGCATTTATAAAAAATTTACCGTGTACAAATGGAAATAAAATTTAAGTTTACAATATTTTGATTTAGCTCTACATACCCTATGTACCTACTCTGGATTTCTTAGAGAATTTTTAGAGGTGGCTTACTATTTTTCTAGTTTAAAAAGTATTTTTGGTATTAACAGAATATTTACCTTGCACAAATGGAAACAAAAATTAAGTTGGGATTATTCTGATTAAGCTCGACATACCCTATTTAGCTACTCTGTAATTTTTACAGATTTTTAATTGGTGTCTTGTTATTTTTAGAGGTGTCTTCCTTTTTTTTCTAGTTTAAAAAGTATTTTCGATATTTAAAAATATTTACTGTGTAAAAATGGAAACCTACAAAGTTTTCTTAGTATTTTTGCTGATTTATTCTAAATCATTCGAGTACTACAACATAAATAATATCTATATAATTAACTAAACTATACACAGCTAAAATGGTGTACTACATCAAACAGCAATACAGCTAAAATTATCTAATCGATTGAATTATATGTTGATATTTTTATTTGCTAACCTACAAGGTTTCGAATTTATGTACAAAGTTGCAAAATTATATTTACATATAAAATGGGTGACCAGATCTGCTACTCCGTCTCTCTTTCTCTCTCCTCCGCTAGGAACCGACCGGACTTCGTTGCGTCTCTTCTCCCCTCTCCTCCTCTCTCTTCTCTTTTTTTCGGAATTAAAATAACTTTTTCACCGAATTTTGAGGGTATATATAGCTGATTCATGCCACCAGTTGAACTGGTGACTGTCGCCATTTCAATTGGCGATTTGCACACTCTTCAATGCAAATCGCCGGTTAAAATGGTGAATGGCAGTAAACAAGAGCATATCGCCAATCTAAATGGCGACATAGGCCTATTTTTGTATTTTTTTCTTCTATTTTTTATAATTGTCTTTTAAATTAATATTATTTTTTAAAATTTTTTACAAGAAGTGCTCACCTCTCTCTAGATCTACCCCCTCCCCCTCATGTAGTAGTCCATCTATATATAGTCCACGTGTATCCCTCAATGATTTATCTAGGCTAGCTAGTGGTAAAACACAAAAGATGGTCATATACATCATCATCTCAAATATAAAATCCATTGAAAAATGAGTATGCCATCCACATGTATACCTATGCATATATGATATATCTCCCTCGATCCACCACATGATACTTGATTGAGAAGCTAGATGCATGCATGCTATCGCTCACATCAAGATTGTGTGGTAGCATGCACGCAAAAAATAGATCCATATTACATATGGAGATGAGATCTACGCAGGGGCAGATACATATAGGGCCGCTCAATTTTGGTTCGTAATGGTATTAGACTAATTCCTATTATTGGTGTCTCTATTAGTCCAAAACTAGTACATTGACACATGATGTTATTTAAACTTTCAACTACCTAACTAACTTGCTTGCATACATGGTGCTCCCACTCAGTTTTTTTCCCTGGCCCGCCCCTAGATCTACGTACAGAGATCTATAGATCTAAAGCAAAGGTAATGGTGTGTCTAGCTTGCCTATGATAGCTAGTGTGCATTAGACATGTTCATGGGTGGTCTGATCCGGCCCGAAAGCACGAAAAAGCTTGCTAGATACAATAAAAAATTATCATTCTCAAAAAATTAGATATTACTTTTTATTCCAAAAAAATAAAATAATAGCTTTTTAATCGTAAAATCACTTTCCGATTCGAGCTTGAGCCTGCCCATTGAGGAGGGCTTTTCAGGCCCATAAGAGTTTGAACAGGTGTAGTGTGCATGGAGTCAAGCATATCCACCCCTTCCCTCTCTCTCCTCGCAAAATCGGCTTACTGATGCCTCATATGTTCTTTTATGTGTTTTGTCTTTGTGGCGTTTCAACTCCTGGCGATATACACCAAATACGTAGTACGGACGACGTACGTAAATAAGGAAGGCACTTTTTCGACCCCCTTAAATTCTCATTATTATTTTCAGGCAATTATACCTTTTGTTTTATTTTGTTTTGTATAAAAATGTGATTTTTTTTTGTTAAAAACAGATAGTAAATTTGGCTAGCTAATGGTTAGTGACGGCTGGCTCCTCTAGATTTAGATTTAATGTACCAAATCGTAATGCATGCATATTCATTGAGTATACAGTATATACTGGCAGCTAATGCATGGTGGTAGGTAGGGTTTTTATTAATAGAGATATGCTGGCTATTACTAATTAATTTTCATAGCTACTTTCCATTTCCCCCGTAATCTTCTCCGATAGTATATATGCATGGTCAATAATTAGTTGTCACTTAATAGTTTTGAAACCTTATAACTAATGAACTAAAATTTGCTGGTTAGAAAAGCAATTCACATGCATTGCAAGATTTGCTCGACTTCTATACGTCACATAATGTACTTTTCCCCTACTTTTTCACAAAATATTAATTAGATGACACTCTTGATTGTTTACTGCAGAACCATGGACAGTTAGCAGGGGTTACGTTGTGGTCAGGCTACTTGCTCACCGAAGAGACCGATCTGAGACGAACGTACCTTCCCCCAGCTTGCTACACTCTGTCCAAGGCCGAGAGAAATGAACTGTGCCAGAGCTTGCACGGTGTGAAAGTCCCGTCTGGTTACTCCGCTAACATTAAGAAACTTGTTTCTATGCAAGATTTGAAATTAATTGGTATGAAGTCGCATGATTGTCGTGTCTTGATGACACAAATGCTTCTGTTGCAATTAGGAGTATCTTGCCGAACAAGGTCCGAGTGGCAATCTTGAGGCTGTGTTATTTCTTCAACTCAATTGCTCAGAAGGTCATCGATCCCCAAGGACTAGATGCTCTGCAGGCCGAGGTAGTGACGACTCTGTGTCATCTTGAGATGTATTTCCTCCGTCATTTTTCGATATCATGGTCCATCTCATTGTTCACCTTGTGAAAGAGATAAAGATATGCGGCCTGTGTTTCTACATCATATGTACCCGCTCGAGAGGTACATGGGAATTCTCAAGTCCTACGCACGGAATCGATCTCGACCGAGGGCAAGATCATCGAAGGTTATGCAACGGAAGAGGTCATTGAGTTCTGCGTCGACTACATGGCTCGGTGGATCCGATTGGTGTGCCTCTATCTCGTCATGAGGGGAGACCGGATGGTATCGGGACCATCGGAAGGAAATCAATCACTCCGATCCGATACGCACGCTCAAGCCCATTTCACGGTCTTGCAACACATGACCCAAGTGTCCCCGTACATCGATGAGCACAAAGACATGGTACGCCAATGTAATCCGGACCGGTCGGAGGTTTGGATCACGAGAGCACAACCGCTCGGTTCAACGAATGGTTAAAGGTGCGAATCACTCGGAGGTCATCAAGTGATGATACGCTGCTATGGTTGGCAAGAGGGCCACATTTACAATTGTCACATGGCAAGGATACGACATAAATGGGTACACATTTTATCTGGCACTCGTGATAGGAAGAGCACAAAGGCGTAGCAAATGTGTCCGTGATAGATGCATTCGATCAAGACGATGGGTTTGAGGAGCTCGTACTATGGGCAAATAGAGGAGATATGGGAGATCGACTACGTGCTTTTCAAGATCCCCTATTTCGGTGCCGTTGGGTCCATCTCCACGGTGAAGGTCGACAAATGCGGCGTCACTACCGTGGACCTCGAGCGTGTCGGATACAAAGACGAACCATTCGTCTTGCTAACCAAGTTGTTCAAGTCTTCTATGTAACCGACCCGGCAAATAAGAAGCGCCACGTAGTTCTTCATGGAAAAGGAGGATTGTCGGAGTTGAGAATGTAGTGGACGAGGAAGAATACAATCAATTTGACGAGTTGCCACCTTTCGGAGACGGCATCGAGCTCGAGGAAGAACCCAAGGAGGAAGCTAGCTATATGCGCGTCGATCATCATGAAGGGTCAGTATTTTAATTAAGAATTTAATTACTCCATTGTAATTAATTTATTTATTCCATTGTCATGTGTTAATGTGTTATGGACTTGTGATCTTTAATATTGATGTCAATGTGGATATTCATGGTGCCGTGAGATTATTACCGGCAAGGTCCAAATATTCTAGATTGGTAAGGAGTCTATTTTAGGAGGAATTCTTGTTGACTATTGCACGATATGCCAATAACTTTTCCGTTGAGATATTCGTGTAGCTTTTTGGAATTCTTGTTGTCTGCTTCCTTTTCCTTTTTTTGTCCTAGCATGCTTTAAATCTTGCTAAATTTTTGGGCTTTACATTATAATTAACTAATGCTAAAAACACCATCTTGAAGTTCATCCAAAAACGCGCCTTCAAATATTGCACTTGCTTTATGTATAATATGCTCACTAAAGCATTAGTGAAGTGCCCAAGGTTTATTCATGTGACCCTTAACTAAAAATGATGACATATAACTTAGCACTATTTCATTTAAATTAGCTATTGTTTATATGTAAGTCTATTTCATCACCAAGTGCTCTTTTGTCTATGTAGTGCGTGAATTAGATGTTCTGGCGAAATCACGACGGTTCCCTCTAGAACCGCTCGTGATGCATCTTTATCACGCAGGGTTCGTGGGAAACCGTCAGTGATGTTTAAGCATCACGACGGTTACCTCTAGAACCGCTCAGGATGCGTAAACATCACAGACGGTTCGTGGGAAACCGCTCGTGATGCGTACACATCACGCACGGTTTCCCGAGCAACTGCTGCAGGATGGTACGCATCACGAGCAGTTCCCTCTAGAACCGCTCGTGATGCGTGTTGACTATATAAGGTTCGAGACGATAGGATTTTGATCTAACCCTATCGTCTCTCAACGCGTCCTCGCGCCGCCTCCCGACCCGCGCCCCTCCTCCCAACCCCGGCGCCCCCGAGCCCGGCCGCCTCGTCTCCGACGCCTCCCGACCCGGCGCCTCCTCCCCGACCCGGCGCCTCCCGAGCCCGCCACCTCCGCCACCGCCACCGCCGCAGCGTCGCTCTCTCCATTGCTTCCACCCTCCGCATCCGGTATACGCTTCTACGCTTTGTAGTATGGCGTTGCGAGAATGTACGCTACATGACTAGAAAGGCACGAGGAATTACTAGTGCCTCGCAAAGATATCACCTTTTAATTCTCCTTATCACCTTTTGATGTTTGGTTAAGCGACCAATGTACTTCCTAATGACAATGCGAGTGAAAATGTCATGCACTTTGAAAGAGCATGACTTGAGTTAAATTTGCATGACATCGGTAGAAAGAAGCCATTAGTCCGACTCAGACAATATAAAGAACCCGGCTTGCTTTTCCTGTGTTCAATGTAAATTATAATGCCGAGTCTCACTATGAAGTGCCAAATATCAAAAGTCAAACAAAAGGTTACCCGACCATTTTTCTTAATCATCACGTTCATTCATTTATTTATTTTTGGAGATGGTCACATTGATGTTTTACAAATGTGACATTATTCATTATCATTGCAATAATGATGCTTTGTGGGTTTATGTTTGGGCTTTAGTGTGAAAAATAGTTTCTTGAAGCAAGGTATGATTAAAATAATGGCAATTGTGCATTTAGTGAGGCGAGAGGAAAGCAACAAACTTCAAAATGATATCATAGTTGCATATCTAACAAATGAAACAAATATGATAGCAAAAATGGCGAGAAGTAAACTAAATAGTAGCTAACTTTTTCATTGTTAAATAATCTTCAAGTATCATTAAAACACGAAAACACCTTCTCTCGTGATTTAGAACATGTGATTTATAACAACACATCAAGTGAGAAACAACACGATGCTACAGCGATATGCATAAATAATCATGTAAACCTTTGAAGCCTCAAAATAATTCAAATTAATATAAGATATGTTTACTTTAGTCGATTAATTGCTAAAACATATTTGAAGATAATACAACCAAAAGAACTACTGACCATTGCATGTCAAGTCCATAACTATAAGTTCGCAATACTGAATAACCCCTTTCTCTCTACCGAGACGAACGGACTTCAATAAACACTGGGAACATGCTCTTTAATCTGATATCTTACTATAATCCAGCGCCCAACTAACACACAGGACGAAATTTCCGGTACGCGCTACAACACAATAATCCTATATATATCATACTTCATAAAAATGTGTCTTCAACTGACTATACGTACATATGTAATTCTATTTTTGCAAAGGCACAACAAAAAATGATGAGCTATGTGCATTCTACGTTTGCCATCATATGCAGCAAATCATTAGTGCTAAGATGAAGAATCCGGAGGTTTGTCAATCTCGAAATAATTTTTTTGTAATTGTAAATTCAAATATATATCCTTACCATTTTTTCTTGACCTAGCGGCAGGGTTTGATAATAGATTTACATGGACTCGTTGCGCAAGAGCTCGCGGAAGTTCGAGGGCAGCTATGCAATTTTATCATGACAGAAATAGTTAACAAAGGAGAGTTTCACTCCATCGCCGATCCAGAGATTCACGCAAACAATTGACTTAATTGTAATCCAATTGTACAACTATAGCAAAAATACTTCAACAAATTCGATCTTTATTAATTTATTTATTTATTTATTTTGAGTAATGGTCAATTTGAGTTGTCAACAATTGATTATCTGCGATGTATCTGTTTTTTGTACATGCTTGTTTTCAGAGGGCATGGCTAGCAATTCCTGAGGCTGGCCAAAAAAGAGGAAACAATGTAGCTAGGGTCGCCAAGCATCACAGAGCGGTTTTATGTTGAAACCGTGCAGGAAGGCTATTACCACGCATTTTCAACATAAAACCGCTCGTGGTAATAGCTTTCAGCTGACGATTTTAAAGAAAACCGTCAGGATAACCACTTATCACGCACGGTTTTCTAAAGAAAATCTTTAGAAAACCGTGCGTGATAAGTGGTTATCACAGACGGTTTTATTTAAAAACCGTCTGTGATAAGTGGTTATCACAGACGGTTTTGAACCGTCTGTGGTAACTGCTTGTTATCACAGACGAATAAATATAGACGGTTCGGAAACCGTCTGTGATGACGGTTCCGAACCGTCTGTGATGACGTGTTCTGTAGTAGTGTGGTTAGTGACGGCTGGCTCCTCTAGATTTAGATTTAATGTACCAAATCGTAATGCATGCATATTCATTGAGTATACAGTATATACTGGCAGCTAATGCATGGTGCTAGGTAGGGTTTTTATTAATAGAGATATGCTGGCTATTACTAATTAATTTTCATAGCTACTTTCCATTTCCCCCGTAATCTTCTCCGATAGTATATATTATGCATGGTCAATAATTAGTTGTCACTTAAAAGAAAGCTGGTTAGAAAAGCAATTCACATGCATTGCAAGATTTGCTCGACTTCTATACGTCACATAATGTACTTTTCCCCTACTTTTTCACAAAATATTAATTAGATGACACTCTTGATTGTTTACTGCAGAACCATGGACAGTTAGCAGGGGTTACGTTGTGGTCAGGCTACTTGCTCGCGGAGAACTTAATGTGAAGTCGCTTCAGAGTTCAGATCGGCCGGAGTGCTAGAGTCTGGACAAGTGTGATTAATTTCAGGACCAGAGATCTTGATCAATTACTTTATATTTTCTTATTATTGGTCTTGTTTTTGTTTTCATTTTGTGAGATTTCGAGGCAAGCAGGAGATTGTGAGTTTGCCTCTTATCTCACCTATGATATAGTCTCGCTATGTTTTTTTTTTTTGGATTAGAGATCCTCGTGTTAGGTGTAGAAATCCCTTGAATATATGAACAGTTGTCCCCTATATATGTAATTTTGTGTACTTCGCCACTCCTCTGGTACGAAAGCAAATGGTATCAGAGCTACTTTGTTATAACAGTTTTGTCCGAGTTATTGAGCCCAGCTTATCGAGCATGACACATTATATTATTCATCTCAATCATGCTAGGCTAGCCAGCTATTTTTGCACCTTCATTCTGCAAACACAAAAGAAAAATAGTGATTTCTTATGTAGTAACATGGATCAAAAACCCGGCAGTTACTGCCGGATATCCTGGTGGGGACCGGAATCCAAAATCTTAGCCGGAATCATTTAAATTCAAATTCAAAATTTTAGCAGTTTCATCCCAAATTAAAACTCTATTTGACGAAATCCAGCTGTGATTTTTCCGGGATTTCCGGTTACCAACCGGTAACGGAGAAATAGCGCCGGGCGGGATTTTGTCCGGTTCCGATTTTTGGATCCTTGGGTAGTAGTACCGTTTCATCAACTGTAGCAATGGAAAAACACAATCAGCTGGTTACAATGAAAGATAGCAAGTGGTATATATTGATTATATTTCAAGCCGGCTGCCATGCATGTGCTAGCCAGGTAGCTCCTGCTGATTAACATTGTTATGTTGGTAGCAAGAACATGCATGACTGTTATTGAGTCTTTTACCACTAGTAAATACTGCAGCATAATTTCAGGAAGCTATTATACGTGTGTGAATTATCTGCTTTGTATAGCTCGTCTGTCCGGATCGAATCTTCCACCCACACATCATGGCCTGTATATAGGGCACCCTCCCTTCACACCACATGATGTATTCCATCACATCCCCCCCTCCCTCTCTCTCACACACATATTTTGCAGTCCACATGTACATATCTCCCACATTCAGATAAGTTAGTGACATGGTCATCGCTATTTATCCATATGGCAAAATGAGTACGTGCGTAGAGTAGTACTCCAGGAGGAAGAGATCAATCGATGGATGAACCATTGCTCGGTTGCTCAACACTGTGATGGCATGCATGCAATGGAAGGCATACGGAGCTAGCTGGATGAGAGATCCAGCTAGTACTTACGTGAAGGATAGAGAGATATCTAAAGCAAAGGTGATGAAGCTTGGGATGTGCCTGGCTCCCTGTATGCCACTCATCTAGAACAATGTCTTTCTAAGGTTGCCTACGATGGCTGGCGTGCATGGAGCCAAGCATATCCCCCTATTTCCTCTCCTCTCTCCCCCCTCTCAAAATTGGCTTGCTTGTTTATCTCTCCGGCTCTTGGTGGCGTTTGAACAACGAACTCCGGCTCGGCGATGTACACGGATCGGAGCATGTAGAAGTGTAGTACACATATCATTGAAAGAACACAGATCAGGAGGGGAGCAAAGCAAGCGCAAAGCCATGCATGTCGATCCTCTAAAATAGCCAATATTATGTGTATTGTTTAAACCTGACTCACATGCCATTCTTTTCGAGTATATATACCTTTTGTTTTGTTTTGTTGTAGGGGAAATACGAGGTTCTGAATATTTTCTTGGAAGATGATGAAGATTTTGGGTAGGGAAGGCTGTGCCTCCTATGATTAATTATTCAATGTGCTATGCAAAATGAAAATGCATTGCATTCATTGTGTACAGTATAAAGATACCCTGCGGACAGCTAATTCATTGTAGTTGAAAGGTTCGTTTTTTATTTATAGAGATATATACAGTACTATAGCTATTATTTTTCATAACTAGGTACATTTTCCTCCTTGATCTTCCTGTGTGTATGCATGGAAAAAAATTAATCCGATTTCTTTTTTCTTAATTGCCCGCAACAAATATTAATTGGTGTTACTCTTAATTGCTCTTTGCGGAACCATATACATGTTAGTAATTTTTCATATCTTTTTGCGATATTTGAAGCAATGCATATATGAACAAGCAATTAAGGGTCCTCCTTCCCTAGCTTTCTGAAATCTATTAGATATACATCTCTAGCTAGCACTAATCAATATGAGATATGTGTCCAAATCTTGCATATATGATCTCCCTCAATAAGGCCAGCCTAGCAGCTTCATTGTGTGTTTAGGCCAGCTTGATTTAATTTGCACATGTTTTAAAATAATGGAATCAATTTAGTTAGAAGCAGGATTCAGAAAACCAAATGCTAATCAGCTAGTTATTAGAAATATTTGGAAATGGAGGAACACTAAATCCTAACCAATGGTAGCCAGCTAGTTATTACACATATTTATGAGTCAATTCCAGATTATTTTGCCCGAGTTATGACTAAGTCCCAATTTCATTACCGGTAAATCGGAGAATCTGCTGATTTCAGGTCGGTTATATATCAGAAGGCCAGGAGTTAGCTACCTCGGAGAACTTGAGCCCAGCTCGTTTGAAGAACTACGTGATGTGATCAGTAGTTTTGAATCTTCCATGTATAAATTTCATGTCGTTCACATCGATCTGTATCCAATTAATTTATGTTTACGTTTTTTTTTGCTTCGTTTTCTATCCAGCTCAGCCGTTTCAATGGTGTTTAATTTTGAGTATGGTTGTACCTGAGTTGCCAGAGTTGTTCTCATTTGTTGCACAATTTTTAGTTTGTGTTTGTGTTTGGATTTGTGTTTAATTTTTGTTGCGTCAAATCGAAAATTTTTGTTGCAATCCATCTAAATAAGATCTGACCGCTGGAGGAGCATACGGTGGAATGTTCTCATCGTACGCTCGGACGCTAGTTGCTCTCTTTACAATTATTATTTATCTGGCCTGAATCACATCCATTTTCACTCGATACTAGCCCCTCAAGATCGAGCTTGGCCAGGCCGTAGTATAATATTCTTCGGTAGTACTAATTAATCCTCTAACCAAATCAAGCTAGCTAGGGCCGGGTCGGTTCGTTGTTCTCGAACACCTTAAATTCAATTCATAAGGCCGTCACAGCGTCAATTACTAACCGCAAGCTGCAAGTCCTTAGTGATAATCTCAACGTCTTAAATAATCCTCATGCAACTGAAACGTGAAATGCATTGCTCTCTCTCTCTCTCTCTCTCTCTCATGCAACTTGCTAGCTGGCTAGGGCAGAAAATAACTGAAGAAGATGCCTGCATGATTGATTCTGTTGAACAAATGAACAGCTCCCCATATATATAGTAGTCGCCTGAAATTGTTAGTGTAGACGATTCAGGTATTGGTCGGTGTACATTGCAATTAACGACGTGTGATGAGTGCACAGTTTGTATGTGTGACGATCGCATGCCTTCTGCAAGTCTAGCTATATATCTGCAGCTGTTGCATGGTGTACAGTAGCACTACCGATGCAGCCTACACATATGTGGTACACACACCAGATGAGTACATCGTCACAAGAGAGATAGACAAGTAATGGCATTGTCTCCAAGTATATATATCTATATATCTTGTCAACCAACCAGGGACACCCTGCCACACATGATACATATGCAACGGAGGCCACCGTCCAGCTGCAGGTAGCCTGTATATATATCCATGATATGTGTGGCCAATCAATTATTGGAGGCCAAAACCTGGCGCCGGCAAGCTAGGCTCGCCGGCAGCTTTGACGCGCCAACCGAGGCGCGTCGAGCTGCCGACAAGGTGCTACGCGTCACGGCCGGCTTAGCTGGCGGCATCACCTCGCCCTGCACGCAGGTCAGGGCAGGAGAGGGGGTGAGGTGAAGCTCAAGGCTAGCTGCCATTGCTGTCCTGAGGACATGCACCACCATGTTAGCACCCTCAGTAGTGGCGGGGAATCCACCTGACTCCAGTGTGTAGACAAGGTAGAAAATGCCACAGGGGTGAGCACTATGCAGATGCAGATGGTTGCCCAGTGGCTGCATGCATTTGCATTTGCATGCCATTGCTTTGTTTCTGCAATGCACAGAGGGGAGCACACTCAGATCTTGCAGCCCATCATGCAGGACATGTCCAGTAACAGATGAAACCACACAGCAAACAACCATGCAGTAACGTCTAAACAGTAGTGCCAAAAGCTCCAAGGATACATGGTAAGCCACAATGTGCTATGTAAAATAAGTGAAGAAAACATTATTTTTTCAGTCACAAAACAGTGGAACAAATTCATAACTAGATCATTGCTCCTATTTACAGATTACAATGGCGCACTCGGTGACAAAGGAAAATATACAGCTAAGATCTTGGATCTGCTGACAGTGTGATCCAGAGACTTGCTAGGAATATGGACTATTGACAATGTTCGGAGAGTCCGTTCTAGATGATTGTTGTAATCCTCTTTAAGCTTTTCAAACATCCAATGCTAATGCCTCTTCCCAAAAACAGAATCAAGGAAAAGAATATGTATTGAGGAACTATTTCACTAATCTCATGTGTCGTGCAGAACACCTCTCACTGGAAAGGACTTCTATCAGCAGTGACATTGAGGAATGCAGATCTAGTTACACAACATTTTGGCTGATCTCATTTGTGATTTCCTGGAAGACCCGCAGGCGGTTTTGTGGCCTCCATGGTCTCGTACTCACCGCATTCTTAGGCCAACGATTGCTGGCCCCAGTGTGACTGGAACCCTGAAGGTGTTCATTATTACCAAATGGCACATAACCATGGTCGTGTCTTTCACACTTGGGTTTCCAGTCGGGAAAAAGCGAACGCTGAGCTGCGCTGCTTCTACATGGTGTTTGCCCTGTGCCTTGAGCTTTCTCGTTGAGGTGAATTGTGTTGAACCTTTGGCAAACTCGATTGCTGTAATCTTGCACCTTCTGCTGCTTCCATGTTGGAGCAGTCCTGGCAAACTTCCCGTTCACATTCTCATCTGTGGAGATTTTAGAGTCACAGCGCCTCCATGAACCTGCCGAAGAACTTTGTAGATTACCACCCACGATTGGTCTTTGGAGGGTGTTGCTTCCTTGAGAGGGTGATGGTGTTCTATACTTCTGTTCACTTGCATGCTTGCAGCTTTCATGTTGGTCAGTAGTGCCCACACCAGTCGTTGAGTTGCTATCGCTATCACCCAATTGCTGTTCATCCTCATCCACCATGTCAGCCCACGTTTTTCTAACACCTTTAACAAAAACCTTTCCCTCTTGCATAGGATTCTCACTAGCATCTGTGGCGCCATTGAAGTTCGGCAAGCATTCAGTTGAACTAGGAGTCTGAACCTGATGCTGTATGCTGATCTTTGGTTTGTCCTCTTTAACCAGCCGTTTTCGCAGTTTCTCAAGTATCGATTGAGGTGTAGCAGCATCATTGAACAGTCGAGAGAGGTCTTGGTACTCCCCCACACATTCTTCATTCTTCTCTCCACCCGTAATAACCACAATTTGTGGTTCTGTACGCTTCAACTGAGTAATGGGAGATCGACGTGCTTGTGAATTGCAACCCTCGTGCCTCTCCGCATATGCAGAAACTGAAATATGTGCTTCTTCACATTTCAATTGGATCAAAGGAGTAGTGAGTATTTGTGACTGTAAATCTTCCAGGTTCTCCGCATCAGCAGCAAGCAAAATCCGTGATTCTTTAGGCTTCATCTGAGTTATGGGAGAAGGGAGTGTTTGTGACTCGAGTTCCCTAAGCATTTCAGTAGCCCGGGAAAAAGACTTCACATGGCTTTCATCACTGCAGTTATTAGGTATAGCTTGGAGAAGATACTTAGCTTCTGCTACCTTTCCGGCCTTTATCAAGCAGATGGCTAAGTTACACTCTTTGTTATAATCAGCTTCTATAGCAAGAGCTTGCCTGTGTCAAATGACAAACGCGAAGTTGGTACCGGCTGGATTTAGCTGAATGAGCTAATTCAGAGACGAAGAATGAGGTTATGACAAAAAACAAGAGTAAACTCCTAACAAATATCAGCATTTATCAGTGCCAAGAACAGTCATTGCAAGCCCACCTTAGATGATTGTATGATGTGATACTATACCACATCCTTCGTTTTCAAACTATGGATCTACTGAGAAACTACAAATATACAATGGTGCCTTGTTGTTTATTTGAGACAAATAAACACCAAACATAGACTTGAGCATTTGTAAGAGAATAGAAATCATGGCTAAAGAAAGCTATATTAGCTTCATAGGTCCATCCACATGCCATTTGAGGAAATCCATGTCATTTGAAGTGGATGAAAAAAAAATTGCGACAAAATATACCTGTAGAGCATTTCTGCTTCCTCATAATTTTCAGACTGCATATAGGCCCAGGCAAGGTTCCCCAACAACCTTCATGACAAAGAAGAACCTTAGAATGGTGTTTACAGGGCAAATGGCAACGTATAAAAAAAATACCTTGCTTTTTCATCCCTAAGAGAGAGATAGACTACTCTTCCATGAGATTTAGACAGTTTTGTTTTCCATCGGCCAGAAGCTAGCTCCTCATCAACAATTCTCAGCTTCATTGTCAGCATTTCAATCTGCTCTTTTGTCCTACCGCATTTCTGGTTCAACATAAACATGATTGGTGTCAGAAAAATCTCTTACGTCTTCAATCAAACATCCTATGCTAGTTAATTACTAGCTGATGGGTCTGTGCCGTATTTTAAATGTGTTCGAGATCTACTTGTATAATCAAACCTCAAAACTGCACTACGGTGGACTAAAACCACTGTGTCTCCACGGCTGCAATTTGTCATGCACTAAACGAGCGCTCTCCATTCCATATTTTACAGGACTAAAACCTCAAAACTGGACTACGGTGGAAAGATTTAGCTTATAGATGTCAATTTTACAGGACCGAGATACCTTGTACAGGTCAAGAAGAATATTGTCAAGAGACTCCTGAGCTTCAATTGGACAACGGTCACGGAAGGATCTTATTGCTTCAATGGCCTCTTCAGCCCTATTTGTTTGTTTCAGTACAGTAGCCATATCCTTCAGTGCGCTCTCAATTCGGTCACCACTGTTAATAGCCGCCCAGAACAATGGAACTGCCTTGTTTGGATCCTTTTCAACTAACTGGAATAATAGAAGTAAGATGAGGGGGGGAAATCCACAAATTTAGCTAACCATAGTTTTTATGTTCAGGATGGTAAATGCATTTTTATTCACAAGTCTGCAAGAGCCGAAGAAAGAAAAAAATTCCTTGGTTAAAACTCAGGTAAAATACAAACATGTACAGAAGTATTATAACGTGTTGAAGAAGTAAAACTTCAGTGAAAATGAGCATCCACTACAATCATACTAGTGGCAGTACACCATAATACTTGACTAGGGGCTGTCGCTGCAATCTTTTGATACAACAGAGTATGGTAATACGACACCTAGTCATGGAGAAGGACCAACACTTTTGTGCCACTTCACACTAATGTTAGTTTTGTTAATTTATCCTAGGAGTAGCTTTATTTGTGCCAGGGCGATTGCCTTCATCTTTCTCACTTTTTTGTCCTGTTAAAAGATTCCTTCTTTTTTATACCAGTTAAAAGATTCCTGATATAATGGAAGATGCTTTAAAACAACTGTAGTATGCTTTTGCCTTTTAAAAAACACTATGCTTGAAGGCCACTACATCCTTCTCCCCCATACACTACTCTTAAGTTTGGTCAATCTAGCACACACAGTCACCAGTTGAGCATGCTGCACTCATCGCAGACCACATACCATTACAATGCAAATTATAGAATGTTTACATACAAGTAAAAAAAAGCTAGAATTGATTCTTTTAACTGGTACACGGGGTGAACATGCCAAGAGCAAATTAAATCTAATCAATTCCTCAGATATTACAGTATCCTCTAAAATATTCAAATAAACAATCATCTTGAAAAGCATAAGTGGCAGGACATGTGAACGAAGACGCAGATCCTTCATTTAGCACCACATGCAGTTATTGTCTTAAAATCAAGCTAGCAGGACAACCAGGTCACAGACCCACCATTGTGTTAATAAAGGAGATGTGGGAGAGTTTGAAGGCGAGGTGCCTTGGAGTTGATCGAGTGAAGAAGAGCGCGGTGCGGACCTTTAAGAGTGACTTCAAGGATCTGCACATGAAGGAAACCGAGTCAATTGACGAGTTCGCGGGCAAAATCAGTGGCCTAGCGAACAAGTTGAGTGATCTCGGTGCAGCCATGGAGGATGCTGAACTCGTCAAGAAGCTACTCGACTCCGTGCCTAACAAGTTCTTGCAGGTGATTGCAGCGATCGAGCAATTCTCCGACCTGGGCGAGATGCCTTCGATGAGGCAATTGGTCGTCTCAAAGCGTACGAGGAAAGGATACGCAAGCGTGATGGGACAAACCAGGAGGATATGCTGCTCGCCTCTAGTGCATCGAGCATTGGTGGGCGACCTCGCGGCAAGAAGAGCAGCACCTTCGACAAGGCAAAGGTGCGCTGCTACAACTGCCAGCAATATGGGCACTATTCTTGGGAGAAGAAGTGTGCCGATTCAAAGGAGAAGGACGTGCTGCTTGCTGTGGTGGACGCCGACGATGAGCCAACGCTACTTTGAAGACCGACGAAGAGGTGCTAAAAAATTTTAAATAAATAAATAACGACAACAAGATTAGAGGGGTGATTGTTGGAACTAATCTTGTTGTTTATGTATTTTTTGTTTATTTATGCTTGAGTGTTACATGTATAGTGGCTAAAGTCCAAGTTAGTTGAAACGTATAGCATGGCGTAGTGGCAGGATCTGGAGTGTATAGTGAGCAGATCGCCAGCCAGGAGTTGAGTGCACGTATGTGTTACTTGGAATTAGTCATACATGTATTTGTGGCAGTATTCACCAAGTCGTCATGCCGTCCGGAGTAGAGCGGTCAAGTCGAGCGTATATGCAGAAGGCAATACATGTACAAGCGTTGCCTGGAATTCTGGAGGAGTGACAGTTTTCTAGTTTGCATGCATGCAGAGTAAGTGTGTGTGCGTGTGTTAATGGAGTGGCAGTTATACATGTGCATGCATGCAGTCCAACGGGAGGACATGCAACACTTAATGCTTTCTGCATGTAACCGATTTGTTTTTGCTTTATATAAAGAGACAACAGCAACAAGGAAAAGACGTGAGAAGTAGCACGTCACAAACTCTTGTGTGTGTTCTCTCTCCATTCTGTTTTTTCAATTTAGCCGAGTACACTCCGAGCATTCGTTCCAGTTCCAACAGTGTTAAGGGACTGAGTGCAGAAAAAAAACTGATAACTGCATGCTTGTCTAAACCATTTTATGGCAGCATTCGCTAGTTCCATTCCATATGAGACTGTGAGAGAGAACCAAAGATGAGGATTGGCGCTAGCTAATTGTTGATCTGCCATATTAGTTAGTTGCATCCATTTAGACACCGCGATGGAGACTGACACGAACCAGATAGCACGAGGCTCAAGTTCCGACCCTAAACATGAAGACATTGCACCTGATGGTGCCCTTCCAATTACCTGGGCCTGCTTCGCCCGCACGTACGGTGAATCAGTCGACGGCGGCGCCCTTGGCGGCCGGGAGCACCCACCGCTCACTGGCGGCGTTACGCGGGAACTCCCACCGCTCACCGGGGCCGCCACGCGGGAGCAACCACCGCTCACCGGCGGCGTGGCGTAGCCCGAGCCGACCGCCAGACCCGAGGGGGTGCAGGGGCTCCACAGCGAGACGACGGCCTCCGCGCCCCTCGGCGACGTCCACGGGGGCAGCCGCCTCCCGCCGCTCGGCATCGCGGAATTCCGTCGAACACCTGGCGCGCGACTGCGAGAAAACCCTAAAAATCATATGCCAAATTCCCAATTTTTTCGTCACCCCGTACGCCGAGACGGATCAAGAAAGGAAAGAGAGAAGCCCAGGGGATCACCGTTAACTCATGGTTTACATCTACAGAGATTATTCATGAATTGAAAGTCGCATGATTGACGCCGTTATTGAAGGCTAAATCTTAGTTCAAAATGTCTATTCTCATGTTGACCCATCCTCTGTTGATTCACTGAATAGTTAGACAAATGATTGTAGTAACTAAATCTTGATCAATGGCTAATTCGAACGATAATGATATAGATCTGATGCAAAGATCATGGTAGGTCAGAGCTTACCATTTGCATGGCTTGAAAGCTAAAGCATACTTTTAACCTCGTGAATCGACTTCCTGCAATCACTAATGAATTAAGTATTCTCGAACTGATAATATGATTAACTCGTTGATCAGAAACAACTGTGATAGACCATATGACCATTTGGACTACTTAATTACTTAACACAAATTATGCTATTCAAATGCATGATAATAACATGATCTAAGATCCAAATAAAGACTAGTATAATAAGTTTCAACAAAGTTACAAGACTTCATTTACCACGCCGTCTAATCAATTAACTCACATGAACCAATTTTATGATATCACATAGTAGAATCATCCAACCATTATATCATCATACTTTTAATACAAATTTCAGCAGGCTGTATTAATAACAGGAACATATCTTAGAGCATCGATGATTTACCAGAGATTATGCTATATATACAATAACTTATCGAAAGTCCTGACGTCTATGATAAATTCAAATAATCAAACACCATAAACTGACAAATAAGTTTAAGGCATACTATAAACATTAGCAATTCAACAAACCAATTAGTACTTTGCAAACAATCCAAATATGAAAACTTGAAACTACAAAAATGTTTTTAACTATATCAATCTTCGAATAGTAACAAACTTCAATACATAGTCTTACAGAACCAATTCAATTTTTCTTATACTTGTGATGAGTCACATTCAACTGAATCATGACTACAATTGAAAGCAAGTTACACCCAATTGATAAGATCCACACCATGGACAATTATAAGCCAACAGGCCAGCAATTGCTTATGCACGTCCTCATATTAGTCACACAAAAACCTACATGCCAAAATTATCATAGATACCAAGCCATATCACCAAATGATGACAACTATAGGAAATGAACCAAATCACCTATGCTGAACACTAAATGACGATCATTACCAATTCGTCAACTTCTCAAAAACTATAAATTAACAATCCATGAAGGTACAATTAACCAAGGCTAGAATTAACTGAACAATTAGATAGCATATTCAAAATCAACAGACTCGAAGCTATCTAAAATGGTACAAAATTCAAAAGTCATGATAACTTTTGGATTATTAACGTGAAAGGAATATTAACAGCTGTTTGTAATAATTAAATACGAAGATTAAAACTCATATGGAGCATGAATTAATTATCAAAGCAAGGGAGACCTAAAACAATTGAACAGGCAAAATGCGAAATGAGGCATGGGAATAGGTCAACAAAAGGAAGCAGTGAAGTTTAGAAGTCAGGCTGGCACAGGCATGGTAGGCACCATGAGCTCATAGCAGAGGTCACGCAAAGGCTGCGACAGTAGCCAGCAGCATGGCTAGGGCGATGTGGCCCGCGATGAGGTGCCGACGGCCCGAGTGTGAACGGCCGCAGAAGCACCAGAGGCAAAAAGCGGAGCCAAGAGCCAGCGGTCTGACGAAGCGCAACGAAATCCCAGTGAGAAGAAAAGGGAACGGTGTCCGGTTCACAGTTTGCAAGAGCGGCAAGACGAGAAGGCTCCAGGGTGGAAGACCCGCTCCGAGAGTACCAACGCAAGCTGCTAAATCGAAGAGAGAGAGGAGGTTGAAGGGGGGAACAGGAGGCGGCTCCTTAGGGAATGCCAGAGAATGGCCGGGGTTAAAAGGATGCATCCGCAGGGAGATGAAGACATGAGAGAGCGCATGAGGCAGGAGGGCAAGGCGTGCGAGTGGCAGATGAGCGGCAAAGAAAGAGTAACAGCCATGCATGAAGTCGACAAAGGACTCGCTGAAGAGAGAATAGGCCGAGAGAGTCATGGGAGGCAGCAGAAATGAAAAGATTCGAAAGAGAAATTTAACCATTAAATTTTTAATAAACAAGAAAACCAAAACTTTTAAATAGTAAATAGGTCCAAAATTTTAAAAATACACAGAAATTCATTGAATTATTTTGAATTATAAAATTATTTAACTTAAAGTTCTTTAATTTTGCAAATAAATTATTTTAATTTGGAAAATTAAAACCTTTAAAACATATAAAATTATTTAAATAATTTTAAAATCCAATAACCATTAAACCAATTTAAAATGAAATTGTTATTCATATTAAATTGTTTTTCATTTAAACTTTAATTGTTAAATTTAAAATAAGGTTATTTTATATTTACTTTTAAAAGTTAAAATTGAGTTACATATACTTTGCAATAGTCTGTGACAGGAACATGTAATGAGCTATGAAATTAAGGGTTGGCATGCCACGCCGAGATAATAAAAGCGATACGTGGCCACAAACCAATCTTACAAGATATTCTTAGGAGCTTGTTTCACCGGATGATTGATTGGGTAAGTTTGTCACTCTAAATCACTTACCTACATTATATTTAGTTGCCTCTTGAACTAGAACTGTAGCTTAATATGCCCAAAAGGCTTTATACACTGTGGCGATCCGACCGACTATGTGCGGCGGTCCGACCGGCCATAACTTTTAGTGGAGTTTGGGGCTATGCCAAAAATAGAGTGTGTAGGCAAGAGAGGAGTCTCCTACACTTGGTCTCATATTTTTTGGAGCTTCCAGTCAAAAGTTCTATTCAGTTGAAAATTCCAGAGAGTTTCGGATTTCCACGATGGAATTTTGGCTAAGTCTTTTCGGGCGGTCTGACCAGCTCATACAAATCGGTCGAGCCGGTTGAAATCGACGACCGCACAGCACGCGGCGACCGGCCACTTGTTCGTCGGCCTTCTTGGCGACGTTGTGTTTTGGTTATGTCTAGTGCATAAGTTTCAATGCTTCAATGTTGCATATTGCATGGTTGAGCTAACATGGGTCAAGTTGTGAAGAACTTGTTCCCGGAGACAATTTCTTTGTCTATTGCTGTGCAGGTGGCTTGCAAGTCAACGACGTCAACGGCGAGGAGGATCGGGACTAAGCTTGGAGAGCTGAGGTCCAGAACGATCATGGATGCCGGGTGGAGTCGTGTGACTCAAGCATGGTGCAGAATGGGCAAGATGGTTCGAACGGGCAGTTTGTTGCAGCTGGTTGGATCAAGCGGCGCGGGGGTCGGTGCAAGTGCCTTGAAGGTTCCGATGGGATTCGGACGGGAGAGACTTGCTGATATGATGAGAGCCGCTGATCAACCTACACGTGGCGAAGCAGGCGATTGCTTCAACTGTAATGTGTGTGTTTGTGTCCCGTGTGTTTTGGGCCTTAACGGGAGCCCATTGAGTGAACCCTTCTAAAACCCTAGGCCTCACTATAAATAGAGGGGGTGGTTGGAAATCAGCCCCCAAGCACTCCATTTGTAAAAACCCTAGTTTGGATTAGGGTTTGGAGAGGAGAGGCTAGGTTCTAGAGAGGAGATTTGTGTGTGTGCTCTTGGATTGAGCTCTTGTCCTCCTTGAGGAGTGGTTTTAACAAGCAACATCTTGAATCAATCAATGGATGTTTGTTCAAAGATGAGGTCTCATGTGTTTTCCTCTCTCTTTTGATGATTTTGGTGCTTCCTTGATCCGGTTGTTTTTGGTTGGTCTCTTGATCTCTTTTACCTTGCTATGATGTGTGGGAATACTCCTAGGACCATCTAAATCATCAATCCCCCACGAGCAAGATTTGGATCAAGTTTTTCATTTTGCTAGGTTTTGAACACTCCTTTGGTAAAACCTAAAAAGATCAAATCTTTGACGTGGATCTGGACGATCGTCGCTAGGAATAGGTTCCATATATCCTTAGGGAGGTGTGTTCCAAATTTGGTCAAGTTTCATCGGTTAAATCAAAAGTTAGACCAATTTTCGTTTTGGTTTTGGGTGGTCTGCAGTGGTTCTAGACTAAATCGGTCAGACCGGTTTCACAAAGGCGATCAGACCGCCAAGCTATTCAGACCGCCAGTTGGCCGTCGGTCTGACCGGCCCATTGAGATCAAATCTCCATTTTTAGTCTTGTGTTTAAGGGGTAATCGGATTCAGCACAAGGCTTCCTCTGTGTATTTAATAATCTTCTTAGCTTTCTTAGCTATTGGAGGAAAGTTCATGTTGAATTTGATTAAAGCAAAAATCAAGAAAGCGTCTATTCACCCCCCTCTAGTCGCCTTTTCGATCCTACAATGTGCATAAGATTTGTAAAATCCTTCAGCTACATCCAAAATATCAAAAATCATGCCCAGTTTCGGCTTTGAAACCACTTCATACTCGGGTGCACATGATGACCCCTGAGAAGATAATAGACTAGCTTTAGTCAACATCATCAAACAAAACATGGATTGCAGTGAACATGTACATCATTAAGAAATTAATTGGCATGAGTCAACAAGGGAAAATTGGTCGTAAATGTAAGCATTAAGCAAGCAAACTAGAAGGAAATGTACCTTTGAGTTAGCAGTGTCGCCATCCTTTTCACTTGTGTTCAGTAACACCGTATTATCATTCTGATAATTCTGTAGATCCCCCCACATTGTTTATCTGCTGTTTTTTAGTTGACCTCTTCTTGGCCCTATGACTTACTTCACTACGTGATCGTACAGGCTGCTTCTTGGCTGGTGTGACGAGTCCATGCTTGTGGAACTCGATAAAAGAGTATATCACATATTTGCCATCTGTGGTTCTCTTTACGGCTATGATAGCTTCACACCCGCACCTAGTAACCTTCTGTGTCCTTTTACCTCCAGAAAACTTTCCTATACCCGTGTAAGCATATTGACCTTCCCTGGAGCAAAGAAAACGCTTATACATTTCCACACCATTTTTAGTCATTCCTTGTCCAATACGAAGAGAAACCCAACACGATAGGCATATGATTTGTAAAATCCTTCAACTTCTTCCAAAGTATCAAAAATCATGCCCACATTCGGCTTTACGACCACTTCATATTCAGGCGCACATGGTGACCCCTGGAATGAGAATATCTTAGCTTTAGTCGACACCATCAAACAAAACATAGATCCTACCGAACATGAACATCAATCGAGAACCAAAACATAGATCCTACCGAACATGAACATCAATCGAGAACCAAAAACTCACAGGCACAGCAACTGGCATGCCACTGCTCTGTCTCAGTGCGGAACAGTCATCCACATCTTCCGGATAGGATCTGGCCTCGACCTGAAATTAATTTGCTTGAATCAACAGGGGAGAATCGGTCGCAAATAATTAGCAAGCAGCCAAGCAAACGTGAAGGAAAAAGTACCGTAGAGCTATTGCCGCTATCCTTTTCGGCTGCATTCAGTAACACGGCATTATCATCAACAATGCTGTCCATAAGAGCTCCAAAGGTGCAATCCTTTTTCCTCTCAAGTCGGCTAGGGGTGCACACTTTAAACAGGTTACCACTACTTATTCGTTCCACACAAAGTCGGCAAGGAAATCGACAAAAAAATTCGTCCTCTCAGATTGTTTCGCTCAAACACTTGGAGAGTTAATTAATGCGCAAAAATAAATGCAGACCATGGTCACCTAGTTCCACCCGAATACTCCTAATCAAGAACCTAATTTGGGGGCAAAAGCTGAACCAACAGTACCAGTGTAGCGCCTTAAGTAGTTTCACAGAGTCTAGAGAGATGTACCAAATCCTGCGCGGAGAGTGGGAGCGTCCTGGTGGCGCTTCCGGCGGCGAGGATGCGCCGGCGACGGCGATGGCGGCTGCGGTGTTGAGATCAGCGGATGAGCTGGGTGGAGGAGATGAGGCAGAAGAAATTCAGAATAGCCCGGCGGCGAGGGGCTAAAGCACCGCGAGCGAATCTGCAAAAAATGTTAAGGAAACAATAGTTATCCTAACATCGGCCTACAACAATCACGTAGACATAACAGGAGACAAAGTACATAGAGTTTTTTTTTCACTCATCAATCAATCTTGTACGTAGGATCCTCGCATTTATAGTTTATATAGGTGAAAATCTTTCAAAAATAGTTTAGTTTTTTTCCCATAAAACTCTATGTTTTTTAACACTCCTCTGGGGCAATACACAAGGATATGTAAATATCTCATCAAAAAAAATTCAAAAATTCATTGGAAAAAAAAGGAATAGAGAAAAAAGTATATTACATTCGTAAGTTACATTACACTTGTTGCCACACTAAAAACCTTCGTGTGAGAAATTTTTTAGAAAAACTCACCAAGTAAAAGAGTACAATGTTTAATCTTCGAGATTTTCAATAAATCTTCAGGATTTAATAAGGGTTATGATAAAAGAGATTTACTCCCTCTGAACTCTGTAACTCTTTAAACTATCTCATTCAAATACCATGAATGCATCTTTGAAAATTGGATATAGACAGAGACCTAATGAATAAATCAACTGGATTTTTACAAGACTTTGTTTACAAGATCTTTACCTCACTATTCTTCGGATTTCATGATAATGCAAAATTTAGAAGCAATGTGCTTTGAAATGTTGCTCTTGATATAACTCGTTTGCATTTGTGTAATACAAGCAAAATTATCTTATAGATAATTGAGGGAGTATTAACGGTATTAATGCCACAATACTTCCAGATGTGGTTAATCACACGTCTGAGCCAAACACGTTCAAGTGAGGCACCATATAGTGTTATAATATCTGAGTGGTTAGTGGAAGTAGCTACCAAGGTCTGCTTAGAATGACCGCTAAGAGATAGCTACACCACAACAAAGTAATATAAATCCATTATGGGATTTTGCACTGTAGGGATTTGATAGATAGTCAGCATATCTTCAAGATTTAGCAATGATCATCAGGAACTATGCATGATCTTTGCATTGTCTACCAACTGGATCTAAACTGTTAAGTGGTAAAACCTTCAAGATGAATTTAAACAGTAATTATTGTATCAACACATTCTAGGCATGACTAAGATTTTCAAAATCTCAAGTATGATTATCAGTGTTTAGCATATGCTCCCTTGGGGGCAACTTCTGTTGAAGTCTTGTTGTTCTAATGTCTTTCATACATTTTTCAAAAATAAATATAGGCAAGGAAATTGTGATCAAATCTATTGCATTATCACAATTCAGAGTCTTACATATAAATATCTTATTACTCATCTGAAAATTTTAGGATAAAATACTATTCAGAATAACATGCTTAACTTATCAAATGCCATTATTTGATTGTGCAACACAAGTAGATTATCCTCGCAGAGGATATGGGGTAATACTAGTTGCAAAGTCGTATGCCTTCCAGATACAATTTACCAAAACCTTCCAGGGTCTTAATATTTTGTAACTATCTCTGGGTGGTTAAAGTTACAATGAATAGTTTGTTCTGCAGAACTATAAAGTGTAGTTGTGCCACTCTAGAGTAAAATATAATCAGTCTTAGTTTTGACGTTTAGGGGATTAATTGCCAATATCACCAATGTATGTTGTACCTTTATAGTACTAGAGGAAACCACCATTCCACTAGCTTTTAGTGGAAGCTGTATTTTATAAGTGCTTATGTGGCGCACTTCTGGTTTTTAGATTTCTCATTTCATTATTTCGGGTCTTGATGGATCCTTGTCTACTTCTAGGGATCATATGATCATTGGTGTGATTAAGAGATCGACTAGTAAGATAATTTTTCTTCAGTGAGATGCTCTCTCTTCTGAGATATGCTTTTACTATAGGTAAAAGGCTGTTATGTATGAGTTTTATGTATATTGTGATTTTATTTCCTTTCTTACTAGAAATTTTGAGTCCTTCGAGGATCTCGTTAAGGATTTTCAGAACCCATTGAATGTATATTTTATTTATTTATTCATACCATTTGCTAGAACTATTATGCAACAGAACATTATATTATTCATAATAGGAGAGTAACGGTCTCTACAGGGACCTTTGAACCATAGTTTTCACCACTTCATTATCTTCATAATGACCCATCAAGTCTAAACTATTTAGTTCCAAGACTTTTATTTAGCATTTTTTGGTTCAACCTCATATGCTTTCATTATATGACCCAATATGAACGCTTCAAGTGTTCGGTCGTGGACTTTGGTTCTAGATTCGTGTTCCCATAAGAGAAACCTTACCAATTATAGAGGTAAAGTGATTGTCGACAACTTTTCTCATATATCCTCCAAATTAAGGATATCACATTGTTAACCAGATCTTTGTCATTTCCCAAACAAAAGATTGTTGGTCGTTCCGCATTCCCAACATTGTAATATGTGCACATCAAGTTGCTGGGGCTTTCGTCTTCGTGATGAACCTCTTCATGAGATATTTCACCTTCAAGGTAAGTTCTCTTCAAGAGAGTTAAAGGAGTGATTAATAATTGTTTTGACTAGTGTCATTAGATCTTAGACCCCTAGGCGTCTCCACATATTTTAGATCAAAAACCAATAAGTCAAATTTGCATAGGTGGATATACTATTCAACTCGGGGTATTCCACTCTTAGCGACGTATTTACTGCAAGTAAATACAGTGGTAACTCCTCCATAATTGGAAAGTATCTAGTAGGCTCCCCGATTCTAGGGTACAGGAGTATAAACAAAACCATAAGTTTAGCTTGACTAGTATGTGTATCTTAGTGATAAAGATCTTTTCCTTCTAGAAAATACGACGAATTCGAACTTTTGGGCATTTCTCCCCCACTAATGTCGTGATTCGATCTTTATTAATAGAATACCACAAAAATCCCCTATCGTGGGCACATGATTGATTGAATTTCAAATCCAACATAATCTCCAACAACTTGTGGTGGCCCAAAGGTGTCTACTACAGTGGTGATAACATATGTGAAATGTTTGATTCCTCCAACACGCACTTATTTCAATAAGGGGTTTGGTAATTATATGCAGTGAGCTAAACTTTTATCAGTGCAGTGGCAAGAAAACTACATGATTATAATATTTTGTAGGACATTTCAACTTCGGGTTGGTTATTAATCTGCAACGAAGGTCCCATACGGAGATCCGAGAGTTGGCAGAATTATTCTATAGACTAGCTTCTTTATTATCTGCCTAAGTTTTGATCTAATTACTAATAACTTATTTTAAATAATTTAGATTATTAAAATTCAAGTTTATAATTATGTAATATTTTTTATATAGTCATAAGCAGTATGTTCTAACTTCATAAAACTAAAAAAATTGACCATAGTTAATCCGCACGAAAAAACTGGATTTTCTTCTGGACTTCAAATCTAGTTGAATCACCCAAACAATATAACTATTCGACAGGGATATTTATTGTTCATTAGCAACACCATATTTAATTAAGGGTGATAAATTGTATGCCTAATTTTAATTTACAATGCCAAAATCAACATGGCAAAAAAATTAGATCATTCAGGATTAACAAAAATCAAATATGTCATTATATTTTATTTTGGGAGTTATGTTTGCTTCAAGCAAGTGATATGTCTTATGATGGTGATGCAGTTTCAAACCACACTTACCTATTTATGCACGTGTCATTTCCGATGAGTATGGCACGCTTTGGTGCCTAGCCAACATAGCATATGTGCAACTGTGTCAAGCGGCCGTCGATTTGCCGTGTGCATTCCCGTATGCTGGCGGGTAACATATCGCCGAAGACACAAATCAATTGCCCTTCGTGGGCAGCAAAGATTGTGGTTGCTAACAGCATGGGTATCAGCACTAGCGTAAATGCTATTTTTCATATCAACTGAATAAGGATAATAATCATACAATTACTTTAATTATCTCCTAAAATAAATTAGATTAATTTATTACTTCTGACTTTAGCATAGGATATGCCACTGTGCCTCTTGTGGTTCAACTCCTGTTTTGAATATTTTTCTATGCTTCTTAGGTTCTAATATCCCACACAAGCCCAATATTCTCCTCATTTTCATGCCAACTATAAAATCTCGAGTGATAGCGTGTGCATCAGTCATTCGCTTGAAATCAACTCAGAGTTTTAGCAAAAATTTACAATCATACTTCAAGATGAGTACAATTTTGTTAGCGTGAAACCAATATATACTCTGTAACATTCTGCTTACAAAGTTATGCAATTAAGAAATTAGTGTGGTGGAGGGTGGTGTTATATATACTCCAAGTCTTAGGGCTGAAGTTATTCTGTACTTATTTGAGGATTATGGTGTTTTCTAGCCAAAGTGATCCATCAGAGATCAACATATAACTAGGCTTGGTACAGTGCCACTGAGAAAAATAGTTTCCCTTTTGATATCTGGGTATCCGTGCATTACAAGCTAGTGAATTGAGGCTTATTAGATATCAAGAGCACATGTACAATATTTTGTTAGCAAAGCATGGCTAAATATTTTTAATTTTCAAGTATACTATTTACAAAATTTATTCCATGCAAGATTAGTTTACTTCAAGTAAGGTATGCTAATGGCAATATGTTCTATTAAGTATATTTAATCAACTATTCAGCAGAATATAAGGCTTTAATATAACAACTTAGACCATTATTTTATTTATAGCATCTGGAAAATAACGATCTAATACATAAGGTTTCAACCTAAAGCAAAAGATAAGACATACTCAGTAGGACCAGGACCAAGCTCAACAGGAGCTGAATCTATACTGCTAACGCAACTCGTGCAAGAAAACAACATCTTTACAAATCTTGGAGATTGCTATAGGTCCCCATAAAGCATAATATGGGCTTATCATCGCTGTCATCCAGGAGAAACGAATATCCGCTAAGTGATGTTGAATATGTCCAACATAATTCATGCAACTTTTTTATGTTTACACTTGGTAAAGCATTTTAAATGCATGAAACGAGTGCAAAATATTAAAGATTAATTAGATCTAAGGTTTCATAATTTATGGAAACTCATGTACCTTAGAAATTCAGTTTCTAGGATTAAATAAAAAATTAGAATTTTCCAATCAGTTCAGGTAATATGTTTAACCTACCGGGTCCAAAACACAAATTTTCATAAGGCACATAGTACCAAGGCTATTTATCAGGACTTTAGGGATTATTCTGCAATGATATATAAAAATCTAAAATTCACCATAATTTCCCAAACCCCAAGGGATTTTTCATAAATTTTTCTTATTCGCAAAAACTTCCACGTAACTTTCAAAATCTTCGAGAGCCGAGTTGCAAATTTTCAGGATTTCATTTTTTCCTCTCCCGATTTTTTTCTTTTTCCCAAAATTAGGTGGGTTGAGCTGGCCCACAAGGCCTAGCCAGCCTTCTAAAGCTGAATTAAAAAGGGGTGTGCGAAAACCCTGGTTTAGGGCCAGGGTTTCTCCTGGCTGGTAGCGACGCTTGGGCGGCGGCCCGATCAAGCAGTGGTGCAACGGCGGCATCGAAGCCATAGAGACCGAGCAATAAGAAGAATACACGGGCGACGCAGGTGCGGCGAAGAAGACAACAGCATGTGGCGCGCAGCGACTGCAGGCGCGGCGTGCACATGGGCGCGATCGGCTCGGCGTGGCTTCAAGCCATCGGTGGGCCGCAACGCGCGACGTCGGCAGTCGGCAAAGCGCGGCGGTGGGGCGCCAAAGATCGAGTGGCGATGGTGGTGGCTCGCCGCCAAGCGACAACTTTGAAAAAAATTTGTGTGAACAGAAAGATGAACAATAATCCATTTATCGGATCTAATCTCGATTTAGAACACTAATTAATTTAATGGCTAATTAGTAGGTAATAGATCTAAACATATCCACGCAAATTAATCTACCTGATTAATTTAGCGCAAAATTAGAGATTGAAAGATGGAATTCCGATGACATACCGATTCGACCGTGTTGAGGGATTCGTGTTTAAAAAACAGTAGTCGTCGTGATATTGACGTAGATCAATCACACAAGAACAATCACATGGATACAACAGGACACACCGAGTATAGGGTAGAGCTATTTTCATTCATCAAACAATCTGGTACATGAGGGTCTTTAAATTTATAGCCTATAGGGGTGAAAGCCCTCCATGGACGGTTTAGTTTTTTATCCATAAAACCCTAGGTTTTGTAACCAAAATGACACCGCGGATACGTCAGTATGCGACACGTGTCCCTTGTCGCGCCGCCATCACACGAATCCAGCCTGACGCGTGCTCACCACACGACAGGTGCCCTACCCACGCACCTGTTGTGTAGTGGACGCGCGACAGGCCACTTATCACGCGGTGGCGACACACAGACCAGGATCCGTGCAGTGGTGGTGCAGTAGGGGACACATGTCGCCTACTAGTGCATCTACAGTAACTTTTTGCCTTTTCTTTTCGGGGAGGTTATTTTTGTTGTTCCGACGCAAAACAATTCCAAATGTGTCAGAACTCAAAACTCGTGAGCGCTAAGGGCCACAAGATGGTCTGAGCCGTTCGGCGGCAATCTGACGGGTTGGTTTCCTCCCCCCCATTCGCGAGGTCAGTTCTTACTGCTTGACAACTCGCTTGGTTCTTTTGGAACGCATCAATTCCCAGGGATTTCAAATGACGGTACGCGAAACAATTCCCAAATTTTGAGGGAATTGAACTCTTTTTTTTCTTGTGAAATTCGTGTGTCAGAAATTGTTCAACTCTCGTAGAGTTGAAAAAAATTCACGTGTTCTAAACAAGACATGTGCACTCATCTAATAAGTTCCATTTTAGAGAGGATCTCATGGAGGTTATAATTAGGCAGTAAGAACTCATAATCTACGAGTTTGTACTAATATGGGTTGTTTAGTTTGTGTACGGGAGGATAAATTTTAGACACATTAGTTAGTAAATTTTAGACACATTAGTTAGCCTCTTGTTGGAAACCGTCCATTGTGACTGGTTTCTCATGGTATTGATCCTATCAGTGTAACATCTCTCCACGAAAGAAAGAATCTCTACACGTTGGTCAAATGGTTTTATCAATGTTGTTATACACTACGCTCCGTCCTTTTGAATTGGTTATAAGTTTGTTTTTTTTAGTCGAAGATAAATTCATAAACCTCACAAAATTTCTACTGAAATATATTTGTATGTACGTAAAAGTAGACATCAAAAATTAAACTTTGATAGATGAAATTGTACCATCACACCAAAAGATAGTTCCGGCTTGCCCTTCTCGTAATGAATTGCTAGAGTTTCTGCCCTATATCTTAGAGAGTCAAAAAATATCATCATCCTGATTAAAACGCTATCCATCCTTTTCCAATTGATTGCTTAGTCACAGGCATGCTAATCATGGATTAGTCACTAAACGCGTTAGGAAAATCAGATAGTAAGCCGAAGGTATCGTTTCCCAAACACACTCTCCAATAGAAGTCGCTCTCTGAACAGAAAAACATCTCGTTGAGTTTCGACTCCCCGTCCTCCTCCGTCTGTCTCGCACACAACCCGAAAAGGGTAGAGACAGGGAGGGAGGGGAGGAGATGGGCGGCTACGAGAACGGCGAATCGCCGGCGGCCGCCGCCGGGGAGGGTGGCGTGATCCTGGGCGTGGACGGCGGCACCACCAACACCGTCTGCGTCTGCCTGCCGGCCGCAATGCCGCTGCCGGAGTCGCCCAGCGCCGTCCCCGTGCTCTCCCGCGCCGTCGCCGGATGCTCCAACCGCAACTCCGTCGGAGGTAGTAACCGTCCTAGGCTCGCCTAATTCCGGGGTTCTTGATGTCCGCCTTGTGTTAAAAATTGGATCTTGGAAACTTATGATTGGTCCCCGGGTTAAATCTCGGCGAATTGCGGTCTCGGTGAATGCCACTAGTCATGCCTAATTGCGGTGAATTGGTGATAGATAATGAGCTCCTTGGTCTTAAGACTTACCAGAGATATTGGATCTCGGCAGTTAGGCAAGAGTTTCAGGGAAGTAGATGAATTGTTTGCATAATTGTGCTTGTGCGCGTTCCGTTTTCTAAGGTGGACTTTTGTTCGTTCATTAAGAGAATTATGTCATTTTGTTGTTCGTCCTGTTTGTTGTCAATTGTACGTGTTCCGTCTTTTCAATTATTCGATGAAGTTACTGAAGATAAAATGCAATTATTGCCTTTGCTAAGCATATTGCCTATAGTTACTGTATGGTATATTTTATTGATGGTGAACACATACATTTATATGCGGATGCGGATTTTTAATCATAGCATTTCACTTTGGCGTCATGTTGATACCATCATTGTTTAAGTTCCTCTTTGCTTCTAAAATAATGCGTGCCCATGTTTAACCATTGTCTATACACAAATCTTATATGCTTGCAGCACAGTATAACAGTATAAAATTGGATATTGTGAATGTTTGCTGAGTGCTGCTTCTTAGTTTTTTCATTTGTCATGGTACAATATGTGTATCAGAGCGAACGGCAAAGTCTTTGTTCAAGACATACTGATTGTTTTGTCCTTTATTTCTCAGAGAATGCTGCATTGGAAACTCTAGAGCTGGTAATGACACAGGCCCTGACAATGGCCAACACAGATCGTTCTGCTGTCCGTGCAGTTTGTTTAGCTGTATCTGGAGTTAACCATCCTTCAGATCAGCAGAGGATGCTGGACTGGATCCGGTATGGTTCTCTCAATATGTTTCTTAAAATGCATTCGCCTCCAAAGAAAATTGTTACATTGTTTTGGTCCATGGCAACCACTTGATTTCAGTTGATGTCTTCAGAGTTCAGAGAGATTCTGATATTTTCTAAACATTTACTGCATTCTCAAATGGTTTACATAATCCTTATGTATATTTCGATCCCATAGATTGACAGAGTTGTGCTGTTTTTGCGAATGTCATTATGAATTCTGAACAGGCTGACCACTACAATTAGCACCAATAAAAGCAAATCATCATTTCTTCTCTCACTGCTAAGTGAGCATTTTTGTCCTTCAGAGATCTGTTCCCTGGCCATGCCAAGTTTTATGTGGAAAATGATGCAGTGGCAGCTCTGGCCAGTGGTACAATGGGAAAGCTTCATGGCTGTGTATTGATTGCTGGCACTGGAAGCATTGCTTATGGGGTCACTGAAGATGGAAAAGAAGCGAGAGCAGCCGGTGCTGGGCCCGTTTTGGGAGACTGGGGTAGGTGAGTTACATCATAGGCAAAAGGATATATTGAGCAATTTTTAAGATACATGCACTGTTTGAAGTTGGAACATGAATCCTTGTTTAGGATTTCAAATATTTGGATAGATATAACTACAAATGTTATTTCATTTGCGCTACACTCTTTCTGCAAAAGTTCATATCTGATATAACATGAGAATCAGATGATATGCTAGGTATTATGAAATTTCATCTAGTGTGGGAATCCATGGCCATAAATTGAGCATGACATGTTAGATTGGGCGTGAACAGCCAGTTAAAACTGTTAGCCTGTCATGTGCACGACTTACCATGTTGCCTCTTCTGACAAGTGATTGCCTATTTTTCACACTTCGAACATCTTGAAATCCTGCACTAATTAACAGATGCAGTTTAAAAGATTTGAGCAGTGACTGAAACCTGCTACTATGATGTCGGGACCCTGGGTCGTTGGACCCGAGCCCTCTGTGTATTCTGAACAAGTACCAAATTAGTAGCTAGCTCACACAATTGCAACATCGATGTAATCATATCCATATAACAAAATAGCTAATGAAACAGACTAAGTAATATTACTCAATAGCAAAAGGACCTTATGGTCAAGTTTTACAGAGTTTACCACGCAGGGCTTTAGTGAAAGATAACTTGCAGCGGAAACCAAAACGTCTTGTGGTAGCCATCCGACATGTCCACAGGCAATCGAGTGGAGGACGCGATCTAGTTCGCATAGTCTTCGAAGTAATCTTCCTCGTAGAACTCGGTATTCCCTGGTTCTTCTTCGGTGACCGATCAACAAATGGCGCAAAGCCATGAGTACTTAACGTACTCAGCAAGTTGTAGGGAAACATATGCAAGTAGTATTTATGCAAGGTTTGAACAATGATAACTTTATGACTATTTTGCAGAAAACAGTATTGACAGTAAATATAGTAAGTAGATTGCAAAGCACAGTTTAAAAGATTAATACATAAGTAAATAAGTTCTTTCGAAACAACTAGTGAACACCACATTCACTTTCCAACAATCAACCACATCTAGATCACTTCCTAACCAAACCATTCCAATATTTTTATGAAAATCAACCTCTCGTGTGAAATCACCAAGCATTGTTCATAACTAGGGACATGACTATTCGAATAGTTTTTAACACTCTGCAGAGGTTGTATAGCCTGACCCACAAGAGATAATCATCTTATACTATCAGATATTTCACGCTTCCGAAGGTGTGTGACTAAGTGATTATCACAAGGCCTTTACAAAGCTCTGTTTTGCCTCGGTTCTACTTGCTAAGGATTCGCCACACCGGCTCCCTCTTGATCCACTTATCAACCCAAACAAAACTGAAACAAAATATTGCTAATTAATTGGCTAGGTCCACCCTATAAATAGACTTATGGTTGCACGGTAAGGCCCAGATCAATGACGCACAAAGTTAGGTCCATGGAGACTACTTAGGCGAGGCAACCACATCCCAAAATCATCCCCTTTACTGCACGATCACTCACTCAGTATAAATTATTTTTGGTTCAACCCGACCAAATGACAACCCTTGCCATGACACAACAAACTTTTAATAACAGTAGCCGCACCACAATTCCATATTTCCTTAAGTTAAGTTTAAACAGTTATGAGCATGTGACCATGAATCCCATCGAGTAGCTAAAGCATAGCTAAGCATATACGATACCCAAGTTGGTATTAAAATATGTCCAACTAAAATTAACACAACCTATGGTGTCCAAGAGTACATGTCATTCACAACTTTCTAATGATTTATAATGACAATTAGATAATTAACTATTCCCAAAAACATTATTATAAAACTAGCACTGTTGTTGATATAAAGCAACATAATTTTATAAAGTGGGTACGACATGATTAAAAGTCAAGAATTCTTCAGAAACATCGGAATCTATACGTGCGAAAAGAGCTAAATAAATAAAATAATTTCAAATAAAATAAAAATTACAAAACTGGAACCAAAAGAAAGGCATTGAATTTAGATGAATTTAGAAATTTGAATCACTCGAATTAGAGCTCGAACGAAGGAGAACGAGCTCTCGGAAGGTTGAAAACACATAAAATGAAGAAAATCAGGATTTTCGGAATTTATTTTTCAACAGAAAAAGGGATTTAGCCTCTGACATGTGGGCCCGGGTCTTGTGGACTGGGTCCACGAGTGAGCACTGATCCATGGTAGACTCGGCTCATAGCATAGTGTGGCTTGCCACGCAAGCACACACGCAGGCGGTGACGAGGTAGCCATCTCAGCGAAGGAGGCGATGTGGCGCCTAGGTGGCGTGATGTGGCTTGCCACGCGGCAGCCACATCAGCATAGAGCGGTGGCGCGAACGGACCGAGGGTCGCGGCGAATCAGCGGAGGGTGCGGCCGCGAGGCATCTGAGAGAGAGCAAAGGAACCTAACCTAATGCGCACGGTCTCGACGGCGAGGTGCAAGAAGGTGGCCGGCGACGGAAGGACCAGCGGCGAGATCCGGGTTGCGGCGGCGCTGAGGTTTCGACAACGCTTCGGCGGCGAGGAGGTGCGCACGGGATAGAACGCGGGCTCGCGAAGCCGAAGGTGAAGACCACGCTTCCGGAGGAGCTCCAATGGTGGCGGCAAAGCTCAAATCGAGGCAAGGTGGGGGCGAGAGAGAGGGAGGGTTGAGGGAAAAGAGAGAGGGGAACGAGGTGTTCCTGGTGCTCCATCTATAGAGGAGGGAATGACCGAGAGAGGGAGATGGACTTCGGCGGTTTTTGCGGTGGCACGACATGGGCACGCCGCGTGGAGGTGACGTGGCGGGACGGGAGCATGTGGGGGAGAAGACCGGGCGGAGCAGAGGGCAAGCGAGGCAGGGCATGGTGCAGGCGGCGGGGTCAACAGGAGCAGGTGAGGGAGAAGACCGAGGCGCACAGTGCCGACGCGTGTGTCTTATTTCTGCGAGGGAGGCCGACAAAGCGGACTCTTTGCCACGCCAGAGTGAAGCGAGAGAGATGCGGGTGGCGCAGCAGAGAGTTGAGGTGGGATTGGGCCGAGCGCTAGAAAATGTGAAACAGCCGAGGAGATTCGACCAAGAGAGGAAAAAGGATTTTAAATCCATTTTCAATTTACAGAAAAACAAGAAAACCAAAAAGGCTTTCAGAAAATAGTAAATAAGGTCCAAAATTTTTAGAAAAATACACATAAATTCATTGAATTATTTTGAACTTCATAAAATTATTTACAACTTAAAGTTGTCTTTTAATTTTGCAAATAAATTATTTTTAATTTCGGGACAAAAGGAAAACCCTTTTTAAAATCCAGAAAATCCAAGAAATTATTTTAAAATAATATTTTTACTTTAAATACCAGAAAACCTAATTAATCCAAATTTTGAATTAATTGAAATTTGATTTATTCATATTAAATTGCTTTTTATTTCTAAAATTTCAAATTAAGCTTTAACAATTTAGGAAAAATCAAATGGTTATTTTTATTTTTAAATTTTTCAAAAAGCCTTGAAAATTGGGATGTTACATATGATTTCAATACCTTTTACCTGTGACAAAGGAAAATGTAGGTGACTACTTGTATACATTAATGCAGTGGATATGGCATTGCTGCACAGGCCCTGACAGCAGTAATAAAAGCATACGATGACCGTGGACCACAAACCAAT
Organism: Hsuehochloa calcarea; assembly: GCA_036346395.1. Taxonomy (NCBI): domain Eukaryota; kingdom Viridiplantae; phylum Streptophyta; class Magnoliopsida; order Poales; family Poaceae; genus Hsuehochloa; species Hsuehochloa calcarea. The sequence goes on from CM070609.1 coordinate 12,183,355, forward strand.
CTTACAAGAGATATTCTTAGGAAGCTTGAGCTTTCTTCACCGGATGAATTGATTGGGTAAGTTCTGTCACACATATATATCCTTTACCTGCAGTTTATATTTTAGTTGCACCTCTTGCAAACTAGAACTGTAGCTTAATATGCCCAAAAAAGGCTTCGATACACTGATGTTATTACAGATCATTTGTGTGAAAAATGTGTCAATACTTTCTGTGATATCCATGTATGGTGTGATATGTTTTATCATTGTAAAGATAAATCTTACCAGGCTTTCTTATGGAGTAGACAGGGTTTTGCCATTAGGCATTATATTGTTTTATTGGTATGCTTTTCGCGTGTACATTTCTTTCTTTCCATTTCATAATCCATCCTGTTGGTGCGTTAAACTCCTTGCATCCAACATTCCATGTCCTTAAACTCTTACAAAGATGATACTATAGCATGCAAGACCAAAGTAAATTTGACTGGAGCTTTCCAAAAGAACATCATGAAGATTGTCCAATGCTTTAGCTGATAAAAGTATAGAACCACTGAGAATTGTAATCTTGTACTTAGTTATCAACCCATCACCCTGTGTCTGGCTCAGGTGGACATATGCAGATCCATCTTGGGCCCGTATTGCAGCACTTGTTCCTGTGGTGGTATCTTCTGCCGAAGATGGCGATGAAGTAGCAAACAAAATATTGCATGATTCAGTGCAAGAGCTTGCTGATAGTGTTATAGCTGTTGTTCGGCGCCTTACATTGTGTGGTGAAGGTAATAATTCTGTTGATTGTGTAGCACCATTTGCCTTTTATTTTTCCACCAGCTCTCTTTGGCTATTCAGGAAATGAATGGAGAAATTACATCATTTAATACCAAAGAAAGTAGCAACTTTGGGGGGTTGCTGTGATAAACTAGCAGAAGGCTTAAAATGCTCCTTTAGGGGTTCAATGGAAGATCCAGTGCTTTATTTCTCAGGAGTATTTAAGGGATCTGTTGGATCCAACCAGGGAATTCTGGCTTTGGTCCCAGATATTCTGCTTGGATACTGTACTGCTATTTCCAGATATGGTGCATGACACAAGTTGATGTAGCATTTCTAATGCAGGTTTATGGGCCAGGCCCAACCTGTTACCAGGATGCACTAGACTTGGCACAAAACGCATGTTATTAGAGTTCTGTAATATTATCTTGCTAGAGGGTTGGAGCTGGCAGAGTAAAGCATTGTGTAATGTGTATAACTGAAGGGGCTTTTTTACTCTGCAGATGGAAAGGACCGATTTCCACTTGTTTTGGTTGGAGGTGTCCTTGAAGGCAATAAGAAATGGAACATCAGTGGTGAGGTTATGAAATGCATTTCCAAAGTCTTCCCAGGTGTCCATCCTATTCGACCTGAGGTTCGTATATTAACTAGTATTACTATATCCTAAACCAACTAGGGAAGGACATTATGGAGTCAAAATTCAAATTCAAAATTTAAAAATTTGGTGAAGTTTATTTTCTAGCCATGACATTTTTTGGATATTTGAACTTTGTAAGAGTTTGAACGATTTGGGATGCTATCAGTTCTGACAGTTGAACTCAAGAGTTTTTATTTCCGTAATTTTAGATGATGAATGGTGGCTGTAGGTAAGCATAGCTGGATATAAATGTGCATACATTTGTCTCACCAAGAAAGCAATTATCAGTCAATTTGAAAAGCATGGATAAATTTTGCATTGTTCAGGAACTGCATGTGACAAAGCTAAAAAGGTTTAATCATGTCTTTGCAGGTGGAACCAGCAATTGGTGCAGCCTTACTAGCTTGGAGCCATCATCGCAAAGGGTTGAAGCTGGAAAATGGAAGCTGAATCCCAGCATTGAAGAATGTCCACTGTACATTACAAAGTTGGCTAGCCAAAGAATAAATAAGATAAGATCGTCTCAAAGGCACATTCATCAGCATCAAGACTGCAGCTTCGTAAAGAATAAATCATGGGTGGATGCGAAAGAACATTTTCTGTGCATTGCAATGGGGTAATATACATTTCTGGTGTAAGTAGGTAGCATGTTCAAAGAATTGTTAACTGGACCTTTGATTCTAACTCTTGGTGACCTGTATGTGATATTTGCGTTGAGAGGGAAAAACATGTATCAATCTATCATGGATAGTTAATCTTCAAACGTGTGTTTTGAGTTTTGACTTGTTCAGTTTATTGAAATGCTGAATCGATGCAATCAGATTTTCAGCATTTGTTTGCTAGATGTGATTATGCTGGCAGGACGAGCTTGCACGAATTTGTATCAAGTTTCCTGAATTCTTATCGTTCAGTCATGATTTTCTTTCATTTAACAGGGAGAAAAGGTATCGTGAATGGACTGCATTACAAGTTCACAACTTACAAACGTTTCAAAGCAAAGGTTACTTTGTGGTAGTTTTTAACGACTGCCTAGTTGGCTGTATGTGGCATTACACTCTGTAAAATTGGTCAAAGTCACAGCAGCAGGTAGGCTACCTTCTGAATTGCGGATTTTGAAACCCATTTACCGGTAAAATCGATAAAATAACCCCAGAAAAACAGAAAAAACAAATAACCCCAGAAAAAAAAAAAACTGATGAATGATTAGATTAAAAAGAAGTATAATGTTTACAAGAGAACTTTAAATAACATTGCTTAATGACTTAACAAAAAAGAAAGAAAGAAAAAGTAAACCTGATGCTCCGTTACCTTGCTAGCTTCCCTCTTTAGCGAAGCCCTCTCCTAAAAGTGTTCTAATGCATTTAAAATAGACATGCAATGTGTAAAAGCAAAAGAGGGCAGGGGGAGAGCATCCAATGCTGCAAATCAACATGCAATGCAGTAAAAAAACCAATACTCTCTATTGCAAATCGACATACTTTCCAACTCAAAAAAAAACCCAAGACTTACTCATACAATAATTCAAGCATATTTAACTAATACAATACATAATCTAGCAAAAAAAATGCATAAACCAACCTAGGAAGTTCATTACGCAGTTAAAAATTCAAATCCAAATTTGAAATTTTGAGGCCGGAACTGTTTATCCTGGTCCCACCAGTAAAACCGATAACCGCCGAGATTTTGATCCTTGAGCTTCATCAAGCTTCATCGTATTGTCACCACAGATGGTCAAATTCATACATGAATGCCATACATTTTTTTTTAAAAAAAAATAATGCCATACATCTGAAAAGACCACCTGGAAACTTGGTTTCAAGCACTCCACTACCATTCTTGTTGGACTTCAAGCAGATCAGTATTTTAGAAGTTCACCTTTGCAAACCAGCAGATGACAAAGCCCATAGCATCAAAGCCAAACACAAGGACTAGCTAGGGTTGGGTCATTTACAAAGTACTAAGACTACCAAAACTACTGCCTATAAAGGGGAGCAAGCTACTTTGTATCACCTGGCCCTTGATTTGACAACAAAAGCTAGCATCCATCTACAAAAGTTATCTCAAAGACTCAAACCACTAGAAGTGTGCCTTCAAGCCTTGGTTAACATTAGACCAGCGGATGTAAATGCTGCAGAAGCATTTTACTTTGCTATGCTTATATGTTTCTTGATCATGTTCAAGATCTCCATAACCTGTGAAAGAGATAGTACAATCAATAAAGAACAGAAAGATCGTAATTCATGAGGATACGAGAAAATAATGCTATTGGGATGGATGCCGGCATATGCTAACACACCGGGCATACTACGGAGATTTAGTTAGACCAAGACATGCACATACCTTGCATGTAAAGAGCAAATTCAATATTTGAGAAACAAATTAATGAAATCTAACATCCATTTTAGGTCAACTTTGATTTTTTTTTTAAGATTTTGTTTTCGTTATCAAAATAGAGATGGACTAAGAACAATCTAGACTTACACCAGCATAGTGTTGCAGAACTGGAGAATAATGATCAAGTGCGATGTAGATTTTTGCAAGAAGATCTGTTAAGGCCTCAACCTCATCACCAAGTAAATCCACCTGCAAAAATTGAGAAATTGCAGCTTGTCGCATTACTCTCTTTACCCTTTTCCTTTTAGGACACCATCTAAGATCTAGGTTATAGCCTTGTTGCAGTTTTTGCAGGCTAAGCAGTATATTTGGAAGGTGAAGATAATAGCATTACTAGTTAGGATACACAAACACATTACCTCGAGTTCAGCTTTCTGAAGATTAGAGCCTCTTGTCTCAGATATCTCCTTGTATCTCAATGCCTTCTTTCTTAAAAGATTGCCTTCTTTCACAAGGTGTTTACATTGTTCTTTTAATAAACTAAACCTGTCAAATATTAGGACACTGCCCTCTTTATTCACAGAACTACAACAGAAAAATAGTTATAGGTACTAAAAACTATAAAGCTATTAAGCTAATGTTAACATCCAACCATATGGTAAGACATGTAAAGATAAAACTGGTAATCACAAAATAAGCTCATTTTGAGAAGAAAAAAAAAAAGTACTGGATGAATGAAAATACAAGCACCTTGATTCACTGTGCATAACTTTGTTTGCAATGATAGTTTGTTGATCTGTAATAAAATTTTCAAAATCCCTCATAGATTCAACAACATGTTTCGTGCATTCCTTGAACTCCTTTTCTTTAGAAATGGTTAGTGTAAATGTCTTCTCCTTTTCTTCAATGATAGTACGTAAAACTTGATTTTGTTTCTCCACCTCCTTTAGAGAGTCTGAAACAGTTCTAAACATATTGTTCAACTCACTTAAAGTGATCTCATTGCGATGAACATGTTGCAGAGCTTGCTCCAACCTGCCTACGGTGACATCAAACTCCCTGCTCTTTTCAGATATATAGGAATCTTGCATTTGCACTTTATCTCTTAGTAAATCAAGTTCGTTGCATAATACATCCATACGACCCGTCATTGCTTCCAATTCAATCTGTGACAGAAATTCCTCCTTTTCCCTCATTACTACACTGAAGGAATCAACAATTTGCTTCAGTTTCTCAATCTCCTGCTTTTGTATAGATGCCACTTCAGCACAGCCTTTTTCATCGTTGTACTTTAACAATGAGGAATTAATGTTTGACATTGCTTCTGCTATAGCCTCATTCTGAATGACTGAGCAAATGTCTTGCTTCATAGTAAACTCCATCTCATAACCACACAATCCTATTTTTATTCCATTAACAAACTCTTTTACTACAATCCTTTCTATCTCTTCTCTAATGATGGTTGCAATTCTGGCGTCTTCAATATCAGATTCTAACCTTCTAATATGCTTTACATTATCTGACTTTATGGATGCAAAATATGAAGCCCGGGTTGGAATAGTGCATGCCTCTTCTTCATTGTTAGTTGCAGCTCCTTGTAGCTGCTGGATGTCATAATCTACAACATTGTTCTTGTCTTGTTGGCCGGGAAATGCATCGGTCTTCATGCGGACACTGGTTCTTTTATTCTCCAAGAGAAGCTCATCCAACTTCGAGATGACTTCCCCGATTTTCTTCCTCATTTGCTCAAATTCTTTGTTATTCCGTAAATGCCAGGGGTTAGATCCATCCTTTTTTAGTTTCTCTCGCTTTAGTCTGAATATCTCTTCCGTCTTCTCTTGAACAGCTGAATCATGCTGCCTTTTCATCTTATTCATCTCTTTATTAAAATGGGCTATCAAAGCATCCCCATCCATGTGTTTCAGAAATGATGGATCACTGAAAACCTCTCCAGCAGAGGTTTTAGAACCGTTTTCCTTTCCTAGACTATCTCTACAGGATTGTTCCTTGCCTCTATGCTTACTCACGTCTTCTGCACCTTCAAAATTATACTGCGACACTGAAAGCCCCCACTCGGAATTTAAGAGTGACTTTGAAATGGTATCAAGCTGTTGACGAAGACTATAAACTTCATCATATCTTTTATCCCTGCCCTCAGATAAACTTAAGCTGCTATTTCCGAGCTGCTGCAGCTTTTGGTTCAGGATCGCTATCTCCGCATCCTTGGAAGCGATCTTCTGAGCCGTATCTTGTTCTACAGCACTTACAATCCCTTTGATGACAGAGTCAGTCACAAATCTTGAGACGTGAAGCCTTGCATTTACTTCATCCCACAAAGAGTCTATCTCATCAACGATCAACTCATTATCACTACAAGAAGGTTCAGTCTGAACTGCGACACTTCCATTGACATCATCAAGGATCAACTCATTTTCATTAGAAGGTCCACTCTGAACTGCGGAACTTCCATTGATATCATCAAGGATCAACTCATTTTCATTAGAAAAAGGCTCACTCTGAACTGCGGAACTTCCATTCATATCATCAAGGATCAACTCATTTTCATTAGAAAAAGGCTCACTCTGAACTGCGGAACTTCCATTGATATCATCAAGGATCAACTCATTTTCATTAGAAAAAGGCTCACTCTGAACTGCGGCACTTCCATTGATAGCACTGTGTGGTACATCCAAGCTGTCTGACATGTTTATTTATGTGGGAGGTTGAACACACACCACTGCAAAAATGGTAAAACACAGAAAAGAAGAATATTAAATCATCTCAATTCACTCATAATTAAAACAGCTTACTATTTTCTCAACGAGTTCATTGAATATGTATTCTTTGACTGCGTCGTTATATGAAAATACACAAGTGCAGAAATGAAACACATTATCCCAAACTTATAACAAGACAATGAGTTGTAATCAAAATCCTACCTTTACAAAAAAAAAAAAGGCTTACAAAATTTCGGGAATCAATCAGTTGAGAATGCACGGTGAATTATTACTTAGAGACACGAAATCTCAAACAAGAAAAGAGGAGGACAAAAGAGACAGAAGCATCAGTAGAGTCCAAACACTCTACATGTTACACCTGAATAAATGCCAACCATGGAAGGGACATGAACAAAATCCAAAGACAACGGCACAAAACAAAAGTTAGTTCTGATTAGCGGAATTAGGTATAAAAAATGAAACAAATAAATTAAAAACCAGGCACCAATCCACCCCGAAGATTATACAGCTCCACGATGGAAAGAACAACGAAGGACTAAACCAATCTGTTCTCGAATCAAGGAGAAATGGTCAAAGCAAGCCCAAAAAATTTCCCGAAAGAAAAGGCTAAACAGCAACAGAGCTCCACCGAGCAAGAAAGCAGATGAGAGGGGGGAAATGGCAAGAAATCCAGAAAACACAGCCATAAAAAAGGAAAGCGCTGCGAGGATAGGAGTGGTGGGTTGCTGCAGTGGGGCAACGAATCATCATACCTTTCCTTCTTGCCGCCGCCGGTGGGTGGGATGGGTGCGAAAAGGCCGCCGCCGCCGCCGGTGAAGATGCGCCTTGCGTGCTGTCACTGCTGCGGGCTGTGGTGGTAAGGAAGGGGTAACTAATGCTTTCTACTTTTTCGCCAATAATTGAAGCCCAAGGGCCTTTTCTCTCCAAAAAAGTCCAATAGCCCATGCCCACCTCTCATACCGTTCCACCTAGCCGTGGTAAAACTGACGGTCGGGCCGGAACGGCCTGTGTCAGTACGGCCTGATCAGGCTCGGCAGCTAATCGAATCGCATCGGCCACGTGTAGCGCGCAGCGTCGCCAGGCGATACAGCCAGCACGCTGCTCTCCCTTCTTCAGGTTAGAGTTGGAGTCGATCTCCAACCCTTATCCTCCAGCTATCTCAATGACCGGTGGGTCCCCACGTCTTTTCTTTTTTTTATTTCATTTATCCTTTTCTCGAATGAGAAATTACATCAAAGGCCCTCAGGTAACAGCAGTTATCTCCTTGATATGAATGATGAGTCACTCTGTTTACCGCTAACCGAGGAAGACCGGTCGATTCTGGATGAGTTATGTGCCAAGTTGTATGTACTAAATGATGAAAATTGGAGGGCGCACGTACATGTCGTGATCCATAGGGGGGTTTAAAGGTGAAATTGAAGCTTTCTACCCCCACGCATCGCTGCATCCGTACAACAAAAATCATTTCATCGGGTGAACCTCTTCTTCGTGTTTCGTTGCACATCTTCTGATTTTCGCCCGTCTAGACTAGTCAGTCTTATATGTTGGTCAGATTGATAATGAGATTTTATCCAAATGGGATGCAGCTCGAACATGCCTAGGAGTAGGATTGTGCTATCCAGTATCCACATGATGATACAGCTCGAATGCGCCTACAACATGTTCAGAAGGGCGTCTGTAATGCCTAGCTAGCGCTTTAGTTTGTAAGACGTCTAAGTAGTATGAGTACTTGATTTTGCTAACTTTTGAGGGCATCTAAGTTCATGACGTGCGATGTAATCTATGAATTGCTGCCAGGTTGTGATTAACCCTTGGAATGTTTCATACATTTATATTGTCGTACTGCAATTTATTCAAGTTCCACGTACTATGAATTTGTCATTAGCCGTTTGTTCAAGGTTTTACCTTGTTTGTTTGTCTGCCATGATGAATCATCTATGTTCCACCTCACCTGGTATCAGATTGCAAAATGATCCATTTTGTCAAGTCTGCGATGAAACATCCAGAAATGAGGTGCTCTCTGTCATGACATCAGGTTGCAAAAGCCTCAACATGAGCTACTTGGCACCACCCACATTTCAGTTATCAGGTATTCTCGAGGAATATTTCAGTTGTCAGATCTTAAGGAAGCAACTCACATTCACACATCAACACTAGCACCTTAAACTCACCACAATAAGTTTGCAGGAACAAAGCAGCACCTGAAAACAATGAATGTATAATTTGGTACCACCACACATACACATGCACACCATGGTTGTCATGACATCACCTTGGCATTCCTTGCGGTGCAGAGGGGACACCGCGGAGGCTCGCCTAACCTTGGCCATCTAGCCGTTACTACCCCTTACTGCATCGCCGTGGTATCCTGGTTGTGCGGAGGGGACGCCGCAGAGGCTCGCCTCGCCACGCCTTGGCCATCTAGTCGTCACCGCCCCTCACTGCACTGGCTACCAGCGATTTGCCCTCCCTCCGACGTTAGGTACTCCCTGCTCCACTCCCTCTACTTCTTTATTTTTCTTGAGTTCTCCCTGTTAGACAATAACCTAACAGGCTTAGATTACTTCATGATAAGATTACAGAGGTGTTACATATAAATAGATTGGAGGAGGGTAGCCCAAGGGGCCAGCCGAGTCCCAAGAGGCCAACTGGGTATTAATTGGAGGAGGGTAGCCCAAGGGGCCAGCCGAGTCCCAAGAGGCCAACTGGGTATTAACCCGGCACAGCTAGCAAGGGGATTACACAAGCAACTAAGGGATTACAAAGAAATAGCAATTAATTCTAACATTGATCGCTCGGTGGAGCGAACGCTCGATGGAGCGAAAATCCATGAAGACACAGAAGGGAGCCTTGGTGAAGACATCGCGAATCTGCGACGTGGTGGGCACATGAAGAACCCGGACAAAGACCCATGGCGACTGCTCACTGGACGGCGTGAAGATCGATTTCCACGTGCTTGGTGCGCTGATGTTGAATGGGGTTGGTGGAGAGGTAGACGGCACCGACATTGTCGCGATGAGATGAGACAGCGAGTCCGGGGATGGAGAAGTTCTGGAGCAGCTTGCCGCAGCCAAGAGGCTTCAATGACGCCATGGCAACAAATTTCTAGATTCTACCTCAAGATCGACCGGAGATGAAGGCCGCCGCTTGATGACCAGAGATCAGCCGCCCGAGGAAGACGACGAGGCGGAGGTGGAGCGGCGGTGTCCGGACAACAAAATTCAATCGGCGTCGGTGTACACACTGAGCGTGGTTCGGGCCGTCGGGAATGACCGCACCATGACCGAGGGCACCTCAAGGTAGCGAAGATCCTCTTGGCGGCGACAAGATGAGTTTCTCGAGGATCATGCATATGAAGGCACACTTGTTGGACAAAGATAAGCAATGTCGCCTAGTGAAGGTGAGGTATCGGAGGGCACCCACAAGGTCGCGATAAGCGATGGGATCAACGAACAGACGGCCGGCATCACCGGTACTTTTGCACAAGTGTCAACCGGAGTGGAGCAAAGTTGCGATCACTCATGCCATGGCGAGCAAGTATATCCAAAGGTGTACTTGTGTGTGAAAGGAGAATAGAATCCTCGTGGCGCGAATCGCAATGCCGAGAAAGTGATGCAGGGTCCAAGATCCTTCATGGAGAACTCCTTTTAATGCAAAGAATGACACGGTGAAGGAGCCGCGAGACGGCCGTAAGGACAATGTCATCCACATATAAGAGCAAGTAGACCGCCTCGGTGCCGCTGATCAGATATGAAGAGAGGTGTGTCCGACTTGGCTTCAGTGAATCCCAATGAGATCAGAAAGGAGGCAAACCGGCTGTACCAGGCCCGCGGGGCTTGCTTCAAGCCGTAGAGGGATTTGTTGAGTCTGCAGACATGATCAGGGAGAGCAGGATCACCAACCCAGAGGGTCGAGAGCGATATCGCCTCTCGAAAGTGTTCCGTAGAAAAGTGTTCTTCACATCTAGCCGATGTATCGGCCAATCCTCGGAGTGTGCCACCGTGATGATCAGCTGCGAGCGTGGTGGCTTGACAACCGGTCAAGGTTTCATCATAATCAACACCGGGGCGTTGAGTGAACCCCCGAAGAACCCAACGAGCCTTGTATCTCTCCAATGAGCCATCGGCATGGAACTTGTGTTTGAAAATCCATTTGCCAGTAACCACGTTGGCCTTGGCGTATGGGGACGAGGTCCCAAGTGTGGTTGTCTGAAGGGTCATATTCGCCTTCCATTGCTCGCGCCAATGAGGATCAAGAAGAGCATCACGGCATGACCGCTGTAGTGGAGACAATGCCTCTGTATGCAAGGCGGCGAGGTGCCGTGACTGTTTTTCCACGGTCGCCATGCCATGGGAGTTGGCGACCGGCGAATGGAAACAAAGACCAGCGAATCGAGGATCGCTCTTGACAGAGCGAGTGGAGAGGGACCATCTTTGGAGCGTCGAGAGAGGGCCACGGGCGCCGGGAGGTGGGGCGAGCAAGCGAGGGCACGCACGCTGTGAGACGTGAATGATGGGTGGAGCCGGGAAGACTGGTACAGGGGGCGCCTGTTCAGAGGACGGTGGGACCCCTGACACCGCTTGCGCGGCTGGAGTGGAGGGCGCGCAAAGACTGGAGGTGCTTGTGGCGACGCCGAGGGGCGGGAAGCCGGGAGGAGCCCTTGACGCCGGCGTGCCCACATGGGCCAGCGATGGTACCAGAGGCACCGGCTGGGAGGGAGCACGCGTCGGGGGAGGTGGTGGCAAGGGGCCAACAGCTCCGGGTGTACCTGCAGGAAGAGGGGACACTGGAATAGTGTCGTCGTCAGTTAGAAAATCAAGTTCCTGCGGGGGTGGGGATGGCCGGCTGTGGGAGAAAGGGAACGTTGTCTCGTCGAAGACAACGTGGCGGGAAATGATGACGCGGTTGGTGTGGAGGTCGAGGCACCGGTAGCCCTTTGTGATCCGTGAATAACCAAGAAACGCATGAGAGAGTGGAACGGGGCAAGCTTGTGAGGAGTGGTGGCGAGAGGTTGGGATAGCAGTGCACCAAAGCTCAAGATCATGATAGGAAGGGAGGGTGCCATGGAGGGCGAAGAAAGGAGTGCTCATGTTTAGTGTTTTGGTAGGGAGGCGATTGATGAGATAGGTGGCGGTGGCTAGAGCATCAGCCCAGTAAGAGGGGGGCATGGAAGCCTGGAAGAGGAGGGTTCGTGTGACGTTGTTGACGGTGCGGATCATGCGTTCGGCTTTCCCATTTTGCTGGGAGGTATAGGGGCACGACATGCGGAGGGTGGTGCCGTGAGCAAGAAAGAAAGCACGAGAGGTGGAGTTGTCAAACTCTCGACCGTTGTCACATTGGACTGATTTGATGGTGCAGCCGAATTGAGTAGACACATGAGCGAAGAAATTAGAAATTGTGGGGAAAGCATCGGACTTAACGCGAAGGGAAAAGTCCGAGAAAATGGGAGCAATCGTCAAGAATAACTAAATAATATTGGAAACCAGAGACACTGACAACAGGAGATGTCCACAGGTCACAATGGATTAAATCAAAATTCTTGGATGCTCTAGACAGGGAAGTAGTAAAAGGGAGACGAATATGATGCCCAAGCTGACAGGCGTGGCAGAGGGAGTCAACTTCAGGCTTGCTGCAGACAATGGAGGAAGACTGAGCGAGGTTCTGAAGAGTGGCCTTGCCGGGGTGACCAAGGCGCTGTGCTAGGTAGTCGGTGAAGGAGTGGCGACAAGGGCGCAGGAGCGAGTGGTGGATGAAGGCAGCTGTAGGGTGTAAAGTGGCCCCGTGCTGTTACATCTGAGGAGGGTGTTCCGGGTACGGAGATCCTTTACAGAAACACCAAGAGGGTCAAACTCAACAGAAACGAAATTGTCAGTAGTAAATTTTCTAACAGAAAGGAGATTTCTGATGATGTCAGGGGCGACAAGGACATTATCGAGGCGAAAGGGTCCAGGAAGGACAGAGTAACCGGTGCCAATGACAGGAAGGGTGGCACCGTTGCCTACGACAATGGAGGAAGGAAATGAAGAGGATGGCGATGCGGTGACCATACCAGGGTTGGCGGTGATGTGGGAGGAGGCACCCGAGTCGATCACCCAGTCCGAGGAACTCGGTGGTGGGGTGAGAGAGACGGTGCTGAAGGCGCTGGCAAGGCCCTCGGGCGTCCATGGCGCCTGCGGAGAGTGCCCGAGGTGGTCGCGGTAGTAGGTCCCGGAAGCCGGCAGTGGAGCGGAGTACGCAGGTGGCACGCCGGCCATCAGAGCCTGCTGCGGAGATGTAGGCTGGACTGCGCGTGGTGGGGGACCACGAGCTCCGCCGGCGGTGGATCCCGCCACATGTGGATAGAGCGATCCACGGGTTGAGTAGTGACGGCCATCGTGGTGTGGTGGTGCAAAGACGGGGTGCGGCTCATGGACCGCCATGGAGCCGCCAGAGCGCGCCGCCATGCGCGTCGGCTGCGCCATGGCTGCCATCGAAAGGCCGCCCAAGAAGAATCGATGAGCAAGAGCTGATGAGGGCACGGAGGCGCAGTGCGCAGGTGATGACGGAGTAGGCAGCTTGGTGGACGGCGCGGCGACAAGAGCCGAAGGAGAGGCAGAGGGCGTCCCCATGTTGAGCTCGGCCAAACGGAGGTCAGCACGAACATCGGCGAAGGACGACGGAACGGCTCTGGCGGGTGACAAGCTGGGACATGAACTGGAAACGTTCATTGAGACCCCGCAGAACGTTCAGCACCAGAGTTCGGTCCTGGATGGGCTCGCCGAGGTCGGCAAGGGCATCCGCCATGCTCTTCATCTTGCGGCAGTAGTCGTCGATGGAGAGTGCGGAACTCGGCGTCGAGGAGCATGGCGCGGGACTCGCGATTGTTGAGGAACTGCTGTTCGATTCCGAGCCATGCTGCCCGGGCGGTGAGGCCGTCGTGCTCGTGGATGACATCCAGGAGGTCGGCGGAGATGGTGTTGAAAAGCCAGGAGAGGACGACACAGTCCATGCGCGACCACGCCGGATCGTAGGGGCGGGAGTCGTTGCTGAGGACGTGATCCTTCAAGGCGGTTACCGAGATGAGGAGGACGAGCGCGCCACTTGGAGTAGTTGAGGATTGAAGATCAAGAACTATTGGAATTAAGTTCTTGATGTTCATGCGACGGCAGCAGCTTGACTGGAGAGGCGGGCGATGGCCGCGGCTTGAGGAAGCGAGCGGACGTCGTCATCCTCGTGAATGCTCGGCATCGCCACGAAACTTCGGTGCGGAGGTGATCCCGAGGGCCGCGCGCGCCGCTTGCTCGGGCATCGGCTGTCGGCGCGCTCTTTGTCAAGAGCGTCGCCAGCCGGGCGGACACGCCTCTGGCGCGGCGGCAGACTTGAGAAGAGCAGCTTCCTCCGAGCCGCCGTCGCTGCGCTCTGTGTTGGTGGTGCGCGAGAGAGGCCTCGTCCTCCAGCGCTTAGCAAGCAGAGAGGGTTTCGTCGCGAGCTTGGCCGCAGTAGCCACCGTGGAGGAGCCGGAGGCGGCCATGGCGCGCAAAGAAGAAGAGGCATGCCAGGCGACGGGGATCGGGGTGGGATGGGAGCCGAAGCGATGGATCGTTGTTTAGTCGATACCATGTTAGACAATAACCTAACAGCTTAGATTACTTCATGATAAGATTACGAGGTGTTACATATAAATAGATTGGAGGAGGGTAGCCCAAGGGGCGGTAGAGTCCCAAGAGGCCACTGGGTATTAATTGGAGGAGGGTAGCCCAAGGGCCACTGAGTCCCAAGAGGCCACTGGTATTAACCCCAACACAACTAGCAAGGGGATTACACAAGTAACTAGGGGATTACAGTAAATAGCAATTAATTCTAACACTCCCGAAGTCCCAAACTCCCGATTTGTCATCTCCTTGTTTTTCTTAAGTTCTTCCTCTTGCTTCCGATTTGTCTCTCTCTTTCTTCTACTTCTTTTTCTTTGTTCCTCTCCCTATTTGCTCCTGATGTGCTACTTCTACTGCTCATCCCTTGTTCTTCTTTGCTCGCCGTATCTCGTCTTGAGGACGCCATGACGTCATGGCACCTCTAAGGTGCTGGTCGGCAAGTACGCCGTGACAACATGATGCACACAATGCATCAAATTGAGTCATCCAAGAACCTGTCATATTGAGCCAAAATTGACCAAAACATGCATGTTCAGGCTAGCTCCTTACCACTTAAGCTCATACCAACCAGAAGCACAAAAAGCAACTACATGCTACGGTGTTCTCATAAACCCGGACAAAACTAAAAAACAAAAAGTAAAGATGAACTGCATGGTAATAAAAGTACATGGTCGAGATGCCCAAGAAATTCAAGACTTCGTAGGCTTCATTGAACTTGTAGCAAATTAACCTATTGAACATGGTGTTGGGATCGGATGGCGAGCAAGGTGTAGCAGCGCTGCAGTCAAATGCAGACAAATGCCATGTGGGGTCTCAAATACCAGCGGAGGAAGAAGAAAGCGAAGGATGATGTTAAGGAAAGTCAGAAGGCTTCAACAGCATTATCGGATTAGGAATAGTTTGTCTTCAGTTTTTCCTTTTCCGTTCAGAGTTATTTCAGAATATTGTCTTAGTTGGCTATTCGTATTAGAGTTGTATTAGTAGTTCGGTATTTTCTCTATTTAAAGGGGGAGATCCTGTTTTGCTTTGATTATCCCTCTGCTGTTCTTCTATTCTATTCTCTCTATTGCTTGGTTCTGCTTGTCCGACAAAGACTCTAGCCAGTCGGAAGTCTTTTGCCTGGCCAGGGTTCAACTGCACCTTAGTACCGCTGTGCACCCTCAATCTGATGGCCAGTCGGAAGTGGTAAACAAAATTATTGTTATGTATTTACATTGTCTTACTAGAGACCGACCTAAATAATGGCTCCGTTGGTTACCTTGGGCGTTGGTTACCTTGGGCCTATTAACAAGGGAAAAGCAAGTTACCGACTGTGGACCAACTGTTACAGAAAAGGGATGCTTGATTGATTGAAATTCATGATCGTCTTTTACTCGCCCAACAAACCTACAAACGTCATTACGACAAAGGTCATCGTGAGTTGGAATTTTTGGAAGGGTTAATGGGTGTGGCTTCGTTTACATAATAGGTCGATCGATTCTTTGTCACATCCTGTACAAGGAAAATTGAGATCTCGCTATTTTGGACCTTATCAAATTCTTCAGAAAGTGGATTCCGTGACTTATCACTTACAATTACCTGCTCGCGCAAAGATTCATAATATATTTCATGTGAGCTTGTTAAAACCGTTTATTGGTCCATTGGTCCATCGCCATCCTCACCTCTGGCCCGCCTATATTGTTACATGGTCGAGTTTGTGTTTGTACCGGCCAAAGTGCTTAAGTCTCGTCAAGCTCTTGACCGCCTTCAAGTCTTGGTGCAATAGGAAAATGCACTTGAAACAAGTGCTTCATGGGAGGATTTGGAGCAATTTCAACAACTCCATCCGTTATTTAAGCTCAAGGATGAGCTATTTTTAAAGGAGGAGAGATATATCATGTGGGCCAGTACTAGTGGAGGAAGAAGAAAGCGAAGGATGATGTTCAGGAAACGTACGGTCAGAAGGCTTCAACAGCATTATCAGATTAGAAATAGTTTGTCTTCAGCTTTTCCTTTTCTTATTTCAGAATATCGTCTTAGTTGGCTATTCGTATTATAGTTGTATTAGTAATTCGGTATTTTCTCTATTTAAAGAGAGAGATCCTGCTTTGCTTTGATTAAGTAAGAAATCAGAAAACTGCCTCAACCCTATCATCACGGCGACATAGCCGTGGCGCCGAGGCTCTGTACTTCGGTCCAATCCATTGTACAGCTACAACTTGCGTTCGATTTCCCCATCTACGACACAAATCTGTTGTAGCGGGACCACCACCGGAAGATGAAGAAAAGAGGGATTGTTGTTACCACTTTGGCTAATGATCTCAAACTACAAATTGCTGGGTAGTTGCATGCATGCTAAGATTTCCGTCTTTAACTCCTCTATTCGAATTTTCCCAGTGGTGGTCACTGGAAATAGCCGCCTCCACTGAAAATATAATCTTGGTACCTTGAATCTGTTTCAAAGAAAATAAGAACATATCACTGGTCACTTTCATAAGGCAGAAGTATTAGCATGATTGTATTATAGTTTCACAACCTCATACTGCTATTTTTTGTGTAAGGTTTGTATGGTTCTATGCTGACAATTTCAGGCAGATGCAAAAATTGTGAGAAATTTCATGCCTTCACTGAAACTAAACCAAACACCATCTACTGACAGTCTTGCACCTAAGATCATACTTATGGTAGTTTTGATCAATGAAGATAAATTAGCTTACTAGTGATCAATTCAAACATTAACAGCTTGATTCAAACTTCAGGCCAAATTTGTTCTTCTTAAGTGACTATTTTTTTACAAAAATAAACTGATACCATGTTTCTTCAGACCATATTTCCCTAAGAAAAAACTTCAGAGAATGTTAAATGTAGTTGTATGTCTGAAAGAAAGCTAGTGGGTATTCTTCATGGCAAAGAAATGCATCAGTTTTGAGCTACAGCAATAATAGTTTAATTATCGGATATAGCTGAACTCATAAACAGCATAAATTCTTATTTTATTTCCACTGTTCAAGGCCTGATCTGAAACAATCGAGCATTTGACTTTGAATGATATGGCAAGACAGATGACCTGCTCAAATTTTTCAGCCTGCAATGGTCTTGGAGGATCTGAGCCGACACTTGTTTGCCTTCTCCTTGGTGCTCAGCTCTTGATTAAAGACATTATGATATCAAATGCTAAGAAAAAAATCATTACTTAATCAGCTAAGTTATCAACATTAGGTTATCCAAATTGATATTTGAATTGATTTAATACCATAATTAACTGAATGAAGTTACATTAGATCTCATTACATAACTAGGCTATTCCAAGTAATCTAGATAAGACTCCAAGGGAGTACATCAGATCAAATGATTAATAATTATACAGTTGCAACGAACATTTTGTCATTGCGCAGGTTAAATCAGATTCCATGTAAATGTAATCGTTATCTGTAGGTACCATGCATTGCTTAGTACTGAGATATATAAGTGAGAACATTTAACTAATCCATGCATTAGAACTAATTTCAAGCTACAGTAATTTGATTGTTGTTAAGAATCAATATGACTTGCACAGTTCAAGCATTGTGCAAGCGGAGCTGGCATGCAGGGTTGATAATATGTTAAGTATCAAGTTGACTTACTTGTATCACTGGCCTGATTTAAAAATGATAAAAAGATCATCACATGGAAGTAGCTTAATGTAAATTACATATGTTGCAGAGATAAGCAATTTTCATGTCATTTGAGGGATATATTCGAGCGAGTTACGATGTGATACAAATGTTATATGTTCTAGCATTCTATCAGGGCACTCGGAATGCGATTATTCACTACTTTAGCGAAACATTGATAAGTTGAACTGAAAATTATCAAAAGATTTCAATTAAAAGATGTAGTTTTGATTAAATGAGATAGTTACAAAAATTAAATAACATAAAGTAAAGAACGATGAGATTGTACGTAGTTTTTACGAATAATTTCTATTCAAGTAACGAAAAAGAATGCATTGACATGATTACTTCTAGGTCACATCTCAAGCAGTTCAAATGGTTAATGATTTTGAAATCATATATTTGGAGTGATGCAATACGCAACTGAAGGAAAAAGCAATGTACTCAATTGTATCTGAAGACTATTCGCTAATCTTAAAAACTCTCATAAAATTGACATTTTCAAAACGTTCTCATTAAAACTAGAAATACGTAATCATAGATTTAAGATAAGATGTTTCACTAAGATTACAGTTTGTAATGCTAACATATGCAACATGTAAAAAAAGATAATCTGAAATTTACCATTTGAACATCTGATCCATCAATATTCAAAGGATTATAGAGTCATTGCAAGAAGTGCAGACTCAAACATCAACAACTATGATCAAAACAGTAGCATAGTTAACTACTGCTATTAAAGTACTAACTGCCCACTTTCCTTGATTAACAAAATGTACATCCATCTAAAAGTTTCAAAGCTAAACCACAGAAGTGTGCCTTAAGCTTACTCATTGAAATTGCAGAATTGTAACTGCTATCGACAATCACATTTATTTACATACTGTCACAAGTCATAATAAAACAAGATTTGTTAAATACATAAAAATAATGAGTTCGATTTAACATACCAATACATCGGACTTAAATAAGCATTGATCATTCTACAAGCAAAAATAAACCAGAACACAACCTTATGAAGGTTCTTTAAAACCTTTAAAACATTCATTTTAAAAATTTATTTTTACAAATGTGATAAAACAAAGGGAAAGCACCAACTGCAAAACAAGAAGAATGAAACAATTATCATTATAAAATTTGAGGTGTTCATCACATTTATCACTAGTGCGAATAAGCACCTCTGGGTAAACATTTAAACATCACATTTGCACTAGTGCGAGAATAAGCACCTCTTCTGGGTAAACATTTTCCCCTCCACTTTTGATGCGACCTTTTGTCGCCCCGCAGCCATAACTCTTCTTTAGGAATTGGGTTCTAAATTTCCTCCTTTATTTTCAAACTGCTGTTTAACCTCTTTAGTAATCAAACCTGCCTATTTGAACTCCTTAACTGTCTTAGAAAAAGGGAATTCTCAACGACTCATTCCCAAATTTCCTTCAAAAGTTGCTTAATTGTATCACTAACTCAATGAAGAAAAACAATTGAAAATTCACTCCTTTTTATTCACAGGTAATTTTCTTTCAATGTTAATCTCCTGATTCTGTATAGAAATGTCCTTCAAAACCTTAACCAAATGATTTCAAAAATTTTATCTTAATTTTCTTAATGGTATTAATGCTCAATTTTCTTCATTAAAAATACCCGGGAATTATTTTTTTCCACTCCTTTGGGCTTTGGAAACAATTTTTTAAAACTTAATATCTCTTTTAAAAAAACACTCTTAAATTGCTTGATCATCACTTTGCTATTGTAGCTTCCACCAAGTGTAAGTTTCTTTTGGCCTTAATTCACTTCTAAGGGTAAGAACTTTACTTGGGAGAGATTGCCTGTTTTGTCCATCCATCCAGTGTCGCCAGTGTCAAGCCATCCATTCCTGACAGAATCCGATGTGTCAACCGTATTGTTCACCCAGTATCCAACCATTGTATGCAAGCCTCTTGTCAAGATATTCCCAACTGATGAAGAGCTATCGTTACTATCATCTGGGCCGATTCGTATCTCAACATGAGGTGCTGGTTTGCCAACACAAACACCCTGAGAATTGCTACCTAGTTGGTCCTTGGGTTCTTGAAGTTGTTTGTTGAGAGCCATGAATGTAAGAGATGAGCATGCCTCAGTCATCCCTGTCAAAAGTAATCTTGTATTACACCTCAGTAGGTATCAGTGACAAGAACATAGATAGAAACGTATGAGAGTCAACAACATGATTTTAGAGAGATACAAGATGATCCCACTTTGATGCACTTTGTATTGTCGACAAAGATGTTTTGCTTTCTACTAATGACTTAACCTCTCTTCCTAGTGTGGTTTCTCAAGTTTTGCGTGCTTATGAGGATGTCTTTCCGAGGACGACTACCGGTCTACCACCGATTCGTATCTCAACATGAGGTGCTGGTTTGCCAACACAAACACCCTGAGAATTGCTACCTAGTTGGTCCTTGGGTTCTTGAAGTTGTTTGTTGAGAGCCATGAATGTAAGAGATGAGCATGCCTCAGTCATCCCTGTCAAAAGTAATTCATTAGGCAATCCTGCTATCTATTCAGTGAGTGTTTCATATCAGACAAATGATGTGCTTGTAAGCATCAAAACGGCTCCAGATCATACATAATTATAAATAAATTTCGTGTGGAGATCGTGTGGATATGATCATAATTTTAGTGTGTTGAACAATTGGCAATGAGGTGTTTGGAGAAACCTTTGTTTTCGGCAAAGTCCTTCGCATATCAGACATATGATGTCCGACAGCCTAGGTGGCGGTCTGACCGCCGTGGGTGATCAAGTGCCGGCTACCACCGCCTCGCAGATTCGACCTATGTGGTCAGTTTTTTCAGACGTTTGTGAAAGATTTTAGCACCATTGTCCCCATTAAATGAATTAACTAAAAAGTCATTGCTTTTGAATGGGAGATCATACATAATTATAAATAAATTTCGTGTGGAGATCGTGTGGATATGATCATAATTTTAGTGTGTTGAACAATTGGCAATGAGGTGTTTGGAGAAACCTTTGTTTTCGGCAAAGTCCTGCTGCTTGTCAGGCATAGGCGGTCTGACAGGCCTAGGTGGCGGTCTGACGGCCGTGAGGCGTTGAAGTGCGGCGGTCAGGCCGACCTGAGGTGACCTGTGGTCAAGTCATTGAGACTTTTCCCTACATTATTAAATACAAGAAAGGCAAAGAAAATGTAGTCGCGATGCATTTTCTAGAGAGTGCGGTTTTAAGGGCTGAAAATTTGGCTAAGTGTTAGGCGGTCGGCCGGTCCGGTCATTTGCCGCCAGTCGGACGGTGAGAGGGTGCGGTTTTCTGGGGCTGAAAATTTGGCTAAGTGTTGGGGCGGTCTGACCGGTCCCGGTCATTTGGCTGTGGTCGACGGCGAGGGAGCGTCGACCGATCAGAAGGGTCGACCGCCTAGGGTGGCGATCGACCGCCGAGAGGGTCCATGCGCTGGGAAGGCGGTGAACTTTGAGGGTTAGGTCATATTCATGAGTTTCATTGCATAGATGTTGCATGATGTATGTTTTGGCTAACATAGGTAAAGTTGTGCAGAACTTGTGCCCGGAAATGGTTGCTTGCTCAATTGTTGTGCAGGTGGCTTGGAGTCAACTATGGTCAATGGCAAGGGGGACCAGGACTTGGTTAGGAGAACCAAGGTTTAGAATGGTCGTGGATGCCGCGTGAGATGGTTGGATTCAAGCAAAGCGCAAGATGCACAAGAACCATAGAAGGCAATGTTTGAGCAAAGGCCTCTGTGAAGGTATGTGCTCATGCCTCATCAATTATGTGAATTGATGATTATGTGTATCGTACAGTGATACGTAACGGTTTGCTTATTTGTGATGGTTGTAGGACACCGGAGCTAGGTCATGGTGAGGCGGACTAGATCTAGGCTGGTTAGGAAGCTAGAGTCGAGGCGGAATTAGTTGATAGAAAGATGACTAAGGCTAGAGGTCCAACGATTGAGTCGTGCCGAAAGATGACTAAGGCTAGCAGAGTAGTTACAAGCCGAGAAGACAAGGATCCGGAGCGGAAGCTACCGGTGATGAACATGACGGGCAGCGGCAAAGTGGACCGGGACTAGGCTCACGGATGAGTTGAGGTCCGGACTAGACTCAAGGAGGAGCTGAGGTCCTGAACGGTAAAAGAAGCCGGGTGTAGTCATGGTAAGACATGTGGTGTGCTAGTGACTTGGTCCTAGTTGCAAGCGAGGACGGTTCGGTGGGATCTGGGTACGTGAGAGGCTTGGTGGGAAGTCATTTGGCCACATGGATGATGACGGAGCATGGGAGATGTTTCGAGGCGAAGGAATCACCAAAGGTTGGTAGAGGGGCATTTTCGGAAATTACCCTACACCGGAAAAGTAGTAACTGGTGGTGTGCATAACCACCTTCTTGGCCTTGAAGAAACCGCGGTGTAAGACGACGCAAGGAGAGGTAGTTTAGGTGAAGAGAAGATGAAGACAATGCTTTGAGAAGCGTGCATGAGTGAAACCCGTTTGTGTGTAGACTTAACGGGTGCCCATTTGAGATCTCTCTAGAGCTAGCCTCCACTATAAAATGGGAGGGTGTTGGTTGTGCACCTACTAACTTTTGTATCTTAGAAACCCTAATTTATTATTTAGGGATAGGAGGGGAAAGTGGAGAGGCTAGGGTTCATGAGAGATGGATTGTTTGAGTGCTTCAGTGTTGAGCTTTTGTTCTCCATGGTGAAATGGTTGTAAACCTACAATCTCTTTAATCAATCCATGTAAGATTTGCCCCAAGATTAGTTCTATCTTATTCTTGCCCTTTCTTAGATGTCTTTGAGATTTTTGGTGTTTCTTAGATTTTTATTTAGAATCTTGCTGTGATCTTGCTTGCTGGGATGTGTGGGATATGATCTAAAGTCATCTTGATCATCATCCTACGACGAGCAAACTTTTGGATCAAAGTTTGATTTTACCCGGTTTTGGTGAAAGAAATGGTGATTTTAGAGGTTTTGCTCTTGAGGGATTTTGGCTTGATTCTTCCTGTGATTGGGGGTGCTAGGACGTCTGGGAGACCATCCTTAGCCATCTTGGATTGATTCCTCCCATGAAATCCTCCCAATCACCGTTTTCGTATTTGGCCCTGGTTTTGAAGCAACCTTCACTCAAACGAAAAAAGGTCAGAATTTTGGCAATGATCTTCACGATCCTTGATTGTAATAGGTTCCTGGCATCCTAGATAAGGTATGTTTCAAGTTTCATGAATTTTGGAGTTGTGAATCAAAAGTTGGATCAATTTGCCATTTTGAAATCATGCTGAAATTCAGTTGTGTGCTATTCTTACTGTTCACCTACCTGACCACGCTGTTCGCCGGTCTGGCTGCTGATTTTACTATTCACTGGTCTAACCGGTCCGTAGGGATTTCGGCGAGTTTTAATCCTCTTGTTGCTCGGTTCTTATTTGAATAATTATCTTTGATCTTTATAGTTCCACATAGCTATTGGATTGAAAGAATTTTGAACTTCTTGAGTCAAAAGATTTTGAAGATGTCATTTTTGTGTGACGCCTATTCAACTCCCTTTTCTAGTAGCCCCTTCAGTCAACATTTTGTATTTCCAAAAAAAAAATATAGTGGAAGTGGCAAGCAATGTTAAGAAGATGTACCATAAGCTGAGAAGACAGCAGCACGAGGAAAAATATGAGAAGCACCATTTATCAGCTCATCCGACAATCCGCCGCCACCGTTGAGAATCTTGGTCACGGTCATCCCACAGTCCAATATTTTCATTTTACTAATGGAGAAGCTACCAAGAGTCAACTAGTCACAAAAAAATTGTGCATTGCTAGAATTTCGGAAAATCTCACGTACCGAGCATAGGATAGTAGGTCAGCCATGATTGTGGGAACAATGATGAAAGATGTCACTCTCTGTTCTCGTATGGCGTCGAAAGCTGATTTTGCATCAAATTTAGGTATCAGGACATGGCAGCCTGCAGCCATCAGGATGGCCATGCATGAGGAAATCCCTCCAATATGACATAGAGGGGTTGTATGGAGGTAGACCTGTAGACCAACAATGGTGTGAATATTCATACACCTAATTGTTTGTTCTGAAACAAAACAAAATTACATGGATATGACATCAAACTTGGTAATGTTTGAATTAGTCAATTAAAAGTTAATGCTATTTTCAGGAAGATCTGTAGCAATACTTGGATCCTGAAAGCATACATCATCCTCACGATAACCAACAATGGCGATTTTCGCAAGGGATTGAATGATCAAAGATGCATGACTTATTGCAACGCCCTTAGGTCGCCCAGTTGTTCCTGGATCAAAATACCATATGGTTATCAGGTATCAATCGACTTTAACTTGCATTATCTATAACAAGTAATGCAGGATGAAATACTCTAATAAATTGCAGATAACTGAGTACAGATTGAAGTGAAGAATCGGATAAAATTTAGGAGGTGAGCTCATTTACCAGATGTGAAGCATATTAAAGCAACATCCCTTGGAGCTGACGCAGGCTCTATCGCTGTAGCTCCCCTCGAGCTCCTCTTGATGTGATCAATTGATACGACTGAAATAACATGTTTCCTTTTAATTTGCTACCGAGCAATCCAAAAGGAAACAAGTATCTTCTACTCCAACCCGTGTGTTGTATGCCCAAAAACTTACAATTTGCAGCATGGCTGATGCTACTAGGGTCCCCCAGGACGAGGTAAAGACCAATGGATGAGAAGCTCTGGCTCTCCGTCAGCCAAACCACCCATGAGCTGTAACTGCCATCGAAGATGAACACTGATGGTTGCACGATCTCCAGTGCCTTTGTCGCCTCCTCAAAGCTCTAGCCCACAAGAAAGACAACATTTCTCCTTCCTCAGAAGTCAGAATGACACATACAGCAAAATGCTGCTGAAAGCTGTAAGTGTTACACTACTAGAACAGGTGCGCAAGCTAGAACAGCCTAAGGACAAGATTTGAATTGCAGTTGCATTTGGATAATTTGCGAATTTTTTTTCTTCTTATTTTTTGGATGTGAGGTAGAGGAATCATCTTACCCAGCGGTAGTTGAGAGGGGCGATGATTGCTCCGATGCATGTAATGGCCAGGAACAGCTCTATGTACTCGATGCTGCGGATGAGAAAGGAGTCGATGAACAAACGATGAATCGAGCAGCCAATGAGCTAAATATGCATATGCTCATCACCAAAATGTTATCATATCAGTATGCAGAATGCCCACCTTCGTAAGATCTAAGGTGTATCATACAGAGTTCATTTATAGGAAGGAAAAAGGCTGTTGCTTTGGTGTCGCAAGCCAGGTAAGGGCAAAGTAATAGATAACTTGTTCAACTGGTAATTAACCTTGAGTCTAAAAAAAACTGGTAATTACTATTACTATTACTACTATTATACTATTATTACTATTATTATTATAATTATTATTTACTTTGTTGTGAGAGATGATGGTTTGACTCGAAGGGGGCCAAACTGGTGAATGAAATGGATAATGATTAAATGGAGAGCAGAGGAGGCTCTACCTGTTGACGGCGACGACGGCGACGACGTGGCCGGGACGAACGCCGAGCTCGGAGAGGCCGGCGGCCAGCCTCCGCACCCCGTCGACGAGGTCGGCGCCGGTCAGCCGGCGACGGCCGGAGACAGCAACGGTGGCGCTGCCGCGGCCGGCGAGGATCCTGGCGAGGCAATGGGCAATGTGGCCGTGGCAGTGCTGCGCCATCGTCGCGCCGACGGAGTCTCTCTTTCCACTCCCACCGTCTGCACGGGCCAAAGGTCTAGTAGTAGTACGTTTAGCGGGCCTTTGACGTGACATCTCCGCCCATCTTCTCTTGTAACGCGAGACAACTAGATAAGGGTCAAGACTCGACAGATTGTGGCCACGGGCAGGATTACGACGAGATTGCCACCTATCCAATCGCAAGCTCAGCCAAGCAGGCACAGCCATGAGCCAGCCAGCTACAAGTCTACAACCTTGTTTCACTTTACAAAGGTCCGCCTTACCTAGCCTATTTGGAAAATTTCACCTGAATTCAGAAAGGAAACAACCAACCTCCCCAAAAATAGTCCAAGAAAACAAGCGCGACACTTCCAGCTAGCGTACTAGTCCGTGCGTGCTCCACATCAGCTTGCCATTAAACTTCTACTCTTGCTCCAGTACAAGCATTTGGCAACAGGCACACCACCATTACACACTAGTCAGGTGGCAACAGCTCACAGACTCACCGCAGCAGCTACAATCCTATCAATGCTGTAGGAAACTCAACAGGCAGTGCACAAATTGCACCATTTAGCACTTAGCATGGATCTGCCAGAGCACACAAAAGAAACAGAGCAATATACCAACCCAATTAAAGTGCATAACATAACGATGTTGTCGATTACATAGCTCGTCTAGTAGAAAGCTTCATATGCAAATAAAGGTAATAAGAAACTTTAATGTTCTTCGCTAAGGCAAAACTTGCAGCTTCACAAGAGATACAGGCAGCAGCTTAGTCGAACAGACTTAAGCCCATGTCATCGTCAGACTCCTCGGCAGGTTCGTCCTTCTTTGCTTCCTCCTTGGGAGCAGCCGCAGAACCAGCACCAGCACCAGAGTCAGCAGCAGCAACCGGGGCAGCAACCGCAAACTTGCTGGGGTCCTGCAAAGCAACGCCAACCAGAATATGTAAGAAATTGAGGTGAACATCCACAAATTAGATTTAGGGTGTAGTGCCATCAAAGCACCATCAGATTACTTTGCATGGTGAAAGAGAAAAGTTGACAAACTTAAGATAATGATACAGCATTAAAGGATTATCTCAAGTATGATAGATTGCCCACTGTCAAAAACCAACCAACCACAAACACTTAATTGGTTCATGGCAGAAACAAAATTAAAACATAACACCACCTCACCTACCTAATCACCTACGATTCTTGCGTGTGGGGGAAAAATCAACGCAGGTCTCCTGGTTTCCACGCGCAGGGCACGCAAGACCAAGCACAACGCAATGCGGCAATTGGCGTCGGTGACGCCAACGCTCGGCCTGCAGGTCTTCACACAGACGCCACGCGATCGCGCGTTGCTAGCGGAGCTCTCAAGAAAGCTGACGGCAAAAAAAAGAGCGGCTAGGTGGGGAAAAAAGAATGCTAGGGTTTCTAGAATCCACTCCCACGATTTATATAGCCCTTAAAAAACTCAAATATCATATTTTCACGATCTAAATTCTTTAATTACGACAAGCCCTTAAGACGTTATTATTATTATTATTTTCGAGTATTACATTCTACCCTCAATGTAATTCGACCCGAATTCTACTCGCTTCTACTCAAATAAAAACCACTCGCTGAAATTAAACAATAAAATAACACGCATGCACGTGAACAACTCGGATATTGCTCGCGCATGCAGACTCCAACTCCCAAGTCGCCTCTCTCGATCGATGCGCCACGAAGACCTTGACGATACCAACGCCTTGTGCCTCAAGACTCGCTCCGACCTCTCCGAATGCGCACGGACGCGACTCAACGTGAGGTCTTGCTTAATAGTCACGGCTCCAATGAAATCTTATGCTCGATCTCTCAAAAACTTTCTCAAGCATCGAGACGTGAAACACATTGTGAACCCCACGCATGGACTCGTGAAGGTCCAAACGGTAGGCTAACTTCCCAATTCTTGCAATAACCAGAACGGTCCAACGATCTCGGCTAAGCTTCCTTTGGTACCGAACCAACGATACCTTTAGTGGGAGACACTCTCAAGAGCACTGGTCACCCACCGCAAACTCCAAGTCACGCCTCACATCAAGCATAGCTTTTCTGTCGCTTGAGTCGCTAATGATTCGCCTCACCATGGCCACACGCTCAACGGTCTTCAATCCGATCGGACCCAAAATTGTCTTCTCTCCACTCGCATCCCAACAGGTGGTGATCTGCACTTCGCCCATATAGAACCTCAAATGGCGCGCTCTAATTCCGAATGGTAACTATTATTATAAGCAAACTCGCAAGTGGCAATCTGTCCTCCCAACTACCCTTCCAAGACAAAAGCAAGACCGCAACATGTCCTCTAAGGTCGAATAGTACGCTCGATCGCCCATCTGCTCAGGGTGAAACTGTCAGATCGAGACGGAGCTGTGCCCAATGCACTCGCGACTCTCCGTAACTTGGAGACAAACTTCGCCTCGCTCGTAAAGCGATGGTCTTGGGCACACCATGCGCTAACTATTTCACGCACATAAATAGGAGCTAGATCACTCATTGAATTTGTCGTGCGAATAGGAATGAAGTGCGAGACTTTGTCAATCGATCCACCACTACCCAAATCGCATCCTTCCTCGCGGCATTGAGGCAACGCCACCACAAAGTCCATAGAGATATCATCCCAAGGCCACTGGGTACCTCCAAAGGTTGCAACAACCTGCGGGCAGACGCTTGTGCTCGGCTTTCACTTGCGGACAAACACCGCAAGAAGCCACATAATTAGCAATGTCCACCTTCATTCTTTTCCACCAAAAATTTGCTTAGATCTCGATACATCTTAGTCTCACCAGGATGAGATACAACGGAGTGCGATGTGCCTCCTCAAGATATCATCTTTGACCTCGCTTTGTGGCACGCAAGCGGCCTTTAAACCTCAAAGCACCGTAATCGCCCATGCAAAATCACCCTCTTTACCTCATCCAGGACGCTTCCTAACCTCCTGTAATAACGGTCACTCGTTAGTGCTTCCCGACATGAGTCCGGAATAGTGACTCAAGAATCACCGTTGTCTCAACATGTGTCGTCCGATAACAATAAGATATTCCCATGCGATCAAAATCAGAATGAGGCAATCTAGAGTAGCGAGTGCCTATGACTAAGAGCATCCGCAACTACATTGGCCTTGCACGGATGATACCGAATAGTAAGATCGTAGTCCTTGATCAATTCCAACCACCTCCTTTGCCTCAAATTCAGATCCTTCGAGTGAAGATATATTTGAGACTCTTGTGATCTGTGAAAATATCACAAGGCTCACCTGATAGATAATGCCTCCAAATCTTGAGAGCAAAACAACCGCAGACCAACTCCAAATCATGAGTGGGATAATTCCCGTGCTTCTTTAACCGTCCTCGACGCATAAGCAATCACCTTACCGCCTTGCATGAGAACACACCAAGACCCACTCGAGACGATCCGAAAAGATCGAACCGCTTCGCTCTGGGAAGAGGAGAATAGGAGAGGTCACCAACCTCTCTTTCAAAGTCTAAATCTGGCCACACTCATCACCCACCTGAACCTCACACCTTTCGAGTAAGTTGAGACATCGGTTTGGCGATGATAGAGAAATCTGCACAAAACGCCATAATATCCACCAATCCCAAGAAACTCCTCACCTCCTTCACATTAGTCGGCCTCTTCCAATCCACCACTCGTGGAGACCTTACCAGATCAAAGAATGCCCGAGGGTTAATCACATGACCGTAAAACCCACTTCAAATCCGAACTCACACTTCTTCAACTTAGCATAGAACTTGTGCTCTCTCAAAGAATCTAAAACCACCTCAAATGACGCCATGATCCTCATTGGTCTTGGAATATATAAGAATGTCATCAATGAACACCACCACGAAGTCATCTAGATACTCATGTAACATGTTGTTCATGGTCTCCATAAAATAGCAGTGCATTAGTCAATCCAAAAGACATAACTTTATACTCATAATGCCCATACCGTGGAGAAAGGCTTCTCTACATCCGCTCACGCACACGGATTTGATTATACCGATCGAGATCGATCTTGGAGAACACTTGAGCTCCATTCAACCGATCAAACAAGTCCTCAATGCGGGCAATGGATATTTGTTCTTGATTTTATCGCATTAAGCGCCACGTAATCAATACACTGCGCCAACTCCCATCCTTCTTCTCGTGAACAGGACAGAGCTCCCACGGCGATACACTACGCTCGATCAAACCTTTAGCCAACAAATCATCCAATTGCTTCTTCAACTCGTCCGAACGGACGTGTAATCGATATGGAGACATCGAGATGGGACGAGATCCGAACAAGATCAATACGAAACTCCACGCTCCGCATGTGGCAAGCCCAAGCTTCCCGAAAACACATCGGATAATCACTAACCACCGAATCTCCTCAATCTGCGAAGCCACACTCTTTCCAAGAAGAGCTAAAAGAAGCCGCATTCGACTGACGACGAACACAACGTAATTCGAAGAGAGCGCGAGGCGCACTCTGAAAGGTCAAAGTCTCCGCACGGGTGCCAGCAGACGTTCTACGTAACAGGATATCACGGCTCGATAAGAGTGCAACCAATCCATACCCAAGATAACGCGAACGGCTCCATTTGAATAACTATCGATTCGCCGTGAACTTCTCCATCAATGACAAGAACACCGGACAAACAGAGAGCTCAATAATACCCCGGAGAACTAACTAACACCGATCGAGAAATCCATCGATACTCAAGTTCGCTCTCTAGCAAACACCGCGAGACAAACGAAAAGGTAGCCCTCGAATCAAAAAGGACTAAAGCATCAAATGAATCCACAAGCAAAGTACTGCACCACGTCAGACGACCGCGACTCACTGTGGGCATGGCGTACACTCGGTGGCGCCATGGCGAAGAAGACGACGCGGGCGCGAGCCCCGATCATCTGTGGCGGTGCGGTAAGGCCGGTCGTGCAACCCGGCGTGCGAAGGTGGCGGTCCGCATGAGTACCCTCTCGAGGCGCCAAGTCAGGAAGTGCGTACCGAGGGCACCATCATCCGAAAAGATCCTCGAGCAGACCCATCAAGAAGAAGATGGCACAGCTCCCACTTGATCACGCTTAGCGGGTTCGCGACACACCGCTCCTTGTGACCCGGTCGGCCACACGACGGCAATCTCCGTCCAAGAGCACTTCAAGAGCAGTGTCCATCACCGCACTTAAAGCAAAGCATGCCCATCGGGACAGACGAAGAGCTGAGTACTGCAAAGGACGAGGTGCCAAGAAGAGAACGGCCTCGATCGCTAGACTTGAAGGACTGTGGTCCTCCTTGAATTTCTTGAAAGGTGTCGCAATAGACCCACTTCCTCACTAGAGCTCTCTTCGGTCACCACGAAGCTACCACCCACCGAGGCTTGTCGCCCTTTGTGAGTGCATCTCCAACTCCATGCCCCTAGCTTGCTCCAACAGAGTCAGTAGTCACGGAGTGGAGTAGCTCCCAACACATGTCGGTACTCGAGATTGAGACCCGACGGAACCTCTTGGCTTTCGAAGATCATCGTTCGCATCTGAAGGGACAAAGCAACCAAGTTGTTGAACTCGACCTCATACTCAGCAATAGACCTCTTCCCCGAGCAAAGGTCGTCAAGGCAACCTCCATCTTCTCAACGAAAGAGTAGGGGTAGAACTTTCCCTTGAGCTGATCAACAAAGTCATCCCAAGTGAGTGACCCTTGAGTGGCGGTCCTCGAAGACAACACGCCCTCCACCAAATATCCGCTTGCCTCATTGAAAGGCTACAAAGCGGACCCTCGATGTGAAGACATCTCTAAAGCTCCAAAGCGCCTCTCCATGTAGCGCAACCATCCATTCGCCGACGGTGTGCCCCATCAAGCGGATCCAACCTCAACCCCATCCACTCTCGAAGTGTCATCCGCCTCGAGAACCGGTGGAGGTGCGGCAGAGCAACAACAGATGCCGCAGAAGAAGTGCGGCGCGCTTGACGAAGAGCACGGATCTCTCCCACCAACTCTCTCGGAAGCGGGGTCTCATCTCGACCCCAACCGAGGCGGTCAACAGCAACCCCCCATCGACTCAACCTCGGAGGTGGCTCCACGGAACCTCGCCATGCCCCGACCTCCACGATCAGCCACCACGACCACGTCCTCTACCCCTCGGCATAGCTATCAACCACAATCAACAATACACAATGAGTTCAAAGGTCAAAATAAAATCATGCATCAATGAACAACATAACAAGCGTAAAACTATATTCGTACCTCTCTCTAACCTCATGCACTAGTGTGTCAAATTTTAGGTTAGTTAACCATTAGCATATTTTAGTTGTTTTACTAAAACTAAAACAAATTTTAACAATTTTTAGTTTGCCTATGTTGTTAATCTATTCACCACGGACCTAAAACCCGCTCTGATACCAACTGTAACACCCCAGCCCAACACTGAGCCTGGAATGCCACTAACTACTCTTCCAAACTAATAATTATCGACACACTATAAAATTACAGAAGGAAACAACGATAAACATATCCATGGATCCTCCGACGGAGTTTACGCTGCTGCGCTCCCGACAAATGACAAAGCTACTATTGAGGTTGCTGGCCTTACTGATGAGAAAGCTGCCTCTGCCTACCAAGAGGCTCTGGACTCCTACATGGATCGCTTGACTACCTACACTCAGTGGTGCAACGACGACGCCCGGGCTGCTGCTGTCTTCATCGCCAGTGTCCAGCCTCAGTTCTCTTCTGAGATTGTGGGATTTTCTTCGGCTTTCTAGATGTGGACTCATCTTCGACAGCGCTACGAACCCTCTGGAGATGCCCTCACATGCCAAGAGTTCGCCAGAGCACTCTTCTTGCAGGTGATGCTACCGTTGACGCCTTCTACGCCGAGTTCTCGTAGTCCGCGCCAATCGGACTCTCTTCACCGCCGGGCCGCTGCTCGCTCATGCCGCTATCGTCCGTCGGCCGACTGAGTTTCAGCGTGTCTATGAGTTCCTTACTCGCCTTCGTCCTGAGTTCCGAGAAGAGGCGTGCCCGGCTAGTTACACGCCACCTCGTGTCACTCTTCTGGAGGCCCTTACCGAGATACGTGCAGAGGAGACTCGTCTGAGTGGTGCCGGTCTGATGTCACTCCCCTCCGTGCTCACCGCCCATACACCTGCTACACCGACTGCTTCACGCTTCAGTACGCTGCCTCCTCCAGCGGCTGCCACAGGTGGTGGTGGCCGCCCTCCATCTGGCGGTGGTCGTCCTCGCTGCTCCTACTGCGACAAGATCGGCCACATTAAGTCTTAGTGCTACAAGAAACAGCGGCATATTTCACGCCGTTCTTCTCCTAGCACTGGCACCGGTACTTCAACAACGACGTCTGCATCGACTACTTTCGCGCTTTCTCTCACTGAGCAGGAGATAGCCAGACTTCGACGATCGCTTGTCGCTTCTGTGTTCTTCCTCGGCAGGTTTCTCGCAGTTCTCAGAATCGACTCTTCTGCACCGAAACCACCTCCTACACGCATGTACCTCCCGTGGATCCTTGATTCCGAGCATCCTTCCACATGACTTCCGATTCTTCCACTCTATCTTTTGTTACACATCTTGATTCCCCGCTGTTGTTCTTCTGCGATGGTACCTCTCTTCTCTCTCGGTCGAGGACCTCTTAGCAACTCATATTTTCATGTTTCTTCATTGCTCATGTTCCTCGCCTAACCATGCACTTCTTCTCTTTGGATGACATCGACCTTGGTTATTGGATCATTCTCGACTCGACTCTTGTTGTGTTCAGACCGCCACACGGAGCTCGGTTGGTTCGGCCCTCGGCGCCTTGACTCGTAGCGCCTCGGGAGCTTGACTGCTTCACCTTCCTTCCGCCGCCACCGCCGCCGCGCCTCTCCGCCTCGCCACTCCGCTCACCGGCTCTTTCCAACAATGGCATCACCGTCTTGGCCATCTGTGTGGCTCTCGTCGTCGCCTTTAGTTCATCGTGGTCTTCGGGTCTGCCTCGTGAGACGTGTCTCTACATTGTCGTGATGTAAGTTAGGCAAACAAACTTGCCTTCCTTATCCTCATAGTGAGTCGTGTCTCAACGTCCATTTGATCTTGTTCATTCGGATGTTTGGGGTCCGCCCCCTTCGCTTTGAAAGGGGTCATCAAGACTATATCATATTTATAGATGATTTCTCTCGCCACACTTGGATATATTTCATGTCTTCTCATAGTGAGGTCTTGTCTATCTATAAACAGCTTTGCCACTATGGTTCGCATACGCTTCTCCACTCCTATTCGTGTCTTTCGTGGCGACTCTGGGCGAGTACCTCTCTCATCACTGCGCGAGCCTTCTTTGGCGAGGCACACTCGCCGCTTATCTTGTCCCGGTGCTCATGCTCAGAATGGTGTTGCTGAGCGCAAGCATCGTCACCTCCTTGAGTCGGCTCGTGCAATGATGATTGCCGCCTATTCCACCTCACTTTTGGGCGAGGTCGTTTCCACCGCCACCTATCTCGTCAACATCCAAATTCTTCCGCTTCTTCGTATGCAATCCCTATTGAGCGCCTCTCGTGGTCTCCTTCGACTACTCGCCTTCGTCTGCTTGGCTACGATTGCTACGCTTCTCCTCGCCTCGAGAGCGCACTAAACCGATCGCGACCCATTGAGTGTGTCTTTCGGGGTACAGATCTTTGAGCACAAGGGCTATCGTCTTTGGGATCCTGTTGGTCGACGGATGCGGATTTCTGGATGTGACTTTCGACGAGTCTCGTCCCTTCTACCCACGTCCTGTCTCTCCTTCGACTTCCTCTGTGGAGTCTCTGTCTTTTTTGACCTTTCCAGATACACCTATCTCGTCTCCACATATTTCTCCTGTGGCCTCTCCGCCATTGTCGCCGCCTATTTCGTCTCCTGCGGCTCCTCAGGCTCCCCCCACTACACTCATCTACACTCGTCGACCTCATATTGAGGATCTTCCAGATGAGCCCACTTCTCCTGATGTTTCATCTTCTTCTGATGCTTCATCTTCCCCTGATGGGCCGTCTTCTCCTCGCTATGCTCTCCGCGATCGCCAGTCGATTCGGCCCCCTGCCCGTTTTGCCTTTGCTGGCGCAGCTACTTGTGAGCCTGCCTCCTACCGGGATGCTGTTACTCATCCTGAGTGGTAGCATGCCATGGCCGAGGAGATTGCTGCTCTCGAGCGTACTGGTACTTGGGATCTTGTTCCTTTTCCATCTCACTCTCGTCCCATCACATGTAAGTGGGTCAATAAGATTAAGACTCGCTCTGATGGCTCTCTTGAGCGCTATAAGGCGCGTCTTGTTGCTCGTGGCTTCCAGCAGGAGCATGGTCGTGACTACGACGAGACTTTTGCTCATGTGGCCCACATGACCACTGTCTGCACTCTTCTTTCGGTGGAGTCTGTTCGCCACTGGTCTGTTTCTCAGCTTGATGTCAAGAATACCTTTCTTAATGGCGAGTTGCGTGAGGGGGTCTACATGCATCCGCCACCTGGGTATTCTGTTCCTAAGGGCATGGTCTGTCGCCTTCGTCGCTCTCTCTATGGCCTTAAGCAAGCCCCTCGTGCCTGGTTTGAGCGCTTCTCCTCTATGGTCACTGCTGCTGGTTTTTCAGCAAGTGATCATGATCTTACGCTCTTTGTCCACACTTTGTCTCGTGGTCGGACTCTTCTTCTTCTGTATGTTGATGATATGATCATTACCGGAGATGACTCTGAGTACATTGCCTTTGTCAAGACTCGTCTTAGTGAGCAGTTCCTTATGTCGGATCTTGGTCCTCTTCGTTACTTCCTTGGGTTTGAGGTTACTTCCACTCCAGATGGTTTCTTTATGTCCCAAGAGAAGTATATTCAGGATCTTCTTGATCACGCCTCCCTCACTGATCAGCGTCCTGTTGAGACTCCTATGGAGCTCAATGTTCACCTCCGACCCTCCTGTGGCGAGCCTCTTTCTGATCCGACTCGCTATCGCCACCTTGTTGGGAGTCTTGTCTACCTTGCTGTTACTCGTCCGGATATCACTTATCCAGTTCACATTCTGAGTCAATTTGTTTCTGCTCCCACTCAGGTCCACTACAGCTACCTTCTTCGAGTTCTGCGATACCTTCGTGGGACTATCTATCGCCGTCTCTTCTTTCCACGCCCACCGCTCTGACTTCAGCTTATTCGGATGCTACTTGGGCGGCGATCCCTCCGATCGCGGTCTATCTCTCGCCATCGTGTTTTTCTTGGTGGTTCGCTTATTGCCTGAAAGACGAAGAAACAGACTGCAGTGTCCCGTTCGAGTGCAGAGGCTGAGTTGCGAGCTATGGCTCTCTTGACAGCAGAGATTACTTGGCTACGGTGGTTACTTGAGGATTTTGGTGTTTCACATTATACCGACTCTCTCTTGTCGACAAGACATGTGCTATCAAGATTGCTCAGTGACCTGTGAAGCATGAGCTCACCAAACATATTGGTGTTGATGCTTCTTTCGTGAGGTCTTGTGTGCATGATCAGGTGATTGCTCTTCAGTATGTGCCTTCCGAGCTTCAGATAGCGGATTTCTTCACGAAGGCCCAGACTCGAGCACAGCATGGCTTCTATCTCTCCAAACTCAGTGTTGTTGATCCACCATGAGTTTGAGGGGGGGTGTTAGAGATATATATTAGAGATATATGTGTTAGAATAGGACTCTAGATATTATTTGATTTCCTTATCTGTAACATCTTCTTGTGTATATATATTGGCCCATTGGCCTCATATTGAATACAAGCGATATTCATAACAAAATTAACGAGTCAAACAAAAGTCCCAAATGAAAACATGCTTTACAATATAGTAGTGACAATCCAAGTATGAAGAAAAGAAAACTTTAAGGAAATACAAAGAAAACGAGAACACAAAACCGGTTGACCGGGTTGAAACTTAAACCAGAAACCAGCTGGTAGCGAAGCAGTTAATGGCTACGGGGATTCTCACCAGGAAACTTGTATGCCCACCAATGCTCACTTTTCCGTGAATCATACCAGCAGAATACCATAAAGTTTATAAAATATGTGTGCATAATAAATAATTTTGTAGAAAGTAGAAACATTTGACCCACCTTTTCCATCTCTACTTGCTCTTTTCTGGTGAAGCCACTGGCAGCTAGTTCCTTGTCCAAGAAACCAGCAGCCTTTTGCACAGATAAAAATGATGGTCTGCCATTCTCTTCATCATCAGTTTCAAATCCATCTTGATCTTCACTTTTCTCCAACGAAAGATTAAACCTAACGAGAAGAAAAGCGTTAGAATATGAATTCTTTTGTATGTATTTATATGTCTTTTGTATTTCCTTATGTATGTATGGCATATATCCCCTTGTATTCCCTGTATATATTGTCAATTAGATCTCTTAAATATGCACACATTATTCATAACATAGTATCAGAGATAGGGCTCTAACCTAGCTCCTTCCGCTACCTTCCGACCACCGCCGCTGCGTTCCGTCTGACGCCGAAGCCGCCTCGAGCCCGGCCACCCCGAGCCCGTCGCCGAAAGCCTTCCCGCCGCCAGATCTGCCGTTGGAGCCTCCCACGTCTCTGCCACCTGTCGCC
This sequence comes from Hsuehochloa calcarea, assembly GCA_036346395.1. Taxonomy (NCBI): domain Eukaryota; kingdom Viridiplantae; phylum Streptophyta; class Magnoliopsida; order Poales; family Poaceae; genus Hsuehochloa; species Hsuehochloa calcarea. The sequence continues at coordinate 12,220,349 of CM070609.1, forward strand.
CAGAGTTTGAGCGTCGCTCGAGCTCAGCCGGCCCGAGCCCGTCGTTGTCGCCCATCGCAGAGGTTCTCTTGCCGCTGAATCCACCGTGTCGTCGCTGGAGCCTCCCGCGCCTCTGCCGCCCGTCGCCTGGCCACCTCGAGCTCGGTTGCTGCACCCCTTCACCGCCTGTCGTCGGAGCACCGCCGTCGTCACCCATCGTCGAGCCTCGAGTCCGTGCGGCTGAGTCGCTCGGGTCGAGAAGAATAAGGAAACTGTCGGTGGTTTCCTGTTTTAAGAGTTGGTTTAAAAAAAACAGAACATCGATCTAACCACCGCACCGTCCAGCGCCGCCTGTTAGACTTCATTGTCTTGATCGCCGCCTACCGATGGCTTCTGTTCCATCAGCTGTGATCCCATTCTTAGAAACAAAACTTCATGGGACGAACTACATGTTATGATCTTCACTCATGGAGATCACGCTCGAAGGTCTTCGCCTTTGGGGATATATCACTGGTGCTCGACCTTGTCCGTCGCCGGTTCAGCCTCCTCCCAAATAGCCTACTTCTGCACCTCCTGCAAAAGATGAGACCGCCAAGAAAGAGGCAGAAGCCGCTGCTGACGCTGCTGACGAGGCCTTTCAGTATGCCATAGACGCTTTTGATCGCTGGTGTGCTGATGAGGCTCATGTTTGAGCATCCCGGTGGTCGATGTCGTAGGGTTCGTCAGGGTCTCTACATCCTTGACCGCCTCCACCTTAACACCTTCTTTGGAAAACTGTACCGCCATCTATAAATTAAGTGCTAGTAATGTTTTTCAAAATTGAGCCGTTTAGCCAAAAGTCAAAAAAAATTCATAACTATTAGTAATCTTTTGAAAAACTAGTTGCAAAATGTATACAAATGCTTTTCAATGTTTTCCCAAAGGTTTTGATTCAAGAAAAAATATTTAAAGTGAAAATGAGTTTCTAGCCAAAATTCTAGATCATAGTATCTTGTTTTTGACATAAATTAGATTTTTATGTAAAATCTATTATAAAAATAATTTGAAAACCGTCCCAAAAGGAATATAATATAGTTTGTTATTATAAACATTTTTGGTATTCAAAAGATTTCCAAAATGCTAACCTAGAAAAGGTTATTTGATTTCGAAACTTATCCAAAATTCTATTTTTGATGTAAGTGGTCATTTTCTAGCACTTAAGTAAGTTTTGCCAATTCAACCAAAATTATTAACATATATTAGCTCATAAGGGTATTTCAAACTCATACAAGCAATTGGATACTGAAAATGCCCTCACATGCTCATTTTGGCAATCTTGAATAAAATTATTGAAAATGAGCTTATTTTTAAAAATAAAAGTATAATTTGTTAAAAACTATCTTCAAAATAGTTTTAATTTTGACATATAGTTCGAAATTCTCCAAAAGTGGTTTATGTTTTTTGTCAAAAATTTGGAGCAAATTACAACATGATACTTAACTTCTCCTCAAAACTTCACTCATCCGCTTGCATTCTGTTGCACCCCGGTACAACCGCATCTCCTCAGCGATACGACCGATTCCCAGCGGTCTGACTGGACTTGGGAGGCTTGCATAATTTGTCCAAATTGTTAATTTTTAATTTCCTTTGGCATTCTGCTTGATCCCCAATGCCAAGTTGATTCTTATTATCTTTGCTAGCTACTCTCAAGTACTTTTTTGATTTCATATGTCATTTTGATCGTATTTTGATACTTTATCATAAAAATGGTATTCTCTTTAAGAGTGGTAGCACTTTTGATCATTTTGACCTTGACATGAGATTCATCTTTGTGTTTGCAAATGATATCATTTTTTCCTTAAAAGTGGCATCTAATTTCCTTCTTTGATGAGCAAAATCTTTTCTTGACTAAGATCTCTCTTCGATATGTGGCGTATCCTCCAATGGTATCTCTTATAAGTGGAAAATAAGTGGTATCCTCTACAAATGGTATCTCCTGGATTTGATCGCTTTCAAATAATTGTATAATCTCAAGTGGCAATTACTGAAGATCTCTCAAGCAGTATCAAGTGGCTCAAGTGAACTACATATGGTACCTTTATTATCCAAGTGGAATCTAAAGTTGGTATTCACAAGTGGATTTCAATCCTTCAAGAGAAGATCAAGTACCCAAATCAACTTTGTGTTTACAAGGAATATTAGTTATGCATACAAGTGGTATCAAATATTTACAAATGGAACCAATCATTCTTGGTATCAATTATTCTCACAAGCGGTATCAAATGTCATAACAAGTGGTATCAGAGTTTGGTCTCTTTAGACTTAAATTTAGACTTATTTGATGGATCAAATTATGCTTATTAAAAATTAGAATATCTATTTATTTAAAGGTCATGAGCCCAAACATATTAAAGAAAGGATGCCACTAACTACTCTTCCAAACTAATAATTATCGCACACTATAAAATTACAGCAAGGAAACAACGATAAACATATCCATAGATCACAAAAGAACATGCATAATTATGGAGGCAAGAATGTCAATAGCACCAACCAATGAATCAAATCATTAAAACAGGCACCTTGTCCTATTTGATGGATCAAATTATGCTTATCGCCATTCTGAGCGTCCTCGAAGATCACCTAAAGACAACAAAGAGCAAGGGTGAGTCCACGACTCAAAGAAACACATCAATATACACCGAACAATAATAAATCAACAGCATTCAATAACTTCATTATCATCACAGGTACTTCTAGTAATATTCTCATGCTGTTATCTTCCCTTTGTTTAACACACATTAATCTCATTTATGAATGCAACTCTAATCTACATGTCCACATGCACTTCTTTCACAGATACCGTATAGCATGAGTGAATGCTCATGACAACATTCACTCTCAAGCCCGTTCCTCCATAAGGATCGGGGACCTCCTCCACTCCCGTGGAGTTGTGATCATTCATGATCATCTGCTCATATGCAAAGATGCTTATGTATGAAAAATGCAAACTCCATCATATACATCATATCCAACTTTTCATCATGATTGTCAACAAAGATATAAACATAGCAATTCCTTGTTTGCAATTAAACAAAATAAAAGCACAACAATCATGGTAATAGAAGATAAAGAAAACAGTGATCAATCATTGATCGTTGTCTACCATGCACTTGCCTTTACTAGTTGCGACGCACGATTTGGCTAGAAGATGGCAACAAGTACGACGCCTCTCCTACATTAAATATTCAAATTTCAATACAAGCTACAGCATCATAAGAACAACAATCAATCGACAACGCTCCTACCCGTCCCCAAATATACCACGCTTCTCCGGTACCGAATAGTTACCCATTGCTGTCTAGGTACTAAAACGAACGTAACTTTTGAATCAAAAGTCCGATCACGACAAACCACCCAGTTCTGGATTCTACACAAAATTACCCTCATTTTCTTAGATTACAAAGGCTTCTAATTAAATCATCTAACCCTCCGTTTTTAGCCCAGAAAACTGATCTGTCCGCTTCGGAACAGCAGGTCTTACTAAATTCATAACTTTTGTTTTATCCAACCAAAATGCGAGTTCTTAGATCGTACAGAACCATTGGACAATTATCTACATCTTTCATGTAGATCAAAAACTCTAATTAGTGGATTTACTATTTTTAATATCCGATCTACCAAAACAGCGCCGAAAGACGACAACCACAATGACAGCAGCCTTCCGAAAATCATAACTCGAATTCTACTTGTCCGATCGACATGATAAAATATGCTATAGAAAGATATCGAAATTATCTACAATTAACTAGTAGATGACATTTTCAAAATTCGCCATTAAGGTACCCGAATAAATCGTTCAACAGAACAGTAGGCTAACCAATCTACTATTCGATTTTTCCCTTGCACTGCTCTTCTATTCTCTTCTACCACTGTTGAAGTTTTCACGTAGCCATACAAAATACAAGACTCAATTAACTAGTAGCTAGCAATTGCATGCATACGTAGCCTCAAACCAAGATAGTTAACTACTAAATTCCAACCGATTTCACTATCAGATTAACTACTACTACTAGTTGATGCTTGCATACATGGCTACGTGCCAAAAACTAACTACTAATACCAACAAAGGCATGCAGATTCCATTAGATCAATTCCTAGCAGTGCACTAAAAGTTAATCAAGTACTAATTCGGCCTAAAGCCAATAACTACTACTAATCACGTTATTGGTTCATGGCAGTAAACAAAATTAAAACATAACACCACCCTCACCTACCTAATCAGCCGGCCGATTCTTGCGTGTGGGCAGGAAAAATCAACGCAGGGTCTCCTGGTTTCCACGCGCGCAGGGGCACCAGCACCAAGCACAACGCACATGCGGCAATTGGCGTTGGGTGACGCCAACGCTCGGCGGCCGCAGGGTCTTCACACAGAACGCCCACGCGATCGCTGCGTTCGTAGTGCGGAGCTCTCGGCAAAGAAAGGACGGCAAAAAAAGAGCAGGCGGCTAGGGTGGGGAAAAAAAGAATGCTAGGGTTTCTAGAATCCACTCCCACGATTTATATAGCCCTTAAAAAAACTCTGAAATATCATATTTTCACGTATCTAAATTCTTTAATTACGCACAAGCCCTTAAGACGTTATTATTATTATTATTTTCAGAGTATTACATTCTACCTCTTAATGTAATTGACCCGAATTCTACTCGCTCTACTCAAATAAAAACCACACTGCTGAAATTAAACAATAAAATAACACGCACTGACGTGAACAACTCGGATATTGCTCGCGCATGCAGACTCCAACTCCCAAGTCGCCTCTCTCGGTCGATCGTCCACAAAGACCTTGACGATACCAACGCCTTGTGCCTCAAAGACTCGCTCCGACCTCTCCGAATCGCGCACGGACGCGACTCAACTGTGAGGTCTTGCTTAATAGTCACGCTCCAATGAAATCTTATGCTCGATCTCTCAAAACTTTCTCAAAGATCGAGACGTGAAACACATTGTGAACCCCACGCATGGACTCGGGAAGGTCCAAACGGTAGGCTAACTTCCCAATTCTTGCAATAACCGAGAACGGTCCAACGATCTCGGGCTAAGCTTCCTTTGGTACCGAACCAACGATACCTTTAGTGGAGACACTCTCAAGAGCACTGGTCACCCACCGCAAACTCCAAGTCACGCCTCACATCAAGATAGCTTTTCATGCGCTTTGAGTCGCTAATGATTCTGCCTCACCATGGCCACACGCTCAGCGGTCTTCAATCCAAATCCGGACCCAAAATTGTCTTCTCTCCCATGCATCCCAACAGAGTGGTGATCTGCACACTTCCGCCATATAGAACCTCAAATGGCGCGCTCTAATACTCGAATGGTAACTATTATTATAAGCAAACTCGCAAGTGGCAATCGTCCTCCCAACTACCCTTCCAAGACAAAACGCAAGACCGCAACATGTCCTCTAAGGTCCGAATAGTACGCTCGATTGCCCATCTGTGCATGGGTGAAATGTCAGATCGAGAGGCGAGGCTGTGCCCAATGCACTCTGCAGACTCTCCCGAACTTGAGACAAACTTGGCCCCTCGCTGTAAACGATGGTCTTGGGCACACCATGCGCCTAACTATTTCACGCACATAAATAGGAGCTAGATCACTCATTGAATTTGTCGTGCGAATAGGAATGAAGTGCGAGACTTGTCAATCGATCCACCACTACCCAAATCGCATCCTTCCTCGCGCGCATTTGAGGCAACGCCACCACAAAGTCCATAGAGATATCATCCCAAGGCCACTGGGTACCTCCAAAGGTTGCAACAACCTGCAGGGCGCTTGTGCTCGGCTTTCACTTGCGACAAACACCGCAAGAAGCCACATAATTAGCAATGTCCACCTTCATTCTTTTCCACCAAAAATTACGCTTCGATCTCGATACATCTTAGTCTCACCAGATGAATAATTATGTACGGAGTGCGATGTGCCTCCTCAAGATATCATCTTTGACCTCGCCTTTTGTGGCACGCAAAGCGGCCTTTAAACCTCAAAGCACCGTAATCGCCCATGCGAAAATCACCCTCTTTACCCTCATCCAGGCGCTTCCTAACCTCCTGTAATAACCGGTCACTCAGTGCTTCCCGCACATGGTGCCGAATAGTGACTCAAGAATCACCGTGTCTCAACATGTGTCGTGCCCGCATAACAATAAGATATTCCCATGCGATCAAAATCAGCAATGAGGCAATCTAGAGTAGCAGAGTCGCCTTGCGACTAAGAGCATCCGCAACTACATTGGCCTTGCCTGGATGATACTGAATAGTAAGATCGTAGTCCTTGATCAATTCCAACCACCTCCTTTGCCTCAAATTCAGATCCTTCTGAGTGAAGATATATTTGAGACTCTTGTGATCTGTGAAAATATCACAAGGCTCACCGTATAGATAATGCCTCCAAATCTTGAGAGCAAAACAACCGCACCAACTCCAAATCATGAGTGGGATAATTCGCTCGTGCTTCTTTAAGCGTCTCGACGCATAAGCAATCACCTTACCGCCTTGCATGAGAACACGGCCAAGACCCACTCGAGACGATCCGAAAAGATCAGAACCGCTTCCTGGCTCGGGAAGAGTGAGAATAGGAGAGGTCACCAACCTCTCTTTCAAAGTGCGTAAATCACACCACACTCATCACCCACCGAACCTCACACCTTTCGAGTAAGTTGAGACATCGGTTTGGCGATGATAGAGAAATCCTGCACAAAACGCCGATAATATCCAGCCAATCCCAAGAAACTCCTCACCTCCTTCACATTAGTCGGCCTCTTCCAATCCACCACTGTGGAGACCTTACCAGATCAACAAAGCAATGCCACGAGGGTTAATCACATGACCCGTAAAACCCACTTCAAATCCGAACTCACACTTCTTCAACTTAGCATAGAACTTGTGCTCTCTCAAAGAATCTAAAACCAGCCTCAAATGACGCTCATGATCCTCATTGGTCTTGGAATATATAAGAATGTCATCAATGAACACCACCACGAAGTCATCTAGATACTCATGTAACATGTTGTTCATGGTCTCCATAAAAATAGCAGGTGCATTAGTCAATCCAAAAGACATAACTTTATACTCATAATGCCCATACCTGGTGGAGAAAGCAGTCTTCTCTACATCCTGCTCACGCACACGGATTTGATTATACCCTGACTGGAGATCGATCTTGGAGAACACTTGAGCTCCATTCAACCGATCAAACAAGTCCTCAATGCGGGGCAATGGATATTTGTTCTTGATTGTTACTGCATTAAGCGCACGGTAATCAATACACATGCGCCAACTCCCATCCTTCTTCTCTGTGAACAGGACAGGAGCTCCCCACGGCGATACACTACGCCTGATCAAACCTTTAGCCAACAAATCATCCAATTGCTTCTTCAACTCGTCCTGAAACGGACGTGCTAATCGATATGGAGACATCGAGATGGGACGAGTACCTGGAACAAGATCAATACGAAACTCCACGCCTCGCACAGTGGCAAGCCCTAAGCTCACCAAAACACATCGGATAATCACTAACCACCGAATCTCCTCAATCTGCGAAGCCACACTCGGTTTCAAAGAAGAGCTAAAAGAAGCCCGCCATCGCACGACCCGAACATCCAATAATATCGAAGAGAGCGCGGAGGCGCACCTGAAAGGTCAAAGTCTCCCGCACGGGTTCGCAGAGACATGCTCTACGTAAACAGGATATCACGGCTCGATAAGAGTGCAACCAATCCATACCCAAGATAACGCCGAACGGCTCCATTTGAATAACTATCGATTCGCCGTGAACTTCTCTCCATCAATGACAACAGAACACCGGGACAAACAGAGAGCTCGCAATAATACCCCGGAGAACTAACTAACACCGATCGAGAAATCCATCAGATACTCAAGTTCGCTCTCCTAGCAAACACCGTCGAGACAAACGAAAAGGTAGCCCTCGAATCAAAAAGGACTAAAGCATCAAATGAATCCACAAGCAAAGTACTGCCACCACGTCAGACGACCGCGACTCATTGTGGGCATGGCGTACACTCGGTGGCGCCATGGCGAAAAGAAGACGACGGCGGGCGGCGAGCCCCGACAATCATGGCGGTGCGCGGTAAGGCCGGTCGTGCAACCCGGCGGTGCGAAGGTGGCGGTGCCGAGTACCCTCCGAGGCGCCCAAGGAAGTGGCGTACCGAGGGGCGACCATCATCCGAAAGATCCTCGAGCAGACCCATCAAGAAGAAGATGGCACAGCTCCCACTTGATCACGCTTAGCGGGTTTACGCGACACACCCGCTCCTTGTGACCCGGCTCGGCCACACCGACGGCAATCTCCCGTCCAAGAGCACTCAGCAGCAGTGTCCATCACCGCACTTAAAGCAAAGCATGCCCACTCGACAGACGAAGAGCCGAGTACTCGCAAAGGACGAGGTCCAAGAAGAGAACGGCCTCGATCGCTAGACTTGAAGGATGTGGTCCTCCTTGAATTTCTTGAAAGGTGTCGCAATAGACCCACTTCCTCACTAGAGCTCCTCTTCCGTCACCACCGAAGCTACCACCCACCGAGGCTTGTCGCCTTTGTGAGTCTGATCTCCAACTCCATGCCCCTAGCTTGCTCCACAACAGAGTCAGTAGTCACGGAGTGGAGTAGCTCCCAACACATGTCGGTACTCGAGATTGAGACCCCGACGAACCTCTTGGCTTTCGAAGATCATCGCTCGCCATCAAGGGACAAAGCGAACCAAGTTGTTGAACTCACCTCATACTCAAGAATAGACCTCTTCCCCGAGCAAAGGTCGTCAAGGCAACCTCCATCTTCTCAACGAAAGAGTAGGGGTAGAACTTTCCTTGAACTGATCAACAAAGTCATCCCAAGTGATCGACCCTTGAGTGGCGGTCCTCGAAGACAACACGCCCTCCCACCAAATATCCGCTGCCCTTCAAATGAAAGGCTACAAACGGACCCTCGATGTGAAGACATCTCTAAAGCTCCAAACCGCCTCTCCATGTAGCGCAACCATCCACGCTCGACCGGTGTGCCCGGCCACAAACGGATCCAACCTCAACCCCATCCACTCGAAGTGTCATCCGCGCCAGAACCGGTGGAGGTGCGACAGAGCAACAACAGATGCCGCAAAGAATGTAGTCGCCGGCGCCGCTGACGAAGAGCACGGATCTCTCCCACCAACTCTCTCAAGAAAGCGGGGTCTCATCTCGACCCCAACCGAGGCGGGTCAACAAAGAACCCCTCGCCATCGACTCAATCACTTTCACAGGAGGTGGCTCCACGGAACCTCGCCATGCCCCGACCTCCACGCATCACGCCACCACGACCACGCCCTCTACCCCTCGGCATAGCTATCAACCACAATCAACAATACACAATGAGTTCAAAGGTCAAAATAAAATCATGCATCAATGAACAACATAACTAAGCGTAAAACTATATTCGTACCTCTCTCTAACCTACTGTGCACTAGTGTGTCAAATTTTAGGTTAGTTAACCATTAGCATATTTTAGTTGTTTTACTAAAACTAAAACAAATTTTAACAATTTTTAGTTTGCCTATGTTGTTAATCTATTCACCACGGACCTAAAACCCGCTCTGATACCAACCAGTAACACCTCAATTTCAACACCGAGCCCGAATGCCACTAACTACTCTTCCAAACTAATAATTATCGACACACTATAAAATTACAGAAGGAAACAACGATAAACATATCCATGGATCACAAAAGAACATGCATAATTATGGATCAAACGATAATAAATAAGCAAGGGGAATATAACCAGGTAAATAGTCCAAAATAGCACCAACCAATGAATCCAAATCATTAAAACAGATAGTCTAGTCCAAAACGTTGTCCTAATCTTTATTCAACCTCTAACATGTTCAAGAGTAATCCAATTTTGAATGAAAAGATTCTTATGGTAAATGATCATGTGTTGTCCATGTGCTCTACTCGCTCTCGATTCTGGCGTCCTCGAAGATCACCTAAAGACAACAAAGAGCAAGGGTGAGTCCACGACTCAAGAAACACATCAATATACACCGAACAATAATAAATCAACAGCATTCAATAACTTCATTATCATCACAGGTACTTCTAGTAATATTCTCATGCTGTTATCTTCCCTTTGTTTAACACACATTAATCTTATTTATGAATGCAACTCTAATCTACATGTCCACATGCACTTCTTTCACAGATATCAGATAGCATGAGTGAATGCTCGCGACAACATTCACTTTCAAGCCCGCTCCTCCATAAGGATCGGGGACCTCCTCCACTCCGTGGAGTTGTGATCATTCATGATCACCGCTCATATGCAAAGATGCTTATGTATGAAAAATGCAAACTCCATCATATACATCATATCCAACTTTTCATCATGATTGTCAACAAAGATATAAACATAGCAATTCCTTGTTTGCAATTAAACAAAATAAAAGCACAACAATCATGGTAATAGAAGATAAAGAAAACAAGGATCAATCATTGATCGTTTGTACCATGTACTTGCCTTTACTAGTTGCGACGCACGATTTGGCTAGAAGATGGCAACAAGTACGACGCCTCCTACATTAAATATTCAAATTTCAATACAAGCTACAGCATCATAAGAACAACAATCAATCGACAACGCCCTACCCGTCCCCAAATATACCACGCTTCTCCGGTGCGAATAGTTACCCATTGTTGTCTAGGTACTAAACGAACGTAACTTTTGAATCAAAAGTCCGATCACGACAAACCACCCAGTTCTGGATTCTACACAAAATTACCCTCATTTTCTTAGATTACAAAGGCTTCTAATTAAATCATCTAACCCTCCGTTTTTAGCCCAGAAAATCGATCTGTCCGCTTCGGAACAGCAGGTCTTACTAAATTCATAACTTTTGTTTTATCCAACCAAAATGCGAGTTCTTAGATCCTACAGAACCATTGGACAATTATCTACATCTTTCATGTAGATCAAAAACTCTAATTAGTGGATTTACTATTTTTAATATCCGATCTACCAAAACAGCGCCGAAAGACGACAACCACAATGACAGCAGCCTTCCGAAAATCATAACTCGAATTCTACTTGTCCGATCGACATGATAAAATATGCTATAGAAAGATATCGAAATTATCTACAATTAACTAGTAGATGACATTTTAAAATTCGCCATTAAGGTACCGAATAAATCGTTCAACAGAACAGCAGGCTAACCAATCTACTATTCGATTTTTCCTTGCCGCTTCTTCTATTCTCTTCTACCATTTGTTGAAGTTTTCACGTAGCCATACAAAATATAAGACTCAATTAACTAGTAGCTAGCAATTGCATGCATACGTAGCCTCAAACCAAGATAGTTAACTACTAAATTCCAACCGATTTCACTATCAGATTAACTACTACTACTAGTTGATGCTTGCATACATGGCTACGTGCCAAAAACTCACTACTAATACCAACAAAGGCATGCGATTCCATTAGATCAATTCCTAGCAGTGCACTAAAAGTTAATCAAGTACTAATTCGGCCTAAAGCCAATAACTACTACTAATCACGTTATTGGTTCATGGCAGTAAACAAAATTAAAACATAACACCACCCTCACCTACCTAATCAGCCGGCCGATTCTTGCGTGTGGGCAGGAAAAATCAACGCAGGGTCTCCTGGTTTCCACGCGCGCAGGGGCACCAGCACCAAGCACAACGCACATGCGGCAATTGGCGTTGGGTGACGCCAACGCTCGGCGGCCGCAGGGTCTTCACACAGGAACGCCCACGCCTATCGCTGCGTTCGCCGTGGAGCTCTCGGCAAGTGAGCGACGGCAAAAAAAAAAGAGCAGGCGGCTAGGGTGGGGAAAAAGAATGCTAGGGTTTCTAGAATCCACTCCCACGATTTATATAGCCCTTAAAAAATTAGAATATCCTATTTTCACGTATCTAAATTCTTTAATTACGCACAAGCCCTTAAGACGTTATTATTATTATTATTATTATTATTAGTTTCAGAGTTATTACACTTGATCTCGCACATCTCACGGATCTTGAGTAACGAAACTCCCACCTTAATCTTTGATCCCGCGCATCTCACGGATCTTGAGGAACGAAACTCCCACCTTAATCTTAAGCGATGAATGCTCTGTTTGGAGCTTTAAACGCGAATGGGTTCAATTGAGTGAGTAGTCTTGAAACCACTCATGAGATATGGACTACGCACTCAAAAATTTATGAGGGCACATCCACGGTTAAAGAAGCCAAATTGCATAGGTTTCGGATTAAATATGAGATATTTACAATATTAACTCATGAAAACATCACCGAGATGCATTCTAGACTCAACAACATTGTAAATGAACTCAAAAGTCTTTGAACTAACTTACTTGATGTTGATATTGTGTGTAAGATACTTATGGATCTACCGAATAAATACGAGATGTTGGTGACGCTATTTCTCAACTCTCCTGGGTTGCCAAGAATGACGCCAACCGAACTCTTTGACAACCTCATAACCAATGAGTTGTACAAGAAAGAGCTTTTGGAGTAAGCTTCCTCAAAGAAGAAGATTACCACTTTAAAGACAAAAGCAGAATCAAGTGATGAAGAGGAGGATGAAGAAGAAGACTCCGAAGAAAAATTCGCTCTCCTTGTGAGGAGAATGAAGAAATTCGTGAGGATAATGAAAAAAATTCATGAGAAGATGCCAAGATCGAAGTTTTAATTTTGACAAGAGCAAGAAAGAGAAATTCTCCAACGACAACATGCGCTATAGCAATATCTGTTACTATAAGTGTGATGAGAAGGAGCACATTGCATCTTATTGCCCCAAGAAGAAGGATGAAAAGGGCAAATTTTCAAAGAAGAAGGAATACAACGGCAAAAAGAAACTTCACAAAGATGACAAGAATGAAGTTAATATTGGAGAATGAGACTCAAGTGAGGAGTATTCCTACTCCGACTCCGATGATGGCGAATCCTCCAAGAAAAGAGGACTCGTTGGCATCGCCATCAAGGAAGCGTCGTCGCTATTCTCCACTCCTACTTACCTCATGGCAAAAGGAGATAAGGTAAAATCAATTAATGATAATAAGCCTTTATATGATGAATTAATGGATATGCTTAAATATTTAAATGAATATCTTGGAAAAGATAAGTCAAAATTTAAAGTCTTGAAGAAAGAGTATATCTCTCTAAAAGACTCTTATGAGCGGTTAAAGGAGGCTCATGACTCTCTCCTACAAGATATTGAAAAATCTCATTTAAATGTTGGAATTAATTGCAATATAATGAATGAGATGCCTATAGTAGAAGTTGCTCCATATTCTATATCAATGTCTAGCACTTCTACATCATATGATGATTTGTTATCTATACCATGTTGCTCTAAAATTGATTCAATTGTTAATATGGCTAATACATGTGATCTATTGCTTATTGTTGAAAATCATGAGTTAAAAGAGTAAGTCACAAAATTGAGCAAAAGTTTAGAAAGATGCTTCATGGAAAAGCAACTCGTGACAAGCTATTAAGTGAGCAAAGATGCTCATTCAACAAGGAAGGATTTGGGTTTATTTAAAAAAGGTAAGAAGTCAATTTACAAGCCCACAAGGTTTGTAAAAGAAACTGGGAAATATTGAAAAAGATGTCTTAATGTTGGTCATTCACAAAATGCATGCTCTATTGCTAATGCTAAGTCTTATAGAACTTATGATTCACGCTACATACTTAGAAAATCTAAAAATAGTAAAGTAGTAGCAAACTTTATAAACACTTCAATTTTAGGCGCAAAAAATGCTATTTGGGTACCCAAAACCTTGGTCACTAACCTCCAACTCCAAGGACCCAAACAAATTTGGGTACCTAAAAGAAATTAATTCTTGTTTTGTAGGTGAACTACAAGACCGGTGGAAAACATTGGGTGCTTGATAGTGGATGCACTAACACATGACCGGTGATAGAAAGATGTTCACCACATTCGAGAATGGAGAAGGAAATGACAATATCACTTTTGGTGACAATAGCAAAGGAAAGGAAATAGAATTAGGTAAAATCGTTATCTCAAATAACCTTTCCATTCCTAATGTATCTTTAGTTGAATCACTAAATTTTAATTTGTTATCTGTTGCTCAAATATGTGATCTTGGCTTAACTTGTTCATTCTCTCAAGATGGTGTTTTCATTTTTAATGAAAAGAATAACTCTTTAGCCTTCAAATGATTTAGATTTGAAAATCTATATCTAGTTGATTTTTATTCAAAATATTCATGCTTGAAAACATGTTTGATTGCAAAAACCTCTTTGGGTTGGATTTAGCATAGAAGGCTAGCTCAGGTTGGTATGATTCAACTTAAAAAGTTTTTCAAACATGATTTAGTTGTTGGCTTGAAAGATGTGAAGTTTGAGAAGAATAGACTTTGTAGTGCTTGTCAAGCCGAGAAATAAGTCATAAATTCTCATCCATCCAAAAGTATCATGTCAACTTCTACACCATTGGAACTCTTACACAAGGATTTGTTTGGGCCGACAACCTATAAGAGTATCGGGGGTAATAGCTTTTGTTTAGTCATTGTGGATAATTACTCTAGATATACATGAGTATTCTTCCTAGATAACAAAGCCGAAACCTCTGGCATTTTTAAAAGTTTTACAAAAAGGACACAAAATGAATTTGATTCAAAATTAAGAAAATTCGTAGTGATAACGGTTTTGAGTTCAAGAACACTAAAATTGAAAGTTTTGTGATGAACTTAGAATAAAGCAAGAACATTCCACAATCTACACTCCAGAGCAAAATAGCATTGTAGAAAGGAAAAATCAAATATTAATTGAAATGTCTAGAACAATACTTGATGAATATAATACTTTCGATAGCTTTTAGGCGAAAGCAATCAATACCACTTGTCAAAGCCATAAATCGTCTTTATTTGCATCGTCTCTTGAAAAAGACTCTTATGAGTTTCTTGTTGGAAGAAAATGAAATATTTAACATTTTCGTGTATTTGGTTACAAATGTTACATTTTGAGAAAATGTGTTTGTCTTTCAAAATTTGCAAGTCGATATGATGTTGGTTTCTTGTTTGAATATTCATCAAATAGCAAAGCTTATCGTGTTTTTTAAAATACCAGTTTGGTTGAAGAAAGACATGATGTTCAATTTGATGAAACTAACGGCTCTCAAGAAGAGCAAGAGAATTTAGATGATGTAGGTAATGAAGCATTAAGGCAAGCAATTAAGAATATACAAATTGGAGGCATCAAGTCAAAAAAATATCCAAATGACCAATCATCTTCCACTCAAGTCGAATATCTCACCACTTCCACAACAAATTAAATTGAAATTGATTAAGAGGCCAACAAGAAAGATGATTAACCATTCAACTTACCACTAAGAATTCATAATTCACTAGCAAATGATCATCCAATAGATCAAATATTGGGTGATGCGAGTAAGGGTGTTCAAACTCGATCTTGTCTCGCTTCTTTTTGTGAATATTACTATTTTGTTTCTTCTCTTGAGCTAAAATATATAGATGAAGCACTTGATGATTCGGATTGGGTAAATACCATGCATGAAGAACTCAATAACTTCATCTGGAACGATACTTGAACATTGGTGGAGAGACCCAAAGAACACAACGTTATTAGTACAAAATGAGTCTTTAAGAATAAGCAAGATGAAAGTGGAATTGTTGTGAGAAACAAACCAAGATTAGTCGCTCAAGGATTTTCTCAAGTCGAAGGTTTGAATTTTGGTGAAACTTTTGCTCCCATAGCTAGACTTGAGTCAATTCAAATATTACTTGCTTTTGCACCAAGCTTTGATATTAAATTATTTCAAATGGATGTTAAAAGTGCTTTTTTAAATTAAAAAATATCCAAACTTGTTTTTGTTGAGCAACCACCCGGTTTTGAAGATCCTAAGAATTGTTATCATGTCTATAAACTCTTCAAGGAACTCTACGATCTTAAACAAGCTCCTAGAGCTTGGTATGAACGCCTTAAAGATTTTCTAGTTTCAGAAGGATTCAAAATTGGCAAAATTGATATAACTTTGTTTACAAAAGTTTTAGATGATAATTTCTTTGTTTACCAAATTTATGTTGATGATATTATCTTCGGGTCTACTAATCAAGATTTTTGCAATGAGTTTGGTGATATGATGTCTAGGGAATTTGAAATATCGATGATCGGAGGGCTCATCTATTTCATTGGACTTCAAATCAAGCAACTCAAGGATTGAACCTTTGTAAGCCGAACAAAGTATGGTAAAGATTTGATCAAGATATTTGGCATGGAAGATGCAAAGCCCATCAAAACTCACATAGCAACCAACGGTCATCTCGACCTTAATGAAGTAGGTAAATCGGTAGATTTAAAGCTTTATAGATCTATAATTGGTAGTTTACTTTATCTTACCGCATCTAAGCCCGATATCATATTTAGTATTTGCATGTGTGCAAGATTTCAAGCATCACCAAAAGAGTATTATTTGGTGGTCGTAAAAAAATTTATAAGATATTTAAAGTATCCCTATAGCATTGGCTTGTGGTATTACAAAGGTGCAAAATTTGATTTAGCTGAATATTCGGATTCCGATTATGCAGGTTATAAAATGGATAGAGAAAGTACGCCGGGTAGTTGTCAATTCTTAGGAATATCCTTAGTACCATGGTCATCCAAGAAACAAAATTCCATAACCCTATCCACCGACGAAGCCGAGTATGTTTCCGTGGGTAGTTGTTGTACTCAATTGCTATGGATGAAGCAAACATTGATGTATTATATAATTAAATTTGATAATATACATCTTTTATGTGACAATGATAGTGCTGTGAAGATTGCAAATAACTCGGTCCAACTCTTAATAACCAAGCTATAGATATCCGACATCATTTATTGAGAGATCATGTGGGCAAAAGAGATATCAAAATTAGCCACACAAGGACCGATGACCAACTAGACGATATCTTTACCAAACCATTGGATAAGAGCTGCTTTTGCAAGTTGAGGAATGAGTTAAATGTCATAGACCTTTCTAATGTTGCTTGAAACTTATGCCTCACGAAATTTGCTCTCATTTGGTTTTTATTGAGGTATTTATGAAACTATTTCAAAAATCCTATAAAAATCCATATTTTGATAGCAACTATGTTAATAGGAGTTATTATTATATATCTCATGAATAATGATCATAAAAATTACTTGTTGAGTTATTATTATAAAGAATCATTTGCATTCAAATTCAGCTCCTGCTATTTCAGGCAAAACGGTAATATCGCATTTTAACGCCAGTACTATCGCTTTCCAGTAATACCACACTTCAACGGCAGTACTACCACTTCAGTTGGTGGTTCCAAGAGTGGTTATGGCCGAAACGTTATCCCTTTAATCTCCTTTGCAACCGGTCCAACCGCAACTCTTTTCCAGAACCGCCAACACTTCCCTCTCTCTCTCGTGCTCCTCTCCTCCAAGAACCCTATTTCGAATATTTTGATTATATGGAGCAATCTTTGATTTCTTTGTTGGAAGTGACTCATGTGATCATTTCTCTCCCAATCCCGAGGTAATTGCCTTGATTCACTTGTTTCTCATCTAATTTTGGCATTTATCTCATTTTTAGGGTTTTAATCAAAATGTGCATGTGTGAATCAGTTTCTCTTGGGAAAACTGGTAGTAATTAGTGTTTGGTGAATTATCATGTCTATTCCATGGATTAATTTATGTCAAACACCAGTTATAATCAAAATCGAAATATTGCCCTAAAAATTCTGGAACTGTGGTACTACCGCTCCGTGGTCGCTGGTACTACCGACTTGCGGT
This sequence comes from Hsuehochloa calcarea, assembly GCA_036346395.1. Classification (NCBI taxonomy): domain Eukaryota; kingdom Viridiplantae; phylum Streptophyta; class Magnoliopsida; order Poales; family Poaceae; genus Hsuehochloa; species Hsuehochloa calcarea. Next base: position 12,238,162 of record CM070609.1, read on the forward strand.
AATACCGGATATCAACAGTGGTACTACCGCTCCGAAAGAGAAAAATGGATTTAATCATAATCTTTTGCATCAATCATATGCTAATTGTCTTAGCAATCATGCTAAGGACAAAGAGATCATCTCTTCGCAAAGGGGCCACTCCCGACGGAGATCCCGAAGAACGCTATGATCCCCCAGCCTCTAGCACTGGACCTTCTCGCCAAAAGAGACCTTCTAGGAAGGCAGCATCGAGAAGATCTCCGAGGGAAGAAAGTGACTCAGAGATAGAGTCTTTCCTTCCAGCAATGAGGGAGAAAGATAAAGAGACATCTTCTAAGAAGCAAGCTGCATAACCTGAAAGTGAAACATATGATAGTAATGAGGAGACCTCTCAAGAGGAAACTGAAAGTGATGAGGAGATGGGCGAGGCCGAAGAGCCTATAGTGGACCTCATGCAGATTCACAGTGATAACTATGCTTTACTAAGACATGTTAATCAATATGAGAAGCCCAACATGTTAATCAATATGAGAAGCCCAATAGCTCCACAGATGCAAGGTTCCACGCCAGATTTCAGTAGGAAGTCTTTGCTCATCTCTACAGTCATCACTGATAATTCGCAGATCACAAGTACGTGGACTTGGATCATTTGAATTCTCTTGACAAATATCAGGGAGCCTACAGGTTGTTTCAAGCAGTTGGTCTTCATGACATCGTGGCATTGAAGTGTGATTATAATGAAGAGATTATCCGATAGTTTTATGCCACCATCCATGTGTCAGCATCATTTGATCATTTGATATGGATGTTAGGAACTCAAAGGTATCAAGCCTCCAAGGCAGACTTTGAACATGCCTTGAGAACCTACATGGGGACACAAGAAAAGCTTTATGACAGAGACGCTCTCAGAGTTCCAGTATACAAACAATTCTATGATGAAAATGTCAACTTTGTACCTGGACGAATTGGAGGACTTCTCCCACTGACGAGCTTGATCAACAAGATCATCAACTATACATTCTTTCCCAAGAATGGGAACTTTGATGCCATTCGAGGGCACACATGGAATATCATTGACAACATTGTGCACGACAGAAAGTTTGATGTGGTTGATTTGATAATAAGAGATATTAGCTCATCTAAGAATGGCAGAGTCAAGAGGATCTACTTTGCACCATATATCATGGCTCTCATAATGAGATTGACTCAATTTAGGGGGGGGGAGTGCACAAGCCTTACAAACCCAGGGAAGGGGCTCCGGTGCCTGCAGCAGTACCACCTCCTACTGCAGTAGCACCTCCTCAGGCTCCAGCAGATCCAATTTCTCTCTCTCAAATACTCTCAGTGGTCATGGAGATTAGAGATTCTCAGCAGAGATTTGAACAAAATCAATAGAGATTGGAGGAGGCTCAAACAAAAACTATTAATAGGATTGTTGTTTTAACATATCAGTTTCACACACTCGAGCAAGCTTTATCTACTCCAGCCCGTTATGGACGTCGTCGTCGCCTCAACACTCCTCTTCAAGATTGATACCTTTTAGCCCTTGATGCCAAAGGGGGAGAAATTTGGAGATCAAGATTGAAAGATTTAGAGGGAGCTTAGCTTTTGGGGAGTCTATCCATTTAGAGGGAGCTTAGCTTTTGGGGAGTCTATCCATCTATTATCTTATTAGCTATTATGTATGTTGGAACAATATTTTATGTCTATGTTTGTTTATAAGACCTTGTTGGTTTTTTTGTAGACTTGTTATATTGAACTTGTTTGTTGAATGCTTATGTTTAATGTTATCTCTAGCATTTTCTAGTCTGGATCAACATCTTGCCATCTCAAGCATCTTTTATTAATTATCATCTATTATTGCTTGAATGATCAATTTTGAACTTTGTTCCACATATTCAATAAATAAAGGAAACTTTGTCAAAAAAATTTAATAATCCATATATGCATAAAAATCACTTCATGAACCTTGATGCACATATTCAGGGGGAGCTTTCTCTCTATTTATTGTTTGACTTTGAAAGTAACAAATTCTTTATCTTATTTGAGCTCAACTCAAGAACTTGTTGCAAATCAAATGTCAAAACAAGAATATACAACCTTGTGTATATTCAAAATCCTTCATATCCTTTATATTGATTGGATTGTCATCAATTACCAAAAGGAGAATATTGAAAGTTTTTAGGCCCTCAAAGTTGATTTTGGTAATTAATGTCAATATTATGTTAAGGGACTAACATGTGTGCTAAGATGTGTTAAAGGTTAAATCCCGATGATTGATTGATGACAAGGCTATTGGTAATGCTAATGTGATGAATGATCAACATGGATCAAGGCAAAGGTATTGTATAGCCTAAGGACCCTTTTGTAGTTTTTACCAGTCTCGTGTTTGGAGAAAAGATTGGGTTTATAGGATAAACGCTGTACTATAAAGATGGATTATGGCTAGTAGCTTGAGAGACTATTTTCGTGCCATACTGATCAACTAGGGTTCATGCATTACTTTAATTTGAGGTTCTCAAAAACTGTTTTGAAAATCGGTATGACCGCAAGTGATAGGCGGTACTACCGCAGATCGGTAGTACCAATATATACATGGTGGTACGTATTTTCTAGAGAGCATGTTTTTAAGTATTTTTTCCCTCCTAAAAATCGGAACGACCGCACTTCAACTGCGGTACTACCGCAGGTCGGTAGTACCGATATTTATATGGCGTTACGTAAATTACAGAGAGTGTTTTTAGGAGTTTTGATCTCCCTTGAGAATCGGTATGACCACAAATTCTTGGACGGTACTACCGGCGTGCGGTAGTTCCTATTTTTACAGATGATCAAAAACACTTAAGAACATGCTCTTTGAAAAATACGTACCACCATGTAAATATCGGTACTACTGACCTACGGAAGTACCGCCTATCACTTGCGGTCATACCGATTTTCAAAATAGTTTTCTAAAAGCTCAAATCAAAGTAATGCATGAAACCTAGTTGATCATTATGGCACAAAAATAGTCTTTCAAGCTACTAGTCATGATCCCTCTTTATAGTGCATCATTTATCCTATAAACCCAGTCTTTTCTCCAAACACCGACACTAGTAAAAACAACAAAAGAGTTCTTAGGCTATACAATACCTTTGTCTTGATCTATGTTGATCTTTCATCATATTAGCATTACCAATAGCCTTGTCATCAATCAATCATCGAGATTTAACCTTTAACACATCTTAGCACACATGTTAATCCCTTAACATAATATTGACATTAATTACCAAAATCAACTTTAAGGACCTAGATACTTTCACCTGTTCCTGGCTCTCGAGAGATTCTGGGACATGTGACAGTTCCTGAGACTCGAAGGCATCCTCTGGCTCTGAGACTCGAGCCGCCCAAAGGCTGTCCTGTCCCTAGCTCGCGAGGGATCGCGAGCCGACTCGAGCCCTCTTTCGAGCTGAGTCGAGCCCAGCCATCCTCATGGCTCGTGCCCGAAATGAGCCGAGCCGAGCCAAGCCAACTGTTTAAATGAGCTTGACCGATCTTGGCTCGAGCTGGCTCGACTCAGCTCATTTCCAGCCCTACTTGTGTGGGTCTCACCTTTCTTCATTAGTTCGCCAGGGTGTTCTTGGACGTGTTACTATTGACACGACCGTGTTTTGCCAGGGTTGTAAGCTGAACAAGCAGCTACAACTTCCTTATCATTCTAGTGAGTTCTTCTATTCTCATCCTTTTGACTTAATTCATTCAGATATATAGGGACCTGTGCCTATTATCTCTAAAGGTGGGTATAATTTTTTTTTTGTGATTTTCATTATGATTATTCTCATTTTACATGGATTTCCCTTTGTCTAACTGCAACAAGTTTCTTGCGATCTATTGTAGTTTTGCGATGATAGTTCGTACTCAGTTTGATTCTTGCATTCATACTTTTCGATGTGATTATGCTAGTGAGTACTGTTATGCCACTTTTAGATAGTTTATTTATGAGCAGGGTACTCTGTATCAGTCTTCTTGTTCTGGTGCCCATGCTCAGAATGGGGTTACTGAGTGCAAAATTGTCAACTGATTGAGACTACCCGCACTCTTCTCCTTGCCTCTCATGTTCCACCACAGTTTTGAGCTAAGTCTACTTCTACGGCTGCATATCTCATCAATATGCAATCTTCCATTGCTCTTAAGGGTGTCAGTTCCATAGAGTGTCTCTACTCTCGAGCCCCCCAGTACACTCACCTTCGTATTTTTTGCTATACTTATTTTGTTCTGATGTAGCCTCGTGAGCGTACCAAACTATCGGCTCAGTCAGTTGAGTGTGTGTTTCTTGGTTATAGTTTTGAGCAATAAGGGTTATCGCTGCTATGATCCTTCTGCTCGACGGATCAGGATTTCACGAGACGTTGTCTTTGACGAATCTTGACCTTTCTTCTATCGAGATTCGACTCCTTGTCTGGTTTCCACCGTTGAGTCGATTTCATGGTTGTCTCTTTCTGACTATTCACCCATTTCTCCACTATCACAGTTTTCCCCTAGTCTGTCTCCAATGGTTCCTTCTATACCTCCGCCTTTGATGCCGCCTCCTCCAGCACCGCCTCTTGTTCTTACAGCACCACCATCTCGTTTATCTGGTATTCACTACTCTAGACGTCCTCGTCCTTCACCAGTCTCCTCTCCTGGTATCTTGTTGACACCCACATCTGATCCTCTCGATGATGCTCCCCGTTACGTCCTTCGTGACCGGATATCCCTTCGACCTCCTAATTGTTTTGGATTTGCTCTGATAGCTCATGCTCTTTCTGTCACTGAGCCTAGTTCTTATCATGAGGCTACTTCTTATTCTGAGTGGCATCTTGCTATGGTAGTGGAGCTTGATGCTCTTCGACGTACGGAGACTTGGGATATTGTACCGACACTTGTGCATGCTCGTTGTATAACGTGCAAGTGAGTGTACAAGATTAAGACCTGACCTGATGGTACTATCGAGCACTACAAGACTCGTCTTGTGGCTCACGGCTTTCAGCAGGAGTACGGTGGTGACCACGATGAGACTTTTGCCCTTGTTGCCCATATGACCACTGTTCGCACTCTTGTTACGGTTGCTTTTGTTCGCGGTGGTCTATCTCCCAGCTGAATGTTAAGAATGCTTTTCTTAATAGTATCTTATATGAAGAAGTCTACATGCAGCCATCACCTAGGTATTCTGTTCCCGATGAGCATGTCTGTCGTCTTCGTCGTGCTCTTTATGGCCTCAAATAGGCTCCTCGTGTCTAGTTTGCATGTTTTACCTTAGTGATTACTGCTGTCGGTTTCACTGTCTGTTCTCACGGTTCTGCTCTTTTTTGTCAATATCTCATCTCGGGGTAGGACACTGTTTCTTCTGTATGTTGATGATATGCTCATCACTGGTGATGATTTCTCATTCATCACGTATGTGAAGTAGCATCTCAATGAGCCATTTTTTATAACTGATCTTGGTTTTCTTACGTACTTCCTTGGGATTGAGTTCTCTTTTATACCTGAAGGCTACTACCTCTCCCAGCAGAAGTATATCCAGAATCTTCTTGATCAGTCTGGTATGACTGACACTCGCACTACTGATACTCTCATGGAGCTATCCCTACAACTTTGTCTCACTGATGGTGATCTTCTTGAGGATCCTACTCGATATCGCAATCTTATTACGTGTTTGGTGTATCTTGTGAGCACTCGTCCTGATATTGCTTATGTTGTTCATATCTTGAACCAATTCATTGCTCGTTCTACCCATCTTCATTATAGTCACGTTCTTCATATTCTTCACTATTTGCGTGGGACTATCTCTCATTGTTTGTTTTTTCCTAGCTCCATCTCACTACAGTTTCTGGCGTACTTCGATGTGACCTGGGTTAGTGATCGCTTTGATCGTCTTTCTCTTTCTACTTACTGTATTTTTCTTGGCTCCTTCCTGGTTGCCTGGAAGAAAAGAAGTAGACTGCAGTTCCCCGTTCGAGTGCAGAGGCTGAGTTAAGAGGTATGGCAACAATGACAGCATACGTTATAACATGTTGTACATATATTATTTTTTGGATATTGATAGGGCCTTACGTCCGGAGCGTAGGTTCGACCCGGACACTTCATTCTCATCCACATATCCCACCCATAAGGGTCTCCCTCTCTTCCCCGAGACTCTCATCCACATCTCTCACGCATGAATGTCTCCCTTTCTTTCCTCTCTCTTAGTTGCTCTGGCACAAGCCACCACGAATCGAGTTCTCCGTCAAGCTAACTATGGTTGAGAACCTCTTCCCCATGCGCAAGCACGCGAGCTCCTTCCTCCCCTCTCGCGCCCTGGCCGCAACCGTCGCCCTGCGTGCCCGGCCTACCCGCACCCTAGCCTCCCTACGCCCGGCTGCCACCGCGCCCGACCCGAGCCATCTCCTCCGCGCCGACCACCTCCTCCGTCACGGTTGCCGTGCTATCAGGAACCTAAGGCCAAGCGCGTCGGCGCCGTCATTGAGGGTGAGGCTGGTGAGTTAGGTATATGTTTCTGTTATAGGTTTTTTTTGTTGCAACAGATGATTTAAGATGTTAGGGACTGTATGTTTTAATGTTGCAATAACAAATTATTGAAATGAGTTTTTTAGATTTTTTTTAATGTTGCAATTGTTCTGCTGGTTTTTACACAAACGAAATCAAAATGTTTCATAAGTTAGCCCCAAATGTTGGGCCGCTCGAGACGTCTGATACTTGAAAAATTATTGCAGGGGTTCTAATAATTTTTTGAAGTGCCCCCCAATTGTTACATATGTGTTTTCAAAATGTTGTAAATATTTTTTTTCAAACTTCTGTGTTAATTTTTCAGGCATATCTATGTATGCTAACGAGATCTTTAATTTTTTAAGTGAATTTTGACAAGAATATTGATCCCCTCCATTTTTTGAGATATGTACTTTTTTTTGCATGTGTTGTTCAACATATAGCGCTGGAGGAGTTAAGAGCGTACGATGGGAAGTACGTTCGAACGCTAATTGCGTTCTTTATTTTTTGGGATATTTTTTAAGTGCACAAACCATAATGTGTGTGTATGATCTCGAAGTCGTAAAATACAAACCATAATGTGTGCGTGTGAACTCGAGGTCGTAAAATTCGCATTGGGGAGGCACAGCGCTCCAGATATAGCATCCAGAACAAAAGCATTGCATCCAGAATGCCATAGGCTTTCCTTTCCCTTTTCAGGAAAGTTTCCGTGAAAAACAAACTGACGGGTGGTTGGGTCCTCCGAGAAAACTGAGAGGCGTTTTTGATTGTTTTAGGAAAGATGACTAGTTGAATGTATGATTGACAAGTAGGGATGCATGTCATTATGTAACAAATGAAACAAGCCAGTGAGACATGATCCAAGATATGCTAATAATGCTATCCATTTTTACTCGCCAAATGTAAAAAACATAGGATCATATCAACAGCTCTTTTCAGTTCAGTTCCTCCTAGGTGGATGTATGTAAAGTAAAACATCTCACGAGTTCAGACACAACACCAACACGTGATCTACTAAGTTGATAACTTGGTATGGTAATAAGAGAAAGAAAGGCTGGATTGGAGTCGTCATGCATCTATGGACAGGTTCTTCTTGTGCCTGCTGAGCTTCAGCCGAGGTGTAGCGTCAGCCTTCACCACGGCCAGCTTGCCCTCGCTCGCGGTCGTCGTCGCTGGAGCAGCCTCCTTGGTGCTGCAAATCTGCGGCTTCACGCCAAGGACGGCGAACCTGCTCTTGCTAGCGCTCTTGCTGCGGCCCAGCCTCTCGATCTCCTCCCTCATGGTGGAGCACTCCTTCTCCAGCTCGGCCACCCTCTGCTTCATGCTGTTCATGCCCTCACGCAGGGCCTGGTTCTCCCTGGAGGCCAGGGGCCATCCGGCACGGTGTTGTTCACTGGAGATGGGCGGGCCGAGCTGCCTCGAGCCGCCTTCGAGGTTCTCAGAGACCATGAGGCATTCAGCGATGGAGCTGCGCAGCTGGATCTGCTCGAAGAAGAGGACCTGCACGATGACCCGGAGGGGGAGCCGCTCGTTCTGCGCTGCGTGGGTGCACGCCTCCAGGGACAGCTTCTGGCAGTCCATCACCCGGCAAAGTTCTTCCTTCTCTGATTCTGAAAGATGAGGATGCGCCTATTGTATAAAAACAAAGTGAAATATAGACGATTAAACGCAAACAAGATTAATTTGTCACAAAAAAGTTGCCATGTCAAACATTGCAAACTATAGCCTATATAGTTAGTTTACTGCTTCATTCATGGAAAATAACATTACCGCCGTGTTGTTCTCTGAAGTTCATTATTCACTCATAGAATAGAAAGCAGTAAACGCCATCTTGGTGCAACCTATTCTGAACCTGTACAGTTAGTTTGAGAGAGGCTTTTGAAACTGTAGGCAGAGTGGCTATCCTTTTTTCTTTTGTTGAAATGGCAGAGTGGCTATCCTCAAAATCATTTGAATACAACTTGATAGTTATTTAGAAGGATATGAAGAACTAGCATATACATGAACGAAAACAATGTTAAGCATGCTTCGTCTTGATGTGAAAAAAATTCACATGCAAGGGTGTTATTGCATCCATAAAAAGAAGGGACAGAAATACAAAAGTGTTACCTTCAGGTAGATGTCAATGGCACGATAAAGTCCATCATCTATTGGCCGAGCATAATCTGGTATAGCAGCAGCCAAAGACCGAAACTTGGGCAGCTTTAGGTTGACATCTGGTGCAACTTCAGCTAGGTAGCCATCAAGCAATTTAGCAACCATAGTTATTGGCATTAGAGATGGCGAAGCTAACATTTGCCCATCTTCGCCAAGGCCAGGGGAAGCTCCACCAGTTTCTTGATCCATTGCTAAGAAGTGGTCAAGAATCCTATGGACGCGATCCACATCATAGAGCGTTTCAACAGACTCAGAGAAGTTTGGTATCAGAAGATCTTCCAGAGTGGCCTTGTCAAGCTGCAAACCTATCCGTCTTTCCAAGTTGGACACACAGGAGGGGTTGGCTTTTAAGATGATTGCTGTGCGCAGAAGACCAAACAGCAGCTTGCAAGATGTAACACCCCTTTGGAAAGGCAACAGTCTATCAATCTCCTCAAGAAGATACTTTTGTTCCTCTTCGGAAGGGATGGATGTTAAAGTTGTCATCGAAAGGCAGCTGCTGACATCGCTGATGCTTTTACGCCGATTCAGACCAGGTAAACGCCTTTTGGCGTAATGGTTCAGGGATCCAACGATAATGTCCTGATTGATGCCTCGGTATTCCATGGCTGAGATGACCTTTTTGTATAATGGAAGGCTTAAGCATGACACATCATCATACCACCAATCTGAGCTGCTATTTCTCGGCCTTGCTCCAGTGCTAATACCATTCCACAAGAAGCTCCCTCCAGGACTCTGCATGGGGCCACAGTACTGGACGACTGGCCAACCAAATAAATCAGGATCAGTACATGATTTAGTTGCAATCGAGTCAATGCACCTCTTTACAACTTGCAATTTTTCAGCAATAACAAGGACGTCATCACAAGTATGAAGGGCCTTGATTGAGTCTTTCCAGCTCCTGAGGACTGTTTGGTTAAGGAAGTTCTCTGTCTGTGCAATCAAATTCCCCTCAGCAATCTCTTCAGTCATCTCGAGATAATCAGCAGCGCAGCGAAGGTGTACGACATTGGAGGCGGTCATTTCAAACTTTACACCGTAGCAGAACTTAGCAGCTAGTTCAAAAGCATTTGCTCCCCCGGGAATATCAGATAGATCAATGAGACAAGTATCTTCTCCCTTCTCAATTTTCTCTCTGATACACCGCTCCAAAAGGCCACTCTTTGATAATAGAGGAAACTGCAAAATAGGCAAATGAATTGCTTATCACAAAGTGACTTTAGGGTATTCGCAGAAATTTAGATTTTCTTTCCCACTCCGAATCATAGTATGTGTGGGCAACTTTGGTACCAGCAGTTGCCCACAATCCAAAAAAGAGTAACTAAGTTGCAAATATGCTAACATAAAAGACGTGAAATAAAGGAATGCTTGAATGCTCAAGCTCTAATATTCTTACTTCCATTGCAAATGGAATAATGAACTATTGTGGTAAAAAAAAACATACCTTGTGAAGGTGAAAAGATTGCTCCCCAACTACCACGGTTACATCACTAGGAAGTCCGGTTGTGCAATACCTACACAATTTACATAGTTATTATCAGTAAATTTCTGTTTGAATAACTTAATTTCTAACCCAAAGCATGAATTTAAACAACTTTTTTGAAAGGTCATATTCAAACAACTTGAAGGAACAGATACACATGGAAATAAGTAGAGAAACTTTTTTCAGCAAAACCTCAAATGATAATCTTCATGTTTCAGAACTCAGAAAAATATAAGGCAGTACACCAAGATGTAGAACAATGAAGCTTTCATCCTTGCTTTCTTCTATATGATAGTAATTCATGGGAATAAACACATGGTTGCAATTTTTTATATCTTTGCTTTATTCTCTACAATTGCAATTGAAACTCCACATCTTCCCATAGAAAAGCTACAGTGGATATTGTATGCATCCTGTGTGCAAATAGGCCGAGCTTGAGTGAACTGGACTTAGCTCAGGTCGCCTCATCTACAGTTGAACTTGAGCTCAAGCTTGTTTCAGAATGGATCAAGCTCCAAAAGCCATTGCTATAATTTGGCTTGACTCAAGATTAGTTAGGAAGCCCAACTGAACTGCAGTACACAATCTAGTTGATTATTGATACAGCACATTAGCATTATCGGGCTCTTTTAAGATCTAAGGTTAGCAACTTGTAGGCAAAATGACCGAATTGTTACCAGGGTCAGAACCAAGACACCTTAATGTACTTCACTTGCTAGATTTAACTTGTTGAACAAAAATATCAGTCTAGGCTCTAGGCTGCATAAAACACACATGAGTATATCAAAATTTTACATATTTCGACATATAAATAACTTAGAAAATGGTTGGTCAACTGTTATTCGGCAACATTGAGGACAATTTTGAAAAAAAAAAGTCTTTTAAGCAATGGCCACAAGTATTTTAGTTCTGAAACAAATTTTCAAGGACAACCCGATAATATGGAAATACCAGTTGCCAATGAAAGATTAGAAGTATACTGACCTTTGAAGATAGAAATACAGGTAGACGTATTTCAGTTTGCTCCTTTGTAATCTTTCATTGTATTTTCTCTTGTAAATATAAATTACCAGTTTTGAGACTTAAGTGGTTTGCCTAATAAAGATGTTCCTTAAATGTTTGGACTTTGGACTAGCTTGTAATTGAATAGTTTGGGGCCTTTGGGCTTAACAGACGACAAAAGGCCCTATATAATGGGTTAGCTCTAGCTATTACAGGGAGGTACGAATGGTGCAGACTTGTAGTAATGTATTTACATACTGCAGGACCAGTACCTGAGATACAGAGTACTGGTCACCACGATTGTGATGACAAGCAGAATGTGGAGTAATCAATCTGGTCCATTTAGTGCTCACCGTGTGCGCACTAGCAAGTAACGAACATAAGACGAGACTGTGCTATAAATAAATACTAATCCAGGACAGGCATTCTGCACTGTGAACATTCTATTTACCAACCAATGCCTTCACCTCAATAACTTCCAAAGCAGTACTAGAAAAGGTAGCTTTCCAGTTTTCCACGAAAAGATTGAAGTCCTCTAAAATATTACATGAGCATAGCATGCATCGAAATGACAATCTTAGCATATTCATATTAACAGGCTGTCTTTCGATAATTCATAATGCAACCTTCCCGAAAGATGTGTCAACTAAAAAACAAAAAATGGTTGTAGTTTTTATGGCTGGCCTCCATGTTTTGATTAAAGCCGTCCATCCAGAAGAAGTTGGTTAGCATATTATAATCAGAGCCCCAGATGAAGCCAAAAACAAGAGTTTGGCCATGGGTGTATGGCAGCTTGTAGTAATATATGGCACCTTTTTATTGTGCCCAATAGCACATAGACAAACACTCTAGGGACTGATAAGATAATAATTATAAGAACAAACTAAGCAATTGAACATTCCACAAATTAGAAGGTGGAGAAACTTTTAGAGGATAGAACTGCCACTGCTACTCAAAAAATAAAAAAATGCATAATTGTGCAGATTAGGCATGACAGAGCAACATGCTGGGGGAAAGCAAGAAGCTGTGCATACCAGTATTGGTCCTGCTTCCTGAAGACATCAGCTCTCGATCCCAGCTTCAGGCAGGCCATGTTGGAGTTGGAGCTCCTTGCAAGGCCCAGGACAATGGATACCACACTACATCAATGAGCGAGACAGTCGGTTTCTTGAGTTCAAAGGCAGAAAGATTCCAGCTTTTTGCACACCCTATAACTAAACCCTCAATAAATTAACAAAAACACCACTTTCCCCCTCACAGAAACCTCAATCCAGTCCAAAATCCTTGATGAAGAACTGGAGAACACGGACCATCAGAAGGCGATGCTGACGATCATCCAGATTACACGGTACAGCCACACGAAGTTGCACATCTACAGGCAAGAAATTCTGATCCAAACGCCTCTCAAAACTCCTAAAATTCCCACACGCGCGAGCGCGCAAAAGGAGACCTTTGGAAGCAAAAACTGCGGTCTAAAACAACCTAAACCACAACCATCCCAAGAACCCCCTCCGTTGGAACCTCGTGCCAATCCACCCACCAAGATCCCAACTTTACGCAGGAATACAAGGAACCGACGCCCCAGAACCCCCCTGCAAGAGGAAGAAGAAACCTCACACCCCAAGAAGCAGCGATGCTGTGGAAGAGAAGCAAGAGAAGGCCAAGGCCAAGGAGAAACAGGGGAGAGTTTCCTGGGGAGTTATTTAGGGAGGAGACATGGAGCTATCAACTATGGAAGGACAGGGTGGTGATTGGTACTAGGAATGTTCTTGCAGCCGCAGGGTAGGCGCATGCGCATCCAAGAACATTGTTCTCTTCTACCTGCGGCCTGGTGTGGCTCTCCCTGTGGCTGTGGTGTGGTGGGCTGCTCACAGTTTCCTACGGAGAAAAAGGACAGGGGAGGGCAAGGGAATGGAAAGTAAGGGGGGAGGGCAAGGGGATGAGAGAGAAAGCCGAAGAACAGAAGGAGTTCAGGTTGAGGGCCCAGTGCCAGCAGGCCCAATCAACTTTGTCTGCATTGTCCTCTCTCCATTTGGTTTCTCTATCCCATTCTCTCTCTCACTGATTCATTGACAGCCGAGCCAAGAAAAGAACAGAAGAAAGCGAGAGGCTGGTGATCGGTTCATTTCGATTCTCTATCCCATTATCTCTCTCACTGATTCATTGACAGCCGAGCCAAGAAAAGAATAGAAGAAAGCGAGAGGCTGGTGATCGGTGGGCTCGTTCTACTGTCTACTCACTCAGGTTGTTGTGATCGACTGTTGGCTAGCTCCTGTGTTGCTGCCTTTTTCCTACAGGTCTTCCCTGTAGACCAGAACAAAATTAGGTCTAGTTGTTTCTCAGTTGGTCTGCATTTCACACCCCTGTCGCCTGATAAAATTTAGGATATCCAAGGTTTTTCAAACACATGCGGAGGATCGATTGCTCGATGGAGCGGTCCGAAACACGCGAAGCCTCCAGCAATCATCCTCCAGCAGATGCATGGTGCTAGATCGAGGTTGGTTAATTAGTAGTATTGCTGGCTAGCTGCACTGTGGTGTGGTTCCCTTTTGACGCAAAAGGTTGGGGGTGTCTCTGTGCAGGCAGGCAGGCAGGCAGGCGCGCATGATTAGCTTCCATTCCCGTGCTTCAATTCTGTGGATGCCCGCTTTGCTTTTGCCTTGCCTTGTGTCTGAAGGCAAGAAGATTCTTCTAGCTAGTACCAGCACTTGAATATGAACACCTCCAATGACAGGACATTAACATCCAGGAGATGCAGGGGACAAGAGACACATTCACGAATCAGTTCCATTTCGACTCATAACCATGTCCATGGGTTCTTCGTACTCACCGTTTACGTACTAATAGTCACAATGATGCACGCAAGAACGGAGATGGATGTTGTTTGTGGCTAACAATTCGCTTTCAGTCCTGTGTCTCGGACACATTGTCCCGGCGGCCGCTCCGCCCTTGCTTGCAATTGCATGCACGCAAACATTTATACGCAGGGATTAGTAGCTAGTCACAACGAGTTTCTGTCCTATGTTTCGTAGGCGAATAACCGGCCATGCATCATTCCCGTGTCCAGAAGACTTCCTTGTAAACAAAGGGACAATAGGAAGCCAAAAGAGTTTACTTTCTTCTTCTTCGCCGTCGTCTTCTTCCGCTTCTTCTTGTTGCCCCCGCTCTGCTCCCTCACCCGATAGCAAGCTAGCGATAGTATTTAAGATTCCAATCAACCGCTATTAGGTCAGGTGGTTTGGGCCGGGCTGGATCGGCCCAAAGTGATTGTGACACTGGCGGACGAGTGAAATGGGCATGGGCCGGGCTGCCCGCGCTACGAAATTCGGCCCATAGTCTCCTCGCATGGAAGCTTTCCCCCTCTCCTCCGGTTATTTAACGTGGTTTACGAGACATGGTGTGCGAACAATAATCTGCCTAGTGTAGTATCTACTGTGATAAAAATATTATAACAATACTGTAGCAACCGATATCAACCTTTGTCTAATGTGCGATTAGACACTCTGCACTGAGATATACAGGGGTCCCAATCCAAAGGAATCACCGGCGCCCGATTCAGTTTCGGCGGGCCTCGAGGCAGGTTGGGGGGGGGCGAGAGATTCGGCGGACGGCAACGTGGCGCCCACTTCACTCCATCAGCCCAGCTCCCTGGAAGAAATAAGAAAATGCACGTAAAAGCTAAGATTACCGGTAGAGGAGCACCAGTGCTGTACTGTGGCTTGGCTGCTTAATTCGCTTTGTTTCTGGTGTGGGGAAGTGCAACGTGGTACCCACGCCGCATCCGAGGCGTCCTCTCTGCTACTGCTAGGAACACTTCCTCTGTACCCGGAAAATTTTCCGATTCATACGACAATCCTGTAAGGACCAGCTCAGTCCAGTTACCATCACCCCGGCCGGTTCTGTGCCACGTAGTTTCTTCATTTTGTTCCTTGAAAAACAAATCTGAAAATCTTGTGATCCAAATCCGAATGGAGTAATATGCATGCATTCAAGGAGAGGAGCTAAAGAGACTTCTTGCCCACTTTTATGGTTCACGCAAGCATGCACCATTGCTGGACGAGAAAGCATAGACAATTGAGAACATATCGCACTAAACACGTGCGCTGTCATGTCATTCAGTAAGAAAAAGAAGAAGCAGCAGCCTGTGAAGAAGTTACACGAGTTGGAGTGGTCATTTTTCCTTAATTCTTGTGCCAAAGCCTAAAGCGTCGTCGTATAAAGATGAACCGATGTAGTACACGTTAGCCACTCATCAGATTGTGTTGTTAAGCGACCCCGGCTCACTTGTATAGCTTTACACGAGCTTTTCTCCTGGACTAGCAGTTTATTTGTAGTTTTATGTGTTGAAATTGTCTATCTAGTACTCCTATTTAAACACAAAAAACTCGCCATTCCTACAGTCCTACTGGCACTACACCTGCAATCCGACTTGGCATTAATTAGCACGGTCCAGACCCGCACACTTGGCCAGGTCGGTGTCCGACCCACACAGGACACAGCCGGATCAGACCACCCAGCCAATCACGCCTCGAACTCCATAGCAGCAGCAGCAGCAGCACAAGGAGGCCACGTCACGAGCACGAGCACGACGCCTACCTCCATTTCCCCCCACTCCCCGACCACTCCCTCTCTCCGCAACCGTACGCCCGCACGCACGCACGCCTCCGATCCCACGCCGCCCCGTGGGCGCGCCAGATCCGGCCTCCCCGCGCTGCCGCTCGCTGGCGACGTGACGCGAGCCTGCCCTCCCTTCTTCTACTGTGGGCACCGAGAGATCGTTGCCCTCGTCGTCGGCGGGGGCGAAGGGCCAAGGGTTGAGGGCAATGGCACGGCGGTGGCGGCTGTCGCACCTGGTGCTCGTGGCGGGGGCCGCCTACCTCCTCCTCATCTCCCTTAAGTTCCGCCGCGTCCTCGACCTCGCCGCCGCCGACCTCGCCGCCACCGAACCCGCCTTCTCCTCCCCGTCCTCCTCCGACCACCTCCCGCCTCTCCCCGGCTCCTCCTCCTCCACCAACAGCAACGCCACTCCGTTGTTCCAGGTCCAGCCCTTCTGGCACCGCTACGACCGCGTCTCCCTCCCCGACATCGCCGCCCGCAACCGCTCGGCGCTCGACCGCATGGCCGACGACGCCTGGGCGCTCGGCCTCACCTCCTGGGAGGACGCTGCCGCCTTCTCCGGGGACCCATGGGAGCTCGCCGCCGTCGACGCCGCCTCCACCGACAAGTGCCCCCCCGCCGTCTCCATGCGCGCGCGCGGGAGGGTCGTCTTCCTGCCGTGCGGCCTCGCCGCAGGCTCCTCCGTCACCGTCGTCGGCACGCCCAGGGCCGCGCACAAGGAGTACGTGCCGCAGCTGGCGAGGATGCGCCAGGGGGACGGGACCGTGCTCGTGTCGCAGTTCATGGTCGAGCTGCAGGGGCTGCGAGCCGTCGATGGCGAGGACCCGCCCAGGATACTGCACCTCAACCCCAGGTTGAGGGGGGACTGGAGCCAGCGCCCCATCATTGAGCACAATACCTGCTACCGGATGCAGTGGGGCGCCGCGCAGCGCTGTGATGGGTCACCGCCCGAGGACAACGAGGATAAGGGTACGTCGTGATGTTCTTCTTCAATTCTATCTTGTATCTTAAAATGTTGTATTTGAGTGACCATCTCTTATTAGTAATGTGGTTATCCTACTAGCATCTTTGATGGTGGAGATAAGGGAAAATAAATTACTTGCATTATCATGTTAGGACAGAGGTATTGCTAGCCTAATGCCTTGCTTCTGTTTGAAACCTATAATGTTATGTCTACTAATTAACCATTACAGCAGCTTCTAACCGACGGAATGGCTAGTGTTTAGTAGCTCTTACCTCTGTGAATCATCAAATCGCTCAATGTATGAGGAAATTTTGCCAATGTATAAGGAAATTTTGAGTTGACAATTTTGATGCCATGCCCTTTTTTATGATAGATTCCTGTTTAACATGTAGATGACATGACGATGTTAGAATTTTATTGCTGTTTAGTGTGTGTGACTGTCTTTTTTTAAAATAATATCTGTTTCAATTAGTGCTATTCATATGAGAAAATTGGTTATATACCACTAAAAAAAATCTTGGCTCACTTTAATACCACCGAAAAATTCCCATCTTCAGCGATATACCATTAAATTGAACCTGGGTTTTATTATGGTATATACCAAAACCGGGCACATCACGATGGTATATAACCAATTTTTCTCTATTAATATACACTTTCACTGAAGCATATCATTTCTATAAATTGTTCATCAGTACATTAATGGCTACTATGCGTAATTGCATATGGAAATAATGGCAAATTAGCAACTGGACGATGGACAATTTCTTGCAATTGCATCGGCATTATGCTTTAGTAGGGATTTTCATCTTCTGTGAAGTGCTTTCACATCCGTCCAAAATACTTATTGATGAGCTTGTTGTTGTTATCACTGCCTTTGTCAAACTGTTTCTTTTACTCGTGAAGCATATCTCAACATCATATATTGTTGTTTTATTACTTTTTCACAAGTTATATTTTTTAAAGCGTTGGAGGCGGTGCCATTATCCTGTCTTATTGAATAACATATTGAAGTAATACGAAAGGTTCTCAAATTGTCATTTTATTTTTGTAATATTCATTTTAACATCTACTTTTTATTACAAAAGAAAAACTGCAAAGTGTTAGCTCTTCTATGGTAACACGATGTCCTTTTATCCTCAGGCTAGCATATTTGCCTAAAACCTACAATTTCATATTTTTGGACAGTCGATGGGTTCACCAAATGTGAGAAATGGATCCGCGATGATATTGTTGACACAAAAGAGTCCAAGACAACTTCATGGCTGAAGAGGTTCATAGGGCGTGCAAAGAAACCTGCAATGACATGGCCATTCCCTTTTGTAGAAGACAGGCTATTTGTTCTTACTATACAAGCTGGAGTTGAAGGTTTCCACATATATGTTGGTGGTCGACATGTGACCTCTTTCCCTTACCGACCAGTATGTTCTTTAGACATCATCCTGTTTTTTTTTTTTTGTTATGATATTTAGAACAAACACTTATGGGTAGAGGTGATCATTTCCAGGGGTTCACTCTTGAAGATGCAACAGGATTATTTGTTAAGGGCGATGTGGATATCCATTCAGTTTATGCCACTGCTCTTCCTATGTCTCATCCCAGTTTTTCGCTCCAGCAAGTCCTTGAGATGTCAGATAAATGGAGGTCCCAACCACTACCAAAAGATCCAGTTTTCCTTTTCATTGGAATACTCTCTGCATCGAATCATTTTGCTGAGCGCATGGCTGTGAGAAAAACTTGGATGCAAACTCCAGAAATTAGGTCTTCTAAAGTAGTAGCCCGATTCTTTGTTGCACTGGTAAGCAAATTATTTATCCAAAATAATTGACATTTTCATTGAAATTATAATTATTAGCATGCTAACAAGGGGGGAAAGTTAAGATCTGCTATATTTATGTTCAAGTACACATGCAACCTACTCATGGGGATATTATAATTAGCTTGAGATGAACAAGTTGTGTAGGTAAAAGGGTGTAGTGGCCCTGTAATTGGTGGAACTGATTCCACCTAAGCCCTAAGGTCATGATTTAGTGGCTTCGTGCTAAGTTAGTGCAATGCACCTTCAGATTCTTTACTGGTTTTCTAAATTTTCATCCTGCATGATCCGCGTGTAGATTGGAATAATGGAAGCACAAATTGTAAAATGTGGGCCACATATGTGATATGCACAAAAAAGGTTTGTGAACTTACCTATATGCAGAGGATTATGTGCTGGCTGTATACTGTTCATCTCCATTCTTGAAATGCCATTATCTTGAATTCTTGATATAGTTATTCTCACCAGCACTATCTCGTAGTGAAAAATCACTATTGGCACTGAATGTCTACTTATTAACTTCTCGTGCACTCCAATGATGGGAGATATCAGTAGCATGTATGCCATTTCATAAAAGGAAAA
The DNA here is from genome assembly GCA_036346395.1 of Hsuehochloa calcarea. NCBI lineage: Eukaryota > Viridiplantae > Streptophyta > Magnoliopsida > Poales > Poaceae > Hsuehochloa > Hsuehochloa calcarea. The sequence continues at coordinate 12,257,266 of CM070609.1, forward strand.
AAAAACAAATGTGCTTTAGGAAATGAATGCCTGCCGTGATGTTATTCATTACAAATTGTGGTTGCAGAATTCGAGGAAAGAGGTCAATGTGATGCTGAAGAAAGAAGCGGAATACTTTGGAGATATTGTCATTTTACCATTTATAGATCGTTATGAGCTGGTAGTTCTGAAGACAATCGCTATCTGCGAGTATGGGGTGAGACACTCTTGCTATCATCATTTTATGTTGTTACACTTCTGCCATTTGTATTGTTTACCAATGTCAAGTTGTCAACTAGAAGCTGTATGCCTGTACGAAAACTTATGATGGCCATCTGATCTATGTCCATCATTGGATATTTATGTGCCTAGCAATGGCCTTATTGCTGATCTCAACAGCGGCGATAGGTGACTATGGGCCTGTTTGGAAGGGCCTATGTTTGAGCTTAAAGCTGCTAGAATATTAGTGAGGAGCTTAATCACCTGCATATAGCTCTTTTGACAAGTCATTCTGGGAGAAGCTAAGCCCTCCAAACAGGACTTATAGTCCATGGAGATCATTAAAGTCACATGAATATTAGTTGCCATGAATAGCATGCCCATCAATAAGCACACAGCGTGAACTTAACGTCTGTTAATCTTATCACCTTGCAGGTCCAAAACTTGACGGCTGCACACATCATGAAATGCGATGACGATACATTTGTGAGGGTAGATGTGGTTCTTAGACACATCAAGTTGAACTCCGGTGGCAAACCATTATATATGGGGAATCTTAACCTGTTGCATAGACCACTGAGAAATGGAAAATGGGCAGTTACAGCGGAGGTAATACCCTCTCTCTCTTTTTTAACAAAAAAAAAAGACAACATCCTCAAATTAATCAACTCAATTTTCAAAGTCTCACTTTTTTTCATCGTTTTGGAGTTCATGCACATGAGTTAGTCTTATTTTAAATATTTTTTTCTAACCAAGGAAGCTGATCTCCCAAATTCATTGGGGTGTGCTTTCTTGCCTTTTTAAAAACTGAGCAGATGACTTCGGGTGATAGTTCAAACCTAGGGATGACTTTTCTTGCTAAGCTTATATGTCCATGAACACCATGAACTTGTAATTGTGTTTGTACAGGTTGCAGCCCTTTTGTGTTGCCAACATATTACATATGCGTCACTATCTTCATTGTTCCTCGTGATTCTTACTCATACTTAATGCAGGAGTGGCCTGAAGATATCTACCCGCCTTACGCAAATGGACCTGGTTATGTAATTTCTGGTGACATAGCAAAATTCATCGTGTCTCAGCATGCCAATCAGAGTTTAAGGGTGAGTTTGCGTGATGTCTGCTACAGATAACTTTTTTTTTTTTGCATAACTCGTATCCTGATGTATCAATCACTCTATTGTTTGGTGATGCCTTGCAGCTTTTTAAGATGGAGGATGTAAGTATGGGGCTATGGGTCGAAAAATTCAATTCTACGACGCCTGTCCAGTATTCTCACAGCTGGAAGTTCTGCCAGTACGGTTGCCTCGAGAACTACTACACGGCGCATTATCAGTCACCAAGGCAAATGCTGTGCTTGTGGGACAAGTTGGTCCGGGGTCGAGCGTCTTGCTGCAACTACAGATAGCGAGACGATGGATCACTCGTCTTCGGCATTCCTCCTATACCCAGCCGTTGAGTTTGGCTGGCTGGTGTTCACCTTTTTGACACGAATCACCGGATGATAGCTTAGGTGCTGCTGCTGCGTTGGCTCAATTTGAGCTTACATTGCTGTGAGGCTGGAGCTTGAAGTTTAGGAAGCCCCAACCCGTTGGTTTCTCACATTTGGCTGATTTGCATTCGTCACCTTGCGGCGTCGACGTCCTTGCCCTTGCAATTGATCCCAATTTTGATGTAGAAGATCAGATCAGAATACTCAGATGTATCTATTCTTATACCTAGACAAAACGTTCGCCTGTTCCTTTTTCTTTTTTCGTCTCTTTTATCATATTTTTCTTCCCCTTGCATAGTTTCATGGTGTGGGGGGACGGTTGACATAATGAGCCCACGGTAGTGGTGGGACCCGGTAGATTGAGGGCCGGGGAGATTGCCATTGCACTGAGGGTGTTCAAGGGAATCGGGGTGAGGGGTGTGATTTCCTGGAGGGCGATGGTTGATGGGCTCTGCAAGTATGTGTTTTCAGGCCACGCCGGATCGGAATGTGGTGTCTTGGACCTCCATGATTCGGGGATATGTGAAACCTGGGACGTGCAGAGATGGTCTCTTGCTGTTCCTGGACATGACAAGGGGAGGTGTTCAGGTTAATACGATTACGCTTTCAGCTGTTCTAGATGCTTGTGCTGAGGCCAGACTAGTATTGTCAGAGAAGGATTTCAGATCCACAGCTTGATTATAGCAATGGGGTTTCAAATGTATGTTTTCTTGAGTGATTCGATAACCATAATGTATTCTCGGTTTGGTTGGATGGTTGATTGATGCTACAAGGGTGTTTGCCTGCATGAAGTGGGAAGACATGGTATCATGGAACTCGTTGATCACTGGGTACGCTCAGCATGACATGATTGAAGAAGCACACGTGCTGTTCAAGTTGATGCCCGAGAGGGATTCTGTTTCCTGGACATCAATGGCCGTTGGGTTCGCTAATAGGGGTTGGATGAGGGAGTCTGTTGACATTCTCGAGCAAATGCCAGGAAAAGATGAGGTTGCTTGGACTGCAGTTATCTCTAGTTTTTTTGCGAACGGAGACTATCTAAGTGCAGTGCGGTGGATTTGTCGCATGTCACAAGAAAGGCGCAAGCCTAATGTATGCAGTAGCTTTTCAGCTGTCCGTTGAGTGCTTTGGCTGGCCTGGGAGGCTGGGAATGTTCAATGAGGGAATGCAAGCTCATGCCTATGCAGTTAACATGGGATGGTTATCTGACTCTTGCCGTTCATACTTCTTTGGTACCAATGTATGCCAAAATGCGGAAGGTTGACTGAAGCTCATAGTGTTTTCTTAAGCATTAGCAAACCAAGCCTTATTGCCACTAATTCTATGATTACAGCATTTGCGCAACATGACATGTCTGAAGATGCACTCAAAATTTTTTGATTAAAAATGCAAAATGACGGCCAGAAGCCTAACCATGTGACATTCTTGGGAATCCTGACTGGATGCGCACGTGCCGGTTTGGTTCAACAAGGTTACAACCACTTCGAATCAATGAGATCAGTCTATGGCATCGAACCAAATCCTGACCACTGCACATGTATGGTTGATCTTTTAGGTCGTGCAGGCCTCCTTGCTGAATCACTGGAAATGATTAACTCCATGCCCCAGAATGATCATTCTGGTGCATGGACTCCATGCCCCAGAATGATCATTCTGGTGCATGGGCAGCTTTGCTCAGTGCTAGTAGTCTCCATTCTAATCTTGCTTTTGCAAAAATAGCAGCACAGGGCCTTTTTGAGATGGATCCTTGCAACGCAACAGCTTACACACTTCTGTCAAATATGTTCTCAGCAGGGATGAAGGATGATGAAGAAATGCTAAAAGTTGTACAGAATGAGCACTTCTAGTTCTAGGTAACTTGCAGATCACAACACAAGAATGTCAAATTCATACTGCAGGATATTCCAATGCCAATAGTTGATGCTGATTGTTTTGATGTGTTGTGCACGTCTATGCGTACACGACGTTGAAAATTGAGATGGCATCAAAAAGGGCTCACATGACAAATTTCTGTTTTACTGCCTAAATATATGTGGATATCTGATCGAATGATTGGTGATATGAACATTAAGCATGTTGGTGGTTCGGATCCATTTTTTTGCTAGGTCTTATTTCTTAAAATAACTCTTTCTTTTCAGGATAGAAATATTCAGAACTTCAAGTCATCAATTGTATCTTATTGATTAACAAACAGTATTCTATGTGGTTTGGTCTGCGTCCCTGAGAATGTGGTTTGAGCAGATGTAAATCTTATCTACATAGTATAATTTGTTGCCATAGTTATCTTCTTTAGATCTTTTTTATTCCATCTGTTCTTTTCCTTTCTAGGCACTGGAAAAGTCGAGGATTCTTATGCAGATAATTCATCTGCTACAAAGAAGTATTGAAGACCAATAAATTGTTGGCTGATATTTGCTTAAATTCAACAACACTTCTGTAGGAGATCATCTCCTGATCAATTGATAACGAAATGGGTTCTCAACTGAGGGAAGCTTAAGGATGATTCAAATGAGACAACTATAACCAAGGTAAAATGGGCCGTTAGTTTTATTAAGCTTTTGTTTCAGCAATATAAGTTTCCAACCTCATAAGAGAGGTTTTCGGGGGAGAAGGGGGAAGCACACTTGGAAGAGTGCAGTACAGCGGGGAGTTGCGTTTTGTGTTCAGGAAGGATGAATCGCTCCATGTTCTCTTCAAGAAAATTAGGAATGATCCCTGTCCGTATATTGTCAATGTGGTAGATGGAGTAGGATTTGCATGATATATAGCTACCGTCAGGAGAACTCGAACCTTTTATGCCTTCATAATGACAGGAAAAGGCAGAACACCAACCATGAACCATCAATACTATAGTCTAACTCCTGGGTGTCATTCATGCCTAATTAAAAGAAGGGTGTAAAAAGGATTTTGTGCTGAGAAAATTGCTGAATAACAGTGGGGAAGAGCCATATTTCGTGAATACATGATCTGTGGTCAGGTTTGATCATTACCTTTCTTTTATCCTAGTTTTCTTCTATTTTTCCCTTGGCGTTTTATCAGTGCCCTGCATCACACCACTAGTCATGTCAAGATGATGATATTTATTATATGATGTTAGTTGAGATGTTCAACCATATAGATCAACACAAGAATCATGACCAGTCTAATACTGTAACCAATTCGCTTCAACTTTAATCACTCAATTTACATATAGGAAAGCTTGATGAGATCCCATAAATAGGACGGCATTTGCAATTCGACTACAATGGCCATCTGTTTCTGAACCATGGATCAGTTTCTTCTTTCCATCATCTTATGCTCATGGATCTTTGTTGTAGTGTCCTGGAAAAAGTTCAGTAGCACGAGGCTAAGGCTTCCACCTGGACCTCCAAGATGGCCAATCTTTGGGAACCTTCTCCAGCTGAGCCCTCTTCCCCACAAGGACTTTGCTCGATTTTGCACCAAGTACGGCCCCCTTGTCTATCTTCGCCTTGGAACCATCGATGCCATCACCACTGATGACCCTGAAGTCATCCGTGAAATACTCATCCGGCAAGATGACGTATTTGCTTCACGGCCTCGGACACTGGCTGCCGTTCACCTTGCCTATGGGTGTGGCGATGTGGCTCTTGCTCCACTGGGGCCAAACTGGAAGAGGATGAGGAGAGTTTGCATGGAGCACTTGCTGACGACCAAGCGGCTAGAATCTTTTGCTGCTCACCGAGCGCAGGAGGCTGAGCACCTCTGCCAGTTTGTATGGGCTAAAGCCCACTCTAAAGAGCACTCTGTGAATCTCAGAGAGGTTCTTGGGGCCTTTTCTATGAACAACGTGACGAGGATGTTGCTAGGCAAGCAGTACTTTGGGCTGCAGTCAGCAGGCCCTGGTGAAGCTATGGAGTTCATGCACATCACCCACGAGCTGTTCTGGTTGCTCGGCCTGATCTATCTTGGGGACTACTTGCCGGCCTGGAGGTGGCTCGATCCATACGGGTGTGAGAAGAAGATGAGGGAGGTTGAGAAGAAGGTGGATGACTTCCACCAGAAGATAATCGATGAGCACAGGAGGGCTAGGGAGGCCAAGAAGAGTGCATGTGCATCCCTCGATGATGATACCAAAGAAGATATGGACTTTGTTGATGTGCTGCTTTCTTTGCCTGGCGAGAATGGCAAGGAGCACATGGATGATGTGGAGATCAAAGCATTAATGCAGGTATGATGCTTACTATTACAGGCCTTCAAATTCATTTTCTTTAAGCTAGCTACTTCCGAGTTCTGTCTTTTTCAATTAAGCCAGTGCTATGCTTGTGTTCTGTCACCATTAGATGTGCTATTCTTCTTACGGAAAAAATAAGATTAGTAGCTGTTGTGCCATTATATTTTCAAGAAAACTAGCCACAAAATGTTCCTTTTGCGACACTGAATGGAACAGTTCTTCCCTGCTTTGAAAGTTCAATCGATATATGGTTAGTTTTCTTAAGAAAAAATGTGTGTGTGTGTGGGGGATTAGGGAAGACTCTGTTTAGTTCCACAGCGTAGAGTTTGGAATTTGATATCATTCTATGTTATTGTATGTTGTACTTACATAATTTTCTGTTATTTCCATTGTAGATCATTAGATACTGCTGGTATTACAGAATGAATATTACTGCTATTGCCTTACCTTTAAAAACAAAGGAAAAATGAAAATAAAAGAAAATGTAGAGTTTCTTTGGGCAGACTGGGTGTGAACTGTGAAGAGTCGACAAAATCATGTAGTCCATGTTAATTTTGATCATTGGATACAATGTATGTTTCGGACTTTTGAGTGTCAGAAATGTTGCACTACATATCAAATCAGGCAGAACATATTCCATTCTAAGTAAACAAAATCCATGCACATACGCATGCAGGACATGATCGCTGCTGCTACCGATACTTCATCGGTGACCAACGAATGGGTGATGGCAGAGGTGATCAAGAACCCCCGCGTGCTCCGGAAGATCCAGGAGGAGCTCGACGCCGTCGTCGGCCGCGGCCGCATGGTGGCCGAGTCGGACCTCCCCCACCTGACCTACCTTCGCTGCGTCGTGCGGGAGTCCTTCCGGATGCACCCGGCCGGCCCGTTCCTCATCCCCCACGAGTCCCTGAAGCCGACGACGATCATGGGCTACCACATCCCGGCGCAGACGAGGATCTTCATCAACACGCACGCGCTGGGCCGGAACCCGCGCATCTGGACTGACGTCGACGATTTCCGGCCGGAGAGGCACCTGCCGGCGGACGGCGCCGGTGGCAGGGTAGAGATCAGCCACCTGCCGGACTTCAAGATCCTGCCGTTCAGCGCTGGCAAGCGCAAGTGCCCCGGCGCGCCGCTCGGCGTCATCCTGGTGCTCATGGCGCTCGCCAGGCTCTTCCACTGCTTCGACTGGTCCCCGCCGGATGGCCTCCGGCCGGAGGACATCGACACCGAGGAGGTCTACGGGATGACGATGCCCAAGGCCAAGCCGCTGGTTGCTGTTGCTAAGCCCCGCCTGCCACAGGACATGTATGGTCGCCATGGCAAGCAAATCTAATCCATGAAAACTAGGCTTCGTCGCAGTGCCGAGACACCTATAGTAGCTTGAGTCGAAGTGAATGCTAAATTACACGTATAAATGATGAATGCAATACATAATTTGAGATATCAGAGAAAACAGGTTATGATAAGCTGAGTCACATCTTGCTTATTCTTCACAATTTCTTCACTGAATTTTGTGGTTATAGATGTACTTCGTTCATAAAATCTGCTAAGCAACTGAGCTGTATATCGATCTAAGTCGAACCCGGATTTCGTAATCCATAATCCTTTGTGAAACACAGTGCCCCGCCCTCGATCAGTAGGTAGCGCTCACATGATATATTGCTGAATCATTTCATGCACAGCGTAGACTGAACAATACATTTACATACATTGGAGTTCAAATAGACCGTGTCGGGTCGAGTTTACAAAAGAGGTTGTTCTTGCCAAATGAGTTCATTACATAGAATGTAGAAACGGTTAGTAAAAGCAAAAGGGTGAAGCACGTCTCCCCTCAGGCTAGCGACTGAGGTAGCTCGTGCACGACCGATATTAGCCAAGGACTTGGAGAATATTAGTTGTACGCAAGCATCGGCAGAGCCAGCTAGACTGGGCGAGACCTAGACTAGGAAACTAATCTACTCTTCGCCATTGCCTTATCCATCCACACCTTGGTCCTCGTAATAGGCGTAGTCTTCATGATCCGTGGGTTCTCAGGGTTTGGGGAAGAAGTGAGGGTGAGCACAACTTCCGTGCTCGCGAGACAACACAACAGGTGCAATAATATACATGCAAGGTTTAACAAGGATTGACTCGGTTTCTTTTATTTACGTAAAGCAACATTTTTAACTACAATAGATAAAAAGTCCTACCACTTAGCATTTTGACTAAATCACATTTTCTTAAAGAGAATATTTGTGTAGCAGTAATAACTGCAGAGGTTACCTCCACCTTATGCTTATTTTTTTATGATGGTTGCATCCACCGAATATCTACACTGGGTAAGACTACCCAGGAAAAATCCAAATCCAGGGCTAGGTGAGCCCGACACGTTATTCAATCTACCCACAAAGTTTTATAAATAGAACTAACTCTTGTAAGTTTCCATGTTCACCCGTGACCGTGGGCACGGCTGTTCGAACAGTTTATTCCTCTGCAGAGGTTGTACACTTTTTCCACAAGAGATAATTGTCTTGATATATATACACACATTTCTTTGGACGTGTGAATCAAGGGAGATTACCACAAGATCTTTACAAGGCATCTTTCGGTATTTGCTACACTGCTAAGGTTTCATCTGAGTAGGGTTACGCTCACGTAGACCCGTCAACCCTTACCCAGACCCTCTCTTGCGCCATACGGCTTACGCTCACCAAGACCCGTAAGTCGTACACCCCAACCCGTAGCCCCGAAGGCTCACGGCGTAGCGGGTCCTTCAATGGTACAACATGTACAAATAGACACCAATTATTTAGCTAGGTTGTTACCATTATTAGACTTGTGGTTGTACTGTTTTACATTGGGAGTTCATCACAGGATTAAGTTCTTAAAGTTATCTGGGCGGTTCATTCCACGTACCAACCATATACCAACATATCTTGGGTTACATTAATACCCATCAACATATCCTTCGATATACCATCCACCCAGATGAAGTATTAGCAATTTTTTAGGGTTTGAAAAGTGTAAACTAAATTATTTCAACCATACCAGTCATTTTTCAAATGACTGCCCAAAACAATGTTTATGTTTAAAAGATGATGATTGTGATATTTAGTACTCCGGTATTTGAGCAAGACAAGCATGACGTTTAAGTACAACTATAACTAGTAGGTTACCATATGACTACTAGGGCGACAAGGACTAGGAAAATTCAATTATCAAGGAAACGACATAATAAGTATTTAGTCGTCAAGTTGGTATTTAACTATCTTAGGATCACTTGACATACATTTACATAGGAAATTAAAGTATGCAGTTTGTTATTTTAAAAAGAATATAATTTGCATAAAATGTAGGTTCTACAAGATAAAAGTATTGACTCGCCTGGGTCAAAGGCTAGAGAATCTTGGTATTCTTGAGCATGGTCAAAATGGGGGTCTCCGGCTTCTTCGAACTCTGCTCGGGCAAACGAACCAGAAAAGAGACGACAAGCAAACAAAGCAAGTAAATACAAAACACACAATAAATGAACTCCAAAATTAACCAAATCAATACCAAAATGTAGATCTTGAATTTACAATTTTTGGGCATAAATTTCATATTTTTTTTGAGTTGTAATGAAGGAGATATGAATTCTTAAAGCTTTACAAAGAATTTGCAGATTAAAGGACAAATCAGAAAAGATGGATCAATCCACTATTGGCACGTGGCCTTTGGTGCACGGAATAGTGCGTGAACTAAGTTCACGCACGGACGCAAGAGTCCACAGCACAGTACCGTGCGGGCCCCACCTGTCAGTCACAGAAGCAAAATCGGGTTAATTTAAAGCGTTGGCACTGTTCACAGGCCCACCCGTCAGCGGCACATGCGAAAGGTTAACACGTCATTAGAGCTGGCTAATAACGGTTTAACCTTAAGTGCTACTGATGCATTCCCCGACAGTGGGGAGGGCGGCCGGGCGTCAGCCGGTGGAACGGCAGCAGCGACAACAAGAACGGAGGTGATGGCTCGGCCAAGGCGGTTAGGGCGGCCCGGCGGCGCTCCGAGCTGGGGAAGGTGGGCATGAGCACCGGAGGAAGCCCAGGAACTCACCGGAGGCGAGAGGGGCACCGGAGGCAGCCGGAGGAAGGCTGGTGACGGCGACCCGAGGCAGCCGCGAGATGGGCGACGACGGAGGCTCGCCGGAGAGGAGGAAGAAGGTCGGAGAGGTAGGGGATGGCTTCGGGGTGATCGGCGATGCTCCAAGCGGTGGCAATCGGACGGAGAGACGGAGGGGGAGAAGACGGCGGAGAGAGAGAGAGAGAATTTGAATTTTGCCAAAATTTTGATATTTGAAACCAAGGTAACATTTAAATTTTAAAATTTGAAGTTTGGGGTTTTAAAATTTGAGGAGCTTTTGAATTTAAAACTAAATTTTGAATTTATTGAATACTACTGAAAAAGGATGTTACAATCTACAATTCTACACGTACGTAGTTTATTTCTATTACGTGCAAATGCAACTCATCATGTACCTCAAATTAAGATTGTCAGTATCGGATCCTAATTAATAAGATCATTTTTGCGATGACATGGGCGGATTCGTAGGATCGCATTGCAAAAGGAATCGTCGACTAAGATTCTCAATCGGACTCAACAAAACTCTGCAATCGTACCGTATTTCTGAAAACTATTCAAGTACCGATCGAGTAGATATTTATATTTTCTGGTACATGCAACTGCAAATACAAGGTAGCTGCAGTTTAGCTGCGTCACAAAAGCATCGAAACTGTCACAAGAGGTTGCCGTGGGCTTGCTTCATGCAGGGCACCATCAGCCAATCCATCTACCCGCCATTGTTGTCGCCATCCGATCCATTTTGGCATTGCCAAACGCATCACTCGTACCTGGCATTTATGAGCTTAGTAGCATCACCACGAAGAAGAAGCCGCAACCGATCATCCCGAGCCCTAACCACGCTATAAAATGACAACCCAAACCACACTCCATGATCACAGGTCCACAAGGAAAAAGGGCATGATGTTATATCTGCCAGACTATCGATCTATCGGCGATACTACATCAAAGGACAAACTTTCAATTGGTAAATATTCGGTCATGCATGTCGTAGTGACCATCCACCCTACACATAAATAAGACTCCATCTGTACAAGATTCTTTGACTGTTTTTTTAGTCTAAAATAATTAAATTTTAGTTCATTTACAACCCCATTATATATAAATTATAGTAAATTATTTATGTATTTTTTATTAATCGCTATAATTCGTATTCCATCACACGATTCAAAATTTAACATTTACTTTGAGATATTGAGCAAAAACAAAAACAAAAACAAAGACAAAAATAAAATAAAATTATATACCAACAAAATACGGCAATATGGTGAACCCGTTATATTCGGAAAAAATTTTATGATAAATTCATACTTAATTCATCATATGAAAAGAAGTGCAAATCTCAAATATCCGACGGATGAAAGTTCAATTATTTTTAAAAATAGTCATATGTTGTTTAGCAAAACCACGTAAACAAACATGTATGTCATATACAACCGCCCGAAAGTGCCGTCTTGCGGATTAAATAGTTAGAGAGTGCACGATATCAGAAACAAAGGTGAAATAGATAAATATGATATTTTTGGCATGCAACTCACATTCATATATGTGGGGTACATGTAATTACGGTACTGCACATCAGCCATACTCACAGGAACGAGTCGTACAATACTGTAACCAGCTACAGTTACTACATACGTACGTACGTCTACCAGTAACATAGTAACAGTACAGTCCACGATGTGTAGCTAGCACGCATGCAATTGCAAGCTCAGGCTAGCGCTGCGACGACGACGACCTTGCGTCGACGCCGTCGTGGTCGGCGATCATCTGGTACTTGTCCCTGCGCGTCAGCCCGGTGCACTCGAACCCGAGGGCGTCGCCGATGATCCTTTGGACGCTGTTCGCGACGTCGTGGCTCGACGCGGCGCTGCCGGAGGCCGCCACCGGCGCGAGGAGACGGACCTGGTACCACGGCACCGGGTTCAAGAGGAAGAAGAAGGAGTCCAGCCACTTGTGGCCCCTCACCGTCGTGCCGTGGAACATGGCGCCGCCGGCCCGAATGGCGACAGGCGTGACCCGGCCGGCGATCTCGGCGAAGAGAGGGCTGAACCGGAGCAGGTAGGGCTCCCGGCAGGTGGTGCCCTCCGGGCAGACGACGAGGTCGCCGTGCGCGAGCACGGACTGCATGATCAGACAGTCCCTGGCGCGGTCGCGCGTCAACCTGACGGTCGGGATCGGCGCGATCAGTTCCGAGAAGCCGGAGAGACTGTACGTCACGGCGGTCACCTTCCGGTGCACCACCTTTGAGAGGATCACCGGGTCCATCAGCGTCCGGTGGTTGCAGGCGTACAATGTGCCTCGGCGGTCCGGCGCCGCGCCGGTGGCCTTCGTTGTGTTGAACTGAGCTCTTATCTGGAAGCCGGTGGCGGCGGCGAGGAGGAGGCTGACGCCGTACGGGAAGATGCCGATCAGGATACGTGTCACAGCGAGGAGGACGCCGAGTGGGAACCAGAGGACGACGACGAGGCAGACGAGAGGGTCGGGCCGGGCGACGAGGCGACCGTCGTGGAAGACCAGCGGCCGGGGGTACTCCCTCCTCGGCAGAGGCGTCGCCGGTTCTTTCTCCGGCTTGGACACCACACGGCGCTCCTGGCAAATCTGCAAGAACGCCGGCTGCCGGTCTCCGGCGGCGCCAGAGCACAGCCCGACGTCGATGATGCGATCGCGCCCAAGAATGGCCACCAGAGCTCCCAAGCTCCGGTCGCCCGGCGAGGTGACCGTGCCGGAGAACCGCCTCCCGACCACCCGCAGCTCCGTCCCGACGACGCGGACCTCACCTGCGACGTACTCCCTGACGAACGGCTCCACCATGACCGTCGGCAGGCGCGTCAGGACGTACTTCTCGCCCTCGTGGCGCGCGAAGGCCCGGAACGCACCGTCCCGGAGGTCCTCCAGGAAGAACCTGGGCAATGTGGCCCTCGCCACCGCCGTCACGTCGCCGACGCCGAGCCCGGCGGTGGAAACGAAGGTCATGACGAGGAGAGGAAGGTCATCGTTGGAGAAGGCAATGCCGAGGAGGGTGACGAGAGGGTAGATGGCGAGCAGGACGGCGGCCCTGAACGGGCCGCCGGCCTCGAGGGCGACGAGGAGGAAGCAAGGGAAGAGGCCGCCGGAGATGAGGAGCGTGCCCTCCAGCTCGGCGGCAACACTGGTGCACCGGCCAGAAGGCATGGAGTTGCTGCTTCAGCTAGTGTCACCCAGAGAAGTGCTAGGCTGCTAGCTAAGCTTAAACCAGGGTTACATATGGAGACGTCGAAACTAAAGCAGTGGAGGAGGTGGCAGCCGATACAAAGATCATATACAATGAGTTTACATTAGCTATCTATAATCTCTGCTACATAGGATTTAAGCTAGCGTGGATAAAACAGAATAAAGATAGAAAAATGTGTTGTATACAATCACGTAGCTAACTGTATCACCAGAACCAAAGAAAACATTAAAAGATTGTGTGTTGTCTACAATCATGTAGCCGACTGTATCACCACAACTCATTATATGAGTTATCTTTAGTGCTGTCTACAGGTGATACGAAGAATTATTATAAACAACAGCTGTCTGTACCATTGTATATGCCGAATGCATTACGTAGACATGAGACAAGAGGAGAGAGAGGGGGGCATGTAGCTGAAATTGGCCCACATCCAACAAGTTCCTTATGACGAATATTATAAACTGATGCACATAGCTGCAATTACAACTTACCAACCTGCAAGTTTGGCATTCTGAATTTTTCTCCGGGAAAAAGTACTATAATGTAGAGTAGGTAGAAAGAAAGAAAAAAGCGTCGCAGGATGTGTGAACTATGGACACTTCATTTTCTCGTTTCCTGCCTAGAGCCATAGACACAAAGGAAACCTTTAAAACTGGAAATAGTACCTAGTTTAGCCTGTTTGAGAGGTTTTCGCCGGTTTTCTGAACCCTAATAAAAACTCTTCATAACAGCGAGTAGCTGAATAAACTGTACAAAGTCAAACATTTGGACCATAATACTCAAAAATCTAAACTACATCATAAGAACAGAGTTGCGTCATGCAGCTATATACTGTACTCAGTAAAGATGTCAATGGTATTTAGTTTTTCCTTGCAGGCTGCAAGCCTAATTTGCTGTTTGATGATTGATTTTCATGCCACTTTACAGGCTTTCCAGAATGAGAGAGGGTCAAGAACAAGGATTTGTCATCTGTTACTGTGATACTGTCAGATAATGTGATGGAACAGCTAGAGGCGCTTCATTATCCCCACATAAAACTACTCCTATGCAACAAATGAGGTAGCAAAGCCATGGCAACCTTTTTGACTCACAAGTCACTACTACTCGGATCCGCCGCCTCCCCGAGCTCCTGGCCATCCTCTCTCGCTGCTATAGCAACAACAGTGACATCTCTTCCTGCCTTATTTGGTTGTGGACTTGAGGAGGGGATTGATAAAACAGAGAGGGGCCAGCGCGCACGTGGGTGATGGTGAAGAGAGAGCGGGAAAAAATAGTTGGTGTTAAGGGTATTTATGGTATTTTCTTATTATCATAGGATTTAATATTGTGTCATTTGTACTCTATATATTGACCATTATGTTATTGCAATACACACAATATTCATAACAATTACCACTCAATTTCACGAATAAATAGCATAGGCCATGGTCATCATGAAAGCAGACAGCACAAAACTGATGAAGGAAAACAACCTTTTAACCTCCAAGATTGTAAACAGATTTAAAAATAGAGGAGGGTGCACCAAGAAATAGCCTGCACCTCAGCATGAATTGTTAAAAGAATTGAAACCTAACATTTACCTACCACATCCTGAGTTCAGATTAGGATAACTGACAGTTTGCATTGTACCATTTGACTGCCCAATCCATGATCAGAGGACTACAGGAACTTGAGTTTATCTTTGCTGTCTCCATAATTAGAAGCATAATGTTAATGCAAAGATCTCAAAAAGATCATGGGAACCAAGTTGTACTATATTATCATTCTAGTTGCTGACAAAGAAAACTGGTATTACAAGTTAAGGCACATCTATTGAACATGCCAACATGGCACAGGAAGATAAATCGGAATATGCTCTATGTGTGTAATTTAATGAACTTGGCAATAAAAAGTCCACTAGTTTGTGAAGTTGCAGGATCAAATCGCAAGGTTTTTGGGATGCTGCCGCTTCTACAGGGCCAATTATCGGCTGAATCGATCTTTTGTAGCTCTGCAAGATGCAAACGAAACATCAAGGGCGCATAAGAAAAGAAACAAGCAACATATCCCAGAAGGCCATCAAGGCAGTTTGTCGCCAACTTAATGAACAAAGACAGACAAAATAAGACGAGTCCACCAAACGAAAATAACACAAATCTTAATTTGCACATTTCAGGGTTTGTTTTGGTGAAATAATTTCATTAGCATAACAACAAAGAGAATTTGCAACCATAAGAAGCAAAATTTCAATATTTTTTCTAAATAATATAATTCTGGACTTTGGAAAATTCTGATTTTGCTCGATCTCTTACTTTATGCTACTCGCTGAATTCTTTCGCAATTCTGATATTTTTCATATATTCTAAATGTTTTACACCTAGCAAACTTATAAAATGGCTTTTAGAGTCGTTTTTCCTTTTCTAACTTTACCTTTTTGCAATTTTCATTCCTGACTTTCCGTCTTCACATATCTATTGATTTTCTGGATTTTAGTATCCTTGTGTTTTCATGAACTTAACATTTCTTTAATTTTGCCTACATGTAGCAACAGTATGTCATCTAATTTTTTAAAATCATTGTTAAACAAGTTCCAAACTCCAAAGATTGAAACTATCTTGAACATCAGTTGAGACGGACCACTAAAAAGCCTGGGTGCATTCAGGTTGAGGTAGGTCTTGCCTAGTCCAGTTTAGCTTTCAGCCCTCAGTTGCGCCCAGTCCACTGGGTTAAACGCAAGAATAGCAAGCCAAGAAAATCCAGAGTCAGGACAAATATGTCTGAGCCAGTTCTAGTCGCCCTAGTCTGAGCTGGGCTGATTTTGCTCCAATCTAATGAATGAAGGCCTCAGAAAAATCAATTGCTTTGGATGTTACATACAAACTTAAAACAACTTGCTATTGGAACATGACACCTAATACACTGTCCTATATTTGGCATACTATACTGGAGCGCAAACAACACGGATCTAATATTGCCTTTTCAGATCCTTAGGTGTGACCTTTTACTACTATCAATAAAAAATTAACCATTATGGCTTTCTCGGTCATTGTATATGGTACTTATTGTTATGAATATTGTGTGTATATTGAAGAGACTCAATAGGCAATATATATAGGGTACAAAGGATGTATGCCATATACAGATAAGACAATACAAAAGACAGATAAAGAAATACAAAAGAGTTCCTATTTTAACACCCCCTCTCAAATGCAAGGCGTATGCAATAGCATTGCATTTGGAAATAGTTGACACTAAACTAGAGTAAATCCAAAGTCCGAGTCTTGGTAATGTCGTCGTAGCGTGCAGCTCTTGGAAAATATATTGAGTATCAAAAGATCTCATCCCATCCGGGGTTGTGCAACGGCCCATAAAGCACAAGGTGCGGGAGGGGCTGAGAAAGTCGATCGCGGTAATACGACGAAGAAGACGATGAAACCAACATGAATAGAGAGAGCTGTCAAATCAAGCCGAATAGGAATAGATGGAAACATGACAACGCATGATCGAAAACCAAGACGGCGGCGGTGCAGAAGAAGCGCGGTGGGCTTAGAAGCTTAGGGCGGCGGCTAAAAGAGAAGCGGTGCATCATAACGACTTCTACGATCTGCACGCGGCTCAGAAAGAAGGCGGGAGCGGTGGCTGCTGCCATGCAAAAGAGAATTCCTATACTTCTATGACTGATAATAAATTTGTGCACTCGTGTAGCTTAGACGAACTCAAAGATTGAGTGGTACGGACTTGGATGGACACAACGAAAGAAACAACACAAAGAAAGAAAAGACTTAAAGGATAGCTAGCATAAAATACTAGCAGCAGCAACAAAAGATAGCACACCAGCATGTAGTCCAGATAGCAAGCACAACCGAGCCATCCCAATCGGAATCCTTCCTCGAGATGTAGAGCAGCAGCCGAGCCAAGCACAACCGAATAACCAATCGGGCTAGCATAGCTAGCAACAGAAGAATCTCCACCGACAGTAAGAATAGCTAACAGTCGGCCCGTCCTCCAGGAGCACATAGCAAAAAGCAAGACTCCTCCCATCCTCCATTCTCTCTCTTGCTCCAAGCCAAAAATGCAGCTGCGCCCGATCGATGACGCCCAAGGCTGAGAAGAAGCCGGTGGAGAAGAAGCCGGCTGACGAGAAGAAGATGGAGAAGGCACCGGCGGGGACATCACGGCTCATCCCGACCAGATCCGGATGGATCTTGCCGGATCGGAAGAGCTCTTTCGGCGAGAGGATCGGGCGGCACCGGAGCCGTCCTTGAGCCCCTCCACCCTAGCGGCAAACGAGGCGGCGACGGTGCGGAGAGCTCGGGCATTGGGACGTCGATGGACACTGCGGCCGAAGGGGACGACATCGACGGGCACGGCGCCGAGGCAACCAGGTGATCGGGATGGCGAGGCCGAGAAGAGACAAGCAGTGGCGGCTCAAGCAGGGGAAGACCAGACTTGGCTAGCGGTGGCTCTCCCCGCGCGACGACGAATCCGACGAGAGGCCGCCCCCGAGAGCAAAGATCGGTCCTCCCGGGGGCAGCGGCAGCAGAGAACGGGTAGAGGCTAGGAGGCGGCGGCTACGGTAAACCCTAACCCTAACCTTTGCTCTGATACCATGTTATGAATATTGTATGTATATTGAAGTGGTCCAGTAGACAATATATATAGGGTACAAAGGATATATGTCATATATAGATAAGGCGATACAAAAGGCAGATAAGGAAATACAAAAAAGTTCCTATTCTAACACTTATGACAAGCGCTTTTGCAAAAAAGGAAATTGTTGGTGTACATATGGTTATTAAGAAAGATTTCTGAGCTTAAAAGAACAAGAGCTTCTTCCAAAAGTAATCACAGAGTTGACTACTCTATGTACTACTAATGCATGGTCCCTTCTTGTCTTGTCCAGATTCCTATCTCATGCCTTTCAAGTCACCAATTGACGCATGTTCAGCTAAAAAAACTATTGACTTTGCCATATTTACATTGTTGTAGGTATGAAACCCAAACACAGGTGAGGGGGTGGACGTCGGCCGTTTGACGGGCCATCATCCACGAGAGTAAAAAATGACATGATGATTTATACAGGTTTGTGGTCCGAGAGGATCACCTTACTCCTGTCGGTGAGCAAACAGGGGTTACCTCCGGGGAGGGAGCCCCCGAGGGCACACCAGTTTGAATATGTTTTTTTATTGCTCAAGAGAGCTCTCTCCTCAAAAGAGAGATACATGGAGTATTTATAGGCTCTTAGGCCTGTACAAATGACCAAAATACCCTTTGGGGGATAGCTACCCTATGAGTACAAGTGAGGTAATTGACCTTTGTAAAGTAATTACATTTCTGGATCCGTTAAACATATGTTAACTTTGTGGGGTGGGTCCCACCGGTGAAGGGATGAAATATTCTTCCAACGCACATTCATAGTGTAATGGTGCTTTTGTGCCACGTAAGCTATATTGGGCCATATAAATGCATCTTTTATTCTTTCATGTTCACACTGTGCAGTGCAGCATTAGCTCTGGAAATCTGCCAGTAAGTCTAGGACTGATTTGTTTGTAACTTTGCAGCAATGACAGATAGCTTAGCATTTCACAGCTCAGTGCAACTATCAAGCCATCAGCATTCAGCACCTCAGTGTAGCTAACCCCCAGAATATCTCATAGCTCTAGTTATGCTTGTGTGATTAATAATGTTGTTAACTGTAAGATTCACTTAACTACATCGAATACAACTACATAGTATTTTTGAGAAAAAGTACAACAGTCAAGTTAATCAGTCAAAATCAGAAATATCAATCTCAGTCTGCAAATAAAAAATAAAAGGGAAGTACACAATACTGAAGTGAGCAACACAACAAATTTGTACCTGCTGAAGGGTGTTTCGAAAGGAATTGCTGAACCACATTCTCATTTTGTGCGACGGTCAAACTATTTGAAGGAAAAAACCATTAGTTGTTACACGATATGACATGAAAATGCTAACATGGTCAAGACCATGGATTGAAATCCCGCCGGTTACCGCCGGTAACCGGTTTACCGGTGGGGGCTGGGATTTGAAATCCCGGCCGGTTTTTCCGGAGTTTGCATATTCAAATTTCAAATTTCGAATTTTGATTGATTTTTAAGCAAAATTTAACGAAATTCAACCGGAAAAAACCGGTAACCAGCTGGTAACTGCGCCGGTACCGGTCTTTTTAATCCTGGTCAAGACTCAATACTATACTGCTGCGAAGCAATAGAGAGATCAATTATTAGACTTCCATGTGAAGAGATTGCTCACCTGCAAGTACTATATAAAAGTGATCCACCAGTTTTCAATAATTTAAAACCGTTTGTTAGAAGATGTAACTGCATAGCAAACGAAGCTCATCAAGACATCTGTTCAGAATACCGACTATCGAGCATAAACTTCACCGAATATGAAACATAAACTTCAATGCAGGCACATGTCAATAAATATGCAATTGGATTTAAGATATGGATAGCTGGGTCGGGTGCCAACCCTTTAAGCTAACATCAAGAATGAAATTAGTACCTGAAGATGAAGCAGGTTGTCTGTTCTTTCTGCATCAAGTACACGGCGATCTAATGTTTTCCATCCCCAGAACTCAAATTTCTGGATGTGTTTTATGGATCCATCATGAGTACACTCTGCATCCACTAGGACCTGCATGCAATTCATCCAAATTAGCAAACTAAGAAGAGATGATCCAAGTTATGGAATAAGTTGCAAAAGAGTATTCCCACCAGAAAAATAAGTTGCATAAGATAAGATTCAATATAAATTGCTTCAATGCTCTTAAAAAAAGTGACAAGTGCAATTTTTAGAGCAAATTGAGGGCATGATTCGCGACTACCCAAAACTCCACTACCAACCATACTGATTTGTGCAAGTTAGATTTTGGGAGAGCATATAAGCACTAGTCAATTAAAGAGGAAACTATCAGGCATCAAAATGTTAATTAACACAAAGTTATTGTTTAGAAATGTGATAGTACTAAATACTAAATAGAATGCATTAAATGCTTGATGACTACAGGAGAAATTAGATTCAAGTCAGAAGTGAAGTGAGCAACATGTGGAGTTGGTTACGAAGGCTTCAAAGTTTTCAATAGCAGCATACTTCACGAGTTTTTCAACTTAAAAGCATCCAAGTGCACAGATCAAAGTCACAAAATAAATATGTAATTATGTAGTCAGTAACGCTATGTCACTAACACTGGCAGTTTATAAAATAACACAAGCAAAAGACAGTATCTTTTGAGGTTTCTATGGAATACTTTATCATAACCAGATGTACAGGTTTCATCATCAGCTGACGGACGAAGAACATCACATTTACGCAAACCAACTAATCCTGAATGTTTGCCATAGTATATCAGTTCAGGTTCTGAAGTCAATGTTGGATGAGGTGAACCAGTAACTTTTGCGTTTTTAGACTGCTGTCGGTCTTTCCATGATCTCCTTGAAGTCCATTCCGAGAATGTACTTCCATTGTCCTCATGACTAATTGACCCTGTGACAGCTAGTAAGCAGATGCATCAACTCAACACAGGCTACACCCTTTCATGTGTACCAGAAGCAATAAAAGAAAAGGGAAGGATTTTTTTATTAAAAAATTACCTTCCATGCTCCGCAGACTGGAGTTCACAGGTAATATGGAAAATGAAGTTCCATCAGCAACAAAGAGTCGACTACGATCTCCAAGAGAGTACTTCTGCAACATCGTACGACAGGCAGCAAGACGGTGCTTTGCAACATCAATGCCAGTCAGAGAACCTGTGCTACCAAGCATATCTGCAAGCATGCAAAGCTTTGCACCTTGCACATCATACAGGCGCGGTGTTAACACAATGAATGACATTGATCCCACAAATAACTGAAGATCTAACACAATCTACAGGACCCATAGCAAAACAATCCAGTAAAAATGGTGTTTGACTTCAACCAACACCATCCTGACAATGGAGCAAATATGTAGACTAACACTACTATGTTCAACCTATTGGAGAATACAATTCAATGTATTTATCAAACTTGAAACTGTACCGGTCCATCAAACAACAGAATCGCAAGACCCTAGTCTCCTAGACGCAACATATTTATCAACCTAAAAACTGTAAAGTTCCATCAAACAACAGGATCGTGTGGCTGAATGGACTTGGTTCAATCCAAACAAAGCAGTTAACTACCCAAAGATCAACCAATCAGGAAAGGCCTCCTATGTTTTTATCATCTTATGGCTATGGAGAAAACTAGGTCTTTCCATACTGCTGAATCAGGGATCAAAATCCCGGCCAGTTATAACCGGTTTTCCCGGTCGGGTCCGGGGAAAAAAACCAGCCGAAAAACTTTGAATTCAAATTTGATTTTTTGATTCCATAATGTCCTTCCCCGGTTGGTTTAGGCATTGTTATGCTAGATTATGTACAACTTGAAACACATTCTCATTAATATTTGCATTATTCCAAATTTCAATTTGCTAATTACCATTTTTCTATAATTTCCGGTTTTTCCGGTATTTTAAGCCGGTTTTACCGGTTACCGGTCCGGTTACTAGCCCGAGAAAAACCGAGTTCAAATTTTGAATTGCAAACTTCATCCGGTTATTTTTTTGAAATTTCCGGTAGGCCGGTTACCGGTACCGGTCGACTGCCGGGATTTCGGCCGGAACCGGGATTTGGATCCCTGTGCTGAATACATGTGGCGCACAAAACAAGTACGGTAAAGGTGCATCGTTTATTAGACATTTGTCACTAAGAAAATACTGGTCTAATGTGATATATAACAAAAGGTTGAAATAATTACCTGGTGCAGCACAGAGGTCGAGAACATGGTCTCCTGGTTGAACATCAAGTGCTAAGATAGCAGCTCCGGAAGATGCATCAATTCCATAGATCTGCAATGTATTTGAAAGATACTTAGCTCGAAGCAATGGCACAGACAAAAGAATGCATGATAAGAACATGATAGTACAATAGCTTTGTCCGTCTACCAATTTCGTTATGTTTTGAGGCATTTGGTCTCTCACATAAAAGAAAATGCTATACGAGTTCTATCTAGGATAAATTGTCTCAGAAAACACTTGATAGAAAAAATAAAAGGACATTAACATCATATAGCATTTGGTTTAATAAGGATACTATAGTCTGTTAAGAGATATGCAATCTTGTGCGTCTATGCTGGCGAGTACCAGGAAAGCTTCAGAATGAATTACTTATCACCTTCCCTTGCCGATAAGCCTCGGAGCCAGCAATCTGAATTTCAGGCGGAATCGCATAGAAATCAGGCACCCACGAAACCTTCTTGAGATGGCACTTGAGCTCGCTTTCAATCTCTGTGATCTGTGACTCCATGCCTGGTTTTAGCCTTAGGATTAGAGGAACAAAATCAAGCTCCCTCTTTTACATACTTGGGAAAGAGTAAAACTAGCAACAAAAAAAAAATGCACCCAGTGCAAGCCAATATGAAACAAGAATTATTCATCCCAAAAATTCTAACGAAATGAAGCGTAGCAAGATAAGGTTTTCCAGGCGAACACCTTATGTAGCGCGGGATGGTGTCGGCCATGGAATACAGCATGGGGTCCAAGCCATTCTCGCTGA
The DNA here is from genome assembly GCA_036346395.1 of Hsuehochloa calcarea. Classification (NCBI taxonomy): domain Eukaryota; kingdom Viridiplantae; phylum Streptophyta; class Magnoliopsida; order Poales; family Poaceae; genus Hsuehochloa; species Hsuehochloa calcarea. The sequence goes on from CM070609.1 coordinate 12,280,040, forward strand.
GGAACTCGAGGAAGGCGGCCGGCAGCGGCAGGGAAGCTTCCTGCTTCTCTTCTTTGCGATGGGATAACGAACTTTCTGAAGAATCCATCACTTCAAGGGCTTTCCACATGGAAATCATCACATGCACTCAGTCTCAGCTATGCAGACGAAACCAGATGGAAACTCGGATATATTTGGAGGAAAATGCGGGAAATTTTGCTCCACCTCGTCGTCCTAGGCTGCGGCCAAGAACCCGTTGGACTGCTCGGAAGAAGAGATATTAAGGCTGTTTCGGAGCCGCCGGTACCGACTCTTACTCGGCTCCCGGAGGCGAGAGCGACAGCGGCGGCGCGCACGGGCTCGAAGCTGACCTCGACGAAGCGCGCAGAGGCGGCGGCGAGGTCGCCGGGACTCCACCGCAATCGGGCGCAGGATTTACGGTGTGGAGCTTAGTTAATCTGGACCCTCCGTTTCTCATCTGACGCTCAAGTATAGATCGACAACTAGCAAACCAAACCGTACTCCACAGGAATAGAACAGAGAACTCGGGGACTTTGAACAGATGGGGTGGGGAATTTTTGTGCTTTCCCGGCCACGCGGTGAAAATTTAGAGTGATAAGAGCTCCTTGACTCACCGACCGTGGCGAGCCTAAACGTCGCACGGAATCAAACATCTGTCTAAACCACAAATCCCTTAATTTCTTTCCTTTGTTATAAAAGAGGCCTAAACAAATTTGCATATAAACGCACAAGTCCAATCATCTGGTGAGAAATATATTTGCAGCAGCTTTTCCACAAGTAGAACAATTTACACACCATTCACACCATGTAGCTCAGCGTAGTTCAACCTCTGCCAATAAAAACACTTAGCAAGTAACATGGCAGGAAGAACATTTCACAATGTGGACCGAGTATCTTGTAAATTCAAATAGCTCTTTGATCTTTGAAAATTACATTGTCCATACAGCCATACATCATACACACAGTCCATCTTCGTTGGCAGGGTCTCCCAAGTAACAAAGTATACCGAAAGAATCAGGCTGCATCTTTTGGAGCACCTGATGAATCGCTACAACAGTTCAAAAGACAACAAAATACATCTACCAAATCTAATTGATCTGTATGATTTGCTCCCACTGTTTCGAGCAACAATAGTACAGAATGGTATGCTATTGTATACCCTTGATTTCTTAAGCATTGTTGTACAAAATGTCTTCCCTGTTGATTGGTAGGAAGAAAAAAGAATGTATCCAAGGAGAGCTAGCCAACTCATAGCAAAAGCGAGAGATCACTTCTCCTGGATCACAAGTATATGCAACAACCATCAATACATTTTGTGCGTATAACAGATGCGTGCAGTATAAAGTTTTGGAGTTTATATTACCTTCCTCAAAAATCTGTTCAAAATCTCACTACTTCGGTGTCATGAAGCTTCTTTTGTAGAGTTCAATGATGTCTCGACGTCTCCAGGGCTTCCTGGGTTGACTTTGCTGTCAGCACCCTGCTGCTGGTTCACTTGGGGTTTCACTTTGAGCTTATGATTGTTATATGCAACAACACCTGCTATGGCTGCAGATTGCAGAATAATGGATAGTCAAAATCTAAACCACTTCTAAATACAGTTCCTTGCAAAAGTTGCTTGAAAATGAAAAGGTGGCTGAAACTGTAAGGGTTAACAAAATTTGCAACCCAGAAAAAGATTATGCGCAAGTATCTTTGAGCTCAAAATTTGATGAAAGATGTCATAGATATTATGAAGTTAAATCAGTCAGATTAAAATCAGTACAATACCTATGGCATAGCCAATTATGTTTATAAAGGTAAGCTGTGTATCAGCAAAGATAGCAGCTGACAGAAGAACCACGGTCCAATCCCTCACAACTCCAGTAACACGAGCTGTCAATGCACTAGTCCGAGAAATGACAAGGAAAACTGACAGATTGAGGATGAAAGTGCACAGGCAGTTTAAGAACAATGTAACTGGCGGGAAGTTCCATGAAACACTTTCATCCATCTTTGGCTTCTCTAAGAACAACCAGGGAATAAAGAGGCACAAAGCACTGCAGGAAAATCATAGATTAAGTCAAAAGAATAGACAGGATTTTCAAGTTAATTAATCAGGATAGCAAGTGGACAAGATACCTGCAAGGGCTAACATAGTACATCATGGATATCAAGTTCAGTTTAACACCTTTTTTCTTCAGAAATATCTCAATGAAGATAAGTCTAAGGGCTTCCGCGACAACTCCACCCATCTGGTAAACCACTCCAACCCAAATGATTGTAATTTCACCGACAGAAGCCACAATAACTCCAGCACTGATGACAGACATGATAGCAAGCATTTTAAAGTTCATTTCTTCAAGGCCAAATGCTGCTCCGAGAAGAAACACAGCTACAGGCACTGCAGTTCACAAGTAAAGAGTATATTAACACCATTTGCCAAATTAACCAAAGCCTATCGGTGTCCATTTCAATATAAAACCAGAGAGCCTGCATACTTATTGCCTTTAGCATCTGTGCAAATGCAACAGATATGTAGAGGTATGCGCTGTTCCCAAGCCAAAGTGTCATTGCAAACATTGCTCCAATTGGAATGACTGAACTGATATATCTGAAAGGGTGAAAGTTCAGGTGAGCCAGCAAGTAAAACAAATCAATTCCAGTACTCACTATGAACAGAACAATGCATATAAAACAGCAATGGTGAGCAATATGCCCACATAGCAATGGTGAGCAATATGCCCACATTCTGTGTTATAGACAAATAGCAAAGGAATTTTTCTGCGGAAGAGAAATACTGACTACTGAGTTCTGCTAGATGTTAAGGGTAATAGTGTAATGTGTCAAGGGCAGTAGTGTAAGAATGATATACATATCTATTACCAAAAACCAACCTCATTATTTAAGGAAAGACTGGTATTTCTGCAAGACCTTAGATATCAATACTAGGATATGCTATCATTGTCGAAAATCCATATTCCATAAACTATCTTCCTGATCTATTTATATAAGGCGAGATAGACATGTATGCATGTTCTTATTCACTTATTGAGGACGGGCTAGGTGATAGAAAATGATATACTGCAGAAAAAATTACAGAGAGGGTAAGGAAGTACTATATAATTCTATGCATTTTATATTATCCAAGACTCACATATCTGTAGTCATTCCCTCCTCAATCTTTATAAGCTGGGAAGCATCATCAAAATAAAAGGAAATAGTAAGTTTATGCCTAGATCTATTGAATGCCAAGAAAGCAAACGGTATGAAGTCCAGTAATTACATAGATAAACCACATCCTTTGAATGCACATTATAAGTACCTTGAAGACCTTTGTAATTGCAAAGCAAACTATAGATGAGAAGACCATGTGCAGCAGAGTTAGTGCCACTGGATAGGGGAAGTTGATCTCTTTTGATGATAAGATCCACTGTATCAGGCCAAAACAAAGTACTTAACAAGGTTCAAAAGAACACGGAATGAATATCTGCTGCAGAAAAAGAATTTGAACAACATAGTATTTTTTTTTTGCAACATCAATGAAATCACTTCTGAGCTGGTCATCGTAAATAAAAGTGTGTTAAAAAGTTGATCATCAAAATTGATATTGAAGATAAAAAGTTTGAACTTGTAGTGCAACTAAAAAGTTTGAACTTGTAGTGCAACTGCTAGTGTGGGGAACTCCATTTTACGAAGACAATTTTGCCAGTCTACCACCACCACTACTCAACCAACTACAGTAATTTTGTGGTCTGTAGCTATAGCAACTCACACATGTTGAGTAAGAGTGTCACTCTTGAACCCAGAGTCCTGATTTACAATGTGAAACCAAACTGGGACCAAGTCCTCAAGGGTCCTAACTCCTAATCCATGATGAATAGTCCAAGCATAATTTTTTTTAATGAAGCTGGTTTAAATTTCTATGGATTATTCCAGTAGAAGGCTAGAAGCTATCTGTCATGTGGGGTAAGAATTATACGCGAAGATCACACAAGTTAGCAGCCAGTCCAACCGGTGGCCCAGCCAGTCTAACCGGTACAGACGCTGCACAGGCCGGTCCGACCGGGACACGTCCGGTCCAACGGCCGCAGATGCTGCCTCTGGTGTAGCCAAACAGCATGAGGTGATTCCATAGGTTTGCTATTAGAGATAGTTTCGGTATCCCTTCAGGATATGGCAGATATTAGGTAAGTCCCTTCAGGACACTTAGGAATTAGGAAAGAGATTTGTATTCAGAAAGGATTGTAACAGAGTTCATGTAAGCTAAAAGGGGTAGCATCCACTGTATAAGGATGATGTGTAATTTCAGAACAAGTAATCAAGAAGTTTAGTTCCAAATCTCCCTCTCCAATTCTCTCATTTCCCAGTCCCTTGCTGCGCCCTACCTCCTGCACAATATCTTCCAGAAAGTCACGGCTCCAAGGAAGAAGCTGGGGTCAAAGCCTCCTATGACCCATGATTATTCAATTCGTTCTTTAGGTCATGACAACTTGGTATTAGAGCCAGGCGTTGCGCCCTACATCATGTCAAGCAACGATGAAACGACAGACGTTGTGGCAGTACATCTCGCGGCCATCATGAAGAGGCTCGAGAAATTAGATGTCGTCGAAGCCAAATTGATTGATCTCGACAGCCAACAAAGGGCACACCATCTTGCCATTGGTCGGCTGGAGCAAGGCAAGGGGAAGGTGATGAGCGACAACCCAGGTGATGACATCTTGCCGAAACCAGTGAAGATGCTCAGACCAGCGAGCGAGCCGACGGCAAATGAGGGTCACACAGGAGTGCCAAGGTTCTACAAGCTGGAATTTCCATTATTTGACGGCAAGGAGGATCCGCTTCGGTGGATAAACCGTTGCGAACAATTCTTCCGTGGGCAACGAACCATGGAGGAAGAAAATGTTTGGTTGGCGGCATATCACATGACGGGAGCTGCACAACTGTGGTACAGCCGAATTGAACGTGAGATGGGGACGGTGTCATGCAAACGCTTTAGCGAGATGGTGCATATCCGCTTCGGTCCTCCACTACGTCATAACCCTTTGGGGGAACTTATCAGTCTTAAGCGAACAGGAACAGTGCAAGAGTATCAAGATCAATTTCTAGCACTCCTTAGTCGGGCACGTTTGCTGTCAGAGGAACAATAAGTTCAACTATTTACAGCTGGTTTGCAAGGAGTACTATGAATCGATGTGGAATTACAGGCACGAACTAATCTGGAAATCACCATGAGTCTAGCACGAGCATACGAACTTCGTGCTCAGATGGCCTTGCAACCGATTCAAGGAGGAGCCAAAGCTGGGCACGCCACTACAACCAACTTGTCGACGATTACGGGAGCAGCACAAACACAGCAACCTCAACAGTGCCAGCTTCTATAGGCGCTCGGCCAGGTCGGTTTCCACGACGAGTTCTGACACCGGAGGAGATGCGAGCTCGTAGGGAGGCGGGACTATGCTATAATTGTGATGAGAAGTTTTCGTCGCAACACAGGTGTAAATGTTTGTTCTATCTCTAGGCACCGTCAACGGACATTGAAGATGAAGGTGAACAGGGAACCGAAAGTGCAGATCCAGAAATATCATTATATGCATTAGCGAGTGTGCGTCCTCACAAAAGCGCAACCATGCAGCTGACGGTAAAGGCGGGGAACATTGATCTCGTCGCTCTTTTGGACAGCGGATCAACACGTAATTTTATTGCCGAGGAGGCGATCGCAAGGGCGGTGTAGCTTTACAGCCACGCACAGGCATGAATGTGTTAGTGGCAAACAGAGATCACCTAGCTAGCAGTGGAAGATGCCCAGCCATGGGAATTCGCATTGGAGAATAATACTACAACATCGATTATTATGCGATTCCAATGGATGGTTTCGACTTTCGACATAGTACTTGGTGTAAAGTGGCCATGCACGTTAGGCCCGATCTTATGGGATTTTGAGCATCTCCAGATGTCATTCACGCGCGAAGGCAGAAGAGTTACATGGCATGGTTTGGCAGCACAACGTCTAAAGGCGTTTTCATTGGGATGTACGGCTAGGATGTGATGACAGAGCTCCTCGATGAATTTGATAACATCTTTGCCGAGCCACAAGGGCTCCCACCCACCCGTTCCCAGAACCATCGTATTCATCTCCTACCGACTACATAGCCAATAGCGGTGCGGCCATATCGCTACGCCCAACACCAGAAGGATGAGTTGGAACGTCAGTGCGATGACATGCTCACCCAAGGCATCATTCGCAGGAGTTCCTCGGCATTCTCTGCACCTGTATTGCTGGTCAAGAAATAGGGTGGGTCTTGGCGATTTTGTGTGGATTATCGGGCATTGAATAAGAAGACAGTAAAGGATAAATTTCCGATTCTGGTGGTGGAAGAATTACTTGATGAATTGCAAGGTGCTAAGTTTTTTTACAAAACTTGATCTCCGGTCTAGTTATCACCGAGTGTGTATATATCCACCAGACATTGAGAAAACTGTGTTCCGCACACATCAGGGTCTCTTTGAGTTTCTAGTAATGTCGTTCGGTTTAACCAACGCGCCCGCCACTTTTCAAGCACTTATGAATGCAGTTCTTCAACCGTTTCTCCGCCAATTTGTGCTAGTTTTTTTTATGACATCTTGATCTACAACACCTCTTGGGCCGACCACTTGCGCCACGTACGAGCCGTTTTTAAGCTTCTTCAGCAACACAATTTTTTTCTCAAACGGAATAAATGTTTTCTTGGGGTATCATCAATTTCATACTTGGGGCATGTCATCTCTGGGGACGCATGGCTATGGACACGCAGAAGGTTCAGGCCATCCTAGATTGGCCTTTGCCCAAGACTGTTCACGCCTTTTGTGGATTTTTGGGTTTGGTAGGCTACTACCGTCGTTTTATTCAAGGCTTTGGTTTTCTCGCGGCTCCGCTCACTCGGCTTCTCAAAAAGGAGTCATTCATGTGGTCAAATGAGGCACAACAAGCTTTTCAGGCATTGCAACACGCCATTACCTTGGGACCCGTTTTACAACTTCTAGATTTTGAGAAAGATTTTGTGGTCGAATGCGATGCGTCTGGGTCAGGATTCGGTGATGTTCTTCATCAAGGCGCAGGACCACTCGCTTTTTTCAGTAAGCTAATTGCTCCACGCCATGCCAAACTTGTTGCTTACGAACGCGAACTCATTGGACTTGTGCAAGCTGTCCACCATTGGAGGGCCTATTTATGGGGACGTTCTTTTCTGGTTCGTACAGATCATTATAGTCTTAAATTTTTATTTGATCAACGCCTATCCACTATTCCACAGCATGCATGGGTCAGTAAGCTTTTAGGTTTTGACTTCCGAGTGGAATTCAAGCCCGGGCGGCAAAACATTGTGGTTGATGCCTTGTCCAGGAGGGATGCTGAGGTCGGTATGCTGCTGGATTTGTCCACCCACTTTTTCATTGTTCGATGCCCTACCGCCGTGAAGGAACCACTGATCCAGCTTTGGTAGCATTTAAAGATCAGCTCGATGCTGGTCTTTTGGGGGGACCATGGAGTTGGCATGATGGATTGTTGCTATACGCCATCGCATATATGTGCCTCCTTCCTCGCCATTGCTTCCTGAGATTCTCGCGACAGCACATACCACCGGACACGAGGGTGCTCAGAAGACTCTACATCGCTTGAAGGCTGATTTTCACATACCTAATATGCATACGGCAATACAGGAATTTGTTCGAGCATGCAAGGTGTGTCAACAAAATAAAGCAGAACAACTACAGCCAGCCGACCTTCTTCAGCCATTGGAGGTGCCCTCTCAAGTTTGGGCTGACATATCCATGGATTTTGTAGAAGGGCTACCCAAGGTACATGGTAAATCGGTCATTCTTTCCATTGTAAACCGATTTTCCAAATATGCTCATTTCATACCATTGGGGCATCCGTACACAGCTAGTTTTGTTGCTCGTGCTTTCTTTGATGAAATTGCCAATCTTCACGGTTTACCAGCGCGTATTGTTAGCGACCGTGATCCAATATTTACAAGCACTTTTTGGAAGGAATTATTTCGCATGTCGAGCATTCAGCTACACATGAGTTCATCTTTCCATCCTCAGTCGGATGGTCAGACAGAGGTCGTTAATAAAGTTATAGCTATGTACCTCCATTGTATCACAGGTGACCGACCTCAACAATGGTTATAGTGGTTGCCTTGGGCGGAATTTTGTTACAATACCTCCTTTCACACTTCGCTCAAGGACACTTCGTTCAAAGTGGTTTATGGATGTGCGCCTCCGTCTTTTCGTAGCTATGACCATGCAGTCTGCAAAGTTGCGGCAGTGGATCAACTTCTTTCTCACTGGGATGAGCTCCTTTCTGACGTGCGTGATCGTCTTCTTCAAGCCCAACAGTTGTACAAGAAACACTATGATAGTAAACATCGTGAGTTGCAATTTCAGCCAGGGGATTGGGTGCGGCTTCGGCTCTTGCGTCGTCATGCTGCATCATTAGTGATTCGCACCAACAACAAGCTGGCTCCGTGGTTCTATGGTCCGTATATGGTTCTGACACGCATAGGAACGGTGGCTTATCGCTTGGAGCTTCCCTCCCGTGCTCATCTTCACGATGTCTTTCACGTCAGCCAACTCAAGCCATTCCGTGGAGAGCCTCCAATCACTCCTCCCGCACTTCTGGAGTTACTGCATGGGCGCATTTGTCCAAACCGTCTGCAGTTTTACGTGCACGTTTATGCCGTGGCATACCTGGGGGGGGGGGGTTGGTTCAATGAGAGGGTCTCACGTCAACTGATGCTACTTGGGAACCAATCAACGAATTTCAGCAACGACGTTATCCATCCTTCCAGCTCGTGGACACGCTGTTTGACAAAGAGGGGAGAGATGTCATGTGGGGTAACTATTATACGCGAAGATCACGCAAGTTAATAGCCGGTCCAACCGGTGACCCGTCCGATCCGACTGGGACACGTCCGGTCCAACCGCTGTAGATGCTTCCGACTACCTCTGGTGTAGCCAAACAGCAGAGGTGATTCCATAGGTTTGCTATTAGAGATAGTTTCGGTATCCCTTCAGGATATGGCAGGTATTAGGTAAGTCCCTTCAGGACACTTAGGAATTAGGAAAGAGATTTGTATTCGGAAAGGATTGTAATAGAGTTCATGTTAGCTAAAAAGGGGGTAGCATCCACTATATAAGGATGTTGTGTAATTTCAGAACAAGCAATCAAGAAGTTTAGTTCCAAATCTCCCTCTCCAATTCTCTCGTACCCCAGTCTCTTGATGCGCCCTACCTCCAGCGCAATATCTTCCAGAAAGTCACGGCTCCAGGAAAGAAGCCGGGACCAAAGCCTTGTTGACCCAGCTCCCTGAGAGAACTCACACATTGTTTCTTCTCTAGTTACACGCAAGACGTTTTTTGTGCTACTGAAACTTCTGCAGCTTTTCTCCTCTTATTTATAGAGTCAAGGTGACCCCTCACATTACAAGCAAATTAATAGACCAATAAAATGCCCGACATTACTGCCCACTACCCCTAAGAAATGCTCCACTAACCACATGTAACCTCCCCACTAACTATCTTAATTCACTAACGCTACATGCAAAAACTAATTAAGTCAAGATTATAGCTAACAATTTCCCCCCTAATCTTGACAGGCCAACTCACCGTTGCGGATCGCCTGCAACCTCTTGCCACGCGCAGCGGCTTTCTACTTGTTGCCACACGCAGCGGCCTCTTGCATGACTCACCGCGCCATGACGGTCTTCAACACTAATATCTAAGAAGTTTTGTCTTCCCACTCGGCACGGATTAGCAACACAAACTCCCTTTATGTGTTGCCGAACCCATGCAACCGCTTCTCTAGAAGTTCTGTCTTCCCACTCGGCACGGATTAGCAACACAAACTCCCTTTATGTGTTGCCGAACCCACGCAACCGCTTCTCTACCATGTGGTGCACTCATTGAGGGACAGTACAGTCGCCCTCGCCACACGATCACTCTTGAGGAGCAATACATTCGCCCTCGCCATCAGCGACCGTGAACATGGGCGCCACCGCAGCCCATGCACCTGGCAGTTCTCTCCTGGAGACACGGAGGTGGACAGTACATTCGCCCATCTTGTCTTGCCGGTTGACGACGACGCTCCTTGATAGCATGTATTATTATTTTGGACACACGCCGTCTCCATTTTCACCGCTACCTCTTGGCCGCCACAACTTCGCCGCCGGTGACACAACTTGCCGACGTCTTTTTCTTCTACCTCAGCTCCGATTGTCTTTCGCCGGTAACACACAACTAGACGGCGACGGAGACTTTTACTAGAGCTTACACACATCAGAACTTGAACACCCCTACAAGAACTCATGCGCGCGCACATGCATCATGCACTGACTCACCCACATGCATGACCATGACATAAATATGCGCACGTATGTAACACACCTCCTACGTGCACAAATAAATAAATGACACATGCAACACTCCTACTGTGCCATATAGGACATGGCTGTGAAAACGGGCTCAGCGCCTCCGCGTCCACGCGTGCACCTTGCGCGCTGCCTCGGCAAGTGTTGCGCGGACACCGCTTCCGCTTCACTCACATCGTCGTTGCCGCACCCACATGCACCAGGGTGATGAGGATGCCGGGCGTCTTGTATAGCTGCATCGCGAAGGCCTCGCAAACCTTGATGCACTCGTCCTCCTTCCGCGCCCGGTTCACCTCCTTCATCGACACCGGTACCATGGTCGCGCGCCGACGACGCCAGTCTTGCGACTTCCGCCACCACCTGCTAGCTGCCATGTGCCACCACCATAGGAGCTCATCGCTCCATCATCGCCGCACCTCGCAGGCCGCCGACGCCACGCCACACCCCTGAGTTGCACCCGCCGAGAGCCGCCGTCACCCGACCGAGCCGAGCGCTGCCTAGCCACACCGCACGGCTTCTTCTCGCACCTTGTCTCCTTGAATCTCGCTCTGATACCAATTGTTGACCCAGCTCCCGGAGAGAACTCACACATTGTTTCTTCTCTAGTTACACGCAAGACGTTTTTTGTGCTACTGAAACTTCTGCAGCTTTTCTCCTCTTATTTATAGAGTCAAGGTGACCCCTCACATTACAAGCAAATTAATAGGCCAATAAAATGCCCGACATTACTGCCCACTACCCCTAAGAAATGCTCCACTAACCACATGTAACCTCCCCACTAACTATCTTAATTCACTAATGCTACATGCAAAAACTAATTAAGTCAAGATTATAGCTAACAATCCTCCCACGACCCATGATTATCCGATTCGTTCTTTAGGTCGTGACACTATCCAATTGGTCCAAAAAGATGTGTATTTTGACAAGTGCGCAAAGTATTAATTTCCAAGTAACATTTGCTATGGCCCATCTTCTAGAAAAAGTATTTGCATCAATCAAAAGGAAGGTGGAAACGTTCCCATTTCCCACAGTTATTAACGCTGGCAAAGCAATATCACCAGAGACCTGACCACTGGAAAGAAATTCTTCAAACTCTAAGCTAAAACAATAATGCAAAAAAGGACCTCCATGAACGGATGAACCTCAGGTATTATTGCACCATACTAAACTAACACCTTAAGCCCCGCTTGTTTTGCACAATTTAGCAGCAAAAAAAGAAAACCCAATTACTTATTATGGAAGCAGCTCTGAGCTGTCACATGGCAAGCAAGTCAACCCTTCACAGGGAAAAGAGATCCATATTGAGTGAGCAGTGGCACCAAGCAACAAAGTAAGACAGCAAGGATTCCCAGATATCAAGCTACTGAAGCTGATCGCAAAGAGATCTAGACATAAGATGCACAAATTTTTGTTGATGCTGCACTCGCTGTCATAATGAGCTCTCAAAAACTGAAATTTTCTCGTGGAATTGGATAACTATTTAGATTTTGACGAGCTGCAGGATCAATAACTTCTTTTTATGTTGAGAGAATTTCAGAAGCAGAACTGATTCAGTCACAACCACCGCAACGCAGTGATATCGACAAGGTAAAATCAAAAGTTCAAACTTGTCTACATGGCATGAACAATCCAGTTTCCAAAATCGCATGGAGCTCACTCTACAGCACACGGAGATCTAACACACCCATCCATTTCTCTACCCAAAATCCCCTCGGTCGCATACATTCCAGCAAGCTGAGAGCCGCCCCCCCCCCCAAGGGACATGGACGAATCAGGTCGGGTCGGCCTAGAAATCCCCCGTCGAAGTTAAGCTAAAAAAAGATATCCGCGGACTCGCCTGACATGTTCAGCCCAAAACTGAAGGGCAAAAAAAATAATCTAGAAGGGCAACCGAAGCCACAAAAAATCACCACAGCCACAAAATCCCCCCAGGGCAGCAGCCACTCACTCGGGGGGAGCGCGGGCCGGTGGATCTAACGCAAACGGGGTGGAATCCGGAAGGGCGGAGGTTCGGAACGGGGGGAGGGAGGCAGGAGGGGGGCTTGCCTTGTTGAAGAAGATTTGGCCGCCGGAGATGGCGATGTAAAAGAGGAGGTGGAAGTAGGTGACGGCGCCGTCCCGCCACGCCCCCCTCGCCGGCGTAGGCTGCAGCTTCCCGCCATTTCTCTCCATGGCCGGCTGCTTGGTTGCGTGGCGGGAGGGAGCTCTCCTTCGCGTCGCGCCGGTGCGTTGCGTGGCGGGACCACGACTCGACGATGATCTCCTCTTGCCGTTGCGATGGTCGGCCTCGACGTGGACTAGTAGTGGTTAGGAAAGGTGCATCGTGATTCGCGTGCTCCCACCACGAGGGAGGCAAGCCAGCATCCGGATCCGCTGCGATACGAATCAATGTGCAAACAATCTTACGCGACAGCATAAACACTAACAGGTACCGAAATAGTGAAATATTTAAGCTTAATTCTACCGCAGCAAAAACATTTTAGCCATTCATCTCCACCTTTAATTTTTGATTATAAAGATCGCTTGTAATGTCAGCGTACGATAGATCCTCTGCATGTATTTATTGCTGCACGAGGGGTCCACACACATGAGTTCTTGATCTGACCCCTACGAGCCAATATTCGCCGGTAATAAAGTTAAAATTTAGACAAGGTATAAATCTAACATCACACGGTAATATCACAGCGTGACATCCCTCGTATCTAGACTAGTTTTCACCAAACGAACAACGAGATTACCGTGCAATGCCAGGGGATGTCATTCCCTTGCCTAGCAGCCCAGTCAATTGACAGTATTATTTGATCGTTTGATGGGATCATCATCAATTGATCATGTACATTCATCCATGTGCACCGATATAAACAAAGGAGCTCTTAGGCCACATAGATGTTAGATGATATTATTCAATGTGTTACTGGCATAGGCCTGCATGTCATCCTTTGCGTGGATGATATTCTTTATGCTATGCCTTTTTCGATGACAATAAACTTTTTTTAAGGAAAGGAATAAAATAACTAATTTGCATTTACAAGTGGAGTAGCAAGTAGTAACTAAAAATAAGTAATAGCCATGTCAAAATCAAATAGGGGCAATTACCACGATAACCTTGATAAAACGTGAACTGCCAAAGACGCCATTGACTACGTTGCAAAGATAACTTCTTCTAGTAAAGAAAAAACATGACAGATCGACGATCTTCAAACACTCCAGGGTGGATTCAAGTGAGGCTTGAAGGATGCATAGGACACTGGGTCTGATTTTATTTTACTTTATTAAAACCCTTGTATATATAGATGTACACACTGTAGCATAAGTTCAGTGATCCTATATAAATGTGATTATATATATATATATATATGGTTATTTTTCTTCTAGATAAAGAGGTATTATCATACGATTTAAGCCATGTGAGTACTAAACCATTTTCCTATATATATATATATATATATATATATGAAACACTCATGTAGTTACTACATTTGCCTCGAGATTACTACACATTTTGTTTGAGGTTAAACCGTGGCACATAAGCTTGGAATTATAACTGGATCTTTAACAGAGAGGGCAAAGATTTCAAGCCATGGGCTCCATACCTTCCGGACACTATATTATTATTAGGGTTCCTACGACTTTGAAATTTTGTGTGTGTGTGTGAGAGAGAGAGAGACGCGCCTAACAATTAGGCCCAGCACGCGCCTAACTTGAAAGGATCAAAGGATGTTTCGGTCCCGGTCGTCTAGGCATAATGGAAAGGTGACAACATGGTCCACGAAGCATGATCTGGTTTGGGTCCAACTGATTTCCTTTTCCTTCTTGGGTTTGACGTGGCAGGCAAATCATGACATAATACAAAAGTATATCAGGTGTTGGGGTTCATAATGACAGATTAAAACCTTTTAATTTTGTGTTGTCCCTCGGACAGATCAACCAATCCATCTACAGTTCTACACCGATCTACTCTCTGGAAACTGCTGGTCAAAAAGAGAAGGCTGAATCAACCTTCCAGCCTCCATATGAACTGCATGACAAATCCTGAATGGAAATCAGCGATGGTCTCAAGAAATGTTTATCTCTGTGCTGATGGTCTCCTTGGTGGCTCCAGCAGGGTGGTCGGCACATTCCATCCTCAGCCTGAGATGCGCCGGCTTCATGAGGATCAGATCCCTTGCACCCTTGCGGTTCTCCATCAGGAGCTCGACGCCTGCGTGCTCCTCGCGGTCATGGCACCGGATGACCCTCTTGATCAATCCTTTCTGATCTCCGTGGCTGTCTTTCGTTCCCTCAATCTTCAGGTACAGCGCAGCAGAGGCCACCAGCTGCAACAAGATGTGACGATGTTATAATCTCTGATCTTGTCGCGCAAGTGCTTTTGCTCCATCGAACAGGAATAACGTTTTTAAGAGGAGAAGAATCGCACCTCACATGTCCCGGGGCTGACGTTAACTGCACAGGTGAAATGCACTCTTCTCTGGTGGTGGTAATTTTCGTCTGCAGGTTTATCATCAACATCATGCACAGTTGGTTCCTCAGGAACTTCAGAAAAAGCTAGGTTGTCTATCTCATCGTACCATTGCTGTGCTGTACCAACCTGATAGTATATGCATCCAGGGGAAAAAAATCCCGGCCGGCAAGGCGGTTACCGGCCAGGGTTCGGAATCCAAAATTCCGGCCGGTTTTTCGGTTTTGCAAATTCAAATTTTAAATTTTTAAATTCGACTGGTTTTTAATCAAATTTAAATGATTTTTATCCGGGGTTTTTCGGTTTGAACGGCAACCGACCGGTCCCGACCGGTTTTCTCGGGTTTTGCAAGTTCAAATTTCAAAATTCAAAATTCTGCTGGTTTTTAATCGAATTCAAACGATTTTTAATCGAGTTTTTTTTCATGTTTGAACGGTAACCCGCCGGTTACCATTCCGGGCCAGATGGCGGAAAATGCTCTGGGACCGGTAATTGGATCCATGTGTGCATCATCATGAAGGATTACCTCATTGCACACTAGGTCTGAAGTAACTTCACAACTAGAAAATATCAATGCCTAAAGAAGAAATAATTTACTTTACCTTTTCAGTGGTTATGTCTGTGTTGGACCCGGATTTTCTAATCCCGAATCCTCTGGTAAAATACTGTCCTACTCTCTGGATCAGTAGGTAAAACTCACAGGTTCATTGCTGAATCATTTCATACATAACGTGAATTAAGTCATTCAAATATAAACAGACATCAGAGTGACATAGACCACGTCGGGTCGAGTTTTACATAAGGGCCACCAGGCAAAATTGATTACATCACATAAAAGCACGTAGCTACAGCGGAAGCAAAAGAGGGGATATGGCTCATCTCCCACAGGCAAGCGGCTGGGGTGACCTACGTACGACTTATATTATCAAAGGATTGGGTAATATTGGTTGTACACAAATACCGACAAGTCCACTAGACTAGGGCGAGACCTAGACTACAGAATCTAGACTATTCTTCAGGGTTGCCTTGGCTATCGACTTCGGGATCCTCGTAGTATGCGTAGTCTCCTTGATCCAAATCATCTTGAGGGTTTGGGGGAGCGAGAGTGAGCACAACCACCGTGCTCGCGAGTCAACACACAGTATGCAATAGTATACATGCAAGGCTTAACAAAGATGGCACATGTTCTTTTATTTGCTAAAGCAACATTTTCAAATATCATAATTACAAACTCCCACGACTTAGCATTTTAAACAAATTGCATTTTACGACTTAGCATTTTTAACAAATTGCATTTTATTAAAGAGAGTAAGTGCAATATTAAATAACAGTAGAGGTTCCCTCCATCGGAACTCTACACATGCATCATTTTGTTGTACCTCCGCTCCTCAAGACCACTGAGCTCGACTGCTCAGGAAAAATCCAACCTCAGGCTAGGTGAGCCGTCCTAGTTGTAATCCACCCACAAAGGTTTTTGAAATAGAACTAACTCAAGTTAAGATCCCACGTCCGCCTATGACCGTAGGCGCGACTGTTTAAACGGTTTATACTCTGCAGCTGTTGTACACTGTACCCATAAGAGATAATCATACTCGTTACCCCACATTATTCCTTAGTCATGTAGTTGAGCGATCGTCACAGTAACATTTTAAACTATCTTACCCCTTCCGTCATCTCACCTCTATGGCCAATTCCATAAGTTGTGTGGGATGTTCACCACAACGACTAGCGCAGCTGGCCCCGGCCACAACGACTAGCGCAGCTGGCAACTTCACCCTCCCTGGTGTCCCTTCCAAACATTCTCTGCTTGTTTGTGGGATGACATTCAGGGTTCAATAATTTTACTAAGTCAAGTTGCACTTTGCAGACTTGCAGTTGTACTTGTTTTACACAGGAGGCCATGACAAGATTAAATCCTTAATTCATCTGGACGGTTCATACCACATTCCACACATTCTCGTGCTACATCCACACCCACCACTCTTTTCATCCGCCCAGATGTGGTACTAGCAAGTTATTTAGGGTTTTGGGGAGGAAAACCAATTAACACAACACGCTAGTCATTTACATCCAATGACTGCCCAAACCACTTTCATGATTAAAAGATGATGAACGGGACACATACATTGCCCCGATACTTAAGCAAGACTAGCATGTCGCTTAAGTACAACCTACCATGGATATCAAGGCGTCGCCTAAGTTAAGTGACGCTTAGGTGGTAAGGCGGTCGGCAGTGCGTTGCCTCGCCGTCACCTTGCCATGGATCCTTGAGGCGTCCGCTCAAGGATAAGGCGTCTCCATAGCGTCTCCAAGGCGGCAGAAAGCGTCCGGAAGCTCCAAGGCGACCGCCATAAGAAGGGGTGGAGGAGATATAGAGACGGGAGTCACGGGATGAGGGGGCAAGCACAAACATGTAGCCACGTGAGTGAAGCCGAAGGACCGAAGACCTAGCGTCGCCTCCATCCGCGGCCTCCATCCCTGAAGCGGCGCGCCGGCGACCATCTGTTGCGCCACCGTCCTCTGCGATGTTGATCCAGGTTTGCTCCATAGTCCATCCCCTCCCTCTCGGCCTCCACCTCCACCTCCACCTCCTCTCCCTCCCTCCCTCCTCCCCGTCTCCCCCTCCCTCCCCGGTCTCCACCTCCACCTCCTCCTCCTCCCTCCCCCGGCTTCCCCTCCCATTCTGGTCTCCACCTCCGGCGGCGATGCGGGGAGAAGGGAGGGAGGGAGAGGCCGGCGGGGAGAAGTGGGAGCCGGGTCGCCCAGGTCGCCATCGAGAGCGTCGGCGGAGTCAGTGGAGCCGCGGAGGAGAAGGGAGGGAGGAGGAGGCGAGGAGAAGGGAGGGGGCGGCTGTCGGGAGCGTCAGCGGAGTCGGCGAGGAGCCTGTGCGTTGGTCGGTTGGTGGCGTCGCGCGAGCGACTGAGGCACTGAGCGCAGCGGAGTCGGTCGTCGCTTTATGCTCTTTGAGTCGGGCTACGGGTCTTTACCATCAGGCTTGAATCTTGTTGAAGCCGATTGTCTTTGAATCTACTGCGATTATTATTTCTATGATTCTATCTTTGTATTGCAGAAGCAAAAAAAAATGGCAAGTGCAAGTGCAAGCAAGGATAGAAATCCTCACCGCAGAATCACGCCATTCTGGCAGAAAACCGATTTCTGGCGGTGGCCGGATTTGAAATCCCGCCGAGTTTTCCCGAGTTTACAAATTCAAATTTTGAATTTTGAATTTTGGTTGATTTTAAGCAAATTTAAACAAAATTCGACCGAAGTTTTCTCCGAGAAAACCAGAATCGACCGGTTATCATATCACGGCCGTACGGATTCCTACGGCCGGTTTTCAATCCCTGAGTGCAAGTATTGCAGCATCCGAGGCCGGGTATGATCCAAAGACCGATCCAAAACGGAAGGTGAAGTCTAATGATCCGGGATGGAAATATGGCTATTGGCCGGAAATTGGCAACCGAGATAAGGTGATATGTATCCTTTGTAACACCCCAAGTACAGGGGGGATTAAAAGGCTGAAGGAGTATCTCGCGGGTAGCTATTCAGATGTGGTAATGTGTCCCAATACTACCACAGAAATCAGGAAAGAGATGGGAGATTATTTAGAAAAAAAACAAGAGAAGTAGGCCAATCTTCCTAGACGATGACGATGATGATGATGAAGGGGGAGGTCAAGATGTGGGCATTGGGTCCCAAGATCAAGACTCCACTGTGAAGCCAAGTTCAAGGACAGCCGCCAAAAGAAGGCATTGAGTTAGTCTTTGTGCATCATCATTTGGTTGTGAGCGAAATTGGAGTACCTTTGAATTTGTGAGTCAATTTGTAGCTTCTTTGTGTTTATTTTCATCTACTCAATTTGTAGCTTATGCCTTATATGTGCTTACTAATTTCAGCAAGTTATTAATTCATTTTATTTGCTTTGTTTGCCATTTGTGCTTTTGTAGATGCATACAAAGAAAAGGAACCGGTTACTACACAAAAAGATTGAATGATTTAGTCCTTGTTGCATACAACTAGAAGATGAAAACAAGGTTTCAAATGAGGCGGGATAAAGCGGGCAAAAACTATGACCCTTTGGTCATTGAGGATTTTGATTGGGACAATTAATGGACTGACTCATTGGTTGTAGCACCTCAAGGTGGTCGTGAGTGTGACCTTACATGGGATGATGTTGATGAAGCCATTGGCGCATCACGCTCGCTTCGAGGTCGCAATCTTGCAAGGCAAGCTAACATGTATAGTCATGGTGAGACTATGAACTACCAAAGGCGTGCAAGATCTACAACTATGACGGTTGAAGAAGATGGCTTAGATGAGCAAGAGCAAGGCTCGGATTCGGGCAATGAAGAAGATGATGAAGAAGATCCACATGATGAGGCGGATGTGAGCGATTGTGACGAAACTCCCAATGCTACCGAAGATAGTGGAGAAAATGTGGATGCTACCAGCAATCTCAATGAGTTTGACGATGGATACTGAGAGATGAGAGTAGGGATGGCAATTGTGCCCGATTACCCGCGTGCCCGCGGGCGAATACCCTAATGGAGGCGGGTGTGAGCGCCTTTCTTTGCCCACGGGTATGAAAACGGGCACAATTCCATACCCATCGGGTAAACGGGTATGGGCATGGGTAAGGTCCACCTGCACTTCGCTTCACCCGACACCGTGATCTACCCACATGTGTAAGAAACTATGTCAATTTGTATTTGTATTTTATTTGTTAAACTTGATTAGTTGTCTTGTCGAACATGATATGTAAATTGTGATGAACTTTATTAGTTGTTGAATGTGTGATGCACTATTGATGTGTGAATTATGATGAACTTGATGTATGCATTGCTCGTGGGTAACGAGCATGTCTGTGAGCGATGGGTACCACGGCGGTGATGCATTATTCATGGGTAACGGGTATGCCGTGGCGACGGTACCATGAGCGACGGGTATGGGTGAGATTTTTCGCCCGTCGTCCTTCGCGGGTATACCCGTGGGGGGAATTCGGAGTCGCGGGTACGGGTATGGGCGAGCACTACCCGTACCCGCCGCGCCCGATTGCCATCCCTAGATGAGAGCGTTGGACTATGCTACTTTCGTATTGTGGACTACTATTATGTCATTAGACTACTCTAAGCTTGTGGACTTATCACCTATGTTATTTGTGTAAACTTATGTCGCTTATGTTGTGCTTGTTAATTTGTTATGTTGCTCATATTTAATTCTCAGATTCACTTAATTGTTATTGTGAACTTATGTTGCATTGTTGTTCATTATTCATGTGGCATGTTGCTTGGGAGAATTGAAGAGATGAGAGATTGCCAACAAGGTATGTCACTCAATCCGTATTTACTCAATTAATTGGAACACAATTTGTATCTATTACATTTATAACAAACTATATGTTGAAACTTGCAAGGGGGTGGATACTACATGGGAGAAGAGCAATTGGAAAGGGGGGATGGATGCTATATGACCTCAAGAATTGGCAACAACAAGATACTTGTGCTGCTGAAATGCTTGTTTTATTCACTGCCTTAACGCCTTAGGACGAGAGTAAGGCGTCGCCTCGCCTCACGCCTTACCGCTTAAAAGGTGCGAGGGGGTGGGTCGCTTCGCCTCGCCTTACCGCCTTAATAACCATGCAACCTACGTTAGTATTTATCACATATTTACTAGGGTGACATGGAATGAGGGATTCAAATTATCAAAGGATGGATAATACGTAATTAATCATCAAATGAGTGTTTAACTACCTTAAGCTTTAACATACATTTGATTACAAAATTAAAGCATGCAACTTTGATATTTTAAATAAACATAATTTGCATAAAATGTAGGCTCGAAATGATCAAAGTATTGACTCGCCTTGGTTAAAGGCAACAGGGTCTTGGTACTCTTGAGCTTAGTCGAAGTGGAGGTCTCCTGCGTCTTCGAACCCTAATCGAACGAAAGTACTGGAAAAAAGCACAATAACAGAGAGAGCAAATAAATACCAAACTCACAATTAATGAACTCCAAATTGAACAAGACCAGTGCCATTAGCAAGATCTTGATTTTATAAAATTTTAGAAACAAGTTTCATAATTTTTGGAGTTATAAAGAAAAAGATATGAATTTTTGGAAGCTTTTCAATGAAATTTTTAGTTGAAAACAAAATAAAAAAAACCAAAAAAACGAAGGCTGACACGTGGCACGGCTACTGTGCACAGTCCACGGCACTGTTGCGTGGACCGGAGGCACCGCGCCGGTTCACGAGACCACAGGTCCACAAAACAGCGCCGCAGGCCTACCTGTCAGCGAGACAGCACGGGGCGGGGCCTACTGGATCCACGCGACGCCTCACGTTCTCCGCCGCGCGAAGAACGAGAGGAGGGAGAGACGAGGCGGGGAGAGGGGAGAGAGCGGGAGACGCGCGGCGGGAGCTGGAGGGAGGGAGAGAGAGAGGCGACGCTGGAGCGAGGGCCGGAGAAGGAGAAGGAGGCGGGGCGGAGGAGGCAACGGCGACCGAGGCGGTGACGGCTTCAAGGAGAGGGAGAAAGCGAGGCTGGAGGCGAAGCACCGGCGACGGCTCGGGAGGCGAAGCTACGACGTCGAAGACGAGCGGAGGAGGTGAAGGGGTGGAGGGGAAGGAAGGAGAGAAGGCCCAGCTTTTATAGCCAGGGCGAGGGTGAGGAGAGTAGAGAGGCTTGGACGCACGCGCGAAGTGCGAGGTCGGCCATAAGTGCCTGCGCGCGGAGGCGACCGGGCGAAGCAGGGGGCGGCAACGGGGATTGGCGAGGAGGGGTGGCGATGGGGACAAGAGGGGATGGAGCTGCAGTCGAGCGGAGTAGAGGGTGGCAGAGGAGGAGATTGGCGAGGAGGGGCGGTGGCGTGCGCGCACGGGCGAGGCGGTGAGGGCGGCACCTTGGGCCGAGGCGGGCGGAGAAGAACCAGGCCGGGTTGGGCGGAGGAGAACCGGGCCGGGACAGGCCCAAACCGAGGTTAGGGTTTGAGATTTGAATCTTTGCAAACTTGATTTTGAAATTGAATGCAAATTTTTTGAGTTTGAAATCTTCCGGAAACTGAGGATGTTACAGTATGGTCCATCAGATCCAGAAATCTCAGCACCAGATCCCCTTACTTGGCGCCAAATACAGCTCTCAACCAAAGGTGCTGCAAGTTCGGTATCAACTGGGATGTCTACAGAGACCTTGATATTGCAACTTCCTGTTAAATTGAGCACCTCCGGTTACACAGCTATCTTAACTGAATCCCGTACTGCAGTGCAACGTGCCACCAGTAGAGAAAAATAATAAGCAGAGCTCCTCTCAAAATTATGCACCTGAGTAACTTACAGTTAATTCTCATGATTATTCGAACTGTAAGGTTCGTTTCAAATTTGGAAGTTTTGTATCATGCAGTTGCAGTACAGGATTAGATAGCTCCTATTTTTTCTTCTGCTGTTAACTCAAAAGCATTTGAAATTGAAGGCACAGCAAGTTACCAGAAAAGCAGAAAGCAGCGACATTCTAATGAATAACAAAAATGCTGAAGTCTTGAAGACCACACAATATTAAACTTGTCGTGCCAACAATAGGAGAAAAGGTAGTATTATGCATCAAATTAAGGCCATAGCTTTAATTAAAGGCTTCAAACTTGCAGGCTGGTTTGTGGTAAGCGCAGTCAGATATGGTCATGTGGCACAAATGCAATCAATAACAAGCAGCTACTATTAAATTTATCAATTACCCGGGAGCACATTTACTTGACGGATATGCTCTTGAAATTGTCCAGTTGAATGTCCCCTGCAAATTCATTACAAGATGATGATAAAGGAATGCCAAAACAATGCAACATGCAGACTTTTATAATCAGCAAATCAATTTCCATGCTCAACATACGTGATGAACATATGAATGGAGAATCAGCAGCTCACCAGGTTGATACTCTCTCAAGACGGCAAACAAACCAATATGGCAACCCAAGGACCCCAAATTTCGTAAAATGAATATTTGAGGTGTCCTTGGTATCCAAGTCATGCTTCAGAACACTTTGACCATCTTCAAAGAAAAGAAAAGGAATTGGAGTCATTTATGGTATGATTTGACTCGGAATGAAAGCCCTAATATCAATAACAGATTATAGATCAACCTGTATCACAGAAGACAATGTACTTCTGAAATCTTGATATTAATGATACAAGTTCATTGCAGGGGATCTTCTCCAACAGATTAGAATGTTCTTTATCACTTGAAGACCAATTCATGGGCATATCCTTAAGGAGGGCACACCTCTCATTTATCATATGTTTGTTAGAGATATATATGTATAGTTGTGTTATTCCCCATTGTTATGAGGGGTTATTTGCATATTGTATTTGTCTATATATACTGGCCCATTGGCCACCTGAGAATACAAGTTGCTATTCCTAACATGGTATCAGAGCCCATTAGGGTTACCTCTCCAGGACGCACAACTCGTCCTCTCCTCATCTGACCTAGCCGCCGTCGGGCTTGCCGCTTGCCGTAAGCCTCCTCCGAGTCCAAGCCGCTGCCGCTGGATCTGCTCTCCCTGCCGTCGCCGACGCCTCCAATCGACGCTCGACCGCTGCCGCGACTCCCTGCCGTCACCGCTCATCAAGTCGCGCCGTCTTGGCCGCCGCTCTGCTTCTCGGGCAGAAGGCCTTTTTCTTGAAGCCGACCCGTGCGAGCCGGTCGTTTTAAAGCCGGCCGAGGAAAAAAAAAGGCGGTCTAACCGCCGCGCCGTCCAGCGCTGCCTACCAATGGGCACCGTTTCCCTCCCTCGCTGCCCGGTGATCTTCGATGGTGTTAATTACACCAATTTCGTGTCTCACATGCGCATCCACATGCGTGGTCTTCGTCTCTGGGGCATCCTCTCTGGCGATGTCACCTGCCCGCCTTGCCCTACTCCTCCGACGGAGACTACGTTTGTTGCGCGCCCTCCGAAATGACAAAGGTCTTGCCGAGGTCAGCTTCAACCTTCTTGATGAGAAGGTTGCCTCTGCCTACCAAGAGGTTCTGGATTCCTACATGGATCGATTGACCGCCTATACTCAGTGGTGTGATGACGACGCTCAAGCTGCTGTTGTCTTCATCGCCAGTGTCCAGCCTCAGTTTTCTTCTAAGGTTGTGGGACTCCTTTCGGCTGTCCAGATGTGGACCCACCTTCGTCAGCGCTACGAACCCTCTGGAGATGCTCTCTATCTGTCAGTGGTTCGTTGGGAGCACTCTCTTCAGCAGGGTGATGCTACTGTTGACGCCTTCTACGCCGAGTTCTGCATGCAGCGTTAATCGGACTCTCTTCGCGACCGCCGTTTGTCGCTCCTGTTCGTCTTTGCTGGTCATGCGTCTTGACACAGAGTTTCAGCGTATCTACGAGTTCCTTACTCGCCTTCGTCCTGAGTTCGAGCAGAGGCGTGCCCAGCTTCTTGCACGCCACCCTCGTGTCACTCTCTTGGAGGCTCTTACTGAGATACGCGCAGAGGAGACTCGTCTGAGTGGTGCTGGTCTGATGCCACTCTCCTCCATGCTCGCCGCTTGTACACCTGCTACACCGACTGCTCCACGCTTGATTACACCGCTCCTCCGTGGCCGCCAGGTGGTGGTGGCGCCTCCATCCGAGGTGGTCGTCCTCATTGCTCCTCTTCGCGACAAGGTCGGCCACATTAAGTCTCGATGATATAAAGCGGCGCATCTTTCATGTCGTTCTTCTCCTAGCACCGCACCGGTGCTTCTACATCAACGTCTCGCATCGACTCCTTGGCAGCTTTCTCTCAAAGCGGAGATAGCCGACTTCGCCGCCGCTTGCCGCTTGAGTTCTCCTCGACAGTTACGCTCTCGACTCTTGAGCAATGAGAAACCATCTCCTACACAGTCAGGTACCTCCCCATGGATTCTTGATTCAGGAGCATCATTTCACATGACTTCTGATTCCTCCACTTTATCTTTTATTACACCTCTTAATTCCCCTGTCAATGTTCTTACTGTCTCTGGTCGAGAACCTCTTAGCAACTCATCCTTTCATGTTCCTTCAGTTGCTCATGTTCCTCGTCTAACCATGCAGCTTCTTTCTGCTGGACAGATTACTGACCTTGGTTGTCGGGTCATTCTTGACTCTGACTCTTGTTGTGTTCAGGACCGCCACACAGGGGCTCTGGTTGGTTATGGCCCTCGGCGCCTTGACTCACAAAGATCTCAGGAGCTTGACTAGCTTCACCTTCCTTCCGCCGCCACCGCCGCCGCCTTTCCGCTCGCCACTTCGCCTACCGACTCTTTCCAAAGAAGGGCACCATTGTCTTGGTCATCTGTGTGGATCTCGTTTGTCATCTTTAGTCCGTTGTGGTCTTCGGGTCCATCTCGGAGATGTGACTTTAGATTGTCGTACGTAAGTTAGGGAAACAGATTCAGCTTCCCTATCCTCATAGTGAGTCTGTGTCTCAAATGACCATTTGATCTTATTCATTCAGATGTTTGAGTCGGCTCCTTCCTTTCGAAAGGGGGCCATCGATATTATATTATTTTTATAGATGATTTCTTTCGCCACACTTGGATATATTTCATTTCTTCTCGTAGTGAGGCCCTGTCTATCTATAAACAATTTGCTACTATGGTTCGCACATAGTTTTCCACTCCTATTCGTGTCTTTCGTGCTAACTCTGCTGGCGAGTACCTCTCTCGTTACCTGCGCAGCTTTCTTGCTGAGCAGGGCACCCTTGCTCAGTTCTCTTGTCCTGGTGCTCATGCTCAGAATGGGTGCGCTGAGCGTAAGCATCGTCACCTCCTTGAGACGGCTCGTACCTTGTTGCCGCCTCTATTCCACCTCACTTTTGGACCAAGACCGTTTCCACTGCCACCTATCTCGTCAACATTCAGCCCTCTTCTGCTCTTCAGGGTGGAGATCCCAATTGAGCGTATCTGCGATCTTTCTCTCCCAGTTGAGCGTATCTGCGATCTTTCTCCAGACTACTCTGTCCTTCGTCTGTTTGGCTGCGTTTGCTACGTTCTCCTTGCACCTCGAGAACGCACCAAACTGACGGCTCAGTCTGTTGAGTGTGTTTTTCTGGGATACAGTGCCGAGCACAAGGGCTATCGGTGCTGGGACCCTGTTGGTCGACGGATGCGGATTTCTCGGGATGTGACTTTTGACGAGTCTCGTCCCTTCTACCCACGTCCTGCCTCTCCTTCGGTTTCCTCTGTGGAGTCCCTATCTTTTTTTACTTTTTCAGATACACCCATCTTTGTCCTGCCCTCGTCCACCCATCCCACTGAGTCTCCACATATACCTCTTGAGGCCTCTCCGCCGTTGTCGCCGCCTACTTCGTCGCTTGCGGCTCCTCAGACTCCTCCCACTCTCTTTCACACTCGTCGACCTCGTATCGAGGCTCTTCCAGATGAGCCATCTTCCCATGATGTTTCATCTTCTCCTGATGCTCCATCTTCCCCCGATGGGTCATTATCTCCTCGCTACGGTCTCCGCGATCGTCAGTCGATTCGGCCTCCTGCCCGTTTTGGTTTTGCTGGTGCAGCTACCCATGAGCCTGTCTCCTACCGGGATGCTGTTACTCACCCTGAGTG
Source organism: Hsuehochloa calcarea (assembly GCA_036346395.1). Classification (NCBI taxonomy): domain Eukaryota; kingdom Viridiplantae; phylum Streptophyta; class Magnoliopsida; order Poales; family Poaceae; genus Hsuehochloa; species Hsuehochloa calcarea. The sequence continues at coordinate 12,306,457 of CM070609.1, forward strand.
GCAGCATGCCATGGCCGAGGAGATTGCTGCTCTCGAGCGTACTGGTACTTAGGATCTTGTCCCTTTTCCATCTCACTCTCGTCCCATCACGTGTAAGTGGGTCTATAAGATTAAGACTCGCTCTGATGGCTCTCTTGAGCGCTATAAGGCGCGTCTTGTTGCTCGTGGCTTCCAGCAGGAGCATGGTCGTGACTACGACGAGACTTTTGCTCCTGTGACCCACATGACCACTGTCCGCACTCTTCTTTCAGTGGCGTCTGTTTGCCATTGGTCCGTTTCTTAGCTTGATGTCAAGAATGTCTTTCTTAATGGTGAGTTGCGTGAGGTGGTCTACATGCATTCGCCACCTGGGTATTCTGCTCCTGAGGGCATGGTCTGTCGTCTTCGTCGCTCTCTCTATGGCCTTAAACAAGCCCCTCATGCTTGGTTTGAGCGCTTCTCCTCAGTGGTCACTGCTGCTGGCTTCTCAGCTAGTGATCATGATCCTGCTCTTTTTGTCCACACTTCGTCTTGTGGTCGGACTCTTCTTCTTCTATATGTTGATGATATGATCATCACCGGAGATGATTCTGAGTACATTGCCTTTGTCAAGGCTCGTCTGAGTGAGCAGTTCCTTATGTCAGATCTTGGTCCTCTTCGTTACTTCCTTGGGATTGAAGTTACTTCCACTCTAGATGGTTTCTTTATGTCCCAAGAGAAGTATATTCAGGATCTTTTTGATCGCGCTTCTTTCATCGATCACAGATCGTTGAGACTCCCATGGAGCTCAACGTTCATCTCCGGCCTTCTGATGGCGAGCCTCTTTCTGATCCGACTCGCTATCGTCATCTTGTTGGGAGTCTTGTCTACCTTGTTGTTACTCGTACGGATATTACTTATCCAAATCCACATTCGAGTCGATTCGTCTATGCTCCCTCTCAGTCCACTCATACCACCTTCTTGAGTTCTGCGATACCTTCGTGGGACTATCTCTCGCCTCTTCTTTCCACACTCCATTTCATTCTGACTTGACTTATTTGAATGCTACTTGGGCGTGATCCATCCGATCGCGGTCTATCTCTCTTCGTGTTTTTCTTTGTGGTTCTCTCATTGCCTGGAAGACGAATAAACAGATCGCAGATCCGCTCGAGTCGCAGAGGTCGAGTTACGAGCTATGGCTCTCTTGACAGCAGAGATTACATGGCTACGGTGGTTACTTGAGGATTTTGGTGTTATTGTCACTACACCAACTCCTCTCTTGTCGACAAGATCAAGTGCTATCGAGATGTTCAGTGACCTGTGAAGCATGAGCTCACCAAGCATATTGGTGTTGATGCTTCCTTCATGAGGTCTTGTGTGCATGATCAGGTGATTGCTCTTCAGTATGTGCCTTCCGAGCTTCAGATAGCGGATTTCTTCACGAAGGCCCAGACTCGAGCACAACACAGCTTTTACCTCTCCAAACTCAGTGTTGTTGATCCACCATGAGTTTGAGGGGGGGTGTTAGAGATATATATGTATAGTTGTGTTATTCCCCATTGTTATGAGGGGTTACTTGCATATTGTACTTGTCTATATATACTGGCCCATTGGTCACCTAAGAATACAAGTTGCTATTCCTAACAATGTTGACATGACACCATTACTTCAGCTCTACCTTCGCATGACTTTAACTCCTCAATGAGCTAGAAAAATTAAGTCTAACAAGTGTGAAAAATTAAGTCTAACAAGTGTAACAGAAGAATTCATACTAACCTCTTCCAGTATCCTGTTTTTCACTAGTTGACATGCTCAGGATCCATGATGTTTCAAAGCTGCAAAACAGCAATACGATAAGAACTAAGAAGCATCACCTAATAACTTAATAGTCAGGTCAATAATGTCCCAAACAGGAACCAGCAATACTTGGCCTGTGGTACATTGCGTGTGTATGCATCATTTAAAACTAAAAATATAACATAGAATTAACTATTAAGCACTACTATCCTTAGTTGAACATTAATAAAACATGCAGTATGTTTCACTGATATCTGATGTTCTCACTCACATGAATAAAAAGAATGACAGCAGGTAAGGATTTGCAGAAATATCATTGAGCCTCACTATCAGCATTATTAAAAAAAAAAAGAATCACGTTGAACTGTACATATTTACAACATGTCAAGCCCCAAATTGAATGATGGGTGCAACATAGGAAGGGTGCATAAAATGCATGAGATAAGTCAAATTTCAGATGATGCTAAACAGCTAATTGAAGGATTATGTGAAAATCCACTCTTAATCGAATTGATATTTATAAAGGACAAGATGGAGGGGGTGAGAAGAGGCGCATACTTGCGGTCTGCTACTAACAAGTCATCCTCTGAAATTTGTAGCAAATGCCAAGGAAATGCTACTGAGTCTGCATCAAAATCTTGAATATTTGAATTAACTTCCTTTCTCAAACCAAGCTTATCAATAATCCAATTCCAGATGCCACTGCTTCTTTTACTAAAGAGTGGATAAACTGTCTCTAAAACCCTTCTTCCCAAATCTGCTTTTCTAACCGCATGATTCTGCAAAAAGAATCAGAAAGGACAGCTAATGAGATAATTCTTTAGCACATGACTGTTGTGGGTAATTGTAAATCTTTGCAAGTACAAGATATAGGAACAACAGAAACACTGTAATTTACACCTTATGGATATTTACTACCACCTTACTTGTTTATCTTAATCTATTACATGTATGAAATAAAGAAATCTGTAGACACTAGACAGTGAAAAGGGCATTCTTGTCAAACAGAATAAAAAAGGCAACCAATTATGGATAATTACCTCCGAATCAACAATATATAGACAATCTTCGGCAGCATGATAAAACGATGCAGCTGGGTGCAAGAACTTGGCGGATTCAAATTCACCATCATCAAAGCCCGGGGAGGATCCAATCTGCAAACAAATGGCAATCCATAATCCAGAAAGGCCGCAGGCCTGCAGCCTATACGGATAAGACTTGAACCCAAGGGAAACAGCAAGTCATGCTTACACAATCTAAAATCATCCCATCGCTCTTGCTAATGATGATCCTATGGTGGTTACTGTCTGAGATAAAAATGTGATCGCCATCTTAATCAACTGATAGTCTGATACGCATGCTGCAGTATATTAAATTGTAGATTACCACTTCTGGATTGCAAAAACCAAACCTTGTAAATTGTAATTAATTTCAGTGTCCACTTGTTATAGTTAGGCTGCAAATATAATGTTTTAAGTATAAGTTACAGTGTTACACGAAAGGAGAAGGTGCAACTAAGTACCTGGATGACAAAGAAACAAGTTTCTGAAAGAACCCACATATGGTTCTTTGACAACCTCTTCTTTCTGCCAAGAAACTCTTGATTCTAGAACATTTTCAGAAGGTTCTGCATTCAACGTACTACATCCCTCAATGCCTGCAATCAATAACGATTTGGAGGGTTTAAAAATATTAGCAAATGCGAGGAGCATCCGACTTTCCAAACAACATTGCAGAGAAGCTTAAGAGGTCAACAAATATGGACAAGCAAAATAGCAATTATAGCATTAAAAATACAGCTAATGCTGTTCAGATTTTACCCTTGATCATGATCTCAAGCTCCTCATCGCACTTTGAGAAGAGTGCATGGTCCTTAGAACCTTCAAATAGCAAGTAGCAAGCACCATTTGTCATCTGAACACTCATCAAAAGAACAGTTCGTGTTTTAACCAAGTATTTGATACAATAACAAAACACACACAAAGAAATGGAATACTGATCTTCAAAGCTCTTATGGAGAGTGGGAGACAGATAACAAAGGTCCATGGTACAAAAACTAACCAACTTCAGGGGGTTTCATTTATTGAAATAAATCACTAAAGAGTAAGCATGCATTAATTTAATCCATATAGATCTCCAAAATCTATCTGACATATATTCCGTTATTCATGTCACTATATTACTACAGCATGAAGTTTTGTTTCACAAGTCACAACTTCAATTATGATTTTTGAAAACATGTCTAACGCTAACAAAATGGATCATCTCAAAGTATATCCATAACATATTCAACGAACTGGATAACTTGGATTCTCCTAGTGAAGATGGAATAAAACATAGCAAACACATCATATAAAATAAAATATACGAAAACTCTGCATCATAAATGCTTATTGATCAAAAAAGCATTTCCAAACTTCACTAGTAACATGAAAATTGCAAGGATATGTGCCTTACATTGGCAAAGTCTTTGTCTGACATCAAGATAGGAAATGTAATGTACTCCTTCATTATTGTACGGATTGCTTGCCTTTGAGCAGCTAAGGAACTAATACCACTCCCATGTTGCATAGCAAAAACATTCATACGTGGGTACCTACATGGGAAGATATTAGAAAAATTCAAGATTTTGACAAAGTTAGAAGCCGGGAAGTTTTTACACAACTACCTCTGTTGAAGATACTTCAATCTTTCAAAAGCGGGTGAATGTTTGCTGTGGATGTTTAATGTTTCACAAGGTTGATACAAAAAACAAGATATACTACTTCTTGATTAAAGGTGCTCCAAATGCCATTCATGGCGTTCAACCAACAATGGTTTTGTCCTGCATCACAAAAATAAAGCAAGGACCGGCACATTACAATTCATTACATCTAGGAATAGCCAAAACTATCATTGTTCTGTAATTTGTATCATATACAAGTTCATTTCATCTTTCAAAAGAAGTTCAAAAATAACTATTGCAATCATATCCATCAAATGATGAAATGACAAGACTCTTGGGGTATTGAACAATAGTGAGGGCCATCACTTTCATCAAGCATTACGAACATTATTGAAAAGAATCCTCCCCTTTGTGAATTGTTGACACACGAATATTAACAAGAGCATAATTGTCCTCCATAACCAGCAAGCTAATTAGGCAGACGCAATGGCAGAGTACTCGAACTAAGGTTTAGTGGAATGTGTTGGGCTTGCAGTAAGCTATGGCTCTCGATTGAAATGAGTTTTCGCCGAAGCGTACAGTCAACAAATGAAAGCATATTATGGTTACATATTTTACCTTCCTGTCTCCCAAACGCGGATTTGATGAAATGTAAGAGTTCAGACTGCGAGGCGGGAGTGTTAGGCTCACCTGAGGCGGTGGCCGTGGAGCTCCCGGAGCTGTGAAACAGAAGCGCGGCTTTGTTGAGCAGTCAGTAGATAAGAAGCTAGAGAGGCGCGTGATGCGAATATCTACCTCAAAGCGGCGTGGTACACCGCCCTCGTCGCAGCCGTATTCGCCGCATGCTGCCGCCAAGGAGGCCGGGGGCACGGAGGGACCCAAACCAAGTGCACAGGCTTCTGCTGCCACCGCTGCTCGTGGCGGAAGCGCCGTATCCCAAGGGCTGCTTCGGCCGGAGAGGTGCCACCGGAGAGGAGGAGGAGAGCAGCGCCGCGGTGGGATCGCGGCGACGCCTGAGGCCACGTAGCGCCACGGCCGAAGCCTGCGCCATCACAGCCGTCGTCTTCTCGCGGGGCGGTGTCAGATCACGGGGTGGGGCGGCGGGAGAGGGAGGTAGGGTAAGTGGGGAAGACGAGTCGAGTTGTTTGGTTTTAGGTGGGCTGGAACATCGGGCTTTATATTGGGCCATGATTTACATGGGCTTATACGATGGGCCTTTCAGGTCTTTTGGGCTTTACGCAGATGGGCTGGCGGCACAGAGCATCTGAGTATTTTGGGCTTTTTTCTTTTCTTGAACAAGAGCAATTCTCATCGTCTCGTTAAGAGAAAATATGTCACTGATAACTGCATGATTAGCTCGTTTGCGAGGTGAGGCTCTGCGAATATTTAAAATTATTCAATAGCATATAACGAATCATGTTTTATTAACGATGTGAATTACACAAACATAGCAGCAGGAAATGGGGTACCTGGGTCGACCAAACACACAGGGAACAAGCGCGCAGCCATGTTCGCCGTCCTCCTTACATGAACAACATCAAAAGAAGAATCGAAAGAAGAGGATACAAGGCTTAGCTCCTGTATTTCCGTAAGGATGGTCGATATCTCAGACCGGTGACCACCTCTTGAATGCCAAAGATTGACAAGATTCAACGAATCTGTCTCCACAGCTCCACTATCACATGATCCGCATTCCAATCAGATATCATCCTGACACCGCCCCTGCAAGTAAGTGCTTCGGTGTGAAGAGCATTCGCCGGTGAGGGGTACCACTGCGCCGCCGCCGCGGAGGAACGCGACACACTCTGAACGTCAACCGGTGCCATATTTGCTGCAAGAGCATCCAAATTCCGTCGCTAGTTAGCAATTCACTAACCTTAGTAGCCGAAGCGTTCAGATCCTTGCATAATGGTTTATGACCGACAGCATCCAGAATCCACCGAACCATTCCAGATATCAGTCGTCGATCCATCTCCGATTCCGCGAATTAAACCCAATTCCAGAACTTTTCTTCCAGTCAAAATTGCTCGCCGCGTATGGGAAGAATGTTTCTTCTTCCCGGCCGAATGAAAATCCCCATTGTCGTAGTACTTCCCTTTAAGTACGCGGGCACAAAGTGACTCTGGTTTGGTAACGAGCCTCCACCCTTGCTTTCCAAGCATAGCCACGTTGAATTTCTGCAAATCTCGGAAGCCAATACCACCCATTTTGTTTCGTTGTGTTCATGTTGATTTTGTAATAAGTGTGAGGTGTGGGAAGCTCCATGACCATCATGTTCGTAAGATTTCCTTCTGTCTAATTCCTTTATATTGGTATCATAGCCGTGAGAGAAAATAGAGGAAATGGAAGAGGGGAATGCTTGCAGAAAAGAAATGGGAAAAGGGCAATAATAATGCTCTTTTTTAGAAGCATTTCATAGTTAATTCTCTCTGTAAAGGCTCAGCATGATAGTAACTGGATCGTTTTGGTGATAAATACGGTCATGCTGCAACGCACAGAGCCGCTATTATTCTAGTTAATGAGGACATAAATTGGATTTGATGTTTATAGCTGTGTTAAACAGCAACCGTTTCTGCAACACACCCTTTCTGCTGCTTCTTCCCCTGTATATATATATGCTGCCAAACCGATACCACACCGTGAGCATTTCTTGCTTGCGCCAAGAATTACAAAACAGCAGCTCAAATCTGTGTTTCTCTTCTTTTCTGTTGCATCAATATAGTAGAAAGGTTTCTTTGCATTGTCTAATTCCGAGGAAAGAGATGACATCGACCACCATCACATTCCTCACCTACTTATTTGCTCTCATACTATTAATGCACTGCACTCACGGTACATCTCTCTTAGTTACAGCCTGAGCTCTTTCAAGATTTCTCACCTTTTCTTCTTAACAAAATTGTACTCCAAATGAACTTGTACAGAATTCCTAACTGCTTATTCCTTGATCTTGATTTTTTTTTTACATCAATCTGTATGTAATCTATAGCAGCAGCACCACCAAGCTATCATCACAGGCAGGTAAGCATTCTCCTGATCAATTTCTTCCAAGTGTCCTGTTTGTAGCATCCAAACCAAAACGATCTTCTATTCATACTCTCGCTCATCAATTGTTCTTGCTGCCCTGCAGTCAACGAAGACATGGTGTGTTGCGAAGCCTTCAGCCGACGAGACTGCACTGAGGGCCAACCTGGAGTTCGCCTGCTCCGAGAGTGACTGCCGCGCCATCCAGGGCACCGGCGGCTGCTCCGACCCCAACGGCCTGCTGCCTCGCGCGTCGGTGGCAATGAACGCCTACTACCAGGCTTGGGGGAGGAACTCATGGAATTGCTTCTTCAACGGCACCGGCCTCATCACCATCAGTGACCCGAGTAAGCAAGCAGGAGCCCTCACATGCCGTTTCTTCTTTCTGGATCTTGTGTGTTCGTTACTTTTACATGGCTTCTTTCCTTGCAGGTTTAGGCAGCTGCAAATATGCTTGAGTTGAGAGGATTGCAGGCGAATCTCTGAAGCTGACCAAATAAAAGTTTTTAGGAGATGATATGATGTTTGCCTTTGTTTTTGTTTGTCCAAGCCTCTCTAGAAAGTCTAGTATTTTGTTTTCAGCATCAGAGCTGCTAGAATTCGAATCAGGTTTAGCTTTCATGTTTGTGTGATCTTTAGGGAGGTCCGTCATATGCTCTTTTTTTCACAATAATATTATACCATTCCTCAGTGGAAACTGGAAAGTGCATCGGTTTACCCGCTAAATGCTGTTCTTCAAAGTGCTAAGTGTGTGAATCTTTGTAAGTCCTAATTGCATGGCACTATGGGCCTATGGCACATGAACAGCGAAATCCACATGACAAGAATCCAAACACAATGTATGCACGAAAGCGAATAGATTCTAAAAACTATTTCAGGGTTCCTAATCCAGCAAGTGCTCTTGGAATATCAATGCATATAAGTTAAACACGACAGAACTGACATTACTGTCTACAAATCTAGCAGAGAGAGGATTAGAAACTACAAGAGAATAGCACTGGAATGCTGGCATTCATTTCTCCCACCTTCATCTGAACAGCTACCTGAAATGGCAGAAAATTGAATGGGGTCAACAGAAGGCCTAGCTCAATATCTTTATCTTAAATATTATAAAAGAAGGTCTTGGTGGTGTTAAGTCTATCATCTACCCCTCTTGAGTTAGTGAGATCTTTTGTAGATAAATATATGCACACATGTATAAGATACTTGAAGGATTTTTTACGGATAATTGTATTATCTGTGTTTGTGTTTTGTGAGATTCTATGTGGTTCGTTGATTGGATGTAAATTATGTATGAATCTTTCATTTGTAGGGATAATTACCTTATGTATATTAATTTTCTAAGTTTATAACTTATATTACGTTTTATTTGAAATCTGTTATAACGCACGGGTACTCGGCTAGTTTAGGATAAATGGTGACACTAAGCAAAATTGAAGCTTGCAAGTAACAACATGTTTAGTTTCAGAGTTTCTCATCAACAGATTTTTTTTTTTTTGACAACAAGCTTTTTATGTTGAGCATCCACCAGCAGGATTTAATAGGAGTTTCTCACGCAGGTTTGGTGTAACAGATTGGCATCTACCAGAACTATGTAGTGTTCAGGCCATCAGCCATTTGAGAAAATCCTACTCCAATAAGTTAATTATGTTGAGCGTCCAAGATCCCAAGCAGGGTTTATTACGAGTTTATCAAGCAGGTATGTTGTAACAGATTGGCATCCACCAGAACTATGTTGTGTTCAGGCCATCAACCAGCTGAGAAAATATTACTCCAGTTGGCAGATAAACAACAATTGGTCGTGGACATGGTGCCATCAAATGAACACAGCTGTAACTATATAAGAGCACACATGGTACCAATACTTATTTCTGTCCAGCTCACAAAAAAAAACTTATTTCTAACTGGACACAAAAAAATGTTTGCAGCCATATCATCCCAATACTACTAGTGAGCTAAAAGTAGAAACACGCCAATAATAAACAATGCACCTAGCGTGTTATTCTATATTGCAGTGAACACCGACCACAAGAACAATACTGTGCTAAAGTCTGTTATCACTTATCAGCTACTATTCTGAGCTTGTTGAGAATAGAAAGGGGTGTAAGTTTTGGGAGGCTCAGCGTTCATTCTGTTGACCACAAAACAATCCCATACTAGAAAGTAGAAACTCAAGCACTAATTGCTGCAAAAAAAGTGATGGTTGATGGTTTATTGAGATATTGAGGAAGCAAGCCGTCCAAACTTACATGCATAATTACTAATCTGGCTTCTTCAAATTTATACAATTGTCTGTAGCTTCGTTAAACAACACTTCAACCTGCTTCAGTTCCAGTTCTGTGAAAGCAACAAGATATGTAACACATCAGTAATGTATTTAATCAGCTGTACCATGGTAAGAACTTCATGTAAATGCAAAATCTCAAGAATATTGCAAAGTATGTTACCAGCAGCTTCCAGTTGTTTCTGAAGCTCCAATCCCACAACTTCATTCTCTGCCTGCATATTCCAAGTTTACATGACTTAGTTGCAGGATAGAAACAAGTAATATGACAGGATATGCTAGCAAGCATCTGCTTTTTTCTTTGGTTTAGATTTTAGAATATCAAACATTCATTTCCAGTCTTCAAAAACAAATGTTTCAGGACGACAGGTTCAACATGAAACTCCGTGCACAAAGAGAACAAAAAAGTGGAAGGGTAACATGGACATAGGCAGTCCCACCAGCTGATCCAATGAAATTATATCTAAAGTGAAAATAGCAGGCGCACAATTCCTTCATGTTGCTATTTTCATAACATGTTAGCCTAATGTCCAATATACTTCTTGGTAAACTAATCTGATACATACCTGTAGCTCTTGAATTCTTTTCAACTGATCCTCTTCTGATGACAGTGGCAATGCCGCAACAAGAGCATCAAACTGCATAAAAAGGACAAGATTTCTTCCTCCATGAGAACAGTACTGAAAGTCGTATCTAGGAGCACATTTCAAGTGCGCTTTTGGATGGAGAAAAAGCACCAGTTTGGTCTCTTTAGAGAACAGTAATATACACGGGAAGTGATGCTGCAATCTCACGTTATTCAATTACTATGATTATCCTCAAAATAAACAGAAGCATATCACACAAGAAAGAGAAAAGATCAGCACAATACAACCTAAGAGAGCAGAGACAGGCTGGTCAGAATGTCCATGTAAGACAACACATGGACACACACACACACACACTGCGATGAGTATCACATCGGAAGTGCTCTACTGCACAAAGCAGACACAATTTCGATCTACAGGACATGGTTCTGTAAGCATTACACACACGGGCGCACTGATCATCTATTAGCCAGGTTAAACCCAATCCTTTGCAGCCAGAGACCTAACACAACATGTCCAGCTAGGAAGTAGGAACCATACCATCATCCTTGTAGCAATCACACCAAAAGGTGGAGGCATACGAGAAAGAAATTGCAGGCTAGGCACAGACCCAGAAAAATTACATGGCGCGCGTGCGCGCATTAGCCTGCCCTAAGCGTCAAGAGCCAAGAAGCATTCAGGCATTTCGTCGAGCAGGTGGCGCGCAGAGTAATCGAAGGGGGGGGGTGAGAGGATACCGGACGCGCGTACCTTCTTAGCGGCGAGGATGAGCGCGTGGCTCATGGCCTTGGGGTGCTCGGCGAGGTCAAGCGCGTGCACGGGCGGCTGGGCCTGCGGTGGCTGCGGCGGCGGTGGCGCACCAGGAGCGGGCTGGATCTGGGAGGGGTCGTCGGGATTAGGGTTGGGGTTGAGCGGGTCAGGGTAGCTGTTCGAGAGGCGGACGGGCGGCGCGTCCCGCTGCAGCGTGCCGAAGGTGTTGACGGCCACCATCGCCATCTCGTTCAGCTGCTCCTGCAGCTGCGAGATGATGTCCATCGCTTCTCCCCTCCCTCTTCTCCACCTCCGTCGTCTTCCTCGTCAAGGTGATTGGATTGGGCCACCTGGGTGGTGGGACTTTTCGCTCTGGACGCGAGCCCACAAGGGATTGACCGACCGACATGTGGGGGTGAAGCCCATTTGTCCGTGCCGTCGAAGTGCGTGCCTCGGGTTTGTACGAACTCGGAGGTTGGAAAGCGCAGTTACACACTAACCGGAGGGTCCTATGAGCAAAAGATCCATCTGCGCTACGGGCCGGCACCACGTGCTTCGATCTGAGCTGCCGCACAACATGATCGGACGTCAGCAAGGGCGTTAACTCTACGCCCAAGCTAATACGATCCGGAAAGCCTAATCGACCCACTTAACCACCTACCTATCGGAGAGGGATCTTCTGCATCGACGCTCTAGTGCAGAGTTGCTACAGTACACAAACAGCTACAATGCTATATCCAGCGCAGCATCATGTGAAATACTGTTTACATAATGTCCACTATATTTACTGCAGAGGATCCGGATCCCTACCTATGAGGCTAAGATATATACTTCACCATGCAGTACTAACTATGTCGGTCTTTCACCAAATTATTATAGTAATTTTCTGGCCTTAGTCGTCGGTAACATTAGGGTCTGTTTGGGACAAGCTTCAGCTTCGGTTTTTCACTCGAAAAAACCAAAAACCGTACCAAACTGTGTTTTTGCTAATGCAAACTGTGAAGCATGCTGCAAATCTTATAGCGGAGCAAAACAGGGGCCAAACAGTGTAGAGCCATTATGAAATTCGTCAGATTCTTATAGCGCCAACTCTTCCAGACACTACCCAATTGCAGAATGCTACATCCTCGTTGCCTTTGAGTAGCCAAGTACAATCGCGAAGGTGATTTTTCAGTACATCCAAACAGGCAAGTTCAGTTTGCAGTTCCTCACCTAGCTGCTCACGCGCTTCTAGTGTGAAGTAAAGTACCAGTCAGTGGTTTATTATGTTGGGCACAACCAACAGAGCTTTAGCCTAGGGGTGCAGGCATTGCCATTTGCCAAATCTCACTGCTATAAGACAGTTTTGTTTTCGGTGGTCAAGTTCTGCAGAATCTACCGACATCTATGCATGCATGCTGGGCAGAGTCAGACAACTTCGAGCATACCCAAGCAGAGGCTATAGACCCAAAATGGTGGCACTCGTAGCTAGGGGCGTAGCCAGTCCATGATCAAACCTCGGGCTGGTTCAGCTATGGTCCATATCTTGATTTTCTTCATATAGAATTGTTTTGTTTTCTATTAGTCTATCAAATAAAAATTTGAGATTGGGTCTCGGACCATTGCCCCAGAGGCCCGAGGCCTAGATCCGCCACTGCTCGTAGCATACAAAAATACACATAATTTCCAATCTGTTGCTCCAAATGTGCAATTTCAGAATCAAACCTTGCAACGTTTGCCAAGCTCCAGCTCCGACAATATGTTGGAGCTCCGATCTCTCACAAACCAGCGGCAAGCGAAGAAGCTGCTTGTCATATTACTGCATATTTGGCACATTTCTTTGGAAATGCTGATCTGAGTCTGACTGCTGGCCCTGTTGGACTACAATCACCCCTAACCTAATCTGAATCCAGGCTTGACGGCTACTTCATCTTCTGCACTGCCAACACTCTTTGTCCTATCTGAATAGCAAGTTACCCAGACAATTTAGGTACTGTTGGTAGTAGGATGCACTAAACACTACATGGAAATAGGGCCAGTTTACCGGATAGTAGGGGTGAAAACAGATAGAATATGGACGAATAATGGCTCTTCTATATTTTTCCTCAAATACAGATACAGATACAAATACGAATAGTATCGAATACAAATACGGAGTGAATACGAGTTGAAACGAATATGGTCACAAATATTTCTCGTAATATGAAAAACCCTTAAACTGTTTGCATAGCATCAATTGAAACAAAGAATTAATCAAAATATTCGTTAATTCAGTGTATTTTCAGCTGTCAAATAATATATATCATCAACAAGATCACAACAATGGTAAAAATCTCAATCAAACAAAATAGAATTATAGCTGGTTCATCACCGAAACACATACATGTTTACATCCACTTGCTAACAAGTTTTTAAAGTAAATTAACTCAACATGCTCTCCCGTATAGGTTTTATTTACCACTTTTGCTTAAAACCTCGATATCTATTGTCTACCTCATAAACATTGTATTATTCATTATAAAATATTTTTACTACTATTTATTTATTTATTATATATAATGAATCTGTTTTGCTACTCCCAAGAATGAAGAATGATGAAAGGAATCATGTTGGGGCAAAATCCAAAGAAATATTAGGGGTCAAAATACTATTTAGACCTTTGGACGTATGTTTTGGAAATTAAATGGAGTCAAATGAAAATACTCGCAATTATAAAGTTGTAGATCTCATTGAGAGCTACAATTTAGCCTACCCATTTGCCTAATTTGGACTCTGAACAACAAAATTATGTTCTTCGAAAGACTCTGCACGCATCCTCAAACAGTACTCCAGATATCTAGACTCATGTATCTCTAGAAATCTGAAGCCGCATCTGTACGACGGATAGTACGCTACCTAATTTGTATTCATTTCTGACAAAAATAATCCATATTCATTTCCGGTCCGATGATATCCAAGCCGATAGCATCCATATTCGAAAATGATCTGAATCGGCCGGAAATCATCGGAACCGTTTTCACCCCTATCACATAGGCTCATAAAAAAGCCATTGTGAACACTGAACAAGGCTGTTGAGAGAAGTTACCGGCCTGGTTGAAAATATCCCTCAAAATAGTAGAATGATGTTTTTCTTCTTGTTCTAGACTCTTGAGAAAAACTCAACAAGCTTGTATAGGTCACTTCAGCTTACTCCATTATCACTATTTTCTTCCAAATTTCATTGAAAAATTGTTCAACTTCATTTTGGCCTTACTTACGTGCCCTCCCTAGGCTGCCAGCATGCAGGTGGAAAGTACGTCAAGACATGACATTTCACAAACGATATCAAGAACTGTGTATCTATCCTCTTCAAAAGTTTCACGCGTGTTTATGAACAGAGGGTAAGTTACATGTAATAGTGTGCTTGTGTTTATGCCTCAGTTACGTTTCGTTCCCTTTCCTGATCAATAGAACGTTTCAAGTTTTTCGACAGTATTGCTGGTGGGAGCAAGAATCACGGCACATATGGGAGGGAGCAAATATTCTTATTTTTGTAGAGGAAGGTGATGAAGTACTCGATTGTTGTTCAACAATCGCTAAGAAAATATTTATGCGGGCTGGTGCATTTTGGCTTCCAAGTGGCGACACCAAGCATGATCTTATCTGATCGATCTGATTTGATATGGAGGCTACTCTAGTCTCGGCCCACTAAGAGCATCTTTAGTGTATTGAACCGATGTCGATTCAAAGTCATGCCACGTAAGTCTTTTAGGATCTGAGCTTATTTTTCTCCAATGTATTGAACTAATTCCTACTAATAACTGAGACACACGTTACATAAAAACACAAAAAATAATATCATCTCTAGACTACACACTCTCTCTCATAAATGAGTTGTTTAATGCTTTGAATCGACTCTTAAGTAGAGTCTAGTTCTAGAATTTTTTTTTGGAATCGACCCCTCTAATCTATTGAATCGATTAAATGTATTATCTCTCCACATTTGAACCGGCTAAAACACAACTTTGGATATGGTCTAACAACACAACCCTATTATATAACTACTACAAAACAGGTCATACTAGACGCCTCATCAAACCGTTTGTGTTGTACTTCTCACATACAGTTTTTAATAAGAACCGTCTGTGATATTTAGCGATGACTAAAACCGTTTGTGATACATAATTACCACATTCTTATTAATAACTGTATGTGAATCATTACGGACGATTTTTACCACGAACTATCTGTGACTATAATTATATCACAGACGGTTTTGTAGACAAACCCGTCTCTGATACTTTTATTTTGTTGGGTGGGAAACGAAAATTTGGACTTAATGGGTGGGCTGCCGAAACTCGTTTTATATTAACCGAGTCTCCTCGCACTTCACACCTCCATCTCCTCATCTGTCATATCTCCTCTAACCGAGTGTCGCCGCCTCGACCTTGCACCTTAGACCTTGCACCTCCTCCACCTCGCCTCCCCCAAGCTCATGGGCTTCCCCATCGTCGCCTCCTCCTCCTCTACCATCGTCCCGTCCCACGACCTCATCGCCTCGACCTCGCCGGGCTTGTCATCGCCTCCCCGTTGAATATATAAGCATTTTTGGATTAATTTAATCCCAACCTCATAGCCCATGGGCTAGCAATTCTATCTCGATGTTCAACATCGCAAAACAAGTAACGCCCTCGGCCTCCGCTCTACTTCATCGTCCGGCCTCCCGCGACCTCGCCCTCGCCGTGCAAGCCTTCGACCTCCTCCACCTCTCGCGGATGGAGATTGCCGGGATCGCGTAGGCTTGTCATCAAAAGCGTGGCCTCCCCAACCAACGTCGAAACCAAAGGCCAACAGATTACGACGCTGAAACTAAAATAAAGAGATCTCGACATCGTCGGCTCTCTCCCACAAGAAGAGGTCCACCTTATAAGCAGTCACCTCCCTTCAATTGTCATATGGGACCAATTTAGCACAAGCATATGGGCTTTTGAGATTTACCAGAATTAAATTGAATATTATAATAACCATAACTTTTGCATACGAACTCGATAATTTTGCATGCGAACGTTCTTTGGCTCGTTGAAAAGCTAACAAAAAGTTCAATCCGGAAAACTATAATACCATATTAGATTCATTTGCGAGGCTCGAGAGGCTTCAGACAAAGTGAACCCCCCCCCAATATCGTTTAGGGCCTCAAAACAGTTTTTGGAGTTTCAGCATCTGTTTTCACCATTTGTTCAGTTTGAGTTTTCTTTTCATTCCAGATTGTGTAATCAACCATATGCAGATACTCGAGTCCAATTGTTTAACAATTAATTGGTTTAGCTTAAAATTCATTTTTTGTAATAGAAAAAACTATCACATACGGTTCTAAACAATAACTGCACCGGACGGTTATTGTTTAAATCGTTTGTGATGACGGTTTAGAATCACTTTAAACCGTCTGTGATGACGATTTAGAATCATATGTGGTGACCGGTAGTAATGATAGCCAGTGGTGGCCGTTGCATGCCTTAGATTACAAACAAGAAGTGCGCTGCCTGCTGCAGCTGCACGTACTGCACAATATGGTTTCAGGCGGCGGCGAGATGGCGGGCACCGGTGCGGAGGAGGCGACGAGGACTTTCGGTCTGAATAGGAAACGACCTGGGAGAAGAAGGCAGCGGCGGCGCTGTGCGTTGTCCGCCGCTACCTAGTCTCGGAGTACGAGCCCAAGGCGGGACGCGTCGTCCCGTGCCGCTTCTACGCCGACAGCAGGAGCGTCCACTCCTTCGACCCCGACCAAGAGTGTCAGTATATATATCGGTCCTTCCCATTATCATCAATTCCTCCCTCCACTTCATCTGTTGTCTCCATCGATCGACTCGTCAGATAACAGCACAATTTACTCATGAAGTTAATCCATTAATTTAGCTAACTTATTTGAAACGAACAAAAAGGTTTACAGAATGAATTGGTGTTTCTTCGTCAGTAAGCCCAAAAGGCAAATCTAGCTAGCTAGTTAGCTGTCCTTTCATAGCAGAATCCAAAAAATAGTCATCGGGAGAGAAAAACCAAAAGAGGACCCTTTAATCCCACTGGCTATTTACATTTTATGATAATTATATAGATATATATATTTTCATATTTCAGAAATGTCAGCTTAGCTCTCTCTTCTTCTTCTTCTTAATTTGCTTTAACATGCAGCCACGGTTGGGCCTGCGCCGCCACTTCGCTCGATCCCAAAGTCCAACTGGGGTTTCTTGATCCCCTCGTGGAATATTGTTTATCTCAAGGCGCTCACCTCCGAGTTGGGTTATCCCGTCAGTGTCTTTGGTACGTGTCGACGGCCGTGGTCTTGCACCGATCGATCGACGGGCTGCATTAGTACGTCCGCGCGCGCCCGAGGTGGATGCGTGGCTCGATCTTGCTGTCCGAGTCGAGTCCGAGTCCGACTCCCACAGAAGCAGCATGAACGCGTCCAGTCCAAATTAATCCGATCCGGAAACCTAATCAACCCACTTAATTAACGAGGCGGCTAGCCTGCAGCCAATATATATGAGCGTACTATCCTATAGCTTCGCATTCACTACGTCGGTCTTACACCAATTAACGAGCCATAGATCACCAGACCTAACAGATCGATCGGAGAGTAACTAACGAGCGAAGCCATGGCCGGCGAGAAGCAGACCATCGCTAGCTCATCCGGCGAGAAGCAGTTCAAGCAGACCATCGCTAGCCCATCCGACGACGGCGCCGCGAGCCAAGCGGCGGCGCTGTTCGCCCGGAAGCACGGGGAGCTCCGCGCGGAGGCCGCCGCCGTCGCTTCGGAGTGCGGCGCCAGCGTGGACGTCCTTGTGTTCGGCCCCGGCGGCTCACGCGCCGCGCTGCAGCGGTTCCGCGGCGGCGGGCAGGCCTCGCGCGCGGGGATGGCGAAGGCAGATAGGATGATGCGGCAGCTGGTGGGGAAGGACGTGTCGGGGATGGGGATGGCGGAGGCGAAGGTGCACGAGGCGCGGCTGCTGGCGTTCAAGGCCGCCGTGCTCCGCAAGCTCCGGGAGAAGACGACGGACGACGACGTCGGCGCCGGCCGCAACAAGATGAGAAGGCTAGAATAACATCCCCATGACAGAGGCCTAGGGGCTAGAGCTAGCGCGCGCATGCAAAAGATGTTTCCTTGGGATTGGCCATATCCCATATGCCAATTCGTATAATCCATTCATCAGCCTTAAGTTGATGAATTAGTCTATCATACTTTGATTCTTTGATTATTTAGTGCGTGTATTATATATTCATCTAGGCCGGTCTATAGTAGGGATGGGCTATGGGCGTGCATGTACCTTAAGATCACAGTCAATTTTTTTTTTATAAATGCGATAATACAATTATCTAATGATGAAGGTTTCGGAAATCGACCCCTCTTTTGACCCTTGTTAAGCGGGTGCTACTAGCTGGGACATACAGTCTGAGCGCTAGCGCCGTACACCAAACTTCGACGTCTGATTTCGCACGATGTTGTTCAACCGTCCATCTCGAGCGTGAACGAACCTACTCCCGATAGCAGCAAATATGCATCAAATCATCAACAAACATGCAACATCACGCACACCCCAGACTGCAACAGAAAACCCCCCATAACTCCGCCCCCAAACCCGCTCATCTCTCAAGCCCCGATATCAATAAAATCCCCGATAAAGTCCTCCGTCTGATCTCCTCGTATGTTCCAATGCAACAAAAAAGAGGAATATGTGCAATATTTTTTTAACGGTCGCAACAAAAAAGGAACTAACTATCAAAGAAGAGGTGTAGCATCTGGAAACACCTATTGCAACAAAAAGTGTGCAACATTTTTTTCAACGGTCGCAGCATTTTTTTCAACAACTACAACAAAAAAAAAAAATTATCAAAGAAGATGTGGAGCATTTGGAACCACCTATTGCAACAAAAAGTGTGCAACATTTTTTTTCAATGGTCGCAACAAAAAGAAACTATAAAAAAAAGAGGTGTAGCATCTAGAAACACCTATTGCAACAAAGTGAGCAACATTTTTGTCTACGTTTGGAACTCTCATCACAGAACAGACAAACAAAATTATAAAAATAAAATAGACATTGCCATTTTTTGACCAAAGGACTCAAAACGGTGATGTATATTGCAAAGGGTATGCTATGATTACAGAGAAAATGATTGTGAATACACACGGATTAGGGTTTGGATCGGAGATCTGTCTTTACAATAGCACATAGGCCAGGCTTTTATAGTTTTATAAGCATCGACAGTCGATTGCAGTAGCGCCTTTTCACGTCAATGGTCTCGTCCCTTCATGGCGACTGTTGTGCCTCCGAATGTAACAGCCAATACCTTCTCCACGTGGACTGTAATTAACCACACGTGAGCAACTGCCTTTGAGAACCTCCTCTGTTGGGGAGAAGTCCTGGAGTGGTCCGAAGAGACTTCTCCAAGAGAGAGGTCCTGGAGTGGTCTGAAGGGAAGGTTCTTGGACCCACCTTCTGACTGCTTGATTAATCCTGGGCCCAGCAAGGTAATTCAGGCCCAGTAGAGGATCTGGATTATTTCTGAATAAAGGTATATCCGGATAATTTGAATAGTCAACAATCTTCGTCAGCTAGCTCCTCAACTTCAAGTGAAAAATGACTTACTTGAGAAGGAAGTTATAAAATCATAATCAGAAGTAAAACCTTTCCAACAGATACTCTATTTGGCTAGAAATAGATTTAGTTAAGAAGGTAATTTTACTTGAGTTGTAAAATTACAACTACTTTTCCCTAGAAGATAAAGAGGGGAGTGTCAACCGTCTTCATTTTTTAAAACAATTCTCGAAGAGATGGTTATGCTTCGTCTTTCAATGATTTATTAGGAACATATTCTAATAAAATCTTATCCTTTGGACTTTCGTCTTTAATTCCGCTATAAGTTGTTGGTCTATAAATAGCCACCAGGAGGGGCAGAATTTAAGAAAATTTTCCTCAAAAGCTTTCTACCTTTCCCATCTCCACTTTATCTTTGAATACTCATCTTCAAACTCCTTCAGTTCGAGTAGATGATGCATCAGGGTAGCAGAGATCATGAAAAAGATAAACTTTATAGAATAAATTTGACTTTTTGACCACCTTGAAATTATAATCTCTGAATTTTATTTTTCCAAGGTGGTCAAGAAACCAATTTATTCTATGAAGTTTTCCATAAATTAGTAGAAGGAAAATTATGATGATCAAATGAACATTTCTCATAGCACATGTCAAGGCAGTTTCTGTTTTAAAGGTGTTATACTTTTTACTCATGATGATTGCGGGATAAAAACTTTAGAAAAAGGGGAAAATTCAATGGCTTTTTTCTCGCATGTCTCTGACGCGTGGAACAACTTCTTTGACCAGATATGAGCTGTCATGTCTTCATTGGTAGAGGTGCAGTTGTTATATCATTGAGTTAGTGGGTTTTAAATACACCAAAGATATTGTCGACGTCTGGAACTCTCGTGACAGAATGGACAAACAAAATTATAAAAAGGAAATGGAGATTGCTATCTATTCGCCAAAGGACTCAAAATGGTGATGTATATTGCAAAGGGTATGCTCTGATTATAGAAAAAATGATTGTGAATACACGTGGATTTAGGGTTTGGATCGAGATCTAATTTTACAATAGCACATTGGCCCAGCTTTTATAGTTCTATAAGCGTCGGCAGTTGATTGCAGTAGCGCCTCTTTACGTCATTGGTTGTATCCCTTTAAACCGATCATCGCATCCCTTCATGGCCACCGATGTGTCTCTGGATGTAACGGTCAATACCTTTTCCACGTAGGTTGTAATTTACCACACGTGGGCAATCGCCTTTGAGGACCTCCTCTGTTGGGGAGAGGTCCTGGGGTGGTCCGAAAAGACTTCTCTAAAAGAGAGGTTCTAGAGTGGTCCAAAGAGACCTCCAGGGGAGAGGTCTTGAAATGGTTTGAAGGGAAGGTTCTTGGGCCCACCTTCTGACTGTGTAATTAATCCTGGGCCCCGCAAGCTAACTCGGGCAACAATCTTCGTCAAATACAAATAAATACAGTTATTGTACTCTTTTCCTTACTGGGTGTTAGGTTTTTAACGAGGTAGTAACTTTGTATCTGTGCCCAATGATGAATAACATCTAGTTCCTTTTCCCCCAAATATTTGTGTGCGTACAATCTACTGCACTATTTTCCATCATCATTTTTTGTACAATTCTTTATTTTTCTTTGTCAACTCTATATATCTCGTATTTTTTATGGAGTACACCTGACAAGTAGAAGGTGAACAACATCGCAACCTTTTATCTTTTTTTACTTTTCTTCTTTTCCCCTTCCTTTTCTTCTTTTTCTGTCTTTTGCTTCTTTTCCCTTTCCTTTCTTCTTCCCCGAGCCTACCTCTGCCTCTCTTCTTCCCCTCCCCAGCCCTCCCTCAAGCCGCCTCCCTTCCTTCCACGATCCTCCTCTTTCCCATGCGTCACCGCCCTCCCTCCAGCCATCCCCTCCCTCCCCACACACCGCATCCCTCCCCAGCCCCCATGCACCCTCCCTCCAGCCGCCTCCCTCCCTCCCCGCGAGTCACCTACCTTCCCACGCGCTGCCACCCTCCCTCCGACCGCCTTCCTCCCTCCCCACGCACAACATCCCTCTCCACGTGCTGCCGCCCTCCCTCCAGCGGTCTAGCCACCATCTCTCTCCCTCCATGGGTGGCCGATGTGGGCGGCACAGTGGGGGCGGTCAGGTGGGGCCAGCGAGGCGGGAGTGCGTGCGGGGGCGGCGAGGCGGGCGCAGTCAAGGAATTCGAGTGTGGTCAAGGTGCATGGTGAGGCATGTGGTGCGCGAAGTGACTTGACCTGTTTGCAAGCTAGGACGGTTTGATGGGTTCCAGACGCGTGAGAAGCTTGACAGGTAGTCATTAGGGCCACATGGAGGATGGCGAAGCACGGACGATGCTTCGAGGAGAAGGAATCGAGAAATGACCATGGAGGTGCAATATGGTCATTTGGTGAAGTGGATTAGGTAAAGGATACTCTATGGAGGGCAAGATATGATGGATTCAGGATATTGTGATATGGACGAAGATAATGCTTTGCAATGCATGATTGGATGTGTTGAGTTGAAAACCCCATTATGTTATTGGGTTTGCGGTTTTTCCCAATAGCTTAGTTGATAGTATCCATTTTAGTGACTGATTTTAGTGTTTCATCTAAGCCTTCACTATATAAGGAGGAACTAGGGTTTGAAAGAGTGGTTGATGAGGGATTGCGAGAAGAGAAAGGGCTTGAGAGAAAAATCTTGAGATATATGCTAGCACTTGTGTGTGTGCTTTCATATTGGCTTTGCCCTCCCAAGGGAGTGGTTGTGAACATTCATCTCCAAGTTTAAATCAAATCTCCAAATCCGTTCAAGTCTTTCTCTGATATGTTCAAGTGTTGACTTCTTGATTTGACTTTGTTTTTGGTGTATCTTCCTCCCCTCTTGATCTTCCTTGGTACCTAGGACGTGTAAGTGATGGAGATATCTCTTGAAAATCAGATCCCATCCATCTAGCCACCTTATATTGCAAGTTCTTGAGTTTGCCTCGCTTTGGTGGAAGAAATGGTGATTTTAGAGGTTTTGCTCTTAATTCTTGCATTTGGATTGATTCTTGCTGTGATTTAGGAAGCTAGGATGTGTGGAAAATATCCTTAGTCATCTTGGATTGATTCCTCCCACTAGCTCCTCTCAATCATCGTTTTTATATTTGGCTCAGTTTTAGTGCAACTTGCCTTCAGATAAAAAGTGGTCAAAGTTTTAGAAATATTTACTTTGATATCTTCATGGACTATTTTCAAAATATCTTAGGCAATGTGTATGCAAAGTTTTAAGTCATTTGGAGTTGTGGATTGAAAGTTACATCAATTATTGGATTTGAAATCATGATGATTTTCAGCTCTGTCCCGAGGGAGAGATCAGATTGCCCAAGAGGAGTGGTCAGACCGCCCTAAGAGGTGATACTTATTGGGATACGGGTAGACTACACTAGCGCACAAGTTAAAATTCTACCACGTAAACTAGGAAGTCACGCGAGTAAGAGATCATAGATCTTTACCACTAGATGTGCAGAATAGCAGAAGAAGAGTTAGGGCAGCCTAATCCAACGTCGAACCCATCGATGTAGTGGTCATAGTCGATCGTCCAACGTCCTTGGTCATTGATCATCTCCTCCAATAGCCTATCGTACTCCCTACGTAGGTCGAAGATCGTCCTCAATCAGCGCAGCAACGCCTCTACGATATCCACACGTCCAGGGGTGGAAAGTTGTATATTGGTGTGCTGGCACCAGTGCGCACGGCATGGCCTTCAGGGAGGTGGTGGCTAGGATTTTGGTGCATTGTGTAACTCGTATGTCCAAAATCCTACACGTCTCCCCTCATAAAGAGCCCTTAACGGATCCAATCCGAACTAATTGTTCCAACCCGTTAAGTGTATGACCCTGTAGATTTATGTGTAGTAAGTCGTGAGCTAAAAACTCTTTTTCGATCACAAGTCGGTAGTGGTTCTTAGCATGACATAGCGACTCCCGAATACACATAAAGATTATATCGAATGAACCTTATGTAATATGATTTGCGACAGGTCCTTATCACTCATGACCAATTTGTATCTCCTTATGACCAGTTCGTATCTAGTCATGACTAGTTCCTAACACCTTACGACCAATTCGTCGACCTATTTTTGATCATGTACGACCAGCCCACGACCAATTCATATCTAGTTGGATTAAGCAACCTGGTCGTGTATTTTCCTTTTTTTTCTCACGATATCTGGTCGAACTCCAGGTGACATATATGTCATCCACGGATTTTTCAACCTTTTCTCGATCTAGTGCGGGATAAATTCATGTGGTCAACTCCTCGACCACTTGTGGTATGACCATACACTTTCTTTATCCGAGCACATCGAGGGGTCTAAAGATATATCTCTTGTTATGTTAGGAGGGAAAAATCACATATCCGACCAGTCACATCCTTCCTCATATTTTATAGCATACCGAAAGCTACCTAGTTATGGAGTAGTGTTTGGTAACCCCTAAGTGAACTTTTACACATGTAGGAAACCATATTGATCGCAGGTCTAAGGATTATACATCATCATTGCTTTGAGATCAACTGATAATACATAGAATCATAACAATATCAATAGTATCTCAAGTTGGGTCAATCCAACACAATGTTCTCTAACATGTGCTCAGACTATTGATTTGATATACCCATATCTATGACCAGTGAAACATGGTCATCAATCAATACATGTGTTGGTCTATTAGTCACTAGTGTTTCGGTCAGTGACATCCGATCAGAGATCCTTTTATAATGACATCATACAACTATTAAAGAGTTCCACCAACAAGTCACATACTTATTAATCTTTATAAATGATAATTCATCCGAGGAACATAATAACATTTATTCTATAATTCATAAACATAGATGTGAAACAATCATCTCCATGATCTTCTATAGGGCATATCACTAACAAGACCGCCCCTGAGGTGGTCAGACCACCCGAGTAAGTTTCAGGCTCATTTTACTCAGTTTTTTTTTTGCAGAGATTTCATTGTGAGGGTTTCTGCTTTGATCTTCATAGCTCCTCATAGCTATTGGAGTGAAAATAATCTTGAACTTCTCAAGGCAATTTTTTTAAAAGGTCGTTGATTGTGTGGCACCTATTCAACCTCCCTTCTAGTTGCCTCATTGTTGGAAATAGGGAAATGGCAATTGATAACTTTTTTTCCTTGCTGACAAGCATTACAAACATAATTCTTGCATTTGAAGATACAAGTAATATTATTTGATTGAAGAACATATTGAACTACTGGAAAAGAAGGATGATCTGGGCAATGGCAATCCTCTAAAAAGAGTTTTACACCGTCGATTGCTTTCTTATTCTGGAAATCAAAAATAGAATAATACGAGTATAGGCCGCCCTTGCTATTGCCCTTAAGAAGAAGTTCTCTGGTGGCACTATCCTTAACAAGAAAGATTGTCGGGTGAAATTCAAAATACACATCATTATCATAGGCAAATCATTGAACAGATAGAAGGCTTTTAATGGATTGTGGGACATGATGAATATCATTTAAACAAAGAGAATGAGATGATGTATGGAATTATGAGTGGCCAATGAGGGCAATGTTCATACTTGAACAATTAGTAGCTTGAACATGGTCCTTTCCATGGTATTTTTCTTTGATGACCTACTTGTCTAGATCCCTCGTGATGTGGTCCGTGGCCCCGAAATCAACATACCAATTGGGATCCATGGAGTAGGTGGTGGTAGCAGTGACTACTCTTGCATCCTCGGCCTGATAAGAATGGTTGAATCTATGGTAACATTTGAGCACAGAGTGCCCAAATTTTCCACAAACCTGGCTAGAGGGATGGTTGTTGTTGAAGTTCTGCTCATTGCCAGTTGGAGTGCCACGCTGCTATCCTCCTTTGCAGCGCCCAGAACTGCAACCACACCTACGGTCAAGTATTGCCACCACGGTTGTTACGGTACACATTGTTGATGGTAGGATATGCATCTATGAATGCAGTATTGTTGTGCACCATACACACATCAAATGCCAGCAAATGTGCGTAGAGATCGCCCAAAGAGATCGGTTTTGTGTGAGTACTGATCAATGTGACCAATGAGTCAAAATCAGAATCCAATCCTGTCAGCATGTAGATGGTGACTTCTTCATCCTCCATAGGTTGGCCAATTGAGGCAAGAGTGTCTGCCAGCTGCTTGACCTTGTAGAAGTAGTCGGTCATAGTGTTGTCCTTCTTGTGAATCGTCGAGAGTTGAATATTGATCTGCATCACCCTCACTCTAGATCAAACATGGCCTCTAGTGCCTTCCATACCTTGTGAGAGGTTGTGAGGAAAAGCATCTTCAAGAAGCACGCTCTCAGAGAGAGATGAGAGGAGAGTGTTCAAACGAGCTAATCCTGCCGCAACCAGGTTTGGTAGACAGGATTAGCCACTTGCTATGCATCGGACTGTCATCTCAGTTATGGTCTTCCTAGGACACTTGACAGAGCCATCAACATAGCCCATTAGCTGCTCGGTCCTCAAGTGTGGAAGGAATTAAGCCTTCCAAAGGAGGTAATTGTCCCGCGTCAACTTCAAGTTGATGAGGTGCCCGAACGACGGCATCAAGAGCAGGCCGGTGGAGGTTGCCAAGACAGAATTAATGGCAGAAGCGGTGGCCGAGGTAGTGTTTGTGGAGGTTGACATCTCTGTGGATATTTATGGATGGCTCTGATACCATATAAGAAAATTTCAGATGTTTGGAATCCTGCACACCACATCATTGCCGAGCTTTGTATTTGTATTGATTATCTTACTAGGTACAATGCTTAGACACAACAATAGGACAAAGCTAGATTACAGTGAAGTGGCGACTGAGTCGCTCACCACTAACGTCATGCTATCCTGAAGAATTGGTCGCATAACAAAAACACAAGAAAACACTGAATTCCAAATTACAAATTCAACGCCTATGTCTAACACCCGCGACCACCTCGACCTCGTCTCCATTTATGAGCCCAAGAAGGGGCAACCTATCCCGTACCGCTTCTGGCCGAACGACGCACTTACGGACGCCTTTCTCCTTTGATCACAACCAACAGCGTACGTACATACGTCGGTTATATTATTTCAATTGCTAAATAGTATGTATATGTGCATGCTCAACCGATGGCTTAACTTTTCTATTCTTGTTCTATTTTGTTTCGATTACTTTTTTACATCAAATTAATTAAGGGCAACAGTTAATGCTGAAATTACCATCAAACTAACAAAAAGCATGAACACACACACACACACAAGACACTTGGGTGTCTAGGCACCCACCTCATGAACTGTCCGATACACCTGTACGATCGATGCAAATTTTAGAATTTGGGTATGAAAATATTTTATACCCCTCATATATTTAGGGAGCTGCTAGCCCACGCTATACCGTTGGAATGCATTTCCAACGATATAGCAGTTTCATACAGTTTTTATGAAGTTTCAGTTTATTAAAAGTTTTTGATTTCGAGTTTAATGCGTCGTCTTTAACACCCCTTGGCCTAACTAGCTACACCTTACGCCATCTTGTGCCTCGGATTAGCTAATATGTCACCCTTGTCCAACTTGCACCACTCTTGAGTACATTGACCTCACCCGGTATCGTCAATCATTCTGGACCTCAGCTCTCCAAGCCTAGTACCGATCATCCTCGCCGTTGACCGTCCTTGACCACCAAGCAACCTGCACAACAATAGACAAGTAAACCGAATTTAGGAACAAGTTCTTCACAACTTGACCCATGTTAGTCAAAACATGCATCATGCAACATATATGCCCTGAAACTCATGACTTTGACCTAACAACCGAGAATCGCCGCCACGACGGGCGACGAACCAAGTGAAAACCGGTCAAACCGCCCCTAGGGCCGGTCTGACCGCCCACCCTGGCCGGTCTGACCGCTAGCTATTGGCCGGTCAGACTGCCAGTAATGACTTAGCCGATTTTCAACCTCTGAAAACCGAAACGTACTGGAAATTTCAAACCAATAGAACTTTTGACTGGAGACTCCAAAAATTATGGGACCAAGTGCAATAGAATCTCCTCTCTTGCCTACACCCTCTATTTTTGGCCCATCTCAAATCAACACTTTCTGACGTTGGCCGGTCCGATCGCCGCTTATGGCCGGTCGGACCGATTTGGGACCGGTCTGACCACCGGCTATTGGCCGGTCAGACCGGTTCAGACCTGACAGAACTGAACCTTTGCCGAAAACACGTGAAACGATAAACCGTAAATATCATTGCCAATTGTCACATCATCATAAGATCTGGAGCATATCCCCATGATATCCATGATGGTTTGAGGTGAATTTCGTGATCTTAGATTGACCACTGATCCATGATGGTGTGGGTGTAATCCAGCAACGATCACGTTCTTAATCTATGCAAGGTTTGCTTGAGATAAGTCTCTTTTCGTTCTTGCTTTCAATTTCATGATTTTAGGGCTTTCTTTGATCCGCGAGTTTGTGATTGATTCTTTCACGTGGATTAGCTTGCTGTGATGTGTGGGAACCCATCTAGGATCAATTTGATCATCAATCACCCACGAGCAAGCGATTGGATCTAGTTTTCACTTTTGCCCGGTTTTGCACCCTTCTTCAATCAGATCATAAAATATCTTTGTTCGTCCAAGAATTATCATAATTGTTGATTGGAATAGGTCCTTAATATCATAGAGAAGGTGTGTGCAAAGTTTCGTGAAGTTTGGAGTTGAGAATCAAAAGTTATACCTAATTGCAACTTCGTCATCGGTACATTTTCTATCGCTCGAGCTGCCGGCCGATCCGCCCCACACCGTGAGGTCGACCGCCCCACACCGAGGTCGACCGATTTAGTGCCGGCCGGATCACTTGATAATAATGATCGCCGACCGGCCACTCGTTAGTTTTGATTCTTGCGATTTTTGTCGCATTGCTTAGGGTTTTAATTGGATTCAATACTAGTCTTCCATTTGTCTTGGTATATTGATCTTCATAGCTTCATCATAGCTATTGGTGTGAAATTGTGTTGAATTCATAGTTTATGAAAAGTGAGCGTGCTCTATTCACCCCCTCTAGTCGCTTTTCGGTCCAACAAGTGGTATCGAGCCCTGTTAGTTCACTCTTGATCTTAACCGGTCCATCGAACTTTAGCGATGGATAGATTCTCTACAAAACCGCATATCTTTAATGGACACGACTATGCCTATTGGAAGAATCGTATGTAGTATTCCTTGAGAGCGAGGACAAGCTATATGGGACGTTGTTCGATCCCCGCTCATTATTCCCGAGGTTGCAACTCCCGCTCGCAATTCTTTTGGCTAACAACAACAAAGCCAAGAACCTTTTATATGGTGCTTTTGGTAGACAAGAATATGATAGGATTTGGGAATTTGAATCAAGTTTGCAGATTTGGAACACCCTCGAAACCTATCATGAGGGTTCGTCCCAAATTAAGAAAGTGCGCCAAACAATCTATAAGCGTGATTATAACAAATTTGAGATGCGTCCTGGAGAGAGCATCGATGACATTTTCAGTCGCTTTAATAAAGTGATTAATCAAATGAAAGGTTGATATTGAATATTCTCAATCTGAAATGCCACCCATCTCTTGGTACGCAATCAACACCAAGGAGTGGGAGATGAAGGCTACTTTGCTATAGAAGAAAATGTTGATCTTTCAAGTCTTACTTTAGAATTGCTTTATAGTAAACTCAAGACTCATGAAATTAAAAGAGTTGATCATCCCAAGAAAGATAATTTAGCTTTGTAGCAGATCCTCTCAAAAAGGCCTTTGATGACTCTTTTGAATCTTCTTCTGGATTTTCATTTGCTTGCTTATCTGCGATTTCTGAGGAGGAGCTTGAAAATATTCCTGAGACAGAGTTAGCTCTCCTAGCTAAAAAATTCACGGGCTTACAACAATGTGAGAAATAAAAGAGAGGTGGTCCTGTTATTTGCTATGAATGTGGAGAGCTCTACCACATCCGCCAACCCCAAGCTAAAAGGTAAGGGCAAGCACGGAGAGAAGATAGGGAAGAAGCCTCATGAGAACAATTCGAGTATGATGTCGCTCAAGCTCATAAAGGCCGCTTGGGGTCCTTACCGCTTTTGGAGAGCAACCTTGTGATGTGGACTCGGAGCGAAGAGGACAAGAAGGGAAGGCCAAAGGTTCACCGATGTGCTTCATGGTCGACATGAGACATTGATGATAATGAGGTATCCTCTCTTATGATGAGCTTTACACTAGATATGATTCCATATATGAGCAAGCGCTAGTAAAGATGAAGCGCTAGAATTTGTCATGACTAAAATAAGAAACTAGAGTCAAAAATTGGTAAACTGAAACTAGAACTTGCAAATGTTAAGACTCTTGAACTGATGAATGTTTATCTTGTCATGACATGCACTCGAAATTGGCTAAACGCAATCTGCTCACAATATTGCTTTGCAACAACTTGAAAATGCTAGAACCGAGCTAATTGAAATTAAATCGCTCCTTGTGAAAAATGTTTAGAGTCTAGCAAGTTGATTGCTTCTGATGTGATTGATTTTAGCCCTTGCACTTCATGTTTAGAAAAAGAACGTGAAATCAAAGATATCTTAGAAGCTGCTAGAGTCAAATATGCTAAGCTTAAGGACAATATTGAAACTACTATTTGTGCTTCTTGTTCCGCTCTTAAGCTTGAAATCTATGGATAAAACTTGTGATGCTTGTGTTAATTTGAGAAAAGAAAATGCTTACCTTCATGATACATTAGAGAAATTTTCTAAAGGTAAGAAACAGTTAAACATGATTCTTGACAAGTCTAAAACTCCTTATAAGAAGCAAGGTTTAGGATTCAATTCTTTTCAAGACAATTCAAAGCCAAAAGTCATTCAAGTCTTGGAAAAAGGTTTAATTGAATTCAAAACCCAACCTTCAAAAACCTCTTTTAAATCTGCAGGTTTTGCACAACCGTGTGTTAATTCAAAGGGTGCTTCTTCTAGTGGTACCAAGTACCATTGCACTTATTGCAAGAAAAGTGGGCATTTGATTGAGTTTTGTTGGCGTAGGTTGAAAAATAATAAGAAAAATTTTGCTAGTATTTCATCCACTCAACCTAAAGCTTTTATGAGACATGGTCATTTTGAAAAGAATAAACCTGGGTTAGGATTTATTTCACATGCTTATCATCATGCTCCTAGACAGGATAATTCGCATGTTCTTGTGACCATTACTCATGATAGGAATGCAAATAGAATCAAGGATAACACTTTTGCTTTGCATACTACTCGCAGACGTGTGTCTCAGTACTGGGTTCCCAAGTCTTGTTTAACTAACCCCAGTATCGAGACACATCGTTCTTCTGTGCCTTGATTTTTCGGATTGCGGAAGAGGAAGAGCACGTGCTTTGTTGACTCATACTGCTCACGCTATATGACCGAGACTCAAGATGGTTCACCTCCTTCACGCTTGATGACGGGTTTCAAGCATCTCCGAGAACTTCCCATCGCCAGCCGTTAAGCTCTTATTCAGGTACTTACACTCTACTATCTTTGTATGGTATTTGATATTCCTGTTCTTTATCCTTGTCCATTCGGGGGTTTTTCTTATCCTGTTTGTGTTGGCTGTCGGCTAGATAGGAAGAGTATTTCAGGCGCTTGTCACTCACTAGGCACTTCTCTTATCTTTTGACTTTATCCTCACCAAACATTTAGACCCAACTAGGTTTGCCACCTTGAGAAGCGTGTTAGGGGTAATTTATCCTTATGGGTTGGTTTGAGGGGGAGTTTGATCTTTTCTGATCTTTCCTTGTTCTTTTGATCTTTTATTGTTCTTTTTCTGAACTTAGTGATCTTTTTGAACTCTTTAGGTTTTTAGGCTTTTCATTGCATCTCATTGTATCATATTGCATTCATATGAAAAATACAACAAGTGGTATGAAAAATCCAAAAAGATGCATTGTAATATAAGATTTTCTGCTTATCTTTTAAAATTGATGAAGCTTTGCCTATTACCCTTTGGAGATTTAGTACTTCAATTCGTGCTCAATGTCATGTCCAGTTCTTTGACTTGCTAGAATTATCATGTTTTTACATGTGTAGCTAAGTCTTTGCTATATGAGCTAGAACTTTAAAACAACTCGAACTAAGAAATTACAATTTGTGGATGTTTTAGCGAGTTGCGCAATTAGTGCTCCTCTTGTGACATTGGCCCTGTCAGAATTGCCTTGTTAGCTCTTTGATCTAAAATTGACAATTACTTGAGCTTTTGTGTTATTGAGATTCTAAAAATGCTTATGTGAAAAATGAAAATCAAGATTGTCTTATGCTTAAATTGTGCCAAACTATTCTTACGAGACTGCTTGTCAAATGACATGAACTTGGAGATAGTTTGATGAACTGATTTATCTCATGGGGACCGCTTGTCGAAATGACATGAACCTCAAGATTTGTCGCCTGTAGAAGCTTAGAAAGAGTTTGTGGATAGACTAAGATATACCATGAAACTAGCTCAAACTAGTTAAATTGAAGATGAATTTATTTATTTTTAAGTTTGACATATCAAATACACTTTTTAATGGGTATGTGAAGATATCTAAATGGGCGTTAAACTTTACAAATCTAAAAGCACATCAACTCTTAATGTATTGATTTGTGTGCCTAAGCCATTTTGACATGGCCAATTTCATTTTAGGGTTGATGAATCATTATTTGAAGTATGCTTAAATTGATAAATCTCTCGCTTTACTTTTGAGCCTTTGTGCTTAGCTTTGATATACATGTCTTAATGATCTTGCTAAGCGTTGACGCTTGATATGCTATTTGTGCAATATTGGAAATATCGGCTAGTTCTTTTGGGTAATCTCCAAAGCTTCTTGTAATCAAAAATTGAAAAATACAAAATGAAGCCACTCCATTGCACTTCATGCATACTCCTCTCTTCTCTTGTTTTTCCTTCTTTCTCTATTCACTATTTGTTATCTCCGGATGAGGGATGATGAATCCATTGTCAAAGGGGAGAAGATGTGTTAATGAGAAGATATTTAATGAGAAGATATTTCTTTGTTGGGGAGAAGATTATACATTTGATAATATATATATTTGTTTTACAAAGGGGAGAAACGAAAAAAATTGAAAGTTTTTGATTGAGTATCATAGTGAGATACATTCTTATTGTATATTCGACTTGATGCATTTTTTATCCTCACAATGATCATAGGTCAATGTTGTTCTTTCATGAATGGAGAATTTTGACGGAAATCAAGCTTTCTTTTGCCTTGTCTCACATGCCTATACTATTCGATGCCACTTGGTCATACATTACTTTTCTGTTACCCACCAAGTTGGGGCTTTGTGACAATTGGCAATTGGCAATGGTATTTCATCAAGGTTTGTCGTTTCACGAGTTTTGTGACAAAGCTACGGTTTGCATTCACGAGTCGGCTACACGCATTCGGTCCGACCGGTCCTAAATCGGTCGGACCCAAATCGGCCATGCGCGATCGGACCGACGGTGACCTAAAAGTGGTCAAAACAGTGGGCCAAAAATAGGTGTTGAAGGCAAGTGAGGATCCCAATGCACTTGGTCTCATGATTTTGGAGTCTCCAAGAAGAAGTTCTATTCGTTTGAAATTTCCGGAAGGTTTGAATTTCGGGCTTGTATTTTGTTAAGTCCCTACGGTGGTCGACCGCCTTGAGGTGGCGATCGGTGGCGGTGGCGATCGACCGCCCCAGGGGGCTGGCCTCGGCCGGCTTCTACTAGATCGTCGGCCAACTTCGTGGCGATGTTGATTTGTTAGGTCAAAGTCATTGGTTTCATGGCATATGGTTTGCATGATGCATGTTTTGACTAACATGGGTCAAGTTGTGAAGAACTTGTTCCCGAATTCGTGTTTGCTTGTCTATGGTTGTGCAGGTAGCTTGGTGGTCAACGACGGTCAACATCGAGAAGGATCGGGACTAGACTTGGAGAGTTGAGGTCCAGAACGATCGACGATGCCGGGTGAGGTCAATGACTCAAGCGTGACACAAGATGGACAAGGGTTACCTATTGGTAAATCCATGGCGCATGGTGAAGTGGTTTAGGTCAAAGGTTAAAGACGGCGTTTTGCGAAGCGTGCGTGTGTGACCCGTTTGTTAGTGGGCCTTAACGGGAGCCCAATGGAGTCAAACCTTAGGAGTCTAGGCCTCCACTATAAATAGGGGGAGGTGGTGGTTGCACCACCTAGCTCTTTCATCTCTCGCCTCTTTTATGTTTCAAACCCTAATTGGCTTAGGGGGGGTTGAGGTGGAGGCTAGGGCTCTTTATGGTTTGAGGTGAATTTCGTGATATTGGATTGACCACTGATCCATGATGGTGTGGGTGTAATCCAACAACGATCACGTTCTTAATCTATGCAAGGTTTGCTTGAGATAAGTCTCTTTTCGTTCTTGCTTTCAATTTCATGATTTTAGGGCTTTCTTTGATCCTCGAGTTTGTGATTGATTCTTTCACGTGGATTAGCTTTTTGTGATGTGTGGGAACCCGTCTAGGATCAATTTGATCATCAATCACCCACGAGCAAGCGATTGGATCTAGTTTTCACTTTTGCGGTTTTGCACCTTCTTCAATCGATCATAAAAGATCTTTGTTCGTCCAAGAATTATCATAATTGTTGATTGGAATAGGTCCTTAATATCATAGAGAAGGTGTGTGCAAAGTTTCGTGAAGTTTGGAGTTGAGAATCAAAAGTTAGACCTAATTGCAACTTCGTCATCGGGTCATTTTTATTGCTCGAGCTGCACGTCGATCCGCCCCACACCGAGGTCGATCGATTTGGTACTGGCAGACCGCCAAGATAACAATGATCGACCGGCCATCTCTGTTAGTTTTGATTCTTGCTGATTTTTGTCGCATTGCTTAGGGGTTTTAAATGGATTCAATACTAGTCTTCCGCTGTACTGGTATATTGATCTTCATAGCTTCATCATAGCTATTGGAGTGAAATTGTGTTGAATTCATAGTTTGTGAAAAAGTGAGCGTGCTCCTATTCACCCCCTCTAGTCGCCTTTTCGGTCCAACAGGCTTATACGTAATTATTGTATGAACGCATGAAAAATTGCACACAAAAATGGAAATGGAAATACAACTAATCAACGGTGCATCACACACAAGTTAAAAATAGCATGAGAAAAATGGAAATGGAAATACAGGAGGAGGCGCCCAAGCGGGAGGAGGCGACCGGGCGTTGAGGCCCTTGAGGAGGTGCCCGGGCGGGAGGAGGGGGCGGCAGCCGGGCGGGAGGAGGGCCGGGAGGCACATGAGCGGATCTGGAATTCTGGATCTGGCCGTGTACTTGGTGGAGGTCACTTGGTTGTAGACATCTTCGTGTAATCGTGTTGGTGGCGACTAGGAGTTGGGAGTGACCGAGTGGAGTACTAACTATGGTTTTAGTGGAGTGTTGACCCACCTATCAGTGTATGTCGCGGGTAAACGGACGAGACTAACACGGGTAGAGCTCACTCATGCCCGTACTTGTTTACCCGACAGACAAAGAGTTGTCCGTGAGAAAAAAAAACCAACATGCCCGTGAGCAAAAAAAACACCCCATGCCAGACTCTGTTTGGGTATTTACCTACAAGCATGTGGGTAATTGGGCAGAATTATCATCCCTACTCTTGGGTGTAGTTACTCTCGTAATATCTATGATTTTTCTCGGATTTTGGATTCAGATCCGGATAGTTTTTTTAATACGAAAATGAATTTTAAAAATATATCCGTCGGGTTAACAGGCATCTAAAAAATTAGTTGTAGTTATCTGGTAAAATGCCCGGTCACTATCCGGTGACCCTGGATGGGCAAGGGGTAGCACGCTGGACGCAATACTGCAGTCTTCGCCCCTCCATCCCTCCATTTGGTGGCGGCATATCGTATGCACATAGCCATTTGTGTGCGCATATGCACATGGATGATCTGGTGCATCCAATTGGAAATCAACGGCGCAGCTACCGCATCGGCTTTCTTCCAACCCCCCACGATCAAGATTCCTTCACCTCCCCCCGCACCGAGCCATTTGTTCGCCTGCCTCCCCCTGCACCGAGCTGCCCCATTTGGTACTGGGCGCTAGGGTTCCGCTCCGCTGCCCTCGCCGAGTCTCTCTCAAAGGCCCTGTCGCCCCATCTACGTCGCTCCAAGCCGGCTGCCCCCGAGGTAAGCTACCGAGTCTGAGTCCCCTCCCGCCCTTCCCTTCGTGGGCGATGCCGCTATCCCCGTGCTGGAACCGTGGTACCGAGTCGCCGCCCCCGCCGAGTCTCCTCCCAATGGCTCCGCCGCCCCATCTGCAACGCTCCAAGCTGGCTGCCCCATCTGCCCAAGGTAAGCTACCGAGTCCGAGTGTCCGCACAACAGTACCGTCGCCCTTCGCCCTCGAGGCATCCTGTTGGACCGAAAAGGCGACTAGAGGGGGGGGTGAATAGGAGCACGCTCACTTTTTCACAAATAACTGATTCAATAATATTTCACTCCAGTAGCTATGGAAGCTATGAAGATCAGTATATCAGTACATCGGAAGACTGGTATTGAATCCAATTTAAAACCCCTAAGTAATACGATAAAAACAACAAAGATTGAAACAATTCAATGCACTGGCGGTCTGATATCTGGCCTTGGGCGGTCTGACCGATTCCCTGGCGGTATGACCTCTGACCTTGGGCAGTCTAACCGATTCCCTGGCGGTCTGACCTCTGGCCTTGGGCGGTCTGATCGATTTCCTCCAGAATAGAAAAACAGCCCCGATGATGAAGATGAAAATAGATGAAACTTTTGATCTACTAATCCAAACTTGATGAAACTTGGAACACTCCTTCTCTATGATATCAGGAAGCTATTCCAATAGAAGATTGTGATAATTCTTGGAAGAATAGCGATCCTTTTCGATTTGATTGAAGAGAGGTTCAAAACCGGGTCAAAACGAAAACTAGGTCAAAGCTCTTTCTCGTGGGTGATTGATGATCAAGATGATCCTAGATAGATTCCCACACGTCACAGCAAGTTAGATCACGTGAAGAAACCAAGCAAAAACTCACGGATCAAAGAAAGACCTAAAATCATCAAATAGAGATAAAGAACGCAATGAGACAAAACATTGATCAAACTTTCCTTTGATTGATTGATATGATCAGGGCTTACAGCCACTCCATCAATGGAGGACAATGCTCAATCCAAGAGCACGAAAATCACATCAAACATCAAGAACCCTAGCCTCCACAAAAGCTCTCCCTAAGAAAATTAGGGTTTACAAGAATTGCAAAAGAGGCGAAGAGGAGGTGCAACCACCTCCCTCTCCTATTTATAGTGGAGGTTTAGACCTTTTAGATGTTTGATCCTATTGGACTCCTGTTAAGGCCCAAAACAAACGGGACACATACACACGCATTTTAAAGCGTCGTTTTTATCTCCTCTTGACCTAACTAGCTACACCTTGCGCCATCTTGCGCCTCGGATTAGCTAATAGGTCACCCTTGTGCATCTTGCACCACGCTTGAGTACATTGACCTCACCCGGCATCGTAGATCGTTCTGGACCTCAGCTCTCCAAACCTAGTCTCGATCATCCTCGCCGTTGACCGTCGTTGACCACCAAGCAACATGCACAACAATAGACAAGTAAACCGAATTTGGGAATAAGTTCTTCACAACTTGACCCATGTTAGTCAAAACATGGATCATACAACATATATACCCTGAAACTCATGACTTTGACCTAACAACCGAATAACGCCGCCACGACGGGCGACGATCAAAGTAAAATCGGCCGGACCGGCCCAGTGGCGGTTTGACCATTATTTCGCCGGCCGACCGCCACCTATGGGCGGTCGGCCGCATGGCCACCGACTTAGCCGTTTTCCTCTCGAAAACCAAACCTCTCGGAATTTTCAAACCAATAGAACTTTTGACTGGAGACTCCAAAAATTATGGGACCAAGTGCAATATAATTCTCTCTCTTGCCTACACCCTCTATTTTTGGCCCAGCTCAAAATAACACTCTTTAAGTT
This sequence comes from Hsuehochloa calcarea, assembly GCA_036346395.1. Lineage (NCBI taxonomy): Eukaryota > Viridiplantae > Streptophyta > Magnoliopsida > Poales > Poaceae > Hsuehochloa > Hsuehochloa calcarea. The sequence goes on from CM070609.1 coordinate 12,344,064, forward strand.
CACCGGTCCGACCGCCGTCTATGGCCGGTCGGACCGATTTGGTACGGCCTCGATCACACGCTATGACCGGTCGAGCCGGCATCGCTGACGCTTCAAAACTTGTCAAAAATACATGAAACGACAAACCGCAAATGCCATTGCCAATTGTCACATCATCCTAAGATCCGGAGCATACCCCCATGATATCCACACATCCCCTGCGTAGATGGTCGTTCCCTTGCACCGAGTCCCCTCCCTCCCTTCCCTTGCTGGCTGACCGCCCCATCCTCGTGCTTGAACCGTGGTGGTTGGTTTGGAAACTGATTTGTGCATGCCAACCTTGCTTGTCGAATAGATTTGTGTACATGTGTAAATGTCAATGGATTGTGCGAAGAAAGTGTTGCAGTCGGAGGCGTCCGCGTCGGGGCCTTCTAGGGGGCTTCCGCTTGTGCCATGCCAAAAATGCGGTGAGAAGATGATTTGGGCAGTGTCTGGAAGCTCGAAGAATCGAGGAAAAGAGTATTACAAATGCCCTAACAACATCGACGTAAGTTTGTCCGAATACAAACTCTTATTTCTGGACTTACATCAATATATCTAGCTCTGTTTTAGGCGATATATCTGTTTCCAATCCAATACAAAACCTTGCTATGTTTTTGTGCAGAAGTATGCTAGCGGTTGCGACACTTTCATGTGGAAAGATCAATATGAGGCACATCTGGCTGGGTTGAAGTTCAGCAGTGCACACCGAACATATCCATTGGTTTCCCCTGTCGACGACAATGTGTTGGCACATTTAGTTGAAATGAACAAGTTGTTGGTCCAGATTAACAACTCTATCCTGAAATCCGCAGCTGCAAATGAGAAGTTTAAAATGGTTCTTATTGCATGTTTATTGTTCTTCCTAGGATTATTCATTGCTAAGAATGTCAATTAAATGTGTAATGGCTGTGTTAGCAATGTTTGTATCCTGTTTGCAATGTAGTGTTGTATTTTCGATGTATGAAACATATGTAGTGTTGTACCCTGACACTGGGACTGAACCGAATGATATGAACTGGTTTTGTATCCAGAACCTGAGTTACTACATCCCTTTTGGGTACTGAACTGATTTCAGTACTGATACTGTTTGAACCTGAGTGCCAGGAAGATAAGTGATATGAACTGGTTTTGTATCCACCCAGCTAAGAGAAGGCATTCCCAGTATAAATGATGATTCTTGTTTTTGTGACCACTACCATTTTAGTCCCAGAATTTGCAAAAATGTCAGCATATGAAACATATGTAGTGTTGTTCAAAATTGACAGTGAACAACATTACAGATATTCGAAGCAATGCAATGACAATGAAAAAAATATGACATTCAGGGGCTACATGCATGTCCAAAATTTGATAATGTGCATCTAACAGGATATTGTACAATGTCTTCACATTCCAAAATCTTAAATACAACATTACAGAAATTCAAAGCAATGCAATGACAATGAAAAAAAAATCTGACATTCAGGGGCTACAACAAGTCCATTGCAAGTCTATATTGCATATTACAAGTCCATACTACATATTACAAATCCATACTACATATTACAAGTCCATACTACATATTACAAGTTGCTTAACATGCAGGGCTCTTCGACAAAGCAAATATTACAACTCCTGCTAAACCACCTCCTTTGCAGCCACCTACAAAGCAATTATGAATACTACACACGTTAGACAATGAGTACTGGAACAAAATATCAAAGGAATGCTATAAAGTTAGTACAGGTCATACCAGAATTCCGTATGGGCATGATTATTTTGCTTGCTTCCTTAAAGGGCAGTTGTGGCTGTCGTGGGTGCCGATCTCATTGCATGTCCTACACATGCGAGCGGCCTTTCCCTTAGATTTCTTCTACTTGTTTTCCCCAGGCCGATTCCTCTTGCATTTCCCTCTAGTGAGATTGTCTGTTGGCGGTAATATATCAATCTGATCAGGGATGCCACACCCAAGATACGCTTCAACCTCCTCCACTCTACTTTACTGCCGGGCAGGAATTTCCTGGTTTATTTCATGCATAAACCTTTTAAGTTTTCCTCTAGCATTCTGCATATAAGAAAGTGAAGGACTAGATCGATGTATCAAATCTTCCAAGTCCATTCAATCTCAGAAGCCAACTTTTTAATTTCTTCCTTTGTGGGATCTTTGGGCTTCTCCTCCAGAACATTGTCATTCTCATCAAACACAACATCCCTCTTGTAGTTAGCAGTCCACCTTTTCAAAACATAATGACTAGGAAGCTCATTCAGCAATGCACCTCGTAAACACAAGGATAATGTGGCGGCAAGGAATTCCATGAGTGCTAAACAGCATGCATGAGCACTGAGAAATCATGGTGTTAGTGTCACATGTGACTTTTCTAACCTTCTTGCCATCCTCCTTCACCGTTGTTACTTTAAGGTCGCATACTTGTGCCGTGCTCTCAACAACACAGTTATCCCTAGCAGCAATAACCTCATTCTGAAACTTCGTGAATACCTCATGTGTGAAGACTTCACTGCCATGCAACTCTATTGCCCATGGTGTCTTTAACTAAGGCTTCGTGTGAAAGGTGACATTGTCTTCTCTTAGCTCCTTTTCTCTTTGTTCGTCGACTACAATGTCGAAGCGGATCTAGAACTCAACCAAAGCATGTTTGTAACCTATAAATCGATTGAAAAAAGAATTAGCGCTTTCAGACCTTGAGGTTGTTCGTAGAATGTCTGCCAGTGGTATGTCCATAAAGTAAGCTGGTACCCAAGATGCCCTGATACTATAACGACCAGCCAACCACTCATTATCTTACAAACCGAAGTCCGAAATAATATCAGCCCACTGCGACTTGAATTCTTCAGGAGTTTCTGAGGGATACACATATGAATTGACACGACTGTAAAAGGTTCGATTATCCCTCAAATCTGGCCTAATCTTTGTTGGGAGTTTGTTCAATATGTGCCACATGCATAATCTATGGGTTGTATTAGGGAATACATCTTGAATTGCCTTCTTCATGGCCGCTTCTTCATCATTTATTATAAGCTTAGGTGCCGCGCGTGCCATACATCTTAAGAAAGTAAGGAATAACCATTTGAACGTTTCAATCGTCTGATCAATCAACAATGCAACGCCAAATAGAACACATCCCCCATGGTTATTTACTCCCATGAATGGTGCAAATATCATGTCATTTTGGTTTGTATTATATGTTGTATCAAATGATAGCAGCTCCCCAAAATGAACATAATTCTTCCTGCAGGTTGCATCCGCCCAAAACACATGGACCAACCTACCCTTGCCGTCAATGACATAGTCAAAATAAAATGCAGCATTGTTCTCATTCTTTCTAGCTAGATTATCAAGGTACATCTAAGCATCTGATGACTTTATACTCTCTCTCAAAGTGCAGTGATAATTTTGCAAATCCCTCCTCATGCATCCAACATTCTTAAACCCACCCTCACTGACATGAAGATATCTAAAATCTCCATATGTCCCAATGCTAGCTTGATGGCATGCGAACAATGTGGTCTTAGTCTTCTCATTTACTTGTCTATTAGAACGTATTAAGTGTTGCTTACTAGGTGAGATAAAACCATGGTTATGCACTTCCACGAATGTCTCTAACCTGAATTTATTGTCCTTAGTCCGTTTGATACCAAACATGGCCTCACATCCATACCTACTCAATTTAGACTCATATAACCTCTTCAATTTGACCTCCTTACCTTTTTCTTCCTTCTAGCCACGTCTGCCACAATAGTACCGCCTCCATTGCAAAACACCGTTTGTGGTTGACCGCTACCCAATACAAACGGAGAACCCGGCAACATGTGCATATGCTTTATAAAAATTCGAGGGCTGCATCCTCGTCTTCAAAGATCATGCCCATGGCAGGCGTCAAGTCGTCATTAACTACTAGTGTGGACGATGAACCCTGCAGCGGTAAGGATGAGTTAGCACGAGAACAACATTAATCATTGAAATTTATAATTTTCACATAACTCTACACTCACACAGAATGGAATGCTCGCAACCTTCGTGGTGTTTTACACAAACTGCTCACAACGGAGGGTGTGCATCGCCGCCTTCGAGACATGGCAAAGCTAGTGGCCGTACAGAGCTACTCACATCTTCCGTGGATTCCATGCGGTACTTGGCCACAAATCAATTTTAGGGCACGACAGAGCACGGGGGGCACGGGTACTTGGTAGCAAAGTCGCTGAAACCCACAGAAGCACAAATTAATTACCCGCCCAATTGCCACAATTCCAGCACAAATCTATTCGACAAGCAAGGTTGACATGCACAAATCAGTTTCCAGACCAACCACCACGGTTCAAGCACGGGATGGGGCGGTCGGCCAGCAAGGGAAGGGCGGGAGGGGACTTGGTACAAGGGAACGACCGTCTGCGCAGGGGATGCCTCGGGGGCGGAGGGTGACGGGGCCGTTGCGCGGACACTCGGACTCGGTAGCTTACCTCGGACAGATGGGGCAGCCAGGGATGGCGGCGTCGCCCAGGAAGGGAAGGGCGGGAGGGGACTCGGACTCGGTAGCTTACCTCGAGGGCGGAGGGCAACTGGGGGCAACCGGTTTGGAGCGGCGTAGATGGGGTGGCGGGGCCGTTGAGGGAGACTCGGCGGGGGCGGCACCGCGCCGTCGGAGGAGCGGCGCGAATCGGTGCGGGGGGAGGCAGGCGAACGATGGCTCGGTGCGGGGGGAGGCGAAGGGAACTTGATCGCGCAGGGGGTGGGTTTCGGAAGAAAGCCGATGCGGTAGCTGCACCGTTGATTTACAATTGGATGCACCGGATCATCCATGTGCATATTTGCACACAAATGGCTATGTGGCCAACAAGCATCTTTTAAGCCCCCCGGGTAACCCTCACGGCCTCACCTCTCCTCGCCCTCACCGCCGCCAACAACGTCGCCCGCCTCCCACCGAAGCTCGCCGCTTCCGGCGAGCTCCCCTCCTCCCCTGCCGGAGAGTGGGGCGGAGCGGAGATCCACCCGAGCCGGACGATTTCGTCGGTAAGCCCTAGCTTTCCTGGATCGATTTCGCTTTGCCCTAATTTCGTCATGTTGTCTTCTTTGCTGTGAGGGAGCAAATCCAAATTGAAATCCGATTCATTCTGCGATGTTTCATCCGATTCCTGTTGATGCCTCCATTTCTGGGGTACTGGTGTCGCGCATTTGTTCGCTGTTGGAACGAAACCCATTCGTTCGTCGATCCATCCGTGTGGTGGTCCTTGAACGAGCGCTAGATCCCAGCGGGGTCCTGCGACGACACCATGGGGCTGGGAGCGCGTCAGCCGCTGGATGGGATAGTAGGCCGTACGTAGAAGTGATCGTAGACCGGATTCGCGATGTTGCGGTGTCGGATGTACGTACAAGCAATCGTAGACTGGATTCGCGATGTGGGCTGAAAACTTGGGACCTTTTTCCTTAGCCCTGGAGGGGATACTCGAAGCCTTGAACCTAGGGCCTATAAGCATGATCGTAGGCCCTGTTTGGGGGAGCCCTAGCTTTTCCGAAAAGCTGCTTTTCAGCTCAGAAAACCAAAAACAGCTGTAGCTGATAGTCTGCCCTTTTTTGGGCTGGCTGAAATATCCTTAAGGGTTCGGAAGGCATGTTTGTGTGCTGATTTAACGTAAGTATCATTGTTTTTTATTCTTTTGCGGAAATATTGATTAAACGACTTAATTTTACTAAGTTTCGAACAATTGAGGAACATTTTGCAACATAAAAAATCATGTATGTATTTGCTTGTATTCTTGTAGTTCATGTTGAGATCATGTTCATGTTCTTTTTTCAGATTTGTAACACACCAACACGCAAATTGTAACATTTCGGATCCAACAAAAAAAGTGTGATTAACCAAATTGTAACGACTTATTGTACTAAGTTTCAAACAATTGAACAACATTTTGCACCATCCAAAATCAAATGTAGATATGTATGTACACGTTTCAATTAATATTTTACAGTGAATTGATGTATAACAAAAACCCACGTGCATAAATCAACCAAATCTGAAATTTGGCTCACAATTTCACAATTTTCATGCTCGCTCAATACATTTGGCTCACATAATTTTACAGTTTTCAAGCTCACACAATACATTTGGCTCATGTACAAATTCAGTAACATTGTCGTCAATGAGTCTTGAATTCCTTTTTTTTAGCGTACCATTTATCAGGATGGTCTACACATGATGATCAATTCCCCATTTACAAAAAACACTCATGAACATGCACAAGGAGAGAGACCCCAAATGGTTGTGACTGCAGAAAACAAACAAATATATCAGAACCTTACTCTATTAATAAGCAACCCCCCTCTTCCCTTCCTCCAGGTGAGCCTCCCCTCCCCCCTCCAAGGATCCTCCACCCCACCCCTAGGGTTTCCTCCCCCAATCCCCCTGTAAATCTCTGCAATTAATTAGGCACATTGCGCTGCAGCGCTTTACGTTCGGTAAAAGAAATCGCGGGCGGCTCGACCATGATTTGTAGCATTGTAACCTGGTCACCTCCCCTCCCCTCTCCAAGGATCCTCCACCCCCCCCCCCGCCGTAAATCTCCGCAATTAATTGGGCGCATTGCGCTACTGCGCTTTACGATCGGTAAAGAAATCGCGGGTGGCTCGGCCATGATTTGTCGCATTGGAACCTGGCGCGTGGGGTTTAGCTGCGATTAGTGTTTGATTTTGTTTCCAACCCCCGAGATTTAGTGTAGGGTTTACTTGCGTTCCCCTCAGTTCTTTTTTAAGATTGGTGGATTTTGGAGTTGTTTGTAATTGTATTCCCCTCCAAGTTGAGACCTTTTCAGCTTGGTCTAGCAGATGGCGCAGCTTTTCGGTTAATCCGTCGTAGTTCTTTGAATTTTGTATGGTAGGTTATGTTCTTTCTGGTTTCCTTATAGGTATAAACCATTTGTGATTAGATTAGATTAGATTAGGTGCCATAGTGCGAGTGCATGCATTTGTTGGATTTGTCTCCTTCCGGGTGTTGTTAGGGTGTGCATAGGTTTTAGGCCCTCCACCTTCAAAATGCCAGTCTGGTCTTTTGCATGGCCAGCTTCAAAAGTTCTCTCCTTTACCATTCACCCACCAGGCCATCATAATGTACAATGTCCTCTGTACCGGAGTCCTATAGAGAGTATTCTTTTCCTGCTTACAGAATGCTTTCGGTGGGAGTGGAAGTGATGTATAACTGCCTGGATTTTTCCCATGATTAGTTCTATGCTTCTACCATTTGTTTGTTATATCTGTTAGTTTTCAGATTTTTGTGCAGCGTATGATGATCAATTTGCAGTCTATATATGTGGTTCACTTTGTTTTTTAAGATTTGTCCAAGGAGTGTTTTAGTTTGGTGTTAACAGGATGGTTTTGTTCTTTCCTTTGTCAGATGGAAAATAAGGGCAGTATGGTTTCATGATTTATATAGGGAGATCAGAAGCTGTGGTGCCAGCCAGTCTGACCCATCTCAGGGCAATTTCGGAGTACATTTTCAGGTTGGTATCTATATTAATGTCTCGTCTCATTCTGTCCTTTCTAACAAGCAAAGTGTGTATGTAACCTTGCTTTTCATGGTTTCATTACTAAATTAATATTCCATTGGCTACCATAAGACACTTTGTGGTTCATCCTTCTGAGAAAAAAAACAGGCTTTCTGGGAAATATGTATAAGCCAAATAAAGTAATAAACTAAAGACAAGACACCAATATTATCTTTCTTGTTGTGGTTCTTTGTTTGGGTCTTCTTGCCACTCGCTTCATTTGTGATGACCATTGGCAGTCATTAGACATATGCCGCATGCTATTGTCATCCATGGTATGCAAAGATTGCATGTTTCACTTTATCAGAAATATATGCGAATACACAGTTAGCGATGACCAAAACTAATGTTGTGGATAACGTTAAATCTTGCAACCAAAGATTACTCGTGTTCCTTTTTTTAGATTATCGTCAGTTGGTACATGATAGACTATCTTGCTGACTAAGCAACCCTACTTTACTTGGTTGACTTAGGAAACCGGGAACAGTGGTTGGTGGGTTCTTTAGACAACGTAGGCTTATGCTTCCGATGTGCCTAGAAATATCACTGAGAGATGATTGTAGTAGGGAGAAGACAAAGGAATTCATGGGAGCTGATAGAGTTATCTTTCTCATATGCAGGATTATGTAAATGCCACTTTTTGGAGTTTCTGCCCTTTTGGTTTAGTCATCAAGACTCTAGCTAGCAATTATATAAAGAAACAAATGAACTGTTAATTGCCACCAAGTTGGCAAAATCGCTGGAACACAGCAATTGTGGGAGAGAAACTTCAGTGGAATGCTAATAATGTCAGTGCCCAAGGTCTCTGCAATCAGAGACAGTAACAACTGAACCTTAACTATCCACCAAGTTTGGCAAAACCGCTGGAATACAGTAATTGAAGGAGAAACTTTGATGCAACTTGTTGATGCCCAAGATTTCTGCAATTGCTGCATGAAAAATTCTCGATAGGCAGCATTGAATTTGTAGATTTAGCTGTCTTGTAAGTGTAGAAAGCATGCACTGTGGTCCTCCGTTTACCTGTAAGTTGTATAGGCCATTTGAGCAGTTGTAATGGGGTAAATTGCATGAAAGAGTTGTTGTCTATGGGTCTTGTTTGTGAATTGTTCTGAATGAATAAAAATAGAAGGTTTGTGTCGACCCCTGGTTATGGAATTACCTGTGTAAAAATAATCTTCCCAAGTGAGATTACTCTCTTGCTGTAGAAAAGATACCCCCTCTCTCCCCTATATGCTCACATGTTTTTTTGGGGAAAAATATGGTTCTATGAGTGACAAATAAAAAAGACAAAACAGGACCAAGATATATATAAAATATATGTCCTGAACCTTCTCTTTTCCTATGCCCCAAAAGACGTCCTGTATCATTGTGAAATTTGGAACACATGACATAGCATGTCCCATGTGTGAGATTTTTTTGCAGAATATCTAATGTCCCTACCGATATATTGGGAGCACTTGCCCCTGAGAGCGGAAAATCCATGCCTCTCCCACTTTTAGGTTTTCCTGAACATAAATATATGTTACCTGATCTTGGATCCTACTTTATTATACAACTGTCTGTCAGTTGTTAAGTGTGTTCCGTTTCTCAATGTTTCTATTGCTGTCCTGAATACCTATATCTTTTTGCACATAATATGTTTTTTCTGCAGTAGTACAACCCAGGGATTGAAATCTCGGTACCGGGGAAGATCCCGGCCGACGGCCGGTACCGGTAACCGTTACCGTAAATTAAAAAAAACCGGCCCGAATTCAAATTTCAAAATTTGAATTTGGATTTTCTCCGGACCGGTTACCGGACCATTTAACGGCCGGTAACCGGAAAAACCGGCTGAAAAACCGGGAAAACTGGAAAATGGTGAAAATGGTAATTAGCAAATTTAAATTTGGAATAATGCAAATATTAATGAGAAAGTGTTTCAAGTTGTACATAAAAAGCTTGATTGTTTTCTTATATTTTCCAAAAGCTGTATATTAATTGTTTTCTTGCTTCTTTCATGACTCCACCTCCTAAAAGAATAGCTTTCTAGTTACATGAGCTACCCTTAGGAGCTAGTATTTTTAGCAGAAATATGAAAGTTAGACTTGGTCGGCCAGTCCTGGCCAAACAAATGCCAATATATTGATACTAGTAATCATACATATGAAACCTGTGTCGCTGAACAAACTATTAGCAAATACTTTTTCGTATCTCTTATTAATCATATCACGTCACTAAATGATTTGAAAGTATATGATTAAATAATCAATCCAATCTTGAGCAAATAATGATGCAATCCAATTCTCTCATGGTTGCATGCAATCCAATTAATGAGAAAGTGTTTCAAGTTGTATATAAAAAGTCCTCCTTTATGTTTTAATAGTGCTAAATATACTAAAAACTAATGTTTCAATACATAATCTAGCATAAGAATGCCTAAACCAACTAGGGAAGGATATTATGGAGTCAAAAATTCAAATTCAAATTTTAAAAATTTCGGCCAGTATTTTTTTATCGGTTCCGACCGGTAAACCGGTTACCGGCCGGTTTTTTTATCCCTGGTACAACCTATCTTCCTTTCAGTTACTGCTGCTACCCTATCTGTCTTGAGCTTATGTTGTTGAAGTAATCTGTTCTGTGGTTGATTATAACTGTATACATATTCCTTGACTATTTCAGAGAAATTCAGAGGAATATTTTTGGATAAGTTGGAAGGGAAGTCTTTTATCTGGAACTAGTTAACCTTTGGTATTTCGTTAGGCTAGCAAGGAAGGGTTAAAATGACTGGTGAAGCTAGGAAACAGGGGTCCAAGTGGGACCAAAAAGAAGGATCTCCTGATATAGTTGAGATCAGTGAAGATGAGTCTCTTCCTATGAATACTGATGATCACTGTAAAGATGGAGATTTGCTCCCTAGTCAGGATTTCACTAATGGTAATGGAAAGCAGCGTGGTGAATCCTCGAATCCAAAACCTGATGCCTCCATGAAGCAAGGTAGCGCGGGACATGAGCGGGAACGAACTGATGGGTTCAATAAAGTTGTCAAAGAAAAGCAATCTAAGGCATCCTCTGAAAGATCGCAGCCTCCTAGAATAGCTGATGAGGAGCATAATAATGACGACTGGGGCAAGTCAGGTTTGGGAAAGGCAACCGGCAACCAAGGTATGAGCAGATATGCAGATGATAGAAGACGTGGTGGTGATGGATGGGGCACAACTCTTAGTCGTGGTTATTCTTCTAGGATGCCGTCTGATCCAGATGCATGGAGGCAGCGGAGTCGCAGTTCATCTCCAACAGGTGTTTGGAACACGTCACGCAGGTATGGTTGAACAAGTTATCAGTTCCCTTTTTTTTGCGATGATGTAGTTTCCTTTACTGTGCAAGTATTGGTACTTTGGTTATGTGTTCGGTATTCCCTCTATATTGTCTGAAAATCAACTTTTGGAGCTAATTTTAAGTGAAAATTTAATCATGGAACTGGAAAGCATCGAAGGTTATAAGAGAAATGAAGTTAGGGTCAATATTTCTTATTAGGTTTACTTTTCGATCACTTGATCATCTCTAACAGTAGAAAAACACCATATTATCTTCCTGGCACTACGAACTAGAAGCAAAGAGCTACAAAATGCAGGTCTTGAACTCTTGATTATTTATTTTCTACCTGGGGACCTCTTTTTTTAATCAATCTTGATTTGGAAGATGAAATGTTAATTTGAGAGATCCTCACAACTTCTGCCAGAAGATGTTGTTGAAAGATTTGTTTTTCCTATCTGTGCCTCTTCTTTATCACATTTGTTTTCTTTTAACAGGAACAGAAGCCGCTCCAGAAGCAGGAGCAGGAGCAGGAGCAGAGGGCGTAGAGGCAGAAGCAGAAGCCGAAGTCCTTATTTTACTGACCGTGGATCTGAGTGGAGGGTTGAGAGAGGCAGAACATCTGGAGTACCTGCTCTGCCCTGTAGAGATTTTGCAGCTGGTAGATGCAGAAGAGGCTCTTATTGCAGATTTCCTCATGAAGATGGTGGGCACAGGCAGTTTGATGAGCATTATCCTGGAGACTCAAGGGAAAGGTATGGACATCAGCCCAAGGAGTTCATGGATTCACGAGAACCAAACGACTATTTACGGAGCAGGCAATCTCGAGGTCATTATGATGAAGGGACTTGGGAAAGATCTGAACCCCGAAGGGATTACCGGTCTACTGAACAATGCCATGATTTTGTCAAAGGAAGGTGCAGCAGAGGTGCAAGTTGCCGATATGTTCATGATGATTCTGCCTCTCATGCTGGATGGAGAGAAGAGGTTAGGGAAGGTGCTCATGGTAGAGGTGGCCCTGATTCATCCTATGGGACAAGGACTGAGCACCGTAGGGCAAATAAAAACCCCTGTAAATTTTTTGCTGAAGGTCGCTGCCGTCGTGGCCAAAATTGTCCATATCTCCACGAGGAAGCTCCCCAGAGTCAAATGGGACTGGGTGCACCTGATGAGCCTTTGAATTACAGTGATGGGCATACAACAAGAGGAAATTACTCGAACTGGGGTGAACAAACTAATGCTACGCATGCAAGCTCTCAGATTTTATCCAGAGATGACAGGGAAAACCCTGGTTCTCAGGGTACCGGCAGAAGCGATTCTCAATATGAGTACAAAAACCAGCATTTGAAAGATGCTGGAAGGAATCAGTACCAGATATTTCCTCAGGAAGATTTTGGCTCACAAGGGCAAAACAAACCTGAAGTAGCTGCTTCACAACAGCCACAGTTCTTAAATCCTATCCAAACAAGTGCAGATAGAACGAGCAATGACAAGGTATCCGGCATGGATGGTCAGAGTGCACCTGCAACGACAGGCAATTTGAGTATGCAAACTGGGATGCATGCTGTTAATCTTATAGGAGGGAAAAACTTGGGCCAAATAGCACGGAGCCAAGATGCAGTTCCTCAAATTCCTGGGGCACCAACTCTTCCAGTCACTACCCAATTGCAGAATGCTACATCTTCATTGCCTTTGAATAGCCAGCCACAGCAAAGCGACTATTCATTTCTTCCAAACAGGCAAGATCAGTTTGTAGTTCCTCAGGCAGCTGCAAATAACTCAGCTCCTAGCATGCAGAGCCCGCCAGTTGCTCCTTATATGGGACACAACCAACACGCCTACAGTCTAGGGGCACAGGCATTGCCAGATCTGTCTGCACTTAATGGACGAAATTTCAATGTTGCTGGTCAATTTCCACAGAATCTTCCAACAACCGTGAATGCTGCGCAGAGTCAGGCAACAATTGACATACCAAAGCCAAGCCAGCCAGATCCGTCTGCACTTAATGGACGAAATTTCAATGTTGCTGGTCAATTTCCTATTAATCTTCCAACAGCCGTGAATGCTGCGCAGAGTCAGGCAACAATTGACATACCAAAGCCAAGCCAGCCAGATCTGTCTGCACTTAATGGACGGAATTTCAATGTTGCTGGCCAATTTCCACTTAATCTTCCAACAACCGTGAATGCTGTGCAGAGTCAGGCAACAATTGACATACCAAAGCCAAGCCAAGATAGTGGTACTCAAAGCATACAAAACACACATAATTTCCAGCCTGTTACTCCAAATGTGCAAACTCAGAGTCAAATCTTGCAGGGGTTATCAGTAGTGCCAAGTTCCAGCTCAGCTGACATGGTTGGAGCTCATAATTCAGCGACAAATGTAGATGTTAGTCGAGTTGCAGCATCTTTGGCACAATACTTTGGGAATGCTGCTGCTACTGCTGGTACTGTTGGACTACAATCATCCCAGCCTAATCTGAATTCGAGCTTGATGATCACTTCATCTACTGCACCTCCAGCTGTTCAACCCAATCCGTGGCCTTGGGCACAGCAACAAGCAGGCATGGTACAGCCTGCACCCTCTGTTCCATCTGAACAGCAAGCTCCCCAGACATTTCAGGCACCAATGGCTGTTGGTAGTGGTAATGGCAACCCTATGCTCTTACCCCATTTGGTTGCACCGACTGGTCATGCTGTTACCTCGGTGGTTAATGAAACCGTACCTTCAGAAAATAAGAAAGGAGAGCCCAAGGATACTGATGCAGAGGCTCATGAAGATGATGATAGTAAGAAGAGCAAGGACTCCAAGGCACTGAAGTTGTTTAAACTTGCACTTGCCGACTTTGTGAAGGATGCACTTAAGCCTACATGGAAAGAGGGTCAGTTGAGCAGAGAGGTTCATAAAACCATTGTGAAGAAGGTTGTTGACAAAGTTACTAGCACGGTTGATAATGTCCCTCAAACAAAAGAGAAGATTGATATTTACATGTCCTACTCCAGAGAAAAACTTAATAAACTTGTACAGGTCACATCAGCTTCCTCCTTCATCACCTTTTCTTTTCCTCTAATGTTCACCCAACTTCATTTTTCCTCTCTTCTGTGCTCTCACCGGGCTGTGTTTCATGCAGGCATACGTTGGCAAGTATGCCAAGACGTAACATTTCCGCAATCACATCGAGACGTGTGCTTTCTGCCTTTTGTTGAAAGATTGAAAGAACCTGATCTGTCCTCAGAAGCATAGGATTCTGTAAACTAGGGCCTTCGGTTAAAATCAAAGCAGTAGTATTTTCCAGTTTCAGTGTTTACTGTGTTGGTAGACAGGCAGCGCTGCTGCTTCTAGCGCGACGGCACCAAATGTTACCTCGGTGTGCCTATACCTTTTGTAGAATGTTACATTTGAAATTTGGATCATTCTATAGTAGATCATGCAAGCTGTGGATCATCTTTATGAACATAAGTCAAGTTGCATTCGATGGTGTGTTTGTGCTCTGTTCATGCCTCATAGTTTTGGGTTTCTGGCTCATATATTTAGTTCCAATGCGCATTCAAGCGTCTGTATCTGAGCAAAAGTAGGTTGCTCGTAGCTGGTTAATATCTCGTGTTGACCTTCCAAGGTCCAAGCAGCAGCTATTTTTTCTAGTGAAATGTTTGGCAATGCTACATATTATAGAACGTTATAGAATGTGTAAAGCTTTTCAGTTGAACCTCAAAACCTGTTGTCAAACTGTAACTGAAGTCGGTAAGAGTTGATTTGGTGGAAAATTCTGGATTTGTCTTCCTCTTTCTTCGTATAGTATCCATATAAGAGTACATGAGCCTAATGAGCCATAATACACATCCCAACACACTCCCTCAAGATGGCTATACACATGCACAGTCCAACACTCCCCTCAAGATGGGTGATATCTATCATTCTCATCTTGTTACATGCATATGTACACTCTCTAACACCTAAACATTTCGTTAGACAATCAACTAATTGTTCTCTGAATATTACAAAGCCCAGCTTTAGAGTTCATTCGTCCACTCTCTTTGATTAAAAAGATATGTCTCCACATGTTTTGTTCAATCATGTTGGACTAGATTGTTAGCAATGTTTATCGATGAGTTGTTATCACACCATAACTTCATAGGAGTGTCCTTCAGTAACAGATAGTAGATTTTTCATCCATAACATCTCACTCAAACTAACCCAAACTTACTGACATCGCCCTATATTCCGCTTCAGCTGTTAAGCAAGATACCACCGGTTGCTTCTTACTCCTCCAGGACACCAAATTACCATCGATAAACATACAGTAGCCTAAAGTTGACCTCCTGTCGTTAGGGCAACTAGCCCAGTTTGCATCATAGTAACCCTTCACCTCTAGATGTCCATTCTTCTTGAACCATAAACCCTTTGCCGGACTTCCCTTCAAGTATCTCAAGATTCTAAATGCAGCTTCCAAATGACCCCTCTTAGGATCATGCATATATCTACTTACCACACTCACAACATATGCTATATATGGCCTTGTGTGACACATATAAATCAACCATCCCACGAGCCTCTGATATCTCTCTTTATCCATTAGATCTCCTGGCTAGGCACATAACTTGTGGTCCTGTTCAATAAGAGTGAAAATTGTGCGACATCCAAGCATACATGTATCATTAAGTAGATCAAATACACACTTCCATTGTAAAAGAACTATCCCCCTCAGGGATCTCACGATCTCAATGCCCATAAAGTATCTGAGTTGGCCTAGACCCTTGACTTCAAATTCCTTACTTAGATTTTCCTTCGGCCGAGCTATTTCCTGAACATCATCTCTTTCAATAATCATGCCATCCACATACACAACAAGAATGCTGATATGGTTTACAGAATGGTGATAAAACATTATATGATCTCAATTACACTGTCTATACCCCATACCACACATTGCACGTCTGAATCGATCGAACCATGCCCTTGGTGACTGCTTGAGACCATACAAAGATTTCTTTAACCTCGATACTTTTCCCTTCATTTGTGAGGTGGCAAACCCAGGTGGATTTTCCACATAAACTTTCTCCATGCAAGAACAAATTCTTAACATCTAATTGATACAAAATGGCCAGTCAAAGTTAGCTGCATAGGAAATGAATGTCCTTATTGTGCTCATCTTTGCCACTGGTCCAAAGGTTTCATCATAATCAATTGCATATGTTTGGTTGTAACCCTTTGCCACAAGCCTCACCTTGTATCTCTGTATCTTCCCATCAGGATTTTGCTTCACAGTGTACACCCATTTGTAGCTAACTACCTTCTTCCCCACTGGGAAAGGTACAAGATCCCAGGTCTTGTTTTTCTCAAGAGCTATCAACTCCTTCAACATGGCCTCGTGCCACTTTGGATCCTGTTTTGCTTCTCTCCAATCCTTCGGGATCATCACAGATTGTAATGATGCAACAAAGGCTTTGTAAGCAGGAGATAGAGACACATATAAGACATAGTTAGCTATGTCATTCTCATCATCATTCTTGGTAGTGGCATCTTCAAAACCATATCTTGATAACGGTTTTCTTGTGGTGCTTCTGTCCCTTTCTTATAGCAATAGGCAAGTCAGTTTCCTCTCCCCTTATTTCAGACTCTTCTCCTCCTGTATCGGAGGACAGCTGTACATGATTTAAAGAGTCAGATGACTGATCGTCCACCTCGACAATAGCTTGAGACTATTTCTGCTCCACTATCTGCAGCTCTGAAGTTTTTGATTTTCTCCTTGTGTAGACCTAAATATTATCTTCTTCATGCAGCCTTCTCTGTTTCTGTTCACACGTGAATTCACTCACATGACATAGGATTGAGCCAATCACTACCTTCTTTGATTGCTTATCCTATTCCATGTCAACATCCCATCCTCCTCTTGACAATCATCACACATATCAAAGGAGTCAAGATCAACAAATAGGGTAGTTAGATCTGTCTTTTCTCCATAAAATGGAATGGACTCCCTGAAAGTCATATCCATGCTCACAAATGTCTATCGTTCAGATGGACTACACCACTTGTACCCCTTTTGTCCAGGTGAATAGCCTATAAAGATGCACTTGATATATTGAGGGTCCAGCTTTCTCATTGAAGGCCTGTGATCTCTAACAAAACAAGTGCATCCAAAAACCTTAGGAGGAACAATAAATTCATTTTCCCCAAATACCATTTCATAAGGGGTTTTCATCCCAAGCACACGTGATGGCATGCGGTTAATAATATATGTAGCGGTCATAACTGCTTCACTCCATAAGAATTTAGACACATTCATAGTATACTTAAGTGATCGAGCTACCTCCAAAAGGTGGCGATTATTCCTTTTAGCCACTCTATTTTGAGGAGGTGTATCAGGACAGGAAGTTTGACGTAGTATTCCCTCTGTTGAGAGGAAACTACCAAATTAATTTTCACATACTCTGTCCCATTATCATTTCGGATAATTCTAACATGAGCGTTGAACCGATTTTTAACATAAGCATACAAGTCTTGAAAGCATTTAAGCACCTCATTTTTACGTTTCATGAGATATATCAAAGTCATACGAGAATGGCAGTCAATGAAAGTAACAAATTACTTCATTCCACTCACAGAAACAACAAGAGAGGTCCACACATTAGAATGAACCAATATAAAGGGTGATACACTTCGGTGTCCTCTGCTCACATATGATGTCCTCGTATGTTTTCCGAAACTCGCATGCATCACATTCTAATTTACGTTTATCCACCTTACCGATTTCATTAGGAAACATTTTACTTATAGTCTCAAAAGATATATGTCCTAACCGACAATGCAAAAATATTACCTTAGTCTCCTCACTTGCAACAGTTGTCAATGCAAGACACACTACTTCACTTGTTCCCATTCGATCCAAGTACCAGAGTCCATCACACTTGACTCCAATCCCAAGTCTCTTCATTGTTCGTCTTTCCTGAATTAAACAATTCACACGATCAAGGGAAACCGACAGTCCATATGATCAACTAAAGCACTTATTGAAACCAAATTAACCGAAAAGGAGGGAGCATATAAAACTAATGACAATGTGATAGGAGTGCATTGTACTATACCAACACCTCTGATGGGGCGATGTTCCATCATCAGTTTGGATTATTTCACCGTGTGTGTATGGGTATGGTGTATATGATTTAAATTCACTAAACATACTAGTGACATGCCGAGATGCACCTGAATCCAGTGTCTAGTTTGAATGAGAATCTGAATGAGCAAGATTAGCAACATTGGCAAAAATAGTTGTCGCCCCTTGGTCTTTATTCCTTGAATCTTCTAATTCAGAAACTGGGATTGCAACCAAATCAGGTGGTCTTCAGTCACTACCAGGTTGGCATTATAGCCTCTTTTCCCTCCATGACTTCAACTTCCTCTATGTCTGCTATTATCATAATTCCAACCCTTTCCATTTTTTAAGCTTACATGGATGAAAGAATTACGACTCAAGTGACCCATTTCACTACAATTGAAACACTCTTTAGTTTCCTTAGTTCCAGTTACCACAAATGCGGGACGGGACGAGGGTAGTGTGGCGCTTGACATCACCTTCAACCGAGTCTCCTCTTGCACAATTGCAGCAATAGCCTCCTCCACAGAAGGAAGGGGAGTCCGATGAAACATAGTAGTCCGCCTTCCATCAAACTCTGGATTCAACCCCTTCAGGAATTCTTTCACCCTCCTGCGCTCAATCCACTTCTTAATAGTGGCTACACATTCTGAATGTGTCAACCCGAGAGGATCATAGTGATCTAGGTCAGCCCACAATTTTTGCAATTCTGCAACATACTCAATCACTGAACACTCCCTGTAATACCCCGACCTGCTCGTAGTGTGACCCATGTGGCCCATGAGGAGTTGTGTGGTGGGATTAGTCCTATATTGCTTGTCTCAAGTGAGTTGTAGTGGTATATAATGCCTGTTGGATCCAAACGTAGCACCTCCGGGTTAACCCTTTTACACGAAGCGAGGACGAAAGTGTAAGTGAGGTGCTATGTGTGCGCGGGTCCGCCCCACGGTGGGCTGGGCATTGAGCCGAATTTGGGTCAGGGGGGTTACAAATGGTATCGAGCATCAACCTTATTGCCGCAGCGCGTGCGGGATGAGCGCGGGCATATGGCGCATGACACATGTGGGCCCGGAGTGGACACATGGCATGGCATATGTCTGCAAGACCTTTGGGCACGGACGTGTACCGAGGGGTGGTTCTGGGCATTTGCCGCATATGCGGTTTGCTGCCGAGGGCGTCAGCCCTTAAGGGGGGTGAATGTAATACCCCGGCCTGCTCGTAGCGTGGCCCATGTGGCCCATGAGGAGTTGTGTGGTGGGATTAGTCCCATATTGCTTGTCTCAAGTGAGTTATAGTGGTATATAATGCCTGTTGGATCCAAACGTAGCACCTCCGGGTTAACCCTTTTACACGAAGCGAGGACGAAAGTGTAAGTGAGGTGCTATGTGTGCGCGGGTCCGCCCCACGGTGGGATGAGCATTGAGCCGAATTTGGGTCAGGATGTTACACTCCCCTTGTTTCAAATCACTAATACTCTCTTGTGTTTCCACCATTGCCATCACATTACCCTCTCATGAGTACAGCTTTGGCAAAGTTTTCATACCTCAGCTGCACTTGAGATGGTCTCGACGGTTGTAGGAATAGTCAGAGACAATGAACTCAACAACCAAGCTACCACCTATGAATTGGTCATAATCTAGATCTTCCATTCAACACTTAATTTGGCCGCAGACTCTGTTGATTCTCCTTGACAAAACCCTCAAGCTATTTTGTCTTTAGAATTAGCAATGCCCTTCTGACCAACTCAAGTTTTTATAACCTCCAATTTGATGCTCTTTGGCATCAATTCCACCTTCTGGACTGAAAAACTCATTTGAATATTTGGTTTACAAAGGTTGGTTGATGCAGGAGGCCCAGAGGTAGCGGGAGGACTCCACCAAAAGTATCCAAGCTCCCCACCTCCACCGCGCTCCTCCCACCACCGTCGCCGCCAGCGCAGCGGTGACGGCGGCGGGACTCCCCTCCGCACCTCCTTTTTCTCCTTCTTCCTCACGTGGTCAAAAAATTAAAAAACTAATTAATAATATTTGTTGGACGATTTTTTAAATATACAAAATGAGCTCAAACAATTATAAAATTTTTTGTGGAGCCTCCTGGCATAGTGTGTCTGCTTGTGTAATTTTTTTGAAATTTTATGCATTTTATTTTTTATCCAAAATTCTTTAAAGTCTAATGTTTGTAAGAATTTTCTAATATAGCAAATCAGGTCCAAACATTATGAATTTTTTCTATACTCCCTACACAGTGGACTTTATTGAGTAAATTTTATATAATTTTATATGCTCTGAAATTGTCTTGACAAATTCAGAGTTTAGGTCTCAAAAATTAGGACGAGACGTTTCAGAAATTAGGGTTTCATGATTTCATGTGACTTGAAATGTGCGAAGTTTGGTACGACATGACTACTCTTGGTCGCTATGGTTCTTGATCACATTTCTTCTGTACGGTGGAGTTAAAGCAAAGTACAGAAATTAACTTAACTGAAGGGGCTGAGAACGTTGCAATTACGGAGAAGTCCTAAAACATAGAAGAATCGATGTCGATGTGAATGGTTATCTCCGGAATTCCACCAGAAGAGGCATACTTTGATGGCTCAGCGGAGGCATAGAACCAGAATTACATTGCAGTCCGCGCGCGGACAGAAGCACGTTACATGTGGTCACATGGCATGATAGTTCGGCTAATTGCTTTACCATGGACGCTACTACTACGGTAACTTTCGACACGAGCTTTCGGACCATGTAAGTACGCATGCCTTTAGGGGATAGTAAAAAATATGGCAAATAGGAGGGGAACTACTACGGAATGACCCGACCTACTGCGTGGACCGGAGCCATTTGCCCTTTCTTGCAAGCTCGGCGTTGTACTCCTCGCCTGCCGCCCTAGCCTCGGCCGCCATTTCCCGCTTTTTCTCGCGCTCCCTGCTCCTGCACGCCTCGAGATGGGCCTGCGTCTCCCGCCGGATACGCTGGTTGTGCTCTTCAGTTCGACGCTCCTCCTCCCGGATCTTGCGTCCCCTTTCGGCATTCTACTCCTCGAAGTCGAGCTGCCACTGGTCGTGTGGGTGGATCTCTAGGTCGATCCACTTGCGGAAGCTACATAGCGGCTCCGGGGACTACATGTAGACAGGAGAGATTGTTAGTGTGTACTCTAAAAGAGAATTAGTACGATAACTTACTGTAAGTACTCCTTACCGGCTGCCGATAGCTGCTCATATCCCAACGGTGGTCAGGATAGTCAGAGGAGTAGTTAGGACAACCCTAGTAACGCATGCCGAGGCTGAGCTAGTGCTTGGATTTGAAGAACTTGCATGTGTCCCTGCACCAACAGAGGGGTGGCGTCTCCCCCTCTGGCGGGTGTTGCGGCGAAGGCTCGGTTGGAACGTTCTGGCAGGGGTTGCTGCTACGGAGGGCTTCATTGCGGAGAGCTGCCATCCTGGCAAGCTGCTCTTGCTGGACCCGGGCCTCAGTAGCCCTAGCTTGTTCGGCCCGTACCGTTGAAGCCCTTGCTAGATCACGGATCTCGTCCCATTACTTCTTGAGGTTGTCCATCCCAGCGTGGTGAAGCAAGCTCTGGTGTAGCGTTGGATTTGGTTGTGTGGTTTTCTCTCGTAGATGACTTCCACCTCCTTTATAAGCCAGAGGGTTGGCATGGCGTGGTTGGCAGAGTCTTGTCTAATATTTTTGCAGAGAGAAGTCATGTCCCATTTTTCAGAGTGTTGTCCTTTCGGTATGAAAAGCTGGGGAGACAGAGTGTTGTCACGTCTTGCTTTGCAGAGTCATGTCTCGTCATGGTTTGCAGAGAGAAGTCAGGTCTTACTCTGCAGAGTGATGTCATTTCGGTCTTAAAAGCTGGCGAGACAGTGTGTTGTCACGTCTTACTTCGTAGAGTGCTGTCATTTCGGTCTGAAAAGTTGGCGAGGCAGTGTGTTGTCACGTCTTACTTACATAGTGCTGTAATTTTGATCTGAAAAGCTGGCGAGGTAGTGTGTTGTCACGTCTTACTTTGCGAGTCTTTGTCATTTGATGCGAAAAGTGGTGAGACAGAGTTTTGTCACGTCTTACTCTGCAGAGTGCTGTCATTTCGATCGAAAAGTCAAGCGGCGGTGTGTTGTCACGTCTTACTCTGCGAGTGCTATCATTTTGTGCGAAAAGTCGACGAGACAGTGTTGTCACGTCTTACTCTGAGTCTTGTCATTTGATGCGAAAAGCTAGCGAGACAGTGTTGTCACGTCTTACTCAAGAGTTCTATCATTTGATCGAAAAGTGGCGAGGAGTGTTGTCACGTCTTACTCTGCAGAGTTCTGTCATTTCGGTCTGAAAAAGCTGGCGAGGAAGTGTGTTGTGACTTAAGTTTGCAAATTTGTTTTGTAATTGAAGTTGTTTTGAAAGCCATCTGCTGCTTTGTTAGGATAATCTTGGTACTAGGTTGTAAGCCTTTTCGAATGTGCCGAACATTCGCTCCAGAACCCTGCGTTTCACACGTCATGCCGTCTTGTAGTTGACCGGGAACCCCACCATATTGGCAACATCCGCCAGCAGGAGCTTTGGCAAAATGGATACATCTGCAGCGACGAGGTGGCTTATCAAGCTGGTAACATACGAGGACGCCATGTTGCGGTGCCTGTGAAGTGGCTCAGCTAACTCAAATGTGTGGTCCTTCAGCACCGTTATCCAGAAGCCCATGGCAGCGGCCGTGAACCTCTGCGCACGGACCTTGCCAGCATAGGATTCATCAACACACCTGACGATGTACGTGTCGGGGTTGGACCTCTGCACCCGATACGTTCGACCGATGTTAACGGCGCATCTAGCAATAGCATGCTGTGCGGCGCTCTTGTTAGGAAAGCGCTGGCCCAGGAGTAGGGTGTCCTAATTGAACCCCCACTCAGCACCCTCCGGACGTGGCAGAACCAGCGATGTCGTCGCAATATCGTCCAATCGTGAGGGGACGTAAGCAATGTCAGTGGTCACAAAACCACCAACTGCACCTCCTCCCGCAACACCTTCTCCGTCTTCGTCGTCCTCCGAACTAGTTGTTTCCACGTCCTCCTCGCTTTCCACCTCATCCACCTGGTCGGCCAGGTACTCGTGACAATCAATACGGGCTGACCACCATCTCTCCGCTCCTTCGTTGGGCTCAAAATTGACCGCACGCCTCCTCGGTCTCCATCGCCCACGTCTCCTCCAACACCGGAGACCAACGCAGGCTCCTCCTCACTAGCAGCTTCACCTTCACCAGAACCACCCGCGCCGGATGTCCCCGTCCTCTCCAAGAACTGAACGTAGACCATTGGCCGCGCATATATCGCAGCAGCGGGGTTGCAAACAACCCCCATGTAGTTGGCCCATGAAGCGTCACATGTGACCTTCATAAGTTACCAAATGGTCTCGCCTGCCCCAAGGCATACAACGCCTCGATGCGCAGCTTCTTTCTTCCAGTGGCGCGATCGAACGCGGAACGCACGCACCGCCTTAGCTCCGAGAGGCTAAGGTCCTTCAGAGCCGGCGCCCGGAACACGGTGCGGTGACAATTTGACAGGTCTGCACCGTACGGTCCATCGCGTACGAGAGCGTCCCCGTGGAACACGAACAGATCTTGAATTTCCGCCATAAAGTACCTAACACATGTGCATATGAAACCATCGAATTATTTGTGTGATTTTTTTCCCGAATGAATGCTTCTACAAATTTGGTTATGCCCATTGTACACGAGTGTTTTGTCGTACAGGTTTTCAATCCCGATTGGAGTTCGTATGATTTTTCTATCCATGAAATGTCCAAGCTAATATTATTTGTAGTATAAAAAATCCGTAGCCTATTCTATGTTACACTTCAGAAATTTCATGTGGTACTAAATTAAAAAGAAAACCAACAAAACTGATTTCCCTAAATTTTTATATAGTTATGAATTTTTTAACTAGTTCGATATTACAGTGCAAAAATAATTCACTTCAGAAATTCTTATTGCATTTGTACGTTTCCATACCCGAGTTAGACCTAGCTTACACCAATGACATGCGGAGTCTATGACACAATATTCTTTTTCATTAAATTTCGGACATAAAAACTTACTGAGAGGTGCGGCCAGTTTCTCATTCTAGCGGTGTACTGCGTAGTGCATGCACCGAAGGCAATATGCCCGATCAAGAGTACATATACAAAGCGTTCAGTGGGTCTATTTCTATTTCGTTTAACGAGCTCTAAATATTTTGCTATTTTATGACCAAGTTCATGAAACTATGCAAATAGCCGAGATGAAATTTACAACACTATTAACAACAGGTCTGTTAAGTCAACTAATTACGGCCTAATGACATTGCTAACTACTGAGTCTTCAAAATAAACTGACTACACAACTATAACTACCCCGTTGCTATAATTCATCTAATTGCATCCTAATCACATTGCTAAAACTAGCGATAATAATAGCCGGATGCGAATGATACTTACCTTTTCTAGATGCTCGCAGCAAGCCGCACAACTTATTTGCTTCTCCCTTCTCTTCCAAGAACTGCTTTTCTCTCTCCCTCGTGAAATTTTTCCTTCTCGCGCCTGAATTTTTTTCCGCTCGTGGAATTTTTAGCACAAAATTTTACCCCTAATCGCGTCGCAGGAGCCAGTGAGGGAGCGAGCTCCCTCACGGGCTCCTTTTATGGACGCGCAAAGCGACAGAGTTGCCTTGCGCTACCGCCACGTGGCGCCAAGGCGCCGGGTCGCCGCGCCCGACCGGCCCACGCGCGTGTGGGTGGCGGCGAGTCGCCCGCCGGGTGGTACACATGGTGCCGTCCGGACGTTGTCGCCTTCGAGCCCACAAAGCGCAAGTCTTTGCCCTTGGGGAACCCAGGCCAGTCTTGCTGCCGTCCCGGATAAGCGATAACTTTCGGTTCTCTGCCGTCCCATGCGGCAACACGTACAAGGAGGGGTCTAAATTTGAAATTTTAAGATTATAAGGGTTATTTTTGAAATTTTTATTGCGCAGTCTTGCCCTCGGGGACATCAGCACCTTGGTCTTCTGTAGTCCCATCTTGACGCATGCACAGGAGGAAGCTAAATTTGAAATTTTAAGATTATAGTGGCTATTTTTAAAATTTTATTGCACAACGGGGCTAAAATAGTCGAGAATTCCAAGTTCTACATGTATTCCTTTTCTCTCAAATCCGTTTTGTGGGGGTTCTAGATCCATTTAGCTGGGGACTCGAGCCGGAGCTGCTGCCGACACCAGGAGATAGGTTTCTCTGTCTACTCCTTAGCGGCGACTAAGGTGCAAATTGTCCCATCATGCGGCAGCACGTACAGGAGGAGGCTAAATTTAGAATTTTAAGATTATACTGGTTATTTTTGAAAATTTTATTACACAACGAGGTTAAAATAGTCGAGAATTTCAAGTTCTACATGTATTCCTTTTCTCTCAAATCCGTTTTGTGGGGATTCTAGATCCATTTTGCTGGGGACTCGAGCCGGAGCTGCTGTCGACGCCGAATATAGGTTTCTGTCTCTCAAATCCGTTTTGTGGGGATTTTAGATCCATTTTGCTGGGGACTCGAGCCGGAGCTGCTGTCGACGCCGAATATAGGTTTCTGTCTCTCCTTAGAGCCTCTCCTCTCCACCCCTTTTTTCCCTCCGCCTCTTAGCCGCGTCGAAGACGAGCCAATAGTGGGCCGTGGCGGCCATTGTTGGGCTCCTCCTTGCTTCATTTCATCGTCGTCGAGGCAATAGTGGGCCATGGCGGCCACTGTTCGTCTAGCAGCAAAGAGCAGCCCCCTCCCCTATCTTTTTCTTCTTCTTATTTGTTCTGCTCTTTCTGCGTGCCTCCCCTGTTGCTGCAAGCACTGCCGTGCCATCTCCGGCGTCGGAGGTGGGCTGCTTTCTGCCTCCCTTTCTTTGTGCTCCCTTTCTTTGTGCTTTCTTTCTCTGTGCTTCTTTCATCAGATATGCTCTGCCCGTGGGGAGAGAAACAGATGGAGAGCAACCGAAAAACAACACTCCAAGGGGGTCCCTCCCTCTCCGCCACTGCCAACATCAGTGGCGGCGGTGGAGGGGCCTTCCTCAGCAGCTCCCCCTTCTCCTCCTCTCCCTCTTCCTTCCCCCACCCTCCCTCAAACCTGATATCATTGTAGGCGCTCTCTCGGATCTGGTTCTTGGGAATGGGTTCCTGTCATCCCCACCGGAGTTCAGTCAACTCCAGTGCCAACGTAGATGCTCTCGGTGTGTCCCTCCACTCCTTGTTCTTTCCTGATCCATTTTTCCCAAAGCCGCTCAGTTCCTCCCCGTGCTCCTCCAGTGGCGCTTGTTGCCAGATCTAGCATCGGTGTCGGCGTTGACGCCAACGCCAACACTGGAGGGGTCGCTATGCCCTCCGGGCTCCCTACCCCCTTTTCACCATCCTCTCTCCTCCCTCCTCCGGGCGCCGACGGTGAGGCCGCCCCTCATGCCCCCATCCACTCTTCCTTCTCCTTGTGCTCTCCTCCACTCCCTCCTCTCACAAAAATCTCAGATCAGTTTGCCCCCAATCTCTATAGATCTAGCTTCCTTGGTGCTCCTTCGTGCCTTGCGTGCGCAGCCTGCTCGGGGCAGGTGACGACATGTGGCTATCGGGCACGACGCATGCAAAATCCATGGCCAATGAGCTCAAGCTACCTATGAATATGTCAGTAAGCCTTTCTCTTCTGGGTCAAGTCGGGAATGCTAGCTTTTGCAATTGTTCTTGTCCTCTGTGGTTGGCCAGTTCAAAATTGCCATGGCATCTCCTTCCTCGTCAATCCCGTAGCATGTTTCTTCGGCAAGGCACTCCAGCGTCCCTCTTCTATTTAGGAACATCCACTGGCCCTCCTCTTTTGTCTAGTGGATAGTTATCCCTCGTTCCCCTATGGAGCTCTGCCTTGCCTCAATGACACACGGGATTTGATGTTGGGGCGATGTGGCATGGCAACAGGGTGATGAACGACAGCGAAGGCTATGTCAACTCATCATGAGCCCGTGAAAGAGGTGATTCCAAGGTACAGTAGGTAGCTCATGGTTTTGACCATGATCATGGCGAAGCGCAGGCCAACGTAACCTTGGCTTGAAGCTGGTGCTCAACGGCCAAGTTTTCAAATGTGAAAATTGACCTTCGAAGTGGCACCTTTGGAGTATCCACAACACCATTTTGGTTTGCCACGTGTACTTGTGTACTCTGTGTCTCTTTTCTTTCCTTCACTCGTAGGCCAATGTTTCAATGTGTTGTAATCTCTCAGTAATCTCCTTGGGTAAGCCCTGTGTGCCTCGGCATGTTTTTGTACCTGGGGACTTTACCACTTAGGTTTAATGAAAATGATTCAGGTGGGGGATCCTCCCCCGTGACTCCTTCGGGGGAAAAAATTCCACCTTCTGGGCTGATTCTGAGTGTGCAACAATCGCATTGCTTGGTGAGGTTTCACCAGACTTTGCAGTAATCAACTGAGCCAATTTCTTGAGCACCTGCTCGATACCCTAATTCTCTCCCATCGCTCAAATCAATAATTCAGACAAAGACTATCAGCCGCGCGCTACATCTCACCAGCTTTGCCGAGCCTTATTCTACGCGTGCAGAGAGCAACACCTCCACGACTTGGCCTCCCCTCGCTCCCCAGCTGGCCTCCTCGTCTCCCCAGCTGGTCCTCCTCGTCTCCCCGATGAAACCCATGAGAAGCCGTTTATCCATAACAATCTTCTACGTTGTCGTTCTACCCCCTGGTGGGCCCCAGTCCTCCGCATTCACCACCGCTAAGAGCAGCCGACGTCTCGCCGGAAACCAGCTAGAATTTCACCGGTCACCTCGCCCATCGCCTGTGCTTTGATACCATGAAGTCGGTAAGAGTTGGTACACATACACATACACATCATAACAGTAACTGAGGAAACTAATGCTTAGTGGCCGCAACAATAACAGGGCCATATTGCATCTACATTCAAATGCCAGGGACTTTTGTAGCGGAAAACTTGAAATTAATCCAGCGCAAAACAAATTATTAATGGCAGCCCTAAATATAATCAACTCCAGTCATTGCTTGGTTCGGTGCACAACGTTTCGACTTGTGATAGGCTTGATAGTGTTTCTTCTTCACCTCATTTGGCTTTTGTACACTGCTGTAGTGGCAATTAGGAAGCTTCCGTTTCTTCCCATTGTTCCCATCCTGCTGCTCTTGCTACGACAACATGCTCCTGGTTCGTATTGCATATTTGTCTACCAATTCAATCTCTGTTCTTCGGCTGTTTCTTCAGGTTTTTTTATCAGTAACATGTCCCAATTGGCATTCGTTAATATCGCCTTTGTTTCCATGATCAGATGAAATGGCAGGTGCAAATTTATGCGAGGTAAAGTAACTAGCTAACCTGTCACTAAAATTGCAAACTAAAATCGATAAAGAAAGAGATCATCACAATACAGTAGTTCTTCCATAGTAAGTTGCAATCACCGTTACAGTACCTGCATTATTACGTAGATCATCATGCATCTCTTAAAGAGTTTCAGTGTACAATTAACACATTTGAGCTATACTGTTTAATTTCTTCTCATCACCCTTGAACAATTCTTGGTCGTCAGAAAACATGGTGCGTGGCGAAGCAGCCGTCGGCGAGCGATGGCAGCCTCGCCGAAGTCCTCTGGTTCGCCTGCTCAGAGGTCGACTTCGTGGGGCGCTGGCCTCGGTGGCCATGAATGCCTACTACCAGGCTGTAAGACAGTAATTGCCGCGAGGAACCCAGGGGATCTGTGTGCTCTATATATGGCAGCGAGGTGTACAGATGGAAGATTACAACCAAGCGCCAACAGAAGGAAAGCACGTGCAGAAGAATAGGGAAGAAATCTCGTGCCGGAGGGCTACAGTAACAACCGGCAAAATTAGAGATTACATTCCATATAACAAGATGTTGTACAGATTTTGCTAACACCCCGCCACAGTTGGAGCATCACCGAGACGAACGCTCAAACTGGGCCTGAAATCGGTGAATGTCGACGTGGGAAGTCCCTTTGTCATCACTTTGGCAAATTGCACGTTGGATGGAACATGAAGAACCTTGAGCTCACCAAGCACAACCTTCTCACAGACAAAATGAATGTCCAACTCAATGTGCTTTATACACCGATGTTGCACGGGATTTGAAGACATGTAGACGGTGGAGATGTTATCATAGTAAACAACGATGGTGTCGAACCCGGATTTTCTAATCTCGGATCCTCTGTAAACATTACTGTGCTACTCCCTGGATCAGTAGGTAGCACTCACAGACTCATTGCTGAATCATATCATACAAGGCGCGAATTAAGATATTTAATTAAACAAACATCAGAGTGACATAGACCACGTCGGGTCAAGTTTTACATAAGGGTCACCAGGCCAAATTGATTACAATAAGCAAAAGCATAAAACTGTAGCGGAAACAAACGGGAGGGTGGAGCTTATCTCTCCACAGGCAAGCGACTGGGGTGACCGACGTACGACCGATATTATCCAAGGTTTGGGTAATATGGGTTGTACGCAAGCACCAAAGAGTCCACGAGACTGGGGCGAGACCTACACTACAGAATCTACGCTACTCTTCAGGGTTCCCGTGGCCATCGTCCTTAGGCTCCTCGTAGTACGCATAGTCTCCTTGCTCCGCATCATCTTGAGGGTTTGGGGGAGGAGCGAGAGTGAGCACAACTACCGTGCTCGCGAGCCAACACACAGTATGCAATTGTATACATGCAAGGCTTAACAAGGATGGCTCATGTTCTTTTATTTGCTAAAGCATCATTTTAAATTATCATAATTACAAAGTCCTATGACTTAGCATTTTAAACAGATTGCATTTTCATTTAAAGAGAGTAAGTGCAATATTGAATAACAGCGAAGGTTACCTCCACCTTATGCTTAATTTTGATAACTGAGTTCGTCTACTGATTATCAACACCGGTAAGGCTACCCAGAAAATCCAAAACAAAATTTGGATGAGCCCAACGCATTTCCATTCCACCCACAAAGATTTTTGAAATAGAACTAACTCGGTTAAGTTCCCATGTGCGCCTTTGGCCAGAAGGTGCGCTACATTTAAGCAGTTTAGACTCTGCGAGAGGTTGTACATCGTACCCACAAGAGATAATCATACTCGTTACTCCACATAATTCCTTAGTCATGTAGTTGAGCGATCGTCACGAACGTTTCAAACTACCTTGCCCTTCCGTCATCTCACCCCTATGGCCAATTCCATAAGTTGTGCGGGATGCTTACCACAACGACTAGCAAAGCTGGCCCCGGCCACAGTGACTAGCGTAGCTGATAACTTCACCGTTTTTGGTGTCCCATTCAAGCCAGCATACGTCCTGCCGCTTGCACACTTCTAAACACTAATTGTGGGATGACTTTTAGTGTTCAATAATTTTACTAGGCCAAGTTGCACTTTACAGACTTGCGGTTGTACTTGTTTTACACAGGAGGTCATGACAAGATTAAGTCATTAATTCATCTGGACGGTTCATACCACATACCAACCATTCTCGTGCTACGTCAGCACTCCACCATTCTTTCCATCCGCTTCGGATGGGTACTAGCAATTTGTTTAGGGTTTTGGGAAGGAAAACCAATTAACACAACACACCACCATCTACATCCAATGACCGCCCAAAACCATTTTCATGTTTAAAGGATGATGATCGGGACATTTATTGTCCGGTATTTAACAAGACTAGCATGTCGCTTAAGTACAACCTATACTAGTATTACCATATAATTACTAGGGTGACAAGGAATCTGGATTCAATTATCAAAGGATGGCTTAATAAGTAATTAATCAACAAATGGGTATTTAACTACCGTAAGCTTTAACATATCATTGTTTACAAAATTAAAGCATGCAACTTTGCTATTTTAAATAAACATAGTTTGCATAAAATATAGGTTCGGAATGATCAAAGTATTGACTCGCCTTGGTTAAAGCGCGAGGGTCTGTATTCGGAGCTTGGTCGAGTTGAGGTCTCCCACGTCGTCGAATCCTAATCGATTGAAAGTCCTAAAAAGACACAACAGCAAAGAGAGCAAATAAATACCAACTCAATAAATAATGAACTCCAAAATGAACAAGACCAGATTACCATTAGCAAGATCTTGATTTTAGAAAATTTTAGAAATTGGTTTCACAATTTTTGGAGTTATACAGAAAAATATATGAATTTTGGAAGCTTTTAAAAGATTTTTCAATTAAGCAGAAAATCCAAAAAGCGGGAAAATCCCGTGCGGACACGCGTGGCGGTGTGCTCGATCCACGAACGGCATCGTGCTCGTGGACCGAGTCCACACGCACGCGCGACGGCCACGATGGCCGGAACCCGCCCACAGCAACACAAGACAGTGGCCCCACTGTCGATGGCGGCCTTGTGATTAAGCGGCGACGCTGTTCGGCAACGCGTCGCCTCGCGTCCGCATGTGCGAAAAGAGGGAGGAGAGGAGCGAGCGAAGGCGACGCGCACGGCATGGGTGAGAGGAGCGGGAGGCGAGGCGAGGCGGCCGAGCTCGGGAAGGAGGAAGGGGCGCCGGGCGAGGCCGGAGGAGACGGAGCGGGGGGCTCGGAGGCGGCGGAGGAGGCGCCGAGGCCGAGCCAAGAAGAAGACCGGGCGGCGGGGCTCGGGTGCGGGGCGGCAGCAACAACGACGAGCGGAGGAGAGGGAAAAAGAGAAGGAGGACGGGCGCGGCTTAAATAGCCGAGGCGAGAGGGCAAAGCCGGCGCGCGAGGCGGAGGGAGGAGAAAGCAGCAGCGGCGCGGAGAAGGAAGAAGGGGTCCGGCGGCGTCTTGGCAGGCGCGAGGCCGAGGCGAGAGGCGGTGTCGTGGCGACGGATGTGACAGGCATCAGCATGGGCAGCAGAGTCGGGCCAGGCAAGGCCGACCGAGGCGAGCGCGCGAGGCGCCGGGCCAGGAGAGGCGGCGGAAGAACCGGGCCGGGCCGACCCAAAGAGGTTAGGGTTAGGGTTAGGGTTTTAAAATTTTGAAATTTGAAATTTTGATTTTTGAATCCTTATTCAAAAACAGGATGTTACAGATGGCCTTCTCAACTTGACAATGTAGTTCCGCTAAGAGTTGCCGGAGCCAACAACACTCAGGGACCGCATTGGCAACTATGCGATACTCGGCTTCGGTGCTCGAGCGAGAGATGGTGAGTTGTCGCTTGGAGGACCAAGAAATGGGATTGTCACCAAGAAAAGCGCAGTAGCCCAACGTCGAACGATGGGTGTTGGGACAACTGACCCAATCTGCGCTAGAATATGCAATGAGGGCTATTGATGGCGTGGCGTAGAGCTGTAAGCCATGACCAATGGAGCCCTTGATGTAGCGTAGTATGTGCTTGACGAGGGCCATGTGACAGTCCTCGGGATCATGCATGTGGAGACAGACCTACTGAATCGCGTAGGCTATGTCGAGGCGTGTCAATGTAAGGTACTGAAGAGCACCTACGAGACTTTGATAAATTGAGCTATCGGACAGTGTCATACCACTGGGAGAGATCTTAGGACTGTTGTCAATGAGGTTCGAAGCTGGCTTGCAAGATGTCATACCAGCATGACCAAGAAGGTCTTCGGCATACATCTGTTGAGAGAGAAAGAAGCCCGCGGAGACTGAACAACAGAGATACCGAGAAAAAAATGCAGAGAGCCCATATCCTTCATGTAGAACTGGTGTGTTGTAAGGGACTTGGATGACGCAGTCAGGATGATGTTGTCAAGGTACATGAGAAGGTACGCGAGATCATGACCACGCCGTAGGACAAACAGAGAAGAATCAGAAGTCGTGGGAAGAAAACCAACATATCATATGTATGCAGCAAAATAGGTATACCATGCATGTAGAGCTTGCTTCAATCTATACAACGATTTGTTAAGAAGACAAACAACATCCGGTTTGGAGGTATCGACAAAGCCGACTGGCTGCTGACAGAAAACTATTTCATTGAAAATACCATGAAGAAAAGCGTTCTTAATATCCAGCTGATGAACATGCCGTTAGTGAGAAGCTGCAAGACTGAGAACAATGCGAATCGTGGCAGGTTTGACCACCGGACTGAAGGTCTCATCAAAGTCCACACTAGGCTGCTGTGAGAAGCCATGAACCACCCAGCGCGCTTTGTAGCGATCAAGCGTGCCATCGGGATGAAGTTTGTGACGAAAAACCCATTTCCCTAAATAATATTAACACCGTGAGGACGTTGTATGAGAGTCCAAGTGTGGTTGTCAACCAAATCACAATATTCCTCCTACATGGCGGCCAACCAACGCGGATCCTTAAGGGTTCTGCGAATAGTCTTAGGGATAGGAGAAATATTGGAGGTGGTGGCATCATTGGCATATTTGGGGTTGGGACAACGGATACCATCCTTACCGTGAGTAACCATGTGATGGACAGGAGCAGTGTAAAGAGGAGGAGTCGAGGTTGCCGCAGCTAACGGGAGGATTGCGGTGGTAGGGGCGACTGTCACAACAGTAGAATGAGCTGCCACGGCATGGAATTGTGTTGTTGCGGTAGGGAGGTGAAAGATAGGAGGGTCATCATCATCAAGAAAGGCAAGTGATGGTGGTGAGGGCACATCTTGAGGAAAGGAAAGACAATCTTACTGAAGAAGACATGCTTGGAGATGACGATCCGACGAGTGGTGAGGTCATAACATTGATAGCCTTTGTGGTCAGCAAGGTTGTCGAGGAAAACGCAGACAGTAGAGCGGGCCGACATGTTTGGATAACAGAGGCTACCAAACATGCGGAGATGACTATAGTCGGGAAGAACACCAGAGAGGCATTCATAAGCAGAGGAAAGTTGGAGAGGTTTGAACGATTGTCTATTAAGAAGTGAAGTGTATGGGCAAGAGAGGCGAAGGGAGATGTCGTGAGTAGCGAAAAAGGAACGAGAGGTATGATTGTCAAACTCGCGCCCATTGTCGGTTTGCACCGATTGTAGGGGGAGCTGGAATTGTGTGCGAATATAAGCGTTGAAGTTTTCAAGCGTGGAGAAAACGTCATATTTGCGGTGCAACAAGAAAGTCCATAGAAAATGAGAAGAATCATCAAGAACAATGAGATGATATTGAAAACCCGAAGTGCTGGAAATGTGAAATGTCCATACATCACAGTGAACAAGTTGGAAGGGAACAAAAGTTGTTGAATTTGAT
Source organism: Hsuehochloa calcarea (assembly GCA_036346395.1). NCBI lineage: Eukaryota > Viridiplantae > Streptophyta > Magnoliopsida > Poales > Poaceae > Hsuehochloa > Hsuehochloa calcarea. The sequence goes on from CM070609.1 coordinate 12,378,148, forward strand.
AAATTAAAAGGAAGTCTAACATGCTTCCCTAACTGACAAGCATGACTGTGTGAGGAGGCTGGTTTATTGCAGCGGAATTAGAAGACCGAAGCATGCGGGACAGAGCTTCATGACCATGATGTCCGAGTCGCTGATGCCACAAGTCGGTAGAGCATGATGTGGTGTTGCTGCCTTATTGGAAGGCAACGTGTAGAGATCGTTATGGCTGTCACAACGGAGAATCTCCACCTTGGTGCGCAAGTCCTTGACAGAGAAACCAAAAGGATCAAATTCAACGGAAACAAAGTTATCTCTAGTAAAAGAACATAGAGAGATAATATTTTGTTATGAGGGTGGGTGCAATTAGAACATTGTTCAACAGAAGATTAGAGGTGGAGGAAGTGGGAATCGGTGCGGAACCGGAGTGAGTAATCGGAAGTTTGGAGCCATTGTCGACAACGATGTGAGAGGAAGGAACCAAAGGGGAGGTGGAAGAAAGATTACCTTAATCGGAAGACATATGGGCGCTGGCGCATGTGTCTATGAACTACTCCCCGTCGGAAGGCTGTTGTTGCACCAACATGTTGTTTAATGCGGTGATCATTGCGACTGATCCCACATTGGTTGAGAGTGCTGGAGCAGCGCCATCGCGGACAATGAAGCAGAAGGAGCGACGGGGAAGCCTCCAGACGGGGGGACGCCAGGAAGGCCGGTTGGAGCAGTTCTTGCCATCGGATCGCTCACCGCAGTCATCATGACCATCATGGACAATTGAGGAGGACTAAGAGTAGAGGGTCGTGGCCGGCTGGGAGTAAAGGGTCATGATTGCCGCGAGCTTCGCCGCCTACTCAAACCAATTTTCCTCAAGGAGGAGATAGGATCTCGCTCGTAGGAAGTCCGAGAAGGAACCTTCATGGCGAGGATAGACGTCGCGTTGTGGTATTTAGGGTTAAGACCACGTAGCGTGTTGAGGACCAAAGTTTGATTTGAAACTGGTTGATCCACATCACAAAGGTTGTCTGCAAGGGTTTTGAGGCGGTGGCAATAGTCGGTGATGGATAGATTGCCTTGGAAGATGTTGCGAATTCTGTATCTATGTGGATGGCCCGGATGAGCTTGTTCTCGCGGAAGATGGACTCAATGTTCACCCAAATCGAGCGTGCATTGTCAGTTGGCTGCATGACAATGTCGAGGATTTATGAGGAGATCATCGTGTAGAGCTAGGAGACGACGCTAAAGTCATGTTGCACCCAAGTGGCGTTGTCTGGTTCAGGGTCAGTGCCGAGCACCACGGTGAAGAAGTGGCACCATTGGGAGTAGTTGGACTCCTTCATATCCAAAACTATCGGAACATGAGTTCGGATATTGACGGATTGGATGGTTGAGGAGGAGAGAGCAAGCGCGGCCACAGGGGTGATCGGCACGGATGAAGAGGAGATGGAAGTGGAGCTAGGAGAGGATGCGGGTTCATGCTTGTCGGACCCCGGATTTCTGTATCCGGATCCTCTTTGAAATCACTGTGCTATTCCCTGGATCAGTAGATAGCACTTCACAAGCACATTGCTTAATCAAACCATACATGACGTAAAATCATTGCATTCATTAATTTACACATCAGAGTTTACATAGACCGCTTCGGGTCAGTTTTTACAATAAGGGCCGAACAGGCCAAATGAGTACATTACAAAAGATAGCGGAGACGACAACGGAAGCAAAGGGGTGAGGGCACATCTTACCGCGAGCAAGTGATGGGGAACCGTGTACACCGATATTATCCAAAACCCCGGACAATATAGGAGGTACACAAGAACCGACGGAGTCAGCTAGATGAGGTGAGACTAGAACAACTAAGGACTAAACTACGCTTCAGCGGCTCCACGGGTCCTCGGACTTACGGATCCTCGTAGTAGTCGTAGTCTTGAGTCTTCCTACTTCGAGGAGTTGGGAAAGAGCGAGGATGAGCACAACTACTGCGTGCTCATGAGCCCACACAATGAGATGCAATAATATACATGCAAGGTGTAACAAGGATGGCTCGGGTTCTTTTATTTGCATAAGCGATGAGTTGTAAATACGAGATATTAGAAAATCATATCACTTAGCCTTTTAACCAAATTTTATTTTTAAAGAGATTAATTGTGCAATAAGTAATAACAAAGAGAGGTTCCTCCATCTAAACTCTGTCTCATGCTTCATTTGATTGGAGCTACCTCCATACATTAACAACACTAGATCTGACGATCCGGGAAAAGTCAAATCTCGAGCCCGACACGGTTTTATACCACCCACAAAGGTTTTTGAAATAGAACTATCTCAAGTTAAGTTCCCATGTCCGCCTTTGACCAGTAGCGCGGTGCTTTAAGCGATTTTGACTCTGCGGAGGTTATACACTTTACCCACAAGAGACAATCATACTCGTTACCCGCATGATTCCGTAGTCATGTAGTTGAGTGATCGTCACGGTAACCTTTCAATCTCGTCGCCCTTTCCATCATCTCACCCATATGGGGTTGCGCCCATAAGTTGTACGGATGTTCACCACTACGACGAGCGTGGTGGCGACCTCACCTCGGTGTCCCTTCCGGCTCATGCACCTGCCCTCTCCTCCACGGTGAGATGACTTCGAGGTTCGATAAATTTACTAAGCCAAGTTGCATTTTGCGGACTTGTGGTTGTACTTGTTTTACACGGAGGTCATGACAAGATTAAGTCTTTAATCCACCCAAAGGTTCATACCACATACCAATCGCTCTCGTGCAGCGGCACCCACCATTCTCTCCATCCGCCCAGATGTAGTATTAGCAAGTTTTAGGGTTTTGGAGAAGTATAAAACAAATTATCCAACCAGTCCAGTCATTCTCCCTCAATGACTGCCCAAAACAATTGTCATGATTAAAGGATGATGATTTGGGGTAGAAATACCCCGGTACTTAAACAATCTAGCATGGCGTTTAAGTACGACCTATAACTAGTAGGTTACCATATATTTACTAGGGCAACAAGGATATTGGGAGTTCAATTTTCAAGGAAATGAGGTAATAATTATTTAATCATCAAATAGGCATTTAACTACCTTAGGGTGTTTGACATATATTTGCATAGAAATTAGAGCATGCAATTTGATATTTTAAAAGAATATAATTTGCATAAAATGTAGGATCAATATGATCAAAGTGTTGACTCGCCTGGGGTAAAGGTAGAAGGGTCTAGGTATTCTTGAGCTTGTCCGAAGTGGAGGTCTCCCGCGTCTTCGAACCCTACTCGGACAGACGTACCGGAAAAGATACAACAACAAAAGAGAGCAAATAAATACAAATCACCAAGAAAATAAACTCCAAATTAAACAAGACTAGTGCCATTAGCAAGATCTTGATTTTAGAAAATTTTAGGAAAAAGATTCATAATTTTTGGAGCTATAATGAGGAAGTTATGGATTTTCAAAGCTTTCAACAGAATTTTCAATTGATTGGTAAATCAGAAAAGGCTGAAAAATCGTGGAGCCGACACGTGTCGGGCGCCAAGACAGAGGTGCTTTGGTGCACGCAAGATCGTGGCGTGGGCGAAGGCCAAGACGCCGCAGAGTCCACGGGTGCACCGGTCTATGGAATAGTGACTCGGGCCCACACGTCAGCCACAGGGTTCAAAATTCGGTTAAATCGAGTGCTTAACCGTGCAGATGGGCCCACATGTCAGCGGGTAGAAGGGGCACTTCAGGCTGATTAAACCTGGATTAGCCCTTAATATGAATAGTAATTGCCGACAAACTCGCTTTCTGATGCTGGGATTCGTCCGACAACAGGGCGAGAGGAAGGAGCTGAAGCGCGCGGCTCGTTCTTGCGGAGGAGGGCGGCGGCGGCCGGGTTACCAAAATGGGTTCCCCTCGGTGGCGGTCTGATGATGATGGCGGCGCGAGTTAGGCCGAGCGCGCGCACGGCTAAAAGGAGGCGGCGGCGGGAGCTCGGCCGGAGCGGAAGAAGACGACCGAGCGCGGTGTTTTGAAGAAGTGGGGGAGCACAGGGTCGGTGGGGTCCTCCGTAGCTTACCTGGCCAACAATGGCGGCGGGAGCTGGTCGGGTGAGAGAGATCGGCGGCGAGGAAGAAACCGGCCGGAAGGAGGGAAGATGGCTCGATCCGGGGCTGCGGTGGTTCGGAGGCGACGGGGTTGGAGGAGAGGTCTCCTGGGAGGTGGTGGCGCACGGTGACGGGGGTGGCGGCGCCAGGAGATCGCCGGAGGCGGAGATCGGCGGCGGAGGTGGTTTCGGCCGAACCGGGAAACTTCGGGAGCACGAAAATATCAAGGGTGCGCTTACCTGGGCGCAAGGGGGTGGAGCAGGGAGGTGGAGGGGGCTCCTCTAGGGCTTTTATAGGCGGCGGAAGGGGGAGGGCCGAAGGGAGAAGGTGGAGTGGCGCGGAGTCCCGAGGATGCTCGGCATGGGCGTGGCCTTGAGAAAAGACAGGCGGAGGCAGTGTGCGCGGTATGGCGCGCGACGACTCGGGGCTTCTTGACGCAGTGGCGCCGCTTGGTCCGGCGGAGGAGAGGCGCGAGGAGGCGCCCTTGCGGACCGGGTGGAGGGGGCTCGGCATGGGCACGGGATGGCGGCCGCAGAGCCAGTGCGCTGGGGCCGGTCAGAGGCGAGTGACGGGGGCATGCGGGGAGCTGGTGGTGGCAGAGGATGACGAGAGCCAGCGTCGGCGTTGCACGGGAGAGAGAGAGGAGAGAGGCGGCGCTGGGAGAAGAAGAATCGGGAGGGGGAGAGAGATCGGCTGGGCCGGTTCGGTTCTGGGGGAGAAGAAAGAGCAGGCCGAAGCCAGAGGGAAGAAGGAGCGGGCTGAACAGGCCGGGGAAAGGGGCTGGCCGGGATGGGCCAAGGAAGGAGGGAGAATGTGGTGAGCCTGAAGAGGGAGAAAGAGAGGGATGGCTAAAATGGGTTAATGCCCCAAAACCGAAAAGAGAGCTACAAGCTTGAATTTGAAATTTTGAAAACACGGAAAGATTTGAAACACAAATCCGAGCTTAACAAGAAGTTTGAAATCTTTTAAAAATATTACAAATTGCAATTACGAATTGAAAATATGGGTTAAATAGTAAACACTATTATTAACCGAAAACGGGGTGTTACAATGCTCATAGCGATGGGGGAGGAGGGAGGTGGCGAGACGAGGCAAGGAGAAACGCCCGGATCACTGATACCATGTAAGACAGTAATTGCCGCAAGGTCAAAGACAGTAATTGCCGCAAGGAACCAGGGGGGTTCGTGTGTTCTATATATATGGCAGCAGCGAGGTGTGCAGATGAAAGATTACAACCGAGCGCCAACAGAAGGCAAGCACATGAGGAAGAATAGGGAAGAAATCCCATGCCGGACGGGCTACAATAACAACCAGCAAAATTAGAGATTACATTCCATGTAACAAGAGGCTGTACAGATTTTGCTAACACAGGCCAAGGTTGCTAATACAGGCCAAGGGGAGGAACCCCTGGAACTGCTACTTCAACGGCACTGCACTCCTCGTCCTCACCGGCACAAGTAATCACTATTAGTTATCACTTTATTACTTTTAGCTTCTCAATTAGTTAGTTCCATTTTGTTACACAGTTACACTAGTTGCATAAAAAATGATTTTCTTGACTGATATGTGTTTGCTCCGGCCATTGGCAAGGCTACGGTGGCTGCACATACGCTTGACAAGTTCAGACTTCAGAGAGCAACATACATGGCATGACATGAGAACTTAGCTTCTTGGTGCCTTCTGATGAGGCAGCTATTCTGACTCGTATGTTCAACAGCTCAAGTAGTAGTAGTACGGGCATTGTATCTTTCATGATGATGTAGTCATGCTGAAATATCAAACAAAGATTGTTACTCATTGAGAGATATCCAACATAAAACAAACAAATAAATATATGCGTTTTCCCCTTGTCTTCTCTCCTCGAACTTGGGTGCTTCAGAGACGGTGACTTGGTGTTGTGGGTGGGTGAGCAAAGGAGCTTAAGCAGCGTGCTGCGTCATCCACTGCGAGATCAAAATTTTCCAACGATTTGGTACGACCAGATGCATGATTAAGCACCACAGTCGTCGGCCAGAAAAGTCTAAAGAGATACAGATTAATTAGCACACATGTACTTTGGGATTTTTTAAAGAACCCACTTGTACTTTGGTTTGGTTTAAGCTGCATTGTTATCTTGACTGGTGAGCGGCGTTGGCAGAAGACAGAACGTTGTTCCATTTCATATAATAGGAAGAGAAGAAATTAAAGATACTAGTATTATATCGGCGAGGTTGGTGAGAAGCGAAAGAACATTAGGAGACCTGCAGGTACGTGCGTGCCGTGAAGGGTCAAGGCGGCTGATCTTCTCTTGACCAGTGCTGATGGAAATGGATATGGATAGTGATGCGGTGCAGGAAAGGAAGGAAGGAAGAGTCGGTGTGTGACTGTAAATTTGCAACCCCCGTTGCTGCCAGGAAACGCTCACCACGATATATATCAGCATCAATGCCAATCTTTGGTGATCTTTTAGGAGCTTTATTCGGAGGAGTTGGCTGTCAATTCGATCGCACAAGAAGAGTCAATGAGCCATTAGTCGATTTCACATCGTCCATCCATGTTTTAGTTCCTAGCTAGATTGCCAATTCAATCTGCAAATCCATGTCTTTATTTATGACTTGTATGCTTCTGACCGCCGGACGACGACGATGGCACCAACCACCATTAATTGAGAATTTAAGATGTTACCGTCCTGCTCCGTTTTCAACTTCAAGAAAAGGAAATTATATTGAAGGTCGCAAGACCTGGTTTAATTTATTTTATCGTAAAACCCAGATCTCACCGCCATGGTTTAATTTGTCAGTTCAGGTAAAAAATAATGGACCCCGACCCCGTCCCCGTCAAGAGAGAAGTAACCGGTCGGTTTCCTTCGTTGATACACCACAACGATCGACATCTCAAATTCACCTCTCATAATCCATCCACCTTGCGACCCCTCCCTCTTCATGGCACTCGTTACCAAAGAGTCGCCATTTGCAAGTTGGATACGGCATCTTCCATCGTTTGTCCACCAGCTGCAACAGGCATAAAAAGCAAATTTCTAAAAAAAAACACGCAATAACAAGGCTGGCGCCACACGTGCGAAAAGACCCTAGACGTCCATTTCACTCATCGTCCATGAAGTATGAACCGTAACACCGCGCGTCTATCCGTGAGCAGTTGCGAAAGAACAAAACGCACAAGCTGACACATAAAAAACAAGGCTGGCGCCACACGTGCGAAAAGATTAGCCGACCTAGGGTATTTTTAATAGAGTATTTATTGTTGTCTTTTAGATATACCACACTAACAAAATCTTACGTGAAAGAGAAAAGAGAGTATATATCGTTTTTTCTTAAAGAGACTGTCGTGCACGTGAAACAAAATATGATTAATTTAATTAATATATAAATTTATTTAAAAAATATAAAATATAAATATCAGATAATATACTAGCTACTGTATATTAGAAATGTTAGAAATGTTATCCTAGAGATAACGTACCAACCAACAATATTATCGCTTATTATCGCTGACTATAGGAGATGCGCTCAGCCCGCCCCCGTTACGCTCCAGCACCCGATCCGGTGGGCCCGTCTGGCGCAACCCGCCCCTCCCCATCCACCATGAACTCGGTCCACCCACACCATCAGAAACACCCGTACAGGCCCTCCGCCTCCCTAGAACTCCCATCCCAAACACCGGGTCCACGTATATCGTGGTGGACCCACCTACCCCTCGCGAAGAATTCCGTAGGCGACCGGTTTATATACCTGCCTCGCGCACCCACATCGTCCTCACCACGACACCACCCACCCACTCGCGTGCCTCCTATCCCCTCCGACTCCGATTTCTTGGACCTCTCCACCTCGTGGTCGTAACCTATGGCCGCCTCGGCTATCAGAAACCCTAACCTCGTCGCCGCCGCACCTGCCAGGGCCACCGCTCCGGTGCCGTCGCGCGCGGTGCTTCGGGTGTCGTCGGCGCCGTCCCGGAGGGGTGCTGCTGTTGTTGCGGCGGCGGCAATGCACCCGGCGAAGGCGGTCGCCGCCGAGGTGTCCCCCGCGGCGGAGGCGCGGATCGCTAGGCCCGACGGGCTCGGGAGGTTCGGCAAGTTCGGGGGCAAGTACGTGCCCGAGACGCTGATGCACGCTCTCACCGAGCTCGAGGCCGCTTTCCAGGCGCTCGCCGGCGACGACGAATTCCAGGTAACGCGAGAGCATCCGATTTGGGGACTTGCTATTGGGCAAAAATCGGAATTTTGCGTAAAGTCCGGAACTTTGAGCTCTGGGACATGATTTGTAGGATTTTAGTCCGTAACATTTGGAGCTTTGTGGATAATGGCGTTTGTTTGTATTTGTCTCTGGTTACTAGTACTTGTAGTTGTTGGAGTTTCCGGTGTTTGGTTTGTGGTAGTGGGGAGCGGTCACATCAAATTCGCACAAAAGATCGTCCTCCTTTGAGCTCGGTTGATTCGTCAACAGATTCGGCTTTCGTGTTTGTCCCTTTCCAAGAACCAAGTCCGCATATCAGAGATGAATTGCATTTAGAGGGCGATAGATTCCACTCCTACCTCTTTATGTGTGGTTATAAGTAACAAATCATGCCAATTCATCACTGTAATGTGTGTAGCTATGTGTATGATTGTATGGTCCTGAATCTTGCGAAATGAATACAAGTCATGTTGCTTAGGGACATTATGGGACAAAAGGTAGGTAGTTATATTTGACACCACACTCCTGCCATTTGCAGGAAGAACTCGATGGTATTCTCAAGGATTATGTCGGCCGTGAGAGCCCGCTGTACTTTGCGGAGCGCTTGACAGAGCACTACAAGCGCCCCGATGGCACAGGTCCGCTGATTTACCTGAAGAGGGAGGACCTTAACCACACCGGTGCCCACAAGATCAACAATGCTGTGGCGCAAGCTTTGCTCGCCAAGCGGCTCGGGAAGCAGCGTATCATTGCTGAGACTGGGGCTGGCCAGCATGGTGTTGCCACTGCCACGGTGTGTGCACGGTTTGGGCTGCAGTGCATCATCTACATGGGCGCGCAAGATATGGAGAGGCAGGCGCTTAACGTTTTCAGGATGAGGCTTCTTGGAGCAGAGGTATGGAGGAAACTCGTCTGTCTTTATGCTGCCATTTTCTTCATGATATCTCTTCTTAGATTAGGCTTGCGCTTGCAATTATGTGCGAGGCTATTAGTTATTTTGCAAATCATCCACCATGAGAGGCAGAATGCTTTTGCTTATCTTTTGGAAGATTTGATGTTAGACATCTGCACGCCTAATATGTTGGTGGCTTTTGTTGAAACAGGTAAGGCCGGTACATTCTGGGACAGCAACGTTAAAGGATGCCACTTCTGAGGCCATCCGTGACTGGGTCACTAATGTAGAGACCACACACTACATTTTGGGCTCAGTTGCTGGTCCGCACCCATACCCGATGATGGTGAGAGAGTTCCATAAGGTGATTGGCAAGGAAACCCGTAGACAGGCCATGGACAAGTGGGGTGGCAAGCCTGATGTGTTGGTTGCCTGCGTTGGTGGTGGATCAAATGCCATGGGTCTCTTCCATGAGTTCGTTGATGATCAAGATGTAAGGCTGATTGGAGTGGAGGCTGCTGGTCATGGTGTAGACACTGACAAACATGCTGCAACTCTGACAAAGGGAGAAGTGGGAGTTCTCCATGGATCTTTGAGTTATGTATTGCAGGATGATGATGGACAAGTTATTGAACCCCACTCCATCAGTGCTGGGTAAGTGTTCTGATATTTACATCGACAAGATTGTATTTTCTTACATCAAGTGAGCTAACCATCCATATTGTTTTAAATGATAGGCTGGACTACCCAGGTGTTGGACCTGAGCATAGTTTTTTGAAGGATATTGGACGTGCTGAATACGATAGTGTGACAGATCAGGAGGCACTGGATGGTATGTTTCTCACTATCCTTGTTTCTTTCTGTCATTTTTTTTTTCCAGTTGATGGGTGGTCTATCTACTAAATGCCGATAGCATCAGGTTGATGGTGAGAACTGTTAAATGAGTCAGAATTGGGGTAATAGTGAAAAAGTGAGAACCGATAACTGTTAATGACTCTGATCTAAATATCATACATGGTGAATGTTGGAGCAAATCATGGCCTAGGCACTAATTGGCACCGATGATGTCTTTTTATCGAAATTTTCTCCAATAATATTGATGGGAATCTTTACTGATATGAGTGCATGTGCACGGTTTGGTTATTTGTACCTGAAATTTCCAATGTTCACGAAGGCACTAGGTGCTAGGCGGGCGGTGGACAGGTGCCTAGCACCTAGGGCGCCACCTAGGCGGCCTACTCAGGTGGAGGCGAGGGGGAGTAGAGGCATCGTGGCGGTCGGCTGGTCGCATCCTCTCGACCGTCCTATCTAGAACTAGGTAGCGATGTCCTTACCCTCTCTCTCTCTCTCTCGCAAGCTTGCCTCTCTCTCTCTCTCTCTCTCTCTCTCTCTCTCTCGCAAGCTTGCAGCTGCCTCTCGCTCTATCTCGCTCTCCCTCTATGGGCCGACCGCCGCCACCTCTGGCAGCCTCCCTTGCCGCTGGCGACCTCCCCGACGGCAATGAAGGTGCCATGCCCCCCCTTCTCCCTCCTCCCTCTCGTCCCGCGAGCCTCCCACCACCACCGCGCCTTGTCCCGCCTAGGAGTGCCGAGGACCACCTAGTCGTCCGGCCGCCTAGACACCAGGCTAGGCCCTGGCGCCGAGCGCCTGGGCGGCTACCTAGAGCGACTTCGTGAACATTGGAAATTTCCAGGTTACATGTGAATTTTAGATTTATACTTCAGCCATTACTGCAAGTTGAACTCTGCAGTGGAGTTGGTAAGGCATCCGGAAGTGACTGAATTACAGAAAAATGAGACATGGAATTTTTTTTAACATGCTGACTCAGTAGCTTGTAAGGCTTCACCAACTCAATGTTAAACAATTACTTGACCGACTCAATGTTAAACAATTACTTGCTGTTACAATCTTGAATATTGCATACACATAATGACATAATCCTAAGGTGTCTGCAAGAGACTAAATTATCGAAGGGACTCTCTTAACATGCTAACTCAGTAGCTTGGACATCTTCCTGACAAAATGTTAAACATATAGTTGATGTCACAATCTTGAATATTGCAACACATGATGATGTAATCCTGGGATTTTATAAGTAAACCAATTAACAAACATGCTTCGTTAGGATTTGCAACGTAACATGTCTTAAGCCTGTAAGGATTGATTTTTTCTGAACGATGGAAAATAGACTCAGTGGGGTAACAGTCTTTTCTGACCTGAGTGCACTATGTTCAATATCTAACTCTTCCATTCCCTCTGTGATCTTCACATGCAGCATTCAAGCGTGTCTCTCGGCTGGAGGGCATCATCCCCGCGCTTGAGACATCCCATGCGCTCGCCTACCTGGAGAAGCTCTGCCCGACGCTGCCAGACGGTGTTCGGGTGGTGTTGAACTGCAGTGGAAGAGGAGACAAGGATGTCCACACAGCCAGCAAGTACCTTGAAGTCTAAACTCTAGAGAGACTAAATAATAGCTTTTCCATGAGCAGTTTTGAAAGGGCTTACTTAATGTTGTTCTTTGGATATGAAGTACAAATAATCCTTGGAAGTTGGTTATTAGTTAGCAACTTTGTTTGTTGTCTTGTATCTGAATAATAATATTGAAGTGGGTAAATAAACACCAAGCTTTCTCCTCGTTGATCTCTGCCCTGCTCATTGTGTGCTGTGCCCTTTTCTGAATCTGAGGTGTCTTGCTGCTTTTTGTAATGGTTCTGTGTTGATTTGAACAGGGAGGGGAAAATTATAAGAAACTGAATGAAGGAAACACAGAAGAGTTGCTTTGGTTTGACTTTTTACTGAGCCAGTTGCTGCCCCTGACTGCAACCTCATGAAGAGGTGAAAATTACAACGCCTTTTCAGTAGTTGAGCCCTTAAGCTACCTTACCAAAAAAAACTCTAGTCGAAGATGTACTACTACTATTACTGTATTTCATTGTCCTTGTACTGGAACGAGAGATGTCGAACGGAACAGGTTGATTTTTTTTTTTACTTTTTTTGCTGGATATGGTTGTCCCCAAGTTGTGTGTGTGCTCTTTTAGCTGCATGTTTTTCGTTGAGTAAAGGTTCCATGTTCATGTATGTGGCAATGTGGCATCCCATCACCAAACTGTGGACAGCAGCATACATGAGTCTCGGACTGACCCAACAAATTTGGAGAGTTGGGAGTTATGGGCTTACTTGAGTCTCTGACTAACCCAACTAACTTGGAGACTTGGGAGTTATGGGCCACCGTTTGAGTTGAGGTGCCTAACCTGTAGTGTCTTTAAAGCCGCCGCCGTGGTCGCGGTTGTTGCTTCTGCTGATCTCTACTGTGTTTGAGACGCATGAATTTTCTCCGCCCCCCCCCCCAAAAAAAACTGCTACTGTGGACTTTTCGTTTTTCTTTAAAATTCCTAGGTTTTGACAGCATCTCAACAGAAAGAGAGAAATAGCCTTTTCTTGTAAGATTAACTGTGAATAATCTATTGGTTTGTGTAACTATTTTCCTTGAGTGGTTTTGTGATTGTTTGTTCGATACTCCCAAGTAGCTTAGCATTTCTTGAGAAATAGATTTTGGAAAATTGGAACCATGAGTACATACTTTTATCCTAGCATTTCAAATCTCACCTTGTATAAGCAACAGTTGGTATAATTTCTACCAGAATCCTAAGTATGTTCCAAGTAAAGCCTAATAGATGCACATATCACATAGACAACACTAAATAGCTACACATCAAAATCCTAAGTATGTTCCAAGTAAAGCCTAATAGGTGCACATATCACATAAACAACACTAAATAGCTACACATCAAAATCAAGGGGACGTTTGCTCCCAAAAAAAAAATCAAGGGGACAACAAAATCATGAACTCAACCAGATGGAATGGATGGATGCAGAAAGAAGTCCCAACTAAACGGTTCCAAAGGTGTGTGAGGCACAAAAGATGATACAAACTTGTGCAATCTCCAAACGCAAGTCAACCTGAACCCTCCATGCAGAGATGGATGGAAACTACATAAAAGAGAAGAAACACAAGGAGACATAGGAGAAGAAACACATTACAATGGAATCAAATTAAAGGTGTTGCTTGCATGCATGCATGGTCTAGCTGATTGTACAATCCTGCAGATCAATCATCATCCTTGGGAGTTTCTAGAGAGAGACTGGCAACCCGGAGAGAGAAAGATAAGTCAATACCCGAACCAACTGCCCTTGCGAAGTGTTGCTTGCTTGCTTCCGAATTGTGATTTGTGATGGAATTAATTAACATGCAGGTGATCATCTGAACTAACTAAGAGCGACAATGGTGTTTGAAGCAAACACATACATATGTTTAGATGGGTTTAAATTAAGCAACACAACTCAGAGCCTATGACATATCACTGTATATATCAGCCATGATCGTAGGACCTAAGTTGTGTTCCTTTATAATATATATTGTTGTTGTTGTGTTTGCTTCGATTTACTGATATTTTTTTGGTGGTGGTGATTAGATTATAAGAAGAGGAAGGGGGGTAAATTTTGAAGCGCAAACAACACTTAGCAAGGAGAGTCTGCGGTGCGTTCTTGACTTCCCACATGCTAAACCTCCGAATTCGCTCTTGATCCCTCCCTTGATCTCCTGCACCACAACAAAAATGCAACCAAACATTTGATTAAATCAACCAAACATTTGATTAGCTCATAAGAATTTAGTAGGAAAAGATACAAATACTCCAAAATTCATATGGTTTTGCAAACAAGGTCTAAATTAACTCGTGGAGATGCAAATCAAGAGCAAGAGCATATTGCTTGCAGAGATCAGTGGTGCTCACCATTGCACATGATGGATGGACGGGTACAGCTGCGCGCTGGCCGTCACCGGGCGCAGGCGGCGGGAGCCACGCCGTTCTCCCCGGCGACAGCGGCCTTGATTCGCTCGACGGTGCAGGCGATGAGGCTGTTGACGGTGGCGACGGAGCCCAGAGAGAGCTTGGCGGTGGGCACCGAGTCGACGAGTATCTGGAACGCCACGGTGAGGAGCGACCCGCCGGCCTCCGCGGCGGCGGCGGCGGCGGCGGCGCCGACTGGCCCGTCGGGCAGGATGGCGAACCCTGACGGCAGCAGCGCGACGTAGTCCGGGTCCCCGCCGTTGAGCACGACGTTCATGGCGACGACGTCGACGGGCGCGTAGATGACGTAGGACCCCGTGGCGTCCGTGCAGCACTCCTGCAGGATCAGCATGTTGCTCTGGTTCGAGTTGGCGTTCTGCACCTTGCAATGCAATGCACGTACGTGCGTGTCAGCCATGGTCGGCCGTGAGAGATTTCTTGAAGAAGCAATTGATTAATGGAGTATATGTACTGACGTTGACGCGAAGGAGGGATACGGCGTTGCCGTGGTCCCTGCCGTTGGCGATGTGGGCCATCTCCTGGACGACGCCGCCGTTGGAGAGGATGTCCCACTCGCTGCGGGTGGAGTCGTCGCGGAGGAAGTCGAAGACGCGGGCGGGCGGCAAGGGGAGCCAGAAGGAGGTGGCAGCGTTGAGGATGATGCCGGGGGGGCGGCCGGGGTCGTCGACGCTTTTGCGCGTCATCACGCGCACGTCCTCGGCGCCGCTGCCGGAGAGCGTCGTCCACTGGTGCGTCGTCGACGCCGTCACCCCGCCGCAGAAGCTCGCCACCATCCGCTCCGCCAGCTTCAGCATGCTCCTCCGCCCCTCCGCCGTCGTGATCACCCCGACGTTTCCGGAGGGCACGTTGCTGGCCATGGCGCTCGCCAGCCGCTCGCACTGCCGCTCCAGCGTCGACACCCACCGCCGCGCGCCGAACGGCAGCCCGGAGTTCACGAGCGGCTTGTACAGGTTGTGCACCATCTGATCGTCGGCCTCCACGTGCTCCACCCAGGTCACCTTGGAGTAGCCGTTGGGCATCTCCTGGATGAGGCAGCCGGAGGGGCGGCGGCGGTGGCCGCGCCCGGGAGGGCCGGTGCGGAGGCCGTCGAGGGAGACGTCGACGACGGCCCAGGTGCCGTCGGGGTGCTGCTTGCAGTAGCGCAGGAACTGGCTCTCCCGCGTCGGCACCAGCGGCGACGGCATCTGGAACTCGGCGGACATGAGCTGCAGCGCGCCGTTGTGGTTGCCGGCGACGCCGGTGGAGAGCACCTCGAGCGTGGCCGCCCGCGACACGATGCTCGAGAAGAGCGCCGACCACTGGCCCACGTCCATGAGCATCTCGACGAGGCTGACGTGGTTCATGATGACGACGGCCGTCTCCCTCGACGCCTCCGACCGGAGCTCCAGCGACTTGGGGCCGATGCCCCGAGGGAAGGCACGCGCGTACTCCTCCTCGTTGAGCGCCTCGCCGTCGAGTGCCGGGGCCCAGAGCGGCTCGACGAGCTGCGCCATCCGGACCAGCTCCTCCATGGCGGCCACGGCGAGCTCGATCACCAGCGGCTTGTCGAACTCGGCGCCGCCAAACATGTCCGCGGCGGAGCCGGGCATTCCCAGGTGGTCGAGCGGCGAGCGGTTCGAGGAGGGTGGCAGCGGCGGGTAGGCAGAGGACACCGCGCCGGCGGGCTTGCCGACGTACTTGGCGGCGATGGCGGAGATCCTGTCGATCTCGTCCCGGAGGCGCGCGTTCTCGAGGCGGAGGTGGTGCTCGTCGAATGACATCTCGCCGATGGCCGCGGGGCCGCCGCAGTTGGGGCAGGAGGCATTGGCGAGCGCCTCCTTGTAGCGCATGTTATCTGCGCGCAGCTTCTCGTTCTCCGTGCGCAGCGCCGTGTTCTCCTGCCGCTCGTGCTGCGTCTGCACGTATGCATTATTGTATTTGTACGTACCCATGCATCCATCCATGCACGTATTATACTCCATTAGCATTTAGCATGCATGCATTTGATCATCGACATACTTGGATAATTAGTACATTACCTTCATCTGTGTGCGCTTGTTCTGGAACCAGAACTTGACCTGGAGGGGCTCGAGGCCGAGCTCGCGGCTGAGCTCCTTGCGCTGCTTGTCGTCGGGGTGGGGGCACTCCTTGAAGAAGGCCTCGAGCTCCTGGATCTGGTGCTGGGTGTGGCGGTGGTAGCGCTTCTTGCGGGGGCGCTGGTTGGGGTCCTGCTCCTCGCCGGAGCCGCCGCCCTCCAGGTTGTCGCTGCCGCCGGACTTGCTCATCTCCAGCTCGTCGGCGTTGCTGCCGTCGCGAGGGCCCCGAGCGTCGCTCTCGCTCGTCGCAGCCTGCTGGTGCTGGGGGAGATGATGCTGATCCACCAGCTGCTGCCCATGGTGCTGCTGCAGCATTGCAGGCATCTGATGGGGGTGCCCCAAGTTCTGCATTGTAATTTTCTCATTCAGTTGCGCGCAAATAAGCTAATTGTGAGAGCCAACAGAGAAATACTGCACCCTTTAATTAGTTGATCTTACAATATTACTTGTTGAATTGTGTTAGCTAGACAATTAACGTGTATGTAGTACATGATGAGCATATATATATAACCGAGGTTCAACTATATAGCTAGGTAAAAGACCCTTCAGTATTTATCTGGGAGGAAGGGAATTAAAGTAAGCTCCTACCTTGTGAAATGTTCTTTTTTGAACTAAAATTGGGAGAGTTTGAAGTGTGAGCATTTGAAATGAGAGGATCAAGAGAAACAGGTAACTGCAGTAGGAGTAGTGAGTACTGACTATTGACTAAGTAACACTGTAGGAAAATTTTCGTACTACATTTTGGGGAGCAATAAATGTAGGAAATAGGTTGGAAAAAGGAGCACGAGCACCTAAATTAGGGAGGAACACAGCTTGAGAAATAAAGGATGCCACAACTTAATGCTACACGAGAGTGGTAGCAGCAGCAGTACTACACTAAATATGTTTGGGATTACTCCATGCATACATCCAAGTTGCATTCAGAAAGTGCACCAACCAAAACCATATGTTTCACTTTCTTAGCTCAAATGAAAGCAACAAATTAAACCTTGAGATATGAATCTCTTTTGGTATTTAATTACTCCCCTACTTAAATGCTTTCCTTTTTTAAAAGGAAAAAATTCCCATCCTCCCATCTACACTTGAACACATACAAATGTACACACTACGACACAACTATGATAGTCCTATAACTGCAAGAAACTAGGAAATCAAAGGACATATTTTTGGATCCAACAGAATCAATATATGTTCAGAAGCAAGGTTAATATTTCAGATAGATCACAATAAGCACGCATCCTGCTACTATGTACTTCTGTCCTAACAAAATTAATCCAACAGATGCACAGAATTAATCAAACTTATATGCAGAATAAACTGATGGAGGATGAATATTAGTTTTACCTGGCCGAGGGATAGCGCCGAGGAGGAGGAGGCGTAGGCGATGCCGCCGTTCCGGCCGATGATGGCCGGCGACATGTTCCGGCTGGGGATCATTATCCCTCCGGGCATATCTCCTTCACCAAACCCTAGAAACTCACCATGCACCAGCCCTGTCTCCACCTTCACTTGCAAAGTCGCTGCAGAAGCACTTGCAAAGCTCAGATCTACCTGCACCACCAAGCAGCAGCTACCATACCACACACCCTTCCTTCCTTGCAGCACCTAGATAGCTAGCTTCAGTGATCGAACAAAGTTCAGACGAGTAGCTACTAGCTAGCAGCCTAGCACTCCAAGTTCTAGCCAGAAGCTACTGCATGAGTGTGATGTGCTGCGAGAGAGAGAGAGGAGAGATGGGGAGGGAGGAAGAAGAGGATGAAGGTGATGGAGATGGGGAGAGGAGAGGTGAAACTGGTGGGGAGAGGAAGGGGGGAGGGTGTGAGTATTGAATAGGAGTTATTGCAGAGAGTAGCGAGAGGGTGCAATGGCATTCATTGCGGCCATGGAGTTATTGCATGAGTCTCTCTCCTCTCTAGTCTCTGTGTGTGAGAGAGAGAGAAACAGCCTGTAGAGATCAGCAAGATAGAGAGAGAGAGAGATGGGTGTGTGTGTCACTGGTTTGTAGCACTGTAGATGGCTACATTTTACACGTATGGTATGGGAGTGTGTACTACTGATGATCCATACCAATCCATCCATCCATCGCGCATCCATACATATACAGTACGTACGTTTGTACGAGTCTGTAGAGAGCTACGAGGTAGATCGAGACTGTAAAAACTCTGAATCGATCGGCGGCAAGGTAGACGATCGATCGAGAGCATACATGATAATTTGATTTCTCGAACCATCGGGCACTACTGCAACAGCAAAGGTACTATTCAGAGGCGTTTTTGTTTGCTGTTCATGACTTATGGTAGAGAGAATTAAGGCGGCTTAGGTCCAGAATTTATTGCCTACATCCATCCACTATTCCAGTGGACGAGGAGGTATTTCCTCCATCATGTATGCATACATCCTCCATGCATGAAAAGGGGAGAAATACTCCGTATATATACATCAGCAAATACTTCATATGTACAACCTCCAACAAAATAATAAAAACTTTTGACATGCATGGTGCTTCCTGTGTACATATGCTGAAGAAAAAGCTAGGGAATTGCTTCATAGATAGATTGATCTTAGCTAGGGCTTTTTTTTCTTTGGTTAATGGGTTCGGTTGATCCATCTCGTAACTCTCTGGCTGGTCTGAATTTATAAATTTTCTTTTTGTTTTAATTCAACATGAAGCATTTTACTGTATCCGTGGTTTTGTGAACCGTCCACCTAAGTTTAGCTTATTATTCCACACATTAAGCCATCTAAATATTTTTTTCCCTAGGAACAACATGATTTGAGTCTAGTCCTCTCGAAAGAAAAAGCTAGAACGCACAACTGAATAAACGTGTAAGATTGTCATGCTTGAGTTGACTTGATGAGCATCTACGATTAGAGAATTCACCGAATATACTACTACAAAACAAGTTATAGAAGACGTCTCATCACAAATAATTCTTTTAGAACCGTCTGTGATATAGACTTATCACAGACGATTCGTGATACGAACCGTCTATGAAGTATCACAGACGATTCTGATACTTCACAGACGGTTAGTATCATGAACCGTCTGTGATAAGAATCTCATCACAGACGATTCTTAATACAAACCGTCTGTGATAAGTATCTCATCACCTTATAGTAAAATCAAAGAGTTTTTAATACAAACCGTCTATGATGAGATACTTATCACAGATGGTTCGTATCATGAACCGTCTGTGATAGGTCCATATCACAGACGGTGATGCGTTTTTTATAGCCTGTTTTGTAGTAGTGGACGTGACCACACTGTGTTGTCACGCCACAGACCGCGGCGTGGCCAAACCTGCCACGATAGCCCTCCGAACCAACACGAGTCCGTTTTTGGGCTAAGTCATGTCACGCCAAGAGGAATGATATAACAACACTCATTTGCCACACTGGCGTGGTCAAAGAGGACAGAATTGAAAATAAAGTTAAAGAGATGTTATCTTTAAAATATTTTAAAAAATGAGTCAAATAAAAAAAGTTCTGACTTGGACACTTTTAACTTGATGCAAATTAAACCGTGGATGTTTCAAGGTGTATGTATATGTAACATTTTAGTGGTCACTGTATGTACCATACATATATTGGGTCCACCAAATTCAACAGTTAATTCTTGCTTAATTAGTTTTGTTCTCAGTTAATTAAGTCCTCTCGCAAAATCAATTTTCATCTTAGCACCACACAATATTACACACAGTACAGTACATCTGTACTTTGCATTCCATGTGATCATTCTGTATTTTGAACTTGTATGCAAAGAAGGTAACAGAGTAGCTTAAATACAGCAATTTCAAATCAAACCCATGAATTAATTGATGGACTGGACTGGTGGTTTAACTCGTACCATTTTTAACCAGATGTAAGGTTACTTCAGAGTTTTGCTACATACACGTACGTGGTTTCAGTTAGCTTTCACATACAGTTTTTTCTTCAATTTCTCTGGAAGAATACTAATCAACAAAATAATTTCTCCACCGGAAAATATACTATACTATATGTAAGTAATAGTACAGTACAGACAATAGTGTTGGAAGTAACTGAATGAGCATGTTTAGAGT
The DNA here is from genome assembly GCA_036346395.1 of Hsuehochloa calcarea. Lineage (NCBI taxonomy): Eukaryota > Viridiplantae > Streptophyta > Magnoliopsida > Poales > Poaceae > Hsuehochloa > Hsuehochloa calcarea. The sequence goes on from CM070609.1 coordinate 12,398,266, forward strand.
TAATTTTAGCATCAACATCCACCACAGTAGAGGTTAGAAACATCAACTTAAAAAGGCTCCAGTTTAATATGCAATACAGAGTTAACGTTGATATTGTTGAAACACGAGTAGGCTACGCTAGCATAAATTCAAAAATATACCGCATAAACAAGGAAGCTCTGCTAATAATAGATCATGGGATTACCATTTGACACGCAGACTCGTAGCGGAAGTAGAGTCGATGTAGTGTGTTGGTGTCGCGGTAGTCGTACTAGCCGCACGTCTTCTCCTCCAGCTCATTGTGATCATCACGAGTTGCGGATCGTCCTGGTGTTGATGTTTCGCATCAACACCTCTAAGATATCCACACGTACAGGGCAAGGATACGCCAGCTGCGTGGTATTGGATGAGGAAGGTGTGGCTGTTAGGGTTTCGAGAATTCCTAATTTTCTCTTTTAACCCTATGACACCGCCCCTCTATCCATGATGGGTCTCAAACTTTGAGGCTCATTAGGAACTTGTGGCCTACAAGAATTTGGATCACCATCTGACGAGGATTAAAATCTCTGTGTATTACTTTAATACATAGTTAAAAGACAATATGTCTTCACGATCGTAACCCTTAAGGCTAACGACCCCCGTGATCGTAAGGATTCCAGAGGTTACTTATGGGTACTTTGGTCGGATAAGGTCTTGTACCCAGTCCCCGACCATATGACTGCTTGTAGAAGCCTTGAACTGGCATCAGGATCTAACTCCAAGTATATTCTCACCGTGTAATGAATGGAACACATGGCATATTTGTTTCATGTCATACGACGGTTCATGGTCCTAAGACACTGACAATAACTACTATACGGTTGAGTGTCTCACAAACGCTAACCGACGATCAGTTATTGTTTCATTAATTGTAACTGACCCTCCGATCGGACGCATCACTTCTAACAGGCGTCTTCTCCAGGAGTAACTGTCACCTCTTCGATGGTTATTTAAAGATGGAGCATGAAGAAACAAGGGGATCGGATTGAAGCATCACAATCAACACTAGATTCATGCTTCAACTCTGATTCAATAGCATAGAAAGCACTACGCTCAATGTAATTAGGATCAGTCTACTGCCTTTTTGAAGGCACCCCTTGTAAAGGATCCAGTTCATAGCAATAAGAGCAAGCACATTCTCATCCAACACTACTATAAAACAGGCTGTAGAAAATGTCTCATCACAAACGGTTCCAAGATGAACCGTCTGTGATATGAAGCTATCACAGACGGTTCGTGGTCAGAACCATCTGTGTACTTCACAGACGGTTCTAACCACGAACCGTCTGTGATGACTGACAGTATCACAGACGGTTCTTGCGCAGAACCGTCTGTGAAGTATCACATACGGTTCTGACCACAAACCATCTGTGATGACTTAGAGTATCACAGACGGTTCCTGCTTAGAATCGTGTGTGATACTCACGGACGGTTCTGACCACGAACCGTCTGTGATGACTAGAGTATCACAGACGGTTCGTGGTTAGAACTTTCTGTGATACTTCACAGACGGTTCAGACTACGAATCGTATGTGATGACTTAGAGTATCACAGACGGTTCGTGGTTACAACCGTCTGTGAAGTATCACAAACGGTTCTGACCACGAATCGTCTGTGATAGTTTCATATCACAGACGGTTTGTAATAAGAACCGTCTATATATATATATACCTGGTCCCGACAGAACCCTATCCGAATCATTTGAGCCGTCACCCTGCTGCCTCCTCCCCCATTGCTCCACTGCTGCCTCTTCCACTGTGCCAACTTGGAGAGGAGAAGGAAGGGAAGAAACGAGGCAAGGAGGTAAAGGAAGGGAGGAGATCTCGCAGGATATTCGTCGTGGGCTCCGAGGGTAACGATCTGTACACAACCCTTTATATTTTCTCTAGGTTAATCACTAATAAATTTTAGTATGTTTGGTTAATAGTTAGTGTACTTGTGGTTTATTAATATAATTTAATACTAATTTGTTATGTGTGTTGTAGATGGACCAAAATTGGATGTACGTTGAGAACTGTGTGAGTGAAGAGTACATCAATAGCGTGTTTGTTTTTAGAAGAGCCGCCGAGCAGGATATGTTAAAGAAGGGGATAAAATTTATTTATTGTCCATGCATTAATTGCGGTAATATAAAAATGCTTGACAACCCGTGCAGATCGAAGCTCATTTGATTTGAAGGGTTTTAAAAAAGGTATACATCTTGGACCAGTCACAGTGAAGGGCAGATCATACAGGAAGTTAATAATGACGATATCGCCGAAGAAGTCAACGATATGCCGGATGTGGACTGTGCTTTTGATGAGGATAGGTCGCATAATGACAATCTGGATCAGATGCTACGTGATGCAGAAGGGAACTACAGAGGGAGAGAGTTTTGTAAATTCGAGGGCTTAATGGAGGACTCGGGGAAACTTTTGTTCCCTGGCTACAAGCCGGAATACACAAGGTTGGCAACCGTGCTTGAACTGCTGAAATTGAAGGCAAGCAATGGTTGGTCTGACAATAGTTTTACGGCGTTGTTAGGTCTCCTAGCGGACATCCTTCAAAAGGGAAACGTGTTGTCCAACACCACCAACCAAGCCAAGAGGGTTCTTTGTCCATTGGGAATGGAAGTAGAAAGAATACATGCATGTCCGAATGATTGTATCCTCTACCGTAAAGAGTATGTAGACATACATTATTGTCTCGTGTGCAAAACATACCGATACAAGCGTAAGAATACTACTAAGGTGAAGCAAGAACCTCATACTAAGATATTGTGGTATCTACCTGTGATCTCACGTTTAAAGCGTTTATTTGCGAATCAAAAGAGGCAAGATTGATGCGTTGGCACTCAGAGGAGCGTAAGAAGGATAGAAAGTTAAGACACCCTGCTGATTCTACCGAGTGGAGAAGCTTCGATCGGAGCTTCGAAGAGTTCGGTGCAGAACCAAGGAACATAAGGTTAGGGTTCAGTACAGATGGAATGAATCCTTTCGGTAACATGAGCAGCCGACATAGCACCTGACCAGTGAATCTATGTATTTACAACCTTCCTCTTTGGCTGTGTATGAAGTGGAAATATATTTTTATGTCACTACTTATCCAAGGGTCAAAGCAACCTGGGAATGATATTGATGTATACCTAGCACCATTGCTGAAAGATCTTGTGACACTGTGGAACGAAGAGGTACAAGTATGGGATGCATATAAACGAGAGAACTTCACTTTACGCGACATGTTGTTCTGCACCATCAATGATTTTTCAGTCCTTGGTGACCTGTCGGGGTTGAGTACAAAAGGAGCCAAAGCCTGTCCGCACTGCTTAGATAGTACCGAGAGTGTATGGCTGAACAACTCGCGTAAAACTGTGTATATGTATCACCGTAGATTCCTTCCCAGGATTCACCCATACCACAAGATGAAGAAACATTTCGACAAAATAAGGAGGACGGTTCAGCTCCAATGGCTTTTAGAGAGAAAGAGGTCTATGATATGGTTAAGGATATCGATGTTGTGCTTAGGAAGGGATGTAAATTAAGGACCCGTCAGAAAAATATTTGGAAGAAGCGGTCAATTTTTTAAGACTTGCCTTATTGGGAGCACTTAGAAGTTCGCCACAGCATCGACGTCATGCACGTGGAAAAAATGTATGTGATAGCTTGATTGGTCTCTTACTGAATATTAGTGGCAAAACAAAGGATGGTATTAACGCACAGCATGACTTAGTTGATATGAACATAAAACCCGAGTTAGCACCAAAAGAGACCGATAAAGGATGAACGTACCTTCCCCCAGCTTGCTGCACTTTGTCCAAGGCCGAGAGATATGAACTTTACAAAATCTTGCATGGTGTGAAAGTTCCGTCCGGTTACTCCGCCAATATTAAGATACTTGTTTCCATAGAAGATTTGAAATTATTTGGTATGAAGTCTCATGATTGTCATGTGCTGATGACACAAATGCTTCCTGTTGTAATTAGGAGTATCATACCGAACAAGGTCCGAGTGGCAATCTTTAGGCTGTGTTATTTCTTTAACTCAATAGCTCATAAGGTCATCGATCCTGAAGGACTAGATGCTCTGCAAGCTGAGGTGGTGACGACTCTATGTCATCTTGAGATGTATTTCCCTCCGTCATTTTACGATATCATGGTCTATCTCACTGTTCACCTTGTGAAAGAGATAAAGATATGCGGCCCTATGTTCCTACGTCATATGTACCCGTTCGAGAGATACATGGGAATTCTTAAGTCCTACGTACATAATCGATCTCGGTCGGAGGGCAGCATCATTGAAGGTTATGCAACCGAAAAGGTCATTGAGTTCTGCGTCGACTACATGGCTGAGGTGGAACCGATAGGTGTGCCTCTATCTCGTCATGAGGGGAGACTGGAGGGTATCGGGACCATCGGAAGGAAAGCAATAACTCCCTATCTAGATACGTACGCGCAAGCCCATTTGACAGTCTTGCAACACACGACCCAAGTGTCCCCGTACATCGATGAGCACAAAGACATTATACGCCAACAGAATCCAAACCGGTCGGAGGTTTGGATCACGAGAGAGCACAACCGTCGGTTCAACCAATGGTTAAAGGTGCGATTCACAGGGAGGTCATCAAGTGATGATACGTTGCTATGGTTTGCAAAAGGGCCAAAATTTACAATTGTGACATGGCAAAGATACGACATAAATGGGTACACATTTTATACGGCAGCTCAGGATAGGAGGAGCACAGTCTAGAACAGCGGTGTCCGCATAGATACGTTTCACGAGCAGTTCAATACCGTCGGGGCACGTGGGTTGAACTCCTACTATGGGTTCATGGAGGACATCTGGGAGCTCGACTACGTAGTTTTCAAGATCCCCCTGTTTCGATGCCATTGGGTTAAACTTCCTCAGGGCGTGAAAGTCGACAAGTACGACGTTACTACTGTGAACCTCAAACGTGTCGGATATAAGGACAAACTATTCGTACTCGCTAACCAAGTTGTTCAAGTTTTTTATGTAACGGACCCGACAAATAAGAACCGCAACGTAGTTCTTCATGGAAAAAGAAGGATTGTCGGAGTTGAGAATGTCGTGGATGAGGAAGAGTATAATCAATTTGACGAATTGCCTCCTTTCGGAGACATCATCAGGCTCGAGGAAGAACCCAATGAAGAAGCTAGCTATATGCGTGTTGATCATCACGAAGGGCTATATTTTAATTAAGAATATTTATTCCATTGCAATTTGATGTTAACGTGGAATTGTCATGAGTTATGGACTTGTCATCTTTGATATTGATGTCAATTTGGATTTCATTGTAATATAGAGTATCAAAATTGGTTTCACTTCATTTGGAGTTGAGTTATATATGATTTTTTTAAGACAAATGAATTTACAATCAAATGATTTGGAATTGTGTTAGGAAGTTATGAAAAACAGTTCATTTATGGAACCGTCTGTGATAAGTCTATGATTGTTTCATATTACAGACGGTTCTGTTACGGAACCGCATGTGATGACTTCTCACAGAAACTCTATACAATATATCACAGACGGTTCTGCTATGGAACCGTCTGTGATTACTTATCACAGACGGTTCCATAGTAGAACCGTCTGTGATATGAATTTATTTAAGAGAAATCGTTAGGGTTTGAGCGCCCTTAACTCGTCACTCTCCTTACTCTCGCGCGCCCCTTCACCTCCCCTGCGGCCGAAGCATTCCCCCTGACGCCGACCTGCTACTCCCCGCCTCCCCGACTCCGACGCCCCTGGTACTCCCGGCCTCCCTGACCTTGACGCCCTGCAGACTCCCGACGCCTTTGGTACTCCCGTCTCCCCGACGCGCCGCTGGTACTCCCGGCCTACAGGACTGACGCGCCCTGTGCATGTGTTTGGTGTGGATTGATGCGATCTTTGTGGCGGAATTGGTGGTATCTTCGAATCTTCGCTATGCGCTTGGATTCGCATATTATCAGTTGTGTTTGCATATTATCAGTTGTGTTTGGTGTGCTACACTCTTTGTAGCTCTATGTCGTTGCTATTCAATTGCTGGGGATAGGAGCCTAGGAGAGATTGTCACTGTGATATTGTTTACTTGTATTGATACGGACATATGGTTAACTTGGATTTGTTAGTAGTAGAGATCAGTTAATATTGTTATTTGCGTAGCTTGGATGATATATGATTATGACTTAAGTTTTTTTTGTGCTAGGAAACTTTAGGTAGTAATTGATTGATTATAGAGAATATATGCTTGTAACATCTGCTAAATAGTTTCAACTTCATGTAGCTAAACAATCATCGAGAGGCGAGGCAAACAAAGCTTTTCTCCGAGTATTGAAGTATTCATCTGGGGCAGTACTTGAGGTTCGTTATCTGTACCGTAGAATCTTGCTAGCTAATAGTTGTCCAATACATGGCAGAAATTGATACATTGTCTTGTTTAGTGGCACCAGTTTTGTTAAGCTCTCATTTATGTAGATATACTGCTGTTGACAGTTGAACCTTTGTTTGATCTGTGTTTTTTCATTGCACACATGTACTTTATGTTATGAATAGCACTGATATTCATTATGAGGCCAATGGGGCCAATATATGTACATGTACATTGGTGATATATATGCAAAGAGACCCCGATGCCCGACCAATATATATACAAGTAGGGATAAAATGTGCTCAATGTTAGACTTTAAGTTGTGTAACCCTACTACTGTTGTTCAAGGGTGCTTGTTAATAAATATGCTAACATGGCATATTTATAAGAAAATACCTCGAATTTGATGTTGTTTGCTGAGTAAGACTTCTTTGTCAAGTGCAATTGTAAGTAGTCATTATTGTTTTTTGGTATTATGTTTGTATCTTTCATTAAATATTATGGATATCAACTTGCAATCCATGAAAGTTTAGTTCATTGCATATGTAACTTATTTAGATAGCAAGTAAGTGAGATGGCAGAGGCACCATCTTCGCCGCCGCCATCGATGTTGCCGAATGCGTCTGGATCTCCGATCAAAGTGGTACGTAAGCGAGATAGAAGAGGAATATCGAAATTGCCCGCTGGCCGAATGACTATCAGAGATATCAGTGACGTTGGGATCCCTCTGAGTCCCAAGAAAGAAGCGATAAAATTCCGGACCATCTGCGGGATACTTGGAAGGGAATGGGTCCCCATCACCACACCAAGCTGGAAGTCTTTGTTGGATGAAGAGAGAGGCCAGCTGTGGACTAAAATTTCAGGCTCGTTCGTTATCCCAGAAGCAGACTAGGCACGCATGCAACGGCAGGCTTTGCTCGCGACAGGATACGTGTGGAGGACCTTCAAAAGCACACTTATCACGAAGCACGTGAATACGGGTCGGACGCCCTTCATGAAGTATAATTTCTTGTCGCGGGATATATGTGACGTCTTTGTGCGGATGAAGATGACGACCGAATTTCAGGGGCAAAGTGCGGCGTACAAAGCTCTCCAGGCACAAAACACTCACTCCCACAAACTCGGCACCGCTGGGTACGCTGGTAAAACAAAGCAATGGGCGGCGAAGGATGAGAGCGCTACAAGACCATTTGCAGATATCTCAGATGAGCGCACTCGAGCCTGGTTAAGAGCAAGGGCATCAGCCACGTCTTCGGGAGACATGGTAACATAGAAAAGAATAAACCTAGTTTAGGATTTGTGTCACATGCTCATCATCATGTTCCTAGACAGGATAACTCTCATGTTACTTTAACCATTGCTCATAACAGAATTTCAAATAAAATCAAGGATAGCACTTCTGCTTTGCATACAACTCGCAGACGCGTGTCTCAGTACTGGGTTCCTAAGTCTTGTTTAACTAACCCCAGTATCGAGACACATCGTTCTTCTGTGCCTTGATTTTTTAGGATCACCGCGGAAAGAGGAAGGACACGTGGTTCGTCGACTCCGGCTGTTCACGTCATATGACTGGAGACTCAAGATGGTTCACCTCCTTCACGCGGTCGACGGGTGATGATTTCATCACTTTTGGAGATATATGGTCTTAAACAAGCCTCTAGAGCCTGGTATGATAGACTTAAGACTTTCCAGCTTAAGAATGACTTTGAGATGGGTAAGGTAGACAAGACTTTATTCATTCTTAGGCGTGGTAATGACTTCCTGCTTGCTCAGACTCAAGATGGTTCACCTCTCCACTTCCGGATGAGGAAGGAGAAGTCGTGGATCAACGCGAGTACCAGCATGATCGGTTTCATTCATGCACTGCGGCCTCGAGATCGGACATCGACTCCGAGGCCAAGCCGTTAAGCGCATATTCGTGATGATTTCATAACTTTCCTAGACACTTCTCTTGTATGGAGATATATGGTCTTAAACAAGCCACTTTGTGGGGTCCTCAGAGCTGATCTTACCTTGTTCTTTTGATATGATAGACTTAAGACTTTGCCATGTCTAGTCCTTTGACTTGCTAGAATTATCATGCTTTCACATATACAGATAAGTCTTTGCTGTATGAGCTAGATCTCTAAAACAACTCGAACTAAAAAAATTATAATTTGTGGATGTTTTAGCGAGTTGCGTAATTAGTGCTCCTTTTGTGACATTGGCCCTGTCAGAATTGCTTTGTTAGCTCTTGAATCTAAAATTGTTGAGATTCTAAAATTGCTCTTGTGAAACATGAAAAATCAGTATTGTCTTATGCTTAAATTGTGCCAAACTATTCTTACGAGACTGCTTGTCAAAGACATGAACTTGGATATAGTTTGATGATCCAGACGATCTCATAGGGACTGCTTGTCAGAAATGATATGAACCTCAAGATTTGTCGCCTTGGTTGAAGCTTAGGAAGAGTTTGTGGATGGCTCCTAGTCCAGGATCTTCTTCACTAAGATATACCTTTAATCAACTTCTGGTCGAAGCTTAGGATGAGTTTGTGGATGGCTCCTATTACAGGATCTTGTCACTAAGTTAGATCATTAGTCAACTTCAATATTCAGTGCAAATGAGAAAACTGTTGACAAATGAGCTTTTGAGAAATTTGAGCAAAATGATTCAATACAGGACCTGATTGACTCTTAATGTGGTCTTTGTTAGATTTTTTATCTCACTTTGATATTTTGACATAGCCAGTTTCACTTTAGGATACCTGTTGATGAACTTGCTGGATTTGAAGCCTTGCTTAAATTGATCAAATCTATTGCTTTACTTTTGAGACTTCGTGCTTAGCTTTGATATATATGTCTTATTATGATCTTGATAGCGTTGTTAGGCTTGATATGCTGTTTGTGCAATATTAGAGATGCTAGCTTGTTCTTTTGGGTAATCTCCAAAGCTTCTTGTAATCAAAAATTGAAAAATACAAAAATGAAGCTCTGGCATCATTCTCGTATTTGTTATCTCTGGATGAAAGGAAGGTGTGATTCCTTGATGACTCCATTGTCAAAGGGGAAGAAGATATTTCAATGTTGGGAGAGAAAATATATCATTGTTCTACAAAGGGGGAGAAATTGCTTATTGTCTTATTGACTTTTACGAACTTGAATTGCACTTACTTATCCCCATAATGATCATAAGTCAAGATGGACCTTAAGCGAGATTTTTGACCCTTTTCTCGTGACCTATTAGCTAATCCATTTCCATTATTTTTCCTTGCTTATGGACCAAGTTGTGTCTTTGTGCGAAAACGAAAGTATTTTACTTTTCAAACCTCCAAATAACATTTTCGCATGGGGATATGCTTGGAAGATGATGTGACAATTGGCAATGACGCTCTGATTTGTCGTTTCACGGTGTAGCTAGTATTGTAGGTCAAGGGATGTTAAAGAAGTCGGTGCATTAAAATACGTTCCACTTGGTTCGTCGCCCGTCATGAGTGTCATGAGTTTTAGGGCATATATGTTGCACGATGCATGTTTTATTTCAAGTTGCCATAATGGGAGCCCAATAGAGTCAAACTTCTAGAAGATCTAAGCCCCCACTATAAATAGGAGAGGGGGTGGCTCCACCTCCTCTTCGTCCTTTTTGCTATTTTGTAAACCCTAAGTTTCTTAGGGAGGGCTTTTGTGGAGGCTAGGGTTCTTGATAGTTTGATATGATTTTTGTGCTCTTGGATTGAGCATTGTCCTCCATTGATGGAGAGGCGGTAAGCCCATATCATATCAATCAATCAAAGGAAAGTTTGATCAATGTTTCGTCTCATTACGTTATTTCTCTCTATTCGATGATTTTAGGCTTTTTTTGATCCGTGAGTTTTTACTTGGTTTCTTCACGTGATCTAGCTTGCTGTGACGTGTGGGAATCTATCTAGGATCATCTTGATCATTAATCACCCACGAGCAAGAGTTTTGACCCGGTTTTGAACCATTCTTCAATCAAATCAAAAAGGATCGCTATTCTTCCAAGAATTATCATAATCTTTGATTGGAATAGGTTACTGATATCATAGAGAAGGTGTGTTCCAAGTCTCATCAAGTTTGTATTAGTAGATCAAAAGTTTCATCTAATTTCATCTTCGTCATCGGGGTTGATCTGATCTGTTACGAGGCCGTGGTCGATCGCTGTGGCCCGGCCGATCGAGCCGAAAAAATCGGTCCGACCGCCCTTGAGGCAAAGATCGGCCGCAGGTAATCGTGATTTGTTATCTTGTGCTTGATCTTTTGAAGTATTGCTTAGGGGTGTTTATTGGATTCAATATTAGCCATCCGCTGTACTGATATACTGATCTTCATATCTTCCATAGCTACTGGAGTGAAATTGTGTTGAATCCAGTATTTGTGAAAAAGTGAGCGTGCTCCTATTCACCCCCCCCCCCTCTAGTCGCCTTTTCGGTCCAACACATGTCCATCGACGGAACGAACTTGCGGGTTTCCTTGACCCACTTGTCATCTCTGAGCAAACCATCAACGAAGATGCATCCTACGTCGTCAAATACATGTCCATCAGGACGACAAATACTACACAATGGTGTCGTACAACCAGAAGTAAGTGCTTCACTACTTGCTATAGAAATTTTATTTGTACTTTATACGCAGCATGAACTTTGGTTTATGACTATAGCGATATACATGAGTAGGTTCCACTAGATCTTATTAGTCATTATACCAAAGAGGAACAATGTAATATACCTTGATTCCCTACTAAACAAAAAACCACGACTTCACCCTTCTGAAAGAAATACTCGACAGGTATGCTTATTTCCTCCATACATAACTCTATTGTACTATTCTTTCTTTTAAAATGGTTGATGATAACTTTTTGAAATCATACAAGTCGTTCATCTACTATGTTGCACAAGGAGGACTATACAAAGAATCTAGCGCCACACTACAACACAGGATGCGATTTTCGGTACGCGCAACAACACAATAATGCTATATCATACTTTGTAATAATGCGTCTCGAACTGACTGTATCTACATATGTAATTCTATTTTTGCAGTGACGCTAGTAAAAACAAGATCACCTATGTGCATTCTACGTTTGCCATCATATGCGGTAATTGGTTAGTGCTAAGATGAAGGATCCTGAGGTTTGTCAATCTCACAATAATTATTTCTTAAATATAAATTTAAAAATATATATACTTACTACTTTACTCATGCTAGCGACAGGAGATAACCATAGATTTAGATGCACTCGCTATGAAAGAGGTCGTGTAGGTTCGAGGGATGCTCTGCACCTTCATCAAGATGGAGATCGTTAACGCCAACGGAGAGTTTCACTCCGTCGACACTGCTGAACGACCTTAAAAATATTGATTCAATTGTAATTGATCATTTTGAGTAGTTGTAATTCAAATGTAAATCTAGCGACAATATATACTTGAACATAATCTTTTGTAATTGATTTTGAGTTTTAAATGATCACTTTGAGTTGTGTCAACAATTGATTCATATGTGTGATGTATCTGATTTCTGCTAGCTTGCTAGTTTTCAGAGGACATGGCTAGCGATTCCTGAGGCTAGCCAAGAATAATGAAAAATAATTAGGTATAAATGAACTATCACATACGGTTTTTGGTTGGAAGAGTCTGTGACGGGGCACTATCACAAATGGTTTAAACCAACAACCGTCTGTGATACACTTATATCACAGACGGTTCTATTTACAAACCAACTGTGATATCCGACATATCACAGACAGTTTGTAAATAGAACTGTATGTGATATAAGCGTATCATAGACGGTTGTCTGTGATATCCGACATATCACAGACGGTTTGTAAATAGAATCGTCTGTGATATAAGCGTATCATAGACGGTTGTTGGTTGAAACCGTCTATGATAGTGCCCCTTCACAGACGGTTTCAACTAAAAACTGTATGTGTTGATTCTTATCACAAATGGTTTTTGAACCGTCTGTGATAACCAACTGTTATCACACACATAAAAATTCAGACGGTTAAAAAACCGTTTGTGATGATGGTTCCGAACTGTCTGTGATGTACTTTTCTGTAGTAGTGCAAGAACTTTTTATCATTTTTCTCTATTTTATTTCGTAAGATCGGCGACTCGTTCGTCGACAACTAGTGTCGTCCATGGGGTAGAAGGCGTTGGGTTCTTGAAAATCACATTGCTCAAGTATTCTTCATTCACTCCTTTCACTCCGTCATCGCTTATGCGAACATGGCAGAGACTTGGGATGAGGAAAATTGGTTTGACTTGACGGACTACTCCGACCTCGACATGGACGCATGCATGCCCGCTATAGAAGAAAACGGGATATCGTCATCCTCCTCCTCCGCTGGCTCGCCACTCACTAAGACCAGTGAGATCGATCGAATGAATGAGGATTATCCACCGCCATTTGTGGCGCTTCAAGAGGAACCAGTCGTTCTGACCAGTTCGGAACATCCGAATTCCTCTACAAGTCTGGTCAACCCGATCGGCAAGAACGACAACATTAGTCCAACATCGAGAATCAACGTACTATATATGTTATCATAGGCGACCGGTATTCGCAACGGCTCCTACGTATTCCGGGGGCTAACCGACACTTGGTGAGAGTGCAGTGAATTTACCATTGCCACTGGTTGAAGGCCAAGTGGGAATGATAAAGCTCAGCATACGATCGGCAATCCGCCGGACCAGGCTGAATCCACCACGAAGCCCGGCAAAGGTGGTAATCTCCGACCGCTCCCCGTCGTGGAGGCTCCTTACCGAAGCTCTTGAATGCTCTCCCTTAGCTACGACGGGAGCTCGTCGGCATATCGCTATTGGTGGCACGAAGCTAATGCAATCGAAGATACCTGTAACACCCTGACCCAAAATCGGCTCAATGCCCAGCCCACCGTGGGGCGGACCCGCCACACATAGCACCTCACTTACACTTTCGTCCTCGCTTCGTGTAAAAGGGTTAACCCGAAGGTGCTACGTTTGGATCCAACAGGCATTATATACCACTACAACTCACTTGAAATAAGCAATGTGGGACTAATCCCCATCACACAACTCCTCATGGGCCATATGGGCCACGCTATGAGTAGGCCGGGGTATTACATTCACCCCCCCTTAAGGGCTGACGCCCTCGGCGATATCCGCATCTGTGCAAATGCCCGAACCACCCCTCGGTACACGTCCGTGCGTCCCATGCCGCCCATATGTCATGCCATGTGTCCACTCCGCCCATGTGCCATGCGCCATATGCCCGCTCCTGCTCCCGCACGCGTCTGCGCAAGGTTGATGCTCTGATACCATCTGTAACACCCTGACCCAAAATTGGCTCAATGCCCAGCCCACCGTGGGGCGGACCCGCCACACATAGCACCTCACTTACACTTTCGTCCTCGCTTCGTGTAAAAGGGTTAACCCGAAGGTGCTACGTTTGGATCCAACAGGCATTATATACCACTACAACTCACTTGAAATAAGCAATGTGGGACTAATCCCCATCACACAACTCCTCATGGGCCACATGGGCCACGCTATGAGTAGGCCGGGGTATTACAATACCAATCAAGTTCCCGTGCGCGATCCTCCATAGCCTAACCCGCCACCACATACTGATGGAGATGGTACGGGTGCTCAAACACCACCAACCGAAGGCAATCGAACTGATGGACGTCGATCAGTTAATTCGCCTATTCCTACCTCACAACATGTGATAAGTCGGACAAGGCTAGACGGGAGGTCATAAGGACATTCGACTTGTCGAAGGCACCCCCTGTAAAGGATCCAGATCATAGCAATAAAGAGCAATCTCATTCACTTCCAAGAACTCTTTGCTATTTTTCTTTATTTTATTTTGTAAAGCAACTCGAACATCGACGCCATCCAAATTAAATCCTAGCCCTTTAAACGTGCGACCCTATAGGTTCATGTACACTTGGTCATAGCCCGAGTACTCCTACTCGTCCATTAATCGGTAGCGGCCCCTAGCAAAACATGCTGACTCCCAAGTATACGTAAAGATCATATCAGACGAATCTCAACAAAACTTATATGCATTTCCTTTTGCCTCAGGATATTGGTCAAGCTCAAGGTGAGTATGTTACATCCTTGTTGGTTAGCTTGACCACTCTTTCTCAATCACGTGACTCAAATTCCCTGACTACGATTAACTCTTTAACCTCGAGTAGTATGGCCATGCATTTCTGGAATCCAATCACTCAAGAGGCCTAGAGATATCTCTCCCATTGCATGGAGGGGCAAATCCTATCTTGATCGACCATGTCTCGTTGCATGCACCATGACAAAACCCCAAAGCTACCTTTATAGCTACCCAGTCACAGAGTAGCGTTTGGCAAGCCCTAAGTGAGCCATTACGCATCTCGAGTATGTGCGACGACCTCAAACATAAGGACATAGCATACGCATTGTAAACGAGACCAACTGATGACATGTAAGTATGCAACGTTCTCATAGTGTCTTATGGTGGGTCGATCCAACCCCATATTCGATAACATGTGTCCATATTATTGGTTTGATATCTCCATATCTATAACCCGTGAAACATAGTCATCAACCAATATATATGCTAGTCTATTCATATGTGTCATCATGTGTTTCCGACTAGGGAATGTTTAAGAATAATCATCGCAGAAATATAAAGTTTCACAATCAAGTCACATACTTAATAATAAATATTAACGATATTATTCTAGAAATAAGATAGCATATTATCCTTCCATTATCAACATAACAAAAATAATAATCCCTATGATTGCCTCTAGGGCATATTTCCAACAGATATGAACACTTGAATTATGATCATCAATTTGACGTGTGTATTATATATGCATTTGTTGGTGTTGTGGGTCAGAGTATAGATAGAGGGGAAGAAAGGAGACACTTTTAATTAAGTCGCCTAGCATGCTATAGTATGCACTCCCTTCGATCATAAAAGAGTGATATTTTGGTATACGTGTAGTCAAACTTTCTACACTCTAGTAAATAATATCTCTATGAATATTTAGATTGGAAATATGAAGATGGTATGTATAGATTTGTCTCGAAAAGTACTTTTATAATATTATAGTTTTATTGGATTTTATAAATATATTACAATAAAAATTAGTAGTCTAAATTGTGTTTTAGAGACCGCATCGATGTCCAAATCGTCACTCTTTTGTGAGCTTAGGGAGTACTATGAAGTTGAAATCGAGTATAAATATGTTGCATCCCATGCCACATGGGGCAACAACTAATTACGACGGATCCAAGACTTTTACACAAGTAGTTATGTGTATTATCGATCATAATATGATGATAGTGACTTGTTGGAACTGGTAACACTAACTTCAGATGAGATGGTATAAGTACATGCAATATGTTATAAGAAGAATTCAGTAATTAGTTTTCTTTAATTTTTTTATAATTAACAAAAAATTGAAGGAAAAATTAGAACCATTTCCCTCGTATTACACTACATGCCACTTGTATTTAAAATTCTGGCATTCTCTCATGCAAATTCATTTGGAGTTGGTTTCCTACACCCATGCGTGAAATTAGGTAAGAATTACGTACCTTTTGTTTTTCTCTCCCCGCTCTAATTTGAGGCCCAATTTGGAGCACACTAATTCCCTGAAACCCCGTAGGAATTATATAGTCTCATGCAAAATTTCTATGTTCCAAACATTCTTTAACAGACATTGATAAAGACAACTTTGCTTGTTAGGAAAAACTGGTCTATACATGTCTTTCAGAGTTAGTTGTACATCATGTACCAAAGGGTGTGAGGGTTGATATATATCCTCTATTTGGTTGGGAATCAACTCTCAAGATTTCCTTGAGTTGGGTGGTCGTTGGGATTAAAGGCACCTCCTTGATTAGTTTTGAAAGTTATAATTTGTAACAACCCCAAAAATCGGGACTGCTAGTATCTTTACAACTGTCCAGGATCTACAATTATAAAGTCATGGTTTCACAAGCAAGCTGACGATTGCAACAAGAGGCAAACTTTTATTACAGCAGTTAAGACCAAGCAGCCAGTCTGAGAGCAGAAGCGGGCATCCAAGCCCAAATATAATACAACAAAAGTAGTGCCAAAACCACAGGCAAGCTTGGGTGTAAAAGAGACCATAATACCAAAAGTCGTCACCGTCTAACGGTTCCTCCTGATCGAAGGGGTCACCTGATTCCTCCCACAATTCTTCTACTGATGAATAGCAAGTATGAGTACAACAACCGTACCCAGCAAGTTCTATGGAAGCTCTATTTAACTACATGTTTGGATTACCGACGGAATGGTACAATTTTACCAGTATAGGTATAAGTGGAAAGCAACAGTAGAATTTAAAAGCTGTACAATACGTAAAAACTGTGAAACCATAGTTTGTGTAGCCATAGGGGTTTACAAGATCTGAATTTACCAATTAACATCTGTAAAAACTACTTATGCCTTGCAAATTGGAATCACCCAAGAACAAAGCTTCAATACCTGGAAGCACGGCGTATTCGAATACCATTTGATATACTCTGCAGAGTTGCCCAACTTTACCCACAAGATATCTCAAACTCATACTGTTAAGCTATATACACGCAACAAGTTAGTGCGCGACTGAGTTGAGATAACAAGCATTTTCACTGCTCAACCTTTCTAGCATCTACCTGGTAGGCTCAAGGTCCATACAGCCTCGGGAGACCACCGGCCAATGGTGGAATCCGCACTCCGAAGCTGACGGGTCCATACCGTTGTGAAATTCAGCGAGTGACTAAACAAGCTCACTCCTGACTCACCCCACTCCGCGGCTGCTCTATCACACAAGAGCAGTTGACAGCATGTAGATATTCAATCGGGAGAGCAGTATACTAAGACAAGTTGGATAAACCACGCCTGTGGTTGAGCGAGATCTGTGTCTGATTACTTTGGCACAAGGTTTTTGTCCTTACTTGTCTCCAGTGAGGAAATGGACCAACACCAACTCGTGGTTGTCCACCTGCTTGATCTCACCTTTGACTCATTTTTAACACAAGTCTATTGGGTTGTCCAACCTCTTGGTCTCAACCCTCAACTTTCCACCAAAACCTATTGGCCCCAAGCCAAACTTCCTTATCAGTCTTTAAAAGGGAGTTTTTGTATGACATTTTAGAATAGTTACTATTATTTTATGTGGACTATAAGTGTCAAAGTGAATATGGTCTTCAAGAATGGGTGGTTAAATATGTGGGGTGAAGGGTTCTATCTATTCAACATGGCATTCCAAGATATTATTTCATTAATAAATTAATTGGCTAAAATATATTAATGAAAAATAATAATATACATTGTATGGAATGTAGGTTCAATATGTTCAAGGTATGCAACTTGCCTCCTTGCTCAAAGTCTTCGAAAGGTCCTGCTGTTTCTGAGTCCTGACCGATGTTGTCCTGAGCTAGTTCGTTGAAGTCGAAACCTAGCGTACGACACAAAAACCATATAAATGCTTGGCTTGCCAAGGAATGAGCCAAGAAAAAGAATCCAAGTACAACAAAAATATAAAAAGAGATAAATAAATAATTAAAGGGAGTAAAAGATCCACTGGGAGCTCGATATAGCTGATCGGAGTCAAGAATGGGTTTTTGAGATGGTTAGAATGGGTATGATGTGTCATTTTAGGGTTTTGGTGAATAGTGTCATATTTGTTGTTCATACCTTTAAAAAAACATGAAAAGTGATTAAACACAAATTTTTGGTTTAAGAAATAATATCCAATTTTACAGTTTCCACAGAATGAACAATAAAATACAGATGAACAATATATGGCTGATTTATTGGAATGAGCAGTATCTGGGCTATGAACAGTGTGTCTCTGGAAAATGGGCCGAGCCCGTTTGGCCCGCGGCCCATTGGCCCACTCGGTCGACCTCTTAAGGCCTGAGGGCGCTCGGCCGAAAGGCCAAAGCGCCTCTTTCGGCCGAGCGCCTCAGCGGTGCCCTTACGCGGAGAGAATGAGGGGGAAGGGAGAAAAGCGGGGCCTGGCGGCGCTCCAGCGGCCGGCGGCGGAGATGAGAGGCAACGCGGGGAAGATCCACTGAGGTAAGTGCCTTCCCCCTTGGATTTTTGAGTGGGTTGGGGATTTTTGGGTGTCGGGCTGGTGGCAGCAGTGAGGGAAGAGGGTGGCGCCGGTGAAGCTCCGGCGGAGCCAAGGCTGGAGATGGTGGGGGAGGGGAGAAGGTGGTGGTGCGGTGCTGGATGGGGGAGGCGGAGTCGCCTTACGGTCGGTTGTGAAGGGAGTTGGGGCGGCGGCGGTGATTCTCCTGAATCTGCCGGGCTCGGAGATGAAGGGGGTAGAGGGGGGTGGCTGGGGCTTAGTAGGGGAAGTAAGAGCGAGCGAGCGGCTTTTATAGCCGGTGAAGAGGCGGTGGGAGAAGTGGGAGGTGGGCGGAACGCACGGCCTGTGTGTGGCAAGGTGGCGGTCGAGAGGGTTCTCCGCCGGACGGGAGGGAGGAGGTGGAGGCATGGGCGCGCACAGGCGGTGTTGCGGTGGCGATGCTCCCTCACTGGAGCAGATCGGGAGCTGGCACAGCGCGACCTGGCGACGGTATGGGAGGGACATGGCGCTGGCGGCTTGGGGCATGCGATGCATTGATGGAAGAGGACAGGTGGCGCAGCGAGGTGGCGGTGGCTGTTGCAGCTGACGGCAGCACTAGAAAGGGTGATGACGAGCGGAGGATGACGCGAGGTGGAAGGGTAGAGGAAGCGCATGGCGCAAAGGCGCTTTCGGGTGAGGAAGACGGAGAGGAGTTTGGGTTTGCAGATTTGGGAAAGAAAACGAATTTCAAAACCGAAACTTGAAATAAATTTGATTTCTTTGAAATTTTGAGGATGTTTCATAATTCCCACACAAAATAATCCTAGAAGTTGTCTCGTTAATTAAGGGGAAAAGGGAAGTTAATACCCTACAACTTATATAGGTGTAATAATTAGAACGAATACAACTCTATTTTTTAATACAAATCTCTCTCTCTCTCTCTCTCTCTCTCTCTCTATATATATATATATATATATATATATAAAGCTTTTTTGCTACTCCCGAGTGTAGTTACTCCCTATTCCGTATCTCACAACGTATGGAGTATCTTACGCAACCGAGAGTATGCATGTGTAGTATACGAATATATAGGACCACTTATGTGGTATTCATACATTTTTAGGGGTGGTATGTTCAATTTTTCAGGCATACTCCTTTTTATATGCGAATGAAGGTATTTACAAAATATGCTAAAAACTATAGACTCTCTTACAAATTTTTCGTGTGGTTTGCATTAGAGTATCTTATAATTAGTATATGAGTATACTCAAAGTGATAAAGAGTATGTGTCGACGATTAAATCGTCGATGTTATGAAAATATAGAAATAGAGGAAAACGATGTGTATCTCCTGGAAGAGAATAGTGCTCTTTATTACTATGAACTGGCTGTTTACAAGGAATGCCTACGATCAGGCAAAGGACTAATCCTAGTTACACTGAGTATGATGTTGTTTAAATAGCTTCCGAAGAGGTGGCAGTTGTTCCTAGAGAAGACGTCTGTGCGAAGCGTTGCGTCTGGTCGGATGGATGTGGCAGTTGATTAAAGTATCAACTGCTGTGCGGTAATATCGGTGATACATTCAACCATTAATCAGTGTCTTAGGATTATGTAACGTCGCGTGGTATGGAGTATACAACACGTGTTCCATTTATCACACAGTAAATGATATATCTGGATTTGGATCTAGATATGAGTTCATAGCTTTACGAGCAGTTAACTGGTCGAGTACTAGGTACGAAACCTTGTCCGACCAGGGTATTTATTATGTAACCTTTGAAATCCTTACGACCAGTGAGGCCGTTAGCCTTAGGGATTACGACAACGAAGACGTATAGTCTCTCTTTATATATTAAAATAATACATGGGGTTTTAATCCTCGTCAGTATGTTAAGCTCTTTTAGGTGGTGTGTGTGTATAATACTTTCTACTCCCGGGTGTAGTTACTCCCATCTTTGATATACCAGTATACCACTTAAAAGAACTTGACATACTCCTTTATCACTTTGGGTATATTCATATACTAATTATAAGATATTCCAATGCAAACCACACAAAAAAATTTGTAAGAGAGTCCATAGTTTTAGTATATTTTGTAAATACCTTCATATTCGCATATAAAAAGGAGCATGTCTAAAAAAATTGAACCTACCACCCCTAAAAATGTATGAATACCACATAAGTGGTCTTATATATTCGTATACTACACATGCATACTCTCACTGCGTAAGATACTTCCTACGTTGTGAGATACGAAATAGGGAGTAACTACACCCGAGGTAGTAAAAAGGCTATATATATATATATATATATATATATATATATATATATATATATATATATATATATGTTAATGGGTAATTCAGTGCTAAGGTGCTAATACCAATCTTGACCGTTGGAGGTGGCAGCATGCATGATGTTTAATGAAGATGCGTTAATGAAGGTGGAGCATGCAAAGTGGTTAAATTGTTTAGAGGTGGGAGCCCGTATTAATCTTAGTTGTTCAATTCAGATCAAACGGTCAAGATTGGTATTAGCACCTTAATACTGAATTATCCATTAATACTAGAATATATACAGACACACGCACGCGCATATCTTTTTCTTCTTCAATCAGGCCGGCCGGGTCCATTGACAAGTTGTCATGCATGGGGGTGGGAGGCCTTGCAATGCCAGCAATATATGCGACGCGATGCATGCTAGAGACTGAGCCCCCTGCAGCATTCAATTCTGGGCCTGGGCGGCCGTATTCTGGACCTTGCGTCATCATTCGTTCTGACCCTAGCTTACATGCACGATATAACATCAATCCACCGCATTCTTCCCATGCGGTTATACTATATATCATGCCTGCATCCTTCATTTGCTGTGAAGAAAACACGCATCGAGCTGGAGCTGGATGGGATTGGATTGGATGTACATGCATTCCGTTGATTGATTAGGAAGGAGAATTAACTGATTGATGAGTGATCACCTTTAATTAATTTAGCAAGAGATTATACTCCTTGCAGACATGGTTGGCCTACACATACATCGAACTCAGCGGTTGGGCTAGCTAGGGTTCAGAAAACTGTTTTTTTTTTTTTTTTTTTGAAAGCTCTGCCATACGTTAGTTGTTGCTTATTAGACGTAACCTAAGCACTAACCTTGGAATAAAAAGCTTGATAATTTTTGCCGAACGAAAACCAGTCGAATTAGAACCGGTTGGAGATTAATCGATCGCCAACAAAAACTTGATATATGGCATCCATTTGGAGCTAGTTGTTTGTCACCTCATAAAAACGTTAACATGTTTGGTGTTCCAGTGTATGTGCCGAAGAATAAAAGCAACCCGCGTAGATAGATCGATCTTAGCTAGAACATTTTTTTTGTTTGGTTAATGGGTTGGAAATTGGAACGATTCGTGCATCTCGTAACTCTTTGGCTGTTCTGAATTTTTTTTAAAAAAAAATCAACGTGAAGCATTTTACCATATATATATGCACCAACCTTCATTATTTGTCACGGAACGTCCGGCCTTTTCCCTGTATTCAGCCGTGCGATTTCCCGTTTTCGTTGTCGCGCACAAAAACTGCCCAACGGCCACATTTCCGGAAATGGGCATGAGCCGCGTAGAGGCAATCGTTGGCTACTTCAGTTCGGGCGCTCACCACGTAGTTAAATATAAAATTATATTAAATAATATAAAAATATAAACACAGAATAATAGATTGAACACATAGATAAATGAGACTTCTTACTTCCTTTTATTGCTCTTTAAGCGATCAACCTTTCACAACGACTAGCACCTCCTATTTATAAGCTAGAAACTCCTCTAGGGTTTTAGATGAAACGCCCACCAGTGGCATCAAAACTCTACAAAAATTCAGTAAGAAAAATTTAAAGAAATAGTACATGACACATGTTCTGCTGATGGCATGGCTCCAACGGACCTCTAGGCCATTCTTTCACGTGCTTGTGGTCAAATTCCCGGCCTTTTCCTGTGTTTGCCCGTGCGATTTCCACATTTCCGTCGTTTGCGCGCAAAAACTGCCCGAACGACTACCATTTCCATAAAGGAGCATAGGCCACAAAGAGGGAAACAGCGCGTCCCAAGTCGTCCTCTCAGTCGCACTTTCGCACGCCCGTGGCAAAGCGTCCGGCCTTTCGCTGTGTTCACACGTTTTCACCATTTCACACGCGAAAACCGCCCTAACAGCCAGCATTTCCTGAAAAAAAGAATAGGTCGTGTGGAGGGTGATGATGCGGCACCAGCGAGTCACTCGGCCACACTTCCGCACGCTCGTGCCAAAATGTCGGGCCTTTTCCCCTGTTGGACCATGAGATTTCCCCATTTTCGCCGTTCACGTTGGAAAACGATCCAAACATACACTATTCGTAGAAGTGAGCATGGGCCACGTAGCGGGTGACAGATCGCCCCAGTGGGCCGCTCGACCGTATTTTCACGCGCTTGTGGCAAAAGGCTCGGATTTTCCCTCGTGTTCGCGCATTTTTGACATTCGCACGTGAAATTACCCAAACAACCACCATTTCCCGAAAAAAAAGCATAGGCCACATAGAGTGCGACTATGCGGCCCGAGCGTCCACTCGGCCACACTCTCATGCGCTCATGGCAAAACACTTGGCGATGTTAACGGGCTAGGCGCGAAGACCCAAGGTCACCTGAGGCGAGCCGGCGGCATGCAACCGCAAGGGCGCCATGGGTGGCTACGAGGAACACAACGTAAACTACTTGCCCTCTACAAATTGAAGTGCACATGAGGTTTAGAGGATCACCACGACCACGAAGGTGCAATATATGAGGTTAGAGAGGCTCTGGAGCGATTTCTCAATGAGCAGTGGCGGCGCAGAGAAGGTCTACGACGACAGCTCACCACAGCAACGGAGGTTCTACAATATTACTGGAGTGCTAAGGATGGTGTAGACGCAAGGAATTATACCGAGGCTCACCGAGTTTCAAGGAAGATCAGAAATGGCTGCGGTGAACATGAATGAGGAAGACGAGGGTGATGCTCGGATTCAGGGTGAGTTGCATGCATTGAGCGAGGGAAAAACCTCAATAAGGTATGAAACAGATGATGACGCAGTTGGTTTGAGCCCGAACTCACCAGAGTGACGAGAACGCATTAGCGAGCTCGAGTGCGCGCCGGGGCTGAGGACAAAGGTGATTGTGTTCTATCTACAGCCCCCCGGGGCTGCATTAAGCAAAGGAGAGGAGTGTGTGAGGTAAGAGAATCAAGATGACGCAGGTGTCGTGATTGAGGAAGCTCACCAAAGCAAGAATGGCGCGGAGGCGCTCTCACCGACGTCGAGAACGGCACGCATGTTCCCGCGAAACCAAGGAACTATGAGGCTCGGGTTAGCACGAAATGGAATGGGGCCGAGCTGAGGAAGAAGGTGACACAACTAGGGCTTAAATAGGTAGGACAAATGCACAAGAAAAACGGCGAGACGCCGGCGGTAGCGCGAGAAACTCGCGGTTGCCTCTGGGTCTCTCCGCCCGCACAGGGGTTCGTCACTATTAAGGGGGTAGATGCCATGGGTGAGGTAGGCGGAGGTGATGGGAGTAGGTGAGGCGCAAAACTGTGGGTGACGAAGGCAATCAACGGGCGAACGACGGAGCGGGCAAGGTGCTCTGGTGCACTAGCGCTCGCGCGGGCGCGAGGTGGAAGACACCACCTGACGAGCGGGGCCCACCCGTCAGCGGGATGGCGAGCGCGTTCGCGTTAGTGCTAGCGAAGGGATTTGGACCGGCTCAGTTTTCGGCCCAAGGGTGAGAGGGAGATTTAAAAACAGTTGATGAATTTCTAATTTCTGGCTGAGTGTTTGTTGGATTTTTGTACTAACCAAATAGAGTCCAAAATTTACGAAAGTTTTTGGGATGGTTCCTGACCTAGTATTCTTGTTTATGTAAATTTTTCAGGATTTTATATACTCTGTGATGTTTTCAAAAATTCTTACAAGTTACTGCTTGTATTAAATTCATTATTTGTTTTTTGCAAATAGCTAAAGAATCATTCATAAATAATTTTCTACATAGAATAAGCTCAAAATTACCTCTTCATTTACTTTCACTATATCTTCTCAAAAATGAATTTTTTTTAATGTTACATCCACTCTTCGCGAAAATGGGCATAGGCCGCATAGAGGGTGACGGTGCGTCCCAGTGGGCCGCTCGGCCACGATTTCGCGTGCTCGTGGCAAAAGGCTCGCCTTTTGCCCGTGTTCACACGTTTTTGACGTTTCACACGCGAAGACTGCCCAAACGGTCACCATTTTCAGAAAAATCATAGGCCGCGTAGAGGGCGATTGTGCGGCCCCAACGAGCCGCTCGTAGACGATTTCGCGCGCTCGTGGCAAAACGCTCGTCCTTTTCCCTGTGTTCAGTCGTGCCATCTCCACGTTTTCGCCGTTCGCACGCGAAAACTGTTCGCGGAAATGAGCATTCGTCACGTAGAGGGCAACGCCGCATCCGAAGTGGGCCGCTCGGCCGGCCGCGCTTCAGCCATTGTTAGTCTTTTTTTTCTTCTCACTACAACCCTTAGCGACACTAAGGGGGGGACTTGATTTCGATTTTTTTGCAAAAGAAAACCAACCAAAAACCGATTGGAAATTAACTGTCAGATCCATTTGGCGGGAGTTGTTGTCACCTAAGAATTTCCTTTCGAAAGACAATAATGTTTTTCCGAACTTAACCACTTTTTTTTGCAATTTTATTAATACAAAATACTACTCTACCATAAGGAATTGCATATGCCTCCATGGAAACTGTAGCTAGCTAGGATCAAATCCACTCGCCAACATAAATCCACAGCCAATTAACACCTGCAAAGACCATAACGAGGCCTCTACGGAAATTTTGCCCAAATACCCTGCATCCCATCGGCGCGGATGACAGTCCATATAATTTCAGAAGATTAATGGGACGCAGATGCGCACTTAGAGCATGTGGTGCGTAACAAGAAAAAAACTGATTTTTATTGCTACCTAAAACATATAAGTTGTTTATTTTTGTAGTACCGATGTTTGATTAGATATCGGTACTTATGTATATAACTGTATATAATTAATACATAATACAATCATCTAAGCAGCTATAAAAGAAAATACTTTTTACATAGGTGCTAGATGACGTGATTATATTCCTTAAAAAAAACACTTGTGTATAAGTATGTCTCGCATATAGATGATGCAGGGACAGCAATGCGACACATGGCTCTTTGTATGCATGGGCGAGGGCGATGGCCGATGGGACGAAGCAGATGAAGAAGGCCAAAGCGAGAGGATCGGAGGACGCTGTCGTGCGTCGTTCTCAGGTGTCAAATGGCCATCCCTTTATGTCTCGCGACCTATGGAACCGTTTCTAGGGCAGACATGGCACGACACATCTAGTGGTGAGCACCTTTCAAAGGACACATATTTTATTCCCTAACTACTAAGTAATAGTAGGTGTATATAATTAATTAGATGCATTGCACCCTCTAATTCTCTAGTGATGTTGTGACTTGGCAACAACTTAATTTGCTTGTTTGCCATGGATTGTTTATCTTATTCTGCTTGTAATCACATATTTGGTTTTGATGTTTGCTTCTGTTGGCGACGTCTCATCTCGCTAAGCTAAGTTTTTTTTTGTCATCTCGCTAAGCTAGCTAGTTGGTCAGAATTAATTTGGGCCACTTTCTTGAACAGTGAATTTTTTTGGAAATTATTGGATGAAGGAATAGCCAAGGCTTTTTCCTTCTAGGGGAAAAAAGGCAAGACTATATATCTAATTATATATAATATAATCGTAATTCGGTAGCAACATTAATTATCATGGCAAGTAAAAAACACTAAGCTATTTTTTACAAACTATGTTAATGATCACAGCAAAAGTTTTTGTTTAGAACTCGGACCATAGGTTAGCTTGTCGCAATCCAAACACACATGTATAAAAGAAAATACAGGTGTGATTTTGTTATATTATGAGCTATCTTTTATATACACTCTTCGCGATAAGTGAGGCCTGAATTCCACCTTTGGTACTAATGTTAGGTCAACTTGTCATCCCTGTTCAATAAGAGCATTTTAAATTGGAGCTTTTTTATTAATAAACTTTTTAAATTTTTATTTTAAAGTTAACCCCCGAAAACTTTATTTCCAATCCATCACGCCACCACTGTGACGTGACAAAACAACATTATCATATCATAAGATAAATCTGCTAAAATAACATATTTTTTGTCAACACTGCCACGCCACGAGTGGTGGCGTGACAAGAGTTTGCCCAGATACGAGCTGATGTGGCTGTTGTTTTGTCACACCACAGGTAGTGGCGTGACCAAAGGGGTCAAAATTAGAAATAAAGTTCGCGGGTATTAACTTTAAAATAAAATTAATAAAAGGTTTATTATTAATAATAAAAATCTTTAAATAGTCACACTAAGACACTCTCACCATATATATATATATATATATATATATATATATATATATATATATATATATAGAGAGAGAGAGAGAGAGAGAGAGAGAGAAACTATAGTACCAAAGTAGTATTATTATGTAGGTAATTTTCCCTAGACTAATCATCCCTCAAACACATGTCTCTCACACACACACACAAAACTGATATGATGATGTATAAATAGCTATCTACTTCAGCCCCCGGCCTACCACAACACATTACACAACCCTCTTCCTTCTTTCCAATGGAGAACACAACCGAAGGCGACCTTTCCTCCACGGCCAACCACCCCTTCTCCGGCAGCGGCGACGAGTGCTCCGCCGCCTCCGAGGAGAGCGGCTGGACGACGTACATCGACTACTTCATGGAGACGCAACAGCAACACAAGGAGACTAGCAGTACATGTACTTCTCCCTCAACTAACGATATTGGACGCTCTACATCGGAGAACACTGGTGATCATGGAGTAGGATCAGGTGCTATAGCATCCTTCGCCGAGGCGCCGAGGCTGCCGGCGCTCGTCGATCCGTCGGAAGTTTCGAGGAGATTGAGCTTCAGGAAGGAGGGGATCTGGAGGAAGAAGCTCCTGCATGATGAATCCTTAGAGGACACTGCCACCTCCCCTATTAGTAGCCCTAAGGTTAGAGCTTAGAATTAAGCTTAATTTTATACATATATATATATATATAGCTAGCTAGTTAATTTGCATGATTATATATGATTCGTGTTTTAGTTAATTTATACCTCATCAAATTAGGCTCTTCTTGTGATGGGTGCTCATGGAAGTAAATTTTGTTGTATTGATTCAGTTGATTGACTCGAGGGATTCAGATGACAAACACAAGAAAAAACAGGATGCCTGTGATGAGATTTCCCATATCGCCAAGGTAAAGTAATTAGCTAACAAACTCGTGTTTTCCAAGGTAAAGTAATTAGCTAACAAACTCATGTTTTCCTTTTGATCCCAAAAGGGAAAAATACGCTTCTGCTTCCTTTCCTCAGATTTCTCAATATAATTTGATTCGAAGTCTGCTCTATGCATGTCTGAACCTATGAGGTA
Source organism: Hsuehochloa calcarea (assembly GCA_036346395.1). NCBI lineage: Eukaryota > Viridiplantae > Streptophyta > Magnoliopsida > Poales > Poaceae > Hsuehochloa > Hsuehochloa calcarea. Next base: position 12,426,182 of record CM070609.1, read on the forward strand.
CCCTAGCCTGTCAATTTTTCTGACTTTGGACATTCTTCAGGTGAAAACAGATTACAGTTTTCATGATGAACTGTGCAAATCCATTTTCCTTTGATATACTTTGAGCTTGCACTACAAATTCAAGTACTTGGAGACACACACAGAAAAAAACTCAATTTGAAGAGAGAAAAATACTTGGTTTTACTAGATGCATGGACGGTGCACTATGCTTTATACTTTGAAAAAAAAATCCCACCTTACCTTTCTCTCCTGAATTTACAGAACACTACTGATGAATTAGATTGCGATAACCACATCATCAACGACAATGGAGCAAACACAAGCACAGATATGATCAGCGATGATGCACATGACCACAATGAGCTGAGGAAGAAAGGCCTTTGCTTGGTCCCTGTGTCTGTCTTTCATGTATAATCTCTGGAGTATAAACTCGTTTTGGTTGCTACTTGTACATACGAACATATGGTGATAAGCACCAACTTCTAGCTCCCCACACATGTACACGCAACACACATGAAAAGGTAGAGAGTCTTGTGAACGAAGGTGTGGGGTCAGGCCATGGGTTTATAGTGTTAGGTGAGGCATCACAATAGTGTTAGATATGGGGTCTATTCCATCTTGTGAAGATTAGTTATTATGTTCCTGCTTGAGTCTGTTGATGATCTCTATTCCCTTCCTTACTTGCCGTCATGAATTCATAACTAAGATAATGCAAGTGCACAACGCGAAAATGACACCATGTCAGGACATGAAATGGCAACGGCTTGATTGGGTGAAAACGATCGAAAGGCTCCTAGAATAAATTTAAAGTGGCTAAGCACGCACGGGTGCACGCGCATATGTCGGGCGAAGAAATTTCATGTCACTTCGTAGACAGATGGGATCTAAGCGTCGCAACTGAGGAAAGTAATTAGGGGGACCTCTGTTAAGTGTTGGCGCTTGTCATCCACTCTATCCAAAAAATTAATTTTGATCACTCATTTTATTGTAATATACTAATAAAACCTACTAAAATTATAATATTATCAAAGTACCTTTTGAGACAAATCAACACGTATAATTTTCATGTGTTCAATCAAAATATTCAAAAATATATTGATAGCTAAAGTTTATTATGTTTGACTCCACGTAACCCACACAAATAAAAAATCTTGGATCCTCTTCTACATTGCATCTCTTTGGTGTCCTTTGGTGTGATTAGATTGATCGTCTCCTGACTACAGCATCGGTTATTTAACAAGGTTATGCGATAATTGTGCTTAAGTGTGCCATTTGGCAGCTAGCCCTAGCAATTCTCAAAGATGTTGGGTATTTTAGTGACATGAAAGCACTATATTTGGCGAAAAACAGCGGACAAATAGATTCTCAAAAAATGTGCCAAAATGGACAACTTCAAATGACAAATTGGAGGTCACAGCAATATATGCTTCGGTAAGAAGATCAAATTGCATATATTATGTAACACTTTGGCCCAAAATTCGCTCAATGCTCAGCCCGTCGTAGAGTGGATCTGCGTACACATAGCACCCCACTTACACTTTCGTCATCGTTTCGTGTAAAAAGACTAACTCGGATGTGTTACATTTTGACTCAACATGCATTATGTACTACTACAACTCACTTTAGACAAATAATATGGAACTAATCCCACCACATAACTCCTTATGTGATCCGGGTATTACATATCATTTGTCTAAATCGTAGATTGGATGCAAAAGTTATAAAAGCCCGAAAGTCACTAGAGCACGATGTAGTGCCCGTGGGGCTGTGCACAAGCCTGGCCCCCGGACCCTAAACTTCCTTTTTCGCAGTTTTGGAAGCCTCCAGCCAATAAAGGAAAGAAAACCCATAGAAAACTTCCAAAAAACCAAACTTTGGAAGTCCCGGAGCAATGAGACAAATTACCATGCGAGGTCCCGCTGGTCAGCCATGGGCGTTGGGCCGTACCAACCCCAAGAGTCGGCAGCCTCCACAAAAAAATTTGAGAAAAACACAGAGCATGTAAAATCCTAAAAATGTACGTAGGAAACCATACTGTGTTAGCAGCCTCCACAAAAATTTTCATAAATTTTGGAACTCGTTTTCTATGTTTATAAATTTGAACAACAATCGGCCATTTCTGGAAAATTCAAAACCTATTTTGAATTTCCTGCTCACCCAATGGGCTGAAACCTAGCTCGACACATTTCATCGCATCACGTCTCAGCCCGCGACAGCGCCTCGCTGCCCTCTCGCTGACGTGGTGGCCCCACTAGTCAGGACCCTTCGTCCACCTCTCGCCCGCGCGCCAGTGCACTAGCTCTCTCCGCCCGCTCCGCCACTCACCCACGGTTCACAACTATCGGCCACAGAATTAAGCTTCAACTGTCCCCATCACCTTCGCCGACCCTCGCCTATGCTAGCCACCCCGCTGACAGCCCCTTTTCCCACGCGGACAGAGACACCCGACACTGCTCGCGAGTTTCTCGCGCAACCGCCAGCGTCTCGCCGATTTTATCACACGAATACCTTAGCTACATAAGCAATGGAGCACACATCGTCTTCCTCGGCTTGTCTCTGTTCTATTTCACCCAAACCCGAGTTTGATTGCTCATTGGTTTCGCGAGAACACCTGTGTCGTCTCCGACGCTGGTGAGCACACCTCCGCAGCTCCGCCGCTTTGGTGAGCTTCCTCGCCCACGACGTTCGTGTCACTCTGATCCTCGAACGTCACTCATCCCTTTCCTTTGCTCAATGCAGCTCCGGGAGCCTCGTAGCTTTATTGCTTCCGTCTTCGCCACTGAAACCGGCGCGCACCTGATCCAAGTCACAACATTTCTGCCATTCCGGTGAGTTCGATCTCAAATCAACCACGTCACCATCTATTCCATACCCTATTGATGCATTCCCCTCACTCAATGAAGGCAAACTCGCCAAGAATGTAAGCTTCACCATCATCTTCCCCATTCTCGGCTGCCATTGCTATTCTCGATCTTCCTCGAAGCCTGGTGAGTCTTGGTTCAATTACTTGCATCTACACCATCCCTAGGACGTCAGTGAACTAACGTGACACTCCTTGTAGCCCCTCCATTGTTGTGAAGAACTATCACAGTGAGCCCCTTCGCTGATCACCATCGACAAGCTACCTTGGACCTTTCCCGACGTCATTAACACCCTCCTCGTGATTGTAGTGAGCCTCTGATCCTCATGCGCACATCAATTTATCAAGGGCGAGCCCTTGGCACCCATTCCCCTTTAGCTACCCATGGCACCACCGCGGTTGCATGCCGTCGGCTCTCCTCCTGCGACTCTAGGTCCTCGCGTCTACCCCGTTAGCATCACCTGGACTCACTGAGTCCAGCGCGCGCTCTCCTTTAGCCCTGAGAATGCCTCCTTCTCCAAAGCTGTCGCAGACCCAAAGCTCCTCGCCGCCTCTCGCCACCGTGACGGCGACTCCGTCTGGCTCTCCGGTCATCTTCACCACTCCTAAAATCACCATGGCACTGTCTTTCTATTTTCGAGCTTAGTCGAGCTTTTTTGCACCACCTCGTTGCCGGTGAACTCCTCTTCCTCTCGGCGGCGCGCGCCTCTGCTTCTCTCTCTGACCGATGGGACCCACGTGATTAGGAGGTTGGTTAGCGCTAATGACAGTGTTTAAAGTTATTAAGTCTATGATGTGTGGGACCGGTTGGAAAGTTAACATAAATCTATTTCAAAATATATTTAGAATATGTGTCACTAACATATGAGACCACTCATTATTCTCGATTTTAAAACGTGTTTTAAAACCTAGAGACTGACATGTGGACCCCAATTGTCAATGGATTAAATCAAATCTGGATTTAATCATTTAGTTAAATAATTAATGAGTGTTTGACATATGAGACCGCTACTGTTTTATAAATAAAATCAAGAAAATAAAAATATGAGTTACTACAAGTAGGGCTCATATGTGAGTTAATAAAATTAAAAAAAATGAAGAAAAAAAAGAGAAAAGTCGCCTTCAGTTCAGAGGAAAACACATTTTCTCTGTTAGAAAGCATAATTCTCAAATAACCGAGAGAAAAATATGTTTCTAACAGAGAAAGCGTAAACCTCAGATAATATACTTTCGACGTCACCCCTTTATTTATTTTCATGATTTTTCAAACCGGATAAATTTAAAATGTTAATAACTTTTGCATATGAACTCCAATTGAATGAATTTTTTTTATGAATTCATCTAAAATCATGCTCTGTCTAAATATGTAAAAATATTTAGATTTTATTACTGTTGATATTATTTTACTATTTATAATTTGCTCTCGACTCTTTTTGAATAGACGTCGATACCGCGAACGAAACTTTCAATGAACCTCCATCCTCATACTCTGAGATACCAGATCAAGGCAAGTACCCCATTGGACCATGTTGATCTTATTATTTCAATTATTGTATTCTTCTGTAAATTCTATTATGCATGCAGGTATGTTTGAGTAAAATTTGCTATGTTACAGGCATCGGTAGTTAAATTCCTATTGAATGCATGATCCTCATTGAAATATTGATATTCTTACTGTTGTAGTCATTAGGGTATGGTTTAGGCAATATATGATATTGAATTAGGTATTTCAAATGCGAGTATCGCATAAATGCTTAGTCGGGCTCTAGTCTTTACTAAATTTTGAAAGTGGATGAAATATTTAATATGATTTGAGAGATTTTGAAATGCGGGCACAGAGGGGTTACCTCTATTATTTTTGTATAAAAATAAAATAAAAAACCTAGATTACGACACGGGCGAGTTATAACATGAACTGATTAATGTAAGAGGGTTTCTCGCATGTAGATAGGGGATCGTAGCCCAGGTCACCGAACGCCGGTTCCACCAATCTAAGCTTAAGCATACAATCACATTAGCATGTATGGGATGTCATTAGCTAATTAAGTCATCAAAGGCTAGCATTGCATGTTGGCCGCAGTAGTACGAGCATGACCAGGTTGGCTTGCTCGAATGGACCCCCTTCACCGAAGCAATGCCTCACTTTGACGGAAGGTACCCGAGATCGAAGTGATGGTTGTCATTCGCTAGGTGATATAAATGCTTCATTACGTGCTCTAGATTGCATACTATAATGTTGTGTTCGGTGGCATCGACGGATGTCAGATAAACTAGAGAACTCTTATACTATGGGTAAAGTTATACACCTCTACAGGGTGTAGACATATTTAAATAGCCGTGCTCGCGGTCATAAACATGCTTAGTGCAGTCACATCGGGTATAATCTCTAGTTTTACAAAAATAGTCTTTTTCGGAAATGTTGGGATGTATATTTTTGATGTTGTTTAAATCGAGTGTCATGTCTATGGCTAAGAATAAGATGTTGATCACATCCAACGAGGATTGTGATTTGTTATTTATTAAATTACATACTTGTTATTTCTTATTAATTTATCTGTTCTTTAAACTTCTATTGCAAAATATTATGTATTGATATTGTAAATAAAATTTGCTTAATGCTGAAAATAACATGTAGCATAGAGCCTCATATCTTGTTAGCCATGCATTTATATTAATTTTGTGATACACTACAAAGCTTGCTGAGTACACAATGTACTCAATCTTGCTTAAATTATTGTTCGAAGGATGAGCAGATTTTGGGCGACGCCTTCTTCGCTCCTGGTACCAGGGGGTACGGGGACAGTTCTTTCTAGAGTCTTATATTTGTCGGTTGCCTGAGGATTTGGATAGGCATGCCGCTAGACTTTTGCATTTAATCTATTAAGTTTTTGCTACCACTTTGATACTTGATCTTTTATTTGGTCGGTTGGCCGTGTATTGTTTTTTTACGTAAAAGATAGAGAAATCTCTACCTTATGGCCATTATATTAAAAATGGTTGTCGGGCAATACAAAGTACACTGGAAGCAAAAATAAATAAATAGAGTAAATGAAAAGAAAAAGGAAAATGAAAATGTAAAACCTGTACAGACTAGAAGTAATGAATGAATTTACAACAGGAGGTGACTCCACTATCGAAGTGAAGAATGACGCTTAGGTTTGGTCATGTGAACCCAAAGTGAAATGTAATCCTTGATCTGACGTTGCATCTTGGTTACCCTGGTTTCATTTCTTTGGAATATCCGTTTATTTCTCATCAGCCATAGAGTACGAGCACAGGCTGCAAAGCAGATGGGCCAGACTTCACGGTAGTTCAGTGATTGTATTGATACCCTTTCCACAAATTCGAATATGTCCTTGGAGGAAGTAGCTGGTATCGACAATCCTAGCTTTTTCCAGAGATAGCCCACAACTTACATCGTAGTATGATATGATCAATTGTCTCCAATGCCGGGCAAAGGTCATAGTGAGGATTCGTTATCCAATGCTTAGTTATCATATTATCTTTAGTGTTGAGTTTTCCTAAACGCTAGCCATAAGAAGATTATGTACCTGTGTGGGATTGATCTGTGCCAGACATAATCTAACGCTCTCCATTTTAGGCCACGACATGACAAAATTCTATATATTTATGATGTACTTACTTCGGCCATTGTCGATGCAATGACTCTTCGGTCTAAAGTTCCCTGTGTGAGTTGTTGTTCAGACAAAGCCTGTAGCAGAGCCTGGTATTCCAAGAGTACCTACTGAGAAAGGACCAGGTGAAGTGAAACCACCCAGGTGTTATCCACAAACTGTGATCTGATTGTGCAATTCAGATTAGTTGCATACGTGAATAGGATGGGAAAGCATAGATATAATGTTCCTGTTGAGGTCCAATGGTATTTCCAGAATGAGGTAGTCCTGCCATCCCCGATTATGACCTTTGTCATTTGTGAAGTTGTCTCGATAACAGCTGCCAGTGTTTTCCAAACTACCATGTCACCTTGGCGGGATTGAACAGGTAAGTGAACTCGAATATATCGACGTCTTAACCAATTGAAGCAAGGTTCGGTCGAGTTCGATAGTAATTTTCTTGTCAATTTCATGTTCAAGGCTTTGTTATGGATCCGTAAATCTGAGATTCCTAAACCTCCTTGCTCTTTGGACAGTACCACTGTGCTATGTAACTGTAATTTATGTAATCACTTAAGTTTATGTACCATAAATATTCGATGTTTTATGTAATGTGTATGATTGTGTATGCCAATATTATGGATGTGTGTACTAGCCACTGATTACGAGACTAGTACGGTACACATGCGAAGATTTCGGGTGTTAACACTTGGGTTCTGACAACTTTAGAGATATATTGTCGATGTAAGTCAAAATTCTTAAATATGTAGATCCGTATAACCTCATTTGGACTATCTATGTGATTGTCATTAGTTAGCGTTGGACAAGGTGCTTGCATGTGTTAAGGGAATTTCTAGGCACCATATGTCTTTCGGACATGAATTGTCGTACGTTCCATCTAGCCTTAATATTTTGATCCAACGAATGCCTTGCACACCCACTAATAAACTCAACATAGACTTTCACTAATATTTTCCTCATCCAACACACCCTCTGTCAGCCACTCATTTATCTCCTTCACCACGCATGCCAAGAGTGAACTCTGGCCAAGCCGCTACGCGCCAGTCCACCAATTGATGCTATTATGTCTCCACCCTCCATGTTTCCCCTGGACGCAACCTCCACGTTCTCCTCTGTCGTTGGTGTTAGCCGCTGCCACCTCCACAAACTCCCCCCATCATTGGGCCAAACCTAGCCTAGCTATTGACAGTCACATCCTACGCGAGTTCCCTCGAGGCCAGACGAGTGTCACTAGCGCCGACTGTAGCCTTCACAAGTGCTGCTCGTTTGGTTGATGGAGAAGAAAAAGTAAGCCCCGAGCATGTTGCATTAGATGATTCACGTTGTTGCAATATGCGTTTCAAGATGTTGCAATAGTTTGTTGCAACAACTTAATTGTTGCATACAATGTTTAATTTTGTTGCAATGTGTCTTCTTAAATGTTGTATCAACTTTTTCTTTTCCCAAATTGTGTTGCATATGGTCATCTTTTTTGTTGCAATGGAGCCTGCAATTCTCAATTTTTGTTACGAACATTTAATTCTATTGTTGCACGAGTGTTTTTAAAATGTTGTTACTATTGTTTTCAAATGTTGCAGCGTCATAAGGTCGTAAACTTTTTTGTTTGAGATTTATGATCTTGTTTTAGCACTTAGCTAAGTCATATACTCATGGTTTTTATTCTTCTTTCGATGATAAGTTTTTTCCTTTAATTTTTCTCGGTATTTTCCCACCATTCTTTTGTATCTTATTGCATGCGTTGATTACAATTGTTGCACAAGTTGTTTACCGATGTTATATCGGAGCGTACGATGGGATATCCGAGCACTAGTTGTACCCATGTGTTAAATAATCGTGGCTGTTGACTCGTCGTAGATACAGCTTTGCTTATCACACATGTAATCAATATCATAATACATGGAACATAAGATGTGAAAGAACCAAAAGTTGTCTCTGTAGGAGTCGAAAACCTACGAGGCGCAAAAAAGCCCTATGTCCCTCTCTCTTGGTCGGCTCCCGATCACGGGCACCGTTAAACCCTACAATTGGGTGATTAGTCTGTGATGGTGGCCAAACCGTCACGGATATGAATACTACGATTGAAGTACGGTTAACACCATCAAACGAATCTGACTAATTAGTTGTTTTCGTTCAATCACTGAAATAGCTATTTTACTCGCTAATAGCAATAAATCAGTTTATAAATGTTGTGTAATGGTGTTCATTTTCTGAACCATATAAATGAAGTATAAACTGCCAAATGCAAAGCATGACAAATAATGTTTTGTAGAGTGATAATTTTACCATTTTTTTGGGCAAATAAAATGATTATAATCAAAGTGGACCACTAAATCAGCGGGATTTTTTTTGTGCCAAACTTGTACCACCGAACGGGTCCTAAATGAAAGTGGGGATGTTCTTGCAGGGGTTTTGTTCAAAATGGCCAATATAATTGTCCCAGCCCCAATCATGACCCTTTAATTCGGATTCTACGGCTCAGATTCGGGGATATCAGGCAAGAAGTACAGGATATGTTATCTTCTCTCTACTTCGCTCTGGATATTTTATCGCCCTCCTTCCTCCGCTCTCCAGTTCGTCTCTTCCCCTCTTGGCCGGCGCCCGCGTCCGGCGCCGTAGAAGAAGCGTCCAGGCCTCCTTCCACCGAAGCTGCGCCACTTTAAGTACAGACATGTACGGCGGCGGTAAGATCTCTCGCCTCCGTCCCTGCTAAACCCTAAACCCTAGAGATCTCTCGCACCCACCGCTCCATTTCGCTTCTGTCCGCAGACGAGGTCTCGGCAATCGTCATAGATGTGGGATCGTACAGCTGCAAGGCGGGATACGCGGGCGACGACACCCCCAAAGCCGTATTCCCCTCGGTGAGTTAAGAGAAACGCTCCTTTCCTGCTCTGAAACCCTACAATTTTAATTTCGGTTATGTTTTTTTTGGGGGTTGTGGGGTTCAGATTTGGTTGCTTCTGAGGTATCTAGAAGTTGGGAAAGTTTCCTTGTGTTGATGTGCGGCTCTAGTACATGGAATTGGTGTCGGAACGGACAGTTCAGTTAGTGCTAGCTAATTGCGCGCAGAGCAATTCTGCAGATGTTTGTCTTGGATTGGAGAAGTAGTGCTTTATTTCCGAGTTTTGGAGCTATTTTAGGTCGTTGGCTTCAAATTCTGATTTCGAACGAGATACGATACTCACTTCATGCTGTATACTAGATATCTGCCAGGTTCTCTTATGACTTTGGTAGGGCTGGGTCAATTTTATTTATGAATTTTGCAACAGACACAATCCCAGCCACTTGTTTCATGGCTTTAATTTGAGCTGCGGATCCTACTCCGGAAACAGAAACACACACGTTAATAGCAGGTCAAGTTGAATACAGACACTGAATAGATCCACTGATAAGACCTGTTCTTACCTTTTGATTTTGACGTAGTGCGTGCAAAAGCTTTGATCTATTGACAATAGAGTTAGTTCATGGTGCAGCTTTGTGTTTGCTGCAAGCCTTTGTCAGGCCTATTGGGCTGATTTTGCATTCTGGGAGTAGATTGCTAATTGTACTTTGCTGCTGAGGAAATGCGAAAACAAATCATGTAATGAAATTAAGCAAAAGGTTCATCTATACAATACAAGAAATGCTGTGTGAATAACATTAGGAAAAAGGGTTTGAGTTTGGCTATTTGACGCCACTGTACTGTGATTAACATAGTCCTGCACAGTGGCAATGTTTGGAAATTCTATTGGTTTGTTGGTTCATGGGTTTGTGCGTGTGAGCTAACTAATGTGGAAATTTTGGTCGGTAACAAATTCTTACTTTGCCCGGTATCTGGTTTTGATATGTTAAGGTTGTTGGTTCGATTGAACATATGGGAGATACTGATGAAGCCAAGCCAGAGAAGGAGGCTGACTCCGCACCAGATTCTAAGAATGGAGCCAAGCCTATGGATGTGGACAAAGCCAAGGCAAAGCGCAAATTTTATGTAGGTCAAGAATTAGAATTCAGGAGGGATCATATGGAGGTTAGTATCTGCACATTCCAAGGATTAATTTTGATGCTCAATAATTTTGTTCACTATTGTTTATTGATTCTCTCCCCTCCCCACTTAACAGGTGATTTCACCAATGAAAGATGGAACAGTTACGGATTGGGATATTGTTGACAATATATGGAATCATGCTTTCAGGTGAGTTGATTCATATACTTACTTGAATACTTGATGCAGCTCTGACCTCTGAGCAATTTCTCCTCTTTAACATGGTTCGTCGAGAATCAGCAAAGAAGTTCATCTTCTAGGGCATCCTTTGAATTTTAAAATTGTCACTGTACTGCTTTATGCCCACCATTTTCTGTTTACCTGACATAATATGTTGATCAAATATACTGGTTGTAAAATTCCTTAGTATGGTTGCAAATGAGATAAGGTTTGTTGTTTCCGTTCTTGATTAATTTAAGTCGTTGGGATGCTATGACTTCTCTATTAGCTAACGTTGATTAAATTCTAGGATTTCCTCTCTATGATGTGGCTATTTAATTTATTGCTTTGTTCCACTTTTTTGTCACTGACCTGTTCTTCATTTCAGGCAGCGGCTATTGATCAATCCTGAGGAGCATCCTATGCTGATAGCAGAACCATCTACAAACACTGGACAGCAAAGAGAGAAGTATGTATATATGTTTTGTGTAAAAAATACTTGTATTACTAACTCTTATCAATCATGATGTTATAACGCCTAGATGAGTTGTACTAGATTATCTTCTATGACTCTTATCAGTCATGACATAACTGTTTTGGTACCAGGATTTGAAAACTCTCTCTCTCTCTCTCTCGCGTGGAGGGATTTGAAAATTTGGCTGCATGCCATGCTAATTGTCCATTTTACAATAGCCATGTTAATTTTTCTGTGTTTGTTTACCGTACTAGTTATGATATCATGCTAAAGCAAGGTAGAACGACCTTCTGGACGAATTGACACATGGAATTGTGGATCACCCTGTAAAACTTATAATTACCAATAAGCACAAGCTTGCAAAAATGAACCCAAGATTGTTCCATTACCTTTTCTTTTTGTATGGCTCTATAAAAAAGACGTAGTACCTTCATGCCTGACTGTTATTTTCCATGTTTCATAGAACAGCGGAACTTATGTTTGAGAACTACAAAGTGCCAGCGCTGTTCCTAGCAAAAAATGCAGTATGTCTCTGTCAAAAATCATGCTTGATGCAATTAGTGTATTATTTTTAATTGTTATTTGGGTTATCAGGTTCTCACATCTTTTGCATCTGGACGCGCTACATCTTTGGTGGTCGACAGGTGAACATTTTCTTGATTACATTTTATCTCTACCACTTACTGTTTTCCGTATAGATCAAATGTAGCTCCCTTTTCTCATGTTAGCCTGATTAGTTTATGAAAAAATGCATCATTTTGTGGTGTCTGTTTGGTTTTTCATTTTCCGCTTTATGTGATATAACTTCTGAATTCTGAAACATATTGTTTTTCATCAATAAGTTAGACGCGGTGCACAGATATTGTGTAATCCAATAATCCATCCGTGGCATAAAAAAGACCTAATTTTGTTAATGCTAATTTCCCCTTTTCAGTTTGCTTAAGTGAACACTTCATTTTGAAGTTATGAAACATCTCTCTTTTATTGGAGGGCTAATGTGCATATGATGAAACTTTAATCTTGGCAGCTTGAGATCATGGTGTTATATTTGTAAGGCTTGTGTTTAGTTACGTGGCTAGCTTCAATGGGAGATGCTGCACATCTCATGTTTTGCAACTTGGCATTTTTTCTTTAGTAGATGAGCCTGCACAAATTCACTTGTCTTCAGTAATAAAATTATCTCATTCTGCCAACTTCATTTTGGGCCTTTAGGGTCATTATAGTGCTTTTGCTACTCCGCACCATTCAGGAATCAGGATGCCCTTATTATGCTTTACTGATCAACTTTAATATTGTACTTTAGTTAATTGATGCTCCTCTTTCCCATTTTTTGTGCTACACAATCATCTTGCTTTTGAGCTTAGGTATACAACCATCTCAATTCTTTCAGCATTTTATAAGCCGTGGTATTAGATTGTCTCAATTTTGAGGTCTGCCATTGGCGTTAACTCAGCTGGTGTCAAACATTTATTGATGATTCATTTCATCTTAGTTCTCACTGCTTTTGGGGCTTTATTATGAGAGCCATTTCTGGAATATGACAATGTGGTCATTTTGGTGCAGTGGTGGCGGGTCTACTGTGGTTGCTGCCGTGCATGATGGTTATGTTTTGCAAAAGGTGTGTTATGCTATTAATATACTAATTGTCAAGGGAAAATGTACATTGCGCTACTTGCACGTGTCTAATTAGTTTTTTTGCCCTTTTTAGTAATTTCTTTTCATTTGAAAATGTGAATAAGCAAAGCTGCTTTAAGACGACAAATTATGCTCTTAAGTTGTATTACATGGACACTTATACACATTGACACCACTCCCACCTTGCCTCTGCTGAAGCTTTTGTCCTATTATTTTTTTAACTTGTTTTCTTGTGGCAGTCTGTGGCTACTTCTCCAATTGGTGGTGAATTTTTAATTGACTGTATGATAAAAAGCTTAGAGAGCAAGGGCGTTGTTGTAAGCATCTCTCTCGCTTAAGATAGCATACTAGTCTTTCTTGTATATGTTCATATCCTGTTTGTTCACTTTGCAGATTAGGCCCAGGTATTCATTTAAGAAGAAGGAAGTCAGCCCTGGAGAATATAAGGTGTAGTTTCTTCAACATTATGTTGATATTCAAATATTTTCCTTGTCTTTGTGTGATTTTGTCAAATGAAGAGAGAACTCCTTGTACCATTGAAATGTATCCCTTTGTTGAAACTTAACATGTAAGCTGAGCTGCTGATATGCTTGAAATCAACACACTAGTAAAAGAAAGAAGAATAGCAGCAAACATAGTATATTTACCCAACCATGGAAATATTTCACGAATTGGCATTTGATTACTTGGAGATCCAGGTGGCACAAAAAGTGAGAGCCCGAGAGGCAGTCTTTTCTTCTTTTCTGATCTCATTTCCAGCAACGAATTAGGTTCTACACTTCTACCATACCACATAGTTCTAAAAAGTGACCATCATGGTTATTAAGTCGGCAAGTCGACACTACTCTCGTAGTGACCGACTTGCCGACTAGTCGACAAGCACTGTTCATATGACAGTGCAGAGCGGTCGCAGAAGATCCTGGCAGCAGCAATCTCTGGCCGTAGAAGATCCGGCCGCTTGCCGGTGCCGTCTTTGCCTCCTCTATTTCCCCCCGCCTCGTCGCCTCACCGCCTGCTGTCCTCTCCTTTAGCGCTCCTTCGCCCGCGTCGCCTCCTTAGTGCCGGGTCGCGCCGCCTCCTCCGGTTCTCCTTCAGCGGCAGCGCCGGCCTGTGTCGCGCCGCCTCCCCTCCCTGCTTTCTCTTTGGCTCTCCCTCTCCCTCCGTGCCCCTTCGCCCGCGCCGCCTCCTCCTCGGGCCAGGGGTGGAGGTGCTGAGGTGCTACGCGACGGCGACGACGGTAGGGTGCCGGGAGGAGGAGCCGCGCGACGAGGAACCGCGGGGAGGAGGCGACGCGTTGGGAGCTGGCCGGCGACGCGGTGGGAGCTGGCCGACGGCGCGGCGGAGACCCGATGGAGCTGCGGTTGCGCCTCTCCGAGGTCGAAGGTGAGTACTGAGCCTGTTTGCCCTCACTCCCTCCCGCACTCCCCTCTCTTGTCTCTTTGCCGGCGCAAGTCGAGTCGGTGACTCCAGTCGGCCGTCCTCCGGCGACTTGTCGACTAGTCGACGACTTGATAAGCATGGTGACCATGTATTCATTCCTATGGACATGTGTAATTTCTGGTATCCCCTAGTGTCAGTGGACTCTAAGAAAAGAAGCTAGTTTACCATTTTCAGATTTAAGAAGTTACTCATTTTTTTCTTCATTCCAGTGCCCCCACCCACAGAAGTTGCATTGTATAAGTATGTCAATATTCACAGATAGAGAAATGCTAGGTGATCTCGTGATTATCTTAGTCTCTATCGGGGCTCTTCACAAATATCTTGGTGGTCTTCTTGCTACTCATTTGGTCCATTCTAAGGGTCTGAATTTGTGATGTTACTTAATCATGATTATGATTCAACTTTTGATACATTTGGATGCTATAGTTTTACTGTTTTTCTTTATTATTATATTCCGAAAAGCATTATGCGGTACCAAACATTGACATGCTTTTGCAGCTGAAACAATATACTAGACTGTAAGGTAAACAATGCATTATTAATTCTGTGACTCCATTATTTGTCTTTTCAGGTTGTAGAGCTTGATTATCCAAACACAACCGAGAGTTACAGGTTGTACTGCATGGTATGTTGATTGGCAAATCTTTGATTCTTGTTCTGTATTGTTTAATTTTATCTGGATGCCTTTAATGGTGATGCTTCATCTGTATCACAGAGAGCTATTGCTAGTGACATCAAGGAGTCCGTTTGCAGAGTTCCAGATACTGCCTTTGATGGTATAATATAAATAAATACAATATTTCTGTACTAGCTATTACTTTATGTGCATGTTTAGCTCTGCTCTATTAGTGCATAAGCTTGGTTAATTGTGTTTCCACCTTAGGCAACTACCTGTACACACAATTGGAGGAATATGCCTATTCCTCGAAACCATTGATGAATCCCTATATGAATACTACCACAAAATAGTTGGCTACTTTAATGCGTATCTCAAGTTCCGCAACATAAATTATGTTTGTTTTAGTGACTGATTTGACCCGGCTTTTTGTGTGTTTTAAGCATTGTCTTGCTTTATGTTCTTTTTTACGTTCTGTTGTTTACTTTCCCTGCTTTATTTTCATGCAGAAGTGGCATATGCAAATGTTCCTACAACTTCATATGAGCTTCCGGATGGACAGTAAGTTGGATACCGAACTTATTTAGCCACAGATTTGTTTCCAGTAAGATGAGTATTTTTATTTTGTTATTAGTTGTTCCTCTCTAATTAGATAAAGAATATGGGCTATTTGTCCCTACGAGCGTGTCTGGTGTATCCTTGCAATGCCACCTCAGTACACCATACAAATGGTCATGGAAATTTCTAAATGAATTGACTATTTATATAAAAGAATATACCATGTCACCAAAAAAATTGACAATATTGACATAAAATCAATAAACCATGCCCCAAAATTTCAACTCAAAATTCAGTGATAAGGAAGTCTAAAAATAGAAGGAAAAAAAAAAAATCAAGAAGTTACTGTTACTGAGTTTTTTCATTTCCCCCTCCTAATATCATTTCCCCCTCCTAATATACATAGAGCTTCGAGTTGAGATTTTGCATATTGGTAGATCATCCCATGACCTGTTGCACTCCAATCATTTTAGAACTTCTCATGGCCATTGCATGCTATTTTGAGGTGTGAGAACCCAAATGATTTTACTTGTAATGCTTAACCCTCCAATTGGTCCTAGCATCACAAATTAAAATTCCCGTTCTCGGAGTACTATGTACCTCACATGAGCGGTACATATACACCATCACAAACATCAATGTCAATCCATACACAACTTCTTACAATATTGAAACTTCATAATTTACAACATATTGAATTTACAATGTTCAGTTTCATACAAAAGGGCTGACCAGCCAAATAACAAGATAAATATCAAGTACGCAGCGGAAAACAGTGAAAAAACTGGAATAAAAACATGAATTAATCATAAATAAAGTCCCAATGACTTGCCATAACCCGCAGGGCAACCAACTGGGTTCAAACCATAGTAAATCGATGTTCCTGCGCAATCTTTCTTACCCGATTCAATCTCGATACCTGCTGTCCAGATTGGTAAACAAAAGCAAACAGTGAGTACACGAATGTACTCCGCAAAACTTTACCAAGCCTATACATAGCTACATGCAAGCTCTACTCAAAGGAGAAGGATATCGGGTTTATTTTCAGCATAAAGCAATATTTCAGTTGAATACAAGTAGTAGATTCAAATTGCAAGTTAACAGATACTTTTAATACTTCAATTAACAGCGAGTAATTAACATTAGACATCAACAAAATATCTACAGGTGGCTGCCCCTGCAGCACACAACAATAGCATGAGAACCACTCTCAATACCACCCGATCAAGTTTTAAGTTTAAAATTCCAAAATGTTGAGTCTAATTCTTACGGGGCATATCTAAGCGTGCCCATAATCTAGGATGAGGCTATTCGAATAGTTTAAAACCCTGCATGGGTGTACAACTTTATCCACATGTCAGATCACCCTTTGTGGCAAGCTATTTAGCACACTTCCTTAGATATGCCGTAGAGCTAAGTCCTACGAGACGTTTTCCAATATAATGCATTAACTACGAGTCGTCCGTATGGATAGAAACCCATACGTTGTGTTGGAGTCACCGGTAAAGCTTCGGTCCTTATTCTAACACAACACACACCCACCACCTTCTAACACACACCCATACGTTGTGTTGGAGACCTAGACAGGAACCCACCCCGCACACCCAGTACTACAACAGAATATTTGTTCTAACACAACACACACCCACCACCTTCTATTCGGAGCTAACACACGCCAAAGTACTAAGTTAAGAGGGGTCCCATATGTCCCTCATGTGGATGCACGCAAAAATGCTCGGTACGGTGGCGCAAGTAATTTGGTCCTTGTTGACTTGAGCACAAACCATTCACACCCGACAATCAGACCATACATACCATTTGCCCAAGTCCAAATTATTTTATTTTTATTTTTAGTTTTCCAAATATAATAGCACAAGGTGCTGGACATAGCATAATAAAAATGATTTATGTGATCAAGGTCATTGACAAGGTCGACAACCGCCTAATCTACCAGAAGTTAAGCATTGCTAAGCATGACACCGAATAAACATAAATAGACCATATAATATCCACCGGGTTCTAATTCACCAACGGAATTATTAACTTAGGCTAGTGGCAGGGGATGAACAATTTTAGGGAATTCATGCAGAAGGATTAACTACCTTTAATTGCAAACATAATTTGACAAATAAAGCATGCATACATACAATTGCAAAATAAGATAATAATTTTTGAATGTAATAGGATCAACATGCATCAACAGAATGAGTGCTTGCCTTTGCTTGTTGGTACTCTGAACTTTCACATGATCATCTCCGTTGCACTTCTGAATCATCATCATTTAACGATAAGTACCGATAAAGCAAAAACACCGAATAAACACCAAAACTCCAGAAGTCTCCAACAATTATGAAATTAATACAGAAGGCAGATTATGATTTAATATGAATTTAGAAATAAAAATTATTCGATTTGGAGTTCGTATGTGAGAGTTATGCCTTAAACGATTTCTGCCAGAGATGAAATTTCAGAAAATAGGGTTTTGGTTACTGTTCGCCAATTTGAAACTTGTCGCACAATTTTCTGGAGTTGTGGTGGGGACACAAGTTACTAAAATGGATAGTGAATAAAATTTCATGAATAACCTAATTGGATTCATCTCATTCGGAGTTCAAATGAATTTTCTATGAATTATCCAAGTTAATTCAATTTTTAGTGCAACAATAATTTAATTCCGAAATTAATTCGAACTTTGAAATTTTCTAGGATAGTGACATGTTTCAAACTTATTTCAAGTTAAAGTACATTAAAAATAGAAACCAACAAAATTGGTTTCACTCAATTTGGAGTTGATTTGAATTAGTTATGAATTTTTGAAGTTATTTGAATTTTAAGTGTAAAAATATTTCATTTTGGATTTTCTAATCGCATTAAATACTTTTCTTAGGCAGGCTAACCTAGCCACAAAGAATGACAGGGGGGTCCACTCTATAGTGTTTTCCTTTTTCAATTAATTTCCAGTTAATTCTCTACTGACATGTGGGGCTCTCTGTCATAGACTAGGCTTACCGAAATAGTGTGTGGACCGAAGGTCCACAACACAGTGCTTTTGGTTCATGGCTGGTTCTCTGAGAAGTTAAAGTTGTTGGGACCCGTCTGTCATTGAGACTAAGCAGCAATTAATAAAAACTAATCAATGCTCGTCTTAACTAACCCTAATCCGACCGGGATTGCCTACTAATGACGCTCTACAGCTCGTGTCCGCATCCAGATAGATCAGAGAAGTTCCGGGCGCGGGCGTCCGGTGCTCATCGCCGACGATGGACGACATGTCGGCGCGGGGGAGTAGCAAAAATGGTACCCCCAGAGCTAGTCGGTCTAGAGGCACAGGCGGCGATGCCTAGGGTGGACGGTGGCGGTGCGACGAGGGCACGACGTGGCCGTCTATGGGGGTGACAAAGTGGTATGGCGCTCGGGGGTTAACGGGGGCGAAATAGTGGGAGCATAAGCAAGATGTAGGTGCTTGGAGCTTACCGGAGAGGTTGGAGGGAGCCAAGGTGACCGGAGTTGGGCTGGCGGCGGTGACCACGGTTGGCGCAGCCGGTTCAACGTCGGGGCGGCGCTGTGAAGGAAGAGAGCATAAGTGAGTGGTCGGGAAGGGTAAAGAGAGGTTATGAGATACTCATGGAGGATGGAGAGGGAGATGGCAAAAAAAGAAAAGCGAGTTCGGGAGTGGCCATTTATAGGAGAAGGGCGAAGAGCGCCATGCAGCGATGCGCTCGATGCGACGACAAGAGCGAGAGCGGTAGTGATGGCAGTGCGGCATGGTGCGAGCTGACAGCGCATGGGCGAGGGACTAATGACGCGACTGGGTAGGCATGGGGTAGGGCTAAGCCATGGGCGCTCAGCCGAGACTCGTGGCGAGCCGCTACGCTAGCGCGAAGCGTCGCGCCGCGTGGCCATGGTAGTAGCACAAGCTCGGCGATGCGTGGAGGAAGAAGACTGCCGGTGGGGCCTGCAGGTCAGCGGCAGAGGGAGGTGAGAGCCACGCGGAGCCGGTTTGGCTGCAACACGACCGGTCGGAGGAACAGTAGGGGAAAAAGGAAATATATTTTCCAGGTTTTGTACAGTCGGCTGAGAGCTTTAAGGATTTATTAGACACAGTTTCCGAGCTCCTAAAATCATGAAAATTTTAGGCAAGTCTTAAGACATAGAGAAGATCCTTGTGTAATTTTTCAGGGTTCTTCATGGTTATATTTTTCTCTATAATTAATTGAAGTTCCTGCTTTTGTGGTTTGACTTTTAATTTACTACTTTGACTGGTTTTCAAAAATAGCAATTTAATTCCAAAAACTATGAAATTTTGTAAGTGAGTTCCTAAACTGCTCTAGAACCTAGGAAAAATATTTTTCAGGCACTGTTCACTAGTTTTGTTTGTAATTTAAATTCAAATCTAAATTTGAACATGCAAATAAAATGGAAAGCAAATAACATCCAAAAATCCCAGAAAAATTACAAACAAGCAACATATAAGTTTGAATTCATCTAAAATATTCCCGGCTATGGGTATTACCATGGATTGAAATATCGGCGTAGAATCATTGCGATTCACGTGAATCGGCTTACGGTGGGGCGGATTTGAAATCCTGGCCGGTTTTTCCGGAGTTTGCAAATTCAAATTTCGAATTTCAATTGATTTTTAAGCAAAATTTAACGAAATTCAACCGAAAACCGTTCTTGGCGATTCTGGATTATCGACCCACCGTGTAATTGCGCCGCATCGGTTTTTAACCACGGTATTACTCAAAGCTATTGTCAATGTAAACATGCAAACGCAATATAATACAGTAACAGTACAAATATCCGCATAAAGAAGTAAAGTTTAAGACTCATATTATATATTGTTCCAAGTTCCAACCATGTCATACATAGGTAATGTCTTGTCACTAAACAAGTAAACCCATTTCCCACAAATAAACCTCAAGTGGGTTGAGAGCTTAGTAAAGCCTAGTTTCTAGTGTTTTTGTAATACGTCACACTTACCCCTAATATTCGGCCTAATATACAATACTCGGCCCGCTTATCCACATATTCAGTCCGCTTAACCTTGTAAACCTATTAACTTACTCGCTTTGCAATATTCGATTCGGGGAGGGACCTAGTCCCGTTATTCGGCCTACTATCAGGCCTACCAGACCGTTTTTTAGAACACTGCTTTATGTGCATGTTTAGCTCTGCTCTATTAATTCACGAGCTTGGTTAATCGTGTTTCCACCTTATGCGATTACCTGTATGCTATGTGTCACCACCGAGTTTGCAAATTCAAATTTCGAATTTCAATTGATTTTTAAGCAAAATTTAACGAAATTCAACCGAAAAACGTTATCGGTGGCGATTCTGATATCGACATGCCAGTAATTGCGCCGCACCGTTTTTTAACCACGGTATTACTATATTTTCAAAATAAAAGACAGTTTGTATTTTTGAGATAAAGAAAGTATATTTGCAAATTGAATTTTAAGAATTCTTTTGAAAGTACATCAAGATTCTAGGAGCATACGAGGTTTTACTATCGATAATTTGAATCCCAAAATAAACATTCCTATATTTGAAACCTTTTTAGTTTTACCCCAAGTTCAATTTGAGCTTTTGAATTGGAGGAGTATTGGATTACTAGGTTTAAATTATAGTCTTCAAAATTCAAAGAGTTTTCAATATAAGGTTTACACTCCACTTTGAACCAAGTTTTTAAAATCTTGACAAACTTTTATCTTGTTTTAGAAATTTCATTTCTAGGATTTGGAAAACCCGATTTTAACATATGTGCTTTGCAACAAAAAGTTTTAAAAAATCCAAAATCTCACGAATGTGCATTAGATGCTTTACTAATCCAACTTATGGCTCTAGGGCTGTTACATGAGGTCAGCTGCACGATGCACCAAGAGGGTGGTGGGATTCCCTGATATATCTCCACTTTTCCCCTGCTATTATCTGTAAATTTGTGGTAAAGATTTTGTTTGTGCACTGTACTGTTTAAGAGTTTATAACTTATTTATCTGATATCTAAGCAGAATTATTGAAGTTGGCGCGGATAGATTCAAGATTCCTGACATTCTGTTTAATCCATCTCTTTCTCAGGTGAGAAGTGAGGAAAGGGGTAGTATTTGCTGTATACATGTATTTTAGGCAGGATTTGTAACTGGTGCTGATACTAGATTATGTTACTCCGGAGCAAAACTAGTTCATGGCTTTATTCTTCAGTAGATGTTATTAATGGTTTGAAAGATTCTTTTGAGCCTAGCTGACTTGTCCTCTCTCACTCGCGCAAATGTTATGATCAATAGACTATTCCTGGGATTGATGGATTTGCAGATTCCATGTCAGTTCGTGGCCTTCCACGAATGGTGAGTTAAATATGGGTGCCATACTGTACTACTGTTGTGCATCTCTAGCAGTTATTCATATTACTGAAATTGCACACTGTTATTTTTCCTCAGGTCATTGATAGCGTAAATAGGTGCGATGTTGACATTCGCAAGGAGCTACTCAGTAGCATCTTGGTAAGCACTTACGAATTCTGGAGCTGCATTTTGCTACTTCTGTCTAGATGTCCCCATGCATGACCTTAGTGACATACTGACATTAGTCCTATAATTCTCCTGTTAGCTTTTGTTAATACTATTCTGACATCTGCAAACTTATATTCTGGATAGCTTTCTGGTGGCTCATCATCAATTCTGCAGTTAAAGGAGCGCCTGGAGAAAGAAGTACTGGAGGTACATTTTTTCTTCAGAACAAATTAGGACCGATATCATCTTGTTTTATACTCCCTCCATTTCTAAATAGATGCTAATGTGCCATTAAAATGCGGGAGATTAATTTTTTTAAAACATTAACTACTGATATACTCAAAAGTATTTAGATTTGTCACATGGAAAGGATATTGGTAGGTTTGTCATCAAAAGTATTTCCAAATCATTATATTCTTTTATAATTTTTACTAATGTATAATTGTAAAAATTAATAGTCAAAGGTGTGTGTTGGAGTCTGTCGATGTTTCAAATGACATCTGTTTACAAACAGAGGGAGTAACATATTAGAGTTAAGCATACCATTATTTTCTGTGATCTCGTTCAATAACTTAAAATAGAAGAATACAATGAATAGTGGTTTCAGTGTAGTTCATAAAAAGGAGATTCTGTAGTGGAGGCTTTTGAAAATTGTTCCTTAGTTCCTGTAAGGCTTGTTCTTATTTTTACCTCGAACTATTGCAGGAGTCTCCTAATGCTGCTCGTGTAAAGGTTTTGGCAAGTGGAAATTCAGTAGAGAGGCGATTCAGGTTGGACTACTTTATTTGCTTTTGTCTTTGTGGTATTTATCCTTCCCAAATTGCGTTGACCTATGCTCATGGAAAACTCTATCGACGAAATTTCGCCGGTAATCGGTGGTTACCGACGTTATCGGTGGAGCCTGATAAAATTTCATGCCGGACAAAAAAATTCGGATTTATCTATTTTTCATCCAAATTCAAATTTTAATTCAAAATATAGATAAATTTCGTCTTTACATCCGAAAATCAAATTTCAATTAAAAATTTCATCCGAAATTTTGCCGAAATATCTGGTAACCGGCGGTTATTTGTTCTATCGGTGGGGTCTGATAAAATTTCCGAAACGATATAATTTTCCTTGCCTACGCTCAACGGCTCCAGTGAGTGGTAGAGAGAACGATTGCTTCTTTTGCTACTGCAAAATACAACGTTGTTTGTTGTTTTTGTTGGAGCCGTAACAGGCTATTTATTACATGAGAAGAACATACGAACTACCGTAGATGTGGAAAATTTTCAAACTTTGAGCTTGGAAACATGCTGGTCGCCATGTTCTAGTAACATATCTTGACCGTGCCACCGCAGCAAAAGTGCTTGCGGTGTGTGAATGGGTGTGGGGGGAGAATGGTTGTGTGCCGGTTCTAATGCCAAGATTCATCTTTTAGATGTGACTATTTGCAGTAACATGATTGATTTGTTATAATTCGAGTGCAGTGTTTGGATTGGAGGGAGCATTCTTGCGTCCCTTGGGTCGTTCCAACAAATGTGGTTATCCAAAGCAGAGTAAGCTTGATATTTTAGGCTCAGTTTGCCCTGCTCGTCTTGGAAACCTAACAAGTTATGCTATTTATCTTGCTACAGGTATGAAGAGAATGGAGTATCATATATCCAAAGGAAGTGCCCGTGAAATAGTGGAAAGCTTTGTGTTGCCGAAGGGTGCATGTGGACAACAGTTATATGCACAGCCACCTTGTTATGTTGGCCTTTGACGACTCTTGTCAGACTATTTATCATTATTACGGCTAGTTAATTTGTAGGTTTTGCGAGGCCAACTTAAGGACAAAGCCAGCAAATTCTTGTCATTAATGGTAGATGCTAGTTTATATGCTTAATATTTTTCTCCCAGCTGTAGAATGAAATGAGTTGCTTTAGTCTGTACCGGAGAATACTTTTTAATCAGCCATTTAAGGTCAGCTGATTGTTGTATTGATGCACTACACCTAAATTAGCTATGTCAACAGTTATTGAACTTAATACTGTCTAAGCTGTTAGTGGGCTTGAATCTTGAGATCAAGGTTCCAGTGAGGTGATCTGTGTCGGTCGATTTTAGGCCGTTTGTTGGCGGTGGCATTTAGACCTAATCCAAATGGACTGTGCTTGTAGGGCTGGGTCGAAGCACAATACTATTGGTTTGATCTAGGTACGGCACGACTTGATAGCCAAATGGGTTAGTACGGCTCAAAGCTCTGTTGTGCTTTGGTCGTGACCTTGTCCCAGCGGGTTGGCTTGATCTGGCATGACACGTTTAGGCATGGTCTAGTTAGCCTGTTAAGTAATGGCACGATTAGGCTAGGCAAGCACGGTATGGCTTGTTACTCATGGTAATGATTGGGTTTTTAGCCATTGGGGCTTAAAAATATGATTTTTTTCTTCAAAAAACTAAAAAAAAATCTATAAATAGGTAGGATACTTCTCTCCATTCAGCTGTCATCCAACCTTCATTCTCTTCTTTGAATTCTATTGTGAAATTTTGATCCTTTTTGTGATAATTAGGCAAAACCTGAAATATTTTGTTGCCAAATATTCGAAGTTTTGAAATTTAGCTGTAGTGAGGAAAAGAACAATACTTATTTTTGTATATTTTTATTATTCTTATTTGTTATACTAAGATGAAATAAATAATAGTGTAATTTTTGATTTTTCAGTTTTCAGGATTGAAAATTACGATAATTTTCTATTGCTGATTTTTAGAATTTCACCCGAGCATCTTGCATCCTTTGAGAATGTTGTGCTCCAACTCAAACGGAAGAGCAAACAATACCATCACCAGGCTCTACGAGTTCCTCTGCGTCGGCGAGCACCTGTGCAAAGAGATCCTGGTCGAGTACATCGGGGTCTAGACAGATTTCGATAAGAAATCCAAGCGAGACGAAAATGGAGTTCAAGTAAGATATATATTGTTTGTAAAATTTATCATAAATTATCTACAAAGTTTTCAGGTGGAAGACATACTTGATTAGACATGTTGCAAGATGTAAAGCAAGATAATGATTGATCATGAGGCAGATGTAGCTGTAGTACAACCTTGATGGTACGGTACATAGTTGGAATTATAGTCCTGAGATAGCTCATCAATCTATTTATCATTTAATTTATTCACATGATATACTTTCAAACTTTAGTGAGTTTAAAGTGTTTAAAAATTATATTAGGACTATGCATAATTATAGATTTTCTACCGTTTCTAGACAGATAACAATAAAAGATCTAGTTAAATACTATAATGAATGTTATGCTAAATTAAAAAAAAACTATTTAGTACCTGTAAATTTTCAGTAGCTTTGACCTCAGACATGTGGAGTGGTCAGGCTAAAGATGATTATCTTAGTGTAGTTACTCATTATGTTAACGACAACCGGGAAATAAAAAAAGGTTTAAACTAATTGATGTAGCACACACGGGTGAGAATATTGCGGACTGTATTATCAAAGATATGGAATCTTTTGGTCTTACAAATATTTTTTTGGCAATAACTTTATAAAATGCCGCCACAAACTCTAGGCAAATGGATATTGTCACTCGTTATTTAGTACATATGTTGAATCATTCTTTCTACACCAGCGATGCGCCTATCATATTGTTAATCTTATAATTAAATATAATTTAAAGAGATTGGAACCGTATATTAAAGCTTTCCGCGATGCAATACTTTCCTAAATCATTCTAACAAATGAATAACAACGTATATAAGAACTTTTGCATTGCAATGAATGTACGTGCAAGAAAATTTGGTTTGGATATGTCAGTAAGATGGAATTCTACCTACATGATGCTTAAGAATCTTTTACCATATAAGAGCACTTTTTTTGTTTTTATTCACACTATCACATCCATGACAGTAATACACTATTGACTGAGCAACATTGGTTTATTGCTGAGAAGTTACTATCGTTTTTAGAATATTTTTATGATTCCACTGTTGCTTTATCCGCATTGTATTTTCTAACATCTCCTTTAATTATGCATAATATTATTGAAATTGCTAGTCACTTGAAGGCTCATGAAAATGAAATAGTATTACGAGAGGCTATCGCTGCTATGAAAACTAAATATTTAAAATACTGGAAAGAAATCACATTCCTATACGCATTTGCATTTATTTTAGATCCCATATCTAAACTTCAAGGATTCGCTAATGTTCTCCAACTTCTGAGTGATGCTACATGCATAGATTATTCTAACTATTTTTCAGATGTTCGTACTAAATTTTATGATCTTTATCAAAAGTATGAACTAAAGTTCCAGGCAGTTCGCTTGCAACAACCTCTAGTATCACGCACCATAGGTAAGAAGGCAACTGCGTAGGGCAAAATATAGGGTTCATATTCTTCCTCTAGGAAATCAGGTTCTACAACGTCAAGTCCCGAAGCAAGACACATCGCTCACCATAGCAATCGGGGACTATTCACATATTTGTACAGTGATACAATGGATTACCAAGAAGAGCACTTTGGAATTTTGTAATAGTGGCATAACCATAATGTAACATATCCAATGCTATCTATATTAGCACGTGATGTGTTAACTGTTCCTATCTCCCTTGTTTATTCTAAGACTGATTTCAGTCTTTCTAGAAGACTATTGGAGGAGAGAAGAACATGCCTCATGAGTGAGACAGTGTTGATACTTCTAACTGTGAGAGACTGGGAACAAGTTGATGTACGAGATTAACACCGTGTAGAAAATCCAGAGTTGATGGACGTGTTCAAAAAATTTACCTAGACAACGACACTTAGAACATCAATGCATGCAGAGCTATAGGATGTATTCTTTTATCTTTGCCAATGTTTTATCATGTTGAGTTTTTACTTGTCAACGTTTTTAACGAGATAACGATCTAAACATTAATTTTTAACGACATAACCATCTAAACATTAATAAAGCTTATTATTACATTTTCAATATATTTGTCTCTTTTTATGGGTATTGAGCTCACCTTTTTATATAAAAATAACTTGTATTTTTTAATTCTACACATTTTATGAAAATTTTATAATTTTTCAAATTTTACAGACCGGGGTAGGCTAAAAGGACCAACCTTGGTCCATCGGGCTAATCGTGCCCCGATCGGCACGATATGTCCATGAGCTCAACATATCATATCTAGATTGGCGGCTAAGCCAACAGGTCGGCATAATACGACCCATTTAACTATCCGTGCCAGTCGAGTCGTGGCTAAACGGCCGCGCCGGAGCGCCCTTTTGGGCAGGTCTGGTGGCACTACGAGCAATAGGAACTGCGGTTGTCAGTTTGGCTTGGAGATGGCCTGGAGACCGGATAGTAGTCTATTACTCACTCCGTTTCAAAATACTTGGCACTGTTAACACCGTTAATTTTGGATATAGCATGAGTACGTCTCCAAAAAGAAAAAAAAGAAGCAGCATGAGTGCATCTCAACTCGATTCTAATTAAAATTTTACCCTTAAAATATTGCTCATTGATTTGGCACGTATCAAAGATGTGTTTGTTTCTACGGTCCATGTAATTAAATGCTACCTTATGTTGGTCATTGCAACGCTCTTTGAATTTCTGCAACCTTATCCCGGCATACAAGTAAATAGTAGCCAAAAAATAGACAAGAAGCACATTGTTGTGCTAGTACGAAAGACAGACTACCCCACAATTCTCTTAATTTCAATAGTTCGTTCAGCCAAAATTCTGTTGATCTAGATGGAATGGTACATCATCATCGCTTCACAACAACACATGATACAAGTCTACCAAACACATGTGCACGGTTTATTTGTTGGCTGTGTTGTGTTTTATTTAGTTTTCTCACGTAATATCTGCGTAGCAATTCTTAGTGGCACTAGATCCGCTTCTAATAGTGATCATATAAATCGAACTAGAGCCCTAGAGTTAAGCTATTGGCTCACTCGAGCTGACTCGCTATGTATTTTTTTTTTTTGTTGTTGTTGAAACTATTGGGTTGATTAACCCTACGGAACCCGGTATCTGACATGTGTATCTTTTTTACTCCACCATCCAAACTCATGAGGGTGATCTGGCCCATATAACACGCTATGAAAAGAGGCCCATGTAATACTAATTGGGTGCAACTAGCTTTAAAACCCTAAGCTTTTGTTTATAATTCGGATACATATACAACAGTCGCTTTCGCCTCTACATCCTCCGTTCCCAACTATCACCTCCTTCCTCATTCTGCTCTTCCTTTCTTGCATCGTTGCCATCCCCACCTTAGCGCCTCCTCCCATCTCAGCGGTTAGTGGAATCTCGTTGCCCACACCTCCATTTAGCCAACCCGCCACTCTTGATCCGCCACAATCTCTGTTTTAGATTTGCCACCTCTGCTTCTTGGTTGCATCGTTGCTTATAGATCTGACATTTTTACCACAATTATTTCAAATCAATCATCGTTTGTCAAAGGTACGCCCAAATAATCGCATCTGAAGAAGTAAGTGGTACTCCCAAATAATCTTTACTCTAAACTTTTCATTAAAGCAAATCTGTGCTCCAAACCCTAAACCATAAATCCATATCAAGGAATTCGAACAAATCATGTGTTAACAACAATAACTCATTTGAATCACAATCCAGCTGTAGCATATGGTAGTACAACATAAGAGTTTTAATTTGCATACTTTTTTTAAAAAGTAATTCTTTATTCTAAACTCTAAGCCATAAATTTAGGTCAATTAATTCGAGAAATCCTGTGATAACAGAAATTTACTCAACTCCATAAAGATGAAGATATG
This sequence comes from Hsuehochloa calcarea, assembly GCA_036346395.1. Lineage (NCBI taxonomy): Eukaryota > Viridiplantae > Streptophyta > Magnoliopsida > Poales > Poaceae > Hsuehochloa > Hsuehochloa calcarea. The sequence goes on from CM070609.1 coordinate 12,454,841, forward strand.
AATCGAAATCCAGCTGTAGTATGTTGTTGGCAACATAAGAGTTTTAATTTGCGGGATTTTTTTTCTTCTGAAAGCATATATTTACGCTAGAATCTAAACCATAAATTCAGGTCACTGAATTGAGCAAATATCTTTGATACCAACAATAACTCAATTCCATAAAAATTGCATATTTGAATCTAAATCCAGCTGTAGCCTAATAACTGAATAGGATTTGCTATTTCTAAGTTGCCTTTTTTTTTAAAAAAAAAAGTTTAAGTCAATTTTTTATGACCATTGGATTTGTGTAGAGATCAATGTACTATGTGATTGGATGTTGATCCAATGGATAAAAAAATGTGAGTTGTGTGTTTTTTTTAAAAAAAATTAGTCACCTTACAAATAAACAATCCTCAACTCAATTCTATTAATAATGCAGATTTGAATCTAAATCGAGTTGTACTAACCTACAGGTGCACAACTAAGTGATTCTATTGATACAGATAAACTATAATTTTAGGTCAATGAATTCGAGCAAATTTCTTTGATACCAACAATAACTCAATTCCATAAAAATTGCATATTTGAATCTAAATCCAGTTGTAGCCTAATAACTCAATTCTATTAATAATGCAAATTTGAATCTAAATCCAGTTGTACTAACCTACAGGTGCACAATTAAGTGACTCTATTGATAGAGAAAAGTTTTAATTTGAAGTGTGAAATGCCCCCCTTCCAAGTTGGTTTCCAAAAATATTTTGAAATTGATCCTCTATATAATCTACACGCCCTGCTTAAACCCCCCAAACTCTGAACTCTGAAGTGCGACGATGCCTGAACCCAAGTCGCACCGGAAGTCACAGCCCGATGCTGCCGCCGGCGCCAAGTCCAGGCTATTGTTCGGTAATAGATAAGAGTATAAGAAGGAGGAGGAGGAGCCGTATCCCCTCCGCTGATAGTGAGCACGGTGAAGCTCGGTCCGGGGCAGGGGCTGGGGTGCTAGTCGACGGAGGGGTCGCTGACGCCGAGCCCTAAGCGGGAATACAAGTTATCTAGCAAGCACACCGAGGGAAAGCGCCCGCCCTACACCATATGCTTCAACTTCTTAGACGCCTACTACTACGACGTCTTCACCACCGTCGGCGGTAACCGCATAAGTGTTACATTGCTTGCTCTTCATGTTGTCCTTTTTGTGTCTTGAGGTTTGGGGGGATGTTCTCTTGTGGATTTGGGGAAACAATAGCTTTTGGTTTCAAAATTTGAAGACACTGGAGATTGTCACAGAGCTTACATCCTCATCAGCGTATGGTTGTAGAAGAGAAAAGCTGCCATTCGGCATGTAGCGGTAGGTTGTCACCTGCAAGATGAAGAGAAGGAACTTGTCGACACGACCACACTAAAAGTACCATCTTTTCATCATAAACTAGCCATTAAAAGAACTTTTCTAATCAAGTACCATTTGATCCCAAGAATTCCTTCCTCCATGACATTTTGGTATATATATAAAGAGAAACTAGAGACCTCAAATTCCAACCAAACAATCAAGCAAAGCCCCCAACTTCTAATCAAATTTCAAAACCAAATGCTGTTGTTTCCCCAAATCCACAAGAGAACATCCCCCCAAACCTCAAGACCCAAAAAGGATAGCACGAAGAGCAAGCAATGTAACGCTTACGTGGTTGCCACTGACAGTGGCGAAGACGTCGTCGTAGCGGGCGTTCAAGAAGTTGAAGCAGATGGCGTAGATCGGTCGCTTCCCCTCGGTGTGCTTGCTGGACAACTTGTACTCCCGCTTCCAACTCGACGTCAGCGACCACTCCGCCGCCTCGCACCCCAGCCCCTGCCCTGGGCCCAGCTTCGCCATGCTCACGGTCAGCGGAGGGGGATAAAGCTCCTCCTCCTCCTCTCTCTCTCCTCCCGGACGACGGCATAGGCTTGGCGTCGGCAGCAGCGTCGCGCTGTGACTTTCGGTGAGTCTCAGGTTCAAGTGTCGTCCCGGTATCTGACATGTGTATCTTTTTTACTCCACCATCCAAACTCATGAGGGTGATCTGGCCCATATAGTGCTATGAAAAGAGGCCCATGTAATACTAATTAGACGCAACTAGCTTTCAAAACCCTAAGCTTTTATTTATAAATCGGATACATATACCACAATCGCTTTTACAACTCCGCCCGCCGCCTCTACATCCTCCGTTCCTAACTATCACCTCCTTCCTCATTCTCCTCTTCGTTTCTTACATCGCTGCTATCCCCACCTTAGCGCCTCCTCCCATCTCAGCTGGTAGAGGAATCCCATTGCCTACATCGCCATTTAGCCAACCTGCCACTCTTGATCCACCACAATCTCCGTTTTAGATTTGCCACCTCCGCTTCTTGGTTGGCATTGCTGCCTATAGATCTGACATTTTACCACAATTCTTTCAAATCTATCGTCGTTTGTCAAAGGTACGCCTCCTGCCGCCTCTGTCGTCTTATCAATCACATCCATAATCCTACATGTCTTTATCAACCATGGGTCCCATAGGTGGTTGCACTACCACCACATCACGGCCAACAACCAGCCAACATCAAGTCGTCCATCGACCACCTGAGATCTACGGTCATAAGTTCCATTAACCCCAGATGGGGTCCAATCGCAAGGAACATAAATCACATCTAAAGAAGTAAGTGGTACTCCCAAATAATCTTTACTCTAAACTTTTCTTTAAAGCAAATCTGTACTCCAAACTCTAAACCATAAATTCATGTCAAGGAATTCGAACAAATCCTGTGTTAACAACAATAACTCATTTGAATCTCAATCCATTTGTAGCATATGGTTCTATAACACAAGAGTTTTAATTTGCATGATTTTTTAAAAGTAAATCTTTATTCTAAACTCTAAGCCATAAATTTAGGTCAGTTAATTTGAGAAATCCTGTGATAACATAAATTAACTACACTCCATAAAGATGAAGATTTGAATCGAAATCCAGCTGTAGCATGTGGTTGGCAGCAGAAGAGTTTTAATTTGCGGGGTTTTTCTTTTCTTTTCTGAAAGCATATATTTACACCAGAATCTAAACCAGAAATTCAGGTCAATGAATTCGAGCAAATCTCTTTGATACCAACAATAGCTCAATTCCATAAAAACTGCATATTTGAATCTAAATCTAGCTATAGCCTAATAACTATATAGGATTTGCTATTTCTAAGTCGCACGATTTTTTTTAAAGTTTAAGTTAATTTTTTGTGACTATTGAATTTGTGTAGAGATTGATGTGCCATATGATTGGATGTTGATCCAATAGATAAAAAATATGACCTGTGCTTAAAAAAATCATTCACCTTACAAATAGACAATCCCCAACTCAATTCTATTAATAATGCAGATTTGAATCTAAATCCAGTTATAGTAACCTACAGGTGCACAATTAAGTTATTCTATTGATACATATAAACTATAAATTCAGGTCAATGAATTCGAGCAAATCTCTTTGATACCAACAATAACTCATTTCCATAAAAACTGCATATTTGAATCTAAATCCAGTTGTAGCCTAATAACTCAATTCTATCAATAATGCAGATTTTAATCTAAATCCTGTTGTACTGACCTACAGGTGCACAATTAAGTGATTCTATTGATAGAGAAAAGTTTTAATTTGAAGTGTGAAAAGCCCCCTTCCAATTTGGTTTCCAAAAATATTTTGAAATTGATCCTCTATATAATCTGCACGCCACTCTGAACTCGGAAGCGCGACGACGCCTGAACCCGAGACGTGCCGGAAGTCACAGCGCGACGCTGCTACCGGCGCCAAGTCCAGGTCGTCGTCCGAGAGGAGAGAAGAGGAGGAGGGGAAAGAGGAGAAGAAGGAGGAGGAGGAGGAGCCGTATCCACCTCCGCTGACTGTGAGCATGGCGAAGCTGGGCCCTGGGCAGGGGCTGGGGTGCGAGGCGGCGGAGGGGTCGCTGACGCCGAGCCGGAAGCGGGAGTACAAGTTGTCCAGCAAGCACACCGAGGGGAAGCGCCCGCTCTACGCCATCTGCTTCAACTTCTTGGACGCTCGCTACTACGACGTCTTCGCCACCGTCGGCGGCAACCGCGTAAGCGTTACATTGCTTGCTCTTCGTGCTATCCTTTTTGGGTCTTGAGGTTTGGGGGATGTTCTCTTGTGGATTTGGGGAAACAACAGCTTTTGGTTTTGAAAAAATGTCATAGAAGAAGGAATTGTTGGGATCAGATAGTACTTGATTAGAAAAGTTCTTTTAATGGCTAGTTTATGATGAAAAGATGGTACTTTTAGTGTGCTCGTGTCAACAAGTTGCTTCTCTTGATCTTGCAGGTGACAACCTACCGCTGCATGCCGGATGGCAGCTTTTCTCTTCTGCAACCATACGTTGATGAGGATGTAAGCTCTTACAATCTCCAATGTCTTCAGTTTCTTATGTAAAATCGATGGTGTAACTTCTCTAATGCTGGTGAGGTCCGCATTGTATCTCAGAAGGATGAGTCATTCTACACTCTGAGCTGGGCTTGCGATCTTGATGGCACGCCGCTGTTAGTGGCTGCGGGAAGCAATGGGATCATTCGGGTCATCAATTGTGCCACCGAGAAGTTATTTAAGGTCCAATAGTGAAATACTATGTTAATGTTACAAACTTGAATGAAGTTTCATTTGCGTCAATCTATCTCTCTCTCTCTCTCTCTCTCTCTCTCGCATCAATCCGTGCTTTTTTTTAGAATACACATCAATCCATACTTTAGATGCTTATTTGATACCCTTTCTATAAATAGTCGCTTGTGTGATAAATGGTGGTTTATCTATGTTTTGCATTGCAGAAGGTCATTTGGAATTTTCCATGATTAGGAAATGATGTGTTTGTTCTATATTGTATCGTTAATATGTGTAGCATAGTGAAAACATGTGGTACTAGTGGATTTATTCTTGTGAGATAGTCATGAAATTGGTCATATCAATGAATTATTATCCTAAACTAAGGATTTGGGATGTGGACTTGTGGAGTGAGCGTCTTATTTCTGTTTACAAAATTGTGCAGAGTTTTGTTGGCCATGGTGATTCCATAAACGAGATAAGAACTCAAGCATTGAAGCCTTCGCTCATCATCTCTGCAAGCAAGGTTGGCATATAACCTGGTCTAACGTTGGATCTATCTATATTTTATTATTTTCCTGATGAAGTTTCATACGGCATTGTATAGGATGAATCTGTTAGGCTGTGGAATGTCCACACAGGGATCTGCATTTTGATTTTTGCTGGAGGAGGAGGTCACCGAAATGAAGTACTGAGTGTTGTAAGTTGCTTGTGCCTCCTGGTGTGACATTATTTTGGAATATTACTCACTTGAAACTGCCCTGAAGATACCTCTCTTCCAGCTTCTGTTGTTACCTTTTGTTATTGAGCAGACCAAAATTTAATTAATTGCATCAGGAATAAAATAGGACCTTGGCACCACAAGGACTACTATTTCGTTTATACTTCCATTACATTAGGAATAAAAATATTGAATAATTATATTTTGGATGCAGGACTTCCACCCATCTGATATCTACCGTATTGCAAGTTGCGGCATGGACAACACTGTGAAAATCTGGTCAATGAAAGGTTAGCAAACCATTTCAGTGTAGTTTCCTATTTACATTTGCCTTCTTCATATTACTGATACAGTTTGTCAATGTTGTCACAGAATTTTGGCCTTATGTTGAGAAATCATTTACATGGACTGACCTTCCATCAAAGTTTCCAACAAAATATGTCCAATTTCCGGTATATTAAGCATCTATTGATCATCTTTGAACTCATTCTTTTGCAAATGATTTGTGTTTGTTAACCCTCATGGCATTGTACCAATTTACCAATCTTGTTCTCTCCTTCCAGCTGATGATTGCTGTAGTACACTCTAACTATGTTGATTGTACTAGGTGGCTTGGTGACTTCATCCTGTCAAAGGTGAACTTTCTTACTCTTTAAAAGGATATGGATTGGTACGGTATAGTTCTTAAAATTAGTACATACTACACATTGTTAGTGCAAAATACTAAACTCTGGAACTTAATTGCTATAGCCCTATAATAATATTGTACAGTGTACAATCTTTTCGGTCATTAGATTACTGTTACAACCTCATTTTCCAATGCTAATCTGGTTACTTCCTGAAGGATGAGTACATCTGATTTGTGCTAACTCGAATTTGCAGAGTGTTGACAATGAAATTGTGCTGTGGGAGCCAAAAACAAAAGAACAAAGTCCCGGGGAGGTGATATAATTTAACTTCTCTAGAATTATAGACCTTAACACATTATACTTGTTTACTGTACTAAACTATTTTCAGTTTATGTTACTTTATTTAAATGTCTTCCTCTCGAGTAATATGATTCTGCTTTTAATATGTAGGGTAGCATTGATATTCTTCAGAAGTACCCTGTGCCAGAGTGTGACATCTGGTTTATCAAGTTCTCATGTGATTTTCACTTCAATCAATTGGCAATAGGTAATATCTTTCCTATCTAATATTGACGCTGTTTTCTGATGAATTATTCTGAAGTTTACTTTTTATGTTATTGTCGTTACTTTATAAACTCCACAAGTTGCTGAAGATGTACTTGCATGTCAAGATGGTCATACTTATACAAGTGGGAAAAAAAAGATATTTGTAGAAAAAATTGCTATGCAATAATACTCATTCCTCAATTTATGTTGTGAAAAATGAACTGATCTATATACACTTGATTTGATTTAGATGATTTTTACAAAGTGGAATTCTTGAGGATAATCGCTCCCTTCTTTAAACAGGCAACCGTGAAGGTAAAGTATATGTCTGGGAAGTACAGTCCAGCCCACCTGTTCTAATTGCTCGGTAAGTTTCATTGCAAGAACTTCAGTTATTCTCATCCGCTGCATATGGTGGTGTGCACGGTACTAACTCTTATGCTTCTGCATGTGAACACTGTCATGATTTCCAGGCTAAGTAATCAGCAATGCAAATCACCAGTAAGGCAGACTGCAGTGTCGTTTGATGGAAGGTACTTCCATACACACTGTTCGTCATGATTAAGTGCTTATTGTAGCATTTATTTATACTTTATTCTGATGGAGATAGATTCTTCTGTGCCTTATGTACATGAATCATTTTTTATTTTTATCTTGTTTTGGTCTTGGATGCATAAAAATGTGACATCCTTCTTTTTTCCGTCTTCAGCTCAATCCTTGCCTGCTGCGAGGATGGCAGCATATGGCGCTGGGATGAAGTGGACCATCCAAGCGTGAAAAATTGAAGCAAGCGAAACCACCGTGCCACCTGTGGCAATGCCAGCCCTTATGGTTGGGCAAAGCTGCAATCTGGTTGTGTTGATGTCAGAAGGGTTCATGAACTAAATAATACAAGATAGGATGTTGGTTCGATTATGTACTGAATGTTTAACTTAGGATGTTGGCTCCATTATGTACTGTGCTGGAATTAAACTTATTTTTACTTGTTACTCTGAAATCATCATCTGTCTGTTCTGCATCCTCGTTAATTCTCTTAGCATCAGTGAAGCCTGCCTGCCTGCCTGCCTGAATTTGAACTGAACCTGCTGCTGCCTTGCTGGTTTTGGTAGTAGTAAATATCAAGATGGAACACCTTTTGGAAAGGAAAAAAGATCAGGAGAAATCCACAATCCTGATGCTTGAAGGAAAGCATGTCATTAATTTGTCTGTGTTGGCTTGCTTGCTGTGCCATCTGCAGACAGCTCAAAGTCGGTGCATATTTATTATTGTGTTTCCTAAACCTGGTGCCGTTTCATCCTTATTATATATGTCTCTGAACCTGAAGCCACCGCATCATTTCATTTGTGAGCTTTGGAGTTTGAGGACTGGACAGTTAAGTGGGCATGACTCTGTAATCATCTGTCCATCCATAGGATCGTGACAGTGCAGAGATGCTGCCGCTGCTGCCTGTTGGCAGTGGAAGCGGTGGTCCTTGAATAATCCTTGATCCTATGCAGGCCTGAGGAGCTGAAGCTAGTGTTTGACTACTTGTTGGGGAGCCTGACGAAGCATATAGCGGTGGAGAAGAGGACGACGGGGATGTCGACGGGTGGTGATGCGGTTGTCGTGGTCGTGCGCTAGCTGTCCGCGTGCCACGGGCCACATGTGCCGCGGAAGCTGAAAACGAGTTTTAGGGTTTAAATGATATCGTGTGAAATAACAAATTTAACTTTTTTTTTTTTTAAAAAAAAATCAAATCTAAAAATAGCACAGTAATCAAATCAAATCTAAAAATAGCACATCTCAATTTCAGAAAACAAGCAAGGGAGAAAATGAGAGGAAAAGAAAAAGGGAAGAAAAAGAAGGCATGAATACACATGATGCCAAGTGCCGTCGAGTCACGTGGTGTTTGTGATTACATACATGAGAAGAAGAAGTAGAAGTAGAAGAAGAAAGAAAGAAAGAAAGAAAGAAAGAAAGAAGATGAAGTGAACGAGGTTAAGCAAGTGTGAACGTGGATGCATGCGTTTTTTTTTTTTTTGCGGGTGGGGCGCACAAGCTAAGTAAAGCAATGCCTAACGTGTACCAAAGCACCCTTTACTGTTTTGACTGACCAAAGTCAGGCAGAGTTGATACTAGCACACGTTAGAATCACAGGACTAGTTTCCATTCTTTGACCTGGACTAGATTCCATTCTTTGACCTGGACTAGTTTCTTTGACCTGGACTAGTTTCCATTCTTTGACCTCCTCTGCCTTTTGATTCTTGGAGGAAAGCCGTGGAGAATAACATAGGTGCTATACTATATTTAACATACAAATATTTAGTAGAACCGTAGATTTTTTAAAAATAATATTGTTTTTTTAAAAGAGTTAAAATAAATAAATAAATAGTCAATTTTTTTTAAACAAAAATGGGCTACTATCGCCGTTTATAATAACAAAATATCCCTATTGTAATTACAATTTTTTTGAATATTTATTTATGTAATTATTTATTAAAAATAATATTATTAAAAAAATTCTAGAGCCATAGACCTGTAGCGTAAACAACCGCTAACAAAATATCAAAGTTTTTGGCTGTATTGGCACTTTTTCGTCCATATTTACAAGAATGTCAGTCATCGTGTGGAAATTACAGAAATGATATCTCCACCGCACGGCCACCGCGCAAAATTGATATGTCGGCGACACGTTAGGGGTACCGCACGACCACCTTGCGGTGTCGCCAAGACCACACGACCACCATGCGGTGCTCCCCCAATTCCATCTAGTTTATTAATTTATTCCTAATTCGCCTCCACCCCAACCATGTTAAATTATTCCTAATTAATTAATTAGCCATCGTGGTCTCTGCATGCATTCATGCATGCAAGAGAGAAGTGTCCCTTTTCCAACGAAAAAACATGTCACCTCCTCCCGTCACCTCCTATCACCTCCATCCGTGCCCTGTCTGATCGTTGTCTCCTGCATGTGCATCCATAAATGCATGCGAGAGAGAAATGCTCGCCCCGCAGGTGCTATAAATAGCGAGTGACAGCGATTAAGTTTTGTTGTCTCGAATGCTTTCTCTCTCTCTCGGTTCTCTGTCGATTTTATTTTTGGAGACGTTTTAGCGTTATTAACTGCTGTCGTTTGTAGCCATATTAGTAGGTAATTTTTCTCCGTCTTAAAATTCTTTATTAACTGTGTTGTTAGTAAATCAGTCGTAGTATTATTTTCGTACTTAATTAGTTGTCATTTTCGAGGTGTACTTATTTTAGTCATTGTGAAATTTTTTTAATTAAATTAATGTTACGTAATTAATTAGTTATAATTCCTTAGTGCCAATTAAATCAATTAGATGTTAATTAGTTACCAAATAATTAGTCATAATTAATTAGTTTTACTGAATTAATTAGTTATAAACAATTAGTTCAAATTAAGTCTTAATTAACTAGCCATCATTACTTAGTGCAAATTAATTAGTCGCAAGAGTTTCAACAATCTGCTGGGCAAGCTCGTAGTTCACAACAACATCTGTATGCTTACCTAAATACAAGCTCGTAGTTCTAACACGTCACATCAACATCTATATGCTTACCTAAATACAAGCTCCTAATAATTGGTTGGGCTGAATAACAGAACAATTTAAAAAAATAAAGGTAATATCAAGTGTCTTACATATTATTTTGCTACAGAAATGAGTTTTAGCCCTAATTAATTTAGTCATGTTTAAATAGTTGTATTTAATTTTGTACTAGTAAATTAGTATACATTAATTTGTAGTGTTCATTTGGTTGTAATTTTGAATTTGCAGTATTTTATCATCATTATCAATCTTCTCACTAATATTTCATCTATTCCATGTGTTGCACACAACATCTCAATTTTCGAGCTTTAAAAACCTTTTGAAAAGTTAGTAGTTGGAAAATTCGCCCAAGAGGTTTATTTGAATTTTAATTTAAAGCTTAACATGGACTTTTAGTATCAAAATAATTTAATATAACTAATTTCAAGATCAACAATTATCAAAACTATTTTATTTGGGTTATATAGGCTTGGATATATTTTCTAGAATTTTCTAGAATTTTTTTGAGTTTATTTGCTATTTGCTATTTTCTATTTGCAATTTGTTTTTTCTGTATTTTATAAAAAGGAAAATCTATTTAAAATCTTAGAAACAATGTTTGGGCCAAAATCCATCTCCCCAGCCCATTCCTATTCCTTCCCAGCCCATCTTCCCGCGCCAGCACGCTTGTCGCGCGCTGCGTTGTCGTCACTGACACGTGGGGCCCACCTGTCAGGTCGTCGTCATCCTCTAGCCTCCGCCTTCCTCGCACAGCCTCGCGCACGATCGCCACTGCTGCCTTTTGTGAGCTTCGTCCAACAATGGAGCAAATGGCCCGCAAATTCCACATTGATTTCGCCAATTAAATCCCTGATCTCTCCACAACGAACTTAGACTCTTACCTTCTCCCAATCACGTTTAATTTTGTTTGATTTCCCTTATCCCTTTTTCAGTTCTGAATAGGACTCAGCCGCCAATACGCCTCCCTGGACTCGCCCTCACCCTATAAAAGTGACCCCTAGGACCGCCTCCTCGCCCTGATACCGAAACCCCAAGTCCCTTCACCTCTAGAACCCTAGCGGTGCCGCAATTTTGAGTTCTAGGGTTTCGGCTGAAGCTTTTTGTTTTTTGAATTGCACCACCTTTGTTGCCGCCTCATCGACACGGTCCGCACCGTCGAGTTCGTCGTCTCGAGCCCTACCTCCTGCACCCTACCTCGTTGCCAGTATCTCACCGAAACCGAATCCTGACAACGCCTGTACCTCACCGCCGCCTAAACCTCGCCCCCGATCACCACCATCATCCTCAAGCCCCAGTAAGCATTCTCGACCGGCCGGTACCACTCATCGCTGGCCAGGAGCCGCCGTGCGCCGCTGTCGCCGGAGCCCGAAAGTTCGACAGATGATGATGTCACCGTATGACGTGGCATCTTGGTCAGCATCCACCTCAGTGGTCACATCGGCGCATGTGCATGCATGGCAGCCCATGTGTCGTCCACGTATGCGCGTGTGTGTCACAGATCCAAACCCTAGATTCAAAATCCTGAATAGATCTAGTTCACCTTGAACCAAGTCATTGACTCGTGGGTCCCACATGTCAGTTGAGTATTCCATGAACCAGTGAACCCGTAGACTCATGAACCCTTTGTGTGCACTCGGTCCATGGACCGCGGGCCCACCTATCAGCCTCTGTTACCTTTTTCCTAGGATTTATTTTAATTTCAAAATAGTATGCTAACTTCAGCAGATGTCATTTCTGGGATTTAGAACTTCCAGAGGCCATATCTTATTCATCCGAACTCTGATTGGGCCCATTCAAATATCTAAATTCATCTAAATTTGAGATCTATTTTTTTAGATTTTTATTTAATTTTTGGAGTTTGTTTTACTCTTTTTTTTATTTACTTCGTTTGCGAGTATACGTTGATACTTCGGGAAATTTCGAGGAAGAAGGAGTTCACCAAGACCAAGAACAGTACCAATATCTCTTCCAAGGCAAGTTGTACCTTTGATCATATTGAACCCAGTTTTCAAAATTACTTTGATTCAAAGTACTGCATTATACTTTAAGTATTTATTTAAATGCTTTGGGATTAGCTAATCATCCTAATTATTTATATCCACCTTTCTTATTGTAATGCCATGATCTTTTGTCACTGTAGCTTGGTCAAATATTAGTTGGTATTATCATAGCACCAATGTGGGTTGGTTATATACGAGTAGCTTGCTTAGCCATGCAACGAGTCAATCATTATCATCTAAGTTGCAATTATAAACTTGACTAAGTGATTATGGAACTTCATAATAAAACTGTGTGTGCTATGTGTTATTACTCGTTGATGGCATGTGTTGCACTTAACCAACAGGGGGGAAAAATATTTAGAATGAGGTAAGTGGTGGATACTATATGACATGGTCTAGCTCAGTGCGTGGGAATTTAAAAAGAATGATTATTTAGTTAAAAATTGGAAGTCTTGCCTTGGTCAATTAAGGACTTAACTTTGTGCGCCATTGAACTGAGCCACAGTTGTACGACCACATGCCATTGGAAGTCTTGCCTTGGCCACGGAGTCTCGAAATTGACTACTCAGGTAATAAGTTAGGCTCTGTGCCAGGGTAGAGCTGTGTTTCTATCTCCGTGGTGACTCATATCGCGGGAAGGTTCACCGCTTCTGTCGGACCCGAATTTTCTAATCTCGAATTCTCTGTGAAAATACTGTGCTATTCCCTGGATCAGTAGATAGTACTCATAGGCACATTGCTGAATCATTTCATACATGGTGTGAAATTAAACCATACTATTCATTATTTTAACACATCAGTGTTTACATAAACCACATCGGGTCAGGTTTTATAATAAGGGCCAAACAGGCCAAACTGATTACATTACAAAAGTAGTGGATGGATAACGGAAGCAAAAGGGTGAGAGCACATCTTTCCACAGGCAAGTGACTGGGGAAACCCATGTGCGTCCGATATTAACCAAGGACTTGGATAATATTGGATGCACGCAATCACCAACGGAATCAGCTAGACTGAGGCGATATCTAAACTAAAAGAACTAAACTACTCCTCATTATCTCCTGGGCCTCCAACATCTGGATCCTCGTAGTAGTCGTAATCTCCAGGATTTCATGCTTATGAGGGTTTTGGGGGAAAGAGCGAGGATGAACACAACTTCCGTGCTCGTGAGCCAACACACAAAATGCAATAATATACATGCAAGGCTTAACAATGATGGCTTAGATTCTTTTATTTGCTAAAGTAATATTTTTAAATATCATAATTACAAATTCCTATCACTTAGCATTTTAACCAAATTGTATTTTATTAAAGAGAGTAATTGTTCAATAATTATTTCATGTAGTAGTGCGGGATGTTTACCACCACGACTAGCATAGCTGGCAACTTCACCCTTCCATGGTGTCCCATTCAAGCTGGATCGTATCCACTACTTGCACCACCTTACTCGGCTACCGATGAGATGATTTTCAGGGTCCAATAAATTTACTAAGCCAAGTTGCACTTTGCAGATTTGTGGTTGTACTTATTTTACATGGGAGGTCATGACAAGTTTAAGTCCATAGGGGTTACCTGGGCGGTTCATTCCATACCATCCACAACCAACATTCCTTAGGCTACATTAGTACCCACCATCATAGCATCCGTCCAGATAGTAACAACAAGTCATTAGGGTTTTTTAGAGCAAAATAAATTAACTCAACCATCTCAACCATTTACCTACAATGACCGCCCAAAACCACTTTCATGTTTAAAGGATGATGATTAGGATATTTAATATCCTGGTACTTAAGCAAGACTAGCATGTCGCGTAAGTACAACCTAAACTAGTATTTACCACATAGCTACTAGGGTGACATGGAATAATGGATTCAATTATCAAAAGATGGTATTATAATTAATTAATCATTAAATGGGTATTTAACTGCCTTAAGCTTTAACATATATTTGATTAAAGAATTAAAGCATGTAATTTTGCTTATTTAGATGAATATAATTTACATAAAATAGAGGCTCAAAATGATTAAAGTGTCGACTCACCTAGATTTTAGGTAAGAGTCTTGACAATCTTATGCTTGATCGAAATGGAGATCTCCCGCGTCTTCGAATCAAATTGTGGATATCATGGGGATATGCTCCAGATCTTAGAATGATGTGATAATTAGCAATGGCATTTACGGTTTGTCGTTTCATGTTTTTTTTTGGCAAAGATATAGTACTGTCAAGTCTCAACCGGTCTGACCGGCCAGGGCGATGGTCAGACCGGTACCCAAATCGGTCCGACCGGCCATAAGCGGCGGTCGGACCGGCCAACGTCATAAAGTGTTGGATTGAGCTGGGCCAAAAATAGAGGTAGCAGGCAACAGAGGGGATTCTATTGCACTTGGTCTCATAATTTTTGGAGTCTCCAGTCAAAAGTTCTATTGGTTTGAAATTTCCAGTAGGTTTCGGTTTTCAGAGGTTGAAAATCGGCTAAGTCATTACTGGCGGTTTGACCGGCTAGGGTGGGCGGTCAGACTGGCCCTAGGGGCGGTCTGACCGGTTTTCACTTGGTTCGTCGCCCGTCGTGGCGGCGATTTTCGGTTGTTATGTCAAAGTCATGAGTTTCAGGGCATATATGTTGCATGATGCATGTTTTGACTAACATAGGTCAAGTTGTGAAGAACTTATTCCCAAATTCGGTTTACTTGTCTATTGTTGTGCAGGTTGCTTGGTGGTAAACGACGAGGATGATCGGGACTAGGCTTGGAGAGCTGAGGTCCAGAACGATCGACGATGCCGGGTGAGGTCAATGTACTCAAGCGTGGTGCAAGACGGACAAGGATGACCTGTCGGCTAATCCGAGGCGCAAGATGGTGTAAGGTGTAGCTAATTGGGTCAATGGGTGTTAAAGACAGCGCATTAAAATGCATGTGTATGTGTCCCGTTTGTTTTGGGCCTTAACGGGAGTCCAATAGAGTCAAACTTCTAGAAGGTCTAAGCCTCCACTATAAATAGGAGAGGGAGGTGGCTGCACCTCCTCTTCGTCTCTTTTACAATTTTCGTAAACCCTAATTTTCACAGGGAGAGTTTTTGTGGAGGCTAGAGTTCTTGATAGTTTGATGTGATTTTCGTGCTCTTGGATTGAGTATAGTCCTCCATTGATGGAGAGGCTGTAAGCCCATATCATATCAATCAATCAAAGGAAAGTTTGATCAATATTTTATCTCATTGCGTTCTTTCTCTCTCTTTGATGATTTTGGGTCTTTCTTTAATCCGTGAGTTTTCGCTTGGTTTCTTCACGTGATCTAGCTTGTTGTGATGTGTGAGAATCTATCTAGGATCATCTTGATCATCAATCACCCACGAGCAAGAGTTTTGACCCGGTTTTGCACCTTTGTCATCTCAAACGGAAAATGAACGCAATTCACCCACGAATTATCACAATATTCTATTGGGATAGCTTCCTGACATCATAGAGAAGGTGTGTTTCAAGTTTCATCGAGTTTGGAGTTGTAGATCAAAAGTTACATCTATTTGCAACTTCGTTCATCGGGCTGTCTGTACTGTTCAGGAGCTCGACGGTCAGACCGCCGTGTCCCACCGGTCAGATCGGCAATACCAGTGTCAGACCGCCATCTACCAAGCGGTCAGACCGGCCAGCAGATTGTTTCGCTTTAATATATGTTGATTTTGTATTATTACTTAGGGGTTTAAATTAGATTCAATATTAGTCTTCCGTTGTACTGATATACTGATCTTCATAGCTTCTATAGCTACTGGAGTAAAGTTTTATTAAATCAATTATTTGTAAAAAGTGAGCGTGCTCCTATTCACCCCCCCTCTAGTCGCCTTTTCGGTCGAACACATATTCGGACGAACGTACCGAAAATGGCACAAACATGCAAAGAGAGCAAATAAATACTAAAGGAATGAAATGAACTCCAAATAAAACAAGACCAGTGCCATTAGCAAGATCTTGAATTTATAAAAATTTAGAAATAAATTTCATAATTTTTGGAGTGACGGCGAGGGAGAACGGAGCTTCCAAAGTTCGGATCGGAATTAAACCCTAAAAGAAATACCAGAAAAGGGGGAGAGAGAAAAGAGTCGACAGTGGGGCCCACTATGCAGTCTTAGGTGCACAGAAAAACACGCATGGACGTGGCCCACAGCGCGCGCACGAGGCATGTGGGCCGGACAGCGGTCGAGACCGCTTGACAGTCAAAAGAGGTGGTTAAAGCCAATGACAGGTGGGGCCACAGAGCAAATCAACCCAATCCCCTTTCTATTTCACTCGGTCACCGAGAGAGGGGAGCAGGGGGAGGCTCGGGTGGCTCAAGAGTGGTGGCGGCGTCAGCGGGGCTGCGGGCACACCAGTGAAATGGGTTCCCCGAGGACGGGGACCCGGTGGGCGGAGGTGGCGGCGTTGAAGAGGGGCGGGTGTGGCGGTGGCATGGCAAAAGGTGGTGGCGGGCGCATGGGTGTGGAGAAGCGCGGTGGTCCCATCGGTGGGGCAGCTTGGAGTGGACGGTGGCATGCTCATTGGTGGCGCCTGGAGGTGGGGAAGCCAGAGGTGGAGCCGGGGTGGCTCGGGGGCTGCTGTGGTAGCGGGGCGGCGGTGGCCAAGGCAGAGGAGAAAGGGCTGGCGGCGTTGGAGCATCTCGGCGGTGGGGACTAAGAAGGGAAGTGGGGGTGGCTTCCTCGGCACCGGGGGCACATGGTGACGGGGGTTGGCCGGGCGAGGTGCTCACCGGAGCGACAAATCGCATGCAAGGCGGCTCGGCCGAGAAGAAGAGCTCGTGCGTTTCTTTGGTGGCTTACCAGTGACGAAGGGAGCGAGGCAGGGAGGGCCATGAGGATGTAGGGGCTCTTATAGCTGAGGAGAAGAGGGAAGGAGCCGTTGAGGCTCGATGGTGCCTGGTCCTGAGGCATGGCGGCATGGGCGAGATGGCAGGAGCGGCGGGTGCGCTCTCCAAGGCGACTTAGGAGGACGGGGTAGTTGGGAGCGCAGGGCGCATGTGCATGATGAGGGCGTGGGCGCGCTCGGCGCTAGTGTCATGGGCGGCAGAGCAAGAGCAGGCATGGGCGAACTGAGTGGCGACAGGACAAGACGCAGTGGTGGCACCGGAGTTCACAGGAGTAGGTACACAGCAGCGACTTTGGTGGCCCGGGTGACGCGGCGCTCACGCAGTCTCGAGGTGCAGCGAGGACAGGGACGCACGAAGGCGGCAGGGGCGCTTGACTGGGCGCACGGGCGTGCCAGGGGGAGAAGAAGGGGAAGGGAGCTGGGCCAAGTGGGCTGGGAGGAGAAAATGGGCTGTCCAAAAAGGAAGAAGGGAGGTGGGTCGGGGCCCAAGGGAGGTCATGGGCTGAGCCCAAGAAAAGAGGAGGGGCAAAAATGGGAAGAGCCCAAATTCGATAATTGCGAAGAGGTTTGAAACACAAACCCGAGCTTAGCTAGAAGCTAGAATATTTGAGAAAATATGCTAATTTGAATTAAGGTTTGAAAACCGAAAACCAAATGGTAATCACTATTCACTATTTTTGAAAACAGGATGTTACAGCTTCCCTGTCCAACGGTGTGTGATGGACTAATTTCCTGTGTGGACGTTAGTACTGTCAGTAAAACACACCGGGAGTGTCAATGCTTGAGATAAAGTTTCTGAAATGTTTTTTATGATTAGTACTAGCTACATTGATTGTATCATGTGGGTAAAGTGTACAACCATCTATTGAATAGCCGTGTTCGGGGTCATGGATATGCTCGGGGATTTCACACGAGGGTTAGATTTTCATAAAACAAATGGGATGGAGGTTGTGTGATCTAAGTCATATGGCTATGTGAATAATTTGATTAGACTTTGTGTCTTTTGTGAAAACAACTGTTAAATTATTACTGTTTATTTGGTTTTAAGTTGTGTTTTCAATCTATTATTTGTATTCAATTGCAAATATTGTATTTCTGCAAAATAACCACAGAAGTCATTCATTTGGAATAAGCCATTATTTATAAATTGTATTCTGTGGTATAACTTGCGAGTACAGTTGTGTACTCATGCTTGCTATAATCAATCAACGGAAGTGGAGGAGTCTTCGCCTTCCTTCGAGGAGTTCTACGAAGGTGTTGATCGTTAGATCTTGATCCCAGTCGGTTGCTTGTGGCGAATTAATGGGATCCCGCTGGAGTTTATTTGTTCCGCTGCTTATTTAATTATTGTTAACCATGCGAGACTTAATAAATGTAAACTCAATCATAAGGTCAAAACCCTTATTTGTTATTCAAATTAATTGTTTATGCTATTATTCATCTTGTGTGGATAGATATTCATCTATGTTGACACTGTGTGCACTAGTATGATCCTGAACTAGTGTATTAAACACAGATGGTCTAGAATTGCATTTTTGGGTCCCGACATTGCAAGTCATGTCCCTACCAGAGTTTCTGGAACCCTTCTACGATGAGGACCACCGGTACAAGTTGTAAATCGCTGGTGATGCGGATGGTCCTCTGCCCCTGTTACTTCGGTCGGGGAGGAATTATTGGGAGCTGGACGCTCACTAAGTCCCAATCCTCTGGGACACGGGCTTGTTACCCTTTGCGAGGCTGCTCTCCGTCGGACGCCGATTCACCCTAGACGCCAGTCTGCTGTCGGCATTTGTCGACAGGTAAAGGTCCGAGACAAACACCTTCCATTTTAGATGGGGTGAGATGATGGTTACTCTGCAGGATGTCTCGTTCTTGACCGGTCTCCCGATCCGGGATGAGGCACTTGTTCCATGTCGTCCGTCGGTGGACTGGAAGGCCAAGCTGTAGCATCGGTTCGGCCTAGCTATCCCGGAATGTGCACGTGGCACCCCGGACTTGGCTGAGGTATTTCAGTCAATGCCCATAGGATGCACCTGACGAGGTTGTTAGGACACACCTCATTACTTACCTTTTTCAGCTCTTTGGTTGGGTACTGTTTCCAACCACACAGGGCGATTGGTGCTACCCTAACTTCATCCTCGTCACCGAGTCTTTTGTTGACGCGGAGGCTGGGCCAGTGCCTCAGTATAGCTAGGGATCAGCCGTCCTTTGTGCCACATACCGGGGGCTATGTGACGCTTCGCGATGAGGCACTGGTGCTTCCCCCAACCTTACCGTTTGCTACATGTTCCTGCAGTTGTGGAATTGGGAGCACTTCCCTATTGGGCGGCCAACCTTCGAGAGAGTGGTGCACCCGTACGCCGAGTCAAACGACCAGATATACGGGCCCACTATGGGCTTACGGTGGACTACTGCTTGTCTACGCTTGGTCAAGGACAGACTGGTGAGGTGCTACCCATTGTACCACATTGAGTTCGAGTTGTTGTGCGACAACGACATCATCTGGGCTCCATGGACTCTAGAAGTACAGATGGTAGCACCACACGGGCTATCTCTGCAATTCACCCAGGACGCCAGGTTATGGGCAATGACCTGGAATTTTTGTGTTCACACATATGGTGGAGGCTTACGCACCACAGCGCTTAATGCGCCAGTTTGCTTTGTACCAGGTCGTGCCCCCTTCGAATGATAAGGTTATGTAGCGAGCCGTATACCTGTGCGTCAAACTTCATCCGAATAATGTTTTCACTTCTTATATCTTCTTTTCTAACATCAATCCTTCCAAAAATACAGGTAATCGAGGGCCAGCTGGGGGAGTAAGGACTGGCAAGTAGTCCAGCACTAGTGGACTACAGCATGGACGGAGATGGCACACTTGGAGGTCTTGTAAGAGCAGCGTTTGTACGAAGTTCGAACATACGATGAATACCTAGAGTGGTACGTGCATTACACACCAGACTCACCCTTCCTCCACCGGAGCGCCCGAGCAGCTGACGCACCACGAGAGCCTCTACCACTTGTTCGATTGTCACAGCGCTTCACGGCATAATGATATCGTAAGACACTTACAACCTCTGGTAATTTCACTGATGATATTTGTACTCTTCGTTACTAAACCTGTTATGTATGTCACTTTACTTAGAGCAGGCGCATCACATCACAAGTGCATCGGAGACCGCCATCCACAGCCCAGACACAACACCAGGGCATCTAAAAAGTTTGAAGTACATCTTCACGGAGTTGAAAAATATAATAAAGAACTTGAGTTATGATCGTTCGACGGACGACGTCCTGCGCATCGGGCACCAACTGGAGGGACTGTGTTCACCCGCGAGATCATCACGGCTTAGCTAGTCTGGCCGACATCGTAGCGCTACCTGTCGGTTATCCGTTGGGGGTAAGTTATGTACAAATCCATGTTCTGTTTTTTGGTTATGTCTTGTGTTCTGCTAACACCATGTCGTTCTCCTGCCGCAGGTCCGTCAGGATGCATCACTTCTACCGTTTGCATTCGGTGCACATACTAGCGCTCCTCCTTGGTCATCTGCATTAAACATACGGGAGGTACGAGATTCTCAGTTTATGTACATAGTGTTTATTTTGACTAACAGCATCGTTCCATCTTGCGGCCTTCAGTTGACCGTAGGGGTGATATCCAGTTCACGTCCACTAATGATGAGGATAGGGGCCTCCCAGCTCCTACCATGGAGCAGTACACGGTGCCAAGTTTTGGACCATGGAAACCAGGGTTTGAAGCGTACGTAGGGCAGTGCTTCTCCGGGTTCGCTGGCACACCATACGTTCAAGGCTATAGGTCCTCCGGGTTCATTGGCATACCGGCCATCCAAGGGCAGAGCTCATCCGCACAACCAGAGTTGCAGACATCGTACCTTGGGGCGGACAAATCGGGAGTGGAATTATGCAGTCCGTCGTTCATGAATTCATTGCAGGTGGCCCATAGTTCGGCATGTCTCAACAGGATGATATGGACGCTTACCAAACTCAGCTTCCTTCGACTCAGCTTACTGGTGCACCTCCGTCCACTCAACATACTCAATGGTCTTCGTACCCCTTCCGATCCAACACGTGCTCTCCGGACCGGCTGACGTATCCCACGAGACATGCTCGACGCAAAACATCCAGGCGCACGCAGACACAGTCATAGCGTGCAGAGAGTAGTGGTTCAGACAAGTGAGCCATATTGTTTTCTGTGTTATGCGATTCTGTTTTGGTACATTTGTATTCATATTTTGTTTTGCTATATTTGTATGCATATTTTGTATATTATGTGTGTACTGCTGCGTCATATTGTATATCAACATTTTCAATGGAGTTGTAATATAGTTTTTTTTTCATAGATGAAATTGACAACATTTCGGAATGGTTACAAGTATTTCATGTGTACAGTTCGATTACAAGTATTACATGATACACGCACGGGTTTGTAGCATTCGGGATGAAGAAGGATGCAAACTAGTGTGATAGAGAATTTTGACTAGAAATTATGCATTGCCCTAAAGAATTCAAAACCCCCTCCCAAAACCCTGCGCCTGTGGAGTTCAAGTAATACTATATTGAACCACAGACTGGCTAAGCTTTTCCATGAACCAACTGAGCGAAATATTTGGCATGAAACCCTAATTTTTGAAACCCTAATTCTGTTAGATATGATTAAGCCTATTCGGTCAGGAGTACTTTGTGTGGGAATTTATGAAACCTTAATTTTCGAAACCTAAAATACAAATTTTGGAGAGCTAAATCCTTAATTTTTAAGATAATTTTAGAACACATATAAAATTATATAAACATCGTACAATCTAATCCACTGTGTAAGGAGCATTCAAAATAAAATTTATAATTTTTGGAGCTCATTTTCTATATTAAAAAATTTCTACAAACATTCTAATTAAATTAAACTACGAGAAAAATTCAAAACAAATAAAATTATATAAAAAAATTACACAAGTAAGCACACTATGTCGGGAGGCTCTAAAAAAATTATAATTTTTTTTAGTATACTTGTTATATTTGAAAATTCCTACAAACAAGAGAATCCGCAGGCCGTTGTGCGGGGGCACCTCCGTGCGGCAGCCACTCCACGGCACGGTGGCCATGCAGCAGATACTCTACCGCGACGACGGTCGTGCGGTAGAGGTAATGTGTCGGCTTGTTGGTGACGACCACGCGATAATTGTGCATTAAAAACACTATTTCTGTAAATACTACGCACCGTGTGAAATTTCTGTAAATATGGTCGCAAATTGTACCAATACGGCCAATTCTCGAAATATCATCGAGTGACCCGATGCGACGTAATCCGTTGACAGCACTGGTTTTGTGGTTTTAAAGGTTTTACAAATAAGCGGGAGGCCCTCCCAAAATTGATTTTAATTCAACTTCGTTTCAGACGGTTGGTTTCCCGGTTTCCACTTTGTCGGACTCCACCCCAACCCAACCGCACCACGCTAAAACCCGCCTCCGCCTCGCCGGCGTCCATGGCGACGCCGTCGCACCCGCACCTCCCTCTCCGCCCGCTCCTCCTCATCCTCCCGCTCCTCTCCCTTCTCCTCCTCCTCCACCTCCACCGCCCCGCTCCTCCTGCACCCCTGATTCCCCCTCCCCTCCGAACAACCACCACCACCACACAGCGCGCGAAGGCGATGCCACGCGTCGAGGCCGATTCCTCCTCCTCGACGCCGCCGCCGCCGCCGCCGCCGCCGCTGTCCCACGTGGTTTTTGGCGTCGCTTCCTCCCGCCGCACGCTGCCGCTGCGCCTCCCGCTCCTCCGCCTCTGGCTCCGGCCACCCGCCTGCGCCTTCCTCTTCCTCGACGCGCCGCCCCCCGCCACCGCCTCCCTCCCGGCGAATATCCACATCCGCGTCTCCCGCGACGCCTCCCGCTTCCCGTACTCCCACCCGCGCGGCCTCCCCTCTGCCGTCCGCGTCGCGCGCATCGCCAGGGAGCTCCTCCTCGAGCTCCAGCACCCTTCCCGCGACCCGCACCCGCGCTGGCTTGTGCTCGGCGACGACGACACCGCCTTCGTCCTCCCCAACCTCCTCCACACCCTCTCCAAGTACGACTGGCGCGAGCCGTGGTACCTCGGCGCGCGCTCCGAGTCCGCGGCGCAGAACGCCTGGCACGGTTTCGCCATGGCCTACGGCGGCGGCGGCATCGCAGTCAGCTGGCCGCTCGCCACGCGCCTCGCCCGCGTGATCGACACCTGCCTCCTCAGGTACCCGCACGTCTACGGCAGCGACGCCAGGATCTACGCCTGCCTCGCCGAGCTCGGCGTCGAGCTCACCCACGAGCCCGGATTCCACCAGGTGCACCTTCTTCTTCTTCTCAAAGCTTCCTTCCTATCGTATATTTCTCATGCCTCTCCATCTCATGTGTTACTGTGCTATTGCCCATTGGAATGTTTGGGTGGATTGCTGCGAAATCGACTAGTGTTTATTTTTAAACACAATTTGGTACACTTGAATTGGGAGCAGAGGTGGCCAAATGGCCAAGGTCGTAACCTAAGCATGGCACGGTGGTTCATAGGTTCGGATTGCGTTGAGATTTGTGAGGGTAACTTGTGGACGGTGTTAAATTTTTCATTATAGAAGAAAACTGTTGGGTGAGAGGTTAGAGTTGAACTTGCGATTCGTTGCCTGGCCGGTACAAGTAGGAATTATACTGCCAACGGTAGCAAATCTTAAGCTGCCAGTGTCCAAAATATCTTTGGATGCCACGGGACATTTTCCTGTGAATTCTAATCTGCGTAAGTCCATAACATGCGGAAACTTCCTCGGCAAAAGCTTATCCATTAGAATGCTCCCAAGAAACTCAGAACCACACCAGTCACCACGCCAGTCAATCCTCTAGAATACTCTTCATAAATGTACAACCAGAACCACACCAGTCACCACGGCATTCAATCCTCTGGAATACTCTTCATAAATGTACAACCAGAACCACACCAGGGTGATGGTTACTGGCTAACCGGTGCAACCTCTTAGTGGCGATGCTGAATCAATACAAAATATGTCACTGCCTGAAGGGGTTGACTGAGACAGCAAATTAGAAAGTTGCATACCTTACGGACGCCCCCTAGATGACCGAGGCTCTGCAGCGTACCCTCCGGGCCGCCACGAAGGCGTCACTGTAACATCCGTGCACTGGATTTAGTTATCCTTGCTGGTACATCTACAGACTCTGACGTGATGGCATGGCACTTGAGAGTGTGGGTGCTTTGGTCCACATTGGAGTTCTAGGCCCATGGTGCCATACGTCCCTTTGAGATAAGTTAAAGCTTTCGGCATTGCTATCTTGATGCTGTCGAATAGCACTGTTGCTGGAATAAACGGTACTGCGGGCTGTAGTCTGTACAAAGTTGACATGGCTGCAGTAGCCATTTCCTTTTTGCTCCATTGACTTGCGTTGCTTAATAATTTGCAGGACCTATATATGCTATCTAAAGTCTTGCTTACTTCATATAATTTGCAGCCTCTCAAATCTAGAAGATGGCTGCTTCTTTAAAAACTCTTTAATCTCTATGACATGGAACTAGCTTGTAGCTTTACTTGTATTTATGCACCCAAAAAAATAAAATAAAAAATGAAGCATGATTCTGAACTTACGTGCCCTGTTGCATTTATTATGGCCAGATCGACCTTCGTGGGGATATATCTGGACTCCTAAGAGCGCATCCACTGACTCCTTTAGTTTCGCTGCACCACCTTGATCACGTCTATCCTCTTTACCCTGGTATGGATCGTGCAACGTCAGTGGAGCGTTTCTTCAGAGCTGCTAATGCTGATCCGGCAAGGATCCTTCAACAAACAGTGTGCTATGACCATTCAAGAGCACTTACTGTTTCAGTAGCGTGGGGCTATTCAGTTCAGGTGTTCAAAGGCAATGTACTGCTTCCTGACCTCCTTGCTGTGCAGAAAACATTTGTACCATGGAAAAGGGGTCGCAATGTCACAGATGTCTTCATGTTTAACACCAAGCATTATCCAAGGAACGAGTGTAAAAGAGCCGCTCTTTTCTTCCTGGAAAGTATTTCTTCGGGTGAAGGCAAGACCGAAAGCAATTACAGCAGGCAGCTACCTGGAAAATGCTTACCTGACTTGACTCCGTTGAGGAATCTTGGTCAAATAAAAGTGACATCGGAACCACTACATCTGGTTCCTGGGAAGGTATGGCTAGGCTGATTGTCCACATCAATGGTGGCTTAAATTGCACTGTTACACTGGTAAGAATGTCTTTTGCTGTTGCGCTTTTTTTTCAGGCTTTAAGACGACATTGCTGTGACATCGTACCACCTTCATCTGAAATGACCATGAATATTATCATCAGGAAATGCAAAGATGATGAATTGATCGCGATGCATTCGTAGTCATTCTTGAATCACATGCAACGGTGTTATGAAATGACACACTACCTTTTTTATTCAGATGATGCATCAGCATTTGGGAAGCACCAAACCAAATGAAAAATTGGTCAACATGATCGTGTAACAAACATATGGTGACAGTGAGGGATGAAGTACACATATTTATACATACATGTTGAAGATCATATTCAGTAGGAAGCATAGATGATTCAATATCAGTAGAAGCGCACCCATACATAATTTTACATGACACAACATTTCGGGCAGTGGCTTGAATATACCTATATAGAATGCACATGTCCATTTTCTCATAAGGTAATGGACATGTTAGATCCTAGATGTCATGGCTGATTGCCGCTGAAAGATTGTCGTTGTGATGACAGGAGGGAACCAAACGAAGACCCCATAATATGCTAGTAGGAGCAAAAAGAACCCATAACACTCTTAACTGTCCTAGTGTTCTACAGCAGTGAGGGCGCATTTTTACCAGAAAAGGAAATCCATGAACCAAATGACCAAAATACAGAAAAGGCGACTAGAGGGGGGGTGAATAGGAGCACGCTCACTTTTTCAACCACGATTAGATTCAACACAAATTTCACTCCAATAGCTATAGAAGCTATGAAGATCGATATACCAGTACAGCGGAAGACTAGGATTGAATCCAATCAAAACCCCGAAGCAAAACAACCAAAAACAACCGAAACTTAATTTCCTAAGAGTAGGGCGGTCTGACCTCTACTCGGGCGGTCGACCTCTCAAGGGCGGTCCGACCTCTAGCTAGAGCGGTCGACCTCCAGCCGATGAACAGTGAAATCAGCCCGAAAAATGAAGTTGCAAATAGGTCTAACTTTTGATCTACAACTCCAAACTTCATGAAACTTGGAACACACCTTCTCTAGGATGTCGGAACCTATTCCAATCGAAGATCATGGAGATCCATGGAGAAGTTACGACATTTTCAGTTTGAGAGATGGATGGTTCAAAGCAGAGTCAAAGCAGCGTGACCCAAAAACTTGCTCGTGGGTGATTGATGATCAAGATGATCTTAGATGTGTTCCCATGTCACGACAAGCTATATCATGTAAAGAAATCAATCAAAAATATGCGAATCAAAGAAAGACTCAAAATCACCAAATAGAGAGAAGAAGGGCAAAGAGACACATCTTTGATCAAAGCTTTCTTTGGATTGATTGATAGGGTTTGGGTTCTGACCACTCCATCAATGGAGGACAAAGCTCAATCCAAGAGCACAAGATCAAATCAAAACTCTCTAGAACCCTAACCTCCACTAATCCTCTCCCTAAGCCAAAACTAGGGTTTCAATAATGATTAAAGGGTTGAAGGGGTGCAGCCACCTCCTCCTCTATTTATAGTGGAGACTTAGACCTTCTAGAAGATTAACTCAAATGGGCTCCGTTAAGGCCCAACACAAGCGGGTCACACTGCACGTATTTTAAAGCGCCGTCTACAACACCTTTTAACCTAAACCGCTTCTCTTGCGCCGTCTTGCGCGTGGGTAGGCAAAGGTCACCAAGGTGATATTTGGTAAGATTACCAAAATACCCTTCTCGGTCCTTCTCAGAAGACCGAGTCCATCTTCGCAAACGCCGCATGCTCATGCGTGTAGGTTGATCAACGGCTCTCTCCATGCCGGCAAGTCTCTCCCATCCGGCTCCACCGAAACCACCATGGCACTTGCACGACTCCGCTCCGCTTGATCAAACGATCGCCGAAGCGCCGTTCGGTCATCATTATCCGATACTGTGCCATACTTGATTTCATTGACCTCGCGAGATCGCCGTCGATCGTTACGGACCTAAGCTCTCCAAGCCTCGTCCGATCATCCTCGCCGTTGACCGTCGTTGACCACCAAGCAACTTTGCACAACAATAGACAAGCAAATCGAAATCGGAACAAGTTCTTCGCAACTTGACCCACGTTAGTCAAAACATGCATCATGCAACACATATGCATCTGAAACTCATGACTTTGACCTAACCAATGAGCAACGCCGCCACGAAGGCGACATTCGATGTGATCGGTCGAGCCATCCCTCGGGCGGTCGACCGCCGGCCTGCGGTCGGACCGCCGACCAAAGGCGGTCCGGCCGCCGTCAGGACTTAGCCAATTTTCAACCCCGAAAATCCGAAACCTCTGGAAACTTTAAACCAATAGAACTTTTTCTTGGAGACTCCAAAAATTATGGGAGCAAGAACAATGGGATCCCTCACTTGCCTACACCTCTATTTTTGGCCCGACTGTTTGACCACTTTTGTCACGGCCGGTCCGGCCGGCGCACATGGCCGTCCGACCGATTGGGACCGGTCGGACCGCCGTCTATGGCGGTCGGACCGCCTATCGAGAAAATCGAGCAGTCTTTGAAACTTTGTCGAAAACCGTGAAGCGACAAACCGTTAACGCCATTGCCAATTGTCACATCATCCTAAGATCTGGAGCATATCCCCATGATATCCACAATCTCCCCTTGATGAACACATTGGCAATAATCCAAAAATGTAATTTGAAGGTTTGAAAAGTAAAAACTTTCGTTTTCGCACAAAGGCACAACTTGGTCCATAAGCAAGAAAAGCAATGGAAATGACCAAGTGGCATCGAATAGCATAGGCAAGTGAGATAAGGCAAAAGAAAGCATGAAAACTTTGATTTCGGAAAAAGTCACAAATCTCACTTAAGGTCCAAATGAAAGAACAATTGTTCAATTGACCTTTGATCATTGTGAGTAGTAATAAATGCAATTCAAGTTCGAAGAATCAATAAGACAATAAGAATGCAATTCAAGAACTCCCCTCACTATGATCCTCGGTTTGAAAAATTTCAAATTCTCCAACTTTCTCCCTTTGTATAATCTTCTCCCAACATTAAAATATCTTCTCCCCTTTGACAATGGAGTCATCAAGGAATCACGCCTTCCTCTCATCCGGAGATAACAAATGCGAATAAAGAGAAACATAAAGAAGAAGTATGCATGAAGTGCAATGGGTGGCTTAATTTTTGTATTTTTCAATTTTTGATTACAAGAAGCTTTGGAGATTACCCAAAAGAACTAGCTAGCATTTCTAATATTGCACAAACAACATATCAAGCTGTGATTGCTAGCAAGATCATGGTAAGACATATATATCAAAGCTAAGCACCAAGGCTCACAAGTAAAGCAATAGATTTGATCAATTTAAGCAACGCTTCAAATTCAAACAAGTTCATCAACAGGATCCTAAAGTGAAATTGGCCATGTCAAAATGTCAAAGTGAGATCAAAAATCTAACAAAGACCACATTTAAGAGTCAATCAAGTCCGTATTGAATCATTTTGCTCAATCTTTTGTAAACGCCCATTTGTCAATATTTTCTCATTTGCATTGAATATTGAAGTTGACTAATGATCTAACTTAGTGACAAGATCTGGACTAGGAGCCATCCACAAACTCATCCTAAGCTTCGACCGGAAGTTGATTAAAGGTATATCTTAGTAAGGAAGATCTGGACTAGGAGCCATCCACAACCTCTTTCTAAGTTTCTACAGGCGACAAATCTTGAGGTTCATGTCATTTTGACAAGCGATCCCCATGAGATCGTTTGGTTCATCAAACTATCTCCAAGTTCATGTCATTTGACAAGCAGTCTCGTAAGAATAGTTTGGCACAATTTAGGCATAAGACAATCTTGATTTTCATTTGTCACAAGAGCATTTTTAGAATCTCAAGAACACAAAAGCTCAAGTAATGGTCAATTTTAGATCAAAGAGTTAACAAAGCAATTCTGACAAGGCCAATGTCACAAGAGGAGCACTAATTGCGCAACTCGCTAAAACATCCACAAATTGCAATTTCTTAGTTTGAGTTGTTTAAAAAGTTCTAGCTCATATAGCAAAGACTTAGCTACACATGTAAAAGCATGATAATTCTAGCAAGTCAAAGAACTAGACATGGCATTGAGCAAGAATTGAAATACTAAAGCTCCAAAGGGTAGTAGGCAAAGCTTCATCAATTTTAAAAGATAAGCAGAAAATTTTATATTACAATGCATCTTTTTGGATTTTTCAAACCACTTGAAGTATTTTACATATGAATGCAATAAAAAGCCTAAAAACCTAAAAAGTTCAAAAAGATCAACAAGTTCAGAAAAAGAACAATAAAAGATCAAAAGAACAAGGTAAGATCAGAAAAGATCGAACTCCCCCTCAAACCAACCCATAGGGATAAATTACCCCTAACTCACTTCTCAAGGTAGCAAACCTAGTTGGGTCTAAAGGTTTGGTGAGGATATCAGCCAGTTGAGCCTCGGACTCCACGAAGTGTAGCACAATATCACCCTTCTCGACATGGTCTCTAAGGAAGTGATAGCGAATGTCTATGTGCTTGGTCCTAGAGTGTTGCACGGGGTTCTTAGCAATGTTAATAGCAGAAGTGTTATCACGAGAAAGAGGAACACTAGCAAAACTTAACCCGTAGTCCTTAAGAGTGGATACCATCCACAAAATCGACTCTGACAACTAGCGTGACTACATATTGACCTCGTGATGGGTGTGCAGCAGAGGACCGCTTCCTAGAAGACCAAGAAACAAGAGAAGTGCCTAGGAAGTGACAAGTGCCCGAGGTACTCTTCCTATCAAGTCGACGACCCGCAAAATCGAATCGAAAACCCCGAATGGATAACGAAGAAGAACAGAGTACCAAATGCCATACTAGAGGTAGAGTGTAAATACACGAATATGCGCTTAATCGCTTGGCGATGGGAAGTTCTCGAGGCGCTGAAACCTCGCCTGAGGCGGTGTGAAGTGGATGTCGGTCTTGATGCGTCAGTGCGAAGGAGCCGATCATGTTTGCGGTACTCGCGTTGATCCACGGCTTCTCCTTCCTCATCTGGATCCAGCGATCGAAGTCGCCATGGGAGTGGCGATCGACTGCGATCACCATGTCGAGCGTTTGGCGGATCCTTAGTATACTTCGTCGATGGATGAAGATCCTTCCTTACATTGCTTGATTTGAAGCCCAGAAAGTAATTGAGCTCTCCCATCATGCTCATCTCAAATTCCTGGACATAGTCTCGGAAAAGCTAGAAACAAGAGCATGAGAAGAACCACCAAAGATAATATCATCAACGTAAATCGAGCAAGTAAGAAATCATTGCCACGCCTAAGAATGAACAAGGTCTTGTCTACCTTACCCATCTCAAAATCATTCTTAAGCAAGAAGGTCTTAAGTCTATCATACCGAGCTCTAGGGGCTTGTTTAAGACCATACAAGGCTTTGGATAGCTTGAAGACATGATGTGGGTTCTTGGGATTCTCAAAGCACAGGGTTGCCTAACATAAACCTCCTCCTCTATAAAACCATTGAAAGGCACTCTTAACATCCATCGATATAATCTAAAGCCCTTAGAGGCGACAAATGCAAGAAGAATGCGAATAGCTTCTAGTCTAGCAACAGGAGCAAAGGTCTCATCAAAATCTAACCCCTCAACTGGCTAAAACCACGAGCTACTAACCTAGCCTTGTTTCTAACCACAGAACCATCCTCATTTTGTTTGTTTTGAAGACCAGTGGGTTCCTATAACATTATGACCACTAGGAGGTTCTACTAGGTTCCAAACCATATTCCTCTCAAAATTCTCTAACTCCTCATGCATGGCATTGACCCAACTCGAATCGGATAAAGCATGTGATATATCGCGGGGTTCAAAAGAAGCTACAAAAGCGAGAATGAGAATAGAGGTTTGGATCATGATACAGGCGAGTGACTCGTTCATGGATATTACCTATCATCGATCGGCGGATCTTGCTTTTGAATGTGAAGTGGCGCGCGGAGAAGAAAGTACCTCTTCGACCTCATGAGTCTGCGATGATGAAGATCGCAGTGCCTCAACCCGAAGGCGAAGTAGTCACGGCGGGTTCTTGTGCGAGAATAGGAATGTCAACAAAGCGGTGGAAGAGTATCATCGAGTCCATCATCATCTTCCTCTACAAATATACTCTCTGTCACTGTGTATCACACGAAATATCGATCTAGCTCGGGGCTAGTCTCATCAAAAGTGACATTGCATGTCTCTGAACGAGTTAGTTTGACATTAAAACTCGAAACCCCTTGAATGAGCGGGATAACCCGAAATAAACCATCAAAAGTTCTTGACTCAAAATTATCTAGATTTCTGTCTTGAGAATAAAACACTTGGATCCAAAGACTCGAAAGTGCGAGACAGAGGGTTTTCTACAAAAACGAAGCTCATAAGGAGTCTTGCCCAAAGACGGTCTCAAAAGACACGATTTGCAATATGGCAAGCGGTAGAAATAGCTTGACCCAAAACCTCCTCAGTGCTATACTCATCTAGCATTGTCCTAGCCATCTCAACTAGAGTCTGTTCTTCCTTTCCACAACGCCATTTTGTTGAGGGCGTGTGGGAGGAGAACGATGCTCAATTCCTCGGCACAAAGGAAGCAAAGATGTATTCTTGAACTCCGTGCCATTGTCCTTTGCGGATCGCTCTCAAGGCACTTGGAAGTTCAGAAGCCAAACGAAGAACAAGATCATGATAATGATCAAAAGCTTCATCCTTCGAAGTGAGAAAGAACACCCAAGTGTATCTAGAAAAATCATCGACTATGACAAGAATGTACCATTTTCCACCAATCGGCCAGAACCTAAGCGAGACCAACGGTATCCATATGAAGCAACCTGTCCGGTCAGTCGGTCATGACCATAGTCAGCGATGGGTGTGGCGGCAACTTGCTTGCCATGCCTACGAGGCGCACATCTGACATCCTTGACGGCTTTGAGTTTAGGCAAACCTCTCATGAGCTCAAGGTTGCTAACTCGCGTCGATGATCAAAACCAATGTGCCCCAAACGCGGTGCCAAAGCGAACTTCGAAGAAGAAGATGAAATTAAGCACTTGAGAGAACCGGCAAGAGATTCGAAAAATCGGCTCAAAGATCCTAGCAACTCTAGTAATCCCAAAAACAAGCTCACCAGCTGAATCAAGCACCCGACAAGCATTTTTCTTAAATCTAGTCTCATAGCCATCATCAAGAAGTTGAGAGACAGAAAGCAAATTAAACCTTAGCTTGTCCACAAGGGCGGCGTCCTTGAGGATGAACTTGTCGTTCACCTGATCGATCCGTTCCTTCAATCCGCGCTTGCCTATCATCTCCAAAGGTGATGAATTCATCACCGTCGACCGCGTGAAGGAGGTGAACCATCTTGAGTCTCGGTCATGTGGCGTGAGCAGTGGTCGGCGAACCACGTGTCCTTCCTCTTTCGCGGTAATCCCGAAAATCAAGGCACGGAAGAACAATGTGTCTCAATCATCAGGTTAGTTAAACAAGACTTGGGAACCCGATCTTGAGACACATGTCTGCAGTAGTATGCAAAGCGAAGTGCTATCCTTGATTAAGTTTGAAGTTACATTATGAGCAATGGTTACTTTAACATAAGAGTTATCTGACTAGGAACATGATGATGAGCATGTGACACAAATCCTAAACCAGTTTCCTCTTTTCTACATTACCATGTCTCATAAAAGCTCTAGGTTGATTGAGTGAAATTCTAGCAAAATTTTTCTTATCATTTTCAACCTCATGTGAGAACTCAACCAAATGTCCATTCTTCTTGCAATAGGTGCAATGGTACTTGATACCACCGGAGAAGCACCCTTTACTTAATGAAGTTTGGGCAAAACCATGATTTAAAAGTAGTTTTTGCGGGTTGGGTTTTAAATTCAACTAACCCATTTTCCAAGACTTGAGTTACTTGGGGCTTAGAATTATCTTGGACGAGTTGTATCCTAATCCTTGCTTCTTATAAGGAGTCTTAGATTTGTCTAGAATCATGTTTAATTGTTTCTTACCTTTAGAAAATTTTCTAAGGTATCCTTAAGATAAGCATTTTCTTTTTCAAGATTAACACATGACTCACAAGTTTTGCCTTTAATAGCTCTAGCATATTTTCCTTATATAAAGCAATTTCAAGTTTAAGAGCGGGACATGAAGCACATGTAGAAGACTCAATCTTGTTCTTAAGCTTGGCATATTTAGCTCTAATCGCTTCTAAAATATCTTTAACTTCATGTTCGCGTTCAATGCAAAAGAGCAAAGGCTAGGATCAACGGCACCAGGGAGCAACCAACTTGTCGGAATCTAAGCATTTTCACAAGGAGCAGATTTAACTTCAACTAACTCACCCTAGCATTTTCAAGTTGTTGCAAAGCAATATCATGAGCGATTGCGGTTTAGCAAATTCGAGTGTAGAGAATGGCGGAAGAACATTCATCGATTCAAGAGTCTTAGTATTTGCAAGTTCTAAAGTCAAATTATCTACTTGAGACTCTAAGTCCTTGTTCCTAGCCATGATATACTCTAACGCCTTATCTGGCTCATGAGTTGCTCAAAGATAGTTTCGCATCTATCGAAAGGACATCATAGGAGAGAGGTACCTCATCGTCGTCGGCGTCGTCAGTCGGCCATGAAGCAAACGCAGGTGAAGTCCTTGGCCTTCCCTTCTTCTTGTCTTGAGGATCTCCTCCTCCTTGTCATCCTCGCTCCCGAGTCCACGTCGCAAGGATTGTTCCCCAAAGCGGCAAGAACCCGTGAGTGCCTTTGTGAGCTTAGCGACATCAAATCTTGATTTGTTCCATTGAGGCTTCTTCAAAGTGGCTTTCCTTCCTTGTGGTTGCTCTTTCCTTTCAACTTGGGGCGGTTGCGGATGTGGTCGCTCACCACACTCATAGCAAGTCACGGACCTCCTCTCTTTTGTTTCTCATATTGTTATAGGCCCGTGTGGCTTTTCCGACTATGAGGGCTAACTCGGCCTCGGAAGACTCTCAAACTCCTCTTCATGGATTGCGAGATAAACCACAGCGAAAATCCGTAAGAAGACTCGGAAGACCCATCGAAGCTCTCTTGGCGGAGTGCGCTACCAAGGCCATATTTTCCTTCTTGGGATGATCAATCCTCTTGATCTCATGAGTCTTAAGCTTGCTATAGAGCGGCTCCAAAGTCGATCGAGAGGTTGGCGTTCTCCACAATGGCGGTAGCCTTTATCTCCCACTCCTTGGTGTTGATTGCGGCCAAGAGGTGGGTGGCATTTCGGTGAGAATATTCAATTCCAACGACCTTCATCGATTAATCACTTTGTTGAAGCGATGAAAATGTCATCGATGCTCTCTCGAGATGCATCTCGAATTTGTTATATTCACGTTTATAGATCGTCTCAGCGTACTTTCTTGATTTGGGACGAACCTCATGGTAGGTTTCGAGGTGTTCCAAATCTCGTGCGCATCTCAAGATTGCAAATTCGATCATACTCCTGTCTACCAAGCCCACCATACAAGAGGTTCTTTGCCTTATTGTTGTTAGCCAAGAGAAATTTGAAGCCGTAACAACAACTTCAGAAGAAACAGCGGGGCTCGAACAACCTCCCATATAGCTTGTCCTTCGCTCTCAAGGAAGACTCGCATGCGATTCTTCCAATAGGCATAATCGTGCCCATCGAAGATATGCGGCTTGGTGGAGTACTTATCCATCGCCAAGTTCGGTGGCCGGTTAAGATCAAGATTGAACTAACAGGCTCGATACCACTTGTTGGACCGAAAAGGCGACTAGAGGGGGTGAATAGAACACGCTCACTTTTTCAACCACGATTAGATTCAACACAAATTTCACTCCAATAGCTATAGAAGCTATGAAGATCGATATACCAATCTGTGGAAGACTAGGATTGAATCCAATCAAAACCCAAAGCAAAACAACCAAAAACAACGAAACTTAATTTCCTAAGAGTAGGCGGTCGACCTCTACTCGGGCGGTCGACCTCTCCAAGGCGGTCCGACCTCTAGCTAGGCGGTCGACCTCCAGTAGATGAACAGTGAAATCGGCCCGAAAAATAAAGTTGCAAATAGGTCTAACTTTTGATCTACAACTCCAAACTTCATGAAACTTGGAACACACCTTCTCTAGGATGTCAGGAACCTATTCCAATCGAAGATCATGGAGATCCATGGAGAAGTTACGACATTTTCAGTTTGAGAGATGGATGGTTCAAAGCAGAGTCAAAGCAGCGTGACCCAAAAACTTGCTCGTGGGTGATTGATGATCAAGATGATCTTAGATGTGTTCCCACATGTCACGACAAGCTATATCATGTAAAGAAATCAATCAAAAATATGCGAATCAAAGAAAGACTCAAAATCACCAAATAGAGAGAAGAAGGGCAAAGAGACACATCTTTGATCAAAGCTTTCTTTGGATTGATTGATAGGGTTTGGGTTTACTGACCACTCCATCAATGGAGGACAAAGCTCAATCCAAGAGCACAAGATCAAATCAAAACTCTCTAGAACCCTAACCTCCACTAATCCTCTCCTAAGCCAAAACTAGGGTTTCAATAATGATTAAAGGGTTGAAGGGTGCAAACACCTCCTCCTCTATTTATAGTGGAGACTTAGACCTTCTAGAAGATTAACTCAAATGGGCTCCGTTAAGGCCCAACACAAGCGGGTCACACACGCACGTATTTTAAAGCGCCGTCTACAACACCTTTTAACCTAAACCGCTTCTCTTGCGCCGTCTTGCGCTGGGTAGGCAAAAGGTCACCAAGGTGATATTTGGTAAGATTACCAAAATACCCTTCTCGGTCCTTCTCAGAAGACCGAGTCCATCTTCCTAAAAACACAACACTTTGCTATATCTTGCTTGATGTCTTCGCTTGTCCGTTCTATGCTGCACTCGTGTTCTCTCTCGCCCTTCCGCCCTTCCATGACCCTCCTTAAATAGTTGATGAAGCGGTGGCGATTATCCCATGAAGAGACATCCGTTGGGAGCGACGCACCTAGTCGGGAAGAGACGGCGCTTTGCGGCCCACTAATCGTAAGGCGGTTGAAAACGCTCAATCGCTCGCGATTAATGATTTAGGAGACGTTAAATCATTAGCCGTAATAGTGTTGTATTATGTGGAACATGAAACACGTGGTTCATTCATCACATAGCGAGTGGCGTGGTCGGAGACTTGACCTAAACGCCTGTTCATAGCTTTACGAGCACTCACCTGGTCGTGGACTAGGCTTGGAACTTTGTCCGACCAGGATATTCATTATATAACTTCTGTAATACCTACGATCAGTTAGATCGGTGGTCTTAGAAGTTACGACCACGAAGACGTATGGTCTTTATCATATATTAAGATAATATATGAATATTTTAATCCTCAACAAACGTCATCACAGACGGTTACGTGAGCCGTCTGATTTTATGGGTCAGTAACGATATGAGGTCATCACAGACTGTTTTTGAACCGTCTGTAAAAAAACTATCACAGGATAATTACTTATCACAGACGGTTCTTGTTCAGAACCGTATGTGATAATCTATTTCACATCGATTTTGAGCTAAACCAATTAATTGCTGGACAGTAGTTTTCATATGCAACCTTTAGCAAGACAACTAAAATCCAATTAAAATTCTGATAGCAAACACATTGTAGGAGAGACCTATCTAGCAAAAGGGAAACCAAAAGGTTTCACAACGTCCCATTCGAATGGGAAAAAAATTACAAAGTTAAACTAGTTAGAAACCATATGTGCCTCCAAGATCCTGAAGAACTCATCGACTTCTTGGATTGGTCTTGTGAGCTCCTCTATGTACCTCACTAGCATATCACAAACTGTTCTTGCCTGTCGTTCGAATTCGACTCAAGCTCGTCGGCAAGGAAAAGAAGAGATGACCGAAAACCTCCGACGACGCTCCGACCTTAGGTAACACAAAATTAAGATTATTTTTTTACAGATAATAAATCACAAAAGGTACAAATAAAATAAGAAGCATCAAACAACCAACAAATTATGTATATTTTGGAGATATATGTGTACCTTCTGGCAGTCTATCTCCTGCGGCAAACATGGAGCTCCTGCGCGTCGCTCCTGCTCCTTGTCGTCGGCTGCGTCTTCTCGCCGGGAATCGAGGGCGGTCACCGGAGTTCAGCGTGGGGAGGGGAGAGGGAGAGACTGATGGAAGACAAGGCGGTGGTTGATATAATATATAAGGACAACGCCAAAACATTTCTCCTTCCGTGCAAGTGTTCAAACATTTCAGCGAATCACAGACGGTTTCAAACAAAAATTGTCTGTGATGAGCTAGTATCACACACAGTTCATATTAAAACTGTATGTGATAAGTATCTCTCGATTTTACCTGACTCTGTGACTTGAAATGCCTAATCCTGTGATTTTACCATGGCTTGAAATGCCCAACTATCTGATTTTTAACATAGCTTGAAATCACTAATACTCTGATTTTACCATCACTAACTCGATGATTTTACCATGACCACTTAAAATCACTAAATCTATGATTTTAACATGGCTTGAAATCACAAACTCTCTTATTTTACCGACGCCTTTTCAACTCCAAAAATCACGCTGACATCATAGATCATATCACCATAATTGAAGCAAGCACCAAGGATCATTGAATAATAGTTCTAAGCAGGGCGTAATATATATATATATATATATATATATATATATATATATATACTCTTTAACGGGATTTGCAGCACCTGCATCACGGTAGAAAGGTATATAAAAAAAGAAAGTGATAGTAGACCTCTAAATAGGTAGGAGCCTTTATGTTGTGGCTAGCTAGTGGGTAACGAGGGGTACAGCCAATCAACCGGTCAATCCATCGGTAGATTACCCAAAAATTAGCACACTACAATCTAAAAAAAAAAAAAAGTACCGGCCATTTTGGGATGATTTCTATCAGCCCTTTTCCAGTTGTCCACGAATAATTGGTTACCCCCTTCTTCTTCTTTTTTGTTGTTGCAGCAAGTCATCCACCAGAACTGACAAATTAATTTCCTCACAGCAAGTTATGCTTTTTGTATGATCATGGAGGAATCCCATAGCTTCCTAGTACAGACAGAGACAGGAGAGGAGAGGAGAGGAGAGGAGAGGTGAAGCAGTGCATACTGAGTGGAGGCATCACGATTTTTTCTCTCCCAGCAATACGCGGCCATGAGTGCGGCTGCTTTTGCCGGGCAAGGTGGCTTCCAATCACAGGGCTACTGAAAACAGCATCCATACATATATATTCGAAATGAGAAAGAGCATATTTCATTATTTTTTTTAAATTCGATTATTTACCTAGCAAATCCTCACATATTTGATAACTTTCCCTGTGTAACTTGAGTGTACATTGACATCATAAGCTTGTACATTTCATACACGCATACAGACATGCTCAGTGGAAGAAAGGACTTGCACAGGTTTTTTTTTTTTTCTGGAGAGGGTGCACTAGGTTTTTTTTTTAAAAAAAAAATTGAGGACGCACTAGAATTACTGTGCTGCAAGTTTGGCCACTTTACTGTAGCTCATAGCTAAAGTATCCATGTAGTCTCAGGCCCTTGTAATTTTTATTGGGCTAGGCTAGGCATTTTAGCCATTGTAATAGTGGGCTACCACGAGGCCTGGTCCAACTTGATAGGCGGTTTTCATTTATGCAGGGCCAGCCCGGCCTCATGGAGGCCCAGCCCTGATGCCTGATTTTCTGTGTAGAGCCAGGCCCAACCAGAGTGACCCAGGGAGCGCTTGCTCTGTTCAGGTTGTCTGGATTGCGCGGTCTCTGGACGGTAGGAGTCGAACTTTGATCATCGCTGGAGACATTACGCTTGCTTGGACTACCAACACACAACGCTGTCACACACAGGGCTTAGCGTTGACTGTGACATATACAGACATGCTCCAACAAATTTGGCACCCAACATACGCGAACTTTTGCCGCTCCAATCAACAGATTTAGCTACCGATCGATCGATCGACGTCTCCATCGCCAGTTGAGCTCTCCCTTTCCAACAATCTAGTACGTACCGCTGAGGTGGCCCGGGCGAGCCTGGACTTAAATTTCGATCCGAAAGTTCGAGGAAATACAATTAAAATAAAAAAGTATTTTTTATTATTAAAATGAATTAAATATTAATTTTTATTTCAAAAAAGAATAGAAATAGTATTTTTAATGGAAAATGCATTTTTCAGATTGGGTTTGATCGGGCTCGAGCTTGCTCGTTCAAGAACGGGCTTTTCAGGCTCAGTCTGAAGCCCCAGCCAGGCCCGGCATTTGAACAGGTCTAGTGCCCCCTCACTCCCAAAAATTGTCGCACTAATTAATCACCCTATATATTTAGGCACACAAAAGTAGTGCGAGCTGCCATAAGTATGAAAGAAATTTGGGGCATCCATTTTACAGGTGCCTGAAAATTGGTGAAATCATGGTCACTTTTTTCACTGTTGGATCAAGATTCTGTGACTCACATATCTCCTTCCTCGCCTATATAACCTACCCACATACTAACATTAACCCTAACTCACTCCACCCCAATGTAAGGTCGAGGACGCCGACTAGATAGGGTTGAATAGGCTGCCTATTAAATTTTCTTTGGCTAAAACCGAGTTTATATGCGGAAACGTAAATCAAAACGGTCTTACACAATTAAAGTCTAAATCAACTAGTCTTAACTAAGTGCATCAACAACCTAAGTCTATGTCAAAGTTTACAATCCTAAGGTGACAAACAAGCAATTCAATTCTCTGAATGTAAATTGCAAGAATATAAAGTACAAGAATTCAAGCCACAATGACACACGATCTTTTTCACCTGGTGTTCTGAGACTTGTCAGTCTCCCTTAATCCACCTTGAGGTAAGCCCAAATGAATTGGACTAACTCCACGAATTAAGCCAGCACCTCGAATCCACTAGGGTTGCTCTTCCTTCACTCCGGAGATGGTGAGCACCGAGCCATTCACAACACCTAGGTTTTCTCACAACCTTCTTTGAGAAGATCACCGACATAACTCCTCCAAGCCGTCTGAAGACGACAACCTCCAAGAGTAACAAGTTGAAGACGCTCACTTGAACGAATCAAGTGTCGAAGCTCGATTGATACATAATCCACCACCAAGTGCAACACATGCACAAGGATTTGCCTCTCTAAGCCCACTAAGTGCAACACATGCACACAAGAGGAGAGATAGCCTACTCTTAGCTCAAGGAAGATGAAAATAGCACAAGCACTTGCACCCAATAGGCCTCAAGGGGGTATTTAGACCCCACACAAACTAGCTGTATGGAGCAAAATACCGAAAAAATTAGGGGGCCCAGACTGACTGCCAACATATGGCCGGTTAGACGGCCTCCATTGCAACAGCTACAAAACTAGTCGTTACAGGCTCAACCGATCAGACAGCCCACACAGGGACCAATCAGATCACACTTGCCGGTCAGACCACCCATAGGGCCAGTCAGACTGCTCCACAGTGGAGCTCAAACATGGCTAGGTGAAAACCTTCCGGAGAACGTTGACCAAAGGGGTCAGACCGAGGTCCGGCCATACCGCTCCGCCTGTCAGACCACTTAACAATTGGCAGTCAGATCGGCCTCCTAAAATTGCAGAAGAACAGGATGCATGCACTTTAACACATTCGCAAATTTTCGTGCCATGCAAACAAGGAATAAAAGTATGATCCATGACAAGTTTCAAAACATATTTGTCGACTTTAAAATTATGCAAGGGTTAGGAACATGGAATTGAATTATTTACAAAACACATTCGCAAATTAAAGTCATGCTACAAGGACTATGCATGAGCCTCAACTATTTACCACGAAGAGCTAAAGCAAGCATAATAAGCATCAATACATGACACACTTAAGCTACTAGAAAAGACACCTTTTAATAGTACGACAACCTACAGTAGTAATTAGGACTCCAAATCAAACATCGAGGCCGGTAAAATGACCAAGAAACACATCCTTAACCTATGCTAATTATACCTTTTCCTTGTGCATCAGTTTGGAGCTTTTGGTTTGCCCAGCTCATGAAAAATCTCACTTCAATCCCGAGTACCCCCGTCAAAGTGAGGCATTCACTGTTGTATCGGCAAACTTTGTGCCCAATACCTCGGTGAAGGGAACCCCTTCAAGCAAACCTACCCTGTCATGCTCGTACTACTACGGTCTACCAACATGCAAGGCTAGTGTTCGATGACTTAATTAGCTAAGGCCGTCCCTAGGGATGGCAATTGTGCCCGATTACCAGCGTGCCCACGGGCGAATACCCTAATGGAGGCGGGTATGGGCGTCTTTCTTTGCCCACGGGCATGAAAACGGGCACAATTCCTTTCCCATCGGGTAAACAGGCATGG
Source organism: Hsuehochloa calcarea (assembly GCA_036346395.1). Lineage (NCBI taxonomy): Eukaryota > Viridiplantae > Streptophyta > Magnoliopsida > Poales > Poaceae > Hsuehochloa > Hsuehochloa calcarea. Next base: position 12,496,294 of record CM070609.1, read on the forward strand.
GCATGGGTAAGCTCCATTCGTACCTGCTTTGCCCGATTACCCGTAATCTACCCACATGTGTAAGGAACTATATCAATTTGTATTTGTATTTTATTTGTTGAACTTGATTAGTTGTCTTGTCGAACATGATATGTGAATTGTGATGAACTTTATTAGTTGTTGAATGTGTGATGCACCATTGATGTGTGAATTATGATGAATTTGATGTATGCATTGCTCATGGTAACAAGCATGTCTCATGCGATGGGTACCTGAGCGCGATGCATTATTCGCGGGTAAACGGGCATGCCCGCGGGCGACGGGTATGGGCGAGGTTTTTCACCGTTCGTCCTTCGCGGGTATGCCCATGGGGGGAATTTGGGGTTGTGGGTATGAGTAGGGGTGTCAAAAAAGCTCGCGACTCGCGAGCCGGCTCGAGCTTGTTATGAGCCGAGCCGGCCTCGCCGAGCTCGAGCTTTTTCGAGCCGAGCCGAGCCGGCTTCGAGCTCGGTGAAGTTTCGAGCCGAGCTCGAGCCGGCTCGCGAGCCAAATTAGCCGAGTGCAACCCCATATAATCAAGATGATTGGATTTTGAATTGATGATAAATGACTCATATAATCATTTTATTCTACCGAGCTCGAATGAGCTTTTTCGAGCCGGCTCGAGCTTTTTTCGAGCCGAGCCGAGCCTCGGACCGAGCCTGGGCGAGCTTGGCTCGAGCCGGCTCGGCTCGGCTCGTTTCCAGCCCTAGGTATGAGTATAGACGAGCACTACCCGTACCCGCTGCACCCGATTGCCATCCCTAGTCGTCACATACTGGCACATGTGGTTATACGCTTAGGCTTAGTTTGGTTGCGCCGATGTTCGGTCCTTAATTGACCCGGATGAGGATCTCTCCCAATCTACATGCGAAACCCTCTCACATTCATCAGTTCATGATATAATCCACTCGCGTCTCAATCTTGGTTTTTTATTTTCATTTTATACAAAAATAATAGAGGTAACTCCTCTGGACCATTATTTCAAAATCTCCCAAATTTCATATACCATGTTCCATTCATTTCAAAGTTTTATACGACTAGAGCTCAACTAAGCGTTTGTGCGATATTCACACTAGAATTTTCCAAATAGACATTAATTATTGACTAAACCAATACCTAATGGTTACATCAGTAAGGATAACAATATTTCAAGAAGAACCAAGCATTGAATAGGGGTATAACTACCGATATCCCCAAATATAGCAATTTGAAGAAAACATACATGCATGGATAATATATTTTACAAAAATAAGTACAATACTTAAAACAATAGGATCAACATGGTCAAAGGGATGCTTTCCTTGCTCTGGTTGCTTTAAATAAGAGGTTGTAGGATCGTTGTAAATTTCACTCGAACAATCGATGTCTAATCAAAAGAGTGAAAGCAAATTAATTATAGAAAAATAATTTTAGTAGCAAAAAAACCAAATCTATTTTCATAGTCAAATATATCATGATTTTAGATGAATTTATAAAAAAATTTAGAGTTTGTATGCAAAAGTTATCAACAATTAAATTTGCTTTGGTTTTGAAAATACATAAATTATTAAAAGGGTGACGTCGAAAGCGTATTATCTGAGTTTGACATTTTCCAGTAGAGAAAGCATATTCTCCTTTGAGTTCTACTGAGGTTTATGCTTTCCAATAGAGAATGTGTATTTTCCTCTTAACTGAAAGCAACTTTTCTTATTTTTATAATTGTCATTAACTTACATGTGGGGCCATTCGCGAGTGACCCATCTTCTTAATTTCTTAATTTTATTCATAATCCGGTGGCGGTCCCACATGTCATTAACTCATTATCTATTTATTCAAATGATTAATTTCTGATTTGAATTAACCCACTGACAGCTGGGGTCCACATGCCAGCCTCTCGGGTTTAAAAACATGTTTTAAAAACGAGAATAGTGTGTGGTCCCACATGTCGGTGACATATTCTAAAAATATTTTAAATTAGATTTCTATTAACTTTTCTACCGGTCCCACTTGTCATAGACTGAAAACTTATAAGATCTGTTAATTAGTGCAAAACATCTCCTAATCACATGGACCCACTGGCAGAGTGAGAGAGAAGACATGAGCACAGGGCAGCGCAACTGAGAGGGAAGAAGGGCTCGCCGTCAGCGAACAGTGTGACAACAAGGCTCGGGGATGGCGAAAATGGATTCCCCTCTCGATGGCGATCCCACCGGGTGGAGGCCGGAGAGATGGATGGAGGCGGAGATACGCCGCGAGGAGCGGCAGAGTGCCACGGGTCCGAAGTGGTTTTCGCGCTAGGAGCGAATAGGCGGCGAAAGATGGTGCGCAACATCTCTAGGAGGTAACTACGATGCTACATGCAGGGGCTCGGGGACCAATGGTCACTGGAGTGGCGGTGACAGCGCTTCTCGCAGTGGCGCCATGATCGGCTATGGTGGTTCCTAGGCGGTGGCGCCATGATCGGCTATGGTGGTTCCTAGGCTAAACTAGCTACTTGTCCAATCCGATGAGCGCAAAAGCTCTAGGGGACTCCTAGAAGCTCACCAAGGTCCTCGATGGCGTCGGAGGATGGTCAGAGTGGCTTGGTGAAGTTGAACAGCGGTGGCGCAGAGGAGGTTCATGACGACAGCTTACCACAGCAACGGAGAAGCTACAAGGGGTGTTGTGTTAGCCCACTGTCGTGCTAGAGATGGTGTAGATGGAAGGAATCGGTCTAAGACTCACCGGGATTCGAGGAAGAATGAAAATGATGGCGGCGGTCGAGGATGAGGAAGAAGAGGGTGAGGCTCAAATTCACAGCGAATCGGCATGCATTAAGTGAGGAGATTAGTTGATTGGGGAACGGAATACATGACGACGCGATCGGAGGGCCCTGAACCTTCTAGAACGGTGAGGTTGCAGTGGCTTGGATCAGGTGCACGCAATGGAGTCAAGGAAGATGACAATGCGTCGGCCCTACGGAGCTCCCGGGGCTACATCAAGTAGAGAAAGAGAGTAAGTGAGGCACGAGGTGCATGGTGACGTAGGTGGCGAGGGCAAAGAATCTCACCAGAGGCGCCGATGGTGTAGAGCTTGCTCACTAGTGTCGAGAACGACACTCTCGTTCTCTGCGATTCAGGGAGCTAGAAGCTCAGAGAAATCGCGAGATGGAACGAGGGGCGAGCTTGAGAGATGATGACACGCATGGATGCTTAAATAGCCATGAGAAATACGCGAGATGGGCGACAAGAAAATGCGGCTGCGGCGAGAACTCGTGGGCGTGCTTCGGCGTCTCCGCCAGCGCGGGAAAAAGGCGGGGGAGATGCATAGGCGCGGTGATGTACGACATAGGTAGACACAAGGGAGCATTAAGCGCAAAATGGTGGGCGGCGGTCGCAAACCGGAGGCGGAGCAGGTGAGCTCGTAGGCACGCTGGCGGGCGAAGGCGAACGCGAGGTGGACGGAGGGTCCTGATAGGTGGTGCTAGTGCGCCAGTGATCGAGCGAAGGGAGCAGTAGTGCTGGTGAGATGGACGCGAGGGAAATTGGGCGGTGGATTCGGCCCATTGGCGTGCGAGAAATTTAAAATAGTTTTTGAATTTTCCAAAACTGGCCGAATGTTGATCGAATTTTTATACATAGTAAATGAGCTTCAAAATTTATGATTTTTTTGTGGGGGCTTCTAACACCATATAGTTTGTTGTATAATTTTTTAGGTATTTTATCTGTTATGTGGTTTTCTCAAAAATTGTTCAAAGTTGCTATTTTCATATAGTTTCAATATTTGATTTATGCGAACTCAAAAACATGCTCAAAATTATTTTCCCATGCGTAAACATGCTCAAAATTATTATCACCTTTAATTACATTATACTTTCCCAAAATGGGGGTTTTGGGATGTTATAGGTGAACTCGAACCCTAACCCTAATCCGCTCTCCTTCGTCGCCACCGCCGTCGAGCGCCAGAGAGGAGGAAGACGACTTCACCAGAGCAGTACGAATCTCTACGCCGACTCGAATGTGAGAAAATCGAATGTGATTTTGCAAAATTTCAAACATACGTGAAATAGAAAATCCAAAGAAATTTTAACAAGTTACATACAAAATCGAGACCAAGAGTGACAGCTGCTGTCGGGTACGTTTATAGCCTAATTGATCGATCATGGATGCATCACCGTGAGTACGTAATACAAGGAGCTAGCTAGCTAGCTCTGCCGTATATGGTTATTTTATGTGCCTCTTTTGGCCCTGTTTGGATCGCAGCGATTTGCTAGGAACTCTAAGTTCAATTCCTGCAGGAATGTGGCAAAATTTCTTCTTCCAAATATGACCATCTTTTAAGGACGTGCGACCTTTACTCGCAACGAAATCCAAAACAAAACGTACCATCAAGATCAGTAGATATTTGTACGAAAAAGGTGGATTGTGCAGGTCTAAACGCGCGCGCGACGATCTGATGTCTCTCAAAGTGTGAAAAGGAGAAGTGTCGTACCTCTAGCTGGCCGTCTGGACACGTACGATCACCCGGATTCCACGGCCCTAGCTACTTAATATAGCGTGATCAATCGGTGGATGCGGCCTTTGCAATCTTCCTCCCATCGAAAACCATGCAGACAGTGACCCATTGAATTGACGGATAAAACGGCCCGACTACAGCCGTCCGATCGTGTCTCGACATTCATAGGATCATGATCTAACGGTAACGAGGGACATTCCCACGTATGGGATATGGTATCCGTGGACCGTCGACGATCACCCGATCGGACGGTCGAGAAGCCCGTATTTGGTGCGTGGACTGTGCCACCGTAGCTAGCGAGCGAATCCTCTTCTTCTTCGTCTGGCTAGCTAAGTAATATTTGTCAGACCTTTCCGTGTGGATCTCTTATCAGATCTTCTGCATTACTTCACTAAATACAAGATGCTAGTGTTTTGCATTAATTGTCTAGCCGTTAGATTCGAGGTGAATAGTCCAGATTTCATTGAGTATTGTAGCTGTTCTTTTTATATATATAACCCCCAAATCCCCAAGCTTTGGTCAAATGGTCCAAAGTGTTCCTGTTGCAGGGTTCTCTAGCCCTCTGTGTTTGTAGTTACTAATGCAAATGATCCTCTTCCACTATTGCTACGCTACATGGACCACACTGCTCTGGAATTCTTGATCCATCGATGGGTGGATGGATGGATAGCAAGCATCAATTAAAGCAGCACCAATACAAGCGATCGAGCGAGCCTATATATATATATATGATGATGATGAGCACAGGGTCGAGGAGACCAGCAATGTGATCCGTACGTTCGTGCCTAACCCCCAAATCCAATCAACATAATTAGCCGATCCTAGTCCAAGTGTGTTCTCAGTTGATGCATGAAGTTTAGCTAGCCATCGATCGATCCGTCCATCACACATTCACACGCGCCCAGCTGAAACCGATAATATACAGTATTATAGCTAGCTAGCTAGCCATTGTGTGCAAGCTGATTCCTTCGTATATATCCAATCCACACTAGCTTCTGGCCTCCTCCTCTGACCGGCCGGCCTTCTCTCTCTTCTGCTTGTCTCTTCCAGCAGTTAGTTAGTTACTTTAGCATCGATCGCACACTCTCGGCCGTCTGATCCGATCGTTCCGGGGATCCATCTGCCATATATCACATGGCTTCCCTGGATTTCTGCAGGTCTCGACCTCGAGCTTTTCACCTTGTGGTCGTGGCGGCGGTGGCCGCCGCCGTTCTAGTTCAGGTGGCCGCGGCGGCGACCTACACGATTGGCGCGCCGGACGGGCTGTGGGACCTGCAGACCAACTACGCCGAGTGGGTCGCCACCAGGACACTCCACCCCGGCGATAAGATCAGTAAGTCAGTCTCTTTCAACTACTTAACTGCACTCATGTTCAATTGCCATCGGCTGGCTACTGGCTACTCCATCGGTGTCGCATAGCTACACGTACGCTACGCTACGGTTCGAGCCTCACTAACTAATTACATGTAAGATGAATTTTATTTTTATTTACGTGGCCACGGTTTATCGGTTGCCGAGCCTAAGTATAGCCAGCTAGACCCGGAAATCATGTGTTCTTCTTATCCATACCGTACACGGATGTTTCTATGTCATAGGGGAGGCAATGGACATGCACAGACATGTGCAGAGAGAATACACATGATCCTTTTCCATTTACATAAGTTATGAATGTTATTTTTTTTTGCATATACGTATATACTACTTTATAATGTTCGGTATGTACGACGAACATTCAAATGTTGATCGTACATAGCCAGCGTGCGTATTTAATTACCTTGTTGTTGTTGTTGTTAATTGTTAACTGCATGTGCAGCATTCACGTACTCGCCGGAGCTGCACGACGTGGTGGAGGTGAGCAAGGCCGGGTACGACGCCTGCTCCAACGCCAACAACATCTCCGCCTTCCGCTCCGGCAACGACGTCGTCGCCCTCACCGCCGTCGGCACCCGCTACTTCCTCTGCGGCCTCACCGGCCACTGCGACAGCGGCATGAAGATCCGGATCAACGTCGTCGCCGCCGCCTCCGGCCCCGCCGCGCCACCGGCCACGTCCGCAGGCTCTGTCACGGCGGGCACCGCCGGAAATATTGGCCTCGCCGCCGTGGTAGTAGCAGTGCGGCACTGTCTCGTGGCCTTGTGGTAACTAGACGTATGTACGTGTCCGTCCGTCCGTATGCTTTTTTTATGGTTGCCTGTGATTATTTAGAGCTGCAGCTTTGTTGTCATTTTCTTTTCATTTGAGCTGCGTGTACACATCGTTGTTAATTTGGAGGGAGTTGATTTGTTTAATTAATTGCTCTTTTCTCTTGTCCAGTCTCTTCTATTGGGACAAACAGTTCATTGAGGTTATCCTCTTTTTTAAAAAAAAATTGTTTCACTGTGATTTTTGGATTCCTTCCCGTGTGTTCTTTTCTCATGTTCATGTCCAGTCTCTTCAATTTGGACAAACAGTTTTGACATTCGATTGCATGTCATCTTTACTTTCTGGCTCACAGCCAAAGTTTGATATCCACTGAGGCACTGACTATATGTTAAATTAGCCATTTCTGTGGAATTTTCACTGTGATTTTATTCCTTCCCCTGAACTGTGGGTCACAAAATCTTAAGATAACTACTATACCGACGAATTATTCACACTCTAAAAAAATCTCTCTTCTATTTCGACCTGAGAACAATGGGTACCATATTCGCAGCAATTGCCTCTGTTTTGGATGCGAGAATTTCTAGCGTATTTCTATTCCTATTTTTCCTGAGAGCGTTTAACCACACACGATAATTTTTACTCTTATAACTGGCAGGTTAATCACAAGCAGTGCTTGTGTTGACACAGGTAGTACATTATTAGCACGACTCCATGATTTGGTTGCAAGAAGTCCGTGTGTTTCAAGTAGTAGCATTATCAGTGCTGATCAATTACATTTCATCATCAACTAACAGACTTGAATTGACCTGTCAACGGCCCGTGCTTTTGACAAACATGGCACCAATCCCATCACATTCATCGGTAGCAACTGTGGCGTCGTCAGCACGGGTCATCCGTGCTTCAACTCGACCGTTCAATTTGCAGTACTAAAATTCAATATTTGCCTTAAAAGTTTGAATGGAACATGTAAACTGTGAATTCAGGCCTCGCGTATGACTTTTTTTGGGTAAAAAAAAAAGAAGCCAAAAATTGCATCGAGTCGTTTACATAAATAAAGGGATAATTCATGCAAATCGAGGTTGGTCTAGTCAGGAAGGAAATTCACCGGGGGAGGCCCCTCCCTCAGGCCGTTGGATTCAGTTTCTAACTAAATTGCACCTGAGCGCCCGGTGCTACTTGGAACTAGCCTCGGTTGGCCCGGTCGTGTTCAGCCTAGTTAGACAAGTCGTACGTCCTGATAGGGCCAGCATTGGGCCTAAGCTTGACCGGGCCAGCTTGAATGCAACCAAGATTCGCCCGGCAAATGCTAAGCCTGTGCATATACGATTTTTTATAATACATTGTAAAATATAATTATAGAAATAAATGTGCGGTTAATATAATTACAAAATGGGCATATTTATAGTTGTAGAGAATACATCTTAAAATTTTATAGGATTTGACTAAGTAGTTTTTTGGTATTTTTTTGTGTCTACAAACAATTATTTTCTGAAAAAAGGAATAAAATATTAAGTAGAGAATAATTTAGGAGTTAAATTTAGAATATGAGATTTCAACTTCGGCAATAGGACTTTGTAATTGTCGGTGTATTAGAACCGATCTTACGTAAAGATTGTTTGATTCGGGGGGTCTCCTAGAGATAAGATCACGCAGAGTGGATTGACACGGGATGTTTAGACAGTTCGTGCCTTCTCCGAGAGAATAATAACCCTAATCCTGTGTGTATGGTATTCTTGATGATCAAGTAAAAGACTAAGACTATTACAGAGAATAGCACTTGTGTTCCTACTTGACTGGCTCTTGTCCCTCCTCCCTTATCTCTCTGATCGATGCCCTTATATAGTCGTGAAGAAGTAGCCGTTTTGCTCTGCGAGATGCGCTGATTAATCCAAAGAACGCATGATGGCAGAATTATCGGCGCCTCGGCTTCTTCACGCCGTCCGCAATTATCTTCCGAGATAATGGGGTAATTACGCACCATTAATAAGCGGAATAATAGTGCGCGCGCACCGCTCGATTCCTTAATCAATTGGACCCACTCGCCTGTAGGTTTGATTATAAGGTGGTCGTAGTTTACCTGGTCGTAGAAGAGCTTACGACCAGGTAGCAGTCGTAGAAGAACTTACGACCAGGTAGCAGTCGTAGAAGGACTTACGACTATGTAGTGGTCGTAGAAAGACTTACGACCATGATATAGTCGTAGCAAGACTTACAACCACTTATTGGACTTCTCCCTTTTAGATAAGGGGTACCTCTGGGACTATGTGACATCATATTTACCCATAATAAGTATTATAGATAAAAGATAAAAATGAGGATTATTAGATCCTCGTCATCTAGCCCCCCAGCTTCAAGCGAAAGTAACTTACTTGATAAAGGTTTCGTAACTGGACTTACGACCATGAGAATGTCATAGAATGATAGTCGAAGGAAAAGCTCTTCGACATTTGAGTGTTGCTTTGACCAGGAATTTGCTTTATCGGAAGGTTGCTTACGACTATCAAAAGTCATAGAAAACCCCTATGACCGTCGGTGGTCGTGGTAGGGAATCGGAGAACAAAGCTCTTCCGATTGATACTTCCTTCGACTAGAAAGACTTGGTCAAGAATGTAATTTTGCTTGGAGGTGACAATACGCACCTACTTTTTCTCGAACGGACCATCTGGAGAATTGCAACCGTCTCTCATATACTTGTCCGATGAAGCGGTTCCCGAAGCGGTACAACCATCTATCATAGACCTATAGCCGGGACGGTTTCCGAAGCGGCGGAGATCGTCTTGTTATAAAACTTACCGTGAGGTAGACTTGGATTTTTACTTTTCCCAAATCACTCCATTTGTTCTTGAGCTCTTGCTTTCTCCGTCTTCGACTAGGTTTCATCTTCTCCGCCGCCAACCCAATCAAACAACTTCTTGCTTTTGAGCGAAATGGCCAAGAGAGTTTCTGAATGGGAGGAATCGGAGATGGATGCGGCTAAGATCAAGATCTTGGTCGATGCCGGGAAGATCCCAGAGAAGGCTCTGGTGAAGTGGATTCCGCTGTCGGGCAAAGATCGCCATCGGGGAAAATGGGCAAATCCCGCCTTCCAAGCGTATTGACAGAGCGCGCCTTGATTGCTCGCCACCCCTTTCTTACAAAGAGTACTCGAACACTTTGGGGTGGAACCGGTGAACTTAGGTCCCAATTCCATTACCATGTTGAGTGTGTTCGTATCCGTGCGAGGCGCACTGGGATTCCCGGATCTCGAGCTATTCCAATATTATTATGGGATGGCTCGACAAACCGGAATCGCCGGAAGCTGTGGTCTGAAGCTCCACGACTCGAAGTCGAAGGAGTACATTCAGAGTTTCACCCGGTCTTCGTGGCCGAGCTGGAGGAAGAGGTGGTTCTACTGGAAGGTCACCTCAAGACGACCTTTCTTTCGTGGGGAAGGTCATTGAAAAGAAATCTTCATGGGATTCAACCTCGAAGATATCAATAGGATTAGCCCTTATATTCAAGCCATTAAGGACTTGAAGGAAGAAGGGTGACCGGATGGCATGTGGTGAAAGATTTCATCACACGCCAATTAGTCCTCTCAAGAAACGAGCATCTCCTATGTGGAGGTACTCGGAAGAGGAGACCCCACCAGAGACTACGAGGAGGGTAAGCAATTGTCGACTTAACTCTCCGCTTGGTTTTCTCAACTTTGTCTAATATTTTATCTGCTTATTACGGATCTTTCACAGCCGAGGTTGACTCAGTCGACTCATCTGTGAGAAGTCCCCGCCACTCGAGGGGCGGTTCCTCAAGTCATTGCGGTTTTGTCCGCAGATGAAAGGATAGAGCGCCTAAAGGTAATCGTAAATCGATTCTCTCTTTAGGACTTTATAGTCGTAGAAGATACTTACGACTAATGGTGATCGAGAATATCTTACAATCAAGAAAAAGTCGAGAAAAACTTACGACTTGGTACTAGTCGAGAAAAACTTACGACTTGGTACTAGTCGTAGAAAAACTTACGACTTGGTACTAGTCGTAGAAAAACTTACGACTAATTAGTGATTCTTCTTTTACGCTTTTGCTTTACGAAAGTAGGCATGGAAAATCGCCAGACGACGAAGAAGTCGCTCGATGACTATTGGCGCCGGGTTGTCGAAGACAAAGACTCGCTCCTCCTCGAAGAGACGCCGACTTGTAAAATCTGCCGACAAGGGGAGCAAGTTCGAGTTCGGTCTTTCGACCAAACCTCTACAAGGCTGCGGCAAATGTAGTTGTATCTGGCCGAGGCCGCACCGGCCGGCCGAGGAGGTTGAAGCGATTGAAACTCTCAGCGCAAACCTCGCAAGGCTAAGGTACCCTTCTATTATGACACTAATCTTTCGCAGCTTGGTGCCACTCCTAGTTTTATTAAGAAACTTGAAAGGAGAACGGAAGGATTTTGTGTCTTTATGAAGGACGATGTCGCATCGGACAACTCGCAATCGAGGGCGTCTTCGCTACGGAATGGTCGAGACCGATCTCGCCCATCCAAAGATCGTGAAACCGAGCTCGTTCTGTTCAAACTCTACGACTGCACGTGGTCGTGGTCGAGCCAATTGTTGAACCTCGACCGCACGTGGTCGTGGAGAAGAAGAGGTCCTCCGTTGGGAGGATTGCTTCAAATTCCTGGTTAAGACCGGTGCAGAGGTATGTGAAATGTATTGAAGTGTAAGAACGACATTTACCTTTTTCTTTTCACAACTCGATTTGCTTTTCTTTCATCCGACTCCTTCAACCCCGGAATGCTTCACGAGAAGTCCATTGCTATTCCTTCATCTACCGAGAGGTAGCAACGGAGGTGGTCGAAGCATCACCCTTGGCCTGTGGCCGATGAAGTCGAGACTCCCAGTGTCTCCACATCTGCTGAAGTCGTAATTCACGACTCTTGAGGTAGCGGCATTCTTGTTGAGGTGGCCGCCACGACTCATCAAGTCGAGAAATAACAGAGGCACTGTGGAAGGCTCGTCAAGGTGGTGACCACCGCGCGACCGCCTGGGAGGAAATCGAGGGGCGTTCCTTCCCTACCCAAAGAGAAATCACGTAACTAGAAGGAGAAAATTTCAACTTCGTGGTGACTTCTTTGGGCTGCCTCCGTCGTGGGTCTTCTCACACAAATCTCGTGGACGAGTCCCCATCCCAAAGATATTCCCAATACGATAATACTTTTGACAACGAGCTCGAGAAGGTGTGGTGGGACAAAGTCGCGAGGATAGATAAGTCACAAAGACCGGACCTTGTATATTCGATTTTTGCTAGAACGACTATGAATGTAAGTATCTTCAGAATACTTACATATGTGGCTTTCCTTCCCTTCTCACTGTTTTCTTTTTGCAGAAAGCTCTGGAGCAAATTGCTGTTGTCGGTGAGTATCATCGACAACTTTTAGAGCTAAGACAAGAGAAGGAACTACTCTGCGCAGAGGCAGAGAGGTGGTAAGTCACTTATCATTCATAGTTGTTTTTGACTTAAATACTGTAAAAGTTTCACGAGAATAGTCATGGAAGAAACTCATGATTTAAGTATCAGTCGAAAAGAACTTACGACTATTTACGACCAGATGGTGGTCATAGAAAGACTTACAACCATATCTTAGTCGCAGAAAAACTTACGACTAGGTCAGTGGTTGTAGAAGTACTCACAACCATTCAGCTGATGTTTATCTTCGTTCCTGTTTTTTGTAGGTTAAACAGTGATACGAAGACCTTAGCTGACTCACTCGACTATGAAAAAGAGGAGTCGAGGAGGCTAAGGAATGAAGTATTAGTTCTCTCGGATAGACTTCGAGAGACTGTCTCTGCATCTAAAAGATTGCAGGAAAAAATAAACAGTAAGTTCTGAACTTAAGACTGCTTTTGATCTTTAACCTTTACTCGACCCTCCTTTCTTCTCCAGATAAAGAAAAAGAGATGCGGAAGCTCCAGACCGAAGTTCAAGAAAAATCTTTGGTTATTCAGGAGTTTTCCCGCATTACCGCGAATAAGGATCAAGAACTCGATGGTTTTAGAACTCGATTAACAGGTAAGTAAATCTTTACCTGTTATTCTTTTTTGAGTATTTTCCTTTTTCTAATGCCAATTTCTTGTTCAGAAATTGCTGCCCAATTGAGAAGCCTCGAGGTGAAATCCAAGCAAAGACCTTAATTCGCAATGAGTCCGTCCGCATTGCTAAGATGAATGCAGAGGACATCAGAGCATGGGAGCAAAAGCATGCTGAAACTATTGCTTCCCATCGAGAAGAGGTCAAGAAATTGGATTCTCAATTAGTAGGTAAGAAAAGCTTTTACCTATAATTATCTTTGTGTTATCTTCCTCTAGAAGTATATCTTTGTTTGACCGATATTATTCTTTTGTAACAAGTGGTCGAAAACAAGAAGCTTCATGAGGCTTCGACTTGTACCCAACAGAGATGGAGTCGATGAAGACTAGTCTTCAAGGCAACATCACTCTCTGAACAATGTGCTTAATGAGCTACATTCGAGGGAAAAACTCCTCGAGAAGATACCATAGTCGCTCACACAAGTACCATTGGGGAACAAGTCGGAAAATTGCAAGAAATGGTGACCACTCAAGACTAATCAAGTCAATCAATAAGGGAAGCGATCGAGGCTGCAGAAGTTACGCTTTGGCGAAACTTAAAGCTCAAGACCCCGCCTTAATGTTAAACCAATTGAAGCCGACTTATTATCGTCCCGAATCGAGGCAAGTCGTCGATTGAGGAAATGCAATCGATTGGTAAAAAGGTGGCGAGGAAATGCAACTAGGCTCTCCCTTCGAGTAATCTTGTAACTACCTTGTAAGGCGATAATTTTTGTTAATGAGTAATATATGATCCGCTTCATTTCACGAAAATCATCTTGTCGAGTAGTTAGTAACTCAAAAGATAATAAACGAACGAAAGACTAAGAATTGAAGTCAAATTAATAACTTTATCCTAGCCCCGACTATTTGCTTAGATTGTGTAGACAATCTAAATAAATAGTGTTTAAAATGGGGTTTCAAAACAAAGAGAGGTTTATTTAACTTATAGCTTTTATTACGGTTGTCAAGCAATCGGTCGAAAAGAGTAGAAACGACTCGACACTAGGAAGTTCCTTCTAGTGGGCGTGACCACGTGCGTAAAGGGAAGGCTTCGACTAGGTGATGTTCCCATCTCAGACTAGTTTAATCAAACCAAGAACAAGAACTTGAGTTAAGCAAACGCCTTAGAGTACTTTAGTCATTCGTTCGTCCTTTTTGGTGGACTTGATAAGTCTTTTCCAAGAGCAAAGTAGGAGACTGAGCGACACTAGGAAGTTTCCTTCTAGTGGGCGGGACCACATGCGAGAGGAAAGACTTCGACTAGGTGTGTCTCTTCCTTCGACCAGCTTAAAACAAATCGAGTACACCAAATGTGGTCGAACAAATGTAAGAAAGTGCACTCTACTTAGAATATTTTTTGAATTTATCGAAAAAATAGACTAAGATTGAGAGAGTTGGCTTTGATAACATTACGACTAGATAAAACCCAACTCTTTGTATTGGCGTAAAAATGAGTAACGGTCGATGCTAGGAAATTCCTTCTAGTGGGCGTAACCACATGCAGAGAGGAGAAGTTTCACCGGATGACGTTTCTCGCTTTTGGCCGGTGTAAAGAAGACCGGTGTTTTCATATCATAGTCGAAAGATTAAAAAGCACTACTAAAGCAAAAGAGGTAGAAAGAACTCGGACTTTTATTGCTTGAGGAACCGGTCACACATAGAATTTGCGTGAATCGGTCGATGTTCCAAGAGTTTGAGAGAACTCGTCCATCTTCCATTGCTAGTCGTCTGACCACGCCGAAGTTACTTCGACCATCGTAAGGACCTTCCCATTTAGGGAAAGTATATTCGATTAGACTTGGATTGGCGAGCCTCAACACCAAGTCACCTACAGAGAAGGTCATGAGGTTGGACCTTACGATTATAGTATCTGCTGAGGCTTGTTGGTAGACCGCGAACGGATTAAGGCTAGGTTTCTCCTCTCTTGAGTAGGTTAATGTCATCTGCTCGAAGTCGTTCTCGATCCGAGTTGTTGAAGGTTTCAACTCGTGTCGACCATAATTTTAGCTTCGGAGGAAGCATGGCTTCGCTCCAAAACTAGAAAAAGGTGTTTCTCCCTGTTGCTCGATTGGTGGTCGTGACGGACGCCCATAATATGGAAGGTAATTCTTGTACCCAAGCCCCGAGCGCTTAACAAGCCGGGTCGAAGACTCGAGTTTTAATTCCTCGCATTATTTGGCCGTTTGCACGTTCGACCGCCCCATTGCTTTGGGGATGTGCAAAGAAGCATAGCATAGCTTGGTACCCAACTCGTCGCAAAATTCTCAAATTTTGCACTTGCGCAATTGTTTACCATTGTCTCGTAATTATCCGACTTAACTCCAAATCGACTAATTACGCTTCTCATCATGAACCTTTTTGCTGCTTCCGTTGTTATCCCAGTTACAGGTTCAGCTTCGATCCATTTTGTGAACGTGTCAATAGCCACAAAAAGGAATTCGAAACCTCCTGGAGCTTTGGGAAACGGTCCTAGGATATCAAGCCCCCAGGTCGCAAAAGGCCAAGAAAGAGGTATTGTTTGTAATGCTTGAGCTGGTTGGTGTATCTGTCTATCATGGAATTGGCACTGGACACACTTTTTAACCACCTCCATAGCATCGTACAGGGCTGTAGGCCAGTAAAAACCTTGTCGAAAGGCTTTACCAACCAATGTTCTGTAGGAGGCATGCGTCCCACAGATGCCACTGTGTATATCGTGAAGGAGTGTTATTCCTTCGTTTTGCGGAATGCATCGCATGAGTATTCCTTGGGTTCCTCGTTTATAGAGGACTCCTTCAACCAAAGTATACATTTTGGCTTTTCGGGATAATCGATCTGCCTTAAGATCATCTTCGGGTACGGAACCCTTGTAAAGATACTCGTAGATGGGAGTCATCCAGGTATCCTCGTAATCTAATGAGGCCATCTCAAGAGGAGGTGTTTCTGATTCTTCGACCAGAGACGGTTTTTGGAGTTGCTCCAAGAAAACTCCTTTTGGTACTGTGGATCGGGAAGAAGCCATCCGAGCAAGTTGGTCTCATGAGGAAATTATCCTTCGAGGATAAATTGTACCTCAAACCTAAAAATGTTTTTCTAGCTTACGTACTTCTGATAAGTACCGAGCCATTGTTGAGTTAGAGCACTGGTACTCTTTCCCAATTTGATTCACGACTAGTTGAGAGTCTCCTCTCACGAGTAGTCGACGAATTGAGAGTGCTTTCGCAGCTCGTATGCCAGCTAGCAAACCTTCGTACTCTGCCACATTGTTAGTAGCCTGAAAGTTTAATTGTATGGCATACTTTAAGGTTTCTCCTAGGAGATACCAGACCACCCGACTCGAGCCACTTAAAGTAAGTGACCGTCAAAGTACATCATCCACCGGTCGTGGAATCGATCGGGATCTGAGCAGTTCAGATTTGTCCATTCGGCGACAAAGTCCGCCAAGATCTCGATTTTATGGCCGTTCGGGACACGAATGGAGGTCGAACTCCCAAGTTCGATTGACCATTTTGCCATGCGTCCATTGTTTCCTTATTATGGAGTATTGCTCCCAAAGGAAACTCGAGCGGCACAACTATTTTGTGCGCTGAAAATAATGCCGCAGCTTCCTCGAAGACATGAGGAGGGCATATAGAAGTTTTGGACTCGAGGGTAACGCTCCTTAGGCCGTGTAAAACTCACGACGTAGTAAACCGGTCGTTGTATGCGTTTTCACGTTCTACGACTAGTATCGCACTTCTCGCTGTGGCGTGGCGACTAGGTAAATTAAGAGCGCCTCTTCCGGCTTTGGAGAAACCGCAGGAGCACTCGAAGATACCTCTTGACATCCTCAAAGGCAATGTTTGCCTCGCTCGACCACTCAAAACCTTCATGTCTCCCGAGAAGTTCAAAGAAAGGTAGTCCTTTTTCTCCTAGTCGTGCGATGAAACGACTTAAAGCCGCCATGCACCCAAAGAGTTTTGGACTTCCTTTTTGTGTTTGGAGGACGATCCGGAGGATGGCTTTTATTTTTTCAGATTTGCTTGAGTCCTCGTTCGGATACTAGGAATCCAAGCAATTTTCTGAAGAAATTCCAAACACACACTTCTCTCGATTGAGTTTTAAGCGGTGCTTTACGAGGTTGTCGAATGTTTCTTGTAGGTCGGTGATATGATTAAGTCTCTTAATGCTTTTACGACTAGATCATCAACATAGGCTTCCAAATTCGGCCTAATTGAGATGAAAAAGTCGATTGCATTAAGCGTTGAAAAGAAGCACCAGCATTCTTTAGACCAAATGGCATTTTGACATAGCAAAAGGTACCAAATGGAGTAATGAATGCGGTCTTTTCTTCATCGTTTAAACACATATTGATCTGGTGGTATCCAGAATATGCATCTAAAAAACTTAATATCTCACAACCTGCAGCTTGAATCAACCAGCTGATCGATACGAGGTAAAGGGAAATCATCTTTTGGACAAGCTTTATTAAGATCGAGAAAGTCCACGCACATCGCCATTTGCCGTTTGACTTTTTGACCATTACAGGGTTAGCCAACCGCTCTGGGTGGTTGACTTCTCTTATAAAGCCTGCTTTAAGTAGCTTATCCAACTCTGATTTAATAGCATCTCGTCGATCAGGGGCAAATCTCCGTAATTTTTGTTTTACAGGTACTTTATCGGTAGTAAAGCTAGCCTCGTGCTCGATCACCTCCACGGGACTCGGGCATGTCGGATGCTTGCCACGCAAAGACATCTGCGTTAGCTCGGAGGAAGGTAATGAGGGCGTCTTCCTATTTGGGGTCGGAAGTCTCCCGATGCGAGCAGTCTTGAGGGTTCTTCTGCGTCGGAGGAACCTCTTTGACTTGATCGTTCGGCTTTGGTGCGACTTTAGGCTTCGACTTGCTAGTCGGTGACTTTCATCTCGAGTTGGTATTTGACCAACCATCTCGAGGATCGACGGTCCGCAGACTATACGCCATCTTTTGTCACATCAATGGTGATCACTCCTTTGGGACTGGCATCTTAAGACATTGATACCGTAATGAGTAGCCATTAAGAATTTTGCCAAAGTTGGTCGCCCGAGTATGGCATTATATGCCGACGAAATCGACCACATCAAAGGAGACTTTCTCGTCCCGAAATTACTTGGTGAGCCAAATGTTAAAGGAAGAGAAACTTGGCCAATAGGTTTGGTCAAGACCGGTACAATTCCATGAAAGGAGTATCGTCATCGCCTTACCTTTGTCCCGGTACTTGCATCTCGTCCGGGCATTAGTAAATAATATGTTCAAAGAATCGCCACCATCAACCAACACTCGATTGACCCGACATTGTTGATGGTGGGTTCGACCACAATCGGATATCGACTGATCGACTCGTAGTGATCGGACACCATCCTTCTCAAAAGAGATGGTAACTTCCGACCACTTGGTAATTTATTGACGAGAGGAGTATGTAGAGAATTTACCTCTCGTCCGCAGCCTTTAAGTTGTCGTTTGGAGTCGTATGCCGATGATCCTCCGTAGATGTGCTCAACGGTATGTTATGGATCTTGAACGGCATCTCCTCATCATCCGAGCGACTTTTGGCCATTCGTATGTCCTACCCGCCGAGAGTAGGGAGTGGTGCTTGTCGTTGTAGTAGTCCTCGAGCTTTCTTTGGAAAACTTCGGCGATTCTTGAGGTCATGTCCTTCCTTTTATGAAAAGGACACCACCTTGGTTTGTCGTTCCTACGATCGTAGCTTACCTTTGCCTTGATCGAGTACGACTTGGTGGTTTGGGGCTCTCCATCTTTCACGGCGGAACCTCCTTGGAACCAGCGGCTTGTGGTTTTGATTTTTATTTTCTTCTTGGACTTTTTGCTTTTTATCCTTACCAACTTCACCGGCTCTCGAGGAGTATATGTTTCTCGATCGATAGTGTTGTTCCACTCGATCGCCTCGAAGCGATTGCATATCGATCGGCCATCTCAAGAGTTCGGCAAGATGTTGGGAGGATTGAGCAATGTCCTCCGTTATTCTTCTCTCGGACTCCTTGCTTAAAAGCCGTGATCACAGAGGAATCGAAATTTCCTAATTGAGTTACGAACCCGACTAAAGCGTTTGATGAATTGACGCAAGGTCTCGTTGTTGTTCATTTTATCCGTGCAAGTCGCCTTCTTTTCCGTATGTTGTATGTGCCTTGGAAATTCGCTGTAGAAGATCACGAGGTGTTGCCAAGAGTAGATCGACTCGAGTGGTTGGTTTAATAACCACGATCGGCGGATCCTTCGAGCACGATCGGAAGGTAATTCGCCATTACATGCTCTCCTCCTCCTGCGCTTTCGGACAATTGTTAGATAGATCTCAAGAAATTCGATGGGATTTTGAGATCCATCAAATTTCTCCATGTTCACCGGTCGAAAATGAGGTGGCGGTGAATCGCTCAAGGTCGGCGAAAATGCCCGCATCCGGTAATCACCTCTTGACGCCTTCTTTGTAGAAAAGAAGGGTTAATGTCACCAGTGATCGTATCTGACGATACCCGTGAACAGTGACTGCTACGTAGTAGGCCTCGCTTCTCGAGGAGAATACTCTCGTATTCCACTCGCTAGAATTTCTTTGTCGAAGTGGTGAATGATCACCTCTTGAGGGGCTTCTTGATCTTCACCGATCGAAAGGTATTTCTCGAATAGGGAATCGATTCGACTTATGATCGTGTCGATTCCTACGTGAAAATATTCGATTGATCGTAATCGAGGAAGTCGTATTGCTACGACTACCGAGTGTTGTCGATGAGGTACCTCGATCTTGTCATCACAGTTCGAAGTCTTTGCGTAATCTCTTGAAAGAAAGAGATCGTACTCTGGCGTTCGAGCAAGCTCTTGATCGATTCTCGAGCAAGTCGTTGATGTTCGGAGTTCTTGTACCTCCTCCGTGATGTTGAATGCGCCTGTGCAAGTTCTTACGGATCGCAATTTTCTTTCTTCCGACGACATCAAAATCCTCCTCCTCGTGTCTTTGAGGCCTTCTTAGTGGAGTGCGAGAATGTCGAGAATTTCTCTCGCTCATCGTAGTGTTGGTCCTCTCGCCAACGGTGGTGCCCTTGCCATTACCACGAGGGGCGGTGTGTGATCTTCGGGAGTGTCCTTATCTCGGCCTCCATGAGGTCGACCACGATTTGGGGAAGGACGAAGACCTCCGTTGATGATTCTCACTTGCGCCGAGGCCTCCCGCTGAGGAGTGCTCGAGGACACCATCTGGCGACTTGGAGTAATCCCCTCCGGTAGGGGAACTCCGGGTTATAATCGCCTCCGCTCGCAAATGAGATCTGCGGGAGACGGTCGAATTTGCAGAGAAAAGCATGCTTGATCCCACCCTCTCGGAGTTACCCCGAGAGAGAATCACTAGATGCTTTGGTGGAGTCCGGAATGGTGGCTCCCGAACTTGACTTACCAAGTCGGACCGTCTTAAGGGACTTGAACACTTGGAGAAAAACTCGTCGCGTTGTGAGTCCTTCGGGGCGGTCTGGTCGGATTGACCCTTGTCCTTTGAGGGAAATGGCTCCTCTGTTGGGCGTATTGTTGTGGGGATAAGGATCCTCCTCAACTCTATTAATGGGATGGTTTCTGGAGAATAATCTCAAGGCAACATCACCATCGTGGATGCATCACTCGGTTCATAATCGAAACCGGCATCCATGTCGACGTCTCACAGACCGCCAAGTCAAACCAGTTCTCCTCGTTCCATTCTCCGCCATGATTGCATGAGATTGGAAAAGAGAGTATGTTGACAAAAGATTACGGAAGATCCCACTGATCGGCGCCAACCGCCGGTGTATTAGAACCGATCTTACGAAAAGATTGTTTGATTCGGGGTCTCCTAGAGATAAGATCACGCAGAGTGGATTGACACGGATGTTTAGACAGTTCAGCCTTCTCCGGAGAGAATAATAACCCTAATCCTGTGTGTATGGTATTCTTGATGATCAAGTAAAAGACTAAGACTATTACAGAGAATAGCACTTGTGTTCCTACTTGACTGGCTCTTGTCCCTCCTCCCTTATCTCTCTGATCGATGCCCTTATATAGTCGTGAAGAAGTAGCCGCTTGCCTCATGAGATGCGCTGATTAATCCAAAGAACGCGCATGATGGCGATAATTATCGGCGCCTCGGCTTCTTCACGCCGTCGGCAATTATCTTCCGAGATAATGGGGTAATTACGCACCATTAATAAGCGGAATAATAGTGCGTGCGCACTGCTCGGATTCCTTAATCAATTGGACCCACTCGCCTGTAGGTTTGATTATAAGGTGGTCGTAGTTTACCTGGTCGTAGAAGAGCTTACGACCAGGTAGCAGTCGTAGAAGAACTTACGACCAGGTAGCAGTCGTAGAAGGACTTACGACTATGTAGTGGTCGTAGAAAGACTTACGACCATAATATAGTCGTAGCAAGACTTACAACCACTTATTGGACTTCTCCCTTTTAGATAAGGGGTACCTCTGGGGACTATGTGACATCATATTTACCCAAAATAAGAATTATAGATAAAAGATAAAAATGAGGATTATTAGATCCTCGTCAGTAATCTAGGTGTGAATTACATGGTGCTGAGAGTTTGGTTACGTGCATATGTTTGCCTCACTACCCCTACGGTACAAATGGCGACATGAATGGACCAGCATAAGCGGATAGGGTGTAGTGCTGATGGCTGGTGAGTGGTGTGTACTCGTTGCGAAGGCTGGTGGGTGATGTCCACTCACTGAGAAAAGTTGATCCTGGCTGTCGTTTCGCTCTGAAAAAGTGGCGTGCCAGTGTGTGGTTATTTTGGTCTGAAAAGGTGGCACGACAGAGTGTGGTCATTTCGATATGAGAATGTGACTGTGTGGTGTCGGAGGGTGTGGTCTGAAAAGGTGGCAGTGTGTGGCGTGGAAATTGTCCCTTGTCATACTACGTTCATACAAATCCAATAGCCAAAAGTTAAAGACATCTTGCAATTCGTAAACAAGCATACAACATCATATATACATGGATCCTTTATGCAGACAACGAAAACTACTTCATACATATTGAACATACTACCAGTAGGATACACACACATATGTTTCTCGAGCAACTTTTAGGTGGTCAAGAATCCTGTCTGGGGACTTGTCTGCAGGTGTCATGTTCACTTGGACCAGATGGAGCTACATGTGGATATTCAACTACTCTTTCCACTACGACACCAACAAAGTCCACCCACTGAAAGTACTGGCATCCGCCGGCCTGAAATCCACACCATATAGTCAAAAAGTAGTGATGACGCAAACCAAAATCCAAATACCAACATCCGCATAAAATCGAACTCACTGAGAAATACGAACACTTGTAGAACACATGCCCCTGTTCTTTTCGTGGTTGGAGTACATGACATTTGCTTGGACCCTGCAGTTTGGGCAGTTGACTCGCATTGCATTCGTCAGCGCTACAACTCTTCGGCTTATCGAACTAGACTACTAAGACATGGCGTTGGGGATAGTAGTGGGACAAGTGCAAGTAGATGAGAAGAGAAGGGCATGGAGTTCAGTTGGTTGGATGGGATTTTATAGAGCTGACCTTGGATTCTATTGGCACCAACGTATATGTCATTTCGGCGGGGTCTGCATGTTTGTCTGGTCTACACGATGTGGGAGGCCCAAGGTCAGTCGTATGCACAACAACAATAAATGAGATCGAAAACTGGACACAAGCATAATATTAATTGTACAAAAATTAAGATTTACATAATATTGGTCATACATCTAGTCGCGGGCCCTCTTCGGGCGTACTCCACGGGTGGCTCCTGCCCTTGCCCGGCAGGCCAGCTGCTGGTGTGAGTACGTTAAGGGGTCCAACGCCTGAACTATCCTACAGGGCGGGTAACCTCCGCAAGTGTGGCGAACATCAGCACCCAGCAGTGGAGGCGTGCCATTGAGATGTGAAGTCCCAACGGAGACCTGGCTGGGAGCACCCTCGGGCTGCGAAGGTGCACTGTCGTCTCGCTGAAACAGGTGCTCGTCGACGTGGTAGTCCGAAACCAGTATCCCCTCCTGCGCGGCTTGGTGTCCCTCCTCCCAACCGTGTTGATACCCGTCAAACAGTAAGATATGCATTTAAATGCAATGCAAATGCAAAATGGATACACAACGAGAGAGCAGTAACCAACCCGCTAGTCGTTGCATTGGAAGGGATGCCCGCGTGCTCCGGCCCCGCAAACGCATGTTATTAAGGTCATATTCCAACAAATTGGCGTTGGTTTGAAAATAAATTAGAAATGAACAAGTAGTTCAGCTGAGTTACAGAGCTGTATCTGCCAAGTCGGCACGAGTATTGCTGGCAAAGCGCTACGAGGACCCCGTCGTGGTGGGCGTCGGGCGTGGACGCGCTTTAATGTTGTTTTTCGCAAGGTTTCTACTTGCTGCAAACAGAGAGGTCTCATGCTCGACGAAGAGGGAGGGGCCGCAGCCGAGGTAGACGACGGTGTATATTGTTGAAAAGTTTATCGACTTTACTATATAATGCATCGGACTACACATATCATCTTCAAGAGTTTTCATACGTGTATCTATTCGTCATCTTTAATGGACGTTGTATGAGATTTCAGATGTATTTGTTAATAATAAAAGCCAATTTATAATGAATCAAAGTACATTTGACTCAAGAAAATGATACATCATGAACGATCACGTGTCACAGACTCACAGAAAGGGGGAAAAAGAAGAATAGAAACAGTACACGAATCGATCCTTTGTTGACTCTCTCTAATAGAAGACCATGAGACCAGCCGCGACGGCGCCCAAACCGAGCCCCAGCACGGACTTCACACCAGCCGACGCCGCCGAGCTCGACGGAGGCATCGCCTGGCCGCCGGTCGCCGGGGCCCTCGCGCTTGGCGTCTCCGCCGCCGGTGCACGTGCAGGGGCGGTCGCCATTGGCGTCGGGGCGGTGTTGCCGCCGGTGGCCGCCTCGATTTTGACCGCGACCTTCATGCCGGTGTCGCAGTGCCCGGGCACGCCGCAAATGAAGTAGCGGCTGCCGGCGGCGGCGAGAGGGACGACGTCGTTCCCGGTCTGGAAGGTGGCGATGGGGCTGGAGCCGGAGCAGGAGTCGTAGTCCGCCTTGCTCACTTCCACCACGTCGTGTGCGGCGCGGGAATACTGGAACACTGCAGGTGTGTACATGAGACGCGTCACTGTTAGTGTACGTGTAAGTCTATTTTGTAATAATTATTGTTTTATTGTATCAGTCATTTTTTTATTTATTGGATCAATATCTAATCATACGATTTGCTACACAAATCTAATGAATATAACAATTGATTTAAACTTTAAAAACTTTCCGACGACTTACAAATAGCAAATCCGCCTAAAAAATAGCCATAGTATAATACATTGTTTACTTACCGAGCTGGTCGCCGGCGCGGAAGTTGATGTTGGAAGCCCAACGGGTGTAGTTGGTCCGGAGATCCCACGAGCCGCCGGGCGCGCCGACGGTGTAGCTGGCGCCGAGCGCCGTCCCAAGCACCGCCGCAGCCATGGCGACGGCGAGGAGAGCTTTAGCTGCCATCTCGACTAGTAATTATATGTCTGGAAGATACTCTAAGGTGATAAGATCTGTATCGAGGCCGTGAATTTGTGACTGAATTAATGTATATAAAGCTAGGAATTTTATCAGATGATTGGATAGGCAAGAAATTAACGACTGGATGGATGGCGTTGTAGGATGGATGGATTGTGCGAGCTGGGAGGGAGGTATATGTAGGTACGTGTGGGGTCGTCAGGTGTAAGCGCGTAGTTAGCAGCTGCTGCACTGTACAGCGACTCATTCTCGCGTGTAGCTTGCGTGCGATTGATGCATGCATGCATATGGAGATGGAGTCGTCGTACGTGTTGGAAATGGTCTTCATTAGTTTTGATGACGCACCGCGTGTGCTGTTCTACTCGAAGCTGCACGCAGCAGGATAGTTCAGGCGCTGGACCCTTAACGTATTCACACCAGCAGCTAGCCTGCCGGGCAAGGGCAGGAGCCACCCGTGGAGTATGCTCGAAGAGGGCCCGTGACTAGATGTATGACCCATATTATGTAAATCTTAATTTTTGTACAACTAATATTATGCTTGTGTCCAGTTTTCGATCTCGTTTATTGTTGTTGTGCATACGACTGACCTTGGGCCTCCCACATTGTGTAGACCAGACAAACATGCAGACCCCGCCGAAATGACATATACGTTGGTGCCAATAGAATCCAAGGTCAGCTCTATAAAATCCCATCCAACCAACTGAACTCCATGCCCTTCTCTTCTCATCTACTTGCACTTGTCCCACTACTATCCCCAACGCTATGTCTTAGTAGTCTAGTTCGATAAGTCGAAGAGTTGTAGCGCTGACGAATGCAATGCGAGTCAACTGCCCAAACTGCAGGGTCCAAGAAAATGTCATGTACTCCAACCACGAAAAGAACAGGGGCATGTGTTCTACAAGTGTTCATATTTCTTAGTGAGTTCGATTTTATGCGGATGTTGGTATTTGGATTTTGGTTTGCGTCATCACTACTTTTTGACTATATGGTGTGGATTTCAGGCCGGCGGATGCCAGTACTTTCAGTGGGTGGACTTTGTTGGTGTCGTAGTGGAAAGAGCAGTTGAATATCCACATGTAGCTCCATCTGGTCCAAGTGAACATGACACCTGCAGACAAGTCCCCAGACAGGATTCTTGACCACCTAAAAGTTGCTCGAGAAACATATATGTGTGTATCCTACTGGTAGTATGTTCAATATGTATGAAGTAGTTTTCGTTGTCTGCATAAGGGATCCATGTATACATGATGTTGTATGCTTGTTTACGAATTGCAAGATGTCTTTAACTTTTGGCTATTGGATTTGTATGAACGTAGTATGACAAGGGACAATTTCCACGCCACACACTGCCACCTTTTCAGACCACACCCTCCGACGCCACACAGTCACATTTTCATATCGAAATGACCACTCTCTGTCGTGCCACCTTTTCAGACCAAAATAACCACACACTGGCACGCCACTTTTTCAGAGCGAAACGACAACCAGGACCAACTTTTCTCAGTGAGTGGACATCACCCACCAGCCTTCGCAACGAGTACACACCACTCACCAGCCATCAGCACTACACCCTATCCGCTTATGCTGGTCCATTCATGTCGCCATTTGTACCGTAGAGGTAGTGAGGTAAATATACCAACAGTATACCAACAGTACTCGTACCGACTAGTTACATGAGCTTGTTCATTTCAGACTTACTTTTAAACTAACGCTAATTGGTTGGAATATGACCTCAATAACATGCGTTCGTGGGGCCGGAGCACAGGGGGGCACCCCTTCCAATGCAACGACCATGTTGGTTACTTCTCCCTCGTTCGTGTGTCTATTTTGCATTTGCATTACATTTAAAATGTATGTCTTGCTGTTTGACAGGCATCAATGTTGACATACATAAACTAAATTGTGCCAAATAAATTTCTGTGTTCAAATAAATGGTTAGACGGAGTAGATGGAGAGCATTGCTGGGTTTGGTTTCTTGTAGTGCCATCCTTTAAGTTTGGTCAAATTTTCAACATTTGTAGGCCAGCTTTCTTACTCATTTCATGAATCATGAGTTTGGTTTGTGCCAAAACGTTAGTTATGCTAAATCAACAAAGGGAGAAGTTTTTCTATAACACCGCAAATAAGGAATTTTCTCCATCTTAACCCACACTCAACGATTGTGTCAAGGTCTCATGCAAGGAGCGACTGAGTATCCCAAGTCCTCAACATTTCACCACCTGCTCCCCTCGCGACTGAGTACTCCATTAGTTTGCCTACACGATTAAGCTAATTAAACTAGCTAAGAATATACCATGTCAAACGCACACTCGGACACTAACATAACCTGCAACTAACAAACCCCTCTGTTTGTGTATGTATACACGCACGTACGGCGATTGATCATATGCATAGATCTCCAACATATTCCAGACTCGAGCATTGTTATCTACCTCAATCGGCTTCTGATTGGTCCGGGTCATCGATTAATCCGACCTTAATTAGCTGCAAATTAATGGTGATCATGCAAACAACTTTGCTCGCCGTCGTCGCCATCGTTGCGGCGGCGGCGGCGGCGGCATCGTTCGCCACGGCGTCCGGCGCCAGCTACACCATCGGCGAGCCCGGGGGCTCGTGGGACCTGCAGACCAACTACACCTCCTGGGCTTCCTCCATCACCTTCCGCCTCGGTGACCAACTCGGTAATTAACCACCTTGCATGTTACTATCCCCTCTAATGAGTAATGACACTAGAAATACTTTCATAATTCCTGGAAAAAATTATTTTAGTAATAGCACTGCGAGCAGATTTAGAAACCGCGCCGATATCTAAAACAACACCGAAATTAACGTAACAACTGAATTAACCAGCTCTCTAATCACTTCATTAACTTGTAAATGCGCATGTGCTGCAGTGTTCAAGTACTCGCCGGCGGCGCACGACGTGGTGGAGGTGACCAAGGACGGCTTCCTCTCCTGCTCGCCGTCCAACCCCATCTCCGCCCTCCGGTCCGGGCAAGACACCATCCTTCTTGACGGCCTCGGGAGGCGGTACTTCATCTGCGGCGTGCCGGAGCACTGCGCCGCCGGTATGAAGCTGCAGGTCAGGGTCGTCTGCAACATCCCGTCCCCGCCTGGAGCGAACGGCGGCGGCGGCGGCATCTGCGTGGACGGCGACTCGCCGACGACCATCATCACCACCGACTCCACCTCTTACAATTCAGCGCCGGTATCTTCAGGCAGTGTCAACTCTGCACTTGTCATGGCTGCTACAACGCTGCTGTATCGTCTTATGGTGTAGTTGCTTGGATCCTGCTTGCAACAGCTCAGAGTATTGTACATGTAATACACTTTTTTTTGGTGTGTGTATGTGGTGGGGGAGGGGGATTCATACAACTGTTTGGTCAGCTTGTATCACAGAAATAACTGATTTTGAGAAATTCGAAGGAGAAACATCGTACCGAATTTGACATTAATTGTTGCGGTAGAGAACAAGAATGAGCATTCTTCCTTTCTCCAGAAAAAATTGAATTGTACAGTCATTAAAGGTGTAGTAGCCACTATAGAGCGCCACAAATGTCAGCACACCCCTCATCAACAAACTACCACATGACAACAATAGTCTACTATCAATAAGACATGATGCCCAACCAATTGATCGAACAACTTCACGGTTTTAGGTTACCATGACTTCACACGGTCAAAGCATTACGCAACAGGTGGGCATGATTCGCTGTCCTTCGAGGTGTCAACTTCAGAAGGCGGCATGAACTGCCACATTGGGTATCCTGGGTAACCAACAATGGGCATCATCAGTTTCTGTCCAGCAACTTGCCCGTGGGCATGGAAGGGGGCCATTGGCGCCTGTGGGAACGGGGCTGGCATCAGAGTGGGATGTGGCATGTAGGCCGGAGTTGCAGTCAGAAGCTTCATCTGCTGCTCTAAAGTCTCTTTCTCTACTTTCAGCTTCTGCTTCTCATCACGAAGTTCATCCTTCTCTGCCTGGAGTTCAAAGAAAAAGGTCATGGGATGCATCGTTACAGATTTTAGCTAATATGACTAGACCAAAACATGCAACACGGATCAATCACTTGAGCAGTAGCAGGATAAAAGATTATGTTCCCCAGAATTCTACATCATACAAAAGAAGGAAAAATCAATTGTAATTATTGTCAAAACTGAAATGCTTTACGTGAACAATACATGAACAGTGTTCCATGGTAATAAGGCAGCACCACCATATAAGTAACCGGACATGCAGTTCGTGTCCAGCTAATAACTGATTTGTAATTACTCGCCACATTAGGAAGTGGTTACCAAAAATGTCTTACATGAACCGAACAATAAGCTTTACCTTGGACTAAGATCTGATTGGCCACATTCATAAGCTTTCAGATATTAGAAGGTTGAATGTAAGTAAGGTTGACTCACCTTCAGTTCTTTAATCTTATCTTCAAGACTGTCATTAGTATCCTTTAGCTGCTGCGCTTCAGCACGAAGCTGAATAACCATGCGAGTAGCATCACTTAGGATAGCAGCTTTGTCAGCTTTTACTGACTTTCCAGGATCCAAAGTAGTCCCCAATTCAAGAAACCTAGAAAGCATAAGAAGCATTAAAAATTTAGGGGTAACCTCTCTTGGCAGTCCAAAGTTAGCAAAACTGAAGGTATAATGTACCTGAAATTCAGCTTGTCCCTTCTCACTTTTTCCCTACAAGCTTTAGATGTCGGCCTACCGCAGGACCCTGACCTTAAGCTGTGACTTGCGATAGATTTCCAATTACAGGACTGACAATGGAACACAATAAACTAATATGCATGATCTAGTACAAAGTGAAACAACAGACTGACCGTTTATTACTGTCAGGTTCCTTGAAGACATCAGAAGTCTTTACATAGTTGCCTACTTCCACACTGTAAGAATAAGGGGGGACAGTAACTCAAAGGCACATGCAAGTTGTAAAACACAAATACTTAAGTGAAGAATGCAGGAAAATTAATTGACAAATAGCTGCTTCGATAATGAAATTAAACCTTCGGCACCTTGGTTGGAATTCTTTTCACGTACATTTCACAGTAATTTGTTCCTAATGGCACCGCCGCAAAGTTGCAAATGATGTTCATTTAGCATAACTAACGTTTTGGCACAAACCAAACTCATCATTCATGAAATGAGTAAGAAATCTGGCCTACCAATGTTGAAAACTTAACCAAACTTAAAGGATGGCACTACAAGAAACCAAGCCCACCAATGCTCCTTCTAACCATTTATTTTAACACACAAATTTATTTGGCACAATTTAGTTTATGTATGTCAACATGGAGTTCCTGGTCAGAAACTACAGATAACAGCACAGCAATCTCCCTGCAATTTCATCAAGATTCCTAGTGAGTCCTAGCATTGAAGTAACACAATTTAAAGAATAGTTATTGATGCCATACACAAGAAAACCACATCTAGATGGCCAACAAATTATGCATGTCAGTAAACTATGACATATACAGTTCTACAAAGAACTACTCAAATCCTATCATTGCGTATCTTGGTCTATTTCACATATATGCTCTATAACCCTACTCGGCAATCTGGATCATACTACACAAATTAGAAATTCTGAGTCTATATAAAAGATTTGCCTAGCTGCTACCAGCTTTCAACCAAGCAGTTGAAGATCATTCGTTACCAGAATTAACCAGAAATCTAGACGCATGTAAAGCATCCATCTCTGCCCATATACAGTACGTTACTTTCAGTAACAAAGGAAAAGGCATCATTGCAGACCCTAACCCCATCCAAAATTACCAGTTTACCGCAATACAATATAACCCCATTTCATCTATCTATTCCCGAAAGGATGACATTAACAAACGCACGCTTCAGAATCAGATATACCCGTTGTTATGACACTCGTCAATCAGCATGAATTTTTCAATCCACTTCCCATGACCACGCTCGCGGCAATGAAAGAACAGTCTTCCCCCCTACCCGAACTAACCAATCTATTCCACAAAACAACCTCAGCACATCAATATCACCAATAATTCATCAGAAGCCCTATGATTCAGATAAAGCAACCGCCTTTACGAGCTACGATCCAATCCAGCCGTCTCGATGACCAGAAACCCAGAATTTATAAATCGTCTACAATTATCACCGCAGCTTTACCACGATGCGTCCAATTCACGAAATCGGCTCAAAATGAATAGGAACCAAATAATTACATCCCAAAACAGCTGCATCGGGAAGCATGGGGATGGACCTTGGGTTGGAGGAGGATGGGGAAGCGTCCCATGGGAAGGCGCCGCAGGCAGCGGCCGGTAGGTCCTCGAGGATGCCGCAGTCGAGGAACCAGTCGTCGCCACCGCCGTCCGCCGAGGGGAGAGACATCGCCGTAACCCTAGCCCGCCGCCGCGCAAAGGCGAGAGACTTTTCCGTCTCCTTTTTGTGTGTATTTTATTTTTTATTTTTCCCGTCTTCTGGTTTCTTTTTGCGGATTTAGACTCGTGTTGGAGGATTAGGGGGGCGGTATGCGTCTATGACAGGTGGGGCCAGTGTGTTCTCGTTTTGTCTGTGGATTAATTTCCGTTTGCTTTCTTTGTGGCTGGAAAAAGATATGGGTAGGTGAGGTGCTCGCGTGTGTGGGGATTACGTGGCGCGAAATGATAGGAGGAAATCCATCGGAATGCGTGTCTAATCTCTCCATGCGTTGCCAGGTAGGATCCAGATTCCCGGTGGCCATTCCTGCCAGTGGTAAGAAGCTAGTAAGTATAGCTCATGGCAGAAAACTTGTTATTATAAAACTGTATGCATACTGTTGGCGAATGATTTACGAGTACCAAAGCTCGTTAGGATAGCGATTTTACGTTCCTATCAGACCATTGGATTCGAACCCTACGTAGGATCATTAAGCAGGTGTCGTGCAACCACACCTTATAATCCTTGGAATTACGGCTTTGCGGCACGGCCAATGCTTAGAAGACATTCACGTCCGTGCATGCCGAAGGAAGGACGGAAAAGTCGAGGTTACATAACACAGAGGACGATACTGACTCTGTCTTTGTTCTGTTTATAAGAGAGACTATTATAATACCGATCTCTCCCTTATATAGAACCAGTTTAAGCGGAAGAAACTGTCGTCATTACTCTATTCTAAATGCAGTCAATGCGTACTATGATCGAACAACCACACCTGGCGTGCGGGATGCTCGTGGAGGCGTGCCAAGTGTTCGAGGGAATGTCGACCCAGAGTCGGGTCACCTGGGATACGTCGCTTGTATATATGTATTGAAGTGGGGTCGGATGGAGGATGCGAGGAGTGTTTTCAAGACGATGCCTAGCAGGAACTTGATCTCTTTGAATGCTCTAATGTCAGGTTCGGCAGAAATGAAGTGAGGGAAATTGAGTAGGCGTGGGAGTGTTAAGTGAAGTCGGCATCGTATTCTCTGGGCGAGAAGGAAATCGGAGTAGAGGAAGGCTGCTTAATGAAGATCCAACGGCGTATCGAGGATTTTACCGATTCGAAGCATCTGACGGCTTCGAACCCTTCTTGTAGTTACTGTTAGGCGTATAACGCTTGTAAGCGCGTTTTGTTGTTATTTACCGCGCTAAAACATTGTTAGTCGTAAGCAACACTTAAGGGCAATATATATATAAGCCCAAACCAATGGGGAAAATGGCATCGCCGATGAATGAAAGAAATTATTCCCCACATCCGGTTCTTGCCCTAGACTAGATTATCTTATTCAGTCCCAGATCGAGTGATTGATTCAAAAATTTTATGTTCGACTCTTTGGGGATTCATCGGGATCTAACAATGGTATCAGAGCCTTACAGTTCTTGGTAGATTTGCTCTGAGGGACTGGTGAGGGTTGGTGCGTGCACCGTAAAATCCCCGATCTAGTTCCTTTGGGTGGTGGCGGTGGAGAGATGGCTCGCAGGAAGAACCCATCTGATGAGGTGGGAGAGATTTCAGAAGCAATGGATGTCAGACAAGATATGTTAAATCTCAGAACTTAGATGATGGGCCAGGTGACGAGGTTGGACCAGCAGATGAAGGGAGTGCTCAAGGCCATTCAAGGGTTGTCTTAGAAGCTGGATCAGAGGATGAGCCTACCTCTTGAAGGACCAGCAACGGCAATTGAGACATAGAGAAAAGTTGCAGTTGAAGTCGAAGCTCAGAGCAAAAGAGTGATCTAGTGGGAGGCATTGCGCAGGCAAGAATGGGAGCAACAACAGCAACCACCGCGCCAGGCTGAATTGGCTGCGAAGATGCAGAGGACGGGGGTCCGAATTTTGCTCAAATTTTGGTTAGATGGGAGGAATTGCTTCACCCCTCTTTTAGCACTCAGCAACGTCGACCGCAGTAAACAGGTATCATTCCCCACCTCATACTCCCCTAGCTAGAGGGCTTAGGTATTATCGGCAAGAGGACATAGAAGAGGATGGAGAAGAAGGTACTATTATCAGCGAGGGGAAAATAGAGGCTATATTGTCCCAATTCCATCTCTAGGGGGGCCCAGATTTATTTTTCTGCATTCACTGGTGACAATCCATTAGGGTGGATTAGGATGAGTGAGAAGTTCTTTGACTTGGCTCGAATACCTTATGAGCAATCGGTAGATCTGGCAGTTCTGTACATGATGGATCGAGCAAATGGTTGGCAGATGGAAGATCTGGTAGTTCTGTACTGGCCTGATTTCAGCAAATTGGTATGTGATCAATTTGATAGTGAGAGCAGGGTTGACTTACTGGATAGTTTCCATTCTGTGAGGCAAATCACTACCGTAGCAACTTACACTGATAAGTTTGAGGAATTAATGGCCTTGGTGAGGAATGAATATCCCGAATTCCAGGAAGGGTATTTCATCCAGTGTTATGCGAAGGGGCTCAAGCACTCAATCAAACATCATGTGAAGAATTTCTAACTGAAGAATCTATGCCAGGCTTACAAGATTGCTAAGAACTTGGAGCAAGCTGTAATCAGTAAGAAGTATGAAACCTGGAGACCTCCTAACAAGGGGAACTATACTAAGGGTTCAGGGCAGGCTAACTATAGTGGGGAAAATAAATTTAATAGCAAGCCTAACAAGGGAGTATAGAATTGGAAGAGTAACAAGGAACCTGGTAAATGCTGGTACTTTGAATAGAAGTGGACATCCCAACACAATTGTAGAGTGAAGGAAAGGATGCTGCACTTACTGTCTGTGGGAGAAGGACATGATGATGAAGTTACTGAAGAAAGGGTAGAAGATGAAACTGAGGAGAAAGCCAATGAATCCTTTGAAACCCCACCTACTAGTCCTCAAGGAGGTGAAGTCATGACGATATCCTCCAATGCAGTGCAAGGAACTCCAGCTATGTCCACCTTCTTACACCTAGTTAAAGTAAATGGCAAAAAGGGGGTTGCTCTAGTAGACAGTGGAAGCATTGACAGCTTCGTGAGTAGTGCTTTTGCAACAAAGGCTAACTGCTACATTGATGCCAACAAGATACAATCAGTTAAGGTGGCTGGTGGTCAGGAGCTGAGTTCTAGAGCCCATGTGAAACATTGCCACTATGAAATCCAAGGGGAGAAATTCATTGACCAGTTCAAATTGCTAGAGTTAAAGGCTTATGAGCTGATTCTGGGTTGTGATTGGATTTATAAGCACAGTCCTGTGGAGCTAAATTTAAAAACCAGAAGGTTCTCAATTGTGAAGAATGGATACAAACCCTTCCAGTTCACTGATCATACTGTACCAGGACAACACTGCATTATTGATGCTACTGAAACAGAAAAGGTATTAAACAAGGGAGCAATGGGCTTTGTATTGCAACTCACTATAGAAAATGGTGAAGGAAAGGTGTAACATCCCAAAATTTGGGATTATTTTAAAATCAATAAAAATGTGATATTTTCAAAACTTTTGATGGATTTTATTTACAATTGCTTCTCTGGATTTTATTTGCAAGACTTTTTGTCTAATAAAGAAATTAAGAATCAAATTCTAGAAATGTAAAGTTAATTAAGGATCAAAATAAATGGAAACAATATATGATAATTAAAAATCCAAACCTAGCATAAATGTATTGTTAATAAAATAGGAGATTGATTAAAACACGCTTTACAAAATTTACTCAAGTTAAACAATAAAAGTACATACAACATAAGCTTGATAGATTTTTGCAGAAGAATATATCACAATAAAAACTCTAGAAAAATTTCAAAATAATCTACATTATGTCAATAGCATCCCCTTAAATTTTCATATTTTTTGGACTTATATTTTTATATCAAATAATCCCCCAAAGCCTCAGTCATTCTTTTGAAATATGGAAAACCCAATTTCTTTTTCTCTCCCCCAACTGACATCCGGGCCCCACCTACAGTGCATCTCCTCCACGTAGCCCGCATGCACTGCTGTGCGTCTGTGTGCTCGCCACGCCATCGCTCGGCCGCCCATGCCGTCGGCCACCTTCGGCTCCTCCGCCCACTGCCTATACGGGGCCATCATCGAGCCACCCAAACCCCCATTCTTACCTCCCTGCCATTTCCCTTGTTCCCCCCTTCTTCGCCATCAAAGCCAACTGCGAAGAAAGCGCAGAGCCCGCGCCGGCCACCCACACCACCATCGTCGTTCCGGTCGTGCCGGTGAATCCCGTCGTCGTCCGACCACGTCACTCGGCGTTCTAGAGCCCAAGGATCAAAAGCCCTCGACTAATTCCTCTATGCATCCACAGGAAACCGCCGGAGTCTCCGTCTCCCTCCGCTCCAGCCAAATCCGCCGCCCCGGCCACCCTTCCTTGCGTGGTGCGCTTCCACCCAATTCCTCGCGGCTAGAGCATCCTCTGACCTCCCCCGACCTTCCCCAACCGCCGATTGAACCACTCCCTCGCCAGGTCGCCGTCGCCACAACGCCTTCATCGCGCGACCGCCGGCTCCCGTCGCCAGCACGCCTCCGTCCATCCCGGCCCCCTCTGTCCACCTCAGTACGATCCCCTCGCTCTCCCGGTGCTTGTGCTCTCCCTATTCCCGCCCCTCTCTCACCAGAGCTCCACCGCCATGGTTGTCATGCCGCCGTCGCCGCCTGTCTCCGCCTCCCAGCCGCTACCGGCCATCTCCGATCGCGCCTCCACCA
Organism: Hsuehochloa calcarea; assembly: GCA_036346395.1. Lineage (NCBI taxonomy): Eukaryota > Viridiplantae > Streptophyta > Magnoliopsida > Poales > Poaceae > Hsuehochloa > Hsuehochloa calcarea. The sequence goes on from CM070609.1 coordinate 12,531,662, forward strand.
CCCACGGGACCACCTCGGCGCCACGGTTCCATTTTGACCGCCTCCGTTGATCCCCTCGCCGCTAGCACAGCGTGCCCGAGCCGCCTCCGGCCATCCTCTGTTCTTCTTTGCCCTGGCTCCTCTGTCTTTCTGTTTAAATGCTTATGACAGTGGCCCCTCTCCTCAAAAACTCTGGGTATTGGTATGCATGCGTGTAGGTGTTTCCCTCGGTATGTAACTGACAGTAGGGCCCATGGGAAGTGAGTAGTGAATCCACTTAGTAGTATTGCTGGTAAACAGGCAGATCAAGCTGACCTGTATTTTTATTAAGTTAGTTACAGGTTAATCTTAGGTGACTATTAGAAGTAGCAGTTAGAGGTTAATCTTAGGTGACCATTAGAAATAGCTGACAGTGAGCCCAACGTCAATGGAAGTTTAATTAGAAGTCGATTAGTAGGTTACTTAGTGAGTAACTTGAAAATACTTAGGGATTAGTGTTGAAGTGAATAGTAGTTATTGATCGGTTAGTAAACAATGTAGCACATAATGGTGTGTCAATTAGTAATCAGTGACCAAGGTTAAGTGAATTAAAATCAAGTAATCATAATAAGATTGGGTATATGTATATACCTATATGTCAAAAGATTAATGGACTATATAAATTAAGGTTAGGAAAAAGTGATAGAATCATGGTTGGGCGTATACATATGCTCATGATCCAATGTATATGGCAACTAAGTTCACGGAGTAAGTCGAATAAGGAGCCCTATTAAAATATAGTACCTCCATGACAGCAGGTCCTAATCCATTATAAGGAATAATAATGGAATGATAGAAGGATTGATTTAGAGTTTTGAGGGTTAAAAAGAAATGATCAGTGAACTGTTATCGTATGACTTGCAAAGACAAATCGATAACCATTATCTGAAAATGTTAGTGAATGGGACACAATAATAGAATGATTAGCTAGCAGCATCTCAGTTCAGAAAACATTTCCATTCATAGGTTATATGAACAGTAGAGAAATTGAGGATAATTAGATATAACAGTAAGCAGATAACATTTCAAATGTAAGTCATGGTAAAGTACTCTCAATAAAACAATGTCAAATCAACAACAGATCAAATGCAAGTCAATTTTAAATGACATACACCGTTAATAACTTATAATAAGAATAACAATTCATGAAATAAGATAATCCATTTTCAGTTCAAAGGAAATGCACTCCCACTGATGGAAAAGCATAAATTTTAGAAAAATACACTCTCCGCATCACCTTTATTTATTTCCAGGATTTAACAACCAAAGCAGATCAAAACGCTAATAACTTTTACGTATGAACTCGGAATCGCATGAATCTTTTGGATAAATTCATAGAAAATCACTCTCTATATAAATATGCAAAAATAATTGGATTTTCTTACTGTTGGATTTATTTCTCCATTTATGTTTTGTTTTTGGTTCTTTCGAATAGATATCGGATTTGTCAAGCAAAATTATTGACGATCAAGTGACCCCACTCTCGGAATAATATAAGGAAGGCAAGCACCTCCTTTGATCATATTGATCCTATTATTTCACTTACCGTACTTTGTTTTACTAATTCTATTATGCATGCGTGTATGTTTTGTATGAAAATGCTATGTCTGGGAAGTCCGTAGTTTTAAATCCTATTTGCTGCATGTATCTCCTTGGAAAATTGATGTCTTACTGTTTTAGCCATTGGATTATGGGTTAGACAATATATAATGTCATTTGAGAATATTTGAGAGTGATTATCGCACAAACTGCTAAATAGAGCGATAGATCTTCCTGAAAATGTATATGAGGACAATATGATCAATGTGAATTTGGGAGTTTTATGAAAAATGTCCAGAGGAGGTATCTTTGTTATTTTGTATGAAAATAAAATAAAAAACCTGGCTTTAGACGCGGGCGAGTTATATTATATTCTGAAAGGGGTGGGAGGGGAGTCTTACTCGTAGATAGGGGGATTCTCGCCCGAGGTCAATTAAGGACCGAACGTCGGTATATTCGACCTAAGCGTAAGCGTACAACCATAGTGCTATTATGGGGTGGCCTCAGCTAATTAAGTTGTCCAGATCTAACCTTGCATGAGGGGTAGGCAGTAGACATGGGAGCAAGTTTCTGTATTGCCAACATAACGGCGAATGCCTCACTGAGACAGGTGTACCGAGAAGGGTTCCACATACCGCGAAGGGTACACTCGGGTTCAGTGAGGAACAACATTCGATGGGCTAAGTGCCAGGTTAGGGCTAGATGATGTAAAGACTTCGACAAGTGCTCTAGACTGCTTACCTAAGGTAGTGAGTGGTGTCATCGTTAGGTGCCAGACAAACTAGAGAATTCATGTACCGTGGGTAAAGTTGTACCCCTCCATAGAGTGTAAATCTATTATAATAGCCGTGCTCGCGGTGATGAGCGTGTTAAGTGTAGTATTGCCGGGTATAATCTTGATTTTCACAAAAACTATCTTATCGGAAAAACATAGGAAGTGGTTCATGGTTTTATTTGAGTTAACTACCGAGTTATGGTTGAACATGAAATATTGCTTGCAACCAAGGAGAGTTGCGAGTTGTAGTTGTTATTATTGTTGGATCATTCAAAGACGTATTACTATCTAGTATCTATTTAAACTAATCTTTCAAATTCTGTTGCAAAGTACTAATTATGAATATTGCAACTAAAAACTACTTAATGCAAAATGACTTGTAGCATAGCGTCTTCTCCTTGATTAGCCTTACATTTATATAAACTTTGTGATACACTATAAGTCTTGCTGAGTATGCAATGTACTCAATCTTGCTAAATTTGTTGTTCAGAGTATGAGGAAGGGCTGATACCAGACGATGCTTTTTCGCACTGGAACCTGAGGGTTCATTGACGGGTCTATCTAGGTCCTTGTTTCTTGTCGTTGCCTAAGAGTTGGATGGGCAAGCCGTTGGAGCTTTTGCTACTTTTACTATTTCTTTCGCTGCTACTTTACTCTCTTAATACTTGTTTATATTTGGTCGGTCAGCCGCTAATGTAATAAATGTACTACTTAAGTTAAGTACCCTTTTGCTTTATTTTTACATGTGAATGCCAAATATTGTGAATATGTGTACTAGCCACTGATCATGGGACTAATACGGTACACACATATGGTCTTCGGGTATTCCATGCCTAGGGGTCTGACAAAAGGAAAGAGTACCACTGATGGATGTCCAAGATCTGATCAAGGGTTATGCTGAAGTATTTGAAGAACCTAGAGGATTACCTCCTATTAGGGAATGTGACCATGCCATACCACTCACTAGTGACCTCCAAATGTGAGACCTTACAGAATGCCTCACTACCAAAAGGATGAAATTGGGCTGCAAGTCAAACAAATGCTACAAAATTCTTTGATAAGGCCTAGTGTGAGTCCCTACTCCTCTCCAGCTATTTTAGTGAGGAAGAAAGATGGGTCATGGAGGATATGTGTTGACTATAGAAAGCTGAACAAAATCACTCAAAAGAACAAGTTTCCCATTCCATTCATTGAGAATTTATTGGATGAATTGAATGGAGCAAAAAATTTCACTAAATTAGACATAAGGACAGGATACCACCAAATCAGATGAGGGAGGAGGATGTGTACAAGACTGCATTTAGAACCCACTTTGGGCGCTATGAGTATTTAGTGATGCCATTTGGGTTATCCAATGCACCTGCCACTTTTCAAGCTTTGATGAACAGACTGTTTGTTGCTCAATTGAGGAGGTTTATGTTAGTCTTTTTCGATGATATCCTGATTTACAGCAAGACTGAAGATGACCACAAGAGGCATGTCAGAATTGTGCTAGAAGTATTGAAGAAGAATCAACTCTATGCAAAGATGAGCAAGTGTACTTTTGCAGTTCCACAAGTGGACTATTTGGGACACATCATCTCAAGCCAAGGAGTGGCAACAAATCCCAGCAAGGTGAAGGACATGATGAAGTGGGCAATTCCTGAAAACATCACTCAACTCATAGGATTTTTAGGGATAACAGGATATTATAGAAGGTTCATTAAGGGTTATGGACAATTGTGTAGACCCTCAAGAAGGATGGATTTTGTTGGGGAAAGGAATAGACCGAGGCATTTAATCAATTGAAAGCTGTTATGTGCAGTGCACCTGTGCTGGCTCTCCTAGATTTTTCACAAGCATTTGTGTTGGAGACAGATGCTAGTGGAGTGGACTGGGAGCAGTGCTAATGCAGAACAAGAGGCCAATTGCTTACCTCAGTAAGACTTTGGGGGTCAAGGCAATAGCCTTGTCAACTTATGATAAAGAAACCTTAGCTATTCTAGAAGTACCAAGAAATGGAGGCACTATTTGTTGGGTACTCATTTTGTCATCAAAACTGATCAGAAAAGCCTCAAATACATGACTAATCAGAGACTCACCGAAGGCATTCCTCACAAGCTCATGTTGAAGCTACTGGAGTATGGCTACTCTATAGAATACAAAAAAGGTAAGGAAAATATTGCTGCTGATGCACTATCAAGGAGGAGACATACATGTATGGCCAGTATCTTTGCAGTGATCCTACTTTGGGTTGAGGAAGTTGAGAAGAGTTATGAGAGAGTTGAACATTGCAAACAACTGCTAGAACAATTGAGTTTGGCATAAGAACCAGATTCCTTATATACCTTGCATTCAGGAATATTGAGGTATAAGGGAAGGATATATGTGGGAAGGTCTGAGAACACTAGACAACAGTAAATAGGGACATTCCATGCCTCAGCATTGGAGGACATTTTGGAATGAGGGCAACATATCAAAGGATAAAGAGGTTATTTCATTGGCCAGGGTTAAAGGTCCAAGTGGAACAGTTCATTTCTGAGTGCGCAGTGTGTAAGAAAACCAAGGAAGAAAACAAGCCATATCCTACACTATTGGAACCACTCCCTATACCTAACACGGCATGGGCACACATCTCCATGGATTTTGTGGAAGGACAACCAAAATCAAAAGGTACAGATGTTATTCTGGTAGTGGTTGATAGAATGACAAAGTATTCACGTTTCATTGCTCTATCTCGTCCCTATACTTTGTCACAAGTGGTGGACTTGTTCCTAAACCATATCTACAAACTACATGGGCTACCTTTAGTGATAATAACTGACAGAGCTAGGGTATTTACCAGCAAGCTGTGGCAGAAGTTATTCAGGTCAGTGCAAGTCCAAGTGAGGTTCAGCACCGCATATCACCCCCAAACTGATGGGCAAACCGAAAGAGTTAACCAATGCCTAGAGGTTTACTTGAGATGTATGACCTTTCAGGAACCTAAGCATTGGATGGAGTGGATGGCATTTGCAAAATAGTGGTATAACTCTTCTTATCATATCTCACTCAAAACTACACCCTTCCAAGCTTTGTATGGGTTTCCACCTCCTCAAATCAATGAAATGGCCATTCCTGGATCTGTAACACCTCAAGTGTAGGGAGAACTATTAGAAAGGAGAAATATGCTCATAAGGCTCAAGGAAAATTTGTGTGTAGCCCAAGGCGAAATCAAACACTTTGCTGATTTGAAAAGAACTGAGAGAGAGTTCCAGGTTGGGGACATGGTGTTCTTGAAGATGTAGCCATACCGGCAAGTAGCATTGGGTGTAAGACAATCTCTGAAATTAACTACAAAATACTATGGACATTATAGAGTCATGGAAAGGAATGGAAAAGCAGCTTACAAGTTGTTATTACCAGAAGGAGCAGCAATACACCCTATGTTTCATGTGAGTCAGTTGAAGAAGCACTTAGGAGATAAGGCTGTTCCATTTCCCAACTTATCTGTGGTTGATGATGAAGGCAGAATTAAAACTGAACCGGTGCTATCATACAGAGGAGGGTGATTCCCAGAAACAATCTTCTTGTGGTGCAGTGGTTAATCCAATGGCATAACTTGCCTCCAGAGAATTCTACATGGGAGGATGCAACTTTTATTTAGGCGATATTTCCACACTTTCAACCTTGAGGACAAGGTTTCAGCTAAGGGGGAAGGAATGTCAGGTTGGCAGAAATGAAGTGAGGGAAATTGAGAGCGTTAAGTGAAGCTGGCAACGTATTCTCTGGCGCAAAGGAAATCGGAGTGGAGGAAGGCTACTTAATAATGAAGATCCAACGATGTATCGGGGTTCTTACTGATTCGAAGCATCTAATGGCTGGGAACCCTTCTTGTAATTACTGTTAGGTGTCTAACGCTTGTAAGCACATTTTGTCATTATTTACCGCACTAAAACACTGTTAGCCGTAAGCAACACTTAAGGGTAGTATATAGGCCCAAACCAACGAGGAAATGGCATCGCCGATGAATGAAAGAAATTATTCCCCACATCTGGTTCTTGCCCTAGCCTAGTTTATCTTATTCAGGTCCTAGATCGAGCGATTGATTTGGAAATTTTCTGTCCAATTCTTTGGGGATTCTTCGGGATCTGACATCTAATAGCAGATTATGGCTACCATGGCATGGGAGCTAAGGCTATTGGGATGTTGGAGAGGCTGATAGCCGAGGGGATTGCTCCGAACTAGGGATGGCAATTGTGCCCGATTACCCGTGTACCCGCGGGTAAATACCCTAATGGAGGTGGGTATGGGCGTCTTTCTTTGCCTACGGGTATAAAAATAGGCACAATATCTTACCCATCAGGTAAACAGGCGCGGGTATGGGTAAACTCCACCCATACTCGTTTCACCCGATCACCCGTAATATACACTGACATGTGGGACCATAAACCACTATATAAAACACTAGAAATGTGAAACCCTAATCTTCCCACCGCCTCCCACTTCAACCCGCCGACCTGCCTTCATCCAGTCTTCCCACTTGGCTGACTCGTCCGTCTTCTTCCCTCTTCCTTCCTCTCGGCTCTTCCCACTCCACTCTCCCATCGCCACCGTCTTCCCTCTTCCCCCGTGACGTCTCCACTCTCCCATGCTCCCGCCTCTAGTCCACTCTCCCACCTCCACCCGACCTTCTCTCGATCTCCCGTGGCGTCTCCACTCTCCCGGTCCGCCGTCCGCCACCGCCCCGGCCTCCACCCGACTCCATTCTTCCGATCTCGCCCGCGCCTCTGTCTCCCTCCCGCCCCGGCCGTCCGCCCGTCCCTCCCTCCCTCCCACTTCCAGATCTCCCATCGCCGCCTCCCATCTCCCTCCGGTCCCGGCCGTCCCCCGCCCGGCCTCCCACTTCTAGCCGCCTCCCACCGCCAGACTAGATCTCTCCTGCCTTGCCTCCCGTCTCCCCTCCCGGTCTCGGCCGTCCGGCCCGTCCCCCTCCCGGCGGCCTCCCACTTCCAGATCTCCCATCGCCCACCGCGCCTCCCGTCTCCCCTCCCGGTCCCGTCCGTCTCCACCGCCAGAGTGCCAAACGCCTCCCACCGCCAGATCTCCCATCGCCCACCGCGCCTCCCGTCTCCCCTCCCGGTCCCGGCCGTCTCCACCGCCAGACGCCCACCGCGCCTCCCATCTCCCCTCAGGTGAGCATATAGGAATGTGGCAGTCTTGTGGATGCTGTCAAATTTTCAGATAGTAGAATTCAGGTGAGCTTATAGTAGAATTCCCGTGGATGCTGTCAAATTTTTCAGCCTCCTCCCGTGGAGTTCTATTTTCCTCGGTGGATATATGAAAATATAGATCAATACTGCACTGATGCTTTTGAGATGGGTATTGGTGCTGGAGAGCTTGTGAGGAAGATGATAGTAGTTGGATTGTGGTGTATCCAAGTGATCGGCCTTCGATGAGTAAGGTAGTTGAGATGCTAGAGAGTAACCTGAAAGACATCAGTTGTGCTACTTAACTTTGTATTGAAGGCCCCTAAATTCTATCACCAGTTGTGCTACTTAACTTTGTAAAGTGTAAGCTTCAAACTGTGCGATATATTCATTTCCAACATTATCTATGTAAAGACATCAGTATCGAGTTGTACTTGTTTAAGATATAAACGGCGATACCTCACCAGTTATAATGTGGACGGCTGGATGCTGTAAGACCGTGGATGTTGTGAGTATGCCAGTGGGTGATTGGTACCCACGGGCGGCGGTGCATTATTCACGGGTAAACGGGCATATCCGCGGGCGACGGGTATGGGCGAGGTTTTTCGCCCGTTGTCATTCGCGGGCATGCCCGTGAAGGGAAATCGGGGTCGCGGATATAGGTATAGCAAGTACTACCAGTATTCGTCGCGCCCGATTGCCATCCCTACTCCGAACCATGTAGCATTTCTAGCAGTACTAAATGCATGTAGGTTTCCTTGCTTTTCTCGAGAAAGGGAAGAGGATTTTCGAGGTGATGACTCAGAATCCGAGAACGAAACCACGGGCCATGCAGTCATGCACTATGCTTGTGTGGTTGAGCTTTTTGGTCGACAAGGGCTACTAGATGAAACCTATTCAATGATAAGGAAAGCACCGTTCACCTCAACTGCGAACATGTGGGGGGCCTTGCTCACTGCTTGCAGGATCCAGAAGAGCATGCAGCTCGCTAGATTTGCTGCCGAGCATCTCTTGGCAATGGAACCTGACAAAATAAACAATTGTATTGCGCTTCTCAACTTGTATGTTAGCGCTGGGAGACGGGATAGACTCCTCCCAGGTAGTTGAGACATTGAAGAGGAAGGGTTTACATATGAATGTTGCTTGTAACTGGGTCACAGTCAAGAAAAAAGATCACAGATTTTTCTTTAAAGATAGCCTCCACCCTGAAAGTTCTGAAATCTATAGGAGGCTAGATACATTATTGGAGGAGATAAAAGAACTTGGTTACGTTGCTGAGGAGAATGAATTGCTCCCTGATATTCTTCCTGGTGAGCAAATGACATTGAAAGTTTACCCTAGTGAAAACTTGCAATTGCTTTTGGCCTTATCAGCACATCTCCTACTACTACATTGAGGATCTCCCAAATTCATCGTTTGTGCCGTGATTGCCACAAGGTAATCAAGTTTGTGACACAAATTACCAAGAGGGAAATTGTTGTAAGGGACGGTAGCAGGTTTCACCGCTTCAAACTCGGGACCTGCTCTTGCGGTGACTACTGGTAACTAGGTACGTCCAACTGGATAATTGTTCAGTCTTGGGTTTATCTAGGCCTAAACTGCAATTTGCTAGCACTAAAACCGGGCAAAGCTTATGATTAATCATCAGCAATGTTCTTCCTTTTCACTTTTTGCAGTACCGCAATGTGAAAAATAGTATATACTTTTCAATATTGACATGCAAGTTTTTTCCAGATAATAAATTCTTGTGCCCGGTGTGGTACTCAAAATGACATACCTCACTCCTGACAATGTTTTTCGCTTGTCCATTAACCAAAGCAATTTTTTATGATCTCATGCGGTATTCCTAAATCAAAAATCAACTTTGTCCTTGTCATCTCTGTTCTTGACTTAGTACTGTACCTAGATGTAACAGCCCATTTTTGTTTCTTTAATAGTAATTGCTTTTGTCAGTTAGTTTCAAAAATTTATTTCAACTTAATTAACTTGTATTTTCAAAATCTCAAACTTCTACCTCAAAGTCAAAACCCTCTCTTTGGGTTCAGTCCACTTTCTCTCCCCGTTGCGCCGGCCCATCCTTCCTCCTAGGCTTGGCCCATTCCTTCTTGGCTTTCCCCGGCCTGCTTCTCCCCTTTGGCCCAGCTGGCCTACCCCCTGGCCCTTTGCTGCCCCATCCCTTCTGCCACCTGCTCCACATGCCCGTGGACTCCGGAGCCCCCTCCTCATCGCCCGGTCCAGTCACCAGCACACCCACGCCGCCAGGGCCAGCTCCCGTGCGCTCTAGCCACGCCCTCATGCACCTTGTCCCCGCCCGGCGCCTGCGACGCCCACCTGCCACGTCGCCTCCGCCACCTGCTTGGCTCCCGAAGTCGCCGCCTCCGTCGTCATGATGTCAGTTTCACCCTCGCTTCCCTATGTGCGCACCGTGGCCGCGCCAGAGCTGCTACCCTCCATGTGCCCTTGACTTCAGTGCCCCCCTCGACCGGTCTTGTCGCTCGGGATGCCAGTGCGACGCCCGGAGCCGCCCGATCCCAGCTTTGTCCGCGCACGAGCGCCTGTGCCCTCGACTGCGCCACCTGCCATATAGCTTTCACTCCAAGTGAGTCAATACTTTGATCATGTTGAGCCTACATTTTATACAAATTATATTCCTTTAAATTACCAAAAAAAATTGCAGACTTTAATTCTTTAAGCAAATGTATGTTAAACCTTATGGTAGTTAAATACCCATTTGGTAATTAATTAATTAGTATACCATCATTTGGCAATTGAATCCATTATTCCATGTCACCCTAGTAACTATGTGGTAATTACTAGTTATAGGTTGTACTTAAGCGACATGCTAGTCTTGCTTAAGTACTAAGGCATTAAATGGCCTAATCATCATCTTTTAATCATGGAAGTGAATTGGGTAGTCATTGTGGGTAAATGACTAGAATATTGTGGCAATGTATTTTGTTTTCCAAAAAACCTATTAAATTGTTGTTACTACATCTGGGCGGATGGTATGGTGGTGGGTGCCGTCGAGCACGGGAGTGGTTGGTATGTGGTATGAACCATCGGATGGATTAAGGACTTAATCTTGTTATGACCCCCTATTGTAAAAAAGTACAACCACAAGTCTGTAAAGTACAACTTGGCTTGGTAAACTCATTGGACCCTACAAAACATCTCAATGGTGGAGGAGTGAAGTAGTGCAAGCGTAGGCTTGAATGAGACACCGATGGTGAAGTTGTCAGCTATGCTAGTCGTTATGGAACGACGTAATCCATCTGCGTTAGCATTGTGGTGAACATCCCGCTCAACTTATGGGGCCCAACGCAAATGGGAGCGACCCATATGGATGAGATGGTGGAAGAGACAAGGTGATTTGAAAAGTTACTGTGATGATCTCTCAACTACATGACAAAGGAATCATGTGGAGCAACGAGTTGATTGTCTCTTGTGGGTACAATGTACAACTTCTGCAAAGTCTAAAATGTTTAAACAGTCGCACCTACGGTCAAAGGCGGACATGGGAACTTACTGAAATTAGTTCTATTTATAAAACTTTGTGGGTGGGATGAATAATGTGTCGTGCTCACCTAGTCCATGGTTTGGATTTTCCTGGGTCGTCGTACCCAGTGATGATAATAGGTGGAGGTAACCACAATGAAAATAAGCATAAGGTGGAGGTAACCTCTGCTGTTATTAATATTGCACAATATCTCTTTAATAAAATATGTTTTGGTTAAAATGCTAAGTCATAGGAATTTCTAAATATTGTAATTAAAAATGTTACTTTTATCAAATAAAAGAACCCAAGCCATCCTTGTTAAGCATATCATGTATTATTACTGCATCATGTGTATTTGCTCACGAGCACAAAAGTTGTGCTCATCCTCGCTCTTTCCCCGAAACCCTCGGAAGTAGGAAATCAGGGAGATTATGCATACTACGAGGACCTAGAAGTTGGAGGCCCAGGAGATGATGAAGAGTAGTCTAGTTTGTTTAGTCTAGGTCCCACCTCAGTCTGGCTGACTCTGTTGGTGCTTACGTGCATCCAATAGTATCCAAATCTTTGGTTAATATCGGACGCATACGGGTTTCCCCAGTCGCTTGCCTGTGGAGAGATGTAATCTACCTTTTTTTGCTTCCGCGGTCGCTTCTGCTACTTTTGTAATGTAATCATTTGGCATATTCGGCCCTTATTGTAAAACTCAACTTAACGAGGTATGTGTGACTCTGATGTTTGTAATATAATATTTAGTTCAGTTTACATCGTGCATGAAATAATTCAGTGATGTATATGTGAGTGCTATCTACTGATCTAAGGAATATCACAGTGTTTTCACAGAGGATTTGAATTTGTGAAATTCGGATCCGACACTAGAGGCAGTAGAACTTAGTTACAATAAATTATTTTCGCCGGGAGAATGCTTGATTGTCCTGCCAGCTTATTAACATTATTTGCTTGCTGTACTCTGTATTATAGACATTTGTCATCTCTATTTCTATTCTTGACTTAGATCTGTACCTAGAGGCAATAGAACTTAGTTACATTAAGTTATTTTTTGTCGGAAGAGTGCTTTAATGTCCTGCCAACTTATTAATATCATTTACTTGATGTACTCTGTATTATGTTAAATTCATAAATATGCAGCACTATTTCTTCAAAAATTTATGTCCCCACTGTCATATCATCCAGCTGAAGGTTTCAGTTTGATTACACGATTTCATTATATGTGATACTACGCTCTGATCAAATATACTCTGCTTAATTAGGTTGCATGGTCTGGAGTGGTTGTCCTATAGTATATTAATTAAGCCACTACATATTTTGCTGACAGCTGCTCATTCCAAAGGTTCTAAAGCTAACTCTGGACTGGAAAAAAAATTGGATTAATGGGGAGAAAGCACTTTGATTGGTTTCTTGGTTATTTGCAGGGCGTAAGGCTTGGTAAGTCTGGATATTTTTAGTTTCTTTCAGATTTTGAAAGAGTACTAGGAGGTGACCCGCGCCGATTGGCGCGGTAGTCTGTAAACCTGTGCTGATCGGTGCGGTAGTTTGGAAAGACTTTTAATGTATGTACACTAGTCCTTTTTTTAACGAAGTGAATGAATGTAGTGAACTGATGTTTATGATAGTTTTTTTTTTGGATAGTCTGTATTATTCGTCTGTGTTTGTGTGGTATGTTGACATAATGTATAATCTGTGTTAAAGATAGTATGAAATGTAAGTTGTTTATAAATGATGATACATGAATAATATGCAGATTTTTGAAGAGTTGGCTAACAGAGATGCAATTAGAGCAGTGGTATGTGACGGAAATTATGTTGTAAAATGATAAACGGTATATATATATATCGGAGAGGATATATAAACAGAAGGGATATCTTAAGTAATTAACATATTTGATTTGTTTAGGTTATGATACAAAGTGAAAGGAGTAATACGTAATACGTTCAGTGTATTTGAGAGATGGATATACATACAGTAAGTTTTTGAAGGATAAACAAGAGTATTAAACGGGTGGAGGTACTGCAGAAAAGTAGGGAATAGGAGCAGTAGGTCATTAATACAAAATTATGTGTCTTTATTTGCCGACTTGCTGACGTGTTGATTGCTTCAGATGACTGCTTGGGTTATTGTTGGAGGCGTTCGTCTGAACAGAATATAATAAGAACAAAGTTAAAGAGAGACTGTAAGATAGAATGTTACTGTTTTATGATTAAGAGTTAGAAAGGTGGATTGAAGGCATCACTGTTACTTACAGATTGTAAGTTTTATTTAGTAGCTGATGTGGTTGGTTTTGACTTCTTAGTGGGTGGATCAAGTGTAGAGTGGTGAGGTGGTGATATAGATCTGATTAGTAAGTAGGTAATGTTATATGTTATAGGAGAGGAGATAAAATAACTGATTGAATATGTGATAATAGATGTGAGATAATGTATTTTGATACCATACCTCTTAGACTGAAGTTTCTGTAAAATGTCTTCAGGTGGTTTGATAGGACTTTTAGCTTCTGGTTCTTGCATTTCTTGTTCTGGATAGGAGATCTGCAGGAGTGGATCTTAGAGAGGAAGTAGAAATAAATTGAAGGCTGAAAAGCATTATACAGAAGATGATGATAATTATAGATTTGAAGAAGATATAAATGTCATATAGTTTTTTTTTTGTTTGTCCTGCGTTGGAAGAGATAGGAAAATTTGCTGATGGTGAGGTGTTGTACAGGAAGAAAGAATTTAGATTTACGATGAGTAGCAGCACAAGGAAATAAAACTGTTTTAAGGAATTATGAAAGTTGAGTAAAGGAATACAGTAATGTATGTATTAAAATATATGCTATTTTTAAGTAAGAACAGTTGGAAAGAACATGGATGTAGGGTAAGGAACAGTATAATAAAAACAAGAATTGTTCCTAATAATTCTGAAAGTGAAGTGAAGGAGTCTATCAATGTATGTATGTAAATAGATGTTATCAGTAAGTAAGAGCAGTATGAATCAAAGAATTAATGATTAATTTTCTGTATTTCTTTAAAAAAAGTGGGTTTTTTTTGATTTAATGTAAAAGCTGTATGCATACCTCTGTGGCTTTGACTTGTTTTGCAGCTGTGTTATCAGTGAATAATGTTCTGCGAGCTGAACGTAATAGAGGAATGTTTTCTAGGCTGCATTGTATCATTTTCAGTAATAGTGTTATTAAAAGCAAAAGAGTGTTAGTTTTTAAAAATTGTGTAGTATTTGAGCTAAGTTGGTAGATCAAATAGTAAAATACCTTGAGGAGGTGGTTGACGAAGCTTGAATTTTTTCAGTGGAGATTGGTGTGGGTTGCGAATGATCATCACGGATCTGTTATGTTGTTGTCGAGTAAGTTATTCATGGTTTTTTAAAAAGGACAACAATTGCTAGGAATATATTAGGTGTTAGTACTATAGAGAGCGACAAATTAGGTAGAGCTGGTGAAGTAGGTAAGTAGTATCGAATGATGGGGAGGTGATGGATGGTTGTGTTGAGCAATGAGTAGAAAAGCGTATATCTAAATGGTAGCAGTAGTGATAGATACTGTATTTGAAACGGTGATAATAGAGTGTGATCATGTAATTAGATGCTTACGGGAAGAATAAACATATTATTTTGTAGCTGATAAGAGGTTTAGGGTGGAGATAAAAACATATGTGTTCCTTATAGATGCAAGAGCGTTTTTAGTAGAAATCAACAGTAAGCACTTTATTTTAGGTATGGGTTGTATCATAGAAAGTTTGAATATATGAATCTAATAGAGCAAAATTTGAAGCTTGATATGTGGATAACACATGAAATGAGAGCATATAGAGGCTGTTTAAAGGTATAAATATAACTTGTTTAATAAACACGAATTAAGGCATTGTTTCTGAAAGTAAAAAAGCAATCTAAGAACAGATTATAAGCTGAGTATAATAAGCGTACCTTTAAGATCGCTGTATGTTGCGGACCTTTGGTGACATATTTAAATAAGTATTTTAAAACTTTTGTTTTATTACACCATTCAACGTTTATATGAGCCTGGTATTTTTTGAGGAGGAGCATGTTGTAAGGTACAACCCATCTATTGTTAAGTTGGCATCCATTTTTAGTAATATATCGATTGTTGTCAGAACGCCTATAGATAGGAAAGCCATCAGCGTCAATAGTGGTTTCATTTTGGAAATTCTTTGGATAATGTTTAGAGCATATGTTTTTTTTTCATACAAGCGCATTTTGTATTGAGGATTCCACACGGACCATGGATCATGAACTCGCTAACTAAAGCGTAGCCTAATGGATCTAAAACCGGATCAGGAATTTCAGCACTTATAAAAGAGTCAATAAGTGATGGGCTAACCTCCCTGTGGCTACCTGCTAGCCATGCAAGAATATGGGAATGTGGGAGACCTCGTTTTTGAAATTCGACAGTGTGTAGAACTGCAGAAGAAACAGTACGATAAATATGCAGAGCTTAATTGGATAATAAGAAAGGGGTATAGTGCTAAAGGAAAAGAGTAAAAAGAAACAGTATGATGAATATGTAGAGCTTAAGTGGAAAATAAGTTAGGGGTGTGCTAAAGGAAAAGAGTAAAAAGGATAGCGGAAGATAATAATATGTTAACCGCAGAAGGCATAGTATGATAAATGTGTAAAGGCTAATAGAAAAAAAGGAATAGGTGTAGTTGTAAAGGAAGGTAGTTGAAAGTATAGTGGCAGATTATTCACTAACCTGCTTTAACAGGACCGAAGAAACGTCCTTCTGTTATATCACTGAGGTATTCGTTTAACTTCATGTTGTAAAGTCTACAGCGATATCGGGTCTGTCAACAGCGCTTTGGCCAGGTTCTAACAACAGGGCTTCGGTTATTTCAGGCCACTTAGGGTTGCATGTAAAGGTTTTAAATAGATCTGGTGGGCCGTGAACACGACAAATTGCTATTGCATCTTGGTAATTTTCCTGCATGTAACGGCGTCCGCCAGTAAAGCTTGAAGGTAATACGATTTTTTTCCCTATAGTATTTCCATTTATGCATCCTGAAGAAACAGCATCTGCGATACCTTGGAAATGTTCGGCTCTAAATTGGTCTTGAGACCGCATAATGAAGGATAATCGACACTCGTCAATACATGCGCGAGCATCGATCTTAATTTGGGCTGAAAGTAACCCACAACATAAGTATGGATTATATGTGTTTTTTCTATAGTGACAAAAGTAACAATAGTAGTCCTGCATTGTCATTTTGTTTCGAGTGTTTGGTTTACGGAGATCAACAGAGTTGTATGGAACGCCTAGTTAAAATCCACGATCACCGTATGGAAATAGAATTGGATATTGCAGAGACATAAAAGCAGGATGTAAGGATGAAATCTGATGAAGACCCACTGATCTATCATGGACAACGATATCTCGTGAAGGGGTTTCTATTGAGAAGTCAGTGACCACTAGGGCAGCAAGCTGATCGACCGATGGTAAACTGTATTGAGGGGCGTCACCATCATTAGGAGCGATTATTCGAATAGCTATTTGTTCATCTTCGTAGCCAGTTAAGCGATCTCGGGCAATCCTAAATTGTTTGACCAAAGTATTGTGTTTATCAAGCATATCTATAAGTTCAGCTACTATATCGGGTCGAGATTACCTTACGAGCGTTCATCGGGATTTAAGGCATTTATTCTATTAGCGATTTCATTATCAGTGTCATAGATATATAGTTGAGCAAATTTTGGAGGCTCATTTTGATGTGGTAATAAAGATCCTATCGATGGTGTATTTGACCATTAATTCTAAAGATTGGAGGGCCACGGCCTGCAATATATGAGCGATCTATAGTAGCTCCCATTGAAGTGAATGCAAAGAGACAGTTATACTGGCGTATCTTACGTATAAATAATTTTGATCGATGAGTACCATCAAAGCGCATAAGTTCAGCTAAAAACTCGGGGTTTTTAAAGGTGGAATCTTAACCTTACCACCCTTACAACAAAGGTTATAGACTATGCGTCTCTGTCTAGTAGGCGATCGATTATGGACTCTCTCTTGAACCAAAATATAGCTTGACAATTCGGACATTCATATTCGGGCGAACCGTAGTAAGAGCGGTCGAGATGCGCAGCTATAGACAATGAAAAAAATTATTAGTATAATGTGTTCAAAAGGATGCACAGACATGGAAAGAAGAGCGGTAGAATAACGTGTAGGCACACCTTTAAGTGAGTTGATGTATTCTGTAGTAAAGAGCGTGAAATGAGGAGGTAAAGGGAGAACAGTAGCATGAGCTGATGCTACAACAAGTAAGAATTGGTAGGAAAGAAATGAGATAGAAAAGTCAATGAAGAGGAAATAAGCTTATAAAACATAGGAATGGAAGAAATGGAATAATCAAGTGATGTGTGTAAAGATATATAGAGAAAATCACCACATATTTACCTATGCGTGGATGTCGGTGACTGTCAAGTAAAAATTTACGTTTCGCGCGGTTTCTTGTCGCAATAGCAGCGGTTACAATAGGGAAATAATCATCTCCTAATAATAACGAATATAAGAATGACATGTGTATTATTCTATGAAGATATATAATGTAAGAAGTAACATATTAGTGTATCAGAATAGTACTTTTCCTTTTGCGTAGTATTACGCTAGATTCTCTCTCCATGTAATCACTTTAGCAGGAATATATAATCTGTAAAGAGATAAATAGCAAAGTAGAGGCGTAGAAAGAGCGAGGATAACTAATAAGATGGAAAGATATATTAAGGTAATAAAATTAGGTTCTGATGATAGGATGTATTGGGAACTAATAGAGAAGAAACATTGGAGTATTTTTTTTCTCGGTCTTTAGACAACGAACTATTTGTAACAAATATAGCTATAGAAAAATATTAATAGAAACGAAAAGGAAAACCAACCTAGAGACAGCTTCCTGGTAATTTGCACGATCAACTGAGAAACGAAGCACAGCAGCAGACACGAGGCGTACAGTACGCAGTAAAATAAAACCTGACAATGATGAAGCGAAACAATTAGATCAAATTGGATGGAAAGATATATTAAGGTAATAAAATTAGGTTCTGATGATAGGATGTATTGGGAACTAATAGAGACGAAACGTTGGAGTATTTTTTTTCTCCGTCTTTAGACAACGAATTATGAGCACGATAAAAAAAGGAAATAAGAAAGTGTATATATGAGTTATAACTCCCATTTTAACTGGTAATAGAACGGCGCAAATACTATCTTAATAATAATTTCTAAAACAGATCATAGTAAGCTATTTGTAACAAATATAGCTATAGAAAAATATTAATAGAAAGGAAAAGGACAACCAACCTAGAGACAGCTTCCTGGTAATTTGCACGAGCAACTGAGAAACGAAGCACAGCAACAGACACGAGGCGTACAGTACACAGTAAAAGAAAACCTGACAATGATGAAGTGAAACAATTAGATCAAATTGGAGCATAACAATTATGAACACAATCGAAAAACAAAATAAGAAAGCGTATATATGAGTTATAATTCCCGTTTTAACCGGTAATAGAACGACGCAAATATTATTTTAGTAATAATTTATAAAACAGATCACAATAAGCTATCTGTAACAAATATAGCTATAGAGAAAATATTAATAGAAACAAAAAGGAAAACCAACCTAGAGATAGCCTTCTGGTTATTTGCACGATCAACTGAGAAGTGAACCACAGTAACAGACACTGGATAACTAATAAGATGAAGAGATATATTAAGGTAACAAAATTAGGTTCTAATGATAGGATGTATCGAGAACTAATTTATAAAACAGATCGCAGTAAGCTATCTGTAACAAATATAGCTATAGAGAAAATATTAATAGAAACGAAAAGGAAAACCAACCTAGAGATAGCCTTTTGGTTATTTGCACGATCAACTGAGAAGTGAACCACAGCAACAAACACTGGATAACTAATAAGATGAAGAGATATATTAAGGTGACAAAATTAGGTTCTAATGATCACAATAAGCTATCTGTAACAAATATAGCTATAGAGAAAATATTAATAGAAACGAAAAGGAAAACCAACCTAGAGATAGCCTTCTGGTTATTTGCACGATCAACTGAGAAGTGAACCACAGCAACAGACACTGGATAACTAATAAGATGAAGAGATATATTAAGGTAACAAAATTACGTTCTAATGATAGGATGTATTGAGAACTAATTTATAAAACAGATCACAGTAAGCTATCTGTAACAAATATAGCTATAGAGAAAATATTAATAGAAACGAAAAGGAAAACCAACCTAGAGATAGCCTCCTGGTTATTTGCACGATCAACTGAGAAGTGAACCACAGCAACAGACACTGGATAACTAATAAGATGAAGAGATATATTAAGGTAACAAAATTAGGTTTTAATGATAAGATGTATTGAGAACTAATAATGTATACAGCGATACTTAGAATGTCTAAGCAAAATAGCAGAAAGAGGATTCTCCGGAATCTATACAGGTAGAGGCAAATAGCTCAGTTCTATGTCTAAGCAAAATAGCAGAAAGAGGATTCTCCGGAATCTATACAGGTAGAGGCAAATAGCTCAGCAAAAAAGAAAGAATGTTAAAGAATATGTAAAGGGAATCTATACAGGTAGAGGCAAATAGCTCAGCAAAAAAGAAAGAATGTTAAAGAATATGTAAAGGGAATTGGAATGACGAACCGGCAATCGCAGCATAGGGACCGACACGAGCTGAGTAGCGCAGAAGGGGGCTATTCTGCGAACAGCAAGAAAAATAAACACGAGATGAGTAACGTAGAATGAGGATTTCCAGCAAATAGCAGCAAGAACAAACACGACTTGAGTGATGTAGAAGAGGGATCTCCTGTAAATAGCAATAAGGATAAATACGAATTGAGTAATGTAGAAGAGGGATCTCCTGCAAACAGCACGAAGGGGAAAAAAATGATATCAGAAAATGAAATCAGTGCAAATACTAAGAACCGGAATTAAAGGAGGGAAAGGGAACCGAGGGGAGACGCTGGTTGGCAAGTTGAGAACGATGCGGGCCACGGCGCGGCGGTCGGAGGGGTCACGGCGCGGCGGTCGGATGCCGAGTCGCGCTCCCAGGGAGGTGCGGCCGACCAAGCAGGACGGAAAAAAGTGAAATCAAAAAATGAAATCAGTGCAAACATTAAGAACCAGAATTAAAGGAGGGAAAGGGAACTGAGGGGAGGCGCTGGTTCACAAGTTGAGAACGACGCGGGCCACGGCCCGGCGGTCGGCGCGGTGGTCGGAGGCCGAGTCGCGCTCTCAGGGAGGCGCGGCCGACCAAGCAGGACGGACGGCAGTGGGTGGCGAGCTGAGAACAGCGCGAGGCACGCAAGGAGCATGGCACGGCGGTCGGCCAGCGGCGGGTAGAGCCGAAGGCGAGCGGTGCAGAGGCGAATCGGTGGGTCGGTCGCAGGGGCGGCGCAGATCGAAGACGCAAGGACCAATCAGCGGCCGGCAGAGTCGAAGGCGAGCGGCGTAGAGGTGAGTCGGTGGGTCGGTCGTAGGGGCCGGAGGGTTGCTCGAGAAGGGGGAGCGGCACGATGTTATGGGAGCGAGGCTGAGGCGAGTGCGGCAGCAATGGAGTTTCACAGGGAGATGAAAAGCAAAAAGTGGCGACCAAATCGGGGAAAAAAATTGAAAGCGTCGACCCAGATAAAAACCCAGATAGAAAAAGTATCCAACGAAGTTATTAAATGTAAACATTCATTTCTTCGAATCGAACACAGAAAGCATCGTCGAACCAAACCGAAAAAATCTCTAATAAAAAACACTTGTTCGGATCCGCAGGACGAACCAACCGCCGGACGAACCAAACGCGAACGGAGGTCTTCGAATCGAACACAGCATCGTCGAACCAGACCGAAAAAATCTCTAATAAAAAAAAACACTTGTTCGGATCCGCAGGACGAACCAAACGCGAACAACAAACGGAGAACTCGAGATCAAACGCAAACACCTAATCACTACCTGGATCCGTAGGAGGAACCAAACGCGAACGGAGGTCGGCGTTAAAGGCTCACGAAACTCCGATGACCAAAAGACGAAACAACAAACGGAGAACTCGAGAGAAAGAGAGAAACAAGATGTTCATTCCAATTAATGGAGCGCAGTGCAAAGCGCGCGTCTCGACGCAATGCATTCGACGGAAGCACACCAAATAGCGAACACGTAATTAGTGGCGGTGCTAGCACGCGTCTCGAGCTGAGCAGTGGCGGAAGAAACGAAGTCGCGCGTCTATCTCGAGCTGAGCAGTGGCGGAAGAAACGAAGTATCTCGAGCTGAGCAGTGGCGGAAGAAACGAAGTCGCGCGTCTCCTGGGCCCACTGGACGGCGTCGCGCTGCGCTGCCGAAGAGGTCGTGAGGCCACGAGGCCACGGCGTCGTTGAGCACGGGAGGCGTCGGACGACTCATTTTTTATCGGACGACCCATTTTTTCTGGACGACGTGGCTACGGCCGGAGGGGGTCCTTTCTTCCCTCCTTTAACTATGGGAATATACTACGTGTTTGATTCTCACTGATATGCTTGTTTGCCTTTCCCCTCTTTTCATTTTACTGTCGGCAAAACTTTGTGCATATCTTGGTGAGAGGCACCTTATAAGCTTTTATCACTGCGGAAAATCTGGCTTTTGTGACGTGTTAAGTAGAAAAAATGTTTTCTTTTGAGCAAAATCAGATCGGTAGTTTCCCCGCGTTTCCATTAGCATTACAAACCTTGTGTAAAAGCAGAATCTGCAAAAGTAGCCTGAATATGTGATGGGGTGTCCTTCACTCTAGAGATGCCATTCTTTACTTGTGTCCTTTAAAGAAGGAATAAAGCCTAGATGTAACAAAGGATCGAAGGAAAGTATAAAACTTTGAGCATCTTTTAACAGCTTGTTTCTACTTGGTTCATAACTGCATCATAGTTGGAGAACAATTCTTCTGCTGCACTTTTGCTCTCAGCTCTTTATTCAGTGATTAACAATAAAAAGGGGCACAACTCACTTCATTGAAACCAGGCAATCTTCCTCCCATAACTTCTGTAAGTTGACAGAAGTCCGAGAACACACAACATGGCTAGAATGGGAGCTACTCTTGTTGTCTGCGTGGTGATTTTAGCCCTGGATGTCACTGCCGGCATACTAGGGATTGAGGCTCAGGCTGCTCAAAACAAGGTACCATTCCAACATATTTTTAGTTTGTCAGGTTTCATGAAGGGCTTTTTCTCAAATGAAATACTTCGTGAAATAATATGGTACTTTTAAGGAAATGTTGCGTGAAATATACGTTTTTAGTGGTTACACCTATATCTTGATGGACAGTTGTTACTTTTTTTATGGTTCTTACTGTAAAGCAGTTAAAGATGCATGAAGTGATAATTTTATCTGACGCAAGTTGGTATTTGATCATGTTGGCAGACTAAAAAAGTGACGGTGCTCTTCATCCAATGCGAGCAACCAGTCTACAAAGCATACCAGCTAGGTCTCGCAGCTGCAGTGTTCCTTGTAGCATCCCACGCATTGGCCAACTTTCTTGGCGGCTGTGCCTGCATCTGCTCTCAGATAGAGTTCATCAAGGCATCCATCAACAGGAAACTGGCAGCAGCTCTTATACTGCTCTCATGGTAACTATTTCGCTCATCTAAAGCTTTCTTTTGCAAATCTGAAATGACACACCATTTGGGTAAGTAGAATCATGCATGATAAGAAACAAGATACACTTACCGGTTACACACTTACGTCAGAAAAGTAAACCACTTGAGATTGCTCAAGACCTGATATAGTTGATCCAGCTTTCTTTCGTAAAAAGTTTTGCAATTATGACCAATAACAACCGTTCTTGGATGCTCTAATAGGATCGCGCTCATCGTCGGATTCTCGCTGCTGCTCGCTGGGGCCATGTCCAATTCCAAGTCAAAGACGTCTTGCGGGTTCGTGCACGGCCATACCCTGGCTCTCGGAGGGATCTTATGCTTCGTCCACGGCGGAATCACCGTCGCCTATTACGTCACCGCCACTGCGGCAGCACACGAACTTCCTTAGGCCAGTGGCTACGAGGATCATCGGTGGGCACGTACAATACAATGCTTTTGTTGGAGTGATTATACAAGCTGATATTTTGTCACAAGACATCATCATTCTTTCCTCTCTTTTTTCGTATCTTTCTGTTTGTGATCCGGCTTTTACAACTCATGGAAGCGTCCAGTTCTGTCTTTTATCAACGTTAAATTAAAAAAGAAAGGCTTGTGGTTTGATTGTTGCGTCATTTGTTTGACATGAGTGCTTGAAAAAAGCAGACAATGATCATAGTGTGCGGTATTTGCCACAGTAACTTTTTTTGGGGGGGAAGAAATGAAGTTCATGTTTTAGAAATCATTGCTGCACACAACAATAATGCAAAAGATTGGTATCTATTGCGAAGTACGCTCACGGTGTGAGATTGTGTATAGTGCTGTCAACTAACCTGCAACTTATTTTTCCGAGGACTCAAAACGAATTTAAAAAAGAAAGTCGATATATTTTGATATGTAAAACGCAATCTTCTTATCAATCTTAAGCACATTAAACACCATTCTTCGGTAATTGTGTTGATGGTATTTTTGCGCAACTTTACACGTTATGGGCATTTTGCGCTAGATAGCAGCAACCTTCAGTGTTTGTGGACCCAAAACCTAGACCCACAATATTTAGCTGCTTCCTAGGCCCAACTGGTCAGTGAGCTAATTTTCTTCATAAATAAAACATAATTGTCAAGCCAAGGCCATTGTTGTGTTACAGCAGTAAGCCTCATCTCCAGAGAAAGGCAATGACAAAGATAGAAATGGTAACAATCAGTTTCTATTTATCAAGTACAAGGTTCTAAAACTCGGTAACAGGTACTCGCGGCCTGTTTTTTCCATTTTAATAATGGATTTATATATGTATATTCATATAAAATAAAAACCAACATTTGTTGCTACTGTTTTGATGTATATATGCGGTTAAAACAAACAGTTGCCAACATTGGCTGCTAGAAGGATGAAAAGAGAAATCACAACATGAAGAAATGGATAATTGGACATTCATCATGTAAATTTTCAGCTGGAAGCAAGAAGGATCAAAACTTGAGCAGAATTATAGTAATCAATTATGTAATTCAGCAATTTTAAATCAGGAAGAAGGAAGTGTAATTGTAAATCGGTATTCAGCAAGTTCTGACTTGTAATTGTTAATCAGCAAGTGGAAGGCAAATTGGAAATAAAGTAAAGTTTATAGTCCATTCATATTATATATTGCTCCAAGTTCCAATCATGTCGTCATATGGCAACAACATCACTACCACAGTACCACTAATCCCCTGTTCCCCTGTGCACCAAATCACAAAACGAAGCATTGGAATACATAGTGACTTAACTATGCATTGTGACTAAATCCATTTACCAAAAGCAGGACCTATTGCTAGCGTCTTCTCAGTTCTCACTAAATGTTTAGTAGCCTAACTGCCTTCTATATAGAAGATTAGCTACCAAACCAAAACCCATCATATGACTAAACTAAATAGATATCAAGTAATCAATTATACTAGTAACTAGTAAGTGCGAGGATGCTAGCCTACTCTACTCTCCCGCGTCATTAGCAGCATGGTCCGAATCATTGTCATCAAGCATCAAGTTCGCATCATCTTCTTCTTCGCTTTCGGTACCGTCGGTGCCAAACTCCATCTCATCTAAGGCCTCGACTGCTGCTGAAGATGATCCCACATTTGGTGTGTTTCTAGAACTCCTCCTAGGTTGCAAGGCAAGGTGTATGCAACATGTAAACTGCAGTAGTAAATAGTAAGTAACTAACTACTAGTAAGTACTAAGTGTAACTAGTTAGTACTAAAGTACTAACTACTAACTAGCATAAGCAACAACATAAGCAGTAGCAAAGACGCAGAGCACTGACTGAGCAGAGCACTGAGAGAGTGAGAGGCAATAGCATAAGCACTAAGCAGAGGAGCAGAGCAACAGCATAAGCAGAGGCGTCCACAAACAGAGCATAAGTGAGGGGAGGGGGATGCAGAGTAGGGCGCTGAGCGGCGGTACTTCCTGCTGCGGGGTGGCTGGCACTGGCAGAGGCTGAATCGACGGCGGGAGAGGCAAGCGAAGCCGGCAGAGGCCGAAGCGATGGCGGGGAAGGCGAAATCTGGCCGCTGGGGTGGCCCAATTGACGGCGAGGAGGAGGATTCGGCAGTGGGGAAGGCAGATCTGGCGGCGGGGTGGTGGATTCGGCGGAGGGGAAGCCGATTCGACCGGCGGCGGCGGGAGACTCCACCTCCCAGACTCCCACCATCAGATCCCTTCCTCATGCGCAAGGAATGAGATGATGCTGGTCGCGGCAGCTCAGGGGAGGAGGGAACGAGACCAAGAAATCGAGTAGAGATCAAGTAATCAGGTACCTGCAGGTGTTGTCGCCATCGCCGGAGGACGCGTCGTGCCGCCGCAGCGCCGCCCAATCCTAGCTCTTCCCGCGCTCACCTCCTCGACAGGGTAATCCTGCGACAGTGCGAGGCTTGGAGATGGCTAATGGAGAAGTGTACTGCTGGGTCGTGCGGTTGTGGCAGCCTGGGTGTGGGCTCGGCTGCAAAGCTGAACTGGGTGCACCAGACCAGACCAGACCAGACTAATCTACCTAGCAGCTTTTAAACGGCTGGTAAACCGTTAGCTAGACGTTTTTTGCGTACTCGTAACCGGAGAGAGCACCTGGCAGACCTGGTTTTAGAACCATGATTAAGTGGTTGCTGTTACGAATATTGTGTGTATTTTAAAAGATTCAATAGATAATATATATAGGGTACAAAGGAACACAATTCTAAACTCTAATATAATAGAAAATAGCACTAATACCATTATATCCTTAACACCCTCCCTCAAATACAAAGCGTATGCAATAGCATTGTATTTGGAAAGAGTTGATTCTAAAATATGAAAAATTCAAAATCGAGTCTTGATAATGTTGTCGTAGCATGCAGCTCTTGAAAAATATGTCGATAAAAGATCTCTCATCCGGAGTCGTGCGACAGCCCATAAAGCACAAGGTGCGGGAGCAAAGTAGACCATAACAACATAATGAAGAAGATGATGAAACCGACAAATAGATAAACCTATCAAATCAAGTCGAATAGAAATAGATAAAAGTATGGCGGCGTAGATCGTAGCCCAAGACGACGACGGCGCAGTGCACAAGAAGCGCAACGAATGCACAGTGCAAAAGAAGCGTAACGCAATACACAAGAAACGCAATAGAGACACAGTGCAGAAGAAGTCCGACACAATGCACAAGAAGTACAACGAAGACGCAGTGCGGAAGAAGCGCGTCCGCCTTGAAAGCTTGGGCGGCGGATCTGCAGCGGCTCGAAGAAAAGAGCAGCGGTTGCTGCCATGCCAAAGAAATTTCTATACTTTTATGGCTGGTAATAAATTTGAGGACTCATATGGCTTAGACGAACTCACAAATAAAGTGATACAGACTTGGATGGACGCAGCAGAAAATAACACAAATAATAAAGAAAAGCCTAAAGATAACCAGCAGTAGCGTGTAATTGGAACTAGCAGCTTCAAAACACTTTGCCATCTCCTGGGCTTGCCACTTCAGGGCTGGCAAAGGCTTTCGCAAAAACCCCTCTTGTGTACTACGCAACTTGGAAACAGGCAGGTCAGCAAGGTTACACGCACAGAGCCCAGGCCAGAGTTCGCACCAAACATCCGCACCACCTTAGTCCCTACCGCGGCAGTTGACGAGCACGGCGCCGCAAGTGGGCGATACGGGGAGAAAGCCGAGGTAGGCTCGATCCAGAGCGCGACGGCAAAACCTAAGCGGCTGCCTGATGAAGGTGGCAAGGGCACTCAACGCGCTCGCGGCAGTGATGGAGCTGCGAAGTACGTCGCGTTGCGGCTGACGACACGCCTGGTCTGCGCCGTGTCGTCCAAGGTGGGTCTCCAGTTTCCCGTCGGCCACATCGCCAGGCACCTCAAGGCCAGCAGTACACCAAGCGGTCGGCGCCGGCGCCCCCGTCTACCTCTCCACCATCCTGGAGTACCTCTCCACCGAGGTGTTGGACCTTCGAGATCAGTGGTAGAGGTTCCCGACGTCGGCCGTGCTGCCGATACCGCAGCTGTCGCCAGCGCGGGAGGCGTGGGGCGTCGATGGGTACAGGTCCATGAAGGGCCTCATCAGCCTCCGCTCCCAGACCCCAACGCCGGGGGCGCAGCCGGAGAGGACTCCGGCTTCGACGAGACTGATGTGGAGGAGCACGTCGAGGTGGAGTGCCGCCTCAACCACGACCTCAGCCACTTCGAGATGGGAGCAGCCGCGAATCCGACAGCGGGGAAACTGGATCCGCGCGAGGAGGTGGCCGGAGCGGTAGACGGCGGCAGTGGCGTCCTGACGGTGCGGAAGCGGGCGTTGACGCGGCGATCGACGACGTGGCCGCCCCCGGGAGCGAAGATAGCTCCTCCCGGGGGCAGCGGTCAGCGGAAGCTAAGCGGTGGCGGCTCAGTAAACCGTAAACCCTAACCCTAACCCTAACCTAGCTCTGATACCATGTTATGAATATTGTGTGTATCTTGAAGAGGACCAATAGACAATATATATAGGGTACAAAGCCACACAAGTATAAACCCTACTACAATAGAAAACACCACTAATACCCTTATATCTTTAACAGTTACATTGAATGCCTATACAATACGCTTGCAACTGACAGCCCTCCACTCCGGCCAACACTACTGCTCAAAACTGTATCTCTCTGCCAATAGTTTCATCCTTGATCCTAGTATTTTCAAATCAATAAAACAAAAGAACTGCACAGACCAAAACAAAAAGAAAGAGCCAAGAACAACAACTGTGGAAAAATCTGTTAATTTCCGTCAGACATCTGGCAGTTCAGAGACGCTGCCAACTGATTCCTGTCTTTGATGGCCGGAGACCGACGACTGAACCTCAGACGCCTCCAAGTCGACAGATTCATCGTCTGCCCTGCCCGGTGGAAGCCTCCTACTGCGATGCTTCCTGCTGTGTCTGTGTTTCACCACACGGATCAGCGCCTGCACAACGTCTCGCATTGCTGGGCGCTTCCGGGACACGCGACTTACACATTTGTAAGCCACAGCAGCCATGTCGTTGAGCTCTTCCACATCGAATGCGCCTTCCAACCGAGAATCGGCAATTTCTTCCCATCCAGTTTTGCCATCAGCGTTGATTGCAGCCTGATCAAAGATTGCATTGTAGTCAGCATTTAAAAATCATAGTGTCCTCATAAACTGAATTCTAAAAAAAAAAGGTAAGGAACTAAGAGGGGACTCCTTACAAGCTCAACATATTCCATTAGACCTTGTTGAGGGTTTCTTCCAGCGATCAGTTCAAATAGCAAAACACCGTAGCTGTACACATCACTCTTCTTTGTGAATGATCGTGAGGACACATACTCTGGATCAAGGTATCCATAAGTTCCCCGTATGTTGGCTCCATTTCGAGTAACCATTTCTTCTCTTGATAATCCAAAGTCGGCAACCTGGTCAACAAAGCACACTTCTTATGTCAGAACAAAACCAACAAAAAAAAGCAACAGATGCAGTGGTGTGCAAGAGCGTCTGGTATATTTGAACTACCAACACCGTAGGGTTGTTCACATAATAATCATTCACCACATATCAGAAAGCTCCTCTGTCTTTATAGATAAAGGCTGTTCAAAAAACTGGCTGATTGACTAAAGAAAAAAAAATTGTGAATTTCTTCAACAAATTGGATGAGTATGTATACTACACAGGCTATGTCACTAAACATCAACAATTTATTATTTAACTTCAAATCAAGCACTACCTGAGTGAAGCATCAAATGACCACAGCATACAACAGCATAAACAAAGTCTTGATGCTGCCTTCAGTGTATGGCTGTATGCAGCATTGCAGCATCAAGTGCAAACAAAATATTGACCGTACAAATTAAGGCTTATTGCAGACTGCAGTAGGAACAGAAAGAGACCACTGATAGTGTTGTAGTAAATTGGCTGATGACTTGATAAATACTGGTGCCTAACATGTGATGGATAATACGCTGAATAGCTGAGATGTTTAACATACCCTAGCATGCATGGACTGATCCAACAAAATGTTTGGTGATTTGATGTCACGGTGAACTACTGGAGGAACAGCCTGCACTAAAGTTAAATCAGATCAAGGAATCTCTTTGCACTTCATCATGTATCATGCTTCCAATTATGTGTTACAACAGCCTACCCCGTCATGTAGGTACTCCAAACCCCTAGCAACATCCAGGGCAATGTTTACCCTCAAATCCCACCTTAGTGGGGCACTGTTTTCACCTGAATCAGAAAAATCTTCAGAAAGGAAAAAGAAATACACTATCTACATGCAACATGTTAAACTATGGCTCTAGACCTATTCCTTAGTAAAAGAAAGATTGACAAGAAATCAAGAATAAGCGATCCAATAATTGTTCAAGAATAATGTGCAAGGATTTTTTAAAATAAAAGCAATGGCTAAACTAGTCTCTATCAACTTTAGTCACATGAATCATCACCTGCATGCTTTATCTGATAAAACAGAAAGGGCGGTGGTTATATTTGTCACTTGTCAGCGATCAAGAACTATCAAGGCACAAGGGAGAAAGCATCAAGCTTTGAAATATTGTGAGAAGTGAGAACTATAAGAAATCCTGGTTGTGCTTTAAGAACTTCATATGATCATTTCTCACAAAATTATCAGGCCTTTTCAATCATATTTTGAGTTGAAACAAACTCAGGACTCAGGACAGAGGTTTGTATCAATGAATCATATGGAGAGAGGGAAAAATACCATATAAGTGTGATGCAAGGCTCCCATTAGGCATGTATGCATATAATAACATATGTTGCGCTTTTTCAGCACAGTAGCCGACCAAATTCACTAGATTCCTGTGGTGCAATCGCCCAAGAAGTAAGACCTGAAATTAAGAATCTATCAAATACAAAACATGCCAGAGTTTCTAGTGAGGTATGGATGTTAGCAGCTTAGCTTAGTAGCTTACCTCATTTTGAAACTCCTTTTCACCTTGCTTTGAATCGTTAGCAAGCACTTTAACAGCCAGTGTCTCACCAGATGACAAATCAGCTTTGTAAACAGGACCAAAGGCTCCTTGGCCCAATAGTGTTGTGAAATTGCTGGTAGCCTTCTGCAGTTCCCTAGAAAAGAGAAAATCATGAACTTCACAAAGGGCATACAAGATATCCTGTGAATGGTGCGTGGTTATGTAGAAGACAATTTTGTGACCATGATTAGTAGTGTCAACTGTGAGATGATAACTTACAGAAAGTATAACAATAAACTTTGAAACGACATAATTCTGAATTCTTGTTAAAATCATGGGATAAACGGCTCCTTTGCTTGCCCATAGTTACTGACATTTGGTGTTTTAATTTTAGCCTCACATGTCAGGAGCAGGAGTACTCGACGATGGATTGGATCGAAGACAGTAATCGTGCTGCGTATTCGGCGAGGACCTGAGCCTCGGCGGCGCGGTGGGGGAGCCGTGGTCGCGATGACCACGTGGCCGAGTTCAGATGATTGCCAAACAAACAAGAAGAGTTGAGACTATTTTCTGTTTTCTTATTCCTCAATCATAAAGTGTATCCTCTTTAATAGAGATCCTAACAATTGGAATACTAAACCAGTTCGAATCATAAACGGAAACTTAACAAGTAATTCCTCACTAAGTCTACGAGACAGAAAAGGAAAAACTGAATAACACTGTAGCTAGTCCGACACTACGGCTGGAGCAACCGAGTCAGATAGTGCTTCGGTTGTCAACTTCGGCTTGTGATGTCTGTACTGGATGCCCCACATAGCATTGTTAGAGATATATGTATAGTTGTGTTATTCCCCATTGTTATAAGGGGTTATTTGCATATTGTACGTGTCTATATATACTGGTCCATTGGCCCCCTGAGAATACAAGTTTCTATTCCTAACATGGTATCAGAGCCCATTAGGGTTACCTCTCCCGGGCAAGCAACTCGTCCTCTCCTCATCTGACCTAGCCGGCGCCGTCGCTGGCTTGCCGCTTCAGCCGGCCTCCCTCCGAGTCTAGCCGCCCGCCGGCTTCCTTCTCCACGACTGTCATGTTGCATCGTCGCCTCACGCGCGAACTGCGATGAGCCGGCTGCCGGATACCACCTCTGTCCACACCCGCCGCCGGCCTCCGAATCGCGGCGCGCCGTCGTCTTCGCCGACGAGCCGCCGCCGTCGTCTCGCGAGCCGCCTCCGACGCCATTGCGAGATCTGAAGTCTTCTCGCGCGAGCCGCCGTCGTCGCCTCCGGACGCCGCTTCACGGCCTCCGAATCGCGGGCGCCGCCGTGATCTCCGTCACGAGCCGCCGTCGTTGCCTCCGGACGCCGCCGCGCAGCGCTTCGGCTACCGCCGTTATCACGCTCCGGCCGCCGCCACCGCCTCCAAAGCTCCGTGTCGCCGCCTCAAAGCTTCAGTGGCCGCCGTTGCTCATTAGGGTAACCTAGTCCCCACTCGCGTGCGGTCGGGCGTCTTGGCCCATTAAAAAGACTTCGGTCGAATCGGCCGAACAGTGAACCGAAGAAAAAACGTTGTTCTAACCGCCGCGCTGTCCCGCGCCGCCTGTTAGACTTCATTGCCTTGGTCGCCGCGCCGTCCAGCGCCGCCTACCAATGGGTACCGTTTCCCTCCCTCGCTGCCCGGTGATCTTCGACGATGTTAATTACACCGACTTCGTATCTCACATGCGCATCCACATGTGTGGTCTTCATCTCTGGGGCGTTCTTTCTGGCGATATCACCTGCCTGCCTTGCCCTACTCCTTCGATGGAGACTACGTGCATTGCGCCGCTTCGACAAATGACAAGGCTGCGCTTGATCTTCTTGGCCTTGTTGATGAGAAGGCTGTCTCTGCCTACCAAGAGACTCTGGATTCCTATATGGATCGATTGCCGTCTACACTCAGTGGTGCGACGACGACGCTCGAGCTGCTGCTGTCTTCAACGCCGATGTCGGCCTCGATTTTCTTACGAGGTTGTGGGACTCCTTCGTCATCGGATGTGGACTCACCTTCGTCAGCGCTACGAACCCTTTGGAGATGCTCCCTACCAGTCAGTGGTTCGCCAGGAACGCTCTCTTCAGCAGGTGATGCTCTTCGTTGGCGCCTTCTACTCGAGAGTTACATTTGTCCGGCGTCACCGGACTCTCGCGCCCGCCTTGTTTGTCGCTCTGTTCGTGCTATCTGGTTGTACGTGCTGACTTGGAGTTTCAGCGTGTCTACGAGTTCCTTACTCGCCGTCCCGAGTTCGACGGGCGTGCCCGACTTCTTGCACGCCACCTCGTGTCACACTTTTGGAGATTCTTACCGAGATACGCGAGAGGAGACTCGTCCGAGTGGTCTTTGATGCGATGCCACTCCTCCGAGCTCGCCGCTCGTCCACTGCTACTTGATCGCTCCGCGTTTGATGCTCGCCTCCTCCGTGGCTACCACAGGTGGTGGTGGCCGTCCTCCATCTGGCGGTGGCCGTCCTCGCTGCTCCTACTGCGACAAGGTCAGCTACATCGAGTCTTAATACTATAAGAAGCAGCGGCATCTTTCACGCCGTTCTTCTCCTAGCACTGGCACTGGTGCTTCTACATCGACGTCTGCATCGACTTCTTGGCAGCCTTCTCTCGGCGAGCGGAGATAGCCGGACTTCGGCGCTTTGCTACCGCTTGGGTTCTCCTCAACGAGTTCTGCGAGTTACGCTCATCGACTCTTGAACAATGAGAAACCACCTCCTACATAGTCAGGTACTTCCCCATGGATTCTTGGTTCAGGAGCATCATTTCACATGACTTCTGATTCTTCCACTTTGTCCTTCATTACACCTCTTGATTCCCCTGTCAGTGTTCTTACTGCTGATGGTACCTCTCTTTCTGTCTCTGGTCGAGGACCTCTTAGCAACTCATCTTTTCGTGTTCCTTACATTGCTCATGTTCCTCGCCTAACCATGCGACTTCTTTACGCTTGATGATTCTCGACCTTGGTTGTCGGGTCATTCTTGACTCGACTCTTGTTGTGTTCGAGCCGCCACACGAGCTCGGTTGGTTACGGCCTCGGCGCCTTGACTCACAGCGTCTCTGGGAACTTGACTGGCTTCACCTTCCTTCGGCTGCCACCATCGCCGCCAGTCTTTCCGCTTCTGCCACTCCGTCTACCAGCTCTTTTCAGCAGTGGCATCATCGTCTCGGTCATCTGTGTGGATCTCGTTTGTCATCTTTAGTCCGTCGTGGTCTTCGGGTGCATCTCGGGGCGTGTCTTTAGATTGTCGAGTACGTAAGTTAGGGAAGCAGATTCACTTCCTAACCTCATAGTGAGTCGTGTCTCAAATGACCATTTGATCCTATTCATTCAGATGTTTGGGGCCCGGCTCCCTTCCTTTCGAAAGGGGCCATCGATATTATATCATTTTTATAGATGATTTCTCTCGTCACACTTGGATATATTTTATGTCTTCTCGTAGTGAGGCCCTGTCTATATATAAACAATTTGCTACTATGGTTTGCACACAGTTTTCCACTCCTATTCGTGTCTTTCGTGCTGACTCTGCTGGCGAGTACCTCTCTCGTTACATGCGGTTTTCTTCTTTGGCGAGGCACCCTCGCTTAGTTCTCTTGTCCTGGTGCTCATGCTCGAATGGTGTCGTGGCGTAAGCATCGTCACCTCCTTGAGACGGCTCGTACCTTGATGATTGCCGCCTCTATTCCACCTTACTTTTGGGCCGAGGCCGTTTCCACTGCCACCTATCTCGTCAACATTCAGCCCTCTTCTGCTCTTCAGGGTGAGATCCCAGTTGAGCGTCTCTATGACCTTTCTCCAGACTACTCTACCCTTCGTCTGTTTGGCTGCGTTTACTACGTTCTCCTTGCACCTCGAGAACGCACCAAACTGACTGCTCAGTCTGTTGAGTGTGTTTTTCTGGGATACAGTGCCAAGCACAAGGGCTATCGGTGCTGGGACCCTGTTGGTCGACGGATGCGGATTTCTCGGGATGTGACTTTTGACGAGTCTCGTCCCTTCTACCCACGTCCTGCCTCTCCTTCGGTTTCCTCTGTGGAGTCCCTGTCTTTTTTGACTTTTCCAGATACACCCATCTTTGTCTTGCCCTCGTCCACCCATCCCACTGAGTCTCCACATATACCTCTTGAGGCCTCTCCGCCGTTGTTGCCGCCTACTTCGTCGCCTGCGGCTCCTCAGGCTCCTCCCACTCTCTTTCACACTCGTCGACCTCGTATTGAGGCTCTTCCAGATGAGCCATCTTCCCCTGATGTTTCATCTTCTCCTGATGCTCCATCTTCCCCCGATGGGTCATCATCTCCTCGCTACAGTCTCTGCGGTCGTCAGTCGATTCGGCCTCCTGCCCGTTTTGGTTTTGCTGGTGCAGCTACTCATGAGCCTGTCTCCTACCGGGATGCTGTTACTCACCCTGAGTGGTAGCATACCATGGCCGAGGAGATTGCTGCTCTCGAGCGTACTGGTACTTGGGATCTTGTTCCTTTTCCATCTCACTCTCGTTCCATCACGTGTAAGTGGGTCTATAAGATGAAAACTCGCTCTGATGGCTCTCTTGAGCGCTATAAGGCGCGTCTTGCTGCTCGTGGCTTCCAGCAGGAGTATGGTCGTGACTACGACGAGACTTTTGCTCCTGTAGCCCACATGACCACTGTCCGCACTCTTCTTTCGGTGGCGTCTGTTCGCCATTGGCCCGTTTCTCAGCTTGATGTCAAGAATGCCTTTCTTAATGACGAGCTGCGTGAGGAGGTCTACATGCATCCGCCACCTGGGTATTCATTCTGAGGGCATGGTGCATGCGTCTTCGTCGCTCTCTCTATGGCCTTAAACAAGCCCCTCGTGCTTGGTTTGAGCGCTTCTCCTCTGTGGTCACTGCTGCTGGCTTTTCAGCTAGTGATCATGATCTTACTCTTTTTGTCCACACTTCGCCTCGTGGTCGGACTCTTCTTCTTCTATATGTTGATGATATGATCATCACCGGAGATGACTCTGAGTACATTGCCTTTGTCAAGGCTTGTCTGAGTGAGCAGTTCCTTGTGTCGGATCTTGGTCCTTTTCGTTACTTCCTTGGGATTGAGGTTACTTCCACTCCAGATGATTTCTTTATGTCCCAAGAGAAGTATATTCAGGATCTTGATCGTGCTTCTCTCACTGATCAGCGTACTGTTGAGACTCCCATGGAGCTCAATGTTCATCTCCAACCTTCTGATGGCGAGCCTCTTTCTGATCCAACTCGCTATCGTCATCTTGTTGGAAGTCTTGTCTACCTTGATGTTACTCGTCCGGATATCACTTATCCAGTTTACATTCTGAGTCAGTTCGTCTCTCCTCCCACTCAAGTCCACTACAGCCACCTTATTCGAGTTCTGCGATACCTTCGTGGGTCTATCTCTCGCCGTCTCTTTTTTCCACACTCCAGCTCGTTACAGCTTCAGGCTTATTCGGATGCTACTTAGGCCAGCAATTCATCTGATCGTCGGTCTATCTCTGTTTACTGTGTTTTTCTTGGTTGTTCTCTCATTGCCTGAAAGACAAAGTAACAGACTATAGTATCCCGTTCGAGTGCAGAGGCTGGGTTACGAGCTATGGCTCTCTTGACAGCAGAGATTACATGGCTATGGTGGTTACTTGAGGATTTTGGTGTTTGTCACTACACCAACTCCTCTCTTGTCAGACAGTACAGGTGCTATCAGTATTGCCCGTGACCCTGTGAAGCATAAGCTCACCAAGCATATTGGTGTTGATGCTTCCTTCATGAGGTCTTGTGTGCATGATCAGGTGATTGCTCTTCAGTATGTGCCTTCCGAGCTTCAGATAGCGGATTTCTTCACGAAAGCCCAGACTAGAGCACAACATGGCTTCTACCTCTCCAAACTCAGTATTGTTGATCCACCATGAGTTTGAGGGGGGGTGTTAGATATATATGTATAGTTGTGTTATTCCTCATTGTTATAAGGGGTTATTTGCATATTGTACTTGTCTATATATACTAGCTCATTCGCCCCCTGAGAATACAAGTTGATATTCCTAACAGACATCACATTTGTAACTTATAAATGTGCATATCTCACTGGACGTATGATTCCTACCTTCGTAATCCAATGCTTGGTGCTCTTAGAAGGCAAAACTCTGTCAACAACACTGAACTAATACATGGGTTCAAAACTTTTGTGCTTATTACATTGGGTGGAAAACTTACTCTTAACTTGGTTGAAGTTTCAGTTCCTGTTAGAATAGGATTCTTTTGTATTTCTTATCTATATATGGTACCCCCTTATACTCCCTATATATATTGCATATTGGACCCTCTTGAATATACATACAATATTCATAACAAAAAAATTGATGAATGAGGAATCATCACCAGTAATAAGCATATCATCAACATACAGAAGAAGCAGTGTCCTACCTCGAGGTGAGACATGGACAAAAAGAGTATAACCATGGGAACTGACAGTGAAAACGACAGCAGCAATAACTGAAGTAAAACACGCAAATCAGGCACTAGGAACCTGTTTGAGGCCATAAAGAGCACGACGAAGACGACAGATGTGCCTATCAGGAACAGAATACTCAGATGGTGGCTGCATGTAAACCTCCTCATGCAAGACACCATTAAGAAAAGCATTCTTAACATCCAGTTGAGAGATAGACCACCGGCGAACAGAAACAACCGCAACAAGAGTGCGAACAGTGGTCATATGGGCAATAGGGGCAAAACTCTCATCGTAATCACGACCGTACTTCTGCTAAAAGCCGCGAGCCACAAGGCGAGCCTTGTAGCGTTCGATAGTACCATCAGACCGGGTCTTAATCTTGTACACCCACTTGCACGTGATCGGACGAGCATACCATGTTATGAATATTGTATATTCAAGAGGGTTCAAGGGACAATATATATAGGAAGTATAAGGGGGTACCATATATAGATAAGGAATACAAAAGAGTCTTATTCTAACAGTTCCTACCACCCATAGTTTGATTCACCGAAACACCCGCACAAGGTTGGATGCTTTGGTCAATATTTAATAAGCGAAGCACATGTTCATCATGTATACCATTCAACAACATTGAATTTGACCACAGTAAGATTCAAACCAATGTGCTATTTGAAATATGACATCATTGCATTCTATATGGGTATTTGACATGTTTTCCTGCCCTTCGCTCCTGTTAATCTCCATCTAGAAAACTAGAAATAAATTTTCTAAATTCTCTTTCTACTACAAACCTCCATCACTAATTTCTCCAAGTGCCACTTTCCCATGGAAACTCCCACTTTGATATGTCAAAAGACCAAAACTAAAAGAAGAAACCCTTGGAGTTGGTAGGTTCAGAAATATATAGGAAGTCAAAGGAGGATGACCAACCTATGACCAGAACATGCAGCAATTATCAAATGTTCAACAATGAACATTTTTCGAATCAGTAATAAACTAATACCTTATCAAGGTACTAAAACTAGATCAATTGTTCAAAAAGCAGATTACTCAAACAACTATGAATCTTGCAACCGTGAGAATGCATAAGGATTAAGGAAGCATACCTGTATGCATATTTGGGTATCCCAGAAGCTGAGATTACACTCTTCCTACCAGGCCCCTCCAGCCACAGAGACGCCCCACCGTCATCAAATTCCCTTGGGGATTCCTGCCCTGTAGTTGAGTTCGAGAGCACGGCGCAAGCATTAACACCATTGGCACGGATGGGGATTGCAGATGCCCTCCTTGAGCTACTACTCCTTATTTGCGCCTGAGAACACCGATACCTCATGCACAGAAGTATTCCAACTGCCAGCAGCACCCCTATCGCCACACCAACCGTGATTCCGATGATCAGACCCTCAGAAACCCCCTTCATTCTCCCCATTCAGCCAGAGATCCTAGCACATGGGATGTTGCATCCACCTCATGGAAGCTCCAACCAGGAAGAAGACCAAGAGCTATATCAATCCTGCCAAGAAGCACAGTGCAGAATAGTAAACTGGAAGCCTTGAATTGCGAGGGCATGTGGTTCCATACGATTAGGTGGGTGTCTGGGTAAACATCAAGAAATGGAAATGCAAACCATGGGAAGGGGTTTAGGTGACCATACATTGTAACAAGTTAAAACAATCTCTAGTCAAACTTTGCCATCTCAACTTATGTTACATCAAAATATCAGACCATTGACATGACAACCGCTGTGACAGCATAAGGCAACACGCTTATTCATAACAGTAAATCCTAGAATCCCTAAATTGGAATTATTGAGGATTTACTACTATAAATAAGTGTATTTGAGGATTTACTTATCAATGGCTTACTGATATGCGGATCCTGGGGCTACATGGGATAAATCATCAAATGCATTATCTCATAATAGTAAATCATCAAATCACCGTTCAAGAACTAGTAA
Organism: Hsuehochloa calcarea; assembly: GCA_036346395.1. NCBI lineage: Eukaryota > Viridiplantae > Streptophyta > Magnoliopsida > Poales > Poaceae > Hsuehochloa > Hsuehochloa calcarea. Next base: position 12,570,128 of record CM070609.1, read on the forward strand.
TTTACACCAAAAAACATACGAGTACAGGACAGGAACGAGTTGGATATTATTGGTCAACTAACTTCCAAAATGAGACATTACTTTTCTTCTTCATTTGAAAGGTAAGTGGTCAGTGCTACCTTTTATCTTGAAATAATTTGGCATTAATACCACTGAAAATATACCACAATGTATACCGAAATAACCCCTTTAGATATGATGGAAGAACCTAAGACATACAAACAACTCTTAAGACATCAAATTACTTTCTTCGCTGCAGTTTTAGACCAATAATACAAATAAATTGGGAACTTTTCGTAGTGCGCACTCCAAAATACAAGATTAATCCAGTTAATAGACAAAGGACAGCAATAGAACTGTACAGAAATGCACAGTACATACATCTCACAGTTCCCACATCGTCACAGGCTCACAGCGGATGAACTACAGATTACAAACCTGTTGCCCCAATTCTTATCTCCACAAACACTAAAATCATCAACAAAATTGCAAAGATGTCAACTTTCACTGACGAATCAAGAATACTTCTGACCCTAAACACCATAAAAGGTCAATAAACTGAATGAAAAAACCCTCCTCCATGTACATTTAAAACGATCCAACATTGAAGGTACAAGAACCCCAGAATAGCAAGCTAGAAACGGCGCAAGAACTATAAAAACCCAATAAAAGATTGTCTTAACCGATGAAACGAACAAAGAACTAGACATGCCAATCCAAAGATCAAGAAACCGAATCCAAGAAACGTACGAGCAAGGACTACTCAAATGCGGGAGGAGATGGAACCACGGGCGGGTAAATCTGTGCTTGTTCGGATCAGCGCAAAGTGTGGATCCCGATTGCGCCGCTCCAAATCGGAAATACAGACAGGTTGGGGGAGAAATCGACCGAGGAAGTTTGGTGCTGGCTTGGGGTTCAAGAGAGACTAGAGAAAGACGACTTTTGAGAGTGTAACTTCCTGTGGAGAATAAAGCAAACAAGAAAAAAAAAAAAAGGTGAGAGAAAGGAAGTTCGAAAAAAAAGAGAAAAGGAAAAAGTTGAGGGTAGTTTTGTAAATGTGCCTAAGTTCAATATTATAGTTGGTGTCCTTAACTTTAAGGGTCATTTTGAAATTCAGCGGGCTGAAACGCGAGAATTTTTTATGATTTCGGTAAGAATTGAATTGTTTCTTGAGAGATTTCGACATGATTTCTATGAAATTATTGTGTTCTAAACATGCTCTTAATTTACACAAGGAATTTTCAATTTACACAAGGAATTTTCTTTAGTTTTAAACAGATCCTTATGACATATCTAGAAAAGAATGGATGTCACAGCAGAAGTGCAAATAATTTGAAAATTCTTGGTGATTATAGTTCACTCAAACATACATTACTACTTTATTTCCCATAAAAATTTTCTTGAGGGAGACTGCTTATTATATAGAAATACTCTCCCTTACTCAAAAAGGGAGACTGCTTATTATATAGAAATACTCTTCCTTACTCAAAAAAGAAAGAAAAAACAACCCTGGTCTTATTTAGATCGGAGTAGTGTCCCTTTCAATGAGGCAAAAAATATAGCATATCTAACATTTTAAGAAATGCACCTATGCTAAGAGTATTTAAGAAGTATGCTATGCTTCTCAATTGCCCCGAAGTTGGTTAACCTTGATTGGATATCAAGTGATGCTCCTACTTTAGTCTGCCCGTGAAATGACCAACTTGTCTGAAAATATCAAATCAAATGTAGCACCGAGAGATCACGGAATCAAATCCCCTAAAATTTAATATATTTTTGTAAAAAAAAGCTTGAACCACAGCCTCTATCCATTCAATGCAATTACACACAGATTGCTTTCGCGAAATGTGTCCTTTGTCCTTAGGAAACGAGGATCGATGAGCCCAAAGTATCCTCGAGTCGTGAGCTCAGCAACTTGATATACATGTGAAATGACCGAACTGCCCTTCTTCCCCACTGCCCCCCTCGTTCGTTTCGGCGGTTGTTGAGTTCTGCTAACCAGGGGACACGCACCACGCGCGATCCGACTCTAGTTAACTGACGAACGGGCCCGGATGTTTCTGTGTCCCACATGTCGTTCATACAAGCTGTTATCCTCGTATACCTGTTTGGTACATAATACACTAGCAGTTGTAGCTTTACAGTTGGAGAATGGGCCGTGGCGGCAAGTCCGGAAACTGCCTGCTGCTGTCCGATCGATTGAATTGCCAAATTAATTAATTAGGGTTATTAAGTTTAAGGTCTAATCTGGAACGCAGAATTTTTCGTGATGTGGTGATCATTATTTCTCTCCTAATTTTACAAGCAACATCTGTACTCATTCTGCACTCAAGTCTCAGGGTAGCAGATGGGAAGCTGACCTAACACTTGACATCCAGGTAGGTACCTAGGGTTATTGATCAATTATATATCTCATGAAGTCCTTAAATTGTCCGCTGTGTCGATCTAGGGCGTCGATTTCTGCAAAGTTTGGTGTGAATCAACGGAAATGCGTACATGCCCATGTAGATATAAACCGATAATGTTTGGGAAAATTACGTATTTGCCGTTAGGGTTACCTGGTTTTGTACGTTTGCCACTGAATTCCAGCAAACTCCAATGGTGCACAACAAACATGGGAAACACACATATTTTCCAATGGTCAATAGGTCAACTGGTTTGTTCAAGGGGAAATGACCATTATGCACTTCCAACAAAAAATCAGGAAAAAAATAAATCTTCCTCCTCACGCCAGAGGAGAGGGACAACTGGACCGTCGGGTGTGGCACACCGGTGATGATGGAGTTGGCGGAAAGGATCAAGGAGGAGGAAAATGGTTCATACTCGGTGAGGAGAACCTAGTGGTGGTGGTTCGGGGTTCGGGCAGAGGCACACTTAGGATACACCGGCGACGCTCAGGGCGGTAGCAACAGTTCGGATGGCATGTGGAGACGGCGATAGGGTGACCGAGGAAGATATGTGACTGCATCCAAATGTAGAACGCCAAGAGGGGAAGCTATCGTGCGAAACAATCGAGCAAAGACTCACCGTAGGAGGTGTACAATGACGGCAAAGCTCGTCAAATCCGGAAGACAAAAACCTAGGTTTCCATCATTTGGGAGCAAAAGAATGAGATTACCTCAATGTGGGGAATTAGGGAGAGGTAGAACACATTTTGACACGAATGGTTTTGCGAGAAACTCACCGAAGAGATAGATTAGAGTGGGGGACACGACAGAGCTTTGGGTGGTCGCCGCAATCTGCTATATCGCATCCTCACCTGTGGAGCTTCGAGTGGTAGACGCAGTCGGACGGAGCTTACAAAATTTCAAAGTAGGAACGAAAGAAGAGAAGGAAGAAAAAGAAGAAAGGAAAAGTGCGAGGGCAATTTGGTTTTTTTTTGAAAAATATGGCTTCTAGTGGCAAATAAACTCTAATTATCTTCTTTTCAGTGGCACCACAACAGTTTCAACGAATTCGGTGGCAGCTCAACAATTTCACTCCTTTTTAGTGACAGTCGAGCAATTTTTATACTGTTTGTGTCTCTTGGATATACATTGGGAAAATTATTGTGATGTCCTGTTGATTTCTACCGAGTTCCTTACATGTGGCACGTGGGCTCCTGGAGCTCGTGAAGCTCCAGATCCCTAGTAAAAATGCACGGGCTTTCGCTTCTCCCAGCTCGTGTTCCGGCATTGTTGGAGCCAATTAATGCATTTCGCACAATGGCTCAAGCTTTTTTCCCCAGAAGCTGCCTAGGAGCAGAACCGAGACAAACAGAAATGGGTGCGTATTTTGTGTAAACGTGTGCTACAAATACCGTGAAAATACGTATATATGTTTTCAGAAATCCTCACAAAATTATCGGAGAGAGGGTAGATCATGTTATATATTCATGCAAAATTTCAAGATCAAATTCAATTGCATGTGCAAGATATAGACAATACAAATACTTAATGAATAGTGCATAATCAGTATTCATTAAGTATTTTTTTTTTTTCCATATATCTCAAATGAGATTTGAGTTTGCTACTGAAATTTTATGGAGATGTATAGCCTCACCTCCCCTAACTTTGATTATTATTATTTTTTGAGAAATTTTGGAAACTTGTAGATCTATTTTCACGGTATTTTGCAAAGCTGATGAAATTTTCACGTGACATGTTTGTAGATGTGTCTGGTGATGGGATTTTTCCAGCTTGTGGCCAACCAGGTGTGTGTGTGTGTGTGATGAGAGCAAAGCCACATGGTTGTTAGAAATACTCGATCGTATGTACGTAGTGGCCGTGCCCACATGGACGCATGACTTGTGTAGGCATGCACGCACGAGAGTTTGTATAACTACTAGAGGGATGGCGCGCTGCCCCTGTGTCGCCAATGTTTGAATGACGAACAGGCTGAGTTGAGCCAGGGCAGTGAAATGGTTGTACACAGAATACATAAAAAAAAAAAGAGGGCTAACTCCCAATATATGGGGAGGATTTGAAGTGTTGGATTGATCTCGGCTAACTGCCGAGACCGAGTCTCACGGGGTTTTCCCACCCCACGCGCCCTGATCGGGGGCGATTCCAACTTCTGGGTTTCGGTCCCGTTCACCAAGCGCCACATAAATATGATGAACTCGGCAAGCCTACGTGACAACCTTTTGCTCTAGGCTACCCAAGTTCAAACAGATCCGATCTTCACGGGTGCTAAGGTGGACGAAGACCGACGGCCACCATCGTCATCCCGGTGCTCAGATCTGCGCCAACTCGACCGACTCTCGACACCTAATGACTTCTTCAAATTCGGGTAAGAACTCAAGCTTCCGCATTAATGTTTCTTAGGTGTTCATATGTGAGCTAAGGTTAATCATGTTTAGATTAAAGTTTTACTCTAAGTTTATGTATACATGAAGGTGTTAAGATAAATAAATAGTTTGGTTAGAAAAAGAACTGGCTTAAGAAAAAAAAAAGTGTTGTGAACCGAATAGCACGAAGGAATAGAGCAGTGTAATATAGCTCAGGAAAATAAAGACATGCAAATGGTAGGTACATATTGGCTGTGTGTGACTATATGCACGCATACAGGTAATATATGTATGTACATAGCTGCCACGGTGGGGCCAGAACAACATCATGATGGTACCGGCGAGCAGTTCACCTGTTACTCTGTTTTCTCTGGCCTGTGTCCAGGGACTTGGATGCATTTCTATTTTCTATCAGAGTCCTCTGTGTAAAAGTTTGGGTATACTGTCAACGGATCGAACTGTGGTGTTTTCGTATTCGAACTCGTATTTTCTAAACAGATACGGATATGAATTCGAATATTGTCGAATATAAATACAAATGAAATGTTGTAAGGAATACAAATATAAATCGAATATCTACTCAATTTAGTCGAATCAGGTATTCTTATAACTTATGTAACAGCAATATATTTATGATACTTTATCTTCGTAAATAGCACACTTAATTATTATAGTTCATCTATTTCACCTAAAAACATGAATTCATGTTAAACTAAAAATACACATCCAGTTAATTAGCTATACTTTAATAAAATATGTATATTAATTTATCGAATTCGAATGCAAATACAAATAGTGCGGAAAAAATAATATTTCGGATGACAAAATTTCATACCATAATTGTATCCATATTTTTATACGAATAGGAGAGAAATTGTTAATCAGATGAAAAAATCTAAATCATATTTGTATGAGTACGGTAGTCGAATTCCATTGACCTAGGGCCTTTTAGTCTTCAAAAAAAAAAATCAATAAGAACGAGTGTCCCTTGCTCTAAACAAAGGCCGGTTAGTATGGGTCGAAATCGAAGCCCATGGGCCATTGTTTTGTAGTGATGGGCTTATATATATGGTCCTGAAGAACTGGTAACTTTGCCGGCCTAGTGCGTTGTGATCTAATTGATCAGGAATTAATTCACATGCATGCATGTTGGAAGCAACGTATAGTATTAGACAATTAGTATCCCTCGCACATGAATATATTATCAAATTTTATATCTCGGAATCCAAGTCTTGTTCAAGAAAATATCTAAAAAGGGGATTCAAGTCTTTAAAAAAATATGCCAACTTTGTCAAATAGAAACTGAGCTGATCGTGATATCAAGAGCTAGCTCCGACATATATCCTCCGAAAAAAGGGCTCCAATATATATACTTTGATGAATACTGGATAAAATGATATATATTCTATTTATCACCACTATATTAATTATTAGTAATTATTATGTATATGAAATTTACACCATGAGAGAAGATTTACAAGGTCATGCATGGTGATGCATGCCACATATGCACATGCATATATATACAACAGTGTTTTGAAAAACGGCCGATTAGCAGGTGACGGTGGCTAAAACGTCACGAATAGTATAATCATAGTGTAATTAATCCGAACCCGATTAATCGTTTGTTTTTCCCATTTAATCATGGAAACCAATTATTTTTGTTCACTGATGACGATAAATTAGTTCATAATGTTGTGTAATGGTGTTCATAGTATGTAAGTATAAACAATGAAATGTAAAACATGGCAAATGATCTTTTGTAGAGAGATAACTTGCAATAATTTTGGGGTAAATAAAATGTTTGTAATTAATTTTAAATATAAACACATAATTGTCCGTTAAATTTCGATTGATGAGCCGTATCACAATTAGTCGCTTAGCGGTACCCATCGAGTGCATACCGTTTTCCACTACACTCATACACAGTAAAATCAAAAATATCTATAGACACACATCACACGTACAGGAAGGTAATATGGAAGCTGATCGATTATTTCCGGGATACACATAAACCATTGTCCGGCAATAAGTAGCAGGGTGGAGTATAGTGTGGAGGCCAACATGGGCCATGCATGGCCACTCCTGCATTTCAAGATTTCTTGACAGTAAACAGTAAGCATTTAGGCATATATATTGCTTGGAACTTTAGATTGCCACTTCTGCCCTCCGAGGATTTCAGCTGAAGTTCGTCACTGATAAGTAGATAGTAATAACCTGTATACATATTCCCAGTTCGCTGCGGCACTTCTTATTTTCGTCATCGTCGATCTGTCGATGCCATCATCTTCAGAACAGGAACGCCGCCGGTGCAAACGCCGGCATCGACGACGCCGTCTCGACGTGCCTACACGCATGCATGTAGTTGGATTACACACACAGAGAGAGAGAGAGAGAGAGAGAACTTTTATATGCTTTCTAAAAAAAAGCTGGTTCTTCCCTTGTCAAAGAGGGACAGAGAGATTATTGATGACACGCATATACATATATATATATACACCGTACAGGTATTCGTCGCTGTGCGCGCGGGGAAGCACCCTGGCGACGTCCTTGGCGGCCGGCTTGCCGGCCCTCGCCGGGACGAGCCCGCGTGCCTTGCCCGCCTCGGCGGTGCTGTACTCCTCATAGATGTCCCCGAGCGAGGGCCGCCACTGCGGGGATCCCAGCGACCTCGCCCTCCTCCGCCTCCTCCTCGCCGCCGCGCCGCCGTCGCCGGAGCACTTGGCCAGCTGCTGCTCCGCCGGCAGGGCGGCGGGCGGCGCGTCGTCGATGGGTCCCGCACGGCAGCCGCAGGGCACGAACGACAGGAGCCTCATCAGCTTCCTGCGCAGTACCCTCCCCTCTATCCCGCCCCCTCTCTCTCTCTCTCTCTCTCTCTCGATCTCTCCTCCTGAATTCCTGATACGATACGATTCTCTCTCTAGGGCAGCGAAATCTCGGCGTCTATTTACGCGAGTGCCCAACTGGCTACGAGTGGCCCCAGCTAGCCAACCAACGTGGAGGGTGCACCTGCAGTCACGTGTTGGGGGGGTGCTTTATAGGGTTTGCACGGGGTGGCGAATGCGGTGGTCGGGGGTAGTATCGGGAACGTGAAATTGTCGAGGTAGAGCCAGCTGCCAATGCCACGCAGGAAATTAAGGGAGTTCCTTAATTCTGGAGGTGCTTCTCCGTCGTGTGGCGATGTTTGTATGTGTGTGGGGCCCACCAAGTGTCCTGTCGATGGAGGCGTATTCCGTCTACGTGCATGCATCATCCACACGCGTGTGTGCGGCGCTGCAAATACTTACGCCTTGGCTTTTCTTCTTTATTAGCAAAAGAAATGGAAGAGATTAGCTATCATGTGCAATGTCTAACCAGGGGTCGAAAAACCCATTGATGCTAATGGCAACATGCATGGTGCATATATACCATGCAGCTGTGAGATCTGAGAAAGAGAAGCTCTCAGGGCGTTAGAATTGAGCCAACAATCGGAAGAAATAGCCTTTTGGACTACTTTCTCAGGCTAACATGATAAAATCCTATGTTCAACGATTGATCACTATAGTTCTAGCTCGTGAGTCGTGACTCTATACTATAGTATGGATCTGTGGTCTGTGGACCAGTGGTACAAGTTTAGGGTGTGTTTGGTTCGGGAAATCAAGTTTAGGGTGTGTTTGATTCTGAATATATCTATGTCATTGTATTTGATTAAGTGAACCAAACCAACTCGTTCTGGGTAGTCATACAGATTCTAAAAAAATTCTTCAAATATATTGTACCGAACGGTTCCATAAAACAGGCGAACCACGTAGTGCACCCCTCTGTTACCCCTACTATTCCCTCTGTGTATACGTTACTGACCAATGAGTCATACCAATTAGTGAATGCTTCCTGCTTCCAGCCCTTTTTAGTCTTTTTTCTGTTCTTTTCTTTGAGACGAGGCCCTTCTTAGTCATTACATCATATTCGAGGGAAGAGGACTGTACTATTTTTTTGTCATCACAACTAAGAAGCTCACCGTTAGTTACTACCTCTAGTCAGTTTGTACATCGACGCCGTCCTACATGTAAATTTGACCAAAAATTTCTATTGTGATACATTTATAAAACCTAATAAATTGTACATATATTTTTTTAACCAATAAAATCTACACATACGACCATTTTTATGTGTGTAATCTAAATATTCATCAAGATATTGATAGCCAAAGTTCAAAAGTTTTACTGCTTATAAACGTCATTTTTTTATGATTGGAGGGGGTAATTACGGTGGCTTTCTTGCATAGTTGTTTTGTTCTCGATCTCTAGTTGGTTTCAAGTAAATTAATTACTACGAAAAATGCAAGACTGAATCTCACTTGCCCGTCTCTTTCTTTCAAATGCCATCAACATACACACACATCCCATTATCTATGACATTTCAAGAACCTATCTCCCACTATCCCAACTCATTTCATAAAAATAAGAACGAAATAAATAAAGGGGGGGATAAACAGGCTATTCGTTTTACTGAATTCTGGACTATATACATCTTTAAGCACACCTTAATAATTTGTGAAACGGATGCTCTGCCCATGCTACACCTGAATAATGCAGATCCTCTCCTTGTAAGAGTTTGGTTTTAGCCACTGCTGGTGCATTTAACTCCATTTAATTTAGACAGTGGATATTATACTCTAATGGACGGATAGACAGGTAGATAGAAGATTGCCTGCGCAAGCCGCAAGCAACCAAATCAAAACGAAGGGCCGTACGCGCGTCGGCACATGCCAACGTAGCGCGACGCGGTGGTTTCCCTGCGGCGGAGGGCATCTCTCGCCATCTCTCGATCTCCCTCCCCCCATGTCTGGTTCTGCACCTTGCCTCTGCAGTTAAGGCTTTCGAGCTCAATCACTCTCATCGCGATCTTCTGAATGCATGATTGCCAGAGACACCGCGACAGGTCGACGGCGACGACGAGAGATTGTGTGGCCATGCCCAAGGCCCATCGGATTCAACCCGCCAACGCATCCAAGGGATTTTCCACGTAAATCTGGTCAGGTTAACAGCCGCCACGGAACAGTAGATACCGATCTGCAGGTGGAGCAGATATTATGCTGCCACGGGTGCATCGGCGAGGCGTCGCCGTCGGTGGTGGTCTCGTCCGCGACTGTGGGAACGCCCGTAGAGGCGCCGGTCCGAGCGGGCAAGCGTCCAGGCAACAGGTGGACAAATCATCGGTAAGAACATGAGACGGGCATGCACAGTAATGCAGACTGCGTCAGGCAAGCAGCACAAGGTTCACGCATCATGGTACAGGCAATAACTCTGACAAGAATGCGCAACTGAAAACTAGACAGGGACACTATCCGTGTAACTGAAATCTTCAGACTATCAGTTGTTGGTACACCAGTGGTGACGCCGGCATGAACAGAGCAAGCACGGCGCCACAGGATCACAGCCGTACCAATGGTAAGAAGGACGGACAGGCATATAAACAGCACAAACCATATCAGGCAGCACAAGGCTCATGGCACAGGCGACAATTCTGATAAGATGGCAAAATCAAATGCAAAGACAAGAACAGCACGCAATACAGGTCCATGCACCGTTGATCCCAGATGAACTTCTGCAGGGTCGGCATCGCCATCAAATGAACTGCACATGCCATCAGCTGATAAGCGCTACGACAATTCAAATAAAAGGGACATCCTAACATAACAACAACGCAGGACAAGCAGGACAGGGAACATTATTAGCAAAGGTTTGGAGCTGTTCTCAACTGTTGCGCGCTGATAGTAATACTTGTTTGGTCCGTATTTGGTTTGACAGGTGCTTCTCCATGTGGAAACCATGGATGCCAGAGAATGCCCAGTCCAACACGATAAGAATATGGGATGGGAGTGTGCGTTCACACCTGGGACAACACGATATAGCTATAAACTAAATGTTGAATAGCTATAAACTAAATGTTGAATCGATGGCTTGTGGATCCGCTGTCAGCCCCACAGCCAGCTAGAGGGCCCGTGATCGTCTCTTCATCTACTGTGCACCCCATGAACCAGATGGAGGGCCCCATGATTGTTGCGGCTGTGAAGTTGTCTCTTGTTGCTGCGGCGGTGGTCTGGGTCTAGCATATTCGGCGAAAATAACCCATCCATCAAGAAACTGCACAGAAATGAAGCTGTGTTAGAAAAATAAAAGAGCTCACATTCAAGGCTCTACACAAGAGGCCCAAATGGCCAGGGATCTCCCCCACAATAGCTTTCAGAGAATCCAACCACGGCCTCGTCTTGCCTAGCATGCCTATGGCGTCAGCGTTATGGCCAAGGCGTCGCTTAGGCAGAGTTTGGCGTCAGGGATGGCTGAGGCGGACGCCATAGGCAGGGGCTTGAGCGGGAGATCCAAAATCTGGGTAGGCTCAGGGTATTAGAGAGCGGGCAAATAATTGGAGGGGGGAATGGGGTTGCGTGAACCCTAGTGCCGCCACCGTCCCCATCTTCTCCATCGTGTGGCAGCATTACCCTCACCCTCATGACCCGCCTCCTCTACTCTGTTGTACGCGTGGCGTCGCCCTCACCCTTAGAGTGCTTTGGCAGTAAGAAGGTAGTGAGTCGCCACGTCTCGCCTTATCGCTTTAATAATTTTATGCCACAAGAATCAATATACCAGAATGCAAACTTTACATTAAGAATTCTACATAGAGTGCAAGAGTACCAATTCTTCTATTGTTTTGGGAAAATTCGAGTCTAGATTCCATTGTTCCCAACAAACTACCCTCCTAGCTGCTAAACTTGCCCCAAATGTGTCGAGTCTCACTCATGGCTTGCCTAGTGCAACAAAATTAATAGAGTTATTGTCATAGTTATAATATATCAGCAAGACAATCTGGTTGTACCTAGGCATAGAGTTAAAAATAAATAAATAAAATCACGACAGGAACATAGCAATGTTCTAAATAACGGTAAATGATTAACGAACGGTCACCCCACCTTTTAGCATTTATATGGTAAACGGCCTTGTAAACGATTTTACTATTTAAAATTCAAATAAATATATACATGTGTTTGTATTGTATTAACAAAATAAGCATCCAATTCATCTTCTTTCGTACATATAGTATGGAACTATCAGGCTATCCACAATTGTCCACAGTGGTAACATGAAGAAAAAAGATGACATGATGTGAATGTAATTAAAGAATCATAACTGAATGAACAGCTCAAGTGGCAATGTAAAGCAAAGCTAGCATTCATCTCATGTATGTCATAGTGTTCCATGTCATATGGCAATCTTGCAACTTTACCCAATAAACAGGCCTGTTAAACAATAACGGCCGTTAAACCGAATAAATGGCCCGATAAAATGAACAAACTTTGAAATGTCTATAAACGTAACGGGTAGGGAACCTTTATCATTTTAACGGACGTTTACAAGGCCTTAACGGCCATTGTTTAGAACATTGTGCACAGAAATGAAAGATAAGGCCTTAGGTAGTTCACAAACTGCAATATTTTTGCCTCAATGGTTTACTCTGCAGTCTGCAGAAACAGTTGTTACTTTGGAAAGGGGATAGGATCATAGGAGTACGTCATGTCATATGTGTTTGTGCAAAACCAAAATGGCAAACTTACGTTGAATGAAGTGCCCAGGTTGATATCAAAGAAAGCCAAAATGTAACATCCCAAAAATCCCCATTTTGAGAAAGTATAATGGAATTAAAGGAGATAATAATTTTTAGAATGTTTATGTGTAGGAAAAAACTGAGCATGTTTTTTAACTCTTGCATAAATCAAATATTGAACCTATATGAAAAGAACTTTGAAGAATTTTCGGTAAAATCACGGAACAGATACAATCCCTAAAAAAATTTACAATAAACTATATGGTATCAGAAACCCCCACAAAAAATTTCATAAATTTTGTAACTCATTTACTATGTTACACTTTCCATCAACATTCAACCAGTTTTGAAAAATTCAAAAGCCATTTTAAATTTCCCGCACGCCAATGGGCCAATCCACCGGCCCAATTTCCCTCACGCCCGCCTCAGCCCACGCCAGCACCCCCGCTACCTTAGCTCGCTAACCCCACCTATGAGAACCCTTCGTCCACCTCGCGTTCGCCTCTACCCGCCAACGCGCCCACGTACTCGCCTGCTCCGCCCTTGGTTCGCGACCGCCGCCCACCGTTTTGCACTCCAATTGCTCCCATCATGTCCACCTACGCCGTACGTCACCACGCCCATGCCTCTCCCCCGCCTTTTTCCGATGGCGGAGACGCCGAATCACGCCCACGAGTTCTCGCCGCCCATCTCGCGCATTTCTCATAGCTATTTAAGCATCCATGTGCGTCATCATCTTGCGCTTTCTCTGAGCTTCTAGCTTCTTGAATCACAGAGAACGAGAGCGTCGTTCTCAACGTCGGTGAGCAAGCTCTACACCGTCGCCGCCTCCGATGAGCTTCCTTGCCCTCGCCACCTGCGTCACCATGCGCCTCACTCACTCTCTCTGCTTGATGTAGCTCCGGGAGCTCCGTAGCGCCGACGCATTGTCATCTTCCTCAACTCCGATGCGTGCACCCGATCCAAGCCGTCACACCCTCGCCGTTCTAGAAGGTTCGAGGCCCTTTTGATTGCGTCATCATGTGTTTTATTCCCCAATCAACTAATCTCCTCACTTAACGCAGGGCAATTCGCTGTGAATCCGAGCCTCACCCTCTTCTTCCTCATCCTCGGCCACCGCCACCATTTTCATTCTTCCTCGAAGCCCGGTGAGACTTAGACCGATTTCTTGCATCTACACCATCTTTAGCACAACAATGAGCTAACACGACACCCCTTGTAGCTTCTCCATTGCTGTGGTAAACTGTCGTCGTGAACCTCCTCTGCACCGCCGCTGTTCAACGTCGCCAAGCCACTCCGGCCATCCTTTGATGCCATCGAGGACCTTGGTGAGCTTATAGTGGTCCTCTAGAGCTTTTGCGTGCATCGGATTGGACGATTAGCTAGTGTAGCCTTGGAATCACCATAGTTGATCATGGTGCTGCCGCAGAAGCGTTGTCGCCGCCGCTCCGGTGACCATTGGTCCCCGAGCTGCTGCATGTATCATCGTAGTCACCTCCTAGAGCTGTTGCACACCATCTTTCGGCGTCAAATTGCTCCAAGCGCAAAAACCACTTCGGACCCGAGGCACACAGCCGCTCCTCACCGGCGTAGCGCCACCTCCGTCCATCTCTCCGGCCTCCACCATCACCGCCTGGTGGGATCGCCGTCGTGAGGGGAATCCATTTTGGCCATCCCTGGCCTTGATGACACACCGTTCGCTGCCGTTGAGCCCTTCTTCCCTCGGTTGCTTCGCCATGCTCTCCTCTCTTCTCTCTCTGCCAGTGGGCCCATATGATTAGATATTTAGCGCTAATTAACAGAGCTTAAAAGTTGAGTCTATGGCAAGTGGGATAGGTAGAAAAGTTAACATAAATCTAATTTAAAATGTTTTTAGAATATGTGTCAACGACATGTGGGACCACGCACTATTCTCGATTTTTAAAACATGTTTTAAAACCCAAGAGGATGACATGTGGAACCCAACTATCAATCGGTTAATTCAAATCAGAAATTATTCATTTGAATAAGTAGATAATGAGTGAATGATATGTGGGACCGCCACTGGATTATGAATAAAATTAAGAAATTAATAACACGAGTTATTGGCGAATGGGCCCGACATGTAAGTTAATAAAAATAAAATATATAAGAAAATCGCTTTCAGTTCAGAGGAAAGTACGATTTCTCTGTTGGAAAACATAAACCTAAGTAGAACTCAAAGGAGAATACGCTTTCTCTACTGGAAAGCGTAAACCTTAGAGAATACGCTTTCAACGTCACCCTTCTAATAATTTCTGGATTTTCAAAATCGAAGCAAATTCAATTGTTAATAACTTTTGGATACGAACTCCAAATTAAATGAATCTTTTTTAAAAAAAAAATCATCTAGAATCATGCTCTATTTGAATATGCAAAAGCTTTGGTTTATTTTGCTATAAAAATCATTTTTCTATAATTAATTTGTTTCCGACTCTTTTGATTAGACGTCGATTGTTCGAGCGAAATTTACAACAATCATCCATCCTCTTATTTAGAGCAACCAGAGCAAGGCAAGCACCCCCTTTGACCATGTTGATCCTATTATTTCAATTATTATACTTCTTTTTGCAAAATCTATTATGCATAGCGTGTGATTGCTTAAAATTGCTATATTTGGGGAGATCGGTAGTTATACTCCTATTCAATGCATGATTCTCCTTGAAATATCGTTATCCTTACATTTGTATCCATTAGGGTATTGGTTTAGGAAATAATTAATGTCAATTTGGGAAATTCGAATGCGAATATCGTACAAACACTTAGTCAAGCTTTAGTCGTATAAAAATTGGAAATAAATGGAACATGGAATATGAAATTAGGGAGATTTTGAAACAATGGTCTAGAGGAATTACCTCTGTTATTTTTGTATAAAAATGAAAAGCCTAGATTGAGACATGGGCGAGTTATATTATGACCTGATGAATGTGAAAGGGTTTGATCCTCGCCGGGTCAATTAAGGATCGAACGCCGGCGTACAACCACATGTGCCGGTATGAGACGGCCTTAGCTAATTAAATCATCGAACACTAGCCTTGCATGTTGGTATGCCGCAATAGTACGAGCATGACCGGATAGGCTTGCTCGAAGAGGCTCCCTTCACCGAGGTGTTGGGCACAAAGCTTGCGATACAACGGTGAATGCCTCACTTTAACGGGAACTACCGGAGATCGAAGTGAGGGTTTTCATTCGCCGGGCTAGTGCAAGGTTAGGACTAGGTGATGTAAAAGCTTCAATACGTGCTCTAGCCTGCTTACTAAAAGATAGTGAGCGATAGCATCGATGGATGCCGAATAAACTAGAGAATTCGTATGTCGTGAGCAAAGTTGTACAGCTCTGCAAAGTGTAAATCTATTTAAATTATCGTGCTCGTGGCCATGAGCATGCTTTGTGCAGCCACATTGGGTATAGTCTCTTCTTTTGCAAAATCAGTTTCATCGGGAAAAGAACAGGATGGTTTATTGTCATTTGAATTGAGTGTCATGTCTATAGCCGAGAATAAAAGGTTAATTGTTGCCAAGGAGGGTTGCTATTGGTTATGTATTAAGTTATATGCTTGTTCCTTAAGTATTTAACCGCTCTTTGAAATTTCCGTCGCAAAATACTACATATTGATATTTCAAACAAAATTTGCTTAATGCTGAAAATAACTTGTAGTTAAGAGCCTCATCCCTTATTAGCCTTGCATATATATACAAACTTTACGATACACTACAAATTTTGCTGAGTACGCAATGTACTCAATCTCGCTTAATTTGTTGTTCAGATGATGAGGATGACTAGTTACCAGACAACACCTTTTTCGCTCTCGGTACCGGGGGTACAGGGACGAGACTTTCTAAGTCTTATTCCTTGTGGGTTGCCTGGGGGTTTGGATGGGCATACCGTTGGACTTTTGCTTCTAAGTTATTATAATTTCGTTGCTACTTCTTATACTTGAGCTTTTATTTGGTCGGTCGGGCCTTGTATTGTAAACTTTGTAATCACTTAAGTTATGTACCATATTTGTTTCATGGTGTATGTATTTATGTATGGATGTGTATGCCAATGTTGTGTGAGTGTATACTAACCACTGATCATGAGATTAATACAGTACACACACGAGAATTTTCGGGTATTCAAAACCCGAGGTCCAACACAAAATGTCCACACAAAAATTGTGAAGACACCTGTCATGCCCACTGCCCATCGTGGAGGATGTCCAACTTACTAGTACTTGTGTATTGGGGGTGGGGGGCAAATATCTATGCTTCTGTATTTTTTTGCAAAAAAATTGAAGACCAACATAATTCTAAACACGTGCTACATAGCATGGTTATTAAAGTGTCGTTTTGTCGTCATTTAAGCGGTTAGGGGGGATTCGCCACGGCCTTGCCTTGCCGAACATGCTTATGACGTCTGTTGCCATGGCATCGCTTAGGTGGTGTATATCGTCGGGGACAGCTGAGGCGCACGCCATAGGCATGGGATAAGAGGGAAACAAAATCTAGACTAGAGAGCGGCAAATAGAGAGCGAGGCCAAATAATAATTGAAGAGAGAGGGAGTTGGTTGAAGAGAGCGGAAGGCAAGGGTCAGGCACATCAAGAGCCCTAGTGCCCCACACACACACACACACCTTACCAGCTCCAGCTCAGTCGCGATTGAAGAGTAGCCTCCTGCCCTCCTCTGCTCAACTCTACGCTTGGTGTCACCCTCACGCTCTCCAATTCTAGACCTCCCTGCCTCCATCCTTGTCGCGGCATCGCCGGTCGCTCACTCCAGTCCTCTACGCCGCCCTCTCTGGTCACCCTCTCCAGGTATGCTCTCTTCTCCTATCCCCTTGTCTCCCTCCGGGCCTCTCCCTCTCTTCTTCTCACTGTCGTCCTCTGCTCTGCTCTTGTTCTCCCATCCCCCTATCTTCTCCCCGCCTTGCTCTGCTCTTCCCCTCCGCACCCTACTCTGCTCTCTGCCTCTCTGCTCTGCTATCCGCGCCCTACTCTAATCTTCCTCTCCCCGCCCTGCTCTACTCTACTTTGTTAATGCTTGCCCTGATTGCTAATTTGCTATTTATGCTCTCTTTAATGCAGAAACACAACCAAAATGGTAACTGCAACATAGTCTCAAATAGTCTTAAAAAAAGATGCTGAAAAACAGGCTCCCAGTGGCTCCCTCTCTAGCACCCTCTCACCCCTTGTTCTCTGAACTCCCCCAATGCCATCAATTTCCATAATGGATCTCCTTGATACGTGCAGGCTTGGTTGGCGTCGCAGGGGAGATACAAGAGGAGTGCTGGACTCTGGCTTAGAACGCGGAGGGTACGGTGAACATGGAAGTTCACCAGACATCGTCGGACGGGATTTGTCCCTGACTAGAGCTGTGTTCTTGCGGAGGGAGAAGAGATAACTAAAACTGATATATTTCTTGTCGTTCGAATACAATCTGTTGGTGCCTTTTCAAAAGGACTAACCAGTGGTATCCGAAAGGGATACGCCCTAGCAATACGGTCTAGTATCCGAAAGGATACTCCTAACGAAAGTTTTGAATACAATCTGTTGGTGCCTTTTTAAAAGGACTAACCAGTGGTATACAGAAGGGATACGCCCTAGCAATACGGTCTAGTATCCGAAAAGGATACTCCTAACGAAAGTTACTAATATCCTGAAGGGACATTCCTAATCAAAGCTTACCTAATAACTGATGCAATCTATCTGAATACTATCTATTACAAAAGCATATCGATAGTTACAACATAAATTTCAACATAAATTTGGCTGAATGGCTGACAAAGTGACAAACAAAATAACAGGCAGAAATTCAAATATCAAATAGCAACTGATTTTATTGCATTAGCAGTCCTGGGGACCAGGGATAAAAAAACCGACCGGTAACCGGCGGAACCGGTAAAAAAAATACCGGCCGAAATTTTTAAAATTTGAATTTGAATTTGAATTTTTGACTCCATAGCATCCTTCCCTAGTTGGTTTAGGCATTCTTATGCTAGATTATGTATTGAAACATTAGTTTTTAGTATATTTAGCACTATTAAAACATAAATAAAGACTTTTTATGTACAACTTGAAACACTTTCTCATTAATTGGATTGCATGCAACTATGAGAGAATTGGATTGCATCATTATTTGCTCAGGATTGGATTGATTATTTAATCCTATACTTTCAAATCATTTAGTGGCGCGATATGATTAATAAGAGATACGAAAAAGTATTTGCTAATAGTTTGTTCAGCGACACAGGTTTCATATGTATGATTACTAGTATCAATATACTGGCATTTGTTTGGCCAGGACTGGCCGACCAAGTCCAACTTTCATATTTCTGCTAAAAATACTAACTCCTAAGGGTAGCTCATGTAACTAGAAAGCTATCCTTCTAGGAGGTGGAGTCATGTAACTAGAAAGCTATCCTTGGAAAATCAAGCTTTTTATGTACAACTTGAAACACTTTCTCATTAATATTTGCATTATTCTAAATTTAAATTTGCTAATTACCATTTTCACCCTTTTCCGGTTTTCCCGGTTTTTCCTTTTTCACCGGTTTTTCGATTCGACCCAGAATCGGTCCGAGAAAATCCAAATTCAAATTTTGAAATTTGAATTGGGCGTTTTTTTGAATTTACGTAGAATCGTTGTTATCGATCAAACGCCATCGGTCGATTTTCCTGATCGAGATTTCAATCCTCTTTGGGACTACAGGGCAGGAAACAAAGAAAACACGATCAAATTTTTTTATATACAGGAATGTCAACTAAGTGGAGAATTGGCCGTTCTGTCCAAAACACACATGCATTAAGAATTTAATTGATACATTTTAACACACATATGCATGATGTTCTGATACATTTACTATTTTACTGTTTAGTACTTTCTAGTACTATTAGCCAATATATCTGCCGACTACATGTGTATATTGACAGCGAGAAGAGAGAGAGAAAGACCAGAAAACGGTGAGTAATGCTGCACAGTGGTCAACAATGGCACCAAGAATTATAGGAGCAGTGAGAATGGTTCGATAAATGAGGATAAAGCAAAATCACTGAACCACCAAACCAGGAAGACAAACATATAGACAGTAAAGACGTTCATTTAGAGATCCGCACAAAATGAAGACAGTAAAGATGGTAAGAAGCCAAACCTTTCCATCCATTCCTTCTATTCCTTTTGACGCATCTTCGATTGTAGCATACCTCACAAAGCCAAACCCCTTGGAGAAACCAGTGACACGATCTGAGACAACTCGAGCTGCAATTTGGAATACAAGAGAGAACCTTCAAATACAAAGTATGTAAAGAATGACAAGTTGACAACATTTAAGATTTACAAGAAAATCATACCTTGCACAACTTCCCCAAACTTTGCAAAAGCTTCTCTAAGTCCGTCTGTTGTTGTACGCTTGCTTAACCCTATAAATCATTGATGTTAAGAATAAGATGGGATTCCACAGATTGTGTGTACCACAAGACTAAAAAAGGAGCAAACTTGTAAACTTAAAAGAAGAGCGTAAGGGCAAGAAAGCAGTAGTGCTAGCTTTGTTTCAGTAGCTCCAACAAGATTGTGAACTACAAGCTCAAGAAAAGATTTGCACACATTTTGTCACAACCTATGATGAATTTAAGAGCCACAGCAGTACAGAACTACAACTGTACTGGATTTAAATAGAACTTAGTAGGCTATTTTAACGTTTCACCAGTTTCCTGTTATAGAGTTTCTAATGTGTACATGTAGGATCAACCAAGAACCAAGATGGTAAATGGTCCAGCCCAAAGTAGAGATCATTGAAAAATTGGGCCTATTGGGCAATATTTCAATGGTTTATCACACTCTTTCCAAATCATTTTACATTATCCTCGTGAATTGCTTGTCTAGTTGCATGTGGCCAATGGTACTAATCCAATTTCTTCTGCTTAGTTGATCACTTGATCATCACATTCGCTACTGAGTACTGACGATGGGATGCCACATGAAAATTAAATTGACCTCCAGCAGCAGAAGAAACAAAACATAGGAATAAAGCTGCCAAGTAGAGAAGGTGGAAGAGCTATGAGGATTGGTATTATAATCTGAAGCAGGATTAGGTAGCCTCAAACAAGGCTGTTGTTCTGCTAGCTTATCAGTCATTCCATTGGTCTTTCAGTTTCGTCCTATAGCATCTGCTCAAGAAGTTGCGTGAGGGGACCTCATAGCAGCAGCAGCCACAACTACTATACAGGAATGGACAAGTTGATGTATCATGTACAAATTTTATGGTTCAAACTTCTGTTGTGATAGCTCAGTTAGAGGACTTTGTTAGCCTACTGCCTATTCCTACAGAAAACCAGAAAAGGGTGCATCCTAGTGCAAAATTAAATCGCCAAAATGGTGTGAATTCAAGTACAAGTCTATCATATGTTTTATCTAAGAAAGACATGGGTTACTTTTACCTGTTCTAGCGATCTCAAGAATTCAGATAAATTCCTCATATGTTTCATGGTTATTCAAGAATTCACAATACGATGGCCATAAGCTGTAATGAGTAATGACACATGTGGCACCCTTTTATAACCCTTCCGCTAATTATTTTAACAACCAGTTTTCGATTAGTCGAACTTTACATGAATAGTAATGTGTCCTAGACATGTACTGATATAAATGCTTGGGTTACTAAAGATAACTCATGCCATGGATTTGCATGAACTTCACAGTAACCCCCTATCTGTTTTTTTTTAACTATTACCTCTCTTTTTTTGCGAGAAATTACCTCTCCTTTTTATTGAACAAAAAGGGAATCGGTATCTTATCTCCTACTCCGTAATTCGTTCCTGTGCGTCAAGCAGCTCAAATCTATAAAACCACGAGGAGTCCTGAATACGCAACAACACATGGTATACTCCAACTATTGCTTTCCGGCGGCCACCCAAGATGCAAGCTTTGCGCACATGCCACCATAAAGTTCTCCATTTCCGAGGCGCAAACTTATAATTAAGCCATCACTAAAGAACATCCACAACCAAATCCTGAGCTATCTGACCCTAATCGATTGAGGCAAAATTAAGACCGCGCCCAAGATGCGAGATTTTGAGCTAGATCTCTAGAAGAGAGCAACGCCCGAAGGGTGTTACGGGAAAGGAAGGAAACAGGAAGAAGGGGAAGAAAGGATCGCACCGGAGACGAAGAGGTTGGGGGAAGGGTCGGCCTTCGGGGGCGGAGTCGGCGCCTTCGGCGGCGCAAAGGCCGATATGGAGAACATGCGCCGGAATCCGGACCTTGCCCCAGCCGCCGCCATCGCCGCCGGGATTCGCTGATGAAGCGGGATGGGGAATTAGGGATTTCTATCTTATGTCTCTTCCTGGGGTTTAAGAGCCTCTTAGGGCCTGGGGATGAAATGACTATAATGCCCCCTTGTGGTGGTCGTAGGGTTTATATTCTTGAAATGACCGGAATGCCCTCCACACACTCTCTCTCTTCCTGACTCCATTTCTTCTGAGACCAGCAAAGTCTGCATTTCATTCATCTGACTATCCGAGTTCTAACCGGTATATAGACGGTTGAGATCGATCCGAGGGCGGCTAAAATGCATGAACTATTGATCTTCCTTCGAACATTGCCAGTGCAAATTCCGAGGACTTGCTTAGAGTGCATGGAAACATAGCAATTCTTGTAAGATTCCTGTGAAACTCGTGTTCCAAACCCCCACTGACGAGGTCAAAGCGGGTGACACCATGTTTTCAGTTAATAAACACTAAATTCAGATTCCAAGTCTTCCAAACTGTTTGCAATAACTCTGTTTAGTTTCTCTCCAACTTCAAAAACTCATATTCAAATCCTGGTTTGAATTCCCCCCCCTCCCCAAATCTTTCTTGGGTCTTGGCCTATTCTTTTCTTTCCCCAACCCAGCCCAACCGGCCTTTCTCCTCTCCTTCACCTTGGCCGCGCGCCTGCCTCCTGCCCACATGCAGCCAGACGACGCTCCTTGCCGCTAAAGCACGCTCACAGCATGCCTTTCACCACTCTCACGGCGACGCGTCCCCCGCACCGGTTGGCTCTCCCCCGATAAATTCCCGCCTCCTGCCTCCCCCCTGGCTGCTCCCTTGCCGCTCTACCGCACGCGCTTTGCGTGGCACACGCGCTCCCACGACCTGTGCCGCCGCTCGTGCCGAGCTGTGCCCAACTCCGTCTCCCCTGGAAGCTCCTTCCCCTCCCCTGGCTATAACAAGCCCTGGTGCATCTCCCTGGCTCCTCCCCCACCATCCCTCTTCTTCCTTGAAGCAAAGCCGGGGCGAGCACCACTGCCGCCGTGCGCCTCCGCCGACAAACCACCCCTCCGTTAAGCTTCTCGCCCAGCCCACCACGTCACCGTGCTCCCCCAACCCCCTCTACTTCTTCCCCACCTCCTCTCTTCTCCCCCGCAGCCGAGAAGCATCGCTGCCCCTTCTTCTCTGCCCCCGACAGCCGTCGCCCTGCCACCACGATCGCCCCCAAGTTTCCCCGACCTCCCCTCTAGCTTCCCCACCCCCAGGCACAGCCCGTGCGTGCGCCATCTTCCTCCCCACGCCACCACGCCGCCGCCGTCGCACGTGGCCCGTGCGCCCGCTGTCACGCCTCGCCGTCAACTTGCAGCCCCAGCAAGCTCCTCCCCCGGCCGACCTCATCATGAGGTGCCCCAAGAACAGAGGAACCTCTCCCCCGAGCCACTTTGTCCATAGACTAAAGGAGCCGTTGGATTTGACCTTCCCCTTCGCCTCCGGCAGAGCCGCTCCTCGCCCACAGTCCATCTCTGGCCTCCTTCTTCGTCTCAGTGAGACCCTCATGTCATGTTCTAGCCCATGCCCATGCCCCTTGAAGGATCTAGACCCGCCATTATGAGTTAATGGAGTGTTTTGGTGATTAATGACAAATCTAAATATGAGACTAACTCTTTTGTCTAGTATTATTTTGTGTAGTCTCATTTGGATATAAAGGTGAAATTCAACGAGGTATGCAATCGACATCTTAATCTTATATATTGTTGCATTCCTCGGATCCAAAATATAGGTTGAACTCAACCATAAGTTAAACTTGAATATGTGCATATGTTCTTATTACACATTTGTGTATGCACACATTTAGAGGGAGTTCACTCTATATTTTGTGGTTTCATAAGTATTGATTCATATTCCATTCTCCTCATATATTAAGGATCATTACTTTGAAACAAATCCTTTGAGTATATAAAACTTGTGTAGTTCATATATACTCATATTGCTTTATATTCAATTATTTGCAATTGTGTTGTGGGACTAATGTGTGTGCTAAGATGTGTTCAAAGCTTAGTCCCGGAGTCTGAATGAAGACATGAAAAGGAGATGCAAAGATGGTAAAAGATCAACATGGCTCAAGACAAAGGAGTCATGCATTCAAAATCTGTTGAAATTTGTTTTCTGAACATCATCTGTAGTTCCTATTGTATCTGCGGAACTATCATTGGCGGAACTTCCTAAAAAAATCGCGGAACGTTTTTTCCAGAGAGCACTCTTTTTGGGACTTAGCCAAATTTCTGCAAGCGCGGTTGTTCCGCCATGATATGAGCGGAACTTCCGATAATCGGAACTACCGCATGATAGTTGGCGGTAGTACCACACCTTTCTACAATAGCTTGTTTAGAAGCATTTGTTGCATGTATATCTTGATAATTATTGTTAATCATTGTGGGACTAACATTTTTCATGAGTTGGATGAATAGGCTATGTTCTAGGGTGACGAAGACTTTGGATGGCATCATGAGTTGATCGTCATCAAGTCAAGGTTCAAGAAGAGGATGTATCGTGTGTTGATGCATAACAAGATCTCGAAGAAGGAGATAATCATGAGTTGATCGTCAAGTCAAGAGAAGACCCATCATGTGTTGATGGAGGTCAAGTAAAGAATGCATCATGGGTTGATGCATGTCAAAACAATGACCCGGACTTGAAGTGAAGATGTGCGTCATCAAGCTTCAAGAAGATGCTCACGGCAAAGGTATGACTAGCTAGGGCTAAGGATGTGTTCCTAGTCTTTTACCGGTCTTGGTGTTTGGTTGGAAGACCGGATTGCTAGTATAGGTTGTCGTACTATTAAGAG
Source organism: Hsuehochloa calcarea (assembly GCA_036346395.1). Classification (NCBI taxonomy): domain Eukaryota; kingdom Viridiplantae; phylum Streptophyta; class Magnoliopsida; order Poales; family Poaceae; genus Hsuehochloa; species Hsuehochloa calcarea. Next base: position 12,594,565 of record CM070609.1, read on the forward strand.
GGGTCTTGTCTAGTAGCTTGAGTCTCATCATGTGTTGATAGCTCAATCTTGCTTGCTCTAGCTCTACATGGCATGATGCTATTATTTGCGAATGTGTTTTGTAAATAGTTGAGGCTTATGCAGTTAATCCTTATAGCATGTGACTATACTTTTGCGAATGTATTTTGCAAACGGTTGAAGTCCATGTACCTACACCTTATGGCATGATCTAAGTTTGCAAATGTGTTTTGCAAATTGTTGGGATTCATGCATTTTCCCTTGGCATGGTCTAAGATTGCTTATTGCTATTTATTTGAACTTAGATCATGATAGTGGCTCTTTGGAGTTGTGTTTTTTGATTTGATCAAATGTGTTTGAGATCAATCAAATAGGTGGGTTGTGTATCCCTCTGAATAAGCTTTCCATAGAGTCCAAGATCACTCAATTCCGACATCGGAGTCAAAAGTTATGATATTTTTACCGAGTATCGTCTGTGCTGAAATTGGACTACGGAACTTCCGCCCGAGAACAGAGGAACTTCCGATAATAGGAAGTTCCGCTATTTGTACTGCGGAACTTCCGCACCAAAATTTTTAACGGCTATTTTTTGAGCCGTTATGCACCGTCTGACCCATGAACAGAGAAAACGGAAGTTCGGAGTTTGTACGCTGAACTTTCGATTTTCCCGATTTTTGGGATTTCGCACCCAACGGCTAGTTTTTGTGTGTGGGCTATAAATACCCACCTTGGCCGGTTGAGAGACAATCTTTGGCATCCCATTTCACTCACTTGAGCTAGTGTGAGCTTCTCCTCTCAATTGTGCATGTGTTGCACCTTGTGAGCAAGGAGGGAGGTCTCTAGTTACATGTGTTGCATCTAGAGGTGGATTTTGTATCCACTTGAGCTTGTGTATTTGTTGCACGTGGTGAGAGTCAAGCAAGGGGCTTGGCTTATTACTCTTGGTGTTTGCCGACACCTAGACGCGCGTGGAGGCGTCGTCTTGCGTGATCTTCTCAAGAAGCTTGTGAGAAGACACAGCCGGTTTGTGAGTGGTTTGGTGCTCACCATCTCTGGAGTGGAGGAAGAGCAACCATAGTTGAGTGAGGTGTTGGTTCGGTTAGGAACCGGTCCAAGTGTTTAGACTTACCTCGGAGGTATTGGCTTAATTAGTGGAGCCGGTCCAATTTGTTTGGGCTAACCTCAACGTGAATTAGGGGAGACCGGCAAGTCTCCGAACACCACGGTAAAACATAATCGTGTCATCTTGTTTTTACTTGTGCTTTACTTTGAGCAATTTACATTCTTGCTTTAATTGCTTATATATCATTGTATGATTGCTCTCTTGTATTGTCGGTGCACTTAGTTGAGCCTAGTTGATTTAGGTTTTAATTGTGCAAAATCAATTCGCTATTAGCTTCGCATTTATATATTGGTTTAGCCCGATAGATTTTTAAACCGCCTATTCACCCCCTCTAGTCGGCCACCTCGATCTTACACCCGCCTTTTCTCTCAAGCCCCACCACGGGCTTGCCGCGCGCCCATGCCTCCACCGCCGCCTCCATCGCACGCCACGTCGGTGCCTCATTGGCCACGCAGACCGCCACCCGCGGCGCGCGCCGCCTGCCCCCCGGTCCCATTCCCGCCCTTGCCCGACGTCGCGCCTTCCTCCACCGGCGGTGAGCCTAAGCTGCAGCCACCCGAGAGCCTCGCCCTGTTGTTTGAACACAGACAACACGTTTCATCCATCATTAAGTCTCAAGTCCATGTCTTAAGGGTGGGCATTAATCACTGGTTTAATTGATGTCTGATGATTCGATGACATATGGACCATTTAATTAAGCTTTGGGACTAAAAAGACTCAGTGTTTCACCGCCATTCAATGATGCATGGGCCCGAGGAGCAGTAATGACTCGTTTTAGTTCCTTAATTTCTCTAATCAGTCAATGGAAAGCGGGCTGAGTCATTTCTTTGCGCAGTGAATCTCCTCGGTGGCCCCGTAGACTAGTGGTTGTGCGCGTGGACCTTGGTCCAAGCACTATGGCATGGACCACACCACTGTCCACTAGACCCAGTTATCAGAGAAGCAATTTCTCTCTCCCTTTTGATTTTCTTGATTTATTTCAAAAGTAAACTTCGGATGACCCGATCTCCTCTGTTCCAACTCCGATTCAAGCGAAATTTATTATTAAATTTGTCTAAATTCAAGATCTTGCTATTGATAGTGGTTTTGTTTATTTTGGAGTTCGTTTGATATTTCTCTTGTGCTTATCTGTTTTTCCGATCCGTTGTTTCTTTTCCAACGCAATCGTTGAAGGATCTAGACCCACATTATGAGTTAATAGAGTGTTTTGATGATTAATGACAAATCTAATTGTGAAACTAACATTTGTATTGCTATATCTAGTGTGTAGTCTCATTTGGATATAAAGGTGAAATTCAACGAGGTATGCATTCGACTTATACTCTTACATAATGTTGCATTCCTCGGATCCAAAATATAGGTTGAACTCCACCATAAGTATAACTTAAATATATGCATATGTTTTCTTTACATATATGTGTATGCACACATTTAGGGGGGCTCATTCTATATTTTGTGGTTTCATTTGTATTGATCCATATTTCGTGTTTCACATATATTTAGGATCCTTATTTTGAAACATATCCGTATGAGTATACAAAACTTGTGTAGTTTTGTATATTCATGTTGTGAATATATAGAACTTATGTAGTTCTCATATACTCATATTTTGAGTATGTAGAACTTGTGTAGTTCTTGCATACTCATGTTGTGAGTACATATATGTCTTGTGTAGCATATATATACTCATAACATGTTACTCTTATCTAAATCAAATTTGTGTGATTGAAATTATTATCATCAATTACCAAAGAGGGAAAGATTGAAGGATTTTGTCCCCACAATTATGTGTTAATAGTATGGTGTGGTAATTAATGATAATCATATTGTGGAACTAACTTTTTTCATGAGTTGGATGTATAGGTTATTTTCCAGGGTGGTGACGAGTTGGGATGATCATGAGTTGATCATCAAGTCAAGATTCAAGTGAAGAGATGTATCATGTGTTGATGCATATGAAGACATGAAGTAAAGGTTGCATCATGTATTGATGCACATCAAGACAAGAGAAGATCCATCATGTGTTGATGGATGTCTAGTGAAGAATGCATCATGTGTTGATGCAAGTCATGTGTTGATGCAAGTCAAGACTCGGGATAAAGAAATCATCATGTGTTGATGATGTTCAAGACAAGATCCCGAAGTGAAGAGATCATCATGTGTTGATGATTATCAAAGTCAAGGACCCGAACTTGAAGCGTTGATGTGCGTCATCAAGCTTCAAGTAGATGCAAGGCAAAGGTATGACTAGGTAGGGTTAAGAATGTGTTCCTAGTCTTTTACCGGTCTTGGTGTTTGGTTGAAAGACCGAATTGCTAGTATATGATTGTTGTACTATTAAGAGAGGTCTTGACTAGTAGCATGAGTTAGTCATGTGCTAATAGCTCATTGTGTTTGCTCTAGCTCATCTATGCATGGAGCAGCTATTATTTACGAATATGTTTTGCAAATAATTGATGCTCATGCATTTAATCTTTGTGGTATGGGACTATAGTTTGCAAATGTGTTTTGCAAATGATTGAAGTCCATGCACCTTAGCCTTGTGGCATGATGTTGTTATTTGCGAATGTATTTTGTAAATAGTTGAAACTCATGTTTGATTTCTTGTAGCATGTGACTTAAGTTTGCAAATGTGTTTTTCAAATGGTGTAAGTCAATGTACATTATTCCTTGTGATGAGTATTCTAAAGTTGGCAAATGTGTTTTGCAACATGTTGAGAATATCATCTTTGAAACCCTGTTGGAAATGCACTCAAATGGGCGAATGTGTTTTGTCATTTGAGCGAAAGCAAATGTGTTTTGCTTCTGTAGTCTAGCGGTCAGATCGCATGTGTGGACCGGTCTGACCGGTGGCAAACCGGTCGAACCGCCATGTGTTGGGCGGTCAAACCGGTGGCCATTTGATTGGATTCTCTGTGCGGTAGTTTTGCCGTTATGAAAACGGAACTGCCAGTGGGCGAAAGTTCCGGGGTTCGTGCGGAACGTTTATTCCAGAGAGCACCCTTTTGGGACTTAGCCGATTTTACCTCGGGCGGTTGGACCGGCCAGCCTTGGCGGTCTGACCAATTTGGCGAAGGTCAGATCGGTCATTAGTTGGCGGTCCGACCGGCCGAAGGCCCAACGGTTAGTTTTATAGCCGTTGGGGGCACGGGCGGTCCGACCGGCCATTAGTTGGTGGTCAGACCGGCTCTGTGCAGATTCGAGGGAATATTCCCCAACGGTTAGTTTTGTGTGTGGACTATATATAGCCACCTTGGCCGGTTGGGGATGGTTGCTGGTGTTCTTGTGAGTGTTATACTCAATCCTTTGAGCCTCTTGAGCTAAGAGCAAGCATCTCCTCTCTTATGTGTATGTGTTGCACTTGGTGAGCTTGGAGAGTAAATCCTAAGTGCATGTGTTGCCTTAGGTAGTGGATTGTGTATCCACTTGAGCGTTGACACTTGATTAGTTCAAGTGAAGGTTGATATTTGTTACTCTTGGTGTTTGCCAACACCTAGACGGCGTGGAGGCGTCGTGCCCGGTGATCTTCTCAAAGAAGCTTGTGAGAAGGCCCGGTGTGGTTGTGAGTGGTTTGGTGCTCGCCATCTCCGGAGTGGAGGAAGAGCAACCTTAGTGGAGCGAGGTGTTGGTTCGTGTTGGAACCGGTCAAAGTGGTTGGACTTACATCGGAGGTGTTGTCTTAATTAGTGGAGCCGGTCCAACGTGGTTGGACTTACCTCAACGTGATTATGGGAGACCGGCAAGTCTCTGAACACCACGGTAAAATATAATTGTGTTCATCTTGTTTTTTCTTGTGCTTTACTTTTAGTAATTTACATTCATGCTTTAATTGCTTATATATCTTTGTATGATTGCTCTCTTGTATTGTATTCATATTGTCGGTGCACTTAGGGAAGCCTAGTTGATTTAGGTTTTAATTGTGCAAAACCGATTTGTTATTAGCTTCCACATTATATATTGGTTTTAGCGCCAAAGAATTTTTAAAACTGCCTATTCACCCCTCTAGTCGGCCACCTCGATCTTACAATCATTCGAGTAGAACTCGAGAACACGAAAGGACTTCAGTTCAATCAAGCCCAAGACGATCAAGACCTTCTTGCCTTAGACCCAGGCGAGTCAATAGTTTGATCATATTGAACCTACATCTTATACAAATTACATTCTTTTTAAAATACCACATTGCATGCTTTAATTTTTGTATGTAAATGTATATCAAATGGTCGTAAGGTAGTTAAATACCAACTTGATAATTAAATAATAATATACCATCTTTGACAATTGAAATAGTTAATCATTATCACTCCAGTGATTATGTGGTAACTATACTAGCAATAGGTTGTACTTAAACGACATACTAGTCTTGCTTAAGTACCGACCATCATCTTTTAAATCATAAACTTATTTTGGGCAACCATTGTGGGTAAATGACCGGAACATCAAGGCAATCTAATTTGTATTTCTCAAAAACCCTAAATAATTTGCTGTTACCACATCTGGGCGAGTGGTACGAGGGTGGTGGGTGCTGATGTAGCCCAAAGAAATGTTAGTATGTGAAATATTGGTGTGTGGTATGAACCGCCCAGATAACCCTGAGGGCTTAATCCTATGATGACCTCCTAATGTAAAATAATACAATCACAAGTCTATAAATGGTGTCGACTGGCTAATAATTTGTGTCCATCAGTACGGGTTGCACCAGGTAAATGATCCGCGACGTTGTCGGCCTTCGTGGCTACGGGTTGGGATGAACCGCTTACGCCTCTATGTGGGTGTAAGTCGTGAAAGCACAAGAGGGAATCTGGGTCAAGGTTGATGTAGATGTGGGCACGTAACCCTTCTCAGGTGAAACCTTAGAGGGTATAACTAATACTAGGGGATGCACTTTAAAGGCCTTGTGGTAATCTCCCCTTGATTCACATATCTAAGGAAATGTGTGTACATATCAAGACGACAATCTCTTGTGAGTAAAGATGTACAACCTCTGCAGTGTATAAACTGTTCGAACAGTCGTGCCCACGGTCAAGAGCATGCATGAGAACTTACAAGAGTTAGTTCTATTTATAAAACTTTGTGGGTGGGATGAAGCCGTTGTGACCCTGGATTTGGATTTTCCCTAGGCAGTCTTACCCAGTGTTGTTAATAGGTGGTTGTAACCCCAATAAAAAATAAGCATAAGGTGGAGGTAACCTCTACTGTTATAAATATTGCACAATTAATCTCTTTTAATAACATGTGATTTGGTCGAAATGCTAAGTGATTTGAATTTCTACATATGATATTTGAAAATGTTGCTTTAGCAAACAATAGAACCCGGACCATCCTTGATAAAGTATTGTATGTACAAATATTGCAATGTGTATTGGCTCGCGAGTATAGAAGTTGTGCTCATCCTCGCTCTCTCTCCAAAAACCCTTTAGAGTTAGTGGATTAAGATCACTATGCATAATACGAGGATCTAGATGTCGAGGGCCAAGGAGACGATGGAGCGTAGTTTAGTCAGTTGTTTCTCTAGTCTTGCCTCGGTCTGGCTAACTCAGTCGGTACTCGTGTACTACCAATATTACCCAGGTTTCTGAATAATATCAGTCGTACGTTGGTTTCCCTAGTCGCTTACATATGGCGAGTTCTGCTCTACCCCTTTTACTTCCGCTGTTACTTTTGCTTTTGTGTGATGTAATCTTTTGGTCTTGTCCGGCTCTATTGTAAACTTGACCCGATGCGATTTATGTAAACTCTGATATTGTTTAATTAATATATGGTTTGGTCTACATTATGTATGAAATGATTTAGTGATGTATTCTGTGAGCGCTATTTACTAATACGGAGAATAACACAGTGTTGTTCATATAGAATTCTGGATTACAAAATTCCGGGCCGACAAAGGGGTCGATGACTCTCTCGAGTGACTGCAATTTCCTTGAGCTTATCAGAATGCTTGCAATGAATCAACGATGATGGATCCGAATATTTTGCATTATGCGTGAACAAATTTTTTTAGTGTGTGAACACACTCTGCAATGGCACTGCAACAGTAGTGCAATATTTACAGTAGTAATTTTACTATAACAAAAAACACGGTAGATATGAAGATCACTCCTAATATCATGCGCCGTATATCTTCCGCGTTGACTTCAATACAAAAGATCTCAATCCAATGACCGATACATCTTACAAGTGACATTGGATTCACCATCAAAGGGTTAGCAAGCAGTCCTTATTATTCTTTAATTCGCGAATAATAACCAGGGCGCACGGTTATTATTCGATCAAAGCGAAACAATCATCCCGAAGGGATATAGATAAGAACCGGGGGCACATAAAACGCCACTCTGAAATTTCAAGGCTATTACAGGCAAACATAGTGCAACAATGCGCAACATTATCGCATCCCTCGCTTGAATTGAAAACCAAAATTAGAAGAAGAAAAAACTCGTAACAAGCTCTCATACTTCTGCTAGTATGCAAGCGATTCGATGTCTTGACCTATCATCTAGCCAACTCCATGCACCGAGCAACTCTTGGCGATATCTGTAGTACAACACGAGCAAAGCCCATTTTCAAAGCTCCCAGCCTGACACCATGTCTGCACACAGTGCTTCTAGCACACATAGTGTCCTAGTTTGACCAGACTAGTGCCTAGTACATAGTAGAAATTACAACCAAACTGTGCGACCTTTTTAGTTCGATTAGGCCATCCGATTAGATGCCACCACCTTGGATTAATGCTGATGAAAATATCAAGGTTTCTCACAAAATAACCGTGAACACGCCCTAATCTTAGTCACCCAACTGCAATTAAACGATAAAGATGATGTGAAAGAAACCCTACAGTTCTTTTAATCATTGAAAAGCAAATGGTATATCATATTACAATGAAGTGTACAAGTCGTTCATAGCATTCATATAGCAAGAACTTTCTTTCTCACTTCATTTAATGATCCAAATTTGCAAGTCTGAGCAGCACAATGTGAATATCCTTACCATGGATTAAATCATTAAAACCAACTTCAGTTCAATCAAGCTCAGAGGGAACAAATTTCAGACGATCAACGGTACAACTAGATACCACAGAAAATATCACAAGATATTTGAAGGGTAACATTTTAGATAGATCAGGATTTCAGTCTCCGCCACATTCAGCTGTCATAGTCCACTCAAAATATCAATAATGATCCAAAATTCCAAATCCAAGCTGTGCTGGTCCCTTGCACAGCACTACATGATATTTTGGGCCGAGGATGGATTTGCCTATCAAAAAGCTTGCCCATACATGGCGCCAAGTGATAGAATTAAGTGTGCTCGTTTGTTCAGTACGTGGATACATGCCTGCAAAACTGGCACAATAAAGATTTGGGTCAATTTACACACCAATCTGGTAGCTAAGGGTAGATTTGCATCCATTTCTACCTCACGAAGATGCTGACTCGGGCTGAGCGGCCTGTTGTTTTGGTCTCCTATTGGCGGGGGGTCCATCTCTTCGCCTCTCATACCGTCTGCTTTCATACTTGGACGTCCTCCGCTCCTTTGGCTGGTAGGTTGGGTATGTGCACGGAATTATCTCACCGTTTATGTATTTATCACCTGAATGGAGAGAAGGGGGGCAAAAAGAGGAACAACTTAGTGATAAAGAAGCAATAGGCATATAAATGCGCAACTGCAGAAAATGGTGTTGCACTAACCTCCATAGTCCTTGTTTTTTACATCAATGTAGGAATCAGGAAGCACCCACAGGACACCAGGCAAACCTACAGATGACGGAAGTGCAGTTTGAACCAGGGCAATAAGAAAATATTTGGAATATGGGTGGTTATGCACCGAAACAACCAGTAAATTGAGGATTACCCTTGAACTTCTCTGATGTTTCTTCGTCGACAGTGCATTGGAACCCGGTGTAGGTGGTGGTGCTGAAGGCATACATGTTCTTCTTGGCTTCCTCCATGCTGCGATTGTAACAAAATGCTCAGTCTAGACTCTTATGCGCATATCCCTTTTGAATTAGGGTGTACCTTATCAAGTAAATGAACTAAAGGAGGAAAATTCAAACCTACAGTATACCCTGCTAAACTAAGACAGATGGTCACATCATCAGACACAGCACTGTTGCTCTTCACATTTGTGCAAGTAACCATGGAACAATGTTCTAAGTATCTAATCAATAGCCATTTCCTTTGTCTACACTGTACATTTTGAACCTCGTGAACTACAAAGTATGTGTTGTGTCGTGTGGCATATCTATCTATCTACCATACATTTATTCTTTGACTAAAGATCTACTAATACGGTAGTACACACTTGTGCATCTCGTAAAATTTGCAGTAACAACTTTAGAATCATGAGATTAGCTCCATCCATTTCCATTTTTTACTACTACTACTCGAACAACATTTTGCTCTTCGGCTAGTATTTTAGCGATGCCTACAAGGAACTAGTCCCCGCGCTTAGTTAGCAACCACATAAGCATCAGTAGAGAGAACAATTGCGGCTACCTGCCGAGGATGGCGGTGAGGGTGTTGAGGTAGGTGTCGATCATCTGCTCGCGCGTGGGCGCGGGGTCCTTGGGGAACTCCATGACGATCAGCCAGTGGTTGTAGTCGCACCCGGGGAGCAGTATCGTCTCCCTCTGCTCGCTCCCCGCCCCCGCGGCGGCCGGCGGCTTCGGCTGCGCGCGCCGGAGCCCCTGGGCCACCACAACGGCGATTGCGGGGAACGCAGCGGCTCGGGGGAGAGCGGCGGCGGTGGGGGAGAAAGGGGAAGAGGAGGGCTTCGCGGGGAAGGCGAAGGCCTGGGCCGCGAGGCGGGCGGCAGTCGGGAGGGAAGCCATTGGAGCGCTCGAGTGTGTGAGGTTTACGAGTTGTGGATAAGGTGAGAGAGAGAGAGAGAGAGAGAGAGAGTTATAAAGGAGGGGAGAGAGAAGAAGAAGATGTTTTACGACGAGGGTTTTAGCCTTATGTTAAACGGAGCAGGCTGGATCTTGGGTAGATATTTATTTGCTTTGTTTCTCCTGCTGTAATGGGCTGGATAAAATAGGCTTCAAAATGGGCTTTCTGACGGCCCAACTACGGAGTAGGTTGTCCAGGCCTGTCGGCAATTTGTGCAATTAGCTCAATTAGCATTTAGCAGTAACAAGATCCTCTAAAAAGAACTTGAGATAAACGTGGACAGCTGATTAGCTACGTCTAGAATTGGGTTTGTGCGTACCACAGAGCCGCCGGCCGCAACTCTGTCGTCCTTCCGTCGGTCCCTTCCCCCCTCTTCCTCGGCGTTCTCATTGGTATTGAGAGGGTTGGGACCTCTTGGTTTTATGTTTTTCTTTCTAATAAAAAACGACAATTAATTATAAAAAAAGTACAATAAAAAAATTATTATATAAATAATTATTACATAATCGATTAATTTACAACAGAAAAACAAAAAGATACAACTTCAGTCAAGGTTTCAAGGAGCGATCCTCTTCAACTAGTAATGACAACATCAGAACGTGTACAAGTCATTTCAGTTAATCGATCAAAGTAAAATAAACATGACTGATAATGCACGGACTTATCCAAGATCCCACAAGAACCAGGACATCTTTAGTGCAAGAAAATAATCCAAGCTACAAATGCAATAAACATAGAGGTAATTTGAGCATGCAATAGTCCTACTTCTAAAGATCATAGTTGCAGCACAATCTATACCATTTGAAAAGTCCATTTCTTTTCTCATGAAACATCAGTGGGAAAGAACAGTGGGGATGTAAAAACAAGATGACAATCCATAGGATTATAAACCTGGGTTCGCATCACAAGATGCAAATCACAAATTATCTCCTTTCCCCAGCAACCCTCCCCGACTCCATGTGCACAGGCATTGGCGCTGCAAGCCCAGGCTTGCCATTGTCATTCTTCTTGCTGTAAGTGCCCTTCCCCTCGTCAGCCTCTGCGGTGCTCGAGCCATCAGAGTTCTCATCAGCCTCATTGCCATCCTCTGCCTCTCCATGGACATTACGAACCTCACCATTTGTCACGCGCGTGTCTCCGGCATTTCGCCGAGGGAGGGAGAGAGAGCATGTAGCATCCCGTTTTCCGGCCCGGCCCGGTCTAATCTCCTTTTCTGGCCCAGTCCGCTCGGCCGCTTTCTCGCCCCCTTATCTCTCGCGTCGGCCGTCTCTCTCTCTCTCCCTTATCCCTTCATCCCCAGCCGCCTCGGCCGCTCCATCTTCTCCGCCCGTCACCGCTCGCCCCTCCTCCCCGAGCGCTCGCCTCCATCTCCGCCGCCCGGCCCGGCCTCCGTCTTCTTCACCCGGTGGGCAAGGCCTCCCACCGCTGCCCATCGCAGCACCTCGCCCAGAAGCTCAAGGCGCCGCCTCGGCCTGAGAGCTCGTGCTTCCTCGAGCTCCGCGCCTTCTCTTCACCCCGTGAATCCCGCCGCCGCCCTGCGGTCGCCTCGATCCCGCTTATCGCCTCAGTAGCCTCGAGCACGAGCACCTCTCGCCGCGCCCTCGCGCCACGCGCCGAAGCCGCACCACCTCTCCGCCCGGCCCGAGCCTTGCCGCTCCCGGCCGGCCGTCTCGGCCAAGGCCAGCCTCGCCTCGCCCGCGTGACCCCTGCTGCGCTGCCCCGTGACCCCTCCACCACCTCCACCGCTTTAAGTAGCCCGCCTCTGCCTCCTCGCTCGCTCTCACCGTGGTAGCACTCCACCAACCCCGGCTTTGGTCATTCTTCTTCCTGCCGAAGCCCTTCCTGCTGCTTCGGCCTCGCCTACCGCCCGATCGGCCAGCCGCGGCTGAGGCGCGACGCGCTGAGCCTTCCTCGGCGGCCGGTCGCAACACTCGCCTCCAGAGAATCGCCTGCCGCACTGCCTCTCCCGCGTCAACCCGACTCCCAGCACCGGCCACCTCCCGAGCTCCTCCGCCTTCGCCATTGGCTCGGTAAGCTCTCCTCCCCTCTCTACTACTCATGTGGGTCAAGTGCTCCCCTCCCTCCAGCCGTCGCCACTGTGGCCGCCACCAGCCCCTCTTGGCTCAATGCCGCTCCGGCCCAGCTCCACCTCCCTCAGCTCTGTCGCCGCCCAGTGCACCCCTGCCTCACCCGGTCAAACCGACCCGTACACCCCCCTTCTCCCTCTCAGTGCATCTCTCTCACCTTGGCCGAGCCTCCCCTTCCCCCTTGCCCTGCCCCTCTCTGCCGACTGCTCCCCTCTCTGTGACATTGGTGTGATCAACAACAGTGATGCCTGCAATTCTTGCCGCACCAGTTCAACGTTTTGATTAGTAGTGATTGGAGTAATCTTACATTTGTAGAGATCAAGTATATATCGAATCATATGTGTTTGTCTTCGATTATTGGTTATTGAACAATAGCTGTTGTCAGTGAATTGGTTTGTTGAGATCATCTCTTCTGCGGTTCCTTGAAAGTTGTAGCAGTGATCAACATCAGTGGGGGGCATCAATGTTTGATTGTGAATTGTTGTTGTTTGTCGACTGTGTTTCCTGTTCAGTGTATTGTTAAAGGAGCAGCGATCATCAGTAAGAGATATCAGCATTGTTGTCAATAATGTGTGTTTTTGATATGTGTGTGTGTAAACCGGTAATGGAGTCATTTGTGGAATATTATGACCTTCGACAAACTAAATTGATTGATTTGGTACTTGTGAATTGGTGTTTTAAGTCAATAAGTTGTTTGGTCTAGAATTGAAAGCTTGTATGATCGATGTGGCTGTAGATTGAGTGCTGGCATTTGGAATATCTGTCAATTGAGTTTCGTGTTGTAGAAAATCTCAATCATTTGTTATTCGCCCGCTTCAATTGTCAACGTTTGATTCGTAGTTACTTTCCCGGATCATAGTGGTAGCAATGAGGTTGCAATCGATCCAACGATTAAGAAATGTTACAACATGATCAATCGTTTTGCTGGTAGTAAGATTGATTATTGCTTAATTGTCTATGGTTACGGATCATCAGTATAAGTGTTTTGGCAGTAACTTAAATGATTGGTTGTGATCCTGATTGTTAGGGATAGCTTTAATCTTCAGTAGCAGTATTGTCTATTGGAATTGTTAATCAATTGTTAGCTGTTGGTTAGTGTTTCGTTAGTAGGTCATGATTGTTGGAAGTAATGGTATTTGGTGAAAGCTGAAAGTATTGATTTGATTGCTTTATCAATCCGTATTGTTTGGCAAGGATTTGTGATTCTGGCATTGATTATTCGACGATAGAATCCACATCTTTATTTGGTAGTAGCTTGTAGTAGTAGGTTGAGTAGCTAGTAATTGAATCGTTGAGTATTATTTTGGCAGCTGATATTGGTATTGAATTGCCATTGGATTGTGTGTCGATCGGGTATCCTCGATTTCGTATAGAACCAAGAGTTAAGTTGCCTTGTCGCTCAAGAAGGATAGTCTTGCGATGAGAGCATTCCAAAAGCTCATTCGACCTTACCCTCCTTTGTATCCTCCCTCCGGGCAGACATTATCTGCCATTCCTCCTTTCGCCCAACTGGTGGTTTGACTCTGTCAAACATTCCAGTGTCGCTCAAACCCTTCTCTCAAACCCGTCCTCCGCAATCTTTCTAAGGCTCTTGTGTTTTATTTGGTCTTTTGGATTCTTTGCATTTATTTGGTTTTCAATCGTTATTGCGTAATTAGAAATCGAAGTCCAGAAGAATCGACGGCTCAAGCAGATCCAAGATTCAAGCAAGGACGCCGACCAAGAATTCGAACCTCTGTCTAATCAGGCTTTGAGTAAGATCAAGGCCACAGTAAAAATAGCCCAGGCGAGTCAACACTTTGACCATATTGATCCTACATTTTATGCAAATTATGTTTGTCGGTGTATTAGAACCGATCTTACGTAAAGATTGTTTGATTCGGGGGGTCTCCTAGAAATAAGATCACGCAGAGTGGATTGACACGGGATGTTTAGACAGGTTCAGGCCTTCTCCGGAGAGAATAATAACCCTAATCCTGTGTGTATGGTATTCTTGATGATCAAGTAAAAGACTAAGACTATTACAGAGAATAGCACTTGTGTTCCTACTTGATTGCTCTTGTTCCCCGCTTCCCTATCTCTCTGATCGATGCCCTTATATAGTCGTGAAGAAGTAGCCATTTTGCCTCATGAGATGCGCTGATTAATCCAAAGATGTGCGCATGCTTGGCAAGAATAATCGGCGCCTCGGCTTCTTCATGCCATCCGCAATTATCTTCCGTAGATAATGGGGTAATTACGCACCATTAATAAGCGGAATAATAGTGCGTGCGCACTGCTCGATTCCTTAATCAATTGGACCCACTACCGTAGGGTTTGATTATAAGGTGGTCGAGTTTACCCGGCCGTAGAAGAACTTACGACTGTAGCAATGAGAAGGACTTACGACCGCTAGCGATCGTAGAAGGACTTACGACTATGTAGTGGTCGTAGAAGGACTTACGACCATGATATAGTCGTAGCAAGACTTACAACCACTTATTGGACTTCTCCTTTAGATAAGGGGTACCTCTGGGACTATGTGACATCATATTTACCCATAATAAGAATTATAGATAAAAGATAAAAATGAGGATTATTAGATCCTCGCCATCTAGCCCCAACTTCAAGTGAAAGTAACTTACTTGATAAAGGTTTCAGAATGGACTTACGACCATGAGAATGTCAGAGAATGATAGTCGAAGGAAAAACTCTTCGACATTTGAGTGTTGCTTTGACCAGAATTTGCTTTATCGGAAGGTTGCTTACGACTATCAAAAAGTCATAAAACCCCTATGACCGCCTCGATGGTCGTGGTAGGGGAATCGGAGAAGAAGCTCTTCCGATTGATACTTCCTTCGACTAGAAAGACTTGGTCAAGAATGTAATTTTGCTTGAGGTGACAATACGCACCTACTTTTTCTCGAATCTGACCATCCGGAGAATTGCAACCGCTCTCATAGACTTGTCCGATGAAGCGGTTCCGGCGGTACAACCATCTATCATAGACCTATAGCCGGACGCTTCCGGCTACGGAGATCGTATTGATTATAAAACTTACCAGAGGTAGACTTGGATTTTTACTTTTCCCAAATCACTCCACCGTTCTTCGAGCTCTTGCTTTCTCCGTCTTCGACTAGGTTTCATCTTCTCCGCCGCCAACCCAATCAAAAACTTCTTGCTTCGGCGAAATGGCCAGAGAGTTTCGAATGGGAGGAATCGGAGATGGATGCGCTAAGATCAAGATCTTGGTCGATGCCGGAAGATCCTGCAGAAGGCTCGTGAAGTGGATTCCGCCATCGGGCAAGATCGCCATCGGGGAAAATGGGCAAATCCGCCTTCCAAGCGATTGTGAGTGCGCGCTTCGATTGCTCGCCCACCCCTTTCTTATGAGTACTGAACACTTTGGGGTGGAACCGTGAACTTAGGTCCCAATTCCATTACCATGTTGAGTGTGTTCGTATCTCGGCGAGGCGTGCACTGGGATTCCGCGGATCTCGAGTGCTCCAATATTATTATGGGATGGCTCGACAAACCGAATCGCCGAAGTCGTGGTCAAGCTCCACGACTTGAAGTCGAAGGAGTACATTCAGAGTTTCACCCGGCCTCGTGGTCGAGCCGAGGAAGAGGTGGTTCTACTTTGGAAGGTCACTCAAGACGACCTTTCTTTCGTGGGAAAGGTCAGCTGAAAGAAATCTTCATGGATTCAACCTCGAAGATATTAGCCGGATTAGCCCTTATATTCAAGCCATTAAGGACTTGAAGGAAGAAGGGTCGACGGATGGCATGTGGTGAAAGATTTCATCACACGCCGAATTAGTCCTCTGAAGAAACGAGCATCTCCTATGTGGAGGTACTGGGAAGAGGAGACCCCACCGAGACTACGAGGAGGGTAAGCAATTGTCGACTTAACTCTCGCTTGGTCTTTCTCAACTTTGTCTAATATTTTTATCTGCTTATTATTGCATCTTTCACAGCCGAGGTTGACTCCTGAGTCGACTCATCTCGTGAGAAGTCCCCGCCACCCGAGGGGCGGTTCCTCAAGTCATTGCGGTTTGTCCGCAGATGAAAGGATAGAGCGCCTAAAGGTAATCGTAAATCTGATTCTCTCTTTAGGACTTTATAGTCGTAGAAGATACTTACGACTAATGGTGATCGAGAATATCTTACAATCAAGAAAAGTCGAGAAAAACTTACGACTTGGTACTAGTCGTAGAAAAACTTACGACTTGGTACTAGTCGAGAAAAACTTACGACTAATTAGTGATTCTTCTTTTTCGCTTTGCTTTACGTAAAGTAGGCATGGAAAATCGCCAGACGACGAAGAAGTCGCTCGATGACTATTGGCGCCGGGTTGTCGAAGACAAAGACTCGCTCCTCCTCAAGAGACGCCGACTTGTGAAATCTGCCGACAAGGGGAGCAAGTTCGAGTTCGGTCTTTCGACCAAACCTCTACAGAACCGCGCACCGTAGTTGTATCTCGCCGAGGCCGCAGCCGCCGGCCGAGGAGGTTGAAGCGCTTGAACCTCTCAAGCGCAAACCTCGCAAGGCTAAGGTACCCTTCTATTATGACACTAATCTTTCGCAGCTGGTGCCACTCCTAGTTTTATTAAGAAACTTGAAAGGGAGAACTGGAAGGATTTTGTGTCTTTATGAAGGACGATGTCGATCAAGACAACTCGCAATCGAGGGCGTTGTCGCTTCGGAATGGTCGAGACCGATCTCGCCCATCCAAAGATCGTGAAACCGAGCTCGTTCCTGTTCAAACTCTACGACCGGCACGTGGTCGTGAAATGAGCCAATTGTTGAACCTCGACTGACGTGGTCGTGGAGAAGAAGAGGTCCTCCGCTGGGAGGATTGCTCCAAAATTCTGGGTTAAGACCAGTGCGCAGGTATGTGAAATGTACCAAGTGTAAGAACGACATTTACCTTTTTCTTTTCACAACCTCGATTTGCTTTTCTTTATTTCATCCGACTCCTTCAAATCCAATGCTTCACGAGAAGTCCATTGCTATCCCTTCATCTACTCGGAGAGGTAGCAACGGAGGTGGTCAAGCATCACCTTGGCCTGTGGCCGATGAAGTCGAGACTCCTGAGTGTCTCCCACATCTGCCAAGTCGTGAATTCACGACTCTTGAGGTAGCGGTCACATTATTGAGGTGGCCGCCACGACCATCGGTCGAGAAACAACAGAGGCAAATGTGGAAGCCTCGGTCAAGGTGGTGACCACCACGACCGCTTGGGAAGGAAATCGAGGAGGCGTTCCTTCCCTACCCAAAGAGAAATCACGAACCGTAAGGAGAAAATTTCAACTTCGTGGTGACTTCTTTGGGCCGCCTCCGTCGAGGGTCTTCGCTACAAATCTCGTGACCGAGTCCCCATCCCAAAGATATTCCCAATACGGATAATACTTTTGACAACGAGCGCCTCGAGAAGGTGTGGTGGGACAAAGTCGCGAGGATAGATAAGTCGCAAAGACCCGGACCTTGTATATTCGATTTTGCTAGAACGACTATGAATGTAAGTATCTTGAATACTTATATATGTGGCTTTCCTTCCCTTCTCACTGCTTTCTTTTTGTAAAGCTCGAGCAAATTGTCGTTGTCGGTGAGTATCATCGACAACTTTTAGAGCTAAGACAAGAGAAGGAACTACTCGCGCAGAGGCGAGAGGTGGTAAGTCACTTATCATTCATAGTTGTTTTTGACTTAAATACTGTGAAAAGTTTCACGAGAATAGTCATGGAAGAAACTCATGATTTAAGTATCATCGAAAAGAACTTACGACTATTTACGACCGGATGGTGGTCATAGAAAGACTTACAACCATATCTTAGTCGCAGAAAAACTTACGACTAGGTCGGTGGTTGTAGAAGTACTCACAACCATTCACCGATGTTTATCTTCGCTCTCGCTTTTGTAGGTTAAATAAAGGATACGAAGACCTTAATGACTCACTCATCGTGAAAAAGAGGAGTCGAGGAGGCTAAGGAATGAAGTATTAGTTCTCTCTGATAGACTTCGAGAGACTGCCTCGTGATCTAAAAGATTGCAGGAAAAATAAACAAGAAGTTCTCAACTTAAGATCGCTTTTGATCTTTAACCTTTACTCGACCCTCCTTTCTTCTCCAGATAAAGAAAAAGAGATGCTAAGCCTGCATCAAGTTCAAGAAAAATCTTTGGTTATTCAGGAGTTTTCCCGCATTACCGCTAATAAGGATCAAGAACTCGAGGGTTTTAGAACTCGATTAATGTAAGTAAATCTTTACTGTTATTCTTTTGAGTATTTTCCCTTTTCTAATGCCAATTTCTTGTTCAGAAATTGTTGCCCAATTGAGAAGCCTCGAGGCTGAAATCCAAGCAAAGACCTTAATCTGCAATGAGTCCGTCCGCATTGCTAAGATGAATGCAGAGGACATCAGAGCATGGGAGCAAAAGCATGCTGAAACTATTGCTTCCCATCGAGAAGAGGTCAAGAAATTGGATTCTCAATTAGTAGGTAAGAAAAGCTTTTACCTATAATTATCTTTGTGTTATCTTCCTCTAGAAGTATATCTTTGTTTGACCGATATTATTCTTTTCAGAACAAGTGGTCGAAAACAAGAAGCTTCGCGAGGCTTCGACTTGTACCCAACAGGAGATGGAGTCGATGAAGACTAGTCTTCAAGGCAACATCACTCTCCTGAACAATGTGCTTAATGAGCTACATTCTGAGGGAAAAACTCCTCGAGAAGATACCATAGTCGCCACACAAGTACCATTGGGGAACAAGTCGAAAATTGCAAGAAATGGTGACCACTCAAGACTAATCAAGTCAATCGATAAGGAAGCAATAAGTCGCAGTAGTTACGCTTTGGCGAAACTTAAAGCTCAAGACCCCCGCCTTAATGTTAAACCAATTGAAGCCGACTTCGACTGTCCTGAATCAGAGGCAAGTCGTCTGATTGAGGAAATGCAGTCAGTTGGTAAAAGGTGGCGAGGAAATGCAATAGGCTCTCCCCCTTCAGAGTAATCTTGTAACTACCTTGTAAGGCAGACAATTTTTGTTAATGAGTAATATATGATCCGCTTCATTTCCTGAAAATCATCTTGTCGAGTAGTTAGTAACTCAAAAGATAATAAACGAACGAAAGACTAAGAATTGAAGTCAAATTAATAACTTTATCCTAGCCCCGACTATTTGCTTAGATTGTTTAGACAATCTAAATAAATAGTGTTTAAAAATGAGGTTTCAAAACAAAGAGAGGTTTATTTAACTTATAGCTTTTGTTACGGTTGTTACAATCGGTCTAAAAGAGTAGAAACGACTTGACACTAGGAAGTTCCTTCTAGTGGGCAGGACCACGTGCAGAGAGGAAAGACTTCGACTAGGTGATGTTCCCATCTCCCACTAGTTTAATCAAACCAAGAACAAAGAACTTGAGTTAAACAAACGCCTTAGAGTACTTTAGTCATTCGCTCGTCCTTTTTGGTGGACTTCACAAGTCTTTTCCAAAGAGCAAAAGTAGGAGACTGAGCGACACTAGGAAGTTTCCTTCTAGTGGGCAGGACCACATGCAGAGAGGAAAGACTTCGACTAGGTGTGTCTCTTCCTTCGACCAGTTAAAACAAATCGAGTACACCAAATGTGGTCGAACAAATGTAAGAAAGTGCACTCTACTTAGAATATTTTTGAATTTATCGAAAAATAGACTAAGATTGAGAGAGTTGGCTTTGATAACATTACGACTAGATAAAACCCGAGCTCTTTGTATTGGCGTAAAAGTGAGTAACGAGTCGATGCTAGGAAATTCCTTCTAGTGGGCAGAACCACATACAGAGAGGAGAAGTTTCAACCAGATGACGTTTCTCGCTTTTCGGCCAGTGTAAAGAAAACTGCGTGTTTTCATATCATAGTCGAAAGATTAAAAAAGCACTACTCAAAAATTAAGGCAAAAAGAGGTAGAAAGAACCTGGACTTTTATTGCCTGAGAAACTGGTCACACATAGAATTTGCGTGAATCGGGTCGATGTTCCAAGAGTTTGAGAGAACTCGCCCATCTTCCATTGCTAGTCGTGATCAACCACGCCGAAGTTACTTCGACCATCGTAAGGACCTTCCCATTTAGGGAAAGTTTATTCCGATTAGACTTGGATTGGCGAGCCTCAATACTAAGTCACCTACAAAGAAGGCCGCGAGGTTGACCTTACGATTATAGTATCTGCGCAGGCTTGTTGGTAGACCGCCGAACGGATTAAGGCTAGGTTTCTCCTCTCTTCGAGTAGGTTAATGTCATCCGCCGAAGTTGTTCTCGGTCCGAGTTGTTGAAGGTTTCAACTCGTGTCGACCGTAATTTTAGCTCCGAGGAAGCATGGCTTCGCCCAAAACTAGAAAATGGTGTTTCTCCCGTTGTTTCGATCGATGGTCGCATTTAACCGCCCATAATATGGAAGGTAATTCTTGTACCCAAGCCCCGAGCTTAACAAGTCGGGTCAAGACTCGAGTTTTAATTCTCGCATTATTTGGCCGCTTGCACGCTCGACCGCCCCATTGCTTTGGGGATGTGCAATGAAGCATAGCATAGCTTGGTACTGAACTCGTCGCAAAATTCCTCAAATTTTGCACTTGCGAATTGTTTACCATTGTTCGTAATTATCCGACTTAACTCCAAATCGACTAATTACGCTTCATCATGAACCTTTTGCTACTTCGCTGTTATCCAAGCATGTGTTCAACCGATCCATTTTGTGAACGTGTCAATAGCTACAAAAGGAATTCAAACCTCCCGAGCTTTGGGAAACGGTCCTAGGATATCAAGCCCCGTGTCGCAAAAGGCCAAGAAAGAGGTATTGTTTGTAATGCTTGAGCCGGTTGGTGTATCCGTCACCATGGAATTGGCATCGACACACTTTTTAACCACCTCCATAGCATCGTGACAGTATCAGAGAGGCCAAGAAAACCTTGTCGAAAGGCTTTACCAACCAATGTTCAGAGGAGGCATGCGTCCCACAGATGCCACTCGTATATCGTGAAGGAGTGTTATTCCTTCGCTTTGCGGAATGCATCGCATGAGTATTCCTTGGGTTCCTCGCTTATAGAGGACTCCTTCAACCAAAGTATACATTTTGGCTTTTCGGATAATCGATCCGCTTCAAGATCATCTTCGCACGGAACCCTTGTAAAGATACTCGAGATGGGAGTCATCCGTATCCTCGTAATCTAATGAGGCCATCTCAAAAGGAGGTGTTTCGATTCTTCGACTGCAGACGGTTTTTGGAGTTGCTCCAAGAAAACTCCTTTTAGTACTGTGGATCGGAAGAAGCCATCCGAGCAAGTTGGTCTCATGAGGAAATTATCCTTCGAGGATAAATTGTACCTCAAACCTAAAAATGTTTTTCTAGCTTACGATGATAAGTACCGAGCCATTGTTGAGTTAGAGCACTGTACTCTTTCCGATTTGATTCACGACTAGTTGAGAGTCTCTCTCACGAGTAGTCGATTTAATTGAGAGTGCTTTGCACTCAGTATGCCGCCTAGCAAACCTTCGTATCTGCCACATTGTTAGTAGCCCGAAAGTTTAATTGTATGGCATACGTTAAGGTTTCTCCGTAGGAGATACCAGACCACTCACCCGAGCCACTTAAAGTAAGTGACCCAAAGTACATCATCCATCGGGTCGTGGAATCGTGATCGGGATCCTCCAATGTTTCAGATTTGTCCATTCGCGACAAAGTCCGCCAAGATCTGGGATTTTATGGCCGTCGACACGAATGGAGGTCGAACTCCCAAGTTCGATTGACCATTTTGCCATGCGCCCCATTGCTTCCTTATTATGGAGGATTGCTCCCAAAGGAAACTCGACGCAAGACACTATTTTGTGCGCTGAAAATAATGCCGCAGCTTCTCAAGACATGAGGAGGGCATATAGAAGTTTTTGGACTGAGGTAACGCCTTAGGCCCGTAAAACTTCGCACGACGAGTAAACCTGGCGCTGTATCGCCACGCTCTACGACTAGTATCGCGCTTGTCGCTGTGGCGTGGCGGCTAGGTAAATTAAGAGCGCCTCTTCGGCTTTGGAGAAACCGTAATAGAGCACTCGAAGATACCTCTTGACATCCTCAAAGGCAACGCTTGCCTCGCTCAACCACTCAAAACCTTCATGTCTCTCGAGAAGTTTAAAGAAAGGTAGTCCTTTTCTCCTAGTCGCATGCGATGAAACGACTTAAAGCCGCCATGCACCCAAAGGAGTTTTTGACTTCCTTTTTGTGTTTGGAGGACGATCCGAGGATGGCTTTTATTTTTCAGATTTGCTTCGATTCCTCGCTCGTGATACTAGGAATCCAAGCAATTTTCCTCAAGAAATTCCAAACACACACTTCTCTCGATTGAGTTTTAAGCTGCTTTCGAGGTTGTCGAATGTTTCTTGTAGGTCGGTGATATGATTAAGTCTCTTAATGCTTTTACGACTAGATCATCAACATAGGCTTCCAAATTCGGCCTAATTGAGATGAAAAAGTCGATTGCATTAAGCGTTGAAAAGAAGCACCGCATTCTTTAGACCAAATGGCATTTTGACATAGCAAAAGGTACCAAATGGAGTAATGAATGCGGTCTTTTCTTCATCGCTTAAACACATATTGATCCGTGGTATCCGTAATATGCATCTAAAAACTTAATATCTCACAACCTCGCAGCTTGAATCAACCAAATGATCGACACGAGGTAAAGGGAAATCATCTTTTGGACAAGCTTTATTAAGATCAAGAAAGTCCACGCACATACGCCATTTGCCGCTTGACTTTTTGACCATTACAGGTTAGCCAACCACTGGGTGGTTGACTTCTCTTATAAAGCATGCTTTAAGTAGCTTATCCAACTCGATTTAATAGCATCTCGCCGATCAGGGCAAATCTCCGTAATTTTGTTTTACGGTACTTTATCGCCGTAAAAGCTAGCTCGCGCTCGATCACCTCCACAGGGACTCCGGCATGTCGGATGCTTGCCACGCAAAGACATCTGCGTAGCTCTGAGGAAGGTAATGAGGGCTGCCTTCCTATTTGGGGTCGGAAGTCTCCCGACGCGAATAGCCTCGAGGGTTCTTCTCGCCCGAGGAACCTCTTTGACTTGATCGCTCGGCTTTGGTGCAGCTTTAGGCTTCGACTTGCTAGTCGGTCGACTTTCATCTCGAGTTGGTATTTGACCAACCATCTCGAGGATCGACGGCCGCAGCTATACGCCATCTTTTGTCACAATCAATGGTGATCACTCCTTTGGGACCCGCATCTTAAGACATTGATACCCGTAATGAGTAGCCATTAAGAATTTTACCAAAGTTGGTCGTCCGAGTATGGCATTATATGCCGATCGAAATCGACCACATCAAAGAGACTTTCTCGTCACGAAATTACTTGGTGAGCCAAATGTTAAAGGAAGAGAAACTTGGCCAATAGGTTTGGTCAAGACCCCTTTGCATAATTCCATGAAAGGAGTATCGCATCGCCTTACCTTTGTCCCGGTACTTGCATCTCGTCCCGTGGCATTAGTAAATAATATGTTCAAAGAATCGCCACCATCAACCAACACTGATTGACCCGACAGCTTGTTGATGGTGGGTTCGACCACAATCGGATATCGACTGATCGACGCAGAGTGATCGGACAACATCCTTCTCAAAAGAGATGGTAACTTCCACCACTTCGTAATTTATCGACGAGGAGTATGTAGAGAATTTACCTCTCGTCCGCAGCTTTGTTGTCGCTTGAGTCGTATGTCGATGATCCTCCGTAGATGTGCTCAACGGTATGTTGCGGATCTTGAACAAGCATCTCCTCATCATCCGACGACTTTTGGCCACTCGTATGTCCTACCCGCCGAGTAGGGAGTGGTGCTTGTCGCTAGTAGTCTCTTCGAGCTTTCTTTGGAAAACTTCTAGCCATGGAGGTCATGTCCTTCCTTTTATGAAAAGGACACCACCTTGGTTTGTCGCTCCTACGATCGTATGCTTACCTTTGCCTTGATCAGTAACGACTTGGTGGTTTGGGGCTCTCCATCTTTCACGCCGTAACCTCCTTGGAACCACCGGCTTGTGGTTTTTAATTTTTATTTTCTTCTTGGACTTTTTGCTTTTTATCCTTACCAACTTCACCGCTCTCGAGGAGTATATGTTTCTCGATCGATAGTGTTGTTCCACTCGACCGCCTCGTAAGCGCTTGCATATCGATCGCCATCTCAAGAGTTCAAGAATGTTGTTGGGAGGATTCAGAGCAATGTCCTCCGTTATTCTTCATCATGACTCCTTGCTTAAAAGCCCGATCACAGAGGAATCGAAATTTCCGAATTGAGTTACGAACCCGACTAAAGCGCTTGATGAATTGACGCAAAGTCTCGTTGTTGTTCTGCTTTATCCGTGCAAGTCGCCTTCTTTCCGTATGCGGTTGTATGTGCCTTGGAAATTCGCCTCGTAGAAGATCACAGAGTGTTGCTAAGAGTAGATCGACTCGAGTGGTTGGTTTAATAACCACGATCGAGCGGATCCTTCGAGCACAATCGGAAGGTAATTCGCCATTACATGCTCTCCTCCTCCCGCCGCCGGACAATACATTGATAGATCTCAAGAAATTCGATGGGATTTTGAGATCCATCAAATTTCTCCATGTTCACTTGTCGAAAATGAGGTGGCCAATAACCGCTCAAGGTCGCGAAAATGCCCGATCCCAGAATCACTTCTTGACGCCTTCTTTGTAGAAAAGAAGGGTTAATGTCACCAGTGATCGATACGACGATACCCTGAATGTGCCGACTGCTCGTAGTAGGCCCCGCTTCACGAGGAGAATACTCTCGTATTCCACTCGCTAGAATTTCTTTGTCGGTGGTGAATGATCACCTCTTCGAGGGGCTTCTTGATCTTCAATGATCGAAAGGTATTTCTCAATAGGGAATCGATTCGACTTATGGTCGTGTCGATTCCTACGAGAAAATATTCGATTGATCGTAGCCGAGAAGTCGATTGCTACGACTACCGAGTGTTGTCGATGAGGTACCTCCAGCCTTGTCATCACAGTCAAGTCTTTGCGTAATCTCTTCAAAGAAAGAGATCGCACCTCGCGCTCGAGCAAGCTCTTGATCGGATTCTCGAGCAAGTCGCTGATGTTCGGAGTTCTTGTACCTCCGATCGATGTTGAATGCGCCTGCAAGTTCTTCCGATCGCAATTTTCTTTCTTCGACGACATCAAAATCCTCCTCCTCGTGTCTTTGAGGCCTTCTTAGTGGAGTGCGAGAATGTCGAGGATTTCCTCGCTCATCGAGTGTTGGTCCTCTCTCGCCAACGGTGGTGCCCTTGCCATTACCACGAGGGGCGCAGCAGTGATCTTCGGGAGTGTCTTATCTCGGCCTCCATGAGGTCGACTGATTTGGGGGAAGGACGAAGACCTCCGCTGATGATTCTCACTTGCGCCGAGGCCTCCCGCTTGAGGAGTGCTCGAGGGACACCATCTGGCGACTTGGAGTAATCCTCCGTAGGGGAACTCCGGGTTATAATCGCCTCCGCTCGCAAATGAGATCCGCGGGAGACGGCCGATTTGCGGTGAAAAGCATGCTTGATCCCACCCTCTCCGAGTTACCCCGAGAGAGAATCACTAGATGCCGTGGAGTCCTCGAATGGTGGCTCCTTAACTTGACTTACCAAGTCTGACCGCCTTAAGGGGACTTGAACACTGGAGAAAAACTCTCGTCGCGCTGTGAGTCCTCCCGGCGGTCCTGCCTGATTGACCCTTGTCCTTTGAGGGAAATGGCTCCTCTGTTGGACGTATTGTTGTGGGGGATAAGGATCCTCCTCAACTCTATTAATGGGATGGTTTCGAGAATAATCTCCAAGGCAACATCACCATCGGCGGATGCATCACTTGGTTCATAGTCGAAACCGCATCCATGTCGACGTCACAGAATCCGCCAAGTCAAACCAGCCCTCGCTCCATTCTCCCGCCATGATTGCATGAGATTGGAAAAAGAGAGTATGTTGACAAGAGATTACCTAAGATCCCCACTGACGGCGCCAACCGCCGGTGTATTAGAACCGATCTTACGTAAAGATTGTTTGATTCGGGGTCCTTAGAAATAAGATCACGCATAGTGGATTGACACGGATGTTTAGACAGTTCAGCCTTCTCCGAGAGAATAATAACCCTAATCCCGTGTGTATGGTATTCTTGATGATCAAGTAAAAGACTAAGACTATTACAGTAGAATAGCACTTGTGTTCCTACTTGATCGCTCTGTTCCTCGCTTCCCTATCTCTCCGATCGATGCCCTTATATAGTCGTGAAGAAGTAGCCGCTTTGCCTCATGAAGATGCGCCGATTAATCCAAGAACGCGCGATGTCAAAGAATTACGCGCGCCGGCTTCTTCACGCCGTCCGCAATTATCTTCCGAGATAATGGGGTAATTACGCACCATTAATAAGCGGAATAATAGTGCGTGCACTGCCGTCGGATTCCTTAATCAATTGGACCCACTACCGTAGGTTTGATTATAAGGTGGTCAGAGTTTACCCGGTCGAGAAGAACTTACGACTGTAGCAATCAGAGAAGGACTTACGACCGCTAGCGATCGTAGAAGGACTTACGACTATGTAGTGGTCGTAGAAGGACTTACGACCATGATATAGTCGTGAGCAAGACTTACAACCACTTATTGACTTCTCCTTTAGATAAGGGGTACCTCTGGGACTATGTGACATCATATTTACCCATAATAAGAATTATAGATAAAGATAAAAATGAGGATTATTAGATCCTCACAATGTTCTTTTAAAATATCAAACCGCATGCTTTAATTTCTATGCAAATGTATGTCAAACACTCTAAGGTAGTTAAATACCCACTTGAATATTAAGTAATTATTATACCATGTCCTTGATAATTGAATACCTGATTGTTGACCACCCTTCGATCTCCTCTATGCGGCGACTGTTATCGCCTTGTGCTAAAGACCTTCTTGACTAACATGTAAGACATTCTTCCCAAGGTAAGTAGCGTGTCCTCCTCCTTTCCAAAATTGCTTGAGAATGTCCTCCGATTCCTCCACATCGTGTTTCAATCCCTTCCAGCTAAAGACCTTCTTGACTCGCTGGTAAGTAGCGTGTCCTCCAGAATGTCCTCCGATTGGCGAAGCGTGCAGTGCATGAATTAATTTTGTTTGTAAACCTGCATTAGACCCCAGCCAAATCTTACCGTGATGCTTGATTATCCCTTCTGCTAATGTGCATCCCTGATCATTGGAGCCAGTGATGGCAAGCTGAGTAAGTAACTGCTTGGCCTGCGCATCCACCTCATACGAATTGAGGATTTCCTGAATCCAAACGGGTTGCACTACAGAAACGGCATGAATCCCATGCGTATGTCCCACACGAGAGAGCGCGTCAGCCACCTTATTGTTCTCTCCCTTCGATACTGAATCTTGTATTGCAGCCCGATTAATTTAGTCACCGCTTTCTTTTGCAAATCAGAATGTAACACTTGCTCGTCCAAATTGCACAGACTCTTGTGGTCGGTCTTAATGACGAACGGTCCTCTTTGGAGATAAGACCTTCACTTCTCGATCGCCATCATGATTGCAAGGAATTCCTTCTCATAGATGGATAATTGTTTGTTATGTGCGCCAAGTGCCTTGCTATAGAATGCGATGG
Organism: Hsuehochloa calcarea; assembly: GCA_036346395.1. Lineage (NCBI taxonomy): Eukaryota > Viridiplantae > Streptophyta > Magnoliopsida > Poales > Poaceae > Hsuehochloa > Hsuehochloa calcarea. The sequence continues at coordinate 12,622,293 of CM070609.1, forward strand.
GGTGTCCCTGTTGACTGAGCACATCACCAATTCCGGTGTCGCAGGCATCCGTTTATACTACGATGGATGTTGGAAGTCTGGCAATGCCAACACAGGAGCTTGGCTCATAGCCTCCTTCAGTTTGTCAAATGCACTTTGCGCTTCCGTAGACCATTGAAAACCTTTCTTCTGCAGCAAAAGTGTTAATGGCTTGGCTATTATTCCATAATGACGAACAAACTTGCGATAATACCCAGTCAACCCGAGGAAACCTCGTAACTCAGAGACTGAGGTGGGTTCGGGCCATTGCAGCATTGCTCGAATTTTGGAGTCGTCAGTGGCTACCCCGTGATCAGAGATGATGTGGCCCAGATACTCTAGCTTTCGTTGAGCAAAACTACATTTGCTCTTCTTGACTTTTAATTGGTGTTGCCGCAACGTCTCCAGGACCTGCGTCAGATGTGTCAAATGATCTTCCATATTTTTACTATAGACTAAAATATCATTCATGAAGACTAAGACGAACTTTCGGATGTAAGAAGCAAAAATGGAATTCATTAAACATTGGAAGGTTGTCGGTGCGTTCGTTAATCCGAACGGCATAACTCGAAATTGGAATTGCCCATGATGCATCTTGAATGCTGTCTTACACTCATCCTGTTCAATCATTCGAATTTGATGGAACCCTGATTTGAGATCGAGCTTTGAGAAGTATTGAGTACTAGCTAATTCGTCCAACAACTCATCCACAATGGGCATTGGAAACTTGCTCTTTACAGTAATTGCATTCAACTTTCGGTAATCTACACAGAACCTCCAAGACCCATCCTTCTTCTTCACTAGCAACACTGGGGACGCAAAAGGGCTTAAGCTAGGTGTGACAACCCCTGTTTGTATCATCTCAGAGACTTGCAACTCGATTTCGTCTTTCTGCAAAGGAGAAAACCGGTAGGGTCGAGAATTCACATAAGTTCCTTCAGGTAGTAGTGTGATATTGTGATCAAAAATCCGGTGAGGGGGTAGTTCCGTTGGATCTTGGAATACATCTTCAAACTGTTCTAACACGGATTGAATGCTCCCTGGTATTCCATCTGGAAGTGCCTCCTAAGATTTTTCTAACACCACTGTCGCCCAGATCTCATTACCTTTGTGCCATTTTTCAACCCTTTCAACTGAAATTTCATGTAGTTCTCTCGGTTCTTCTGCATCGGTTATCCCTTGCAACCGGACATTCTTGCCATTGTCGTCAAACTCTATCGATTTCTCTAGCCAGTGGCATTTCATCACTCCCTATTTGCCCAACCAATCGGCTCCTAGGATAGCATCATACCCTCCCAACTCCAACACCTTCATGTCATGATGAAAAGTATAGCCCTGTACCCACCAACTCATTCCAGTGATCATTTCATCACAGAACATCTTTTCTCCGTTGGGTACTTTAATCACCAAGGTGGAGATCTTCACTGGTTTGTATCATATTCTCTCTAGAAGGCTAGCATTCACAAAGCTATGCGAGCTACCAAAATCGATCAGCATCAACATCACTTGGTTTCCTACTAATGCTCTCACTCTCAGAGTTTGAGGGTGATATGCTCCTGACAATGCATTCAAGGAAAGGTGCATCTCTTCCTCCTCTCCTTCCCCTACTACTACTGCATCCAGAACGTCATCAGACAAATATTCTTGCACTTGTATTGCTGTCACATGTCCTGGATGTGGTGGCTGACATTTATGGCCTGGAACATATTTGTCCCCACACCTGAAGCATAGTCCATTAGCTCTTCTAAAGTCTTTTAATTGTTTAGCTTTCCAGAGCTCCCCTCTTTCAAACTTGTGAGTTGGCTGATACTCCTCTCCCTTGTGATTGCTCTCATTTTTTCCAATGTTAATGCTAGTCCCGGCACCCCCGCCCTCATATATAAACCTTTTAGTTCTCTCTAATACCCCTTCCTGGACACTAGCAAGTGTGGCGCAATACTCTGATTTGGCATCCGAATTTCTCTGATTGCTCGCAATTCTTCCTTTAGTCCTAACACAAAGCGAGTTACCAGCATTAGTCCACCAATAATGTGATCATACAATCGAACCTGATAAACAAGGGCATCGAATTTCCGCCTGTATTTCTCCACTGACCCCGTTTGCCTCAGCAACAACAATTCTCTCATTTTGTCCCTTTGTGTGTCTCCTTCAAATTCAGATATGACTGCACTCCTGAATTGCTCCCAATCATGCCACACATGGGTCATTTTGTAAGCTTGATACCAGTGTGCAGCGTTGTCTGACATATACATTGTCGCCGCGGCCACCTTAAATCCATCCGGTATCTTGTACAAGGCAAAAAAAACGTGTGACACTTATCCACCCAAATCCTTGCATCCGTGTCGTCAAATCGAGGGAAGTCCATCTTCGGCATCCAATTCCTCCCTCCTTGTTCCGGATGTCCTCGTTTCGGTTCTGGAACCTCGGCTATGACTGGCGTGGGTGGAGGAAATTGTACCTGTGGGTTTTGAGCAGAAGGAATTTCTTGTTGCACCAATGTCTGGGTTCTCACCTCTCCTGGCCTTGCTACAAGTATCCCAGCTTCATCTCTCGTGGGAATCACCAAGGGCGGTGGAGCTGCTCCGCTAAGAGCTTTTTTAATCATCACCTGGTCCTGCTGGACTTGACCGATGGAGTCCATTGACAAGGTTAACTTCAATTGCATCTCCTCCATCTTCTCACCTTGCTCAACTAGCTTCTGATCTACCGCCGCCATTTGTGAAGTCACCTCTTGACGAACCATCTGCATCTCGGTTCGCAGGAACTCCACCAACCTAGCCTCCATCCCTTCCATCGCCGTCACCATCTGGCGGACTTGCATGCCCTGCTTAGTCGGAGCCGTGATGCCTTGTTTCCTTCCGGAGCCGACCGAACCTAGGTTTGGGATTTACAGCGACCACCCGAAGGAGATCGCTTACCTTCCCCTCGGAATTTCACCAGTCAAGGCTTCGAAATCGCATGGTCAATCCACAGGCTCGATCAAGCTCTGATACCATCTATCACGCGCGTGTCTCCAGCATTTCGCCGAGGGAGGGAGAGAGAGCAGAAGGGAAAGGAAGAACGAGATGATACGCTACAACGTTCTTCTTATCTATTGCCTTTTTGGAAGTTACACAGTAGTTTCCTTTTCTCAGTCTCGAGCCGATTGCCGAAGCTAGTTACATGGGCCAGGCCCAATACTCACAATCGGTTTCAACCCAACGTAACAAACGTCTCATAGCTATATACGTATCCCCTCCTGTGCGACCCTGTTATCGCCGGTGCTCGCAGTCGTCAAAATTAGTAGTTTTAGTAAATATTTAGAAATAACTCCAACAACAATTATAACAATTAAAGTATATTTCCAACAACATATAAATGACAGAATAAACATGTAACATCTTCATGTTAATTAAACATGATAATATGCTTATAAGATAGGACTCATAAATAAATAAAATTAGCATAATACTTGGATTTAAATATTTAGACTTGCTCTCAGATGTCGGGCGGCACAAGATTAAATCTTGGCCTCCTCGCCACATTTGTGTATACTCTTCACTAATTAGATATGACAACAATAAATCAGACTTTGAGCTCAAATTAATGCTTTACTAATATGTTAAGAATTATCTCATGAACAATAATTTATACTTTCAACCAACAAAGGATTGATTTTGTCACAATGAAAAATGAAATTACATTAACATCACTTAAGCCTTTCGGCCAACTGAAGATAAACTATATCATAGTGCAACAATGAGATTACAACATTTTCTGCTTTCGGCCACAAGAGAAACAGATGCATCACAGAGCACAAATCAATCAAATTCAGTAGGCATAAATGCAACCGAACCACTAAAAGTAATAGAGCCAAAATGCTAGAGATGAACTGACAACAGTAAGCAACACAATTAGCATCTATGGTGCTCGAGTTATCAGAGCTCTCATCAACCTCATTGCCATCCTCTGCCTCTCCATGGAGATTGCAAACCTCACCGTTACCATAGAAGCTCACCTTCATCTTGTTCACAACAGGGGGTTTCCCCGCGAATGCACCATTGCAGCCTTCATGATACTCGTTGGAGTTCAAAGCTGAAAGATCTAGACCCGCCATTATGAGTTAATGGATTATTTTGGTGATTAATGACAAATCCAAATATGAGACTAACTCTTTTATCTAGTAATATCTTGTGTAGTCTCATTTGGATATAAAGGTGAAATTCAATGAGGTATGCAATCGACATCTTAATCTTATATATTGTTGCATTCCTCGGATCCAAAATATAGGATTGAACTCAACCATAAGTTAAACTTGAATATGTGCATATGATCTTATTACACATTTGTGTATGCACACATCTAGGGGGAGTTTTATTCTATATTTTGTGGTTTCATTAGTATTGATTCATATTCCATTCTCCACATACATTTGGGATCTTTACTTTGAAACAAATCCATTTGAGTATACAAAACTTGCGTAGTTCTTGTATACTCATGATTATGAGTATATAGAACTTGTGTAGTTCTTGTATACTCAAGTTAGAGTATATATATAACTTGTGTAGTTGATATATACTCAATTTGTTCTCTCATTTATCATCATTCAATTTATGAGTAATTAAGTGGTTATCATCAATTACCAAAGAGAGAAAGATTGAGGTATCTTGTCCCATCATTATGTGTTAATGGTATGGTGTGGTAATTAATTATAATCATATTGTGGAACTAACATTTTTCATGAGTTGGATATATAGGTTATGTTTCAGGAGGATGAAGACTTGGGATGATCATGAGTTGATCATCAAGTCGAGATTCAAGCGAAGGATGCATCATGTGTTGATGCACATCAAGTCAAGAGAAGACCCATCATGTGTTGATGGAGGTCAAGTGAAGGAATGCATCATGCGTTGATGCATGTGAAGACTCGAAGTGAAGAAATTATCATATGTTGATGATGTTCAAGACAAGATCCCGAAGTGAAGAAATCATCATGTGTTAATGATGTTCAAGACAAGATCCCGAAGTGAAGAAATCATCATGTGTTGATGATTGTCAAAGTCAAAGACCCGGACTTGAAGTGTTGATGTGCAAGGCAAATGTATGACTAGATAGGGCTAAGGATGTGTTCCTAGTCTTTTACCGGTCTTGGTGTTTGGTTGGAAGACCGGATTGCTAGTATAGGATTGCCGTACTATTAAGAGTGGTCTTGACTAGTAGCATGAGTTAGTCATGTGTTGATAGCTCATTGTGTTTGCTCTAGCTCATCTATGCATGGAGCTATTATTTGCGAATGTGTTTTGCAAATAGCCGAGGCTCATGCATTTAGTCTTTGTAGCATGGGACTATACTTTGCAAATGTGTTTTGCAAATGGTTGAAGTCCATGCATCTTAGCCTTGTGGCATGATGCTGTTATTTGCGAATGTGTTTTGCAAATAGTTGATGCTCATATTTGATTTCTTGTAGCATGTGACTTAAGTTTGCAAATGTGTTTTACAAATGGTGTGAGTCCATACAACCTATTCCTTGTGATATGATTCTAAAAAGTTTGCAAATGTGTTTTGCAACTTGCTAGGAATCTTGCTATTGATCCTTGTTGGCATGGCTTGTCAATTGGCAAATGTATTTTTGCAATTGAAGTTGTTGAAAAGTTGTTGATGTGCTCTGTCAGGATAATCGGAAGTTCCGGCATTGTATGTGCGGAAGTTCCGATTATCGGACGCTCCGGAATCTCGGCGGAACGTTTTTTCCAGAGAAGCACCATTTTGGGACTTAGCCAAAATTTGGAGGTGCGGTAGTTCGGCTATGTGTTGTGCGGAACTTTCGAAGATCGGAACTTCCGCAACTTGGTTGGCAGTAGTTCCGCACTAAAATTCAAACGGCTAGTTTCTCGTCTGAAATAGCCGTTGCTATGCTTTTCTCTAAGGTGCGGTAGTTCCGGCCTATACATGGCGGAACTTCCGATTTCCCTGATTTTTCAGGGGTTTGTCTCCCAACGGCTAGTTTTTGTGTGTGGGCTATATATAGCCACCTTGGCCGGTTGGAAAAGGTTGCTGAAGCTATTGTGGAGTGCTATACTTATTCTTTGAGCTAAGAGTAAGCATCTATTCTCTTTTGTGCATGTGTTGCACTTGGTGAGACTAGAGAGCAAACCCTAAGTGCATGTGTTGCCTTAGGTAGTGGATTGTGTATCCACGTGAGCGTTAACACTTGATTAGTTCAAGTGAAAGTTTGAATTTGTTGCTCTTGGTGTTTGCCGACACCTAGACGGCGTGAAGGCGTCGTGCGCGGTGATATTCTCAAGAAGCTTGTGAGAAGACCCGACGTGTTTGTGAGTGGTGTGGTGCTCGCCATCTCCGGAGCGGAGGAAGAGCAACCCTAGTGGAGCGAGGTGTTGGTTCGGTTTGGAACCGGTCCAAGTGGTTGGACTTACCTCGGAGGTGTTGGCTTAATTAGTGGAGCCGGTCCAACGTGGTTGGGCTTACCTCAACGTGGATTAGGGAGACCCAAGCAAGTCTCCAGAACACCACGGTAAAACATAATTGTGTCTATCTTATTTTTACTTGTGCTTTACTTTGAGCAATTTACATTACATGCTTTAATTGCTTATATATCATTGTTGATTGCTCTATTGTATTATTGGTGCACTTAGTTGAGCCTAGTGGATTTAGGTTTTAATTGTGCAAAACCAATTGTTATTAGCTTCCGCATTCTTAATTGGTTTAGCCCGATAGAGATTTTTAAAAACCGCCTATTCACCCCCCTCTAGTCGGCCACCTCGACCTTACAAACACGTCACCCATTGCCATCTCCTTGTGCTCTTTGACCAGCACCTTGTCTACGGACTCCAAGATCCGGGTGAGCTCCCGGCTCACTGCACGCTTCCCCTCCTGGATCATCGGGTCCCCTCCCTTATCCGAAACCCACATAAAAACCTGACACCAATGGCATACCGATCGAATCAAACAGAGATCACGATACGGGTTGCTTCACCAAGATCCCGTCGAGGTGGAGGAGGCGGTGGGGTCGTTGCGGATGCGGTGACCGAAGAGGGACCCGCGGAGCGCGACTCTTGGACTAGAAGATGGCGAGCTCCTTGAGTTGGCGCAACGTGTGGGAGCACCGGGCCAGGAAGCGACGGAAGTGCGCCTGGATCATTCGTGCCGTGAGCTCTCTTGCAGATGATGTCCCCGCGCCGCACTGCATCACCGCATAGGCCCTGGCGGAGGAAGGAGGCGACTGGAGGAGGAAGGCGGTTCACATATTTGGTCTGGCGATCAGGCGTGGCAGGCGGGCACATCACGTGAGGGCACAAAGGCGAGGGCGGGCGGCCGGGGTGGCGCGAACACAGCGCGCGTGGTGGGGGGGCTACGGTTGAGGACGATCCACACGAGCACGAGCAGATGGAGTGGGGACTAGGGTGATTTGGTTGACCTCTTGGATTTTATAGTTAGTGCGAGGCGGGTAATAAACACCCATCATTAGGGGCAATTTTGGAAGGAAATCAATGAAATCCGAGAAGGTCCTATAGGCGACTTAGACTTTCGCATGTTATACGGCTTCCAACAAAAGCCGGGAGGAGAAAAGTCGCACATTTGGAATGGCTCTGAAATCGAAAATGAAGCCGTGCCAGGGCCATAATATATTTGTTTAGATTATTGATAACGCATATTATTCTCTTAATCAAAGGAGATCGAGTACGTTCTCATCTTATCTAATCCATCCTCCTGTCCTGTGCCATCGTGAGAGAGATGGTATGCTTTGCTGTGTGCACGTAGCATAGCCAAACCAAGACTAGGCCCGTTACAAGCATCCATGTTTTCTGGGCCATTTTGATTATCTCTGGAGTGTAGTTTTTTCCGGCCCAGCTAGGTTAAGGCCCAAGCAGTTTGGTGAGCCTTCTAACTCTCTGCCCGTCGGTTTCTTTTCTGACAGGGAGAACTGAAAATTTCATTTTGCACATCTAAAAAATAAAAGAAAAACCAGTATGCAAGAAGCATTAGTAGTAGCAGTATGTTCGGAAGATATACCACTATACCCCTCTGCATACGTACAATTCTAGATGTACGGAATCTTGTATTGGCTAATTAATGTCAGTATGTATCACTCGTTGGTCAGAACAACGGTAGCTTTACGTACCAGAGCTTTGCTAAACAGGGCGTAACAATGTCATGATCATGCCTGCCTACTAAAGCAAGGCAAGCCAACCACACGCTCCTTACGCTGACGCATGGCATGGTCGCTGACACGTGCATGCAACTGAAAAGAAAACACATATATTCAATTCCCATGCAAGCTTCTCGCAAATGCAGAATGGCGTACGTCCACGTCCGTGCTACGGGGAACGGCGGAGGTGGCACCGTGGACTGGGGCAGTCCACGAACATGGCTCGTTCGGGTGGCAGCGGGCGGACGGACGCCCTTGTCCAGGCGCTAGTTTGAGATGGGAGGAGGAAGAGAGGAGATCAAGAGAAGACATAGTAATGGACAACAATGCCACTGATCAAAAGAAAACATAATGCATTGGCATCTGTGGCATCTATGGTTGTCCCATGCTTCTGCATGTTCAGTTGAGCATGCATGCACTGGGGCCTGAACTGAGGCTTACTATAGCCGCAGACTCCTTGTATGCGCCTCCTTTTGACATCTGCTCTCTGGAACAGCTTTGTCAATCTATTCGTTGCTCTTGTCTCCTGCTGCCATCCATTCCACTCAGTCTTTTGTTTGTTTTCTTCACTGGTTGGGAAAGGTTGCTGAAGCTATTGTGGAGTGCTATACTTATTCTTTGAGCTAAGAGTAAGCATCTATTCTCTTTTGTGCATGTGTTGCACTTGGTGAGACTAGAGAGCAAACCCTAAGTGCATGTGTTGCCTTAGGTAGTGGATTGTGTATCCACGTGAGCGTTAACACTTGATTAGTTCAAGTGAAAGTTTGAATTTGTTACTCTTGGTGTTTGCCGACACCTAGACGGCGTGAAGGCGTCGTGCGCGGTGATATTCTCAAGAAGCTTGTGAGAAGACCCGGCGTGTTTGTGAGTGGTGTGGTGCTCGCCATCTCCGGAGCGGAGGAAGAGCAACCCTAGTGGAGCGAGGTGTTGGTTCGGTTTGGAACCGGTCCAAGTGGTTGGACTTACCTTGGAGGTGTTGGCTTAATTAGTGGAGCCGGTCCAACGTGGTTAGGCTTACCTCAACGTGGATTAGGGGAGACCGGCAAGTCTCCGAACACCACGGTAAAACATAATTGTGTCTATCTTATTTTTACTTGTGCTTTACTTTGAGCAATTTACATTACATGCTTTAATTGCTTATATATCATTGTTGATTGCTCTATTGTATTGTTGGTGCACTTAGTTGAGCCTAGTGGATTTAGGTTTTAATTGTGCAAAACCAATTGTTATTAGCTTCCGCATTCTTAATTGGTTTAGCCCGATAGAGATTTTTAAAAACCGCCTATTCACCCCCCTCTAGTCGGCCACCTCGACCTTACAAACACGTCACCCATTGCCATCTCCTTGTGCTCTTTGACCAGCACCTTGTCTACGGACTCCAAGATCCGGGTGAGCTCCTACCATCGCACGCTTCCTCTGGATCATCGGTCCCTCCTTATCCGAAACCCACATAAAAACCTGACACCAATGGCATACCGATCGAATCAAACAGAGATCACGATACGGGTTGCTTCACCAAGATCCCGTCGAGGTGGAGGAGGCGGTGGGTCGTTATGGATCTGATGATCAAGAGGACCATGAGCGCGACTCTTGGACTAGAGGATGGTGAGCTCCTTGAGTTGGCGCAACGTGTGGGAGCGCCGGGCCAGGAAGCGACGGAAGTGCGCCTGGATCATTCGTGCCGTGAGCTCTCTTGCGGATGATGTCCCCACACGCACTTGGCATCACCGGCGCATAGGCCCGGTCGGAGGAAGGAGGCGGCACCTGGAGGAGGAAGCTGGTTCACAGATTTGGTCGGGGCAGTCGGGCGTGGCCAGACGGGCACATCACGTGAGGGCACAAAGGCGAGGGCAGGCGGCCGGGGTGGCGCGGGGCACAGGCGCCACGTGGTGGGGGGGGCTACGGTTGGGGACGATCCACACGAGCACGAGCAGATGGAGTGGGGACTAGGGTGATTTGGTTGACCTCTTGGATTTTATAGTTGGTACGAGGCGGGTAATAAACACCCATCATTAGGGGCAATTTTGGAAGGGAAATCAATGAAATCCGCGAGAAGGTCCCTATAGACAGCTTCCGACTTTCGCATGTTGTAACGGCTTCCAACAAAAGCCGGGAGGAGAAAAGTCGCACATTTGGAATGGCTCTGAAATCGAAAATGAAGCCGTGCCAGGGCCATAATATATTTGTTTAGACTATTGATAACGCATATTATTCTCTTAATCAAAGGAGATCGAGTACGTTCTCATCTTATCTAATCCATCCTCCTGTCCTGTGCCATCGTGAGAGAGATGGTATGCTTTGCTGTGTGCACGTAGCATAGCCAAACCAAGACTAGGCCCGTTACAAGCATCCATGTTTTCTGGGCCATTTTGATTATCTCTGGAGTGTAGTTTTTTCCGGCCCAGCTAGGTTAAGGCCCAAGCAGTTTGGTGAGCCTTCTAACTCTCTGCCCGTCGGTTTCTTTTCTGACAGGGAGAACTGAAAATTTCATTTTGCACATCTAAAAAATAAAAGAAAAACCAGTATGCAAGAAGCATTAGTAGTAGCAGTATGTTCGGAAGATATACCACTATACCCCTCTGCATACGTACAATTCTAGATGTACGGAATCTTGTATTGGCTAATTAATGTCAGTATGTATCACTCGTTGGTCAGAACAACGGTAGCTTTACGTACGAGAGCTTTGCTAAACAGGGCGTAACAATGTCATGATCATGCCTGCCTACTAAAGCAAGGCAAGCCAACCACACGCTCCTTACGCTGACGCATGGCATGGTCGCTGACACGTGCATGCAACTGAAAAGAAAACACATATATTCAATTCCCATGCAAGCTTCTCGCAAATGGCGTCCACGTCCGTGCTACGGGGAACGGCGGAGGTGGCACCGTGGACTGGGGCAGTCCACGAACATGGCTCGTTCGGGTGGCAGCGGGCGGACGCCCTTGTCCAGGCGCTAGTTTGAGATGGGAGGAGGAAGAGAGGAGATCAAGAGAAGACATAGTAATGGACAACAATGCCACTGATCAAAAGAAAACATAATGCATTGGCATCTGTGGCATCTATGGTTGTCCCATGCTTCTGCATGTTCAGTTGAGCATGCATGCACTGGGGCCTGAACTGAGGCTTACTATAGCCGCAGACTCCTTGTATGCGCCTCCTTTTGACATCTGCTCTCTGGAACAGCTTTGTCAATCTATTCGTTGCTCTTGTCTCCTGCTGCCATCCATTCCACTCAGTCTTTTGTTTGTTTTCTTCACTGATTGCCCATCAATTGCTTGCATGCAGTATATATGCTGCTTTCCATGCGTCCCATGCATCAGTCGTCTTTGCCCCCCTGACAATGAACTAACAGACGCAATGAGATTTGATTTGAGGGGGTGCTATGCTATGTTGGCAGTGTCTTTTTTCCCCTTCTCCCGGCCATAATCCATTGAAGACAACTGCTAGGAGCACAAAGGACCCTTCAATCTCATGAAATCGTTAGTCACCGACACAAGGGCCCCACCGATAGACGCTGAGCATTTCTGACCGAATTAAAGATGACTGTTTGTTGATTTCTACTGATGGTTTGTTTATACACATCCCCCAATCATTTAGGACAACTGCAGTGCGTTGATGGCTAATTGTAGAAATTTCAATCTTTGACCACAGGTGCCCTCATCAGTGGTAAACATGGACCACCTGTTCTTATGGGGCAACTTATCTCTTCTGTCACTAGTGTTATGATTCCTACAGGAGCAGCCACCAGTGGCTGAAGCCCGGCAGCTTTGCAGAAAGTTCACAGGAGAGAATTAATCAAAATGATGGAACTAGCTTTACCTGTTGCAAGATTGATGCTAACGGCATAAGCTTAAACTTCAGTGATACCACACATGCATCTTTACTTACTGAGTACAATGATGAACAAACTGTCCTTTTGCTTCAACTTTGAATGACATAGCAGGGAGCAGACTTACATGGATTTGTCACACATCACAAACCAAGAAAGGCACCAAAAACAGGAAATAAGATGTGCATTCCAGGAAACAGCTGCCAATGCTATCTGCAACAATAGGTACTTCAACCTAAATGGAGCAGATCCATTGGATGAGCACATCACCATTACTCACCCAAATCTTGCTACAAATGCAAAGACTTTTTGATGGTATCACATTTCGCACCATTCACTCATTCATCAGTGCATGAATTATTGGCAATACATTTGTACACAAAAGTAACCAACTAACCCTACCATACGCGCATGGTCAAACCGAACTTGGCAGGACCATTTCAACCGCTCAGTCAAAAATGATGCATAGCGCACGGCCAAATAAGTTCAGGAAAGAACACATGAACACGGAAAAAAGCTGTGCACATCACACAACGTGACAATGGCATGAGATGACCCACTCAAAGCAATTCAGATGCAGGACAATTGATGATTGCAATATGCATGGCTTAATCCTGTCCACTAAACAAGATCTCGAATTAGATCCCTGGGTTACAACTTCAAGTAATGACGCCAACGGACTTTTGTTGGTTTAGAACAAGCTGTGCTTCCAAATGGACATTCCAACCACCTCCAAGGAAAGTTTGTGGCCAAGGTCAACCCTTATCGTATGGTTGCTAGGTTTCCATTCAGACATTGTCAACATCAAGGCCACATCACCACTGCATCATCCACTAAGTTTTCTATGCAGTTCTAGAAAAGCAAAGGGGCTATGCTTATAGCAAATCAAAGAACAAATAAACATTTTATTGTACTTAAGCATGGAATTTGTAAAGTAATTCGTGATAAAAAGATAACTGAAAGTTCTACACCCCCTCCCAGAAAGAAATAGGAAAAAAACGATTGCGTAAGCCGTTAATTTCTTAAAAGTATTACTTGATTGCATCAAATCTTAAGAAGCCCCCTGCTTTGTCGCCGACTAACGAAACAAATGTGTGTTTAGACCTTTTCGTATTTAATTTGACGTGGAAATTGTTAGTTGACATAGCGAAAACTAGACCATCTAAAAAATGAAGATGTCCTTGTCAAACAAAATGGCAATCAAAGTTGTATAATAACCACTCATTTCTTTAAGGACTGGAGTGATACAAGCAATCTTGGGAGAATCCCATTGCTCAGTTACAACATCTCTTAATGGTATAATCTTTTTTCCATATTAGAGCAGTTAAGACAGTTTATTCGGTGACTGATTTATAACTTCATATAATTTATAGAGCAAAAGTTAGCCTGTCACAAAATCAAAGGCCCTTCCCAAATAAAAAGAGCAATAGCAGTTGCACAATCTACCGATTAATTTAAGGTCCATCATAATGCAAGCGATATTGAGGGGGTCCTCCACGAGTATGATACGGGATCTCTATTGGCTATACTATATGGACAACAGTATGCTGATACAGATTATTTTAATTCAGATGTGGAAAACTTAGGACAATGCACGAGCTTTAAGTGCACCACTTGATAAAAAATATTGCACTAAATGTCAAACCTCACCGAGCAAATATCTGATGAAATACACATCAAATTAACATGCCCAAACAAATGTCCGAGCAAGCAAGAATTCACAATCTTCGTACTGTTATGAATATTATGTGTATATTGAAGAAGCTTAATGGGCAATAGATATAGGAGTACAAGATGTGTATGTCATATACAGATAAGACAATATAAAAGACATATAAGGAAATATAAAATAGTCAATATTCTAACTCCTATTCTAATAACCCCCTCTCAAATGCAAGACGTATACAATAGCATTGCATTTGGAAGGGTTGACACTAAAATATAGAAAATCCAAAGTCCGAGACTTGATAATGTCGTCGTAGCATGCACCTCTTAGAAAATATGTCGAGTATCAAAAGATCTCCTCCCATTCGATGTCGTCCGACAGCTCATAAAGCACAAGGTGCGGGAGCAAAGTTGACCGCGGTAACACACCGAAGAAGATGATCAAACCGACAAAAAAATGGAGAAGGCTATCAAGTCAAGCCGAATAGGAATAGGTGGAAGCATGACAGCGCAGATCGAAGCCCAAGACGGCGGCGACGCGAAAGAAGCGCAGCGACCTTAGAAGCTCAGGGCGGCAGCTAAAAGAAGCGGCGGCATCATAATGACTTTTACGATCTGCACACGGCTCAGAAAGAAGATCGGGAGCGGCGACTGCTGCCATGCATAAGGCAATTCCTATACTTCTATGACTGACAATGTATTTGTGGACTCGCATGGCTTAGACAAACTCAAAGATTAAGTGATACGGACTTGGATGGACGCAACGGAAGAAATAACACAAAAGAGAAAACTCCTAAGGATAACTAGCAGAACTAGCAACAACTTGTCTCACAAGGCGTAAGAAACCAATCTCCATCCTGAGCCTTTAATCCCCAAACCAATTTATAATAGCTCCATATGTCACCACGGATGGCAAGAACCCCTTCATCTTCATTTCGCCCAAGAGCAACAATCCTCTACCCAAACACTCAAACTCCCAGAAGGCTCTCCCCTTTTGCCTTCCTCCTCTCCACCAACAGCGGCACGACCGGCAGGCCTGAGGGGAGGCAGCAGCACGAAGGCGAAGTAGGATGTCCGTCTTCCTCGAGCCAGGGCCAGCAGCGGCGAATCCAGCTAGATCTGCCAAATCTGGCCGAGAAGATAACTGGCGACGCTGAGGAGCTCCAAGGCCAAAGGCGGATCCGGCGGCCGAAACCGAGATTCAAAGGGAGTAGGCGAGCGAGAAGGCGGAGAAGGCTCTGGCGGCTGGGAAGAAGCCGAGTGGTGACGCCTGGTCAGGTAGAGGCTCGGGGGCGCGGATCCGGCGAAGAGAACCCGAGCAGCCAGCGTCCCGGCGGGGAGCGAGTCGGTGATGGCCACGGTGACGATGGATCGACACTCGGATCCGAGAGCTTGGTGGACGCCCGGATCCGGCACCAACGGTGTAAGGGGCGGCCAGATCCGGATCCAGGCGGAGCAACGGGGAGGGGAAGCCGATAGCGTTTGGTGGGGGAATCGACGCGGTGGACACAGACGCCATGGTCGGCGACAGAGGGGCCACCGTGGTGGGCGCCGGCAACCGGATGTAGGAGACGACCAGTCCACAACGGGTTTGGATGGGATCGAGGGCGGTGACGACGGAGAGACTCAGATCCAGGCGGCGGCGATCCGAGCAGGGGCGACTGGATGTAGACGGTGGCATCTCGGGACCGGCGTCGGAGGCGGAGCAGGGGAGGCCACCCTCGGGAGCGGAGATTGCTCCTCCCGGGGGCAATGGCGACGGCGGTAACCGGAGGCTAGGAGGCAGAGGTGATGGTAAGAAACCCTAACCCTACCCGTTGCTCTGATGCCATGTTATGAATATTGTGTGTATATTGAAGAGGCTCAATGGGCAATATATATAGGAGTATAAGAGATGTATATCATATACAGATAAGACAATATAAAAGGCAGATAAGGAAATATAAAAGAGTCCCTATTCTAACTCCTATTCTAACACGTACTTCTAAAAAAAATGAAAATTGCAATTTCTTATCATATAGTACATCACAAGGGGATGATAGGCAGATACACACAATCCAATCCTCCTCATATCAAACTATGGCACACAAGATGGAGAAAAAGAGCAGGGATTGCACTGGAGCCACTTCAAGGCATATGATCACTTGATCAGATGTATCATGCTTGTGACATTTCAGATTGGATGATTTGGAATTCAGAGTCCCATCCGAAACACCCAAGCAGTTCAAGAACCATGTTTTTCTAAACATATGAACAAAAACGAGTAAATTCTACTTATTTTTGAGGAAGATGAATAAAAAGAGAAGATAAAAAGTTCACCTTTGTTGTTTCTACCTTTGTACACTGAGGCCAACGCTGATTCGAAGGGGCGGCGAATCAAAATTCAGACAAATTTCATCTTTGGATGTCTCATTGCTACTATGCTTTCTCGAGCGTTCGAGCCAATTCCACTGCGTTCTTGGCAATCTTGCAGTTGTCGTCGTTCACCAGAGCCTCGCAGAGGTGGAAAGCTCCCAGCTTTATTGCTTCCATTGCCAATTCGTTGCTCTCTGAGCAAATCCAGTTCAAGACGAGCAGGGCCTGCTCAATTGCACGGGCGTTGCCGCCGCTGGCGACGCCGGAGAGCACGGGCACGATGTCCGGGATCTCGGACAGCTCCTGGCGCCCATCGCGGTTCTTGGCGAGGAGGCCAAGCACCTCGACGGCGCGGGCGGAGCCGGCGGCGGCCAGGTCGGCGAGCGCGGGCGCCGCCCCGGCGCGCACCGCGCGCCGCCGGTTCTCTGGCAGCTTGCAGAGCTCGTAGAGGGTCGTCGCGGCCTCGCGGCGTTCCCGCGGGCCGCCACGCCGGAGCAGCGCGGCCAGCGCCGGGATGGCCGACGGGTGCGCCCCGATGGTGCACTTGTTGACGTCCACGGTGGCAAGGCTTGTGAGCGCCGTGGCCGCGAGGGCGGCGGCCGCGCCGCCGCCGGACACCGCCGCGGAGAGGGCGTCGACGGCGCCGTCCGCCACGAGCCCCACGCGCGCGTCGTCGCCGTCGAGGCTGAGGAGCACGATCGCCCTGGCCGCCGCCTCGTCCCCAGCCGCCGCGTGCCGCAGCAGCACCGCCGCCGCGCCGGACTCCAGCACCTCCCTCCGCCCGGCGGCCCCAGACTTGGCCAGCCTCAGCAGCCTAGACACGGACGACGACGCCGGCACTACTTCCTGGCGCTCCCCATCCCCACCCTTTTCCCCCGCCGCCGCCGCCTTAGACACAGCCAAGGGCGACACGGCCGCTATGAGGCGGCGCAGCGCGTGGTTGGGGATGAGCGGCGCGGACGGGGGCAGCGGCAGGTTGGTGACGGGGCAGGTGAGGTGCCCCCCGTCGAGCCAGCGCTGGATGCTGCGGCGCTCGAAGGTGTGACCGGAGGGGAGGATGACGGGGTCCGTCATGACCTCGAGCGAGATGGGGCAGCGGAAGTCGTCCGGCCACGACACCTGGTCCGACACCTCCATGGGCGTTCTTGGCGTGGGCGCGAGGATCTGCGGCGCGGGGCAAGGGAGGAACGGAATGGAAAGGAAAGTGTGTGGGACGGAAACTGCGCTGTGGAAGAGGAGGATAGGAGGGAGTCTGCGACTGCGAGCGGAGAAAGCCCACTTCCGGTGGACGGGAACGGGATGCCGTGGGGGGAGCGAGTGCCACCCGGTGTGCTTAAGTGGCCTCTCACCGGTAGCGTGTAATCTTTTAGTACTGACTAGTGAAATGTCTGTTCTTAGCTGTATATTAAAAAAATATATCTTATTAACTGTTATCGTGCTCAACTTGCAATACAAATGATCCACTGACAATCCATTTTTGGAAAGATCGATGTAATCTTTAGGCTTATTGCGTACCAATTTGGGCAGTTGAGGTATGGAGGGAGTGGAGAGGAGGAGGTTATGGGTGACCAACCGTACGCACGGGAGGAACAGAGAAAGAACGAGATCCAACAATTCACATCTCGCGAAGAAAGATAGATCTAAATGCTCACATCATATAAGGGTGGATGGACCGCTACTAATTCTTTCTTTTTAAGTAGTAGATATACAATATTTTTTTAAAAAAAATTATATAATCTAAACGGGTATCATTTGGCAGTGACTATACGTGCGTTTCTTGAGTTTAGCGGGTTAGAAAAAGGCCACTATTGTGACAAAATCATAGTATGGTTATTCCACGCAAGGAGATAGAAAAATGCTACGTATGTCTGTATAATTATGCGGAAGCGACAGATTGTAGTCTTGGTAATTAATACGCAAGCCTGCTTTCTTTGTAGCCCTTCCGTGTAATATATAGTTGAAGATGACAAAACGTGACATAAAGCGGGTTTGGCAATAATAAAGTAGATAAAAGAGCTTAAGTCATAACTCCCTACGTATGGAGATACTCTTCTCTTCACGACCTAAACACAAGCAAAACTAGCCATACACAGTTGTTTCGTCGCACATCATTGACCGCCGTTCGCGTGGAAGAAAGGCACAAAAAATTATATCGCCTTCAAATTTGACATTTCAGGTGCTGGTAGGATATCCAGCCAGTGCTTTACTTCACTATCTAACAGTAGCCGAAAGAGCAGAAAACATTGACAAATTCAACTGACGAGGCCGGGAAGAAGGGCTAAAACGGAAATGGAGCTAGCGGTGAGGAAAGAGGAGGGAAGGCGGAGTCGAGTCACCGCGCGTTACACTGACACAAAGAAGATAATGGGAAAAGTCGCAGGAATCCGGCGGGCGCATCCCATCCGTACGCGTGGCACGCGGTGCGTGGGGAACGCGGGGAAATTATCCACGCGCGCCCGCCGCGCCTTATCCTCCTCTGCGTCACTGACGGGCGGGGCCCACCCTCTACGGACCCACCTGTTAGTAAAACAACACATGTCCGGCACGCCGTAGCATCCATCTTGTGGCGCCGACGGAACGTTTGAAGTTGAACCGTTCAGCCGGCTGGAGCAGTCAGTTACTAGCGCCACTTTTGACCTGTTTTTACCGCGCGGTGAAAAAAATTGGAAACTGCGCAGGCGCTCCCAACGGCTTGAAGTGGTTACTGCGCGCGTGTACTTTGACTCGGAGGTGGGTAGGAGTAGGATTCAGGAATGGGAGGAGTCAATAGAAATGGTTGGAAAACGGCTCGGTCCAATAGGCGGTTTATGTATGTGCTTTATTTCAAACTCTTTAACAGGATTTGTATATTATAAATAGAGAGTGTTAGTTATTGTATAAAATTGATTGTACGAAGAGCAATAAAGAGAAGCAAGAAAATTCATATATTTCTGTGTTCAATCGACTATTATGTTTTTGTGTTCTTGCATTGTTTGATGTGATTCTATGTTTATCTACGAGATAATCGTTCAGACTGAACTCGTCAGCGACGGTTCCTCAACACGTCATCAGCACGATCGACTATCCTCGGATCAAAAGGTAGCCGTCCAAGAACGACGATCGTAGATTGAATCATTTTTTTTCTCTAGATTGCTTCAATTTTGAAAATTTGGCTTTATAGATTGATTTTTTCTACAGTGCAAATCCGTTCTAATCTACCGCGAGCTGACTTGGAGTCGCCGACACAATGTCGATCGGTAGATTGCATTAAAGAGTAGATGATGATTGCGTTGTGGATTGCAAATACGTTCTAATCTATCGTGAGGCGACTTGAAGTCGCCGACCAAGTCGATTGGTGGACTGCATGAACAATTATTGCATATGACCAATAATCGTAATGAACAATAATTGCATATGAACAATAATCGTAATGAACAATACATATCAAAAAGGGGGATCTCTGCCGACGACCCTGGACAGCCTGAAGCCTCATCTCCACCGCCCGACGTCGCCCCCGTACGGGCTTCCCCCTGAACCACCGTCCGAAGTCGGCGCCGCCCATACGGCTCCGCTCGATCGCCGCCGCTGCGTGCAAACGACATGAAGCCGCGTTCTTTGTGTGCTCGTCTTGCCGACCACGCTTCGCCTCGCATGGGCACGCTGCCGAGGTCCCGATGCCGCGCCACAGGTCCCGCACGACTGCACCGCACGGCTGAACGCGCTCACCTCCCACACGCGTGCTTGCAGCCGCTCCCCCACAAGTGCCCGCAGCGCCGCTTCTTCGCCGCAAGACGACTGAGCACTCACACGTCCTTGATGTCGTCACCTAGCCAAGCATGCCACACAGCGCCGGCTGCGCCTCCGAGCCTGCTTCTGCACGCGCCGCCCGAAGCCGACGTCGCTCAAATCCGGCTTCGCACCGGCACAAAGGTTAAGGGTTAGATGTCCTAACCCTCGGCCCTCGCAATTGTAGGACCGGAAAGGCGACTAGAGGGGGGTGAATCGGAGCTCAAATAATTTTTTAAGAAACTATTTGATTCAACAAGAATTTATCTCCTATAGCTATGGTAGCTATGAAGATCAAATAAAACACACCAAGGAAGACTTAGGTTGAATCAATTTCAAACCCCCATGCAAGACGACAGAAAACACAGATTTGAGTTGAAGAATCAGGATAATCGGAACTATCGCAGGCAAATGAGCGGAACTACCTATAATCGGAACTTCCCCAGTTGAAAGGGCGGAACTTCCTATAATCGGAACTTCCTCTGTTATAAGGGCGGAACTTCCGATTATCCTGGAACAGTGTGCAGACAGCACTATTTCAAAACGAAAAACGATCCAACTTTTAATTTATCCAATGAAACTTGACCAAACTTGGTACACACCTTCCTAAGGATATCTGGAATCTAATCCAAGAGGCGATCGTCCAGATCTACGTCAAAGTTTTGATCTTTCTCTGTTTTTCCAAAGGAAGGTTCAAAACTGAGCAAAACGAAAAACTTGATCCATCACTTACTCGTGGGAGATTGATGATCTAGAGGATCTTAGATGTATTCCCACACGTCATAGCAAGGTAAAAGAGATGAAGAAATCAATAAAAAACAACAGGATCAAGGAAGCACTCAAAACTATCAAAAGAGAAGAAAGAACACAAAGAGCCTCATCTTTGAACAATCATCCATGGATTGATTTACGATGTTTGCTGATTACAGCCTCTCCATCAAGGAGGACAAGATCTCAATCCATGAGCATACACATCCAACACAACTCTCTAGAGCCTAAGCCTCTCCTCTTCTCTCTTGGCCCTAAACTCCACTTAGGGTTTTACAAATGAAGTACTTAGGGGCTGCTAGGTAGCACCCTCTCTATTTATAGGGAGGCTTAGACCTTCTAGAATATTTCACTTAATGGGCTCCCGTTAAGGCTCAAAACAAACGGGACACGAACACACACACTTTGATTAACCTAAACCGCTAATCATCGCTCCGTCTTGCGCCGCGGTTTAGCCATCGACTCTCAAGGTGGTATTTGGTGAAATGACCAAAATACCCCATCTTGATCCTTCTCCATGGACTGAGTCCAATCCAGTCTAAGCAATCGCCTGCTTCGCCACGTGTAGGTAGATCAACGGCTCTTATCATGTCGGCAAGTCTCTCCCGTTCGAATCCCATCGGAACCTCCAAGTCACTTGCACCGACCCCCGCGCCGCTTGATCCAACCAGCTGCATCGAACTGCCCGTTCGATCCATCTTGTCCATTCTGCGCCATGCTTGAGTCTTTCGACCTCACCCGGCATCCATGATCGTCTTGGACCTAAGCCCTCCAAGCTTAGTCCCGATCCTCCTCGCCGTTGACCGTCGTTGACCTGCAAGCCACCTGCACAGCAATAAACAAGGAAATCGTCTCCGGGAACAAGTTCTTCACAACTTGACCCACGTTAGCTAAAATATGCAATATGCAACACATATGCACTGACCCCAAGAACTTGGCCTAACCCAATTTCAAATTTCCAATTTGACCGAAATTGAACCACAATCGGAACTTCCGCCAAGTAATAATCGGAACTACCGGACGTGCGGTAGTTCCGCTCCTAACACTGCGGTCGTTCCGATTCTCGGAGAAAAACAGAAATTCACACAAAAATCCTTCTCTGGAAAAAACGTTCCGCCAACAACCGGAACTACCGCCATGCGGAAGTACCGCCAAGTAAAAACCGGAACTACCGATTTTCCTGACAATTGCGGAAGTACCGCGCCTTGCACCGAACTTCCGATTATCCCGACACTTCTTTGAAAATAGAAATTCAACAAACCAACAAGGCAAAATCCAAATATTTCATCATCCTAAGATCATGAGTATATCCCCATGATATCCACAACAATAAAACACACAAGACCCTTCAATCCACATCGTTAAAAGGTCTCTTGTCCTGACATGCTCAACACCTTCATTTGGCTTCACCGAATCACCTTGGACGTCATCTAATGCCTAAAATAATGCCCTGGAATTAAAGTTCAAAGCGTTAAGGATTTGATTTTTCACCTGCGATGCATCTTATTTAGTTAGTGAATGAAGGTACAGGCTGCTATTGTAGGAGTTATTTAATAGATTACCAACTCGATTGTTTTGATGGAAAACCCGTGCTCGTGAAGACCATCTTTCAAAGTTCCACAAGAAACCATGCGATACTACATGAATTGGAGCGAGATTACCATCTTCTACACGGGTAGAGTTAGCCAGTGATGTCACTGGCTAATGTCCTCGAATCAAGCAGCAAATTAAATCCCAACTGTTTATAGACGCATGTAACACAGAATCTCCAGTTTATGTATGCCATGTAAGAAGAACAAGTACGTACAGGGCATGTAATTAAAGTTTTCTTTCGATTATTCTCTCTAGGATAGACAGGTAGGGAGGGAGTACTCCCTACCTATGCATTTTACTAACATTTAGTAAATTACATATATAGCCTCACTAAGTTGAGGCAAAGCAGCCTTGGCGGAGCCAGTGCCCCGTACTGTTTACGTGTACACACATACACCATTTTACATCACGATCCATTATTTCTATATATATGCCACATATAAAGAACCCGCCACGATCGCGCTGGCCAAATTAATACATAAGTACTATTAATATATACTTGTTTTATATAGAATCCACATATAAGGAGGTTATTGTGGATTTCATCACTGTATATGAAACGGTGTATGCATCTTCATGTTTGTATATGAAATCCACCACACGCGTTGAGTTGAGCACAGTCTCCATAAGTGGCATTGGCTGTGCTGTTGGCCTGAGGCACTCCTCGCTGATGTCCATCCAATGTTCTTCAATGAGTTCTTTAAGCTTCTCGTTAGGCAAGTTCTATTGCGACTCCGTTCTCCTTCATGTAGGTTTCAACCGTGGATATCACATGTAGTGACTCTTGTTCTCGCTTGAATAACATCAGAGAAACACATTAGCATATCATCATGGTTTGCATCTTGTTACTTTTCCATTGTACTATACAAGATTAATCAACATCTTGAGAGGCTAAATTCAAAGTATATACAATTATGATTAATGCTCCTTGCATTGGTAGATAATACTGCATACGTACGTCCATTATATCGAGAGATTAAGTGAGTACCTCATGTGACACTATGTCATTGGCTAGCCGGCCAATTATGCAAGAAGCTCTTATGATTTTAGGATAGGTAAAAGCCCACTCAATGGCGTGTTTCTTTGCTACGTCTCCCATCAAAACGAATGCTAGGCAAGGTACATGCATGCAAGCACTGCTAGGCACTGAAATTTGTAGGTGTTCCTCAACCGTGGCTGGTGTGCAACCTTCGTCACGCCATTTCACCTCATCGTAGTAACATTTGGTAGCGTTAATTAGCTGCATATATACATGCACAAAATGTAAATTAGTCGCAAAATATTAATGATATTGCTAGATCCCAAATGCTTTTTATACATTTGGCTCTCATGTTAATGGACCAACGAAAAATGTTAGAAGAATATTAGTTTCTCTGAACAAGTGTACATTTTTTTCCCCTCTGAACAAGTGTGATTCTGTTCAAGCAACTAGGTTCAATATTTAGTAGACCTAGATTAGCTTACCACTTTTTTAACATAATCAACATTTTTGTTTCCTCGAAGTTTAAGTTCTTCTTCGATGGCCTTTACGGTGATAAGAACTTTGTTGTAAAATAGCTTCATGTACCCTGGGAGTTGCTCAGCGGCTTGTTCGTCCCACCTACAGCCCAAGAAGAAAGTTCATTGGTTAACTCATCATGGTTGCAAAAGAGAATTGCATGTGGTTTCAAGTTTTTGGAGACACTTCGCTGTTATTTAAAAATTGATTTGGACCATATATACATGTTGTTCAGAGTTATTTAGCATGACACGCTAATCAGTAGAATTCATATTGCTCATCATGATGTGCTTTCTTTGCTAGTGTTGTTACGATCTCAATATAGCTAGATATATATTAGCTAGCTTTGTTGCCCTTGCTATGCTTTAGTACTTCACATGTTATATATCCCACTTTTTTAACGCCATGAGGTGTAAAAGAGACCAATTAAACCTTTCCATTGCAATGAAGAACATTTTGCTTTCTTCCAAGGTGCTATAGTTGTCATACAGGTCATCAAATATTGATATGAATGTGATCAACTTTGTAAGCATAATTCGTGCATATGAATATTGAGGCTCAAACAGAAGCCCAAGCATCCAAAAGTGCATCTCCACCATCCTGTCTCGTGCAAAGCTTAGGTGATTCTGGAGTTGAAGTTCTTTCCACCATCTACAAATTCATGATTAAGCTTTAGCACTTAGCACACTATACATGATTTTGCAATTGTGTTAGCAACATGAAAAATATTCAAATATAGAGTTTCACTTACAGAGTAAGTTCCTTCAGCTCCTCGCAGTACAGTGCTTGCAAAATACTGAAGTCCAGCTTTGCAAACTCCAAAATGGCCTCATTTCGTGTATTCATTTTCTCATAAACCGAAATGTAATGCCTTGCTTCAACTCTTCTAAGCCTCCTAAAGAGCGGTGTTTCTAGTGCATATTGCGCTTCCTCTGCCAATGGTGACTGCAAATGTTCCATCACAGACTGGAGATGTTTCTTGGTTGAAGTGATAGCATTGTCAAGTATTTCTTCCCGTGAATTCTAAGATGTGCAGCATTATACATGCTCAACATGCCTCTTGTGTCATTGCTTGTGATATATCCGTCCTCATCTTTAAACTTCGAAAATACATCTGCTAATTGTATTCACAAGTTACTCAAATCAAACAAATTGATGTTTAGTTTATTTAGAACTGCATAGCATCTAGATGTCTTATCATTGTGAATTTGTGATTGACGTCTTACCTGGAGAAACATGATACCCATGCTTCCTCAGCAGATAAAATCGAAGCGCAGTTGTATGAACATCACGATCTTCACCCGCATCATCACTGATACTGCACAGTAAATCATCAATCTCCTTCTCATAGTGATAGTCTAGCCCAAGACGTTCCAACGTATCAACAAGCTCAAGCTTTAGAGGCAAATCAGCAGAACCACAATCCAATATCATCCTCCTCAGCTCCTCCTTCTTAACTTCAGCCAGTGCCTTCATTGACAGATACTGTGGGCATGCATTCAGTGCACATTAAATAGATGCCAAGCTAGCATTCTCATCAAAGCAAAACAAATTGCACTATATATGCACAGGATGCATACATAGTTATATGTTTAATGAGAACCTATGCCAGAGGTCCTTTTGAAACATTAAGTCTCTCTCTCTCTCTCTCTCTCTCTCTCTCTCTGTCTGTGTGTGTGTGTGTGGTGGTTGATGACGAAACCTAACTTGTCTAAAGCGGTTTTTTTCGGTGTGTACTTAATCTACCTGTGATGGAGTGCAGGGCCTGAAGTCAAGAAAGAAGTCTCCCCAGACGGTGGGGTGGTGAAACCGGTGCTTGCGCAGGTCGTCGTGCACCTGCGACTGCGATCGGCACATCTCAGTAGAGGTTGCCATCGATGGAGATGGAGCTCGACCACTTCTCTCTGATCAAAATAGGGTTGGTGATGGGCTGATGGCTTGTGATGAATGGTGCGTCACAACCGGTTGGATTTATAAGAAAAGGAAATGATACTGTTGATCAAGCAACGCGACAAATTCTGCAGGTTAGTACCTCACACTTGGCAACTCCTCTTTGGGAACAATTTTTATTATTTAACGTATTTTTATTACTAACATTTCACCAATTTTATTTATAAATCTGACCCTTTGACCACACCACCACCCGTGATGTGATAAGATAACGCTACCACGTGCGGGATAAATTTAGCTAAATGACACTTTTTGTTATGTCATAGGTGATGGTGTGATCAAATAACACTATCATGCCGCTGGTGATAGAGTAGTAAGATTTTACCATGCTATGTGATTGGAATGATAGTGTTGTTTAGCCACGTCACTAGAGATCGCGTTGTCAAAATAATTAGAATTAGAAATAAACTTGACGAGGGGCTAATAATAAAAATAAAGTAACTAATAGGTTAAATAATAAAAATTGCTCCCTCCCTGAAGATCATTCTGCACATTGATTGACCTAATTGGATATGTAAGCAGCTTTAAAAGCATGTAAAAAAGATGACACAATCAGCTAGCTAGTGTTAGTGTTCTAATGTCTCACTGCACTGTCTAATCTCACAGTACAAGATGGCGAAAAACTGTTGCAGAGCAAAAAATGTGCAAAATGGGAGTACAGTACGTATGATGG
Organism: Hsuehochloa calcarea; assembly: GCA_036346395.1. Lineage (NCBI taxonomy): Eukaryota > Viridiplantae > Streptophyta > Magnoliopsida > Poales > Poaceae > Hsuehochloa > Hsuehochloa calcarea. The sequence continues at coordinate 12,648,554 of CM070609.1, forward strand.
CGAAAAACTGTTGCAGAGCAAAAAATGTGCAAAATGGGAGTACAGTACGTATGATGGCAACACAAACTTGCAGAGTCGCAGAGCAAAAATGTGCAAAATGAGGGTATAGTATTTACGATGGCGACACAAACTTGCAGAGTTTAGAGCAAAAATGTGCAAAATGGGAGTAGGCGAAACTCGAATCGATCACAGCAGCCAGCGAGCGAGCGATGTGGGTTCCTTACATTTGAGATACTTAGTTTGTGTTCTACTGTCTCAATGCACTGTCTAATCTGATAGTAAGTAGGACATGTATACGCATGACGTCGCCACAAACCTGCAGAGCAAAAATGTGGCCATATATTATAAGATTTAAGTAAGCTAATGTCGGACTCTGGATTTCTGCATTCGGATTCTCTGTGAAATTACTATACTATTCCCTGGATCAGTAAATCAAACCATACATGACGTAAAATTATTTCATTCATTAATTTACACATCAGAGTTTACATAGACCGCTTCGGGTCAATTTTTACAATAAGAGCCGGACATGCCAAATGAATACATTACAAAAGATAGCGGAAGCAACAACGGAAGCAAAGGGGTGAGAGCACATCTTACCGTATGCAAGTGCCTGGGGAACCCGTGTACGCCCGATATTATCCGAAAACTTCGGACAATATAGAAGGTACACAAGAACCGACGGAGTCAGCTAGACTGGGGTGATACTAGAACATCTAAGGACTAAACTACGCTTCAACGTTTCCTGGGTCTTCAGACTTCTGGATCCTTGATGCAGTTGACAGCTTCAGCGTTCCTGTTTCTGAGAGTTTGGGGAAAGAGCGAGGATGAACACAACTACCATGCTCGCGAGCCAACACACACAGATGCAATAATATATATGCAAGGTGTAACAAGGATGGCTCGGATTCTTTTATTTGCGTAAAGCAGCATTTGTAAATACAGATATTAGAAAGTCATATCACTTAGCATTTGGACCAAATTGTATTTTTAAAGAGATTAATTGTGCAATAATTAATAAAAGCAGATGCTACTTCCACCTTCATGCTTATATTTTTGTTGGTGGTCATACCCACCTATTACCAACGCTGGGTAAGAATACCCGGGAAAATCCAAATCAAGGGCTAGGTGAGCCCCGCACATTTTCAACCAATCCACAAAAGTTTTCGAAATAGAACTAACTCTTATGAGCTCCGCATGCCCGCCCTTGACCATGGGCACGGCTGTTCGAACAGTTTTTATTCTCTGCAGAGATTGTACATCTTTACCCATAAGAGATAATCAGCTTGATATGTACACACGTTTCCGTAGACATATGAATCAAGGGGGGATTATCACAAGACCTTTACAAGGCATCCCTCGATATTTGCCACACCCGCTAAGATTTCACCTGAGCGGGGTTTCGTTCCCGTGGGACCCGACAACCACTACGCCCAGACCCCCTCTTACGCCATACGACTTACGCCTAGGTTCCGCAAGTCGCATACCCCAACCCGTAGCCTCGTGGGCTCACGGTGAAGGGGTGCCCCTCCAATGGTGTAGCTCGTACCGAAGGTCACCAATTAATTAGCCAGGTCAACACCCATAATAGAACTTGTGGCTGTACTGTTTTACAATTGGAGGACATCACAGGATTAAGTTCTTAAGATCATCTGGGCGGTTCTTACCACATGCCAACCATTCTCGTGCTTGACGGCACCCACCACCCTTCCATCCGTCCAGATGGGGTATTAGCAAGTTTTAGGGTTTTGGAGAGGTATAAAACAAATTATCCAGCTAGTCCAGTCATTCTCACCAATGACTGCCCAAAACAATTGTCATGATTAAAGAATGATGATTTGGGATAGTAATACCCCGGTACTTAAACAAGTCTAGCATGACGTTTAAGTACGACCTATAACTAGTTACCATATATTTACTAGGGTGACACGGGTTTTTGGGGGTTCAATTATCAAGGGAAAGGTATAATAATTATTTAATCATCAACTAGGCATTTAACTAGCTTAGGGTGTTTGACATACATTTGCATAGAAATTAAAGCATGCAATTTGATATTTTAAAAGAATATAATTTGCTCAAAATGTAGGATCAATATGATCAAAGTGTTGACTCGCCTGGGCTATTTTTACCTTGGCCTTGATCTTACTCAAAGCCTTATTAGACAGAGGTTCAAAGTCTTGGTCGACGTCTTTGCTTGAATCTTGTATCTGCTTGAGTCGTTGATTCTTCTGGACTTCGATTTCTAATTACGCAATAACGATTGAAAAACCAAATGAATCCAAAGAATCCAAGAGACCAAATAAAACACAAGAACCTCAGAAAGATTGCGGAGGACGGGCTTGAGAGAAGGGTTTGAGTGACACTGGAAGGTTTGACAGGGTCAAACGTCCAGTTGGGCGAAAGGGGGAATGACAGAGAATTTCTGCCCGAAGGGAGTATACAAGGAGGGTAAGGTCGAATGAGTTTTTGCCGGAATGCTCTACTGCAAGATTATCCTTCGACAGGCGACAAAGCAACTTAACTACTAGTTCTATACCAAATCTAGGATACCCGATCGACACACAATCCAATGACAATTCTATACCAAACTCAGCTGCCAGATAATACTTTAATGATTCAATTGCTAGCTACTCAACCTACTACTACAACCTACTGCCATAACAAGACACAGATTCTACTACCAACTAACAATTGCCAGAACACCAATCATTGCCACATAATACCGATTTATAATCGAATCAATATAAACAAATCAATACTTCCAGGTTTCACCAAATATCATTACTTCCAACAATCATTGACCTACTGACGAAGCACTAACCAACAACTGACAATCGATTAACAAATCCAATAGACAATACTGTTACTGAAGATCAAGCTATCCCTAATAATCAAGATCACAATCAACAATTCAATTTACTGCCAAAACACTTATACTGATGATCAGTAATCACAGACAATTAATCAATAATCGATTTACTACTAGCAAAACATCCTACTATCCTATTGCAATATTTCTTAATCGTTGGATCGATTGCAACCTCAATGCTACTGCTATGATCTGGGGAAACAACTACGAATCAAACGTTGACGATTGAAATGGATGAATAACAATTGATTGCAATTTCTACGACACGACAACTCAATTGACAGAAATTCCAAATGCCAGCACTCAATCTACAGCCACAACAATCATACAAGCTTTCAATGGCTAAACCAAACAACTATTGACTTAACAGACCAATTCACAACTACCAATTCAATCAATTTAGTTTGTCGAATGACATAATATTCCACAAATGACTCCATTGTCGGTTTACACACATATATCAAAAACACATTAATGACTTCAATACCGATAATCATGAACCACAACAATCAATAACTGGAGAAGCAATGCACAACCCTCACACTGTCAACAATATTGTCACCGAGATTTCAAATTGCCAAACTCAACCTACTGCCCTATCAATCAAGCCTTCCATTGATGAGGCAACCATTCACAACAATCAATCAATCACTGATACAGAGTATTATTGCTACTGATCAACACTCAAACATCACTATTGTTGTCTGTTTTGGATCCTCAGGGGAGCAATCGGCTGAGGGGCAGGGCAAGGGGGAGGTTCGGCCATGGAGGCAGGGGGGTTGGGATGGCTCACAGAGGGGGAGAAGGGGCTCTAGGGCCAGTCTGAAAGGGGGGAGGCAAGCTCGGCGCTGGGGGAGAGAGGAGAAGCTTACCAAGCGATGGTGGAGGCGGTGGAGCACCGGAGGAGGTTGGTGACGGAGCTGGATCGGCGCGGGGAGGGGAGCTCGGCGGCGGCGGTCCTCGGTGGTTGGGGAGGCACGGTTGCGCCGGGGAGGAGTTCCAGGAGCTGGTGGCTGGGCTGAGGCGGCAACAGGGCGACCGGTGGCAGAAGGGGCTTCGCCCGGAGGGGGAGAAGCCAAAACGGGCGTTGGGAGATACTTACCAGGGGCAAGGGGAGGAGCGGGGGTGGAGGAGAAGGCGGAGGGCGCTGGGGTTATTTATAGCAAGGAGGGGAGTTGATGAAGGGCCGACGGGCGGCATGGCGGCAATGAGATGGGCGGCAAGGGGGCAGTGGGCGCCATGCGGAGGACGACGGACGGGAAAGAAGGGCCGACGGGCTTATTTGCATCGCCGGACCGGTTAGGCGTCTGCGAGGACAGTCTTGTTATCACGGAGGTATGGGCGGCGACGGGCAGCGAGTCGGTGGAGAGGCGGCAGCTGCAGCGGGCGGGATGGAGCGGCGCTTCGGTGGGGCCGTGAAGGCGACATCGACAGTGGAGGTGGGGTGTCTTGTGAGAGCAGTGGAGGCGGGTTGGGCGAACTGGGCCGAGCCGGAGAAGAGGGAGGCAGAGGCCAGGGCGGGCGGGGACGGCGCACACGGGAGGAAGGGTGGGGGCGCTGCGGTGATGGAAGAGAGCGAGACGGGGGCGGCGATGCGGCCGAGGGAGCTGAAGCGATTGGGGGAGAAGGATGGGGGAGGTGAAGCGGCGACGGGAGGAGAAGCGAGCGGAGGAGGCGAGGCGTCGGGGGAAGAAACAGATAAGGGAGAGAGAGAGAAACCGGGCGAGGCAGGCCGGTGAGGAAAAGAGCGCCGCGGCTGGGTCGGGAGAGGAAAGCGGGCCGCGGCTGGGCCGGAAAGAAAAAAAGGGATGTTACAGCCAAACTCGTGTTGATCACAGCATGCAACGAGCGAGACAGCTAGTTAAGTAGCTTGTGAGTTCCTTACATGCATGCATGACAAGATCACTGCTTGACTTGCTTGTATTGTCCTTTGATTTTTTGGTCAACTAGCTAGCTAAGTAGCTTGTGAGTTCCTTACATGCATGCATGACAAGATCACTGCTTGTATTGTCCTTTAATTTCTGGTCAATTTTGTACATGCTTCTTTGTACTGTTACTGACAAGATCGCTGCTTCACTGCTGCTATTGTTCGCTGCTTAAGGATGTACCCATAGGTACCAATTGTAGCGTTGCTGTAGCGCATGGCAGTGATTGGCTCAATAGTAAGTATTTTTTTTGTCCTAAATAGTTCTATTAGAAGCGCATTAGCAAAAATGACGTCCTCACACGTAATTACAAAAATAGTATTCTCGTCCGCACGACCACGAGACGGACAAGCCACAAGTCGACATGTGGCACCTCGTCCACACGACCACGGGATGGACAAGCCACGGGCTGACACGTGGTGCCTCGTCGCACGACCGCGGGACAGACAAGCTACGGGCCGACACGTTCGAGTTATGGGTCTCCCGGGGCTGCATTAAGCAAAGAAGAGGAGGAAGTGAGGTAAGAGGATCAAGATGACATAGGCGTCGTGGTTGAGAAAACTCACCAGAGCAAGAATGGTGTGGAGGCGCACTCACCGGTGTCGAGAATGATGCGTACGTCCCCACGAAACCAAGGAGTTATGAGGCTCGGGTTAGCACGAAAATGGAACAAGGGCGAGCTGAGAAAGACAATACGTGCGATAAGGCTTAAGTAGTTAGGAAGTTTGTGCGAGAAAACAACGAGACGTTGGCGGTCAGTGCGAGAATCTCGCGGGCTACTCCGGGTCTCTCTGCTAGCACGGGGGTTGGGTGCCATTACGGAGATGGTTAGAATGGGTGAAGCCAGACAGAGGTGACGACAGTAGATGAGGCGCAAAAATTGTGGGCGGCGAGGAAATCCGTGAGCAAGCGGACGGAGCGGGCGAAGGTGCACGCTAGAGAACAGAGGCGGGCGCGAGGTGGACGAAGGCTCCTGATGAGCGGGGCCCACCCGTCAGCGAGATGGGAGTGTGCGCGCTGGCGAAGGGATTTGGGCCGGCTTAGATGCGGCCCAAGAAGGTGAGCAGGAATTCAAAATATTTTTTGAATTTCTAAAATTTGACTGACTATTTGCTGAATTTTTGTACTAAGTAAACAGAGTCGAAAGTTTACGACAATTTTGTGAGAGTTCCTGACCCAGTATAGTTGTTTATGTAAAAATTTTAGGATTTTATATGCTACGTTATTTTTCCAAAAATTCTTACAATTTGCTGCTTGTATTAAATTTATTATTTATTTTATGCAAATAGTTCAAAAATCATGTATAAATAATTTTCTATATCTATATAGAATAAGCTTAAAATTACTTTTCCATTTATTTTCACTATGATTTTCTTAAAAAAATAGAATTTTTTAGGTTGTTACATAAATAATGGATAGAGCATTGTTTACGAGAAAGTAGGATGAAAAGGAAGCAGTAGCTCGGGCGCTGATGGATGTATTAGTGATGTAAAATGGTATATGTGTACTCATAAAAAGTTGGGGCATTGGCTCGACCAAAACTGCTTTATCTCCCCTTAGTGAGGCTATATATGTAATTTACTAAATATTAATAAAATGCATAGGCAGGGAGTACTCCCTCCCTACCTGTTTATCCTAGAGAGAATAATCTAAAGAAACCTTAATTGTTTACATGGAAGCATGTGCCAGTACTTAATTCTTCTTACATGGCATACATAAACTGGAAATTTTGTGTTACATGCATAAACAGGTGGGATTTAATTTGCTGCTTATTTTGAGGACAATTGTATAATGTAGGAAGCTAGCTCAACTCAGATTAACAAACTAAACATACGTAACGACGATTAAGATGCTAATGTCACGACGGTGCAGACTATGTATATGTATACTTTCTAAGCCCACAATGGCCCGGCCCGAGATCTGCGGCTCGGCCCGAGGCAAGCATACCCAGACCCAGGTTTCCAGCCAAGTGCCCGTGCCTCATGGGCCCAGCAGCCAGCGCCCCCAGCCTCTCTGTATCCCTCCTCACAAGTGCCCGTGCCTCATATGTCATGTGATAGTTTATCCAGCCACATCCTTTAGATAGGGTCCTGGCTATATGATTTGCCTGCTGCATTGTTGGTCATTTGTTTATTAGCTATAGCAATTAACAAATATATTTGGTCCTTTGGAAGTCAAAGCTTAATGGGGGAATCTACACCATATTCACATGCTCTATAGCTATATTATAGGATTCTATTTGAAATACTATATGTCATTTGATCAATATTAATTGATTTGATTCTATTTGATGTACTAGAAATACATGATGAAGAGGATCAAGACATTGACATCTTTAGGTGGTGTAAGGTTTCTTTTAGTGGTATGTTAAAGTCTCATTTTTTTTTGCTATGCTTTATCTATTTTGTTGTATCGTTAAACATGGAATTCAAATTTCATTTCGATTGTGAATTGTGTTGTACTTTTGTTATACCTCAGTATGGATAACATTGGATAGTATTTGATGTTAGTTATAGGCTTATAGCCACTTAGTTTTTAGCTCGAGGTTTTGTAAAATCTTTGCTCGCCAATGCTATACTCCCATTTTGCACATATTTGCTCTGCAAATCTGCAAGTTTGTGTCACCATCATACATACCGTAAGATTAACGAGTGCAGTGAGACAGTAGAACACTAGCTAGCTGATTTTGTCATCTTTTTTTTACATGCTTTTAAGGTTTCTTACATGTCCAATTAAGTCAATCAATCTGCAGGATGGTCTCCAAGGAGGAGTTGCCAAGTGTGAGGTTCTTGTTGCGTCGCTTGATCAACAGTATCCTCTCCTTTTCTTATTTAAAGCCAACCCGTTGTGAGGCACCATTCATCACAAGCCATCAGCCCTTCACCATCCTTATTTTGATCAGAGAGGTGGTCGAGCTCCATCTCCATCAATGGCAGCCTCTGCTGAGATTTGCCGATCGCAGTCGCAGGTGCACGACGACCTGCACAAGCACCGGTTTCACCCCATCGTCTGGGGAGACTTCTTTCTTGACTTCAGACCCTGCATTCCATCACAGGTGGATTAGGTACACACCAATCGACCTTTCTTCCTCGGTGGATGTCTAATGTATTGGCCCACGAATTTTATATCGTTCGAACGCAAGAACATAATTTTTTTTTTGCCGTCAAAACAACATTAACTTTGCTGATTTTATCTTGCTCTATTATTTTTGTTCCTAAAATCTGATTACAAGGATGCTCTTTTATTGAAAGCAAATGACTATTCGTATCTGAAAAGAATTCTACGTATCTTGAAGGGATACCACACAAACTCTAGAATCCATAATGAATACTACTAAAATACTGTAGGACTACGTAAATAAACTCTACGTAAAATCTAGATATACCATATGCACAAAGATTACTAACAAATCACTATCTAATCTTTGTGCACTTACTTACTGAGGCAGTCGGTCTCAACTACAACTTGCCCAACTGTTACTCAATACAGAACAGCGAACACATCTCCTCAACGTTCCGGATTCGACTCAAGATGACGAACATATCTTCTCAACGCCCCGGACTCAACTCTATGGATTCGACTCAGGACGGTGAACACATCTCCTCAACGTCCCGGGCTCAACTCCATGGACACACAAATATGGCACCACAACTGCCTAGTACAAACACAACGCTTTCACCTTGGCAAAGCACAACTTGTCTTACGTTCCACCGATGTGCACCACTATCTATTCCACATGCACGTATGCATGCAAACAACTAACTCAATGTGCTAACACACACACACATGACTCGACACTACTGCTCCTACATGCATGGACTCAACTACATGCATATGCTCGCAGACGAGATTGCATCGCTTGTCGCGTCGCTAGCTCGCTATGCCCAGCGTCCGCCGATCCGTCTAGATCGCTCGCGTTAAGCCGCTAGCCGCGCCGCATCTCAGACTGCTCGTGCTCACCGTGCAGCTCTATCGCGCCGGCCGTGTCTCGCGCCGACACGCCGCTGGGAGCCACCGCGTGCTATAGGAGCCCATCGCTCTACCGTGATGCACCACGCTTGCGCCGTAACAGTGGCCGCGCCGCCGCTCCGTCGGCCGTCCGCTGCGTTGCTCTCCTACCGAGCCGTCGCCGAGCATCGCGCATCCATCGCATGCCCGATCTTTGCCGTCGAGTGTGCTCGTGCCATGGCACAAAGAGCCGCCACGCCGCCCTCGGCGCCATGCGCGCCCGCCGCACGCCGTTTATGCCACCATGGGAGTCAAGATCACCCCTCTGGGGCAGCAGCTAGGCTTTTGAACCTGGAGCTTTGATACTAATTGTTGGTCCAAACCAAAGACGAACACACGTAAACACAATGAAACCCTAGAACGCAAACGCAAGAACACAAGAAATTTTTTATGCCCCCATCACAACAGTAGCTTTTTTGATTTTCTCTTGCTCTTGTTCATAAAATCTAGTTATAGGGCCCCCTTTTATCGAGAGTAAATAACTATTCGTACCTGGAAATGATTCTACGTATCCTAAAAAAATACCACATAAACTCTAAAATTCATAATGAATACTGCTTAAATACTGTAGAACTACGTAAACAAACTCTACGTAAAATCTAGATATATCATGTGCACAAAGATCACTAACATAATGGTTGGCATGTTCATAATCGAATTAATGGTATGACTAATGCTTGGCATGTAGATGTCTATATATGTATATGCTGCAATTTGGAAGTGACAAACACCTCGTCATCTTTGCTGTTTTTCCTTAGCGGTGTGCTGAAAAATGTCCTTCTCATAGTATCATTCGGAAATCCATAGAAGCGTATCAATCTAAAGTAATTATGTTGATAAAAGTTATTTTAACATATTACAAGAAGATATATGATATCCATGCTTGCTAGGCAAATAAAATCGAAGTGATGTTGTAGGAAGATCACAACCTTGATCCCTAACATCATGAATATCCTGCAGTAAATCGTCAATCTCCTTTGCATAGTGATAGTCCAACCCAAGCCGTTCCAATGTATTGACAAGCTCCAGTTTATGAGGCAGATCAGAAGATCTTGAATCCAATATCATTTTTCTCAACTCCTCCTTAACTTCGGCATCGTTCTTCATCGCCAAATACTACAAGAAAGATAAATTAGATATAAAAGCATTTGCACCATTCGGACAGGCATATAGTGCAATTCGTGGACATTATAGGCGCCCCTCGACTCCTAATTAACGTATCAATTGTAGATTTTTAGAGATATAAAAAAACACTCCGAATTATGTTAGGATTTCAATCCAGTATTCCTCCAAAATTCCCTTGCTCTAAATACCCCTCAGTTGATGCGTTGTACGTCAGGAAAGAAGCCACCCTCCGTCAAAAGAAAGAAAGAAAGAGAAAGAAGTCATCGGGCGTCAGCAACTTAGAACCCATGTTGCTCGCGAGATCAAACTTCTTTGTGAGCCCCTAGAGCTCCATTTAGAAAGCAATTGCTCATTAATCAGACAACGCGAGCAGCTCCACCAAGTAGTCCGCTTCCAGGTCCTCCAGCTCCAGCACGCATGGTTAATTCAGCAGCAGGCTGCTTCTGCCTCATCCCCGCCGCTGGCGGTGCCTGCGGCGGCCGGCCTTTGATGCAGGCGGCGCTCTTGTTCTTGGGCGAGCGCTTCCGGATGCAGTGGCTGTTGGAGAATAAGCCAGACTCTGCCTCGGGCCGATTCAGTCAGGCAGGCTCTGCTGTCAGTTGGTTTCGGTCAGACCAACCCTGAAGAAAAGATCTTGTGTGCGTTCAGTTTGTTTGTAAACGTGCAGTTGTTAGTGGCGTCCAGGTTTTGTGGATCACGTTGTTAGTGGTGTTAACCGAGCAGCAATGTTGTTAGGTAGTCTCGCAAGAAGTTCAGAGTTTTAAGTTCAGTTTCTTTTTAAGTCTTTTGTAAGCTGAAAAATACCTTACAGTGAATAATTCTGTGCTTTCAATCTCGGGTGCGTTCACAGATCCAACATTCTTTCCTACGGTGGTGCCCGTGGTTTGGATTTTTCATGGGTTGTCGTACCCAGTGATGTTAATATGTGGAGGTAACTTCACTCAAAATTTAAGCATAGGTGGAGATAACATCTACCGTTATAAATATTGCAGAATATCACTTTGATAGAATGAGATTTGGTCAAATTGCTGAGTTATAGGAATTTCTAAATACGGTAATTGAAAATATTGCTTTTAGCAAATAAAAGAACCCGAACCATCCTTGCTAAGCTCTACATATATTATTACTGCATCATGTGTGTTCTCTCGTGAGCACAGAAGTTGTGTTCACCCTCGCTCTCCCCCCAAACCTTTAGAAGCAGAAAATTATGGAGATTATGCATACTACGAGGACCTAGAAGTTGAAGACCCAAGAGATGATGAGTAGTCTAATTCGTTTAGTCTAGGTCTCGCTTCACTCTAGCTGACTCCATTGGTTATTGCGCGCATTCAATATTATCCAAGTCCTTGGTTAATATCGGACACACACGAGTTTCCCCAGTCGCTTGTCTGTGGAGAGATGTTAAATTTTCGAAATACAATTTAAGCTATAAATTTGAATACATTTTTAGAACAAAGGAAATAGAGTCCAAAAATTCTATAAAAATTCACAAAAATTTATAGAACTATTTTGAACTTAATAAAAATAATTCCAATTTAAAGTTGGCTTTTATTTTTAATTTTATTTTCTAGAAAATAGGAGAAACCTTTTTAAATTCCAGAAATTAATTAAAATGTTATTATCACTTTAAATCCAATAAAATCCTAGAAAATCCAATAAATTTCCTTTTTGACTTTAAAACCAAGAAATTATTTTTTATTTTTCTTTTTAACATTGAAAACTCTTTTTAGGTTACAGAAAATCGAGAAAAATCTTTTACAGTCAGAAAATCCAATAAAATAATAACTTTATTAATTTTTATTTTAGTAACAGAACTTTGGGATGTTACAAACTACCCCCCCTTAAAAGGAATCTCGTCCCCGAGATTCGAAAAGGCTAGAAAGAAAGAAGATGGACATATGATAAATGAATTGAGAGATAGGAGAGTCTATCTTACAGTGGGTTAGGGTCTTGAGTTGTTCGAAGTTTTGAAGTACCAATTCGTCTTTCAAGTCCCAGGTGCATCGATAGGTTAGGAGTCCAATGGATTGTTAGAGAAGAAAGAATAGCAAAGGATGAGAAAGAATGCTACGAGATGAGAAGTATACCCATTTAAAGCAAACGTTGTATACAAGATCAAAAGATCTACGTACGACGTACCAAAAGAAACCATACGAAACAAGTTAAGAAACAATACAACGTTCTAGTCGATCGATACTCATAAGCTGGTGAAACGACTCAATACACATAATGAGTATCGGCAAACTTAAGCTATATTGCTTGGCTCACAACGTGATCTTCAGTTCACAGTCTTCGATTAATCGTGTCCGTTGACCTTGGATGGTGGCGATGATGATGCATGCCTTGGGGCCTTGAACGTAAGGGTTAATAATCGTGCTGACCAACTATAGAAATTTTTCAAGGGAAAGAGGATCCATTTAACATTACAAAATGGTGAGGAGAGAATTTGGTAAGGAAGAATTGCTATGAAGAAACTAAGGACAGATAGATGACTAAGATGAGGAGAGAACAAATTATTTTTCATGTTATATAAAATAAGTTTTGAAGTTTTCAACTAACGTCCAATCTAACTAGGTCGCGATCTACAGTCGATATGGCTTTGATACCATTTCTGTCAGACCCGGGAGTAACACCCCAGAATCATCTGTGCATTTCTGAACTAGTCCCATAGTCAGTAGCTAGTTCACACAGTAAACAAATATGGTAACATCCATAATTCATATAACTTTATTAATTGTTGGAACGAAAAGGCGACTAGAGGGGGGGGGTTGAATAGGAGCACGCTCACTTTTTCACAAATAATTGATTCAATAATATTTTACTCCAGTAGTTATGGAAGTTATGAAAATCAGTATATCAGTACAGCAGAAGACTAATATTGAAACCAATTTAAACCCCTAAGCAATACGACAAAAATCAACAAAGACTAAAGCAATTCAATGCACTGCTGGTCGGACCGGTGGCCTTGGGCTATCGATCCGCCTCGAAATGCATCAAACAAATCGATGACGAAGTTGTAAATAGATGAAACTTTTGATCTACAACTCCAAACTTGATGAAACTTGGAACACACCTTCTCAATGATGTCTGGAACCTATTCCAATCGAAGATTGTGATAATTCTTGGAAGAATAACGATCATATTCCGTTTGATCGAAGAAGGGTTCAAAACCGGGTCAAAACGAAAACTTGATCCAAAAACTTGCTCGTGGGTGATTGATGATCAAGATGATCCTAAATAGGTTCCCACATGTCACAGCAAGCTAGATCACGTGAAGAATTCAATCAAAAACTCGCGGATCAAAGAAAGACTCAAAATCATCAAATATAGAGAAAGAACGCAATGAGACAAGACATGATCAAACTTTCCTTTGATTGATTGATATAATATGGGTTTACAGCCTCTCCATCAATGGAGGATAATGCTCAATCCAAGAGCACGAAAATCACATCAAACTATCAGGAACCCTAGCCTCCACAAAAACTCTCCCTAAGAAAATTAGGGTTTACAAAATAGCAAAAGAGACGAAACGGAGGTGCAGCCACCTCCCTCCCCTATTTATAGTGGAGGCTTAGACCTTCTACAAGTTTGACTCAATTGGGCTCCCGTTAAGGCCCATAACCAGCGGGATACTTAAGCACGTATTTTAATACGCCGTCCTTATCTCCCCTTGACCTAACTAGCTACACCTTGCGCCATCTTGGACCTCGGATTAGCCAATAGGTCACCCTTGTCCATCTTGCACCACGCTTGAGTACATTGACCTCATCCGGCATCGTCGATCGTTCTGGACCTCAGCTCTCCAAGCCTAGTCCCGATCATCCTCGCCGTTGACCGTCGTTGACCACCAAGCAACCTGCACAACAATAGACAAGTAAACCGAATTTGGGAACAAGTTCTTCACAACTTGACCCATGTTAGTCAAAACATGCATCATGCAACATATATACCCTGAAACTCATGACTTTGACCTAACAACCGAATATCGCCGCCACGACGGGCGACGATCCAAGTGAAAATGGTCGATCGCTTCAAGGTCGTCGATCGCCCCCAAGGCCGGTCTGACCGCCCACCCTGGCCGGTTTGACCGCCACCTATTGGCCGGTCAGACCGCCAGAAATGACTTAGCCGATTTTCCTCTCTGGAAAACCGAAACCTACTGGAATTTTTAAACCAATAGAACTTTTGACTGGAGACTCCAAAAATTTTGGGACCAAGTGCAATAGAATCCCTACTGTTGCCTACACCCTCTATTTTTGGCCCAGTTCAATCCACACTTTCTGAAGTTGGCCGGTCCGACCGCCGCTATAGCCGGTCGGACCGATCTTGACCGATCGGCCGCATCACGCCGGCCGGTCGACGGTTAAGGCCCGACAAGATCAGAATCGCGTTTAAAATACGTGAAACGACAAATCGTTAACGCCATTGCCAATTGTCACATCATCATAAGATCTGTAATATATCCCCATGATATCCACAATCTCCCCCTTGATGAACACATTGGCAATAATCCAGAAAATGTAATTTGGAGGTTTGAAAAGTAAAATACTTTTGTTTTCGCACAAAGACACAACTTGGTCTATAAGCAAGAGAAAGCAATGGAAATGATCAAGCTGGCATCAGAATAGCATAGGCAAGTGAGATAAGGCAAAAGAAAGCATAAAAACTTTAAATTCCAGAAAAGAGTCAAAAATCTCATTTAAGCTCCATATGAAAGAACAATTGTTCAATTGACATTTGATCATCATGAGGATTAATAAATGCAATTCAAGTTCAGAAAAGTCAATAAGACAATAAGAATGCAATTCAACCCCCCCCCCTCACTATGATCCTCAGATTTTAAAAAATTTCAAATTCTCCAACTTTCTCCCCCTTTGTACAATAATGATATATTTTCTCTCCTAATATTGAAATATCTTCTCCCCCTTTGACAATGGAGTCATTAAGGAATCACGCATTCCTCTTATCCAGAGATAACAAATGCAGAATGAAGAAAGAAGCATAAAAAGGAGTATGCATGAAGTGCAATGGAGTTGCTTCATTTTTGTATTTTTAAATTTTTAATTACAAGAAGCTTTGGAGATTACCCAAAAGAACAAGCCAGCATTTCTAATATTGCACAAACGACATATCAAGCCTAATAGCGCTAGCAAGATCATGATAAGACATATATATATCAAAGCTAAGCACGAAGACTCAATATAAAGCAATAAATTTGGTCAATTTAAGCAAAACTTCAAATTCAGCAAGTTCATCAACAGAGATCCTAAAGTGAAACTGACCATGTCAAAATGTCAAAGTAAGATCAAAAAGCTAACAAAGACCACATTAAGAGTCAATCAGGTTCTGTATTGAATCATTTTGCTCAAATTTCTCAAACACCCATTTTGCAACAATCTTTCATTTGCACTGAATATTGAAGTTGACTAATGATCTAACTTAGTGATAAGATCCTGGACTAGGAGCCATCCACAAACTCATCCTAAGCTTCGATCAGAAGTTGATTAAAAGTATATCTTAGTGAAGAAGATCCTGGACTAGGAGCCATCCACAAACTCTTCCTAAGCTTCTACCAGGGTGACAAATCTTGAGGTTCATATCATTTCTGACAAGTAGTCCCCATGAGATCGTCTGGATCATCAAACTATCTCCAAGTTCATGTCTTTGATAAGCAGTCTCGTAAGAGTAGTCTCGCACAATTTAAGCATAAGACAATCTTGATTTTTCATGTTTCACAAGAGCAGTTTTATATTCTCAACAACACAAGAAGCTCAAGTAATGGTCAATTTTAGATTCAAGAGCTAACAAAGTAATTCTGACAGGGCCATTATCACAAAAGGAGCACTAATTGCGCAACTAGCTAAAATATTCACAAATTGTAAATTTTAGTTTGAGTTATTTTAGAGTTCTAGCTCATACAACAAAGACTTATCTGTATATGTGAAAGCATGATAATTCTAGCAAGTCAAAGAACTAGACATGGCATTGAGCAAGAATTGAAATACTAAAGCTCCAAAGGGTAATAGGCAAAGTTTCATCAATTTTAAAAGATAAGCAGAAAATCTTATATTACATTGCATCTTTTTGGATACCACTTGTTGGATTTTTCATACCACTTGTTGGGTTTTTCATATGAATGCAATATGATACAATGAGATGCAATAAAAGCATAAAAATCTAAAAAGTTCAAAAAAGATCAATAAGTTCAGAAAAGAACAAGAAAAGATCAAAAGAACAAGGTAAGATCAGAAAAGATCGAACTCCCCCTCAAACCAACCCATAGGGATAAATTACCCCTTACTCGCTCCTCGAGGTGGCAAACCTAGTTGGGTCTAAAGGCTTGGTGAGGATATCATCCAGTTGAGCCTCGGACTCCACAAAGTGCAGCACAATATCACCTTTCTCGACATGGTCTCTAAGGAAGTGATAGCGAATATCTATGTGCTTGGTCCTAGAGTGTTGCGCAGGGTTTTTAGCAATATTAATGGCAGAAGTATTATCACAGAAAATAAGAACACTAGCAAAATTTAACCCATAGTCCTTAAGAGTGGTTACCATCCATAAAATCTGACTACAACAACTAGCAGCAGCTACATATTCAGCTTCAGCAGTTGATTGTGCAACAGAGGACTGCTTCCTAGAAGACCAAGATACAAGAGAAGTGCCTAGGAAGTGACAAGTGCCTAAGGTACTCTTCCTATCTAGCCGACAGCCCGCAAAATCAGAATATGAAAACCCCCGAATGGACAAGGATGATGAACAGGAATCCCAAATGCCATACAGAAGGGTAGAGTGTAAATACTTGAATATGCGCTTAACGGCTTGGCGATGAGAAGATCTCGTAGATGTCTGAAACCTCGCACAGAGGCATACCGTGAAGTAGATGTCCGGTCTTGAGGCCGTCAGGTACAGGAGAGAGCCGATCATGCTGCGGTACTCACGTTGATCCACGGCTTCTCCTTCCTCATCTGGATCCAAAACAGTCGAAGTTGCCATAGGAGTGGAGATATGCTTGCAGTCACCCATGTCGAAGCGTTTGAGCAAGTCCTTAGTGTACTTCGTCTGATGGATGAAGATCCCTTCCTTGCATTGCTTGATTTGAAGCCCCCAAAAGTAATTGAGCTCTCCCATCATACTCATCTCAAATTCCCTAGACATAGTATCAGAAAAGCTGGAAACAAGAGCATGAGAAGAATCACCAAAGATAATATCATCAACGTAAATTTGAGCAAGCAGGAAGTCATTACCACGCCTAAGAATGAACAAAGTATTATCTACCTTACCCATCTTAAAGTCATTCTTAAGTAAGAAGGTCTTAAGTCTATCATACCAGGCTCTAGGGGCTTGTTTAAGACCATATAAGGCTTTGGATAGCTTGAATACATGATGTGGGTACTTGGGATTCTCAAAGCCTGGGGGTTGCTTAACATAAACTTCATCCTCTATGAAACCATTTAAAAAGACACTTTTAACATTCATCTGATATAATCTAAAGCCCTTAGATGCAGAGAAATGCAAGCGAGAATCTGAATGGCTTCTAGCATAGCAACAGAGAAAAAGTCTCATCAAAATCCTACCCTCAACTTGGCTAAAACCCCGAGCTACCAACCTAGCCTTGTTTCTAATTACGTAACCATCCTCATTTTGTTTGTTTTGAAAACCCAATGGTTCCTATAACTTTATGGTCACTAGGAGGTTCTACTAGGTTCCAAATCTTATTTCTCTGCATTAACCCAGCTAGAATCTGATAAAGCATGTGATATATCACGAGGTTCAAAAGAAGCAACAAATACAGAATGAGAGTAGAGGTTTGGATCATTATACCTGGAGCGAGTGAGTCGCTCACGGAGATTACCTATTATCTGATCCGGATGGTGCTGTCTTTGAATGTGAAGTGGTGCACTCGGAGATGAAAATATCTCTTCAACCTCCGCAGGTACTACTGATGATGAAGATGCAGCAAGAGCCTCATCTGAAGGCGAAGTAGTCACAACAGGTTCTTGTGCTGAAATAGGAGCGGCAACAGCAGCAGGTGGAAGAACATCATCAATCCTCTTGATCTCATGAGTCTTAAGCTTGCTATAGGGCATCTCCAAAGTCAGATCAGAAAGATTGACATTCTCCTCAATGACTGTAGCCTTTATCTCCTACTCCTTGGTGTTGATTGCAGCCAAGAGGTGGGTGATATTTTCAGACTGAGAATATTCAATATCAACAGCTTTCATATGATTAATCACTTTATTAAAGCGACTGAAAATGTCATCGATGCTCTCTCCAGGACGCATTTCTAATTTGTTATATTCACGCTTATAGGTTGTTTGGCGTACTTTCTTGACTTGGGACGAACCCTCGTGATAGGTTTCGAGAGTGTTCTAAATCCCATGCGCATTCTCAAGATTGCAAATCCGATCACACTCCTGTCTACCAAGCCCAACATACAAGATGTTTTTAGCCTTATTGTTGTTAGCCAAGAGGGTTTCTGAAGCCGGCGTAGCAACTTCGGGCACAACGAGCGGGACTCGAACAACCTTTCATATAGCGTGTCCTTCGCTCTCAAGAAAGACTCGCATGCGATTCTTTCAATATGCATAGTTGTGCCCATCGAAGATATGCGGCTTTATAGAGTATCTATCCATCGCCAAGTTCAGTGACTTGTCTCATTCATTTAAAATGCTTTACCAGCTGTAATAATAGAAAATTACATAAATTATGTAGGACATGTTTGCCATCCCCAAGTGGTATATTCGTTTATCATGTATGACAACGATGATAAGCACATGTTATGCTCTATGGAGACCTGTAGAAATCTTCTAGTTATCCTTTAACTTTGTAAAGTTATCATTTTCTTGCACGAGTTGCATTAGTAGTATAGATCTAGCTCCTGTCGAGCTTGGTCCTACTCTTGCTGAGCATTTCTTATCTTTTGCTTTAGGATGGAACCTTATGCATTAGATCGTTATTTCTGAGATGCCATAAATAAAATAATGGTCTGAGTTGTTGTATTAAAGTCTTATCTCGTGCTAAATAGTTAATTGATTAAATATGCTAAATAGAACATATTACCAGTAGCATATTTTCCTCTTTTTATATCGTAAGATCGGCGACACGATCGTTGATAGATGTAATGTACTCTTTTATCTAATCCCTTTTTTCCACTGGGTTTTTTTGGAGGAGTTTTTAATGAGACATGTGCATGACACGGTATTCGCCTAAGGGGAGTGTTAAGATACCCTGGATTAAGGGTTGATGGGCATAATACTGAAACTACCCCCGATGGGTTTTAGTATTTAAATATGACATCCTTATACTCAGAAAGATATTGATCAATAAATAAATAGGTTCCCCTATATTGTGTTTTCATCTATTTGTCTCTCTGTCGTTTGACTATTGTTTGGTGATTGGTTGATTGTTTCCTGCCACTACTAAGTTCTTCAACACATATATGGATACTTTCGTACTAGAAATATATGTATGAGTACGGTCAAATATTGTTTTTACAGGTAGCAAGCTAGGGGCGGACCTAGGTAACAAAAATGAGTGAAGGCACAAGTGGGCTATCAGGCACCTCTGCTGGGCTGAGCGGGGCACAAGTGGTCAGATTTGTAGTCAAAAGACACTCTCATTTTCATAAGTACAAGAAAAATGTTCATCAAGTAAACATAAGTAGTGTAAACTCTTTACCCCAAGGTTGAGATTTTTTGATTAGTCATCATATCTTGAAGCGGGCAAGAATAAAGGATTCGCGATATGGAATTCCATTACTAGAATATTCTGAGTTATTACTATAACTTATGTATAATCATAAGGAAGTCCATATATATATATATATATATATATATATATATATATATATATATATATATATATATATATATAAGGTTTTGGGCCTTTCCCTGACGAGGGAGTCTCCCTCTAATTAAGGCATTAGAAATTTTTCCTCATAAAAGGAATCATAATAAGGACTTAATTTTCACCGCGTAGCACACTTTGATATTTGTTCGTGCATGTTCAGACCAACAAAAAGATCGATCCTCGTACGTATTAGTGCAGCAGAATACTAAGTAAATAATGTAGAGTACTTGAGTTGAACACAACAAAGGTTCGATCGATTCCCACTTGGACTACTTCACATCTACTCAACAACCACACAGCAGTCCGGTAACAAGACTTGGCTGCTTTAGATTAGCTCACCTCCTTCGTCATTGGAATGATCTAGCGACCGAGAAGCTTATATTCTTTTTTCTTTTTTTTTTTCCAATTCATAGCTAGCTAGGCCGAGTAAACGTACGTTTTCCTCCATCAATCGATCTCGCAGTGGTCAACCGAACAACCAACAATTTTGTGCGAACAAGTGGACGATCGTGCGGCTCCGGTTTGACGCGTGCACCTAATTGGTACTAAATATTAAACAGTACTGTGAACGCATGCAGGTGGTCGAGCGATTCCTACAAGAACTTGGCTCGGCACGTAGAACTTATGCTTTAATTTATTCGACGCGTTCCAATCCAATCTAGCTATGGTAATGGCGGTAAAGTTAACCTGGCAATTTTGCACAATGACACGGTCAATTCAACTCGATTGACCCCTCCCTGGACTAAGATAAAGTCGTCGTAGACGGTATATATAGAAAGCATAGTGTTTATATATAAGTACTACTTTACATGCATACGTATGCATACATACATACATACGTATATGGTACACAGAAATCTAAACACGTACGTATACTAATCAACATAAAACACTCTTTTTTTTGTTGTTGTTTTGTTTGAAGACTGACATAAAACTTAATTACCCAATAATTAAGAGGCACGATATAGATCTAGTTGTGAAGCTGAAGCTGGCCTAACATGTACATTATATGAAAAGGCTACTAGCTAGTACCGAATTAGCAGAACTTGTGAAGTCGATGGTAGCAGCTAGCAAAAAACCTCACGGAGTTGTATGTGTTTCCGTGACGACTGACGACTTGACTGGAACAACATGCACGCGTGCGAACGCCGCCTAGCTTTCGTTCGCGGAAAGCACCGTGAAAAGAAGAAGAAAAAAAGTGATAATCACACGGGCAGAAAAACGCGTCTCTTTTTATATTAGTTCGTTTTACCGGGCATCCTCCTCAACTATAGGAAGAAAAGGCTCTCGAGATCTGGTCATGCGTACGTCTGCATGGATCGATCGGAGGGCGATAAAAATTCCACATCAACCAACAAGTCGTTTCACCGATGGAGCTCTGGTCCGAGATACCACAATTATGTTCTGGCCGGTGTGCATGCGCATGTGCTAAATGTGTCCTAACATTGACACTTGACAGTGTATTTAATTGACCATGTAATAATGTCGTTCCACACCAAGCAATTGACGTGTAATAATCCCTCTCTCTCTCTCTCTCTCTCTCTCTCTCAACTGCTTACAATAAGAAAGTACCATGCATCCATTATTCCTTAACAGAGTTTCAAGATGTCGTGCTAACTGTAAGGGCCCGAAAATTGAAATTATTTTAAAATAGATAAAAATGTAAAAATTTTACCCAATGATTTATTTGCAAGACTTTTTGCCCGATTAAGAAATTTAAGAGACCAAATACTGAAAATACAAATCTAATTAAGGATCAAAATAAATTAAAACAAAATATGATAAATAAAAATCCAAACTTGGTGAATTTATACTGGTAATAAAATAGTGAAGTTAATTAAAAAACATGTTTTTCAATTTCCCTCAAAAACAAATAATAAAAAGTACATATAAAGAGAAGTTTAAAAGAATTTTAGATAAATATACAGAGCACATAGCATTCTAAAACAATCACACAATATTCTACACTATGTCAGAAACTTTCCCTAATTTTTTTTTATAATCTTTGGACATGTATTTCTTTTCCTAAAAAATTCCCCAAATCTCTCAGCATCTTCTGAAAAATATGGAAATCCAAATTCTCCCTCTCTCACCGACCGGTGGGTCCCACTCACAGCCTTCATCTTCCACACACGCTCGCGCTCAGAGCCACTCCACTCAAAGACAGGATACGCTGGCGCAACTGCCGCTTAACGTACTGCCGCCACGGTATTGGCAGCGCCGCTAGTGGATTCACCTCCTGTGCCCATGCCGCACCCATCCCCGGTCAAGTCTTGCGCCCACACCGCTCCCAGCCACCTCCTGAGCACCCATGCCGCATTGAAGCTGCCATGACCGAGCCGTCTTGCGCTCTCCGCCCCGAGCCTATAAAAAGGTCACCCTGAGCCGTGCTCTGGACTTTTTTGCCATGGCCATCCTCCAGCTCCGGCTCCTTTTCGCATCTTCTCCTCCCCGAGATCCAATTGAGCAATCACTACTACGTAACACGCCATCACGCACGGTTCGAATCGCTATCACGCACGGTTTCCGAACCGCCTATATCTATACGCTGCGATAACAGCGATTACCACGCACGGTTCAAAACCGCTCGTGATAAGTCTTATCACGCACGGTTTTTAACGTAAACCGCCTGTGATAACCACTTATCACGGGCGGTTTACGTTAAAACCGCTCTGTGATAATTTATAATCACGCACGGTTTTTAACGTAAACCGCTCTGTGATAAGTGATTATCACGACGGTTTACTTTAAAACCGTCAGTGATAATCACTTATCACGCACGGTTTTCTTTAAAACCGCTCGTGATAGTGCTTATCACGCACGGTTTTAAAGAAAACCGCTCGTGATATGTCTAGTATCACGCACGGTTTTTAAAGTAAACCGCTCGTGATATGTCTAGTATCACGAGCGGTTTACTTTTAAAATCGTCAGAAAAGAGTTACCACGCACGGTTTTATGTTGAAACCGCTGCGTGTAATAGTTTCACTGCACGGCTTCAACATAAAACCGCTCGTGGTACCGAGCGACCCTAGCTACATCGTTTGATGTTTTTGGCCACCAGAATTGCTAGCCATGCCCTCCAAAACAAGCATGTACAAAAAATGATACATCGCAGATAATCAATTGTTGACAACTCAAATTGACCATTACTCAAAATAAATTAATAAATAAATTAATAAAGATCGAATTTGTTGAAGTATTTTTGCTATAGTTGTACAATTGGATTACAATTAAATCAATTGTTTGCGTGAATCTGGTCGGCGATGGAGTGAAACTCTCCTTTGTTAACTATTTCGTCATGATAAAGTTGCATAGTCGCCTCGAACTTCCGCGAGCTCTTGCGCAACGAGTCCATATAAATCTATTATCAAACCCCGCCGCTAGGTCAAGAAAAATGGTAAGGATATATATTTGAATTTACAATTACAAAAAATTATTTCGAGATTGACAAACCTCCTGATTCTTCATCTTAGCACTAATGATTTGTCGATATGATGGCAACGAGAATGCACATAGCTCATCATTTTTTTGTCAAGCAGACCGCAAAAATAGAATTACATATGTACGTATAGTCATTGAAGACAAATTTTTATGAAGTATGATATATATAGGATTATTGTGTTGTAGCGCTGCATCGAAATTTCGTCTGTGTGTTAGTTAGGCTACCGATCCATCAGATCTTCCTTGTTGGCTAACATAGGAGATGAACGAACTACATAATTGAAAAAGTTATCCTCGGGCATTTCAAACGAAGGAAGACTACAATAGAGTTATGTATGGAGAAAATGATCATACTTGTCGAGTATTGCTTGCGTACGTCAAGTCGTGATCGCTTCGACTAGGGAATCAAGATATATCACGTTGTTCCTCTTGGGTATAATGACTAAAAGGATCCAGTGGTACCTACTCATGTACGTCGCTATAACTATTAAACCTAAGTACAAATGAAATTTGAATAGCAAATAGTGAAGCACTTACCCTCGGTTGTAGGGCACCAAGATGTAGTCCTTGCGATTCAAGAAGCAATGCCGTCGTTATATAGTTCTCGACGAAGGTCGCGTCGCTTGGATGGTTTGCATAGATACCACGTGTGGGTCGAGGAAACCCACCGGTTCTCGCCGCTCCGGCATTTTTCATCATGTATCTATACATAAGCAATGAGTTGCGATATTTATCGGTATTACATGAATGTAGAACTTGATTGTACACACTTACGAAGTCCAACATCGTAGAAGCGAGGCGCCGAGGGCTTCGAGATTGAATAGGTTGAATAAGTCGCTGAAGCCCACCACGGTTGCCCGGCCGCTGAAGAAATGCTCATCCTTGTATGCGACGGTGATTCCAAAGATCGCACCCTTCTTTGCGGTATTCCGCAAGTACCGTGCATGCAAAGCCCGACAAGCAAATCCAACAGGCTAATTGTGCGTTAGAGCACAACGGTTTTCCGATGGAGTACTTCCGTGCTTCGGGACTTGGGAGGCGGCTTAATGTTCGCCGATTTGGCCTTAACGATTGGCGCGTTTTCTGCGAGACGACTCGGAACCGATACGGTAG
The DNA here is from genome assembly GCA_036346395.1 of Hsuehochloa calcarea. Classification (NCBI taxonomy): domain Eukaryota; kingdom Viridiplantae; phylum Streptophyta; class Magnoliopsida; order Poales; family Poaceae; genus Hsuehochloa; species Hsuehochloa calcarea. The sequence continues at coordinate 12,672,887 of CM070609.1, forward strand.
CACGCTTTTGTTGTTCCTTCGCGCTTCTCCACGGAACCGGCGAGGTGGCCTTCGAGGCGAAATATGAGGTGGAGTCATGGAGGGTTCCGCTGGAGAGGAATGGTCCTGCCGAGATTGCGGCATCGCTGGGTCCAGGACGATGTCCGCCTTGGGCCACCGGATAAAACCGTGCACGGCATCCCCTAGTGTTGTGATCTCTTCGTCGCGAATGTCCAATGGGACGGCCATGAAATGTTGATGTACCATGTCCACCTCCACCCTTGCGTAACCATGCGCCACCGACACCGTCTTTGCATCGCTTCCTTCCCGGTATGGATGCACCATCCCCGCCCTTTCAATAGGAATGGACCCAACTAACCTCGCTTGAGTTTGCAGCCGTCGGCTCCTACAAAACGACACGCAATTAGCTAAGGCGCCCTATAGGTCTATCTTTGGTGCATTCCATAGATGTACATTACCTTGATGCGTCTATCGGTAATTGGTCGTCGCCACGCTCAAAATTATGCGTGGACGCGACACTACCCGATGTCGAGGAGGACCGTTCCCGCAATAACGGGGCGGCTTATGGCGTTGCGGAGTACTTGATTCATTGATCCCGCAAACTTGCTATCTGTCCCTGAAATTCGCTTAAGCGCTTCCAATCGATTGTCGATTTCGCCTTGGATCTCTTCCTACTTCTATACATGAAGTAGTCGTCATAATCCATGTACCCAAGGTACGTTAACCCCTTGCTCGCGTGCGACCCGGTGCTCCTTGTTTCCTAGGGCCGTAGATAGTATATCCTTCTCCTGTGTTCTTGGAAGGAGCCTTCGAAGTTTGGGCAATCAATTCACGCCGCAAGAGGTCATCATGTTATTATAGTCACTATTAAGTTATGGACTTGTAAACAAGTAGGTAGTTCGACATATTTACCACACGCTGGGACACTTCCCGTCCGCCGGGTTTGGGAAAGTGACGCCATCGACGAGACTTTGCCCTCGCTTAACCGTGCACGGAACGCGGTGTGTGATATCGTGAAATAGATTCTCCTCCTCCGCCTCCCATTGCGCGGATTTAGCCGCGCACTCAGCCGTGCCGAGTCCGTGGGGTGAGTGTTTCGTGCTCGATTGCTTTGTGCGCCGCACTTTGCTCCTTAAATTCATCCGCCGCCTTCATAGCCACAAAGGCGCTCCATGTTTCCGCGTCAAGAATGGAAACTTCGTGAATGGCGCCTCACTCTTGTTCACGCATCGCGTGACAAGAACGCTCTTGAAGGTCCTCCACGCTGCGACACATGGAGAGCAAGGCATGCCGCTCGACGCGATTCATGTGTGTTTCGGGATAGTGAACTCGCTTGAAAGGTCTTCCCACAAAGACGCGTCTCGATCTTTTGTCGAGACTTCCACTTTGGTGTGGTGATAGGACCTTTTCCTTGCAAGTATCCCGCAGATGGTCCGGAATCTCGCCACGATGCCGGGACTCAGAGGGACCCCAACGCCACCGACCTCCGTGATGGTCACCAACAGCAATTTCGATATTCCTCTACCATCTCGCTTACGATTCGCGACGCCGGTGACGGCGGCGAAGACGGCGCTCGCCATGTCCGGCTCGGTGATTTACGGCGAAGACGGTGCCTCTCGCCATCTCGCTTACTTGCTATCTATATAAGTTACGACGCAATTATTACATAGTATATAATATATGGGAAATTGCACAAAAACACAAACACAAACACCGGAAAAAAACGTGATTAGCCAAGTTACGCACAATTTTGTCATTTTCATGGCGTATATTTAACAATAATACGACATAAATGCTATTAAATTTCATGTGCTCACTCATGTCATGGCTCTAAAAACTGGTTACTAGAGTTATTATATTCAAATAGTAAACCGCATATTAAACTCCACCGTACTGCCAAATTAAGCCTAACACTAATTTTTTGTATTACTACTCTCTTTTAAGTCATCATCTTTTTTTTGCTAAAGCTACCAGAAATGGTGATGGTATATGTTCCTCGCGACCTATATTGATGTTTGTTACTCCATAAGTCATCATCTTTAAGTCATATCCAACTACCATCTATACAATTGCCAGATTACCAATTATTGCTAAACCACAAATCCTTTCCAAACAATACAAATTGATAAAGCAATCAAATCAATACTTCCAGCTTTCACTAAATATCATTACTTCCAACAATCATTGAGCTACCGATTTAAACGCTAACCAATGACTAACAATTGATTACCAACAGGGCATTATTAGCAACATCTCGATTGATGATCACTAACGGGGCATTATTAGCAATATCAACACGTAAGCTCTTCATTGCCGATGCACAAATCTCAATTTTGAGTTTACCAAAAGTGATAATTGATGAACAATAATTATCAACAACACTCAATATTGGGGAGCAAAGCACGACTATCACCAATCAAGCTACCCACTAAACCGAGAGCACAAATTCGCCACAAATCCCTACTCACATCAACAAGTATACTTATGGTCCTTTAACAAAATATCAACCATCAAAAACAATCACAGTAATAATTCAATCCATCACAAAAACCAAAGATTAGTCATTACATACAACAACCATTGTTCAATAATCAACAATCAAGACAACACAGTGATTCAATATATACATGATCTTCTACAAATGATGATTATACTAATCACTACTAATCAAAATATCGGATCGAAGAGCTATAATCGACACAAGCAACCGCTCAAGAATGAGTTTGGCACACACTAATACCAAATGACAACATACAAAAATAACCATCTAATACCACAATCAACAATTGAATTCAAGCTCAAGAAAGATAGGAAGACTAGCGACCAACATTCGACATCATTGTTCTTGTCTGCATTTTGGATAATCGGAGGAGCAATGGCCGACAGGGCAAGGGAGGGAGAGAGCACAGAGAACCGAGGGAGAAGGGGGTGGGGGGCCGGTCCAACCGGGGGTGGCACCGGTCCACCGGGGCGAGGGGGCCTCGGGGCCAAGGGGCGGCGAGGGTGGTTTCGGGCGCTGGGGCATCGGTGGCGACGGCTGCTGGAGTGAGGGGGGTGGTGCGGCCGGGGCGGCACTGAGCGGGGAGTTGGCGGGTGCGATGGCCATCCAAGGGCAATGGAGACCGGAGAGAGGGAGAGGAAGGAGGAGGTGGGAGCTCACCGAGCGCCAGGGCGATGGAGCACCGTGCACGCCATACGCCATACTACAAAGGTAGAAGCGATACTGGATCTCGAGGGTGGAAGCGCAATGAGAGGGCGACGCCGCGAAAGCAGTGGCGGTGGCGAGGTGGCGGGCTCGGGAGGCGCCGGGTCGGGAGGAGGGGCGCCGGGCGGGAGGCGTTCGGAGACGAGGCGGCCGGGCTCGGGGCGCCGGTCGGGGAGGAGGGGCGCCGGGTCGGGAGGCGGCGGAGGATGCCAGAGACGATAGGGTTAGATCAAAACCTATCGCCTCAACCTTATATAATCAACACACATCACGCACACGGTTCTAGAGGAAACCGCTCGTGATGTGTACGCATCACGCATTTCCTCTAGAACCGCTCGCGATGCGTAAAATCATGCACGCCTCGGGAAACCGCTCAGTGATAAGCGACAAGCATCACGATTTGCCTCCGCTAGAACCGCTCGTGATGCGTAAACATCACTGACGGTTCTAGCGGGAACCGCTCGTGATGATTAACATCACGCACGGTTCTAGCGGGAACCGCTCGCGATGATAAATATCACGCACGGTTTCCCACGAACCGTCAGTGATAAAGACGCATCACGCACGGTTCTAGAGGGAACCGCCTCGTGATTGAGCACTTCAGGTGATGAAATAGACTTACATATAAACAATAGCTAATTTAAATGAAATAGTGCTAAGTTATATGTCATCATTTTTAGTTAAGGGGTCACATGAATAAACCTTGGGCACTTCACTAATGCTTTAGTGAGCATATTATACATAAAACAACAAGCAATATTTCGTATAGCGCAGCTTTTGGATGAACTTCCAAGATGGTGTTTTTAGCATTAGTTAATTATAATGTAAAGCCCAAAAGTTTAGCAAGATTTAAAGCATGCTAGGCAAAAAAAAAAAGGAAAAGGAATGCATAACAAGAATTCCAAAAGCTACACTAATATCTCAACGGAAAAGTTATTGGCATATCGTGCAATAGTCAACAAGAATTCCTCCTAAAATAGACTCCTTACCAATCTAGAATATTTGGACCTTGCCAAGAATAATCTCACCGCACCATGAATATCCACATTGACATCAATATTAAAGATCACAAGTCCATAACACATTAACACATGACAATGGAATAAATAAATTAATTACAATGGAGTAATTAAATTCTTAATTAAAATACACCCTTCATGATGATCGACGCAAGATATAGCTAGCTTCCTCACCGGGTTCTTCCTCGAGCCCGATGCCGCCTCCAAAGGTGGCAACTCGTCAAATTGATTGTATTCTTCCTCGCCCACTACATTCTCAACTCCGACAATCCTCCTTTTTCCATGAAGAACTACGTGGCGCTTCTTATTTGCCGGTCGGTTACATAGAAGACTTGAACAACTTGGTTAGCCAAGACGAATGGTTCGCCTTTGTATCCGACACGCTCGAGGTCCACGGTAGTGACGCCGCATTTGTCGACCTTCACCGTGGGAGATGGACCCAACGGCACCAAATAGGGGATCTTGAAAAGCACGTAGTCGATCTCCCATATCTCCTCTATTTGCCCATAGTACGAGCTCCTCAAATTTACATCGGCATCGAATGCATCTATGCGACACCGCTGCTCGCACGCCGTGCTCTTCCTATCCCGAGTGCAGATAAAATGTGTACCCATTTATGTCGATCCTTGCCATGTGACAATTGTAAAATGTGGCCCTCTTGCCAACCATAGCAACAGATCATCACTTGATGACCTCCGAGTGATTCGCACCTTTAACCATTCGCTGAACCGACGGTTGTGTTTCTCGTGATCCAAACCTCCGACCGGTGCGGATTCTCATTGGCGTACCATGTCTTTGTGCTCATCGATGTACGGGACACTTGGGTCATGTGTTGCAAGACCGTGAAATGGGCTTGAGCGCACGATCCAGATCGGGAGTGATTGATTTCTTCCGATGGTCCCGATACCATCCAGCCTCCTCATGACGAGATAGAGGCACACCAATCGGATCCACCGAGCCATGTAGTCGACGCAGAACTCAATGACCTCTTCCGCTGCATAACCTTCGATGATGTCGCCCTCGGCCGAGATCGATTCCGCACGTAGGACTTGAGAATTCCCATGTACCTCTCGAACGGGTACATATGACGAGAAACACAGGTCGCATATCTTTATCTCTTTCACAAGGTGAACAATGAGATGGACCATGATATCGAAAAATGACGGAGGGAAATACATCTCAAGATGACACAGAGTCGCCACTACCTCGGCCGCAGAGCATCTAGTCCTTGGGGATCGATGACCTTCTCGAGCAATTGAGTTGAAGAAATAACACGACCTCAAGATTGCCACTCGACCTTGTTCTGCAAGATACTCCTAATTGCAACAGAAGCATTTGTGTCATCAAGACACCACAATCATGCGACTTCATACCAATTAATTTCAAATCTTGCATAGAAACAAGTTTCTTAATGTTAGCGGAGTAACCAGACGGACTTTCACACCGCAAGCTCGCACGCTTCATTTCTCTCGCCTTGGACAGAGTGTAGCAAGTCGGGGAAGGTACGCTCGTCTCAGATCGGTCTCTTTCGGTGCTAACTCGGTCCTTATGTTCATATCGACCAAGTCACGCCGCGTTAACACCATCCTTTGTTTTGCCACTAATGTTCAAAGAAGAGACCAATCAAGCTATCACATACATTCTTCTCACGCATAACGCCGATGCAAGGGCGAACTTCTAAGTACTCCCAATAAGGCAAGTCCCAAAAATTGACCGCTTCTTCCGGATGTTCTTCTCACGGGTTCTTAATTTACGCCCCTTCCCAAGCACAACATCGATATCCTTAACCATATCATAGACCTCTTTCCCACTAAAAGCCCTTGAAGTCGAACCGCCTTCCTTATTTCCGTCGAATTGTTTCTTCATCTTGCGGTATGGGTGACTCTCTAAGGAACCTACGGTGACGCATGTACACGCTTTTCTGCGAGTTGTTCACCATACACTCTCGTAGCATCTAAGCAAATGACAAAGCTTTGGCTCCTTTTGTATCAAGTCTTGACAGTTACCAAGGGCGGAAAATCATTGATGGTGCGTAACAACATGGCGCGTAGAAGTAAAGTTCTCTCGCTTGTACGCATCCCATACTGCACCCTTCGCTCCACAAAGGTCACAAGATCTTCCAAAGAATGGTGCTAGGTACACATCAATATCATTCCCAGTGTTGCTTCGCCCTTGGATAAGTAGTGACATCAAAATGTACTTCCGCTTCATACAGAGCCAAGGAGGAAGGTTGTACATACATAGATTCACGGCCAGTGCTATGTCGGCCGCTCATGTTACCGAAAGGATTCATTCCATCCGTACTCAACCCTAACCTTATGTTCCTCGCTTCCGACCGAACTCTTCAAGCTCCGATCGAAGTTTCTCCACCGCGTAATCAGCAGGTGTCTTAGCTTTCCATCTCTCTTACGCTCCTCCGAGTGCCAACGCAGCAATCTTGCCTCCTTTGGGTTCGCAAATAAACGCTTCAAACGTGGGATTATAGGTAGATACCACAACATCTTAGCAGGAGGTCCTTGCTTCACCTTAGCAAGATTTTGACGCTTGTATCGGATGCTTTGCACACGGACAATAATGCATGTCTGCATACTCTTTACTAGAGGATACAATCGCTCGGACATGCATGTATTCTTTCTACTTCCATTCCCAATGGGCAAATAACCTTCTTTGCTTGATAGGTGGTGCGGGCAACACGCTTCTCCTAAGGATGTCCGCTAGAGACCTAACAACGCCGTGAAACTCTTATCGGACCAACTATTGCTTGCCTTCAATTTCAGCAGCTTCAAGCACGGTTGACAACCTTGTGTATTCGGCTTGCGGCCAGGAACAAAGGTCTCACCGAGTCCTCCCTTAAGCCCTCGAATTTACAAAACACTCTCTCACTCGTAGTTCTCTTACGCATCGCGTAGCATCCGATCCAGATTGTCATCGTGCCCCTATCCTCATCAAAAGCACACCACATCCGCAAATCGTTGACTTCCTCGGCGATGTCGCCATTATTAACTTCGTATAATCGCTCTTCACCGTGGATCGGTCCAACATGTATACCCTTTTTGAAACCCCTTCAATCAAGTGCGCTTCGATCTGCGCGTTGTTAAACATCTTCGATTACGCAATCAATGCACGGACAAGACATAAAATTTATCCCTTCTTCAACATATCCCGCCAATGCTCTTCTAAAAGCAACCACGCCATTAATGTAATCTTGACTCACACGGTTCACACCGTACATCCAGCCGATCCATCTACAATACGCATGTAACAAATTAGTGTCAAATTGATTAGCGATTAATTTATAGCAAACGAAAATGTGCAATATAAACTCATTCTCCAACATTTGTATCTAAGGTTATTGAAAGAAAACTCTTCACTAGTTATGTACCACACGCGGTGGCATAGCGTAGCCATGCCTACGGCCACAACCATGATCCCTACCTCTCGACAATCGATATCTATCTCAATTGAACAATCATGCAACCCAAATATAGGCATCACCTCATACAACACTTATTAACCTAAAATACCGGAACCAAATGCAATATTGCTTGATCCAAATCCCACCGCATCGTGAAGTACCGGTGTGTAAATTTTATTTTTTTAAGCCAATTAATTATCCTAACTCAAATTTTAGTGATTATTAGACCTAATTCAATTTTATAAAGTTACCACTCCTAAGTCAAATTTTAGTTCATTAGTTATAAGGTTTCAAAACTAAGATTTGCAGGGCTAATATTATTTATTCCAACATTGACGGTGCAAGATCATGTGCTCATACCAGTATTAGAGGAGGAGCCGCAGGGTGGAGGAGCTAGGGCAGGGAAGTGGCGCTGGAGCGGTAGACACAAAAGCAGTTGAGGAGCTAGGGGCGAGGAAGTGGCGCAGGTTGGAGGAGCTAGGGCAGGGAAGTGGCGCCTGGAGCGGTAGACACAGCGCAGTGAGGAGCTAGGGCAGGGAAGTGGCGCAGGTTGGAGGAGCTAGGGCAGGGAAGTGGCGCTGAGCGGTACACAGCAAGCAGTTGAGCTAGCTAGCGGGAAGGGAAGTGGTAGACACAGTAGGCGCAGAGGGATGTCTCGGCTCAATTTATATGAAGCACAGAAATCGCTGCACGGTTCTATTTCGTAACCGCTCGTGATGGGCATTATCACGCACAGTTCTCGAAATAGAACCGCTCAGGATATGTTACACGCACGTTCTATTTCGTAATCGTCGCGGTATCGCTGACGGTTCTAAAATAGAACCGCTCGCGATATTACGCATGCACGGTTCTATTTCCGTAATCGTCAGGATATCACGCACGGTTCTCAAATCGAACCGTCGTAACATCACGCACGGTTCTATTTGAGAACCGTCAGGATATCGCGCATTTCGCTCAAATCGAACCGCTCAGGATGTTGCTGAGACGGTTCGATTTGAGAACCGCTCAGGATATTGCCCATCACGCACGGTTCTATTTAAGAACCGCTCGTGATGGGCCCGCCGCGTAAAGATAGTTCAGACAGACCCAATACGCGGTTCCAAAGGAACCGCCTGTGATGGGCCGCTCGCTATAGCCTCTTTTGTAGTAGTGAATGATCCGAATGCCAAGAGCCAAGCCACTGTGCCACCCACGCCGTTCCGGCCGCACCGGCGAACTCCGACCAACCCCGTATGCATCACGAACCCCGTATGCGTCACAATGTGTTCTAGTGTGCAGTGAAGATTTACCCTCAACCAATTTGAACCTGCTGCCACCGAGGAGCAGCGCACGAGTCTTCTTCCCCGTGACTGGCCAACCCCGCCTCCACCATCGCCACCTCTTCCCCGGCGACCCTCCCTCCAATTCCTCCCTACGGGAGCATGCTTATATACCTTCCCCTAACCTTCCCCGTCACTCACTCCCTCTCTCCCTCCCTACAGGCCGACGCCACCATTGGCATCCTCGCGCCGCCGTTGGCCCACGTCACCAACCTGCCTCCGGCCACCCCGGCTCCCTCCGACCACACCGGTAAGCTCCCCTCACCTCCCACTAGCTCATACTCTTCCTAGTTATCACCTTCCCCTTCTCCAATGCCGCCGCCATTTCACCCCATCACCGCCACTGCCATCACCGCATCCACTCGTGCATGCCCGGCAAGGCCACTACCACTCCTCGGGCCACCAAGCCTCTCGGTTCCATTTTTGCCGCCCATGGCCGCCACCATCCTCTCTCACATCGGCGGCGTCGGCGCCGCCCAAATCGCTTGAACTGGCCCCCTGCTCGCCCTTGAACTCCCTATGTGCTCTCTCTATTAGTCTCTGGCAGTGGGAGCCACTTTCTAAAAAAAAGACCACATACCGCTAACAAACCTTATGGATGTCATTTAGGTTCCTCAAATGAATTAGCAAAATTGAAGTTTGAAATTTTGAAAGAAGTTAACCTCCTCACTTTAGAGAGATTGTCTGTTGATTGATGTTAGAACAGAAAATACTATCTAGGATGTTTAAAAACAACAGAGAGCTAGGGCCATTTCAAATAAAAAGGAAATATTTGAGATTATGATATTTTGCTCAATCAATGGCATCTAGGCTAAAAGAGTGAACCAATATTGATGATGGATATTTGAAAATAAACAGTGGACCTCCACTTAACAAATAGACAACAAAATTTGTTAGTAAGCTAATTAAAGCTATTTCTCTTTAATAGAATTGTCAAGAAATTTTAGGGTAGTTAGAAAAGGAGCAGTGAGCTAAAAGCTATCTCAAATACATAGACAAGTTAATTAGAAGTCATATAGAGTTAATTAGCCATTATCATTTAATCTAATAGAGTAAAACTAATTAGAAATCAAGTTTTGGAATGTGGTTAGCTAAACAACAGTAGGCCTTATACCATGGTATTGATGATATCAATAGTAGCACTAGGTCAATGAGATAGTTAATAAAAGATGGTAAGACAATTATATATTAAAAATCATTAGTATGTACTTAGCCAATATCACTAATGTCTAGGTTAAACTAGAGGTCAACTAGAAATGGCGTTAACCATAAAATCTTATATACCTTCATTAAAATGTGGCCATGAACGGTTGAGATGTCTATGTGACTACCGGACCCCAGGTAGCTGATAATTAACTAAACAGAGAGTACCTAGATGATACTCAAAGATCATAACTTCAATCCTAGAATTTCCTCGATAAATAGAAAATAATAACAAAAGTAATTATTAAGATGAGCTAGACCTCCCATACAAATCCTGGTAAGGTGCTCTCAACAAAACAGTAACAATTCAACAACAAGTCGAAGCAAATCAAAATATTAATAACTTTTACATACAAACTCAGAATCAAATGAATCTTTTTGATAAAGTTATATAAAATCATTCCCTGTAATAATATGCAAAAATATTTGGATTTGATCATGGTTGGATTTATTTCTCCATTTCGGTTACCCTAGTTTTTTGTTCTTTCGAATAGACGCCGGAATACGCGAGCAAGATTAACGACGATCAAGCGACCTCACTCTCTGAACAACCAAGCAAGGCAAGCACCCCCTTTGATCATATTGATCCCAGTATTTTACTTATTGTACTTTGTTTTGCAAAACTATTATTGCATGTGTGCATGTTCTGTATGAAAATGCTATGAATGGGAACTCGGTAGTTGCAAATTCCTACTTGTTGTATATGTCTCCTTGAAATGTTGATTCCTTGCTGTTGTAGCCATTATATTATGAGTTAGATAATATATAATGTCATTTGGGAATATTTGAGTGTGGTTATCGCATGAACGGCTAAATAGAGTGATAGATCTTTCTCAACATATATAAAAGGACAATATGATAAATGTGAATTTGGGAGATTTATGAAAAATGTCCAGGGGATGTGCCTCTGTTAGTTTGTATTAAAATAAAAATAAAAAACCTAGTTTTAGACGTGGGTGAGTTATATTATATTCTGAGAAAGTGGGAGAGGATTCTCACTAATAGATAGGGGAGATTCTCGCCCGGGTCAATTAAGGACCGAACGACGGTATATCCGACCTAAGCGTAAGCGTATAACCACATGTGCTAGTGTGGGATGGCCTTAGCTAACTAAGTTGCCGAGATATATCATTGCATGAGAGGTAGGCAGGAGATGTGCGAGCATATGTTTGTTACCGACATAACGGCGAATGCCTCACTGAGATGGGTGTGCCGAGTAGGGTACACTCGGGTTCAGTGAGAATAAACATTAGACAAGTTAAGTGCAATGTAGGGCTAGATGATGTAAAGGCTTCGACACGTGCTCTAGACTGCTTATCTAAGGTAGTAAGCGGTGGCATAGATATATGCTGGACAAACTAGAGGAGTTGTGTGCTGTGGGTAAAGTTGTACTCCTCTACAGAGTATAAATCTATTATAATAGCTGTGCTCATGGTGATGAGCATCATAAGTGTAGTATTGCCGAATATAGTCTCGATTTTCACAAAAACTTTCTTATAGGAAAAACATGGGAAATGATTTGTGATTTATTTGAGTTAACTGCCGAGTTATGGATGAACATAAAATGTTACTTACAGCCGAGGAGAGTTGCGGGTTGTTGTTAATATTATATGAGGTTCATTCAATTACTTACTTACTGTCCAGTTATCTATTTAACTACTCTTTCAAATTCTATTGCAAAGTACTACGTATGAATATTGCAAATAAAATCTGCTTAATGCAAAATAACTTGTAGAGCCTCATCCTTTGATAGCCTTGCATGTATATAAACTTTGTGATACACTACAAGTCTGGCTGAGTACGCAATGTACTCAATCTTGCTTATATTGTTGGTTTAGAGTGTGAGGAGGAGCCAACGCCAGACGACGTCTTCTTCGCACCCGGAACCGGAGGGTTCGGTAACATATCTATCTAGGATTTGCTCCTTGTTGGTTTCCTTTGGGTATTGGATGGGCACACCGCTGGAATTTGTTTACTTTCACCCCTTTTACTTCCACTACTATTTTTGTTGCTCTGTTACTTCTGGTACTTATGTTTTATTTGGCATGTCGGCCTTTGTAATGTGAATATTGTAACCGCTTAAGTACCATTTTGCTTACTTCGTATATGTGAATGTCAAATATTGTGAATATGTGTACTAGCCACTGATCATGGGACTAGTACGATACACACATAAGGTCTTCGGATATTTTACGCTAGGGGTCTAACACTAACCAAGGTTGTCGAAATCACGATCCCATTTAAGAAAGTACCATCCATTCCTTAACAGAGTTTCAAGATGTTGTGCAAACCAAGGTTGTCAGAATCGCGATCCTAAATCGGATCGGAGATTGTTCAGCAAGATCGCGAATCGTAGGATCGACGTTGAATCTAAGATCCTATCCGATTCTACCAAAGAATTTTTTTTAAAAAATCTACCTTGTATTTTAACGCTTCTACAATTTTAAAACTTTTGTTTACAAAAATGTAGTGCAAAGTAAAGTTCATTTGTTAGTTATATACAAATTATAATAGACATGAAGAAATAAAAAGTAAAATTTATAATGAAATGGACATATACAAATAATTATTTATAATAAATCACTAGAATCGAGTAGAATCATATGAAAATTTTGATCACGATTCTATAATTTTTTTTGTTAGAAACGTAATATTATTAAGATTTATCAAATTAAAATTCTACAATAGGATCGATCTATCCAATCAATCTGAGTCATAGAAACGTGTTACAACTGAATCGAGATTCCGACAGCCAAGTGTTAACACACACGCCGCACGCGCACGTCGTTTATCACATACATGGAGAAGCGTGAAGCTTCTGCACGCTATATATCCTCGTGTAACAACACTTGCAAATTAACACACCCACTCATGCATATTGATGATTCGTTTAGGAAAGGGACGCTCTGGCCACCAGAACACGTTGCTCGCAAAATAAGAAAGGAAGAAAGAGAAAACCACCACGCATAACATGCATGGGACTAAATTGAACGTACCAAATACTTGCATCTTCGACGTTTAGTATCGATCGAGTTTTTTGAGGGATGGGGAGAGCCGTGGCCCCCGCCGGTCTCCACCGCGCACGGCTGGAAAGTCTCGAGAGAACTGCTGATTAGCTATACACCTGTAATTTGTTTCCTGACAACATTAATTAATTATTCCTTTGTACCATTGATATTCGGTCGGATTAAAACTAATGAACTCGATAGCAAGCTAACGAAAAATTAATTAATATTAGCGCGCGGCGGTCTCCTGTTCTCAATATATAGATGCCGCCGCCGTGCATGGATCGATGGAAATAAACGGAGAAATTAAAACCCCAAGCTAGAGTTAAGTAGACCTATTAACCTTTCCAAGCTTTCAAATGGTGACCGCGTCATACGTACATATACGATCACGCTTTTGCAAAGGAAAAAAAAAGTGTTAATGCACTTAATTAACGTGTGGAATCCAAACAAATACAGGTCGGTCGTTTCAATGAGAATCACAAGAAACTTGCATGGATGATGACGAGCTAGGGTCTGCTTGGTTTGTTAGCAACATGAATCAAATCGAATTTTGGTAGCGCCCATGAAAATTGACGGTCGCTTGGTTTGTTACCAATATTTGATAATGCCAACGGAATCTATATCTACACGTAAAGTGCGAAAATCGCCCACCAAAAATTTAACAACACCAAAACTTGATTTAACCGCAATCCGAACAACTTTCATTGACTAAAATTCTACTTTGCCTAAACTTTACACTACTACGTAAAAGGTCATCACAGACGGTTCGTAATACATCACAGCACGGTTTTTGAACCGTCTGAAATTTTATGTTCGAGATAGCGGCGGTTATCACGACGGTTGAAAACCGCTCGTGATAAACCGTCTGTGATTCTAGAATCACAGACGGTTCGTGGTCGAACCGCTCAGGATTCAGAGTATCACGAGACGGTTCCAACGACGAACCGCTCGTGGTTAGATTCAAGATCGCTGCACGGTTCGCTGTTAGAACCGTCTGTGATAAGTCCTTTAACCTAATTAAATTTTTCCGTATTTTCACTAGCCTCGGAATTGCTAGCCATGCCCTCTGAAAACTAGCAAGTAGAAACATGTCACGATAATTGCCGACAACTCAAAGTGATCATTTAACTCAAAATCAATTACAAAAGAATGTTTCAAGTATATATTGTCGCTAGAGTTACAAATTGAATTACAACCGGTCAAAGTGAATTACAATATTGAATCAATTGTTTCGAGGTCGCTCATCGGTGTCGACGGCGTGAAACTCTCCGCTGGTGTTAACTATGTCCGCTTTGATGAAGCCACGAGCTCCCCTCGAATGTGCGTGACTGGTCCATCTCGAGTGCATTTAACTCTATGTTCAAGCCACATCGCTAGCGAGTAAAGTAGTAAGCATATATATTTAAATTTATAATTAGGAGATAATTATTACGAGATTGACAAACACGGGATCATTCGTCCTAGAAGCAATCAATAGTCGCATATGATGGCATACGAGAATGCGATAGGTGATCTCGTTTTTCTTTGGCTGACCTTGCAAAAATAGAATTACATATATATGTACAGTCAGTTCGAGACGCAATATTACGGAGTATGATATATGATTATTGTGTTGTAGCACATACCGGAAATCGCATCCTGTGAGTCAGTGTGGCGCTCGTTCCCTTGTATAAACCTCCCTCGGCAACATAGCCGATGAACGCCTACATGATTCAAAAAGTTATCCTTGTCCATTTAAAACGAAGGAAGACTACAATAGAGTTATGTGCGGAGGAAATGAACATACCTGTCGAGTATTCCTTTAAGAATGGTGAAGTCGTGATTTTTGTTGAGTAGAGAATCAAGGTACAATACCATGTTCCTCTTTGGCACAAGAATCAGAAGAATCCAGTGGAACCTACTCGTGTATGTCGCTATAGTCATAAACCTATGTTGAAACGTAATTTGTATAGCAAATATTGAAGCACTTACTTCTGGTTGTAGGGCACCATTATGTACTCCCTGCCGCTCGAGCAAGCAATCCTATTTTTGTGTAATTCTCGACGTAGGATGCGCCTTGGTTGATTGTTTGCTCAGAGACCACGTGTGGGTCGAGGAAACCCACCGGTTCTTTGATTCGACACGCACATTTCATAATGTATATGTACATAAGCAATGAGTTATGATATTTATCGGTATCACGTGAGTGTAGAAATTGATTGCACACACTTACAAAGGTCCAAAGATCGTAGAAGTGAGGCGCCGAGGACGCTTAGGTTGTATAAGTCAAATAAGTCTTGAAGCCCACGACGGTGGCTGTGCTCGTGGAGAAAATGCTCCTCCCGTATCCGCGGTGATTCCATAGATGACCCCTTCGCTCGGTCTTGCGCAAGTACCAATCATGCAAAGCTTGACAAGCTACTCCCGATCTCTTTATTTCGCCCAGAGACCAACGGACTTAGAGGAGTATTTCACGGGTTTGAGAGGTGCCTTAATGTTCTTCGATTTGATTTCTCCTTAACGAGGCTACCGAGAGACGCCTTCCGTGTGACACCTCGTGGACCGATATGGTGACACGCTTTTCTTGTCCCTTTGTCGCCTTCTCGACGGAAGCGATGTGGCGGCCTTCGAAGCTTTGGTTGAGGCGACTCATCGAGGGTCCTATTGGAGAGGCAGGGTCCTCTCGATATCGCACATCAAGGGTCCAAAGTCGATGTCCTTCTTGGGCCATCGGATAAAAGTGTGCGTGGCATCCCCTAGTGTTCGATTTCTTCGTTCGGGAATCTCGGTAGGATGGCCATGAAATTGTCATGGACCATATCCACCGCACCGGGCGTAACCCTCGCGCCACCGGGCACCGTCTTCGCATCGCCCTTCCGGTATGGATACACCATACCCCGCCAAACCTCAATAGGAATCGACCCTACTATCCTCACTTGGAGCTTGCGGGCGTCGGCTCGCATAAAAGCGCATACAATTAGCTAAGGCGCCCTATAGTTCTATCTTTGGAGCACTCTGCAGATGTACATTACCTCGATGCCGCCGATCGGTAATTGCACGCCGTCATGTCGAATTATGTGTGGGCGACGCCATCCGATGTCGGCGGTGACTTGCTCCCAAATTAACGAGGCGGCTTGCCGCATGAGTTGATTTACTTGGTTACGCAAGTTTGTTATTTGTTCTTGAAATTGTGCAATAATCACATGTTCCAACCGAGCGTCGGCTTGGTCCTTGGATCTCTTCCTACTCCTATACGTGTCGGAGTTGTGTGAGAATCCATCCTCCAAGGTACGTAAACCCCAACTCCTCGCGTGCGACCGGTGCTCCTTGTTTCCCGTGGTCAGAGATGACATCCTTCTCTCTGTCTACTTCAAGGAACCTTGGGAACATGCGAAGTCAATTCTTCTGCAAGAGAACATCATGTTATTGTAGACACCATGAAGTTATGGACTTATTAACAATTAAGTGGTTCGGGAAATTTACCAGACGTTGAGACACCGCCGTCTCGCGGGTTTGTCGAGAGATGTTGCCCAAGACGTGGTGATGCCCTCGCTCTTAACCGGATCGAGCGCTCGTCCGAGATCATAGCAAACGGTCGTGCGGCGGCCTCGTCCTCCGCCGCCATCGCGTGCTTTACCTGCGCACCAGCCGTGCCGAAGTCTGTGGGGTGAGTGTTTTGTGCTCGATAGCTCAGGCGCCGCACTTTGCTCCTGAAATTCAACCGCCGTCTTCATCTCGCACGGCGCCCCATGTATCCCGCGACAAAATTGATACGCCGTGAAGGGCGTCCGACCCGTGTTCACGTACTGCGTGACAAGCAGGCTCTTGAAGGTCCTCCACGCGTGGGACATCGCCAGCAGCGCGTGCCATCGCACACGTGCCTGGTCTGCTTCAGGGAAAGTGAACGAGGCAGAAAGTTCGATCCACAACCGGTCTCTCTGACATCCGCCGAGACTTCGAGTTGGGGTGGTGATGAGGACCCGTTCCTTGCAAGTACCCCGCAGACGGTCCGGAATCTCGCAGCGGCTTTCTTGGGACTCGGCCCGACGCCATCGACCTCCGTGATCGCATGCGGCCCGAGGGCAATTTGGATATTCCTCGCCTTCTCGCTGCGTACCACCTTGATCGGAGATCCAGACGCATTTGGCGACGCCGATGACGGCGGCGAAGACGGTGCCTCGCCATCTCGCTTACTTGCTATCTATATAAGTTACGACGCAATTATTACATAGTATATAATATATGGGAAATTGCACAAAAATATAAACAAATATAATCAACGCTTGCCATCTCGAGTAAAATAAAATAAATTGCCGTCGGTGTACCATAAGAATCATCACGGTTCCTGTGTTTACCTGCATTAGTCGGCACCCTAAGTATCGAGACTACCCACACCAACCTAGGTTAACCGCATCTTGGTTTTTCAAGTCACCTAGGCTAACCTGCATTAGTCGACACCGGATACCCATGATACCTAGGCCAACCTAGTAAATTGGCACCGCCTTACTTCCATAGGTTTTCATCATTCTAAGAC
Organism: Hsuehochloa calcarea; assembly: GCA_036346395.1. NCBI lineage: Eukaryota > Viridiplantae > Streptophyta > Magnoliopsida > Poales > Poaceae > Hsuehochloa > Hsuehochloa calcarea. Next base: position 12,690,569 of record CM070609.1, read on the forward strand.
TATACCTCAAGTTTGGATCACGAAAATGTTGATCAAGAACCGACAACTACAAGAGAGATTTTTCTTAATAAATACGAAAAGTGAATGAAATGAAATACAACAGATTATAAACTAAAATTCTCGTAACTCTAGTAAGACAATATTTCAAAGAAGGTCACATTAATGATGCGAATGTTGTGCAAGCAGGATGGATTGTAAGTCAATATAATGCAATGCTTGAGTACAGACCAAGTGTCAACACTCAATCTAGAAAGTCCAAATGCCAACTCTCAATCTACTGCCACATCAATCATATAAGCTTTCAATGGCTAGACCAAACAACTATTGACTTTAACAAACCAATTCACAATTGCTAGATTAATACAAACTTTCAAATGGCAGAGTGCATACCACGATATCAATGGCAAGTTTAAACATTCAAGATTTGAATTGACATAATACTCTAATCAATGTCATACAGATGATTTATGATCACATACAACGATCGCAACAATTCTACCTGTGCCCAAGTGTTTTGCTGATTGCATGATGCACAATGAGGTAAGAAAATGATCTCCAAAATGATCACAACATATTCTGACACTACATATTCTGCAGCATTATGTTCAGTTGTTTAAAGATATAGACAAGTAGAAACTGAACAACAGGTAGGTTCAGAGATTGTGATGCATAGAATACAAGCTCAAAATATTACTTGATCCAACTGCCCAAGTTTGTTCTATAAATGTATCAAAATTTGACACATTAAAAAGGAATTGCTACTATTCTTTCATCCCCAATTTAATTGATAAACCTCCCCAAATACCTGAATCAGTGCACATATATATGCACCATTGCTTTGACAAAGCATCACGGATCAACTAAAACATGTGCAAGAATGAATATAATCCGTGGCGCTAGTCGTGATCCAAGATTATGTGTGAGAATTATTCCATCGGTAGTTCTTGATCAGAATTTTGAGGCTCTGATCCAAGTGGTGAGCACAACACCAGATAAAATCAATAAAAATTCCATCAAGATACACGTAAACATTCAGTAAAACATGGAGTACTAATTGACATCATTTTTCCCCACATTCTAGACCTAACCTCAAGAAGGGTCTCGAATCCACCATCTGTTATAGGTCTCAACTTATCTTCCCCATACATGATGCTCGCTTTAAAGATGGAATCATCACCGCGGCGGTGGTGGGGAGGAGCCAGATGGCGGCAGGGAGGAGGAGAACTTACCCGAGCGGTGGCGGTGGCGAGGTGGCCGGGTCGGGGAGGAGGGCGCCGGGTCGGGGAGGCGTTGGAGAGGAGGCGGCGCAGAGGTCGGGGACCGATAGGGTTAGATCAAAACCCTATCGCCTCTCGAACCTTATATAATCAACATCACAGACGGTTCTTGAGGGAACCGTCTGTGATATGTAATCACAGACGGTTCCCTCGAAGAGCCGTCTGTGATGTTCAAACAACCGGCACTCAAGGTTCGGAACGTCCGATTTGCGGAACTTCCGCCATTGAATTTATGAACTTCCGATTTCTCGACAAGTCACCATCTCTTCATTCAATTCTAAATCTTTTGTGGCTACTTCAAAGGATCAAGTTGATCCTCTATATCTTATTCGTTAAAATGGTATCCACAATTCTCTCATGTCAATCAAAATTATCTCTTCTCTTTGGAATGCTTTCATGGAAGATCAATAGAAGAGAAGTTCGAGCACCTTGCAAAATTCAATTATTGCTTACAAGTGGTACCAAGTATTTGCAATGGAATCAATTATTCTTGGTATCAAGTGTTTTTCTCATAAGTGGTATCGAGTTCGCATAAGTGGAATTAATTACTTGACAATTGTCATCAATTTAAAGATCATAAGTCCATAACACATTAACACGTGACAATGGAATAAATTAGTTAATTACAATGGAGTAAATTCTTAATTAAAATATAGCCCTTCATGATGATCGATGCGCATATAGCTAGCTTCCTCACCGGGTTCTTCCTCGAGCCCGATGCCGCCTCCGAAAGGTGGCAACTCGTCAAATTGATTGTATTCTTCCTCGCCCACTACATTCTCAACTCCGACAATCCTCCTTTTCCATGAAGAACTACGTGACGCTTCTTATTTGCCGGTCGGTTACATAGAAGACTTGAACAACTTGGTTAGCCAAGACGAATGGTTCGCCTTTGTATCCGACACGCTCGAGGTCCACGGTAGTGACGCCTGCATTTGTCGACCTTCACTGTGGAGATGGACCCAACGGCACCAAATAGGGGATCTTGAAAAGCACGTAGTCGATCTCCTATATCTCCTCTATTTGCCCATAGTACGAGCTCCTCAAATTTATCGGCATCGAATGCATCTATGCGACACCATTGCTCAGACTGTGCTCTTCCTATCCCGAGTGCCAGATAAAATGTGTACCCATTTATGTCGATCCTTGCCATGTGACAATTGTAAAATGTGGCCCTCTTGCCAACCATAGCAACAGATCATCACTTGATGACCTCCGAGTGATTCGCACCTTTAACCATTCGCTGAACCGACGGTTGTGCTCTCTCGTGATCCAAACCTCCGACCGTGCGGATTCTCATTGGCGTACCATGTCTTTGTGCTCGTCGATGTACGGGACACTTGGGTCATGTGTTGCAAGACCGTGAAATGGGCTTGAGCGTATGTATCCAGATCGGGAGTGATTGATTTCCTTCCGATGGTCTCGATACCATCCGGTCTCCCCTCATGACGAGATAGAGGCACACCAATCGGATCCACTCGAGCCATGTAGTCGACGCAGAACTCAATGACCTCTTCCGTTGCATAACCTTCGATGATGCCGCCCTACGAGATCGATTCCGACGTAGGACTTGAGAATTCCCATGTACCTCTCGAACGGGTACATATGACGAGAAACACAGGTCGCATATCTTTATCTCTTTCACAAGGTGAACAATGAGATGGACCATGATATCGAAAAATGACGGAGGGAAATACATCTCAAGATGACACAGAGTCGCTACTACCTCGGCTGCAGAGCATCTAGTCCTTGGGGATCGATGACCTTCCGAGCAATTGAGTTGAAGAAATAACACACCTCAAGATTGCCACTCGGACCTTGTTCGCAAGATACTCCTAATTGCAACAGAAGCATTTGTGTCATCAAGACACGACAATCATGCGACTTCATACCAATTAATTTCAAATCTTGCATAGAAACAAGTTTCTTAATGTTAGCGGAGTAACCAGACGGACTTTCACACCGCAAGCTCGCACGCTTCATTTCTCTCGCCTTGGACAGAGTGTAGCAAGTCGGGGAAGGTACGCTCGTCTCAGATCGGTCTCTTTCGGTGCTAACTCGGTCCTTATGTTCATATCGACCAAGTCACGCCGCATGCGTTAACACCATCTTTTGTTTTGCCACTAATGTTCAAAGAAGAGACCAATCAAGCTATCACATACATTCTTCTCACGTGCATAACGCCGATGCAAGGGCGAACTTCTAAGTACTCCCAATAAGGCAAGTCCCAAAAAATTGACCGCTTCTTCTAGATGTTCTTCTCACGGGTTCTTAATTTACGTCCCTTCCCAAGCATAACATCGATATCCTTAACCATATCATAGACCTCTTTCCCACTAAAAGCCCTTGAAGTCGAACCGCCTTCCCTATTTCCGTCGAATTGTTTCTTCATCTTGCGGTATGGGTGACTCTCTGAAGGAACCTACGGTGACGATATACACGCTTTGCGCGAGTTGTTCAGCCATACACTCTCCGTAGCATCTAAGCAGTGCGGACATGCTTTGGCTCCTTTTGTACTGAAGCCCGACAGGTTACCAAGAGCAGGAAAATCATTGATGGTGCAGAACAACATGGCGTGTAAAGTGAAGTTCTCTCGCTTGTACGCATCCCATACCTGCACTTCTCGCTCCACAAAGGTCACAAGATCTTCCAAAGAATGGTGCTAGGTACACATCAATATCATTCCCGTGTTGCTTCGCCCTTGGATAAGTAGTGTCATCAAAATGTATTTCCGCTTCATACACGTACCAAGGAGGAAGGTTGTACATACATAGATTCACGGGCGAGTGCTATGTCACGCTCATGTTACCGAAAGGATTCATTCCGTCCGTACTCAACCCTAACCTTATGTTCCTGCTCTCCACCGAACTCTTCAAGCTCGATCAAGTTTCTCCATTGGGCGTAATCGGCAGGTGTCCGAGCTTCCCATCTTTCTTACGCTCCTCCGAGTGCCAACGCATCAATCTTGCCTCCTTTCGGTTCGCAAATAAACGCTTCAAACGTGGGATCACAGCGATACCACAACATCTTAGCAGAGGTCCTTGCTTCGCTTTAGCGAGATTCTTCCGCTTGTATCGGGATGCTCGCACGGACATGCATGCATGTCTGCATACTCTTTACTGGTAGAGGATACAATCGTTCGGACATGCATGTATTCTTTCTACTTCCATTCCCAATGGACAAAGAACCTTCTTAGCTTGGTAGGTCGTCTTTGGGCAACACGTTTCCCTCCGAAGGATGTCACTAAGAGACCTAACAACGCCAGAAAACTCTTGTCGGACCAACCATTGCTTGCCTTCAATTTCAGCAGTTCAAGCACGGTTGACAACCTTGTGTATTCCGGCTTGCAGCCAGGGAACAAAGGTTTATCCATTAAGCCCTCGAATTTACAAAACTCTCTCTCACCGTAGTTCCCTTCTGCATCGCGTAGCATCTGATCCAGATTGTCATCATGCGATCTATTGTAAGATCGAGGTGGCCGACTAGAGGGGGGTGAATAGGCGGTTTTAAAAATCTATCGGGCTAAACCAATATATAAATGCGGAAGTTAATAGCGAATTGGTTTTGCACAATTAAAACCTAAATCAACTAGGCTCAACTAAGTGCACCGACAATATGAACAAAATACAATATGAATAATTATACAAGATATGTAAGCAATTAAAGCAAGAATGTAAATTGCTCAAAGTAAAGCACAAGTAAAAACAAGATGACACGATGATGTTTTACCGTGGTGTTCGGAGACTTGCCGGTCTCCCTAATCCACGTTGAGGTAAGCCCAACCCGCTTGGACCGCTCCTCAAATGAGCACACACCTCCGAGGTAAGTCCAACACTTGGACCGGTTCCAAACCGAACCAACACTCGCTCAACTATGGTTGCTCTTCCTCCACTCCGAGATGGCGAGCACCAAACCACTCACAACCGTCGGGCCTTCTCACAAGCTTCTTGAGAATGTCACCGAGCACGACGCCTCCACGCCGCCTAGGTGTCGGCAAACACCAAGAGTAACAAATCCAACTTTCACTTGAACTAATCAAGTGTCAACGCCACGTGGATACACAATCCACTACCTAAGGCAACACATGCACTTAGGGTTTACTCTCCAAGCTCACCAAGTGCAACACATGCACATAAGAGAGGAGAGGCTTGCTCTTAGCTCAAAGAATGAGTATCTCACTTAACAATAGCACAAAGAACCTCTCCCAACCGCCAAGGTGGCTATATATAGCCCACACACAAAAACTAGCCGTTGGAGACAAACCCCGAAAATCGGGAAATCGGAAGTTCCGCCGCAAAGGCCGGAACTACCGCAGAGAGAGAAAAGGCACCGCAACGGCTATGTCAGACGAGAAACTAGCCGTTTGATTTTTAGTGCGGAACTACCGCCAACTAAATATCGGAAGTTCCGATTCGTCGGAAGTTCCGCTCAACACATAGCGGAACTACCGCACATTGAATTTTGGCTAAGTCCCCAAAATGGTGCTTCTCGAAAAACCAACCGCGGATTTCGAGCAACCGATTAATTGGAAGTTCCGCTAGTTACACTCCGAACTTCCGCGACTTCAAAATCGGCTAAGTCCCAAACCGCCGCTCTCTGGAAAAAACAAGCCGCGGAAAATCGGACAGTCCGGGGTGCGGAACTTCCGCCGTTAAGCCGCCGGAACTTCCGATTTTCCTGACAGAAATCAGAAATGGCTTTTTCAACAACTTCAATTGCAAAATACATTTGCTAATTGACAAGCCATGCCAACAAGGGTCACAAGCAAGATTCCCAACAAGTTACAAAACACATTTGCCAACTTTTGGAATCATACCACAAGGAAAAAGGTACATGGACTTTCACCATTTGCAAAACGCATTTGCAAACTTAAGTCACATGCTACAAGGGTTGAATGCATGAGCATCGGTTATTTGCAAAACACATTCGCAAATAATAGCTCCATGCATAGATGAGCTAAAGCAAATATAATGAGCTATCAACACATGACTAACTCAAACTACTAGTCAAGATCCTCTTAATAGTACGGCAAACCTATACTAGCAATCCGGTCTATCAACCAAACACCGAGACCGGTAAAGACTAGGAACACATCCTTAGCCCTAGCTAGTCATACCTTTGCCTTGCATCTTCTTGAAGCTTGATGACGACATCAATACTTCAAGTCCGGTCCTTGACTTTGACAATCATCAACTCATGATGATTTCTTTACTTCGGATATTGTCTTGGTCATCATCAATACATGATGATTTCTTCATCCCGATTCTTCACATGCATCAACGCATGATGCATACCTTCACTTGACCTCCATCAACACATGATGGATCTTCTCTTGTTTTGATGATCAACCCATGATCATCTCTTCTTGATAAGCATCAACTCATGATGCATCATTTATACCAAGCTCTTGACTTGATGATCAACTTATGATCATCCCAAGTCTTCATCATCCCGAACATAACCTATATATCCAACTCATGGAAAATGTTAGTTCCACAATGTGATCATCACTAATTACCACACCATACCATTAACTCATAATGGTGGGACAAGATACCTTAATCTTTCCCTCTTTGGTAATTGATGATAACCACTTAAATTCTCATAAATTTAATGATGATAAATGAGAGAACAATTGAGTATATAAACTACACAAGTTATATATACTCTAACATGAGTATACAAGAACTACACAAGTTCTATATACTCATAACATGAGTATATACTGAACTACACAAGTTTTGTATACTCAAAGGTTTTGTTTCAACGTAAAGATCCTTAGTATATGTGGAAAATGGAATATGGATCAATACTAATGAAACCACAAAGTATAGGATAAAACTCCCCCTAAATGTGTGCATACACAAATGTGTAATGAGGTCATATGCACATATTCAAGTTTAACTTAAGGTTGAGTTCAATCCTATATTTTGGATCCGAGAAATGCAACATTATATAAATTGAGATGTCGATTGCATACCTCGTTGTGTTTCACCTTTATATCCAAATGAGACTACACAAAGATAATACTTGATAAAAGAGTTAGTCTCATATTTGGATTTGTCATTAATCACCAAAACAATCCATTAACTCATAATGGCGGGTCTAGATCTTTCATCTATCCTCATCAAAAGCACATTCCATACCCTGCATATCGTTGACTTCCTCGGCGATGTCGTCATTCTCGACTTCCGTATAATCGCTCTTCACCGTGATCGCTCCAACATGTATATCCTTTTTGAAACCTCTTCAGTATTAAGTGAGCTTCGATCTGCAAGGGTTGTTAAACATTTTCATATTACCGCAATCAATGCATGGACAAGACATATATTTTATCCCTTCTTCAACATATCCCGCTTCGGCGGCTCTTCTAAAAGCAAACACGCTATTAATATACTCTTCACTCACACGGTTCTCAATGTACATCCATTTGGTCCATCTACACGATACGCTGCGAATAAATTAATTAGTGTTAAATTATATATTAATAAACCGCAAGTACCCTTTATAATGACCAAACATATTAGTGAGTACTCTATAGCAAATATAAAGGGTTATAGATCGATCGTTACCCTTCTCTCCAAAGTGGCGCAATGTGGGAGGAGGCAAGGATCAAAAGCCGCAATGGGCGGGGAGGAGGAGGCAGGGTAATGACTCAAAATGGGAAAGGAGGAGGTAGGGGTAATAGCTCAAAATGGGGAGGATGCAGCGAGGAGGGTGGCGGTTCAAATGGATTTAATAGAAATGGGGACTGTCGGCGCTTACTTATAATGCTAATATATCACGACGGTTCTTTTAAATAACCGTCATGATAGCCTCAGATCACGCATTTCGTTCTTTTAAGAACCGTATGTGATAGGCTTATATCACGCGGTTCTTTACACGAACCGCTCAGCGATATTTCACGATTCGTATAACAAACCGTCGTGCTACAAAATATTATCACGAGCATTTGTTCGTGTAATGAACCGCTCAGTATGTAACCGTCTGTGATGAGAAGAGTATCACAGACGGTTCATTACACGAACCGTCTGTGAAGTATCAAAGACGGTTCGTGTAAAGAACCGTCTGTGACGGTTAACGAAGAACCGTCTGTGATAATTTTATCACAGACGGTTCCATTTGTAGTAGTGTTAGCTCGATTAACCGTCTGTGATAATTTTATCACAGACGGTTCCATTTGTAGTAGTGTTAGCTCGATTCATTGGGGCATGAACCGAACAACCCCAGTGCGGGCCGGTGCATTGCGTCCATTATTTTGTCGTGTGGCTGACTGGACCAGAGGCGAGCGCAACCTGCAGGTGCCCTAGCTAGCTTTTATCGCCCGTGCGACAAGAAGACGGCCATATATGCTCCAAAACTTGTCAGCGCTGTCAGCTACACAGCCGAGGGACAACGGTGCTAACCACCAGCCATAACGGGTGCATGCACGCGGCATCCGGATCCGAATTGAACTCTCGCCTCTGTTGCCGTAGTCTACGCACGCATTCGCGTCGCGCCCGGGCGCTGACAAGTCGGCCGCTTCGGTCGTTACGTACGTAGCTACCTACCTACCAACCCCCAACGCCCGCGTCGCCACGCCACTTTCCCCTTCCCCTTCCCCTTCCCCTTCCCCGATTGCTTCCCTATATAAGCCAACCCTAACTCTCCGCCATCTCCTCACCAAACCACCAAGTACTCCATCTCCAGAGCCTAGCTAGCTTCTCTGCCTTCCATCTCCAGCATCTGAGCTAACTAGCTAGCTTCGTACGTTCACACCGACCTCGCAGATAGCCCTACTCCTTGCTTGCAAATACAAGGCATGGGCAGCTTGGACACCAACCCCGCCGCCTTCTCCGCCTTCGGCGACGGGTCAGCAGCATTCGAGCCGCTCAACGCTGACGACGTCCGGTCTTACCTCCACAAGACCGTCGACTTCATCTCCGACTACTACAAGTCTGTGGAGTCAATGCCGGTGCTGCCCAACGTGAAGCCGGGCTACCTGCAGGACGAGCTCGGGGCATCACCGCCGACCTACTCGGCGCCGTTCGATGTCACCATGAAGGAGCTCAAGGCTTCTGTCGTGCCCGGCATGACCCACTGGGCGAGCCCCAACTTCTTCGCGTTCTTCCCGTCGACCAACAGCGCTGCCGCGATCGCCGGTGACCTCATCGCATCGGCGATGAACACCGTCGGGTTCACGTGGCAGGCCGCTCCGGCGGCGACTGAGATGGAGGTGCTCGCGCTGGACTGGCTGGCGCAGCTCCTGCGCCTGCCGACGAGCTTCATGAACCGCACCAGCGCTGGCCGTGGCACCGGTGGTGGCGTCATTCTCGGCACCACCAGCGAGGCCATGCTGGTCACACTAGTCGCGGCGCGTGACGCAGCCCTGCGTCGCAGCGGCTCCGAAGGCGTGGCCGGCCTGCCGCGCCTGGCTGTGTATGCCGCCGACCAGACCCACTCCACGTTCTTCAAGGCCTGCCGCCTCGCCGGTTTCGATCCGGCCAACATCAGGTCCATCCCCACCGGGCCGGAGACGGACTACGGTCTCGACCCGGCGAAGCTGCTTGAGGTCATGCAGGCTGACGCCGACGCCGGCCTCGTGCCAACTTACGTCTGCGCTACGGTGGGTACCACGTCCTCCAACGCCGTCGACCCGGTGGGCGCCGTTGCCGACGTTGCCGCCATGTTCAATGCATGGGTCCATGTCGACGCCGCTTACGCCGGTAGTGCTTGCATCTGCCCGGAGTTCCGACACCACCTCGACGGCGTCGAGCGCGTGGACTCCATCAGCATGAGCCCACACAAGTGGCTTCTCACGTGCCTGGACTGCACCTGCCTCTATGTGAGAGACACGCACCGCCTGACCGACGCGCTGGAGACGAACCCAGAGTATCTCAAGAACGACGCCAGCGAATCCGGCACCGTCACCGACCTCAAGGATATGCAGGTCGGCGTCGGGCGGCGCTTCCGGGGGCTCAAGCTCTGGATGGTCATGCGCACCTATGGCACGGCCAAGCTTCAGGAGCACATCCGCAGCGACGTTGCCATGGCCAAGATGTTTGAGGACTTCGTCCGTGCCGATGACAGGTTCGAGGTCGTCGTGCCGAGGAACTTTGCGCTCGTGTGCTTCAGGATCAAGCCAAGTGGAACCATGACGGAGGAGGACGCCGATGAGGCCAACCGTGTGCTCATGGAGAACCTGAACAAGACCGGCAAGGCGTACCTGGCGCACACAGTGGTCGGCGATAGGTTCGTGCTGCGATTCGCGGTGGGCTCATCGCTTCAGGAGGAGAGGCACGTACGGAGTGCATGGGAACTCATTAAGAAGACGACTAGTGAAATGATGAATTAAGTTCATGGAGCTGGAGCCCACACAGTCAGACTACACAAAATATATCGGCCTCCATTTTGGAATACATTTGGGGCGATTTTTTTTTTTTAATATTTGAGTTTGATTCATTTTGTATGACATTATTGAATTTAAAAGTATTCATCGTACATGATGTGCATTGTTTTTTCAGTTTATTGCATTTTTTAGTTTTTTTTATTAGAATTTTGATGTTTTGGTTTGGAGGTTGGTTTGTGGGAACGTAGGGCCAGCACGGATTAGTATAATTTTCGAATTTGTCATCTCATCTGTTCTACTGTTCAGCAAAACGCTAGTGGTAGGGTACGTAAAATCACTTATTAGTGTGTGTACTCTGTAGTTCATGAAGAAGTGTTTAAATTTCCATTATCGAAAAAATGTAACTTCAAGTGTAGAAAACATGCTACTACATATTCTGGTTAATTAGTTTTGTTAATTCGGGCGTTAAAAGTAACAAAAGGACTAATCAAGTACTCCACATAAAGCCTTAAACGTTATATACACACACACACTCACTCTGCCTGCTTAATTTTAGTCTGGCGATCGATGGTGACTTGTTAATTAAAGATGTGCTCACCAATTTTGCCTTCTTTTATTGAGGACGAAAGCAACATGTGGAGCAAGCAAAGTATCATCGTCAAACCGGTGTCGTGTTGCCACGCACGTATATATATAACTAAGGAAAAGCTGAAAATATAGATATTGTGGGAAATATTGTCCCTCAAAACGCAGGTGGTGCCTCTAATCTCAAAAATTATATATATATAGGGAACATATCTAGTGCTAATAGGTAATTCAGTGCTAAGATGTTAATATCAATCTTGACTGTTGGAGGTGAGAGCATGCATGGTGTTTAATAAAGACGCATTAATAAAGATGCATTAAAAAGGTGAGAGTATGCAAAGTGATTAAATAGTTTAGAGATGGGAGCCCGCATTAATCTTTGTTATTCAATTCAGATCCAATGGTCATATATATATATATATATATATATATATATATATATACACACACCGCTTAATTGTCCGTGATCTGTAGCCGGTTATGTGGACATGATTATTTGTTTTGCTTTTTCCGGCAAAACTGAATCTTTGTTGATGTTCATACTAAGCAAAGAAATTACTGCCTCGTGCAAACTTTAAAACTTGAGTATAGTAGGCCTCATCAACTGGATTGCGTTCAACGAAACAAAGGTTCCATTAATTCCGATTAAGTTGGGCATGAATGTCCTAATTAAATAACTCGTGGTTAACAAGTATAGTACTGAATGAGCGGCTCCGGTTTGACGCATGCACCTCTGATTATATATAATCTACGTTTGAGCGTGGAATTAATTATTCTATACACAGACCAGCCCACCGCGCGTCGACCGAGCCGCTCCTACGGAGCGCTGAACAGGCTATTTTTGCCCACGATCTCTGCGCGTGGCATCACACGTCCAGTGCGTGTTACGATGAGGTTGAAAGTAACTGTGATAGCAATTTTTACTGCCGCATGTATCATTGCGTTTATATTTTTTATGATTGTTTCATATGCGCATGGCTAGATGTGCTAGTAAACTATGAGTGGAGTCCAGTAATTTTTTTTGTGTAACATAGTAGTAAAGTTATGTGGAGGTTGTAGTAACTCTATTTTAGCGGCAGTAAATCTTTTTTAATAAACACATAGAGAGGTTTTTATTTGTGAGACTTATATCATTCTGTTACCCTCGTTGTCACCAAGCTACCGGTGTACTAATTCACCAATTCAATCACTTAATTTGAACAAAGTAGTACTGTGAACAAAGAAGCTACCAGTCTTCATTGACAGCATCAGCTACTCCCGGACCTTCGGTTGTTGTGTGTGTCGCGTGTGGCTGGAGTCCCTGACTTGTTCTTCGACATCACAACCCCTTCTTGTTCAGCCGTGGATGCAGGAGTGGGCTTGGCATATGCCTGGGCCAGAAGGATCAAATCCCACGCTTCCTCCCTCGCCATGCGTACATATGACTGCCGTGATATTGTTCCCTTGAGCTGAACTAACTCCCAACATGTGCTTTGTATACTTGTCTGAACTAGTTGGCTAAGATAGTAGTAAAGTCTTATGGATATTGCAGTAGCTCTCTTTTAGCGATGCAATAAATCTTTTCTAATGATCGCACAAAGAGATTTTTATTTAAGCGAGAATTATATCACTCTGTTACCCTCATCATCACCAAACTACCGGTGTAACCCGTTCGTGAATCGAAGCTTCCAATCAAAAGTTATTACTAAAATAAGAGAAAGAAAGAGACATTCACGTAAAAACAATAATCCACACGTGTGTTTTACTGTCGATCCCATCCGAGAAATGAGCGAACTGGCGTGCCGCGCGTAGCATGGGGTAATCGTGGGCTGGCGCGCCACACATTGCGTGGCCCAGGATGCGATCCACGTGTAGAATAGCTATTCAATATATATACGGTAGCTCTATTCAAAACTCACACGCTGAATAGCTATTCTGCGCGCGGGCCGCATATCCTGGGCCACGCTGCGCACGGTGCGCCAGCACCCGCGCCTCCCGCGTGTGATCGGCGGTAAAACACATGCGTGTGTGTTAACATCGGCAGTGAAAGTCTCGATATCACCCAATCTGATAGTAAAACAAAAAAAATCAAAACGATTGTGTATGAAATTGAGTGTAAAAAGAAGATTACACGTCACCTAAATAGGTAATAAAAACTGTTACTCCCAGAATCGATGGTAAAACCAAAGAATCACTGGTGCGGTGATAACAAACCTACCGGTAGAGTCACGTGTACCTAGCCTACTTTTACTGTCGACTCACTTATTGTCTACTGTCCTCTCGACCGTTTACTGTGTGCAACAAGGTTTACTATTTTTTTCCTGACTAAAGTAGTGTAAGTGCATTAATTTTTACTACCAGGGATACGTATCTAATTACTGAACCTATTGACTAGTTTTACTTTGCACCAAAATGAGGTTTACTATAACACAAACTTATCGATATGTCCACTCGATCTCTGTTCGTTCAGACAAAAACGCTCCCGCATGTCCTCCTGCGGCGCCAAGCAATAAAAAGGTAGGTGATCCCATGCATCCCATTAAATGCGCTCCCCAAGGAACCGATCATAATATCTGTCCCCACCTCCCCCTTCCCATGTTCGCCCGATCATTATCGCTTCTCTCGCCCTCGCCACCCCTCGGCAACTCCCTTCCGACGACAATGACTATTCAATCATAATAAAAAAAGGTAGGTTGACAACTTTTATTGTTACTGTTTAATTATTGTGTTGTCAATCTAGTGGGACATGTTAAGCGTTTTCTTACTTGCCCTTAAGGGTCTTTTGCATATGCCGGTTAGCTGCGCAACGGACTTACTTACACAACGGGTACACCCATGGTGACGATAAGCGACTTTCAGCCATGGTGTTGTTTCCTCGAGTGGTTTGATAGTTAGGACATGACATTGTAACGACCTCGTTATGATATCTCAGTCACACTCCTACGGAAGAGTGCATGATGACAATACGAGGTATTCATATCGTGTGGGGAAACCTGTACACCTCTGCAGAGTTAAATAAATCTATTCAAATAGCCGTGTCCCCGGTCATGGACATCGCTTGTGGGAAAGCATGCACAGGTAGCTTATGGGAAACTTGGTTCGGGTTATACTTAGAAATGTTATGTCATTATGTTAATTTGTTCGGATTTGAAATGTTATCACAAACGGGGAGTTCGCGTGTTGATTTTGTTAAGGAATGATTTGTGTCACGAATGGGAAGTTCGTGTGTTGATTATTTTCGTAGTATCTACTGTTGTTGATCATGAATTGGGATTACCTACTGCTATATAAAGTTTCTAAATGATTTACAGATGGCAATTAAATTAGGTGAAAACCCGAGAAAAATATGCTTTCTGTAACATAACGTGTTGGTGATTAGTCACACCTATTGAGGACCAGTAAGTGGTAATAATTAACTTCCCCGACCAGTAACTATAGTATAACTATTCGGAGTCATGAAAATTATACCCTTTAATGATCAACCATGGACAGTAATTACATATCCCTGACCCTGACCAATGTCTATAGCTAGGTTCTTTGGAAAACAGTATAACTGATCGGGGTCTTGATGGTTCACCTGGTGATCCTTTAGTCTAACACGTGTGGGCAGTTAATAACACATCTAATAACTTACGACGGTTGATGAGACAGGACAAAGACACGCACTTGAAGAAGGAAACTATCAGTATGTCACCCCTTAGATAGATATAAATTAGAGGGTACGCCACTACTACGGAACACGCCATCACGCACGGTTCGAACGTCATCACAGACGGTTTCCAAACCGTCTATATTTGTTCGTCTGTGATAACAAGAAGTTATCATAGACGGTTCAAAACCGTCTGTGAAGGATAGTATCACAGGCGGTTTTTTGTTCAAACCGTCTGTGAAGGATAGTATCACAGACGGTTTTAATTAAAAACCGTCGGTGATAAGTAAATACCATAGACGGTTTTAATTAAAACCGTGCGTGATAAGTAGATATCACAGACGGTATGTTTAAGAACCGTTCGTGATACTAGAAATATCACAGACGGTTTCAACAAAAAATCGTTTGTGGTATTGAGTCATCCAAACTACATTTTTGCTATTTTTTTGGCTAACCTCAGGAATTGCTAGCCATGCCCTCTGAAAACAAGCATGTACAAAAACAGATACATCACATATAATCAATTGTTGACAACTCAAAGTGATCATTACTCAAAATAAATTACAAAAGATCGAATTTGTTGAAGTATTGTCGCTATAGTTACAATTGGATTACAGTTGAGTCAATTATTTGCGTGAAACTCTGGGTCGGCGATGGCGTGAAACTCTCCTTTGTTAACTATTTCTGACATGATAAAGGCGCATAGCTTCCCTCGAACGTCCGTGATATCGTGCGCAACGAGTTCATCTAAATCTATTATCAAGCCCTGTCGCTAGGTCAAGAAAAATGGTAAGCGTATATATTTAAATTTACAATTAGAAAATAATTATTTCGAGATTGACAAACCTCGGGATTTTTCATCTTAGCACTCATGATTTTCTCCATATGATGGCAAACGTATAATGCACATAGCTCATCATTTTTTTTTGTGGCCTTTGCAAAAATAGAATTACATATATACGTATAGTCATTGAAGACATTATTATGAAGTATGATATAGGATTATTGTGTTGTAGCGTGTACCGGAAATTTCGTCCCGTGTGTTAGTTGGGCGCTGGATCCATTGTATTTTCCTTGTTGGCTAACATAGGAGATGAACGAACTACATGATTGAAGAAAGTTATCCTCGGGCATTTCAAACGAAGGAAGACTACAATAGAGATATGTATGGAGGAAATAAGCATACTTGTCGAGTATTCCTTGCAGAATGCTGAAGTCGTGATTGTTTCTGAGTAGCGAATCAAGATATATCACATAGTTCCTCCTGGGTATAATGACTAAAAGGATCCAGTGGTACCTACTCATGTATGTCGCTATAGTCATTAAACCTAAGTACAAATAAAATTTGTATAGCAAATAGTGAAGCACTTACCCTTGGTTGTAGGGCACCAGTATGTAGTTCTTGCGGGTCTGAAGAAACAATGCCGCCGTTATGTAGTTCTCGACGAAGGTCGGGTCTGCTTGGATGGTTTGCATAGATACCACGTGTGGGTCGAGGAAACCCACCGGTTCTCGCCCTTCCCGGGCATTTTTCATCATGTATCTATACATAAGCAATGAGTTGCGATATTTATCGGTATTACGTGAATGTAGAACTTGATTGTACACACTTACAGTGTCCAACATCGTAGAAGTGAGGCGTCGAGGGCTTCTAGGTTGAATAGGTTGAATAAGTCGTTGAAGCCCACGACGAAGTTGCCCGCCCCGTTGAAGAAATGCTCATCCTTGTATGCGACGGTGATTCCAGTATCACACCCATTCTTTCCGGTCTTCCGCAGGTACCAGGCATGCAAAGACTGACAAGCAAATCCAGCGCGGGCTAATTGTGCGTTAGGGCACAACGGTTTTTCGATGGAGTACTTCCCGGACTTCTGGGACTTGGGAGGCGACTTAATGTTCGTCGATTTTGATTTGGCCTTAACGATTGGCAGCGTCTTCCTGCGAGACGACTCGGGAACCGATACGGTAGCACGCTTGTCTTGTTCCTTCGGCGTCTTCTCCACGGGAACCAATGAGGTGGCCTTCTGAGGCGAAATGTGAGGTGGAGTCATGGAGGGTCCCGTTGGAGAGGAATGGTCCTGTCGAGATTGCCGCCTTCGCTGGGTCCAGGGCGATGTCCGCCTTGGGCCATCGGATAAAATCGCGTACAAGATCCCTAGTGTTGTTATCTCTTCGTTCGCAAATCTCTAGTGGGACGGCCATGAAATATTCGTGTACCATGTCCACCTCCACCCTGGCGTAACCATGCGCCACCTGGACACCGTGCTGCACTGCCCCATCCTGGTATGGATGCACCATCCCCCGCGAAGCCTCAATAGGAATGGACCCAACTAACCTCGCTTGGAGCTTGCATGCCGTCGGCTCCTACAAAACGATACGCAGTTAGCTAAGGCGTCCTATAGGTCTATCTTTGGTGCACTCCATAGATGTACATTACCTTAATGCCGCTATCGGTAATTGGTCGTCGCCACGCTCAAAATTATGCGTGGGCGCTACACTACTCCGATGTCGAGGAGGACCGGTTCCCGCAATAATGGGGCGGCTTGCATCGTTGCGGAGTACTTGATTCGATTGATCCCGTAAACTTGATATCTGCCCTTGAAATTGTTGTTTTAGCGCCCAACCCATCGTCGTACTCGGCCTTTGATCTCTTCCTACTTCTATACATGTAGTAGTCGTCATGAATCCATGTAGCCAAGGTACGTTAACCCCTTGCCTCGCGTGCACCCGGTGCTCCTTGTTTCCTAGGGCCGTAGATAGTATATCCTTCTCCTGTGTGCTTGGAAGGAGCCTTGAACTTTGGGCAATCAATTCACGCGCAAGAGGTCATCATATTATTATAGACACTATGAAGTTATGGACTTATAAACAACTAGGTAGTTCGACATATTTACCACACGTTGGATCACTTCCGTCCGGGTTTGTGAAAGAGACGCCCATCGACGAGACTTTTGCCCTTGCTTTTAACCAGCTTAGGGAACGCGGGTCCGTGATATCGTGAAATAGATTCTCCTCCTCCGCCTCCCATTGCGGGTTTTAGCCGCGCACCAGTGGCCGTGCCGAGTCCGTGGGGTGAGTGTTTCGTGCTGGATTGCTTTGTGCGCCGCACTTTGCTTCTTAAATTCGTCCGTCGTCTTCATAGCCACAAAGGCGTCCCATGTTTCCCGCGACAAGAATGGAAACTTCGTGAAGGGCGTCTCACTCTTGTTCACGTACTGCGTGACAAGAATGCTCTTGAAGGTCCTCCACGCGTGACACATCGAGAGCAACGCATGCCGTTGCACGCGTGCCATGTGTGCTTCTTGGATAGTAAACTTGTCTTTAAGGTCTTCTCACAGCACGCCTCTCTGATCATCTGTCAGACACTTCCACTTTGGTGTGGTGATAGGGACCCGTTCCCTTGCAATTATCCCGCAGATGGTCCAGAATCTCGCCGCTTCTCTCGGGACCGAGAGGGACCCCAAGGTCACTGACCTCCGTGATGGTCATTCGGCCCGCAGGCAATTTCGATATTCCTCGGCCATCTCGCTTACGTATCTGCGGCGTCGGTGACGGCGTCGAAGACGGCGCCTCTGCCATGTGCGGCGTCGGTGAAGGTGGTGAAGACGGCGCCTCTGCCATCTCGCTTACTTGCTATCTATATAAGTTATATACGCTCAACATGTGCAATATTTGCTAATATTCAATATGACAGTAACACTACAAACATCATACAATTTATAAAAGGTAGAAATTCCCACATTAATCGGAGAAAAAGAAAAATGCTATAAAAAATTTAAAATTTTAGAATTTTGAGAGATAATTTCAAACTAAAAAACTATGTCAAATTCATTTTAGTTAGGAGCTAAAATTTTAGAATTTTGAGACTAATTATTATTGCAGCACTCCATATTACCAAAAAGAACACGAGTGTAGTTACTTACACCAAGAAGAAGACAGGAGTGACATTTCCAATGGCACCATGCCCAAGAAAGAACTTGAATAATTACGACACAAAAATATTTCACATTGCTTGATAATAATCCTTTTAGTGCGCACTAGGCATGAATGTGAAACATCAGTAATCTCCTATTCCACCCAAACTGAGATGACTCAAATAAAGAGTAGAATTAGAATGTCACTCCATCGATCTACACTTTTATGCTCTTCTAGAACATGAATTTACTTTTGTTCGTATATCTTAGCAGCTAAAATGATATATACACATAGATAACAAACACAACACCTTTCAGATTACCTACTCAAATTGAATACTATCGTATTATACGCATATACAATCAATAGATATTGCTCCTCTCAGATAAAACCAAATATTAGCAGATTAGTTATCCTAAAGGATGTGATTAGTAACCACAATAGCGTGTGCAGCAAATGTATATAAAATGCATCATGAAGTTTTGAACCAGGAAAGGAAAAGTGTCATTCGTTGTCACTATACATTACTACTAAAGAACAAATTTTAAATAATTATCAAATTTTAAGATGCATTAATGTAATAATATTTTGTATACAATCCTATATTAAGTAAAAAGGTACTTATAAAGAACCTAGCTCTCCTCTTTAATTCGATAATATGAATATATGCTAGCTAGCTTGCAAGCAGATTAGGTGCAAAACATCACATTAACACCTGCATCGTTGTAAGCATGTTATACACACACTATAGATGATTGAGGAAATTTCATTAATCTTTACATAAACACAAATCAGTAGAGCTAGGTAGGAGTAGAGAGGGAAGATCGTAGGGTTTACCCTGTGCCGGGCAGAGTACCACGGGTAGGAGATCGGGCAGAGCAGCGAGGGCGAGCCGGTGGAGTAGAGGCGACGCCGAGCGGAGCGAGGTCGGCCAGCAGAGGCGTCGGGCCGGCCGGGAGCGGAGCGACCGGCCGAGGCGGCCGAGGCAATGGAGGCGACGCAGCGCGCCGGCCTTCGGCCGCGGCGAAGGAGGAGGCGAGAACTCCGAGGAGAGGCGGCAGAACCGAGGCGGGCCGAGGCGCAGGAGCAAGACCGAGGAACCGGAGCGAGCAATGGCCGGGATGAAGGCGCGCGGAGAGGTGAAGAGTAAGAGCAAAACCCTAGCGGTCCGGCCTTATAAAAATAACATCACATCTGAGCTTTTCAGAGAACTGCTCGTGATATTCATACCACGACGGTTCTAAAAAGACCGTCGTGATATGCACACATCACGCAGCGGTTCTAAGAAAGAACCGCTCGTGATATGAATACATCACGAGCGGTTCTTTTATAGAACCGCTCGTGATATCTAACTCATTACGACGGTTCTACTAAAAACCGTCTGTGATATGTGCATATCACAGACGGTTTTATAAAAGAACCGTCTGTGATTCATTATCACAGACGGCTCTATTCTAGAACCGTCTGTGATATCCCCACAACAGCATGTATGAACTGCTGGATAAGCAGTATGATGACAAGTTTGAGTTCAAAAGTTCATATCTAATTCAACTCAACATTACCATGAACATCCACATTGACATCAATATTAAAGATCACAAGTCCATAACACATTAACACATGACAATGGAATAAATTAATTAATTACAATGGAGTAAACTCTTAATTAAAATACAGCCCTTCATGATGATCGACGCGCATATAGCTAGCTTTCTCACTGGGTTCTTCCTCGAGCCTGATGCCGTCTCCGAAAGGTGGCAACTCGTCAAATTGATTGTATTCTTCCTCGTCCACTACATTCTCAACTCCGACAATCCTCCTTTTTCCATGAAGAACTACGTGGCGCTTCTTATTTGCCGGGTCGGTTACATAGAAGACTTGAACAACTTGGTTAGCTTGATGCGAATGGTTCGTCTTTGTATCCGACACGTTCGAGGTCCACGGTAGTGACGCCGTACTTGTCAACCTTCACCTGTGGGAGATGGACCCAACGGCACCGAAATAGGGGGATCTTGAAAAGCACGTAGTCGAGCTCCCATATCTCCTCTATTTACCCATAGTACGAGCTTCTCAGCCCATCGGTACTGAATGCATCTATGCGGACACCGCTGTTCTAGACTGTGCTCTTCCTATCCTGAGCTACCGTATAAAATGTGTACCCATTTATATCGTATCCTTGTCATGTGACAATTGTAAATTGTGGCCCTCTTGCCAACCATAGCAGCGTATCATCACTTGATGACCTACCAGTGATTCGCACCTTTAACCACTCGTTAAACCGACGGTTGTGCTCTCTGGTGATCCAAACCTCCGACCGGTCTGGATTCTGTTGGCGTACCATGTCTTTGTGCTCCTCGATGTATGGGGACACTTGGGTCATGTGTTGCAAGACCGTGAAATGGGCTTGAGCGTACGTATCCAGATCGGGAGTGATTGATTTCCTTTCGATGGTCCCGATACCTTCTAGTCTCCCCTCATGACGAGATATAGGCACACCAATCGGATCCACCTGAGCCATGTAGTCGACGCAGAACTCAATGACCTCTTCCGTTGCATAACCTTCGATGATGCTGCCCTCCGGTCGAGATCGATTCCGTACGTAGGACTTGAGAATTTCCATGTACCTCTCGAACGGGTACATATGACGTAGAAACACAGGGCCGCATATCTTTATCTCTTTCACAAGGTGAACAATGAGATGGACCATGATATCGAAAAATGACGAAGAGAAATACATCTCAAGATGACACAGAGTCGTCACCACGCCGGCTGCGAGCATCTAGTCCTTGGGGATCGATGACCTTCTGAGCAATTGAGTTGAAGAAATAACACAGCCTCAAGATTGCCACTCGGGCCTTGTTCGGCAAGATATTCCTAATTGCAACAGGAAGCATTTGTGTCATCAGCACACGACAATCATGCGACTTCATACCAATTAATTTCAAATCTTGCATAGAAACAAGTTTCTTAATGTTAGCGGAGTAACCAGACGGGACTTTCACACCATGCAAGCTCTGGCACAGTTCATTTCTCTCGGCCTTGGACAGAGTGTAGCAAGCTGGGGGAAGGTACGTTCGTCCTGTATCGGTCTCTTTCGGTGCTAACTCGGTCCTTATGTTCATATCGACCAAGTCACGCCGTGCGTTAACACCATCCTTTGTTTTACCACTAATGTTCAGCAAGAGACCAATCAAGCTATCACATACATTCTTCTCTACGTGCATGACGTCGATGCAGTGGCGAACTTCTAAGTGCTCCCAATAAGGCAAGTCCCAAAAAATTGACCTCTTCTTCCAGATGTTCTTCTCATGGGTTCTTAATTTACGTCCCTTCCCAAGCACAACATCGATATCCTTAACCATATCATAGACCTCTTTCCCACTAAAAGCCCTTGAAACTGAACCGTCCTCCTTATTTCCGTCGAATTGTTTCTTCATCTTGCGGTATGGGTGACTCCTGGGAAGGAACCTACGGTGATGCATATACACAGTTTTGCGCGAGTTGTTAAGCCATACACTCTCCGTAGCATGTAAGCAAGTGAGACGAGCTTTTGCTCCTTTTGTATCAAGCCCGCGACAGTTACCAAGGGCAGGAAAATCATTGATGGTGCAGAACAACATGGCGTGTAAAGTGAAGTTCTCTAGTTTGTACGCATCCCATACCTGTACCCCTTCGTTCCATAGTGCCACAAGATCTTCCAGCAATGGTGCTAGGTACACATCAATATCATTCCCAGGTTGCTTCGGCCCTTGGATAAGTAGTGACATCAAAATGTACTTCCGCTTCATACACACCAAGGAGGAAGGTTGTACATACATAGATTCACGGGCGAGTGCTATGTCACGCTCATGTTACCGAAAGGATTCATTCCATCCGTACGCAACCCTAACCTTATGTTCCTCGGTTCCGCACCGAACTCTTCGAAGCTCCGATTGAAGTTTCTCCACTGGGTAGAATCAGCAGGGTGTCTTAGCTTTCCATCTCTCTTACGCTCATCTGAGTGCCAACGCAACAATCTTGCCTCCTTTGGGTTCGCAAATAAACGCTTCAAACGTGGGATTACAGGCGGATACCACAACATCTTAGCGGAGGTCCTTGCTTCACCTTAGCAGTATTTTGACGCTTGTATCGGGATGCTTTACACACGGGACATACATGCATGTCTGCATACTCTTTACGGTAAAGGATACAATCGTTCGGACATGCATGTATTCTTTCTACTTCCATTCCCAATGGACAAATAACCTTCTTTGCTTGATAGGTGGTCTTTGGGCAACACGTTTCCCTCCTAAGGATGTCCGCTAGGAGACCTAACAACGCCAGTAAAACTCTTATCGGACCAACGATTGCTTGCCTTCAATTTCAGCGGTTCAAGCACGATGACAACCTTGTGTAACCCGGTTTGCAGCCAGGGAACAAAGGTCTCACCGAGTCCTCCCTTAAGCCCTCGAATTTACAAAACTCTCTCTCACTATAGTTCTCTTCTGCGTCGCGTAGCATCTGATCCAGATTGTCATCATGCCACCTATCCTCATCAAAAGCACAGTCCACATCCGGCAAATCGTTGACTTCCTCGGCGATGTCGTCATTATTAACTTCGTATAATCGCTCTTCACCGTGATCGCTCCAACATGTGTACCCTTTTTGAAACCCCTTCAATCAAGTGCGCTCGATCGCGCGCGTTGTTAAACATCTTGATTACGCAATCAATGCACGGACAATACATAAATTTTATCCCCTTCTTCAACATATCCTGCTCAGCGGCTCTTTTAAAAGCAACCACGCCATTAATGTACTCTTGACTCACACGGTTCACACCGTACATCCAGTTTCGATCCATCTACACTACGCATGTAACAAATTAGTGTCTAATTGATTAGTGATTAATTTATAGCAAATATAAATGGTTATAGATCGTTACCCTCGGAGCTCACGAAGAAAATGCCTAATATCTCTCGACAATCCTCGCCTTCTCCTCCCTTCCCTCTCTGTCGGCGGCACAATAGGCTTCCTATTTACCAAACATACTTAAATTGATTAGCGATTACTTTGAACTAATTAATTTGACCTACACCAAGATTGTTATTTGCCTACAAAACCACACATGCCTTTTCATACACATTATAAAGAAAATAATCATATGCAATCACCGAGTGGTATGTCACTATTTACCTCTAAACACCCGATACCTTCACAGCCAATGAGAGACTTTGGACCAATGAGAGACTTTGGATAGGTTTGAGGCAAAGGCGGCAGAGGCAATGCGCGAGGAGGCGCAGAATGGCGGCAGAGTTGGCGCGAGGCACCGCAGAATGTGTGTCGAGCGTGGCGAGATGTGTGTCGGGCGCGCTATATATAGGGTCCGGACATCACAGACGGTTCTTAATTATAACCGTCTGTGATAACCAATTATCACAGACAGCTCTAATTAAGAACCGTCTGTATACTATCACAGACGGTTCTTAATTAGAACCGTCTGTGAATGGCTGGATTATCACAGACGGTTCTATTAGTAAACCATCTGTGATAATTGGTTATCACATACGGTTCTAAATAATAACCGTCTGTGATAGGCTCGCATAGGCTATTCCAGGTCGGAACAGACCCAACACAGACGGTTCCAAAAGAACCGTCTGTGATGGGGCGTCTACTATAGCCTGTTTTGTAGTAGTGCGCGTGCCTCCAAGTAAGCACCATGGGTCACCGAATAAACCGATTTGCTGATTATCGAAAAATTTTGGCTGAAAATTTGAAATCAAAGTTTGAATTTTTTTTGAAGTTAAAAACGAAACACATAAAAAAATAGTGGAGTTCCAAGGATTCGAACCCACTAACTTGACAAGGTCAACAGAAGTTCGACAGAAAGCACCGTGCAAAGAAAAACAGACGCGAACGCGCAGCGCGGAATCGGAGCGAGCTGCTGGTCATAGCATGCAGATGCATGAATGCGGCTTGCTAGCAAGCGACAAGATTAATTCTACAACAACCAAGTCGACCATTCGTTTAACCGATCGAGATTAATGTAGTCCGAGCTAGCTGAGACACCACGATTAACATCTGGATCGATCGAGACGTGTGTAAAAAACGTGCATATGCCTTGAGTTTACATTGCCTTTTGACACACACACATATATACACACACACACTTATTACTAATTGGAGGCTCTGGGGAAGCCACCGTATTAATTCTAAGAGGTAAAATGTTAGAAATTTTCATATTAATCAGGAAAAAGAATTAAAAATTTCTACATTAATTGAAGAAAAGGAAAAAATCTTGATCATCTTATTTATGTAACATATGCAACCACCATCTTATATTTATTTTATTCAAATAACATGCCCATATGCTACTAGAGCCTGCCAAACACAAGTAATCTTTTTTGAGTTACAGCACAGATGGATGCAACCATAAATAGCTTGGACACAAATTTAATCGAGCCTGATGGAAAACCGACTAAGCAAATGCCTAAATAGTTTCTACTATGTTTTCTAGCGTATATGCACAAGTGCACAACTGTATAGATAAGAATATTATGGAGCTTTTTTAAAGTTAAAAGTTACGGAAAGAATGTTTAAAATTATAGATTACTTTAGTGCTGTGTTGAAAGTCCACCATGCCAATTAAAGAAATATAATTGTTCAAAATATATGATATTGATCCTAATTTGATTTGATTTTGTATAATTTCTTCAATAACCAAAAAAAAAAATGAAATTATTCCTGGCCCATGCGATGCACGGGTTGAATCGACCAGTGTCCTTAATTCATTAATCTCATGCTCATTCTCGTTTTGACCTGAGCTAGCCGGCTCCATACGCCATTTTGTCTTGTGGCTGACTGGACCATGCATCCAAGCCTCTTTCGTCACGTGCGAACAGAGGGCAGATGCCGGCAAACCTCGTTAGTTAGCTACGAAACGGGTCGCCTACTAGTACTTAACGGGCGAATAATTAAGCATCCGGATCCGAATTGAACTCGCCTCTCCACACATTGATCGCGTACTGAAGTGAGCATTTGAATGTCGTGTCTTCTGAGCTTGCATGCCAAGCTACCTACCCACCCACCAACCTGGTCGCACGAACGACCAATCCAACGCCCACTTCGCCACGCCGCTTCCCCCTCTCTTTCTGCTCCATCCTTTCCCTCCCTGCCTATATAAGCCAACCCTAACTCCCAGCCCTCTCCTCACCAAAGTAGAGTACTTCTCTCCTCTAGCTAGTCTGGTAGTCTCTAACTCTCTTTCGAGCTAGCACAAGGGCAAAACTTCTCCGCCTCCGATCACTAGCTAGCTCCCTCGATCTGCTGAACGACTCCATCTCAAGCTTACTGCAAGGCTTAATTAACCATGGGCAGCTTGGACGCCAACCCCACCGCCTTCTCCGCCTTCGGCGACGAGGCAGGCTTCCAGCCGCTCAACGCTGACGACGTCCGCTCGTACCTCCACAAAGCCGTCGACTTCATCTCCGACTACTACAACTCCGTCGAGTCCATGCCGGTGCTGCCCAACGTGAAACCGGGCTACCTGCAGGACGAGCTTAGGGCATCACCGCCGACGTACTCGGCGCCGTTCGACGTCACCATGAAGGAGCTCAAGGCTTCCGTGGTGCCCGGCATGACACACTGGGCGAGCCCCAACTTCTTTGCGTTTTTCCCGTCCACCAACAGCGCCGCGGCGATCGCCGGTGACCTCATCGCCTCGGCGATGAACACCGTTGGCTTTACTTGGCAGGCTGCTCCGGCGGCAACTGAGATGGAGGTGCTCGCGCTTGACTGGCTCGCGCAGCTCCTGCGCCTGCCGACGAGCTTCATGAACCGCACCAGCGCTGGCCGTGGCACCGGTGGCGGCGTCATTCTCGGCACCACCAGCGAGGCCATGCTGGTCACGCTCGTCGCGGCGCGTGACGCAGCCCTGCGTCGCAGCGGCTCCGATGGCGTGTCCGGCCTGCCACGCCTGGCTGTGTACGCCGCCGACCAGACCCACTCCACGTTCTTCAAGGCCTGCCGCCTCGCCGGCTTCGATCCGGCCAACATCAGGTCCATCCCCACCGGCCCGGAGACAGACTACGGTATCGACCCGGCGAAGCTGCTTGAGGTCATGCAGGCTGACGCCGACGCCGGCCTCGTGCCAACTTACGTCTGCGCCACGGTGGGCACCACGTCCTCCAACGCCGTCGACCCGGTGGGCGCCGTTGCCGACGTTGCCGCCATGTTCAATGCATGGGTCCATGTCGACGCCGCCTACGCCGGTAGTGCTTGCATCTGCCCGGAGTTCCGGCACCACCTCGACGGCGTCGAGCGCGTGGACTCCATCAGCATGAGCCCACACAAGTGGCTTCTCACGTGCCTAGACTGCACCTGCCTCTATGTGAGAGACACGCACCGCCTCACGGACTCGCTGGAGACGAACCCGGAGTACCTCAAGAACGACGCCAGCGAGTCCGGCACCGTCACCGACCTCAAGGACATGCAGGTCGGCGTTGGACGCCGCTTCCGTGGTCTTAAGCTCTGGATGGTCATGCGCACCTACGGCACTGCCAAGCTCCAGGAACACATCCGCAGCGACGTCGCCATGGCCAAGATGTTCGAGGAGTTCGTCCGTGCCGACCACCGGTTCGAGGTCGTCGTGCCGAGGAACTTTGCTCTCGTGTGCTTCAGGATCAAGCCAACTGGAACCATGACGGAGGAGGACGCCGATGAGGCCAACCGTGTGCTCATGGAGAACCTGAACAAGACCGGCAAGGCGTACCTTGCACACACGGTGGTCGGCGACAGGTTTGTGCTACGGTTCGCGGTGGGCTCATCTCTTCAAGAGGAGAGGCATGTGCGGAGCGCGTGGGAGCTCATCAAGAAGACGACCACTGAGATCTTTGATTAAAGGAGAAATTGACGAGGTTTTGCAGATAACGGAGACAAGATTTCCTAAAGACCACACATAAATTTATTTATATACCCTATATTTAGGGTAGTCAATAAGCACATGTTCTTATTTTGTTTCTGCGTTTTTTTGGGTATTAGTTTCATATATTTAATAGTCTCTTTCATCTTGAAGAGGCATAGATCAATTATCGAATGCATAAATCAGATGGACGTGTTCGTTTCTTCTCTCATATGTATGTCGTTTTTTGAGAGATTATTTTGTATGCATGTTCTTGATTGATCTTGTGCAGATTCACCGGCTTAGGTAACTTGAGATTGTATATATCCTACCTGAACAATAAAGTCCGGAATCATTTGTTGTACATTGCAGAGTTGTGTTGGCTAGCCGTTGCTCTTCCAATGTTTTTCGGGATTGTCTATCCATCACTCACAAAAAATTGACTGATTCAACCCAGAAAATCGGTCAATTTTTCAACCGCATGATTCCAATCCAATGGTCCGCACATTTTTTCTTTTATTCGTCATCAAGATAAATCTACCATATTTTAGTTGGTTTCCATATCCACCCTAATTAGCTTGTTTTTAAGCTGTGAATCCGTGTGCTTATACAGGAAAAGAACTTGCTGACACGATTGCAGAATTCAATCGCTTACCCATTTCGAATACCAAACGCACTCTGCGATACACTTGCGTAATTCAATCGCTTACCCATTTCGAATACCAAACGTATGGGAATGTACCGTGCGAAAATCATACACACACACCATCACGGATCTCAACGCTCAATCGAACGGCCGCAAAACTGACTGAAATGACAAAAAAAAATCGTTCGACAGATGTATAGCAGAATCGATGTTTTTCTGTCATGTGGCGTCGTTGTCGGATGGTGAACAGTGTTGCGGTAGCCATATTCCCTGTAGGCTCCTCCAAAGAAGCTGTGTCTTTATCAAAATGTTCGAAAAAATGCACCCCAGAAAGCATTGCGCTCCATCTCATCTCTAATGTATAGGAAACATTTATTCCTCACAGTAAAAGTAGTAAGCATATATAATTCACTGCATGGGCAAACAAAGGTAATAACACCACAAAGATCAGTCAAAAGTTAATGGGAGCCTGTAAAACTGCTTAATTTGCATTAAAAGAGGAAACAAATTTTAGTACAACATTCCTCTGCTTTTGGTTTCCGCCGAGCTGCTCCGCTGAAGGGCCGCGCCGCCTCGGTGCCTCCTTGCCATTGCTGACCGCGCAGCTCGTTAATTTCCCACGTCTGGAGCTCGCTAATGCAGCCGCCCGTGCTCGGCGCGACGTCCCCACCTTCTCAACACCGACGGTGCATCCTGCAATAAGACATCTCCTGAGGCCGTCAGGGCAGAGAGCGCAGCGTGTCGCGGGGACGGACAGCGACACGACTTGGGAGGGGAGTCCGGTGCGGCAGTGCGAGTTGTGGTGTGGTCGCACCCCTGCTCTTGGCTCCCTCGCTCGCGTCCTGCTCTAGACCGGCTCCGCGAGCTCGCTCCCCAGTTCGCGCGCTCCCGGACCCAACTCCGCGCGCGCGACCCCCGACCCTGGTCTGCTTTCACTTTTGTCTATTTTAGATTTTTTTTTGGTATTTGTAGGGTTCACCTACATTTCTTTTGTTTATTTTAGAAAGAGACAATCTGGTCCATAGAATGTTGATCGAACAAAGGAGAAAATATGACCGATAGATAAAGAAATTACAATCACCTAAAGCATAGACGCTCCCTTACCCCAGACGCAGGTCCACTCGTGCGCTCCGCTCTACCTCGGTCGCTAACCTCCCTCCTGCTCCTGAGTGACATAGACCCGACCAGACCTCGTAATTACGAGTCTGAGCACGAGTCACCCCGCCATGACCGAACTTTGCTTTACCTTGATAGCATCTCCACGAATAGGGCCTCCCTTAGATTGGTGGATTCACCTCGGCGATGCCCAATACACCTCAATGGCTCCGCCTCAGCGTGGTATAACTTGGTCGCAACGACTTTACCTTGGCCAAACTTCGCCCTACCTCGATGGTGTCTCCTCAACTAAGGGCTCCCCCTAGCTCGACGGATTCACCTTAGTGAACCCCAACATGCCTTGGTAGATCTACCACGGTGTGGTGTAACTTGGCCTCGACGGCTTTGCTTCGGTCGAACTTCACTCCATCTCGATAGCATCTCCTCGACTAGGAGCACCTCCTTGCTCGGCGTATTCACCTCACCGAGCCCCAACACGCCTCGATGACTCCGCCTCAATGTAGTATAACTCGGCCTCAACGAGTTTGTCTTGGCCGAAAATCACTCCTCCTCGATGTCGTCTCCTCCACTAGGGGCTCCCTCTTGCTCGGCGAGCTCCAACACACCTCGATGGCTCCGGCTCGGTATGGTATATAACTCAGCCTCGACGGCTTTGCCTCGGCCAAACTTCATTCCACCTCGATGGCGTCTCCTCGACTAGGGGCTTGCTTATCTCAGCAGATTCACCTCGGCAATCAAGGTCAAGAAAAACACAACATCACCCCGTGCCCGAGTGAACTTAACCTCACCTTTCGGTGCCGAGTGAACGAATGCTCACCCTCCAGGCCCGAGTGGATTTAACCTAACCCTTCAGGGAGAACGAACAAATACACACCCTCGAGACTTAACCTCACCCTTCGTGGCTGATTGGGCCTAACCTCATCCTCTGGTGCCTAGTGAACGAAGGGTCACCCTCTGACGCAGAGCTAACTTTTAATCATCCGGGCGAGAAGACACAAACAAGTGCTCGCGAGCCCAGCCCCGACGTACGAAGCGCTCTCAAGCATCACCTCGAGCGCTACAAAATTTCGATGAGTCTAGTTCGGTATACAAAGTGTCTGAACGAAATCCGAACGTGGACGGTAGTCGAACCCACCCATAGAGGGTGCAGACATGCGCAGGGCGAGCGGTAGCCTATTCTCAGTCTACACGAGCAACGCCTCGGGCGGCTTAGAGCATTTCGGCTCAAAATCAAATTTCAGCTTGCTTTTGACATTGACTTTTTATTTTTAATCGTGTTTTTCACGGGCCTCGGGCCATTGCCCGCTCGCCCTGGACATGCGTGACACCTCACTTTGTCTTTCGCCACTTGCGGTGACGCCGAATTGCTCGTTCAATATAAGGAAGCCCACGCACGGCACCGGTGCAGGTAGACTTAGGACATGCAGCCCCATACCCGCCACCAAACTGACAACGCCTCCATCCATGGCCATCTCGCTACTATATATGCGTGTATGAAAATCCTAGCTAACTCCCCACGAGCTGCCACGTACACAGAGACGTCTGCAACTGCATGCCATGGGGAGCCTGGACACGAGCCCGGCTGTCCTTCCCGATCGGCGTCGAGGCGGCCGGATTCCAGCCGCTCCACGCCGACGACGTCCGCACGTACCTCCACAAGGCCGTCGACTTCATCGCCGACTACTTCAGCTCCGTCGAGTCGCTCCCCGTGCTTCCCAACGTCCAGCCCGGGTGCCTGCAGAGGGTGCTCAAGCCGGCGCCGCCGGCGTCCTCCGCGCCGTTCGACGTGGTCATGAAGGAGCTCCGGGCGGCTGTGCTTCCCGGCATGCATGACGCACTGGGCGAGCCCCAACTTCTTCGCGCGCGTTCTTCCCAGCAACAAACAGCGCTGCTTCTATCAACATGGTGGGTTTTACGTGGCAGGTTTTTACAGGAAAAATAGTCAAATTTTATATAGACAGACTCTAATTTTAACTTACAGGGGTTAAAAAAGGTTTTACCTACAGGGTCAATTAAAGACGCATGGCTAAGTCGATCCATTTGCCCTGCTTGATCAAGTAGTATTTACTATGTATATATATTCACACGTTTTAATGATGTCACTCCGTTATGTTTCTACAGGCTTGCGCGCATATGCACGTACGATTCAGTCTAGCTTACCGCGCGTGACAGTTCAATAATGCAGATCAAAGTAGTAATTAGCTTGAAACCAGGTACGCGTGAGCGAAGCATACGTAACTCGTTCAACGTCGACGTTGTTCAGTCTTGCCAAGCATAGCATTGAAAGATCAACTGTATCCAGAGATCAATGGGCATACGTACGTATGCAGCCAATTGTGGATTTCATATGCTTTATATATATGTTCCATCTTGTTGGAATACGAATAAACTACACTAGGCAATCTATCAGACAATTAAAAATTTCTACCTCAAAACAAGTAAGTCATGTGAGTCAAAGATCATAGATTATTATTATTAGACGCACAGTTCAGCGGAAGAAGAGTTGGAGCTGCCCGGTCTAACGTCGCGTGTATCGATGTAGTAGAAGTAGTTGATTGTCCAACGTCCTTGGCTATCGATTGTCTCCTTCAACACCCTCTCACGTTCTTTACGTACGTCGCGGATCATCCTGAATCAGTGCGGAAAGCGCCTCTACGGTATCCACATGTTCAGAGGTGGAACGTCTTGCGCTAGTGTGCTATCACCAGGGCGCACGGCTAGCCTTCGGAGAAGTGGTGGCTATGATTTGGATAGGTGGTGCAACATCGTATCTCCTTATAAAGAGCCCCAAACAGATCCCTACGCTAGAGACCCATTTTGACTCTTAACCACTACGAATTATAATCCTATTTAAGCCTCTAATGGATCCAATCCGAACTTGTTTGTTCCAACCTATAAACTCTTTTCCGATCCACAAGTTAGTAGCAGTTCCTAGTAGGACATAACAATTCCCGAATACATATAAATATCATATCGGGCGAACCTTTATAAAGCTCATGTGCTTATCCTTTTGTCTCACAGAACTAGATCGAACTCAAGGCGAGATGCGCGTCATCCAATGATTGCTCAATCCTTTATTCGATCTTGCAGTGGATTACTTAGTTGTAGTTGACTCCTCAACCATATTCGGTATGACCGTACACTTCCTTTAATAGGAGGGGCAAATTCCATCATTACCACTCACATTCCTTTGCATGTTTCATAGTAAACTAGAAAACTGCATTTATGACTACATACCTACGGAGTATCGTTTGGCAACCCCTAAGTAAACATTACACATGTAGGAAAGTATGACGACCTCAGGTCTAAGGATCCCACATACACTATGTATAAGACCAATCGGTGACACTTAAGAATACAATAATTCTCGCAGTGTTTTAAGGCGGGTCAATCCAACCCTATGTTCTCCAACATATGTCAACATTATTGATTTGATATCTCATATCTACGATCCTTAAAACACGATCATCAATCAATACATATGCTGATCCATAAATCATAAGTGTCCCATGCAGTGATATAAGATGAGAAATGTTGAGAATAACACCATAAATATAAATAAAGAGTTTAATTCGCAAACAAGAAGCATACTTACCAACCAATACAAATGATATTTCACTAAGTGATAAAATAACATATTATTTATAAATTTATAAATATAGAAGCAATACAATCATCTTTACGATTAACTCTGAGGAGTATATCACTGACCCGTCATCTCAAACGCCTGCATTATTTGGTCGGTTCCGGTATCATATTCTAACTAAGGGGCTCCTACCGCCTTGACGTACGTGCCACCTAGCTTCCCTGTTGGTATAGCTTGGTCCGCCTCAGCGTGCCGCCTAAAATCCTAACTCGATCCCTGGTTGCTATGTACCAAAATCTAAATCGATTGCTGGGTCATCACCGTAATCCTCCACTATATAGTTCGAATCCTAAGGCCATGGGAGCCCCTAAAAACCCTGTTTGGAAGGAGCGTTCCTCCGCCGTCCACCGTCGATTTCGACGGTGACGCCGCATCGGGAAGGGACGAAGACACTCCAGAGAAGATCCTGCCATCCGTGGTCGCGAAGATCAGACGGCGCACAAAGGCGCCACGAGTGGACTTTGGCGTTTCAGCGCTAGCTACCCGTCGATAGATAATTAAAGTCAGTCCGGGACAAGAATGTTCCCGGGTCACGGTTTCTTTATTTGACACATTAACAGGTTAAGTACGGCTAGATGACCTAATTAATTGACTTGGCATTACAACATACTACAGACTCTATCAGAGTGAGATTTGAAAATCTTTTTCCGTCATTGGTGACTTACGCAGGACGCAGCAAGGTGTGCAAGGAGAGACACGGTAAATCCTCGCGGTCGAGGCACCGTACCAGATGGAACGCTAGCTTGACCAAAACGCAGCCATCCATTCAAGGTAGGTAGGTAGGTATTAGCTAGCAAACGTAATCAACTTGTGATGTAGGGAGGAAACAAAAAGAACTGCACTTGCATACGTAACATAAAGAGGCCACCGGGCGTCAGACACGTATACTTCTTCAGAGAATTCTTCTCTTCTCTGCAACGGCTGATTTTCGTCGGCTTTCGCGAGATCGAACACATTCCATCCTGCTGCAATTAAGTGGCAAGTGCATGTTTCTACACTAAACTGGTGCCACCAACCAACACGCAAGGGTTGTAATAAAGATCACATACGTACGAACCATCGATGAGGGAAAACTGACGGACAATACGTTGGGCATCTTTATGTACCACTGTTTGATGTTCGTATGACAACGGCTAGCTTCTGACCATATGGCCCACGCGTGCCGTGTTTCGCCGTTGCGGCGAATTAAGCGAAGTTTTTTTTGGCTTGTCCAAATAGCAATTCTAACCCTTTTAAAGATAAAATACAAAAAAAAAATACCACCACGAATATACCGTGTAAGTTGGACTTTTTTGCTGGCACAATTTTTGCCGCACGGACGAGCAATGCAACATGCCTTTTTTTTTTTTGCCGAGTTCATGCGGGGTGCACGTGGACGACAACGGTGATTCCGTGCGTGCGGCACGGGGCATGTGTCGCCTACTGACATATCTACAGTGTTATTTTTTTTTTGCTAATTCACTCGCGATAAAGCTAGTTTGGCTATTTCACCAACATAAACAGTGCCATGTTGACCATTGACCAAAACAAGTCACGTGCTGATGTGTGAAAGTGCAATACATGTGTCTCTTACATGATGGGTCCATGGCGTCATAGCCTGTTGGCACGGATGCATGATCTGTGATTTGTTATACGTTTTGCCCATCTTCATGTAGTTCCTTGAAATGTTCCCTTACAAGTGTAGTTCGTGATAGTTTTGTCAGAGTGTATACGTAATTTTGCAAAAAATTATTCTAAGTCATTTTTCTAAACAAATTTGTGAGATGGTCCTTTAGTTACACCCATTGAGCATTCATGTCGTTACCTAATGCTTCTTAAACTAGCTATCTTTTTTAGTCATTTGATGTAAACTATTTATTGAATTAAGCTAACAGTTTTTCAGAGACGATTAATATAGTTAGGAATGCAAAATGCCATAATTATATATTTTTTGTAATTAAATTGTAACTAGCTAGGTAAACAGAAGAAGTCAATAGTAAGTTAACAAATAAACACTAGCATTCTTGACAAAAGTTACTAGTATTTTCTCATCAACACGCAGACACATAACAGAACACAAACAAACAAAAAAATGAGCACGTCCATCTGACTCTTGCCCCGCCGCTGAAAGGCTTTATTCGACACCACACACCTTTCGGCGTATCAACAATTAATCAAGCACATATGTACTGCTCTACATGACCACTTCCTCGACGATCTCGGCGGTCGTCTTCTTGATGAGCTCCCACGCGCTTCGCACGTGCCTCTCCTCCTGCAGCGACGACCCAACCGCGAACCGCAGCACGAACCTGTCGCCGATCACCGTGTGCGCAAGGTACGCCTTACCGGTCTTGTTCAGGCGCTCCATGAGCTCGCGGTTCGCCTCCTCGGCGCCCTCCTCGGTCATGGCGCCGCGGGGCTTGATCCTGAAGCAGACGAGCGCGAAGTTCCTCGGCACGACCACCTGGAACCGGTCGTCGGCGCGGACAAAGTCCTCGAACATCTTGGCCATGGCGACGTCGCTGCGGATGTGCTCCTGGAGCTTGGCGACGCCGTAGGTGCGCATGACCATCCAAAGTTTGAGCCCGCGGAAGCGCGGCCGACGCCCACCTGCATGTCCTTGAGGTCGGTGACGGTGCCGGACTCGCTGGCGTCGTTCTTGAGGTACTCCGGGTTCGTTTCGAGAGTTGGTGAGGCGGTGCGTGTCACGAACATATAGGCAGGTGCAGTCGAGGCACGTCATGAGCCACTTGTGCGGGCTCATGCTGATGGAGTCAACACGCTCGACACCGTCGAGGTGGTGCCGGAACTCCGGGCAGATGCACGCGCTGCCGGCGTAGGCAGCGTCAACGTGGACCCATGCATTGAACATGGCAGCAACGTCGGCGACTGCGCCTACCGGGTCGACGGCGTTGGACGACGTGGTGCCGACAGTGGCGCAGATGTAGGTTGGCACGAGGCCGGCGTCGGCGTCAGCCTGCATGACCTCGAGCAGCTTCGCCGGGTCGAGACCGTAGTCGGTCTCTGCCTCGGTGGGGATGGACCGGATGTTGGCTGGGTCGAACCCGGCAAGGCGGCACGCCTTGAAGAACGTGGAGTGTGTCTGGTTGGCGGCGTACACCGTGAGCCGCGTGATCCCGGCCACGCCATTGGACCCGCTCCGACGGAGAGCAGCGTCACGTGCGGCGACGAGCGTGACCAGCATTGCCTCGCTGGTGGTCCCGAGGATTACGCCGCCGCCGGTGCCGCGGCCTTCGCTGGTGCGGTTCATGAAGCTCGTGGGTAGGCGTAGGGCTGCGCGAGCCAGTCGAGCGCGAGCACCTCCAGCTCCGTGGCAGCTGGAGCCGCCTGCCACGTGAAGCCCACGGTGTTCATCGCGGATGCGATAAGCTCGCCGGCGATCGCCGCGGCGCTGTTGGTGGACGGGAAGAAGGCGAAGAAGTTTGGGCTGGCCCAGTGGGTCATGCCGGGGACCACGGCCTCGCGGAGCTCCTTCATAGCAATGTCGAAGGGCGCGGCGGACGAGGGCGGCGCGGACTGGAGCAGGCGGAGCAGGTAGCCCGGCTCGACGCCAGGGAGGACCGGGAGCGACTCGACGGACTTGTAGTAGTCGGTGATGAAGTCGACGGCCTTGTGGAGGTAGGAGCGGACGTCGTCGGGGTTAAGCGGCTGGAAGCCCTCGACGTCGGCGAAGGCGGCGAAGGCGGCAGGGTTGGCGTCCAAGCTCCCCATGTCAGTGAATTAAGTTGTTAGTTAATGAGACTAGCTAGAGCCTAGAGATGGAGGTGTGATCGAGAGCTAGAGCAAGAAGAGATCGATGGTGCTTTGCTATGCTAGGGATGGGGACTAGCTCTAATGAGCAATGAGACTTGGAAGCTGGAAGTTGTGTGGTGTGATGCGAGGATGGGGTGCGCTTTATATTGGTAGCTGGCTAGCCAGTAAGCTGTGGATGGATCCGCGGAGCTAGCAGCAGCAGAGCGGAGCGGCGTGGCGAAATGGGCGTTTAATTGGTAAATGGGGTAGGTGATCGATCGATCAATCGCCGTCGCCGTCGCCGTCGCCTCACATAGCATCGCCTGCTATGTGGAAGAGTAGTGTTATGCGGCACGGCTAACTGCACGCGCGTACGTACGTGAACAAAGTCGATCCGTTACGCTATTTCGCTAGCTAGGCCTAGGTACGCGCGTTCGCGTGGGACCTGGCACAGGACAGAAGGATCCGGATCCGGATCCTCTGCGACGCAGAGATCACCGTGTGAATAGTTTTTGTGAGTGCAAGAGACAGTACTTGTCAGCTGTATTATAACAACAATTCGACAGCAACAACATAACATTTACTGTAGTGAATAAATACTGTAGTTAATTTAAACTTTCAGTTTTTGATCGCAAGATGGAGATATCTCTTTCTAATATCAACCCTCCGACGCCGCCGAGGATCGATCCATTTCCGAGAGATGGGATGGAGACTGCTACTGCATGCGCGGGGTCTCCCGACTCCGTGGTAGGTAGGGTGTTTCATGTTTGTTTAGTCAAGCAAGCTGAGCTTAATTACGTTGATCGCGTCTGCGAGAAAAGTACAGGCCAGAAAATTAAAGAGGCAGCGACCGCATGCGGGAGCTAGCTACGTACGTACTTACCGATTGTGCAGCAGTACATGTATGGACTTGTTGAATTTTTTGCCGATACGGCCGATTTTCACACTGTATTAGCAGTTTTAACCACCGCGCGTACGTATTAGCAAAAGTGGTCGGTGGCGCAGGTCGGGCGCGGCGCTCGTGCCGCGCTGGCGACACGTCGCCGCGCGGCGCGCGCGCGCGGCCGCGCCGCCACCCCACCCGCGCTCGCGCCGCGCGCCCGCCACGCCCGGCCACCACTCACGCTCCGCGCTGCGCCCGCCACGCCACGCTCCAGCAGCGCGCCGCCACGCCACGCCACGCTGGGCGCGGGTGGAGCATCTTCCACACTTGGCGCATGCCACACTGCCGCTGACCAATTAGGCCAGTTGTTAGTTTAGGTTAGGTTAGGATTAGTTTAGGTTAGGTTAGAATAGAGTATAAATTTGAAAAATTAAAATATATAGCATATTATATCAAAAATTACAAAATTTTTGTGGGGTTTCTCACATATTGTATTTGTTTGTGTAATTTTTTATTAATTTATTTGTTAAGAATTGTTTGATATAAATGCGTGTTTATACAAAGCAATAAATGTGTGTCGAATGTGCATTGTGTTATCCGTGACATGTGTTCATTTGCTAAACATTGTAATGTGGCCCTTTCTCTATTTGCGTCATATGTTGATTGTCCAACGATTTAAACCAAAGCTATCTGTCCATAATTGAGTCATTCCTCTATTTGCGCCATATGTAGATTGTCTAACGATTTAAACCAGCCCTCTCTCCATAATGGAGCCATGTGTTGATTGTAGAAAGAATTGAAGCAGGCCCTCCTGCATTTGTCAAAACTTTCCACCGAAAGAATAGAAGCGAGCCCTCTCTCACCCGCTACACCCGCCACGCATCCGAACTGTTGTACGGAGAATTAAAAAACGTCGGGGTGGCCATCTTTCCCACCGTCCATCCTCCCTCCTCCGCACATCTGTCGCCCCATCCAGGAATTCCGGCGCCAATGCTTACGGAATTCCGGCGCCAAGGCCGCGACTCTCCTCCACTCGGCTATAAATACGGACTCGCACTCGCTCTTGGATGGTACCGACGAGGACGCACACGGCCGGTGGTCCTTACGCGGCATCGAGACTTGATGATATCGCGGTGCGTTCGCTCAGATCCGCAGAAGAAGGCTCGATGGGGTTTGAAGCCGACACCCTCTTAGTTGGGGCGCTTCCGAACAAGGTGGCCGTGCAACAAGCTATAGCACGTGCGCTTTGTCCATCGGCCGTGTGTACCGAGTGCATCGACCATAGTAGAAGGCGCGCGGGCTCCCTATCAACTGCGGTTGTCCAGAGACATGGACTCGCACCGTTGGTTATTTCGTGAATAGAGCCACCGCGACCAAGCGACAGATGGGCGAAGGCAAGCGGTGGTCCGAGAACATGCGAGACACATGGATCGGAAGATGGAGAGGCCCAATGCACGACATCCGGGTGATCGGCGGCCTCGGCGAAAGTACGAGATCAAGCTTCGGCAAAATACGTCAATAGGAGGCCTCGGGAGGTCTAGGAGATCAAGGAAGGTCTCGGGACCTCCCTTGACCTCCCGTGGCCTCCCGAGACCTCCCGTGACCTCCCTAGACCTTTCGAGACCTTTCGAGACCACTCGAGACCTCTCGTGGCCTCCCGAGACCTCCTAGACCTCCAGTGACCTCCCTAGACCTCCAGAGACCTCCTGCGACCTCCGCGACCTCCCGAGGAGCGGAGGTCATGAGAGGTCTCGGGAGGTCTAGGAAGGTCTCGGAGATCTAAGGAGGTCTCGAGGAGGCCACGAGGTCTCAAGGTTTAATGGAGTGGAATCATTATACAAAAGTTTATGCGTTTATTGATTAATACGAACAAGACACTCATACGAAATAGCGATAACAAGCATGTAGTACAATGAAAATCGCATAACACGTGATACTATACGGCTCACTGCCCGAGCCACTACTCTCTCCTGCTGCGGTACGCGTCGCGTCTGCGGCCTTGTTTTGCGCCGAGCATGACCCGTGGAATCGTCCATCGCTTCTCGAGAAGCGTGTCGGTTCGGAGGGGGTACGAAGACCGTTGAGGCGGAGGTGGACCATGGATCGAGTCCGGAGCGAGTCGGTAGGCGTACATGTCGTCGTGATGAGGCGTCCGGGCA
Source organism: Hsuehochloa calcarea (assembly GCA_036346395.1). Classification (NCBI taxonomy): domain Eukaryota; kingdom Viridiplantae; phylum Streptophyta; class Magnoliopsida; order Poales; family Poaceae; genus Hsuehochloa; species Hsuehochloa calcarea. The sequence goes on from CM070609.1 coordinate 12,730,359, forward strand.
CAGGGGACACTTTTGAGGAATTCATCCACGACGGAGGCTAGAAAACCACTTTGGGGTACGATTCTGCAACTCGGTTGCGCGGACGAACTCGCTGGAGTATACCGTGGGGCACCGAACCCAGAGGACATCCGCTCTTGAGCGTGCGAGGCGGCGAACCGAGGAGCTCGCCTGCGTCGCTAAAAACCACAGCCGCCATTGTCCTTGCCACGGCGTCGTGTCTTTGCTCCTCGGTAGGAGCCGGAGGCCCGTATCGTCGTCATCGGTCGATGTGAATCGCCGTCACCCCACGGGTTTGAAGGTCGCAAGACGAAACGATGTTAGTACAAATGAACACTCGGATGTAAACTAAGAACCTCGTACCTCCGGATGTGCGGTCAGATAACAGAGGGGGCGGTAATGTCTGCGGTCCGGACGACGAGTGATTCATCCCGACGGACCTCGGCGAGAGAGCGGCATGATGTTAGCGGAGCGTAAGGCATAATTACAAAACTTAATGTAAATTTGTACATAGCGACTTACTTGTGCGGCGACCGCCCGCGGATGACCGACGGGAGCGCTACGGCGCTGCACGGACTCGGTAGGTCGTGGTGACCTAGCGGGTGAGCACGCCCCGCCCCAGCCGTGCCGTCGCAAGGCGTCGTCCCTCAAACGACCACGGCTCAAGTTCTTTATTATCTTCTTCATCTTCGCCGAGATGTGCTTCAAAACTTTTATATACGGCGGGGTTCTATCTGGCCGAAGTTGGGCCTCGTCCATTGCGCTCGACGCGCACCGCCCGCCGAATCAGAGTGACATATGTAACAGTTCATTAACAAAAATACGAATATCGTCAACAAAGCGCGAACGAGAGGTTGTAAGTGTCGCACGTGTCGTCATGTCTTGAAGCGTGTGGATTTGTACGTACGGCGACGGAGGCTCTCTTGGTGCGTCGAAATGTCACCTCCTCAGGCGCTCGGAGGAGAATGGTGAGTCTTCTGCGCGTTCGTTAGCATGTACCACTCCATGTACGCAGCTCGACTTCGACTCAGTCATATGGACGCCGCTCATGCCATACATCCACGTGCATCCCGTTAATCCATGTCGCAATCCACTGTGTCTTTGGTGCATTTGCGGTCAAATATGCCCACCCGACCTCGATTGCTGCATTTTGGAAAGATTAATGTTACAAAAGAAGACGTAAGGATCGCAAAAATTACTTGGATGAAATTTGACTCACGGTGTACTGGCTCGCTCCTGAGGGCTGCCGTTCGGGCACGGTAATATCGACAAATCGTCGCGACACGCTGCTGCGCGTAAAGCTCCACCATATGTGAGAACACCGGTGGCGGTCGTCGTCCACAATAATCGATCCACGACGCATTGCGCAGACGGCCGTCGGCGCGCAACCGCGAGAAAATCAGCATGCCATGGACACGGATGATGTCGCCTCGTGCAATGACTCGAACTCGTTGTGGTACAGCGAGTAGCACCTCGCCGGTCTTCTGTTGGCCCAGCGCAGACGACGGGCGGCAGTCCACCGTAAGCCCATGGTGGGCGCGTCTATGTGGTCATGTGGGAGAGGGTACGGGTGCGCCGCTGTCTCAATGGTCGGCCGCCCAACAGGGAAGTGCTCCCAACTCCACACCGCGGGAGCACGTAGCACACGACGAGTTGCTACCAATGCCAGCCGTGAAGCGTCACACAACCCTCGGTATGTAGCGCAAAGGGCGGTGATCCCGGTATCTTATCACGGCATCGGCTCGACCCGCGTCAACCAAAGACTCGGCGACGCGGATGAAGCTGGGGTTCAAAAAATCGCCCTTTGTGGTTGGAAACAGGACCCAACCAAAGAGCTGGAGAAGGTAAGCAACGAGATGCGTCCTAACGACGTCCTCAGGTGCACCCTGCGGGCATTGTTGAACTACCTCGGCCCGCAGGGGCGCCACGTGCACCCTCCGGCAGAGGTTGGCCAAACCGGCGCTCGGCTGACCTTCGATCCGCTCTCGGAGGGCGGAACAAGCGGCACACCGGATCGGAGACCACCAAAACGAGGCGTCCTCTAGGGTGATCGTCATCTCACCCCACCGAAAATGGAAGGTGTGCGTCTCGGGCCTCCACCGGTCCACAAGTCGCGGACAACGGTGCCGTCTAGGGTGAACCCACGTTGGAAGGACACCATCCTCGCAAAGGGCAACAAGCCCGTCTCCCGAGGATCGGGGCGTAACGATCGTCTCACGCCCACCGCCCCTCCTCGCTTGGGCGCCCGGCGAAGGGCCATCCACGCCACCGGTGAGCCACGGCTTGCACCGGTGGTCCTCATCGTAGAATTTTTCTAGTAGCTACATGACTAGCAAAACATACATAGCGAACATTCGACGACAATGTGGCTAATTAAACATAGAAGAATGTAGCTAAATTAAAATTACGATAAACCTACTGCGAACGACGGCGGCGGTTAATAACGTTGAAATATAATCGAGAGAAGCGCATGAAAAGAAAAGAATGGGCGAGGAGCGGCGAGTGATCGCGATATGAACTTAGCGGAAGAACGAAGCGCGGCGGCGTGCGAAAATGAAATCGCTGTCGCTCGCTCTCTCCAATATATATGCACCGCAATCATCAAAGGAATCATTTTATATACACCGCAATCATCAAAGAGAGTCACGAGATAACATTTCATCCAAACTTTGGTGCAAAGTTAAACCACATGCATGAACCAAAGAATTACAATCAACACTTGGCGACAAGTGCACGCAAGAGCCACATTACAATCTCCAACAAATGAGCACATGTCACGATATCATAATGACCATATGACCTAGCAAAATGAGCATATGAAGTACATTAATTGATCTCATCACGAAAGCAAAGTTATACCAAAAGATTCTTAACAAATAAAATAATACAAAATTACATAATCAAATACACTTTGTCGAATGCTACACAAAATTTTTCATTTTTTGACCTCATTTGCTATAATTTAAAATTCTGAAAAAATAAAAATCCTAACTAACCCTAAACTAATCCTAACCCTAAACTAAGAGCGCTAATTGGTCGTGCGCGGGTGGCATCTTGCATGGGTGTAAGATGCCACCTGCGCCAGCCGCGTGGGGTAAGGCGAGGCAGGCGCGTGGCGCGTGCGGCGCATAAGCGAAGCGGGCGGCCGGAGCGGCGCTGTCGGCGCGTGGTGCGGGGCGAGGCGGGCGTGGTGCGAGGCGTGAGGTGGCGGCCGGGCGGGCGTGGCGGGCGCGGGCGCGAGCCGAGGTGGCGGTAGCGCGCGCCGGCTGCGCCCGCGGTGGCGTGTGGCCAGCGCGCCGCGCCGCGCCCAAGGCATGTCGCCGTCGCCAGCGCGCGACGCCGCTTCATTTCGCCAAATGGCCACTTTTGCTATCGTCGCTGCGGTGGTTAAAAGCGCTATCTGATGTGAAAATCGGCCGTATCGGCAAAAATTCGACTTGTTGAAATATTGTCGCTAGCTAGCTAGCCGGTGGCTATGCATGCATGGACATTAGGCTATCGCCACGTTTATCCAGGCCTTTTCTTGGTTAAAAATCAATAAAACCAAAACATAAACTGTTATATTTTTTTACGACCTTTGGGAATTTTTCAATTAGAGAAGAGCATTTAAAGAAAAGGGAGAGGAAAAGGTTCTTTGGACCCACAGTGGGAGAGAGAGAGAGAGCAAATCAGTTGGAGCCTTATCTCAGAACGACGATGCGGTGCTTCAACATCTTTGCTCTTTGATGAACCAGAATTAGGTCCTACTCTAACTTGATCTTTCGATGAGAAGGTAAGTTCGATAGTAGTCGCTCAACTCTTACGATCCTGACTACGAACTCGCAAGGCTCGAAACCACACAATCGCTGAACTACTCGAAAAGTCGTTATCAACCGTGCACGAATACCCGATGACCTGATCACGAAGATCACTTCACGCATACACCGAATAAGCACGCAAGAACAAGATAAATAGGCAATGCGGAATTGCAAATAGGAATTAAAATTGTATTGATAAGTGGGGTTCCGAATAACAATATCACTGTTGATCTCGCTGAACAAGAGTACAAAGTATAAAGTAGCAAACCTAAACTTCAATCAACAAAACCCACCAAACCCTAAGGATGGCGGCCACTATGTAAAGGAGGAAGAGAGGGGCGGCGGCCGCGGGTACTGTTCATACGTGAACAGTACAATGTGAATAGTGCTAAACCCTAGGTGTCCAGCCCAAATTACAAGACCTATGACCCATTAGCATAGGTAGAGCAGCACCAAGTTCCTTTACTCAAATATAGCTAAGTGTTGGCCTAAACAACTTGATATATAGTCTTCATGCTAGATTCTGCTAAGCCTCAATATATAAATATTCATTCCTCGTATGATCATCTCCATGCTTGGTGCTGCCATCATCTCCATTTAGTTTGCCTCCCGATCCTTGATTCCCAAGTAAAATAACATCACGTGCTTTAGGTAGCATCATATAGTTCATAGAATATAGATGCACTCCGAGAAAAGAAGTCACTTGATAATTTAGTTGTCGAACACGTGCCTAGTAATTTGTCCTTGCACATCAGAAGTAGTAGAGATGGTTGTATCAGTGGAAGGGATGTCCTCATCACCTTTCCCCTCTTTTCGCTGGTTCTGGAGGCAGTTGCAGCGCGAGCAGGAGAATCAGGCAATGGTGGCGCGGGAGGTCACTGGCGGCCCGGCGCCTTGCGCGTTGGCCGTTTTGTCGCAGTCACGTGGCCCGAGCTCCTCCTCTAAATAGCAAGACATGGCTCCTTTCAAAGGGTAGGCTCTAAAAATCATGGATTTCTGGTGTCATCGATCTTTGTGGCGGAAACACTACTACAAAACAGCTATAGAAGATGCCTCATCACGAGCGGTTCTTGGAAACCGCGTGATAATAGTAATCACTGAGCGGTTCCAAGGCGAACCGTCGTGGTATGTCACTATCACGCACGGTTCTAGAAGCATGCGTGATATCTACATATCACGCAGGGCGGTTCGTGTTTAGAACCGTCGTGAAACCATCCTGACGGTTCTAACCATGAACCGTCTGCAGTGATATCGAAATATCACGAGCGGTTCTAACCACGAACCGCCCGTGATGAGGTCTCTCCGATTTTACCATGGTTTGGATTCTCTCGATTTTACCATGGCAACCAATACTCGCCGCGGTAGGGTTTGGCGTAGATACTCTGCCGTGGTAGGGTTTGGCACCAATCCTCTGCCGCGTAGGGTTTGGTAGCCGATTCTCTGCCAGCGGTAGGGTTTGGGTGGCGATTCTGCGCGGTAGGGTTTAGCGACCAATCCATCGCCGCGGTAGGGTTTGGCGACCAATACTCTGCAGTGGTAGGGTTTGGCGGCCAATCCAAACCCTACCGCGCGAGAATCGGCTACCCAAACCCTACCGCGGAGGGATTGGCTACCTAAACCCTACCGCGGCAGAGGATTATGTGTGGCGATGGATTGGCTGCCCAAACCCTACGCGCGAGAGGATTATGTGTCGCGATGGATTGGCTACCCAAACCCTACCGCGGCGGTGGATTGGCTACCCAAACCCTACGCGGCGGTGGATTGGTCGCCAAACCCTACCGCGGCGTAGTATCGGCCGCCAAACCCTACCGCGGCGTAGTATCATTGCCAAACCCTACCGCGCCAGAGTATTGGTTGCCATGGTAAAACCTCATCACAGACGGTTCGTGGTTAGAACCGTCTGTGATGAGACACTTATCACAGACGGTCCGTGATACTTTGGTTTCGTTAAGCGGAAAACGAAAATTTGCACATAATGGCGGGCTCGAAAATCTCTCTATATTAACGAGTCATTCATCTCCCCTTTGCCATCTCCATCTCTTCCTTTGCCATTTCTCCCCTCTGTCATTTCTCCTCTGGCCTCCCCTCCGCGGCCTCCTCCACCTCCTCTACCTCGCCCGACCTCGTCGCCGCCCGGCCTCAACGACCTCGTCGCCCCGGCCTCCCACGACCTCATCGCCCGGCCTCTCTGCTTGCCGCCCCGGCCTCCTCTGCTTCGTCGGCCCGTCCTCCCGAGTTCGTGCGCTGCGGCCTCCTCCACCTTGTCCCGGCCTCATCGTGCCGGCCTCCCATGACCTCGTCACCTGACCTCCCACGACCTCACTCTCTCTACTCCCCCTTTTGCTATGTGATGTAGATTACTACTTGTGATGTGTTAGTACTCGTGAATTGTTTGAGTTGATGCTCTTGTGATGTGGGTGATGTGGGTGATGCATGTCGTGTTGTTTTAGTGCTCTGTGAATGGATTGAGTTGATGCTATTGTGATGCTCGCTATTGTGGGAAAGCTAGCGAAATCAAAATCAATATCGATTCATTCGTGAGGCTCCATACGAAGTGAAAATCCGTTTCGTTTTTTTGCCCTAGAAAAACTATCACGAGCGGTTCTAAACAAGAACCGTATGTGAAAATAGAATATCACGATGGTTCTATTCACGAACCGTGCGTGAAAATAGACTATCGCAGACGGTTGAGAATAGAACCGTGCAGCGATATCTGTTTTCACAAGCGGTTCGTGAATAGAACCGCTCTGTGAAAATAGACTATCACGGATGGTTCTATTCACGAACCGTGCGTGATGTGTGCTATCACGCAGCGGTTCGTGAATAGAACCGTCAGGATATCATTTTCATGAGCGGTTAAAAACCGTGCATGATGACCTCGTCATCACACGGACACAAAAATTGAGACGGTTCAAAAAACCGTCTGTGATGATGGTTTAGAACCGCTCGTGATGAGCTTTTATGTAGTAGTGAAACTTCCTCCTCCTTGCGCATGTGGCAAGATCCCTTACGCCTTTGTTCATCAATTGGGGTTTTGTGAGGATTTGGTTTGTGCACCATTTGGAGTTGATTCTGGTGGGCTATCTGAACTGGCTTGGAGAAGAAGAAAGCTCTGATATGTCGGTTTGGCTCTGTTGGTGCTTCGGCCGAAGCACTTGTGGTGGTCTTGTGCGGTATTTTCCTTACACCTCAACTTTGTGCTTCTTGGTGATCCTGCTGAGGGAGAAGTTCAAAGGTTGGCATTGTATCTCCGATTACTTCGTCTTTTGCGCGGATTAGCGCGATCGCCTAATAAATTGCTTAGTGATGTCATGATAAAATGTGGAGGAAAGTAGGGAAATGGCGATACTCTGGAAGAATTCCTCTTTGGTGATAGGTATCAGAATCGTATTCCCATGATTGGTTTAATAGGTGTTTTCTTTTACGGTTCATATTCTGGATTGGGTTCATCTCTAGCATTTCAGATTGTTTCTGCAGTTATTAAACTGATCATTTTGATTAGAATTCTTGCAAATTCTTCTGGTGGTTGAAAGGTTGTTTAATTGATCCTTGTAGTTTATGTTATTGTGAGGTCATAAGTGGTATGTTGTCTTATAAAGTGAAGTAAAGGATTCTATATCTTTTGATGAATTGCTATTGTCGAGAGTATAAGAGTTGAATGTTGTGCATGAGTTTAATTTGTCGATTACAATATAGCATTGTTTTAGGGCTCAAAGTCTTATTTCTAGTTATCTTATCAGTTTTGTGAAGAGTTTAGATCGAGGTGCTAAGATGCAAAAGATTATATCTTGTGCATCTCACTTTGAGAGAAATAAACAATCTTTTTAAACTGAGCATAATGCTATTTTCATATGGTTGTTTATCTTATCCTTTTAGCATTTTATCTGGTTAATTGACTTCATGAAACCACATATTTATATGTTAGTTTGGTCAATTATTTGCATTTGGAATTATGCTTTATTTGTTTTTTTATTACTGTTGGATTTATCTTTAGTTGTTTGCTAAAATCGCTCCGTTTACAACAATCCAGAAAAACTATATTTCAAGTATGGCTTCATTGTTAGATGTTGTTAAGCCGGAAGTATTTGATGGTGCTAACTTTAAGCGTTGGCAAGCTAAAACCAAACTTTGGTTGACCGGCCTCAGACTTTTATGGGGCATTTCAAATCCTCCGATGTTCCCTTTGGAAATCGCCAAACTGACGCGGCGGGAGATTGCGAACAATTCAGCCCTAGCTAGGTTGCCAGCAGTCTTATCTAACCGATTGTTCGACGTGTGTCAATTTTACTAATGCCAAACAACTCTAGGACGAATTAGATGAGAAGTATTCCGAAGGGGATAATGGTAATGAGTACTTTATCATTGCTACTGAATTACCCATTAGCACTAGATACGTTCTCATATATATATATATATATATATATATATATATATATATATATATTGGCTTGCCTTCCATGCATGCCTCGTATTAAAGGGAATGCTAGTATTAATTGCTGGCACTAACATGAGCGGATGATCTTTAACTAGAAAACTCAATGCATCACTACGATGAGCAGCCGCAGCGAAGAAGATAAGCATCAGTCGTCAGGCTAGAGCCTAGGATACAAGGAGAGCTGAACCTATAATATACTGTGCTATTAGGTCTTAGTGGGCTGAGCAGCCTGGCCCAAAAACTCCCCCCGGCAAAGCTAGTTTTAATAGGAGTGACGGATATCGGCAGTATCACACGATACATCGTGGCTAAACACGATAAATCGGCAAAAGTCGCCAATTACGACATTTGCATGACATTTTAGCGTCGGATCTATTTTTGACGATATAACGCTATGTCGTCACCATAGCGCCGCTACTTGCAACTTTGGTGTCAACTCTCGTCGTATAAACGTGCACATTGTACATTTTTTCATCGATGCCGAAGCGAGGGTGCATGCGACGATGGATGTGCCAAACAAAATTTGCATATACGTACCTACGTGTGCATCGATCTGTCCTATATGCAATTGCCATTGGCCGTACCTACGTGTGCATCGATCTGTCCTATGTGTAATTGCCATCGGCCGATCTAGAATCCTGGACTATTTATGCCCGTTGCGTAACAAAATTCCAAAATACTCTTTATAATTTTGAAATTCTCAAAATAGCCCCTCTCTGTACTTCTTGCCGTTTGGAACAGCAGAAGACTAGTTGTTCTTGTCGGGGCGAGTTGTCCGGCGACACCAAGGTCTTTGCCCACGTGAAACAATTTTTTTATTAAAAAATAATTAATAATATTTGTTAGATGATTTTTTTAAATATACAAAATGAGCTCAAACAATTATGAAATTTTTCGTGGAGCCTCCTGGAATAGTGTGTCTACTTGTGTAATTTTTTTGAAATTTTATGCATTCTTATTTGTTCTCCAAATTTTTTTAAAGTGTAATGTATGTAGGAATTTTATAATATAGCAAATGAGGTCCAAAAATTATGAATTATTTTTTACAGACTCCCTACACAGTGGACTTGATTGTGCAAACTTTACATAATTTTATATACTCTGAAATTGTCTCAACAAATTCAGGGTTTAGGTCTCAAAAATTAGGACGAGACGTTTTGAAAATTAGGGTTTCATGATTTCATGTGACTTGAAATGTGCGAAGTTTGGTACGACATGACTACTCTGTACAAACATCCCATTCTTTGATGTAATTTTAATGGTATATCTGAATATGATTTTCTGACATCTCAATTCAATTGCAGACAAACGAGGAGAGGGCGGAGGAGCGACGACTAGAGGCAGACGTAGTAGCCGTGGACGGCACTGTGGACCGAGAGGGTTACGACGGACGTGGTGCAGGAGCTTCGTGGCTACGCCATCCAGACGTACACTACGTACTTGCGGTGGTACGTTTCGCGCACTAGGTGGAGGCTTACTTGGCTAGCGCAGCAGCGTCCAGTGGACGCCATGCACGACGACATCGTACTAGCTGGTCCAGACCGTCACCGGGCAGCCCGCCTCGACGAGACGGTAAAATATTCTTCGCATAATTTTCGTCTGGCAACACTTTTAGCACTTACTATCGGTTTTCTTGCAGTACTGCCGCTTGGAGCGTATCCAGCGTGAGAGTGCTGAAGCTCTACACCGTGGAAACAACATCACCTTTGATTGTCTCCTAGGCGCGATGCGCACCATAGGCGAGGACCCGAGGGCTGCGATTAGATCCATAACTTGTGGTCGCCATAGTGACGTTCACGCACAGCATCGTGTACACGGAGGGCACCCTCCACCACCTCCGCCCTCGGCACCTCCGTCGGCACCGCCCTCCACACACCGACCCTGACTAACCGCAGCGCGGGGACGAAGGGTTCGGCTCATTGACGCACGGCGTTCAATCACACCTGTGGAAGCGTGACCAGTGGTTCGACGACACGTACAGCTCAGACTGGTAAGGAGGATCCTCCTCCACACAACCGCCTACTCATGTACGCGTGAACGTAGTTACACCGATTTTCCTGTTGCACAAAACCAATGACTAACTCACCCCCTACCCTTCCCGCAGGAAGAGCACCAGTGGGTTGACGATATGCTCATGCCTCGGTAGGATCCCCACGATGAGATCACCCAGTTCGCCTCCCGTGCAGAGCCCTACTACGGCATTCGAGACGTCGCGCAAGTCTGAGGCAACTAGGGTGCCGCCGTTACGAGCGCATGCAAATACAGGAGGAGTTATTTTAGAAATTTCAAAATTATAGGGCTATTTTAAAATTTTATTACGCAACAGGCTAAATTCACTACTACACAAAACCTCATCACGCAGGCGGTTCTACACGTCATCACGATTTGTTTTGAACCGCTCGTATTTATGTGTCTGTGATAACAGGCGATCATCCTGAGCGGTTTTAAAACCGTGCAGTGATAGATTATATCACGAGCGGTTACGAACAAAACCGTGCAGCGAAAATGAACTATCACGAGCGGTTACGAACAAAAACCGCCTCGTGATAGTCTATTTTCACGAGCAGTTACGAACAAAAACCGTCAGTGATATTAACTATCACGAGCGGTTTTGTTGAGAACTGTCTGTGATAGTTTTTTCTATCGCAAAAAAAAATCAGATTTTGAATGTTACGCAATGGTGATAGTCTTGATATGCAACATTGCTCGCGATAAAAAAATGAAATGGCGGGGCGAGAGGAAGATACATACATACCTTCTTCCCGGCATGGCGTGGAGGGTGACGATGAGCTCCTCCTCTGCGTGAAGTTCACGTGCTTGAGGTTCAACCTCGGTGGTTGGTGTACCTCGACTGCGGCTCTTGCCGCACCTCTTCAACCACGCAAGCGGCGCATCCATGCACGCAAAAACACCATCGGTTCCTCCGATCTCATCGGCCAAAAGCCCATGCGAGATGATACAAAGATGTAATGTACATGAAAACGCATGACTCGCTCTTTGAGGAACGGAGGTCCAGCTTGCGGTGCCGTGGGTGGAGGTCGATTGAGGCATGTGGCGGTGAACTTGGACCAAGCACGCGGACGAAGACGAAGTCCAAGAACCTCGGTGTCCCACAGTTCGACACCCTCCCACAGATTCAAATTCGACTCGGCTATTATTTATAAGGACAGCGGTAACTTATTTTGCTTCCCGCGCACGCGTTCAAAATTTTCGAACTCCCGCGCTGCGAATCACAGACGGTTCTTAAGAAGAACCGTCTGTGATTTTAGGGTTTACCATGGCTTGAAATTTTCCTTACACCTCAACTTTGTGCTTCTTGGTGATCCTGCTGAGGGAGAAGTTCAAAGGTTGGCATTGTATCTCCGATTACTTCGTCTTTTGCGCGGATTAGCGCAGTCGCCCTAATAGAATTGTGTAACACCCCAGCCCAACACTGAGCCTGGAATGCCACTAAACTACCCTCAGCTACTAATAATTATCGACACACTATATAATTACAGCAAGAAAACAATGATAATCATATCCATGGACCACAAAAGAGCAATGCATAATTATGGATCAAGTGGTAATAGATAATCAATGGGAATTTTAACCAGGTAAATAATCCAAAGTAGCATCAACCAATGAATCCAAATTAATAAAACAAATAGTCTAGTCCAAATGATGTCCTAAACTTTATTCAACCTCTAACATGTCCAAGTGTAATCCAATTCTGAATGAAAAGATTATGAAGGTAAATGATCATGTGTTGCCCATGTGCCCTACTACGCTCGCCATTCTGGCGTCCTCGAAGATCACCTAAAGACAACAATAGAGCAAGGGTGAGTCCACGACTCAGCAAACACATCGATATACAACGAACAATAATAAATCAACAGCATTCAATAACTTCATTATCATCACAGGTACTTCTATTAATATTCTCATGCAGTTATCTTCTCTTTGATTCACATCCATTAAACTCATGTATCAATGCAAATCTAATCTACATGTCCACATGCACTTCTTTCAGATATCAGTATAGCATGAGTGAATGCTCGCGACAACATTCACTCTCAAGCCCGTTTCTCCATAAGGATCGGGGACCTCCTCCACTCCCGTGGAGTTGTGATCATTCATGATCACCTGCTCATATGCAAAGATGCTTATGTATGCAAGCATGCAAACTCCATCATAAACATCATATCCAACTTTTCATCATACTTGTCAACCAAGATATAAACATACCAATTATTTGTTTGCAATTAAACAAAATAAAAGCACAACAATAATGGTAATAGAAGATAAAGAAAACAGTGATCGATCATTGATCGCTGTCTACCATGCACTTGCCTTTACTAGTTGCGACGCACAATTTGGCTAGCAGATGGCAACAAGTACGACGCCTCTCCTACATTAAATACACAAATCTCAATACAAGCTACAGCATCATAAGAACAACAATCAATCGACATCGCTCCTACACGTCCCCAAATATACCACGTTACTCCGGTACCGAAAAGTTACCCATTGCGGTCTTAGTACTAAAACGAACGTAACTTTTGACTCGAAAGTCCGATCACCACAAACCACCCCATTCTGGATTCTTCATAAAATTATCCACATTTTCTTAGATTACGAAGACTTCTAATTAAATCATCTAACCCTCCGTTTTTAGCCCAGAAAGCCGATCTGTCCGCTTCGGAACAGCGGTCTTACTAAATTTATAACTTTTGTTTTACTTAACCAAAAAGCGCGTTCTCAGATTATACAGAACCATTGGACAATTATCTACATCTTTCATGTAGATCAAAAACTCTAATTAGGATATTTACTATTTTTAATCTACGGTCTACCAAAACAGCGCCGAAAGATGACAACCGTAAAAACAGCGGTCTTCCGAAAATCATAACTCGAATTATACTTGTCCGATTGACGTGATTAAATATGCTATAGAAAGATATCGAAATTATCTACAATTAACTAGTAGATGAGATTTCCAAAATTTGCCATTAAGGTACCCGAATAAATCGTACCCAGAACAGCAGGCTAAACGGATCTATTAATTGATATCTCCGACTACAAACATCATATTAATTTTCCTTAATGTTCCGACCAAACACTCTAGTCTGCGTGCATGCAGGAGTGTCATCTCCCATTGGTTAACTAGACTTAGCCGAACACAAAAAGTAAGCCGCGATACTAGATCATAGCAGTAAACGAAATTAACACATACCACTAATCTCACCTACCTAATCAACCGACTGCTTACTTGATTGAGGGCAGGAAGGTTGGTCGCTGGCTTGGCTCGGCGTGCACGCAGCAGAGAGAGACACGCAGCGAGCGACTCGGCCGTTGGCGGCTCCACCGCAAGCAGCCACAGCGATCGGCCAGAGCGCGCAGCAAGCAGCTTCCAACGCAGTCGGCGAATCGCTTCAGCGGCAAACAGCAGCGGGGCTCGGCTCGGGCGGCTGACGCAAAGCGGCCTTCGGCGCAGCGGCTTCCGGCTCGGCGGTGGCGGCGCAGAAAGAAGCGTAGCAATGCGAAGAACGCACCAACCTCCACGCGGCAGCGGCAACTTCAGCGCGTGAAAGCGAGCTTCCACGCAGCAAAAAAAACGCAATTTGGTTTGGCGGCATGCGCGCATGAAGACAATAAATTTGGTGGCGTGGAAAAAACCGAAAAAGAATAGGCTAGGGTTTCTAGAAAATCCACAATCCATTTATATAGCTCTAAAAAAAATTCTGAAATTCTATTTTTCCACGTATACTAAATTCTTTAATTACGCACAAGCCCTAAATTCTTTAACTAATTAATTTATTAATATTATTGCTATTATTATTATTTTCAGAATATTACAAATTGCTTAGTGATGTCATGATAAAATGTGGAGGAAAGTAGGGGAAATGGCCGATACTACTGGAAGAATTCCTCTTTGGCTGATAGGTACTGTAACTGGTATTCCCATGATTGGTTTAATAGGTGTTTTCTTTTACGGTTCATATTCTGGATTGGGTTCATCTCTAGCATTTGATTGTTTCGCAGCTTATTAAAGCGATCATTTTGATTAGAATTCTTGCAAATTCTTCTGGTGGTTGAAAGGTTGTTTAATTGATCCTTGTAGTTTATGTTATTGTGAGGTCATAAGTGGTATGTTGTCTTATAAACTGAAGTAAAGGATTCTATATCTTTTGATGAATTGCTATTGTCAGAGAGTATAAGAGTTGAATGTTGTGCATGAGTTTAATTTGTCAGCACAATATAGCATTGTTTTAGGGCTCAAAGTCTTATTTCTAGTTATCTTATCAGTTTTGTGAAGAGTTTAGAATGAGGTGCTAAGATGCAAAAGATTATATCTTGTGCATCTCACCTTCTGAGAGAAATAAACAATCTTTTTAAACTGAGCATAATGCTATTTTCATATGGTTGTTTATCTTATCCTTTTAGCATTTTATCCTGGTTAATTGAGTTCATGAAACCACATATTTATATGTTAGTTTGGTCAATTATTTGCAGCTGGAATTATGCTTTATTTGTTTTTTTATTACGCTGGATTTATCTTTAGTTGTTTGCTAAAATCGCTCTGTTTACAACAATCCAGAAAAACTATATTTCAAGTAATGGCTTCATTGTTAGATGTTGTTGTTTAAGTATTTGATGGTGCTAACTTTAAGTGTTGGCAAGCTAAAACCAAACTTTGGTTGACCGCCTCGAGACTTTTATGGGGCATTTCAAATCCTCCGATGTTCCTTTGAAATCGCCAAACCGACGCGGGAGATTGCGAACAATTCAGCCTAGCTAGGTTGCCGCATCTTATCTAACCGATTGTTCGACGTGTGTCAATTTTACTAATGCCAAACAACTCTAGGACGAATTAGATGAGAAGTATTCCGAAGGGGATAATGGTAATGAGTACTTTATCATTGCTACTGAATTACCCATTAGCACTAGATACGTTCTCATATATATATATATATATATATATATATATATATTGGCTTGCCTTCCATGCATGCCTCGTATTAAAGGGAATGCTAGTATTAATTGCTGGCACTAACATGAGCGGATGATCTTTAACTAGAAAACTCAATGCATCACTACGATGAGCGTACGCACAAGAAGATAAGCATCAGTCGTCAGGCTAGAGCCTAGGATACAAGGAGAGCTGAACCTATAATATACTGTGCTATTAGGTCTTAGTGGGCTGAGCAGCCTGGCCCAAAAACTCCCCCCGGCAAAGCTAGTTTTAATAGGAGTGACGGATATCGGCAGTATCACACGATACATCGTGGCTAAACACGATAAATCGGCAAAAGTCGCCAATTACGACATTTGCATGACATTTTAGCGTCGGATCTATTTTTGACGATATAACGCTATGTCGTCACCATAGCGCCGCTACTTGCAACTTTGGTGTCAACTCTCGTCGTATAAACGTGCACATGGTACATTTTTTTCACTGATGCCGAGCGAGGGGTGCATGCAGCATTGGATGTGCCAAACAAAATTTGCATATACGTACCTACGTGTGCATCGATCTGTCCTATATGCAATTGCCATTGGCCGTACCTACGTGTGCATCGATCTGTCCTATGTGTAATTGCCATCGGCCGATCTAGAATCCTGGACTATTTATGCCTGTTGCGTAACAAAAATTCCAAAAATACTCTTTATAATTTTGAAATTCTCAAAATAGCCCCCTCTCTGTACTTGCTGCCGTTTGGGCAGCGGCAAGACTTAGTTGTTGTCGGGGCATTGTTGTCCTCGGGCAAGCGACACCAAGGTGTTTGCCATGGCAATAATTTTTTTATTAAAAAACAATTAATAATATTTGTTAGATGATTTTTTTAAATATACAAAATGAGCTCAAACAATTATGAAATTTTTCGTGGAGCCTCCTGGAATAGTGTGTCTACTTGTGTAATTTTTTTGAAATTTTATGCATTCTTATTTGTTCTCCAAATTTTTTAAAGTCTAATGTATGTAGGAATTTTATAATATAGCAAATGAGGTCCGAAAATTATGAATTATTTTTTACAGACTCCCTACACAGTGGACTTGATTGTGCAAACTTTACATAATTTTATATACTCTGAAATTGTCTCAACAAATTCAGGGTTTAGGTCTCAAAAATTAGGACGAGACGTTTTGAAAATTAGGGTTTCATGATTTCATGTGACTTGAAATGTGCGAAGTTTGGTACGACATGACTACTCTGTACAAACATCCCATTCTTTGATGTCATTTTAATGGTATATCTGAATATGATTTTCTGACATCTCAATTCAATTGCAGACAAACGAGGAGAGGGCGGAGGAGCGACGACTAGAGGCAGACGTAGTAGCCGTGGGCGGACTTGTGGACCGAGAGGGTTACGACGGACGTGGTGCAGGAGCTTCGTGGCTACGCCATCCAGACGTACACTACGTACTTGCGGTGGTACGTTTCGCGCACTAGGTGGAGGCTTACTTGGCTAGCGCAGCAGCGTCCAGTGGACGCCATGCACGACGACATCGTACTAGCTGGTCCAGACCGTCACCGGGCAGCCCGCCTCGACGAGACGGTAAAATATTCTTCGCATAATTTTCGTCTGGCAACACTTTTAGCACTTACTATCGGTTTTCTTGCAGTACTGCCGCTTGGAGCGTATCCAGCGTGAGAGTGCTGAAGCTCTATACCGTGGAAACAACAGCACCTTTGATTGTCTCCTAAGCGCGATCGCACCATAGGCGAGGACCCGAGGGCTGCGATTAGATCCATAACTTGTGGTCGCCATAGTGACGTTCACGCACAGCATCGTGTACACGGAGGGCACCCTCCACCACCTCCGCCCTCGGCACCTCCGTCGGCACCGCCCTCCACACACCGACCCTGACTAACCGCAGCGCGGGGACGAAGGGTTCGGCTCATTGACGCACGGCGTTCAATCACACCTGTGGAAGCGTGACCAGTGGTTCGACGACACGTACGGCTCAGACTGGTAAGGAGGATCCTCCTCCACACAACCGCCTACTCAGGTACGCGTGAACGTAGTTACACCGATTTTCCTGTTGCACAAAACCAATGACTAACTCACCCCCTACCCTTCCCGCAGGAAGAGCACCAGTGGGTTGACGATATGCTCATGCCTCAGCCGGATCCCCACGATGAGATCACCCCAGATTCGCCTCCCAGGCAGAGCCCCTACTACGGCATTCGAGACGTACGCCGCAAGTACAGGGCAACTAGGGTGCTGCCGTCCGAACGACAGCAAGTACAGGGAGGGAGTTATTTTAGAAATTTCAAAATTATAGGGGCTATTTTTAAAATTTTATTACGCAACAGGGCTAAATTCACTACTACACAAAACCTCATCACAGACGGTTCTACACCGTCATCACAGACGGTTTTTGAACCGTCTGTATTTATGTGTCTGTGATAACAGACGATCATCACGAGCGGTTTTAAAACCGTGCAGTGATAGTTATTATCGCTGAGCGGTTACGAACAAAACCGTCAGCGAAAATAGATTATCACGAGACGGTTACGAACAAAACCGCTGCGTGATAGTCTATTTTCGCGACGGTTACGAACAAAAACCGTCAGTGATAATAACTATCACGAGCGGTTTTGTTCGTAACTGCTCGTGATAGTTTTTTCTATCGCAAAAAAAATCAGATTTTGAATGTTCGCAATGGTGATAGTCTTGATATGCAACATTGCTCGCAGTAAAAATGAAATGGCGGGGCGAGAGAGGAAGATACATACATACCTTCTTCCCAAAGATGGCGTGGAGGGTGACGATGAGCTCCTCCTCTGCGTGAAGTTCACGTGCTTGAGGTTCAACCTCGTAGTTGGTGTACCTCGGCCTGCAGCTCTTGCCGCACCTCTTCAACCCTGCAAGCAGCGCATCCATGCACGCAAAAACACCATCGGTTCCTCTGATCTCATCAGCCAAAAGCCCATGCAGATGATACAAAGATGTAATGTACATGAAAACGCATGACCTGCTCTTTGAGGAACGGAGGTCCAGTTGCCGGTGCCGTGGGTGGAGGTCCAGTTGAGGCATGTGGCGGTGAACTTGGACCGAAGCACGTCGACGAAGACGAAGTCCAAGAAGACACCTCGGTGTCCCACAGTTCGACACCCTCCCAGCAGATTCAGCCTCGACTCGGCTATTATTTATAAGGACAGCGGTAACTTATTTTGCTTCCCGCGCACGCGTTCAAAATTTTCGAACTCCCGCGCTGCGAATCACAGACGGTTCTTAAGAAGAACCGTCTGTGATTTTAGGGTTTACCATGGCTTGAAATTTTCCTTACACCTCAACTTTGTGCTTCTTGGTGATCCTGCTGAGGGAGAAGTTCAAAGGTTGGCATTGTATCTCCGATTACTTCGTCTTTTGCGCGGATTAGCGCAGTCGCCCTAATAGAATTGCTTAGTGATGTCATGATAAAATGTGGAGGAAAGTAGGGGAAATGGCCGATACTACTGGAAGAATTCCTCTTTGGCTGATAGGTACTGTAACTGGTATTCCCATGATTGGTTTAATAGGTGTTTTCTTTTACGGTTCATATTCTGGATTGGGTTCATCTCTAGCATTTCAGATTGTTTCTGCAGTTATTAAACTGATCATTTTGATTAGAATTCTTGCAAATTCTTCTGGTGGTTGAAAGGTTGTTTAATTGATCCTTGTAGTTTATGTTATTGTGAGGTCATAAGTGGTATGTTGTCTTATAAACTGAAGTAAAGGATTCTATATCTTTTGATGAATTGCTATTGTCAGAGAGTATAAGAGTTGAATGTTGTGCATGAGTTTAATTTGTCAGTACAATATAGCATTGTTTTAGGGCTCAAAGTCTTATTTCTAGTTATCTTATCAGTTTTGTGAAGAGTTTAGACTGAGGTGCTAAGATGCAAAAGATTATATCTTGTGCATCTCACCTTCTGAGAGAAATAAACAATCTTTTTAAACTGAGCATAATGCTATTTTCATATGGTTGTTTATCTTATCCTTTTAGCATTTTATCCTGGTTAATTGACTTCATGAAACCACATATTTATATGTTAGTTTGGTCAATTATTTGCAGCTGGAATTATGCTTTATTTGTTTTTTTATTACGCTGGATTTATCTTTAGTTGTTTGCTAAAATCGCTCTGTTTACAACAATCCAGAAAAACTATATTTCAAGTAATGGCTCCATTGTTAGATGTTGTTAAGCCGGAAGTATTTGATGGTGCTAACTTTAAGTGTTGGCAAGCTAAAACCAAACTTTGGTTGACCGGCCTCAGACTTTTATGGGGCATTTCAAATCCTCCGATGTTCCCTTTGGAAATCGCCAAACTGACGCGGCGGGAGATTGCGAACAATTCAGCCCTAGCTAGGTTGCCAGCAGTCTTATCTAACCGATTGTTCGACGTGTGTCAATTTTACTAATGCCAAACAACTCTAGGACGAATTAGATGAGAAGTATTCCGAAGGGGATAATGGTAATGAGTACTTTATCATTGCTACTGAATTACCCATTAGCACTAGATACGTTCTCATATATATATTACAGACGGTTCTAATTAAGAACCGTCTGTATACTATTACAGACGGTTCTTAATTAGAACCGTCTGTGAATGGATGACATATCATAGACGGTTTACTAATAGAACCGTCTGTGATAGATTCACAGACGATTCTATTAGTAAACCGTCTGTGATAGATTCATATCACAGACGGTTCTACAGACCCAACACAGACGGTTCCAAAAGAATCGTCTGTGATGGGCCGTCTGCTATAGCCTCTTTTGTAGTAGTGATTCGCCGATCTAAGCCGTCCCTGTAACCCACCCAACATGTTTAATGGCGGAAATTGCTTGTGGCCCATGATGGGGACTGTCAACCGCGGTACCCCCATATCGTCACCGTTCAAGTTGCTTTGAGATTCACGATTTCAGGCTGAGGTTTAGGAGATGTACTAACATAATCACTTGGGTACATATACAGGATTGGGAAGAGAATTGGAAGGCCCGGTACGTCAGATCATGTCGCATATGTTGATTCTCTCCCCAGCCATAAAGTCTCCCGGTACAGTAATTAACATCTCCTAATAACCACTGAGCTAAAATTCGTGCTACAGTGCATGGCCACAATATTATAGAGCAGGGCCGTGGCCCAGATGTGCTAAGTATAGATATTTTGTTATTCTATATGATAAAATTAAAACCTATATAGAGAATTTCATCGAGACTAAGGCTCCCACCAGACTTCGTCCCCGAGGGACACCATGTACATATTCGTTTAATAATCAAGTAGATGGCCTGCTTCGCTACATGTTCTTAAGGGTATATATGTGGTACCAAACGTTAACATATGCATGTAACACGTTACAACACTACACTTCTAAAAAAACACATTACACCACATGCATGGACGTTATGAGCTAGGTTCCGGCCGGATAAACTGCGTGAACAATGATCTATCAGTGAGTGAATAAGTAAGTGACAGTAATACTGTAGTAAAAACGGCAGGAACAACAAAATATTTACTGTAGCTACTGTAGCAAAACGCTATTATTTGAATTGTTGTTTTTCGATCGGAGATCGTGATGTGTGACAGGTAGATCCTCTGCGTTGGACCAACGTGTGCGCGTTCGTACTGGACAACAGGACTTGGAGATTAAAATTGTGTAATATATTGTACAAGGACGAATTAATGTATGGGATCGGACGTGTCCACGAAGCGCATTACTTATAGCCGTACGTAAGGACGAATTAATTGTGTAATATACTGTACAAGGACGAATTAATATAGTGCTGCGTGCTGTGTGTACAAGGACAGATTCTTGTATGCATATATGCATGGAAGATCAAGACCCACGATGCGAATCAGGCGAAGGTTTAATCAAGGGCAGTGGCTCAAGGGTGGCATGTGCTATATATCTAAGCGAACTGACACTTCGTCTTCTAGCTAATTATATACAACCGATCCCCTGCAGATTTTATAGCTTGGTTTAAGAGATCTGACTGGCTGTAGTTCGCTGTTAATTTAGCTCAAATTAATAATCGGGTACAAATTTTAAAGCACCATAGTTAATATTACGTGGAGGCAAATATGTACATAACCTAAAAAAATAAATTAAATCTAAGATTTGCCCCAGCCTAATATTCAAGTCCACATCTAATCTTCAATTTGATTTATTTTTTTATAGACTGGTGTAGATTTGCCCATCGCTAGCTGCTGAATATTAACTATTTTGCTTTAATATTCATAACTCTTTTAAAGGAGGTGTACAAAAGCAAACCCCAATAATAATACATACAGGAATCACAAGTGCATATTTTAGATGAACATGAATCCAAAATGACGCCCCAGTTTCGATTTTACTGAAACCGAGTAATAGTTTTTTTTTTGCATCGTCAGTGCATATAGCTAATTAAGTTACAGACCAGCAGCTCTTTAGGAGGAGATGTAGATGATCCATGTCCAGCGGCAACAAGCGCGATGGCTGGATGTCCAACAAGTTCTTCAGCAACGTCACCAAAAAGATAAATTCAATGATAGACGCATCGCTGTGGTTGCTTCAACCGCTAATTTATATCTAACAATCAAAACATTAAAGCTGATAGGGGGGTTTTTTTTTCTCCAAACAAGATGTTGTACATAGCATTAGGTCTTTAAAGGATGTTGAATACCTGGCTTCTGCAGTTTTGTTAGAACATTTGGTGCATCTATAGCTATAACCATGTGGTACCGCATTTTTCTTGCAAGTCATACAAGCTAAGTACTACCATTTGTCGTCTGGAGCTAAGCCGCCTTTGATTATTAATTGCCTGACATATATATCTTTGGTTCTGTGAGAATGAGAAAGCACCGAGCATTAGTCTATGGGCACCAAAAGATGCGATGTTAAACTTTAGGTGGGATAGAGTGAAAGTGTGAATACCATTATATCATGTGGATTTAGAAGCGATAATTCTGATATGGTTGTTTCAATTGCTTCATTTTGCTGTGCAACATGTGGGCCTATATGCCTATCCATTGTATTTCATATATGTGGTATTCCGGCTAAACTGTACAAAAATGCGATAACGCAGAATATGATAGTTTAGCCAGTGGTTTAATAGTGTATTTGGTGAAAGATGCAGAATGTTAACCTGTTTTGGAAAGCAACGATGTCTTGGTTTGGGATATTGATGTATTGTTTGCAGCCATAGCTTGCAGATATGCTCAATCTACCTGTAAGTAGACAGAAAGACAAGCTAACAAATCAGGAAGCTGCTGTAGTTTTTTTTCCTGTTTTTATAATATAATTTTTTGGAATGTAGACAGTATAGTAATATCCGTAGTATATACCTTCATGAAGCTTGAATGTGCAATCCGCAAAGATAGCTATGACAGGTTCTCTCTCGCTGGTCTGGTATATAGTCCTTCGGCATCGAAGTTTTGTGTGGCGGTTTCCCAAAGTGCTAATGTGGCATCGTATCTATATGGGTTGGTGAAAAAAAAAACTGTCAGCAAAACAGGTGCACACGTTTTTTTGCCTGTGTTAGGTAAATGAATCCATGAAAGCTAAAATGTGTATAAGTAAGTTTTCTGCGTATTTGATTTATATAATAGAAGAACATCTATTCAGCAAAACACTGTCATGTTTGGTGGTAAAATGTGTATAATAATGTTTTCTGCGTATTTGTTTTATATAATAGAAGAACATCTATTCAGCAAAACACTGTCATGTTTGGTGGTAAAATGTGTATAATAATGTTTTCTGCGTATTTGTTTTATATAATAGAAGAACATTTATTCAGCAAAATAATGTGCGTAGGAATTTTTGATCTAAACATTTGGGAAAACGAAAAGTAGTATGGTTGATGTGGCGCCTTGCTTTTAGCTGACCTAATTTTGAGTTAGCCATGTTAACCTCTCCTATGAAAGTAATAACTCCGATGATATATGTAGTCATGACATATAGTTGAGAAAGAGATATCAGATAGGCGTAGGATGATTTTAAATAATTGTAAGGTCTGCAAAATACCTTTTTTATTGTGTTTAGTGTAAAGTGACGATGAATGGAGTTTTTGTTTTGACCTGCAAGGCATGTGATCTTGTCGTCTATTCATGCCAGAATACACTGTAATGAACGTAGCTTGTACGGGAACTCGCAAAGCACGAAACACTCGGCAAAATCTTTGCCGAGTGCCACCACGCATAGCTCACACGGCATAGTTTCGACGGCAAAGCTCTTTGCCGAGTGCTTTTCATCGAGCACTCGGCAAAGGATTTGCCGAGCGCCGGCGACACTCGCAAAAAAAGGAGTGGACGGTGAGAACAAAGGACAATCTTTGCCGAGTGTCATCGGAATGACACTCTAAGAACTACATCGCTTGCCGAGTGTCATGGTAATGACACTCGGCAAGTGTAGTCCTTGCCGAGTGCCACCCCATGACACTCTAAGAAGATTGTCCTTTGCCGAGTGTCATGGTAAAACACTCGGCAAATAGAGTACTTTGCCGAGTGTTTTTACCATGACACTCGGCAAACCTATTTTCCCGTAATGCTCGGACCCATTATTTTGCGGGTCAATTACAATATATCACATATCACCACAAGTGACAATATATCACATATATCACCACACATCACAATATATCACATATCACATATCACAAGTCACAATATATGACATATAGTCCATCATTCACCAAGTTGGCCACCCCGACCGATGTGATGAGTCACGAGGCACCTCATTCAAGTCGCGATTGATTCTCAGCACAAAGGAGAAGACATTGCATGTGTGAGACAAGATTTAAGGTAAAGCAAAGCACAAGCGAAAGCAATAAACATGGTAAGTAAAGAGCTCAAGGTAGAGAAGGCAAACTCACGTGAGTAGTTGCAGGAGGAGGTGGAGGAGGGAATAGCTCGGTGGCGAGGTTGACCCATCCTCTCGCCAAGACTTTGCATCCATCAAACATCTCGCTCCATCCTCTGCGCCGGCATCATTCCTCCGCCGATCGGCCTCCATCCTCGCCGCCATCTCCTCCGTAGACTCTTCTCTTCTTCCACTGGGCCTACAATATTCCACCCCAATGTTACAATGCAAAGCAAAGGTATGTAAAAAATTAATGAACGACGAATAAAACAGAAGTGGACGTGTAGCCATATATGGGAGTGATTTACACCACTACATAAGTATAGTACAATGTCAAAGCAAGTACCAGCAGGATGAATTTGATGCCAAGGTCAGGAAAAGGAAACCATATATTTTGAGTACAAGTACTGCACATACAAACACATATTTTTAAAGGAATTGCTAGAAATCTAGTGC
The DNA here is from genome assembly GCA_036346395.1 of Hsuehochloa calcarea. NCBI lineage: Eukaryota > Viridiplantae > Streptophyta > Magnoliopsida > Poales > Poaceae > Hsuehochloa > Hsuehochloa calcarea. Next base: position 12,754,858 of record CM070609.1, read on the forward strand.
CTGAATTTTAACGAAGTATCATATACCACTTATATCGCTTGTATTTGTTTGAACATAAGGGAGGTGTGGTAAGAAGAAGCTGGTAATGGGGTTTAAAAAGGTGGGAGACATTTAGTTATATGGAAAACACAACAGCCAAAGAATAACTAGACACACTTTAAATTTCGTCTCAGATTGAACACTTCCATCGATGTATTTGTGTCCAACTACGTATGATAATTTGGGCAAGAAAAGAAAGTTTTCTAGCTTTACTGCAGATCCGTGGTACGATATCGAACATTTATGAGGCCAATAATGAATAATCATAAAATCCTACTTGATCAATAGATCCGCATAACTTCATGCCAACAAAAGCATCGCTTAAGTCTTTAGGAACTATCTCGAAAAGACCGATCGACTTAATTTTGCTATTTCCCTTTGTAGTTATCAATTATTTGCTCAACATAATCGATCTTCTTTTGATTTTTTCCCTTTTCCTGATCTCATCAAGAACAAATCTAGTTTTTCCATAGCCGGTGTCGTGCCACAAAATTAGGATTTTCCCAACCTAAAAGGAGGTGCCATGTATATTTGTTAAATCGTAAAACTCAAATGTTTTAATCCAAAGAAATGATTTTCGCTATGATAGAATGTGATAGGGTTGCGATTTGCACCTATCCATCCTCAGAAATAATTCCTCCTAGGAGACTAGATGGCATGTACCTAACCTCCTCGCCTCCGCCGCTTTGCTTCCCCAGTGTCAGCGCTGCTGCGCCTCCCCTCTTCCTCCTTCCCGGCGGCGAGCACTCGCGGGCGCGCGGGGCGCGTGGGGCGGGCGGCGGGCTGGGCGCGCAAGCAAGGCGGCCACGGGCGCATGGGCGCCGGGTCGGGCGGCGCGGCCGCGTGTGTGAGTGTGTTGCGTGGTGTGAGCGCGCCCGCGCGATCGCGCTCGATATATGGCTTGTTTGCCGAGTGCCCCGATCCGCACTCGGCAAAGCCCTCCTTGCCGAGTGTCTCCCACAAAGCACTCTAAGAACACCTAATTTGCCGAGTGCCCCGATCCGCACTCTGCAAAGCCCTCCTTTGCCGAGTGTCTCCCACAAAGCACTCGGCAAACACTTATTTGCCGAGTGTCGCCTGCGACACTCGGCAAACTATTTTTTTAATAAAAATTCATTTCCTCTCTTTCTTTTCCATAACGTGTTTTACAAATTTGTTCGAATGTACTTGAAAATACCTTGTCAAATTCACTCAACAATGCATATTCGATGCTTCTACTAACATTAGACCATTATTTCATGCGATTATAGCCTTGTGGGACAGAAAGAATTTCTCTCACCTTGGTTCTCTCACCTTGGTTCATCTTGTGAAACCTTGTGGAGCAGGAAAAATCTCTCTCACCTTGGTCTATCTTGTGAAACGCACTTCAACTGTATGGTACTGTAACCAAAGTATGATAGTCACTAAAAGCGAAAGGCAGAGTAAATACAAAAAAAAAAACAATCCTTATATATATATATATATATATATATATATATATATATATATATATATGGGGTATGAGTTACTCATAGTATGACTAAGCGGTTACACCAGGCTGTTTCTGACTTGTGCAATTGTTGTTAGGAAAGTGGAAGGGATAGTATTAGCTATTCTAAAGATCACATGTGGTGTGAAGGACCAATTCTATATGTTTTGAAAAGAATGAAGAGTTGTTGAGCAGCATGCATATAACCGGGAATAGTAAAGGTAATCACAAAAGTAAATAATGTCGGACCCCCGTTTTTGAATACCCGAAGCCCTCATATATATACCGTACTAATTCTATGATCAGTGGCTAGTACACACAATCACAATATTGATATTCATATACATACATTCATGCATACAAAATAAAACAAATGGTAGTACATTAAGCGGTTAAAAGTAACGTCTGGCATAGGCTCATCCTCATACTCTGAACAATAATTTAAGCAAAATTGAGTACAATGCGTACTCAGCAAGACTTGTAGTGTATCGCAAAAATTTTATAAATACAAGGCTAACAAGAGATAAGGCTCTATGCTACAAGTTGTTTTCAACATTAAGCAAATTTAATTTGCAATAACAATGCATAGTATTTTTCAATACGAGTTTAAATAACAGTTAAATAGATAAAGGCTAGTAAGTAACGACTAATTTACTAACCACAAAATTAAGAAATAAATAACGTACAAGGAGAAACTTACATGTTGATATGACTGCTAATAACACCTACAAATAATACTTAATCGTCCGCAAAACCGAAACTGAAAGAACGAAAGCAGCGAGAGCGCGAACTGAAATTGCACTCTTCTGTGATTAAATAGCCGACGTGAGAGGGTGCTGCGGAGGGAATCGGATTCCCTCCTACGCTAAACTCTTGCATGCATATATCCATGCATATGGACAAAGATGTGATGGAGGTGACGGATTAGAGGGGGTGAGGGGAGAGGCACGCGTGGGGAGGTTGGTCTGGCCAGCCACGGGCCGGACGAGGTGATGTGGACGGAAATCCGGCCGCCCACGGGCCGGACGATCTAGTGTGGCGCGCATCCGACCGCCTACGGGTCAGACAAGCTAGCGTGGTATGCATCCAGCCGCCCATGGGCGGACAAGTCCATGTGTCGCATAGATAGCGCGTTTGGCCAGCCACCGTGCGGACGAAGCACCACATCTGCAAATTCAGCGCGACAAGCGCTAGTTCAGCAAAAAGAGAACGCAACAGTGCTATTTTAGCCAAGTAGTACAAACAAGTAGACAACTAACTAGCAAACAATCAATACCTTATTTTGCACATAAATATTTCTTTTTTTTTATTTTCGCGATAACTTGTTTTGTACGTACTAAAATACATTGCACCCTATGCTAGCAGCTAGCTTGTACCCTGAAGGGACAAATAATTGGATGTACGTGGCCTACTAGAGGCCAGAAAACTATATAACTCTAAGGACGGTAATTAGGCGAAGCGGGTGTGGACAGTACTTGTTTCTGTAATATTACCGATGAATGAATGCACGTTATACAGTAATATCACTTCCACTTCGATGAATGCACGTTATATACACTCAAATTGTGCACGTTACACAATAAAATTGTGTGTGTGTATACATATATAGACACACACACACGCGTATCCGTGTAGTATTACCCTTTCACTTCGATGAATACACGTTACATATATACTCAAATAGTACGTACTAAAAACATTGCACGTTTCACACCTACGCTAGCAGCTAGCTCGTACCCTGTAAGCGACAAAAAAAATTGTATATAATAGGCACGTGCCTTTTCTTGATAGGCACTTGCCTTTTCTTGATAGGCAAATGATCGATCTGAATCACGCTAGCTCCAAGACACATGGTTAATGTACGAATAGTCTGAAGCTAGGGAAATGAATCTTTATATGAACTATGAACTGCGTGCTACGTACGTACATATTACTAGCAGAAATCGTTAATTCCCCGAGTGTCCGAATCACCCGAGATACTAATTCCCAATTGTCGGCCATCGAAAAAAATCACTCCAGATAGTTTAGTCGGGTAAAAACTGGTTTTCTGATAGTTACACTTGTGTTTAGATTTATACTCGGGAAACATCCAACACTCAGGAGAATTGCTGGCACAACGGTTTCAACCAACATAACGGGATACTTTCCCTAGTGTTTGTCAACTAAGGAAACTTATGAATAGTTAATTTTTTTTCCCGAGTATATGTTAGACAAAGACACTCGGGCAATTAATATAATACATTCCCGAGTGTATGTCAACCAAGAACACTCATGGATAGTTAGTTTTTCCGAGTGTATGTCAGCCAATGACACTCAGAAATTAACATAATATTTTCCCGATTGTATGGAAACCATAAGCACTCGGGAATTGTTGGTTAGTCCTGAGTGTATGTCAACCAAGGACACTCAGGAAATATACTCACGTTGTGTTACTTTATCTACATTCAATTTATGTGTAATTGAAGTGGTTATCATTAATTACCAATAAGGGAAAGATTGAAGTATCTTGTCCCGCCATTATGTGATAATGGTTTGTTGTGGTAACTAGTGGTAATCACATTGTGGAACTAACATTTTCCATGAGTTGGATGAATAGGTTATATTCTAGGATGATGAAGACTTGGGATGATCATGAGTTGATCATCAAGTCAAGAGCTTGGTGTAAAGGATGCGTCATGAGTTGATACTTATCAAGAAAATATGATCATGAGTTGATCGTCAAGACAAGATAAGACCCATCATGTGTTGATGGAGGTCAAGCAAAGGATCATCATATGTTGATGATTATCAAGTTAATGACCCGGACTTGAAGTGATGATATGCGTCATCAAGCTTCAAGAAGATGCAAGGCAAATGTATGACTAGCTAGGGCTAAGGATGTGTTTCTAGTCTTTTGCTGGTCTTGGTGTTTGGTTGGAAGATCGGATTGCTAGTATAGGTTGCCGTACTATTAAGAGGGGTCTTAACTTGTAGTTTGAGTTAGTCATGTGTTGATAGCTCATTGTGGTTGCTCTAACTCATCTAGGCATGATGCTATTTATTTGTGAATGTGTTTTGCAAATAGTCGAGGCTCATGCATAACCCTTGTAGCATGTGACTTAAGTTTGCAAATGTGATTTGCAAATAGTGTAAGTCCATGTACCTTATCCCTTGTGATGAGTATTCTAAAATATTGGCAAATGTGTTTTGCAACTAGTTGAGAATATCATCTTGAAACCTTGTTGAAGTTGCACTCAAATGAGCGAATGTGTTTTGCCATTTGAGCAAGAGCAAATATGTTTTGCTTCTGTTGTCAGGTGGTCAGACCGCCTGTGTGGACTAGTATGACTGGTGGAAAAATGGTCGAACCGCCATGTGTTGGGCGGTCGGACCGGTGGCCATGTGAGTTGATTCTCTGTCCGGAAGTTCCGCAGTTGTGAAAACGGAACTTCCAATGTGAGGAAGTTCCGGGGTTCGTGCGAAACGTTTATTCCAGAGAGCTCTCTTTGTGGGACTTAGCCGAATTTCCATCGGGCGGTCGGACTGGCCAGCATTGACGGTCTGATCGATTTGGCGGCAGTCAGACTGGCCATTAGTTGGTGGTCCGACCGGCCGAAGTCCCAACGGCTAGTTTTATAGCCGTTGGGGGCGCGCGGTCCGACCGGCCATTAGTTGGCCGTCAGACCGGCTCTATGTTGATTTTAGGTAATCTAGCTTCTCCCAACGGCTAGTTTTTGTGTGTGGGCTATATATAGCCACCTTGGCTGGTTGGGAAAGGTTGCTTGTGCTATTGTTGAGTGCTATACTCATTCTTTGAGCTAAGAGCAAGGCTTTCTTTTCTTTTGTGCATGTGTTGCACTTGGTGAGATTAGAGAGCAAACTCTAAGTGCATGTGTTGCCTTAGGTAGTGGATTGTGTATCCACTTGAGCGTTGACACTTGATTAGTTCAAGTGAGAGTTGAGATTTGTTTCTCTTGGTGTTTGCCGACACCTAGACGGCGTGGAGGCGTCGTGCTCGGTGATCTTCTCAAGAAGCTTGTGAGAAGGCCTGGGTGTTGTGAGTGATTTGGTGCTCGCCATCTCCGGAGTGGAGGAAGAGAAATCTTAGTGGAGCGAGGTGTTGGTTCGTGTTGGAACCGGTCCAAGTGGTTGGACTTACCTCGGAGGTGTTGGCTTAATTAGTGGAGCCGGTCCAACGTGGTTGGGCTTACCTCAACGTGGATTAGGGGAGACCGGCAAGTCTCTGAACACCACGGTAAAACATAATTGTGTTCATCTTGTTTTTACGTGTGCTTTACTTTGAGCAATTTACATGCTTGCTTTAATTGCTTATATATCATTGTATGATTGCTCATATTATTTTGTAGTCATATTGTTGGTGCACTTAGTTGAGCCTAGTTGATTTAGGTTTTAATTGTGCAAAACCAATTTGTTATTAGCTTCCGCATTATATATTGGTTTTAGTATGAAAGAATTTTTACAACCGCCTATTCACCCCCTCTAGTCGGCCACCTTGATCTTACATGGAGGTTCGTGGGTTACTAAGGCTAAAATGGTTTACTCGGCTCTCCGTAAAAACGGCTTGATCGACGCGCGGTGATTGCCTTAGCGTAGAATAACTATAACTATAACTATAACTATAACTCTCTCTCTCTCTCTCTTATATATATATATATATATATATATATATATATACGCTTTCATTAATAGCGTCGCCATTTAATCGCCTTACTCTCATACGCCTTCATTAATGCGTCCATCAATGCTCTGCATGAAATACACTGCATAATTCAACGGTTAAGATTGATATTAACTCGTTAGCACTCAATTATCTATTAATACTAAATATATTCCATATATATACACACACACGTGCGCATGCGTGTGCGCACGTGTGTGCGCACGTGTGTTAGTTATATATATAATTACTCCTTTTTGGGTAATACCACTTTGAACGCACGTTACGTACTAAAAACATTGCACGTTTCACACCTACGCTAGCAGCTAGCTTGTACCCTGGAAGCGACAAAAATTGGATTGGCCTACTATGCACGTGGCCTACTAGAGGCCAGAAAACCATATAACTAATCTAAGGATGGAAACGGGACGCAAGGGTATGAATAATGCTCGTTCATACCTAATTCTATCAGCCCAAAAATCCGTACCCTCTATCCTCAATATAAGTTCAAGTTGACCATATATACAAACCAAAAAAATACTAAATGTAAGAAAAATTAATGTTGTTAGGCTATACATATCTATATTAAAAGATGTACTACAACTATATATCTATGTTTTTAGCATTAAACTAAGGGTATGAAGTAGAAATATTGTAATAACTATACTAGTAATTCGCTCAATGTAACTATATTGTGACAACGCTTTGGGAAAATGGAAGGGAGGGAGAACTCGATCAATCAGGGTGCGTACGTCCACTGTTGAGCACCCTTGTTCTAAAGCTAGCTAGCTATAGGGCTCAGACATGCCACAATATATCAAGACGTACGTATAAAGGTATTTCTCAGATATATTCTTATTGGTATTGGAACTAAATTGTTTTTTTTTTTGGAAATTTTTGCAGTCCAAACAAGCTATAATTAATCATGCCATTTTTCTTAGCTAGAGCTGTTCTTCTGAAGATTAACTGCTTAAATGAAAGCCTATGAGACACGCTGAATTAATTTTCATGAGATGCTTTTTTAGCGGCATTTTCATGTACGGGATATGCTTAATACATCGCTCTCTCTCATCCCCCGCTCGAGCTAGCTGGCCCTTGAAATGTATATAATAGGCAAATGATCGATCTGAATCACGCTAGCTCCAAGACACATGGTTAACGTACAAATCGTCTAGAGCTAGGGAAAGCAATCTTTCTATGAAATATGAACTGCGTGCTACGTACGTACATATCACTATTAGAAATCGTTAATTTCCGAGTGCCCAAACACTCGGGATACTAATTCCCGATGGTCGGCAATGAAAAAATACACTCGGGATAGTTTAGTTGAGTAAAAATTGGTTTTCCGAGAGTTACCCTTGTGTTCAGATTTATACTCGAAAAACATCGAACACTCAGGAGAATTGCCGGGACAACGGTTTCAACCAACGTAACGGGATACTTTCCCTAGTGTATGTCAACTAAGGACACTTATGAATAGTTGATTTTTTCTAAGGGTATGTTAGCTAAGGACACTCGGGCAATTAACATAATACATTCCCGAGTGTATGTCAACCAAGGACACTCGGGAATAGTTAGTTTTTTCCGAGTGTATGTCAGCCAAGGACACTCAGAAATTAACATAATATTTTCCTGAGTGTATGGAAACCATAAACACTCGGGAATTATTGGTTAGTCCTGAGTGTATGTCAACCAAGGACACTCAGGAAATACCCGAACAACATATGCATTGATTTTGTACATACAATGCGTTTCATTTTGAACCACGCTGACAAAATAAACTCAGCAATCAAACAGACCATACATTCCACAACAGGAAAAATACTACCAATTATCCACAAATCATTACATATATAGATTCGACAAGATTGACATAATGTTCGAGTTCACAATACAACATTCACATATATACACCCAAAATATATTCTATTTCAATCTTTGAAGCCAACAACTCAATGGCCATCACAATACAACATTCGCATATATAAACCCAAAAGACATTTTATTTCACACATATACAATTGTCCGTGGAGGAGCAAAAGGAAGCAATGTCCAGTAAGTTGTCAGTCTCGATGACCTACAAAATTCAAGCTTCATCTGTATCCTGGTATAATATGGAGGCACTTACAAGAAGGGGAGTGAAGGAGATCCAAAAGTATGTGTGCGAACCTGAAGATTAGCAAGAGATATATGATTTATATGCCGAAAATACTTGTAAACAGTGAAGCTGATAATATTACAAGCCTAGAGTGAACAACTAAAGCAGTAGCAAAGCGGCTACATAAAGAAGTGAAGACTCTTTGAGTCTTGAGGAAAATAGAAACCACAGAACTGTTCTTTCAGAAAGGGTTTGATTGAAACTTACCATTAACATTCAGCAACATGAATATCACGACGAATATCGACAAGTACCATCTAAATGAGAAAAGACAAAACAAGGATAATGATAATTAGGCTCATTGATTGTGCTCAACGACTGCTAGTAAATGAACCAGAGATAAGAACTTCTACCTAACAATACTATTACAAAACAAGCTATACTAGACACCTCATTACAGACGGTTCCTGAACCGTCTGTGTTGTAGTTATTACAGACGGTTCCGTAAGAACCATCTATGATACAGAATTATCACGGCCGGTTTATAAATAGAACCGTCTGTGAAGTATCACAGCCGGTTCTTGTTAAGAACCGTTTGTGAAGTTCTTAAGAAGAACCGTTTGTGATAATCTAAGTCATCACGGATGGTTCTTAGTACAAACCGTCTGCGATGAGATATTTATCACAGACGGTTTTTATAAGAATCGTCTGTGATAAGTGTCTCATTACAGACGGTTTGTATTAAGAACCGGTACAAACCGTCTGTGATTTTAATTTTTCTTGGTGCTCACAAGACGATGCACAACTTCCGTAACTGAGCGAACTTCAACTTCTCTGGTTGGTTTCTCACTTCTCTTCCTCCTTTTATTTCTACGAGAAATGAAAGTTTTTTTTTAATGCACATGTATAATATCTTGGAAACAAGGCGAGCAACTATATCAACATGTACCAGGGTGTATCTGGACGTTTTGTTGCGCGCAGTCATACAGGTGCAGGCAACCGGTCAATTCAGCAAGCATAAATACATTCACGTGAAGGATTGAAACTGTCTCGACTCGAAATTGTGGTGATATTTGATGCATATGGATGCATGGATGTCTTTGTCGCTTGTGACGCGGCAAATTGACCGGCCGGACGGCACACACTTAATTTGGCTAAGATTTGCTTTCGTACTTGTTTTTTTTGCTTTTTGAAAGGTTCTTTTACCTTAGTCTTGGTCATCATACGCACAATAGCTTTATCAAGCATAACAAACGAATGTTCACATGTACAGGCAGTCTTAGTCTTGGTTCTTTTGACCGAGTTGCTAGGAAACGAACGGGCTTGGAGATCAAGCCGTCGATCGACCAGTCAATTTTGTGTGCTAGGTTACGCCTCCATGATGCAATTAATTGGTAAGTGATGAATAAAATGCATATCTTTTGGTAAGAGAAAGAACTAAAAATATGTTTTGAAAATTAATTATTCAACGGAAGCTCCATGGGAAAACTGTATTTGCTAGTAATTAATGACACACGTTTTGCATGCTGCAAGCCTGCAACTTGATGGCAGCTGCAGATGAATGCACAGTGGCCGTGCACTAATTATACAAGCAGACAGTGAAGCACTTACGTATTCACTCACCACAGAAAAAATTAGAACAAACGAAGATGAAATTAATTACGCCATGAAAAATGTCTAGGTCTGCGTCAAACAAGATGTACAGTACTAGTTCGGAATAATTGTGTCAAGCAGGATATAATGTTGAATATATTGAGCATGCATATATGCCTATCTGTGGATTAAAGATTTTTTTGTATCAACCTTTGAAAAGTTGCACCAGTATTTTTTAGTCCAAAATGCATCTTAACATAGCAGTAAGTGTCATATGGAGTGATGAAGGAAGTTTTCTCCTCATCTTTTTTACTCATATTGATCTGGTGGTACCCTGAATACGCATCTAAAAAACTTAATAACTCACACCCGGTAGTAGAGTCTACAAGTTGATCAATGCGAGGAAGGGGAAAACTATCCTTTGGACAAGCTTTATTAAGATCTGTGAAATCAATACATATTCGCCACTTCACATTACTCTTTCTAACTATTACAGGGTTAGCGAGCCATTGAGGGTGATTAACTTCATGAATAAACCCAGTCTTGAGAAGCTTATCAATCTCCGACTGGATTGCTTCCTTTCGATCGGGTGCAAGAAGCCTTAGCTTACGCTTGACCGGTTTTTTTTCAGGCTGGAGAGCTAGCCTGTGCTCGATCACCTCCCTCGGGACTCGCGCTCCCTCTCGCGTGCCTCGCGCTCCCTGCGCATGCACGCCTCGAGATGGGCATGTGTCTCCCACCGGATACGCTCGTTGTGCTCTTCAGTCCGACGCTCCTCCTCCTGGATCTCGCGTCCCCTTTGGGCATTCCACTCCTCGAAGTCGAGCTACCACTGGTCGTGTGGGTGGATCTCTAGGTCGATCCACTTGCGGAAGCCACTTAGCGGCTCCGAGGACTACGGGTATACGAGAGAGATTGTTAGTGCGTACTCTGAAAGAGAATTGGTACGGGAACTTACTGTAAATACTCCGTACCGGCTGCCGATAGCTGCTCGTATCCCAACGGCGGTTGGGATAGTCAGAGGATTAGTTCGGACAACCCCAGTAATGCATGCCGAGGCTGATCCGGTGCTTGGATTTGAAGAACTTGCATGTGTCCCTACACCAACAGAGGGGCGGCGTCTCCCCCTCTGACGGGTGTTGCGGCGAGCGCTCGGTTGGGACGGTTCTGGCAGGGGTTGCTACTACGGGGGGCTTCATTGCGGAGAACTGCCAGCCAGGCAAGCTCCTCTTGCCAGACCCGGGCCGCAGCAGCCCTAGCTTGTTCGGCCCGTGCTAGCTCGCGAATCTCGTCCCATTGCTTCTGCCTGTTGTCCATCTCGGCGTGGCGAAGCAAGCTCTAGTGTAGCGTTGGGTTTGGTTGTCTAGTAGATGTCTTCCACCTCCTTTTATAGGCCACATGGATTGCTTGGTGTGGTTAACTTGACGTGAGTAGCCGGCGTGGCAGAGTGTTGTCTTATCTTTTTGCAGAGTGTTGTCACGTCCTACTTTGCAGAGTGTTGTCACATCCTACTTTGCAGAGTGCGGTCATTTCGGTCTGAAAAGCTAGCGAGGCAGACTGTTGTCACGTCCTACTTTGCAGAGTGTTGTCACGTCCTACTTTGCAGAGTGCGGTCATTTGGTCTGAAAAGCTGGCGAGGCAGAGTGTTGTCACGCCCTACTTTGCGAAATCGCGGTCATTTGATGCGAAAAAGTCGGCGAGATAGAGTGTTGTCACGTCCTACTTTGCGGAGTGCAGTCATTTCTGTCTGAAAAAGCTGGCGAGATAGAGTGTTGTCACGTCCTACTTTGCGGAGTGCGGTCATTTCGGTCTGAAAAAGCTGGCGAGACAGAGTGTTGTCACGTCCTGCTTTGCAGAGTGCGGTCATTTCAATCTGAAAGTCGGCGAGACAGTGTGTTGTCACGCCCTACTTTGCAGTCGCGGTCATTTGATGCGAAATAGTGGCGAGGCAGAGTGTTGTCATGTCCTACTTTGCAGAGTGCGGTCATTTCGGTCTTAAAAGCTGACGAGACAGAGTGTTATCACGTCCTAGTTTGCAGAGTGCGGTCATTTTGGTCTGAAAAAGCTGGCGAGACAGAGTGTTGTCATTGCGTGGGTGTAAGTATTATGAAATTGTCTGCAACCTTACAGATTTAGGTCTCCAAAATTTGGAATGTAGGATTTCGAAATTAGGGTTTGATTAATTCGCACACAAAGTATTCATAACGGAATTAGACAGATGCATACATCATTACAAAGGAGTACAATAACGTCGCAAAGGCATACATCACGTAGTGTAGGGATGCATAGATAAAGAGTAGATATTACAATCTTACTAGAATTGAACTACTACTTGGCAAGAACAAGAAATAATAGAAGCAAAACTGCAAAACTAGCTATTTTAACTAATTTCTGAAGTATTTTCTCAGCCATTTCCATCCTTTCATCCAGTCTTTTAAGCAGATTATCTTTATTTTCCATTGGTTAGTCAGAGGGTCGTGGCACTTGACGAAAAGCAGCAACACCGCAGGTTTCTTCTTGCAAGACCGCAATTTGCATTGTAATGTCTCGAACCTCCGGCACTGCTTCATCAGCCCGCAGCCAGAACCGATATGTTGTGTTCTGTAAAAAGAATTACAACTACAAGTGAAAAAAACATATTGTCTCGAAAGAAGTTCATTGGAGATGATCAGGCACAAGTTACCGTAAGATTTGAACACTTCATGAACACTCGCGATGGATTGGTTGGCGTTTGGGAGGTGAACACATTCACCGAATCCGTACAACGAGGGCAAAGCAAGTGTTACCGTGGTGTTTCTAATTGTCTGCTCACTCGAAAGTTTGACGAGGCCGTAGACATCCTGTGTACCCGTGTATAGGAAAACGAAGGCAAACCAAGACTGCAAGAAAGGAGAAGAGGAAGTGAAGAGTGAGGGGAATCGCAGCCAAAACATCTATATATATATATAGCATGCGGGTAAATTGCAATTGGGTTGAACAAAATTCACGTCCGCGAGGCAGCGAGGCCGAGGAGGTATCGCAGGGCAGCATGGCGTTATGTCTTTACGGTTTAGTAAGTTAAAATTGGGAGGTAGAGTTGTCGTTTGTACTGACATCACAGTATCGTAATGCACACGGACATTACATAAATCAGAAAGGCAGAATGCACAATGACATTGTATAACACGTTTTTCACGGCCTTGACAATAGCTAGGGTGCATCGTCGTGTCGCTTGCCTAGACGGCGTAGTTGGTCCTAAGGGAAGGTGAACCTGTTCGGGGAGTGGCGCACGTCTCGAAGGTCGTAGTAGGGGTGCTGCCTGGGAGGTGAAGCTGGTGTGATCTCAGCGTGGGGGTCCGGCTTAGGCTTGAGTATCTCGTCAACCCACTAGTGCTCTTCCTACGGGAAGGGTACGTGGTGAGTTAGTCCTTGGTTTTGTGCAACGATAAAATAGTTGTAACGTCGTTCACGCGTACCTGAGTAGGTTGTTGTGTCGAGGAGGATCCTCCTGGCCAGTCCGAGCTGTAGTGTTGCACAGTGTACCCTCTGTACGTATCGCCAAACCACGGGTCGCGCTCCCGCAATTGGGACTGAACGCCGTGCGCGTCAATGAGCCCAACCACTCATCTCCGCGCTGCGGTGAGTCAGGGTCAGTGTGTGCAGTGGGAAACCGTCGCGCCGGCGAGGAAGTCCTGTGCTGCGCCTCCCTTTGTGATGACGATGGTTGTATCAGAGTGTTGTCCCCTCGTACTTGCTGCATGAAGAAAGAGTAATGTCAGATACGTCCAAAAATGAGTGCATGCAAAGGTATTGATGACAAGAATCGACTGAGAGATGATATACATGTGTCCCGAGGCGGGTCGGGGCCGACAGACCGTAGCTCCGACGACTCCTGGAGTGCGATGGGCGTGCGGAGGGCGGTGCCAACGGAGGTGTCAAAGGCGGAGGGAGTGGAGGGTGCCCTCCGCGTCCGCAATGCTATGCGTGCACGTCTCTGTGGCGACCACACGTCGTGGCTCTAATCGTAGCCCTCGCATCGTCGGTCATAGCGCGCACCGCGGCTAGGAGACGATCGAAGGTGTTGCTGTTCTCACGCCGTAGAACTTCAGCACCCTCGCGCTGTATACGATCCATGCGGTAGTACTGCAAGAAAACGTAGAGTAACTGTGAAACGTGTTGCCTGCCAGAAATTGCACGAAGAATGGTTTACCACCTCGTCGTGGCGTGCCGCCCGGTGAGGGTCCGGGCCAGCTAGTACGATGTCCTCGTGCATGGCGACCACTGGACGCTGTGGCGCTGGCCCAGTAAGTGCGCACCTGGTGCGTGGAATGTACCACTATAAGTACGCAGCATACGTCTGGATGGAGTAGGCGCGTGCCTCCTGCACCACGTCTGTCGCAACCCTCTCGCTCCACAGCTCCGTCCACGGCTGTTGTGTCTTCCTCCAGTCGTTGCTCTTGCGCCCTTTTCTCGTTTGCCCGCCAGTGAATTTTAGTATCACAAAATGTAAGACAGGCATGCAGCTAAAATGACACCCAAAAAATGACATACCGGTGGGCATTAGCTATGAGAGGTCGTCCCACGGGCGGTGGCACCTCCTGGTACAGGTCGAACTGTCTCATGATCCGCTGTGGATTGTACGGCTCGACCATGTGCGAGAAGACCAGGTGGCAGGTCGTCATCCAGAGTGGATCATCCTCAGTGCACTGCGTCGATAATCCGTAGGGGGCCATGTCTGCAAGGAACTGTCCTGTCCATGGCCACTAGATGATCTCGGTCTCGTGCAGAGTCTCGAAAAGGTTATGGAACTCTGCTTACGCACGCCTCGGTCTCTCCTTGGCCCACCCTAGGGTACCACGTGTCCAACGTGTTCCCATTGTAGGTCCATCGTGGGGGTCGTCGCCGAGAGCGTTGCCGTAATGCTGGACGGTCAACGGGTAAGGGTGCATGGTGCTGCAGAAATAAGGATTGCCAATTGGAAAGTGCTCCCATGACCACAACTGTAGTAGGGTGTAGCAAACCGCCAGAACTGGCTCCCCGCCCGTAGTGCGCTGAGTAGCATCGCACAACCCTCGGTAAGTGGCGCAGAGCACCGTGGAAGCCCAACTGTACTGTGGAACCACGTTGGGCCAAACGTCCGCCAGAGACTCTGCCAGATGGATATAGCTGGGGTACACGCAGTCTCCCTGTATCGTAGGGAACAAGATCTATCTGAACAGGACCAGAAGGTACGCGATGAGGTGTGTCCTGACTGCCTCTGCTCTCGCGTCCACGGGGCAGGTCATGTACTCCCGCAGCTAGGAATGTGGGACACCGGACACGTTTGCAGGAATCGAGTGGCTGAATCTGTCGTCCAAACGCACGTGGCGTGGGCAGCGGTCCAGGGCGGGTCCGGGGCGGCGTCCGTGCGACCGCCACGTGGCGTGAGCAGCAGTCCGGGGTAGATACCAGAGGGGCACCTGCTGTTGTCTCCGACCGCAGCAGGTGGGTATGAAGTGCTAGATTTGAAATTTTAAGGCTATAGAGTTCATTTTTGAATTTCCATGCAATACAGCGAGATCCGTCCAAATTTCGCCGATCCAAACGTCGTTGCCCTTGTATTATTATAATAATTAATTTCTTCCTGATTTGTTTTCATCTATTTCTGCGGTGAATGCGTACGTACTGACCATTTATTGTCCTTCACTGTCTGCTTGTATAATTATTGCACGGCCACGGTGTGTACTCAGCTGTGCATTCATCTGTTGGCCATCAAGTTGCAGGCTTGCAGCTTGCAAAACGTGCGTAATTAATTATTTGCAATTACAGTTTTCCCATGGAGCTTCCGTTGCATAATTAATTTTCAAAACATATTTTTAGTTCTTTCTCTTACCAAAAGATATATTTTCTTCATCACTTACCAATTAATTGCATCATGGAGGCGTAACCTAGCACAGAAAATTGACTAGTCGATCGACGGCTTGATCTCCAAGCCCGTCCGTTTCCTAGCAACGCAGTCAAAAGTGATTAATTTACAGTCCAGAGAGATAGACTGCGTGTACATGTGAACATTCGTTTGTTATGCTTGATAAAGCTATTGTGCGTATGATGACCAAGACTAAGGTAAAAGAACCTTTCAAAAGCAAAAAAACAAGTACGAAAGCAAATCTTAGGCAAAGCCATCCGGCCGGTCAGTTTCCCGCGTCACAAGCGACAAAGCCATCCATATCCATATCCAAATATCACCACAATTTCGAGTCAAGGCAGCTTCAATCCTTCACGTGAATGTGTTCTCTGACAGCTTTGATTTTTATGGGGTGTCGTATTCTGGCTAAATTTGAGAAACTTTGCCGCCCCTCTCAGTGTTCGAAATAATAACATAAATTAAATATAAACAAAGTACAATGATTATATTGATATACCCAAAATCAGTTAAAGGAGTAGCAGCAGCAGAAGTGTTGACGAGATTGTCGTTCGTCATGGCGTAGTGGACGTAGTTGTGCAGTTGATGTAGATGAAGTAGAGGATCAGATGATGACGAAGCAGCGAGCAGTCGCGCGAACGCTTCCCAAAAATCTTATTCGTCCTCGCTCGTGTAAGCCTTCAAGGATGGGGTTCGAGAGTCGCTTCTCTCTCGATTCGACCGTACACGAGCCTCACCGGGATGGAGATCGCCAGAGAAAGCAGCAAAACGGTGGAGATATCTGTCTCAGTCGCGTGGAGTGAAATAGATGGAGAGCTAGAGTCTCAAGAACAGTTCACTGTTCTTTTAATGGTCCAAAAAAAAATAAAGAAACCAAAACGGCCGCCATCAACCAAATCAATCAGACACTAGTAATCGAATGGCGTATCGCTGCTATCGGCCTCGCGTTTGATTTCGAATAGATAAAGAAAAAGCACGCGCGACCGCGACGCTACACAGACGCACAAGCATCAGCAAGCTCGCTCGGCTCGGCTCGGCTCGGCTGAGGCGGGCGAGCGTGCGAGCGAGCCGCCGCGCAGTGTTGACTCTCTCCATTCCACAAGGGGTTACCACGATCCACCTTATAAAGTGGTGTAACTCCCCATTAATACTCCATGTGGGACTAAACAGTTTTAGCACGCGCACATGGGCCTTTGAGATTTTTCAGAAATTAATTAGAGTTAAAATTTGAGCCAAGCCCGTATTAATTCCAACAATCCCCCACCAGATCCCAAAGGCACATGTCAAATACCTTGATCCACAGTATTATTTTAATATACCAGTGTTTTGATGGAGACCGGTTAAGATTGAACATCCACCTAGAATGTGGCTACACTTATCCACAACTGCACAATGGACTAAGTCTTGAATTGACAGTTTTGTGTGAATAGGTTTCACTTAAGTCCTTAACTGATACTAGGCTGCAAGGCATCCCCGCAGGTTGGAGAATATAATTAAGTCATACTCCTGGCCTATTCATGAGCTTCCTAGAGATTACCCTATCTCATAGACTGTGACTAGCAGTCGGGCTCATATAGGTGTGTTCTTTCAAGACTGCTCTGTAGGACATCATCTTTGCTTAAACAAGCCACAGAACACATTAAGATAAAAATCATCATGCCATACAGATTTAGGAGAGAATTGCATCTCCAATGGAGTGGGTCTATAAAAGTACTCTCCCCCCAGTTAACCAATAGCTTGTTTCGCCAATCCTACTTCACTGGATCTCTGATCACATAGGATGGGTTACCACTATGGTATAACTCACGAGGGTCTCAAACCCATCTCCCTTGATGCATTGTCTATCACATTTCGTGATAAACCCTTTGTGAAGGAATCTGCCAGATTCTTAGCTGTTTGGATATAATCCAAAGCTATTACTCTAGAGTTTCTCATTTTCCTGACAGACTTCAGTCTTCTCTTCACATGTCTTGATGTCTTCATATTATCCTTAGAACTGTTCACCTTGACAATCACAGTCTGATTGTCATAGTTCATCAGAATAGCTGGTATCGGTTTTTCAACCACTGGCAAATCCATCAAGAGTTCTCGAAGCCATTCGGCTTCAACAGTGGCAGTATCTAATGCAGTGAGTTCTGCATCCATTGTTGACCTTGTTAAGATGGTCTGCTTGCAAGACTTCCATGAAACAGCGCCACCTCCAAGTGTGAAGACATATCCACTTGTGGCCTTAATCTCATCAGCATCAGATATCCAGTTTAAGTCATTATAACCCTCCAGTACCCTAGGATACCCGGTATAGTGAATGCCATAGCTCATTGTACCCTTTAGATAGCGCATTACCCTCTCAAGAGCATGCCAATGATCATCTCCCAGATTGGAAACAAAACGGCTTAGTTTGCTCACAGCAAACGAGATGTCAGGCCTGGTGCAACTAGCTAAATACATGAGTGAACCAATTATCTGAGAATATCTCAATTGGTCTCTGGCTATTCTCCGATTCTTCCTAAGCAACATGCTAGATTCATAAGGTGTTGGAGAGGATTTGCAGTCGCTATAACCAAAACGACTCACAATCTTTTCCACATAGTGGGTTTGCAACAATGTAATCCCACCTTCATCACCTCTCAACAGCTTGATGTTCAAGATAACATCAGCTATTCCCAGATCTTTCATCTCAAAGTTTTGAGACAAGAAATCCTTGACCTCCTTAATCACATTAAGGTTGGTCCCAAAGATTAGTATGTCATCAACATACAGACATAACGGCGATAATACACACATCTGTCAGCTTCATTCACAATAAAGTCTGTAGATGTTAAAATTCTATCGAACTTTTCATGCCACTGCTTAGGTGCTTGTTTAAAACCATACAAAGATTTTAACAACTTACACACATTTCCTTCTTAACCATTTACTACAAATCCATCTGGTTGTTCCATTTAAATCTCCTCATCAAACTCTCCATTTAGGAAAGCCATCTTAACATCCATTTGATGAACGAGAAGACCGTGTGAGGCAGCCAGAGATAGTAGTACTTGAATAGTGGTCAATCTAGCCACAGGTGAATAAGTATCAAAGAAATCTTCGCCTTCCTTTTGGGTATAACCCTTGGCCACAAGCCTTGCCTTGTACTTCTTGATAGTACCATCAGGTCTAAGCTTCTTTTTGAACACCCACTTACATCCTACAGGTTTACAACCATAAGGACGCTCCGTGATCTCCCAAGTTCCATTAGAAATAATGGAATCCATTTCACTACGGACTGCTTCCTTCCAGTATTCTGCATCTGGAGAAGCATATGCCTCAGAAATGGTACTTGGAGTATCATCCACAAGGTACACAATGAAATCAGGACCAAAAGACTTTGCGGTACTTTGTCTTTTACTCTTCCTCGAGTTTCATTGTCTTCCTCCTCAGGAATTTGCTCAGGGGTTTGCTCAAAATATTCAATTGGAATGGCAGGTTCAGGAGTTGTATCAGGCTCCTGACTCGATGAACTAGGCATATCTTTTATCAGAAAAATATCCTCAAAGAATGTAGCATCTCTGGACTCCATAATTGTACCGACATGCACATCAGGTACTCCAGATTTCACCACTAGAAATCTATATCCAACACTATGGTGAGCATAGCCTAGAAAGACACAATCCACAGTTTTTGGTGCAAGCTTACACTTTTTGGGAATTGGCACATTGACTTTCGCCAAACAACCCCAAGTACGCAAGTATGAAAGTGATAGTCTTTTCTTCTCCCATTGTTCATATGGGGTTATCTCTTTATTCTTTGCAGGAACCCTGTTCAGGACATGACATGAAGTCAATATAGCCTCCCCCACCATGCTTTAGAAAGACCCGCTGTGTCTAAAATGGCGTTAACCAACTCAGTTAGAGTGCGATTCTTTCTTTCAGTAATCCCGTTTGACTGGGGTGAATAGGGAGGCGTCCTCTCATGGATTATACCATGTTTCTCACAGAATAAATTGAACTCATTAGAAAAGTACTCACCGCCACGATCAGACCTAACCCTTTTGATTTTTCTTTCAAGTTGGTTCTCAGCTTCTGCCTTATAGATTTTAAAGTAGTGAAGTACTTCACCTTTAGTTTTTAAAAGATACACATAGCAGAACCTAGTGGAGTCATCAATCAAAGTTATGAAATATCTATTACCACCTTTTGTCAACACACCATTCATCTCACACAGATTTGAATGTATGAGTTCTAATGGTGCCAAGTTTCTTACCTCTGCGGCCTTATGAGGCTTACGAGGCTGCTTTGATTGTACACAAACTTGACACTTAGAACCTTTGGTAAGGGTAAATTTCAGGATTAACTCTAAACTGGCTAAACGCGTCATGCAACCAAAATTTATGTGACAAAGTCGTGAAAGCCAAATAGTAATCTCATTACCACTGCAAACATGGTTCACAATACTATTACACAAATCTGAAAGAGATAGGCGGAACAAGCCCCCGCACACATAGCCTTTACCAACAAATTGTCCACACTTGGACACAACAAATTTATTGGATTCAAACACGCCTAAAGCCATCTCTACACGTAAGAGATCCGTGACGAGATTCTTATTTATGGATGGCACATGATGCACGCTTCTTGAGTTGCACAATCTTCCCGAAGTAAACTTGATTGACCGTACCAACACCATGAACAAGAGCATGTGACCCGCTCCCCATTAGAACTACCAATCCCAAGTGACTGGTAAGAAGAAAACAAAGAAATATCAAGACACACATGTATGTTAGCACGGTGTCTATCCACCAATCGGTAGTTTGACATACGGAAAGAACGATGAGGTAAATTACCATACCACGATGTTCCCGCCTCAAATGGTACCAACAACAATATTAGCGGACTGCAGTCGCCTTGTCGATTCTTCCCACCTTTGCGTTGGCTGCAATCCTTGGCCCAATGACCAGATACGCCACACACAAAGCAAAGACCATCCTTTGTATTCTTTTTCTTCTTCTTGAAGCTAGTTGTTTGTGCGGTCTTGTTCTTGCCTTTGAACTTCTGAGCTTGGCCATTCTTTTTCTGCACCACATTGGCACTAGAATGTCCCTCATTACCTCTAGTGTGTGTATCTTTTGCTCTCGCCTTCTCTTCAACATCAAGAGACCCAATGAGATTTTCAATAGAAAACTCTTGTCTCTTGTGTTTCAGAGTAGTAGCGAAATTCCTCCAAGAAGAAGGAAGCTTGGCAATAATACCCCCCCGCAACAAACTTGTCTGGTAACACACACTTGAAGTGCTCAAGTTCTGTGGCCATGGATTGTATCTCATGAGCCTGTTCAACTACAGAACGGCTATCAACCATTCTGTAATCATGATACTGCTCCATGAGATACAGTTCACTACCTGCATCCGAGACTCCAAACTTGGCCTCGAGTGCATCCCACATCTCTTTCCCTGTTTTGATCACCATGTATGCATCGATTAACTTTCCACCAAGAACGCTAACCACGACACCTTTGAAAAGATTATCAGCAGCCTCGAACGCTTGCTCCTGTTCAGGAGTAAGGGTTCCTTCAGGCTTGCCATTTGCCACATGGAAAACGTTCATGGCAGTTAACCAAAGCACCATCTTGGTGCGCCACCTCTTATAATTCGCGCCATCGAATTCAGAGGGTTTGAGCGCAGCGAAAAAAGCGATTGACGAAAAATACCTAAAATAAGGTTTTTGGATTGTTGAATATATAAGCATTTTTCGAATTACTTTAATCCAGAAATATACTAGAAGAATCATGAACAATATTCTAGCCTTTTGCATAAGATAGATAAACATGAACACCATAGTCATACCAATTTCTAACAGAACAGAAACTAGCATTTCTATCTCAGTGTTCAAAACAATAACATAAATTAAAGATAAACAAAGTACAAGGATTAGATTGATATACCCAGAACCAGTTGAAGGAGGAGCAGCAGAAGAAGTGTTGACGAGATTGTCGTTCGCCATAGCGTAGTGGACGTAGTCGTGCAGTTGATGTAGATGAAGCAGAGGATCGGATGATAACGAAGCAGCGAGCAGTCGCGCGAACGCTTCTCAAAAATCTTATTCGTCCTCGCTCGTGTAAGCCTTCAAGGACAGGGTTTCGGAGGCCTACTCTCCCGGTTCGACCGTACACGAGCCTCGTCGGGATGGAGATCGCCAGAGAAAGCAGCAAAACGGTGGAGATATCTGTCTCAGTCGCGTGGAGTGAAAAAGATGGAGAGCTAGAGTCTCACGAACAGTTCACTGTTCTTTTAATGGTCCACAAAAAATAAAGAGACTGAAAACGGTCGCCATCAACTAGTGCTAATCGTGACCACTAGTAATCGAACCGTTCTCGCCATTATCGCGAAGTCGGTTCGTTTGATTTTGAATAGATAAAGAAAACGCGCGCAAGCTGCGCACACGCTGCGCAGACACGCATCGCACCGCACGACGCCGACTCGACGAAACGGCGAGCGCGTGTGTTGACTCTCTCCAATTCCACAAGGGGGTTACCACGATCCACCTTATAAAGTGGTGTAACTCTCCATTAATACTCCATGTGGGACTAAACAGTTTTACCATGTGCACATGGGCCTTTGAGATTTTTCAGGAATTAATTAGAGTTAAAATTTGGGCCAAGCCCGTATTAATTCCAACAATCCCCCACAAGAGATGAAACGGTCAACCATCAACCACTAGTAATCGAACTAATTAATGCCATTACTACAGTCGGTGTGTTTCACTAGATAAAGAAAATGTGCGCGCTGACCAGCTACACGCACGACACTGCCGATTCGATAAAGTGTTGACTCTCTCCAATTTCACAAGGGGTTACCACGATCCACATTGTTAATGCCATTACTACAGTGCACATGTGTTTCAATTTCCGAAAAATAGATAAAGAACAATCCACCACAAGAGACCGAAGCGGTCGCCATCAACCAATCTAATCGCCACACTAGCGAACGCTATCGCGATCCGCTTGTTAATGCCATTACTACGAGTCGGTGTGTTTCAATTTCCGAATAGATAAAGAAAATGCGCGCGCCCGCGCACGCGCGCCACGCGATCGCTCGCTCAGCAGCGGCGCAGCGTGTGTTGACTCTCTCCAATTCCACAATGAGGTTACCACGATCCACCTTATAAAGTGGTGTAACTCCCCATTAATACTCCATGTGGGACTAAACAGTTTTAGCACGTGCACATGGGCCTTTGAGATTTTCCAAGAATTAATTAGAGTTAAAATTTGGGCCAAGCCCGTATTAATTCCAACACCTTGGTCTCCCTCTCAGCCAGCACTGCCTGTCCCTCTCTCTTCCTCCCCTGCCACATCCCCTTCTCGCGCGTTGGCCGGATTAATGTTGTCTGCTCTATTGTTCAGTTGTTCATAAAATGTTTGCTTAAACTGATGGAAGTTTATGCTGTCTGTTGTGTGATTTAGATGGTAAGTACGCACTCTGTGTCATGAATTTGGTGAACAACTGTTAAAAATGTAGACTTAGTGAACAAATGTAGTTTCAGAAGAGAAATCATTCTGACATTTGTGGTTTTGTGATTGTGGTCTAACAATTCTTATCAAAGTTTGGTTTTAGTTGATTACACCTTGTGTGCCCGTGGAAATTCCTTGGTTTACGTACTTATGTATGCTTGATTTAGAACCATACCCGGCGAAGCATTTAAGAGTGTTTTGTTTGTCCTTATAGTTAATTCCAGTTTGCCACAATGTGTGGTATCTTTAGGTTAAGATTTGATCTTTCATAATGAATTGTGCAGGCCGATCAAAGAATCTGTCGGAATCGCCACCAGGATGTCTCATGTTCTTTTTCACATCGCAGATGGGGGATGTGCAGAAGCTGCCTCTTAAGCAATATGTTGTTTGTCTTGCCATAATGGAAGCCATCGAAGAATTGTGCTGTGCTAGGGTGAGGATTTAGTGCATTATCATCATGTTTCCTATTTCTTATTCACATGTGTTGTCCATTGATTGCATTATTATTATTTCCCTGAGGCCAACTACTTGGTTATGGCATCATATATAATCTATGTGATAAAACACAGGGACTGCCAGAACTTTGCATGGTTCGACCGGGCCCTTTGCATGGTTTGTTGCAAAAATGGGTGTTGCAGAGAAGGCAACGCCGAAGCGACTGAAGCACTCAAACGCAAAGCCACCAAGATGAAGGTACCCTTTTACTACGATAATAAGACTTTCGCAGTTTCTGCATCCCATGGCTTTGTCAAGCAACAATTAAAAGAGAATTAGAAGATATTTATGTCTTTTGTGAAGGAAACCGTTGTACTAGCTGTGTTTGTGGTCGAAGGCAGTGCTGCCCTTGATGTGGTCGAGACAGGTCTCGGCCATTCAGAGAGTCAAAAGGCTCAAGGAGCGGTAGTGCTCACTCAAGACCCACGACCAGACGTGTAAGAACAGCATTTACCTTTTGTTTTTTTACCATTTAACGCGTTTTCCTTTATTTGATCTTAGCCCGACTCCTCCAGTCCTCAAGGATGTTCCTGTTGAGGAATCCACTGCTATTTCTGTGGCAGTTGGAGAAATGACAATTGCGGTGCTCAAAGGGTCGTCCACCGTCCGAGTGGTGGAAGAGGTCATTGTTGCCGAAGCAACAGCGACCACAGGAGTGGTCGTAGAGGCTGAGGCGAAAATGGCACATGATGCAGCAGAGGCATCCGGCCAAGGCGATGGATCATTGGGCCACCGCATTGGGAAGGAAGCTGCCGTAGACGTTCCTCCCAATCCCCAAGGAGTTGTCGTCACCGAATCAGAAGAAGAAGATTCGGTGAAGAAGAATGTGAACTACTTTTCTGAATTCTTTGGCTCGGCTTCCGTTGTGGGGTCTTCTGCTTTCAGGTCTTGTACCCGAATTCCACACCCTAAGGATATTCCTGACAGGGGGAATGTTTTCGATGACGAGCGTCTCGAAAAGGTGTAGTAGAATCAGGTTCAAGGGCTTGATGAACTGAAGAACCCTGCATGTGTACTCTCCATGTTAGCTCGAACGAGCATCAACGTAAGTGCTTCTTACTCAACATTTATATATGTGGCGTTTCTCACCTCTCACTGTCCTTCTTTATGCGGAGAGCTCTAAAGCAAATTATCACTGTTGCAAAGTACAACATACAACTTGTATAGCTCCGATAGGAGAAGGCGGAACTCTGCAAGCAGGCAGAAATATGGTAAGTCATTGTTACTCATAGTCGCTCATGTTTCGATCACTTGCACAGTGCTTATGGCGATTGTCGTAGGAGAACTTACGACTATGTGCTGATCGTAGAAGAACTTACGACCAGAGAAATATCGTAGAAAAATTTACAACCATGTGCTGGTCGTAGAAGAACTTACGACCAGGGAAATATCATAGAAAAACGTACGACTGGATACTAGTCGTAGAAGAACTTACGACCAAAGGATTGTCATATAAAAACTTACGACTAGGTACCGGTTGTAGAAAGACTTACAACCGCTTGCCCTATGCTCATGTCTACTCTTTTCCTATGTAGGTTCAAGAGTGACGAAAAGTCCTTGGTCGATCCGCTCGACTACGAGAAGGTCGAGACAAAAAAGCTAAAGGAAGAGAAAGAAACCCTTCTAAAAAAACTTTAGGAGGTAAACTCTGAAATTCGAAAGTTACAGGGACAAATAAACTGTAAGTGTTGAACTTAAGACCACTTATAACCTTCTTTTCTTTTTCAAACCCTCATTCCTTTTCAGAAAAAGAGGTCAAAATGGGGGAGCTCGAAGCCGAGGTCAAAAATAAGACCATGGTTGTTCACGAGATTTCTCGTATCGTCAAAGAAAAAGATCAAGAGGTTAAGTCTTGGGAGTGGCGCAATGCAAAAAGCACTGCCTCTCATGACGATGAAGTCAAGAAGTTAGATTCTCGACTGGCAGGTAAACAAATCTTTTCCCACTACCAGTTTTGTTTTCCTTTAAGGTTCACTTTATCTGGCTAGTCTTATTCTTTTCAGAGCAAGCAGTCAAAATAAAACAACTCTGTGATGCTTCTACTTGTAATCAGGAGGAGATGAAGTCGATGAGGATCAACCTTCAGGACAACATTTATCTCCTCAACAATGTTCTCAGTGGGCTACATGCCGAGGAGGTCACTCCTCGTGAAGACACGATAATTGCTCACTTGAGTACCATTGGAAAACAAGACGGGACTTTACAAGAGTTGGTGACCACTCTGAAGACCAACCAAGCTGATTCGATAAAGGAGACTATCAAATGCGGAATAAGTTTTGTTCTGACAAAACTTAAAGCTTATGACCCTAACTTTAATCTGCAACCAGTCAAAGCCGACTTCGACTGCTCTGAAGCAGAAGAGGAGCGGTTGATGGAAGATATGTAGTCGATCAGCAAGGAAGTCATGGTGGAGATGCAGATAGGATCTTCTTCGTCAGAGTAGTTTGTAATAGGAACCTGCAAAGACAAGTTATTGATATATATGATCATTTCTTCTTCCTGAAAAATCATCTTGTCGAGTAGTTAGTAACTCATAAGATAATGAATGAAAAAATAGATTAAGACTCAGAATTGAAGTTATATTATTAACTTTAACCTAGTCCCCGACTATTTGCTTAGTTTATTTAGATAAACTAAGTAAATAGTGTTAAAGGGGTTTTCTGAAAAAAGAGAGGTTTATCTAACTTATAGTCTGTGATCCCGATTATCATGCACTGGTCGTAAGAGTAGTAACGAGTCGATGCTAGGAAGTTCCTTCTAGTGGGCAGGATCACGTGTAGAAAGGAAAGGTTTCGACTAGGTGATGTTACCATCTCCCACTAGGTTAATCAAATCAAGAGCGGCAACTTGAGTTAGACAAACATCTGGAGTTCCTTTAAAATTCTTTCGACCTTTTCGAGTGCACTCCATAAGTTTTCCCTAGTAGCAAACGTTAGAAATAGGACGCTGCTTGCAAGTTCCTTCTAGTGAGCAGAACCACGCCTAGAGAGTAAAACTTTGACTAGGTGTTTTGTCTTTCTATAATGCCCTGGCTATTTGGAAGCCAAAATGTTACCTAAAAGATCTAACATATATCCATCAAGCGGAAGACTTTAAAACGTAACTCATGTAAACCCAATGATTATATCAAAGGAGTGATCAAAGACCACATAAAGAATTTAAGTAACCAAAACATGGTGAGTGATGCCAATCCCATCTGGATTAATTTATTACAGTTCATCAATTAACGAATAAAGGACATAACCAAACTTTATTATTGCAACTGGAGAATGGTGATATGAATGAATAGCGTGTGACTACTCCCTCCCAAGAGTGTCATCCACAACAATCACCTAAAATAAACAAACAAAGCAAGAGTGAGTCCGAGAGTCAGCAAGTACAGTGAATAATTGGATATACAACAATTACGAATAAGACAGCCACATTACATAATATGAACATAACACCGAATGTAAATATAGATGAATGGAATATATGGATGTAATGAATGGAATGGACTGCACACATGCTTATACCGGTATAGCTAGTGACACACCCGTCGGGGTTCACTTAAGCCTGCATTTAACAAAATACGGGGATCCAAATCCCGTATGAAGAACATTTCATACGGGTGTCCAACTCTACCCACATTGGAATGGTGGGTCTTACGTGCCCATACTGGAATCGACGAATCTTTATAATCCACTCCCGTGGATGGAACATGACAAGAGGTGCATGTTATGAATAATGAATAATGAATGAGAACATCTCTAATCATGGAAATAACACATTTGAAAATAACATAAACGTGAAGTGTAATCATGGTTCATACAAATAACAGTATGAACACAAACACTCATCATTCATCTATAAAGAATTACAAGGTACTTGCCTTCCGAGTTGTGACGCGCTAGGAGGCAACGAAGGTGCTCATAAATTCGACACCTCGCCGCCTACACAAGTATGTACTTGAAATAAGAATGACATGGTACAAAATGCTACCGGTAACACTCTACAACACATTCCCAAAAATCCTAGAGTTAACTAGTAGTCTTAATCTGAAAATGGCAACTCAATCGCCGGAATAAGTCTGGACAGCAGCACGGAGAAATTTATATTTATTAATCTGGGACTCGGAACGAGGTGAGGCCAGATTCTATGGAAACTTAATGAACTATCTACAAAATTCTAGTTGAAAAGATCACCCAATTCAGCAAAAATAAAATGCTAACCAGTAGATGAAAGTACAAGACGGATTCTGTCTAGACTAAAGGGACAGCAGTAAAGAATATATCACAACTTTTAATCTACATCTCCGATTGAGGTGTTCTTTATCAATATGGAAAGGTTATACAATTTTCTACAATAACCTAGTTGGGTGCAAACTGTGAATCTACAATTAACTTATTCATATTTTAAAAGACAACTAGACAGTTCATTCTCGCCAGGCAATCAGGACAGTGTGGAAAGATTATATCATAACTTTTGAACCTTAAGTAAGAATCCTGTGATCTTAGTGGCTAGGGAAAGCTAAGAACAGTGGCTACAAATCTTTAGGAGGTGGATATCTCAAATTCGGCCTCTAAGGACCCGAAATTGACAAGGCAACCCACTGGACAGAACTGATCTACTACCAACAGGATTCGAACCAAATAATTCTAATCGAATTCACATCTACCACTTAAACAAACAACAAAGAACGACAACCGTTACCCTTGAAGAACCCAGGAAGACGATGAACGAGGCTTGGGGAAGATGATCCCCCTTTTCCTCACCCACTCCTTCCCTCCTTTGGCCGACACGAGTGCTGTCCTCCTCCTCCTTTCCTCGCTAATGCTCTCCGTTGGCGAGATGGGAAGGCACCAATGGCAGGGCCGGCGCCAGGAGCAGCAAGGGGCGCCTAGGGGCAGGAGGGGTGGCGTCTTGGGGGGAAAAAGGGGCAGCCGGCCTAGGGTTATGGGAGGGGTGAGGAGCAGCATGGGCTTGGGCCCCTTGGGGCGCCTCCCCCCTCTTGGCCCACACATGGCCGGCCACTAGGTGGCCCTAGCCTGGGTCGGAGGCCCAGGATCCAAAATTCCCCCAAAAACCTTGAATTTTCAATTAATTCCCTTACCCGAATAATATTTCCTCTAATCGATAATCGGGGTATTACACTTTCTCCGACCAGTTAGAACCAACCGAGTTTACTAAGAGTAGTCGAATAAATTACCAAAGCGTACTCTGCTTAGAGTATTTTTCAAAACAAATGAAGAAATAAATTAAGGTACTAAGAGTTGGCTTGAAAATATTTTGACCATATTTGTTGAACCCGAGCTCTTTGTGTTACAGCAGAAGTAAGGAACGAGTCGACACTAAAAAGTTCCTTCTAATGGGCAGGACCACGTGCAGAAAGGAAAGACTTTGACTAGGTGATGTTCCTATCCTTTCGACTAGTGCAAAGAAGTGCTAGGTACTGGTTGTAGAAAAACTTACGACCAGGGGATAGTCGAAAAATTATCGAAGCGCTACTCAAAGTAAGACAATAACGATAGAAAGAACCTAATACTTTAATCTCGGGGTGGTTAGTTACACATAAAATTTATGTAACTGGTCGATGTTCCAAGAGTTCAAGAGAATTCGGTCGTCTTCTATTGATGGTCGTATCGAACCTGGTCGCGTAACTTCGACCACTGTGTAAGGACCTTCCCACTTGGGAGAAAGCTTGTTCCGATTAGACTGAGATTGAATTTTCTTCAATACCATGTCACCTACAGCAAGGCTGCGAGGTTGGACCTTACGATCGTAGTATTTGCACAGGGCTTGCTGGTAGACTGCTGAACGGATTAAGGCTTGATTTCTCTTCTCTTCGAGTAGATTGATGTCATCTGCACTAAGTTGTTCTTGGGTAGAGTCGTTGAAAGTTTCGACTCGTGTCGACCTGATCCTTAGTTCTGGTGGAAGTATGGTTTCGACACTGAAAACTAGGAAGAAAGGTGTTTCACCTGTGGCCCGACTAGCTATCGTACAAATTGCCAATAATACTGAGGGTAATTCTTGCACACAAGCCCTCGAGCGCTTGACAAGCTGGTCGAAAACTCGAGTTTTGTTTCCCTACATTATTTGGCCATTTGCGCTTTCGACTACCCTATTGCTTCGAGGATGGTCAACAGAGGCGTAACACACCTTGGTACCCAACTCGTCACAAAATTCTTAAAATTTTGCGCTCAAAAATTGCTTACCATTATCTGTAATTATTCGACTTGGAACCCCAAACCGAGTAATCATGCATCTCATCATGAACCGTTTTGCTGCTTCCATTATTATCCCAGTCACAGGTTGGGCTTCAATCTATTTTGTGAACGTATCAATAGCCACAAAAAAAACTCAAAACCTCCTGGGGCCTTTGAGAATGGTCCTAGTATATCGAGACACCAGATCGCAAAAGGTCAAGATAGAGGAATTGTTTGCAATGCCTGAGCCGATTGGTGTATCTGTCTACTATGAAACTGGCATTGTACACACTTTTTAACCAACTCTTTGGCATCGTAGAGGGCTGTTGGCCAGCAATCTTTGGCATCGTAGAGGGCTGTTGGCCAGCAAAAATCTTGTCGAAAGGCCTTTCCGACCAGCGTTATGTAGGAAGCATGAGTTCCACACATGCCCCATGTAATATCGAGGAGGCCGACTAGAGGGGGTGAATAGGCGGTTTTAAACATTCTTTTGGCTAAAGTCAATTTCTAATGCGGAAGCTAATAACAAATTAGTTTTGCACAATTAAAGCCTATATCAACTAGATTCCACCAAGCGCACCAACAGTATATGACAATTGATCATGATTGCAATTACACGAATAAATAAGCAATTAATACAAGCAATGTAAATTGCAATAGTAAAGCACAGGAAGATCAAACCACAATAGACACGACGATGTTTTACCGTGGTGTTCAGAGACTTGCCGGTCTCCCCTAATCCACGTTGAGGTAAGCCCAACCGCGTTGGACGAGCTCCTCAAAAGAGCCAACACCTCCGAGATAAGTCCAACCACTTGGACAGGTTCCAACACGAACCAACACCTCACACCATTAGGGTTGCTCTTCCTCCACTCCAGACATGGCGAGCACCAAACCACTCACAACACGCCGAGCCTTCTCACAAGATTCTTGATAAGATCATCGAACATGACGCCTCCAAGCCGTCTAGGTGTCGGCAAATACCAAGAGTAACAAGACTCAACTTTCACTTGAAATAATCAAGTGTCAAAGCCCAATGGATACTCAATCCACAATATAAGGCAACACATGCATTTACGGTTTGCTCTCAATTCTCACTAAGTGCAACACATGCACAAAAGAGAAGATGGTTTGCTCCTAGCTCAAAAGAATGTCTCACAGCACTAGCACACTTTGCAATGCCAGCAACAACTCCCTCCAACCAGTCAAGGTGGGTATTTGTACCCCACACACAAAAACTAGCCGTTGGAGGAAAGATTCCATTGAATCAGAGAGGAGTCGGTCTGACCACCAACTAATGGCCGGTCGGACCACCCAAGAGCCAACAGCTACAAAACTAGCCGTTGGACTCACTGTCGGTCGGACCGCCAACTGCCGACCGGTCGGACCGCTACAATATCAGTCAGACCGCCAAGGGTGGCGGTCAGACCGCCCAAGGAAAATCAACGGTGTCCAAAAAGGTGCTTCTCTGAAAAAAAAAGTACCGCGAGTAGATCCGGTACTTGCTTTTCAATAGTACCATTTTCTCAACAGCGGTACTACCGCACAGTGAATCGGCTCAAAAGGCCACCGGTCCGACCGCCCAACACATCGCGGTCCGACCGATTTAAGCGGCCGATCGGTCCACACACCCATGATCCGACCGCCGCACCACGTAGGTTCTGAACTTTGCTTAACTCAATTTGCAAAACTCATTTGCCCATTTGACTGTAATTACAAACAAGATTTATAGGTGATATTCTCAACAAGTTGCAAAAAATATTTGCCAACTTTTAGAATCAACACCACAAGGAATAAGGTACATGGACTTAGGTCATTTGCAAAACACATTTGCAAACAAAAGTCACAAGCTACAAGGGTTATGCATGAGTCTCGACTATTTGCAAAACACATTCGCAAATAATAGCATCATGCCTAGATGATCTAGAGCAAACATAATGAGCTATCAACACATGACTAACTCAAGCTACTAGTTAAGACCCCTCTTAATAATACGGCAATCTATACTAACAATCTAGTCTTCCAACCAAACACCAAGACCGGTAAAAGACTAGGAACACATCCTTAGCCCTAGCTAGTCAAACCTTTGCCTTGAGTATCTTCTTGAAGCTTGATGACGCACATCATTACTTCATGTCCGGGTCATTTACTTGACATGCATCAACTTATGATGCATCTTTTGCTTGACCTCCATCAACATATGATGGGTATTCTCTTGTCTTGACGATCAACTCATGATCAACTCCTCTTCTCGATAAGCATCAACTCATGATGCATCCTTTACACCAAGCTCTTGACTTTAATATCATTGACACATAATGACATCCAAAGTCTTCATCACCTTGGAACATAACCTATTCATCCAACTCATGAAAAATGTTAGTTCCACAATGTGATTACCATTAGTTACCATAACAAACCATTATGACATAATGGTGGGACAAGATACTTCAATATTTCCCACATTGGTAATTAATGATAACCACTTCAATTGCGCACAAATTGAATGTAGATGATTTAATGTAACACAACATGAGTATATATGAACTACACAAGTTATATATATACTCCAACATGAGTATACAAGAACTACACAAGTTTTATATACTCACAACATGAGTATACAAGAACTACACAAGTTTTGTATACTCAAAATGATATGTTTCAAAGTAAAGGCCCCAAATATGTGTGGAGAACGGAATATGTATCAATACTAGTAAAACCACAAAATATAGAATAAACTCTCCCTAAATGTGTACATATACAAATGTGTAATAAGATCATATGCACATATTTAAATTAAACTTATGGTTGAGTTCAACCTATATTTTGGGTCCGAGGAATGCACCAATATATAAGATTAAGATGTCGATTGCATACCTCGTTGAATTTCACCTTTATATCCAAATGAGACTACACAAAATAGTACTAGACAAGAGAGTTAGTCTCATATTTGGAATTGTCATTAATCACCAAAACATTCCATTAACTCATAATGACGGGTCTAGATCCTTCACCCCCGTGTATGTCGTGAAGGAGGTTTAGTCATTCCCTCTGCGATATGCATCACATGAGTATCATTGAGTGTCTCATTTGTAGAGGACTCCTTTGACCAAAGTATACATTTTGTCCTTTCGGGATATGCAATCTGCCTCAAGATCATCATCAAGTATTGTACCCTTATGTAGATACTCGTAGGTGGGATTCATTTAGGTATCCTCGTATTCTAGAGAAGCTATCTCAATAGGAGTTGTCTCTGGTGTTTCGACCAGAGACGGCTTTTGGAGTTGCTCCAAGAAAACACCTTTTGGTACTTGCGATCAGGAAGAAGTCATACGAGCAAGTTGGCCTGCAAGGAAATTATCCTTTCGAGGGATAAATTATGCCTCGAAGCCGAAAAAATATTTGTCTAACTTTCGAACATCCGATAAGTACCGAGACATGGTCGAATTAGAGCACTGGTACCCTTTTTCGACCTGATTCACGACTAGTTTAGAGTCTTCTCTCACGAGTAGTGGTCGAATCGCGAGTGCTTTCGCAGCTCGTATGCTAGCCAGCAAACCTTTATATTCTGCTATGTTGTTAGTGGCCTGAAAGTTTAATTGAATGGCATACTTTAAGGTCTCTCCGGTAGGAGATTCTAGGCCCACCCCAGCCCCGAGCCACTTAAAGTAAGTGACCCGTCAAAGTACATCGTCCACTGGTCGTGAGTATCGTACTGGGGATCCTGAACAGGTTCAGGTTTTATCCATTCAGTGACAAAGTCTGCCAAGATCTGGGATTTAATGGCCGTTCGGGACACCAAATGGAGGTCGAACTCCCCAAGTTCTACTGACCATTTTTCCAAGCTTTCCGCTGCTTCCCTATTCCGAATGAATTGTGGTTACTCCCTTGGGACTTGGCATCGTAAGATATTGATACCCGTAATAAGTACCCATTTATAATTTTGCCAAAGTTGGTCGTCCAAGTATAGCGTTATATGTCGTATCGAAATCGACCACATCAAAGCAGATCTTCTCTGTCTTGAAATTACTTGGTGAACTAAATGTTAAAGGAAGAGAAACTTGGCCAATAGATTTGGCCAAAGACCCAGGTACAATACCATGAAAAGTGTATTGTATCTGTCATACCTTGGTCCTGGGTACTTGCATCTCATCCAGGGTACTCGTAAACAAGATGTTTAACGAGCTTCCACTATCAACTAACACTCGATTTACTCGGCAGTTGTTGATGGTAGGCTCAAACACGATCAAAAAATGACCTGGTCTAGTGGAAGAGATCGGGCTGTCACTCTTCCCGAATGAGATGGTGACTTCCGACCACTTCGGCAACTTATTGACAAGAGGAGGGTCAATGGATTTTACCTCGTGTTCGACAGTCTTAAGCTATCATTTTGACTCGTATGCCGATGACTTCGATGGTAGGCTCAAGATCTTGGAATGGTATCTCCTTGTTGTCGTTCGACTGTGTACGACCACTCGCTTGCCCAATCTCTTCGAGGGTAGGAAGTGGTCCTTTGCCGTTGTAGTAGTTTTCGAGTTTCCATTGGAAAACCCGGTAGTTGCGAAGGTCATGTTCTTCCGCTCGGGGCACTTACCTTTGCCTCGATCAAGATATTGCTCGGAACTTCGTGGTTCCTTGTCGCTTACGACCAATACCTCCTTAGAATTGTTGACTTGAGGTTTTTGACCCTTCACCTTGTTCTTGGATTTCTTGGCTTTTTTGTCATTCTTGCTAATTCCGCACGCTTCTTGAGGATTCTTGTCGTCTCGATCGATGGTTTTGTTCCACTCGACTGCTTCTGTAATAGTCGCATATCAATCGGCCATCTTGAAGAGTTCAGCTATGGTAGCCGGAGGATTTAAAGAAATGTCCTTGTAATTCTTATGCTGCGAACTCCCTGCTTGTAGGCTCGATAATGATGAGTCGTGAACCCTGTGGCTCAATTCAACCTAATCAAGCTACCAAGAATTGATGTAAGGTCTCGTGATCGTTTTGTCTTATCCTGTGCAGGCCGTCCTCCTTTGAAGGGCGATTGTAGGTACCCTGGAAGTTAGCCAGCATAAGGTCACAAATTTGCTGCCATGAGTAGATCGACTCGAATGATTGGTTTAGTAATCACGATCGAGTTGACCCTTCGAGCATAGTCGGAAGGTACTTCACCTTGATGCGCTCTCCTCCCCCTGCTACTTGGACGGAGGTCGTGTAAATTTGGAGGAACTCGCTGGGATTTTGAGACCCATCAAATTTCTCCATATTCACTGGTCGAAACCGTGATGGCTAGCGAACTGCTCGGAGGTCAGACGAGAATGCCCTACATCTGGTAATTACTTCGTAATGCCTCCTTTGCAGAAAAGAAGGGTTGTCGTCATCAGGAGATTGTACACAATGATACCCAGCAGTGGGTAATACTCCTCGTATTTTGTCTGCTTCTGTAGACCTCTGTGTCGGAGTGGTGAACGATCACCTCTCCTGAGAGCTTGTTTATCTTCAGGCGTTCGAAAAAACCTTTCTCTGATTAGGAGAACGACATACCCTGTTGTCGCGCCGATCTCCGTGTGGTGAGTTGTTTGAACGACTGGAACCTGATGGAGTCGTACCGCTATGACTTCTGGAATGATGACGGCGAGGGTGCTCAAGTATGATCATCGCGCTTCGAAGCCTTCGTGCGATCTCTTGCGCGAAGAGGTCGTAGCTAGGCGCTTGGGCAAGCTCTTAAGTTGGGTTCTTGAGTAGATCGCTGATTTGTTGGAGTTTTTGAGCTTCCTCTGACTGATACTGAAAGCACTCAGGCAGATTTCTTTGAGCTAATATTCTTCTCCGTCGAGTTGTCTCAATGAAGTGTGATTATCTCAATGAAGTGTGATTATCTCAAGGATTTCTCACACGCTCATCAGAGTGTTGACCCTGTTCATCACCGGAGGTGTCCTTACCATTGCCACGATGGGTCGCAATGTTTGATCGTCGAGGAGTGTCCTCAATCCTATCTTTAGGAGAGTGATCATCATCTGAGGGAAGGACGAAGACCTCCCGTTGATGACCTCCACTTGCGCTTGAGGCCTACTTACTTGAGGAGTAGATGAAAGACACCATCTGATAACTTGGAGCAAACCCCTCCAGGAAGGGGAATTCCGGGTTATAACAGTCTCCGTCCACAAATGAGCCCTGTGATGGGATGGTCGAACTCGCAGGAAAAGCATGTTCGGCCCCATCCTCTGTGGGGCTAACCGGAGAGACAGTACCACCAGGTGCTGATGAAGCTCCAGAATGATGGCTTTCAGGACTTGTCGTGTCAGGTCGGACTGCCTTAGGCGGACTTGAACATTTGGAGGGGGGGGGCCTCGCCATGTCCTGGGTCTGCCTCGGAGCAATCCTGATTGTGGCGGATTAACCCTTGCCCTTTGAGGAAGTTGGTTCCTTAGTTGGATGTAACGTTGTGGGGGTGAGGATCCCTCCTTAACTCCATCCGGGGTATGGTCTCTTAGAGAATGATCTTGAGAGGCGACATCACCATCAAATGATACAATACTCGGCTCGTAGTCGAAGCCGGCATCCATATCGATATCTGCGTAATCAGCTAAGTTGAATCAGTTCTCCTCGTTCCACTCTTCTGCCATGGAAGTATTAGAGTTGGGAGAAAATGAAGGAAACCTGATGACCAGAAGATCCCCATGAACAGCGCCAGCTGTCGGTGTTTTACAACCGAACTTACGTAATGATTGTTTGATTCAGGGGTTCTCCAAGACTCAAATCATGCAGAGAGAATGACACAGAGATTTTTTTACAGGTTCGGTCCTTCTCCGGAGAGAATAACAACTCTACTCCTGTGTGGCTATATTGAGCATGTTGGTTACAGATCAAGAGAAAGACTGAAAAGCAATGTCTTGTACTCCTGATTGTGTTTTTCTTTTTCCTCTCTCTCTCTCTCTATGTCATCTGGTGATTCCTCCTTTTATAGCATGCTCGAAGTGGGCGATAATTTCTCCAATCCAAAGGGCGTATCAATGTTTCAAATGATGGCACAAGTTACCGGATATTAATGTTGGAGAAGTAACGTTCTCACGTCGTCCGGCAGTTATCACCAGGATAGAGAGATTAATCGTGCAATTATTCCGGATAATAATAGCGTATATTGATTGTTTAGATGCCCTAATCAATTGAGCCTACTTGTCTGTAAGCTCGATCGATTATAGGATGGTCGTAACTGACTTGGTCGTAGAGGGACTTACGACTATGAGGTGATCGTAGAAGAACTTACGATCATGTGCTAGTCGTAGAAGAACTTACGACTATAGGGTGGTCGTAGCTGACCTGGTCGTAGAAGGACTTACGACCATGAGAAAATCGTAGAAGAACTTACGATCATGAGATAGTCGTAGAAAATCTTACGACTCCAGCTTCTCCCTTATGAACATTAAGGGGTATACTCAAGAATCATATAATGGCGTCATTATCCATAATAAGGATTACAGATAAATAATTAAGTGGTTATTTTAAGATCCTCATCAATCCTGATCCATGTTCATTCATAATCATTCTCCCTGTAATCAGAGCATATCCTTTGCAATATACATCACCATTTGAGTGGCTAGGCGAATAGACAACAATCTCCATTTCTTCTTTATACTTTTGTTTATATGTTCTGTGACGGGAGTCCCAGACGTTGGCAAGCCTGGACACTAGACAGTGCAGCACTGGTTGGCGTTGTAGCAATTGAAGCACCCATAGATACTGCAACATCAGCTCTTGTCCTTGTCGTTGGTCTCTCGACCACGACTTCTGAAGACCCAGTTGTCGTAGTCTTGGCCTTTTTAGCTGGTGGGATTGCCTACTTGATCCAGCCTGATCAGCACCCCTCTTTCTACCATGCATGTAAATAAAAAGGAAAATTTATCAACTACAATTTGGTGGGGTTGGTTGCTGGATTGAAGATTAAGGCTACATTTATACATATTTGCATTCATTTATTTATAAACACTACAAAAGCTCCAATCAAGCTGGAAGGCTGGTCATCGAAAGAAATAGGCTCCAAGCCATATTTCACATTCTTCAACATATTAGAAGTCATTTCTTTGACTTGTTCATTTGGCAATTCTAAAGCAAGAAATACAAATAAACTTAGTAATGTGTATGCTACTAAGTTAAACATTGCTTTAAGGAATTTGGGGTGCAAACATACCTCCAGGAACGTCTTTTGTCGAGTCCTCGGTCCCTTGAAGCATCCAAGCATAACGAACCATTTTCTTCATTGGGCTAATTCCGTGTTGGTGGAAGTCGTTGATGATTTTCGGACCGGTCAATCCGGTTACAACGAGAGAGATAATTGCATCGACCAGTCTTTTCTCTTCGGCTATCAACTTTAATGAAACCTTTTCATTTTTCACATCTTGTGCAGACCACGTTGGAGGAGGATTTGCAGTGTACTTAAGACTGTTGCCTCCGGGGAGTTTAGAGTAAAACCACTCCTTATGATAATCACGCCGCACATATTTAACTGGAAGGGGAGGATATTTTCTGGCCATTTGGCCGTGGAGCTTAAAGTACATGCTACCACAATTTCCCTGACCTCTATTGTTGTGAGTGAATCAATAGAAATGGAGAAAAAGATGAACAGAGGGGGATGCCAAGGAAATATTCACAAAGATGAGAAAAGACACTAAGGATCAAAATGGAATTTTTCCCAAGGTGAAAGAGTTCTATCCTAATATAATCTAAAACATCTGCTAGAAACTCACTCTCAGGCAAGCGAAAACCTAATTTCACAAAAAGAAGCAAAAAAAGGATGATTCGACATTCTTGAGGAATTGGAGTTGTTTCGTTGCCGCTGTTAGTCCATCTGATCAAAGCCCTAGGCGAAAGATAGCATTCTCTAGATCTTGGATCTTGCTCTCTTAATAAGTTGATTTGCTCGAGACCCACATGATTGGGATCGAAAGAAGTTTGGAAGAGAATTGGAGATGAAGAGCTCGAAGGCGGGGAGGCTTGTAGATGAAGACTGCGATGACAATATAGTAAAAGTGGAGGTAAAAAGAAATGGGTCTTTTATCCCTTTTTTACCACAACCATTCTGCCACTTACCGCAATCTTCAAATGTGGTTACCAAGAAAACAAAATATTTTCCTCTCTCCCACATTCTCATTAATGTTTTGAACGATTGTGAAAGACAAAATCTTCTTGGTGCAAGTTTCAAGATAAAAAAAAGCTTAAGTAAATATTTTCTATTTTGTTAAGCCTTGGGGCCTACCTAATGAGGATTCTTGACCATGTCAATATTTTTCGATCAAAATCAAAGTCTCTATGAAAGCATACCCACATATTAAGAGTCCACTTTATAATGGTTATAAACCTACGACTATGAATAAAAATAAGCATAATCCCTTTTATTACGGCCGAACTGGTCATAGACTAGATTGAGTCATGGGACGTCCAGTTATGGATACTATACAACCAGTCATGAAAACTATGCGACATTTTATACGGTTTGGGCCACGCCCGACCAAAAAAACTGGTCGGAGAACATGACCATTTTCTACGTGACTAACGTGAGAGCAATTATTGGCACATCTGGCAAGTTACTACAGTTGTCTAAGAGACACAATAGTTCAAGACTCCACAAAAGAACATGCGTGGAGACAAAAGACGTCTTTAGCGGTATTAACCGCTATCTCTTCAACAGTTATAAATAGGATAGCATTTGTACCTTGTAATAAAGGGTTCACAATATTTCGTTCTCATCGTATTCCTATAAAAACTTGTACTATGTCCACGATATTAATGGTCTCTATTTCGATCGTACTTTCATGTTTTATTTTCGTGTAAGCTCGATGAAGCACCTTGGATTCCGATCATCGACAGTCCTTGGTCTTATATAATTCATTGATTACTTACGTTTCCATGACGTTTCCAATAAGCTAGGTTTGAGAGAAGTTAGCTAGATTAACGGAATTATTAATCAAGCACACTACGTACATGTACACATGCCATGCGTTCCCATGGGATCGTGGTTGCATGCCATTTTTTTCCTCTTAATTTCTTGCAGCGCTAACTAGCTAGCTAGCAGAACATCCACGAGGCCTGGTACGGCCTCTAAAGTCTAAAGTCTAAAGTCTAAAGTCTATAGTCTTCACCTACCAATTGATCTGATTCAACTATATGACTCAAAACATAATGCAACGTAATGCAAGATGTCCAGCAGACCGACACCGCGGAGAGCCAGTAGTTTGCCATGAATTAATCGATCAAGTAGAAGCAATAAGCCTGGACGTCACCGAATACTTCAATACGAGAAAACGTACCTAGCTAAGGCCAGAGCCTCCTCGAATATTAATGTGATGGAGTAGTGGTGATCGATCACATGCAGGTTGATGTGTATACGCCCGATCGAATATTAATCCAGCATTGACAAAAATTGCCATGTTAATGTAGACATGCAGGATGCGGCATATGTGGTTTGCTACGACTGACGAAAGGTTCTTTACACTACTGGAGGCGGCCTCTTTGCCGAGGGCCTCAAGCCCTAGGCAAAGGCCCATTAACCCTCGGCAAAGGCTTTGCCGAAGGCCGCCCTCGGCAAAGAGCTCTCGGGGAATTTTGAGTCGGCGAAGAGGGTCTTTGCCGAGGGCCCTTTATCGGGCACTCGGCAAAGCCTTTGCCGAGGGCTGGCCCGGCACTCGGCAAAGAAAAGTAGCCGTCACGGCGCCGACGCCACGGACGGAGTCTTTGCCGAGGGCCGTCTCCGGGGGCCCTCGGCAAAGAATTATTTTTTTTTTTTTTTTGAAAAATCTTTGCCGAGGGCCTGCAACCATGGCCCTCGGCAAAGAATTATTTTTTTTTGAAAAATCTCAGGCCCTCGGCAAAGAAATTATTATTTTTTAAAAAGTCTTTGCCGAGGGCCTCCAACCATGGCCCCTGCAAAGAACCGGGTTCCGAATTTTTCCAAAGGAATCTTTGCCGAGGGCCTTGTAATTGCCCTCGGCAAAGAGGCAGAAATTTTATTTTTTTGTTTTGTTTTTTTGCATTCCATCGACACAAGCATTTCATATATATATCAATCATCACATATATATATCACACAGAACCCATTTTCTCACAATATATCACAACCATAATTGTGAACCACAAATCACAATATATTACAACGACAAGTCACATGTTCATCATCATTCACAAATATATATTTTCGCTAACCTTCGAAAGCACCGCCACCTCATTTTCGACCAAAGGAACATGGAGAAATTTGATGGATCTCAAAATCCCATCGAATTTCTTCAGATCTATACAACACCGTCCGAGCAGCGGGAGGAGGAGAGCATGTAATGGCGAATTACCTTCCGATCGTGCTCGAAGGATCCGCCGATCGTGGTTATTAAACCAACCACTCGAGTCGATCTACTCTTGGCAACACCTCGTGATCTTCTACAGCGAATTTCCAAGGCACATACAACCGCCTACGAAAAGAAGGCGACTTGCACCGGATAAAGCGAACAACAACGAGACTTTGCGTCAATTCATCAAGCGCTTTAGTCGTTCGTAACTCAATTCCGAAATTTCGATTCCTCTGTGATCGTGGCTTTTAAGCAAGGAGTCCGCAGAGAAGAATAACGGAGGATATTGCTCAATCCTCCCAACATCAAGTTCTTAAACTCTTGAGATGGCCGATCGATATGCAATCGCTTCGAGGCGGTCGAGTGGAACAACACTATCGATCGAAACATATACTCCTCGAGAGCCGTGAAGTTGGTAAGGATAAAAAGCAAAAAGTCCAAGAAGAAAATAAAAGTCAAAACCACAAACCAAGAGTTCCAAGGAGGTTCGCCGTGAAAGATGGAGAGCCCCAAACCACTAAGTCGCACTCGATCAAGGCAAAGGTAAGCGCTACGATCGTAGGAACGACAAACCAAGGTGGTGTCCTTTTCATAAAAAGGAAGGACATGACCTCAATCGCCGAAGTTTTCCAAAGAAAGCTCGAGGACTACTACAACGGCAAGCACCACTCCCTACTCGAGGGTAGGACACACGAGTGGCCAAAAGTCGCTCGGATGATGAGGAGATGCTGCTCCAAGATCCGCAACATACCGTTGAGCACATCTATGGAGGATCATCGGCATACGACTCCAAACGACAACTTAAAGTCACGGACGAGAGGTAAATTCTATACATACTCCTCTCACAATAAATTACCAAGTGGTCGGAAGTTACCATCTCTTTTGAGAAGGATGACGCCCAATCACTACGAGTCGATCAGTCGATATCCGATTGTGGTGAACCCACCATCAACAAGCTGTCGGGTCAATCGAGTGTTGGTTGATGGTGGCGATTCTTTGAACATATTATTTACTAAAGCCCGGACGAGATGCAAGTACCGGGACAAAGGTAAGGCGATGCGATATTCCTTTCATGGAATCGTATCGGGTCTTCGACCAAACCCATTGGCCAAGTTTCTCTTCCTTTAACATTTGGCTCACCAAGTAATTTCGGAGACGAGAAAGTCTCCTTTGATGTGGTCGATTTCGATCACGGCATATAACGCCATACTCGGACGACCAACTTTGGCAAAATTCTTAATGGCTACTCATTACGGGTATCAATGTCTTAAGATGCGGGTCCCAAAGGAGTGATCACCATTCGAGTGACAAAAGATGGCGATAGTCATGACCGCCGATCCTCGAGATGGTTGGTCAAATACCAACTCGAGATGAAAGTCGACTTCGACTAGCAAGTCGAAGCTTCAAAGCTCGCACCAAAGCCGAACGACCAAGTCAAAGAGGTTCCTCCGACGCAGAAGAACCCTCAAGACTGCTCGCATCGGGAGACTTCCGACCCCAAATAGGAAGACGCCTCATTACCTTCCTCCGAGCTAACGCAGATGTCTTTGCGTGGCAAGCATCCGACATGCCCGGAGTCCCCAGGGAGGTGATCGAGCATAGGCTAGCTTTACGGCCTGATAAAGTACCCGTAAAACAAAAATTACGGAGATTTGCCCCTGATCGACGAGATGCTATTAAATCAGAGTTGGATAAGCTACTTAAAGCAGGCTTTATAAGAGAAGTCAACCACCTAGAGTGGTTGGCTAACCCTGTAATGGTCAAAAAGTCAAACGGCAAATGGCGTATGTGCGTGGACTTTACTGATCTTAATAAAGCTTGTCCAAAAGATGATTTCCCTTTACCTCGTATCGATCAGCTGGTTGATTCAACTGCAGGTTGTGAGATATTAAGTTTTTTAGATGCATATTCTGGATACCACCAGATCAATATGTGTTTAAACGATGAAGAAAAGACCGCATTCATTACTCCATTTGGTACCTTTTGCTATGTCAAAATGCCATTTGGTCTAAAGAATGCTTTGGTGCTTCTTTTCAACGCCTAATGCAATCGACTTTTTCATCTCAATTAGGCCGAATTTGGAAGCCTATGTTGATGATCTAGTCATAAAAGCATTAAGAGACTTAATCATATCAGCGACCTACAAGAAACATTCGACAACCTCGTAAAGCACCGCTTAAAACTCAATCCTGAGAAGTGTGTGTTTGGAATTTCTTCAGGAAAATTGCTTGGATTCCTAGTATCTGAACGAGGAATCGAAGCAAATCCTGAAAAAATAAAAGCCATCCTCCAGATGCGTCCTCCAAACACAAAAAGGAAGTCCAAACTCACTTTGGGTGCATGGCGGCTTTAAGTCGTTTCATCGCACGACTAGGAGAAAAGGACTACCTTTCTTTAAACTTCTCGGGAGACATGAAGGTTTTGAGTGGTCGAACGAGGCAAGCAGCGCCTTTGAGGATGTCAAGAGGTATCTTTCGAGTGCTCTGCTCGGTTTCTCCAAAGCCGAAGAGACGCTCTTAATTTACCTAGCCGCCACGCCACGGGCGACAAGCGCGATATTAGTCGTAGAACGTGAAAACGCATAACGACCGGTTTACTACGTTAGCGAAGTTTTACACGCCTAAGGAGCGTTACCCTCGTGTCCAAAACTTCTATATGCCCTCCTCATGTCTTCGAGGAAATCTGCGCATTATTTTCAGCGCACAAAATAGTCAGGCTGCCCGAGTTTCCTTTAGGGAGCAATCCTCCATAATAAGGAAACAATGGACGCATGGCAAAATGGTCGATCGAACTTGGGAGTTCGACCTCCATTTCGTGTCCCGAACGGCCATAAAATCCCGGATCTTGGCGGACTTTGTCGCCGAATGGACAAATCTGAACTGCTCAGATCCCGATCGATTCCCACGATCGCTGGATGATGTACTTTGACGGGTCACTTACTTTAAGTGGCTCGGGTCAGGTGGTCTGGTATCTCCTCACCGAGAAACCTTAAAGTATGCCATACAATTAAACTTTCGTGCCACTAACAATGTGGCGAGTGCGAAGGTTT
Source organism: Hsuehochloa calcarea (assembly GCA_036346395.1). Taxonomy (NCBI): domain Eukaryota; kingdom Viridiplantae; phylum Streptophyta; class Magnoliopsida; order Poales; family Poaceae; genus Hsuehochloa; species Hsuehochloa calcarea. Next base: position 12,799,133 of record CM070609.1, read on the forward strand.
GCTAGGCGGCATACGAGTGCAAAGCACTCTCAATTAAATCGACTACTCGTGAGAGGAGACTCTCAACTAGTCGTGAATCAAATCGGAAAGAGTACCGGTGCTCTAACTCAACAATGGCTCGGTACTTATCGAAGCACGTAAGCTAGAAAAATATTTTTAGGTTTCGAGGTACAATTTATCCTCGAAGGATAATTTCTCGCAGACCAACTTGCTCGGATGGCTTCTTCCCGATGCACAGTACCAAAAGGAGTTTTCTTGGAGCAACTCAAAAACCGTCTCAGTCGAAGAACCGAGACACCTCCTCTTGAGATGGCCTCATTAGATTACGAGGATACCGGATGACTCCCATCTACGAGTATCTTTACAAGGGTTCCGTGACCAAGATGATCTTGAGGCGGTCGATTATCCCGAAAAGCCAAAATGTATACTTTGGTTGAAGGAGTCCTCTATAAACGAGGAACCCAAGGGATACTCATGCGATGCATTCCAAAACGAAGGAATAACACTCCTTCACGATATACACAAGGGCATCGTGGGACGCATGCTTCCTACAGAACATTGGTTGGTAAAGCCTTTCGACAAGGTTTTTACTGGCCTACAGCCCTGTACGATGCTAAGGAGATGGTTAAAAAGTGTGTCCAGTGCCAATTCCATGGTAGACAGATACACCAACCAGCTCAAGCATTACAGACGATACCTCTTTCTTGGCCTTTTGCGACCTGGGGGCTTGATATCCTAGGACCGTTTCCCAAAGCTCCAGGAGGTTTCGAATTCCTTTTTGTGGCTATTGACACGTTCACAAAATGGATCGAAGTGAACTCAGAATCGATAACAATCAAGCGACAAAAGGTTCATGATGAGAAGCGTAATTAGTCGATTTGGAGTTCCGAGTCGGATAATTACAGACAATGGTAAACAATTCGCAAGTGCAAAATTTCAGGAATTTTGCGACGAGTTGGGCACCAAGTTATGCTATGCTTCTGTTGCACATCCCCAAAGCAATGGGGCGGTCGAACGTGCAAACGGCCAAATAATGCGAGGAATTAAAACTCGAGTCTTCGACCAGCTTGTTAAGCGCTCGGGGGCTTGGGTACAAGAATTACCCTCCATATTATGGGCGGTTCGTACGACCACCAGTCGAGCAACAGGAGAAACACCATTTTTCTAGTTTTGGGCCGAAGCCATGCTTCCTCCGAGCTAAAATTGCGGTAGACACGAGTTGAAACCTTCAACAACTCGGACCAGAACAACTTCGAGCGCATTTACATTAACCTACTCGAAGAGAGGAGAAACCTAGCCTTAATCCGTTCGGCAGTCTACCAACAAGCCCTGCGCAGATACTATAATCGTAAGGTCCAACCTCGCAGCCTTGCTGTAGGTGACTTGGTATTGAGGCTCTGCCAATCCAAGTCTAATCGGAATAAACTTTCCCCTAAATGGGAAGGTCCTTACACAGTGGTCGGCTAACTTTCGGCGGCCTCGATCGACTAGCAATGGAAGATGGATGAGTTCTCTCAAACTCTTGGAACATCGACCGCTTACGCAAATTCTACGTGTGACCGCTTCTCGAGCAATAAAAGTCCGTGTTCTTTCTACCTCTTTTTGTCTTATTTTTGAGTAGTGCTTTTTAATCTTTCGACTATGATATGAAAACACCCGCTTTCTTTACACCGCCGGCGAGAAACGCCATCCGGTCGAAACTTCTCCTCTCTGCATGTGGTTACGCCCACTAGAAGGAATTTCCTAGCATCGACTGCTACTCATTTTCTTTGCCAATACAAAGAGCTCGGTTTTATCTAGTCGTAATGTTCTCAAAGCCAACTCTCTCAATCTTAGTCTATTTTTCCAAGAAATTCAAAAATATTCTAAGTAGAGTGCACTTTCTTACATTTGTTCGACCACATTTGGTGTACTCGATTTGTTTTAACGGTCGAAGGAAGAGACACACCTAGTCAAGTCTTTCCTCTCTGCATGTGGTCCCGCCCACTAGAAGGAAACTTCCTAGTGTCGCTCGCCTCCTACTTTTGCTCTCGGAAAAGACTTATCAAGTCCACCAAAAAGGACGAACGAATGACTAAAGTACTCTAAGACGCTTGTTTAACTCAAGTTCTTTGTTCTTGGTTTGATTAAACTAGTCGGAGATGGGAACATCACCTAGTCGAAGCCTTCCTCTCTCAGACGTGGTCCCGCCCACTAGAAGGAACTTCCTAGTGTCGAGTCGTTTCTACTCTTTTCACCAAAGGCTTGACAACCGTAATAAAAGCTATAAGTTAAATAAACCTCTCTTTATTTTCGTAAACCCCATTTTAAACACTATTTATTTAGATTGTCTAAACAATCTAAGCAAATAGTCGGGGCTAGGATAAAGTTATTAATTTGACTTCAATTCTTAGTCTTTCATTCGCTTATTATCTTTTGAGTTACTAACTACTCGACAAGATGATTTTCGTGAAATGAGGCGGATCATATATTACTCATTAACAAAAATTGTCCGCCTTACAAGATAGTTACAAGATTACTCAAGAAGGGGAGAGCCTAGTGCATTTCCTCCGCCACCTTTTACCAATCGATCAGATTCCTCAATCGCACGACTTGCCTCGATTCGTGACGGTCAAGTCGCTTCGATTGGTTTAACATTAAAGCGGGGTCTTGAGCTTTACGTTTCGCCAAAGCGTAACTTATCGCGGCTTCGATCGCTTCCTTATTGATTCAAATTGATTAGTCTTCGAGTGGTCACCATTTCTTGCAATTTTCCGACTTGTTCCCCAATGGTACTTGTGTGAGCAGCTATGGTATCTTCTCGATGAGTTTTTCTCTCAGAATGTAGCTCACTAAGCACATTGTTCAGGATAGTGATGTTGCCTTGAAGACTAGTCTTCATCGACTCCATCTCTGTTGGGTACAAGTCGAAGCCTCATGAAGCTTCTTGTTTTCACCACTTGTTACAAAAGAACAATATCGGTCAAACAAAAATATACTTCTAGAGGAAGATAACACAAAGATAATTATAGGTAAAACTTTTCTTACCTACTAATTGAGAATCCAATTTCTTGACCTCTTCTCGATGGGAAGCAATAGTTTCAAAGATGCTTTTGCTCCCATACTCGATGTCCTCTGATTCATCTTAGCAATGCGGACGGACTCATTGCGATTAAGGTCTTTGCTTGGATTTCACCTCGAGGCTTCTCAATTGGGCGACAATTTACGAACAAGAAATTGGCATTAGAAAAGGAAAATACTCAAAAGAATAATGTAAAGATTTACTTACTCGTTAATCGAGTTCTAAAACTCTCGAGTTCTTGATCCTTATTCGCGTAATACGGAAAACTCTGAATGACCAAAGCTTTTTCTTGAACTTGATGCGAGCTTCCGTGATCTCTTTTCTTTATCCGAGAAGAAAGGAGAGTCGGGTAAAGGTTAAAGATCAAAAGCAGCCTTAAGTTCGAACTTCTCGCTTATTTTTTCCTCAATCTTTTAGATGCAGAGACAGTCTCGAAGTCTATCCGAGAGGACTAATACTTCGTTCCTTAGCCTCCTCGACTCTTCTTTTCATAGTCGAGTGAGTCGGCTAAGGTCTTCGTATCACCGCTTTAACCTACAAAGAACAGAACGAAGAAAACATCATCCGAATGGTTGTAAGTACTTCTACAACTACCGACCTAGTCGTAAGTTTTCTCTACGACTACGATACGGTTGTAAGTCTTTCTACGACCAACGCTGGTTGTAAGTAGTCGTAAGCTTTTACGACTAGTACTTTGTCATGAGTTTCTTCCATGACTATTCTCGTAAAACATTTTACTTAATATTTAAGTCGAAAAACAACTATGAATGATAAGTGACTTACCACCTCTCGCCTCTGCAGAGTAGTTCCTTCTCTGTCTTAGTTCTAAAAGTTGTCGATGATACTCACCGACAACGACAATTTGCTCTAGAGCTTTCGCAAAAAAAACGTGAGAAGAGAAGGAAAGTCACATATATAAGTATTTTGAAGATACTTACATTCATAGTCGTCCTAGCAAACATCGAATATACAAGGTCCGGGTTCTGCAAGCTTATCTATCCTCGCGACCTTGTCCCACCACACCTTCTCGAGGCGCTCGTTATCAAAAGTATTCTCCGTATTGGGAATATCTTTGGGATGGGGGACTCGGTCACGAGATCTATGTAAGCGTAAGACCCTCGACGGAGGCAGCCCAAAGAAGTCACCACGAAGTTGAAATTTTCTCCTTCGGTTCTCAGAACTTCTCTTTGGGTAAGGGAAGGAACGCCTCCTACAATTTCCTTCCCAGAGTGGTGCCCAGGCTGGTCACCACCTTGACCAGAGGCTTCCACAGCTGCCTCTGTTGTTTCTACGACTTCAGTAGTCGTAGCGGCCACCGCAACAGTAACAGCCGCTACCTCAAGAGTCGTAGTTACGACTTCAGCAGATGTGGAGTCACTGGGAGTCTCGACTTCATCGGCCACTGGTCAAGGGTGATGCTGACCACCTCCATTGCTACCTCTCCGATGGTGAGGGGATAGCAATGGACTTCTCAGCAGAAGCATTCCCGGGGGCTGAAGGAGTCGGACTGAAATAAAGAAAAGCAAATCAGGTTGTGAAAAAGAAAAAGGTAAATGTCGTTCTTACACTTTAGTACATTTCACATACCTCTGCACCCTGGTCTTAACCAGGAATTTTGGAGCAATCCTCCCTACGGAGGACCTCTTCTTCTCCACGACCACGTCTGGTCGAGGTTCAATAATTGGTCCAGCTACGACCACGTCTGGTCGTAGAGTTTGAACAGGGATCAGGGCTCTGGTTTCCTGATCCTCTGGATGGACGAGATCAGTCTCGACCATTCCGTATAAAGATCGCCCTCGCTTGCGAGTTGTCTTGATGCAAGATCGTCCTTCATAAAGACATAAAATCTTTCCGCCTCCCTTTCCAGTTGCTTAATAAAACTAGGAGTGGCACCGACTGCGAAAGATTCCGTGTCATAATAGAAGGGTACCTTAGCCTTGCGAGGTTTGCGCTTAAGAGGTTCAGCTGCTTCAACCTCCTCGGCTTCGACGGCTGCGGCCTCGGCTTCAGATACAACTACAGCCGCCGCAGGCTTTGTAGAGGGTCTGGTCGAAAGACCAGAGCTCGAACTTGCTCCCCCCTTATCGACAGATTTTACAAGTCGACGTCTCTTCGAGGGAGGAGCCGAGCCTTTGTCTTTCGACAACCCAGCGCCAATAGTCATCAGAACGACTTCTTCGTCGTCCTGGCGATTTTCCATGCCTACTTTACGTAAAACAAGACGAAAAAGAAGAATCACTAATTAATCGTAAGTTTTTCTCGACTAGTATCAAGTCGTAAGTTTTTCTCACGACTCTTTCTTGATTGTAAGATATTCTACGATCACCATTAGTCGTAAGTATCTTCTACGACTATAAAGTCCTAAAGAAAGAATCGATTTACGATTACCTTTAGGCGCTCTATCCTTTCATCTGCGGACAAAGCCGCAATGATTTGAGGAACCGCCTCGAGTGGCGGGGACTTCTCACAGATGAGTCCGACTGAGTCAACCTCACTGTGAAAGATCTCGTAAACAGATAAAAATATTAGACAAGGTTGAGAAAGACCAAACGGAGAGCTAAGTCGACAATTGCTTACCCTCCTCGTAGTCTCGGTGGGGTCTCTCTCTCGAGTACCTCCACATAGGAGATGCTCGTTTCTTGAGAGGACTAATTCGGCGTGTGATGAAATCCTTCACCACATACCATCCGGCCACCATTCTTCCTTCAAGTCCTTAATAGCTTGAATATAAGGGCTAATCCTACTGATATCTTCGGGGTTGAGTCCCATGAAGATTTCTTTTCAGCGACTCTTCCCGCGAAGGAAAGGTCGTCTTCGAGGTGACCTTCCAAAGAGAACCACCTCTTCCTCCACCCGCCACGAAGACCGGGTGAAACTCGAATGTACTCCTTCGACTTGAGTCGTGGAGCTTGAATCGCAGCTTCCGGCGATTCCGGTTTGTCGAGCCATCCCATAATAATATTGAAACACTCGAGATCCGCGGAATCCCAGTGCGCGCCGACAGATACACGAACACACTCAACATGGTAATGGAATTGGGACCTAAGTTCACCGTTCCACCCCAAAGTGTTCGAGTACTCATCAGAAGAAAGGGGTGGGCGAGCAATCGAAGGCCGCACTCTGTACGCTTGGAAGACGGATTTGCCCATTTTCCCCGATGGCGATCTTTGCCGATGGCGGAATCCACTTCACCGAGCCTTCTCGGATCTTCCGGATCGACCAAGATCTTGATCTTAGCCGCATCCATCTTCGATTCCTCCCATTCGAAACTCTCTTGGCCATTTCGCCGTAAGCAAGTTTTTTGATTGGGTTGGCGTGAGAAGATGAAACCTAGTCAAGACGGAGAAAGCAAGAGCTCAAGAACAATGGAGTGATTTGGGGAAAGGTAAAACCCAAGTCTACCTCCCGTAAGTTTTTATAATCAAGACGATCTCCGCCGCTCGAAACCGCTCTCGGCTATAGGTCTATGAGAGATGGTTGTACCGCCGAACCGCTTCATCTGGACAAGTCTATGAGAGCCGGTTGCAATTCCCGCATGGTCCGCTCGAGAAAAAATAGGTACGTATTGTCACCTCCAAGCAAAATTACTTTCTTGACCAAGTCTTTCTAGTCGAAGGAAGTATCAATCGGAAGAGTTTTCTCCGATTCCCTACTACGACTACCGACGGTCGTAGGGTTTTTATGACTTTTGATAGTCGTAAGCAACCTTCCCGACCAAGCAAATTCTGGTCAAAGCAAGACTCAAATGTCGAAGAGTTTTTCCTTCGACTATCATTCTACGACATTCTCATGGTCGTAAGTCCATTTACTAAACATTTATCAAATAAGTTACTTTCACTTGAAGTCGGGGCTAGATGACGAGGATCTAATAATCCTCATTTTATCTTTTATCTATAATTCTTATTATGGGTAAATATGATGTCACATAGTCCCCGTGAGGTACCCCTTATCTATAAGGAGAAGCCCAATAAGTGGTTGTAAGTTCTTCTACAATCACCCCACAGTTGTAAGTCTTCCTACGACTATATTATGGTCGTAAGTCCTTCTACGACCACTACATAGTCGTAAGTCCTTCTACGACTGCTACCTGGTCGTAAGTTCTTCTACGATCGCCACCGTCGTAAGTTCTTCTACGACCGGGTAAACTACGACCACCTTATAATCAAACCTACAAAGCGAGGGTCCAATTGATTAAGGAATCGAACGGTGCGCACGCACTATTATTCCGCTTATTAATGGTGTGTAAATACCCCATTATCTCTCGGAAGATAATTGCCGACGGCGTGAAGAAGCCGAGGCGCCGTAATTACCGCCATCATGCGCTCAAGCATCGGATTAATTAGGCGATCTCCGCGAGGCAAACGGCTACTTCTTCACGACTATATAAGGGCATCGATCGGAGAGATAGGGAGAGGAGACAAATAACAAGAGCTAGTCAAGTAGAAACACAAGTGCTATTCTCTGTAATAGTCTTAGTCTTTACTTGATCATCAAGAATACCATACACACGGATTAGGGTTATTATTCTCTCGGAGAAGGCTGAACTGTCTAAACATCCGTGTCAATCCACTCTACGTGATCTCATTTCTAGGAGACCCCCCGAATCAAACAATCTTTACGTAAGATCGGTTCTAATACACCGACAAGATCCTAACAACACAATAATAAATAATTGAAAAACTTTTAAGCAATTGAGGTAATTGCAACTTGCAAGTCGGAAAATAGCAGATTATTATTTTTAGAAACATGTAGTAGAAAGAGTTCAAAAAAAATTAATAAACATGCAACACAGGTTATATTAATTAATCTTTGATAGATCGTAAAAGTAAATAAATTGTATACCTGTATTAATCAATCTTCTGATGTAAGAGCTGTAGGTGTCCACGATGCCAGGTCGGCAAGTACAGACGTGAAGGGGGCGTCGGCCACCGGGGACCCTGGCAAAGAGCTGCAAGTGTCCACGACGGCAGGCGGCAGCTACAGCTACAGACGCGAAGGCGGTGAGGTGACGGCCGCTGGGGACCCGCAGATGAAACTGCTGATCAACACGCGTTGTTCACGGCACGTGCTGTATGGGGAGGCCCGGAAGGATGGGGATGCGGTGGATTTTATGATCGTGGTGGAAGCAAGGGCTGAGTCCAAATTGTGTTCTGCTTTTAACTTCCTTGCTGAAACGTTTTTGCTGCGTATCGCTGATGGACTTGATTAATTCACGCATGCATTGACATATCCTGTTAGCTGCTTGCAAGCAAGCAGGTCATACGTGATACGCCAGGAGCCTATAAACTGAACTATCCAAATCCAGCAACCGGCCAATGGCCTTTCTTTATTGCTTTACGTGGTTCTTCAGGAAACTTACTCCAATGCATTGTTTCAGCACGTCTTCGACGATTCACCTAAATATTCCATGTCCAAATATAACATGCAAAAAAAATATTAATATATATATAGAAGTCGATGACCAAATATATTAACATATTAAATTTGGCCATATATGACAGGACACTTACGTAAAATATGACATGAGCTAAATTTGAGTGTAAACAAGAGCTAATCCATCCGTGGAATAGGTGACTAATATAAAAATAAATAATGGGTGACTAATATAAAAACAAATAATGGAGTGCCTAGTCGGAAGTGGATGGCGAAAGGGATGGCTTATCCAATCTAGGGTGTGTTTGTTTCTTTAGCTTAACCTCTAGTCAGGCTTCCATAATACATTTTGGGCCTGTTTGGTTCCTTGTGTGACCTCTTGGCTAGACATACACAAGCCCATTTGGTACAGAAAAGTTGGCTTGCTGGAATGCCCAAATTAGTCGTTCTAGCATAGCCAGGCTTGGCCAGCCCCGCAGCCGTGTCCGCTCACCTCCTCTTCCATCGTGAGCACCAACGAGAGCGCCATTGTCGCCGCGTGCTCCCACCGGCCACACCTCCTCCACCGGCCACCATGAGAGCGATGCATTCACCACGCCAAGCACCGTCAGCCCCATCTCCTCTCACCGCCGCCCATTGCTCCATGGTGGGATCCGTCGTCCGTGCGAGATCTGGCGGCCATGGCCAGATCCGTCGACCATGGGATCTCCTCCACGCAGCCCCGACGAGAAGGATAGGACGCCAAACACATCTGTGGCAATAGCAACATACTATTGCTCTCTTGGATCTTGCTCTCTTAATAAGTTGATTTGCTCGAGACCCACATGATTGAGATCGAAAGAAGTTTGGAAGAGAATTGGAGATGAAGAGCTCGAAGGCGGGGAGGCTTGTAGATGAAGACTGCGATGACAATATAGTAAAAGTGGAGGTAAAAAGAAATGGGTCTTTTATCCCTTTTTTACCACAACCATTCTGCCACTTACCGCAATCTTCAAATGTGGTTACCAAGAAAACAAAATATTTTCCTCTCTCCCACATTCTCATTAATGTTTTGAACGATTGTGAAAGACAAAATCTTCTTGGTGCAAGTTTCAAGATAAAAAAAGGCTTAAGTAAATATTTTCTATTTTGTTAAGCCTTGGGGCCTACCTAATGAGGATTCTTGACCATGTCAATATTTTTCGATCAAAATCAAAGTCTCTATGAAAGCATACCCACATATTAAGAGTCCACTTTATAATGGTTATAAACCTACGACTATGAATAAAAATAAGCATAATCCCTTTTATTACGGCCGAACTGGTCATAGACTAGATTGAATCATGGGACGTCCAGTTATGGATACTATACAACCAGTCATGGAAACTATGCGACATTTTATACGGTTTGGGCCACGCCCGACCAAAAAAACTGGTCGGAGAACAAGACCATTTTCTACGTGACTAACGTGAGAGCAATTATTGGCACATCTGGCAAGTTACTACAGTTGTCTAAGAGACACAATAGTTCAAGACTCCACAAAAGAACATATGTGGAGACAAAAGACGTCTTTAGCGGCATTAACCGCCACCTCTTCAACAGTTATAAATAGGATAGCATTTGTACCTTGTAATAAAGGGTTCACAATATTTCGTTCTCATCGTATTCCTATAAAAACTTGTACTATGTCCACGATATTAATGGTCTCTATTTCGATCGTACTTTCATGTTTTATTTTCGTGTAAGCTCGATAAAGCACCTTGGATTCCGATCATCGACAGTCCTTGGTCTTATATAATTCATTGATTACTTACGTTTCCATGACGTTTCCAATAAGCTAGGTTTGAGAGAAGTTAGCTAGATTAACGGAATTATTAATCAAGCACACTACGTACACACATGCCATGCGTTCCCATGGGATCGTGGTTGCATGCCATTTTTTTCCTCTTAATTTCTTGCAGCGCTAACTAGCTAGCTAGCAGAACATCCACGAGGCCTGGTACGGCCTCTAAAGTCTAAAGTCTAAAGTCTAAAGTCTATAGTCTTCACCTACCAATTGATCTGATTCAACTATATGACTCAAAACATAATGCAACGTAATGCAAGATGTCCAGCAGACCGACACCGCGGAGAGCCAGTAGTTTGCCATGAATTAATCGATCAAGTAGAAGCAATAAGCCTGGACGTCACCGAATACTTCAATACGAGAAAACGTACCTAGCTAAGGCCAGAGCCTCCTCGAATATTAATGTGATGGAGTAGTGGTGATCGATCACATGCAGGTTGATGTGTATACGCCCGATCGAATATTAATCCAGCATTGACAAAAATTGCCATGTTAATGTAGACATGCAGGATGCGGCATATGTGGTTTGCTACGACTGACGAAAGGTTCTTTAATTTAGCGATAATTCGTTTGTATAGTTTTACCTTTTGAATTGATCAGACAGGCTAAGTTAATTAATGTTATGTACTTATTTGCTAGCTACGTATATGTATGAAAGGCTGTAACTTTGGACGAATGAACTAGTCCGATATTGACCTGATCGCCACAGCATTTATATATCCCAATTAGCATAAACATACGTACTCAATTACTTTGTTTACCTACCAAGATATGATCGCACATCCTGAACGGCGTTGGAACACCTGCGGCGTTTGACTCTTTTGACGGGCATCGGCCTCATATTATATTGCAAATTTTGGATTTGGTGTTTCCATTCCTAAGCATGCGGCATCTGGTCTTGCAAGCAACTGGTCAAAGGTCAGATTCGATCGAGAAGCTAGCTAGCCTCTTCTTCTTTTTTCTTGCCGAGAAAGTGAAGAGTCTCGGTAACCTCTGTTCAATGGCATGGAAAATTAAGCCTATCGAGAACATCTCACTTTCGTGGTCGTTGCGCTTAAAATATCGGACACAATCGTGCGCTTGGAACTTTTTGCTTGGGTAGTACTGACGGCGTCTTGATCAAAACATGTATATTTTGCCGTGCAAGTATATATACATGCAAATTTCCCTTTGTCATGCAGCAGATTCGTGGTCGTCGATTATTAGCTGGTGATGGCTAGCTGAGATAACGACATGATGAATGACTAAAATTATGTCCTTTTTTTGTGCATTTCAGTGTCCTTAGGTGACAATTTCAGCGTCGATTCATTTTGACATGTAATTGTTCTTTACTGATTTAGTCCTTGTTTTGCATGACCAGCAATCGAAGTATAGCCAACTCCATATATGCATGCTCAATATATTCAACATTATATCCTGCTTGACACAATTATTCCGAACTAGTACTGTACATCTTGTTTGACGCAGACTTATACATTTTTCATGGCGTAATTAATTTCATCTTCATTTGTTCTAATTTTTTCTGTGGTGAGTGAATACGTAAGTACTGACCATTCATTGTCCTTCACTGTCTGCTTGTATAATTAGTGCACGGCCACTGTGAATTCATCTGTAGCTGCCATCAAGTTGCAGGCTTGCAGCATGCAAAACGTGTGCGTCATTAATTAGTAGCAAATACAGTTTTCCCATGGAGCTTCCGTTGAATAATTAATTTTCAAAACATATTTTTAGTTCTTTCTCTTACCAAAAGATATGCATTTTATTCACCACTTACCAATTAATTGCATCATGGAGGCGAAACCTAGCACACAAAATTGACTGGTCGATCTCCAAGCCCGTTCGTTTCCTAGCAACGCAGTCAAAAGAACCAACACTAAAGACTGCCTGTACATGTGAACATTCGTTTGTTATGCTTGATAAAAGCTACTGTGCGTATGATGACCAAGACTAAGGTAAAAGAACCTTTCAAAAAGCAAAAAAACAAGTACGAAAGCAAATCTTAGGCAAATTAAAGTGTGGTTATTAGACGAGCCGCCGCCCGGCCGGTCAATTTGCCGCGTCACAAGCGACAAAGACATCCATCCATCCATATGCATCAAATATCACCACAATTTCGAGTCGAGACAGTTTCAATCCTTCACGTGAATGTATTTATATATGCTTGCTGAATTGACTGGTTGCCTGCACCTGCATGACTGCGCGAAACAAAACGTCCAGATACACCCTGGTACATGTTGATATAGTTGCTCGCCTTGTTTCCAAGATATTATACATGTGCATCCAAAAAAACTTTCATTTCTCGGAGAAATAAAAGGAGGAAGGGAAAGGGGAAGCCAACCAGAGAGAAGTTGAAGTTAACTTAGTTACGAAAATTATGTGTCGCCTTGTGAGCATCAAGAAAAGGTAAGTATCATTCGCACCCGGCTATAGTTTTAGCTAGTTTTAGCAATGTGATTAGGATGTAATAAGATGAATTGTAGTTTCTTATTATAGCAACCGAGTAGTTATAGTTGTGTAGTTGGTGTATTTTGACTTAGTGTTCGGGCATCAAATTGGAAGACTTAGTGTGATTAAAACGTAATTAGAAGACTTAGTAGTTAACAATGTGATTAGCCTGTAATTATTTGACTTAGCAGAATTATTGTTGCATAGTGTCAGGAACCTGCCCGTAAAATATCAAAATATTTGAAGATCATTTAATGAAATAGAAATAGAATTAAATTAGAGTCACTGACTGTCGGAATGTACCAGCCAATTGTTTGGAAGAGTTAGAATGTTACATTTTACTTTAATAATGCACTAAAAGAACTTTATTTCTTTTTTCAGATTGAGATCAAGATATGTTGATGGTTTGGAATGTTCGGCAAACTTGTGTGTAGAATGGAGAATGCTGGGGAATGAAGATTTTTTTTATAGAACCATGGGGCATATAAAACGAAGACTTTCCACTAAAAGTATAGACACGTACTTACATTTATGTTTTAGGGTGTATTATGTTATTAGATCATGATGGTACCAACTTTTCATGCCTCGAGCCTAGACTTGTGAAGCCAGTTGGGAATTATTTGAAATGAAATATTTTTTATTGATGTCAATGAAATTTATTTGTTATACACTTGATATGTGTGTTTTGTTTAACCCCGTGGGCCCTAATTGATAAGCCCATCCCGGACATGAAAATGACACATTTGCAATGATTAGATGCGTTGTAAACAATATCCTGGAAGCGATTTGTAGTGTCCAATGCCAACGTGTGTATATATGTTGCCACTATATCAAAATATGTGTTGCAACCTTACAACGCTTTTATTTACATGTTACCAACACTTGTATATGTGTTGTCACAGACCTTGACAACAACCTCAATGGCAACACATACTAAATGCTTTAGTATAGACCCTAACAACATTTATTTGAACTTCTACCAATGCATATATGTATTGCTAAAGGGGTGTTCATGTTGTAGAAGTTCTTATCTCTGGTTCATTTACTAGCAGTCGTTGAGCACAATCGATGAGCCTAATTATCATTATCCTTGTTTTGTCTTTTCTCATTTAGCTGGTACTTGTCGATATTCGTCGTGATATTCATGTTGCTGAATGTTAATGGTAAGTTTCAATCAAACTCTTTCTGAAAGAGCGGCTCTGTGGTTTCTATTTTCCTCAAGACTCAAAGAGTCTTCACTTCTTTATGTAGCCGCTTTGCTACTGCTTTAGTTGTTCACTCTAGGCTTGTAATATTATCAGTTTCACTGTTTACAAGTATTTTTGGCATATAAATCATATATCTCTTGCTAATCTTCAGGTTCGCACACATACTTTTGGATCCCCTTCATTCCCCTTCTTGTAAGTGCCTTCATATTATACCAGGATACAGATGAAGCTTGAATTTTGTAGGTCATCGAGACTGACAACTTACTGGACATTGCTTCCTTTTGCTCCTCCACGGACAATTGTATATGTGTGAAATAAAATATCTTTTGGGTGTATATATGTGAATGTTGTATTGTGATGGCCATCGAGTTGTTGGCTTCAAAGATTGAAATAAAATATCTTTTGGGTGTATATATGTGAATGTTGTATTGTGAACTCGAACATTATGTCAATCTTGTCGAATCTATATATGTAATAATTCGTGGATAATTGGTAGTATTTTTCCTCTTGTGGAATGTATGGTCTGTTTGATTGCTGAGTTTATTTTGTCAGCGTGGTTCAAAATGAAACGCATTGTATGTACAAAATCAATGCATGTGTTGTTCGGGTATTTCCTGAGTGTCCTTGGTTGACATACACTCAGGACTAACCAACAATTTCTGAGTGTTTATTGTTTCCATACACTCGGGAAAATATTCTTTTAATTTTCGAGTGTCCTTGGCTGACATACACTAGGGAAAAACCAACTATTCCTGAGTGTCCTTGGTTGACATACACTCGGAATGTATTATGTTAATTGCCCGAGTGTCCTTGGCTAACATACACTCGGAAAAAATTAACTATTCATAAGTGTCCTTAGTTGGCATACACTAGGGAAAGTATCCCGTTACGTTGGTTGAAACCGTTGTGCCAGCAATTCTTCTGAGTGTTGGATGTTTCCTGAGTATAAATCTGAACACAAGTGTAACTTTTGAAAAAGCAATTTTTACCCGACTAAAATATTCCAAGTGTTTTTTTTCGATGGCCGACCATCGACAATTAATATCCCGAGTGTTTTGGGCACTCGAGAAATTAACGATTTCTGATTGTAATATGTATACGTAGGTAGCACGCAGTTCATAGTTCATAGAAAGATTCCTTTCCATAGCTTCAGACGATTTGTACATTAACCATGTGCCTTGGAGCTAGCGTGATTCAGATCGTTCATTTGCCTTTCAAGAAAAGGCACGTGCCTATTATATACATTTCAAGGGCCAGCTAGCTCGAGCGGCGATGAGAGAGAGCGATGTATTAAGCATATCCCGTACATGAAAATGCCGCTAAAAAGCATCTTTAGAACAAGGGTACGCACCCTGATTCATCGAGTTCTCCCTTCCGTAACATAAGTATATTTTCTTGAAAAGTGTTTTCACAGTATAAATACATTGAGGGAATTATGAGTATAGTTATTACAATATTTCTACTTCATACCCTTAGTTTAATGCTGAAAACATAGATATATAGTTGTAGTACGTCTTTTAATATAGATATGTATAGCCCAACAACTTTAATTTTTCTTACATTTAGTTTTTTTTTGTTTGTATATACGGTCAACTTGAACTTATATTGAGGATAGAGGGTACGGATTTTTGGGCTGATAGAATTATTCATACCCTTTGCGCCCCATTGCAATCCTTAGATTAGTTATATGGTTTTCTGGCCTCTAATAGGCCACGTACATCCAATTATTTGTGGGTACAAGCTAGCTGCTAGCATAGGTGTGAAACGTGCAATGTTTTTAGTACGTACTAATTAATTTGAGTATATAACGTGTTTCAAAGTGATATTGCCGAAAAAGGAGTAATATATATATAACTAACACGAATATATATAAAAGGAGTAATATATATATATATATATATATATATATATATATATATATATATATATAGTTCTAATGGGTAGTGCTAAGGTGTTAATGTCAATCTTAACCGTTGGATCATGCTGCAGGGTGTTTAATGCAGACGTATTAATGAAGGCGCATTGGAGGTGGGAGTATACAGGGTGATTAAATAGTTCGGAAGTGGGAGCCCTATTAATCTTAACTGTTCAATCGAGATCTAACGGTCAAGATTGTCATTAGCACCTTAGCACTCAATTACCCATTAGCACTAGATATGTTCCTATATATATATATATATATATATATATATATATATATATATATATTAGTTAGTTAGTTAGTTAGTTATTCTACGCTAAGGCATTCACCGCACGCCGATCGAGTCGTTTTTACGGAGCACCGAATAGAGCATTTTAGCCTTAGTAACCCACGAACCTCCACGCGTGATGTCTCTGACGAGATTGAAAGTAATTATGGTTGTAATTTTACCGCCGCATGTATCACCGTGTTTATATTTTTTTAACGATTGTTTCATACGTGCATGGCTTGATGTGCCAGGTAAACTACAAGTTGAGTCCAGTAATTTTTTCAACAGAGCAGTAAAGTCATGTAGAGATTATAGTAACTCTCTTTTGGCGATGTAGTAAATATTTTTTAGTAAACACACGTAGAGGTTTTTATTTGCGAGACGTATATCATTCTGTTACCCTCATAGTCACCAAGCTACCGGTGAAAACCGTTCATGATCAAGCTTCCAATCAAAAGTTTTTTGTGAAAATAAGAAAAGAAACATTCGTGTACAAAGCAAACTACGATTCTTTGCTAGTTGGTTGTTTACTTATATGTACTAGTTAGCTAAGATGACAATAAAGTTATGTGGGAGTTGTTGTAAATCTTTTTGTCATAGAGCAGTAAAGTTATGTGGAGGTTCTACTAAATATTTTTGCAACAGAACAGTAAAGTCATGTAGAGGTTGTAGTAAATCTCTTTTAGCGATACAATAAATATTTTTTTAATATACACACAGAGAGGCCTTTATTTGCGAGACTTATATCATTCTGTTACCCTCGTCGTCACCAAGCTACTGGTGAAAACCGTTCGTGAATCGGAGCTTCCAATCAAAAGTTATTGCGAAAACAAAAAAAGAAATATTTATGTACAAAACAAGGTATTCATTGTTTGCTAGTTAGTTGTCTACTTGTTTGTACTACTTGGCTAAAATAGCACTGTTGTGTTCTCTTTTTGCAGAATTATCGCTTCTCGCGTTGAATTTGCAGATGTGGCGCTTCGTCCGCACGGTGGCCGGCCGAACGCGCTATCCATGTGACACATGGCCTTGTCTGGCCCGTGGGCGGCTGGATGCATGCCACGCTAGCTCGTCGGGCCCGTGAGCGGTCGGATGTGTGCCACACTACATCGTCCGGCCCGTGGGCGGCCGGATTTCCGTCCACGTCACCTCGTTCGGCCCGTGGCCAGCCAGACCCGACCTCCCTACGCATGCATGTCCCCTCGCCCCCTCTAATCCATCACCTCCATTCCGTCACCCCCATCACATCTTTGTCCATATGCATGGATATATGCATGCAAGAGTTTAGCGCAGGAGGGAATCTGATTCCCTCCGCAGCACCCTCTCACGGCAGCTATTCAATCACAGGAGAGTGCAACTTCAGTTCACGCTCTCGCTGCTCTCGTTCTTTCGGTTTCGGATTCGTGGACGATTAAGTTTTATTTGTAGGTGTTATTAGCAGTCATATCAGCAGGTAAGTGTCTCCTTGTACATTATTTATTTCTTAATTTTGTGGTTAGTAAATTAACTTACTAGCCTTTATCTATTTAGCTGCTCTTTAAACTCCTATTGAAAAATACTACGAATTGTTATTGCAAATTAAATTTTCTTAATGTTGAAAATAACTTGTAGCATAGAGTCTTATCTCTTGTTAGCCTTACATTTATATAAATTTTGCGATACTGTGGATATCAAGGGGATATGCTCTAGATCTTATGATGATATGACAATTGGCAATGGCGTTTATGGTTTGTCGTTTCACGTGTTTTCGGTAAAGGTACATTTCTGTCAGGTCTCAACCGGTCTGACCGGCCAGGGCGGCGGTTAGACCGGTCCCAAATCGTTCCGACCTGCCATAAGCGGCGGTCGGACTGGCCAACTTCAAAAGTGTTGAATTGAGCTGGGCCAAAAATATAGGGTGTAAGCAAGAGAGGTGATTCTATTGCACTTGGTCCCATAATTTTTGGAGTCTCCAGTCCAAAGTTCTATTGGTTTGAAATTTCCAGTATGTTTCGGTTTTCAGAGGTTGAAAATCGACTAAATCTTTACTGGCGGTCTGACCGACCAATAGGTGGCGGTCAGACCGGCCAATAGGTGGAATCCCAGAAATAACCATTCACATCGATATCGATTCTTCTATGTTTTAGGGCATCTTCGTAATCACAACGTTCTCAGCCCCTTCAGTTAATTACAGTAATTTGCCTTAACTCCACCATATATAAGAAATGTGATCAAGAACTATAGCGACCAAGAGTAGTCATGTGGTACTAAACTTCACACATTTCAAGTCACATAAAATCATAAAACCCTAATTTCTGAAACGTCTCGTCCTGATTTTTCAGACCTAAACCCTGAATTTGTCGAGATAATTTCAGAGCATATAAAATTACTTAAAATTTACACAATCAATTCCACTATGTACGGAGTTTCACAAAAAAAATTCATAATGTTTCAACCTCATTTTCTATATTATATAATTCCTACAAATATTATACTTAAAATAATTTTACAGAAAACATAATAATGTATAAAATTTTGATAAAATTACACTAGGAATCACACTATGTCACGAGGCTTCACAAAAAATTTCAAAATGTTCTGAGCTCATTTTATATATTTAAAAATTACTTGAATAAATATTATTCAATAGATTTTTCAGAAAATATTATTTGCTACAGTGTTTCAACGTGCTGCGGTCGCCGGCCCCAGCACGTGGGCCAGGGGGGTTAAAACGGGAATTTCAGAGTTAACGGGGCCAGTTTTGGAATTTCAATGCGCAATACGGCCAAATCGGTCCAAACTTCGGACTTTGAGGATGAATGTATATGTATATGTATACCAGGCTAGTTACGTATACAGCAGCGTATATGTATGTGCATATAGGTACCTGGCCAGCTTTTAGGGATCAGGGATGTATACATAGACTAAGAGATCGATATAGAGTATCGATGCCTGCCTACCATACATGCATGTTGACCTGCTAGTCAGGTCAGACTTGTGCTCCAATCATGAACGTATCTATCTATCTATCTATATGCACTAATTGAAGACTCTCCTATAAACCCTATATTAATCTTAAGAGGTAAAAATATAAAAATTCCTACGTTAATCCAAAAAAAAACTAGAAATTCCTATGCAGAGAAAAAGGAAAAAATCCTAACCATCCATCTGGTATTAATAGCTTTTTAAACGGTTAAGATACTATGCGACTAGCCATACGGTTTGTGCGACCATCAACTAGGATAACTCGTCGGAGGATATAACAATTTTTCATGTGACTAATATGAGAGCAGTTATTGTCGTATTTGGTAACTTACAGCCGTTGGCTAAGAGACAATATGTGAGTCCTGCATGTCAGTGACCCATTTATTAAATATATTTTAAATAAGATTTTTTATTATCTTTTCACCCGATCCCACCTGTCATTGACTTATTCTACTTAACCGCTCGTTAGTGTTACGCAAACCTTGATCACGAGTGGTAGTCTCATTACTCAAACCGGTCTACGACCAGTTTAACCGTAATAGAATGTATTAGACTTCTTTTTAATCGTAGTTGTAGGTATATAACTCTTATAACACTACCGCAGACGGGCTCTTTGCCGAGTGCTTAGGGCACTCGGCAAAGCCCCTATTGCACTCGGCAAAGGCTTTGCCGAGTGCCGCACTCGGCAAAAAGCAGTCGGCAAAGAACCCGCTTCAAGGTTTTTTGCCGAGTGCCACATATCGCACTCGGTAAAGCCTTTGCCGAGTGTCACGTCAAGACTCGGCAAAAAAATCCGACGTCAACTCGACGGCCTTTGCCGAGTGCCACCTCAACGCACTCTAAGCAAAGAATTTTTCTCTTTTTTTGAAAATTCTTTGCCGAGTGCGGACACTTGCACTCTGCAAAGAAATTTTTTCTTTTAAAATTTTTTTTTGCGAGTGCCATGGATATGGCACTCGGCAAAGCCGGAAATTGGTTTCGCTTCACTTTGCCGAGTGTCATGGTCACTAAGATTCGGCAAAGTTCTCTTTGCCGAGTGTGGCACTCGCAAAGAGGGAAAAATGCTATTTTTTTGTTTTTGCTTTCCATCAAGACAAACAAAGAAATCACATATATATATCAACACACAAAGACAGATATATCACATACACATCCATATTCCATCACATACACATCCATAACCCATCACATACACATCCACCATCCATAATACATCACATACAAATCCATTGTCCATAATCCATCACATACATTCGCATCATCCATGACAATATCCATCACAATATATATATGTCTCTAGTAGTAGTCCAACATAAGGCTAAGTCTAACACAAGTCCATACAACATGAAAAGAAACAAATAAACGGAACCTCATCGCCACCTCCCCACCCGAGTGTGAATCGCCACCTTGAGGAGGGCCACACACCACTGCCTATGGAGAAGGGCCACCTTGAGGAGTCGGGTTCGAACCCGCCGACTGTGGCTGCACAAAAGAGAAGCGAATTCATGAGTATCTACAGGAGGGCCGCACAAGCTAAAGTAATAAACAACCATATATACTCACCGGAGTCCCTACAGAGGAGGAGGAGCCACAACCGAGCGAGCAATGATCGGGCACGACCACACTGCAAGGATCAAGGCTCGCCATGAAGTCAACATGTCCTGCAGCCTCGCCTCGGCCGCCTCCGGCTTGTACACCTCCATCTCCAATAGGTGGGCCTCACTGGGCCGCTCATTGGCCTCCAACCTCCGCAAGTCGGCTGCAACATTCCACCCACAATGTTTAAACAATGCAAAGGCAAGGTAGATGTGTAAAAGCAATGAACGATTTAATAAAACAAGATTAACTCGAGTTCCGCCATCTGCTGCCAGGAGCTCACGCCGAGAGCGTATGGGGAGGGAGGAGCTCGTGCTCCTTGCTCGAATCTCGGCGAGGGTGGGAACAGAGGCGAGTCGATCAGGCTTGTCCGCCATCCAAGACGGCCGTCTTGCTTCCCTCCTCCCACCTCATCGGAGGTCTCGGTCCGTGGGTGGGTGGCCGGATCGAAGTCCTCCCATGGCGCCGCGGCCGCCGAGGTGTACTCGCTAAGCTTGCTGTGGACGCCGCGTTGGTGTACGCCTCGGGCCGTCCGCGGGTTGTAGGTGACTTCCGGCCGCCGCCTTGCCCTTGTGTGCTGTGCGTGACGCCATGAACTCGTTGCATTCCTGGCCTTGGTACGCCTGGGACTGCGAGGAAAACACAAAGATGATTACAAGTAATGAGAATTGAGCGTTAGAATAAATAAATAAAGATGAAAACACAAAGAAGATTACCCATGTCTGGGCGTCGCTACGAGGCTCCGGTTGCCTTGGTGGTGTGGCGCCCACCCATCTGCAGCGGCGATCCGACGGATGTTGTGCTTCTCCGCCCACTCCTCCGAGAGCCACCTGTCCACAATGTCCTCCCAACAGAGGCGGTGCCTGGCGCACCAATCAGGACATTGCTGCATACCATCAAGTTATTGATATGTCAGAAAATGAAATGAAGCCTACCTATTCTTCATTGAAGGAGTCGATAATGTTTCAGACTTACCGAGAGGTATCGCTCCTTGGTGAGCGCCCCGTCCTCGCATCGCCTTCCTCACCACCGACCAAGGACGCCGGCGCCAGAGTTGATGATGCACCGAGCCGCGTCTCGTGGTACAGTCCGAGAGTCGGGACCTCTGCACCTTGTCCCGCACTCGCGCCGCCTGGGTCCTCAAACCCTTCGTCGCTTTCAAGAAGTCCTCGCATACGACATCATGTATCGCTTCATTATTTCAAGAATGACCAATGAATGCGTAGTATTGACCAATTTAGTGCGATGAAGACTCACCCGTAACTCGGCCTTGATCCGCGCCGCAACGGTGCCGAACTCATTGCCCTCGGCGCGAAGTGGTCCCACGTCCGTGTATGGCGAAGTCACCGAGGCGAGGTGACCATGCCGTAGTAGTTGCCCAATCGAAGGCCTGTGGTGGCATTGATGTGCCGGCCGTTCCGACACAACTTCCCGCTTCTTTGCAAGAGTCATTAAGAAGAATTGTTAGTCTCCGCTCGATTTTCAACATGTCATATGAAATAGTAGTGAAATAATACTTACTTGTCGCCATTGGTCGAATCACCGGGCGCCGGTGAAGTGGATCGGCCACGGCGGAGCTCGCGAGGGCCCGCGCAAGTAGACTCCCGACGAGGTAGAGCCAGAGGCGGTGCAAGTGGAACCCATCGCCGATATCGCCGCCTCCCGTGGTCCGACGAGTCGAGGAAGTGCCACCCTCCTATGTGCGCCCACCGCTGGTCGTCCTCGCCCACCGACGGGTGGCAATGGCCGCCCTCGCCCCTGACGGCCGCAGGGCGGCCGCCTCCTCCCTCCTCGCGCCGGCGGCTCCAGCAAGGGTCGCCTCGCGTGGTGGTGAGCGCCCTCATGTAGAGGAGTTGACCCCGACGGCCCGCCTTCGCCCGGATTTTGTCGAGTGCCCGCAATTTCAAAGAGTAAACCAATTAGCACAGCTTAAATTACAAGTACTTATAAAGAGATGCAAAATGAACGAAACATAATTGCAATAATAATAATAATAATAATAATGTAGTATTACATGAATTAGAAATATTCTTCACGATCGGCAGCGGCTGGATCATAGGTGTCGTCATCACTATCAATATTGTCGAGTAAATCGGGCTCATCTCCATCGTTGTCATCATTGTCATCGCTTAATCAGAATCGCCAAGCATTTGTAAGTCCTTAGCATTTTGCACCTCTTCTCCGTCGTCCTCATCTCCACCGTCCCGATCAATGTCATTGTCTACTTCCATGCCCATCAAAAACATGTCTATGTCAAACCTCCCTTCTAGCCCTCTCGGTTGATAAAACTCCCGTGTGTTTGGGTCAAAGTTGTAATCCTCATCGTTTGGGACAAAGCTTACAGGTCGAAGACAAGATATCGTAGTACGCCTTTGCGGATTCCTCCGCTCGCCCTCTAATCCTTCACCAACCGTGCCTCCCGAAAGTCATCCATCCACCGCTACCCCAATCTCCATCAAAAGCCTCGAGGCGTGGTCTCACCACCTCCTCTCTAATACGATCGGCTTCACCATGGTGGATCCAGCAGTATAGTTTGGCGTGAATCCATACTTGCAAAGATCTTCCCCACGCTCTTCCTATTCTTTCTTACGGTTGTCACATTTGTCGCAGGACACGCAGATCCGACTCGACCCTCTAGCACCTCGCCAAATGAATGCTCCAAGAAAGCATTAGTCTTAGTCATCCATTCGGGGTCATACTTGCGTGGCCGTGTACATCCAATCACGGTTCTCCATCCTCCGCATATACATATGTAAGCGAGTAATATAACCAAAGAATTGCATCCGCCTGCGCTCCTACCATCTAATAGGTGAGGATAGGTCCTAATCCCACTCATGGATGCGTAGATGAGGTCGGTTCAATGCTCGCTCCTATCCGAGATCGATTTTGAAGATTTTCTCACTGTTCTCCCGATACACGCCCCGCAAGGGAGAGTGTGTATCCGGAGAACAACAGGAGGTGATGCCGAAAGTCTGTCTCTTGACCGAGCGAACCATGGAAACTAACCTCATCTACGATCTGCGGCCGTCCAAAATACGTGGACAATCCGAAAGAGATACGGTCGCAGATATGCAAAGATCTGCATACCTCCGACCGTATCTCTTTCGAACGGGAGACGCCTAACTGGGCTACGTGACCATATAAAACATGCATGCAAAGGAGGAGGGGGTTATACCTAGGGTGGCGGTGGAGTCGAAGCTAGCGGGCGATGGCGTGTCGGTGCGATGGCGAGGCGATGCGGTGCAGCGCATCAAAGAATACGACGAGGACGATCGGGTCCTTCTCCTACATAAAAAGGTAATAGGTTAGGCAAACATTATACCAAACATTATATAAATAATAATAATGAACATTAACAAGGAGCATCATTACTATTTCTTACGACAACTGCAAGAAAATGTAGAGGGTCAAGGCAAAGTGTGCTTTCTTTGGTAAATTTTAATAAATTCACAACTACACTCATAATTTAAAAATATCATTTATTTCAACATTTAACTTAAGATTTCATCTAAAAAACACAAAGAACAAATCCCATGGCAGACATTGTTAAAGCTTGTAATGCCATTTTTACTCCACCCATTTAAGCAATATTTTCTAAACCCATGTAAACAAGACAAACCGCCCCTAAACTGCATCTTTTGCATAAAAACAGCATTTCTCCTTTTTGCCACCAATATTGCTAAAAATAGATAATGGAATTAAAGTAAATGAATGACGAGACCTAAGGTCAATGGTTATGACTTATGACTTATGAACATCAATCACAAAAAATGGATGGCAATTTGTAATTTTCAGACACTGTACTTCCCTTGTAAGGTGACATTTTCAGTAAACAAGAGCATGCTCAAAATTAAATTGTTGTCATAGTATCCAACAGAATATATTGGATATGCAACATGCCACAACTACAAGCCTAACAAGACAAATGATTTAAACAAAGAGCTCAAACACAATCAATATTCCTTTCGATCACAAGGATTGCATGGCCACAACATATTCAGGTGAACATCAAGAAGAGCTAATGCTTTGACTGGATTCCTCCATATGAAAATCTAGATATGAGAGAGCGAGTTATTTGAACTGCTCCCACGACTCAAGATTGTCAAAGAGTAAAAGCGAAAAAATCGTGAATAGGATTCTACATACATGATCAAGAAATGTAGTACACCTACAATTTGTTATCCACAAATTAAATGACCAAACTTTGACACATAGTACTAATATCTACATACAAGTTATAGACGGACAAATTCCAAATATGAATGGAACATTATATGTAAGTCAACTTCCATAGGATGACAGATTATACTATACTGGTATGTGCAATGACAAACAACTGAATGAAGAAAACCAAACATGCGTTCTACCTTCAATGGCTATTCGCTACAGGTATAAGCTCAAAAATGAGGCCCTATTATGAAGCCCTATAATTTGGGTCCAAACTCGAAAGTGTTGATTTGTTTGGGCTCTATTATGCTGGAAGCACTGGGCTTAATTGGCGAGGGCGACTCACAATGAGCTAGCAAATCTATTGCCATCCGAACTTCGAAATGCCAATTGTTACTTGTTTGCTTTGCTAGCATGCAATACTTCTCACATTTTTTTCTCGACACTACCTACGCCACGATGATCGGTCGTTATACCTGCAGCAGATCAAAGATCTCCCAAAAGGTATACGATTTCTTTCCATACTTGATACATGTGCTTTCGCTAAAATATGTCGCTCTCGATCATCGAATCGCAGTCCGACAAATATGTCGCTCTCGATCATCGAATCGCAGTCCGACAAATGCTACCGATACATGTGCTTTCGCTAAAAGTTATTATCCAATGCTACATTTCCATCCCGCCACGGTCATCGTGCAAAAGGGCGTATGTATGTGTATGTGCACACCTCACCGCCTCCTCCTCCTCAATGCTCTATGTATAATCGTGGAGAGGCTTGGCACTGTTAAACGGCTGTGCCCAGATCAAGGATATGTTACGGTTAATTACCTCTCTCTTTCTTGGTGTGGATCAATGTGTTCCCAACCGAGGCAAGGCCGGCGTGGGAGGCGGGCCGGAGACGAGGGCGGGAGGCGCGGAGGGCGGACGGGCCGGGCCGTATGAGGCGGCGGCAGCCGGAGACGAGGAGGGGCCGGGGCGCGGGAGGCGCGAGGAGGCGGGCGGGCGCGGGAGGCGCGGGGGGCGCTGGGAGGCGCTGGGAGGCGGGCCATGGAGGCGCGGCAGGCGAGAGAGAGAGCGAGAAATGAGAGAAATGAGAGAAATGAGAGAAATGAGCACGCCCGGTGAAGATAAGGTGGCTTTGCCGAGTGCCAGATCTGCGGCACTCGGCAAAGTTAATTTTCTTCGCCGAGTGCCGTGATCTGGCACTCGGCGAAGTTATAACTTTGCCGAGTGCCAACCCTAGGCACTCGGCAAACTAATTTTTTTTTTTGGTTTTTTGCCATCAATTTTTTTTTGAAGCTTTAGTACACTACCACAAACAACATATTTAAATTTGGGATATTTTCATTGCCTTTTGGCATATTTCTATAGTTTATTTTGTTTTGTTGAATTTTTCCAGAAAATGTAAGTTTGAACTGCAGGTGCATCGAATAATGGATTACATTCGTTCAAAAAATGTTATCCTTGTTTCTTAGTGTAAATTTAGGCTAAATCCGAGGCTGTCTCGAAATTTCGATCAACGTGCTCACGAGAACATGCGCCAACTTGCGTGGGAGTGGTTTTTAATTGTATAAAATGCGAGCAATTCGAAAATCATGAAACTTGTCGAGTTGTCGCCGTATCGTATCGTATGCCGTGGAAAAAATTTGAAAAAGTTTGAACGCGCGTCACGCGTCGATGCTCACAAACCGGAGATCTCCGTGGATACGCAGATCACATGTGGAGATCTCTGGTTTGTGAGCATCGTGACGTGACAAATGCTCAAAACTTTTTCAAATTTTTTCCACGGCATACGATACGATACGGCGATAACTCGACAAGTTTCATGATTTTCGAATTGCTCGCATTTTATACAATTAAAAACCACTCCCACGCAAGTTGGCTGCTGTTCCGTGAGCACGCTTGATCGAAATTTCAAGACAGCCTCGGATTTAGCCTAAATTTACACTAAGAAACAAGGATAACATTTTTTGAACGAATGTAATCCATTATTCGATGCACCTGCAGTTCAAACTTACATTTTTTGGAAAAATTCAACAAAACAAAATAAACTATAGAAATATGCCAAAAGGCAATGAAAATATCCCAAATTTAAACATGATGTTTGTGGTAGTGTACTAAAGCTTCAAAAAAAAATTGGTGACAAAAAACCAAAAAAAAAATTAGTTTGCCGAGTGCCAAGTTTTGGCACTCGGCAAAATAAATTCTTTGCCGAGTGCCACACGGGGGGCACTCGGCAAAGAGGACGACGCTGGATGCCGTTATGCCCCTACCAATCTTTGCCGAGTGCCTACCTTTGCCGAGTGCCTGGCACTTGGCAAAGACCGTCTTTGCCGAGTGCAGGTATTTGCCGAGTGCCAGGCACTCGGCAAAGGCCATATTTTGCCGAGTGCGGCGCTCGGCAAAGCAGGTCTTTGCCGAGTGCCCGCAATTTGGCACTCGACAAAGATTTTTGCACTCGGCAAATCACGTGTTTCCCGTAGTGTAAAGTGAGCCTATTTTATAGAGACTTTGTCTTTGACCCTAGAAAAATATTGAGCTGATCAAGAATGATATCACGTTCGTCCCAATGGGAAGGACGACATTTAGACAACAGCTTCAATTTTTTGTGACAATAAAAGCGTATGTGCGTAACAGTTACGTAGCAGTGAATCTGTGAACGGTACGTGAAACGTGCCGATCCGGACGTGATTGCGCGACGTCTGTATGCGTCAAATGGGTGCATAGTGTCATCGACAACGAGTTGTGCGTAGACGCGCGATTCCTGCTGCAGGATGCCTCCAGCTAAGGGCATCGATCGTTAACATGGTCCCTTTGTTCTCCAACAGCGAGGCAGCTTCAATCCTTCACGTGAATGTGTTCTCTGACAGCTTTGAATTATATGGGGTGTCGTATTCTGGCTAAATTTCTTTTTCTTCAATCCATTCGTTCACAAGCCACATGTACGTATTTATGCTTGCTGAAGTGACCGGCCGGTTGCCTGCACCTGTACAACTGCGCGCAACAAAACGTCCAGATACACCCTGCTCTATATAGATACGTCCAGATGCACTCCACCTAGGAAGCTAACAAGACATAAAATTACTGGTGGTAATTGGTTTTAAATTTCGGTCTAGCTAGTGTTGAACCGATCGAAACTAGCTAACTACTCCATTTTTTCGCGGATATGTAACGTTTCAGTTATCGACACGGCCTCCAACGTAGACGATAACCCAGTGTGCTGGATCGAGATCTAGTGACCCAAATACTAATCTTTCATTGGTCCGTTTCGATTTTCTTACAACAGTGCTTTTTTAGTACCCTGGAATATTCTGATCCTTGAAAGCCAGCTTGTAATTAAGATAGTGACAGATAGTGACACACTGACACAAAATAGGGCAAAATTAAGATAGGAGAAATTTGTGACACACTGACACAAAATAGGAAAAAAAATTGAGATAAGAGAAATTTGTGACACACTTACACAAAAAAAAATTGCAAAATTAAGATTGGAGAAATTTTGACACACTGACACAAAATAGGAAAAAAAATTGAGATAAGAGAAATTTGTGACACACTTACACAAAATAAGGCAAAATTAAGATAGGAGAAATTTGTGACACACTGACACAATCGATCTCTAGCTAGTCTGTACTCGGGAGAAAGAAAATGCATGACTGGCAGCGCGTGCAGCTAGGCAGGAGAAACTGACGAACGGGAAATAAATCCCCAGTGATCTTCGAAACAAAATCAACAGTGACCGGTATTCTAGCTAGGCAGCTGCTAGCTACAGGTGCGTAGAATTATTAGGCTAGCAATAGCAGACGTGAGACGATATTGAATAGCAAGATCCCCATTTCGCGCGGGTTGCTTTCCAGTATACACTGCACTGCACTGCAATGCATGACTGCTATACTATATTGATCGGTCAGGTGTATGTTCTGGCACGTACTGGACTAACCGAGCTACTTCCAATGTAAGGTGTACTGAGCATGCACATATACTTAATCTTCTTTAAAGCATTAATGAAACATCTAAAAAATCTATTAAAAAAATTAAAATTTTGAAACTTTTGATTAAAATTTTAAAATTTTCCCCTTTTAGGAAAGTCCAACCCTTTTTACGCTTTCCTTTTCGGGTCTTTCTGTTTTCTTTTCCCGGTGGTGTTTTTCTCCATGGCCGCCACCGTCTTCTTCCTCCTCCGGACGACACTTCCCTAACGTTACTCGCCCGACGCCATCGCTCCTCCTCCGCTACCGTCAGTTGCCACCTCCCACAACACCGCACCGCCACCAGCTCCTTCTACCGCCTTCACCGCGCCACCTCGCCCTGCCACCTCCCCTCCCCACACCATCCAAGCTCCACCGGCCAACCACGTCACCGCCCACAAGCCGAGCCCTCCTCCACCCTCCACTGCTCCCACCGCCTCTCCTAGTGCTATAAAAGGCCACCTCGGGCAAGTATGTTTCATCACCTCTAACGCCCCCCCCCTTGCCCCTTCCCCTCCAGCGCTGGTCAGATTTTGGAGTTCCGTCGGCGCCTCCATTTTCTTCCCCGACGAACCAGAGGTAAATTCGTCGTCACCATTCCTCCTCCCCTCTCCTACCTCTGTCCCTAGCTTCGCCTCACCTCCCTGAGTCTTTCCCCAACCTCCCCACCCTCCTCCCTCACCGGAGCTCACCGGCGACGAACTCCTCCTTCACACTACCCACAGCTCTCGTGGACAGGCCGCCTCAGACCACCTCAAGCCACACTACCACCTCTGTTGAACTCCCCTCACCTCACTGATGCTTCTCCACCACTCACCCCTGCCGGAGCGTCGCCGCCTCCTTCCCCTGCTCCGGCCGTGCGCCTCCACCGCCGCCACCCAACCTCCGCACCTCCTTCACCCCTCTAAATCCCCAAAATGGGTTCCCCTTTCTTCTGTGATGCTCACCGCACCTTTCCCTGCCACCGCCATCGCCGATGCATCGCCTTCTTGCTCCCTCCCAGCTCGGGCGAGCGCGCTGGCCCATCGGCCGCGCAGCTTAAGCCGCTGGGAGCTGGGCCGAAATGGCCTGGCTATTGGGCCATGGGCCGCACAGTAATCGGGGGGGCCATTTAATGTTCACTTCTTTTCGGTAATTACTATTCATAGCACAATAAAGCTAATTATTGTTCATCACACAGTAAAGCCGATTGCAGTTCACAGTAATCAATGTTCATAAACCAAACAGTAATCCTAATTACTGTTCACTACCTATTTTTCATCCTTGAATAGTAAAATTATTATTATGCATCATCCGGCGCTATTCATCCTCAAAACCCTAATTCGACATTATATATATCCATTTTATCTGTTTCGAGCCTAGGAATTCATTTCTCCACTCTGTTCAATCCAATTAAATAGCAGATAAATTACTACCCTCCCACACCACCTTCTTTTGTGTTTGTTTTTCGTTTGTTTTTACTTGCAAGTCGTTCCCAGCTCATTCCTTATCGTTCCCAGCTCATTCCTTATCGAGCCGGATTTTATTTGATTTGTTTTATTTTATTTTGCACTAGGTCCCAACTTTGACGACGAAGCCCCAAAAGACGTCGAACAAGACGAGCTATTAGAAGAATTTGTGCAACGAGACAAGTCGCGTTCCTTGATCACTTTGAGCCAATATTTCATGTATTTATAGTATTATTTTCATTATTGTATTTATGCCAATTACTTTAAATATTGAAATAATAATTTTGAATACCATGATGGTTAGAATAATCCTATCACCCCACATACTAGTCCACCTACTCTTGTAGGTCATATTCACCTTGACAAGTTTAGGTTACATAAAATAATAACTAGATATTTAGCTTTGTCACCAAAAATATGTTGATAAATCCTGAAAAGCAGTATTGGCATTTCGCCAATGGTTTTGAAGAAGAGTTGAGTGTTGAGACTAGGAAGTTGGACAATCCAATAGACTCGTGTTAAAAGTGAGTCAAAGGTGAGGCCTAGAGGGTGGACAACCACGTGTTGGTATTGGTCCATCATCTCACTGTAAGACAGGTAAAGACAAGAACCTTGTGCCAAAGTGGTAGACATAGAAAACCGCTCAACCACAGGTGTGGTTATTCCTCCCTAACTTAGTACACTGCTCATCCGATTAAATATCTTAGCATCTAGAGTGGGACAGGGGTGGACTGGATGGGACACTCGCTAGTCTTCATAACGGTAGGTGCCGTCAGCATCGGGGTGCAAGTTCCACTATCGGCCAGTGGTCTCCCGAGGGCTACATGGTTCATAGACTTACTGGGTAGATACTAAAAAGATTGAGCAGTGAAAAGGCTTTGTTATCTCAGCTCAGTCGCATGCTAACATGTTGCATGTCTATGATCTGACAGTATGAGCTTGAGGAATCTTGTGGGTAAGGCTGAGCAACTCTGCAAAGTATAACAAATGGTATTCGATTAAGTCGTGCTTCCGGTTAACGAAGCTGTTGTAAGATCGAGGTGGCCGACTAGAGGGGGGTGAATAGGCGGTTTTAAAAATCTTTCGCGCTAAACCAATATGTCAATGCGGAAGCTAATAGCGAATTGGTTTTGCTCAATTAAAACCTAAATCAACTAGGCTCAACTAAGTGCACCGACAATATGAACACAATACAATATGAGCAATCATACAAGATATATAAGCAATTAAAGCAAGAATGTAAATTGCTCAAAGTAAACACAAGATGACACGATTATGTTTTACCGTGGTGTTCGGAGACTTGCCGGTCTCCCCTAATGCACGTTGAGGTTAGCCCAAATAAATTGGACCGGCTCCACTAATTAAGCCAATACCTCCGAGGTAAGTCCAAACACTTGGACCGGTTCCTAACCGAACCAACACCTCACTCAACTATGGTTGCTCTTCCTCCACTCCGGAGATGGTGAGCACCAAACCACTCACAAACCACTGGTCTTCTCACAAGCTTCTTGAGAAGATCACGCAAGACGACGCTCCACGCCGTCTAGGTGTCGGCAAACACCAAGAGTAACAAATCTCAACTTTCACTTGAACTAATCAAGTGTCAATGCTCACGTGGATACACAATCCACTACCTAAGGCAACACATGCACTTAGGGTTTACTCTCCAAGCTCACCAAGTGCAACACATGCACATAAGAGAGGAGAGGCTTGCTCTTAGCTCAAGAGGATCAAAAATAGTTCATAATAGCACCAGCAACCTCTCCCAACCGGCCAAGGTGGCTATATATAGCCCACACACAAAAACTAGCCGTTGGGAGACAAACCCCTGAAAAATCAGGGAAATCGGAAGTTCCGCCATGTAAAGGCCGGAACTACCGCATGTGAGAGAAAAGCACAGCAACGGCTATATCAGACGAGAAACTAGCCGTTTGATTTTTAGTGCGGAACTACCGCCAACCAAGTTGCGGAAGTTCCAATCTTCGAAAGTTTCGCTCAACACAAAGCGGAACTACCGCACATCCAAATTTTGGCTAAGTCCCAAAATGGTGCTTCTCTGGAAAAAAACGAACCGCCGGAATTTCGGAGCAACCGAGAATCGGAAGTTCCGCTCATAACATGCCGGAACTTCCGCACTTCGAGAATCGGCTAAGTCCCTAAACCGGATGCTCTCTGGAAAAAACGAGCCGCTGGAAATCGGACCGTCCGGCCTACGGAACTTCCGCAGTTATGCAACCGGAACTTCCGATTTTCCTGACAGAAAAGAGCAATGGCTTTTTCAACAACTTCAATTGCAAAACACATTTGTTAATTGACAAGCCATGCCAACAAGGATCACAAGCAAGATTCCCAACAAGTTACAAAACACATTTGCCAACTTTTGGAATCATACCACAAGGAAAAAGGTACATGGACTTACACCATTTGCAAAACACATTTGCAAACTTAAGTCACATGCTACAAGAAATCAAACATGAGCATCAACTATTTGCAAAACACATTCGCAAATAACAGCATCATGCCATAAGACTAAAGTGCATGGACTTCAACCATTTGCAAAAATACATTTGCAAAGTATAGTCCCATGCTACAAAGATTGAATGCATGAGGCTCGGCTATTTGCAAAATACATTCGCAAATAATAGCTCCATGCATAGATGAGCTAGAGCAAACACAATGAGCTATCAACACATGACTAACTCATGCTACTAGTCAAGACCCCCTTTAATAGTACGGTAATCCTATACTAGCAATCCGGTCTATCAACCAAACACCGAGACTGGTAAAAGACTAAGAACACATCCTTAGCCCTAGCTAGTCATACATTTGCCTTGCATCTTCTTGAAGCTTGATGACGCACATCAACACTTCAAGTCCGGGTCCTTGACTTTGACAATCATCAACTCATGATGATTTCTTCACTTCGGGATCTTGTCTTGAACATCATCAACACATGATGATTTCTTCATCCCGATTCTTCACATGCATCAACGCATGATGCATTCCTTCACTTGACCTCCATCAACACATGATGGGTCTTCTCTTGTATTGATGATCAACTCATGATGCATCATTTACACCAAGCTCTTGACTTGATGATCAACTCATGATCATCCCAAGTATTCATCATCCTGGAACATGACCTATATATCCAACTCATGGAAAATGTTAGTTCCACAATGTGATCATCATTAATTACCACACCATACCATTAACTCATAATAGTGGGACAAGATACCTCAATCTTTCCCTCTTTGGTAATTGATGATAACCACTTAATTTCTCATAAATTTAATGATGATAAATGAGAGAACAAATGAGTATATATAAACTACACAAGTTATATATACTCTAACATGAGTATACAAGAACTACACAAGTTTTGTATACTCAAACGGATTTGTTTCAAAGTAAAGATCCCAAATACATATGGAGAATGGAATATGGATCAATACTAATGAAACCACAAAGTATAGGATAAAACTCCCCCTAAATGTGTGCATACACAAATGTGTAATAAGGTCATATGCACATATTCAAGTTTAACTTATGGTTGAGTTCAATCCTATATTTTGGATCCGAGAAATGCAACAATATATAAGATTGAGATGTCGATTGCATACCTCGTTGTGTTTCACCTTTATATCCAATGAGACTACACAAAGATAATACTTGATAAGAGAATTAGTCTCATATTTGGATTTGTCATTAATCACCAAAACACTCCATTAACTCATAATGGCGGGTCTAGATCTTTCAGCTGTGTTCATGGGTGATTTCAATACATGAGGCATAACTAGAGTTTTTGAGATGTTAAGTTGGTAATTGCAATGTGTTGATAACACCCCCCGGTTTGTTATTATTTATTATTGTTTCATTGTTTTAAAGTTAAATTGATTTAAATAAAATGCATCAACATATGACTGTTATGGTAAAATTGTATCATTCCTTTGATAATCCTAGCATGTAATTAATTAGGATTTCCATATGCCATGTTGAGAACTGTAGTAGTACTCATTCTTGAAAAATCTGCAAACCATCTACAGAGGAAGCTTGGGAAAATGCTGAGATCTCAATGAGCGGGATTTTGGTGGACCCCCAGATGGCAATGACTACTATTATTAGGTCTCGACCGCGCTCAAGTGTGCCTGTGGTGCGAAATTCTTTTGTCTTGTATTATATTAACTTTGGGCTTGGTAGCCTATGTCAGTGCTAAAACTGGCTGTTAAGCCTTAATATGATGTAATAAAAGTTTAGTTTTTGTTGTAATTGAGAGCTTGCTTGAGATGATGCTTACTTCGCAACTGCACATCCTGAACGGTTGTGAAGAGTTTAACAGCCCCCAAAAATGGGGATGTTACAAAGTTAGAGCTTAGCTTGACCGTAAGTTGAGATCTTAGTTGGCTATAGGAATTAGCAAATGAAGACATTCAAAAATCTTAATTTGAAAAATTACAAAAGAATTTCTTGAAAACAAAAATATAAGTACTATTGCTTCCTTTTCCCTTCTATTGTTATCTTATCTAAACTTAAATTTGTAAAATCCCGATTTGTTTTACAAAAGATTTATCTCGTTCTCAACTAACTTCAACTTTTCACCATAAGTTGCAGAGTTGAGGAAGCAGTATTCGAAGTACGCTAGAGTAGTGTCAAATAGAGTGAACCCTAAATAGACGATCTTTTGGTTGTAACACAAGTTGTATTATGTACTCTAAGTAGTATGTATACAACTCGTATAAATGAAATAATTAAGTTATTTACTGATAATTTGCTTTCTTATCAGTACATTTTTATCATCCTTGTCAAAATTCAATTCCTTCTGTTCATCTTAATTGTTACCTTAATCTTTCTCAGCTTCACTTAAGTCTGAATCTTACTTACCTCTCTGTATTTGGTCAAAGTCGCTGCATAAATACATTCCCAAGATGTCAGGAATCAGAACAAGATGGCGTAACAATCATCAGAGTGAAGCTAACTCAGAAGATCACCAGCCCAGCATGGCAGAAGTAATGGCTATGATGGAAAGAAACAAATACCAAGCAGAACAAAATCAGACTAGAATGATGGAGCAACACACCAGACTCCTAGAACAGATAGCAGCCAAATCACCAGTGCAATCAGGACCCTATCCATGAACAACAAATGGAGGAATCACTACAGGATCAAGATTGGCAGATTTTCATAAAACAAGACCACCAACTTTTACAGTTGCACCAGAACCACTAGCAACAGATAATTGGATAAGAGACATGGAAAGAAAATTCGATATTATCCCATTCACTTATCAAGTGAAGACTATTTTTGCCTCCCACCAACTTCAAGGACACCGCAGCATGATCAATCAACAAGTACTTCACCCTGGAAGAGACATATCATGGCAAGAATTTAAAGATGCATTTCATAAGGCACACATCCCCACTGGTGTACTTGCCTCTAGGCGCCGATAATTTCTTGCTCTCAAATAAAGAGGAAGTACTGTGACAGAATACCTGCATCAATTCAACTACCTGGCACGTTATGCCCCAAAAGATGTAAATACTGAAGAGAAAAGATGGGAAAAAAATCCGAAGGATTGCAGAAGTCTCTAAAATTTCATATTTCAGCCCTTGATTTCAAATATCTATCATCTATGGTAAATAAACTGCTAAATTCAGAAGAAGCCTGAACAAAATTACAAGATATAAGAAAAGGAAGAACAATGCAGATGACACGTGCACCAAATGCACCCAGGAAAAGAATGATGACAGCACCGCTAGTGCAATTTCAGTAAAGACCACCTACCAACACAATTCCAAGACCGCAATACAACATAAGTCAACCCACCACCAATTAGTGCTACACATGCTGAGGAAATCACTACCAAAAGGAATGTCCACAAAAGTTAATAAACAGCTACCATTGTGGACAATCAGGTCATATCAAGTTTCATTGCCCAATAAGGAGTATGGCAACAGAAGCAGCCAAAGCTCAGACAAAAAGTCAATAGTAGATCAACAAGACGCCACCAACGCTACAAGCTAACAAACGAGGTATGCTAAGACCTAAAGAACAGCCAAAATTTCAGCAACCAGGACAAATCCAAGGTAATATCAATTATGTCGCTACCAATGAAGCTATAGAGGCCACAAACATTACTGCGGTACATTTTTACTTCAGACAAGATCAGCATTGATTTTGATTAGTCCGAGGGCCACCCTTCTTTTCAGATTTGTGCAACAGAAAAAGCAGCATGGAACAAGGAATAGAAAATGCAGTGTGATGTTATAACCTAGCCCCTGGCTTTGAGTGAATCTCGGGGTCGAGATTCTTTTTAATAGGAGTACGTTGAAACATCTGAAAATTTCAAAAATTTCAAAATTTTGAATCTTTTGATTGAATTTTGAAAACTTTCCCTTTTTCGAAAGTCTAGCCCTTTTTTCGCTTTCCTTTTCGAGTCTTCCCGTTTTCTTTACCCGGTGGCGTTTTTCTCCCTGGCCGCTAGCCTCTTCTTCCTCCTCCGGCTGTCACTTCCTCAATGTAACTCGCCTGGCACCACCGCTCCTCCTCCACTACCGTCAGCTGCCACCTGCCGTGCCACCGCACCGCCACTAGCCCCTTCTACCGCCTTCACCGTGCCACCTCCCCATGCCACCTCTCTCTCCCCCGCACCATCCAAGCTCCGCCGGCCAACCACGTCGCTGCCCACGCGTCGAGCTCTCCTCCACTCTCCACTGCTCCCACCGCCTCTCCTAGTGCTATAAAAGGCCACCCCGGGCAAGTATGTTTCATCACCTCCAACTTCCCCACCACCCCTTGCCCCTTCCCCTCCAGCGTCAACCGAATTTTGGAGTTCCGCCGCCGCCTCCATTTTCTTCCCCGACGAGCCCGAGGTAAATTCATCGCCGCCATTCCTCCCCTCCCCTCCTACTCCGTCCCTAGCTTCGCCTCACCTCCCTGAGTCTTTCCCCTAACCTCCCCACCCTCCTCCCTCACCGGAGCTCGCTGGCGATGAGCTCCTCCTCCGCACTGCCCACGGCTCTTGTGGACAAGTTGCCTTAGACCACCTCAAGCCACACCACCACCTCCGTTGAACTCCCCACACCTCACAGATGCTTCTCCACCACTCACCCCCGCCGGAGTGTAGCCGCCTCCTTCCTCTGCTCCGGTCGTGCGCCTCCACCGCCGCTGCCACACCTCCACACCTCTTCCGCCCCACAAAATCCCCAAAATGGGTTCCCCTTTCTTTCGTGATGCTCACCGCACCTTTCCCTACCGCCGCCGGCCACCACTGTCACCGGAGCACCACCTTCTTGCTCCCACCCACCGGCGAAGGCCTTAGCCTTCTTCTGTTGCTCAAGCCAGCAGGAGTGGCGAAAAATGGCATGGCTACTGGGCCATGGGCCTCACAGTAATCGAGGTGCCCATTTACTATTCACTTTCTTTTTGGTAATTACTATTCATAGCATAGCAAAGCAAATTACTGTTCATCACACAGTAAATTCGATTACTGTTCATAGTAATCACTATTCATAAACCAAACAGTAACCCTAATTATTGTTCACTATCCATTTTTTGTTCATGAATAGTAAAATTAGTACTATTCATCATCCAATGCTATTCATCTCCAAAACCCTAATTCGACTATATATATATCCATTTTGTCCGTTTCGAACCCAGGAATCCATTTTTCAATCAGTCCAATTAAACACCATATAAATTCCTACCCTCCCACACCACCTTCCTTTGTGTTTCTTTTCTATTTGTTTTTACTTGCATGTTGTTCCCAGCTCATTCCTTATTGAGTTGGATTTTATTTGGTTTTTTTATTTTATTTTTCACTAGGTCCCGACTTCGACGACCAAGCCCAGAAGACATTGAACAAGACGAGCTACAAGAAGAATTTGTGCAAGGAGACAAGTCGCGTTCCTTGATCACTTTGAGCCAATATTGAAAGATCTAGACCAGCCATTATGAGTTAATGGATTGTTTTGGTGATTAATGACAAATCCAAATATGAGACTAACTCTTTTATCTAGTAATATCTTGTGTGGTCTTATTTGGATATAAAGGTGAAATTCAATGAGGTATGCAATCGACATCTTAATCTTATATATTGTTGCATTCCTCGAATCCAAAATATAGGATTGAACTCAACCATAAGTCAAACTTGAATATGTGCATATGATCTTATTACACATTTGTGTATGCACACATTTAGGGGGAGTTTTATCCTATACTTTGTGGTTTCATTAGTATTGATCCATATTCCATTCTCCACAAATATTTGGGATCTTTACTTTGAAACAAATCCGTTTGAGTATACAAAACTTGCGTAGTTCTTGCATACTCATGTTATGAGTATATAGAACTTGTGTAGTTCTTGTATACTCGAGTTAGAGTATATATATCACTTGTGTAGTTGATATATACTCAATTTGTTCTCTCATTTATCATCATTCAATTTATGAGTAATTAAGTGGTTATCATCAATTACCAAAGAGGGAAAGATTGAGGTATCTTGTCCCACCATTATGAGTTAATGGTATGGTGTGGTAATTAATAATAATCATATTGTGGAACTAACATTTTCCATGAGTTGGACATATAGGTTATGTTCCAGGAGGATGAAAGACTTGGGATGATCATGAGTTGATCATCAAGTCGAGATTCAAGCGAAGGATGCATCATGTGTTGATGCACACCAAGTCAGGAGAAGACCCATCATGTGTTGATGGAGGTCAAGTGAATGAATGTATCATGCGTTGATGCATGAGAAGACTCGGGATGAAGAAATCATCATGTGTTGATGATGTTCAAGACAAGATCCCGAAGTGAAGAAATCTTCATGTGTTGATGATTGTCAAAGTCAAGTACCCGGACTTGAAGTGTTGATGTGCGTCATCAACCTTCAAGAAGATGTAAGGCAAAGGTATGACTAGCTAGGGCTAAGGATGTGTTCCTAGTCTTTTACCGGTCTCGGAGTTTGGTTGATAGATCGGATTGCTAGTATAGGATTGCCGTACTATTAAGAGGGGTCTTGACTAGTAGCATGAGTTAGTCATGTGTTGATAGCTCATTGTGTTTGCTCTAGCTCATCTATGCATGGAGCTATTATTTGCGAATGTGTTTTGCAAATAGCCGAGGCTTATGCATTTAATCTTTGTAGCATGGGACTATACTTTGCAAATGTGTTTTGCAAATGGTTGAAGTCCATACACCTTAGCCTTGTAGCATGATGCTGTTATTTGCGAATGTGTTTTGCAAATAGTTGATACTCATGTTTGATTTCTTGTAGCACGTGACTTAAGTTTGCAAATGTGTTTTGCAAATGGTGTAAGTCCATGTACCTTTTTCCTTGTGGCATGATTCTAAAAGTTTGCAAATGTGTTTTGCAACTTGCTAGGAATCTTGCTATTGATCCTTGTTGGCATGGATTGTCAATTGGCAAATGTATTTTGCAATTGAAGTTGTTGAAAAAGCTATTGCTGAGCTCTGTCAGGATAATCGAAGTTCCGGCATTGTAGGTGCGGAAGTTCCGATTATCGGACGCTCCGAAATCTCAGCGGAACGTTTTTTCCAGAGAGTACCCTTTTTAGGGACTTAGCCGATTTCTCGAAGTGCGGAAGTTCCGCCATGATACGAGCGGAAGTTCCGATTATCGGTTGCTCTGAAATTCTCGCGGAACGTTTTTTTCCAGAGAAGCACCATTTTGGGACTTAGCCAAAATTTGGATGTGCAGTAGTTCCGCTATGTGTTGTGCGGAACTTCCGAAGATCGGAACTTCCGCAACTTGGTTGGCGGTAGTTCCGCACTAAAAATCAAACGGCTAGTTTCTCGTCTGACATAGCCGTTGCTGTGCTTTTCTCTCAGATGCGGTAGTTCCGGCCTATACATGGCGGAACTTCCGATTTCCCTGATTTTTCAGGGGTTTGTCTCCCAACGGCTAGTTTTTGTGTGTGGGCTATATATAGCCACCTTGGCCGATTGGGAGAGGTTGCTGGTGCTATTGTGAACTCTTTGTGAGCCTCTTGAGCTAAGAGCAAGCCTCTCCTCTCTTATGTGCATGTGTTGCACTTGGTGAGCTTGGAGAGTTAACCCTAAGTGCATGTGTTGCCTTAGGTAGTGTATTGTGTATCCACTTGAGCTTAGACACTTGATTAGTTCAAGTGAGAGTTGAAATTTATTACTCTTGGTGTTTGCCGACACCTAGACGCCGTGGAGGCGTCGTGCGCGGTGATCTTCTCAAGAAGCTTGTGAGAAGACCCGGCGGTTTGTCAGTGGTTTGGTGCTCACCATCTCCGGAGTGGAGGAAGAGCAACCATAGTTGAGTGAGGTGTTGGTTCGGTTAGAAGCTGGTCTAAGTGTTTGGACTTACCTCGGAGGTATTGGCTTAATTAGTGGAGCCGATCCAATTTGTTTGGGCTAACCTCAACGTGGATTAGGGGAGACCGCAAGTCTCCGAACACCACGGTAAAACATAATCGTGTCATCTTGTTTTTACTTGTGCTTCACTTTGAGCAATTTACATTCTTGCTTTAATTGCTTATATATCTTATGATTGCTCATATTGTATTGTGTTCATATTGTTGGTGGACTCAGTTGAGCCTAGTTGATTTAGGTTTTAATTGTGCAAAACCAATTCGCTATTAGCTTCCGTATTTATATATTGGTTTAGCGCGAAAGTTTTTTTAAAACCGCATATTCACCCCCCTCTAGTCGGCCACCTCGATCTTACAAATATTTCATGCATTTATAGTATTATTTTCATTATTTTATTTATGCCAATTACTTTAAATATTGAAATAATGCTTTTGAATACCATGATGGTTAGAGTAATCCTATCACCCCACATACCAGCCCACCTACTCTTGTAGGCCATATTCACCTTAACAAGTTTTGGTTACATAAAATAATGACTATATATTTAGCTTTGTCACCAAAAATGTGTTGATAAATCCTGAAAAGCAGTATTGGAATTTCGCCAATGGTTTTGGTGAAGAGTTGAGGGTTGAGACCAGGAAGTTGGACAACCCAATAAACTCGTGTAAAAAGTGAGTCAAAGGTGAGGCCTAGAGGGTGGACAACCACGTGTTGGTATTGGTCCACCGTCTCACTGTAAGACTAGGTAAGGACAAGAATCTTGTGCCAAAGTAGCAGACACAGAAAACCGTTCAACCACAGATGTGGTCATTCCTCCCTAGCTTAGTACACTGCTCATCAGATTGAATATCTACAGCATCTAAAGTGGGACAGGGGTGGACCGGATGGGACACTCGCTGGTCTTCATAACGGTAGGTCCCGTCAATATCGGGGGTGCAAGTTCCACTATTGGCCGGTGGTCTCCCGAGGGTTGTATGGCCCATAGACTTACCAGGTAGAGACTCAAAAGATTGAGCAGTGAAAAGACTTTGTTATCTCAGTTCAGTCTCACGCTAACATATTGCGTGTCTATGATCTGACAGTATGAGCTTGAGGTATCTTGTGGGTAAGGCTGAGCAACTCTGCAGAGTATAACAAATGGTATTCGAATACACCGTGCTTCGGGTTAACGAAGTTGTGTTCATGGGTGATTCCAATACATAAGGCATAAGTAGAGTTTTGATATGTTAAGTTGGTAATTGCAATGTGTTGAGAACCCCACCCCTTGTTGTTGTTATTTATTATTGTTTTATTGTTTTAAAGTTAAACTACTTTAAATAAACAGTATTTTGGTGGACCCCCATATGGCAATAACTACTGTTATTAGATCTCGACCGCGCTCAAGTGTGCCTATGGTGCGAAATTCTTTTGTCTTGTATTATATTAACTTTGGGCTTAGAAGCCCGTGTCAGTGTTAAAACTGGCTGTTAAGCCTTAATCTAATGTAATAAAAAATTTATTTTTGTTGTAATCAAGAGCTTGTTTGATATATTGCTTACTTCGTAACTGCATATTCTGAGTGGTTACGAGGAATTTAACGGCCTCAAAAATAGGGATGTTATAATTAACTTAAGCAGTCTTTTGATTTACTCGATCTGTGGACAAATACTTTGAAACGGATACCTGCGATGCCATGGGCGAAATGGAGAGAACATATTAACACTGGACGCAACCAGCCTAAAGTGACCTAAACCCCAAAGTGAACTCGTGCGTTCGACTTCTGCAATCAATTGACGGCCGCGCGACACAGACGGTACAGTGACATATATACTGACCTATAGGGCAAGACGTGCAGCTTGGCGTATCATTTTCTTCTACGCACGGCAACGTCAGTCATCAGGGCTACTCGCTCTCGATCATACAGTTCTCATACCACTAGCTAGCTAGCTACTGGCTCGTAGATAGATTTTTATTTACTCCGTACCACTAGGTAGGTAGGAGAAAATGACCTAAACATATCGGTCGTAGTAGAGTGTAGGAGGTCCAGACGGCAGAAAATCGCAGGGGGTCGTGATCGTGAAGCCTAGGAGTTTGTGGTCGTGACGGAACTGGCTTCTTATAGTCTATATTCCATTAACAAACCATTTATGATACAAAACTATCGCAGACTGTTCTAATTAATTCGAAACGCAACACGCAACCAGCCAAAAGTGACCTAAACCCCAGAGTGAACTCGTGCGTTCGACTTTTGCAATCAATTGACGGCCGCGCGACATAGACGGTACAGTGACATATATACTGACCTATATATAGGGCAAGACGTGCAGCTTGGCGTATCATTTTCTTCTACGCACGGCAACGACGTCAGTCGTCAGGGCAACTCGCTCTCGGTCATACAGTACTCGTACCACTAGCTAGCTAGCTACTGGCTCGTAGATAGATTTTTATTTACTGCATATAACTTGGTGGGTAGGAGAAACTGACGGGAAATTATTATCCCCAGTGTCGCTGGAAACAAGAGATATATT
Organism: Hsuehochloa calcarea; assembly: GCA_036346395.1. Taxonomy (NCBI): domain Eukaryota; kingdom Viridiplantae; phylum Streptophyta; class Magnoliopsida; order Poales; family Poaceae; genus Hsuehochloa; species Hsuehochloa calcarea. The sequence goes on from CM070609.1 coordinate 12,842,243, forward strand.
CCAAAGTGAAACAGTGGCTGGTACGTAAAATATTAGCTATAGCAGATGTGAGACAGTCATGCATTCATAAACAGCTAGTTAGATCCCCATGGCTGCTTCGCACGCAGTCGATAATACTGAATTGTCTTGCTATATATGGGGATCATCGGTACGTACATGCATGCATCACGGATCGAACTTGGAGAATGAATGTATATGTATGCCAGGCTAGTTACGTATACAGCAGCGTATATGTATATGCATATACGTACCTGGCCAGCTTTTAGGGATCAGGGGTCAATATATAGACTAAGAGATCGATATAGATTATCGATGCCTGCCTGCCATGCCTGCGTACATGCATGTTGACCTGCTAGCTAGTCAAGTGAGACTACTTGTGCTCCAATCATGCACCTACGCGTGTCACATAAAAGGAAACTAATAAAAGGAAACTAATACCCACTATCTGTCTCTCTGTATTTATACTAATCAGAGAATCTCTTAGAAACCACGTATTAATCTTAGAAGGTAAAAATATAAAAACTCCCATGTAAAAAAAATAAGCTAAAAATTCTCATATTAATCAGAAAAAAAGAAAAATTATAACCATCCATATATTGTTAATAGCTTTTTAAACGGTTAAGATATTACGCGACCAACCATACGGTTTGTGCCACGATTGACTCGAAAAACTCGTCGGGGGATATAACAATTTCTTAGGTGACTAATGTGAGAGCAGTTATTATCGTATCTGGCAACTAATTGTAGTTGGCTAAGAGACAGTACGTGAGTCCTGCATGTCAGTGACTTATTTACTAAACATATTTTAAATTAGATTTCTTATTATCTTTTCAGCCAGTCCCACGTGTCATCGACTTATTCTACTTAATTAACCACTATCATTAGTGTTAAGCAAACCTTAATCGCGAGTGGGACCAGCTGTCAGCGAGAGAAAGAAGGAGAGAAGCAGAGCTACACGCGGATGCACGGGTCGGTGACTAGTCAATATAAATATTTCGAAAATAATTATTGGTTGAAGATTACGTTTCGAGTCACAACTAGCCTGTATGGAGTACATACGTATATATATACTCCCTCTTTGCACAGCTGATTTAGACCGGTCAAACTTCGTAATCTTCAACCAATAATTATTTTCTAAATATTTATATTGATTGTATTAACATGATATTGTTAGATTTGCTATAAGAAATACTTCCATAATATCATACTTGAACGACATTATGTAAACATATTAGTATAAAATTAGCTGTCAAAGTTTAACCTTGGAGACCGTGAAAAGTGAACAGTGCCAAGTACTGCGAAACAGGCGTAGTAATTATTAAGCAACTCGTTGTACGTACGTATTTATTTGTGTGTGTATATATATACAAGGACCGGATGAATGCCGACCCAATCAATTTTGTCCTAATCAGATCGGTCGATATACCAAACGTAACGTACGTATAAGGCGTACGTACGTGCCATGTAGCTAGCTAGCTTCACCATACGTGTCGTGTATTAATTGATCGGTCAGGTGTACGTACGTACGTACGTACGTTGTGTCACGTACTGGTGCAGTGTCAATTTCACATAGAATTAACGTGCGTTCCAAGGTGTGTGCGCGGAGGGAGGGGACTGGCTGCAGGTGCCCAATTGCAAGTATATCTCTTTGGGTTTCAAATAATTTCATTTTCATTGATGATATTTGACTTTCCTTATTGAATCTAATTACACCATATAATGTCGTCTCTAATTCGTGGCTCTGCCACTGTATGCGCGTGAATGACGTCCTTCACCGTTTGCCGTTTCCAACTTCAGTTTTTCCAGATCGATCGATTAATGCGGAACCCTAGCTAGCAATGCAAGCTTAATTAGCTGATTTCAAGTCAAAAATGTGGAAGCTGCAACCCTAGCTAGCTACGACGACGTCGATCAGCTGCTGCTTCTGAATCACTTTTTTTAAAAAAAGGGTGTATATATAATCAATTAATGGAGCAGTAGGTAGGTCGTATCCTGTATTCTTAATTAAATATTGCCCGGCCGGTCAACATTGCTGGATGTCAAGGACGGTAACTAGCATCAGAGAACGCAAGCTGCTGACTACTGTCTAGCTACTCGATCGCCAACGAAATTTCTGACCGACAAAAATCACCTTTACTGGTCAAGTTTCTCATACATTGACGAATTACTAGCTAGCTAGAAGGTAAGCTTGGTTAGGTTGTAATAACAAGCAATTGACCAAGCTAACAAATTAGGTCGTCACATGAGGTATTGGTCGTGACACATGACGTACCGGAGAAAATCAAGTGCTCCCGTTCACAGGGACAACGCATGATTCTAGCTTGTTAATTACTTTTAGCCAACCCGTCCGTCCGTACTCCGTTACCGGAACTCTTCCAACTTAATTACTATTTAATTGCATGTGTCTTTTGCCTTTTCCCTGCCAGATCAAGCAAGCTAGCTAGCTCGCTGGAAGAAGAAAAAAAATATTATTTGTTGAGTGCAGTAAATCTTTGACCAGCTATTGGTGTCAGAATTACTGGGGCTAAATGCATGAGCTAGCCAGTTTTTTTTTTTAGCAAAGCAATACGATCACGAGAATCTAGGGCTCATAGCACGGCACTCGATCGAGCCCAAGTACGTCTCATTCGAAATATGCATGCATGCATTATTAATTAGAGTCTCTACGCCTAATTAATATCGAATACAGTATATGTTAAAACGTTAGAGGGCCTCCGAAAGAATTGAATATATCAAACTTGGTCACAGAGGAGATGTTGTTGTTAAGGACAAAGTTAAATATTTATAGACGGGTCAAATGCCCCCAAAAAGGAGAGGAAAAGAGAGAGATGACAAAGTATCACGAATTGCTGCGTACTTGGGCCTGTCTACATATGATGGGCCGGGCCTGCTAGGCCCATTTAATTGTTCATAGGAATTAACTTGGGACATGTACTACATGTCTACGTACGTACAACTAACTAGCTAGGATAGTCTGGCCTTCGATTGGGCAAGAGATAGCACTTCCAGCCCATCTAGCTTTCTGGGTCTCGATCACTGAGCCTTGAGCTAGGCCTAGGCCCAAGACGGCCTCACTGCTTACGAGGAATATTATGGGCCTTAGTCCAAACCGTAAGATATATGGGCTTAAGGAAAAGTGAACAGTCACAATCTGGTAAATGCATGCAAGCATGGCTGGAAGTCGACTAGTCATAAGAGAAAATGCACGATTAAAACATTTTTCAGGTTTTTTTTTCCGGAAGCTGCTACGTGAGTTATACCGTTGGGTACATGTACGTCTATACAGGAGGTTTGAAAATCGGAACATAAATTTTAACAACTTTCATATCTGAAACATGAAGTTTCAGAAAACGAGTATCATGTTCAAATCTTTTCAACAAGCGCAATAGTGATAATAGTGATATTGTGTTGCATCAAATTTCAACTAGTTTCATTAAATTTCATCAAGCATCATTGTTTCTTCATATTTTGTGGAGCGAATTTCACTTAGTTTCATGCAGTTTTATTATGTATCATCAATTTTCAACTAGTTTTATTAAGTTATTTTGAGACATATTTAATTAAGTTTCATCATGTCTCGTTATTTCTCCATATTTTGTAGAGCAAGTTTCACTCAGTTTCATTAAGTTTCATCCTAAGTCTCATGAAGTTTCATAAAGTTTTATCTTTTGTCTACGACAAGTTTTCAACAGTTAAATTGTGTCTCATCAGGTTTCATATAATTTTATTAAGTTATTTTGGGACATGTTTCATTAAGTTTCATCAAGTATCATTGTTTCTTCATTTTGTGTAGAGCAAATTTCACCTAGTTTCATGCAGTTTCATCACAAGTCTCATGAAATTTCATGAAGTTTCATATTTTTGTCTAAGACAAGTTTTCAACAGTGACATCGTGTTTTATCAAGCTTCATATAGTTTTATGAGAAATATGTATTTCATGAAGTTTCATTCTAAGTTTCATGGAGTTTAATTTTTTTGTATAAAGACAAGTTTTCAATAGTGACATTGTGTTTCATCAAGTTCATTTAGTTTCATCACAAGTATCATAAAGTTTTATCTTTTTGTATAGGATAAGTTTTCAATAGTAACATCGTGTATCATCCAAAGTCTCATGAAGTTTCATCTTTTTTTCGTATAAAACAAGTTTCAACAATGACCTTAGCTCCTCTCTACTCCTCCTCCGCCTAGCCACAAGACGCCCTCGCCGCCTCCTCCGATCAGAATCGCATCCAATCATTGATGGCACACGAGGCGGCATCGGTCCGTGATGCACACAGCCGAGGCGAGCATGCAGGTCCGCCCATCGCGCGCCTCCTCGCTTGGGTGGACGAGACATCGCGACCGCCTCAATCATTGATGGCACGTGGACACGTGAGTGTGGAAGGAGAAGAAGCGAGGTAATAGATGGAGTTAAGAGGTCATCGGTGAGGCCGTGATGCACACAGTGCCGAGGCTATGCCGCTCTATAGCGTCGAGTTCTGTTTCCGACAGGATAGCATCCCACCGTATGATTCACATCTTCTCGCTTTGGCATCATCGTCCTTCTACTGTATTTTCGAACAAATAAGAGGGAGGAAAATTAAAAGACGCAACGATCAAACGAAACGACATGCATTCCCCAGCCAATGTCCACTTGTCTCGAGGCTTTCTTTTTTGTGTTTTGTTTAATGTGCTTATAATAATTAGTGCGAAGACTCGATAGCTTGTTTGTATCGATCTTCAACTATTTTATGTTCAATCTACAGTACTTTCCTCGGATTCACGTTCCTCTGTCTTGCTCGACCATCCGCTGTTCTCCGCGGACTGAGCCAAATACTTTTCCTTCACTTGTGTTCATGGAGAAAATACTACACAAAATGAGGCTCCGACCTTGTGAAGTAATTCCCACGTTCCAAATAGGCTGTGCTGCGATCAATATTAATATGCACGTAGAGACGGACCTGCCATTATGGCAAGGTCTGGCATCCGCCAGAGCTTAGTCCTGCCAACTGCCGAACCCCGCTACCCCTCGGCGGCGAAGAAGAACCTCGGTCGCTCCAAGCAAGGTGCAAGCTGCAAGCTGCAAGGTCTATTCTTTGCTACGCCTCTGGTCCATTTGCTGCATCAGGACGCGGCCCACCCAACCCAAGTGCCCAGCCTAACCATCACTGCCTCCACTGGGCTACCCGGGAGATCGCCACTTCACGCCTTCGCCTTTGCCAGATCACCAATCACCAAAGTGACTCCCTCCCTCCCTCCCTCCTAACTCCCAAGTCCCAACCCTAGCCCTAGGCGGTGCCGCCGCGGCGGCAGCGGTCGGCAGAGCGCAGCGCAGGTGGGGCCGTGGGGTGGCACCGTGATAGGGCGAGGGCTAAGGCGGTGAGCGCGGGCGACGGAGTGTCGACTGTCGATGGCTCAATTGCTGGAGGCGCCGGCCACCGGGCGACGCTGTTCCAGGGAGGGGTGAGGCGCGAGGCGGCAAGTGACGTTGCTCCCCTCCCAGCCCCCAAACTTCCACCTCCCAGCCTCCTAGGCGTCGGGCGAGTGCACTGCTCGCTTGCTCGGCTGCTACCCTGCTCCCTGCTCACCTGCTGCTGTGCTACGGCCTACGGCCAGTCCTGTGGTCCTGCCTGCTCGCCTACTCCCTAGCGCAATGTCAAAATTTAACAGTAAGTGGTTCAGTGGTTGTGGTTCAGTACTTCAATAATAAGTGGTCATGTGGTTGTTGTGATTTGTGAATGCTTGCATCAGAGATTCATATGTTCCAACTTTGGAACTCATAACAGTAAAAATGGTATGAATTAGAATATTAAATGATATGAATATTGAATAATGAATTGGTTGCTAAAATTGATTTGGACAGAATCACAGAAAGATGTTATGAATTATGAATGATTGTTAAAATTAAATTGGACAGAGTCACGGAATCACAGAATTGGATAGAATCACATAATTAGAATATTATATGGTATGAATTTTGAATGATTGTTTTTAAATTGGTTAGAAATGAATTTGAAGAGATACTTTAGCAATGTTTCTTCCCCATGTTTTTTGACAGGTTGCTTCTTCTATGTACTATCTTTCTTCAAATTATTATGTTGGATAACTTAGTGACAAGTTGTTAATTAAACTTCATTAGTGGGGTATTTCTCGATGTCCTACATTTATCTTCACCCATTGATACCATTTAATGTCATATACTCGTATTGATGTGATTGCAATATAGTTTACAAATGATTTCTTTTGTTTTGGATAATACACGTTGGTCCGTATTTCCAACTCCACCATAACTCAAATTAAATCCTGGGTCCGACACTATATGCATGGAAGGAAGATGTAGCTCAAGGCCAAGTCTACCATTACAGTATATCACAACACTCTATTTGGAACAGAGTAGTTCTGCGAGAACAGACTTTTAAAGGAATCTACGAGAACAGAACTTTAAAGGAGTTTACTTTGTTTCCTGAAAAAACTGTGTTTCGCATGTGAAGGGGGCAAGACAAATTCTCCAGGTCTCCACGAGTAGCTCCAGATATATGTACAGCTCCAGAACAGTTTCAGTCTTGAAATGGCTTTTGTTGTCTCTCTCGGAATGGGAGCTCGTGACTCGCTAGTGTATCGCTACGAAGCCAGAAAATTTTTTATCCCGCGGGCCATAGGGTAAACTAAATATCGAGTTACGATTAGTATAAATATTTTAATAATCTACAGAAGAAGAAAAAAAAACTAAAAACTATACTCCGTCTCTGATCATCACTGTCTCCAAGCATGGCCGTCTCTGGTTGTGTGAACAAGTGGTGGTACCGTATTTGTCCATGGCTCTGCTGCTGCTGCTTGCTGCTGCTTGGAAAGCTCCAAGCGGGGGAGGCTTGCTGTCGCCCGACGTGCTTCACGAGCTCTGCCATTGACGTCTCCAGCGCTAGCTAGCTCCTGTAGACCTGTACTACGCTCCACCGCTCCAGCCTGTTGCTCCATCTGCACAGTCCACACCCTTGGTTTTTACTGCCTCTCTCTCTCCTACAGCTATTTTTATTTAGTGTCATTTAGCAATTCCGTTTTTCCTCCGATGTCTTGAAGCGCGCGCGCGTCCAAACAAAGAAAGAAAGAAAGAAAGAAGGTGGTGATTGGCCTGGAAAAGTAATCGCAATCCTAGCGTGTTTTAATGGGAAAACGTATGAATACTCTTACCGAATAGTCTGAATTTATGGTTAATTATACCATTACATATGAACAAATTTATTTGGGAATGGCTATGCCTCGTGCGAATAATATTGTGCCAAAAAATCTGTCCAATTTTTGCACCCGTGGATCTCAATCCAACGGATCCAGCACCCCCCCTGTTTTCTATAACTGAAACCTATAGATCATGAGCCTTATGTGCCCCGACTCTACCCTGTCGCCACCCCACTTTCTCGCCAACAAGTCTTTGGCGCCTCCCACCACGGATCCTCCTCGCCTCCTCCTCCTCAACGAGCCTCCGTCGCCCGACTCCTCCTCTATCGCTGCTGTCGGCCTCCACCTCCAACACCCTGCCTTTCTTCCCTGTCTCCGGCGGCTACCGTCACCGGATAGGCCATTGCCCCCCTCTGCCTCCAGATTGCTCATCGCCCTGCCGCCGCCCACAGTCGGTTCTCCCCCACCCCAGCCGTCTTGTAAGTTCGGGGGCTCCATTGAACTCCGAACCCTAAATCTAACCCAGCGCTGGAGAGGAGGAGGACGACGAGCTTAGCAGAGAAGATGACCTCGCCAGCCGGAACATGAATCTCTATGCAAATTGCAAGGTTAGACATTCGAATGATTTGCACAAATTTATCACTCGAATGATATATAGCAATTCTGAATTTATTTTTGCATATATACTAGAGCCGCAGTGAGCATGAACCATGGCCAAAGATTACTATTAAAGCTTAGCAGTACTATGTTTAGTAAAATTAACTCAACATCGGGAACTATCTCATGCTAAGGTAGTGGAGTTGTGAATGTACTATTATGGTCACTAAAGTTTAAATTTTATATCAACTTTTTAGCATACATAAGTACGCTTTAGTAGAAACTTTATGAGATCGTGAATTTACCTTTTTAACATCCGTATTTCTAGAAGTGTGTTGCGTGAGGAACAAACTCGCGTGTAACTTGTGGTTCCAAATAAAATTAACCCTACGCCCACTAGGGTAAAGTTCTTTCTTCACAAAGGCACCAAAAGCTTTTATATATATATATATATATATATATAATTGAAAGCTTTTCAATGGAGTCAACTCACTGGAAAAGCCTGCATTTGTAAAAGGCAAAGCGCGTGCCCAAGTCAATCCATACATACACATCATCTTTATTTTTGTGCCTAGGGCTGTACTATGGCTTTAGGCTATTGTTGTAGATCATATCAACCCTACATAGATAGATCATCTGATCTCCCCAATTAGAGGTGGGCATTGGGCCGTACCGTGCGCACGCCTGAGCCCACTGTTCAGCAGCGTCGTGCGTGCAGTTCGGCGGCCATTCTATCTTGCGTCGTGTACCGTATCGCTCTAACAAGCCCGCCGTCTTAGGATCGTCGTCTTGGCCAGCCCGCCCTAAGTAACTATAGACGCTGAGAAGGCGATAACCGCTGCCACTACTGCTCGGAAGACAAAGACACATGATTGGTCGGTGGCGAAGGGATGATTGGTTGAAATAGGGTGTGTGGGAGTGATTGGACTAGGTTAAGGAGGATTGGGCTAGAACGGAGGCTAGGCTGTGGGAGTGATTGGACTATGTGAGGAGGATTGGGCTAAACGGAAAGGTTGGGCCTATTTAGTGCGTCAGCCCAAATCTGCCTGATCGATCTTGCCGTCGCCTTATCAGACGCATTCTCGAGCCGCCGCCATTGTTCGTCGTCTTGGCGCATCTTAACCATCGTCTTCAGATCTTAGGCCGTCTTAGTCTTATCGCGCTTTTGGCCCAAAAGCACTACCAAGTCCCAGCTCTATCCCCAATACAATACTTTCACCCTTAACTTTGGGGCTCTCTTCTCTCGTGCATCCTTGGTAAATTTATAGGAAAAAGATATATTTTTGGTGGAGTTTTTGAAAGATGAATTAGGTACTTGTTGTGTGGAGACCCCACGAACTTTGAGTTAAAATGGTCAAAATAAAACTAAACTGAAACTTCGCAGGAGACAGCTAGCGAATTTATTTTGATTCTTATTGGAATTGGATTGTTTTATGCAAAGTTCTCGTTAAATTCTTGCGTTCAAAACTTCAAATAGGACCTAAAGAAAGGACTCAAACCACCGTGCCACCCAACCAAAACGGCTGCTACTGCTACTAGGCACTAACCATCATCACCAATCAGCAAACACACGAAGGAGAAGGAGGAGGAGAAGGAGAGGGGGAAGGGAAGGCCGGAAGGGGAACACGAGCATGCCGATCCTGTGGTGACCCCACCGTCCATCCACCAATGGTCCATAAGAGAGGGGAGGGGGAATACAACAGACCACTCATCAGTCGTCACTCATCAGATAACAAAATTGACAATTCTACTGCATTCACTGCAGTCTCTTCTCCATCCCAATAATATTATTCCCCTACTTCTTCTTCCCACTACCACCACCACTCGCCTAACCACTCAAGACTCCAACAAGAGCCCCACACCATACGTTTGCCGGCGCCGGACGAAGAGGACGGTGAGCTGCTGCCGCTGCTCCAGGGGGCGGTGACCCGTGGCATGCCCCGCGCCGCGGCGGAGGGGCGCCACCAGCAGCACCAGGGGGAGCAGGGGGAGGAGGACGAGGAGGCGGCGGGGGCCGGGCGCTGGGGGCTGTGCCGCATGCCGCTCTGGGGGACCGCGTCCGCGCCGCCGCTGGCGGAGGGCGGCGCCGGAGGGGGGGAGGTGCCCCGCGCGTCGCCGGGCGGGGGCGCCAAGGTGATCCGGTCGCTGTTGCCCACCCGGCGCCGCCTGCGGCTCGACCCGTCCTCCAAGCTCTACTTCCCATGTACGTATGCGCTATGCGCCTATGCGGCGGTTGACTGACTAGTTTTGCTTGCAATTGCAAGGTTGGTTCTTCTTCTTGGGGGGAGGTTTCTGCTTTCTTGGCGGTTAGCCCGTCCAAAGGTGGCTGCTTTGAATCGTTTCTACCTCTACGTTTTGATTGGATTGGATTGGATTTTCCTTTCCCTGTGCTTGCCGGATTCTTTATTTGATTATATTTGGCTCGTCAAGGTGGCGCCTTTGGTGTTCTTCGCATGCTAATTTTGGTTTGCTTGCTCTACTTCGTCATGTGAAATCTCTGTTTGGCCTTCTGTTTTGGCCAAAAAAATCGACGTGTTTTCTCTGGGATGTATTGAGACGAATCGCCTGTAATCAAAACCGTTGCTTTGGGGGGAAACTATTGCCTTCTTCTTATGTACGACTAATCATTCGTTCATGGCGTGCATCTCATAAATTGAATAGATTAGATTTTAATGGACATGGTTATCTAACTTGGTAGATACAGACTCCAATTTGTATCTAACTTAAGTCTCTACTTTTTTAATTGGTAAAGATGAGCCTGGCAAGCAAGTCCGGAGCGCGGTGAGGATCAAGAACATCAGCAAGTCCCATGTGGCGTTCAAGGTAACAACACTTGTCTCCCTCCGGTGCCCTCTTCATTAAATTAATCCCATAAGTTGATTCTACTCTGGGTATATGATATACGCCTATACCAGTGGTTTTGCAAATGTTCCTACTTCCTAGCAATGCTTATTAGGTAGGTTTAGTATGATAGTACTAACTTGTGTAGTGGTTGAATTCCCCATTTACACAATAGTTACCAGCAAAAATACTAATTTTCCGCATGTTCTGTGCTCTAGTTCCAAACAACAGCACCAAAGAGTTGCTTCATGAGGCCTCCCGGCGGTATACTTGCTCCAGGAGAGAGCATTATAGCAACAGGTAATGCAAAGCTGATGAATACCATCGATTTTTTTGGGTGGCCACTTAATTTTGATCAGCTTTGGTGTGCATTCCTTTTGTTTCCTTTTATCATCTTCTCTCATTGAATGCCAGTGTTCAAGTTTGTGGAGCATCCTGAGAATAATGAGAAGCCATTAGATCAGAAGTGCAAGGTTAAGTTCAAGATTATCAGTCTGAAAATCCAAGGACCTATGGAGTATGTCCCAGAATTGGTAAACCCTTTGTCTCTTGAGCTCACGCGATAGCCAAAATTTTTATTACTGGAATTTCAGTTATTCTCGGGTGCGCAGGGCAGGGCACATACGTGGAATTACATCCCACATGCTCACTAGTGCTTCATTTACCTTGCTTTAGCTGAATAGCTCTTACTTTCACTGGGTTGATGAAAGGGTTGCATTGACCATTTTCCAAACAGTTGCTTAGGAAACTCAATGCCCATGGTGACTAATGGACTTGTCAATCCCACATGTACAGATAAAAGTATTTACATGTCTGCATCTGCACATATGTAATCGTGACATTAAAGAAAGTCACTTGTTGTTGAAACCCCACTTATTCTCCATTTTAACCACTGCATGATTTAAAGTGTTTCCTTTGTGTCTCAGTTCGATGAGCAGAAAGACCAGGTTGCCGTTGAGCAAATTCTGCGAGTGGTATTCTTGGATGCTGAGCGGCCTAGCCCAGTAAGTCGCAGCAAGGCCTCTTCTTTCCTTCTGCTTCCGCTCTTAATATAATACAATTCTGAAGAATAGCAAGTTCGCCTTACACATTTCGGCGATATCTTTTTTGAAGCAAATGGACAAACTCAAGCGCCAGCTCGCTGAAGCAGAAGAAGCCCTTGAGGCACGCAAGAAGCCTCCAGAGGACACTGGTCCCCGTATTGTTGGTGAAGGTCTTGTGATTGATGAATGGGTAAGATCAGTACTCTGATGTTTTTAATGACAGTAGTCTAGTCTTTTACTATTCTCTAAGATGAGGCTGTGTCTCATGTGACCATATGTTATTTCTCAATTTTCTTATTTCAGAAGGAACGTAGAGAGAGATACCTTGCTCGTCAGCAGATTGAAGGGGTTGATTCGGTGTAGACATGGTGCCGTAAACTCTGTAAACCATTGGTTGCCTGAACATATCTTTTTATCAGTGCCAAACGTCGTCGTTCTCACTTCATTTCTTCATGGTTTTTGAGCTTTTGCGAAGGTTCGGCTGGGAACAAGAATGAGGCTTTATGTAATTAGGATTTGAGCTTCATGCTGCACTTCTTTCCTGGGTCTAAATGTAGATAATCAGTCACTGCTTGATAATAACATCTTCTGTGCTAAATCATGTACTTGGTGTTGTGGACTGAGACGTGTGAATGTGATACATTCCCTAGCTGCTCTTCCCATCAATATTAAATGTAATGTTACCTGAAAGGCACTCTTCAAGGTGTTTAATGAAGGTTCTCTCATCATGTTTTCTTGCATCTACATGCTTATGTAGCTCATGTTGGAGCTACATTTTAAAATAATGTTATTAAGTCAGCTCAGTACCAATTATCCAAGGAATCTTCTCTGTAAAGTTTTTTAAAATATGCAGTGCCCTTTTAGTGCAGCCCAGAATTTTTTAATGTAATATCGAGTATTTGAGTTGTCAACTGACAGGTCTTTGAGGAGGTGAAACATTCTGGCTCAGCATCTGGTTCTCATGTTCTTTTGTTATTTTATTTGCCTGTGATCTGTACTGATATAATTGTTCTTGTTCCTTTGTTCGTATGATCTGTACTAATATAACACTGTTGAGCTATGTTGGAGCTACATTTTAAAATAATGTTATTAAGTCAGCTCAGTACCAATTATCCAAGGAATCTTCTCTGTAAAGTTTTTTAAAATATGCAGTGCCCTTTTAGTGCAGCCCAGAATTTTTTAATGTAATATCGAGTATTTGAGTTGTCAACTGACAGGTCTTTGAGGAGGTGAAACATTCTGGCTCAGCATCTGGTTCTCATGTTCTTTTGTTATTTTATTTGCCTGTGATCTGTACTGATATAATTGTTCTTGTTCCTTTGTTCGTATGATCTGTACTAATATAACACTGTTGAGCTGGAAGAATTCGGTACAAATACACCTATACCTAACCAACCATAGAGTAGAATAATAAATGATGGAACATGATTTAGTCCTTCGTGGTGTTGACAACCTGTTGCTTTATTGGAATTCGTATCGGTTGATTTGTTAAGTATTTATTTCCATTTCATAGCCATATAGATGCAATCAGACATCCTAGACTTTTAGAGCTGAAAGGGTGCAACTTGCAGCTTATCTTCTCTTGAGGATGCTTTCGTTTTCATGGAGACAAAGTTGTATTCTCGGGAATATATTTTTTTCATGTGATTCACCCTTTTCTTTTGTTAAGGATGGTGATCCGTTGGATTGCCTCAAAACCAGTATTTTGCTCCCTAGGTGAGCATGAAATTGGGTTGCTCCTCCGTGTATTATACTACATTCTAGAAAGAATCTACAAGTTTGCTCATGCCGCAAAAGTACAACTCTCAAAAAGAAATGTAGAGAAAGCATTTTCTTGAATTTTTTTGAAATAATATTATTTAAAAAATAAAAAAAATAAATATTTTTTTCACAAAACTAGGCTACTCTCGTCATTTGAAATAGCCTAAGCAGTGGCAACAGAGGCTTGAATAGTACAGAGAGATCCGCGACGCCAGTTGAAATAGTGACAGTGACTGGAGTAACGACACGACCCTATCGCCATTTAAACTAGCGATATGGATCCTAAATTTTGTAATATTAAAATTTTGGAAAATCGACATTTCAAATGGGAACAGGGATCCCATAAGTCTATATTGTCATTCCAAATGGCGACATAATCTACCTTATAAAAGACCTCAAAATTCTGGTACAACTCATTTTTATTCGAAAAAATATAGAAAGAGAGAGGGAAGGGAGAGGAGCAGAGATGAGTAGAGGAAGGAGAGAGCTAGCGAAGCGCTACTCGTCCGGACATCCACCTTTCAGGTAATTTTTTCAACCGAATGGATTACATAGTTTTATATGTACGGTTATGTAGTGTAGTATATTGTACATAATCCTTTTCAGTGGGTTAGTTTAGTTTTAGATATGTGGTTAATCGTGAAAATCTTGTTTATAATGCAGTACGTCAAATATGTCTTGTGCCATCAACTTCAAAATTTACTACGGTTAGAAGACTATTCTTGATGGACTTGAGGGGATTTATTTGCATTATTTTCAATTGGCCGCCATGATCCTAACAAGACTAGAGCAGCGTACATGGGGCGCTATGATGCGTTGGTTTTTTCTACTCAATCAATTTGGACTATATTGTGTATGATCTGAGATTGAGTTATCTTGCCAACCGAGCACCACAATGCACATATTGGGAATTAGTGCAGCTCAAGGGAACAAAGTCATGGAAGTTATATGTATGCAGGACGAGGGAGGAACAGTGGGATTTGGTCTTTCTGGCCGACATATGCCAAGCCTACTCCTGCATCGGTGGCTGAACAAGAAGGCGGTGGTGATGCCGAAGAAAAAGTCAGGGACTTCAGCCACAGCGTGGCGCACACAATGGCCGAAGGTCCGGAGTTGCTAATCCTATCGATGAAAATCCTGTGGAAGGAGCTCTTTCAGTCAGAAAAATTAGTGAGCTTGCTGACGAAGGTGGGGAGCTAGAAGCGTAGTCCAAATGATGGATCTCGAAAATCAGGACTACATTGCATTGTCAGAAGATGAAGGATCCGACGACGAGGATGTTGTGGACCAGTAGGCGGTTCCATTCAAGTGGAACACATACCAGATCGATAACCTCGTCGTTAACAAAGGCTCTCGTGTGTCGTGGGAGTACGACCAGAGCAAGGTCAGGCAAGAAGCTAACAAATGCAAGGGAGCAATGCAAGAGGCGGTCAAATTACCGGCCTTATCGGTGCGACGTACATTCATAGTCGTCAAATCTAACCCAAGATGCTACGACGTGAAGTATGACATAGAGGGGTGCCATTGGTGAGTGCACGCATTTTAGTCTAAGTGGGATACCTAGTGGAAATGCTCTATAGTGGTTCCTCACACTTGTGTCGTTGCTAAGTTAGTGCAGCCCTATAAGAACTTGTCACCATGCTTCATCGCGAACCTCATGTACGGTGAGATCGTGGCTAATCTTGATTTTGAGTCATGATCCATCATCCGGACGATTGAGGTAAGGTTTAGTATACAATCAGCAATGCCAAGGTGTGGAGGGCAAAACAAAGGCATTAGAATTAAGATTCGGTACATTCGAGGACTCCTACCACAACCTCCCCGGGCTACTCCGAGTCATACATGACAAGAATCCCGGCTCTCATATCGACATTCAAGATTCCATAAATCCGAAGTTGGGCAATAAGAGACAGGAATCACCTTTGGTCCATACATCAATGCATTCCGGCGCTATTGTTCAATCTTGTGCGTGGATGACACATTCCTGACTAGAAAGTACAAAGGTCATATACTGACTACAATAGCGATAGACAGGAACAATCAAGTTCTTCTGTGGCATTCGCTTTTGTTGAAAGCGAAAACACGGACAACTGGTTGTGGTTTCAAAGAAATTTAAGGATTTATGTTGTATAAGGTCGTTCTAACGTATGTGTCATACATTATCGGTATGCAGGCAGGCTGAATACAATAACTCAGCTACAATAAGGAGAGAACAAACCACTTTATGGGCAGATCTGCAAAGCAGATAGTGCACGAGGCACATGGGTGCAAACTTCTATAAGCAGTTCTGCAACAAAAACTTGATAAACCTGTTCAAGCAGCTGTATAACCAGAACCAGTAGCAAAAGTTTGAAGCACTTTGAAAGATTATGGATGAACGGACCCAGATGCACAGAATGGATGCAGCGAAAAAGGATGCTACAAGTGTTGACCAGGCCCCCGAAGTATTGTCCACAGCTACCCACAGATGGTTCTGGTATGGCGAGGAAGACGGGGACGCAGATGAAATATTTCTCGGACTGGATTGAGCACGAGCCTAAGGATAAGTGGTCACTACTGCATGATAGGGGTAGTGTTCGAAATGGTATCATGACAACCAATCTAGCCGAGGTATACAATTGGGTCATGCACGACGCAAGGTGCCTCCCTTTAGTTGGTATTGTGGAGGCAATTCTTCACAGTACCACAAATTACTTTGTTGACAGAAGCAACAACGCGCCACTCGCTATATCAAATAACAGAGTACTATACTCCATCATGATCACTAAGTACATGGAGGAGAAGAGCAAAAAGGGTGAGATGCACTTGACATTCAAGATGAGTACAAGGGAGCTTCGCTTCGAGATACTGTACAGGGATAAAGGATGCCATAGGACGAACCGCAAAAGGATCACCCACGAGTGCACGCTAGTTGCGTATGCACTTGCAACAAGCCTTTTCTTTTGCATAGGCTTTGCTCCTATGTCATGGCCACATATTCGATGGTGTCGCAACATCCCGGCCAATACCTCTCTAATTATTTCAACAAGGAAGAGGTGATGCAAATTTGAAGTTCAAAGATGTATGGTTACAACGTGATTGATCATTTCACTGGCCATCCGACTTGGGAGCAACTTATCTGGCCCGCAAACATTGATAGGCTAAAGGGAAAGCTTGGCCGACGATAGGTACGTCGTATCAGGAACGACATGGACAAAGCAGAAGTCAGGCGTCGTACGAAAAAGTGCTCCATTTGCAGGGAGTCTGGACACACCTTCAAGAAATGCCCTACAAGAAATCCACAAGACGAAAGAGACATCGGCAGTCCGAACGTCGCCGTGGGACCTCATCCGACCGGCCTACTCGGTGCGGTCCACATGGCGGATGTTGAGATCGCGGCCATAGAAAAGGTTCGTCTTGTTGAAATATGTTGTGGCCAATGCTTTGTAATATCATTTTAATTTGTCGAAAAACTAGGTGATGATGTTTTGGTGAATGGTTTGTAATGTCAGTGTGATTTGTCCACAAAATATGTGACGACATTACGCTGAATGTTATGTAATGTCATTGCGATTTGTCCACAAAAGATGTTATGACGTTATACTAAATGTTATGTAATATCATTATGATTTGTTGACAAACGATGTTATAACATTTTGTTGAATATTTTGTAACATTATTGTGATTTGTCGACGGAATATGTGCTCGAAAATAGTCAGTAAAAAAACAGTGCAGAGGGTCCTGTTGCCTGTTGGAGTGGCGACATATCCATGTCGCCATTTCAACTGACGACGTAGACTTCTTTGTATTGTTTAAGTCCCTGTCGCCACTGGTTGAGGCTACTGTCACCATTTGGAATGGCAATGTTAAACATTCCAAATGGTGACAGTAGTCTAGTTTTGTAATAAAAAAAATAACTATTTTTTTGTATTTTTTCAAATAATATTATTTCAACAAAAAATTGTATTTTCTCCGTGGTGCACTATGCAAGTGCAAGGGAACTTTTATTCTTTCCCTAACAAAAAAGAATACATGTATTTGTAAAAATAGGCTCAAAGTGGGAGGCACTAGTGCTGGCCTTAGCTTCAGAATATATCACAACAAAATCTTCTCTTCCTGCCCGTGTGGCTCCTCGCGGAGTATAGCTCACATCCAGACTATATGCAGCTCGAGTCTCTACCGAAGATAAAGCGACGGCCCCAGTCAGATATCACCAGCGCCCTGGTGCGCCAACTGATTTGTTTGCTGAATTTAGAGCAAAGAAGATGAAAAAGGAGTGTTAGACACCACGGTAAATGAACCGCAAATGGGGCACAAGAGTGACAGCACAATCAAATTTGTCGCCATGAAAAAGGAAACAAACACTTACGTTGCGTACACCGAGTACCAGAGCCACTGTGTGCTGTGGCCAATGGAGATCCAATCTCCGGGGAGCTGTGCAGCAGTTTGCTCCCCTCCCAGTGGGGCAAATTGGCCTAAGTGCCTGTACCTGGAGGAATCAGCAAAGTAATAGTATCAGATGCCAGAAAAAAAAACACTTCAAGAATTACGCATATATGAACAGTTTAACTCTAGCATGTATGCACCCTAAATGATTCTGTAGTTAATAGAGCTTTGGGGAAATTACTGTGCAATGACACGTCTAGCAGGGTAGTTGTAATATGAAATTATGAATTGCTTTTCAACTACTTTACAGATAATGTTAGATCAGATTCAACTAATCTCATATGGTGTAAATTTGTAACTCGTAGCTGCTTGATCAACACATGCTACAATGCATTCTGATTAGGATGAAGATCAAGAAACGGAATTAGCAAAGCAAGTGAGCGGATGAATGATGAAACAATAGGCACCTGAAGGGGCGGAAGCGGTGACGTCCTTCTCCCCTAATGCGGATTGGACCTTCAGGATTTTCTTCAGCATCCACCATCTTATTAAAACACCGAGCAAGATATTGTCCATGCTGTGAAGCAACCTGACAGAAAAACAAACTAGTTAACACTTAAAAATAACGCATTTTCACTGTAATTGTTACTATGGAACTTTTAAACTGGTCAAACTTCCAAAAAAGAATAAAAGACAACCTGAGCTGTTGCAGGCAGATTTTTGACTTGCGAATCCACGAGTGAAAGAGCCTTCTTAAACTCTTCAATGTTCAGCCCTACAGATTCCTTTTTGGCATCACCTTCGGCAGTTCTTACTAAATCTGCAATTCCATTCATTTGCCTGCTCTTCATGTAAAGCTGTACTTGCGGATATCTCACGTAAATATCATCCAAGACGTCTTGAATTTCTTTCACAGTCAAGGTTCCAGAGTTATCTTTATCAGCAACTCTGAATATTTCTGAGATGTCTTCCTGCCAGCATTACACGTCAAGAACATAAATTCCTAAATGTGCATAGCAGATTAACAAAATCTCTTTGATGCATTGATCTATAGATTGTATTACTCCAAAGAAGGATATCATTGTTATGATTGTCGCTTGTATTCAATATGAAGCCAATGGGCCAATATATATACACAAGAAGATGTTACAGATAAGGAAATCAAATAATATCTAGAGTCCTATTCTATCTCTAATATATATCTCTAACACCCCCCTCAAACTCATGGTGGATCAACAACACTGAGTTTGGAGAGATAAAGCCATCTTTGTGCTCGAGTCTGGGCCTTCGTGAAGAAATCCGCTATCTGAAGCTCTGAAGGCACATACTGAAGAGCAATCACCTGATCATGCACACAAGACCTCATGAAGGAAGCATCAACACCAATATGCTTGGTGAGCTCATGCTTCACAGGGTCACGGGCAATACTGATAGCACTTTGATTGTCGACAAGAGAGGAGTCGGTGTAATGTGAAACAACAAAATCCTCAAGTAACCACCGTAGCCAAGTAATCTCTGCATCAAGAGAGCCATAGCACGCAACTCACCTCTGACTCGAACGGGACACTGCACTGCTTTCTTCGCCTTCCGTGCAATAAGCGAACCACCAAGAAAAACACAGTAAGCAGAGATAGACCGCGATCGAGGGAGGATCGCCCCCAAGTAGCATCCAAATAAGCTGAAGTCAGAGCGAGCTGGAGCGTGGAAAGAAGAGACGGCGAGAGATAGTCCCACGAAGATATCGCAGAACTCGAAGAAGGTGGCTGTAGTGGACCTGAGTGGGAGCAGAAACAAACTGACTCAGAATGTGAACTGGATAAGTGATATCCGGACGAGTAACAGCAAGGTAGACAAGACTCCCAACAAGGTGGCGATAGCGAGTCGGATCAGAAAGAGGCTCGCCATCAGAGGGTCGGAGGTGAACATTGAGCTCCATAGGAGTCTCAACAGACGCCGATCGATGAGGAGGCGCGATCAAGAAGATCTGAATATACTTCTCTTGGGACATAAAGAAACCATCCGGAGTGGAAGTAACCTCAATCCCAAGGAAGTAATGAAGAGGACCAAGATCCGACATAAGGAATCGCCACTAAGACGAGCCTTGACAAAGGCAATGTACTCAGAGTCATCTCCGGTAATGATCATATCATCAACATACAGAAGAAGAAGAGTCCGACCACGAGACGAAGTGTGGACAAAGAGCGCAGGATCATGATCACTTGCTGAAAAGCCAGCAGCAGTGACCACAGAGGAGAAGCGCTCAAACCAGGCACGAGGGGCTTGCTTAAGGCCATAGAGAGCGACGAAGGCGACAGACCATGCCCTCAGGAACAGAATACCCAGGTGGCGGATGCATGTAGACCTCCTCACGCAACTCACCATTAAGAAAGGCATTCTTGACATCAAGCTGAGAAACAGACCAGTGGCGAACAGACGCCACCGAAAGAAGAGCGCGACGGTGGTCATGTGGGCCACAGGGCAAAAGTCTCGTCGTAGTCACGACCATGCTCCTGCTGGAAGCCACGAGTAACAAGACGCGCCTTATAGCGCTCAAGAGAGCCATCAGAGCGAGTCTTAATCTTATAGACCCACTTACATGTGATGGGACGAGAGTGAGATGGAAAAGGAACAAGATCCCAAGTACCAAGACGCTCGAGGGCGCAATCTCTCGGCCATGGCATGCGCCACTCAGATGAGTAACACATCCGGTGGGAGGCGAGCTCACAAGTAGCCGCACCGGCAAAGGCAAAAGCAGGCGGGGCGAATCGATCGGCGATCGCGAGAGCGTAGCGAGGAGAAGACGGCCCATCGGGGAAGATGAAGCATCGAAGAAGATGAAACATCGGGAGAAGTGGGCTCATCCGAAGATCCTCAATACGAGGTCGACGAGTGTAGACGAGTGTAGTGGGGAGCCCGAGGAGCCGCAGGAGGCGGCAGCGGCGACAATGGCGGAGAGGCCACAGGAGAAATATGTGGAGACTCAATGGGGCGGGTGGACGAGGCAAGACAGAGATAGGTGTATCCGAAAAGTCGAAAAGACAGAGACTCCACAGAGGAAGCCGAAGGAGAGACAAGACGTGGGTAGAAGGGACGAGACTCGTCGAAAGTGACGTCCCGAGAAATCCGCATCCGTCGACCAACAGGATCCCAGCACCGATAGCCCTTGTGTTCGCATCAGATCCCGAAAGACACACTCAACGGATGAGCGGTCGGTTTAGTGCGTTCTCGGGCGAGGAGAACGTAGTAAACGCAAACAAACAGACGAAGGCGAGTAGTCGGGGGAGACCACAGAGACACTCAATAGGGATTGCGCCAAGAGCGTAAGAAGGTGGATGTTGATGAGATAGGTGGCGGTGGAAACGACCTCCGCCCAAAAGTGAGGTGGGATAGAGCGGCAATCATCGTGGCACGAGCCGACTCAAGAAGGTGACGATACTTGCGCCAAGAACACCATTCGAGCATGAGCACCAGGACAAGAGAATCGAGCGAGAGTGCCTCGCCGAAAGAAGGAAATCTGCGTAGGTGATGAGAGAGGTACTCGCCACGGAGTCGACGAAAAACACGAATAGGAGTGGAGAACTGTGTGCGAACCATGGTGGCAAACTGTTTATAGATGGACAAGACCTCACTACGAGAAGACATGAAATATATCCAAGTGTGGCGAGAGAAATCATCTATAAATATGATATAGTATCGATGACCCTTTCAAACGAAGGAGCCGGACCCAAAACATCAGAATGAACAAGATCAAAAGGACGCTGAGACACTGACTCACTATGATGATAAGGAAGCTGAATCTGTTTGCCTAACTTACAGCCCTGACAATCTAAAGAGACGTCTCCTGAGACAGATCCCAGAAGACCACGACGAACTAAGGACGACAGACGAGATCCACACAGATGGCCAAGACGGTGATGCCACTGCTGGAAAGAGCCTGTAGACGGAGTGGCAGAAGCGGAGAGACTGGCAGCGACGGTGTCAGCGGAAGGAAGGTGAAGCCAGTCAAGCTCCCAAAGACGCTGTGAGTCAAGACGCCGAGGGCCAGAACCAACCAGAGCTCCCGTGTGGCGGTCCTGAACACAACAAGAGTCAGAGTCGAGAATGACTCGATAACCAAGATCGATGTCGCCCAAAGAAAGAAGCTGCATGGTAAGGCGAGGAACATGAGCAACAGAAGGAACATGGAAAGATGAGTTGCTTAGGGGTCCTCGACCAGAGACAGAAAGAGAGGTACCATCAGCAGTAAGAACACTGACAGGAGATTCAAGAGGTGTAATGAAGGATAGAGTAGAAGAATCAGGAGTCATGTGAAAAGATGCTCCGAATCAAGAATCCACGGGAGGTCTTTGGATGTGGAGGTGGTGGTTTCGCGCGTGCAAGAGTCGATGAGCGTAACCGGCGTAACTCATCAAAGGAGAATCTGAAGTAGCAGCGGCGTCGAAGTCTAGCTATCTCCTGCTCAGTGAGAGAAACTGATGAATGAGTCGATGCAGACGTCGATGTAGAAGCACCAGTGCCGGTGCTAGTAGAAGAACGACGTAAAAGATGCCGCTGCTTCTTATAGCACTGGAACTCAATGTGGCCGACCTTGTCGCAGTAGAAGCAGTGAGGACGGCAACCGCCAGATTGAGGGCGACCACCACCACCTGTGGCAGCCGCTGGAGGAGGTAGTGTGCCGAAGCATGGAGTAGCACCACGCAGCGAACGAAACCATTGGTAGCGGCGCCGACGGCGCGGCGACCAAGGCAACGGTTCTAATAAGCGGCGCCGACGGCGGCGGTTAGATCGACGTTTTTTTTTTTTGGAACCAAGTGGGCGATTTAATCGGCCCACTGCCGACGAACGGGGAAAACCCTAGTCAGGGTTTCCCTGGCGGCGGTGACCCGGGTGACCCGGCAGGCGGCGGGTGGTAGCCGGCGGCGGGGTCGTCGGCGGCGCAGCGGAGGGCGGCGGAGGCGGCGACGGCGGCGGCGGCGCCGGCGGCGGGAGGCGGCTTCGGGCTCGGGTCCGTGGTCGACTCGGGCTCGGGTGAAGATGGCGGCCGACGGCGAGGCCCTTTGGCGACGGCGGCGAGCCTGGCGAATGAAGAAGACGCCGACGCGCCGACGGAGGAGTCGAGGTGGCGGCGGGCGATCCGACGAATCCGGTCGAGGACGCGAGATCGGAGATCTCGGCGCTCGTCCCATCGCCCTCCGAAGCGGCGGCGGCGGCGGCGGCGCTCGAAGCGGCGGCTCACCTCCTCACCGGCGACTTCGGGTGTTCGATCCGGCTGGGACGGAGGAGCGCGACCGGGACCGGAGGCACGGCGCGGCGGGTGGAGGCGCGGCGGCGGAGGCCTCGGCGGGAGGACGCACGAGCGACGCTGGCGGCGACGCAGACGCCGAAGATCGACGGAGGAGACGAGCGGCGGCCAACACGGCGCACGCGGAGGCGGCGGCAGGACGACAAGCGAAGCGACGAGAAAACCCTAGGTTTGCTCTGATACCATGTTATGATTGTCGCTTGTATTCAATATGAGGCCAATGAGCCAATATATATACACAAGAAGATGTTACAGATAAGGAAATCAAATAATATCTAGAGTCTTATTCTATCTCTAATATATATCTCTAACAATCATAACACTGGATCTAAACTAAAGAGCTGATATAACAATTCAAGTGTCCTACCAACTGTATCTGATAATACATATCGTCCTACCAACTGTATCTGATAATACATATCAAACGAGCTAGTATCATTCATGTGAACTCCCATTGAGCCATCTACTGGTTACGAATCACTGAACAAAATCTTAAGAATATTAGTAGTCAAATTGAACATAGGTGTTTGTGAGGAAACTAGATGAGAATGTTAAGCATGGAAGAAAAGAGATAAAAGGTCTTTTGTTAGGCATAATCTTTTTTAAGGCACAGCGACTAAACAAACAAATAATAAAGTTCAATTGTGTACCATTACTCTCCGCTGATTTATGGTAGCACAGTCACCTATTGCATAGACACCATCACATTCGCGCACCCTTAGCCATTCATCAGTAGCAAGGACACGCCGATTGGCCTGTATATGTAGAGAGGATTCGTTAGCTAACTGAACTGACAGAAGAATACATAATCAACACTAAATTTCAATCTACCTGGCCAATTTGTTTCATGAACTCCACAATGAATGGACGTGTTCCAATACCGGTGGACCAGACAGCCATTCCATAAGGAACTGCAATATCTCCAGTAGCTGGATTTTGCATGGTAATTGCATCCTTAGAAACCTTCACAACTTTATATCCAGTTTTCACATCAATGCCATCCCTTCCAAACTTCTCCTCAGCAAAGTTAGTTATTCTCTTGTCGAACCTTTAGAACACATAAACAATCATTAGTCTAGGAAGTAATGTTACATACGTTGTGTTGCCACATTGTTGGACAATAGTAATGTGGCAATTGTTAATCATGGTAAAAAGAGAGAGAAAAGGAGGCAGCCTCTTGTAAAGCAATAGTAGTTACTAAGTCATAAAGCATCAAATGTAAGAGAGAACCAATCTGTCCTTACATAGTCAGTATGTGATCTGCAGCTTCGATCAATGATATCTTGACAAGGTGCTGAATAGAAGGATAAAGCCTGGATAGATCTTCAGTAACAAAATCGTGCAACTCTGCTGCAAATTCCACGCCTGTAGGTCCACCACCCACAACAACAAAGTGAAGATTCTTCTTCCTCTCTTCGTCATTCAGGTATGGGAGGCTTGCCCTCTCAAAGCAGTCAATCACACTCCTTCGGATCTTTTGGGCATCCTCCACTTCCTATGATTATAATAGGACAATATGAACATAGTGGTACGGGTTGAAGTGCAGAAACAATGAAAATGTAGTGTGTTTTTTAACAAGTGTAACATAAAACTATTTTTCTTTACATACAGAACAGTTTAGATGAGGTTCATTCCCTTTCAGATGTGTCTATAAATACTATAGCTGCAGACCTAATATTGGATGACGGATTCAGTTCATGAAAATCATATCAAAGCTTACCTTCAAAAAGTGGCAATTCTCCAGCACACCAGGAGTGTTAAATGTGTTAGACCTAGCTCCAACTGCTATCACAAGATAGTCATAGTCAACTAAGAACTCGCCATTTCCATCAAGATTTGTCCCAATATTTGAGCGGCAATGGATTTTCTTGTTTGCTGAATCAATCTTGAAGCACTCTGCTTCCCAGAATTTTATTTCTCCACCTTTCTGTCAGAGCATAACGAACAACAGCATGAATTTTAGTTCATTTGGCACAGAATTAGCCATCTAATTGAGTTGTGGGCCTATGAATGCATGTAGTGTTCAAGTATGAAGTACGACTATTCCCTAACAAGTCAAACTTCTAGAGAATGAAGTGCATGTATGGGACTCCGGTTGGTTCCTGAACAAGATGTGCAAGGTCAGGAAATTTGCTAGCCTTAGCCTATTGCGAAAACAAACCGTTCTAGTGTTTGAAGTACATGGTGTTCAAAAGGTTGCAAAAAAAGTCAAAAACCTACGAATTGCTCAACAGTATCTCCAAAATTTCTGGAAGCCATCATACCTTCTCCAAAATCCTACGGATTGGCTCAACAACACTCCTTGGCTCAACGGTTCCACAGGTGACACTTGGGAGCAAGGGTGTGAATGCAAAGTAGTTCCGAGGTGAAATGACCTGGACATCATACAGTCTGCTATCAAGATTCCTCAGGAACGTGGTGCCACCCCAACCAGTCCCAAGAACCACAACTTTCTTCTTCGGAGGTCCTTGGGGCTTCTCAACAACATCCTCTGATTTGGAGTCCGCGTATGCAACGAGGCCTCCACTACTGCAGATTCCGCAATCAACAATCAACAGGTTTGAAAAATAAGATAGTGGGACTAAGAATGCAAAACATTTAGGAGTTCATAGAATTATTCAATCATCTTAAATAACCTATCTATGTGTTCAAGAAATTGAGTAACTTGGAGCAGACATTGACAAAAATGTTGAGTTATGCTTTGTCAGCTTTGATGCCATTGAACCAAAACAATAATAATAAAAACCAGATGAAAGAGGTGAATTAATCAAATAATCCAATCATGTAACAGTGTCAGCTTCAACAATTAAGCGTCTCTAGATCAAATAACATGATGAATTCTAGTTTTACAGCTTACACCAATATCAGTATTTTGCTATGGCATTGGACCATATCACTGCAAAAGACCAGTCAACCAAGGGCTGCTCTCTAATTTTGTTCTTTCATACTATCAACTAGTCGTATTACATAGAGATTTTTTTTATTCAGACATTGAATAGATAAATAAATAAATAGCATGCTGTTGTTAAATTATTAGCCAGGAATGGAAATTCTACTTTGGAGGAAAATGGTACTCCAAGTCCAGCATTTGCCCAGCACTGCAAGACCATTCCACCTATGTAATGACAATTAGCACATGGCACCGACTCACCTAACCATCGTGTATTCACGTTATCGTTCTTAAATCTTTCATTCATTAGAAACTGAAAGTATAAGCACAATTTTGAAATACAAAAATATTGAAACGTGGTACGACAGGAATGGAGAAATCAAGGACAACTTTTCTTGTTGGTCTCATGGACCACGGCGGAATATTCATGCATAGTCCAGAAGGTCACAACGATGTGGGTACACCTCAGATTTGGAAATTTAGGTGGGAAACGTAGACCCGGTCGAAACAGTTGGAAAGAAGAAGGAATTCTTTTCTTTTCCCTCCTTTTCCTTACATCCAAAAAGCCGGTAAAAGAAACGCCCCACATGTAAAATCGTCGTGCTAGCTAGCTAGGTGAGCTCTGAATCCTGCACTGATCGACAAGACGAAATGGAGTCCATCTCGAACTGACATGGTGATTTCAGAGGTTCAGAAGAAGAGAAATCGTACTAGCGGTTGAATTTTGACCCCCCACGATCCACGGATCGAAACGAGGAAAGGTGGCAACTCGAGCATG
Source organism: Hsuehochloa calcarea (assembly GCA_036346395.1). Lineage (NCBI taxonomy): Eukaryota > Viridiplantae > Streptophyta > Magnoliopsida > Poales > Poaceae > Hsuehochloa > Hsuehochloa calcarea. Next base: position 12,868,972 of record CM070609.1, read on the forward strand.
TGTAGGCTTTTCCTTTTCCCCTTTGTATTTTTCTGGGGACCAAGAAAAGCCAGGCAAAGCAGGCACATGTAAAGCTTCCAACTTTTAACGGCGCAATCCAGCTCGAGAGTCGAGTACTCGTCCATGGAAAACAACATAGAGCAGAAAGAGTCCAAGAAAGCCGCCAGATGAGAGCCAGGAGGGAAAGTACGGCGAAATTAAGTGCAAAAATTAAACTAACGAACTACTAGTACTCCACGGGTAAACAAGATCCCAGCCAACGCGATCGAAGAGACGTACACGAGCAACAACAAATCGATCGATGCGTGTGGTAAGAAGCAAGGGGGGGACAAGAGACGGACCTTGCGGCGAGGACGAGGACGAGGTTGGAGAAGGTAGGGCGGTGGTTGAAGGCCCGCGACGCGCCCTCCCACATGAACGCCGCCCACCTCATCTCTGCTCTCTCTCTCTCTTCTTCCCTTCTCTCCTCAGTGCTCTCTACCTGCTCCGGCGATCTTGGAATGTATCAAGGCGAGGAAGAAGAGTAGGAAGAGAAAAAATGGCCCGTGGAAACTCGACTCGACTCGACGGTTATATTATAACGCGAGCCTGCAATTCCAAGTCCAACCTTTTCTACCTCCTCCTTTCGGGTTGGCGCCGTGTTGGTGACTAGTGGCTGGTGAGTGGGCCCGAACGCCCAGCGCGGCAGGTTGCATCGAGATGGAACACGCGGTCGGCATGCTAAAGCAGCCTCCTCGCCAAACGTCTGCTTCAGCATTTCTTCCTTCCCATGTCATGTCATGTGTTGGATGTCCTCTGTCCCTCCCTTTTTCTATTAGGCGGCTAGCACTATTTTGTTCAGAATCTGAAACATTTTCGGGGGGTAGTGCGAGCATCGTGTTTCCATCGGAATTTTGGTTATTTTGGTCGGAATTTGAGGGCCCTCTACGAGAACTAAAGTGTTTTTTCTTGAATTTTATGTGAAAACCTTGCAAACTTTCTGAGTTTGAAACGGATCTAAACGAAGGAAGAGTAGTATGAAATATGCCATGGGTTTTTTTTAGCCATCGATTAACCAATCATTGTAGATTTTTCTGTAGCAGATCGATTGAAAATTATTTCATTTATTTATGTACAAGCCTTGAGTCTAACGAGCGGCGAGTATACTAAAAAAATACTATACATTAATCAAGCTATAATACACTACTGGTAATTCAGACAATTCCAGGGGCAAATTCAGGTGCAGATACTGGGGTCATATGAACCTGGTGACCTCGGTAAAATCAAATGTGACTATATATATGCATGAGATGACTCTAATTGCTTAAGTGAGATTAGCACACGGTGACACCAATGACTCAATTTCCTAGATCTAGACTCTAGAAGTTATGGAAAGCAATATGTTCATAAAGGCAATTCTAAACATATGTTCAGCTACACCTACTATCTTAACCATCAGTTTTGCCTTGAGATTTGTGCACCAAATAAACTTAGAAAAGGAACACAAGGGTGGAGAGGACCGTCGTAGCAGATGAAGACGGTGGTGGCGAGGTGTGCGTTAGGGTGGTGCACGACGTCGAGGAAGGGGTGGCGCTGTAGTGCATGACATGATGCACAACGCGACGATATGTAGGAGACGATGAGCGGGAGCACGTTGCGGTAGGGCAGGTACACTCGAGGGTAGTGCACATCGCGGCAGAGCGTGAGCATCTCGACGGTGCCGCCTCTGAGGAAGATGGCCTTGTCGGCGTTTTGGTTACACCGTCGAATGCGGCGATGATGGAATTGGTGATGCGGATCCGGTGACGACTACCTTTGTGATGGCGGATCCAGCGGAGGCGACTTTGGGGATGACACATCTGGCGGCAGCGGGCTCGGGGACGACCGCCTTTTTCTCTATAGCCGGGCACTGCGCTGCCTTCTTATTCGTCGTTGATCGCTGAGCAAGCGCTTCATCGATGCTCCTCGCTTCACCGGATCTTTGGAAGAAGGTCGGTTGCACCGCCTCATCGCCGATGGTCCACGACGGTGCCACATTCTCTACACAGGCACCACCTCCTTGCCGCCGCATGCTCCACCTATTGGCCGCTGCACCACCTCATCCGGTTGTCGGTGAGAGAGAGAGAGAGATGGGATGGTGGGCCCACATGTACTGTTGAGCTGACCCATTATATCCCATCAAACAGTTTAGAAAAATAGAAAGGCAAAACGAGCGTAATAATGTGCACGATCTTGGAACATCACCAACGGTACAGATAGTGGGTGGGTCCAGTATATTCCCTTCTCTCTGTCTAGAAGAGTGGAATTAATTAAAGCCTAGGGAGCGCGCCGTGTCTTGACCGACCGCGAAGCAGGGAGGGAGAGAGAAGATCGAAGGGAGCCAGCGGAGCGACTTCCATCTTTGACGTCCGCGGCAAGAAAGAAATTAGGAGGAGTCACCGAACAATGCTACTACCAGACTAGCTAGGACACAGGACGAAATGGCAGGCAGGCGAGTGAGAACTCGTGAGAAGCGCCTTGGCCTTGCATGTTCTCCGGACACGCGGGAACGTGAATAACCAACCACCAACCTGTCGGTACGTGCCATTTCCAAGCAACGAATCCCGCAGCTCGGCGCGGTCGGTTAATTTGCGGCCATGACGCGTCTGCCTCGGCTTGTTCTGAGGAGGGTAAGGGATTTCTGCAGTCTAATCTAATTGATTACCCGAGGCCGAGGAAAAGATCATGCGCTTTTTTATCGTAATAAACCATGTCATGGATGGTTGGTGTTTTAATTTGAGTCTACTGGACTCGTTGCTGAGTTGCAAGTGTTGTACTGCCATTCGGCCAGCAGTACTCTCGAAATAAACACAATTTGGATGTTTTTTTTATCTATATTTATTTCTGGCCTGCGTTTCAGACTTCAATAAACCCTCTAATGGTTGTTGAGAGTGTTGATGCTATTGCCATGCAGGGGCGGAGCTGGGCAATGGCCCGAGGCCCAACAAAAAAATTCATGTGAAAAACAAAAAAACACACGTCCAAAGCAAAACATTTGGATTGGCATTTGACCTTGAGCTGAGCCAGCCCGAGGCCTTCCTGGGCGCTGGCTCCGCCCCTGTTACCATGGGAGCCTCTAACTCGTGAACACTATCTAACTATAAAGAAACTTCCAACTTAACTTTTGAACTTTCAACACGAATTTGGAACTTACAGGGATATTCAATCTTTCAACTCGAAATTTCCAACTATTTCTAGCCATTAAAGAAATTTATAGTGGAAATAAAAACCACCAATCACAAGAAAAACAGCCCACCCCTACTTTCCCATATATATTTCTTCACATCAACTCAAAATAAGATTGAATCACCCCCTACATAACACAGGACAGCAACAAGGATATCACAAAAAAGAATTTTATATTTGTTTGCAACCCGCATCTATTTTGGAAGCAGCAAATAGCGTATCACAAAAATGAAAGTGGACTCCCACCGGGGAATACTCGACCCAGTTCATTGGCTCCATGAGAAAATCATATGATCACCTCATTTGGAAGCCATAGGCACCACACAAATGCAAACTTTTTGCAATGCATGGCTTCTCATTCAACACAGCCTACCAACGTCGGATATTTTAGAAACTCGACACATGACAGATGATTACTGGCAAACGATCAAGGCTCCCAGATCAGACGCAAGCATGGTCTTGTTCTGATCGGCCGCGTTCATGGCGTACAGCGGCGAGGACTGGAACGCTCACAGCCCGTTCCCGCAGGACTCGACGGAGACCGCAGCGTCGACGTAATGCTGCCTGACGTACGTGAAGGAGCAGGCGAAGAGCTGGTTCAGGACGGCGACCATGAGGCTGCGCGCCTTGGCGTACTGGTCCTTGCAGGCGGTGTACGCCGCCCTCTCGTTGCCGGAGAGCGACCGGTTCTGCAGCAGCTGGTCCGCGGCGTCCATGGTGGACTCGTACGACAGCTGGGCGAACTTGGCGGCGACGAGGGCGTACATGGTGACCTCGCCGGTGGGAGCTGCGTGCCGCAGCGTGGTCAGGCAGAGTTGGTACAGGGGCTGCATGTTGCACGCCTTGAGGCACGCGTCGTTCATGGCCATGGACGGGACGCTGGCGCAGGCGTCACCGGTGAGGAAGGAGGGTAGACAGACCAAGGCAAGGACGAAGATCATGGCTGCTTCCTTCATCTTCATAGCTTTTAGATGATCGGTGCCTCTCTTTTTTTGTGGGAATTGTGTTCTGGTTGGCTATTGGATACAAGAAGAATGCCCTTTAATTATAAATAGGATGAATTTTCCAATTTGGTAGAGTAAGGATCATAAATGTTTAGATGTATGTATTTATTATTATATAATACAACAAATAAGGCAAGTTTGTAAAACAAGAGGTTTTTGAGATTTTTCCAGCAGAGTCATAAATGGCATTACACCTTCACATTTCACATTAATTAGATGAATCAATGGGATTCCTGGGCTCGTTTAAAATAGACCACCTGTCCACTGTATGGAAAACTTAGGCGCCTCCAAAATACAAGTTCTTTGCGTGGCTTGTGATCCAAAATAGACTTTGGACGTCGGATCGGCTGCAGCGCCATTGATGGCCAAACAATGGCAACTTTTTATGCTGATTTCTCTTTTAATTCTTGTTGAATTGACTTATGTACAACTGTGCACGTTACCGACTCTTTATAGGGATTTCTTACCGCGAGAACACTAAGAAAGGGGGAGTAAAGCCTTAGAGTTGTGGATGAAAAAGAAGCCGAAGTTTAATCAGTTGGATCTGTTTCATTAGTCTTAGATAGCAGCTTCATACTTCATCTCAATAATGTAGTCTATGTTCCTTCCATCAGGAATGAGGATATTAATGCTATTGGGAAGGTAGATGATCCCACCTCTTATAAGAAGGCCATGGTGAGTGAACATTCTCCTAAGTGGCTTGATGCCATGAAGGATGAACTTAAGTCCATGAGCACTAATGGTGTATAGGACTTAGTAGAAATTTCTGATGGAGTCAAAACAGTAGGCTGTAAATGGGTCTACAAAACCAAACATGTCTCTAAGTGAAATATCGAAAGCTTCAAAGCAAGGCTTGTAGCAAAAGGCTTCACACAAAGAGAGGGGATTGACTATAACGGCACTTTTTCTCCTGTCTCAAGCCCTCCGCCGTCGTGTCGACATTGCTTCACCTCAGGCCGACGCTTCGGTGTTTGCTCCTGCGCCGACCCCGACCAAACCTCAAGCCGTGATGGGAACACCGACATCGGGTATGTAATCACGCTTCCGCCCTAATGTTTAGATTAGGTGTTCATTTTGAGTTAGGGTTAAAGTTGATAGATCACGTTTTAGCCTCATATCTTGCACACAGGATGATGTCAATCATAGAAGAAGGGTCCGAACTCGAATCCACGAGCCCGGGGTTGACCAACCATCCTTTGCTTGAGCGCATATTAATAACATCTTTATAGCCGTTTTGCCATCAGTAGTACAAGGCAAAACGATAAGCTTATGTTTTTTTTTCTTGTCTAGGGTATTACTCCGCCCAGCTAAACATTTAAACATCTTGTTTTCTTCTTTATTCCTTGCTTTAATGAAAATTCAGCAGGTCCCCGCTATTCCTAAAAATACTGAAACACGCAATAGTTTGGTCTCACTACCTGCCAACGATCAAAGCTCCCAGATCAGATGCAAGCATGGTCTTGTTCGGATCGGCCGTGTTCATGGCTGACGAGGATCTAATAATCCTCATTTTTATCTTTTATCTATAATTCTTATTATGGGTAAATATGATGTCACATAGTCCCCAGAAGTACCCCTTATATCTATAAGGGAGAGACCTAACAAGTAATTGTAAGTTCTTCTACAATCACCCCCATAGTCGTAAGTCTTGCTATGACTATATCATGGTCGTAAGTCCTTCTACGACCACTACATAGTCGTAAGTCCTTCTACGACTGCTACCTGGTCGTAAGTCCTTCTACGACCAGGTAAACTACGACCACCTTATAATCAAACCTACAGGCGAGTGGGTCCAATTGATTAAGGAATCCGAACGGTCTGCACGCACTATTATTCCGCTTATTAATGGTGTGTAATTACCCCATTATCTCTGGAAGATAATTGCTAGACGGCGTGAAGAAGCCGAGGCGCCGGTAATTACTGCCATCATGCGCCCGTTACTGGATTAATTAGGCGCATCTCCCGCAGGGCAAAACGGCTACTTCTTCACGACTATATAAGGGCATCAATCAGAGAGATAGGGAAGGAGGGGACAGCGAACAAGAGCTAGTCAAGTAGAAACACAAGTGCTATTCTCTGTAAGAGTCTTAGTCTTTTACTTGATCATCAAGAATACCATACACACAGGATTAGGGTTATTATTCTCTCCGGAGAAGGCCTGAACCTGTCTAAACATCCCGTGTCAATCCACTCTGCGTGATCTCATCTCTAGGAGACCCCCCGAATCAAACAATCTTTACGTAAGATCGGTTCTAATACACCGACAATGGCGTACAACGGCGAGGACTAGAACGCCCACAGCCCATTCCTGCAGGATTCGAAGGAGACCGCAGCGTTGACGTAATGCTGCCTGACGTACGTGAAGTAGCAGGCGAAGAGCTGGTTCAGGACGGCGACCATGAGGCTGCGCGCCTTGGCGTACTTGTCCTTGCAGGTGGTGTACGCCGCCTCTCGCTGTCGGAGAGCGACATGTTCTGCGGCGGTGGTCCGCGGCGTCCATGGTGGACTCGTACGACAGCTGGGCGAACTTGGCGGCGACGAGGGCGTACACAGTGACCTCACCGGTGGGAGCTGCGTGCTGCAGCGTGGTCAGGTAGAGTTGGTACAGGAGCTGCGTGTTGCACACCTTGAGGCACGCATCGTTCATGGCCATGGACGGGACGCTGGCGCAGGCGTCACCGGTGAGGAAGGAGGGTAGACAGACCAAGACCACTATGTGTGTATGATCTCCCCCATTGGTAATATTGAGGGGTACCTTTGAAGGCAAAAGGGGTAAAGCTCATCTCTCCACAGACAAGCGACTGGGGTAGCCTGTGTACAACGGATATTAACCAAGGGTTTGGATAATATCAGTTGTATGCAAGTCCGAATGAGTCCACTAGACTGAGACGAGACCTGTACTATAGAACTAGACTACTCTTAATCATTTCCTTATCCGTCGACTTATGAGTTCTCGTAATACGCATAATCTCCTTAGTCCACATTATCTGGAGGGTTTGGAGTAGAGCGAGAATGAGCACAACTTCCATGCTCACAAGCCAACACACAAGATGCAATAATATACATACATAGCTTAACAAGGGTGGCTCGGGTTCTTTTATTTGCTAAAGTAATATTTTTAATTATCATAATTACAAATTCCTATCACTTAGCATTTTAACAAAATTGTATTTTATTAAAGAGGGTAATTGTGCAATATTAAAAGTACAGCAGAAGTCCCCTCCGTCAGAACCTCTACCTTAAGCTTCTTTTGATTGGAGCTACCTCCAATCATTAACAACACCACTGAGCTCGACAGATCAGGAAAAATCCAATCTCAAGGCTCGGTTTTGTAATTGATTTTCCACTTCTGTTTTGTAAACTTTGAAATAGCCAAAAACATCGTCTTTATGTTTCAGCAAATAAACACATGTATATCCAGATCAATCATCAATAAAGGTAATAAAATACATATTTCCACCTCTAGATAATATGTTATTAAGTTCACATAAATCTGAATGTACAAGATCTAACAAGTTAGAACTTCTTTCTACATTATGAAAAATATTTTTTTAACTATCTTTGATTTAACACAGATTTCACATTTACTGAACTCGTGAATTTTGTAAGAAATCAAACCATGTTTAACAAATATTTTCATAGTGCTTATACCAACATGTGCTAATCTATCATGCCATAATGAAACAGAGTCAAGCATGTAAGCAGAATGAGAAGATTTATTTATTACTACAACATCAGCATTGTCAACAGTACATAGTTTTATCATTCCATTACATGAATACCTCTTTTCTACAAATACACCACCACGGGTCAAGATTAACTTGCCCGATTCATACACATTTTTGATACCCGGCTTCCCAATAAGATCACCACTTACAAGGTTCTTGTTCATATCTGTCACATGAAGAACGTCCCCCTAATCTTCTTTCTAGAAGTGAATCTCGGTTTGATGCTTCCTTTCCCATGCACCTTGGACAGATTTTCATTTCCCATCTGTATTTCTTGTCCATCGGTTGCATCAACATGAGTCTTGAATAAAGACTTATCAAAAGAAACATAAACAATGGCACATATATCATACCACCATCTAGAAACTTTACCTTGTACCACCATGACTTCATTCACAGCGGCGATGATCTCACCATCATCCATTTTAGTTATACATGCTGTATTTTTGTTATTTGTACCCTTGCGGTACCTACAATCACAAGTAAAATATCCGTTCTTACCACAAACATAGTAACCTTTTCTTTATGCACTTTTCTTCTTAAAAGTGTCTTTGTTTTTCTTGGGTCTGATATTAAAACATTTATTTTCACCTTTCTTGTTATGCTTGCTGTCACTTATAGCATTTGCCTTGGAGGAACCGGTGTTAAGATTGACATTTGCCTTTTTTCTCTCTCACCCTCGATTCCTCTTCGATTTGAATGTGCTTCTGAATTTGTTCTAAGGAAAAATTCTTAGAATTATGCAGAAGTCTTTTCATATAGTTACTCCAAGTTGGTAATAATTTTGCAACAATTGCACTAACCTGAAAAACTTCAAGAATATTAATCTTTACCGTCTTCAATTTATTCACTATCACTTGTAATTCATGCACTTGAGAGAGCAGTGATTTATCATCATTCATTTTAAAGTCGAAGTGCCTAGAGATAAGGAACTTTTTGTACATTCCTCTGCTTTGTATTTGCTCTCCAGGGCATTCGAGATGTCTCTTGCCAACGGTGTGTCAGTGTAGAGATCATACAACTGGTCTGAGAGGGTGTTGAGTATGTGCCCACGACACATCAGATCTTCATCGTTCCTCTTTGTTCTCTCTGCCTTGCGTTCGTCGGTATCGTTCTCCTCCGGCACTGATACTAGAAGAAGCGACAGATCAAGAATGTAGAAGAGATTTATGGTCGTGGGGAAGAACTTCAGTTTATCCTGCCAGCGGGTGAAGTTCGTGTCATCAAAACGATCAAGTCGCACCATGTCTTGATTCATGAACTTGATGGCGGAAGCAGTAGCCTCGGACTCCATAGTAATCGCTTTAGATTGTTGAAAATTTGAGAAGAAGTTTGCACTAAAATAAAATAAAAACTTGTCGTGAACAGAACAAGAGAACATGATTGAGAATACATCTCAAAAGTTGAAGGACTTCTCTTTACATAGAGTTTGAAATGATACAAAATGAAGAGACACTACTTTTCGAAACGAAATTGTCTGTTTAAAACAAATTGCCTACGAGCCCCTAAGTGCCATAAGTGTGTCACTAAAAGACGTCTAAAAGGCGTCATTGACGCCACACAACTCACGCCCCGCACACACGTGCGCACGCGCGTGTGGTGAACATATAAATGTCAATTTCAGTATATTGAGCATTAGTTTCACTTAGATCCAATTCTTTTCAAAACCCAGATAAAAGGTAGCTATATAAGTTAATGAAGCTCATCGTAAACTTTTCATGTGAGACTAAACTTATTTGAAAACAACTTCCAAGACTGTCTTGGCACCAGGCTGCACAGCAAGTCGGCGAGCAGAGCCTTATTGCGGTCGGCGAGGTTCATGCCGTACAGCGGCGATGCCGGGTAGTCGAGCAGCCTCTTCCGGCACGCGTCCATGGCTCCGTGCCGCCGAAGCTGCCGATGTAGTCCTGTGTCAGTTCGCGGCCTTGTCGCAGGCTCGCAGCTCGCCAGGTCGTCGGCTAGGCGGCTCATGGACCGGCGGGCAACGTCGTAGCCCCGCAGGCAGCCGTCGTTCGGGATTGCGCCTCCGTACAGCATCGCCAGCTTGGCAGCCGCGGTGGCAGCGTAGGAGTCCAGGGCGCTGCGCATGGCCACGCCGGCGTGGTAGGTGATGGCCGCCGCGCCGCCGCCGCGCAGCTGGCGGTCGTCATGCCGCAGAAGCGTGCGGAGGCAGAGCCTGTGCATGAGCGAGAGGACTGCGTCGAAAAATTGGATTGTTTTGACCATGCTGATCTTGGTTTGAGATCTGTGCGGGGGATTGAAGTGTTCGTGGCCAGAATGGTGTGTATGTATATTGTAGAGCCGTTTCTTGGGGATGCATGGTTGGGTCTGTGCATGTCCAAAGTCGAAACCGAAGCACAGCTAGCCAGAAAGGCCAGAAATTACAGGTTGCGTGATTAGTATTCGATGACATTAACCTACTCGAAGAGAGGAGAAACCTAGCCTTAATCCGTTCGGCAGTCTACCAACAAGCCCTGCGCAGATACTATAATCGTAAGATCCAACCTCGCAACCTTGCTGTAGGTGACTTGGTATTGAGGCTCTGCCAATCCAAGTCTAATCGGAATAAACTTTCTCCTAAATGGGAAGGTCCTTACACAGTGGTCGAAGTAACTCGGCCAGGGTCGGTACGACTAGCAATGGAAGATGGACAGGTTCTCTCAAACTCTTGGAACATCGACCCATTTACGCAAATTCTATGTGTGACCAGCTCCGTGCAATAAAAGTCCAGGTTCTTTCTACCTCTTTTTGCCTTTTTTTTGAGTAGTGCTTTTTAATCTTTCGACTATGATATGAAAACACCCAGCTTTTCTTTACACCGGCAGCGAAGAAACGCCATCCGTCGAAACTTCTCTCTCTGCATGTGGTTCTGCCCACTAGAAGGAATTTCCTAGCATCGACTCGTTACTCACTTTTTCTGCCAATACAAAGAGCTCGGGTTTTATCTAGTCGTAATGTTCTCAAAGCCAACTCTCTCAATCTTAGTCTATTTTTTCAGTAAATTCAAAAAATATTCTAAGTAGAGTGCACTTTCTTACATTTGTTCGACCACCTTGGTGTACTCGATTTGTTTTAACGGGTCAAGGAAGAGACACACCTAGTCAAGTCTTTCCTCTCGCATGTGGTCCCGCCCACTAGAAGGAAACTTCCTAGTGTCGCCGCCTCCTACTTTTGCATCGAAAAGACTTATCAAGTCCACCAAAAAGGACGAACGAATGACTAAAGTACTCTAAGACGCTTGTTTAACTCAAGTTGTTTGTTCTTGGTTTGATTAAACTAGTCGGAGATTGGAACATCACCTAGTCGAAGTCTTTCCTCTCTCGCACGTGGTCCGCCCACTAGAAGGAACTTCCTAGTGTCAAGTCGTTTCTACTCTTTTCGACCAAAGGCTTGACAACCGTAACAAAAGCTATAAGTTAAATAAACCTCTCTTTGTTTTCGTAAACCCCATTTTAAACACTATTTATTTAGATTGTCTAAACAATCTAAGCAAATAGTCGGGCTAGGATAAAGTTATTAATTTGACTTCAATTCTTAGTCTTTCATTCGCTTATTATCTTTTGAGTTACTAACTACTCGACAAGATGATTTTCGTGAAATGAGGCGGATCATATATTACTCATCAACAAAATTGTCCGCTTTACAAGGTAGTTACAAGATTACTCAAGGGGAGAGCCTAGCCGCATTTCCTCCGCCACCTTTTACCAATCGATCGATTTCCTCAATCGACGACTTGCCTCGATTCGTGATACGGTCAAGTCGGCTTCGATTGGTTTAACATTAAGGCGGGTCTTGAGCTTTAAGTTTCGCCAAAGCGTAACTTCGCAGCTTCGATTGCTTCCTTATTGATTCAACTTGATTAGTCTTCGAGTGGTCACCATTTCTTGCAATTTTCCGACTTGTTCCCCAATGGTACTTGTGTGAGCAACTATGGTATCTTCTCGAGGAGTTTTTCCTCTAATGTAGCTCACTAAGCACATTGTTCAAGAGAGTGATGTTGCCTTGAAGACTAGTCTTCATCGACTCCATCTCCGTTGGGTACAAGTCAAAGCCTCATGAAGCTTCTTGTTTTCACCACTTGTTCGAAAAGAATAATATCGGTCAAACAAAAATATACTTCTAGAGGAAGATAACACAAAGATAATTATAGGTAAAAGCTTTTCTTACCTACTAATTGAGAATCAAATTTCTTGACCTCTTCTCGATGGGAAGCAACGGTTTCAAAGATGCTTTGCTCCCATGCTCGATGTCCTCTCAGATTCATCTTAGCAATGCGACGGACTCATTGCGATTAATATCTTTGCTTGGATTTCACCTTCGAGGCTTCTCAATTGGACAAAGAATTTCGAACAAGAAATTGGCATTAGAAAAGGAAAATACTTAAAAGGATAACAGTAAAGATTTACTTACATTTAATTGAGTTCTAAAACCCTCGAGTTCTTGATCCTTATTCGCGAATATACGGAAAACTCCCGAATGACCAAAGCTTTTCTTGAACTTGTCCGAGCTTCGATCTCTTTTTCTTTATCCGGAGAAGAAAGGAGAGTCGGTAAAGGTTAAAGATCAAAAGCGCCTTAAGTTCGAACTTCTCGCTTATTTTTCCCGCAATCTTTTAGATGCAGAGACAGGTCTCTCAAGTCTATCCGAGAGGACTAATACTGTTCCTTAGCCTCCTCGACTCTTCTTTTCATAGTCGAGTGAGTCATTAAGGTCTTCGGGATCACCGCTTAACCTACAAAGAACAGAACGAAGATAAACATCACCAATGGTTGTAAGTACTTCTACAACTACCGACCTAGTCGTAAGTTTTTCTACGACTACGATATGGTTGTAAGTCTTTCTACGACCACTACCTGGTTGTAAGTAGTCGTAAGCTTTTTACGACTAGTACTTTGTCATGAGTTTCTTCCATGACTATTCTCGTAAAACATTATACGAGTATTTAAGTAAAAAACAACTATGAATGATAAGTGACTTACCACCTCTCTGCCTCTGCGCAGAGTAGTTCTTTCTCCTGTCTTAGCTCTAAAAGTTGTCGATGATACTCACCGACAACAGCAATTTGCTCCAGAGCTTTCTGCAAAAAGAGAACAGTGAGAAGAGAAGGAAAGCCACATATATAAGTATTTTGAAGATACTTACATTCATAGTCGTCCTAGCAAACATTGAATATACAAGGTCCGGGTTCTGCAGCTTATCTATCCTCGCGACCTTGTCCCACCACACCTTCTCAAGGCGCTCGTTATCAAAAGTATTCTCCATATTGGGAATATCTTTGGGATGGGGGACTCGGTCACGAGATCTGTAAGCAGAAGACCCTACGACGGAGGCAGGCCCAAAGAAGTCACCACAGAAGTTGAAATTTTCTCCTTCTGGTTCTGTGATTTCTCTTTGGGTAGGGAAGGAACGCCTCACGATTTCCTTCCTAGAGCGGTCGCAGTCGGTCACCACCTTGACCAGAGGCTTCCACAAATGCCTCTGTTGTTTCTACGACCTCGGGGTCGAGCGGCCACCTCAACAAGAATACCGCATTTCAAGGGTCGTAGTTACGACCTCAGCAGATATGGGAGTCACTCTGGGCGCCACGACTTCATCGGCCACCTGGGTCAAGGGTGATGCTTCGACCACCTCCATTGATACCTCTCCAGTTAATGAAGGGATAGCAATGGACTTCTCAAGAAAGCATTCCGGGTCAAGGAGTCTGATGAAATAAAGAAAAGCAAATCAAAGTTGTGAAAAGAAAAAGGTAAATGTCGTTCTTACACTTTAGTACATTTCACATACCTCGCACTCGGTCTTAACCAGAAATTTTGGAGCAATCCTCCCTACGGAGGACCTCTTCTTCTCCACGACCACGCCCGGTCGAAGTTCAATAATTGGCCACCACGACCACGCCCGGTCAGAGTTTGAACAGGATCGTGGCTCGTTTCGATCCTCCGATGGACGAGATCGGCCTCGACCATTCCGCAAGCAAGACCGCCTCGATTGCGAGTTGTGCCGATGCAAAGATCGTCCTTCATAAAGACATAAAATCTTTCCAGCTTCTCCCTTTCCAGCTTGCTTAATAAAACTAGGAGTGGCACCGATCGCGAAAGATTCCGTGTCATAATAGAAGGGTACCTTAGCCTTGCGAGGTTTGCGCTTAAGAGGTTCACCGCTTCAACCTCCTCGGCTCGACGGCGCGCCTCGGCTTCAGATACAACTACACCGCCGCAGCTTTGTAGAGGTCCGGTCGAAGACCGAGCTCGAGCTTGCTCCCCTTATCGGCAGATTTTACAAGTCGACGCCTCTTCGAGGAGGAGCCGAGCCTTTGTCTTTCGACAACCCAGCCAATAATCATCGAGCGACTTCTTCGTCATCCCGACGATTTTCCATGCCTACTTTACGTAAAGCAAAACGAGAAAAGAAGAATCACTAATTAGTCGTAAGTTTTTCTACGACTAGTACCAAGTCGTAAGTTTTTCTATGACTTTTCTTGATCGTAAGATATTCTACGATCACCATTAGTCGTAAGTATCTTCTACGACTATAAAGTCCTAAAGAAAAATCAGATTTTTGATTACCTTTAGGCGCTCTATCCTTTCATCTGCGGACAAAGCCGCAATGACTTGAGGAACCGCCTCTGAGTGGCGGAGACTTTTCACAGATGAGTCGACTGAGTCAACCTCACTGTGAAAGATCTCAGATAAACAGATAAAAATATTAGACAAGGTTGAGAAAGACCAAACGGAGAGTTAAGTCGACAATTGCTTACCCTCCTCGTAGTCTCTCGTGGGGTCTCCTCTCCCGAGTACCTCCACATAGGAGATGCTCGCTTCTTCAGAGGACTAATTCGGCGTGTGATGAAATCCTTCACCACATGCCATCCGGCCACCCTTCTTCCTTCAAGTCCTTAATAGCTTGAATATAAGGGCTAATCCACTGATATCTTCGGGTTGAGTCCCATGAAGATTTCTTTTCAGCCTTTTCCCATGAAAGAAAGGTCGTCTTCAGAGGTGACCTTCCAAGAGAACCACCTCTTCCTCCAAATTCGACCACGAAGACCGGTGAAACTCAATGTACTCCTTCGACTTGAGTCGTGGAGCTTGAGATCAGCACTTCCGCGATTCCGGTTTGTCGAGCCATCCCATAATAATATTGAAACAACTCGAGATCACCTAATCCCTGTGCGCCTCGCATGATACACGAACACACTCAACATGGTAATGGAATTGGGACCTAAGTTCACCAGCCCACCCCAAAGTGTTCGAGTACTCTTCAGAAGAAAGGGGCGGGCGAGCAATCGAAGGCCGCACTCAATACGCTTGGAAGACGGAATTTGCCCATTTTCCCCGATGGCGATCTTTGCCCGATACCGAATCCACTTCACCGAGCCTTCTCGGAATCTTCCCGAGATCGACTAAGATCTTGATCTTAGCCGCATCCATCTCCGATTCCTCCCATTCAGAAACTCTCTTGGCCATTTCGCTCAAGAGCAAGAAGTTTTTTTTTAATTGGGTTGGCGGCGGAGAAGATGAAACCTAGTCGAGGAGGGAGAAAGCAAGAGCTCAAGAACAATGGAGTGATTTGGGGAAAGGTAAAATCCAAGTCTACCTCTGGTAAGTTTTTATAATCAAGACGATCTCCGCCGCGAAACCGTCTCGCTATAGGTCTATGAGAGATGGTTGTACCGCTTCGGGAACCGCTTCATCGGACAAGTCTATGAGAGCCGGTTGCAATTCCCCAGATGGTCCGTTCGAGAAAAAATAGGTGCGTATTGTCACCTCCAAGCGAAATTACATTCTTGACCAAGTCTTTCTAGTCGAAGGAAGTATCAATCGGAAGAGTTTTTCTCCGATTCCCCTACTACGACCACCGGACGGTCGTAGGGGTTTTTTATGACTTTTGATAGTCGTAAGCAACCTTCTTGACCAAGCAAATTCTGGTCAAGCGGACTCAAATGTCGAAGAGTTTTTCCTTCGACTATCATTCTACGACATTCTCATGGTCGTAAGTCCATTTACTGAAACCTTTATCAAGTAAGTTACTTTCACTTGAAGTCGGGGCTAGATGACGAGGATCTAATAATCCTCATTTTTATCTTTTATCTATAATTCTTATTATGGGTAAATATGATGTCACATAGTCCCAGTAGTACCCTTATATCTATAAGGAGAGGCCTAACAAGTAATTGTAAGTTCTTCTACAATCACCCCCATAGTCGTAAGTCTTGCTACGACTATATCATGGTCGTAAGTCCTTCTACGACCACTACATAGTCGTAAGTCCTTCTACGACTGCTACCTGGTCGTAAGTCCTTCTACGACCAGGTAAACTACGACCACCTTATAATCAAACCTACAGGCGAGTGGGTCCAATTGATTAAGGAATCCGAACGGTCTGCACGCACTATTATTCCGCTTATTAATGGTGTGTAATTACCCCATTATCTCTGGAAGATAATTGCTAGACGGCGTGAAGAAGCCGAGGCGCCGTAATTCATCGCCATCATGCGCCAAGCTTCGGATTAATTAGGCGCATCTCCCGCAGGGCAAAACGGCTACTTCTTCACGACTATATAAGGGCATCAATCAGAGAGATAGGGGAGGGACAGCGAACAAGAGCTAGTCAAGTAGAAACACAAGTGCTATTCTCTGTAAGAGTCTTAGTCTTTTACTTGATCATCAAGAATACCATACACACAGGATTAGGGTTATTATTCTCTCCGAGAAGGCTGAACTGTCTAAACATCCGTGTCAATCCACTCTGCGTGATCTCATCTCTAGGAGACCCCCCGAATCAAACAATCTTTACGTAAGATCGGTTCTAATACACCGACAATGGCGTACAACGGCGAGGACTAGAACGCCCACAGCCCATTCCTGCAGGATTCGAAGGAGACCGCAGCGTTGACGTAATCTTTGCTCGACGTGCGTGAAGGAGCAGCGAAGAGTCGGTTCAGACGGCGACCATGAGGTCGCGCGCCTTGGCGTATTTGTCCTGCGGTGGTGTCGCCGCCTCTCGTTCTTGGAGAGCGACATGTTCTGCGGCGGTGGTCCGCGGCGTCCATGGTGGACTCGTCACGACACCGCGAAC
The DNA here is from genome assembly GCA_036346395.1 of Hsuehochloa calcarea. Taxonomy (NCBI): domain Eukaryota; kingdom Viridiplantae; phylum Streptophyta; class Magnoliopsida; order Poales; family Poaceae; genus Hsuehochloa; species Hsuehochloa calcarea. Next base: position 12,885,983 of record CM070609.1, read on the forward strand.
TTGGCGGCGACGAGGGCGTACACGCGACCTCACGGTGGGAGCTGCGTCTTTGCGGCGTGGTCGTAGAGTTGGTACGAGAGCTGCGTGTTGCACACCTTGAGGCACGCGCCGTTCATGGCCATGGGCGGACGCCGCGCAGCGCCACCGGTGAGGAAGGAGGGTAGATGGACCAAGACCACTATGTGTGTATGATCTCCCCCATTGGTAATATTGAGGGGTACCTTTGAAGGCAAAAGGGGTAAAGCTCATCTCTCCACAGACAAGCGACTGGGGTAGCCTGTGTACAACGGATATTAACCAAGGGTTTGGATAATATCAGTTGTATGCAAGTCCGAATGAGTCCACTAGACTGAGACGAGACACATACTATAGAACTAGACTACTCTTAATCATTTCCTTATCCGTCGACTTATGAGTTCTCGTGTACGATAATCTCCTTAGTCCACATTATCTGGAGGGTTTGGAGTAGAGCGAGAATGAGCACAACTTCCATGCTCACAAGCCAACACACAAGATGCAATAATATACATACATAGCTTAACAAGGGTGGCTCGGGTTCTTTTATTTGCTAAAGTAATATTTTTAATTATCATAATTACAAATTCCTATCACTTAGCATTTTAACAAAATTGTATTTTATTAAAGAGGGTAATTGTGCAATATTAAAAGTACAGCAGAAGTCCCCTCCGTCAGAACCTCTACCTTAAGCTTCTTTTGATTGGAGCTACCTCCAATCATTAACAACACCACTGAGCTCGACAGATCAGGAAAAATCCAATCTCAAGGCTCGGTTTTGTAATTGATTTTCCACTTCTGTTTTGTAAACTTTGAAATAGCCAAAAACATCGTCTTTATGTTTCAGCAAATAAACACATGTATATCCAGATCAATCATCAATAAAGGTAATGAAATACATATTTCCACCTCTAGATAATATGTTATTAAGTTCACATAAATCTGAATGTACAAGATCTAACAAGTTAGAACTTCTTTCTACATTATGAAAAATATTTTTTTAACTATCTTTGATTTAACACAGATTTCACATTTACTGAACTCGTGAATTTTGTAAGAAATCAAACCATGTTTAACAAATATTTTCATAGTGCTTATACCAACATGTGCTAATCTATCATGCCATAATGAAACAGAGTCAAGCATGTAAGCAGAATGAGAAGATTTATTTATTACTACAACATCAGCATTGTCAACAGTACATAGTTTTATCATTCCATTACATGAATACCTCTTTTCTACAAATACACCACCACGGGTCAAGATTAACTTGCCCGATTCATACACATTTTTGATACCCGGCTTCCCAATAAGATCACCACTTACAAGGTTCTTGTTCATATCTGTCACATGAAGAACGTCCCCCTAATCTTCTTTCTAGAAGTGAATCTCGGTTTGATGCTTCCTTTCCCATGCACCTTGGATGATTTTCATTTCCCATCTGTATTTCTTGTCCATCGGTTGCATCAACATGAGTCTTGAATAAAGACTTATCAAAAGAAACATAAACAATGGCACATATATCATACCACCATCTAGAAACTTTACCTTGTACCACCATGACTTCATTCACAGCGGCGATGATCTCACCATCATCCATTTTAGTTATACATGCTTTGTATTTTTGTTATTTGTACCCTTGCGGTACCTACAATCACAAGTAAAATATCCGTTCTTACCACAAACATAGTAACCTTTTCTTTATGCACTTTTCTTCTTAAAAGTGTCTTTGTTTTTCTTGGGTCTGATATTAAAACATTTATTTTCACCTTTCTTGTTATGCTTCTTTGTCACTTATAGCATTTGCCTTGGAGGAACCGTGTTAAGATTGACATTTGCCTTTTTCTCTCTCACCTCGATTCCTCTTCGATTTGAATGTGCTTCTGAATTTGTTCCAAGGAAAAATTCTTAGAATTATGCAGAAGTCTTTTCATATAGTTACTCCAAGTTGGTAATAATTTTGCAACAATTGCACTAACCTGAAAAACTTCAAGAATATTAATCTTTACCGTCTTCAATTTATTCACTATCACTTGTAATTCATGCACTTGAGAGAGCAGTGATTTATCATCATTCATTTTAAAGTCGAAGTGCCTAGAGATAAGGAACTTTTTGTACATTCCTCTGCTTTGTATTTGCTCTCCAGGGCATTCGAGATGTCTCTTGCCAACGGTGTGTCAGTGTAGAGATCATACAACTGGTCTGAGAGGGTGTTGAGTATGTGCCCACGACACATCAGATCTTCATCGTTCCTCTTTGTTCTCTCTGCCTTGCGTTCGTCGGTATCGTTCTCCTCCGGCACTGATACTAGAAGAAGCGACAGATCAAGAATGTAGAAGAGATTTATGGTCGTGGGGAAGAACTTGATTTATCGCCAATGGTGAAGTTCGTGTCATCAAAACGATCAAGTCGCACCATGTCTTGATTCATGAACTTGATGGCGGAAGCAGTAGCCTCGGACTCCATAGTAATCGCTTTAGATTGTTGAAAATTTGAGAAGAAGTTTGCACTAAAATAAAATGAAAACTTGTCGTGAACAGAACAAGAGAACATGATTGAGAATACATCTCAAAAGTTGAAGGACTTCTCTTTACATAGAGTTTGAAATGATACAAAATGAAGAGACACTACTTTTCGAAACGAAATTGTCTGTTTAAAACAAATTGCCTACGAGCCCCTAAGTGCCATAAGTGTGTCACTAAAAGACGTCTAAAAGGCGTCATTGACGCCACACAACTCACGCCCCGCACACACGTGCGCACGCGCGTGTGGTGAACATATAAATGTCAATTTCAGTATATTGAGCATTAGTTTCACTTAGATCCAATTCTTTTCAAAACCCAGATAAAAGGTAGCTATATAAGTTAATGAAGCTCATCGTAAACTTTTCATGTGAGACTAAACTTATTTGAAAACAACTTCCAAGACTGTCTTGGCACCAGGCTGCACAGCAAGTCGGCGAGCAGAACCTTATTGCGGTCGGCGAGGTTCATGCCGTACAGCGGCGATGCCGGGTAGTCGAGCAGCCTCTTCCGGCACGCGTCCATGGCTCCGTGCCGCCGAAGCTGCCGATGTAGTCCTGTGTCAGGTTCGCGGCCTTGTCGCAGGCTCGCAGCTCGCCAGGTCGTCGGCTAGGCGGCTCATGGACCGGCGGGCAACGTCGTAGCCCCGCAGGCAGCCGTCGTTCGGGATTGCGCCTCCGTACAGCATCGCCAGCTTGGCAGCCGCGGTGGCAGCGTAGGAGTCCAGGGCGCTGCGCATGGCCACGCCGGCGTGGTAGGTGATGGCCGCCGCGCCGCCGCCGCGCAGCTGGCGGTCGTCATGCCGCAGAAGCGTGCGGAGGCAGAGCCTGTGCATGAGCGAGAGGACTGCGTCGAAAAATTGGATTGTTTTGACCATGCTGATCTTGGTTTGAGATCTGTGCGGGGGATTGAAGTGTTCGTGGCCAGAATGGTGTGTATGTATATTGTAGTGCCGTTTCTTGGGGATGCATGGTTGGGTGTGTGCATGTCCAAAGTCGAAACCGACGCACAGCTAGCCAGAAAGGCCAGAAATTACAGGTTGCGTGATTAGTATTCGATGACCGTTTAGCTGCACATTTCAGCCGTACAAGTACACTGAAACTAGTACTGGATCCGCTAATACATTCCACATTTGAAAATTGGACTCATGCCTTCACGGTGGAAAGGAAGGAAAGAGGACAGTATATAGCTCGGATGAAGGAAAAAGTCTAATCCGCGCGTGCTCCTTGGAAGCTCGATCAACCGGCGCGCGGACGGTTCCCCACTTCCAAAATCCAGACTCGCCACCCAGACCCCTTCTCACTCATCCCATCCTCGTCGCACGCCCTATCCTGTGGCTCTTGCGCGGTTGCACCAAAGCCGGGATTGGGATTCTCTGCTGTTACAATTAGCAACGGTAAAGCACGTAGAGCGTCCTTTGCCTTAACTCGTCTCAACCGTTAGATCGAACGGCATCGATAAAACTGATCGCTACAGTACAACCGAAAATAGAAAAAATAGTATACGTTTGATACAATGATTTTGTACCGTGGTTCACTACAGTGAACTACAGAGAATGCTAGAGTCCCTTGGCTTTCTAGACACATATCAGTATCACTGTGTTCCTCTCCCGCAAGGCAGAGGATCTGGATCCACCATCGCCCAGGCCTCGCCGACCCCATTGGCGCCACCACACCCCCTCCTCCTTTCTCCAAAAAAAAAAACTTTCAGCTAAAAAATGCGCTTTCAATTATAAAACAATTAAAGAGTTTCAGCTTAAAAATTGAACTTTCAACTCAAATTTCAAATGACATTCGAGACATTCGAGCCAAACATTTAGAGTCAATCCCCTAACTTTGAATTCAATTGCCCAACTTTCAACATAGAAAATTTGAAAATTTTGAACTCACATTCCCTTGGATATGGAACTGAGAGATTATCCTCCTCCTTGTCCAAGGCTCCCCACCATTGGCGACGGGGCCAACCACGGCGGCATCAGCCAAGGAGGACAATGGTGGACGCGCCGGTGAGGCCAACCCTAACAGCGTGTGCGCCAGCCCAACCATCACTGTGGGGGAAACCAAGGAGACAATGGCAAGTGCGGCGGCAGATCTACGTGTGTGCACATGAGGAATGGGAAGAAATTAAGGCATAGAAAGAAAGGGAAGGGGGAATGAAAGAGAAAAGAAAATGTGTGCCTGAGTCCATGTGGATCCCCGATGGTTCTAATAGATATGTGTGTCAGAATGCGCGTGCGCGTGTTAGTATTTTTTGGATTTACTATTTCATAGGCGCTTGAAATTTTGCAAAATCACAATCGAATTTGCTCATCGTTGGATTTGACCTAGAGATTCGTGCTCCGACCAGCCGTTGTCCTCCTCTCCACTACCGTTGTCTCCTGCCGCCACCGCTGGGGTTCACCTATTTAGGCTTTGGGTTCACCGGCGTCCTTGGGCTTAAGGGAGGCTGGGGCGGCACATGCACAGCGGTGTGGCAAGGCGGCGGTGGCGCCACCGACGCTGATGGGCAGAGGAGGGACGTAGACGGTGGTAATTGGTGGGGGTAGTGATAAACGCAGCGGTTAGGATGTGGCGGAGGCAACTCGCCGGAGAGGAGGAAAAGGTGGCATGGGGGCGGATCTCAAGAGAGGAGGAAGAACAACGGCACAGGAGGTGGTTGGGACTGAGGGAGGCGGGAGCGGCGACGGGGGGACGGGCTAGCCATCTGGCCTCACCGGTGCCAGTAAGGCGGTGGGAGGCGGCACGCGGAGAGGCGGCGGCTGAGGGTGAAGGGAACTTGGGTTAGAGTTGGGGTGGAGGGCAGTATATACGGAAGAGAGGAGAGAGATCTGGATGGTTGGATCAAAATCCAATGGTCTGAAAAATTTAACTGTATTTTTTCAAAAAAAAACAAGCGATTGTGTAATAGTTGCCCCCCTAGTATTTTTGATAGAACGATCCTTCGGTGGCCGAAACAGGGGTGCGTAGGAGGTTGGCCGAACTTCTAATATTAAGTGTAAGATGTCTTGGTTTTAAAAAAACTGCAGAATGACTTTTGGATTTGTTGAACAATGCCTAGAAAATTTGAGGATTTGGCACTTCAAACTTGGTTTGGGCGGTTGCCAAGTACCCACTGGTGGAGCTTGATTGCCTCGTAATCACACAATTCCTTAGGATAACTAGTAGTATTTAGGGCATTTTATTGATTAATCTTCAAAATGACCCCATCTAGATAGGTGTTGAGGATTAAAATATTCATATATTATCTTAATATATGATAAAGACCATACGTCTTCGTGGTCGTAACTTCTAAGACCACCGACCTAACTGGTCGTAGGTACTACAGAAGTTATATAATAAATACCCTGGTCGGACAAAGTTCCAAACCTAGTCCACGACCAGGTAAGTGCTCGTAAAGCTATGAACAGGCGTCTGGGTCGAGTCCCCGACCACACCACTCACTATGTGATGAATGAACCACGTGTTTCATATTCCGCATAATACAACACTATCTGTAATACCCCAGAAATGGATCGGTAATTAGAGATTCAGTCGGAGGAGAAAAATGCAAAGAAAGGAATAGAAATTCTGAAAAAAATAGGGGTTTTCACTTTTATTCGACAACCTGGGCGCGGGCCGTGGCCTGAGGAAGCCATGTGTTTGGCCGGCCATAAGGGGGGAACCCCACCCCCCAAAACCCTAGCCCCACTCCTCTTTTCCCCTTTCCCCCACTTGGAGCCGCCACTTCCACCTTCCCCTGCGCCAGCGCTTTTGTTCATTAGATTTGGGTAAGTTCCGTACGTTTTCTGATCTTCTCACCTCTTAGAAAGTTGTAGCCCTTGGTCTTAGCTTTCTTTTGGCACCGAGATCATTTGATTTGGAGTTACGTTTTAGGAGATATGGTAGTTTTACGGTGACTGTCTAGGGGAGTTGACGTGATTTGGCAGATTTTCTTGTCGGGCCATTATGATTTACTTAGAGGCCGAATCTGGTATTTTCGTCTTCTAGAGTTTTGTTCCTGATGTCGTTATATTTCTTTTGGCACTGAGATCATTTGATTCCACCTTACGGTTTAGGAGATATGAATTTTTAATCACGCGCTGTCCTGTCTGCCTGAGAAGTTGGAACTGTCGGTTTGCCCCTCGGTTTTGATCTAGTTAGAGTCAGATTCAGAACTTCCACCCAACTAGGTTTTTGTAGCCCTTGAAAGTATCTTTCTGAGTTGATAAAGATCATCTCAATTGGATCTGTAGAGTAAAAGTTATGCCGTGTTCTTTACTACTGTGTTGTATTCTGGACAGATGTCTGTCAGTTGTTTTCAACGGTTGTTTAGACCACTGGTTTGGCCGAATCAAAGAACCCCATCAACTAGAGTTTCGTAGCCTGTTACGTTAAGAGTATTTGAGCACTGGTTTCAAGTCATTCGGAGTTATAGGTATTTAATTATGATTTTTCTCGTACTGCTGATCAGAAGGGCCGATATTGGCTGATTAGTTAATTCGTCATTTTGAGTTTTTGGTTATGTTGATTAGATAGAGGGTTATGGTAAAACGCTTGTAGCCACATCATGTCTTGTTATTCTTATTTTGAATAAATATTTGTGTAGGCGGTGGGGCAGGGAGTGGAGAAATTCCGTCGTTGCCTCCTAACTCGTCACAGCGCGGAAAGCAAGTACATGGTAGAGTGGTGAACAATGGGTTGTTCACCATGATCATTGTTGTTACTTATCATGCTATTTATTATGCTTTCGTTCAGCTTATTCTTATACATAATATTGATGACATTGAGTGAATGAGATTATGATATTGAGATAATGAGGAGGAGATATTGAGTTAATGAGATGGAATATGTTGATGAATAAATAAAGATGTTGCATCGTTTACATTCATCATGGTAGGAGTTGCACGAGCAGTCGGTGAGAAAGTCATGTAACTATTCCGGTGAGGTCGGTGAGAAAGATACATGACTAATCCGGAGTGCTCAGAATGAAATCCTACTTTGGTAGGGACTTCACGGGAGTGAAGGATAGAGTGTGTCATCGACGGGTGAACACTCCGCTATCTGATATCGGTGATGAGATGCATATGAGCATGAGCATGTTGGTGCATTCGCATATCTAAGTAAATTATTAAATTGTGCAACTTTACCTATATGAAATATGGCTTGTTTGTTTGAGAATGACAATGGCATTAACTAAATGGATGATGATGATAACTTTGATTATGGTTAATAAACTATTGTTTATGGCTTTATTATGTATTTGCTGAGTCTTGGACTCATTCTTGCTCTATTGTTGTTTTTAGGTGACCAGTGATGACGTTTTATTCGGGAAGGGCTAGCGCACTTGGAATCATGCACTTCACCCAATTATTTGATTCATTGGACATGAGAAACTTTTAGAATAACCTGAATATTTATATCTAGGACATGATGGTATTGAATAACCATAGATGCTTGGTTTATATTAATCTTGGTTTATTATTTTGCTATGCTCCTAGGTCTAATTTATCTATGATTGTCATAGTGTTATGCTCGTGTTAATGCGACCCGTGGATGGGTTTTAATGTTGTTATGCTTGCTGAAATTTTATAGTAAGTTGATGTAAATTAGATGGTTATAGTAGTTTAGTGGCATTCTCAATGTTGGGCTGGGGTGTTACACTATCCCGGTTGATGGTGTAACGTTTCTTAAAATCATTAACCGCAGAACAGTTGACATCTTCACCAACTGCCTCTGCAGTTGGTAGAACCGTCAAACTACCGCATCTTCTCGACCAGACGCGTTGCTCCCCAACCGATGTCTCTTCATGGGATAACTGCCACCGCTTCATCAAGTACTTAAGGAGGACACGGGAAGACAAGGACACGGGACAACACATCACAACACAGCCGATTAGAAAACATTGAGATGTCAAGACAGACATCAGCAACAGTCCTATTGTTGAGGATTAAAATATTCATATATTATCTTAATATATGATAAAGACCATACGTCTTCGTGGTCGTAACTTCTAAGATCACCGACCTAACTGGTCGTAGGTATTACGGAAGTTATATAATAAATACCCTGGTTGGACAAAGTTCCAAACCTTGTCCACGACCAGGTAAGTGCTCGTAAAGCTATGAACAGGCGTCTAGGTCGAATCTCCGACCACGCCACTCACTATGTGATGAATGAACCACGTGTTTCATATTCCACATAATACAACACTATCACGGTTGATGATTTAACGTCTCCTAAATCATTAACCACAGAACAGTTGACGTTTTCACCAACCGCCTCTGCAGTTAGTGGAACCGCCAAACTGCTGTCTCTTCCCGACCAGACGCGTCGCTCCCCAACGGATGTCTCTTCATGGGATAACTGCCACCGCTTCATCAAGTACTTAAGGAGGACCATGGAAGGCCGGAGGGACAGAGGACACAGGGTACAGAACAGACAGCACAAGCAGAAGACATCAAGCAAGACATAGCAAAGTGTTGTGTTTTTAGATACTCCCAGTGTTTGTAATTGTGAGTTCATAGCAATAAAGAGCAAGTCAGATCCATTCCCAGGAGTCACGCATATTTTTCCTCTTTTCATTTATATATTCATAAGATCGGTGATTTGATCGTCGACACCTATAGAAACACATCAAGCGAGATATAGCAAAGTGTTGTGTTTTTAGATACTCTCAGTGTTTGTAATCGTGAGTTCATAGCAATAAAGAGCAATTGAGATCCACTCCAGGAGATACGCATGTTTTTCCTCTTTTCATTTATATATTTATAAGATCGGTTATTTAATCGTCGACAATAGGTAATGCTTCTGCGCCCCTAGCCTCTTTTGAAATACATGTTAAATTTTTTTTGGCGAAATTCAGGTAAAAATTGCATTGTTTTCTTAAAAAAATATAAATAATATAATTCCCGTCCCGTGTTCCAAACATACCTTAACTGACTTGAGCAAAATTTGACAGCAGGTCTCAAACGGTGACATCTGATTTGACAGCATCAACTCAAACGGTGACATCTGTCTTCTGTATGAAGATTGCTTTTCTGACTAGTTCCGAGTTTCCTACTACGTGGTGGTTGCATCTAATGACACATAAATGGAGCATTTATATATTCGAGTCTACTGTCCACCTACCGCACGCACATTTATATATTCGAGTGTACTGTCCACCCACCACATTCAAAATTTTCAATAATCTACATAAAATTAGAGCATCAATAATAGTTTATTTCTTAATTTATTATTAAAAGAAAAAAAAAATACTCAATCTAACATAAAGAAACAAACATTTTAATAGATTATTTATTAAATTTGTATCTAAGACTTTAATTTCTACTCACAAAATAAATTTTTATGTAACAAAGAAGTCTTTGGTAGCTATTTTGGTGTTTCTTCGTCTAAACAATAAGTTCATCGTCTCTCTTAACTATCTCTTCTTCACATCATATAAATACTGATATGTCAATCGTTTAATAACAAGTGATGTGAACCATTGTAGATATTTTTCTTATAAGCACGTGTAGGATAAGCAAGCTTGCTAGCTAGCCAGAGGGACCGCATACTGATCGAGCTAGTGAGAACTTGCTACACAGGCCTTCTCTTCACCCATGGCGAGCGATTCCCAACAAAAAGGCAGCCGTGACGACGGCGGCGGCGCGTACGAGCAGCTCCGGGACTACGTCGCCAGCCTCCCCAGCGCTCCCGGCGGCTCACACGCGCACCTCTACCGCCACCCGGACGGCTGGTACGCGAGCATGCCGGCCATGGTGGGCGCGCTGACCGCGCACCGACACTTCCACGCCCGCGGCACCGACGTACTCCTCGCCACCTTCCCCAAGTCCGGCACCGTCTGGCTCAAGGCCCTCCTCTTCGCCACCGTCCGCAGCGGAGAGGGCGCCGGTCTCGACGACGCCCTCGCTTCCGCCAACCCACACGAGCTCGTCCCGTTCCTCGAATCCCAGCTCTACGCCGCCGGTCGGATCCCCGCGGAGGCTGACCTGCAGGGCGCGGTCACCGCGCCCCGCCTCCTCGCCACGCATGTTCCCTACCCCTCGCTGCCGCCGTCCGTGGCGGCCTCCGGCTGCAAGGTCGTGTACCTGTGCCGCGACGCCAAGGACACGCTCGTCTCCATGTGGCACTTCGTGAACAGGATCCGCGCCGGCAACGGCGACCCGCCGCTGCCTGTGGAGTCGGCCCTGGAGCAGTTCTGCGCCGGCACGACTATGTTCGGGCCGTACTGGGAGCACGTCCTCGGCTACTGGCGCGCGCAAGTGGAGAGGCCGGACAGGGTCATGTTCCTGAGCTACGAGGAGGTGATGGAGGCGCCGGCGGATGCGGTGCGGAGGATGGCCGAGTTCCTGGGCCGACCGTTCGGCGCCGGCGAGGAGGAGGTGGAGAGGGTGGTGCGGGCGTGCGGCATCGAGAGGCTGCGAGGGCTCGAGGTGAACAGGAACGGGAGGACGGAGCTGGTGCATGGAGCCATGGACAACGAGATGTTCTTCAGGAAAGGGGTGGTCGGCGACTGGAGCACCTGCCTGACGCCGGAGTTGGCTCGCCGGATCGACGACGTCGCCGAGCATCGCTTCGCCGGGTCAGGGATCAGATTCGGATGATTAGGTTCTTTTCATCGATCACGGATTCACGGCGTCATATACTCATATGCTCTGTGTTTAATTGTCTCTGATGCATGCTTTGCTTTGTGTTGTTCAACTTGCTTGCATGTTCTGAGAACCCTCGGGTGCAACGGTGGATACGTGAGATTGTGAATACCCAAGTTGGAGTCTCACTTTTATCTTATATTTGAAGTGTGATCAAAATAAGTCACATCTAAAAAAACTTGCTTGCATGCTTAGTAATGCTTGAGCATGGATCCATCTTAAGGTTTAGCAAGCAGAATCGAGAACATCCGAGATTGAACTCTGGAATTTTACCCCTTTTCTACGCACGTCTGAAATGCAGTAATTTCACATGAAACAATATAATTCCTACAGAAATCTTAGGAAAATTCCTGTATTCAAAACCGGGTACGACGTGAGATGCATGGGCTATGTATTTTCACGAGTGGATAGGCTTTATATTATCAATTTATTTTTTGCGATCATGAGGAATACGCTGCGGATCCAGACCCATGGCAGCCTAGGCTCCAACCCAAAGCGTGAGATATTTACCAGTGCTAAGTCTAGTAACGAAATCCTACTTCCGCTACTGCACACCATCACACATGAATGCACCCATAAGCACATGCTTAGAACTATGGAGACTGGAGATAAATTCGTGGCCTTATAAAGTTTCTACTGATGTGTATTTGTATGTATATAAAGGTGGACACTATAATATAAATCATACTGGATAAAGTCATACACTCACAACTCCATCGTCTATTTGCGTGTATTAAGTTGTATACACTAACCAGTTCACCCAAAAACTTTAACTTATAAGGAAAGACGGTCAATTCACTTATATTTCAAACCCCCCCCCCACACACACACACAAATGTAGGCTCTATTGCACCTAAGACGTGAAATAAAAATGAACTGCAATTATTATTTTAAATTACTTCAATCGGGTTTTGAACCCAAGACTTCTTGACTTTGATACTATATTGAGTTGCATGCACCAATCAATTCACCCAAAATCTTAAGCTGATGAGAAAAGATGACCATTTCACTTACACTTCAACATCGTGTTACTGAAAACAGCTCCCCACTGCCACAAAGAGGTGGTTCCATTCGATCAAGTTTTTAACCCATGCATGTTGGACTACATCAAAATCGTATCAAAGGGCAACAATATGCTGCCTTTTGTTGTTTGTCAGCCGTTGGATTTAAAACATACAATATAGATAAATGTCGACGATCAAGTCGTCGATCTTACGAAATGAAATAGAGAAAAATGGCAAAGAGTTCTTGAAAGAGGATTATACTACTTTTTATTGCTATGAACTGGATCCTTTACAGGGGTGCTTTCGACAAGGCGGTGGACTAATCCTAATTATGTTGAACGTAGTACTTGCTATGCTATTGAATCAAAGTTAAAATATGAATCTAGTGTTGATTGTGATGCTTCCATCCGATGCCCTTGTTCCTCCATACTCCGTCTTTAAATAACCATCGAAGATGTGACAGTTATTCTTAGAGAAGATGTCGGTTAGAAGTGACGCGCCCGATCAGAGGATCAGTTACAGATTTTTCTCCTATCAACGTTTCTGGATTGGTAACAACAATTATCTACTGATCATGCAAACCACGCGAAGTGCGTTGACACTTCTGTCCCATTCTAATGGGAGAAAATGTAAGATCATATCGCTAAAATAACTAATTGCATGCTTTCAGAGTAAAGATGGTAATTACAGAAACAATAGTACTAAAATAACCCTCCGGGTATATATATATATATAGAGGAAGGATTAATACTTTCTACTCCCAGAAGTAGTTACTCTCATCTCTGATATACCATCTAAAAGAATTTGACATACTCCTTTATCACTTTGGATATACTCATATACTAATTATAAGATACTTCAATGCGAACGACACAAAAATATTGCAAGAGAGTCCATAGTTTTTAGCATATTTTGTAAATATCTTCATATTCGCATATATAAAAAAAGGAATATGTCTAAAAAATTGTGCATATCACCCTTTGAAAATGTGTAAAATACCGCCTAAGTGGTTTTATATACTCGTATAAAAAGAGTGTGTGTGTGTGTGTGTGTGTATATATATATATATATATATATATATATATATATATATATATATATATATATATACGTATCTCTAGTGGCTAATAGGTAATTTAGTGCTAAGATGCTAATACCAATCTTTACCGTTGGAGGTGAGAGCATGCATAGTATTTAATGATTAATGTAGTATGTACGCATTAATGAATTGAACAACCAAGATTAATGCGAGCTCCCACCTCTAAACCATTTAATCACTTTACATGCTCCCACCTGCATTAATGCGTTTTCATTAAGCATCATGCATGCTCTCACTTCCAATAGTCAAGATCCAAATCCAGCTGTCAAGATTGGTATTAGCACCTTAGTACTGAATTACCCATTAACGTTAGATATATTCCCCCCCCACACACACATATACATACATACATACATACATACATACATACATACATATATATAAGAGTATGTTAAACTCTTTTACGTGGTATATCAATTGTGAGAGGTATTAATCCCGCTCTCTACACACACACACACACGAGCGCGTGCGCCACCAAGGCAAATAATGAAACTGTCGGGTGATTTGAGGCTACTCAGAGTCAGATGCCCATGTGGAACTATTAACCAGATTAAGGCAGAAGGAAACATTGTAGTATCTGCAGTGAAACTGTTCATGGCATAGCATCCAAGTTCTAATCTACTCAACTCACATGGTTGACATGTTACAAGTGAGAGCACAGCACGGCGGATCTTAGTGGCGCGTCGTGGACTACTTGCAAAGACATGCTACAAGATGTAAGACGAAGTAAGGATTGGTGATGAAAATGACATAGTTTTACTCTATGCTATTGTTTCCATGAAATCTAAATACCTTAAATATTAGAGAGAAATCAATTACCTATATGCATTTGCATTTTTTAGATCTTAGGGTAAGTTTGATACATTTGGTAGTGTACTTGAACTTCTTAGTGATGCTACAGGGCTAGACTGTACTGACTATTTTTCAGAAGTTCGTTCTCGGTTATATGAGATTTACCAAACGTATAAAAACAAGTTCCGAAGAGTCCGCACGCAACGACCTCCAGTAGCCATAGCCTCAAGTAGCAAGATAAATATGTGGGGCAATATTTTTGGTGCATCTTCCTCCAGGTCCAGATCTTCTTCTTCTAGTATACTTCTACATCGCAGCCTGCTCAGCCAAGATCCACAAGGAGCGGGAACTATCAACTTATCTGGACAGCGATACAGTGAATTTCAACTCACAAAGCTTCGAAATCTTGCAATGATGACAAGCACATAAGTTAACATATCATATACTATCCATACTTGCACGTGATGTGCTAACTGTTCCTGTTTCGACGATTTCCTCCGAGTTGCTTTAAGTCTCTCTAGAAGAATATTAGAGGAGAAAAGAACAAATCTCACAAGTGAAATGGTAGAGATACTTCTATATGTGAAGGGTTGGGACCAATCTGATTCACAAACGCAACACTCTGTAGAAAATTCAGAATTATCAGAGGTGTTCAAAAATCTGTACTTAGTCAATGACACCGATACATAGAACAAAAATGTATCATGTATGTAGAATTGTAGAGCTATAAGATGTACTCATTTTCTTTTACAAAGGTTTTCTCAATTTGAGTTTTTACTTGGCGAAAGTTTTAACGAGAAAGTCAGTGGAACATTAATAAAATTCTTTATTATATTTTTAATATGATTATCTTTTTAAATTTTTCATTTGTACTTCTAAATTCTACATATTTTTCTATTTTTTTATTCTGACGGGTCAAATTTGACCCGATAGACCAAATACCGGTCTAACACAGTATAAATCTCTATCAGACCGTACTTAGTAGGGGTGTAAACGAAGCGGATACATATGGATATCGCTCATCTCGTATCATTTTTCATATTTTTTCTCGGATTCAAAATCGGACACGGACAGTACCGGATACGAATATGAATGCGGACAGTCTCGGTCACAAATACAGGCCGAATATATGCCTAACCGAATACGGATTATGTCGGTCACGAATACTTAATCGGATATTGCGTGAAAACAGAAACTATATATATCGCACAAATAAAGATCAATCAACTATACTACATGCCCAAAATACAACTAGATTAGTAGTTTAACAAGTGAATTTAAATACATCACACGATAACAAAGGGTAGTTAATTAGTTAAACACGTAATAGTAAGTAGTAACAAAAAAGTTGCTATAATCAACAAATCACTCTAATTTCTATATATGCCGACGATCTCTAATGAAAAGCACGTGCACAGCATAAGTTGGAGATTGTAATTAAGGTTCTTACATAACAAAGAAGCATTTAAAATCTGAAAAGATGAGAAGAAGATAATGAAAAGCACGTGCATAGCATAAGTTGCTCAGATTTTATTTGAAGTGTTGAGACTTCCACGCATATGCATAAAGAGTAGGCACTGGGCTCTGCTCCGATAAATAACTGATGCTCTCATTCCAGCGGCAGCTAAGGTAGATATGAAGTCGTTTTTGCCTACTGATCATTGGATAAGATTGGTACTGTAATTGTATCTTTTTTTTTGCTGGACCAGAAATAATTTCACATGGGTCCTTTGCATATGAAAACATGAGTGGGATTCCTTCTTTGCTATAGCAGCTTTTATGTATTTAAATATGTTACAGAGAAAGTTGTTTGCCAAAAAATATCAAGAAAGAGCAACTTCACAAAATGACAACATGTTGGGTGACAAATATGCAGGGTAAGAAAAAAAGGAAGTACTACTACCATGATTAGAATTTTCCTGCAATAGAAGGACCACCGCAGTAGGAATCCCTGTGTTAGAAGCAGATACTTGATTAAGCATTGCAGCTTGTCGGAGATTATAATTGGTCACTAGCTCAGTGCACATGTGACTTGATGATTAGCGAAAAGTCACAGTTAACTGAAAAATATATAGGGTAAGCAAACAGGAAGCGTTACTGACCATCATTAGAATTTGCTTGCAATGGAAAAAATGTTTTAGGAGGGATCCCCGAGTTAGGCGCTGTTGACAATCAAATCACCAAACTTATGAGTATATAAAAAGAAAGAGGAAAAGTAACATGTATCTCCTGGTAAGGAATGTAACTGCTCTTTATTGATATGAACTGGCTGTTACAAAGTGTATCTGTAATATAGACCAAAGACTAACTCTCATAATACTGGAGCACAATGTTTGCTACGACTTTACAATCTAATCGTCTGACTATCTTCTGAGAGTGATTCTAGTAGATGATTCTCTTCAGTCCCTCCTCTTCTCCTTCCATAGTGCTCCTTATGTAGTTGATGAAACGTTGGCAGTTGTCCCTTGGAGAGACGTCTGTTAATAAGTAACGCGTCTGGTCGGAGAGAGGCGTCAGTTGACAATGTATCAACTGTTGTGCGGTTATATATCAATGAGTCATGTAACCGTACTCCAGTATCGTAGCGTCGCGTGGTATGGAATATATAACACATGTTCCATTCGTCACACGGTAAAGTGTATGTCTGGTCGTAGATCCAGACACCAGTTCAAAACCTTGTGAGCATTTGACTGGTCGGAGACTAGGTTTGGAACCATGTCCGACCAGATTGAGTATTGTGTAACATCTGGAATTCTTACTACCAGTGAGGTCGTTAGCCTTAGGGTTTACGACAATGAAGACATATAATTTATATATAATAACTAATAAATAGATGTTTTAATCCTCGTCAGACGCAGATGCTTGATTAAGCATTGTAGCATGTCCTAGAGGACCATTGACCACTGCACACATGTGACATTATGATTAGTGGAGACACACAGTTCAGACGGAAGTAAATACAGAACTTAACTACTTACCATTACTGCAAGTGCCAAGTACGAGACTTGTCAACATTCTTCCGGAACATGAACTTGAATTGTATGGATTCATATAATGTCCTGCGAAAGAATTACAAAGATCAGCAACCATAGTTATACAGGTATTCACTGGACTCCGGGTATTACTTGTGAATTTGCATATCAAGCAGGAACATCATCACAAACTAACAAATAGGCAGTGGCGGAGCGAAGAATTACAGATAATGCGGAACAAATAAGTCATACAATGCAACAATATTTGATAAGAGGAGCCAAATAGTACCAATACTATCATATTTTGTTGAATTCTAAAGAGCAAAAATGCAAACTTGAGATCATGAGGCTGTAAGACTGTAACTACTAACTAGTGTTCAAATTTCTACCAGATGGGACAATGGAACAATTATTTATCTAGGCTTTGTGTGCCTATGCTTGTTGACTGCAACTGACAAAATACAGAACCATGAGACAGAATGCGATGGTGTTAAACTGAAAGGCAACAACACCATGGATGTCAAGGTTAGCGTAATTTATAATTCATTCAGGTAAAATTGAACAATTGTCCTGCAAATAGCTGATTAAAAAAACAAAGCTCCTCTAGAGTGCAAAATCTAGACAAGGCCAAAACTAGAGCCCAGGGTTTAAAATACCGATCCGATACCAGAAATATTCCAAACCAAACCGGTATGCAGTTTATCCACTGGTCCCAGCAAAAAAAAAAATTCTGGCAATACAGCCCATCACCGGTTACCGCTGTTAAATGCGACGCTAGTTGTGCACATAACTTCCTTGATTTTTGTGGACTCCCAGAATCCGATAAGTATGTGCATATCCATTACCACATTGAATATGAAGCTTGGGATTGGGTCTTACTGACAAAGATTCCACTGAATGCATAGCAGTTGCAAAAATTCTTATAAACTGCTCTAGAAAAAGTTTAGGGACAAGGATCAGATGCTCGTACTTCATTTTTCCTCTTAACCAATATAATTTCCCAATGTGACAGTGACTTGCCAATGTAAGAAACTTCCAGGAAAAGAATTAGATAAAGGATCCTCTTGCAGAACACGAGACTAAACCAAACCTTTTAGGCCAAGAACAACATTAGAAATAAATTAGCAGAACCATTCATTCCAGTGGCAACGATTCTTCTTCGCGCCATACTAAACCAAATCGTTCATTCCAAAAGAAAAGAAAAAAAAAGAAAACATATGTACAAGAGGCTAAAGCAAATCAACCAAGTACTTGAGCTCGTAATAAGTCATTCCAATAGCAACATTCTGCGCACAATACTACGCCAAATCGTTCATTATTCCACCAGCAAGAAATCTACACACAGGAGACCAGAAGGAATTAACCAAGCGTTTGTGCACTTAATCATAGAGCCCTACACTTAGATACGTGAGACCATTCGAACATATTGCGTGCGGCATGGTAAGGAGTAAGGACACTACATTAGCAAGATCATCACGAGTCTCTAGGAAGAAATTTCATGTACCGACCTGCTGGTTCGTGCCAGCGACTGAGCTACCAACGCATTCTGATGATACCAGGCCGGGTCATCCCTGACCGGGACAAAGCCCCTGGCGAAGAGAGAGAACCATCACAAGAATAAGAGCAAGAACGACAAGAATGGATTAAGCGAGTCGACACCAAGAACCGCCGCATCTTACAGGATTCGGCAGGAGAAGCTCCCCCATGGCCCTGATCGTGCGGCAGCTTAGGTCATCGGATGATCCGGGGATGGAGTCCAGGTACTTTAATATGTCCTGTGATCTGCGGTTGTAGAAGAGCGCGTAGATGAGGTCCGGGTCAAGGTAGCCAAGGCCATCTGCAAGCGCGAAGAGAGAAGAACCAAGTGACTACGAAAGGGAGCAGAAATGGGGAGGCGGAGAGGTGGAGGAAGATGTGGCGACCTATCACGTCGATGGTGGTGGTCCACCGGCGGGGTGTGGAGTGGAGGAGGTGGTGGTGGACAAGAGGAGACGACGAGGGGAGGGGAAGCGAGAAGGCGACAGCGGCGAGTGAGGGGAAGGGAGGAGGCGGCGGCGGTGAGGGTTAGAGTTAGGACTGCGGAGCGCCGACGCCGAGTGCGGACTGCGGACTGCATGTGCGGGAGCCGGGAGCGCGAGCGATGAAAAGAATGGGCAATCGCCTGTCGGCGTCTGGTGCGGTGGTCGGTCGGATAGATCCGAATTAATTCCCGGTTAGCTCAGAATTTATCGGATATCTATTTACCGAATTCGTATCTGTATCCGGCAGAAAAAATCCGAATTCAAAGAAAAACCGGATATCCAAAAAAAAACTCTAAATTTTATCCATATATATTCGGTCAGTCAGAAATTATCCTCTCTGTTTACACCCAGTACTTAGACCGACTCCCAACACGTGAGCTGGTCCAGCAACCGTGTCCGGTCATACCCGTACCATGCCACGCCGGACCGCTATTTGGCCAGGTCTGTCGTTCACCAAGCGCTGCTGCTACATGGCTTGGTTGCTGTTAACCAGCAACCACTGCTTGCTACCTCCTGCTTCCGCTTGGATCTCATCTCGCCCTCCTCCGAACCCGCTCTTCTTGCAAAGACCCTGCGGTTCCTGGGCCTGGGGCGCGCGAGAGCTCGAGCTCGGATTCCATTCCGCCGAGTGGCTGCTGACTTGGTGAGCACAATAATTCCTCTTCGAGCCCTCAGACCCCCGTTGGATTCTGCTATTATCGCTGCATCCGAGCTGTAGATCCCGTTTATCTGTGCTCCCCTTCTTGATTTCTAGCGACGGGCGCTGCTATCTTCCGAAAAATTTCATCTTTTTTGCGTGAGGATCAAGCTGCCCACCTGCCTAGGGTGAAGAAATGGTGGGCACTAAGCTGGAATTTTTCTGATATATGTAATCTTGGTTTCAGCGAAATGGGGAAGAATTGAGCTGAAATTTTGCCGATTTAAGGGTTTGTTGCGACGAAATGAGGAAGAATTGGGGGCTCAACTCGGGTCCAGGGCGGCCGTTCAGTGACCGCCGGTGGCTGCTCCCCTTCCTCGCGAGCCTGCTCGTCTCGGTCACCCTCTTCCTCGCCACCGCCTGCGGCCTCTTCTCGCCGCCCTACCTGGCCGGCGGCGACTCCTTCCTCTTCGATGTGGTCTCCTTCACCAACTGGGACGACGGCTCATCGCCGTCGGACGACGGCGCCCGCTTTGTTGAGTCTGAGATCAAGAACCAGCTGTTGGACGATGACAATGACAATCCTGATAATGCCGCTGTGAACTCAGATGACTCCGATGCCGAGCCGCCGCGGATAGCGTACCTCCTCGAAGGCACCAAGGGCGACGGCCTGCGGATGAGGAGGACCCTGCAGGCGATATACCACCCTCGCAACCAGTACATCCTGCATTTGGACCTGGAGGCACCGCCGCGGGAGAGGATCGACCTGGCGATGTACGTCAAGGGTGACCCAATGTTCAGCCAGGTCGGGAACGTAAGAGTGATTGCCAAGGGCATCCTGGTGACATACAAGGGACCGACCATGGTTGCGTGCACACTGCACGCTGTCGCGATCCTCCTCAAGGAGGGGCTGGAGTGGGACTGGTTCATCAATCTGAGTGCCTCGGATTATCCTCTCATGACGCAAGATGGTCAGTGTTCTTGAACTACTCTTCCTTTTGTATTTTTCTGTCATGAGAGGCGAAGGCAAACTAGCAGTTATACTATCCCAATTTCGCTGATTTACCTGCTGAAACTTTAATCTTGTCTGATAGAGAGCATTGCAGATGGAAACACTATCGTGTTTCATAAGATTGAATTCATAATATTGGGCCTCAGAGTCACATAGGTTGCACTATCTCTGCATTGGCTAAACTAGATTCTTTTGCATTGTCATCACTTATGTAGAGGATAACCACCTATAGTGAAGATTACTAGTATCAGCAAGCATCAATTGTGTAGATGTCTAGGGCCCCTAGGTAGGTTCTAGGTGGTGGAGTGCCGGAGTGAACGAGTGGTTGGCACTGTGTTCGATCCCAGCCAGTGAGAGGTGTAAACACCCTATTTCTAAAAGGAGGTCACATATGTGGAGGATAGCCCCCCTGTAGTGAAGCTTGAATCTTCATTACCTAAACCAGCAATATTACCAGGTTAGGCATTGTACTTGTACAGTTAACTGTTATATTTATGTGCAGATATACTTCATGTGTTCTATACTTGTATGGTTAACTGCTATTATTTCTGTACAGATATACTTCATGTGTTCTCATCTTTGCCAAGAAATCTTAATTTTATAGAGCATATGCAAATATCTGGATGGAAATTGTAAGTTTCCTGGATGACATCAACATTTGTCAATTGGTTCACATTATCAAGCTCTCTTTCTCTTTGGGATCATCCCCTATTCCCCTTTCCTTTTTTAATGTTTATGTGGTTTCCTCACAGGATTCAAAGGGCAAGACCAATTGTTTTGGATCCAGGGCTCTATCTGTCAAAAAAATTTGACCTTACTATGACTACTGAGCGGCGAGAACTGCCAACTTCTTTCAAGTTATATACTGGTAGGTCTGGTTCCTGATTTCAATATTTGATTTTTGGCATGTCTAGAAGCTGTTCTATACATAAGGCAGTGATACATCATACATTCATGTAGGGGTGAAAACGGATCAGATAGTTTCTGACTGATCCGGACGAAAATGAATATGAATTGTGTCGGGTCGGATTTTTCTCGGATCGGAAACGAATATGAAAAAAGTTTATCAGAAATGAATACATATTTTTTTGTCGGAAACAAATACAAATACAGTAGCCCCAGTATCCGTCGAATATGAATACAGATTATCTGAAAATTAAGAAGGCCGGATATCCAGAGTTCATAACCCCTAAAAGGCTTCAGCAATCGAGCCCAAACCAACCCATCATCATCAACACACGTTGCCCATCATCACACAACACATCAAGTTCAGCCAACCCAGCCCATCATCATCAACACACCCGACCCATCATCACACAACACAACCCGATCCCCACGCCCTCGTCGCCGACGTCGCCCCTTGCCCAACCATCGACCCCGCCTCACACCAGCTCCGCCCGTCGACCCCGCGCGGCCTGCTTCGCTCGTCCACCTCGCCGACGCCGCACTTCGGAGTCCATATCCGTTCGTCGACCAGACCCGCCAACTCGCGCCGCCCACCTCGCGGTCGCGCACTCCAGTCCGAATCGCCATCAACCTTGTCGGCGCGCACCACACCGGTCGTCGCCCCCCGCACGGCCAGGTGAATCCAAGGGGGGGGGGATTGGTTGGGATCGAGCCCACCCTCCACCGGCGCCGGTACAACCCCCTGGGCGGCCATGAGATTAGTCGAACCAGAGCCACGGAGAGAGAGTAGATCGTGTTTTTGTTGGTGAAGAAGTGATATGTGTTGTTGCGGGTGCTTGATGTCCAAGGCCCTTGTGTGTGTGTGTGTGTTTTGGACTGCAATTTTTGGAGAGGTTGAGAGAGCACCAAGCAAAAATGAAGCGAATGGTGGGTGTGGCGGCGACAGGAAGGTAGACGAAGACTTTGGTGGTGGCCAGTCACTGTGGGGTAGGGTTTATTTAAATTAATGGTTGGGATTTTTCACTCCATCATTTTGATAAGAGTACTAGAAACTAGTATTTGGACATCGATGTATATCAAATGTTCCCAACGTTAATATGTTACTGTCAGTAAATAATTGAGATACAAAATTAAGAATACATAATTAAATTCTTTTATTTCTGGAACGGTATACCGGAATGATCCAGCACCGAAATGTTCCATTTCAATAGCCAAACTGTATTGGCCTTCGGAACGACATTGACAAGTCCGCAACGTCGACAACGCCGGCCAGCTCCGCACGTCCACCCGCCGACGCCGCACTCCGTAGTCTGGATCCGCTCGTCGACCCCATTGCTTGCTTGCTTACTAATCCATTAATAGTTGTGGTAAGTTAAGAGACGGAAAGTTGGTTTGTGATACTTATACCAAAGTGTTCGATGTGATTATGCATAAATGTTGGATCATTCAATCAAAGGGAAATTGCCATGATTAAATCAAAGAAAATTGCACTGTAGGTCCCTGAACTTGTGAGATTGTGTCACTTAGCCCCCTGAACTTGCATTTTAACTTCTCAGTCCCCTGAACTTACATTTTACTTTCTCAGCCATCTGAACTTGTTAGGTTGTGCCACTTAGTTCCTTGAACTTACATTTTACTTTCTCAGTCCTCTGAACTTGCGAGGTTGTGCCACTTAACTCCTTGAACTTACGTTGAAGCGAAATTCGTCGGATACGATGTCGGCGACTTCATCCCCTCCGAGTCCGGTGGACTCGTCGCCGCCCCGTTCTGGCTATGTTCATCGTCCCTGTCACCTCACACCGACAAAAACGGATTCTTTGAGCCCAAGAATTAGGGCTGGAAACAAGCCGAGCCGAGCCGGCTCGAGCCAAGCTCGCCCAAGCTCGGTTTGATTTCGGCTCGGCTCGTTTGGAAAACAAGCTCGAAAGCCGAGCCAAACGAGCTCGAAAGCCGACACGGCTTGGTTCGAAAAAAGCTCGAGCCAGCTTGAAGGCTCGTTCGAGCCAGGGTTCCAATTCAGTTGATACAACCAGTAGCCACAAGCATTCATAAATTCATAATCCATACATTACAACCACAAGCATTCATAAATTCATAATCCATTCATCATAGCAGTCCATAATCCATACATCATAAACAAAGCCATTCATCATAAGTTCATAACAATCCATAATCCATACATGATACAACCACAAGCATTCATCATAGATTCATAATCCATTCAATTGAAAGACTAACACTTAATATTTAACAGTCCATAAGTACATATAACAGTCCATACTCCATAACTCCATTCTCTATATAACATAACAGTCTCCATACACTTAATATTTAACAGTCCATACTCCATGGCGTATTGGTGTCATCTTGTCATCCGAAATATCCAATGATCCTACAAAATCAATGCAAAATCAGCGATGTTAGATGAAAGATTTAAATTCAATTTCAATTTAAAACAGTGCCAGCCATCAATTTTTTATTAAAAAAATGTCCTAGCCAAATGGCATGTAACCTGTGTTAACTGACCAATTACCATGGGAATCTCAATGATAACCTACTCATGATTTGGAAGTGCAACATCCTGTAATATATTGCTTACGAAATAGTTTATCTCCAGTTGTTCCAATGCAAGACAAGACTATTGGAAATTACATATCATATATGGCAGTACACTTCAAAAGTTCAAATATGATGCATGCACTTACCTTGTTTAAGTAGTTCAGCTGCATAAAACAGCATATAATCACAACAACAATAAAGAACCGGGTCTGGATGTCGATAAATTGGTTCACCCCACTAAATGATAGATTTAAGGCAATAGCCACTGCTTTAACACTGATAACCTGCCCAAATATAGTACTTCATCAGAAAATACTAAATCAACTTGATTCGAACAGATCAATTTTAGTATGATGTACTGTGAACATACCGTAAGAGACCCCCATTAATGAACATATTGCAATATATGCGAGCATTTTCCTTTGTTCAGTCCGATGGACAACACAGAAAATTAGAACAAGTGCAAGAGCTACAGCCAAGCAAGAATAGACAATGAAACCTGCCAGCACAAATTATACTTAAATGTCAAAATGGATTTTGAAAACATAAATAGTACTAGTACATTAGCCACATCAGTATTTGTTATGAAGTAAAAGAGCACTTGAAAGTAGTAGCACTCACTAGTTGCTCTCGACGATGCTTTGAGGAAATAGAATGGTCTCAACATCATACTCATCATCTCTGTCCTTAAAACAACAATAATAATCGAGTTAGTCATGATATGAACAAAAAAGATTAGAAAAGACATATTAAAGTAAGCAAGAACCTACCACAAATATAGGAGGTCTCGTGTCATCAACTGCACCTCTAATCCAGCTAGAGGCACATACCAAATACTGGACCATAGCCGGACGTAGAGAACTCCGATAGTCATCTAGTACTCTACCTCCAGCACTGAAGGTTGATTCTGAAGATACACTGCTAGCTGGTATAGTCAAGAAATTCTTAGCCATCTTTGACACCACCGGGAATCTATGTGCATTCAAATTCCACCACTCAAGTAATTTGAAGCCCTTGTTATCTAAACTCTCGTTCGCTTCATCTAGATATATAAGCAACTCTGACTTTGAAGGCTCGGTAGAAGTGGAATGCAAGAATGACTGAAACTGAGATGAGACCGAGGATAAAGAGCTGCTTGTACCCATAGTTGAAGAGGAGGTTACATCACCTCTACTAGCCACCTTGTTGTGCCGATGATCCATCTCGAACTGTGAATACAAATCTTTCAACTCGACCTTCACATCATCAAGCTTGTGCAGCTTTTGAGGGCTCATACATTTGGTTGAAGCACCAACCAATGAATCTTATCTTAAACCTAGGATCAAGAATAGTAGCAAGGACCATGACATTGTTCTTTTCTTCCCAATACTTATCAAACTTGCCCAACATTGCAGCAACCATGAGCTTCAACTGATCATCTCCAGAAGCAATTGCAACTCTTAATGCAACCTTCACATTAACTATGTAAAGATAAAAAATATTTGCTGCTGGATAAATTGATCCAGAAAATGCACTAGTCACTTCAGCCAAGGACTTCAATATTGGTGCAATTTTCTCATACAATGCCCAATATGCACCTAATGGCTGTCATTGGTAGTTTGCATCCGTGTCGGCATAACACACTAAAGCGTCCTTATAAGCAAGGCAAACTGACAACATCTTGTATGTGGAACTCCATCGTGTGGACACATCAAGGCTCAATTCAGGACCAATTTGCAAAGCAAGTGATGAACAAATTTGTAAAAAATTGTGCATACGAGACGGAGACTTCTTTATGTACTTGATTGTTTCCCTGAGCTTGTTTACCAAAGGTGCTAATGGTTATAGGCCATCATTTACGACCACGTTCACTATATGACCACATCGAACATGAAAATACTTGGCAATGAAACGAGCTGATCCTCTAGCAGCAAACTTGGCCATTAAACTACGTATAGCAGCAGTATTTGAGGAAGCATTATCAAGAGTAAGTGTGATAATCTTATCCTCTATCTTCCATTCAGCAATGCAATCAAAGACAGCCTGGGATATGACAACCCCGCTGTGTGGAGGATCCAACTCAATAAAGTTCAGCACACGACATTGCATAACCCAATTTTTATCTATATAATGCGCTACCAAACTCATGTAGCAAAGGTTTTGGTTAGAGGTCCTCAAATCACAAGTTGAACTTATATGGGAGACACTTTTGAGACTCTTCCTAAGGACTTCCCTCTCTGGGTCATAAATCTTGATGCATTCACTTATCGTCTTTCTACTGATGGGTTGATATGATGAATTTAAGTAACGCATCAAAACATTAAACCAAGTGTGCTCGACCATCCTAAAAGGATACTCATGGACAATTATCATCTTAGCAATTATTCGATGAGTTTCATCTTGATCATATTCCCTAGGAGTGATAATAAGAGGTCAACCAGTGTCACCTGCCATGGTGGGATTAAAGTTCAGATTAGCTTGAGCCTTCATCTTAGCCACCTTGTTCTGATATGGCGTGCACTTTGGTATGTGCCTCATCAGATGTGAAGTAGCTCCCCCTTGCTTGTAAGACATGAGTTTGTAGCAAAACCTACACATTGCCCTTGTATGATCTCCCCTTTCTTTGTCTTGGATGGAACAGTCACCACCTTGAAGATCTTCCAACAATCTGATCTTTGTTTTTGTCTCCCGGTTGCCTTCGGAGATCCCTTCCGCTTTTTTGTCTCACTCTTTGATCTTCCTTGAGGCACGGTAGTACCATCTTCTGTCAATTCCACGGCTTCTTGTTCATCACCATTTGAATAAGAATCCATCGAGACATGTCCTTGTTCCCCCTCCACGTCGGATGGTTGATCATCATCAGCTATATGCTCCCAATCCGCATCCTCACTAGACGACTACGATAAAAAAAATAGAGATAATTAGACAGGGACTGTCACAACATGTCTAAAACAAGTACAATATATGAAGTTAAGTAAGAATATATAGAATCATGTTATATATGCTCAAGTAGAATATTTTGTGTGCATGCTCTAGTCCTATCATGTCTGTTGGACATGTAGAAATCTCAAAGAACAAAATATGTACTCCATAAACAATTTTGCATGACGTCATAGTAAACAAAATATGTACTCCATAAACAATTTTGCATGACGTCATAGTTGCCAAAGATGCAACAATTTTGCATGACCTCCATAAACTAACAGTCTAACAACTAACAGTCTTACAGCTCACAATTTTGCATGACCTCCATAAACTAACAGTCTTACACAGATTTCAGTTATTTATTGCTGGCACCAAGCTATATTTTACTGAAGACTCACCGAGGACGAGGATGCCGATTTGGCGATGTCAGGAGAGTGCCGAGGAGGCCATAATGTCGGCCGATTTCTTCCCTAGCGCACGAGACTCCAAGCCCTGTTGGTGCCGATCCCGATCCATGCACGTCGGCGTCGATTGGACTTCAACGATGCGGCGGATGGAGCAGGGGACAACTGAGGATGGGGCGGCGCGTCGGATGGAGAGGCCGGCCGCCGTGAGATGGAACGCAGGCGCCGCGTCCGCGAGGCGAGTTGACGGCGGGCAAAGAGAGTAGGCTGCAGTAGAAGCGGCGAGAGTGGAGGGCGTCGGATGGAAAGGCCGCCGCCGGTGGATGGGGCATGGCGCCTGGGGTGGGGTTGATGGCGGCGGCGAAGTGGAGAGAGGCGGGGTTGTGGCCAAGGCGAGAGAGTAAGTGCAGTAGAAGCGGGCGAAGGGCGTCGGATGGAAAGGCCGGTCGTCGGCGGATGGGCACGGCTGGCGTCTGGCGCGCACGCAGTGAGAGTGGAGAGAGGCGGGGTTGACGGGGCGGAGAAGGCGGGACTACGCCACCGGGTGGATGGGCAGCGGCGTCGGGTGGACGGGGATCGGGAGGAAGAGAAAAGGGGATCGGGAGTAGGGCTGGAAAAATGGGTATCGGGAGGCGATGGGGACGGGGATTCAGGAGAGGAAGAGAAAAGGGGATCGGGAGGCGAAGGGGGCGGGGATTCGGGAGAGGAAGAGAAGAAGAGAAAAGGGGAACGGGAGGAAGAGAAAAGGGGATCGGGATGAGTCGGAGGTGGACAGGGATCGTGTTTTACGAGCTCGAGCCGGCTCACGAGCCGCGAGCCTTCTTTCCAGCCCTACATGCACCGTGCTCGTGTCTTCGTCGGAGCTCCACCGTCACAGCTTGCCACCGCCCTCGCCCCTCCTGTGAGTCGGTTGTGACAGAGAGAAGTACATTCCCAGTGCCAGAGCAGAAGCTAGTCACCCTACACGAAGTCTGTTTTGCCGTTTGCTAACATAAAAGACTGAGCTGGCGAATCATCGTGAGAGATAGAGAAGTATTGTGCCCCTGCTCTGGCACTG
Organism: Hsuehochloa calcarea; assembly: GCA_036346395.1. NCBI lineage: Eukaryota > Viridiplantae > Streptophyta > Magnoliopsida > Poales > Poaceae > Hsuehochloa > Hsuehochloa calcarea. Next base: position 12,914,516 of record CM070609.1, read on the forward strand.
AGAGTGTTCTTTCTCACGGCCGACTCACAGGAGGCAAGGGCGAGGGCGGTGGTAAGGCACGAGCACGTTGCGTTCCCTGGCCCGAAAAATCTATTTTTGTTGGTGTGAGGTAACGGGGACGATGAACACGGCCGGAACGGGGCAGCGACGAGTCCATCGGATTTGAAAGGGACGAAGTTGCCGGCATCGCATCCGACAAACTTCGCTTCAACGCAAGTTTAGAAAGCTAAGTAGTACAACCTCACAAGTTCAGGGGGCTAAAAAAATAAAATGCAAGTTCAGGGAGCTAACTGGTACAACCTCGCAAGTTCAGGGGGTTGATAAAGTAAAATACATGTTTAAAGAGCTAAGTGACATAACCTCACAAGTTCAGGACTTACAGTGTAATTTTCTCATTAAGTCAAAACCACTAAGTTGACTTAGATAGAAAAGTACACTTGAACTCTTGTTGGATTAGCATGTGACATTCAGTTAGTACAGAATATACTTGTACTCGGCTGTATTTGATCAATAAACTCTCACACTGTTTCTACTTAGTGCCTTACAACATTTTTGCATTTCCATAGCTAGGTTAGTGCCTTACAATTTAAGGGGTTTTCATGTTCCGAAAAATATTTGTAACAGTATTCGTTTTGGTATTTTTATTCGATATTATTTGTATTCGTATCCGCATCCGGGGAAAAAATGAAAACAAAAATGGCAGTCGCGGAGCCATTATCCGTCCATTTTCACCTGGTGGTCCGTGGTCATCATGTGTGTGGCCACTAACTATTTGACATACTACTTTCCAACATAGTTCAACCTTCAAGACCCACTGATTTATAACCAGTTAAACCACAAAAAAGTTTGAGTGCATTAATTCGTGTTAGCAGATCCCAAGCACCTCTTAAGCGAGCAATCTATTGCTGGCTGATCGCCGTAGAATCTCAGATTATTAATTCATCTTGAACAAAATAACAGTGGTCCTTTTTAATAAATTTTAAGTGTTTGCATCTTATCCATATTTTTTCCTTGTGAACTCATCGGTTCTCCTTTCAGATTATTGCTATCATCAGTAAATGTGGTGACACAAAAGAGTACTTGAAAGTGGGGACAGTTTTTGGATAGACACTACATATTTTCTGCATTGCTTCTTGCTCCATTGTGTACCTATGTCCTCCTAAGTTTGTACATTAGTGATAACCTCTCCTTTCAAGTTGTACATTTTCTGCAAAAAAAGAACAGTAGCTGTTGTATTCAAGTATCAGTCTGGGGTTTCGTGGTCAAAATATTTGATCTAAGCCCTTAAAATGTAGTTATGGTGTTGTTTTGAAATGATCAGGTTTTTCTGGTTGACTATGCTTATAATTGTCATTTTCTGCTAGCTTCCTATCATCACTTTCTGTTAAACTAGAAATAACTTTCCCAAGAAACGGTTTATGGAATCATTCTTTGTAGTTGACAAAATAAGTACAAAATTTACTCTGCTGAACATGCCTAAAATGAATTAATAGTAGTAGAGAAAAATAAAAGTTTGTATATAGGGTGTAAGAATGTGGTATAGATCATTCTGTCCTGTAAGTAAGGCATGTTTTCTGGTTCAAAATACACAACTTTTAATGCATCTTAACATCACAGTCCTCCCCTGTTTGATCCTCAGGTTCTGCTTGGATAATGCTCACAAAAACCTTCTTGGAGTACTGCATATGGGGTTGGGACAATCTCCCACGAACCCTCCTGATGTACTATGTCAACTTCATCTCCTCACCAGAAGGTTATTTCCACACTGTGATCTGCAACTCTGATGAGTTCCGGGGCACTGCAGTTGGCCATGACCTGCACTACATTGCTTGGGACTACCCTCCAAAGCAGCATCCGCTGATCCTCTCCATGAAGGACTTCAACAAGATGGTCAAGAGTGGCGCACCCTTTGCACGGAAGTTTCCCAAGGACGACAAGGTCCTGGACAAGATTGACCATGAGCTTTTGCACCGCTCTGAAGGGCGGTTCACTCCTGGAGCATGGTGTGATGGTAGCTCTGAAGGAGGGGCTGACCCCTGTTTGTCTAGGGGTGAAGAGACTGTTTTTGAGCCTGGTCCCGGTGCCGAGAGGCTGCGAGGCCTGATGAAAAAGGTGCTCTCATGGGATTACCGCAACGGGAGCTGTTCGTCACTTGCTTATGATCAGACAAAAAGAGATTGGTATGTTACTAAAAGTAAAGGATAATTTTGATGTCCAGCTATGTTTTCTTGTAAATGCAGACTTGACCCCTTCCATTGAAATGAACAACGCTGATGAATGCAGCATTCTGACCAAGAAAAATGCTGAAATAGTGCAATTCATACACACCAATATGTCAACTACGATTAAAAAAAAACGGTCATCTGATGGAAATTAATTTAGGTGAAAGACTATATTTTCAGTTTTGCAATCTCTCCAAACCAGAAAGGAATTCTTCTCTCCTATTCTTTTTTGTGGTCAAAGTTTACACTCCATGTCCTCTTGTACCTTGCTCACCGCCAAATTGGGATATATCCAAATTTGGACTGGACCTGAAATATGAAAGATGAAAAAGAAAAGAAAGTCTGCCGAGAAACTTTCCTCCCAAAGACTGAATTACCAGAATTCAGAATAAACTTCTTTTTTACTGGATATAATTCTGTCTGTATGGTTGACAGCATCATTCATAATTCATATACAATTGTAATACCGTACGTGCATATAATAACTTGAAATGTTCAACAAATGAAGAGATTTGTTTGTCGATATCCACCATAAAATCTTCAACAGAATTATTTCCTGCTCAATTCCTTGCAAGTTTGGTCGCTTAATGGACTATGCGACTGCTGTACGCACACAATTTCTTTCATATTTGTCGGCAAAGTTGCATTACACGAGCTGATCTGCAATCTTTCTGGCTCCAAAATCTCTTGGATTCGCCAAGACCTAGCACTGACGACCGGATAATATCTTTGTCGAACGATAAACACAATTTGCAGTTAATTTTTTTTCATTATTCGGCTGTTCCTTTTTTCACCTTTGATCACACTTGGCACAAGGACAACGTGTGAAAAAAAAAGATGCTGGGTACGCGGCGCATGGACCGTTTGGACGCAAGGATCGTGTTTTGGCTGGCCGTAACTTTCCGAGTTTTTGTGAGTGGAGACGTCAAAGTTTGCAGGATCTCGACGGCCATTGGCTCCTGATTGACCTTCTACCTGACTACTGACTAGCTAGAGATTGGTTCAAGGAAGATGAGAGGATCTTGGGATTCACTAGGAGCCTAGCCTAAGTTAGGATTAGTTAAGCAGCACTTTATTTTTATGTATTTACGCGCAACTATATTAGGATCAAATTTAAGAAATTGGCATATAATACCACTAACAAAAAAAAACCATGCAATTTATTATCATCTCTCTCTTCGTCTCTTTTCTTTTCTTTTCTCTCTTTCACCGGCCGGCGTTGCCCCCAACACCGCCGTGCCATCCTACTGGTCCAATGTGGATTGGGTGCGGGGAGAGAGAGAGAGAGAGAGAGAGAGAGAGAGATAGATGGGAGAGGGTAGGGGATTTTGTGCAAAATATCCTGACAGTACTACGAAGTGCAAAATCATCATAAGTAGTGTTGGGGGATTGGAACACGATTTGAGGCGTACATATTAGATCGGATGGTCAACAATGAATATTCATTCTCCCAGGAATCGGGTGATTTCACTTTATATTCCCCCTATTTAGTAAGGTTAAACCTTGATTTTTAGTCACACAAGTCGGACGACAAGTGAACACAACTTGGCATGTAAATGTATTTAAGAGTATTTATATAGTGATGTGACATTAGTCGAATGTGGTCTAGCCCATTGAAATTTCAACATATGTGATCGATGTAACACCCCAGTCCAACTTGAACATGGAATGCTACAAAAAGAACTAAGATTTTTCTCTAAATTTTGACAGGGTCTCCTTTGAATCTTTGACCATAAAGGGAATTCTAAACATCTAACAAGAATATGAAAAAAAAAATCAATTACAAAATCTTAAAACATAGTCATAAGCATTTCCATGAAAGCATCAACTCTATTACAAAGTAAACAAAATACACCTCGAAGGATGAATACGATCATAAAGATAAATCATGTTCTCTAGAAGGTTCCTCCATTTAAACTTAGAATTCAAAATTAACGAGCATGGTGATAACATGGTGGAGTGCATCAAGTTTTATTTTTAGCCCTTCCCATGCATGTCACTTCACAAGAGGCACCTACAAATAAATAAACAAAGCAACAAGCGTGAGTCCATAACTCAGCAAAGTACAAACAAGATAATAAGGCAAATATCATAAATAGACTTTGACTTTAATACGTTCAGTCATCCACAATAATATCATAACTATTCAACTTTTAATGTCATGCAATGCAAATGCCTCAAATGCACATTCCTTTCACTTTGTATTTACCGGTAATGCGGAGTATGCATCCGTCGATGCATATACATGCATGTGCCTTCTAGCACAGGTACCTCAAGCCCACACTCCATGAGTGAGGGGACCTCATGCCCGTCCAATACATAACGGAGACCTCAAATAAATCAATACTTGGCTACCACGTAGTCCAAGATCCAAGAATGAATGCTTTGATGCAAATGAGCATAATATACTTAATCAATCATGAACATATATCATCCATCAGCATATTCATGAATAAAAAATTCATACAAGTAAAACAATAACATTCTCACGAATTTTCTATCCGCATGTGTTACACACTAATTGCACTTGCCTCAACCGTGTAATGGATGACGACGAGTAGAGGGCTCTAACCCCGGTTTCACACCACCGCCTGACAATCGTACAACATACTAAGAATACCATCCCAAGCGTCCAACATAGCAATAAGACTAAACAAATATATCCGCTCCCAATCGTAACCCGAAACGATACCATTCTTCCCGAACACCATTATGTCCAGAACAGGATAGTCACACTAGAAAAATAATAAATCTTGATTTATAGCTCCAAAAATCATGAAATCATACTTTCTAGAACCTACACACTTATGCGCACAATTTCTCAGGTGATCAAAAGTTTAGATTATTTTGTTTAAACCCTTGTTTTAAACTCCGAAGACAGATCTGTCATCTTCGGTACAATTGAGTTAGAAATTCTATAACTTTTAATTGGTACATCAACAAATAGTGATATAAGAAATTCTGGAATCCCCAGAGAATTATCTATCATAATAAATTTAATGTAATTTTTTTACTCTACAACAAACTTTTCTATCTCAATATTTTTCCACGACTGTTCCCAACAGGAAGACAGAACCGAATCGTATAGTTCAAAATTTCATAACTCCTATTATACTTGTCCAAAAATTGTAATATTGGGATATTTGGAATCATTATAAAGTTATAGTTCTAATACATGCAGACCAAAAGTCCAAATTCGTCCATTTTCAAATTTTAATTTGCATAACTACGTTCGCTACCCGAAACCCAGAGACTGAACAAACACTCAGATTGTAAAAATCATAACTAATTATCTACATATCCGAATTTTGTGATCAAATACTCTGCGGAAAGAGCAAACAAAGATCTACAATACTCTAGGAGACAATATTCCCAGATTTCTCAACTACAATACTCGAAATTTCAGTGCAACAGAAGTGGTAGATTGCCGATCTACCAACAGATTCTACCGATTTACTAAATAGATCATACCGATTGCTAAACAGAAAAGAGGTAAAAGAATTATCAACCTTAGAGATCAAAATGATAAACGTAAAACCCAACGATCCCGTCTCCTTCTTCCTCTCTTCCTTCCTTTCTTCTTCTTCTTCCTTCCTCTCCTTGCTGATCTCCTCCTCCTCTTGGCATAGTAGCAGGGAAGATGTGCTACAGTAGCTGCCGACGCAACAGTACCCTGATCATGCTACAATACATGGGGTTCTAGGGTTTGGTTCCCCCCTCTTAAGCCGACCCCCCATATGGGCCCAAAGAGCTATGGGCCAATGGCCCGAGTTCCAAAACTCCTCAAAAATTCTGAATTTTTCCTTTCTAATTCTATTTAATTTTAATACTAATCACTTATTTATTTTATATTTAAACGAGATATTACAATTGATTGCTAAAATACCAATGCCATGTATGGTTCCTAAACTGTAACACTCCGGTCCAATATTGAGCTCGGAATGTCACTAAATTGTACTAACTATTAATTTTAATATCAATTAGTAGTAAATTACAACAAGCATATCAATTATAAAATCCGTCCATGGGTCACATTAACACACGCACAACGATAAAATAATCATAGATAATTAATTCCTAGGAATCACAGCAAGATAATAAACCAAGATTTACGCAAACCAATCACATAAAGGCAATTAAATGAGTAATTAACTTCAACCCATCATATAAGCTTAAGCAATACTATCATGTCCTAATTATAAATCATCATGCTAATAAAGTGTCACATGGCCAATGTTTCAAGTATTTGAATGTATGACGTGGTTCCAAGTGCTCTAGTCCTTCTCATGTGCAACGTTGTTAATAGTAACCTAATAATAATAATAGAGCAATAGTGAGTCCACGACTCAACAAGCACATTAATAAACATTGAATAATGATCAATTCAACCATCAACATTACTATTCATTCATCTTTCTTCTCATACCCAAGTCTCAATTTATCCTATCATTAAATGTAAGGTGTCACTACACTAATGTCCACACAATTTCTTTCACGTATACGGTATAGTGTGAGTGAACATTCGCGACAATGTTCACTCTCAATCTCATCCTCCAAAAGGATCGGGGACCTCCCCCACTCCCGTGGAGTCTCTACCAATAAGGTAGATATGTGATCACCATGAACACCTTCTATTCATGCAATGATGCTTATGAATGTTTAGGTTAACATAAGTTCATTAATAATACCATCATCCAACATTATTTGATTCATCAAATCAATTAATAACATTACCATTCATATTGTTTGCAATTAAATAATATGAAAACATAAACAATGTAATGGTAATGAGTGATAAATAATACAACGATCCACCATCGATCACTGTCTACCATACACTTGCGTCTTTATCCCCTTGGAGCAGAATAGTGAGGCAGGCCACACTCCCTAAAAAAATAACTCAAAACACATCTCAAAATCACAACAACACAACATTCACACTTTACACTCATCGTCATCGCACATCTACGTCAAACCGATCCAATTAACCAAAAACTACCAGACGTATTACCCGCTGTCCCAGTAGTAAAATGGCTCTAACTTATTCATCTGAACTCCAAAATCAACCAACTGAGACTTTCTGGAATCCCCACAAAAAATCCTACAACTTCCTAGTTACGATGAACCTCTAATTCTACCTTTTTATGCCCTGTTGATTTCCCCAAAGACCATCCCAGAAACTGTTAGGACAATCTGCTTCATAATATTATATCTTTAATTCTAAAACTTGAAAAATATATGAAAGATACCATTTTTGAAAACTACTCAATTTTTTCTAAATTATTCAGGTTATCACGATATTTTAATTTTGTCATCTACTAGATGAAACTGACCCATCTTCACCACATCTTTCAGCTATGTCCAAATTTTGGACAACAATCTTTTCGAACCCGTAACTTTTTTGCTTGTGACTCTGATTCTAAAGATCCAGAGCTTTCTGGAAAGATAGCAAGATCATATAATTTTTCTCTAATTGGAATAACCTCTGAATCCGAGACTAAATACCCTGAATCGCCCCTGTAAGGTTTTGCATCTAACCTTGGCGAACTAGGGCATGCTGAAAAACAATCTTGCCCTAAGTAAAACGATCTACAACCTTAAAAACGACTAAACCATGATAAGTCTTAGGGATGAACAGGCATTACCCTTGAAGAATACGAAAGATCACGAAAACCCCACTAATTTCCTCCTCTTTTCCTTCCTTTCCTTCTTCTTCTCCTTCTTTCCCTCCTCCTTACTCCTTCCCTCCTTGCTAACCTTCCTCCTCCCCTTGGCAGTAGTCACCCAAGCAGTAGGGCGGCGCGGTGTGGCAGTGGAGGAGGCAGCGTACAGGAGGCGGCAAGGAGGAGGTGGCGGCTAGGATTTGGGGAGCACAGGGGGCACCTCTGGGGTCCTATTTAAAGGCCAAGGGGTTGGAGGGTCGTGACTTGAACGTGGTAGGGCTGGAAACAACCAGTATTGAATTTGATTCGGAATACACTTTGAATTCAAGTCGATTTTTTACTTTCCTTCTGTGCAGCGAACCTTTCGGATGTCATAACTTTCTCTCCCGAACTCAGAATGGTATTTTTTTTTGCCGTTTAGCTAACTCATAGTACTTCAACTTTATATTTGACGATATTTTCTGAAAACACTGTCTTCATTGCCAAATTTGATTTGGAAGTTGACTCAGTTGCGCACTCTGATTCTCTGTGCAGTCTGTCTTGCGGGACTCATATCTCACATGTTGGAACTCCAAATTAGGTCAATGGGGACTCTAAATTGGACTATGCAAAGATTTCTACAACTTTGTAGTTATAATGTTTTTCATTCAAAGCTATTTCAAAGATATTACATAGACTCCAAAAGCACATTTCTTTTTATCCAAATATAACAGAACAATGACACGGTATTATAGTGTATGCATTACATAACAACGGTAGGTGGTATGAATCTCATAGGTAGACTCGACAATACAATAATGTAGAGAGTATTTTATGCTACGATCTCCGGTGGATATCGATCGAACTGACGGCCTTGAATACAAAAACTTGTTCGTTTCTATTGACAAATCTGCCGCACGAGCAAAGCTGAATGCCGCTTTTAATTGTCAGGAATTAACTTTCTATACTTGTGACGAAAAATCAACACGTACTTTTGTTCCTTTACGTTTTTTAAAGAAAAATAAATGAGCATTAGTAGTAATACTTTTATTTGTATGTTCTTTTTGTCTCCGCATTCTAATTGAAAAGCAAACCCGGCTTTTCCACGCATATCCGAGTGTCAAACTAGCCTATGTGTACTTCTTTTAGGTATTCACAAAATCATAGCGGTAGTCTACACAAATAACTCACTTAACATGCGATTGGTGGGAATCAAACTCTGGTCATCGATAGAAAATCAACATGCAGCGCCAATTAAGCTATATATGCACCGGTTGGAAGGAAATTAGTAATGTGAATTGTATCTTTCTTCGAGATGCTTAGAATTTCTTGATTTGATCTGACTAGCTCCACAGCTGCTGATAGCTAGGCTCGTGTCGTGTGGGATGATTAATTTTAGAGTGCCATGAGCTTATAAAGATTTTCTCCTGGAAAGATCTACATAAAGAGAGAAAAGTAGGCGAGTGATCTGATGACTGTAGGTAGCAAATCATAAATCACAATCCTACTGACCAGCAAATTTTCACAGCCATTCAATCCTCACAAGAAATGTGACAAGGTGTGCAGATGGCGAAACATCAGAGAAGCCTCCCAACCATTGCACAAAGCAAAAGCCACAACGTATATACGCAGATGGCCACGTTCCAAATCTACCCTGTATTGACTTTTGGATTTTAAAAACGGCTTCTTTTTTTCCTTTTGTTTCAGTAGGAAAGCGAGTAGTTCTTCTCCTTTCAATTACTAATTAGGCAGTTTTTTTGTGTTCTTCATGAGCCACCAAATTCCTATACTTTTACAAGAGAGAGTCTAAAAAAAGAAAAATCCGAGTCAAAACATGCTGCAATCTTAACGAGATTTGTTCCTTTGCGGAAAGATAGTGATTTGCGTGTCTAGTTTGGCTTCTGGCCATGGCATTCGATCGACCTCTAATTTGCTGTAAATTTACAGTGACTAGTCGTCAACGGATGCACCGGTTACATTTGTTGAGTAATGTGTCTTAGTGTCAACAATTTGTGACAATTTTGATTTCCAGTTCATATCATGTTTGACACCAAAGTGTTATTTTCAAATTTTCAACGTTTTTATATTTTGGAAATTCGTAAATTTATTTTCCAAATTCAATTCATAATTTTTTTTAATCATGGATAATGCATTCTGCGGGATTTTAAATAGGGAATAATATTATTATATTTATTAATTTTGGGCCGAATTATATGTATTTAAATTTATTACCCATTCTATTACAATTCAAACTTATACGGACACTTCGTGCATGACTTGGGCTCAATATATATTACAAATTTTATGGAACTCTTACGTTGTTGTTAATTCAAATCATAATTGGAGGGTTTTTTTTGGGGTTCACCTGTTACCTCATGAACCAATGAACACGTTTTTTTTATCGCTTTCCGATCCAACGGCGGCGGAAGGGCAAACTTAAATTTTAGCTTGTGTTACAACTTACAACCCCATTAGCCTAACAGTAATAGCAAGCAACCACCAAGTAACACCTTTCTTTAGTCTCTCCTCTATGATTAATTATTCTATCAAACACCATATACATGCACGCGCACGCGCACGCAACACACACACACGTGTATACACTCGTGAGGCGATAATTTATAGTTATATTTTTTATTTTAAAATTAACGTGGGAATTCCTAGCTATTTTCCTATTTTCAAATTAGAGGGGCCTCATCGACACAGTATATATATGGCACATTTGTTTGTTTCATCGAAGACAAAAGAGCCAAGGCACGTTATATTCTACTGAATAACTTCAAATCTTCATAATATATCACTGAAATATCATGCTAACTTCACAATGAGTGGCATATCGTGAATCATGTAGTTACTTATTAATGGTATATTGTGAATTTTCTCTAAAGATAAATATATTTGATTTTTGCTTGCAACATGGGTAGAAGAGTTGATTTCACATTTTGGCTGACATCTCCTTTGTACCTTTATTCCTGCTTCCGTTAGAGATAGCAACAATAGTGTCTCATTCTATTCACTTAATTTAATCTGCGACTGTCCTGGTTTGGAACCCCAAAAAAAGAAGATTCTTTTTGAGTGCCACGATCACCCGCGGGTAAATACTTGCACGTTTTGGTTTTCTCGGTATCTCCTCCTAGAGCTGAAAAGTTCACCCGTGGCCGTGGTTAACCTTTCCAAAACTAGGGAAATAATTCTCCTGCGAAAATCTTTGTCGGAAAGTTCGTACAACCTGCGGCACGAACTACCAGCTTGACGACTACTCTCTTGCCGACCTGCCAAGCTTGTCCACCACATCACTCTTTATACCTTACAGCTGTGGACTCTCTCTCTCTCTCCCTCTCTCTCCCTCTGTGTGCGTGTGTGTTGCCCTTGACTTTTCGATGGTATTTAGGCTTTCTTTTTTCTACGCTTTACCTGCCTCCTTCTTCTTCAAACAACTGTGGATTCTCTCTCTCTCTCTCTCTCTCTCTCTCTCTCTCTGTTGCCATTGACTTTTCCATGCTATTTAGGCTTTCTTTTTTCTACGCTTTACCTGCCTCCTCCTTCAACTCCGTGTCTCACTTTTGGATGCAATGCAACAACGACGACCACGGTAGTTGACAATTAAAAATGCGGCGCTTCCATGTACTCTATTGGAGATGAAGCAAGGGACGGGACAAACGGAAGGATCCTCTGTGAAACTGAGAGCGCCCTTGAATTTAACCTGTAAAGTGTAATGCACCTGTTTTGAACAGAGGGTTTTTAGCAGGCATTTTAATTAAGTAGCTATTTTCTGTCAATCTCTAGTATTTTTCTTTCTTTCTTTCAAATCCCCGCGTTCCAAACAGGCGATACGTTTGAGTGGTACTTTCAGATAGTGTCGACGATCTTACGAAATAAAAATAAGAAAAATGGTTGAGAATTCTTAGAAAAGAATGGGGTTACTCTTTATTGCAATGAACTGGTTCTTACAGGGATGCCTTTGGCAAGTCAGCAGACTAGTCAAAATTTACACTGAGTATATTGCTAAAGGAAGGAAATTGTCTATAGTGATCTTGATCACTAGGCATCCCCTTCGTCTTTCTTGTTGTGTTTCAGATTGTCTTTGTCTTGTTGTGTTCGTCATCCATCCTTAAATACCAGCGAAGAGGCGCCAGTTACTCCTGGAGAAGACAGCTTTTACCAAACAACGTGTCTGGTCGGGGAGGCAGTTGTTGTCAGTTGAAGAACACCTGATCACCGGTTTGTGTTAGTGAGAGACAAACAAGGACAAAACTGTATAGTAGTTATTGTCAGTGACTTAGGACTAAAAAAATATTGTGTGGTTTAGAGTAAATAAGACATGTATCTTATTCATCACATGGAATGAATATACTTGGAATCGGGTCCAAGTACTAGTTCAAATATTCTACGAGAAGTTACCTGGTCGGACAAGAGGTACAGTGTCTCTCCGACCAAAGTACTTGTAAAGCAAACCTAGGAATTCTTACGACCACAGGGATCTTAAACCTCAAGGGTTACAACCATAAAGCCACATGGTCTTTAATTAAATGTTAAATCAATATAGAGGAATTTTAATCCTCGTCTGCTAGCCCCCAAACTTTTAAGTGGATTTATAATATGAACATCCTCCGATAGGATCTATATTGGGAAACACTTCATTTAATGATGAGAGTAATGAAGTGGTTGGTATTCACTTTAAAGTTGGGGAACTGTTTGGGAAACCGAAGAGGTTTGTGTCTGTTGGGCTTCGGGCAACTCCCTTTTTGCAGTTAAAGAGGTGTCTCTATAAAATCCCCGCGGTGCATTGTCTTAGGGTTTTTATGCTCTCATAATCCCCTTCGATTCCCTATTCATATTCTTGCCACAAAAACAACAATGGCGGATCTCATCTCCAATTTGCTGGCTTCTGAGTTGAATGAGAAGAAGCTCAAGGCTTTGGAGAAGAGCGTAATGCTTCCCGACAAGAACTTGATTTCTTGGAGATCGACGGTCGGGGAGCACTTTCCCAGCGAAATGAGGGAGAAATATCTGTTTTTCTTGTTTACGTCGAGTGTAGGTTTAGATTACCAACGCACATGTTCCTCTCCCAAGTATTGGAATACTACGGAGTTGAGCTGGTTAACCTTACTCCCAATTCGATCGTCAATCTTAGTATCTTCATCTATCTTTGCGAAGCAATTTGGGCATTCCGCTAGATCTAGAGGTCCTCAGATATTTCTACAAGATGACGAAGTCGGGGAAGTCAACGGTGTCACCCGGGGATTGCACTTTACGCCTCCACGACGGGAAAGCTGAGGAGTACATTCGGATGTTCTCCAAGTCTTTGTGGTCGACATGGAAGAAGTTCTGGTTCTACATGACGATCACCAAAGAAGACAACCTCTACTTTATCGGTCGAGTGGCGATAAAAAATCCTCGGTGGCGATTCTCCTCGAAGAAGGATGGAAAGGTGGGAAGATGGATTAAAGCTATCCAACACCTTAGCATGAGAGGAATAACTTCTTGGCACGTGGTGAAGGATTTCACCATACGCGGGATAAGCCCCTGAAGCTCCGGGAACGTACCAGGGATTCTTCAGAACGTAAGTCCTGAAAAATTCCGATCAATTAAGTTTATTTTAGTTGATTATTTTATAACCTTAAAATCCTTTTTATCTTTTTTGTTATAGCCCTTTCCCCTGAAGACATCAGGGATCAGATCAAAATGATCTGCGTTGGGGAACCCGATGAAAAAACCGATGTCCCCGAGATCTTGGCAGCTATCTCTCCAGAAGAGAGGATAGAAAGACTCAAGGTAAAAAATAACCACCTCCTTTTATCGTTTATGTATTTTTTTCAATTGGTATGCCATAACACCCCTTTTTCCTTTAATGTGCAGTCGGTCGGGTCAGAGATTAGAGAGCTTGCCAAGAGCTCAAACCCTACTGCCTCGACCACTTCTGCTCCAACGACCATGCATGATGGTGGTCCTACGGAGGTGGGCTTTTATTAAAAGTTTTTGTTTAAGTCAATTACTTCTCTTATGAGAAAGACATAAAAAAGAGTACCGAAGGAAGTATACATTATGCATGAAGAATTCATCGCTGAACTAATCTTATTTATTCAGGCAGGAGAGAAAGATTCGCTGATCAGAGCTACGACGACTGTAGATTCTGGAGAAATCGTAATTGACGAGACAGTTACTCCTGAAGCAGTTTGTCGGAGTTTTAGAACCGAACTTACGCAATGATTGTTTGATTTAGGGGGTCTCCAAGACTCAAATCACGCAGAGAGAATGACACATGGATTTTTATACAGGTTCGAGCCTTCTCCGGAGAGAATAACAACCCTACTCCTGTGTGGTTATATTGAGTATGCTGGTTACAGATCAAGAGAAAGACTGAAATGCAATATTTTTGTGCTCCTGATTGTGTCTTTCTTTCTCTCTCTCTCTCTCTCCGCCGTCTGGTGATTCCTACTTTTATAATGTGCTCAAAGTGGGTGACAATTTCTCCAGCTCCAATAGTAAGTGTCTAGTGATAAAGTGTCTAGTGATCAAGAGAATAAGGCCGGTAGGGGCCTTGTCAAGATGAGCAAGCAAGGCGGTAATAAGAATGGGGAAAGCTCTAATAGTAAGTGTCTAGTGATAAATCTTTAGTCTTTACTTTTCCACTTGTCAAAATCAAATGGAGTATTGAAATGTGTTGTCATTGCGTTGCTTGTTTGATTTGGTAGAAATGGATTTGAACAGGTATTTTAGCAAAGTTTTGAGCACGAGCACTTGGTGGCAAATTGTTGAGTAAGCTTCATTTGTAAGGTATTTTTATATGTCCTACCTTCTTCTTCACATGTTTGCATGCGGATTGTAGTTGTTGATTCCATTTAGTGTTATAAACTCTAATTAGTGTGATTGCAACATAATTTGTTTATTGATTCTTTTAGTTTCGGGTAATACTCTTTTGTCCACGTTTGCGACTCCGTCCTACCTAAAATTTAGTCCTGGGTCCGCCCCTGGTTGAGTTCAAGTAGAACAGCAATGCATAATAACATTCCTTAAATGGTACTCCCTCCTGTTCACAAAAACGAGTTATTTTGGAATGCGTGCAGTCAAACTTTTGAAACTTTGACTATCAATATATTTTCAAATATTTAGATTGGATATGTAAAAATCATATGTGTAGATTCGTCTCGAAAAGTACTCTCAAAATATTATTATTGTATTTTATAAATATATTATAATAGTAATTAGTAATCAAAGTTGTATTTTGGAGACCATATCAATATAAAAAACAACTTGTTTTATGAATGAGAGGGAATAGTACAATCTAGTGACTAGTAAGAGTACACCAAAGCAGGGGTAGGGGTGTAGCCATGAGTGAATTACATGAGGTATGGCAAAACTTTTAATTTGTTTGTGCATGGCGCACAAGCTTTGATAAATGAGTTTTTGGCTTATTTAGCATTTTTTTAAAACGAAATAGCAAAAATAGCCCATCCTCCATGAATGAAATGGCAAAAATAGCACCCCCACCACGTGAAAATACCACGGGCCTGCTGCACACTCAGAGCGCGGCAGGACACGTGGCAACCTCCCAATCGACGGTAGGCGGCATGCCGCGCACCCAGACTGCGCCAGGTGTCGTGCACATGCGACTTGCCGCGGACTGAGTGTGCGGCAGGCGAGTGCCGTGTGCAGACGACTTACCGCAGACTGGGTTAGCGACAGGCCGCCTGCCATGGACTGGGTGTGCAGCAGGCCCACCGTGGCAGACTCTCTGGTGTGGTGTTTTTGCGTGGTAGAGTGTTATTTTTGCTATTTCATTCGGGGTGCTATTTTTTTGCTATTTAACTTTAAAAAGGGCCGAATGGGAAGAAAAAAAAAAACCTCTTTAGTTGGGGGGCAAAACCAGTACAAACACCTACACGGCAACCAACATTTGCTAGGAATATGTGTAGGAGGAAGTATGACCCAGTTACGTCGGTTAAATTCAAAAGTATGATCGCATTAAAGGAAGCTCAGCTCACTCCAGTTACAGAAATTGACCGCAATTACAGCTCCCAAAGCGAACGCCACACAATAGCCAGTTAGTTCCCTGTCAAATTTGCTACTGGTTCTAAACTTCTAGACTTCTCGCTAGCTAGGCTGACAAATTTAATCACTGACCAATGCACGCATTCCAAATTACAAACGTCATAGGCAACAACGCACCGATACAAGCAACAATATTTCTACCTAAGCACGGGATCTAGAAATTTTTTAATGCTATATTTTTTTACAAAATTTAAAGTATTGTATAATAAATCTTATCTAGTTTTAACAGAATAAACAATTTAACCTTAATACATATATATACTTTCTGTATTTTTCAACAAAAAATTGGATATGCCGACCACTCAGTTTCATACTGCAGAGATTGTCAAGAATTAATATGAGTAGTCTTCAGCTAAAACGTACATAAATGACGGCATGCATGACGCAAAGCTATATGTCTGGTCAGAATCCAGCTAAGGTAGGGTCATCTCGTCAAGTAGTACATACAGGTAGAATTGACCACAAAAAATCATATCAATTTTTTTGTTTGAAACTATAAAATTTTGCAACATAAAATACGTACCATAGTACTTAGACATTTAACAAGAAAGACGTACACTGCTATTAAAAAATGGCGGCTAGGTATGGTCCATCGTTGAACTGGGGTATATGGAGAAAATATTGGAGATGGTTAGGTGTCGAAACTTGATCAGAAACCCTTTGTTAATTACTTGACCAAGCCAAGTGGACTGCATTGTACCTACAATAGTCTCCTTGTCTTCAAGACTACTACTACTAGTAGTATTTTTGTAGGACCTATCCATATGAACAGTCCTTAAGACCAGCGTGAAGTCATGCAAATGTATAAAAATATTTACTTGAGAAATTAAATAATCCTCTTGTCATATGCGAAGGTCAAATACTTAAAGGCTAGCTATCTAGCTTCAAAGTTACTAAGGAGGAAATGCTTAATTTAATTACCTAAAGTTAACTTGTTCTTGGATATAGGTTGAATTCAATGGCTTGATGATGTAATTTTTCTTTATTTGCTCGAGAAAGGTTTTTATTGCTAACTATTCTCTTGTACTTCCACTGTTCATAAATATACATGTCGTTTTAGAAAACATGCAGTCAAACTTTATTAATTTTGATCACTAGTATATAAAAAATATTTTTATTGGTCATGTGAAAATGGTATATTAAATTAGTCATGAAAAATATTTTCATAATATAATAATTTTGCATTATTTTATGAATATATTCACATAAAAAGTACTGATCAAAGTTGCATATTGAAAACCGTGTCAATGTCTAAAACGTCATATATTCTTAAACATAGGGAGTAATTGATATTTTGATTACGCTTTTGAACTTTCCTGTGTAAATGGGAAAATAATTATATAATAGAAATAATTAGATGGCTGATACTATCACTGTACATTATGTATAGTGCAGAATACATTATTATAAAATAAAATTATGTAAAGTACATCAACACTAGAATTCAAAGGAAAAGGGTGTAGTACGATACAAGAGTTTTGTGGAGGTTGGACTAAACGTCTTCTACTTGGATCTAGCTAGAAAAGCAAAACCAAGAAGGATAATATATATCTCACATTAGCGGTGCCAGGGACGTGTAAGCGAAGAGTTCTTAGGACAGTGACTGAAAAATAAAAAGTAAATCTAGTAAGCACACTGACTAGACTTGCAAACCGAGTAGCTAGTTCTTCTTACCACGGCATGTCGGAGAGATCTTTTGAAAAGTAATTGTTGAGTCGTAATAGAACTTGAGTAGAGAGAATGGATCATTCGCTGTTTAGCTGGCAAATTAACTGCAGACAAAGTGGTCATTTAGTCCAACAAGTAACAACCACTGCTGTTTACTGAATCTACTCAAGATCACAGTTAACTAGGTAGTGCAACAGATTCACCATGAATAACAGATATTCTAAATAAGCAGCTAGCCATTTTCTTTAGAGGAACTGAAACTCGGTCAGATATATACCACATCCAAAAAAAACTTAATGCAGAGCAGAAAAATAATCACTTCCTAGCAGCCTTAAACAAGACGGGATGGGGCCGGCTGCTGTCAAATTGAAGAAAAAAAACTAGGACATGCGACTGAGATCACTGAATTGTATATGGTTCCAAATATATAGGATTATGCTTTTGCAAATGATTGAGCTTAATTTGGTATAATTCCATTATGTAAACAACGGTGACATCTTAGAGCTGTCACTGTTAAATTAGGCAACCATCGTAGTAAGTATAATTTGGACGAGTGTGTGCAAACCATGAAGCAGCGAGAATCGCGTGATGTGAGCCATCCGATCAAAGTTGCTGAGTACGGCGGGGTTGACTCGGATCGGGGGGAAAAAAACACGGTAATCCGCAACTAACGGCTCGAATAGAAAGAAATATGTAGCTGATGCGATTGCAGCCTTAACAACTCTCTCAAGTAGCCGTCAGCGTCGTGTCCGTACCGCGCCCCCAACCTCGGCCTCGGCTGGCCACCTCAACAAACAACCACATAAAAACCTCGTGATTTTCTTTCGAAAAAAAAATAAAAGTAAAAGAAGAAGCAGATCATCACATCACCAGATTTAAGAGGAAAAAGCCACCATTGCATTGGATTGCATTCCGCCACCGCCAGTCCATGTAGCCACTTCAGTCCACCAAAAAGCCAACGAAAAGAACCAACGAAGTTTCGCGTTGACGCACCGTCCCGCCTACAAAAGCAGCTCGTGAGCTCGCCCCGTCGACCACTTCCTCCTCCTCGCCGCCGCTTCTTGCCAAGACGCAGCAGACTTGTATGCCGCTCCGTTGGCCTGGTCACCACTGCCTTGCATGTCCATATCAGCCGCGCCGCCACCATCGCTGCTCCGGCCGGCGGTGACCACCCACGCCGCCAGCAACAGGGTGCATCTCGCGAACCTCGAGCATCTCTTCCGGAACCGCGGCGCCGTTGAGAGCGGGAGTGGCGCGCCGTCGGCGCCTGTGCAGCCGGTGCCGGCGCGGAGGAGGCAGCAGGCACCGCTGCTGCGGCTGCCGTCGTTCCTCGCGCGGGGTAGGGGCGAGGCAGTGAAGGAGGAGCAGGTGAACCTGTCGCCGCGTTTGTTCCAGCCGGTGCCGCCCGACGGGCCGTCGCCGCGGGGGAACATCGCGGCGGCCTGGCGGCGGCTGCACGGCGAGGGCGACTGGCGCGGCCTGCTCGACCCGCTGCACCCGGACCTCCGCCGCGAGATCGTCCGCTACGGGGAGTTCGTCGACGCCGCGTACGGCGCGTTCCTCACCCGCCCCGACGCCGCGCCGGGGGACCGCGCCGCCGTGCGCGTCCCGCTCCAGGACGCGGCCTACCGCGTCACGGCGCCGCTCTTCGCGACCTCATCTGTGGGCCTCCCGACCTGGCTCTCGGCCGCCGCGCCGTGTGCCGCGCAGCGCACGAGCCTCGTCGGGTACGTCGCCGTGTGCGACAACCCCGCCGAGGTCCGCCGCATGGGCCGGCGCGACATCGTCATCGCGCTCCGCGGCACCTGCACGGTCCTTGAGTGGGCCGAGAACGTCCGCGCTGGCCTCGTCCCGGCCACCGACGGCGCCGCCTCTCCGGGCTCCTCCATCCCGAAGGTGGAATGCGGGTTCTGGAACCTCTACAAGACCGCCGGCGACGGCTCGCCGAGCTTGTCGGAGATGGTCGTGTCCGAAGTGCGCAGGCTACTCAACAAGTACGTAGCCTCTCACGACCCATCTAAACTAATCTATTGTACGTGACATTATTAATAAGACGTTAGTCTTACTAATTACTCTAAAAACTGCTAATTACCCTGTTAATTAATTGCAGTAATCAACACTTAAGTAATTAGCAATTGATGAAGACGTGCGTGTTGGTGCCTGCAGGTATAAGGGCGAGGAGGTGAGCATCACGGTCACGGGGCACAGCCTTGGGGCGGCGCTGGCAGTGCTGATCGCCGACGAGCTGGCGGGGTGCGCCGGCGCGCCGGCGCCGGTGGCGGTGTTCTCGTTCGGCGGGCCACGGGTGGGGGACAGGATATTCGCGGAACGCGTGGAGGCCCGGGGCGCGCGCGTGCTCCGCGTCGTGAACGCGCACGACGTCGTGCCGCGGTTCCCGCCGCCGCTGCCCGGCCGCTACGCCGACGTCGGCCGCGAGCTGCGCCTCGACAGCCGCGCGTCGCCGTACCTCCGGCCCGACGCCGACGCCGCGTGCTGCCACGACCTGGAGGCGTACATCCACCTGGTCGATGGCTTCCTGGGCTCGAATTGCCCCTTCCGCGCCAACGCCAAGCGCAGCATCCTGCGGCTGCTCAAGAACCAGGGCGGCAACGTCAAGCAGCTGTACATCAGCAAGGCCATGGACATGCGCATCCGGCTCGACGGCCGCGCCGACATGCCCGGCTCGCCGCTCGGCCGCTGCGTCGAGGTGGCTGGCGCGGCGAGCACCGTGCTTGAGTGCGTGCACTGACGACGACGAACCGGCCGGCGGGAAATGTCGGCGATGGGAGTTCGTTTGTTTGGTCAAGGGATAAAGGAGGACTTGACTTTGGATTTTTTTTTTTGGTCTCATTTTTCTTTAGTATTTGGTCTCAAGTTTTACCAAGTACAAAAGATGATGTGTTTAAATAGGTTGGTAGATACACCAAACAAAGGATTGGTATGGTACATGAAGAAGACTTGTATAGCTGAAGATTATTTATTCATTAATTGGTACAAAAATACAGTGATGTCATCTTGTCTTACACAGTTACACTCTTACATGACTTACACAGTTACACTCTTACATGACTAAAGGAAATATTATCTTTCTTGCGAGCACCTCTCACCTTTGTTTACGTAGAACAGGGCTTTTTATCTTTAGGTCTTGTTTAGGTTGAGGCTAAATCCCTGCTCAACGACGCAGATGGGTCAAAATTTAGTTAAAATTTCGGATCCATCCACGTGAATTCCGATTGGGAATGAATTTATCAAACAAACCCTTATTATTCAGTACAATAAGAAGAGAGCATTTGATCTGTTTTGCAAATATTCGCTATCCACGTTCATTTCTAAATTCTAAGAATGATGAGGTACAGAAATGGGTCCTCTAAATCACAAACCCTTTGTTTTTTTTCTCTATAAAATGCAAATCTCCTAATTGTTTTTTTTTTTTTACATAACCAACTAACTTATATTAAAGAAGAAACAGCGACCACACGCGGTTGGAGCTACGCTGGAGCCGACGTCCCCTTTGCCAATCAATTCTCCTAGTATTGCCTCTCGGAAAAGATCTTCACGTGGGGGATGATCTCCACGGAAGCCGGTTTGCTTCCGACAGCGGGAGGGTCCCCCTCCAATCCGAACGCGAAGAAATGATTCTGCGTACAATTCGGATGGATGAACGGACGCTTCGCTTCGTGCATCAGAGACACAAATTGAGGCCAAGAAGGCTGCAGAGCTGTAACGCAACGGTGGCTGGCATTAATTCTTCTTCTTTTTTTTACTTACCGGATCAACGTCCCTCTAGGAGTGCGTCCCTCCCTCCCTCTCCGGGAAATGCATTTATTTATCTCTCCGCGAAAGACCGGCTAATTGCCGGTCAAGCTGGACACCAAGTTAGTGCTACTAACTAGCACGGGTGGTAGCTGAGCTGGTTGATTCAGACTTTCTATCGTTAAAAATTATATCGTTATATTTGTTATTAAAAATACTCTTCTTTGCGATATTGTAATTTTATTAGTACATTTTAATGTGAAGTTATAAAATGTAACAGCCAAAGTGGCGTCTCGAAGACCATAAAAAATAAAAATAAAAAACATAGTAAAAAAAGAACGAAACGGATACAATGCCACGAGTCCTAGCAACAGGGATGGTCGATGTCTGCACGAGAGCTTGATGTTTGAATCCGTATTCGTATTTATGCCGGTATGGGCGCGGTCGATCCATCGTCTAGCGGAGAAAATGATCGATGCCAACTTATTACAACTCTGATTACAGCGAAATTCAGCTGTACGAGCGTGCATGGATCGTCAACGCTGAGGAAACGGAGGGTAATTTTGTCCAGCCCGACCGAACCCCAAACATTCGAGGCCATACCACCATTCATCGTGCCGCACGTACACACGCTGTGCAGCGTCGACACACACGCAAGGCCACGCAGCAACAGCGTAAGGATCCAGCTCGGTTAGTCGTACGCTCAAAGTCTCGGTACTCATCGTCAGCATGTAAGATCGTTTCAGGGAATTGAAGTATATTCCATATCGGGAGACCGAGAAAGTCAGAGGAGTCGAACACGTAGGAACATCTCATACGTGGCTCGTCGTTGTCAGATGCTTCCTCATGCGTGCCCGGTTCCGTCTGATGTGCGTGCCGACGTGAACAAGTCTAGTGTGCACGAAGACACGAACGACGGCGACTTTGTGTCAGCTCGCATGCGTCTGCAAAAGCTGCTGCTGCTGCTGCGTCTCGGGCAAACTCTGCACCATATGTTTCTGGACGAGATGCTTCAGGTGTTTCGATGTGGTGAGCTCGGTGGCGACGGCACGCTGCTCGTTACGCCTATGGATGGCGCGGTATGGCGGTGCGATTCGGCGGCGGTCATGTACGTGTGCACTAGCCTACCGCTAGACTCGCGCCGAGATGCATTGCACTGCTTTGCCTTGCGTTCGTTTCGAATTACAATAGGGTAGCGCACATGTTGACCAAGCACTGGCGTGAATTCGGGATCAAAACCA
This sequence comes from Hsuehochloa calcarea, assembly GCA_036346395.1. Classification (NCBI taxonomy): domain Eukaryota; kingdom Viridiplantae; phylum Streptophyta; class Magnoliopsida; order Poales; family Poaceae; genus Hsuehochloa; species Hsuehochloa calcarea. Next base: position 12,937,094 of record CM070609.1, read on the forward strand.
CGCATGCTATGGTACAGACGCAATCACATCCAGATTGTGGTCAGTCAAATCAATGTACTTTTGGAAGTGCTGTGTTCGCATGGACATTCAGAAGAACAAATCGCAGACTCCGGGCATGATGAGGGCAGTTTCTCTGTAATAATGTACACTTCACTGTATTATTTTACTGTGTCACTCTCACGTACAGTTTTAATTATGCAACATTAAACAACAACACAAGGGATTACCTGAATCTTTTTTTTTTTCTGTAAGCACAACAGCCTCTGCACTCTGCATGTTCATGTTGCCGTGCAGATGCGTCCCGGATCAGTATGCCAAGGAATGCGAGTTTCAGGAAACTATACAGTGGAAAACTCTCAGACTTGGAAGTGATCTATTATGTGTTGTATGACATCGGCGCCTTCATTCATAAACCCATACTTGACCTGTAGTAAGAATCAGGAAAATCAAGAGTTTACTTCATCGTAAAACTCATGATGCAAGAGCACACGTTTTAACGACAAGAAGGCAGGTAAGAAACCTGAATAATACTGTGTGCTGCGAATTTCTGTCTGCTATTACGGAAGCTAACATCAACCTTTTCCCACGAAACTTGTCGAAGTCCTGTCACCATTTTCTCTGCATAGTAGCACATTCAGAAAATGAAAATAACGTCGTTTTAAGGAAAATATTTTCAAGTACTTTAAGAAAATGTTAGTGTGGATTTCAGTGTTGAGATACTCAACAGAGCTTGCTAACTTTTACTAACATGGTCTTGTTTGTTATCATTTCATGTCATAGAACAATGATGCCTCGTCTAGGCCATTGGTTCCAAGAAATCTATAAGCACATCGAAAGCATTTGAACGAAATGCTAAAAACAATGAAAAAATGAGCAAAAAATCTTCATCCGTTCCATCACCAGAAAATCTCCCAGCTTTTCCATATTGAATTCGAACAGAACAAAGGGATCAATGACTAATGATGGTACTTTGTCTATTTTTCAGGTCCTGAGTTATATAACCCAGTCAAAAAGTATGGTAAGCAGTAGCATGGTGAGAAACATCAGACAAAACGGCCTTTCTAATGCACCACCAAGATTGCAGTCATCCAGTCGACAGTTGAATGTGAAAAATGAACCTACTTGTTTTGAACAAAATGACTTGCTTGCCAATTAGTTATGACTAACTTTTGGAGTCCTAACTTTTACATTCAGAAGTCAATAAATCAAGTTATCAGATGAAAGTCATGATGTAGTGAGAAACAATGAATTGCTCTAAATAATGAAGCTTGTTACTTACCTATGTGAATCAATGGACTTGTAACAACTAACAAGTCATTCCTTTGTTTTCTTTAAGGTTCCCAGAATTAAAAATATATATAGAAACAATATGAATAAAGTATGTGTAACGTACAATATCATCTTCAAAATACTTGCTAATTAATAGGAAAATAACGGCAAATGCCCACAGGTAATTGCATAACTAATCATGTGAGCTAATTCACAAAATATGCATCAGCAAAGGACATCTATGTTAACAGGGTTTCCTGATCTTTGGGTAGATGCAACCCCAAAGTTCGATAAATTATATTTCTAGTCTTCAATGGGATCCACAATACAGAAAAGCATAGTTTGATGAAGCAAATATACACAAACTCAAGCTCCATTAAAATATTATGGTGAGTTAGACAACGCCTGCTTGTTGAATATGAAGTAAAAAAATGCAGAAAACATATATTATCTGCTTTTTGTCAGGATCTGGAAAATTGAGTACTCAGTTACTCCCAATCATATAATGATTTTCTTCGGATGCATTCATACTCATGGTGAAGCTGGACGGAAATAAAAGAGAAATTGTGTCCAGACTCCAGAACAGTGATCAAAGGACACCCTGTACACATACCCAAGAAAAGTGTTAGCATGGGCTTATGGGCCTGGTGTTAAGGCCCATACGGTGCTTGCCTTAGGGGTTAAGATAGATTGATAAGGCAAGGATCACCGTTGATTGGGTGTTTCTATAAACCCTAAGGATCCTTGCCTATATATACACATTGTACCCTGTACTCTTAAAATCAATCAATTATTCCTTAGACATATTTACTTTCTTGGTATCAGAGCGACCTAGGTCAGGGGACCTCTCTTCCGCTGCCTCCGCGCCGACGCCGTGCGTCCACCCTCCCCCGCGCCGGCTTCTCTTTGCCGTTCTGCAGTACACCAATGTCGCATACCCCTCCCTCCTCTCCCAGGATCACCATCCAGGACGACGCCGCCAACAAGATCGCAGAGGAACGCGCTAACGCCGCCGTCGCCGATGCTCAGCGCATAGAGCGAACGCGTGGCGCCGGGACGCAGCCCTTGCCCGCTCCAGAGGCCGAGGAGGAAGCCGCCGCCGCGCGAAGGCCCGCGACGAGGCCGCCAGCCGCCAGCTCCATGCGCGCTCGCGCGGCCAGTGCATCGCCTGCATGCCGCGCCGCTTCGCCGCCACGCCACCGAATCTTCCGGCGCGACCCCGCAGCCTCCTCCATCTCCTACCGACCGCGCCGCCTCCTCCACCATGAGGCCGTGGCTCTGCTGCAGCTCCACTCCCAGGCCGTCGCCGTGAACAACATCCGCAATCACGTCACCACGGTTCTTGACGTCGACTCCGGCAACTTCAACCGCTGGCGTGATCAGTTCTTGCTCATCCTTGGCAAGTTCTCCCTTCGGGATCATGTCCACGCGAGCCTCGGTCCCATCTCTCCTACGGGATCGGATGGACTGCGTCGTCAAGGCCTGGATCATTGCCACCCTCACCGACGACTTGGCGGAGATCATCTCTGCCAAGGCTCCACCGCACGCCATGCTTGGCTTGCCGTCGAGTCTCAGTTCCTCGGCAACCGGGAGGCTCGCTCCATCCACTTGGAGACGCGCTTTCGGAACTTCGTCCAGGGCGACCTCTCCGTCACCGACAACTGTCGCCGCGGTTGAAGAAGATGGCGGATGATCTCACCGCCCTCGGCGAGGCCGTGACTGACCGGACCCTTGTCCTCAACGTCATTCGCGGTCTCAACGAGCGTTTCAGCCACATCGGCACCCTCCTCCGTCGCACACGTCCCTTCCCCTCCTTCCTGGAGGCACGCGACGACCTCATCCTTGAGGAACTCACCTTGGAGAACAGGAAGGATGCTCCCGCCACCGCTCTCGGCCGCTACTTCTATGGCGACAAGATCGCCCTGCGTCTTCCGGCCCGGGCTCCGTTAGCGCTGGGGGTGGCTCCAAGTCCTCCAACAATCGCCGCAACAAGCGCAGCAGGCAAAGCAAAGGCGGCAAGATCAAGGCGGCGGTGGCGGGCGCGCCTCTGCTGTCACAACCAAGAAGCAAGAAGAACTCGCTCCCGGTGGGCCGCCCAACTACTACAATCCCTGGACGGGCACCATCGGATGTGGCGAGGCCCGCCGCTCGTGGCGCCGATCCGGTGCCCTCATCTACAAAGCGCAATGGCGAAGAGCGCAGCGGCAGGCGCCTCGCAGCAGCAGCAGCAGGCGCCGTCGCCTGACCAACAGCCACTTGCAATCGCACCCGACGGCGCCAAGACACCGGTCGCCTCGGTACTACAACCCGTGGCCGCCTTCCTCACGGATCCGACGGCGCTTGCCTCGCTTTCGATACCACTTCCCGACTCCACCTCCGTCCGATGGATCGTACTTCGACTCAGGTGCTACCTCCCACATGACCTCTCAGTCCTCCTCTCTTTCACATATTCATCCTTTGCGGTATCCTACTCCTTCATCTATTGTCGTAGGTAATGGTTCTATCATGCTGTCACCACCACCGCTCCACGAGTTGTCCTCCTCTTTACGTCTTAATAATGTTCTTGTGTCACCACACCTTATTAAGAATCTAATCTCTGTTCGCCAATTTACTATCGACAACAATTGTTCTGGAGTTTGACCCACCGGTTGCTCTGTGAAGGTTCTTCCTCCGGACCGAGATCGTCAGTGCAATAGCTCCGGGCCACTATACCCCCTGCGCCTACCTCCAGCTCACTCCCTTGTCGCCCAGGAGTCCTCCCCGCTGTGGCACCGGCGACTTGGCCACCCCGGCCATGAGGCGTTGTCTAAGCTTGCGTCCAGCACCTCGCGTCATATTAGTGATTGTTCAGATTTGTGTCATGCTTGTCAGTTAGGGCGTCATGTTCGATTGCCCTTTTATTCGTCCACCTCTCGTGCGTCTAGCAAGTTTGATCTTATTCACTGCGATCTGTGGACCTCCCCGGTTGTCAGTATTTCTGGTTATAAATATTACTTGGTTATACTTGATGACTGCACTCATTACTTGTGGACATTTCCTTTGCGACTCAAATCTGACACTTTCAGCACGTTGGCCCAATTCCTCGCCCACGTCTCCACTCAGTTTGACACACGTGTCAAATCTGTCCAGTGCGACAATGGGAAAGAGTTCGACAATTCGAGCTCTCGCCAATTCTTCCTCGCTCAGGGCGTTCATCTTCGCATGTCCTGCCCCTACACCTCTCCTCGAATCAGTAAAGTCAACGCATTATTCGTACCATTAATAATGTTGTTCGCCATCGCTTCTTTCAGCGCCCATGCCTCCTCTCTATTGGGTGGAGGCCCTCTCCACTGCCACTGTCCTCCTTAACATATTGCCTACCAAGACTCTCCAGTTCTCTACGCCTCACTTTGCTCTTTTCACAAAGCTGCCTACGTATGATCATCTTCGGGTCTTTGGTTGCAAATGTTACCCCAACCTGTCTGCCACTGCTCCTCATAAACTCGCTCCTAGATCTGCTCTATGTGTCTTTTTAGGCTACTCCGCCCACCATAAAGGATACCGCTGCCTTGACCTCTCCAGCAATAGAGTTATCATCTCCAGGCACGTCATCTTCGATGAAACGGCTTTTCCCTTTGCTGAGCATCATGGTCCCAGCAATCCAGCGGACCTCGAGTTTCTTGATTTTACTGATGATGTTGTGCCAGCTCCTATTGGACCCTCGCACACGTTGTTTCCTGCAGGCATGTCTCCCAGCACCTCCGAGGTTCCTGCTGCACCTACCGGTCCTCGTGTGGCCGAGCTTGGGGCACTCCATGGTGACACCAGCGCCCGCCATCCCTTCGTGATCGTGCAGGGCGCCGAGGCTCGCCGACAACGTCCGGTGCCGCGCTCTACATCACTTTGCTTATTTCGGTCCACCGGCGACCCACTCCGCCCGCGTCTCCTCGAGCGCCCGCGGCCTCCACCAGATTTCCACCGCTTCGCTCGGCCCGCGACTTCCCGTACCATTACTCGCGTCGCCCGCGACCTCCACCGGTCGTCCAGCACGGCTCTGCATTGGTCCTCGCAGCGGCCGCCCACGCGCTAAGGCGCGGTTCTTTGTCCCTCCGGTGGCCAACCAGCACCCTATGGGCACCCGTTCGAAGAGCGGCTTCCGGATGCCTGCTTCCTACCATGCTGTGCCACTCTCTCCGGTGCCGAAGACCTTCCGTAGCGCTCTTGCTGATCCCAATTGGCGAGCGGCTATGGAGGAAGAACACAGTGCTCTCCTGCAGAACCACACCTGGGATCTTGTGCCTCGTCCACCCCGGGCCAATGTTGTCACTGGGAAGTGGATCTTCAAGCACAAGCTTCAGTCTGATGGCTCCCTCGAGCGGTACAAGGCACGTTGGGTCCTCCGTGGTTTCACCCAGCGGCCCGGTGTGGACTTTGATGAAACCTTCAGCCCTGTGGTGAAGCCGACTACCGTTCGCACGGTGCTGTCCTTGGCGCTCTCCCATCGCTGGCCCATTCACCAGCTGGACGTGAAGAACGCCTTTCTTCATGGCAATTTGACTGAGACGGTGTATTGCCAGCAGCCATCCGGGTTTGAAGATCCAGTTCATCCGGATTTTGTCTGCCTTCTGAAGAAATCACTCTATGGCCTGAAGCAGGCTCCTCGTGCTTGGTACAGTCGAATGGCTACTTTCTTCTTTGTCTATTGGGTTTGTTGAAGCCAAGTCGGACACCTCACTCTTTGTCTACCAACAGTGGTTCCGACCACGACCTACTTGTTGCTATATGTTGACGACATTGTCCTCACGGCTTCATCATCGACCTTCTTGGCGGATCATCTCAAAGACTTCAAATGAGAATTCGCCATGAAAGATCTTGGTGAACTACATCACTTCCTCGGCATGCATGTTGGTAAGTGGTGATGGACTCGCTCACAAACAACGATACATGCTGGATATCCTCGATCGCGCCGGAATGGCTGAGTGCAAGCCATGCTCTACTCCAGTGGACACCAATCCTAAGGTTCTTTGCGCCACGAGGCCCCTGTATACGATGCTACCGACTTCCGCAGTCTTGCTGGAGCCCTTCAGTACTTGACATTCACCCGTCCAGACATTGCATATGCCGTTCAGCAGGTCTGTCTTCACATGCACGACCCTCGAGAGCCTCACCTCGTTGCTCTGAAGCGGATTCTTCGCTATGTTCGGGGCACACTCCACCTCGGTCTCCTGCTGCGACCTTCCACTTCGACTGATCTTGTCGTCTACACCGACGCTGATTGGGCTGGTTGTCCGGACACTCGCAAGTCCACCTCGGGATATGCAGTGTTTCTTGGTGACAATCTTGTTTCTTGGTCCTCCAAGCGTCAGAACACAGTATCAAGGTCAAGTGCTGAAGCTGAATATCGCGCGGTGGCTAATGGAGTTGCAGAGGCAACTTGGCTACGCCAGCTTCTCCTAGAGTTGCATGCCCCTCTTCGGCGCGCCAGGATGGCCCATCTGCCCAAATATTATAGATATTTGAATATCAATATCCAGCCTACTTCGAAGATGTTATGTCTCTGTATATCTCTCAGGAAAGATCAAAAGCACTCCAGTCGTAGGCAAATCGCATGAATGAAGGATAATTTCCACGAAGGAACCGATTTGGCAACTTCAGACTACACTGTTCAGGAACTGTGCTAAAAAATGTACAAAACTAACTATCATATGATCCACATATACTCCATACGAACACTACAAACATATAAAGAAAGTCATATTCTTGCAGCATATGTCAATCTGGTAGTTAGGTCCTAATCAGTAGATACCTGTGTGTGGCAACATGTAAGTCTATAAACAATCCTAATTCAGAACAAGGTTTTCATAGACTTTACTATGTAAACTGTTCCACACATAAAAACAAGTAGACTACATCCCTAGTTGTCAAATTATGTTTGGTGCTGCTTCAGTCTGAAACTTCAAAGGCAAGCCAACTTTCCCTGGACCTTTCATTAACAACCTAACCTAGCCTGATTGTCAAATGAGCAACCTTTGGATGCGGAACCGCACAGATTCTCACAAATCATTTGATTTTTCAATTCAGCACACCATGTGGAATATCCCAGTTCATATGATAGGGGGCGGAATCAGAATAATTTGATGACAGTGTCCACATAATTGTTCCATCCAAAATGTTAATGAATGCCCAGTGGTAAGACCAAAATAACACACTACAAAAATCTTAGTAACACAATAGCTTGTTGTTTCAAGACTAAAAAAGAACAGGTTGTTCCAGCTAGATACCATCAAGAATTCCTGTTTCAAGACTAAAACTGGTATAATTGATTTCAGAAGTGTTGGATTGATTTACTCAATTATGTAATATGGCAAGGAATTTTCTATGACGGAAAGACTTAAGTAAGCAAGATCATCTTTTGCATATAGCACTGAAGCATCATTAGAGGCTAGTAGCTACTAAAGATACATGAAACAGGCAAAAAAGATAGCAACATAATTCCTTAAAAGTAGAGAGAGAAAAATAACATTATGCATGCAACGTTCTAGACTGACCTTCCAATATGTCCAAATCGCAGTCTATTGCCGAATCTTGACACTTTTCATCATCAATTACTTCTGAGTGTTCCTCATGTACAATGTGGGGGTACTTCTCACACAAGGATTCCTCCCACTGCACATCATGGAGAAACAAAAGGAACCTTTTTATATGAGAATGGTGCTATGAGCAAATCCTGTTGTCCTTCCTAGATAATAGCCCCAGAAGGCCAGAACAATCAGAAATAAATGAAAATACCTTAGGCAACTCAGTGTTTCTTCTAATAGACGATGTTCTCCAGCCAACAATGTCTGAATGTCATGAGTTAAAAGAATTGACGAGTAGGTCTAAAATATATAAAAAAAGGAACAATTTGAATGCTACATAGAAAACCAAGATATTTCAAATAATAAGGATACGATCACAGTCAGCATTTGCATATGCCACTCGGCGTTTAAATGCTCGCAAAGCAGATCTAAAATGGTGTATTAACCAGAGTTAGTATAGTTATCACAAACTATGCAAGCCAGAATGAACGAAATATTATTTGGAACAGAGATAGACAATGAAGGGAAATAATCCAAAAGAAACCGAACGTAAGATAAACCTTACATAAAGTAAAGATCACCATAATCTTCAACCATACGCTGCAACAGTGGTGGTTCTCCCTCGTCATCGTCGGTAAGAAAAAGATGTTTCCCAGTTCTCCTAAATATCCAATGGATGACCCGACAAGCAACCTTTTCCATTGTAATGGATCCAAAGAGGAACGGAACCTAATTTGTAACAGTGAAGAACATTCACATCAAACAAAGAATGGATACGGTTGTTATGCAAAAAAACTCATGGAAAATGGCATATAATCTGGAGAAGAAAAAGAAACAGAAGGGGTTTGTTTATCCAGTAATATCTGACAAGATCACTAGATATATGACAGTAAAATGACTCACCCGAACAAGTTAAACAAAATGGAGGAAATTTTGAACTCTTTTTGGGAGGGAAAATTTGAGATCTTGGAGGGGCAAGAGCCAAGAAGCATGGCAACGACTTTGTAAGTTTCTTATAAGAAAAAGACTGTTCTTTTCTTCCTCCAAAGTTTTGGAAGATTTTGGCCTCCCCTATGGGGCCCTTTTATGTGTATCAAATGCTCTGAAGCCAGTGAAAACAAAACTATGGACAGCTAGTACTCAAACATTTTTTTCTATATTTCCAGACAAACTATAAATGTATGAACTATGAAGCATGAAAGAAATATCAGATTTGTCACAACGGAAAATTGGATTAATAAAAGAAATGAGCAAAGGATTCTGTATTAGTTTCAAAACACTTTAATAAACATATATACAATATCAACTGTCAGGTACCATCCTCATGCTACTAAATAAACAAATTAGAATTCACGTGATCGTCAAAGTGAAAAAAGAAAAGGAGATACAGGTAATAAAAAAGAGCGCTCAACAACAGTACCTGCTTGTTCCCTCGAGAACCAAGGTGAGGCGTTGCTACGGTTATAAAGTTCATCGCTTCCAAACCGCAGATTGTCCCTTTGGTTTTGCCATCAAACATGTCATTTGGATGTCTGTAAAGTTTTGCAATTGCGTATCTTGCTACTAATCCACCAACGGAGTGTGCAAGAAAGGAAATTTTCGTGAGTTCTGGCTTTCGACTGATTACATCAAGCACCTGAGTAAGAGAATAGAAGTGAGGATCATACTATTAATATGTATATCACTATTGTGGACCAGCTAGCCTCTAAATACTAGCCTGTCAAGTACAAACGATCTGCCGCCTGTGGTCTTACCTCATCTGCTAAGCGTTCACCCATAACATCAACACCGTCTAGAGTCAAGGTGTTCATGTTTTTCTCACTACCTGTAAAATTGAAAAAATAAGTCTAGATAACACAAGCTCGATAAATAGACTACCCAAGCTTACGGCTACCTTCAAAGTTACAAATTCAGAAAGGGGTTCTAGTTTGCATTACAATATTGTACATCACATAGCAATACTCAAAGTTTGTAACTGAACCATGTGCAACATAATAGTTCTATCTATATTTTTTTAGTTCTCTCAAAACAAACATGGTCGTATTTATATTTGTAGTTCTGTCATATACATATTTCAATGAAGCATTCTCAAATTTAAGATCCCAGTACTAGAATACCAGAAGACACACACAGAGCTTACCAATTATGTTAACCAATTCTAGGTGATCCTCTTAATATTCTTATCCATAGTTAAGAATGGATCAAAGCTAACAGATCTCATAAAAAAAAGAGACTGATTCACTCAAGTTTCAGCTATGTTAATGTAAGAATCAACAATAATGCCCTATGGTTTCTTACTTGTTTTTTGTTAAGCAGACAAATATTTTCATTAGATCAGTTTCTAAAATGAAGGAAACAGAATGACAATTCGTGTGGAATAAGAAATCGAAGCATGAAATATTGAAATTTAGTAGAAAACTAGTGACTGTTGTTTGTAATGGAAAACCAAAATGCCACAACTTACTGTGCACAATTACATCATCAGGAAGTTGCTCTACAAATTCGTTAGCTGCGTAATGCCAGTCAGCGGTACTGCTCAAAGAAAAAGGAATAAATTGATCACTAAGAGAAGATTTGAGCAAAAAAGGTTATCAGTTCAGAAATGTAACTACAAACTTGGAAACTACTCGCGAAGAAGCACACCTATATGTCATTTGATAAATGATAAAATCAATTGTCAGCTGTAATGAAGAATTAGACTGCATCACCAAATAGATATGCAATCAATCTTGCGTATGACAATTCACACTAGATTTTGCTAGGGTCAAATAAGTATTTCCCTAGTTTTTGCCTTCTTGCAGAATCTTCATCCTTGCCTAGATCGCTACGGGGAAAATTTAGGTTTGATGTCAGTTGACATGGATTCCAAACATAGAAGGGAACAACAAAAAGGAAAATACGGGCAGAGACAGAACTGAACCAACAGCTGTAATTCTGTAAAGACCTTCTTGGCCACACTACAGCTGTAGCTTCACTCTCAAATCATCCATAGCCAGGGACGAGTGCTTCCTTATGTTGGGACTTGGGACTTTTCAAATCAGTTGCAACCGGCCTTACAATTGGATGCAGGTGCTCGTTTCACCAAGTGACATAAAGCTTCTCCTATAAGTGAGAGCAATAACCTTAAAAGTCGGTAGTACTTAGAGACCTTAACCCATATCAAATGCAAATTGTCACATTGGTCATTGGGAGTCAAGAGGTGGTGGGCCTAACATAAGGGATAAATGGCGGGTGATTGGTTGAGACTTGAGATGAATGGGCGGACAAAACTTTGGTATAGTTGCTCTTTTGTACAATGACATTATGTTTAAGTTTTTTGCACAAGCCAACTCTTGCACCATGGTCGTAACTTCTCTCAAGACTACAAGTATAGCAAAGGTGGCATCTACAGTGATCCATCCCCGTTCACTAAATGCATACTGTCTACGACAGTGACGTGCTGTTCAATCAAATTCTGCAATAGAACCTAGCCGCTTGATCAAATTCCGCACTGAACAACACAATGCATAGGTCGTAGGTATTACGGAAGTTACCTGCCGATATAATAAATACGCGTGGTAAAATGGCGATTGAGCGGATTTTTTTGTAGACATCTATCTAAAGTTATTTTTAAATTCATATCGTATTTGTAGCATTCGTTTGTTTCGCTCTGAGCTTTGGTCAGTTAGGGAGTTTCTTTTTGGTCCTATTTTATTTCTGATTATAATGTTTCTGTAGTCGGACAAAGTCTCCAACATAGTCCACGACCGGTAGGTGCTCATCATCATCTTTTATTACTACATTGTAATTCTATACTACATGTGAAGCTATGAATAGGCATGCTTTCATGGTGAGTCTCCATTGTCCACGCCACTCACTATGTGATGAATGAATCACGTCTACCATGCATTTCATATTCCACATAATACAACACTATTACGGCTAATGATTTAACGTCTCTAAATCATTAAAATCCAAACATAGAAAACCATATGAGTTCTGAAATCTACATGAAATTTTCTACACTTTCCTAGTTATATAAATTTCATTATTAAGTTGTCTAAGCTATCGTTTTTAACACCGAATGAACAAATTGTGACAAACCACACCACTCCCTGAAACTATGAAATTCGTTTAAACAATCCTAAAATATTCATAATATAGAAAAGCTATGAAACAGGACATAGGTACCCTCAAAATCTTCTCACAAACCTTTACCAATTGAAAACCTTACTCAATTGGGAGCGGAGAAGACAAGGGAAAGACATCGATGGTCCCTGATGTCTCTTGCCTGCCTTCTGATTAGTGGAACCTTCATGATCAAATGTTATCTTTGGACTTGCAATCTCCTCTTCGTTAATCCATTCTCGTCTCGTTCACACCAAAGTTTACTAAATATTTTGCCAAATTTTGATTTATTTATGTAAAAAATTAAAATGGTGAACAACGTACAAAACATGATTTATTTACAAATAATTACAGTCAAGCTTAGCCCTCACATCCTTTGGCTAGAACGCGATTGTCTCTTCGCACCAACTTGCAATCGAGACACATGGCGGACCAATGCCTCTTTTGCGTTTCCGTCCAGCGTCGCTCCCCAGCGGATGTCTCCTCATGGGATAAGCTACCGACCCTAGCGCTTCATCAACTATTTAAGGATGGTCATGGAAGGTGATGAATGAATCGAATGATTTAACGTCTCCTAAATCATTAACGCGAGAGGAGTGGAACACGAGTGGATGTCATGGGATAATCATATCAACGGCATGGCGAGAAGACATCAAGCAAGATATAGCAAAGTGTTGTGTTTTAGATACTCCTGTGTTTGTAATTGTGAGTTCATAGCAATAAAGAGCAAGTCGGATCCATTCCACGAAGTCACGCACACTTTTCCTCTTTTCATTTATATATTCATAAGATCGGCGATTTGATCGTCGACAATGGCGCCGTCAGTGGGAAGATAGTGCAAAACTTGAAGTAGGTTCTCTGTTCAACTCATCCGCTTTCTCCATTTTTTTCGTAAATGCGAGTATGGCGGGAACTTGGGATGAGAAAAGCGGTTCGACTTGGATGACTACTCCAACCTTGACATGGAAGCTGCATCCAAGCCATGCAACATGGGAATCTTCGTCCTCCTCCGATGGTTCGCAAGTCGGGCGACGGCGAACTTGAGCGGATGGATGAAGATACAGATTGCGCCAAGAGCGCTTTACGAGGAGCGGGTTGTTCCGTCGATTCGAACGTCGAGCGTTCTTCAAGCCGGTTTCCCGGCCGTGAAAAAGGTGACAATACCTCGGCCCCAACTGAGGTCAATATACCCTTGACACAATCATGGTGGCGGTATTCACCAGCGGCCTCTGGAAATTCGAGGACCAGCCGGCATCTGTAGCGGTGTCGATGAGACCTTCTACGGCAATAGGCGAGTAAGGAGGATAAGACTCAATATCCGGTCGGCAATCCGCGAATCGGTGAGCCGCCGCAAAGACCTCGGGAGGTTCTTATCTCCGCCGGTCTCCATCGTGGAAGTCTCTAGTAGGAGCGAGAAGTTCTCCACTAATCACGTGAAGCTCCTCGGAAGATCGTTCTTTGGAAGCATGAGGTCAACGCGATCGGAAATCTTGATCGTGATGCCACTCACGATCCTGCACACCTGCCTCGCCACCACTGCTAATGGAGATGGCGCGGCGATCAAGCACCACCTACAGAAACAGCGGGTGATGGGCGTCCATCGGCTAATCTGCGTGGCGCGACCACCAAGGATAGCGGGCATGGCGGGGTTAGGCCAAAGGTCGAGAGGAACTTGGGTCTCGAACACCAACATCTTCAATGAATCCTCACGAGACCTTGATATGATTCGAACTTGTGTCGTATCGAATATTCTTAATATCTGACCTGTTTACAGGTGAAGCTCGGGCTTTACCCAATTGGTGGAGCGGTATCGGAAATTCTTCAACGAACCAAGCGGCGCCGCGAAGCGTCTGAGGGCAAGGATATCCCAAAGTCTAACGGTGACTTCGTCTCAAAGCTCCTCCCTCGGTAGAGGCGGCATGGTCATCCACCGATACCTAGACCTCCTCGGCGATTCCGACCGGTGGGTCATGAAGGAAGAAGGTTGTTTGAGCGGCGGCCTCTTCCCCGACCAAGGAGAGCACTGATTGGTCGGATGATCTCCGTCATCATCGAACCATGCTAATGGTCAAAGGCGTCATGATAACGTCCGCGACGGATCGGGACGGCGGAGCCTCGGCGTTCAATTAGAAGAAACCGATCTCCTCTTATCCTAATCGGCACCTTTTCCAAGAAGGCGCTATGAATCGATTCTGAGGTTGTCGAGCCTTTTGCGGGGGCTCCAAGGCATGCGTTGGCCTAATGGGTTCCGACACGCCAACTTGGATAAATTTGATGGATCTCAAAATCCATTAGAGTTTCTCGGATATACACCACGCCATCAAAGCGGTGGTGGTGATCAAAACGTGATGGCTAATTATTTGCCCACGGTTACGGAAGGATCGGCCGGTCTTGGTTGCTTAACCAGCGGTCGGATCTATTATACTTAGGAACGACTCTGCGATCTGTTGATTGTGAATTTCGAGTGCGTCGATGCATGCTGGAAAGGAGGATGATCTCCATCGAACTCGGCAAGAACCAAAGGAAACTCTCGTCGGTACATCAAGAGGTTGGCCGAGTTGAAATTCTATTCGAAGTTGCGAGAATCTTACGTGATTCGGGCATTCAAGGCGAGTTTAAGGAATCGGCGGTTTACGGAGGACATCGCTATGAATCCTCCACGAACAACCGCGAACTCTTTGATATGGTGATAAGTATCACGGCCGCTAGTGAGGCGGTTGAATGGTGAAGCCATTGATCGAAAAGATAAAATCCCTCAACTTTGGCCTTGAGAAGTCGAAAAAGAATCCCAAGAAGGTTTCCAAAAGAAGAAGCACCGCAAGATGGGCGCCAAGGAAGTCCTAGCGGTTCGGATAAACCATTCAAGGGTAAGAAGGACTATCTGGGTCGGGGCAAGGCCAAAGTTCCGACCGATGGCCATAATAAGGGTAAGTGGTGTCCACTTCACCAACAGCGAGGCATGACTTGCGCACTTGCCGTGTTTGGCAAAAGAAGTTTGGAAGATTTTTATGCGGTAAAGGCCCACTCCCGCAATCCAAGAGTTAGAAACAAGTTCCAAAAGGACAAGGATGGCGGCGAAGAGATGGAGTACCGGGAGCCTCGGTATGCGGTCAATATGATCTTGGAGGTTCTTCTTCATCGACTCACGCCGTCACACGAAAGCCATGGGCGAGAGGTCAACCTATCGGAACCTTGACCATTACCAAACCATCAAGGTGGTCGGATCAGTAATCTCCTTGACAAAGAAGATTGCCTCGTCTCATCAACTCGGCCGGGTAGGTTCCTATTATCGTAGAACCTACTATTAATAATTGCAAAGTCAATCGAGTCTTGATAGATGGTGGTAGCTCTTTAAATATATTGTTTTGGGAGCTTTAGAAGACATGCGGGTTCCCGGATCAAAAGTAAAACCGGTGAAATCGCCTTCCATGGCATAGTTCACGGTTCTCTTGCCAAACCGATAGGACAAGTATCCTTACGGTTCGTTTGGAAGTCTGATAACTTCGAGCGGAAAAATTTCATTCGGCGTGGTTGATTTTGAAACCGCATATAATGGAATTCTTGGTGCGTCCGGCGTTAGCAAAATTCTTGATAGCCACGCACTCACGGGTATCAAAGTTTGAAAATGCGGGACCGAAAGGTGTGATCATGGTTCGTGGAGATCGCAAAATGGCATACGCATGTGATCGAAGATCCTTAGAAGCTGGTCGATGAGTTCTGGCCGAAATTCGACTCATCATGCATGCAGGTCAAGCACTCCGGACCCAAGATAACGCCCAAACCATCAGACCCGGACCAAGGAGGTTCTACTCGACAAAGCGCTTCTTGAGAAACGCCATGTCAAGCAATAATGGTGGATCCTCACCAAAGGTCTTGATCGGGCGGGACTCAATACTAAATAGGAAGAGTCGCTCGTCTCCTTCCTCCGAGCAAACAAGGATGTATTCGCATGGCAACCATCCGACATGCGGAGTCCCGGGGAGGTGATCGAGCACGGGCTAGCGCTCGACCTAACAAAAATCGGTCAGCGAAACTCGGGCGTTTACGCACCGGCCGGAAGGATGCCATCGATGCGAGATTGACAAGCTCTTAAAGGTGGATTCATTCGTGAAGTACATCACCCTCAATGGCTCGCTAATCTGTAATGGTTAGGAAGAGTAATGGGAAATGGAGGATGTGTATAGACTTCACAGATCTTAATAAAGCTTGTCCGAAGGACGATTTTCCCCTTCCTCGCATTGATCAACTTGTAGACTCTACCTCCGGGTGTGAGTTATTAAGTTTTCTAGATGCCTATTCAGGGTACCACAGTTAGCATGAGTAAAGAAGATGAAGAAGACTTCCTTCATCACTCCATTTGGCACTTCTTGTTATGTAAAGATGCCCTTTGGTCTCAAAAATCTTTGGTGCCACTTTTCAAAGATTAATGCAAAAAACCTTCAGCCCACAAATAGGTCGAAATTTGGAAGCCTACGTTGATGACTTGGTAGTGAAAAGTGTCAACTCCGGCGATCACATGCTTGACCTTAAAGAGACCTTCAATAACTTGAGAAGACATAACCTCAAGTTGAATCCGGAGAAGTGTGTGTTCGGGGTTTCCGCTGGAAAGCTACTCGGTTTCCTAGTTTCGGCTAGAGGTATCGAAGCAAACCCAGTGAAGATATCGGCCATCAATCGAATCGCCCCGACCACGAAGAAGGAAGTCGAAGCTAGCGGTTGTATGGCGCTAAGTCGTTTCATAGCGAGTTAGGGAAAAGGACTACCTTTCTTTAAACTTCTTCGAAAACATGGAAGTTTCGAGTGGACGACAGAAGCGAACGATGCCTTTGAAAAACTCAAAGAGTACCTTACGAGTGCCCCGGTCCTAGTCTCTCCAAGACCAGGGGAAACACTACTGATTTACGTGGCTGCAACACCACAATATCGGTCGGTGTCTTGGTCGTGAGGCCGTGGCGATCAACGACCGGTATATTACGTAAGCGAAGTCTTACATGGGCCAAAGGAAAAATATCCACAGGTACAAAAGTTGCTTTATAGTCTCCTTATGGCTTCGAGGAAACTAAGGCATTACTTTCAGGCCCACAAAGTGGTCGTACCTACTGGATATCCCTTAGGTCAAGTCCTTGGAAATAGGGAATCATCAGGACGAATAGCAAAATGGGCGGTGGAACTAGGGACGTTCGACCTCCATTTTATCTCACGACGACTATAAAGTCTCGAGCAATAGCGAAATTCATTGCAGTGGACAAACCGGAATCTAGCGAGGGACACGATACGAGCGCCACGATGAATGGACAATGTACTTTGATGGTTCCTTAATGCTTAAAGGATCGGGGGCTGGAGTCGTCTTGATATCCCCTACCGGCGAACACATCAAGTATGCCGTCGAGTTTAATTTTCCTGCTACAAACAATGTGGCGAGTCGAAGGTTTCTTTGGCGGGACTTGACGGCTCGTTCGCTCGGGATTAGCAAATTGCTAGTGAAAGGTGATTCTCAACTAGTAGCGAATCAAGTAGGAAAAGAGTACCAATGCTCGAGTACCAAGATGTCTTCCTATCTGGCGGAATGCGGAAATTCGAAAAGCACTTCTTGGTTTCGGATCAACATATTCCTAGAAAGGAGAACTTTCTAGCGGTCGGTTAGCGCGGATGGCCTCTACTAGGTCAGCCGTCCGTAGGGAGTTTTTCTCGAGCAACTCGATTCACCCTCGGTGGTCGAGCATTCGAGAACATCGATAGTTTACATCGGTCAATCCTATTGACTCGATAACTTAGATGCTCCACGGATCGGTGGCGATCAAGGTAGAGATTGGATGGCGTCGATCTACAATTATCTTGACATGACCTAATTCACGAAGATGATGCGGAGGTGATCGTATATACGAAAGGCCAAATCATACACTCTAATCGAGCGTACCTTGTATAAGCGAGGATCTCATGGAGTGTTGATGAGATGCATATCTCAATCGGTGGCATTAAGTTGCTAAGCGAAATTCATGAAGAGTGCATGGAGCACATCATTCCTCTGAGACCACAGTCGGTAAAGCCTTGAGCAAGGATACTCTTGTGCAAGCGCCCTTCATGATGCAAAAGAGCTCGTGGCGAAGTGCGTACAATGTCGATTTCATAGCCGACAAGTACATCGGTAGGCACAAGCTTTGCAAACAATCCCTCTTTCTTGGCCTTTTGCAACACAGGGGACTAGACATTACGGGACCATTCCCAAGAGCACCGGGGCTTGAATTTACATTCGTCATGATTGACACGTTTACAAAATGGATCGAAGCGAGCGGTTGTCAAAGTTACAAGCGAAGCCGCTAAGAGGTTCATAACAAAAATGTGATTACGATTTGGTGTACCCGATCGTATCATCGCGATAATCGGTACCAGTTCTCAGCGGCAATTTCGAATTGCGAAGAACTAGGAATCAAAATCCATTTAAACCATGGCTCATCCACGAGCAATGGAAGCGATCGGCGTGCCAATGGTATCCTAATACGAGGATAAAGCGCGAGTATTCGACCGATTAATAAAGCGGTCGGGGCTTGGGTTCAAGAACTTCCTTACATTTTATGGGTCATCGGACCACGACGATCGTGCGGCCGTGAAACACCTTTCTTTTGGTTTATGGGCGAAGCTATGCTTCCTCGGAATTGAAAATTGGCTCCGCTTCGCCTGATTGTTTTAACTTAAGCAATCGGGAAGAACATCGACTTCGGCGATATCAATTTCCTCGAAGAGCAGCGGAACCAAGCTTTGATCGTTCGGCAATCTACCAACAAGCCATGCGAAGGTACTACAATCGTAAGGTGCGACCTCGCAACCTAGCTATAGGTGATCGGTTCTCGAGAAAAATTGAGCCAAGCGGGCGCAATAAGCTTTCCCTAAATGGGAGGTCCTTACATGTGGTCGAAGTCACAGGACCGGGCTCGATCTGATTAGCCATGTCGGATGGCGGGGTTTTGTCAAATTCTGGAACATTGACCAATTGCGTAAGTTCTTTGTTTAATTTTCTTCATTTCTTTTTATTTCATTTAAAATTCTCTAAATTGAATAATTAATTTGAATGCAGTGATGTTACTTATATAACGTTGCCCAATCACAGTCATTGCGGTTCGTATGCTCTGGATTATAAAGTGTATAGTCTATGTTTCAAAATTACATTCTACTCTTGTTTGGCTCTTGGTGGGACACGAAAACCTCCTAGTCGAAGTCTCTCCTTTTTATGCGTGGTTCCCCCTTGGAAGGAGCTTCCTAGCGGCGGCCTTTTCCTCGATCCTCATTGCCGGTCGAACTAAGAGCATGAGCACGTCTTGCGAAATATAGTTTATACCTTTATTTCCTAGCTAGGTTCATTCAGACCGATATTGAGCATCGCATAGAAGTAAAACCACATGTGCGCTTTTTAACATATGTTCTTCATGTTTTTCCTCTTATCAAGGAGAATTCTTTATTTTTTCCGACCATCGTTGTCTTAGTGAAGTACTTGATCATCAAAAATAGATTTACAACTAGTCGAAACTTACAGTTCCGACCATAAAGGTTTCCTAGTATTATCACGATCGAGTTTTTACCGTCGGTACATACTTACAAGTAATGGTTAAAATTTGGATTTATATTCTTGGCCTCAGTCGTACTATTATATAGTAAAGATTTTCTACTATATAACGATCGGGGCTAGGTAATACATAAATTCACAAGTTAACAGGATGAATAAAAGAATTTTTCCATTCTTGATAAAGAGAAAGGTAAGTCTTTACATTTGTATGCCTTTGTTTTTCTGCGACTTAACTACTAAGAGAATGCCTAAGCTAACTCTTGCTAGATGGGGATCAGACTTCCATCTCTTCTGCGACCTTTTAGCCTAGAGGTTTCATCTCTGCGAGGATCGATTTGCCTCTGCGGGTAGCGGTTGAAATCCTCTTCGATGGCTTGAAGGTTAGTTGATGGGTGGAAGCTTTCGGCTTTGCCAAAGCAAGGCCGACTCCACAAGCAATAGACTCCTTAGCGAGTGGGCATAGTTATCCTAGTGGTCTTGAGCAAAACTTTGAGTTCCTCCAACAAAGAGCCTAGGTAGTTAACCTTCTCTCTTGGATCGCTCAAAGAGGGCAAGCTTGATCCGCGCCCATATCAAAGAGCATTTTGTTTAGCAATGTGATTTTCTCATCCAAGCTAAGCACGAGAGCGCCTTTATCTTGCTCAAATTCGAGCTTTCTTCACTCTGGTCAATGCTTGTTTTTGTTCGCATAGACAAAACAAGTATTAAGTAAAAAGATTGGAAAACATCTTGAGTCATGGCTACGACCGAGTTACCTTCCTCTCTCTTCTGGAATCATCCAAGAGCTCTTTATTCTTGGTCGTCAAGACTTGATCGACCGGTTTTAGCTGAAGATCTTCTTCAAGCTTTATTCTTTTGGCCTTTTCATTAAAGCATCTTCTTTATTTTCTCTAAATCTATCAAAAGAATCTACGATAAGGAGAATGAATAAAGGAAAGTCTTAATGAGGAAAAAGAAGAAAACTCTTACTTTCTATCTCGAATGTTTTCTTCTAAAATCCTAACTCTTTGGTTAGTCCTCAGGCCGTAGCGAGGTTTTCGATCATATCTTTGCATAAAAGCATTTTCTTCCATAAACCTTATTGAAAACCTCAAGAAAGGTTATGAAAGAGATTGAAGACACTTACTCGAATTACGACATCGTTGTAATCGGTATAAATTTTATCGGGCTCACTGCGTCGAGCGATCAGATATTCTCCCCAATAATCATCAAGTTCCTTACTCGCGGCAAATCGAGTTGAGAAAGGAAACTTATTAGTTTTGGAGGATGACCTTGATCTTGGAACTGTGGAAGATCGTGAATGGTCTCTACCTCCGTTCTTGCGTAGTGACTATTACGGGATCTAGCCAGTTTCGAGAACCGAGTTGGCTCGAGGCTCCTCCAACCACATCATCCTCAAGATATCCTACCTTAGGAAGACAATGGCGGGACTACCTCCGATCGCTTTGATCATTGAATGGGATTGGTCGGGCGACGAGGATTGACAGATCTACACAAGAGAAACACAAAGTTCAATTTTACTTGGAATATCGACGGTATGTTTTCATATAAAATTGTACATACACAGTGGTTTTCTTAGTCTTGATCTTATAAGCCTTTTGGTTTAAAGTCCGTTCTTTGTTTTTCTCTTTGTTCCCACCGATCTCGGTTGGTAGGTTCAATACATTTTCCACATTCCGTCGAGAAGATCGAAGCGATGTCCTCGGCTATCCGGTGAGAACACGGTCCACGACTCTGGATCGAGAAAGTGTGGTTTCAGCGGTCTCGAGAGCAGTG
Organism: Hsuehochloa calcarea; assembly: GCA_036346395.1. Classification (NCBI taxonomy): domain Eukaryota; kingdom Viridiplantae; phylum Streptophyta; class Magnoliopsida; order Poales; family Poaceae; genus Hsuehochloa; species Hsuehochloa calcarea. Next base: position 12,958,361 of record CM070609.1, read on the forward strand.
TCTCATGGACAACTATCACGAGACTCGATGATTGCCGCTGATTTAACAAGTAAAGTTAATCGGTGAAGAATATACCTCATCTTGCGAAGTTATTTCTTTGATTTGCTTACCTCGGCATGACCGCCCTCGGCGATCACAAGGTGGTTGGATAATCAATAGGCTCACACGTCTCCGTAGCCTCATTGATCTTAAGTCAGACCAACTACACATAAAGAGGATTAAAGCGATCGAAAATAAGCGTAAAGGTGGAAAGAAGTTAATACACTTACCCTAAGTCTTTCGGTCCTCTCCTCGGCACTCACAAGTGCGAGGATTAAGAAAGCTAGCCTTGTCGTCGGGTTCGCGGTATGAGATCATTTTGATCCTATTTACGGCGTCCTCGAGAAGACAAGGCGCAAATGCAAATGAAAGATCTTAGTTTTGCGAAAATAATCAACTCGCAAAATAAAGCGGTGGGATTTTCTAAAAATTACGGATCGAGAATCTTTGGTAGCATCATCGCCACCAATGAACGAGCATCGGCGTGCCACGGTCTTTAAAGGACTAATCCTCCTAATGGAAAAGTCCCTTACAGCGTGCGGAAGTTAAACCCACGACATTCAAGAGATGGATAGCCTCAATCCATCTCCCAACATTTCCTCCTTCTTGAAGAGGCGCCGTAGCAATTTTCGACCGCCTTCTTACATGTATGTCTGGTAGTCTTCTCGCGTAACCTTCATATAAAACCGACTTTTCTTCCATGGCGACCGGGAGGACTTGAGTACATTTGAATATACTCGTCGGCCTTACCGTCGTGAAGCCTTAAGGTACATTCCCGAGTCTTGGTTGTTTTCTTCGTGTTCGCCATCCGATAGTAATACTTGAAGAGTTCCATCGACGGTGGAATCCCCAAATGCGCCGCAGAGGTAGCGAAGATGCTTAGGTTTGCAATGGCGTTGGGAGCAAGGTTGATCAACTCAACCTCATAAAACTCCGGCACTTGAGAAAGAAAAGGATGTCTTTGGAAGCTTGAGCCGCACTCAACATCTGCGAGGAACAGGGATTTCTCCTCCTCGCCGCTTGGGCGATGCTCTCCAAAGCCGATCTCCAAAAGATCAAACTCTGTCGGGTAACAACCCAACCTTCTCCAAACTCTTCAATCTTTTCTCGCTCGGATCGAGAGATCGACCAATTTGCGATGAGTCAGACATGATGCTTTCCTTTTTGGGTGAAGAACTCAAGGAAGATTTTCTTGGAGATGGAGCGTAAAGGTTTAAAGCACTCAGTAGGGGTCATTTTATAGGCATTTCAACATGGCAGACTCTGCGAGAAGTCCAGCGGCAAACACCTTTTGGTAGGCGGACGAAAAGGCTTTTCCTTTTTCCAAAGCGGTTTCTCAACTTTAAAAATGAATACGGACCGCCTCGAGTCTCACGGCATTTAATGAGAGGTGCATTCGATATGATTGCATCGAAAAACGTGTCCGCATACGACCAACATTCATTTTAAAGTTCGGGGCTAGGTGTTGAGGATTAAAATATTCATATGTTATCCTAATAAAGACCATACGTCTTCATGGTCGTAACTTCTAAGACTACCGACCTAGCGGTCGTAGGTATTCGGAAGTTATATAATAAATACCACAGTGGGACAAAGTCTCCAACATAGTCCACGACCGGTAGGTGCTCATGAAGCTATGAATAGGCATGCGGGTGAGTCTCCGACCACGCCACTCACTATGTGATGAATGAATCACGTGTTTCATATTCCACATAATACAACACTATTACGGCTAATGATTTAACGTCTCTAAATCATTAACGCGAGCGATTGACGTTTTCACCAACCCTTCTGATTAGTGGAACAGCCAAGCTGCCGTCTCTTCCCAGACCAGGCGCGTCGCTCCCCAGCGGATGTCTCTTCATGGGATAAGCGCCACGCTTCATCAACTATTTAAGGAGGGTCATGGAAGGGCGAGAAGGAGCGAGAGGACACGAGAGTGCTGAGACATAAGCGGCACAAGCTCTGAAGACATCAAGCAAGATATAGCAAAGTGTTGTGTTTTTAGATACTCCTGTGTTTGTAATTGTGAGTTCATAGCAATAAAATAATAAAAAAATGAGCAAGTCGATCCATTCCACGAAGTCACGCACACTTTTCCTCTTTTCATTTATATATTCATAAGATCGTGATTTGATCGTCGACACGATGTGTGCAGCCTACCTCGCCCAGTGGTCCCGGCTAGGTCCCATTCAATGATTGCTTTCTTGGCGCTTACTACCTTGCACGAACCTTCTATCCAACACGCCACGGCATCTCTACGCTTGCTACCTTGCAGAACCTTCTATCCAACGCCGCCGCCGAGGTTAAGCCGCGAGCCCGAGCTCACCCTTGCCTTCTCGCCCGGCACTAGACTCATTCACGGGTGGCCCGCCTTGTGGTGCTGTGCTGGTCTGCTCGGACTTGAATTCTACCAAAGCCCTATGAAATGGAATTAAAATAATAGAAAATCTATTTTTTATTATCAAAATGAATTAAATATTAATTTTATTCCAAAAAGAATTAAAATATTTTTTAAAAAAAAATATAGAAAATACATTTTTCGCCACTAGCTCTCGCCTGCCATTCGAGATCGGACTTTTCAGACTAGCACGAAGCCCGCCCACCCGACGCTTGAATGGGTCTACTTGGCACCAAATCGCCTTGCCCGTGGACTCGGCGTTAGTGCCGCCAATGCTTGAGAGAGAGAGAGAGAGAGAGAGAGAGGGTTCGAGGGGAGTCTCCGAACGGGCTGAAAACTATTGAGTTGGTGGGCTAAGTATTCAAGCTACACTACTTGAGACAAATTGGAGAGAAGTGTGGGTTTGAGCTGAAATCTATTAGGTATAAATACGAAGTATTTGATCTAATTATCAACACATATGTATATATACAAAGTAAAATTTTTTTTTTAAAAAAAAGAAAATTGGGTGGGGTCTGCCCCTGCTTGCGCGTCTGCATGCCAGCAGAGCACTCCGGACCCAAATGCGTCTCTACAGTGAGTACGATTCACGGCAAGTCCTGTCACGAGAATCAACCTCACCTGCCCGACCAACCAAACCAAAACTCGGTGCAGGCCAAAAAGATCCCCCCTTATCCGATCCATCGAACGCGTCCATCCAAGTTTTTTTCCCAACGATATCCGGCCCTCTCCGTCAAGGGGACGACAGCAAAAGTCCGTCCGTAGCTCAGCCTCAGCACAATCCGGCCTTCTGTTGGTCGGTTGGTTTGTTTGTTTGTGGCCATCCTCCGCTCACCACGATTCATCGGTCCAATCATCCAAATTATGACTCTGGTCCAACTTGAAAAGAGAGATGGTAAAAAAAATATTGTACAATCTCTCTCGGCTTGGCTTGACGAGACGACCAAGGTAAAAATCCCGGAAAATACTCCCGTACCCGGTATCCCAATCTGAATCCAAATATTATGTATGGCCACTACATATAAGTTGTTTTCCTTTTCAGATAAGATAATTCCAGGGAAATTCGAGCTCATCCCTCGCCGTATACTTATACACTTTTCTCCCACGCAGATAAATAATACACGACACCAGCCGAGGGGAGAGAGTGAGTGAGAGAGAGAGAGAGAGAGTAATAGATAATATAAAAAAAAGTCCACTAACCCTAGCCTCATGGACGGCGCGTTGCCGCCGCCGCCGGCGCCGGCCGGCGGCGGGGGAGACGGGCCGAGGCGGTGCTCGCAGTGCGGGCACCACGGGCACAACGCGCGCACGTGCACGGCGCGCCCCGTGAAGCTCTTCGGCGTGCGCATCGGCGACAAGCTCGTCAGGAAGAGCGCCAGCATGGGCAACCTCGCGCAGCTCGCCGAGGGGAGCGGCGGCGCGAGGGACGAGGGGTACGGCTCCGAGGGGAACGACGACAAACGCCAAAGGAAGCGAGGTGTGGGTTTTCTTCCTATTTTCTTAGTCACTCGCCCTCTTTTGCCTACGAGAAGATTAGTTTTTTTTTTAATGTTTGGTAGTAACAAGGTTAAGATAATTTCTACTAGTGTGTAAATGTATCGTTTTGATGTGAAGGTGTAATTTTAGTTTTGGCTTTAGGTTGGCCAGTGGTAAAGATTGGATTTTGCTGCGCCGATGGAAGTAGTTTGTAGTAAATTCGCAGAAAGTTCTGCTTTTTATGTATGGTTTGGTGGAAGGTTGTTTTTTTTTTTAAAAAAAAAAATTGGTTTGGGATGCCTTGTGATGTGAAAAGTTAGGGAATTAGATAAGAGTCGCTTGAGAAGAATTTGAGAGGCTTAGTTCGTGATTTGATTCCTTTATCGAAGGATTTGGGGTTTTACAGGTATTGGGTGGTTAGTGATTTTAACTTTGAAAAGTTTAGAAACTGACATAAAATTGTGAAAGAAGAATGACTGCGTTTTGCTGGTGGTTCAATTTGGTTGGTTAACCATATGAGGTTATACTGGTCTTTGGTGATGTCAAAGAATTGAAATTTTGATGTGAAGATGTGATTTTGATGCTTCATGTTCGCAGTTTTTGCACAGGTGTTTGGGTTTGATTTCCAATTTTATTTGCTTACTATGTAATTGAGTTTATGTTGGTATGGGGCGTTGATGATATGGAAGTTTCAGGGGTAGACTGTAAGAACTTTTGTAGTTATATCATTTACCACGTCTTTGTTACAGCAAGATTTCAGGTTTTGCTTTTATCAGGTTGCTTGATTAGTGCAAGGCTTGTGCTGGTGTAACAATGAACAGTATTATCAGCAAGGGATTTTAATCTTAGGTCAAATCAATTAAACAAGATTTGATCATTGTAGCTTGCAAGTTTAATGTGGCCGTCTCGTACTCTCATTTGAACTTTTCTTATAAACATGCCTATGGATTATGGTGACTCATGACTTGTATAATTGTACATTTGGATTGATTATTTCGGTACTCAATTGCAGATTTTGGAACAATTTTATTTTATTTTGTTTGGATTTTGCTGTTGCCACTCAAGCTTGTGGCACTTGTCATTTGTCACTTAATTGACCAAATGCCGTGTTACACCCCACAAATAAAATTATTTTTTATCCCCTGTTTTATTAGGTTACGCCCTCGTTTTTATCTATGCATGCGCATTCATGTAATCATGTCGTGTGTGATTATATACCCGTGTATGCCCCTGAACACTGTTAAAGTGCTCTTCCATACTTCTATGGTACTGTCATCTTTTGTAAGCTTCCATGTACAACTACACTATGGTACATTATGAATAATTTTACACCCCTTATTCAAAATTAGTGTTATTGCACTCTATGAAAAGATTAAACAATAACCTAAAATATTCATAATATAGAAAAGCTATGAAACAGGACATAGGTACCCTCAAAATCTTCTCACAAACCTTTACCAATTGAAAACCTTACTCAATTGGGAGCGGAGAAGACAAGGGAAAGACATCGATGGTCCCTGATGTCTCTGTTGCACTGAATATTATTTTGAATAAGAACAAGCCCGAAAATGACCTTCGAGCCAAGTAAAGCGAGACTCGAGCTTGCGCGCGGGGGGGGGGGGGGTTAGGATGTATGTCTGCAAGCGTGATTTGATTTCCATCTGTCAAGTATTTTCCTTTCTAAAGGCGTGTTTGTATCATAGTTGTATTTCGGGTTGAAAGTTCATGCATGTAGCCATTTGTATGGTAGAAATAGATAGGTAAATATATGCATCTAATCAGACCCTACGTGACATGTAATTCAGACCTTCATGATCAAATGTTATGCTGGACTTGCAATCTCCTCTTCGTTAATCCATTCTCGTCTCGTTCACACCAAAGTTTACTAAATATTTTGCCAAATTTTGATTTATTTATGTAAAAAATTAAAATGGTGAACATCTACGTACCAAAACATGATTTATTTACAAATAATTACAGTCAGTAAACTCCTGCTTTTTACCACTAACAATTATTCACATTCAACTCTTTTAACCATTTAATTTTGTAAAATTAAAGCTAAATTTATTTAAATTATTTCTTTTAAAAAATTAGCCTACTGTCACTGGGCTAGAACGCGACTGGGCTCAATCGCTAACCTGATCTGCAGCTGACCTCAACCGCATTCTGCCTTGATGATCGAAGCTTGACACGGCGGACCCACAGGGTATGCCGGGTGGGCCACGGCATACCCTGGGTCCGCCACTGGGTATTAGAAAGTTGGCTAAACGCGTGTCAAGATAATTTGCCGTACAACCTTGTCGATAAAATGCAAGCTTTGTCCATTAAATGGCTAAACCGGAACCAAAGCCTAATGCCTGAGGTTCGACCAAGGCCAGGGAACTTTTATTATTATTAGTTAATCTATTTTTAAAAAATAGTTTATAGATAATATCTTTCTAACTTTATTTTTAATTTTAACCTCCTTCGTCACGCCACAATGCGTGGTGTGGCAAAAGTACGTTGTCACGCTACGGACCTCGACGTGGCAAACAAAGTTGATCTGCTCACTGAATCTTGTTCTCTTCAAAAAAGACAAGTGCTATTTTCTGAAAGCACTGGTGTTTTACTTGTGATGACTTTCTTGATGGCTCTAGTAAATACTCAATACTCCTACCATCTATCTTTTTTCCTCTCTGTGATCTATCGAAGGTGGTGTGCACTGTTGTGGACTAGGACAAAATACGATGCCTTCTTGTGTGGGAAACTGGGAATCACATCTTTCGTTTCGTGCAGCAGTGAGATGTCTTTCGATCTCCCTGTTTGCTTTGGAACTTGGCATGCAACTAGTAATTTTATCCTAAGGATTTCTCCAACAATGATTTGCTAAAACTTGAATTGCAACTTGATAATTATATTGATGACATGCAACGAGATGATCGCTTCCAAGGTCTAGACAACATTGTTGATCTCTCAGTTAAGCTTGTTGAAACACAGAGGCATAAAGTGTATGATATGGTTTACTTGCTTCTCAAATTGATATTGCTTTTACCGGTGGCAACTGCTAGTGTTGAAAGGGTTTTTTCTGCATTAGTTATAGTGAAAACAAAGTCAAGGAATAAGCTAGGTGATAGTGTTTTGGATGATTGTCTAGTCACATTCATTGAGCGGGATATTTTCTTCCAAGTTGATGAAGATGATATAATTGAGACATTCATGTCATTCAGAAAGCGGCGGATAAACAAGTAATATTGTAAGTCTTTTCTATGGCTATATTTCGAATTATTTGTATTTCATTTGAACAATTTATATCAAGATTTGTCGTCGTTTCTAGCTTAATTTTTGAATTTAAGGCTTATCACGTTCTTTAATGTATTTGGTTTTATCGAATTAGAATATGGTTTTACCGAATTGTATAAGAATTTTTTTTTGCATACCCTGTGGTAAAATCCTAGGTCCGCCACTGCTTGACACGAGTGTTAGTCGCACCAACTTGCAACTGAGACACATGGCAGACCAATGCCTCTTTTGCGTTTCCGTCGTGCGACTGAGCCTCCAACGTTAGTCTAGGCCACAGAGTGATTGGGCGTAGTCACGCGGTAACCTATCGATTGTGGTTATTTTTGTTAAAAAAAATTAAAATAATGTTTTAATTTTTGTAAAAATAATAATAAAATGATTTATTTTGAAGATAAATCACATATGGGCGATCCAATTCATTGTTGCTGTCGCTAATCTTCTCAGATGCATTCTTTTCTCAAAATAAAATATATACATTATTCAAATCCTAATAAATAACGAAGAAAATAGCATTTACACCCATCTCTGCTTTGCGATCGTCCTTCACTGTCTCACGAAAAGTAGAGACATACAATATTTTCCTCTCTACTGGCTTCGTGATGGAAATGGCAAAGTGGTGTGAATTTGAACACCATAAATAATTTAGAGAAATTATAAAATAATTAATAATTTTTTTTTGAATTGGGAATTTAGGATTTACCACCGAGGAACGAGGATGCACATGTGCTTTATGTCGATGTGTGCAGCCTACCTCGCCGGCCCCAGTGGTCCGGCTAGGTCCCATTCAATGATTGCTTTCTTGGCGCTTACTACCTTGCACGAACCTTCTATCCAACACGCGGCCGGGCATCTCTCGGCGCTTGCTACCTTGCAGGAACCTTCTATCCAACGCTGCCGCCGAGGTTAAGCCAGAGCCCAGAGCTCACCCTTGCCTTCTCGCCTGGCACTAGACCTGTTCACGGTTGGCCCGCCCTAGTGGCCTGGTCTGGGTCAGGCTCGGGACTTGAATTCTGGCCCGAAAGCCCTATGAAATAGAATTAAAATAATAGAAAATCTATTTTTTATTATCAAAATGAATTAAATATTAATTTTATTCCAAAAAGAATTAAAATATTTTTAAAAAAATATAGAAAATACATTTTTCGGGCCAGCCGGGCTCGGGCCTGCCCATTCGAGATCAGACTTTTCAGGACTAGCACGAAGCCCGCCCCGACCCGACGTTTGAATGGGTCTACTTGGCACCAAATCGCCTTGCCCCGTGGACTCGTGCGTTAGTGCCGCCTAACAGCTTGAGAGAGAGAGAGAGAGAGAGAGAGGTTCGAGGGGAGTCTCCGAACGGGCTGAAAACTATTGAGTTGGTGGGCTAAGTGTTCGAGCCACACTACTTAAGACAAATTGGAGAGAAGTGTGGGTTTGAGCTGAAATCTATTAGGTATAAATACGATGTATTTGATCTAATTATCAACACACATGTATATATACAAAGTAATTTTTTTTTAAAAAAAGAAAATTGGGTGGGGTCCGCCCCTGCTTGCGCGTCTGCATGCCAGCAGAGCACTCCGGACCCAAATGCGTCTCCAAAGTGAGTACGATTCACGGCAAGTCCTGTCACGAGAATCAACCTCACCTGCCCGACCAACCAAACCAAAACTCGGTGCAGGCCAAAAAGATCCCCCCCTTATCCGATCCATCGAACGCGTCCATCCAAGTTTTTTTCCCAACGATATCCGGCCCTCTCCGTCAAGGGGACGACAGCAAAAGTCCGTCCGTAGCTCACAGCACAATCCGGCCTTCTGTTGGTCGGTTGGTTTGTTTGTTTGTGGCCATCCTCCGCTCACCACGATTCATCGGTCCAATCATCCAAATTATGACTCTGGTCCAACTTGAAAAGAGAGATGGTAAAAAAAATATTGTACAATCTCTCTCGGCTTGGCTTGACGAGACGACCAAGGTAAAAATCCCGGAAAATACTCCCGTACCCGGTATCCCAATCTGAATCCAAATATTATGTATGGCCACTACATATAAGTTGTTTTCCTTTTCAGATAAGATAATTCCAGGGAAATTCGAGCTCATCCCTCGCCGTATACTTATACACTTTTCTCCCACGCAGATAAATAATACACGACACCAGCCGAGGGGAGAGAGTGAGTGAGAGAGAGAGAGTAATAGATAATATAAAAAAAAGTCCACTAACCCTAGCCTCATGGACGGCGCGCTGCCGCCGCCGCCGCCGGCGCCGGCCGGCGGCGGGGGAGACGGGCCGAGGCGGTGCTCGCAGTGCGGGCACCACGGGCACAACGCGCGCACGTGCACGGCGCGCCCCGTGAAGCTCTTCGGCGTGCGCATCGGCGACAAGCTCGTCAGGAAGAGCGCCAGCATGGGCAACCTCGCGCAGCTCGCCGAGGGGAGCGGCGGCGCGAGGGACGAGGGGTACGGCTCCGAGGGGAACGACGACAAACGCCAAAGGAAGCGAGGTGTGGGTTTTCTTCCTATTTTCTTAGTCACTCGCCCTCTTTTGCCTACGAGAAGATTAGTTTTTTTTTTAATGTTTGGTAGTAACAAGGTTAAGATAATTTCTACTAGTGTGTAAATGTATCGTTTTGATGTGAAGGTGTAATTTTAGTTTTGGCTTTAGGTTGGCCAGTGGTAAAGATTGGATTTGGCTGCGCCGATGGAAGTAGTTTGTAGCAAATTCGCAGAAAGTTCTGCTTTTTATGTATGGTTTGGTGGAAGGTTGGTTTTTTTTTTTTTTAAAAAAAAAAATTGGTTTGGGATGCCTTGTGATGTGAAAAGTTAGGGAATTAGATAAGAGTCGCTTGAGAAGATTTTGAGAGGCTTAGTTCGTGATTTGATTCCTTTATCGAAGGATTTGGGGTTTTACAGGTATTGGGTGGTTAGTGATTTTAACTTTGAAAAGTTTAGAAACTGACATAAAATTGTGAAAGAAGAATGACTGCGTTTTGCTGGTGGTTCAATTTGGTTGGTTAACCATATGAGGTTATACTGGTCTTTGGTGATGTCAAAGAATTGAAATTTTGATGTGAAGATGTGATTTTGATGCTTCATGTTCGCAGTTTTTGCACAGGTGTTTGTGTTTGATTTCCAATTTTATTTGCTTACTATGTAATTGAGTTTATGTTGGTATGGGGCGTTGATGATATGGAAGTTTCAGGGGTAGACTGTAAGAACTTTTGTAGTTATATCATTTACCACGTCTTTGTTACAGCAAGATTTCAGGTTTTGCTTTTATCAGGTTGCTTGATTAGTGCAAGGCTTGTGCTGGTGTAACAATGAACAGTATTATCAGCAAGGGATTTTAATCTTAGGTCAAATCAATTAAACAAGATTTGATCATTGTAGCTTGCAAGTTTAATGTGGCCGTCTCGTACTCTCATTTGAACTTTTCTTATAAACATGCCTATGGATTATGGTGACTCATGACTTGTATAATTGTACATTTGGATTGATTATTTCGGTACTCAATTGCAGATTTTGGAACAATTTTATTTTATTTTGTTTGGATTTTGCTGTTGCCACTCAAGCTTGTGGCACTTGTCATTTGTCACTTAATTGACCAAATGCCGTGTTACACCCCACAAATAAAATTATTTTTTATCCCCTGTTTTATTAGGTTACGCCCTCGTTTTTATCTATGCATGCGCATTCATGTAATCATGTCGTGTGTGATTATATACCCGTGTATGCCCCTGAACACTGTTAAAGTGCTCTTCCATACTTCTATGGTACTGTCATCTTTTTGTAAGCTTCCATGTACAACTACACAATGGTACATTATGACTGACATTTTTGTCATTGTCATTCTTCTTTGTGTTTGTTGTAAGCATTTGGTTGAATATTTTCAAATTGCATGAAACAACGGCATTTTTTGTTTTGGTGGCAGGTGAGGCATGGTCAGAAGAAGAGCACAAAAGGTTCCTACTTGGGCTGAATAAATTAGGAAAAGGTGATTGGCGCGGCATATCCCGTAATTACGTTGTTTCGAGGACACCTACTCAAGTTGCTAGTCATGCTCAAAAGTATTTCATTCGCCAAACAAATGTGCATAGGAGAAAGAGAAGATCAAGCCTATTCGATATGGTGATTGATAATGTGAGCATCTCTCTCTCTCTCTCTCTCTCCTCCCTCCCTCCTTGTGTGTTGTATGCATGTGGTGCGTTTTGCAGCCTAGTGCAGCTGCTTGCACTTGCCTAAACATGTTTGCATACGTTTTTATGTGATATCAGTAAGACCTGTCAACATTTTATTTTTGAAGTATTTATTCCTTGTCTCTCCAGTGTACCATTTGCTTATGTCTGTTTTTATTGTTTTTAATCAGTCTGCTGATCAGCCACTCTCCTGTACATCATCACAAGAAGTAGAAGAGTACCTAGAGGATCCACAGCCTGTTACTGAACCTGAGGCCCAGCCTGCTCCTGGGCCTGTGCTTACATCTGTTTCAGTCCCACCAGTGCCAGTAATGGAACCGCCTGCTCCTGTGCCCGTGCTTACATCTGCTTCAGCCTCGCCACCAGTGCCCGCAATGGCACCTCAATATGAGGAAAATGAATCAGTTGCCTTAAGCTCAAATGCCGGAGAAGCAGGGACCGTGATGCCAGAAGTCATACCCCACTATGGTTATCCAATGATGCTTCCTCCCCCATACAACCCCTCAGCATTTGTTCCCGTACCATACTACGGCTATGTTCCTTATTTCTACGGGCCACCAAGTACAGTTCAAGCATCACATGAGGTTGTCAAGCCCATGGCTACTCACTCAAAGCCTCCGGTAAATGTGGAAGACCTTTACAGCATGTCTGAGCTGAGCCTGAGGGGTGACTCAGATACCAACAGTGTTGCGCCTAAGTTGCCCTTGCCTCCAAAACCAATTGGTAGACCAGATAGGCAATCTGCTTTCCATGGAAAAGGACCTGCCAATGGCTCGTCAAATGGACTAATTCCAGCAAAGTGATTCTGTGGCTAAACATCCTTTCATGTGTATGTAATGCTTAGAAGATAGTAAATCATAATAGCCCATGCTACTAAAGTGGTGTTGTGGTACATGGAAAATGTTTTTACTGCTCATTTATCTTTCATGTTTGGAAGTTAATGTTCTGCGAGTAAATTTATTGTTAGTTTGTCATAAATGTAGCATTTTTGTTTTGTTTCATTGATTTTCCAAATTGACTTCAAAATCTCCGGAAGAGAATCCTACTTAACATAGGAATTGTATTGTTTTGTATATTGCCCTTTACTTCCTGTGAGAATTTTGGCGACTTCTTTTTCACCTTGGATATCAAGGAGCGGTCAGTCATAATTCATAAGCTGTATGGTTATATTTGTGGTGTCATATTTTGATACTACACTCTGACTGTCCATTTCGACTTTTAAATCATCAATTGGCCGTCAGTAGCAAAAGTTCATCTTACAGCTTACCCATACAACAAAGTTATCTGGGTCTTCTCTATTCTGAGTGCATTGGTTTACCTTCACAGCAGAAGTAGTAGCTTATTGCGTGGCTCTGTGTATTATTTCTTCTGAGTGCAATATGCGTGCGATACCAGCACTGTGGCAATTCAACAAACCAAGTAGAGCATTTCAAGCCCCAGGTAATTGCTTGCATTCTATCTGTCTGCTCATAATGCCAACACTGGTTTCAAAGATGTCTCCAAAGTTAGCATATGGTTGGTGAATCACTTGTGAGTATGCCATGCACATGTCTGATTGAAGTGTTCATATCGGGTAAAACATATGGAGTTGAACCATAATTGCTAAATACAAGTTTGAACTAAAAGTTCTCGAAGTGTTCATACCTGGTCACATAATTGAAGCATATGAGGTTGGACCATAATTGCTAAATAAAAGTTTGAACCGGATATGAACACTTCAAGCGCTCAATCATTGACTTTGGTTCCGGATCCGTGTTCTCGTAAGAGAAACTTTAGCAATTGTAGAGATAAAGTGATTGTAGATAACTTTTTTCTCATATCCTCTGACTTGAGGGCATGTTAGTGTTAATTAGATCTTTGTTATTTCTTAAACAAAAGATTCTTGATCGTTCCACATTCCCAGCATTGTAATATGTGCATATAAAATTGTTGGGGTTTTCATCTTCATGATGAACCTCTTCATGAGATATTTCACCTTCAAGGTGAGTTCTTTTCATGAGAGTTAAAGGGGTGATTAATAATTATTTTGACTAGTGTCATTAGATCTTAGACCCACATGCATTTCCACAGATTTTAGATTAAGAACCAATTAGTCAATTGGATATACTATTTAACTCGAGGTATTCCATTCTTAGCGACATATTTACTACAAGTAAATATTGTGGTAACTTCTCTATAATTGGAAAGTATCTGGCAGACTCCTCGCTTTTGGCGTATAGGAGTATAAACTAAATCTTAAGTTTAGCTTGACTAGCGCGTGTATCTTAGTACTAAAGAACTTTTCCTTCTAGAAAATACGACGACATTCAAACTTTTGGAAATTTTTCTCCCCCCTAACGCCGAGATTCGATCTTTATTAATAGCATACCATAAAATTCTCCTATCATGGGCACATGATGGATTGAATTTTAGATCCAACATGATCTCCAACAACTGATGGTGGCCCAAATGTGTAACATGTGAGAAATATTTGATTCCCTCAACACACACTTATTTCAACAAGGGGTTTGTTAATTATATGCAGTGAGCTAGACTTTTATCATTTGTAGTGGCACGAAAACTGCATGGTCCTAACATTCTGTAGGATATTTCAAATTCTGGTTGGTTATTAATCTGCGACGAAAGTCCCTTACGGGGGTCCGAGAGTTAGTAGACTTATTCTATAGACTAGTTTCTTTATTATTTGTCTAAGTTTTGATCTAATTACTCATACCATATTTTAAATAATTTGGATCATTAAACTTCAAGTTTATAATTACGCAACATATTTTCTTATGGTCATGAGCAATATGTTCTAACAGCATAAAACTACATGATTCTCTTCAGAACATAAATATAATGTTGGAACATAAAATATTTGACCATAGTTAATCTACACATAAATATTGGATTTTCTTCCGTACTTCAAATCTAGTTGAATCACCTAAATAGTATAACTATTCAACGGGAATATTTATTGTTCAACAGGAACACCATATTTAATTAAGGGTAATAAATTCTATACTTGATTTTAATTTGTAATGCCAGAATCATCATGACCAAATTGAGATCATTCAGGATCAACAAAGTCTAATAGGTCATTTTTCTTTCAGGGTTATATTTGCTTCAAGCAAGTGATATGGCTTATGATGGTGATGCAGTTGCAAACCGTACTTACCAATTTATGCATGTGTCATTTCCGATGAGTATGACATGCTTCAATGCATAGCCAAACATAGCATATGTGCGACTGCATCAAGTGACCGTCGATTTGCCGTGTGTATTCCCGCATGCTGGCGGTTAACATATTGCTTAAGACACAAATCAATTTCGCTTCATGGGTAGCAATGACTGTGGCTGCCAACAGTATGTATATCGGCAATGGCGTGAATGTCCTTTCCATATCAACTAGATAAAGATAATAATCATGCAATTTACTTTAATCATCTCCCCAAAATAAACTAGATTAATTTATTGCTTTGGCCTAATTTGCTTCTGGCTTTGACCTAGGATATGCCACTATGCCTTCCATGACTCTTGTTTTGAATATTTTTCTATACCTCTTAGGTTCCAATATCTCACACAAGCCTAATATCCTCCCCCTTTTTATGCTAACTATAAAAATCCCAAGTAATAGCGTGTGTATCGGGCATTTGCTTGAAATCAACTTGGAGTTTTAGCAAATATTTACAATCATACTTCCACAAGAGTACAATTGTGTTGGCATGAAGCCAATATATACTCTGTAACATTCTGCTTACAAAGTTATTCAATTAAGAAATCAGTGTGGTGGAGGATAATGTTATATAGACTCCAAGTCTTAGGTCTTAAGTTATTTTGTACTTATTTGAGGAATATGGTGTTTTCTAGCCAAAGTGATCCATGAGAGATCAACATATGACTAGGCTTGATCCGATGCCACTGAGAAAAATAGTTCCTCTTTTGCCACCTGGGCATTTGTGCACTACAAGGTAGTGAGTTAAGGCTTATTAGATATCGAGAATAAATGTTCAATATTTTGTTAGCAAGGCATGACAACGTATTTTCAATTTCCAGCTGGCCAACGCAAAGAAGAAAGACAATTCAATCATGATGTACTTCAACAAGATGACAGTCACTGGCTAACACGATGGCGGCAACAGAGCACCCTCTCTCTATAGAAGAGATTGTGACCTACATGATTACCATCCTCGACAACACCTATGACTCTCTGGTTACCTCGCTGACAACCAGAGTAGATGGGATGCTCCTCAGTGACTTCTACGCACATCTACTCAGATTTGAGATGCGACAAGAGGAGCAGAACACAACTGGTTTTGAGTTCGGCTCCTCTGCGAATAGTGCCTTCCACAACAACTTCAACAACAAAGGTGGAGATCGTGGACGCGGTCGAGGCCGTGGCTGCAGTAAAAGAAGCTTCAATCCAGGAAAACAAAGTGCAAATGGTGGAAACCAAGGGGGTCGCCCATTCCACCAAGCCTGCGGCAAGCCAGGACACACGACAATCAAATGCTATCATAGGTTTGATCACACATATTATGAAGAACGTCTAGCTGCAGTGGTAATAACACCAACATACAATATCGACACCATCTGGTATACCGACACTGCTGCAACCGACAACCTCACAAACGACCTCAACAAGCTCACTGTCAAAGAGAAATATCATGACAAGGATCATGTCCAGGCAGCCAATGGAACTTGTATGAGTATTTATCATGTTGGCCATTCTATTATCTCCAACCCGACTAGATGATTGCTCTTAAAGAACATCATTCATGTCCCACAAGTAAATAGAAATCTGCTCTCTGTTAGGAAATTCACTCAAGATAACAATGTTTTTCTCAAGTTTCATCCTAACCATTGTCTTGTTAAGGATCTGGCTACGAAGAAGCCTCTTCTTAGAGGACGATGTAAAGGGGGCATATACTCCGTTGGTTCATCTGCATTAGTTGGTCCACCTGCATCCAAAGAAGTTCACCATAGTGCCAAAATTCCCCAAGAACGACGGTACTGTCATCTTGGTCACGCTTCTCCACGAATAATTCAGCATGTTCTTCGGCATAATAGCCTTTATCATAGATCACAATAAAGTTATTTGTGACGCTTGCCAGCAAGCCAAAAGTGACCAATTATCATATTGTTTATCACACAATGTAGTTTCAGTTCCTCTTGAACTTGTGTTCTCAGATGTGTAGGGTCCTGCTCGCGCATCAGTGAATGGCAATAAATACTATGTTAGTTTTATTGATTCATATAGCCGATTCACTTGGTTGTATCTTCTCAAGAGCAAGGCTGATGTGCAAAGTGTGTTCTTACAATTCCAAACGCATGTTGAACGTATGTTGGGTACAAACATTATCACCATGCAAACGGATTGGGTCGGTGAGTATCAGAAACTTCATGCATTCTTCCAGAAGATTGGCATTGCACGCCGAGTGTCATGCCCGTACATGCATCAATAAAATGGTGCCGCGGAACGGAAGCATCGGCATGTCATAGAAACTGGGCTAGCCCTTCTTGCCCATTCCCATGTTCCATTTCAATTTTGGGACGAAGCGTTCTCCATGTCATGTTTTCTCATCAATCGGCTTCCTAGCCGAAATATTAACATGTCAACTCCTCTAGAACTCTTGACTGGATCTACACTTGACTACAACACGCTCAAAGTGCTTGGGTGTGCATGTTGGCCACATCTTCGGCCTTATAATTCACACAAGCTTCAATTCCGCTCCAAAATTTGTGTTTTTGTTGGATACAGTAGCTTACACAAAGGCTACAAGTGTCTTCATATACCTATCGATAGAGTTTACATCTCATGAGATGTGGTTTTTGATGGGACCATCTAACCTTTTTCTTCCCAAACACCAGCAAATCAACAAACTCCTAGAATATCTCCTGATGTTCTTCTTCCTTCCCTTCTCCATAATACTCATGGCCATTATGTTAGTACTCCTTGTTCTAGGTTAACTAACATGAATGTAGACTCATCTTAGCATGGGGAGGCAACATACTCTGGATTTGCTGGTGGAGCTGTGTCACCACGAGTTGTAATGGTAGAAAACTCAGCTACCGCGATAAGCAATTTGGCCGCCGCAGCGAGTAATTAAGCTACCGCGGTAGACTCTGCATCTGATGCCGAGACAAGAAACCTGGTCATTCCACCACCTGCTGAGACTATTCCACCACTGTTGTACAGAATGACAACGAGATTACGAGATCACACAATCAAACCCAAGGAGTACACAGATGACACTGTTCGGTATCCTATAAACCGAAGAGCTTTTCTAGCTGATACAAAGCTGGTTGAGCCAACAAACCACATAGAAGCACTTCAAGATGAGAATTGGAAGGGAGCAATGGATGAGGAATACAAGGCACTGATAAAAAAATGAGACATGGAGCTTAGTTCTATCATGTCGAGGTGTGAACATCATAGACCGCAAGTGGGTTTTCAAACTCAAGAAAAAGGCAGATGGGTGTGTTGAAAGACACAAGGCAAGATTAGTTGAAAAGGATTTAAACAACGATATGGTGTGGATTATAAGGACACTTTCAGTCGCATAGTTAAACCAACAATGATATGGCTTATCCTTTCAATAGTAGTATCAAGAGGCTGGAATCTCAAGTAATTGGGTGGTACAGAATGCTTTCTTACATGGGGAGCTTGAAGAAGAAGTATATATGAGGCAACCGCCAGAGTATGAGAACTCTAAATATCCCTATTATCTTTGCAAATTGAGGAAGGCATTATACGGGATTAAGCAGGCACATTGTAACACTCTGGCTATTCGGAAGCCAAAATGCTACCTAAAGGACTAACATACAACCAAATTGCGGAAGAATTTAAACGGTAACTCCTCTAAGTACAGATAGAGGCCAACTCTAAAAGTAGCATGGTAGGAATAAAGACTGAATTCATCAGGGCATAATCAAGGAATAATTAAAACGAACTACTAGCATCAATTTAACAAGAAAACATAACATGGAGAGAAATATCATGCATTGTAAATTTATTTATTACAGTTCCTCGGTTAACAAATGAAAGACACACTCGACATTATTAATGAAAGTAAATTATGGTGAACTGTGTGAAACATACTTGTCTACTCCCTCCCAACAGAGTCATCATCAACGATCACCTAAATAAATAGAGAAAATAAGAATGAGTCGAAACTCAGCAAGTACAGTAAACAATTGAACATACAAGGTTATGAACAATTTAATTTCAACACGAACTATGAACTTATCTCTGAAAACAGATATGTATGAATGGATGCATTGAAAGGAATGGACTGCACACATGCTCATACCGGTATAGCGAGTGGCACACCCGTCGGTGCTCACTTAAGCCCGTACTTAACAAAGTCTGGGGATACAATCACTGTATGAAGAACGTTTTATACGGGTGTCCGAAATTGCCCACATTGGAGTGATGGGTCTTACGTGCCCATACTGAAATTGATGGGTCTGAACAATTCCACTCCCGTGAACGGAACACGAACAATGCAAGAATGAAATGAACATATGCAATGAATGCCACCACTTCCATCCACATAGATTATCGACTAAGAACGAATGTATATCATGAAGTACGACCATGGATCATAGCAATAACATCACATCAACAATATTCAACAGAAATCAATATTTCTTAACACATTGTACTTGCCTTCCGCGATGTGACGTGCTAGGAGGCAACGAAGATGCTCCTACACTCGCCGCCTACACGAATGTTTATTCAAAATTAAGAACACATGATATGACGATGCTACCGGTGATCTACAATACCCCTTGACTACCCAATACAACGAATAGACCCGAACGGGAACATACAATTCATCCATCTAAAACAATTCTGGACAGCGACACGGAAAAATTCATAATTAATGATCTGGAACTCGGAATGATATGAATCCAGTGCCCAATGAAACTTAACGAGCAAACCTACAAAACTCTAGTTGACAAGATTTCATAATTCTGTCAAAACATTTGACTAAACAGCAGGTGAAAATGCTTGACAGACATCTGTCCAGACCTTCAGAACAACAACGAAGAATATAAGATAACTTTTACTCTATAAGTCCAATTTGAGTGTTATTTATCAATTTGGAAAGATAATAAAATTATCTACATAAAATATTTTGGGTGAACAGTCTGAATCTGACCCTAAACAATTCATATTTCATCAAACAACTATACTAACAATTCTCGTCAGGTTTCTCAGGACAACAATAAGGAATCTATCATAACTTTTGAACCATAGCTCGTAATCTGGTGATCTTGGTGGCTACGGAAAGCTAAGGACCGTGGCTACAATTATATAGGAGGGGAGAACCTCCATATAGGCTTCTAAGAGGTCGAAACCGTATATGCAACAATCTGAACACTTTATGGAATTTCTATTACAGTATGTCGGTTCAATCTAAATCATCAATTCTTCCTCCAAACAGTATCAAACAACAAATTGGACTCTTCGTCACCCTTGAAGACCCGCAGGGAGATGTTGATTAGCCTCCCGAAGAACTCCCCCTCTTCTTCTTCTTCCTCCCTTCAATGGCCGGCCACAACGGGGAAGACAATCGGCCGAAGGAGACGGCAGTAGGAGGCGGCTTCGGGGAGGACCTTAGGGGCAGCGCCGGGGATCACCGGGGGCCGACACCAAGGGGAGGAGGCGGCACCAAGGGGCAGGGGAGGCGCCGGTTTGGGGGTGTGGGGGTGGCGGCTCAAGGGGGGGAGTGGGAAGGGAGAGGGGGGTAGGGGGCGGCTAGGGTTAGAGGGGGAGGTGGGGCGCATGGGCCTTGGGGCCTGGGCACCTCCCCCCCTCCTGGGCCCATCCTTGGCTAGCCAGGGTTTGCCCCACCCTGGGCCGGAGCTAAGAAGTTTTGAAAAACTCAAATTTTTAAAAATTCTCTCTCCCGAACAATTTCCTCTCAAAACAAAATTCGAAGTATTACATTCTACTCCCTTAACAGAATTCGACCCCGAATTCTAATCATCGAAACGAATACAAGAGCAGAATACTATAGAATTGAAATCAACGTTTTAACACGTACAAGAAGCGAACAGATCTGGATACTGCTCTCGTATGCGGGATTCTAGCTCCCAGGTGGTCTCTCTCTCAGTTTGATGAGACCAAAGAATCTTTACATACTTCAGGGTCTTGTTCCTCAGAATCCGTTCTGGCTCTTCTAATATTTTCACTAGCCGGGACTCGAAGGTAAGATCTTGCTCAATGTTTAAAGGTTCCAAGGGAATAGCATGTTCTAGATCTCTCAGGAATTTTCTCAACGTCGAAACATGAAACACAGTATGAACTCCGCGCATGGCCTCAGGAAGATCCAAACGATAAGCCAACTTTTCAATTCGTGCCACGATTGAAAATGTTCCAACTTCCTCGGGCTAAGCTTCCCTTTGGTACCAAACCGCACTACCTCTCTCACATACAGAGGTGACAAATCACTTGCTGAATTGGTTATACGAATAGGAATAAAATGTGCAGACTTACTGAACCGGTCCACTATGACCTAAATAGTATCTTTTCCTCGCCATACAAAAAGTAAATCTAGGTGAGTCATACAAAAAAAATACAAATACAAAAAGTAAATAGAATTAAAAGTTACAGTAAGGTTGTGCTAAAATTACACATCACTTGGTACTATAATTTTAAACTTAATAATGTGCAATCGTAGGTAACTGATAGATAAAAAAAAATTAGCCAACAAAAAAATTAGCAAAACCGATATATGTAAATGTTTTAGACCACATGTTATTTCCATGGGACGTCCACCGAGCGCGCTCGTCCGATCGCCAAAGGTGGCAATGAGCTCCTCTCCCTGTCTCCCCCCCCTGCAAGTTCTATAAACAACGGAAGTCTCGTTCCGAAAAAGAATTATTTGGCGCGAAAGAAGGAGCAGGGCAAACAATGGACACGGAGCAGAGCGTCGCGGCGGCGGTGAAGCCGTCGCTGTCCAAGGCCCCCTCGGCGTCGTTCCGGCTCCGCAACGGCAGCCTCAACGCGGTGCGCCTCCGCCGCGTGTTCGACCTCTTCGACCGCAACGGCGACGGCGAGATCACCGTCGACGAGCTGGCGCAGGCGCTGGACGCGCTGGGCCTCGTCGCCGACCGCGACAGCCTGGCCGCCACCGTGTGCTCGTACGTTCCCGAGGGCGCCGCTGGGCTCCGGTTCGAGGACTTCGACGCCCTCCACCGCGCCCTCGGCGACGCGCTCTTCGGCGCGCTGGACGTGCCCGAGGAGGACGGCGGCGGCGGCGACGAGGAGGATATGAGGGAGGCGTTCAAGGTGTTCGACGTGGACGGCGACGGGTTCATCTCGGCGGCGGAGCTGCAGGAGGTGCTGAAGAAGCTGGGGCTCCCCGAGGCCGGCAGCCTGGCCACCGTGCGGGAGATGATCTGCAACGTCGACCGCAACAGCGACGGCCGCGTCGACTTCAGTGAGTTCAAGTGCATGATGCAGGGGATCACCGTCTGGGGCGCATGATCCCACCCATCCATCCGTCGATCCCAGCAGCCCACGCACGCACGCATCATCTGAAAATGGAGGTCCAATAGATGGCCATCAAGATCAGTAGTAGGTTTCCTTAATTTATTAAAATCTAAAAAATTTCACAAGCAGAAAAATGGTTGATTAATCGTTTGAGTCCGCTCAACGCTGGTTGTCAGGAATCGTTACCTACATATATTTACTGTGTTATTCCCATGATCAATAGCTAGCAAACACACCATAACTTATATACCTATGCTGCTCGAATTTGATGAGCCGTGCAAGCATGTTTTGACGGCTGACCTACACGGGTGACTTGAGGTTCTTCTCTTATATGACGTGGAATGCAAGCTCCCGATGCCTCCCATGCCCGGTGAATCTCATTGTCTCAAATATGTTAGTATCAGGCGGTGTTTGACATTAAAATCCTTGTGAATTTCTGCTATTTGAAGCACAAGGGCTCCTCTACAGAATTACTGAGGCTCGTTGTTGGTTCTGCATATATAGACAGACATATGCTAGTTTTATTTTTATCACTGTGGGAGTCAGGTGCACATAGTGACTCGCCAACCTACGGAGGACTCGTTGGATGCTATATATGACCAAAAGGACTCCTAATTATTCATGAAGCCTAGTTAAGCCTGCCTGACTGCAATATGCATGTCTACCTGTCTCACCACTTCGTTTTCGAAATATGGACCGAAAAATTTTCTGGCACAAAAACATGTATCACTAGTTTGCTATTCTAGGTGTCAGTGACTCAGCTGCTAACAAGTAGTATCCCATAAAATGTACGTTTTTGCTTCTTTTCCAAACAAAATAGGTGCACGTCATTCTACAAATATGGTTGATTAAAAGATACATGCCAAAATTTTACATCTGATCTTGGTTTTCGCGTTTTGAAGTCATGTTATGCGAGCACCAATGGTCTGCAGGCCCGGTGATGCCTGTCCTACAATTGGTAGTAGAAATAGCAAGGTCTTGAAAACCTGAATCTTCTCAAAACGCTAGCAAATTAGCCCATATGGCTATATCATCCCGACTTAATCTCAAATAAATGTTGCTCAAATGTAAACATGTGATGATGATTTGCATATGCAGATATGTCATTAACTGTTTCATCTTCAGCTAGCTGTAGCTGGTGTCACAATTTCAGTCTCTACACCAGTTTTTTTTCTACTCTGCCAATGTTTTGAAGAACAAACGCTTGATCTTTCCAATCAATCAACCAGGACTCAATATGAAATAGAAAAAAGTATTTTTTAATACAACCAGAATATCTAGTTAAAGGAGAAGCATGATCGACGCAAATGAAACAATTGTTCCACAGAACTCTTTTGTTCTCGTCTCTTAATTTCCATCTATAAAGCCCAAAGCAACCATGCCTCTTCAGTAGCCAGCCAACCACTTCCTTCTGGTAAGTATCTAAAACTTGACTTCCTGAAGCCTCCCTTTCCTATTAATGTACCTTACCTATCTAAATAGCTCATGATCGTATAATGCTTGCCCAATTGCGCCTCTCCACTTTCAGGATCTAAAATTCTGAAGATGATGAGGTGTATGCATTGTATGCAACTTGTTCTTTCTTCTTCTTCTTGAGAGCCAACTTGTTCTCTACTCACACTGTCACACAATGAATGATTTTACCACCCAAGACCAACTGCATGTTCATTACGTGTATACGTAATCAATCAGGCCATCTGCTGGACCAGTCTCAACATTGATAATGACAGTTCACAAATAAGATTTACTTTGCATCGGCATGACGGCCTAGCCTCCACATGCATGGAAAGAAGAAGATTAATGGAAGATTACGGTGACAAAGTAATGCTGAGGAAACTGGCCAGGTTGCCGTTTTGCAACGACATAATTCAGAAAGATCAGTACTGTCGATCGATCGGTCGGTCAGTCAGTCAGTCAGTCAGTCAAGAAGCTATATTCAGCTTTGTCACTTACCTAGCCTACAAGTGATTCAAATCACTGCAAGAGTGAAATGTTCACAAATACTACAGTAGGCAAGACGGTTTGAACTACTGACCAAATTGAAGACTTTGAGCAAGCACAACGAGCCGCGCATCTCTGCCGTTAAATCGAGGGGGCCGGGCAGCAGCAGATCGAGAATTGATTGTCCTCCGCGAATCGCTGGGTCAGCTCGCATCGCGACCCCGAGCGCTGAATACAAAGGCCAAGCCATGCTTCACGATACTGCTTGGACACGGATTTCCAACCAAACATAAGGAGATATCGAATCTTGAAACTGAATTCCCATGCCGAGTACTGACAATTCCCAGTGCCTCCCATGTATCTATCGTTGTCTAGATAGTTGGAAATCAGTACTGAGAATGGGCGTCCCCATTCCCCTTCCCCCCCGCCAGCCCAACCGCCGGAAGCCGAGAGACGCAGTGAGAGGGGCGATTGGCAGCTTGTCAGGAGGCGATACTGGTGGCGTCGGGAGGGGCGTCGCACTCCCCTGCAGCAGAGGAAAAGCCCCCATTCAAGCACTTCACCAACCCAGTGCTTCCCCGTCTCTTCTCCAAAACAAAAGGCTAAAATGCTTCAACTATCTCGCCAACGATCACCAAGCTTCCGAGTGTCGTGACCCTGTGAAGTGTCTTCGCTGCCTTCAAAGTGGTCACCACGCCTTCTCCTGCAAGAACCGCCTCAACCACACCTCAACCACAGAGAGCCTTCGCCCTGCCGCCGACCGCTCCACCCCCGCTCGGGCATCACGCTCCAGTGGCCTTTCCCCCCCGCAGCCATGGCCTTTCCGGGCGCTCCCGACACCCGTCTGGCAGAGACTATTGCGTCGTCATCAACACCACTCCGCTCCTCGACGGCGACTGCACCGACTGGGAGGCCACGGCCTTGGTGGCGTGGGTTCTGGAAGGAGGCGCGGCGGCAAAGGCCAAGACCGTTGCCAAAGCCTTCCTCCGGCGATTCGGCCTCATCAGCCGCTTAGAGGTCGCAATGTCTCACTTCCTCGTCAAATTCGAGCGCAAATCCCACCGGGGCAGAGTCCTTGACGCCCGAAAGTTCCACCATGAAGCGATGCCCTCTAAACTTGCAAGGTAGTGCCAAGTTTAAAAGGCTAAATAGCACATCTTTCGGAGATCTACAATGTAATTTTCTCCAAAAAGAAAAACAAGGACTATCATTCCTTGATAGTGCAGTGCACAAGACAAGGAATTACTCAATTCATGCCATGTTCAATAAAATAATCATCTGCTATTACAAATGTACGTAACTGTTGCAGTCAGTCGAAATACCAGCTGGTAGCAGAAGGCCGGTGAATTTACAGTACATCGACATCAGTAGCTGTGCACGACCGAACTTCGCTGTGAGTTATGAGCCGGCTAAAACCTCTTCAATGGTGACGAAACGCCCTTTCTCAATTGACAATTGGCCAGCCACGCCGATGGCAACAGATAGTAAACCGTCATTTAAGTTTACAGATGGGCCAGAGGCACCTTGAGCCCCGATGGCAGACAAGAAATTGAGGTGCTCCAAGTAGCTGGA
Organism: Hsuehochloa calcarea; assembly: GCA_036346395.1. NCBI lineage: Eukaryota > Viridiplantae > Streptophyta > Magnoliopsida > Poales > Poaceae > Hsuehochloa > Hsuehochloa calcarea. The sequence goes on from CM070609.1 coordinate 12,983,724, forward strand.
TCCATGATGAAGCCCTTGGTACCTAAGAAATTTATAGTTTGTTAAGCCTTGGTACCTAAGATACAAGCTAAGCCTTCTTATCTACCTAAAACAAGCATTTTGTGCCTTTATCTCTAAGCCTGAGTGTCCTATTTATGATCTTGTAGTCAGATATTAAACATCAGATTAAAATTTGCTACTGCAACAGGCACCAAATATGTTAATGTTGTAAAGCAGACCCTTCAAGAACAATAAACAAGACAATGTGATATCCACAGATAGTGAAACCACTTCTATTTTTCCGATAATCACTTTTATAATGGGTGTTTTCTCCAACTAAAGAAAATTAAGTTTTTTTTCCTTAAAATTCTACTGTTTAAGTGTTAAGAACAAAATGTTGCTACGTGGTGACAAAGTAGAACATACTTGATCCGTTCATCTTCAGCCTTTATCGTTACAACTCCATCTCTATCTCCTGCTCTGTTTCCAACCCTGACAATGCTCTCCGGAACAAAAGCCTCACCCTGTTTGAAAATTTCCATTACAACACATACTAGAATTCCATAATTTGACAATTATAATTTGAACTAATATACAAACCTTACATATCTAGAGTGCCTAAACTATGCCTCTTTTTTATACTAGACATGCAATGAGAATTCTAAAAAGCTATGACCAGCACACAAGTTGAAGGACGGGCAGGTCCACTGCTCTGAGGAAAGAAACATTCTCATTGCTTGCCCTTAACTCCATTGCAACAATGAAACAAGCTATGAGAAGCAGTTTTCTTGAAATCTTTTCTAGTGCGCGGAGAAACAGAGCATGGAGATCAAAATTCATTTCTCGACACCTCCCTTTCTTATTTGATCCCACATGTGATAGTTAGATCATGGCTCATGATATGTGGAATCCATCTTTCCCCTTTCTTGCTCTAAGACTTATACACAAAGCCAACCTTTTGTATTGGTGCTACGGCGTAGAGATGCATGTCATTTATCACCAAAGTATGGAGTAACTATTGATAATTCATCATGGTTATTAAGGTGGTAAGGCGGGGCGAGGCGACCACCCCCTCACACCTTTTAAACGCTATGGCGTGAGGCGAGGCAACACCTTACCACATCCTAAGGCGCTAAGGATTAGTGCAGAGTTAGAATACCTTAATTGTATTCTAACTAAGGTATCCTAGGCTGGGCGGCCGACTAGCAACAGCAAGCAACAGGGCAGATGAAAGGAGCTTCCGTGCACAAAAAAATCACACTGCAGAGCCAGCTGGAAGTCACTATCTAGTATCTATTGTGCTACTGTGCTAGCTGCTGCTGCTACTTTCAAAATAAACAATTCTAAAGTCTTAAAATAAACAACTCTAAAGATGCTGCTGGAAGTAATAAACAGCTCTATAGTCTTCTCCGTGCTACTACTTTCAAAGAAAAAAAGAAGAGAAGCTGCAGGCTCTCTGTCTTCTCCATGTGCTACTAGCTACTGTGCTAGCTGCTGCTGCCTCCATTCAGAAACAGAGCAAGACTCAAAGCTCATCTTTCTCTCCTCTCTTTCCTTTCAATCTCCATTCAAAAACAGAGCAGATAGGAGGGGGGGCTGGTCGACGGGAGGTGACGCCGAGACAGAAGGGGAAAGAGGAGAGGGCTGGAGAGGACGCCGAGACAGGAATGACGAGATGGAGGCAACGCCGAGACAGGGAGGACCGGAGGATGGCCGTGCAGATCCGCCGTAGCCGGAGCTGATGGAGGAGCCGCCGCCTAGGGTTCCAGGTGGCTGTCCTCTTCACCCTATCCTCTTTGGCTCTTTCCCTTTCTCTCTCTTGTTATGCCAGTGGCCAACTCTTCGCCCGCTCCTCTGGCAAGGTGTCACCTCAAGCCTTCCGAACACCTTCATTCGCCATAGCGACGCCTTTGGCCTAGGGCGGACACCTTAGGCATGCACGGCAAGGCGGAGGCGACACCTTGCACGCTGGCGGCGCCTTAACGCTTAGCCTCATGGACGCCTTGATAACCCTGAATTCATTCGTAAATGATTCACCAACCAGATGCAGCCTTTGGAAGAGCTGACAGCAAGCATGCACCACACCTCACCTAGAGGATGTAATACTAATATTACCCAGATAGGCTCCACATTTGATACGGGTTGCACTACATGTTTGCAAGAAGATATCACCCTGGTAGGCTGGTTGCACAAGAGGATGGCAAACGGATATTACGTTGTAAGTTGTGACCACGGATCAAAATCTCGGCCGATAACTGCCAGTAACCGGCGGTTACCAGATTTATCGGTGGGGACCGGGATCCTAAATCCTGGTGGGAATCCTTCAAATTCAAATTCAAAATCCCGACGGTTTCATCCTGAATTCAAATTCCATTTGACGAAATCTAACCAGTTTTTTTCCGGGAATTCCGGTTACTGGATGGTAATGAAGAATGGGCGTCGGCCGGGATTTCCTCTGGAATCGGTTTTTCTATCCTTTGTTGTGACAACCATTATATGAATCGACATACTAGTTTCTTGGCTGTAAAATTGTGCAAGCCTACACATTTTGTGGCTGGGAAACGTGTTATGTGCCTCCAACAACCATGGAACAATATATTTCAATTATTTCCTGAATGTGACCAACTTGGAATTTAACAAAGGACTGCTTGTAATTAGTATCTCAACCATGTGTGTAAGACATACATGTACTACTCTTATGCGCTGATACAGCTGCCAGGCCGGGTACCGGTATTCCAATACGTATCGGTACGGGTACGGCCCTGATACGGCTCCGATATGTATCGGGAAGGTTTACCTTTTTTAAAAAAAAATACCTGATACGGCCCGATACGCCGATACGGCCCAAAAAGAAGGCCAACTAAAAAGAAAAACCTACTGCTCCCAGCCCAACCGACACGACCCATCACTGAGAGAAACCCTAACCCTGCTCCCTGCCTTGCGCTGCACCTCCCTCCCGCCAATCCCGTGCGCCTCCCGGTGACCAGCGGCCGATGGCCTTCAGCGCTCCCTTCTCTGCATCCAGCGACCGGCGGCGTCCCTCCTCTGCATCCGGTGGCCGGCGGTGCTCCCTCCTCTCCACTGTCCACATCCGCGGCATCCATCGTCCGGCGCCTCCATCTTCCCCAATACCCCAATCAGCCAGGTGTGTTTTCTGGTTCCCTTCTCAGATCTTGTTCCAGGCAGTAGCTAGAGCTCCATTAGGGGATTTTGCTTGTGAAAAGCAGCAGCTAGAGCTCCATTAGGGGTTGTTCAGGAGAGGGAGATTGCTTTGGGGATTTTTTTTACAAATCCTAAGGATAGTGCGACTTGCTATAGGGAATTGACTACAGATGAACTAGGAATTGATAGAGCTCCATTAGGGGATCTTATGAACACAAATGAACTGGGAATTGACTATCATCACCACTCACCAGTATGACTTGCTACTAAAACTGATAGAGCAGTAGGATAGTCTTCTATTGTTCATTTCATCTCGACATACATGTTGCCATAAGGCCTATAACTAATGATGTTGCATTTCTATTTGCAGGATACAATGATAAATTTACATATATGATACAGCTAAGTCTTCTATTGTTCATTTCATCTTGACATACATGCTGCCATAAGGCCCATAACTAATGATGTTGCATTTCTATTTGCAAGATACAATGATACATTGATAAATTTACATATATGCTGGATAAATGGAGTAAAAGTCTATAATTTCCATTTATATACATTGCTAGACAGCTGAAGTAAAGGTAAACCCTTGACCAGAGAAAAAAAAACCAGCCGATTATCGGCGGTAACCGGTTTTACCGGTCGGTTCCGGTAGAAAAAAATCGGCGAAAACTTTTAAATTCAAATTTGAATTTTTGACTGTATAATGTCCTTCCCCGGTTGGTTTAGGCATTTTTGTGCTAGATTACGTATTGAAATATTAGTTTTTAGTATATTTAACACTATTAAAACATAAAAATAGCTAATTAATATTTGCATTATTCCAAATTTCACATTGCTAATTACCCATTTTCTCTGTTTTCCGGTTTTTTCAACCGGTTTTTTTCCGGTTCCCAGGCGATAACCAGGTTACCGGTTTCCGGAAATCTCAGTTCAAATTTCATCTCTCGACTTTTGGCCGGTTTTCTACCGGGATTTCCGGTAACCGGTACCACCGGCCGGCCGGGATTTCCGCCGGATCCGGTTTTTCTATGCTTGCCCTTGACTGAAACTTGTCAAGTATTGTATTTTATATTTTTACTATCTTTAATATATATACATCTGTATCGCCGTATCGTTTTTTTTAAAAGAAATGGGGTATCGCCATATCCATACTGCCGTACTGGTATTGCGTATCGGTATTGTACTATAAATCAATATTCAAGCTGCTGCTGCTGCTTTCAAACTAACTTATTATTACGTAGGTTACCAAATGCTATTCATAACCCCGGAATCATTATTTTTCTTGGAAATTGATTAGTGTATTTTGAGGAATAGGTACTTGCACTTGTTAGCAAGCATGTCAAATTTAGGTGATTTTCCTGAAGTTAAGTTGACTATTTTGTAAGTGAAAATGCACCTATAAACTAGATACTCTAAAGATTAATCATACAGGAAATATGGGGGGTAAAGAAACAAATACCGGAAACCAAACTGCAAACTGACCATACAAGACAAGCCATATCTGGAGTTATTTGGTATATGCATCCAATTTGGAAAATCAAAAATAGCAAAAGAACCATCTAGTTGTACCTTTCCAATGTCACCAACAACAGAAATTTCCTGCTCATTTCTACTGCCTTCAGCAAACATGCAGAGATCAAGCATTCCACGGGAGTCATTATCAAATTCTACTATTACATATGCATTATCAATTATATCTGGCACCTGCATTGAGAGAGAACTTTTCAGGAATCAGGCACCATTGTTTTAAGTTTTAACTGAATAGTATCTACTATAATCAGAAGAGCTCAAAAGTTGCTTGATGGCTTGCAAATCTATTTATCATTATCACTTAACGAATTCAAATGCCATCCAGCATTCCATAAATTGCAGAACAGAAAATATAGACGAGGAATTAATTCACTCCATTATTACTTCAGCATGCATACCTTTTGACTTGCAAGACCACAATGAGCTGTACAGTGCAGAGAGAGAGAGAGAGAGAGAGAGAGAGAGAGAGAGAGAGCTTGTAGTGAATCAACCTGACCTTTCCATCATAAATCTCATCCTTGTGGTTAACATCAATAGCTCCAGAGGCCATCACACGAACAGGGTTTGCAGCTGCAAACAATCTCATCAAATCAAAAAAGTGGCAGCACTTCTCAACAAGAGTTCCCCCACTGTTGCAATTGAACCTATTCCAGTTGTTCACCTGCAAGAGTTTTAGCAGTTAACAGGCAATAGGAAATGAGTAATTATCACAGGTATCACAACCTTGGGTTCTTGTACCTTAACAAGGAAAGGAAACCGGTGTTCACGGATTGCCACCATTCTGACTTGCCCTAGTGCACCGCTTTTAACAACATCTATCAGCTTAGCCACCGGAGGCATATACCTGTATTCTAATCCAACTTGCACAATTATGTCCGGTCTCTGTTTAGCAGCTTCTATGACCTACATGGGAACATAAAAGTTTCGGATATCCAAATGAAGAAGCTTGCAGACAATCATACAACTGAAAGATCAGATGCTAATTAGAGAACAAATGAACATCACCTAAGGTCGGTTACACTTCATGACAGAGGAAACAAATACACACCTACTCTCTTTCACCACTATTCAACTTCTTCTTCACTCCAATAGCTATGGAATCTATGAATTTGATTCTGAGATCCAAATCCCTATGAGATTTCAAACATGACTCATTAAGAAAATCAGGAACCTATTCCAATCGACGATTGGAGCAGTTGAAGCAAGGGTTCCACGAATTTCTTGGGTGAGGTGGGCACGAAAACAAGGGAAAAATCAAATTTTGATCTAAAAGTTTGCTCGTGGGTGAAAGATGGTCAAGATGACCATAGATCAATTCACACAAGTCCTAGCAAGCTAGATCACATCAAAAGATTTAATCAAAACCCTAGGAACACAAAAATTTCAAGGGCATTAAAGAGAGGGCAAGAATAAGATAGAACTCATCTTGAGGCAAACCTTAATTGGATTGATTCAATAGATTGTTCGTTTACAGCCACTCCACCATGAAGGACAAAAGCTCAACACTTGAGTACTCAATAAATCCATCTCTCCCAAACCCTAGACTCCTCTGTCTCCACTTTCTCCAAATCACAAATTAGGGTTTCCTAGGCTTGAGTTGGTTGAGTGCAAATGCTGCACTTCTCCCTTTTATAGTGGGGGATAGGTCTAGAGCAAAAACCTTATCGGGCACCCGTTAAGCCCACACACAAATGGGTTTACACATACGCATGCTTCTCAAAGCGGATGATGAACCGGGTCTCCTGAATCTGTCTCTTCGTGATCGCCGCCTTCTCTTGACCTAAACCGCCCCTCCTTTGTATCGTCTTGCGCCATGGTTTCTCGAAGGTCAACAATTCAGTATTTTGACGACGATACCAAAATATCAGTTCTCGATCCTTCTCCAAAGGCTGAGTCCAATCAACGTAAAGCAGTCGCATGCTTGTCCACATGTAGGTTCATCAACGGCACTCTTCATGTCGGTAGGTCTCTCCCATCCGGCTCCTACCGAAACAATCATGGTACTTGCACCGACCCCCAAGCCACTTGAAGCAACCCATTGCACCGAACCTCTCATTCGGTCATTCTTGTCCATCTTGCACCATGTTTGAGTCCAACCACTTCACCCGATATTCTCGATCGTTCTGGACCTCAGTTCTCTTAGTCCAGTTCCGATCATCCTCGCCGTTGACCGTCGTTGACTCTAACCCACATGTACAATAATAGACCAAGAAATCATTTCCAGACATAAGTTCTCCACAACTTGACCCACGTTAGCCAAAACGTGCATCATGAAACACCTATGCACTGACACCCATGTCTTTGGCCAATTCCACAAAATTCACCATCTTCCCGGCGCATGAAACCCTTCTAGCCGGTCTGACCGCCCAACGGTCTAACCGCCGGCAAATGGCCGGTCAGAACGCTATGGAAATTTTCGCAAGTCCTAGATCGCACATTCTCTGAAAATTTCAAACACTATCTAGTTTCGCCTCGAAACTCCAATTTCCATGAGCTAGTGCAAACACATCACCTCACATTCCTACACAAGTGATTTTCTGCATTTTCCAAAATTCCACTTTTTCAACTCGGTCGATCGATCATTATTTTTAGCTTGGCCGACGACCATTGGCTCGCCACCGATCGATCACTCTAGGGCTGGTCAGATCGCTACCTCAGCCGATCAAACCACCTCTTGCCTGATAGTCAGCAAGGAACTTCGCAAAAACCGAGAGTATGAACTCCAAATACCTCGACACCATTGTCAATTGTTTAACACTAATATTAGGATCATATATATAATCTCCACAAGATTAATGTCATTCTTTTCTTTTCAGTTACATTTTGCTAAAATCACAATTAAGATGTTCAACAAATTTCTAAGATGTGCCAAAGAAGGTAGCGAAAGCCTAACGTTATTACAGGAAACAGAGTCTTCCAAGAGAGTATCCCATGTTTGCTGATAGAAAAAAAAGATTACAAATAAATACTGGAAGTGCGTTTCTAATAGGATTCTTGAGAACTTGGGTCAAGATAAATAAAAGCTTGTAACCCTGAAGGCAACTTAGTAATTTACTCAACAAAACACACATCATTAGTCATTATGATCTGAGTTGGTCAAAGGCAACTTAATACTTATCTATGGTATTGTAGAGTATGACCGCTGAACCCTCTAAGACAATGAAAACTACACCCTCTAAGACAATGAAAACTACACAGCAATCACACAGCATTGATATAATATACATAAAGAAAGTAGCGAAGGTATTTATCAGCGGCAATTGTTCTTCTTGATGCCATGTTTTACTCAAGTATCACATGACACTTTCTTTTTGAGAGGCTGTTGCTGTAAGTTTGAGCACGCTGTATGCCTAAATGGCATTTGTGTCGAGTGCATTTGAACTCCTCTAATGGTTTTTTTGTGAGGAAGAACAGTAGGCCTGTAATGGTTTCCTTAAATGATGGCAGGAATTTCTCCTCGTTTATCGAAATAAATATTTCGCAGCACTTAATGAATACTATATCGCATAACTCAACTCTGCCCAAAATATGGCATACGTCACCTTCTTGCAGTCCTGTACCGTGGTGCACAAAGGCTTCTCGACAAGAATGTGGTGCGGCTTGGGGTGGTTGATGATGTCCATGAGTATCCCACAGTGGGTCATGTTCGGAGATGACACGATGGCGGCGTCGCAGAGCCCGCTGTCTAGCAGCTCGCGATGACCTGAAAAGGTCTTGAAATCTTCTAGTTGTTAAAATTTTGGTAGAGATTGGAAAACACACACAATTGCACAGTCCAATAGTCTATCTATCATCCATAATCTGAATATTTGTGGCACATCTTTTGAATGGAACTGCCATACATGGTATTCTCACATCTTTTGAATGGAACTGCCATACATGGTATTCTCAAATCTAACAAATGGGATGGAATCAATGGCCAACAAGATACTTCAGAACCTAGCTGATTGCTACTGCACTACAACCAGTAAGATCATATTCATATAGGATGGCTGTGGCGTATATATACCTGGGGCGCCGGGAGGCCGAGCTCATCGGCGAGCCGGAGACCGAGGAGGAGGGACTCCGGGTGGGGGTCGGCGAGGCAGGTGACCCGGACTTGGACGGACTGCTCCCCCTGGGCTTCTCCGGCGAGGTGGGCGAGGTTGTGGAGATGCTCCCTCCCCATCATCCCCACCCCCACTATCCCGTACCTCACCTCCGCCATGGGCCCTCCTAGTCCTCCTCCTCCCTCTCGCGCCATCCCCTCTCGATCTCGCAGTCGTTCTTGGAATCTGGAAGTTTCCAGTGAGAAGAGTGGACTAGTCGTTCGTTGGTTACCTGTTTCACTATCCAAGTGTAAGAATTGGGATTGCTCCCAGCCGTTGGATCAAGGATGGTGGGCGCGCGGAGGTCTCTGCCTCCGCGGGGTGGGGTAACTGTACTGGAGAGCATGTGGACCGACAAGGTATGGGTTTTTTGGGCTGATGGGCTGCAAAGGGCCAGAGTTACGATGCATGGGCCCAAAGAGTCGGACTGCATGGGGGCCCAGGAGGCACGAGTAGAACAGATTTGCCGATAAAGTTGGCTACTGTGCAACACCTTTTCCATCTTTTTTGCCCCCTCTCCTGTAACTGGTTTCACTTTCAACAGCTGGTTAAGGGCTTCTTTGGAAACGCAGGGGGCGCATGGATTTCATCGGAATTTTACAAGAAACAGCGTGAAATTCTCGCGTCCAGTCGTCGTCATATACTGCGTGTTACTAGAAGTCACTGTTGATGGTTCTGAACACCTGCTTAAAATAGCTGACGCACGCAGTTCCATGCAACACCTGATTATCTATTGGTTCTTTTTGCAGAACAGTGCCATCCATTTGCTCCTTCCAACCGTGGAATTCGTATTTACCACTTTAGCACGCCTAGCCTATCCATTCAAGATGCATGCGATTTGTTATCTTCAGAGTTAAATCAGGGCAAATTAGTAGTGACCTCCGTCTACTGCACCAATAATTGCAATCTGCGCTGTGCAAGAGAGTACCAACTCTGAAGAAGATAGTAGCAGTTGAGCGAGCAGCGGTAGAAAAAGAAGCTTCTCTTTTGGTCGAGTCGAGTGGGTCGCTTTCCACCTAAATTTTCGCAAAAAAGCGGCGCGAGATCGAGTGCGAAACGATCAACGCCGCTGCAGTCGCCGGCACGCACGCCTCCGACCCAACCCAATCCAATCCAACGCATGTCTCATGCATGATCGATGCATCCTCCTGGAAAATGGTGGAAATTTCATGCCATGCTGCTGCCCTACCTCTGCTTTAGCCACGCCATGCTCCACCACTTGATGGATTCCTCGAGGTCCAAAGGCTGCCAGACTCCCATCATTTCCTTCCCCTCAGAAATCAACATGCACAGCTGAATTCTTCGTCCATAATGCAGTATCTTTGCAGTTGCAGTTAGAGACTCGAACACAAAAAGAACATCATTGCACAGTGCATCCATGCCTAATTAACCTTGTAAAAATCATCTAAAAAAACAAGAAGAAATTAGCATCTATGTTCCATTTGTTCAGCAAAAGTGCAATGGTTACATTTCAGTTCTGTTCTGAATATATATTGGTTGTGTTTAGCAGTACGATGATGATCTCAGAGGCAAGGAAAAAAACCGACGGTTACCAGAAAAACCGGTGGGAACTGGGAGGAAAAAAACCGATCGAATTTTTTCAAATTTAAATTTAAATTTATGACTGTATAATATACTTCCTAGGTTGGTTTAAGCATTTTTTTGTGCTAGATTACTTACTGTATGAGCTAAATATACTTGAATTATTGTACTCCCAAATCCCAACATTTTTTCGGTTTTGATAGCGGCTTTTCCGGTTTTTTGACGCGGTTTATCTGGTTTTGGGTGGTAACCGTTTCGTTAACCGGGTTTAAAACATTCCCAATTCAATTTCCAGTATTCGAATTTCAACCGATTTTTTCCGGTTTTTTCCCGTTACTGTTACCGACCGCCGGCCGGTTTTTTCTCTGGTTCCGAGATTTGTGTCGGATCCAGATTTTCTAATCATGAATCCTCTGCGCATACAGTATACTATTCCCTGGATCAGTAGATAGTACTCACAGACACATCACTGAATCATTTCATACATAGCGTAAAACTATACCATTCATTAATTTAACATATCAGAGTTTACATAGACCGCTTCTGGCCAAATTTTACAATAAAGGCCGAGCAGGCCAAACAATTACATCACAAAGTAGCGGAAAACGGAAGCAAAAAGGGTGAGGGCACATCTATCCACAGGCAAGTGACTGGGAAAACTTGTGTACACCCGATATTACCCGAAAACTCATATAATATAGGATGCACATAAGTACCGGCAGAGTCAGCTAGACTGAGGCGAGACTAGAACGGCTAAACACTAAACTACGCTTCAAAAACTCCTGGGTCTTCAGACATTTTGTTCCTCGTAGTAGTCCAAAGCTTTAGGATTTCCTGCTTATAAGGATTTGGGGGAAAGAGCGAGGATGAGCACAACTTTCGTGCTCGCGAGCTAACACATAGTATGCAATAATATACATGCAAGGCTTAACAAGGATAGCTCAGATTCTTTTATTTGCTAAAGCAACATTTTCAATTATCATAATTACAAATTCCTATGACTTAGCATTTTGAACAAATATTTTTTAAGAGAGTAAGTGCAATATTAAATAACAACGGATGTTACCTCCACCTCATGCTTAATTTTGATAGCGGTTACATCCACCGACTATCAGCGCTGGGTCAGACTACCCAGGAAAAATCCAAAACAAGGGCTGGATGAGCCCGCCACATTTTTCAATCCACCCATAAATGTTTTTGAAATAGAACTAACTCAATTTAAGTTCTCATTTTCGCCTTTGACCGTAGGCGCGACTGTTTAAATAGTTTAGACTATGTAGATGTTGTATACTGTACCCACAAGAGATAATCATACTCGTTACCCCACATGATTCGTTAGTCATGTAGTTGAGCGATCGTCACAGTAACATTTCAAACTACCTCACCCTTTCCGTTATCTCACCCCTATGGACTACCCCCATAAGTTGTGCGGGATGTTCACCACAACGACTAGCGCAGCTAGCAACTTCACCCTCCCTCGGTGTCCCTCTCAAGACATCATACATCCTGCCGCTTGCACGCTTCCAAACACCAGTTGTGGGATGACATCCAGGGTTTAATAATTTTACTAAGCCAAGTTGCACTTTGCAGACTTGCGGTTGTACTTGTTTTACACAGGAGGTCATGACAAGATTAAGTCCTTAATCCATTTGGACGGTTCATGCCACATATCAATCATTCTCGTGCACGACGGCACCCACCACTCTTTCCATCCGTCCAGATATGGTACTAGCAAGTTGTTTAGGGTTTTGAGGAGGAAAACCAGTTAACACAACACGCCACTCATTTACATCCAATGATTGCCCAAAACCACTTTCATGATTAAAAGATGATAAATATGACATTTATTGTCCCGGTACTTAAGCAGGTCTAGCATGTCACTTAAGTACAACCTATGCTAGTATTTACCACATATTTACTAGGGTGACATGGAATGAGGGATTCAATTTATCCAAGGATGGATAATGCTTAATTAATCATCAAATGAGTGTTTAACTACCTTAAGCTTTAACATACATTTGATTACATAATTAAAGCATGCAACTTTGATATTTTAAATAAATATAATTTGCATAAAATGTAGGCTCAAAATGATCAAAGTATTAACTCGCTTGGGTCAGGTTATCGCGGCCTTGATCTTACTCAGGGCCTTCTTTTCCAGGGGTCTTGAATTCTTGGTTTGCGTCTTTATCAGAATCTTGATCCTGCTCGAGTTGTTGCTCCTTCTGGACTCCGACTCCTAATTACGCAATAGCAAGCGAGAACAACAAATAAATCCACATAACTTCAAAAGACCAAATATAATCAAAGCGCTTTAAATAAGTTTTGCGATAAACGAGCTTAAGAGACAAGATTCAGCGAGGCGGGGATGTTTGATAAAGTCAAACGACCAACTGAGTAAAAGAGGTAAAGGCGTAGAGACTCTGCCGGGGGAAAGCAAGGGGGAAACAGGGTCGAAGGAACTTTCGCAGTGATACACCTCTTCGGATTTGGAAGATGGTAATATTGCCGATCGGATAACGACAGAGCTAGACCTAATTTTAAAACAAGAGTTTTTTTTTAAATAATGGATATTATTCAAGCAAGATATTGAGATTTACGTGTTAATCCCGAATAGCTTCCTAAAAATATTTTTACAAAATGCAAATTAATTGCTAATACCGCAAAGCCTTTTGAACGATAGCGGAAAAGTTGAGTTAATTAGTTTTATCAAATATTTGACATGATTGCAGAGGCGATTACGAAGGTCATTTGTATATCATTCATTTTGAGAGATTTTACAAATTAGGCTCTTAATCGACGGCTCTCAAGTATTAGCGAAATGGATAATTCTGTTAACACTTGTCAATCGGCGAGTTAACCATTAACAACGGTTAATCGAATCATCGTAATTCACAACACAATCATAGAGAATAAACATTTAGAATATTTTTGCCAATTTGGAAAAATGCTAAACCACTGAGGTTGACAAAACAATACATGATCACCATACGAACTTTCTTTGCCAATCACTCAACCACTGTTGTTGTTGCTCACTGCATAGGGGGCCACAACACAGACAGAGACAGAGAGAGAGGGAGAGAGAGACAGAGGGGGAGGGGAGCGCGCGGCGGCTGCCGACGGCGGCGATGGCCGGAGGGGCAGCGGGGATGGGCAAAACGGATCGCCGGGATAGGGAGGAGGCCAAGGGAGGCGGCGCGCAATGGGCCCAGCGGAGAGAGGCGGCGGCGGCGAGCAGAGCGCACGGGCATAGAGGCAATTGGTGGCGGCGACGGCGGAGGGAGGAAAGGGAGGAGGAGATGCGCACGGCACCGGACGGTCGGGGGATGCTCACCGTGAGGTCGGCGGGCGGGGAGCACCGGAGGAGGCCAGCGACGGAGTGGAGGCGGCGGGGAGGCGCCGAGGGCGGCGACTTACGGCAAGCGGGGAGGCTCGGCCGACAGGCGAGGATGGTCGAGGCGGTGGGGTGATGCTCAGCGGCGAGAACTCGGGCGGAGGGGCACCGGAGGAAGGAGATAGCGGCGACGGCACCGAGCTTTATAGAGAGCGGGAGGAGAGGGAGGCGAGGAGGGGAGAAGACAGGGGCGCTTTGTAGCCGGGAGAGAGGCCTAGAGGCGGCAGGAGCGGCGGAGGAGGAGAAAGCCGGACGGCGCGGGCATGGCCGACCGAGCGAACGGCGCGCGGGGAAGTCGGCGTGCGGCGGCTGCGGCAGGCACGGAGGGGACGGGTCCGGTCGGGGCGGAGCACGGGCGGAGATGGAGCCGGGAGAGGAGGCGCCGGGTGCGGAGAGAAAAGGAGAAGGAGACAGAAAGTCAAGGGCGGCGCACTGGGGAGAGAAGAGAGAGAGGGGGTAGATTAGGCCGGGGGAGGGGAAATCCGGCCGGGCCGGCTGAGTGGAGAAATGGGCCGTGCCCAGAAAAAAAAAGAATAGGGCTGGCCCAAGAAGAAAAGAGTGAGTCCAAAATTTGAAAAAGAGAAATTCAAATTGAGATTTGAATTCGGAGGTTGAAAGGAGGTTTGAAACACAAACCCGAGCTTAACAGAAGCTAGGAGTTTTTTTTTTGAAATTTAAACCAAATTTAAAAATTCGAATGAAAATCGGAAATTAAGGTAGTTACTGCTTGCTCAGAGGCATGTTTATTATTTTAACCCAGATGCTGTGTTACATCATGCTTAGTCTTTCTTGCATCAGAAAGCAATGTTGGTGCAAGGTGATCATGATTCATGACTGCTGGTAGCTACTGGATATAGCGAGGTAGGTAGGTAGAGCAATTCACTGATGATTCTATCTTTTGGAAATAAAAACTATTAATTATGGTGGACATTAGCACCGCCTTTTCGATTTGTTTAGTCTTGACACACAAGGGATTGGAAAGGCTGATGCATGAGCTTCTAATCATCACATTGTCTTGCTAGTCCTCTCATCCAGTTAATCCTTTTTTTTCCCAGAGAGAACTACTTTATTGTTAGGAAAGCATGCTAGTAAGTAGCAATCATAGTACAACTAGTACTAGTATACTACAGTGAAAGGCAAAGGGTTGCAACAAGGATCAAATGAATAAGAAATGGGTTTACATCCAAATAAAGGGGAAAGAAATTAAGGAAGACCAATGACAGTCTAAAGAAGTCTTGTGCACCATGCCTTTAGGCAGTGATGAAGCTCCGTTGATACACTTTTGTGGCCCACATTGCCAATGGGTCAGTAAAAGCTTTCCATCTCTGAAATCTATGTGTACATCCCTAGGTAAATGTTCTTGTTTCCTACTCCATGTACTCTAAAATGACAGTAGGGTAGTGACAGTTCTCACAAGTTGCAATGATGCTTCAAGTTCTTGGCAGGATTAGTACTATCAAGTATGGTTGGCCCAATAGGATTTAACAACACTGGTCTAAGAAGATATCTTTTCTACTAGGGAACTGAAGCTGCTTAGTTCAGTGTTACTACAACTATTTGCAGTGAAAAACCATGCAGAGTCAGAATTGAAATGTATTCAAATGCTAGCAAATAGTAATGTGAGTGTTACGATGTTGCTGTTATTTCTTTTGATCCCTCCAAGATTCATGGCTGGAAAAGGCTCATACATATGCATACAAACATTCAAATAAGTTTTGAGCCAAACAGAATTCGGATACCAGCTTGATTACAAGTACTAATTATCATATTAATCCCAATCATTAGATAAATAATTAACTAGAGTAATATACATTCAAAACTCCCAACTGATTGTTTGTCTATATTAAACTACCACTTCAGTTCAAAAGTTCGTCAACTTTGCTGTTGAGGTTTCAAGTCAGCTTGCTTGAGTTGCCAGCAAAGCTTTCTCTTCTTCTCACACTGCTGACTCGTTTGGTTTGTCTCTTTGCTGCCGCATGCAGAGGCTGCAGCATCCATTTTGCCGCTCAGCATGCAGACAGGGCGCGTCAAAATGAGGTCAAATCTGAACCTTATTTTTACTCGGTTCAAGAAAACAAGATGAGTGTTTGTACACTAGATCGATCTACTTAAGTTCTTGGATCAGCAGTGGTCGATCTGTTGCGAGCTATGATTTGCCTTGATTTCTACACCCACAAATGCATCAAGAACATAGGACAGGTGACAGTTTGTACACTTGAGTGCTCCATCTGGTATCTGGTAAGATGAGTAACTTTTACTTAATCCTATGGTATGATAATTATTAGTTTTGTATAATTTTTTTCATGCAGGTCAATGCTTGGGAATGGAAATTAATCAGAAAATTAGTGAGAGAAGAAGTCAATAGTTGTATCATGATTATGATATTATGTACACTTGGTCACAAATGCATGTCCCAGTGTACTGAGTACTGACCCAATGTAATCTTTACCTCCTGCAGAATTTGACTGCTCTAATTCTGATGAAACATCTCCTCTTCAATTGGGAAGTAATTAACTAGCATGCCCTTGTAACTAAACATCAGGAAGACATTCCACATGGATCACTCACTAGCTAGTAGCGAGAACTCAAAGTTTTCAGGCAACAAACTGTGCAAAATTCAGAGAAAGCAGCAAGAGCTTCGAGCGTAGGTTGCCCCACTTGGATATATAGGATTCTGCATGAGCATGACCTGACACGCTCACTCAACTGAGCTACTACTACTACTATTTAGCTTCCATTGCATCAAAGTAAACGAAAAGAACAGCAACAGCAAGGATCGAAACCTTGGCAAGCTATCGAGTACATTCCCCCATGCCTCACTCAAAAGCAATCAAAGCGCCATCATCACACTCACTGCCACTGTGGGTCCCCCTGCGCATATGCATTCCATGCCATGGCCACCAACGGAGCTTTTTCTTCAGCTCTAGCTAGCTAGCTCATCTTTGAAAAGGGAAAGTGAAAGGGAAATGAAAGAAACAGATCACAAATCCTAGCTAGATCAATTCAAAAGGTGAAAGAGACAATGCCAGACAAAAGGGATTGTAGATGTTGCATTGTCGTCTATAGCAATATCAGCCGCTATCCAACATGGTCTCACTCACAAAGTCCAAAAGCTCATATCCGAACACTAGCTAGTTCATATTCACCTAGGAAGACAAGGGGGGCGTAGTATCAAATGCACACCGTTCTTTCGGTGCAAACCTGTATATGTCCATGGGAATTCCACATAAATCTAGCGGGAAATGTATTGCATCATGTGAAATTTGTGTTGCTGAAATACTTGTACTAATCAAACAGTTTTGGAGTAAACAAACCCCATTATTAAGCCAATGGCATATTAATTCAGGAAACACATGCAAGAAATCTGAGAAAACAGAGTACTAACAGTTTGTAAGCAGAGGCATATGCATGGCACAAAGGAAAAGGTTAGCTAGCTGCCAGCAATGGTTGCTGCAATAGTGGGTTCAGCAGCAGCCAAAGTCGTCTCTTGCAAAGTCAGGCCCGACCACCGCCATCATCACCACCTCCACCACCGCTTCCTCCTCCTCCTCCCGCGCGCGCTCTCCACTCCACTCCTCCTGTCGTCCACCACCACCACCACCACCTCCTCCTCCTCCCTCCAAGCTCGTCATTATGACATGCACCAGCGCACCACCACCACCACCTTTCCCCACTCCATTTTACCACCCCCTACTCTCCTCCTCACGCCACCACCACCTCCACCTCCATGGCCGCCATGGTCACCTCGGCGCCGCTCCCCTTCCATGGCCTCCTACTGCTACTCCCGCTGCTCACCATCACCTCCGCCTCGTCCGCGCCGCTCCCGCTCCTCGCGCTGCTTTCTTTGAAGGCCTCGCTCAACGACCCGGCCGGCGCGCTCCGGCCGTGGACGTATGCCGCAGCGGCGACAGCGGGCGCCACCCGGTCGCTCGCCCCGCCGTGGTGCGCGTGGCCGGGCGTCGCGTGCGACGCGGCCACTGGGGACATCGTTGGGATCGACCTGTCCAGGCGTAACCTCTCCGGGACCATCTCCCGGACGGCGGCCAGGCTGCTGTCGCCGACGCTGGCATCGCTCAACCTCAGCGGGAACGCGTTCGCCGGGGAGCTCACACCGGTCGTGTTCTTGCTCAGGCGGCTCGTGACGCTCGACATCAGCCACAACTTCTTCAACTCCACCTTCCCCGACGGCATTGCCAAGCTCGGCTTCCTCACCGCTTTCGACGCCTACAGCAACTGCTTCGTGGGTCAGCTTCCGCGCGGCCTCGGCGAGCTTCGGCGGCTCGAGCACCTCAACCTCGGGGGAAACTTCTTCAACGGGAGCATCCCCACGGAGGCCGGGCAGCTTTGGCGGTTGCGGTTTCTGCACCTCGCGGGGAACGCGCTCTCTGGGCGGCTGCCGGCGGAGCTCGGCGAGCTCACATTGCTCGAGCACCTTGAGATTGGGTACAATGCCTATGACGGTGGGATTACGCCGGAGCTCGGCGGCCTGACGCAGCTCCGGTACCTCGACGTCGCCGCGGCCAACTTGTCCGGCCAACTGCCGCCGGAGTTCGGCGAGCTCACGCGGCTTGAAGCGCTGTTTCTGTTCAAGAACAGGCTGGCCGGCAAGATACCACTGTTATGGTCTCGCCTCCGAGCGCTACAGGTTCTTGACCTGTCAGATAACCAGCTCACCGGCGCGATCCCGGCCGGGCTCGGCCATCTGGCCAACCTCACCACGTTGAACCTCATGAGCAACTTCCTCTCGGGAACGATCCCCACGACGATCGGCGCGCTCCCGAACCTCGAGGTGCTACAGCTGTGGAACAACTCGCTCACCGGAAGGCTGCCGGAGTCCCTCAGCGCCAGCCATCGGCTCATCCGGCTCGACGTGTCGACCAACTCCCTCTCCGGCCCGATCCCGTCAGCCCTCTGCGCCGGCAACCGTCTTGCCCGCCTCATCCTGTTCGCCAACCGGTTCGACTCGGCCATCCCGGCAAGCCTCGCCAACTGCTCTTCGCTGTGGCGAGTCCGGCTTGAGTCGAACCGGCTCTCCGGCGCGATTCCGGCCGGGTTCGGCGCCATCCAGAACCTAACGTACATGGACCTGAGCTCCAACTCGCTCATCGGCGGCATTCCTACTGATCTGGTTACTTCCCGAAGCCTCGAGTACCTCAACGTCTCCGGCAATCCGATCGGTGGCGCGCTTCCGGACATGGCGTGGCGGGCACCGAAGCTGCAGGTCTTCGCGGCGAGCAAATGCTCACTAGATGGAGAGCTCCCGGCATTTGGTGCATCCGGGTGCGCAAACCTATACAGGTTGGAGCTGGCCGGAAACGAGCTGAGCGGCGCAATCCCCAGCGACATTGCCAGCTGCAAGCGGCTGGTGAGCTTGAGGCTGCAGCACAACCAGCTCACCGGCGAGATCCCAGCGGGTCTCGCCGCGCTGCCGTCGATCACCGATGTCGACCTGTCCTGGAACGCGCTCACTGGCACCGTTCCGCCGGGATTCTCCAACTGCACGACGCTGGAGACCTTCGACGTGTCCTTCAACCATTTGGCTCCAGCAGAGCCACCCTCGGCGTCACCAGATCATCCCGGCGAAGGCAGTTCCGAGAGGCACACGGCGGCAATGTGGGCATCCGCCGCGGTGGTGGCGTTCGCCGGGATGGTGGTGCTCGCGGTCACCGCGCGCTGGCTGCAGTGGCGGGAGGGCGGCACGGCAGCGCCGAGTGGAGGCAGCGGCAGCAGAGCACGCCCCAATGTCATCGTCGGACCATGGCGGATGACCGCGTTCCAGAGGCTGAATTTCACAGCCGACGACGTGGCGCGGTGCGTCGAGGGGAGCGACGGCATCGTCGGCGCCGGGTCGTCGGGAACGGTGTACCGGGCGAAGATGCCGACCGGCGAGGTCATCGCGGTGAAGAAGCTGTGGCAAGCACCGGCGCAGAAGGAGGCCGCTCCAGACCAGAAGCAGAAGAGCCAAAACTACAGACAGGACAGCGGCAGCAACAAGAGGATGCTCGCCGAGGTGGAGGTGCTCGGCCACCTCCGCCACCGCAACATCGTCCGGCTGCTCGGGTGGTGCACCAACGGCGAGACGACAATGCTGCTCTACGAGTACATGCCCAACGGCAGCCTCGACGAGCTCCTCCACGGCGCCGCCGCGGGGTCGAAGGCCAAGGCGCGGTTGGAGTGGGACGCGCGGTACAAGATCGCCGTGGGCGTCGCGCAGGGCGTGAGTTACCTGCATCACGACTGCCTGCCCGCGGTGGTGCACCGCGACCTCAAGCCCAGCAACATCCTCCTCGACGCCGACATGGAGGCGCGCGTCGCCGACTTCGGCGTTGCGAAGGCTCTCCAGGGCGCCGCGCCCATGTCCGTCGTGGCCGGCTCCTGCGGCTACATTGCGCCAGGTGAGTCTCAGTCGTGCGTTCTTTGACCGTGACATTCGTCATCTGTCCACCGTTCACAAATCACGATAGGTGAGATTAACTAATTGAAGTTTTTTTTTATGTCTTGTCAGAGTACACGTACACTCTCCAAGTGGACGAGAAGAGCGACGTATACAGCTTCGGCGTGGTGCTGTTAGAGATCCTGACCGGACGGAGGTCCGTCGAGGCCGAGTACGGGGAGGGGAGCAACATCGTGGACTGGGTGAGGCGCAAGGTCGCCGGCAGTGGCGGCGGCGGCGGCGGCGATGGTTGCTTGCACGACGTGATGGACGCGGCGGTGTGGGCGGACCAGAGCAGGGAGGCGCGGGACGAGATGGCGCTGGTGCTGAGGGTGGCGCTGCTCTGCACCAGCCGGTGCCCGCAGGACCGGCCGTCGATGAGGGACGTGCTGTCCATGCTGCAGGAGGCCAAGCCAAACCGGAAGCCAGCGGCGAAGAAGCAAGCGCAGTAGAGTAATCTGAGCAGTAACATAACAACGGTATCGTGTGCCTACTAAGCTACTTACTCGTGTGCACTGCGCTGTATCTTGTATAATTTCTTCTTTACTGTCATGAATCTTCATTTTCCCCGGTACTGGAGCTAGCGTGCATTCTCAAAAAAGAAAGAAAGAAAGAACGAACGAACGAACGAACGAACGAACTGGAGCGTGTGCATTCTTATACCAAAGCTGCATGCCGCGGCAGTGAGATACCAAGCACCAGTGTCTCCTAACGTTGTGCTACGGTAAGGGCTCGCCGGACACCATGGATCATCTCCCTCTTTATATTCAGTCTTCAGGCACTTAAGATGCTCACACCGAAAGGACATGTCCAATGGTTTCAAAGTCTACAGGGATAACTAACAGAGATGATAGGATTGATCATTAGGTAAACATGACATAGATAGCAAATATTTACCTTCCCGAGCATAAGACTGAGCTTCTCAAGAACAGGGGGAGTGCACAAGACATTGTCACAGTGGTTTGCAGTCCACACACCTAAGCACCCGTCATCAAGAAATAGAGCTTTCAATTTGCCAAAGGCATAGCATTGGGCTAGACCCCTCCATAGCAAACCCTTGGGAGACTGCAAATTAGGTAGAGAAGTCTGTGAGAGGTAATACTTTATACAAACTCGTTCTTGCAATACAACATATGCAATAAATGGAAAATCATCAGGAAGGTGAACCATGAAACGTACATCTGCCTCTGCCCCAGGAGGATCTCCAGTTCCATTGTATTTGAAAGAGCTCGGATGATACTGCAATCATCAACAAGTGAGTGTTCATCGAGGTTCCTTCAAAAAGAGTATTCATCGAGGGTTATTAATGCTTCCTCCACAGATGAAACCTCATCCAGGATTGGAGCCCAACAACAACGTGTATCTAGATGAAGCAATATGACACCAGGCGTCTCTATGGATAAATATTCAAAGGCACCAAATGAATTGCCACATGCATATGTACACGTTATTTTCAGCCTCTTCACTGATTAAAAAATTTGGTTTGTTTGCAAGCTACAATGTGTTGGATTTAATTGGGCTTTGGCCCATTGATTAATCAATAATTCCTAAGAAAATCCCAAAAGTCCACTCATGCATTGTGACATGTGTAATACTTTAGTCCCATATTACTAGCTAAGGTGGAGAGACACAACCTTATAAGGTGGAGCGTGTTTAGCCTTGGTAAAACAAGAGAAAGGAGGAGAAAAGAGGACTGCACTCACTCACTCACTCACCTCGCCGGGCTAGGCAGGGCATCGCGAGCATGCGACGTGAATGGTGTAGTCGTTCCAGGTTCGACTGTGGGTTTAGACACAGCTTTTTTTTTAAAAAAAAATTTGTTTTGCCATGCAATCTGGTCATGATGGAAAGAAACGCACTGATTACGCGGCTTTAACTACGAATTAATTGCAATTAATGAGCGCGATTTTTGGTTGTTGTTTCCTAATTTGCAGGCATTTTCCTTATGTTGTCTTTTTAACTGAGTACCTCTGCCTAACTCCTAGCCCCATATTGCAAACACATCTGTGCGAGAGAACTGTTCTTGCGAACACTGTGCTGCTGAGTGCTACTCTGTCCCTGCGCCCGGCATGCACCGGTGGTGGGAAGAGCATGTCTCTGGAACTATCTCGTCCTTGTGATCCTGTACGGGAGAGGACGAATCAGGTTTTAAGGAAGCGACTCCGTGACTGCTCGTCGTTCCCAGCATCGGCGCCTTCATCATCGGGGACGTCTTCTCCTTCATCTCTGCGACACTCTTCGCTTCGCTTCGCATCGGTAACATCTAGTACTCCGCACTTACGTTCTGTTGTTTATATTGCTTATCGCCATAGATCACGGGCATGTGACGTGAATGGTGCAGCCGTTCCGGGTTCGACCGTTGGTCCAGACACAACTTTCTTTTGAAATTTTGTTTAGCCATGCAATCTGGTCATGATGGAAAGAAACACGCTGATTACGCGGCTTTAACTACGAATTAATTGTGATTAATGAGTGCGGTTTCCAAGGTAGTCAAAGTCGAGATCCTAAGTTGGATCGATTTACCTCTGGTAGGATCAAATCTTAGTATCGAATCGTAGAATCGGTGATTCTACAGATTGCAAAAATACACATATTTAATATATATACTATAAGTTTGTATGATTCTTATATGGTTTACCATGTACTTATAACCGAAAAAAAGACAAAGCACTTTTTATCGCACAATAGAAAAGCATAATGGTATTGACATGATAGGTGATATAGTTCTGAACTACAGGAGAACAACCAATGACTATGACTAGTTTACTACAATTACATGAGAAATGTTCATAACTTTTGTAAATCAATATCTAATTGCAGCACTTGCATGTTCCTTAAAAGCAGTTAGACACACTCCAGGAATAAAAATAGCTTGTCATTATCAAGCTCAAAATTACTCATGTCATAATATAGATATTTGTACTAGCATTACCACACTAATATAATATTTTGCATGCTTCTTGTTTATTTATAGTTTCATTCTCAGAAATTAATATCAATAAATTTTGCTCTAAAATAAAATATCAGCAAACCATGGCCTCTAAAAAAAGTAATTTTTTTGTATTATTTTGCCTAAACGACTATACCAAGATTCTACTCTGCGATTCTACACGATTCTACTCTTTGGATTGCGACTCTACCACGATTCTACCTGATTCCGATTCAAGGTGCGATTTGGATCGACATGCTGTCGTGGGTTCGTAGAATCGTAAGAATCTAAGAGTAGGATCGCAATTCTAACTACCTTGGTGGTTTCTGGTTGCTGTTTACTAATCTGCGGGCGTTTTCCTTCTGCTATCTTTTTAACTAAGGATATCTGCCTGACTCCTCGCCCCGCATTGCAAACACATCTGTGCGAGAGAACTGTTCCTGCGAACACTGTGATGCTGAGTGCTACTCTGTCCCTACGCCCGGCATGCACCGGTGGTGGGGAGAGAAGGTTTCCGGAACCATCTCGTCCTTGCGATCCTGTATGGGAGAGGGCGAATCAGGTTTTTGGAAAGCGACTCCGCGACTGCTCGCTGTTCCCTGCATCGGCGCCTTCATCATCGGCGACATTCTTCGCTTCGCATCGGTAACATCTAGTACTCCACACTTACGTTCTGTTGTTCATATTGCTTATCGCCATAGATCACGGACATGTGATGTGAATGGTGCAGCCGTTCCGGGTTCGACCGTGGGTCCAGACACAACTTTCTTTTGAAATTTTGTTTAGCCATGCAATCTGGTCATGATGGAAAGAAACACACTAATTACGCGGCTTTAACTATGAATTAATTGTGATTAATAAGCGCGGTTTTTGGTTGTCGTTTTCTAATCTGCGGGCATTTTCCTTCTGCTGTCTTTTTAACTGAGGTTCTCTGCCTGACTCCTCACTCCGCATTGCAAACACATCTGTGCGAGAGAATTGTTCTTGCAAACACTGTGTTGTTGAGTGCTACTCCGTCCCTACGCCCGGCGTGCACCGGTGGTGAGGAGAGCAGGTCTCCGGAACCATCTCGTCTTTGCGATCCTGTACGGGAGAGGGCGAATCAGATTTTTGGGAAGCGACTCGACGACTGCTCGCCGTTCCCTGCATCGGCGCCTTCATCATCGGCGACATCTTCTCCTTCATCTCTACAACACTCTTCGCTTCGCATCGGTAACATCTAGTACTCCGCACTTACGTTCTGCTGTTCATATTGCTTATTGTCATAGTTCATCTATACGTTTTGTTTGTAACATCTAGTACTCTGCACTTACGTTCTGTTGTTCATATTGATTATCGTCATAGTCCATCTATATATTTTGTTATTCACATTTATTATCATCACAGTTCATCCTATCGACATATTTTGTTCTAATAGTATTTCTGTAGTCGTAACTTTTTTTTTGTGAAATTATGTAGCCACTAAAGTACTAAATATTTTGACACAACGTGTTATATCATCCAGTATCTTGCATGCAACGGTTCAGGTTCAGGACCACGGCGCATCAACATCAACAACAACTTAGTGAAGTTAGTGAAGGACTTCTTGCTAGGGAACTCATTTACCAAATGTACATGAAGTCTCCCAAAGGTGTCACCAAGTGCGCACAGCCTCGTGTGCCGGTAAGAACGACATGCTTTAGTGGAGCAGCTTGTTTGGGAGGCTATCAAGCATTGGAACTGACACAGATCCTAGAAAAATATAAGTTTCATCGGCGATGTGTGTCTAATGAGCAATTCGGTTGGTAAGTACCATTGACGCCTCACGGATTTGATAATTGCAATAAAAAAAGTCTACTATACACACACACACACACACACACACAAAAAACTCAATTTCATCCTTAGATCTTGAATTTGTATGTAAAATTCACCCTTCATCTGAGTTCAATTACACAACTCAATTTTATCCTTACATTCTTTCACTTCGTCCTTGAAGTTGTGTGGACTCTCAGAAACAATTGTACGTTTACTTTGACTTCAAAATTAGATGGGCTCTCTTCTCTTGTTGCAGACTATATCTATCTAGGGCACAGACAACATGCCAACTAGTTGTATCAATTTCTAGTTGATCTATCCTTTGCAACATAGACTCTCTTGTCAAAGATTAAATACGTTTGCATCTGTTTGGAATTTTATATAACCCTTACATAGCTAATTAGATTTAATAAGTATATATATCATTAGCTACCAATCTTTACACAAACACATAAAAATATGGAAATATTTTATAAGCTTTCATGATTATTCACTAGCTAACCTAGCATCTCTGGAACCGGTGCTCGAGAAATCTATTTTTTTTTCTCACTAGCCCCTTCGTCTAAACCAATTAAATCTAGATTATTTGCTTAACTAAATATTGGCAAATTAGAACCATTTTATTACAAAACATATGCTCCATATTGCGCTCCAGCTGCTGCTGCGCATCGACAGATTCGCCCGCTCCACCGGGTACCATGCCGTGCCACTGGCGCCACCGAATGGGCACTCTCCTCACATTGAACCTCGCTCTGATACCAATTGTTGGCCCAGCACTCGGAGAGAACTCACACATATCTAAGGAAGAAGAAGAACACAGATGCACACCAGTATTTGGGACGTGCAAAACTTCCTCACGTCATTTTCTTACTTCTTCTCTATTGCTTGTTATTCTATTGCTTATAAAGAGTCGCCGTGTACTTTGCTAAAAGAGGGAAATGCAAGGGAAGGATCCCGCGACACGATCTAAATTTATCGGTATTCGCTAGTACACATTAATCATATATAACACTCTGTAGTAATGCCCCTCGAACTAACCAATTCTATTTTTGTAGTGACACCAGCAGCCGTCGTCCTGCAACAGTTGTGGATACTATGTTTGCCATGACATGGAACTACTCGTCAGTTCCACGATGACCAATGATCCCCAGGTTTGTCAATCTTGCAATAATTATTTCATACTTATCAATTTGTATATGCACGAATTTAATCTTCCTAGCAAAAGGTTGCGAGCATCGATACAACTGCGTTGGAACAGGGTCATCTCATAAATATTCGAGAACAATTTGTGGCATTCTTGATCCGTGATGTCATAGATCCAGATGGGAAGTTCCACAATGTAGATTGAACTTAATTGGGATAAGATTGAGCTTAATGGTACATGTGTGTAAATGTACATAAATGGTTTATTTTAGTTAATTAATTTGTGAAATGGATGTGTTTGTTTACAAATGAATGTGAATTTGATGTATACATGTACTTGTTGTGTTTCAACTTGTTTCAGAGAGTATGGTTAGCATTTCTTGAGGTTAGTCAATAAACAAAAATAGATTTAGCAATACAAAAGAATATCACTGACGGTTTCTTAGGACATATCGTCTGTGATACATCAACTATCACAGACGGTTTAATCTACAAACGGTATGTGCTAGTAAACTTTCACATACGATTTCATCATCTGTGATGGTCAACTATCATAGATGGTTCTAAGTTAATAACCGTTTGTAATAGTCTGCATCACAGACAGTTCAAAAATCGTATATGATGATCTTATGTCATTACTGACCTATAAATTCAGATGATTCATGAAATTATTTGTGATGACGTTTTTAAATCACCTGTGAAGACCTTTTTTTAAAGTAGTGTATTCTTCTATTTTAAGGTAAATGTTGCTTCTTTGCTCTAGCGGATGACATGGGATATTTTTTCTGAAAGTTCTCCACGGTTCAAATGAAGAGAAAGAAAAGAGCAAGGGGAAGAACGGCTCGGTGCTATGATAAGGACGTAGTGGGTCCCACTCCCCTATGCTCAAAACGGATGCCGCGCACAAGCGCGTGGCAGCAGTTTCGCCTGTTGTGTGTGTGTGTGTATATATATATATATATATATATATATATATATATATATATATATATATATTAATGTAAAAGGAGTTACAACGGAAAAAAAAACAAAAAAATAATTACAAAATAAAAGAGAGTCTCAGGCTAGGTTGTTCAGCCATTCTTCTGTTTGAGGTAATTGTTTTTTCTTTGCTCTTTGGATGACATGGCATATTCTTTTATGAAAGTTCTACTCTGGGTGTTCAAATGTGAGTTCTTTTAGGGGTATACTCAATTTAACACGGTATATATATTTTTTTATCCAATGATTCAGATTAGTTATGATTTAGTTATACTACATCTGGTAGTATGGGTAGTAGAATTCCGATAGGGTAGAATTGTAATTGACTATGTAGGGATCACATGGTATATGAGTAATATTTTAAAACTCAGTTGGAAAAGTTCATAATACCCACACAAAAAATTATAAATAAAAGTAAAAGTATATTATATCCTTAACAAATCAATGATCAGATTTAATTTATACTATAAGTAGAATATGTCATAAAATTTATATGAAATACAGGGTCGATCCCTTGAAAACCCGTGTTTGGTTCTTGTGAGCCAGATGCTCCGTGAAGTTAAGACGATGATCTCCATATAAAATGGCCGCTGCAGTTGCTCTCTTAGATCACGATGGCCTCTTGTGCCGACTATTTCTGATTTCCCATTGGGCAGACATGATCCCAGCACTTCCTTTCTCTAGAATACAGTCGTGTTCGTGTTCTGGTGATGGAATTTATTTATTTCAAGTGACATGGCTCGCATATATGAGCACACCATAGTTATTATATATCAAAGGGCATTAATTGTACAAGCTGGCCGGTCGATGCGCGTTACACGCATGCACGGTAAACAACAAAATGCAACACACACATACAAGCTATATAGGCTGTCGCAAACAGATTCCTTCTGGTGCCGGCAATGGCCTCGATCTCAGCATTAGCGAACAGCAGAATGCATCATCGTGTTCTCATGATGGAATTAAAAGATCTAAATAACCATTAACAAAAACTTTTGTGGTTTTCAGTTGAATTTCTCACTGTTCGATTTTTCTCCTAAATTCGTGTGCTGCCCTCTCTATTGTCTCTGGTGGCATGGGGTTTAGGGCCCGGGTTCGTAGTGTTTGGATTTTAGGTTCACTACAGATAGGGGATGGGGTGATGGCTGACGGAGGCTGCAGTGGCACGCACGGCCGTTGGCAAGGAGGAAGGTGGTGGGTGACGGCGGGCCAGGCGACAAGATCTGGAGTGGTGAGTTAGTTTGGGGGCGGTGGAAGATGGTGCACTGTTGTGGATCGGGTGGAGGGGAGCCAAGGAGACGGGTGATGCCGGCGGGAGGCAGCTGACGTGGCGAGTGTGGGGGGTGAGTGTCGTGCTTATTGGATCACGGGGAGGTGGGGATATCTGGTTAGTGAAGGTAGTGTAGGAATATCAAAGGTCTATGTGCACGTGTTAAAATTGATTAGTCTCACTGGAGAGTTGAAGAGGAGTTACACCACTTTATAAGGTGGAACGTGGTAGCCCCCTTGTGGAATTAGAGGAGGTCAACACACGCGCAGGCCGCTTTGTTTGCCGAAAGTCGCGGTTTGGCGCTGCGCAAGATGCACGCTCGGTGCGCGGCGTGTTTTTCTTTATCTACTCGAAAATCGAAACGCACCGACTCGAAATAATGATGAACGGGCGTTCGATCGGGCTTACAGTGAGTTATGGTCACGTCGGTTGATGGCAACCGTTTCCTCTGGTCTCTGTCTCTTCGTTTTTGGCTATTACAGAGACCTGTTTGTGTTCTTTTATTTTTCCAATCAACTCCCACGAGACTAAGCAAGATTCTCACCGTGGATGTTGTGGATCGACGATCTCCATCCCTTAGTCGCGGTACGATCGAACCGGGAAAGCAGCCTCCTAATCCCGCCCTGAAGGCTTTCACGAGCGAGGACGAATAAGGTTTTTGGGGGAGCGTTCGCGCGACTGCTCGCTGCTCCGTCTTCATCCGATCGCTGCTTCGGATCCTTTGCTTCATCCGCGCGACTACTACCATGACGTACACTACGCCATGGCAAACGACGATCTCATCAACACTTCTGCTGCTGCTCCGTCTACGGGTTCTGGGTATATCAATCTCTTACTTGTTGTTTGTTTAACTTTATTATCTGTTGTTATCTTGAACACTGAGATAGGAATACTACTTTCTGTTCTTCTGGAAATTAGTATGATTATAGTGTTCATGTCTGTTTGCTTTATGAAAAAGTCTAAAGTATTATTCATGATTCATGTAGTATATTTCTGAATTAAAGTACTTTAAAAAATACTTATATATTCAACAGTTAGGACACGTGTTAACCACCACGCCACCACGGACGCCCATAGTAGAATTAGAAAATTGCTAATTTGTATGCGTATGCCCGCACGTCCAACCCACGAAGGAGTGAATCTAGGCCGCTGGTCAACACATCAACCTCCAGCCCGAGCGTCCACTGTATCAGTGTGCGCTTCTTTCAGTTCTTCTTCCCAAGATTTGCCTCCCCACACATCGCACAGCTTCTTCCCATCCATGCCCCCTCACTCTATTCTTCTTCGACAATTCTGCTGCTGCTAGTGCTACCTGCAAATCTCGTCCACCATAAACCTAGACGGTCAAAATCATGGAGGCACCACCATCCAAAGCGCCGTGATGTGTCTGGCAATCCCACCACCAATAATGGCCTCGAGCACGCTCCCCTTGCCAACCCTGATACTCAACCACTGCCACGGTTTTTTTAAGGGGCCCAAATCCAGTTGAAAGCTCCCTTATCCAAGTGGAAGCATTTCAAAAGAAGTCGAAAGTTTGAAATTTTGAGTTTATAATTCTATTGACCAATTGGAAGCTCAGAAATTGAAACTTTCTCAATCCAGTTGGAACATGAGCGAATTGAAAGTTTTTTTTTTCTTTCAATTCTGTTGAAACTTTTATGGTAGAAGGTTGTGTGGTTGGTATGCTCGTGTGGCCATTCTCGGTGGGCAAGTTAGTGGGGCGGCATTCACTAGTACCGATACTAGTGGACACCCGCTGATTAGAGGCGCCCATAAAACATAATATCATAAAAGTATTTTCAAAACAAATGTACTCATTAATTTTCATACAACAAATATTTTGTTGGCCAATGCTAAGATGGTTTTATTGCATTTATTCTAGAATATCATTTTTTACTGGAAGGAATGGTCCGTAAAATAATGACTTAATTTTGATATCCTACACAACAAAGGAAGAATTAGATAAAAATGTATAAAACTGTCAAAGTTTAGTTAGATAGAACGACCCAACGTGGATTTTCTATGTATGTATAGTTAGTTTCTTGAGGTGATGTGTATATACTATATAGTTACTGACTAGTAGACTTGACCGCTTGACAGGAATCTCATGTGATTCACTAAGCTCTCCTCCAAATTTCACTCACTTGAACGGCAATTTAATTAATCAACAACAAAATTTGGACACGAAAAAGAAAAGAAAAAAAAAAGAAGAAAAAATCCACCGACTTCGATCCTCCGTTTCCATGTCGAGTTCCCCATTGGAACCAGCCAGCCAGCTAGCTAGCCACCTGGATTCACCACCACCGTCGGACCAACCCAAGCAGCGGCCGTGATGCGCTCGCCGTGATCGATCAAGCCTCCCGATCCTACTTCAAACACCACGCACGCAGTAGCCGCCATGCATGGCAGCTACGCCAGAGCTCGATCGACCCCGCATCAATAGCAAAAAACGGCAAATATAATCCATCCTCAATAATTTCTTCCTCTCGAAGTATTGACTTCGACTTGATCTCGGCCTTGATCGATCTTCTTCATCCCGACGACATCGATCGACCGACTCGAACCGGCCGGCCGGCATCGCTGGAGTGGAGGCGGCACCACTTCCCGCCGGGCTTCCGGTTCGTGCCGAAAGACGGCGAGCTCATCGGATTCCTCGCCAAGAAGATACGCAAGGAGCCGCTGCCGCTGTCAGACTCCGTCTTCCACGACATCGATGTCCTGCGTGCCATCCCAGAACTAGTGGTGGGCATTGTGCTGTGCCCCCCCTGTGTTT
The DNA here is from genome assembly GCA_036346395.1 of Hsuehochloa calcarea. Classification (NCBI taxonomy): domain Eukaryota; kingdom Viridiplantae; phylum Streptophyta; class Magnoliopsida; order Poales; family Poaceae; genus Hsuehochloa; species Hsuehochloa calcarea. Next base: position 13,014,751 of record CM070609.1, read on the forward strand.
TGGGCTGCGTCGTGTCATGCCGATTCGGTCCGGTACCTCACCGTGTTGTACCGTGTCGGTCCACATTGTCTCTGGTCAGATCCAAGTAAGGTCTAAAGCCCACCGTGCCGGAATCGTGCCGTGCCGGTCCAAACTTAGCCTTAAGTAACTATAGACGCCTGAGAAGACGATAGTCGTCGCCGTCGCGCCACGAAAATAAAGATACCAGTGCGTCATCTATGCGTGCCCCCCTCGTCATAGCCTCCTCCTCCTGGACGCCGATGAAGAACTCCGCCCACCTCGACCGCGCTGCGCGCTTACGAAGGGGATGAGAAGGACGGCGACGAGGAGGTGGCTGGAGGGAGGCGGCGACGCGTGGGGAGGGAGAGGGAGGGCGGTGGCACATGGGGAGGGAGAGGGAGAGGGAGGGAGGGGGCGGTCAGCGGTGCATGGGGAGGAAAGGAGACGATCGATAGTGTGTGGGGAGGGAGGCGGTTGGAGCTGGAGGGAGGAGAATCAACGAATGTGATTAGAGATTGAGAATTTGGGAGCCGGGGCTCGGGGGAAGGGTTGGAGATGGGGGTTGGGGGAGACCGGGAGGGATGTTGGGTCAGACCGGGTGACAGAAGGGGGTGATTGGTTGGGCCAGGCCGATGTGGGGGAGTGATTGGGTCAGGCCGAGGGAGGGATTAGGCTATAGCGGGAAGGTTGGGTCTATTTTGTGCCGTGCCAGCTCATCCCATCACGTGTCGTACTGTGCCGTGCCGACCGAGCTTCGAATCGACTCAAAAAAAAAAGCACAGTCTAAGTTCTAGCTCTACCCAGAACTATACGGTAATATATATACTGGAGTCTCAAGGACTACCTTTGCATGGTTTCTGCGTGCTGTACAGTTGATGAATACTTCAACTGTTCCGTAGCATAGATTGGCTACATTACATTGTAATCCTCTTGATTCTTTGGTGGTCAGGTCTCTTCTTTGGGGTTTTTTTTGGAGTTACTCTATTGTTTGATTTTGTGCAATTAGACCCTTCTCTTAATTATTTTTTTAGTTAGCCCATGAATGTAGTACTCATGATTGTCTCTAACTGAGACATTGTATCCATATGATATGACTACTAATATATGCTCAATTCGTATTGTTGTCTCAAAATTTATATGATATTAGTAGAGCTTGAACTACGAAGCTATGTGCTGGTGATATATGAGGAAATCACATAGCAAAACAATTGGATACCTTTTGCTATATCACCAGCACATAGCTTCGTTGTTCAAGCTCTACTATGTGATGATCTTATATTATTATTGACCTATGAACTATATATATATATCGAACATATCTAGTGCTAATGGGTAATTAAGCGCTAAGGTGCTAATGTAATCTTGACCATTGGATCATGTAACGTGTTTAATGCAGAGTATTGGTGGTGGGAGCATGCAGGATGTTTAATGCAGACGCATTAATGAAGACGCATTGAAGGTGGGAGTGTGCAGGGTGATTAAATGGTTTAGAGGTGAGAGCCCTGTTAATCTTGACTGCTCAATTCAGATCCAACGGTTAAGATTTTCATTATCACATTAGCACTCAATTACTTATTAACACTACATATGTTCCCTATATATATATATATATATATATATATATATATATATATGATTAATACTTTCTACTCCCGGTGTAGTTACTCCACCTTTGATATACTACCTAAAACAACTTGACATATATATATATATATATATATATATATATATATATATATATATATATATATATATATATAAAGCCGCTTTAAAGGTATAAGCGACCATCGCTTAGAGATTTCATAGAGAAGTAACTATCGAGACGGTTCCTTAGGACAAACCGTCTATAATACATCATCTATCACAGACAGTTTCATCTACAAACCGTCTGTGGTAGTCAACTATCACAGATGATTATGAGTTAAACCGTTTGTGATTGTCTGCATCACAGACGATTCGAAAATCATCTATGATGACCTCATGTCATTATTGACCCATAAACTCAGACGTCTCACGAAACCGTCTGTAATGACGTTTTTAAACCGTTTGTGATGACTTTTTCTGCAGTAGTGAACTTGGAGCTGCTACCTTGGAAGGTTTCGGCTTACATGCTGCTGCTGCCATGCTTCCACGTCAATTGGTGGCTTCACCAACTCATCCTCCACATCACCACGCCACTTTCCCATGTCAAGCTGGACTCCAAGCCACCCATAGATTATCCTTCGATTCAGGCTCCAAGTCAATTCGGATTTAGTCTGATAGGCCCGGGTTAAAAAAAAACTCATAAAACCTACATCTGAAGTCCGTTTGGGGTGTTTGAGTACTTGATGGACATGTTATCTTGGGACCTTTCCAACTGATATAGCCCCACCCTCAGATTCGTTGTGTACATGTCGGAATCGTCAAAACAAAGTGTCAATTCTAGAATTAAAGATGGAGTCAGATCTGATTTGGTTAATTTCTATCTGCAGCATCCAGGGGCCTGCGTGCTCCTTAAATAGAGGCCGAACTGGCCATGTAATGGAGGCTTGTTCAGATTGGTTTTTCCTTCAAAAAAAACTTAGTCGTGAGTTCTTGTGCTGGTTAGACCAACAACTGCTATTGCATGCCTCACTCTTTCGTGTTCCTAATAGATATTTGCAATAGTCAGATTGTTTTTTTATCTTGTTCTTGCTTGTTCTTCGATTTCTTGCAGGAAATGAACCTCGTGTTCAGATCAATCGTATTCTTGGCATGGTTGATAACGATTCGGAGTGTGGTTTAGCGATTGTTGGACGATCTGATCGTGTTTCAGTCAGTAGCCCCTTCGTAAAAGTCATCTCCACAAATCGAACTATCATCATATCGGAAGATCGAGGCCTACCTTCACATCAGATATCGTACTAAAATAAATTGGAATTTGCTGATACCGAACCGTATTTTCAAACATACCATATTTATCGAACTAACAATACCATATTTACCATATGTATTGCATTTACCAAACCGTATTTATCAAAAAATACCAGATGACCAACCCTATCGCGCGCCCATCGAGAGTTAGGTGGCGTGGCAGGCTGGCAGACCACCTGCCGCTTGGTGGTGGCGCGGCAAGTCGGTTGCCGTCGAATGGGAGGCCGTCACATGGCCTCCGTCAGGCGCGGGGGCACCAGTAGGGGGCATTTTGAAATTTTTTTTGTCAATTCGTTTATAGAGTACTATTTTTGCTATTTTGGTTCAAAATTGCGCTAAAAATTCCGCATTTCTACATGTGCATGGGTCGACCAAGTACACATGGAACTAGTTGGTGAGGCTTGCCGACTGTCGCTGCAATGCCTTTCATGGAGTCCACGTTTTAATTAACCAAGCATCATTTTGGTATCCGTCGCGTTCCCACAACATGAATCTGGTGTGACGTGCGTGTGATGTGATGCGGTTGGTGATAGCACGCACTTGTGGGGAATCTTGCTCAGTCGTTGCCTGAAGACGGGGAAGGAGAGTATTTCCTCGGCCAATCACCCTGGCTTCCTTGCAAGACTTCGCAAAGGGGAGAAGAGTTGCTTCCGATGCCAGTATTGCTCCACCAACTTTGCTTTCAAGTAGGAATCTCTTCATTTCGAGATTCTCGTATCTTTTCTTCTTCTTCTTCTTCTTTTATGTTTTGTTTGTTTGCTACGAGCACTTGATAGCTCAATGTTAGGATCAAATACTTTGTAAACAGTGACGGACCCAACAGGGGGGCTAAGTTGAACAAAGCTGGACGACATCATGACTTGAAGCTTAGATGATCTAGGGTTCAAGAAGACCAAGGAAATAATTTGGACTGAAATTCTCTTTTATGGACTACGCCAAACCAAGTACTGGTCGTTGCTGTTCTGAGCCAACTGGCCAAGCGCACTAAACTCATATATCCCACTTTGATTTTGCTCTCTCTTCCCACCAAACATCGAGTCCCACTCCAATTTCTAACCAATTCTCCAATCTCCATCATGGCGTACCCTAGCGACCAATGCCGCTGTTGTGGGCTTGGGCGTGCTGGGTAGTTCGCACAGGCATAAGGTGTGACAACAACCGAGCAGCGCCATGTGGCACAAACATGTGTTCAGCTGCGGCAACTGATAGAGCGGGTAGACAGCATCAGCAATCGGGTAACACACGGTCGGGTAGGTAGACGACAACGCAGACAAGTGTTAGAGTCCCATTAATACCCCTAAATTTTAGTCCTGAGTAGCCAATGTTTGTAAATTAAAAGTTTGGTTAGCATGCCTATGCTATCAAACAGTATATATCAGCAAGGACAAGAGAAAAGGAAAAAACTTGCAATAAAAAAATAAACATATTTAGTACCGTAGAACGGCGTAAGTCCTTGTTCATCTTCCAAGCGCGGTCGCCCCGTGGCGCTTATGGTGTCGGTCTGGCACCGTTAATTCGGAGAAGAGAAGGGAGGCATAGACCGCCCCTGCGCGCCCATAGGGCGCCTGCGGTGCACCAAGCGGAACGGCACCACGCTGCGGCGGCGAGTTTTTCCCGATACCACCCACGCTCGTATGGCTCAGAGAATCTCTTCAGTGCCATACTCGGTGCCAAACAGAGCGGTCCGTGCATTGACTTTTCCTCATCCTCTTCTGCTTCTTTCTTTTTTTAATCGGTCGTCTGATTTTTTTTTAAATCTAATCACCTACAATTGTATAGTACTAAGTCTAAAATTGTATTACAAAGTGACGTGCAATTTTAACAGAACTTTACTATAACTTTAAGTTCTATTAGTTTTTGTATTTGTAGGGTTTAACTATATTTATTTTTGTCTAGTTAAGATTTTTTTGTTTTGTTTTTGTATTTGTAGAATCTATCTTGATTTATTTTTGTTTAATTTAGAATTTTTTAATATAAAAGGATAAAAAATATTGGATAATGATCCAACAAACCAAAGAAAGTGACTAAATTTTTAAAAATCCAGACAACTGTAACTTAGTCACTCCGTCGTCGCTATCGCTGAGCTACCTCGAAGTACATAAGGGCTTAGTGTCTTACTGGATGAACAGAGCACATACTCCATTTATAGGCTTTACTTCTTCCTTCTCCTATCCATCCATGAATTACTACTAGTCTCTAGCTGGATTAAGGAGAAGTTATTTTAGTTTGGGCCAAATAGCTGAATTGATCTACTATTACAAGATTCAAGAAGCTAGCTGTTAGCATGGCCACTACTACCATGGCGGTGGTGGAGGAGACCCAGGTCGGCGACCTCCCGGAGAGCTGCCTGGCCCACGTGATCGCGCTCACCTCCCCGCGCGACGCCTGCCGCTGCACCGCCGTGTCCCCGTCCTTCCGCCCCGCCGCCGAGTCCGACGCCGTCTGGGACCGCTTCCTCCCGCCCGACTACCGCGCCATCCTCCCGCAGGCGGCCGCCCCTGGCGGCGCCAGGGCGCGCTCCGACCATCCGTCGTCCAAGAAGGACGCCTACCTGGGTCTCTGCAACAACGCCGTCCTCGTCGACGACGGCAAGATGGTACGTAAGATCATCATCAACTTGTACATCCACATCAACAAAGAAGTGATCATTTGAGACGCATAACATGCGTGATGAACTGATGATCAACGGGGGCAGAGGGTGTGGCTGGAGAAGGAGAGCGGCGCCAAGTGCTACGCGCTGTCGGCGAGGAAGCTGAGCCTGCCATGGGAGGACGGCGAGTTCAGCTGGAGATGGACACCTCACCCTCTCTCCAGGTTCTCTCCCTTCTTCCCTTGCTTTCCTCTGATTTCCTGCATACATATCACGCACCAGGCCGGCGGGCGTTGCAATTCATAGCTCACACACGGATCAAGTGATACACCCAAAAACGACAGATCGGCCGTAATTTGTTTGATTGATTAATCGTCGCGTGATTCGATTGCAACCTTGCGATATGTACCCCTTCTTTTTCCCCGCCGCATCGATCGAGCACTCCTCTCCCCTGCAAACTCTCGCTGTCGATCCAGCAGCCATGGCCCCCAATCATCAGCTGGAAAATAGCGTCCTCGTCAGCTTATTTTCCTCCTCTACCTTCGATATAATATGCGATTGCTTCCAACTTCCAAGCAACCTAGTTCCAAAGCGAGATTTTTCGCCCACGCTCTTCTTGTGGCACGCACGCGCGTACTACTCGTCTCTGTCTTGGACCTACTAATTCCGATCGATTACTGCAGCAAATCAACCAGGCCGTGGAAAAGAAAACCGGTAGAAAATTACTAGCAGCTAGCGCCGGGTAGATGCAACCACTAGGACTACTAGTATGTAGTACAACTGCTACTAGTATCTGGTAGGCACGGGCAGAGAGAGAGAGAGAGAGGGGAGAAGCAAGTCAACTTCCGAGACAATTCTGCTCCCCTACAGCGACCTTGCCCGCTAACACTTGCAGCACGCATCAATAATTCTGCGCCAGCGTGTCGCCGTTGACAAAAACGTTACTATCCCTGTGCTGCGTTTCAACATCGATGCAGCAATGTTGTTTTCATCTTCGCATCTCCATCTTGTTTTGGAAATTTCTCTGTGCCGTCCGCGTGCATCGTATAATTCAATAATAATTAAACAATCTTAATTATCATGCCTGGCAATAGTTAGCTTGTTTTGGAAGTTTCTCTGTGGGTCGATTAGTTCAGTTCCTATGTGGGACTGACTGTCCTATGTGTCCTCGTCCCCGTGCCCGTCTGATCCTGATCTGGCAAATCTCAAAGGGCGCAATTAGCGCTCAGAGCTTTTCATCTTACGCTCCGATTATTTTTTTGTTTTCATCAGGTGGAATTTTTTTATATTATCATATGCAATATTTTTTTTCAATACTCACAACCAAAAAAGATTGTTCGTTAAAGAAGAGATGATGGGAAGTATACAACATATCAAAGAAACCAATGCAACATTTCAAATAAGATTACATCTCAAAAAATCTCAGATGCAGAAGAACACTTTTTAACATTAAAAAGAGTTGGTAAAAAAACGGTCCCATTTTTTTGCAACAGTCGCAATTTTTTTTGCAACGTCACAACAAAAAGAACTAGGAGGATGTAACATATCAAAACAAAAGGAGGAAACATCTGGAAAACGTGTGCAATATTTTTTTCAACGGTCGCAAAAAAAAAGTCTTTGATGGATGCAATATTTTCTCAGCATTTCATTGCAACAATCAAAACAAAAAGCGAAAACATCTGTAAACACCTATTGCAACATCCCACGGATTACCGGATCCGCGCGAGAGAGAGAGTTGCTGCAACAATTTCCAATCTTTCATACAGCGGGGGTGGAGGAAGTGGGGGGGGGGACCGAGGGAGCATCAGGCGGCCAGGGGGCAACAACAAAAATAGAGAAAACAAATTGAAACAACATATCGTACGAAGAATGACTGTGAGTGGTGGCAAGGAGCTGATATAAAAGGAAGCAGTGGTGGCCGGCCTTGTGCTTTTGGTGTAGGCGGGAGGGACCAGATTGGGCAGAACATGGGGAAGCATAGGTCACCAATCACCCCATTCCCCTCCCCCAACCCCCAATTCAAAACTCCTTAGATGGTCATGCATGCCTAAATTGAGTGGATGCTTGGGTAGATTGAAAGATAGGGAATCCAAAAATCATATATGCACGAGTTGATTTGGTATTTTAATTGGTGTATTTGAGGGGAAGGAATAAGGTTGGAGTGAAAAGTTTGGGGAACATAATAGATGAGAAGTAGCGAGAGAGAGAGAGAGAGCTAGGATGTGTTTTCATTTTTTAAGACCGAGGAAAGAGGATGTGCAGTTATGAGAGTAGAGTGAACGTTCGATACGGTGGTTCCACCGGCTGTCAGACATGTAGCATTGTCCAATCTCAACACTCAAAATACTATTAGACGTTTGCGAGGCTAGTCCTTATGTAGGGATCAATCATCAACCTCGTAAATGTTTTCTTTAAACTTGTAGGAGTACAGGTATTTGATGCCCTACTGAAAAAGAAGATATTTTTTGCATGGTCAGGTTTGGAGAGGTGGCCCAGCTGATGGACTGCACGTGCCTGGACATCTACGGCCAGCTGCCAGCCGCCGCGCTGACGCCCGAAACGGGCTACGCGGCGTACCTGGTCTTCAGCATGACAGAGGGGCACCGCGGGCTGAGCTTCCCGGGCCAGGAGACCATGGTGGCTGTGGGTGGCCGCATGGTGTCGCGCCACGCCGTGTGCCTCCGCCCCAACGACGCCGACGCGCACAAGTTCAGGGGTGTGGGCCTGGGCGACGGAGACGACGGTGGGCCGAGGCAGCCGACGCGGCGGGTCGACGGGTGGTCGGAGGTGGAGATGGGGCGGATGCACTCCGACGAGGCCATGGCCATGGCGAAGGACGACGAGGTGGTGGCGAGCTTCGAGGTGTTGGGGTGGTACCCCAAGCACGGGCTCGTCGTCGAGGGCATCGAGTTTAGGCCCGTCTCAATCTCTGATCGATTTGACCACTCTAAATTAATTCTAGTCTAATCTTCTTCATGTATCACACATTATGTATCGTATGGTCTGGGCGTGTAGTGTTCTTGAATTGGTTCATCTTCTGGATGAGTTATATATAGGTGTGTGCATGCACGCACCCCTTGCAGTTTGTACATGCACTGTTGAATCCGCTTTTGACACATGTAATACTTGGACATTTTTGTTCCAAGAAGCCCATCCACACTGCAGTGAAAGCTACCATACAACGGCTGAGGGAGCGCAGTCCTCCAAGGGTGTCATGACTTCTACTTGTAGAACATGGGAAGAACAAGCTGGTGAAAGAAGGATGGCTCGTCGGAACCGCAAACCCAACTCGAGATACCCAAGTGAAGAGTGGGCCAAGTAGTATCGGGCAAGCGAAGTGGAGGTAGCGTAGGGGTTACAAAGCTTGTTGTCGTTGCTTAAATAGTGAGTGGCTTTTGTCGTTTTCGGGTGACGATTTTAAAGATAGAATCCTCTTCCAACTAATCTACCTCTATCTTCTTCCTTACTACTTCCCAATCTCCTTCTTCTCTATCTCCAATGGAATTGGTTCTTTGGTATCAAAGCACCAATCCTTGCGCAAGGAGGCAACCTAGAGAAACCTAAGTATCAAACGCGAGCTCAGGAGCCGATATTAAAGGAAGAAGTGGTGGTGGAAAGGAGCCGACATCAAAGGAAGCAGTTGTGGCCGGCCTTGTGCTTTTGGTGTAGGCCGGAGGGACCAGATTGGGCAGAACATGGGGGAGCATAGGTCTCCAATCACCCCATTCCTCCCCACCCCCAATTCGAAACTCCTCAGATGGTCATGCATGTCTAAATTGAGTGGATGATTGGGTAGATTGAAAGATAGGGAATCCAAAAATCATATATGCACGAGTTGATTTGGTATTTTAATTGGTGTATTTGAGAGGAAGGAATAAGGTTGGAGTGAAAAGTTTGGGGAACATAATAGATGAGAAGTAGCGAGAGAGAGAGAAGAGCTAGAATGTGTTTTCATTTTTTTAAGACTGAGGAAAGAGGATGTGCAGTTATGAGAGTAGAGTGAACGTTCGATACGGTGGTTGTCAGACACGTAGCATTGTCCAATATCAAAACTCAAAATACTATTAGACGTTTGCGAGGCTAGTCCTTATGTAGGGATCAATCATCAACCTCGTAAATGTTTTCTTTAAACTTGTAGGAGTACATGTATTTGATGCCCTACTGAAAAAGAAGATATTTTTGCATGGTCAGGTTTGGAGAGGTGGCCCACCGATGGATCTGACGTGCACGACATCTACGGCCACCGCCGGGCCGCCAGACCGACGCTTCAAACGGCTACGCGACGTACCTGGTCTTCGGCGTGATAGAGGGGCACCGCGGGCTGAGCTTCCCGGGCCAGGAGACCATGGTGGCCGTGGGTGGCCGCATGGTGTCGCGCCACACCGTGTGCCTCCGCCCCAACGACATCGATGCGCACAAGTTCAGGGGCGTGGGCCTGGGCGACGGAGACGACGGTGGCCAACGCGCCGACGCGGCGGGTCGACGGGTGGTCGGAGGTGGAGATGGGGCGGATGCACTCCGACGAGGCCATGGCCGTTGCGAAGGACGACGAGGTGGTGGCGAGCTTTGAGGTGTTGGGGTGGTACCCCAAGCGCGGGCTCGTCGTCGAGGGCATCGAGTTTAGGCTCGTCTCAATCTCTGATCGATTTGACCACTCTAAATTAATTATAGTCTAATCTTCTTCATGTATCACACATTATGTATCGTATGGTCTGGGCGTGTAGTGTTCTTGAATTGGTTCATCTTCTAGATGAGTTATATATAGGTGTGTGCATGCACGCACCCCTTGCAGTTTGTACATGCACCGTTGAATCCGCTTTTGACACATGTAATACTTGGACATTTTTGTTCCAAGAAGCCCATCCACACTGGAGTGCAAGCTACCATACAACGGCTGAGGGAGCGCGGTGCTCCAAGGGTGTCATGACTTCTGCTGGCAGAACATAGGAAGAACAAGCTGGTGAAAGAAGGATGGCCCGTCGGAACCACAAACCAACTCGAGATACCCAAGCGAAGAGTGGGCCAAGTAGTATCGGGCAAGCGAAGCGGAGGTAGCGTAGGGGTTACAAAACTTGTTGTCGTTGCTTAAATAGTGAGTGGCTTGTGTCGTTTTTGGGTGACGATTGTAAAGATAGAATCCTCTTCCAACTAATCTACATCTACATCTACCTTCTTCCTTCCTACTTCCCAATCTCCTTCTTCTCTATCTCCAATGGAACTGGTTCTCGTTTTATAACTGGGTACGCAACATTAGGTATCTCCAAAGCACCAATCCTTGCGCAAGAAGGCAACCTTGACAAACCTAAGTATCAAACGCGAGCACAAGAAAAATCGCAGGCCATGGAGCAAGAAATAGCAGTGCTCACTCGGGCGATACAAGCACAAAGTGTCAGCATCCAGACACTCGTAGAATCAATGGTGGAAATCAAACCGTGGTCTTGGAACTACAAGAGTGGAAGCCTACAATGGTTGCTTCGATGGATGAACTACGTGACGAAGTGTGGGAGTTGCGCGGTCAAGTCAAGCAGATGGTTCGGGAAATGGCCCTAGTGCCCCGAGCGGCTGGATTGCCACCATTGTTGTCGATTCTGAAGCATCTGAAGATCAAGGAGAACCAAGGTGATTCCAAGGAGGAGGTGGATTATGGTCACGGGCCAGATGGCCAAGCACGCCAATACTGAACCGGGAAAAGGCCATGTGAATTCATGTCCCAGAGATGTCTCCGAGTTGTGGTAAGTACATATTACATACCCTACATATACTATCTGCTGATTCTGGGAGTTTGGTGGTCAAAATTTGGGGGGATGCTACCATCATCCAGCACCGCCGAAGTTGGATTTTCCCTAATTCGATGGCGAGAATCCAAAGGCATGGCGGCTGAAATGAGAAGTATACTTCCGGGTGTGCGCTACAATCAACTTAAGCACATACCAGATGCACAAGTTGGGAGGAATTTGTTTATGCTTTTTGTTTGCGATTTGATCGGGAAGAGTTCCAGCAACAAATTCATTCTTTCAATCGTCTTAAGCAGATAGGAACAATCACCAAGTTTGCGGAAAAATTCAATGAAGCCATGCATAGTCTTCTTGCTCATCATACTTGGGATCCTATGTTTTTTGTGACCCAATTCACAGACGGATTAAGAAGTGAAATTTGAGCCGCAGTCATCTTACATCAACCAAAGGACCTTGATACTAATGTTTCCCTGGCTTGCTTATAGGAGGAGGTTCTGGACACTGTGAGGCATGAGACGCGTTGTCCAGATCTTCAGACAGGAGTACGACCACCGTCAAGAGCGGCATTGTTGTTGTCCGTACCACCAGGAAGGCCACCGGGTTCTGTTGGAAATCGAGTAGATGACCGGAGAGGTGTAGATGGAGCACGAGCTAGTGGAGCTGATGACAAGATCACAACACTCAGGGCCTACCGACAAGCTAAAGGCTTGTGCCACACTTGTGGGGAGAAATGGAACTAGGAGCATTGTTGTGGGTCCACTGTTCATTTGCATGTTGTTCAGGAATTATGGGAGCTAGTTCAGGAGCCGGTTATAGAGGATGAGTCCGCAGAGGAAGGAAATTCACAAGGTCTCATCAAAATCTAACCCCTCAACTTGGCTAAAACCCTTAGCTACCAACATAGCCTTATTTCTAATAACAGAACCATCCTCATTTTGTTTATTTTTGAAGACCCAGTGGGTTCCTATAACATTATGGCCACTAGGAGGTTCTACTATATTGCAAACCTTATTCCTCTCAAAATTCTCTAACTCCTCGTGCATGGTATTGACCCAGCTAGAATCCGATAAAGCATGTGATATATCGCTGAGTTCAAAAGATGCTACAAAAGCAGAATGAGAGTAGATATTTGGATCATTATACCTGGAGCGAGTGACTCGCTCATGGCGATTACCTATTATCTGATCCGGAGGGTGCTGCCTTTGAATGTGAAGTGGTGCACCTGGAGAGGAAAGCATATCTTCGACCTTCGCAAGTACTGCTGATGACGAAGATGCAGCAGGAGCCTCATCTGAAGGCGAAGTAGTCACAGCAGGTTCTTATGCTGGAATAGGAGCGTCAATAGCAGCAGGTGGAAGAACATCATCAAGTCCTTCATCATCTTCCTCTATGAATATGCTCTCTATCACCTGTGTATTACCTGAAATATCTGATCTGGCTCCAGGGCTAGTCTCATCAAAAGTGATATTGTGTGTCTCCTGAACAAGGTTAGTTTCAGCATTAAAAATCCGAAAACCCCTCGAATGTGCAGGATAACCCAGAAATAAACCATCAAAAGTTCTTGACTCAAATTTATCTAGATTTCCTGTTTTGCGAATAAAACATTTAGATCCAAAGACTCGAAAGTGCGAGACAGAGGGTTTTCTACAAAATCGAAGCTCATAAACAGTCTTGCCCAAAGAAGGTCTCACAAAGACACGATTTGCAATGCGGCAAGAAGTAGCAATAGCTTCGGCCCAAAACCTCCTCGGCGTGCTATACTCATCTAGCATCGTCCTAGCCATCTCGACCAGGGTCCTGTTCTTGTTTTCCACAACACCATTTTGTTGAGAGACGTGTGGAGAAGAGAACTGATGCTCAATTTCGTGCTCAGTACAAAAAGAAGAAAATGAGGTATTCTTAAACTCCGTACCATTGTCACTGCGGATCGCTCTCAAGGCACCCGGAAGTTCAGAAGCCAAATGAAGAACAAGATCATGATAATAATGAAAAGCTTCATCCTTTGATGCAAGAAAGAACACCCAAGTGTATCTAGAAAAATCATCGACTATGACAAGAATATAAATTTTTCTACCAACTGACCGAACCCTATCAGGACCAACAGTATCCATATGAAGCAACTGTCCCGGTCCGTTAGCCATGACCATAGTCACTGAAGGGTGTGAGGCGGCAACTTGCTTGCCATACCTACAGGGCGCACATACAACATCTTTGACGGGTTTGAGTTTGGGCAAACCACTCATGAGCTCAAGGTTGCTAACTCACGTCAGATGATCAAAACCAATGTGCTCCAAACGACGGTGCCAAAGCCAGAACTCAGAAGAAGAAGATGAAATCAAGCATTTGAGAGAACCAGCAAGAGATTCAGATAAATCAGCTCTAAAGATCCTAGCAACTCTAGTAATCCCAAAAAGAGAACCAGCAAGAGATTCAGATAAATCAGCTCTAAAGATCCTAGCAACTCTAGTAATCCCAAAAACAAGCTCACCAGTTGAATCAAGCACCCGACAAGCATTTTTTTGTTAAATCTAGTCTCATAACTATCATCAAGAAGTTGAGAGACAGAAAGCAAATTAAAACTTAGCTTGTCCACAAGGGTGACGTCCTTGAGAATGAAACTGTCGTTCACCCTGATCGATCCCGTTCCTTCAATCCGCCCTTGTTTATCATCTCCAAATATGATGAAATCATCATACGTCGACCGCATGAAGGAGGTGAACTATCTTGAGTCTCCGATCATGTGGCGTGAATAGCCGGAGTCGACGAACCACGTGTCCTTCCTCTTTCGGCGGTAATCCTGAAAATCAAGGCAAAGAAGAATTATGTGTCTCAATACTGGGGTTAGTCAAACAAGACTTAGAAACCCAGTACTGAGACACACGTCTGCGAATAGTATGCAAAGCAGAAGTGTTATCCTTGATTTTATTTGAAGTTCTATTATGAACAATGGTTAAATTAACATGAGAGTTATCATGTCTAGGAGCATGATGATGAGCATGTGACACAAATCCTAAACCAGGTTTCTTCTTTTCTATGTTACCATGTCTCATAAATGCTTTAGGTTGATTGGATGAAATTCTAGCAAAATTTTTCTTATCATTTTTCAACCTACACCAACAGAACTTAATCAAATGCCTATCCTTTTTGTAATAGGTGCAATGGTACTTGATACCACTGGGAGAAGCACCCTTTGACTTAACAAATGGTTGGGCAACACCTGCAGATTTAAAGATAATTTTTGCAGGTTGGGTTTTGAATTCAATTAACCCATTTTTCAAGACTTGAGTAACTTTTTGGGTTAGAATTATTTTGAACATAGTTGTATCCTAGTCCTTGGTTCTTGTAAGGAGTTTTAGACTTGTCCAGAATCATGTTTAATTGTTTCTTACCTTTAGAGAATTTTTCTAAGGTATCCTTAAAATAAGTATTTTCATCTTTAAGATTAACACATGATTCACATGTTTTATCTTTAATGGCTCTAGCATATTTCTTCTTATAAAAAGCAGCTTCAAGTTTAAGAGCTGGAAATAAAGCACATGTAGCAGACTCAATACTGTCCTTAACCTTGGCATATTTAGCTCTAGCTGCTTCTAAGATATCTTTAACTTCATGTTCACGTTCTAAGCAGAAAGTGCAAAGGCTAGAATCAACCACACCAGAAGCAACTAACTTGCTAGACTCTAAACATTTTTCACATGGAGCAGATTTAACCTCAACAAGCTCAGTCCTATCATTTTAAAGTTGTTGCAAAGCAATATCATGAGCAGATTTAAGTTTAGAAAATTCATAGTGTAAAGTATGGCAGGATGAACATTCATCAGATTCAAGTGTCTTAGCATTTTCAAGTTCTAAAGTCAAATTATCTACTTGTGTCTCTAAATCCTTATCCTGACTCACGAGTTGCTCAAATATAGTTTCACATCTATCAGCAAGGACATCATAGGAAGGAGGTACCTCATCGTTGTCGTCGTCAACGGAGTCGGCCATGAAGCACAAGCCGGTGAAGTCCTTGGCCATCCCCTTCTTCTTGTTTTGAGGGATCTCCTCCTCCTTGTCCTCCTCGCTCCCGGAGTCCACATCGCTTAAGGATTGATCCTCAAAAGCGGCAAGCACCCGGTGAGCGGCCTTCGTCAGCTTGGCAGCATCATACCTTGATTTATTCCATTGAGGCTTCTTCTAAGCTGGCTTTCCCTCTTTATGGTTGCTCTTACCTTTCAGCTTGGGGCAATTTGCCCGATATGATTAAGCTCACCACACTCATAGCAAGTCACGGGACCTCCTCGATTTCTGTTTCTCATATTGTTGTAGGCCTGTGTGACATTTTTGACTATGAGGGCCAACTCAGCCTCAGGAAGACTCTCAAACTCCTCTTAATGAATTTCAGATAAACCAGCAAGCGAAAATCCAGAAGAAGACTCAAAAGACCCATCAAAAGCTCTCTTGAGTGGGTATGCTACCAAAGCCATATTTTCCTTCTTGGGATGATCAATCCTCTTGATCTCATGGGTCTTGAGCTTGCTATAGAGCAGCTCCAAAGTCAGATCAGAAATATTGACATTCTCCTCAATGGCTGTAGCCTTTATCTCCCACCCCTTGGTGTTGATTGCAGTCAAGAGGTGGGTGGCATTTTCAGACTGAGAATATTCAATACCAACAGCTTTCATCTGATTAATCACTTTATTAAAGCGACTGAAAATGTCATCGATGCTCTCTCCAAGACGCATCTCGAATTTGTTATATTCACGCTTATAGACTGTTTGGCGTACTTTCTTGACTTGGGACAAACCCTCATGGTAGGTTTCGAGAGTGTTCTAAATCTCGTGCGCAGCCTCTAGATTGTAAATCCGATCATACTCCTGTCTACCAAGCCCACCATATAAGAGGTTTTTAGCCTTATTGTTGTTAGCCAAAAGGGATTCTGAAGCCGGCGTAGCAACTTCGGACACAACGAGCGGGACTCGAACAACCTCCCATATAGCGTGTCCTTCGCTCTCAAGGAAGACTCGCATGCGATTCTTCCAATAGGCATAGTCGTGCCCATCGAAGATATGCGGTTTCGTGGAGTATCTATCCATCGCCAAGTTCAGTGACCGGTTAAGATCAAGATTGAACTAACCGGGCTCTGATACCACTTGTTGGACCGAAAAGGCGACTAGAGGGGGTGAATAGCAGCACGCTCACTTTTTCACAAATAATTGATTCAACACAAATTTTACTCCAGTAGCTATGGAAGCTATGAAGATCAATATACCAGTACATCGGAAGACTAGTATTGAAACCAATTTAACCCCCTAAGCAATACGACGAAAATCAACACAAGCTAAAGCAAAGCAATGCACTGGCGGTCGGACCGCTGGGTCACTGGCGATCGGACCGATGACCTGCCGGTCGATCGGTGACCTGGCGGCCCGACCGCCACCAAGAATGTAATGAAACAACCCGATGACGAAGTTGCAAATAGATGAAACTTTTGATCTACAACTCCAAACTTAATGAAACTTGGAACACACCTTCTCTATGATGTCAGGAAGCTATTCCAATTGACGATTTTCCGATTGATTGAAGAAGGGTTCAAAACCAAGTCAAAACGAAAACGAGATCCAAAATCTTGCTCGTGGGTGATTGATGATCAAGATTATCCTAGATATGTTCCTACATGTCACAGCAAGCTAGATCACGTGAAGAATTTAATCAAAAACTCGCGGATCAAAGAAAGACTCAAAATCATCAAATATAGAGAAAGAACGCAAAGAGACAAGACATGATCAAACTTTCTCTAGATTGATTTGATATGGTATGGGCTTACAGCCACTCCATCAATGGAGGACAATGCTCAATCTAAGAGCACAAAAATCACATCAAAATCTCTAGAACCCTAACCTCCACAAAAGCTCTCCCTAAATAAATTAGGGTTTCAAATAGCAAAAGAGGCGAAGCGGAGGTGCAGCCACCTCCCTCCCCTATTTATAGTGGAGGCTTAGACCATCTAGAAGTTTGACTCAATTGGGCTCCCGTTAAGGCCCAAAACAAACGGGTCACACACGCACGCATTTTAATACGCCGTCTTTAACACCTCTTGACCTACTTAGCTACACGTTGCGCCATCTTGCGTCTCGGATTAGGCAATAGGCCACCCTTGTCCATCTTGCACCACGCTTGAGTACATTGACCTCACCCAGCATCGTCGATCGTTCTGGATCTCAGCTCTCCAAGCCTAGTCCCGATCATCCTCGTCGTTGACCACCAAGCAACCTGCACAATAATGTACAAGTAAACCGAATTTGGGAACAAGTTCTCCACAACTTGACCCATGTTAGTCAAAATATGCATCATGCAACATATATGACCTGAAACTCATGACTTTGACCTAACAACCGAACATCGCCGCCACGACGGGCGACGATCCAAGTGAAAACCTATTGGCCGGTTAGACTGCCAGTAAAGACTTAGCCGATTTCAACCTCTGAAATTCCGAAACCTGCTGGAATTTTCAATCCAATAGAACTTTTGACTAGAGACTCCAAAAATTATGAGACCAAGTGCAATAGAATCCCCTCTCTTGCCTGCTACCTCTATTTTTGGCCCACTCAAAATACCACTTTCTGAAATTACCGGTCCGACCGCCGACAAGGCCAGTCAGACCGCCGCATGGACCAGTCTGACCGCCGCCCTGGCCGGTTAGACCGATTATGGCCTAACAGTACTGTAACTGTGCCGAAAACACGTGAAACGACAAACCATTAACGCCATTGCCAATTGTCACATCATTCTAAGATCTGGAGCATATTCCCATGATATCTACACAAAGTTTTGTCTGGGAAGAGTTAGCAGATAAACTGCAAGGGGTTCCCTCAGCAAAAGATGAAAGCCAGAGTTGTAGATGGGGGTATCCTGGCATGTATCAGAGAGTTCCCTAATTGTCAATGGCAAGTGCAAGTAGTGAATTTCACCACGTCACTGAAGGTCTTAGCAATTGGTTGCTATGATACCATTGTGGGAATGGATTGGTTGGAGCAGCACAGCCCCATGACCGTTTACTAGAGCAAGAAAATCATGTCGTTTTTGTACCAAGGGAAAAGAGTTGTGTTACGGGGACTGAAGGGAAATACTCCTAGCTATGCGTTATTGACAACTCGAGCATAATTGCTATCCTGGGAATACAGAGTTCAGACAAGTTCAGTAGAAGTGAAACCTTCCCTGACACTGAACATTGTTCATAGTCTATTGTCAGAGTTTTCAGAGGTGTTTGAAGAGCCGCAAGGACTGCCGCCAACGTGTGAATTCGATCATACTATTCTATTGATGCCAGGGGCACAACTCACAACTAGTTAATTTGAGACCCTACCACTATCATCCAACGCAGAAGAATGAAATTGAGAGGCAAGTGGCTAAAATGCTTAAGCAAGGAATTATTTAGCATGGTGCTAGCCCTTTTGTGTCACCCGTACTACTGGTTCCAAAAAGATGGAATGTGGCACTTTTGTGTGGATTATCGTCATGTAAATGCCATCACTGTGAAGAATCGCTATCCAATACCGATTATAGATGAGCTGTTGAATGAACTGGTCGAATCACAGTGGTTTACAAGCTTGGGCTTACGGGTGGGTTACCACCAGATACGCATGAAAACGGAGGATGAACATAAGACTACTTTCAAAACACATCATGGGCATTATGAATTCAAGGTGATGTGCGCCATATGGTTTGACTGGTGAGCCAGCTACCTTCCAAGGTCTAATGAACACTATTCTTGGGCCTTATCTGCGCTGTGGGTTTCTGGTGTTTATCGATGACATCTTAGTTTACCTTCAAACATTAGAAGATCATGTGAAGCAACTTCGTCAAGTAATGGAAGTTTTGAGATACCATAAATTGAAGATCAAGCAATCTAAGTGCGCGTTTGCTCAGAGGCAATTGTCCTATTTAGGACATATCATCAGCCACAAGGGAGTAGCTACTAACCCAAAGAACATTGTGGCAGTCAAAGAGTGGCTAGTTCCAGAGAATGTTAAACAAGTTCGTGGATTTCTCGACATAGCCAGATATTATAGAAAATTTGTCAGACATTTTGGCATGATCAGTCATCCACTTATTGAGACATATGGTATTTTATTTATGTATTTAAAGTAATACATAGAGATTTTAATCCTCGTCGGCTAGCCCCAAACTTTAAATGAATTGGGCGTGTGAGTACTTTTTTTTGATGAAGTCGTATCAGGCAGACCCTCATTTAATTCCCTGATATTCGAGGTGGTTTGTATTCATTTTATATTTTGAGAAACTACCTCGGAAACTGAAGAGTCTTTTTTGTCCGTTGGGCTTTTGGGTAATTCACTAGTGCAGTTAGGGAATTGCGGTTATAAAATCCCCTCGGCGTAAGGCTTTAGTGTTTTTACACCTCTTGCTTTCCATTTTAATCTTCTAAGAGAATAAACTCCTCTGACCTCTTTTGCCTTCAACCTTCCACGACCACCTTTCTTTCCTTGATCCATTACCTAACCATATTGGACTTGATTACCAACTGGTCAGTTTCTGTTTCTAGTGGAAAGAAACTTGAAGCCTTAGAGAAGATTAGAATGCTTCCAGATAAGAGTCTGATTTCTTAGAGATCGGTGGCTAGAGAGCACTCTCCGAGCGGCGAAGACGGGAAAATCCCTATTTTCTCGCATATATCGTATGCGGATTCAGGCTCCCGGTTCATTCATTCCTCCCCACGATCCTGGAGCATTATGGAATTGAATTGGCGAACCTTTCTCCCAATGCAATTGCTAACCTTAGAGTCTTCGTCTACCTCTGTGAAGCATATTTGGGAATTCCCGTAGACCTGGAGCCTGGGGAATGCATCTTGCGCCTCCACGAAGGAAAAGCTGATGAGTACATCCGTATGTACTCAAAGTCTTCGTGGTCGTCATGGAAAAACAGCTGGTTCTACATGACGGCTACCCAAAAGGACAACCTCTGCTATATTGGTCAGAAGGCGGTCGAGAACCCAGAATGGCGCTCCTCCGTGAAGAATAAAGGAAAAGTGGGAGATAGGTTGAAGCCATCCAACACCTTAGTATCAAGGTTTTAACTTCTTAGCACATAGTAAGAGATTTCTCTATGCGCCGGATTAGCCCTTGAAATCCTCGAGCACATTCAATGCTATGGTATATTGGTCGTGGCGACGCGACCAAAGATTCCAAGAAGGGTAAGTCCTACAAGATTCCGACCGGTTTGTTTATCTTGGTTGATTACTTTTGTAACCCTAAAGTCACTCGTTCATTCTTCCCACCCTTTCTCCTAACGAGGTTAGAACCTGGATTAGACTGATCTACGCCTGGGAGCCCGACGAGAAGGTTGATTTCCCTCAGATTTTGGTGATTGTTTCTGCAACAGAGAGAGCCGAGAGGCTCAAGGTCGACGAGACTACACAATCTGACCCTATGGTTAGGGATCTTATTCTCGACCAGTTGGTCGAGCGTATTGCTTTCGACCTCTTGTCGGTGGATGTGAGGGTCTAACAAACCCTACCGATTTAGAATCGGTGAAGCCGGTTGTAAAGAAAAGAAAAGTGAACGCGTCGGACTTTGCTTCAGCACGCTTCAAGTTCAAGACTAAGAAAACAAGGTATGTGTACATGAAAAAGAAACCTATGTAAATACTTACCTTTAGTGTTTCTAGAGTCTTGAGCTTCTTTCCATCTTTCCTTATAGATCCTCTGGTGTTCCGGTCACTTCCAACCAGTGCATTCCTCAGGAGAAGGCCTCTAAGGAGAAAGAGATCGAGCCAGCCCCGAGCAGGTGACAGAACCAATGCCTATTTTGAAACCGTGGTGGCTCCAACCCCACCTACGGAGGTGATGTTATCTGAGGATTTCCAGTAGGTTACAACCTCTGCTGGAAAGTCTCCTCTTCTTGTTACGTTCCCTTGCCCCTTTTGAGTTTTCGACAATAAAGAACTGATAAGGTTTGGGGAAGAATATTGGATCGTCAATCAAATATGAGTCCCAATTCTATTTTTGCCGAAGATAATAACATGGCAATACAAGTAAGCTTCCACAACCACTTTTAATAGCCTTTCCCTTTAAACTTTGTCAAAAACTCAAAGAGTCTGCTATTTTTATAGCATTTGGTGGAGAATTTTGCAGTGGTCGGAGGATTGACCCAACGAATAAAAGTTTTAGAGCAAAAGAACTCCAAATGAGAAAGTAAGCTTATTTTCATATCTTCTTCTCTCCTTCTTTACCAGTTAGCTTCTTCTCTGTTGATTAACTTCTCTCTTTATCATATTTGATAAATCGGAGAAGCTTAAAAAAGAGGTTATGGCGAAAGAAGCCATAATAGCCAAGTTTAAAGAAGATTGTCAAAACAAAGACCAGTAGATCGAATATCTGACGACCAGGCACAAGGAAGTCCTTGAGACTTTCGAGAAGAAGGTTGAAGGTAACCGGTCATAAACTTGACTAGTGTGCTATCCTTAATGATATGTATTTATTCTTTGGTCTACTCGTGTAGAGCAAACACAAGTATTGAAGAAAATAGAAAAAAACTCTTAAGCTTGAGCGCAGTACGGAGGCAGCTTTTGGGCATAATCTTGAAGAGAAAGTCAATGCCCTCAACAAGATGCTCTTCGATATGAGATCGGGAACACAACTGCCCAACTTATGAGATCCCATGGAAAAGATCAACTTCCTTGGCCAACAACTCAAAGATCTCAAAAGTTTGCTTAAAACTACTCGGTAGAACTATGCACAAACTTTATTTGAAGCCGTCAAGAATGGAATCAGTTTTGCTTTGGCAAAGCTAAAAGCTTCGACCTAATATAAATCTCTAAGCTGTTGAGGAAGACTTCAACTGCTCGGGAGATTATGCAACCAAACTTTTTGAGGAAATGTCACCTCTCGAAAATAAGGTTTTAGAAGAAATAGAGGTCGAATCTCCGACACGCAGCGATCAGTTTGCTGATCCTGAAGAGTAGATTATTGTAATACGAGAAGTATGAATGTGAAAAATTCACCTTTTGTTGATTAAAAAAGTCTTTCATTTATCCTTTTGACTCATAAAGTATTCATATATTTCCTAGCCCCTGACGGCTTGTATAGTAGAAGATCTTTACTAAAGAAGCAGTAAGCCAAAAATATGAGTAAAAGTCACGACCGCTATTGATAGTATGTGATAATTATATGAGAACAACTAATCATATTAATACTAGAAAGCTCTTTCCAGTGGGCAGGACGACGTGCGGAGAGGAGAGGCTTCAACTAGGAGGCTTTTCGTGTCCCGACTAGCAGCCAAACAAGAGTAGAACAGAATGTTGAAGTGAAGAAATGTAGTATTTGAAATCTTAAGCATGTAAATCACTATATGTAGTTGTTTGTGTTATGCTCATTGTACTCACATATTTCTTTAAGAAAAGAGTATGGTCGCTCATGAGAATCACAGACGTAATGGTCACGACTAGGACCCTTGTGGCTTTTGACTTAGATGTCGAGCTAGAGAGCAACAGAGATCCTTTTAAAGGATATCGAAGAGAAGTTAGTCTTCTCCGACCAGCACAAACAACAATAGTAGGCAACCAGAGTATGGTACAAATATATAAGCAATATCATTCATCGAAGAAAATATAGAAATTATAATTTTTTATTGAAATTTGACATAATGTAAAGATACAATTATACAAAGAATTTACGCAATTGGTCAATATTCCAGGAGTTTGACAAAATACACCCGTCTGATATGGCTAGTCGTACCAAACCAGGTCTGGTGTCTTCAACCACAGTGTATGGACCTTCCAATTTGGAACAAAGTTTGTTGCGATTAGCTTGGCTCTAAATTTTTATGAGAACAAGATCACCTACAGCTAGGTTGCGAGGTTGCACCTTATGACTGTGATATCTTCACATGGCTTGTTGGTAGACCGTCGATCGTATTAGTGCTTGATTTTGTCGTTTCTCAAGAACATTGATGTTGTTGAGTCGTCGTTCTTCTTGATCGTTTTCGTTGTAACAATCAGTTCGAGCAGAGCGTATTTTCAGTTTAGGAGGAAGTATGGCTTCATCACCATAAACAAGAAAAATAGTGTTTCACCGGTCACATGACTGGTCGTGGTTCGAGCGGCCCATAATATAAAAGGAAGTTCTTAAACCCAAGATCTCGACCGTTGTGTTAACTGGTTGAATACTCGGCATTTCACCCCTTGCATTATAATCCCATTGGCTCTTTCGACTACTCTGTTGCTCTGTGGGTGAGAACTGGGCATCATTATCTTCGAAATGTAACTTGATGCCTAGATCCTTGCAGAATTCCTAAAAATTCCACTAGAGAACTGGGCATCATTATCTGTGATTATATGACTGGGTACACCAAATCGTGTGATCACTTTTTTTTGTGAGAAATCTCTTAGCAGCTTCAGTTGTTATTTTAACAACTAACTCAGCTTCTATCCATTTGGTAAACATGTCAATCATAACGAAAAGGAATTCGAAGCCCCGGTGCTCTTTGGAAAGGTCCCAAAATGTCTAGTCCCCATGTGGCAAAAGGCTAGGAAAAATGTATTATTTGCAAAGCTTGTGCCGGCTGATGTACTTGTCGACTATGAAATTGACATTGTACGCACTTCATCACTAGCTCTTTTGTATCATGAAGGGTAGTTGGCCAGTAGTATCTTTGCCTGAAGGCCTTACCGACCAATGTTCTATAGGAATGATGTGCTCCATAGACTCCTCCCTGAATATCGAATAGCAACACAATGTCATCCATTTGAGATATGCATCTCATCAATACTCTGTGAGATCCTCGTTTATACAAGGTACATTCGATCAGAGTATATGATTTGGCTTTTCGAGCAATACGATCGGCCTCTACATCATCTTTAGGAATAATGTCACGCTGAAGATCATTGTAGATCGACGTCATACATTCTCTACTGGGGTCGTGCTTGACAACCACTGTGGAGCATCCATGTTCACAGGATCGATTTGTACGACCTCTAATGGAACATCTATGTTCTCAGAATGCTCGACCACCGAGGGTGAATCGAATTGCTCGAGAAAAACTCTGAGCGAGACAGGTGACCTCATGGAGGCCATCCGTGCCAACTGGTCTGCCATAAAGTTTTCCTTTCTAGGAATGTGTTGAATCTAGAAACTGAAGAAGTGCTTTTCGAGTTTCCATACTTCCACCAGATAAGATGACATCTTGGTACTTGAGAATTGATACTCTTTCTTGACTTGATTCGCTACTAGCTGAGAATCGCCTTTGACAAGTAATCTGCGAATCCCGAGCGCTTTGGCTTCTCGGAGTTCTGTCAGTAAACCTTTGTATTATGTCATATTGTTTGTTGCAGGAAAGTTTAGCCGAATGGCGTATTTGATATGTTCTCTAGTAGGGGATATTAGGATGACTCCAACCCCTAGTCTTTATGCATCAAGGAACCGTCAAAATACATTGTTCACTCGCCATGGTATTCGTACTCGGACCTTTGGGTGGGTTCAGGGTTTGTCCACTCGGCATTGAATTCTGCTATTGTCTGGGACTTGATTATTGTTCGTGAGATGAAATAGATGTCGAATGCCCCAAGCTCGGCCGCCCATTTTGCTATTCGACCTGATGATTCTCTATTTTCAAGAACTTGACCAAGAGGATATCCGGTTGGTACGACCACCTTGTGATCTTGAAAGTAATGACTTAGTTTCCTTGAAGACATAAGGAGACCATATAGCAACTTTTCTACCGGTGGGTATATTTTCTTTGGTCCATGTAAGACTTCACTTACGTAATACACCGTTGTTGGATGTTGTCACGTTCTATGACCAGTACACCACTGATGGTTTGTGGCGTTGTAGCCACGTAAATTAGCAATATTTCTCCCGATCTTGGAGAAACTAAGATCGAGGTACTCATAAAGTATTTCTTAAATTTTTCAAAGGCATCGTCTGCTTCCTTAGTCCACTCGGAACTTCTATGTTTCCGAAGAAGTTTTAAGAAAGGTAATCATTTCTCCCCCTAACCGTGTTATGAATCGACTTAAAGTTGCCATACACGGTTAGTTTTTGGATTCCCTTCTTTGTGGTCGGAGGGTGCATCTGGTCGATGGCCGATATTTTTGTTGGGTTTACTTCAATACCTCTAGCCAGTTTTTGGATTCCCTTCTTTGTGGTCGGAGGGTGCATCTGGTCGAAGGCCGATATTTTTGTTGGGTTTACTTCAATACCTCTAGCCAAAACTAAGAATCCAAGAAGCTTTCTCGAAAAAACTCCAAACATACACTTTTCTGGATTTAACTTGAGGTTATGTCTTCTTAAGTTATTAAAAGTCTCTTGTAGGTCAGAAATATGATCGCTAGCGTTGTTACTTTTCATGACCAGGTCATCAACGTAAGCTTCTAAATATGAGGATTGAAGGTTTTTTGCATCAATCTTTGAAAAATTGCTCCAACATTTTTGAGACCAAATGACATCTTAACATAGAAGTAAGTGCCATATGGAGTGATGAAGGAAGTTTTCTCTTCATCATCTTTACCCATATTAATCTGGTTGTACCCTGAGTACGCATCTAAAAAACTTAACAACTCACACCCGGAAGTAGAGTCTATAAGCTGATCAATGCGTGGAAGGAGAAAGTCATCCTTCGGACAAGCTTTATTTAGATCTATAAAGTCATTACACATTCGTTATTTTCTATTACTTTTTCTAACCATTACAGGGTTAGCGAGCCACTCTGGGTGGTCGACTTTGAAAGATCTAGACCCGCCATTATGAGTTAATGGATTGTTTTGGTGATTAATGACAAATCCAAATATGAGACTAACTCTTTGTCCAAGTATTATCTTTGTGTAGTCTCATTTGGATATAAAGGTGAAACACAACGAGGTATGCAATCGACATCTAAATCTTATATATTGTTGCATTTCTCGGATCCAAAATATAGGATTGAACTCAACCTTAAGTCAAACTTGAATATGTGCATATGATCTTATTACACATTTGTGTACGCACACATTTAGGGGGAGTTTTATCCTATACTTTGTAGTTTCATTAGTATTGATCCATATTCCATTTTCCACATATACTAAGGATCTTTACGTTGAAACAAAACCTTTGAGTATATAGAACTTGTGTAGTTCTTGTATACTCATGTTGGAGTATATATAACTTGTGTAGCTTATATATACTCATTTGTTCTCTCATTTATCATCATTAAATTTATGAGAATTTTAGTGGTTATCATCAATTACCAAAGAGGAAAGATTGAGGTATCTTGTCCCACCATTATGAGTTAATGGTATGGTGTGGTAATTAATGATGATCACATTGTGGAACTAACATTTTCCATGAGTTGGATATATAGGTTATGTTCCAGATGATGAAGACTTAGGATGATCATGAGTTGATCATCAAGTCAAGAGCCTGGTGTAAATGATGCATCATGAGTTGATGCTTATCAAGAAGAAATGATCATGAGTTGATCATCAAGACAAGAGAAGACCAATCATCATGTGTTGATGGAGGTCAAGTGAAGGAATGCATCATGTGTTGATGCATGTGAAGACTTCGGGATGGAGAAATCATCATGTGTTGATGATGTTCAAGTCAAGATCCCGAAGTGAAGAAATCATCATGTGTTGATGATTGTCAAAGTTAAAGACCCGGACTTGAAGTGTTGATGTGCGCCATCAAGCTTCAAGAAGATGCAAAGCAAAGGTATGACTAGCTAGGGCTAAGGATGTGTTCCTAGTCTTTACCGGGTCTTGGTGTTTGGTTGGAAGACCGGATTGCTAGTATAGGTTGCCGTACTATTAAGAGGGTCTTAACTAGTAGTTTGAGTTAGTCTTGTGTTGATAGCTCATTATATTTGCTCTAGCTCATCTAGGCATGATGCTATTTATTTGCGAATGTGTTTTGCAAATAATCGAGGCTCATGCATAACCCTTGTAACATGTGACTTAAGTTTGCAAATGCGTTTTGCAAATGGTGTAAGTCCATGTACCTTATTCCTTGTGATGAGTATTCTAAGGGTTAGCAAATGCGTTTTGTAACCTCATGAGAATATCATCTTTGAAACCTTGTTTGAGATTGCATTCAAATGAGCGAATGTGTTTTGCCATTTGAAGTGGTGCAATTGGTTATGGTTCACGTGGTCCGCCGGTCGGATCGTGAAGTACCACCGGTCGATCCGGCGGCAAATCGGTCCGACCGCGTGCTACGGCGATCCGACCGGTTTGATTTAATCCGATTTCTTTGTGCGGAAGTTCCGCGATTGTAAAAATCGGAACTTCCGTGGTGAGGAAGTTCCGAGTTCGAGCGAACGGTTTTTCGAGAGCCCTTTGGGACTTAGCCAAATTGCGACGGGCGGTCGGACCGCCAAAGACGGCGGTCGATCGGATATATCGGCGGTCCGACCGCCAATGCATGGCGGTCGATCGGCCAAGGCCCAACGGCTACTTTTCTAGCCGTTAGGCGATGGGAGGTCCGACCGCCATTGGTTGGCGGTCGGACCGCCCGGGTCGTTTTGATGGAATCTTCTCCCAACGGCTAGTTTTTGTGTGTGGGCTATATATAGACACCTTGGCCGGTTGGGAGATGTTGTCTTGAGTGCTATTGTTAAGTGATACACTCTTTCTTTGAGCTAAGAGCAAGCCTCTATTCTCTTTTGTGCATGTGTTGCACTTGGTGAGATTAGAGAGTAAACCCTAAGTGCATGTGTTGCCTTAGGTAGTGGATTGTGTATCCACGTGAGCGCTGACACTTGATTAGTTCAAGTGAAAGTTCTGATTTGTTACTCTTGGTGTTTGCCGACACCTAGACGGCGTGGAGGCGTCGTGCTCGGTGACCTTCTCAAGAAGCTTGTGAGAAGGCCCGACGGTTGTGAGCGGTTTGGTGCTCGCCATCTCCGGAGTGGAGGAAGAGCAACCATAGTTGAGCGAGGTGTTGGTTGGTTTGGAACCGGTCCAAGTGTTGGACTTACCTCTGAGGTGTGTGCTCATTTGAGGAGCCGGTCCAACGCGGGTTGGGCTTACCTCAACGTGGATTAGGGAGACCTAAGAAGTCTCCGAACACCACGGTAGAAACATAATCGTGTCATCTTGTGTTTACTTGTGCTTTACTTTGAGCAATTTACATTCTTGCTTTAATTGCTTATATACCTTGTATGATTGCTCATATTGTATTGTGTTCATATTGTCGGTGCACTTAGTTGAGCCTAGTTGATTTAGGTCTTAATTGTGCAAAACCAATTCGCTATTAGCTTCCGCATTTATTTATTGGTTTAGCCCGATAAAGTTTTTAAAACCGCCTATTCACCCCCCTCTAGTCGGCCACCTCGATCTTACAGACTTCATGAATGAATCCAGGCTTGAGGGGCTTGTCGATCTCCGACCGAATTGCCTCCTTCCGATCGGATGCAAAACGTCTTAGCTTCTACTTGATCAGTTTTTTGTCAGGCTATAGAGCTAGCCTATGCCTGATCACTTCCCTGGGGACTCCGGGCATGTCAAACGCTTGCCAGGTGAATACGTCTTGGTATGCTCGGAGGAATGAGACGAGCGACTCTTCCTATTTGGGTCGAGTCCTGCCTCGACTAGTACCTTTTGGGCAGACGCATCAATGTTTCTTGAGCCATATGGTGCGTTAGTGCCTTCTAGAGGAATGTCTTTGCTGAGTGGTACCTCCTTGGTCTGGTCAAAAGGCTTTGGAGCTATCTTTAGCCTTGAGTGCTTGACTTGCATGGTGGGCAGATTAGTTTCTCTGGTCAGAAGTTCATTGACCAGTTCTAAGGATTTTCAATCACATGCAAAAGCCACTTTTAAATCTCCTTAAACCATGATGGCTCCCTTAGGTCTTGGTATTTTCAAATTTTGATAACCGTAGTGCGTGACTATCAAAAATTTTACTAAAGTTGGACGACCAAGGATTCTATTGTATGCGGTTTTGAAATCTACCACATCAAATGGAACCTTTTCTATTCTGAAGTTGTCGGGTCTTCCGAATGTAACCGGCAGGGATAGTTGTCGAATCGGTTTGGCGGTAGAACCAAGAACTATGACGTGGAAGGCATATTTCTTGGGTTTTACCTTAGACTTGGGAATCTGCATCTCTTCCAATGCTCTCGTAAATAAAATATTCAAAGAACTACCTCCATCTATTAAGACTCGATTAACTTTACAATTGTTAATAGTAGGTTCAACTACAATAGGAAACCTACCCAGTCGAGTCGACGGGATGGGTTAGTCTTCTTTGCTGAAGGAGATTATAGTTTTCGACCACTTGAATAGCTCGAGGGTGATCGGAGACTCAGAAAAGTTCACCTCTCGCACTATGGCCTTTAGATAACGTCTTGCTCGTACAATGAGGATCCATAAAAAATCATATCAGCTGTGTGCTGACTCCTGGTACTTCATCTCTTCGTCGCCATCTTTGTCCTTCTTAGAGCTTGGTTCTCCTAGTTCTGTTATGGAGAGGAAGGGACATTTACCTGAGTAGTAATCTTCCCATTTATTTTGCCAGGCCCAGCAGGTGCGCAAATCATGCCCTGCTTCCTGGTGAAGTGGACACAACTTCTTATTTTTCTTATAATAGCTAGTCGGAGCTTTAGCCTTATTCCGACCAATGAAGTCTCTCTTGCCCTTGGTAAACTTTTTGGAAATCGCAAGGACTTCCTTGTTATCGGGCTTGCGATTCTTCTTGTTCTTGAGAGACTTCTTGCTTTTCTTCTCTTATTTCTCCAGGCCTGACTGGGGATTTCTATCCTTTCGATCAATAACATCGCACCATTCAACTACTTCACTAGCGCCGCATACTTGTCTGCCATGTTAAAAAGTTCGACAGTTGCCCGTGGAGGTATATCCTCCGTAAATCGGCGATTCTGCAGTCCTGCTTTAAAAGCTTGAATAACATAAGATTCTCCTATCTTTAGGATAGAATTTTGAACCTGACAGTATCTCTTGATATATTGTCGAAGAATTTCGTTGGTTTTTTTGCTTCATCCGATGAAGATCATCCTCCTTCCCGGGACGATCACACGTCCCTTGAAAGTTGGCAATCAAAGTATCGCAAATCTACTCCTAAGTACATATAGATCCGACCGATAGGTTGAGCAACCACGAGCGGGCAGACCTTTCAAGGACCGTGGGCAAGTAATTTGCCATCACGTTATCGTTACCACTAGCAGCTTTGATGACGGTAGTATAAATTTGAAAAAAATTCTAATGTGTTCTGAGTCCCATTGAACTTTTCTATGTTGGCTTGTCGGAACCTGTCCGCCAACGAATAGCTTGGAGACCAGCCGAAAATGCCCGGCAGTCTTAATGGAATCGTGGTGCCTTCTCTTAAAAGGAGCTGGATTGTAATCAGTTGGGGATCAGTTCCTCATATTTGCGTACTTATGATCCGGTGTCCCAATTCGGTCGTGGACGTTACGATAACGTCTTTGACCACCTGCTTGGTTCAGATGATGCCTGAGATCGCCTGAATTAAGTGGTTATTCCTCTTGATGAGGAGGAGTGGCTTTCGTGAAGAGTTGTCTTCCCTCGTAATTTTCTGGTCGAAACCTACAAGGGGGTCTTGGTGTTGACTAGTCCTTAGCTCGACCATGTTGTCCCCTACTGAGAGAAGAGCGTTGGGATGAAGTCATTGTGTGACTTTGTGAATTCCTTTGCTCTCGGTACATTTCCATATGCCGCATGGTTTGTTGGAGGATTTCTGACATGTGACCTGCAAGCTGAGCATAACCTGGAGTTCCTGCTAAAGTAGGATCTGAATTATTCAGAATATCCCGGACTCGTTGCAGATTTTGCATTGTTACCAAAGGTCGTGAAGGATTCCACTGCAGTGGACATTTGATGAGTTTAATTTGCCATTGACCTTCCGGCGGGCCCTGTCTGACCCCTTACTTGCTGTTGGGTAGGAACAAGTGAATTAATTGATGCACGTCCATCAGCTCGGTTGCTCCGGTAGTTGGTGCTTGAGCACCCTTACCATTTCCACAGCAAATGGTGACAAGTTAACACGTGGAGGATCGTGCATGGCATCCAGATTGGTATCTCCGATTGTGTTAACTTCGTGGCACCAACAGTGATCTTCCGATAAACTCTCGTCGTAACTAAGGGAGAGCCTTCCAGTGCTTCTGCAAGGAGCCTCCATGATGGGGAGAGGTCGGAGATTACCGCCTCTGGTGGGCTCTGTGGTGGACTTAGCCTGATCCGGTGGATTGCCAATCGTATGTTGAGTTTCACCATGCCCACTTGGCCTACGATCGGTGATAACTTCATCGACACCTTTACCACATGTCGGTTGGCCCCCATAATACGTAGCAACCATTGGCGAATACTGGTCTCCCATGACAATATCGAGAGTACATGGACTCTCTAATTGTGGCGCTAGGCTTCTGTTGTCGTTTTTGCCGGTCGGGTCTACCGGGCTTGTACAGTCGTTCGGACGTTCCAAATTGGTCGGAACGAGCGGTTCCCCTGAGAGCGCCATTGATGGCGATGGTGTATCCTCATCCATCCGGTCGATTTCGCCAATCTCTGCGACTGGATAGCCAGTGGAGGAGGAGGATGATGATGTCCCATTGTCTTCCATGGTGCGAATGCATGTGTCCATGTCGAGGTAAGAGTAGTTCGGCAAGTCGAACCAGTTTTTCCCATCCCAAGTTCCTGCCATGTTCGCATGAACGATGATGAGGCAAAAAAAGGTGGATGATGAATGCTTGAGCGAAGTAAAATTTAAGAACTCAACGCCTTCTTCTCCACGGACGGTGCTAGTTGTCGACGATCGAGTCGCCGATCTTACAAAATAAAATAGAGAAAAATGGCAAAAGTTCTTGAGAGATGATGGGACTGCTCTTTATTGCTATGAACTGGATCCTTTACAAATGGTGCCCTTAACAAGGAAGTGGACTAATCCTAATTACACTCAGTGCAGTACTTGCTATGATAATGTTTCAAATGAAATCCAATCGCCCGTTGATTTTCCACATTGGCTTCAATCCCCTTTCTGCTGTTCGCGCCCTTCCTTAAATAATTGATGAAGTGGAGGCAGTTAATCCTGGTATAGGCGCCTGTTGGGAGTGTCGCGATAGGTCAGAGCGAGGTGACGGTTGATGAAGTATCAACAGTTTGGCGGTTTAATGTCTGTGAGACACTAAAACGTATGGTATTTTATCGCTAGTGTCTTAGGATCATGAAACGTCACATGGTATGGAGTCAATACAACATGTGCTCTATTCATCACACGGTAAAGGATATACTTAGAGCTGAATCAGATGCCAGTTCATTGCTTGTACGAGCAATCATCTAGTAAGGGACTAGGTATAGGACCTCATCCTACTAGTGTACCTATAAGTAACCTTTGAAACACTAACCACCACAGAGGTCGTTAGCCACGGGGTCATTAGCCTTAGGGTTTACGACTCTTATGACCATAGGGGTTGTTAGTCTTAGGGTTTACGACCACGAAGACATATGGTCTTTTATTTATGTATTTAAAGTAATACATAGAGATTTTAATCCTCGTCGGGGCCGATCAAAGAAGCCTAGTGCATCTTGGGTATCAACGATTGACTACTCTATGGCAGCAGAAAATCATGACCAAGCTACTAGGATTACAATACCGAATCATGTATAAGCCTGTAACCACGAATAGTGCGCAGATGCTCTGTCACGCAGAGAAAGAAAAGATGATGCGGAAGTGATAGCAGTCTCTACTGTTTTACCTGGTTGGATGGAGGCAGTAGCAAAGGGGTATCAACAAGACTCACAGGCAAGCCAATTATTGCAAGATCTGACAGTCTCAGGTAACGGGACCAGCAAGTTTGTATTGCACAATGGAGTTCTAAAGTCAGGAACAGAGTGTGGGTAGGAAACAATGAAATAGTACAATGAAACATCCTAAACTCATTGCATTCTAGTGCCCTCGGGAGGACATTCAGGATTTCAAGTCACTTATCACCGGATCAGAAAATTATTTGCATGGCCGGGAATTAAAAAGGATGTGCGAGCATTTGTGGAACAGTGTTCAATATGCAAATAGGCAAAGACTGAACATGTGTGATACCCTAGTTTACGTCAGCCCTTACCTGTACCAGACCAAGACTGGCAAGTTGTATCTATGGATTTCATTGAAGGCCTGCCTCGGTTTGCTGGCTACAATTGTATAATGGCAGTAGTTGATAAATTCTCAAAATATGCTCACTTCATAGCTATGGCACATCCTTTCACTGCCTTCCAGGTTGCCCATAGCTTTATGCAAAATGTGTTCAAACTACATGGACTACCCCAATCGATTGTATCAGACTGTGATAGAGTGTTCACAAGTGTTTTATGGAGGGAATTGTTTCGTGCAGCGAAAAACTCAGCTCCGGATGAGCTCGGCATACCATCCACAAACTAACGGCCAAACCGAGCGTGTTAATCAATGTGTGGAAGCGTATCTGCATTGTTTTGTTCATGCGTGCC
The DNA here is from genome assembly GCA_036346395.1 of Hsuehochloa calcarea. Classification (NCBI taxonomy): domain Eukaryota; kingdom Viridiplantae; phylum Streptophyta; class Magnoliopsida; order Poales; family Poaceae; genus Hsuehochloa; species Hsuehochloa calcarea. The sequence goes on from CM070609.1 coordinate 13,048,402, forward strand.
CAAGCAAGTGGTTCAATTGGTTGGCTTTATCAGAATATTGGTATAACACTGCTCTGCATTCTACCCTGGGAAAAACTCCATTGCAATCTTGTATGGCTATAGCCTCCGACATTTCGGTATCAAGGATACTGCAGCCTGTCAGAATAGTGAACTGTCGGTTTGAAACCTATTCCAACAGAGACAAACTATTGTTATATAATAAAAGTGCATGACACGTGATAGAGAGAAGGCGAAGCAGCAGTAGGGAGGAGGAGGAACTAGCGAGGCGGCGCGAGGGTAAGATACGGGCGGCCGGGCGCGAGAGAGCGGAGGGTGAGACGAACCCGCGACGACGCAAAATAGGAGGAAGGCACACGCGAGCGGCCCTAGGGCTCGGGCATTTAGAGCGCACGGCGCGCCCCCGATTAGACAGTCTGAGAGCGAGAGAGCGTGATCCGACGGCAGAGACGGCAGACGCGCAGACAAAGTCGTGAATATCTCGTCTATCATTAGCGAGTGCAATAAGATTAGATGTGGAATTAAGGGAATGAAAATAGAAAAACGTCAGAATTTGATATTTCAGAAGGGTTTATTCGCTAAAATAAGAGAACTTGGGTCTTGGGCTTTCGACCCACGGTATTTGTCCCATTAGGGGTTGGTTTAAGAGAGAGAGCAGCCAACCCTAGCTCCTTCTCCCCTCCCTTGCGCCCCTCCCCTCCTTCTCCCCCAAACCAATCGCCACCCCCCATCTCCATGTTCCATCTCGTGTGATCCTGCGTAGTTTTCATCAAGATATCAATCGTAGCATCCAACGTCATCCGATCAGACTCAAACTTGTTCAGTATGTTCTTGACCTGTCAATATTAGATTTGTACGGTTGGATTGACGATTAGTTGAGAGGAGCACCTGTTTTAAGAGGGGTTTTGTCAGCCTAGACTACTGCAGTTTTAGCACAAAGTAGTATTGGTATGTGATATGTTTGAGTGGTCAAACGATCACGGCATGGGCTGAAATGTTTACATCTTGTAGATAACTTGTCTCTATATATTTATACCAATTTTTATGCAATTATTATCTGTGGTTTGGGAGATATGATTTAATAACCGAAGGGGACAGAACTGTAGTTTCGGGTAGCAGATCAGTTTTCTGCTGATAGTATTGCGTTGTAGTTTTGGGTTCCATAATTGCAAAATTTTGAATTGTCGTCTCCTATAGATTTGTGGGGTTTATCGTAGATTTCTATGGTCACCGAGATCACCTAATTCGTAGTTGTAGATTGGGAGATACGTTAGTTTCTTTACTGCTGTCTAGAAACCCCGACGAGATTACATCAGTCGTTTTGTTTAATAGATAAGATTTAGATAATGATCGATTCGGGGGGTCTCCCAACACAAATTTCGTAGGAAATTGTATTAGCTTTTCATATTGATAAAGTGCATGAATTTTGGTTCGATCATTTGAAATATATGGATTTTTCTTGTACTGTTGTTCCTTCGGACAGTTAGATTCTGACTTCAAGTTTTCAACTGTAGATTACATCATGTTAATGGCAGAATTAGAGAAATATCACCAACTAAGTTATTGTAGATAATTTTTTTATCTTTCCGTAGAATCCTAGAACATTGAATTTGGATATAGCAAATAAAAGTTACAAAATTCCCAAATCAGTAGTACCGAAGATGATAGAACTGTCTTCGGAATTAAAAACAAAGGCTTAAATGGGATTATTTGATCTTTCGATCACCTGAGAAGTTGTAGATATGCTAGTGTAGATTCTAAGAAAATTGAATTCATAAATTTTGGAGTTTTTACTCAAAAGTTATGGATCTTCCTTTGATAGCTGTTTGTTTGGACAAATTGAGATTTAGGAGTATATCGGCTAAGTCACGGGTTGCGATTAAGAGCGATTGATTTCATTTTGTTCCATTGCTATGTTGTGTAATCTTGAATTATATATTTAGTATACTTTACGGTTGCCAGGTGGTGGTGAGCATCGGGGTTAGAGCCTTTTCGTCGTCATCCGTCTATCGGTTAAGGCAAGTACATGGTAGAGTGGTGAACAATGGGTTGTTCATCATGATCATTGATATTACTTATCATGTTATTTATTATGTTTTCATTAAGGTTATTCTTGTACATGATATTGATGACCTTGAGTGAATGAGATTATGATATTGAGTTAACGAGAATGAGATATTGAGTTAATGAGATGAATTATGTTGATGAATAATTAAAGATATTGCATCATTTACATTCATCATGATAGGAGTTGCACGAGCCAGGTCGGTGAGTAAGTCATGTAACTATTCCGGTGAGGTCGGTGAGAAAGATACATTACTATTCCGGAATGCTTTAGATAAAATCATATTTCGGTGGGGACTTTACGGGAGTGAATGATAGAGTGTGTCATCAATGGGTGAACACTCCACTATAGCGGTATCAGTTGATGAGATGCATATGAGCATGACTGCATGAGCATGATGGTGCATTCGCATATGAGTAAATTGTTAAGATATGCAACTTTACCTATATGGAATATGACCTGATTGTTTGAGAATGAGAATGGCATTAAATAGATAGATGACGGTGATAACTTTGATTATGGTTGATAAACTATTGTTTATGGCTTTATTATGTATTTACTGAGTCTTGGACTCATTCTTGCTTTATTGTTGTTTTTAGGTGACCGTTGATGACGTTTGACTCGGGAAGGGCTAGCGCACTTAGAATCATACACTACACTCAATTAGTTGATTCATTGGACATGAGAAACTTTTAGTATAATATGATGATTTATACCTATGACATGATGGTATTGAATAGCCTTAGATGTTTAATTTATGTTAATCTTGGCTTATTACCTTGCTATGCTCGTAGGACTAAAATTATCTATGATTGTCATGGTATTATGCTTGTGATATTGTGACACATGGATGTGTTTTATCGTTGATATGCTTGCTGTAATTTTATAATAAGTTGATGTAAATTAAATAGTTAAAGTAATTTAGTGGCATTCTAGACTCAATGTTGAGTTGGAGTGTTACAAGTCGATCGGACGGTCCTGAGCCGAGCCGGAGGTGATCCGACAGCGGGCATTTTATTGCCGATATAGCACGCTGCAAGGAGGCGATGTTTCCACCGGCTGTTAAATTAGGTAATTCCTACAGTCATTCTGAAAATAGTCGTCGTCCTACAAATACTCACACTGGACCCTTTACGAAGCATCTATATATGGAGTGTATACCTTGCCATTTCATTAGAGTACTGATTTGTTTTCTCCTTTGGTTAATAGATAGCAGGTCTTACGATTCTACATCGCCCATCATGCTTTTCGTACCTCATTCTATTTGTTTACTGCAGTTGTTATTGCTATCATATCACGTTTTGCCGAGATTTTACATGCATAAACCCGTCTTTTTCTCTATTGCCACTACCTGCCTTATTAACATGACAGATAATATTAGGTTAGTCCCTTATTTCAACACAATATGTTGCACAATTTTACTAACCTAAAATTTAATCACCTCTTCTTGTCCCCTCTATGTTACTAGCACGTTTTATACCCCCCATATTCTTTCTGCTACTAAATAAATAGAATTCCTCATGATGATATCATAACCAGGTTCAAGCAGGGCTGGAGGCACTGAGAGCATGGATTGGGCTGCCATGGTTATGAACATGTGTAGATCATGGGCTCAAAGACGGGGATATGCTGTCACTGTGGTAAAAGAAAATGGCTGGTGAAGTAGCAGGAATCAAGGCTTGCATGTTTTCTCATCAACTCACATAAGTGGATCCACCACATTATACAGAAGTAGCGCCAGTTATGACGAAGTTCCTCTCTCTTTTTCAATTTGAGGATTATTTTTAGCAAAAATGTTGGTCTTACACTAAACACCTTCTATTTCCAGAGGGCTACTATCAGAGTTGACGGTGAATATGCGTTTGGATATGCCAAAGCTGAAGTATGAGCTCATAGATTAGTGCGGATTTCTCCATTTGACAGTGGAAAGCGGCGGCACACTTCCTTTGCTGCAGGCGTTGTAATACATATTCTTGGTGATGTGTCAGGACTTAAATATACAAATTTGAACTTTTTTTGTGTAATACACTAATTCAGGATAACGTTACTACACACAATATTAACATGGATGAATAACATTCCATATAAAGCGAAAATAAAAATAAACGACTAACTTGATTAATAAATAATGGTAGTGACCTTGTGGTCGATATTACACTTATTAAGCCACGCAAGACTGAAACTAAATAAAGAAACGGCAACGGAACGGAAGCAACAACAGCGGAAACCCATCCACTTGCCACAGACAAACAAATGGGATCAAAACTAGCGATCACCCTCCTCGTTAAACTCCTCTTCGAGAGTAAGCGAAGATTCTTCCACTTCAATTGAATGATTGCAGTAAGAATGAGTACTCCGAATACTCAACAAGTTGTACCACATAATACAATTAATCAATTATAGATGGTGGATTATTCTAGCGGAAATGGTTTATATGGTTATTTTTCAAAAAAAAGCATTTGCAATCGAATACAATAATATATTGAAAGTGTAATTTAAAATGAATAAAGAATAATTTTTTAACAATTATTTTCATAAAGGACACGAGCCTAATCAATTTTTTTCTTCACAAAACCATATGGGTTTAAATCACCACGGACACGAAGCCTGAGCATACCCATGACCGCGACGCGGCTATTTGAATATATTGATTAACACTCTGCAAAGGTTTGCACACTTTACCTACAAGATATAACCAGTATAGCTAGCATCAATCATAAAAACTTTTCCAAACATCATCTTGACAATGGACCCTCCCAATGTGCATACCGTCGTACCAACCATAACGGAGTGTTTTGGTCCGACACACATCGTTGGACTTGGAAATGGTGAACCGCTCGTAAGTGCGACCCGCCTACAATAGTACACACATCCACCCTAGCACATAATCTAACCTACATGCCTAAGTAGTTAATGCAAAGATTCTATAGCTTACTAAGTTAGGCATGTCTCATACCACGTATGTGGTTGTACAGTTATAGCTCAGTTCAATGGCACACAAAGTTAAGTCCTTAATTGAACAAGGCGAAACTACCCAATTTCTAACCAAATTACCAAGATTCATATTTTCCCAAGCATGGAGTTCCACCATATCATAATTCTTTCCATTTGCCTCAGTTTAAATCTTTTCCCACCCTGTTAGTTAAGTGCATCACATGCGATAAACGAGTAACAATATACACCATACAGTTTTTACACAAAGTTCCATAATCACTTAGTCAAGTTTAGATTTGTAACTCAAAAATAATATCAATATATAACCCGTTGTATAGCTAAGCAGACTATTCGTATCTAACCAATCCACGTTGGTGCTATAATAATACCAACTAATAATTAACCAAGCTAGGGTGACAAAAGATCAGGGTAATACAATTAGCAAAGTGGCTATAATCAAATGGGTGTATAGCTAATCCCAAAACATTTAAAGAATTAAATAATTAAAGTAACATGCAACAATTTGAATCAAAGTAGTTTTAAAAAACTGGGTTCAACATGGTCAAATGTATAACTTACCTTGAAACAAGTCTTGGTACTAGTCTTGAACTTGATCAATTCCTTTTTCCTCATAATCTCCCAAAGTAATAACGTCTACTCGTAAACGAAAGCGAAAACCCAAAATAAATACAAAATAGAGAAACAAATAAACTCCAAAAATTAACTAAAAATCATAGGAAGGTAGGGATTGAATTTAGACGAGTTTGGAAACTTGAATGGGTCCAATCGGAGTTCATGTGAGGAAGAAAGGGCTCTCGGAAGATTTAAATCTAAGAAAAAGAGAAAGAAAAAACTATTTTGAATTTTCATATTTTTCTTTCTAAAGGAAATTCAAAATATTGCATCAGCATGACGTCAGCAATAAATTTTGGAATTAAAAGAAAATCCAAAAATAGGGAATAGAGGCTGATAGGTGGGACCCTCGGTCTATGGACCAAGTTCATGGCTCTGGTTTACTGGTCTATGGTTCACGGGTGCATGGAAAAGTGGACCTATCATGTGGGGTCCACATGTCAGTAGGTGGGTCTACCGTGGACCATGTCCTTGCTTACTTTGGTTTAGGGTTTGAACCGGTAGAGATGTGTGGCACACGTGTACACGAAGCTGAGGTGGCGCTGACGTGGATAACACGTGACTGACACTTGGCTTCCACGTCAGCTTGACTACGGTGTGGCTCAAGTTTCGATACTCGCCAGTGTTCTGGGCCACGATGGAGCAAGCGGAGATGCGCAATAGGTAGCTAGTGCGACAGGGAGCTCAATAGTGCACTCACAAACGCAAGGGGATGACGGAGTTGGCCAGCGGCGAGTTCGAAGCAGCGGAGGCGCATGGTCTTCAATGGAAGTTGGGTTCCGATGATGCTCCGGCAACATCGAGGTGCCGTCGGTGTAGATCTAGTCCTTGCGATCCCAACTGTGGTGACGATGAAGCTCGAGGTACACTGACGACAGATGAACACGACGACGAAGGCTTCGGCGGTGGTTTTTCTTCTCATAGTGATTCCAGCGGCTAGGGTTCGGGATTTTGAACGACGGCGGTGCGATTGGGATGTGGAAGCCGAGTGCTACCTCCCGTTTTATAGTGTGGCGGCCGTGAGAGTCCTTGGCGCAAATGCCAAGAAATTCGAGCAGCGGCTGAGTCCAAGTCGTAACTGAGTCTCCGAGTCGGAGACGATGAACAATGCAAGGGTAGGGCCCACACATTAGCGACGGTGGCTCAGGCGAGACCGCGTCGTGCACGACACGTGGGAGGTTGACAGGTAGGGCCAAGGCACTGGTGAGTGTGAGAGAGAGGAGCGGGCTGCACACGGAAATGGGCCAGCGGTTGGGCTGGGCTGAGGGAATAGCGTTGGGCCGGGAAATAGGAATTTAGCCTAAGGATTTTTTTGGGGGATATTTTAAATAGCTTTTTTGTTTTAAAAATACCAAAAAAATAGAAATGGCAAATGAACTCGAAAAAAAAAAAAATCTGGAAAATATTTCCAAGCACAAAGAAGGCAAATAAAATAGTTTTAAAATTAATTAATGTTCAGATTAGTCACATTAAATTATTTTAACATTTGAAAGTCTCATTTAAGCTTTATTAAATTCAAATAGAATTTGGTGAATTTTTCCAAAGGGCTAAACTATTCAAAAGGGTTTTTAAAACTCAGAAAATTGGGATATTACAATCAAACTCTTTGCATAATTGACCACCATCACAAAATTGCCTGTACTGCATCAAGCTCTTTGCATCATTAACCACCATCATAAAAATTCTTGTTAAAGGTTGTTCGATCACCCTTGAAGCCATTTTTCACTGTCAACTGATGAGCAAATTAACTGAGCTCATTAAGCCACACATATGCTGAGGGCAATGAATCAAAGTTGGCTTGCAGAACTCATGCCTTCTAAAAGTTTACCACGGCTATAGGCACCCCAAATATGCATGCAGATAATATAAATGTGACAATAGCAACCATAGCACATTAACAATTAGCAACTTTGTTATGTCGGTTTTAGGATTAAATGTGTTCAACAATTGTAGTTACAAAACTCATGCTTAATTTCCCATGTGCGCATGGAAAATAATGACATGGTTTCATCAAACATTTTCTAATAGAAACTAACCTCGATTTATGACATATATTAATTGTTGCTTAACTGAAGGTCACCGCAGTAGTGGTTTCTTCAGCTTCTTTAATTCCTATTGGTACTGGTAAGCACATCTAAAATAAGCAGTCTCAATTGACTCATTCTGAAACGACATTAACCATTTCAATATTCCCTCTATAAGATGGATTATTCCAGTATTTTTTTATTTTGCACTAAAGCACTACATGATGAAGCTGCAGATAAGTATAAATTGATTAGATTCAGCGAATAAAAAAGACAACAATTAGAAATTACGGTAAGTTGAGCACATACTTGTTCATCAAGAAGATATCATCAAAGCAATTGAGTTTACTTACGTTGCAACTCTTGAAATTTCTTGCATAGTTATACCAAGCATTATAATTAGCCACAAAATTCAAAGAAAAAGCTAATGTATAATCTGAGTTAATGGGTCTGAAATTCTACTGGTGGAACTTGAAACAAAAAGGGATTGCACTCTTTCATTTGGGCCGTCACATACAACTACCGAATTAAACCTTGCAATAAGGATGAACTCAAGGGCAATGTGCACAATTAAAAAAGGGGAAATTACAAAAAGCAAAAGTTACCTTAACCCTTTTTTAAAGCCAACTTATCTTCACCCTTCTAGCATTGTATGCACCCATGTTTAATCCTTAGTTCAACTCTGGAAGCAAAACATGCAAAAGAAGCTTATGAGATTAATCTCGATAAATTGACAAGTAAAAACGGTGGCAAAACTGATAATATAATGTTAGAACATTGCATTGATGGGTTCATGTGAGCTCATAGTATTGTAAAAAAAGGTTTCTGGTATAGATGAGCACTTGTTTACACTGTCACCACTCATCCCCTCACCGCTAATGACGTGCGCTGGGAGCCATACTCTGCTTAGGAGATGGAGGACCGCACCCCTGTCGGGTTGTCCTCATTGTGCTGGCGCGACCAGGTGTACTGGACGCTGAAGAAGCTCGTCTTCGACATGTTCGTCGAGGACTACGTGGTGCACAGGGTGATACGCCAGTTTGGCCTCCGCCAGGTTGTTCTAGTCCTCATCGGGTGTCGGGTGCCCGACCCGGTCCACGCGTGAGTTACACACAACACATATCCTATTTTTTCTGTTATGTTACGATGGCTTCTAATTGCAGTGGTACGTTTCGCAGGCTCAGTAGGAGGGGTGGTAGAAGGACGAGTTGGGCGGCGAAGATGGAGTCGTGGTTGGTGGAGTGGGCAGACGCTCTCGAGGACTACGTGCAGGAGGGCTTCTCGTACGACCCCAGCGCGTACAACGACTATCTACACTGGTACACTCTACAGACACGCACTAGGCTGGTGCATGTTGTCGACCCTCCCTCTGCTCACGTACCACCATGGACCGATCCGTACCTTGTACACTTCGCGCAGAACGTGCACCTCGCAGTACGTACTCTCGTGTTTCTAAATGTATGAGTACAATTATCGCAATTACAAGTTTGACGATTTCATGTACTCCTTGCAGACGGACATCACCGCCGGGATTGCAAGGGACTCTGGATCAATCTTGGACAGGGTCGCCCACGGTGCGGAGGTGACGCATGACGAGCTGCTGCAAATGGCCTGTTGGATCTACAATGCGACGAGGTGTGTTGTGACCCTAATGTAGTGCAGGATGTTTCCAAAAGGTGACCACGTTGACGCATACGCCGAGGCCCCATGTCCTGCAGCCCAGCCAGGAGACACGTAGGGCACGTGCACGTGCCCCGCCAGCGCCTAACCAGGCTAGAGGATTAGGCTGGGTACATGGCTACCCACCCCCGCCGCCACAGGCCCAGGCTGGAGGGTCAGGGTTGGCACGTGGCTACCCACCGCCGTCGTTCCTGGACCCCTACCCAACAGCATCAAGGCAGTATTCGTTCTTCCCCGACCTATTCGAGCAAGGCGCGTACGACGGGTATGACACTTGGATGAGCACCATGGCCCACGCCGAAGGTACGTTTCTTCTCTTTAGGTTTGTTTCGTGCCGATATATTGCACAAATAAACAAAATTTTGTCCTGCAGGTTTCGCGCCCCAGCTGGGAGTTGAGCTCTCCCTGCACGAGGAGCACCCGTAGGATGTGGACGTCTTCTTCGCGGAAGACCCGGGGGAGGTCACGGGGGCACCTCAGCCCGCACCCGTCGAGGTTCTTTTTGGGTTACAGCTCAGCGGTTCCCTAGTGGCCATGCAGGCACCGGTGGAGTTGACCCCTTAGGCCTTGGGAGCACGGGGTCAGCAGGGCTCTTGACAGCCTCACCCTGTCAGGGCCCCGACACTCCACGCCGAGGAGACCCAAGCAGGGCCGTACAGGCGGGCACATGCCGGGGGTGGGACGTGGCAACGACGGAGGAGGTGTTGTGGGTGGTGTTGATGACAACAATCAGATTCTGCCTTTAGCCATCACATTTGTGGAATGTGAGAATTTTGACAGCTGGTTGTGGTTCCTTCGACATCTGAATGAGGGAGTAGTTGAGGCATGTCCTGATGTCTACATAATCCATGATTGCACCCGGGATAATGAAGGCCATCAGAAAACTTCACCAAGACCCCGATGAGTCGTTCCCTTGGCCAGACATAAGGAATAGATGGTGCATTCGCCATCTGGGGGCCAACTTCTTCAAGCAGTTCCCACAACAACCGTTGATTCAAGAGGCTGGTTATGCAGAACCAACAGCATAAATTTGGGAGATGTTAAAGGACCATACCAGGAAGCACGTCGTCGAGAGGAACAAGCGTCCGCCCATTCCTGGGGCAGCGCAACCCGAACGCCTCACACCAGTGCGGGAGCTTGACCCTCCCCGTGTGACGTGGAGGACCTCGAGGGACATCAAGTGCTTCTCCCATTGGATTGAGGCCGGGCATTGGAGAAGTGGTCCTTGCTACACAACACGGATGGTGTAAGGTACGATATAATGACCACTAACCTTACGGAGGTGTACAACTGGGTTCTTAGGGGCCTCTGTCCTCAGTCCCTTTTCGCCATCGTGGAAGGCGTTTTGCACGATACAATTGGATATTTCAGGGGAAGACATGCAAATGCGGCACTTCATACAGCCAATCCACATACACCGTACTGCTCGAATATTACATTGTACATCCAGGCCAAGACCGAGAAGGGTCAGTCGCACACGATCTTCGTGATGGGCAATATGAAGGATCGTTTTGACATGCTCCTTCGGGACAGAGCCAGATTTGGGACGACTCGCTCTCTTGTTACCCATGAGGTGTGCTTTGGAGATCATGTGAATGAACCTAGCTGCACATGCAATAAGCCAAAGCTCCTTCACAAGCCATGCTCTCATATCCTCACTGCATGCAGGACCATCTACATGGACCCATCGAACTTCATGTTGGAGTACTTCATGAAGGAGAGGGTGCTGCAGGTGTGGTGCAGTGAGCTAAGAGGCTTCAGGGTTGTGGGCAACTTTGCCATGTTGGATATGACACAGATGACTTAGATTCAGAATCTTGACCTGTTGAAGGGCGGGAATGGCCGTTGGCAAAGTCGTCGCATTAGGAACGATATGGACGAAGGGTAAGTTGGAGCGGTGGGTAGACGTTGCGATCGTTGCGGCCAGGAAGGCCACACTACGAGAAGTTGCAAGGTGCCTGCTGGTAGGTAGGAACACCGGCATGAAGTGCAGCACCACTTCTTGTAGTGCTACTAAGATTAGAAATGCTAATATGTTCTAACTTGTATTTCAGTTAGTACTTTGCTTGTTGTACAAAGTGTGGAACTAATTGTATCATAATTGCAAACTTTATCTTCATTGTCAGTGTCAATCTGTCGTCGTTACCTATCTCTGCAAAGCAGGACGTGACTTCTCTCTGCAAAGCAAGATATAACCACTTTCTGCAAAGTAGGACATAACTTCTCTTTGCAAAGTAGGGCGTGATCACTCTCTGCAAAGCACGAAAAGAGTACTTGATTGCCGCTATAGAGCCGCTACAACTGTGTCCCCTCCGGCTATAAACACTGCGCTACTCAGCCAGGAACTTCACACCAACAACACCACCAAGATAACATGGACAAGAAAAAGGAATGAGAGCACATCCGCGAGCTTTTGAAGGACTGGGAGGCTCTCCAGCATACCGATGCTCACCACAACTCCACACCAACAACACTACCTAGATAACATGGACAAAGAGAAGTAATGCTAGGTGACGCGAGGCCGAGAGGGCGTGGAAGAGGGCCATCGTGGCGGAAGCTAAGGCGCAAGGCGAGAGGTACAACGCCAAGCTGGACCTCAAGGGCAAATGACCATGTTCCATGTAGTAGTTCGACCCCTCTTCGTCCATATGTTCCATGTATTTATAATTCCTTAAATGCATGCGTATACCGTACTTGGTTCGTTAACCTGCGTGCTATGTAACATCCTTGTCGGATCAATTGGCGTGTTATTATTATTGCGCTATTTCTCCTAAGTTCTTCACAGTCCAGCGACGTAGGATTATTTTTGTAAAATAAAAAAAGTATATTACTGTATGTCAAAATAAAAAAATAATTATAAAAAACTTCCAAAACTCCACATGCTGAAGTTCTGAAGCACGACTCTCGATCTTAGCTGCACAAAGCGATCGGACGGCGCGCGACCCAATCCGGAGGGCCACAAAACCCTAGCCGCCCGCTTGCAAAGCCCAACGAAAACGTACTCATCTGCCACCGCCTTCTCTCGTCTCAATTCACCCCGTGCGCCGCATCCCGTCGACATGGACGCCTCGCCGCCCTCCGACGCGGTCACTGACGTCCCCTCCTCCTCCTCCTCCGCGGCGACGTCCTCCTCCGCCAGTGCTGCCGAGGACCTCGAGAGGGGCGTGGCGACGATGAGCCTGGAGGAGCGGTTCGCGACGCTGCGGAGCATCGGGGAGGAGTGCATCCAGGATGAAGAGCTCATGCACCTACTGCAGAAGAAGCCCGTCCCCGTCTGCTACGACGGATTCGAGCCCTCGGGCCGCATGCACATCGCCCAGGTTCGACAAACCCACCCCACGCCCCCCCCCCCTCCCCCCTCTAATCGATCTTACTTTCCTCTCTAACTTCGAATCAACGTGGCTCGTGCTATTGTTGTTGTTACAACTTGAAGCAGCATGTAGGAGGAAATCGAATTCCACTATCGTTTAGAATTAGGTTGGTCGTGGAGGAGATCGGGAGTAGCACAAAAGTCCTACCTTTTGTTTGCAAGCAGGAACTAATTTGTCACCACAATTCCTGAGTGCAATGTGAAGAAGACGTGTTTTGCTAGGGTTGTATTACCATCTAAATGTGCTCATATGTACCTATTCAGTTTCTTTATCTGCCGTATGATATTCTAGGTGAACTGCTACTTAGTGACCAGTTAATTTGATACCCAAATGAAGATTCAAGAGGGTTAGCATGATAGCACCTAGCTGGGGTTTTGCACTTTGCACTAGACATGCCCCCTTTAGGTTCTCTATGCTAAAAACCTAGATGTTCTCATGTATTCCCAGGGTGTTGTGAAGACAATTAATGTTAACAAGATGGTCAGAGCTGGATGCAAAGTGAAAATCTGGATAGCAGATTGGTTTGCACAGCTCAACAACAAAATGGGGGGTGACCTTAAAAAAATCCAGACTGTTGGGCGCTACATGATTGAAATATGGAAAGCAGCTGGTATGAACCTCGATGGTGTGGAGTTCTTATGGTCCTCAGAAGAAATCAATAAGCGTGCAGGCGAATATTGGCCACTTGTAATGGACATTGCCAGGAAAAATAATGTCAAAAGAATAACGAGGTACTCACTCATTTAGATTGCATATGCTTGTAAAGGATTCTTCACTTCCAAATCTTGAACTTGAACATAGTAAAGTTATCTCATTTTTCTATGCTTATAACATGCAAGTGAGTCTATTTTCTTTACTGCACAGGTGTTGTCAGATTATGGGTCGAAGTGACCAGGATGAATTGACTGCTGCCCAGATCTTCTATCCTTGCATGCAGTGTGCTGATATATTCTTCCTGAAGGTGAGTGTAAAAAGGAAGTCTATTTAATTCTTTTTGCAACATAAAGAAAGCTTTTGATATTCTTTCTGAGTTTACTCGCTCACTATTATAGGGTCTACCTGTAATCTAGAATTCTGGATAGTTATGAATTTGCTCTAACCCTTTTCCTTTTTGTAGGCAGACATATGCCAGTTGGGTATGGACCAAAGGAAGGTTAACGTGCTTGCCAGGGAGTACTGTGACGACATCAAAAGGAAGAACAAACCAATTATTCTGTCACATCGTATCCTGACCCACCCTGTTCATGCTTTTTCTTTGAAGTTCTTTTGACGTCTGTTATGGAACATAAGTATCGGTGCTAGTGCTGTTAGAACTCTCAAGTGGTTGTTCATTGCCAGGTTTTGTGAACGTATTTTTCTCCCTTAACCAGGATTACAGATATGCTCCCTGGTTTTAAAGAAGGTCAGGAGAAGATGTCAAAGAGTGATCCATCCTCGGCTATCTTTATGGAAGATGATGAGGTTTTATATGTTCTTTTGTTCATTAACAATGTTTATTCACTTCCAAAGCTTGTTGATACCTAAAGTTGCTATGTAAACACCAGCTTTATCATGTAATAACCTTCTCAACATATTAAGATGAGATCATGAGAGCAAGATAAAATAAGTTTATGCGCCAATGGTTGTCCAAGCATGCTGTGGCCTATTTTGCATCGGCGGGTGGAGATGGTAGAATGGTGAAGGATATTTTACTTGGCTAGGATGTTGTAACCTGTAAAATATGGTCCTCATCTGCCACACAAGAAAAGGAATCTGTAATCACTATACTTTCATGTTGAACATGCGATTTTAATTTAGTTCTACTCTCCTAGATGTTGATTAACAAGTTCCTATTAATATTTTGAAAAGCTTCTGACATTGTAGCTTTACATGCTGATTTGCAGTATGTTGTATTTGCGTATTCAAGCGTATAAATTGGATTCTCATGTATGTTTATCATTTGCATGGAGTGTCTCTTTGTTGTTGACTTGATTTTATAGGTGCCTTCCAGTCATCAGTTATGATTGTAATAATCTGTAGTAATTTGCATCGACAAAATGTCTTCTATAGTGACTTTCTGTTATGTCTCTATTGTCTGCCTGGTGTCCTATTGTGTTTAGTTGATTTTATATAGCAGCATCTATACGCCAATGTTTTACCCTTTTCTAGCTGATATTGTTTCATAACCAACTTCTTTATTGCAGGCTCAGGTAAATTTGAAGATAAAACAAGCTTTTTGCCCTCCCAAAATTGTTGACGGAAACCCGTGCCTGGAGTACATCAAGTACATTGTGTTCCCTTGGTTTGGACGGTTTGAGGTGGTTCGGAAGGAAAGCAATGGCAGTAACAAGTAATAGTTTTCCCGGGCTACCAAAAGTTCGATTTTCCTATTTACTGTCAATTATGTGAATGGACTGCATAATTTATAAATGAGCACAACCAAATAAAATTTTGAGCTTCCAACATGACATGACTTATTAATTTTTTGTGCACTTATATCAGTGGTTGCTTTTAAACAGGTCATTTGCAAACATGGATGAACTCATCACTGATTTTGAGAGTGGTGCTTTGCATCCTGCCGACGTTAAACCTGCTCTAGCAAAAGCGATAAATGAAATATTGCAGGTAATGTTCCCCATTTGGCCTTACTTTTTTTAAAAAAAATAACTTGGTGCAGTATTTCAATAGTCATAACTCATAAACCAATATACACTCAAGCAGTCAAGCTTACCAATTTTCAGTCTTCTGTATATTGCGATGCTTGTGATTTTTTTCTTCTATTTGTTGTATTGGTTCATTCCACCATTGCATTTCCCCCTAATTTTGTTGTATCCTGGCAAAATGAATTGAAACATTTTTTATTGCTGTGGTATCAATCTTGTGTGGTGTTAATGCAATTTTGTATCGACCTGTTTGTCATTGGATACCTATGTTGTTTTTTATAAGTTATTGCACTGTTTATTTTCAGTGATTGTTCATATTTATTCATTTGTATCTTTTTTTTTTGCCCTATTAATGTTGCCCTTACCAATTTCCATTTTTCAGCCTGTTCGTGACCATTTCAACAACAACAGTGAAGCCAAAGTGCTGCTTAACACTGTCAAGGTACATTTTTTATCCACCATCATGAATGTTAAAAAGAAACTCTGGTTGTTGTCTGGCTACACTCTCTCTTCACTCACACTGTAAGACTGAGCAACTTCTTCCATCCTCATGAGTCATGCCTCATGCTCCCACTGTGTACTGTCTCGGATTTGATTTTAACAAAGCGATTTCTGATCTCTACAGTATTGATATCATGAGTACTGCATTTTCTTGATATCTGCTTGCGCCTGAAGCATATTGTGGGCACTTGATTCAGCAGGCATAACTGTACATACTTCGATTAAGATAGAAGGAAACAGACTTGTCTAACTTGAATTTCAATTGTCACAGTTACTCTTAAGTCTTAATATGCGTCTACTGATGATTGTTATTGCGTACATTGTTCAATTGTGAGGAAATTAATGGGAACAGTCACTCTTTTGCAGAAATACAGAGTAACCAATTGAGGAGCAACCAAGAACTTCAGGCATCCTGATCCATATATACTTAAAGCTATTTCCTAGGGAATTTCGCTGGTGCAAATTTTTTTGGCGTACTGAATACTGATCCATTGCTAATAAATATCTTACAAACTCTGTTCGAATTATGTATCGCTCAGTGTACAACATGTCTGTTACAGTGCTATGTCCTGTCAAAAGTAAGACGTGCTCCATTGCGAAATCTTCTCTCCTCACAAGGGCTCTTACTCTTACCCCTGCGAAAATTGGTGGAATCGTTTTATAGCATGTGCCTAACACAAGCTGCAATGAATAGTTCCAGCTACAATGTATAGTTATCACGAAGAAGCCGAGAGATCCAAGCACACGCAATATCCAAACAGGTAGTTCTTGAGCAACTGCAGTCTGCAGCAAGTTCATTAATTACATGATTTTGAGGTTGCCCACAGAAAAAATGGTTGTGGCCCGCCAGAAATAGGAGCAACAATTTCTTTAGCTTGATGGCATCCTCATGGACCTCATTCAAAATCGACTAGTATCCTCCGTATCTTGGTCTAGCAGTACGAAAGTACAAACCTCTCTCCGTGTTGTAACAGTCTGTAAGCAATAAGAGACCAGCTACAATTTTGAAAGGAAAAATTTGCTCCGTAATATTATAATAATGTATAAATTTAAAAATAAAATCTAATGTGAGGATGGTAGGTGGGCTATATGGTCACATGTCAGTGATATATCGATGTTATTTTTTAACTCGTAGTATCTATATAGTGTTATTGGGCAAATTATCCCACTTTAAAAAGGTTGGGCTATATGGTCGCATGTCAGTGATATATCGTATCTATATAGTGTTATTGGGCAAATTATCCCACTTTAAAAAGGTTGCTGTTGTAGCAACACGATTCATGTCATCGATAGAAAAAAAAATCAATGGTTCAAATATAAGTTGTACTTGTACACAATCTGACATCTAAATTCATTTTCTTCCAAAAGATTCTTACACTTATTTGAAATCAATTCCAAATAACGTCTCTTGATGTAACGGTACAAAAATTAAAACTTTACAACCGTTGAATCATGACAATGATGATAACATGTATACTTTTTCATAGTTTAACGTTACAAAAATTAAAACCTTACAACTATCGAGTCACGATAATATTAACAGACTGTATACTGAAAGATATGGGATGCAAAAACCCGCGAGAGGGATTCAAATTGTGAGCTCAAAGGTTTTCAAGAGGGACGGTGGTGCTAAAATAAATAGAGAAAACCCCGGAAAAAAAAAACCTGTCTATTTGTCTGTCCGATAAATTGCCACTTGCCAGGAGTGTCTC
Organism: Hsuehochloa calcarea; assembly: GCA_036346395.1. NCBI lineage: Eukaryota > Viridiplantae > Streptophyta > Magnoliopsida > Poales > Poaceae > Hsuehochloa > Hsuehochloa calcarea. The sequence goes on from CM070609.1 coordinate 13,065,961, forward strand.
CATTCTTCCCCTCCGACACCACACAATAAAACGCCACCGCCCCACCCGTCGGAGCCGGGAGCCGGCCGCCGGGATGCCTCAAGATTCGCGCCCAGCCGGGATGCGCCTCTTTGGCGTCACCATCGCGCCGGCGCCGGCGCCGGAGGCGGATCCCCCCCACCGGGATCCGAGCCGGAACCCGCCGGTGGCGGTGAGGGAGGACGTGATGCGCAAGTGTAAGAGCATGGGCAACCTCGCCGCCGCCGCCGCCTCCGCCTCCGGAGACGCTGGAGGCGCCGGCGACGGGTACCTCTCCGATGGCGGGCTGCTGCAGTCGTCCGGGAAGCGGCGGAGGGCGCAGGAGAGGAAGAAAGGTGCCGTCTTTTCCCTCTTTCCTTGTGCTTAAAAATCTCTTCTTTGATGCATATATATGTACAAATAGACAAAGATCTGGTGATGAATGGTCTCGTTTCCGTCGTAGAAATGTTTAGTTGTATCCTAGCATGTTTGGATGTAGAAAGGCGCGACCTTTCTTGTTTATTTTTTATTTTTACGTTTCCTGGATTGGCTGGACGCAGAAATGATATTCCTTTGTATCTGTGCATGCATTAGTTGGGAGAACTAGCAAGGATTGGCTTCATTTATAGCAGAGTCTATTGATTTAGGTATATTGATGTGGTAGATTTCGATACCGTGGATGGTTTGTTCGTCGAATGAGGAAAGTTTATTCCCTTGTTTTATACTTATGTTGTAGCTTAGCTTGCATCTACCATCCGTTTCACCGTTCTTTGCGTGTTGATTCATTGAATACGTAATACGCAAACCACTTTCTTTGTTGTTTTGTGCTTTGTTTGTATATAGACCCCATGTGGCTGTTCTTGCATGTTGGTTCATTGAATTCGTAAAGCTCCTTTATTTGTGCTACAGCTGTAAATATAGCTTTGCCTTTGTACGTAGACTCCATTCTGCAGTTGTTTGCATAGCGATTTTTTTGTATTTGATCCATTGATCTGGACTGGTTGGTTTGTCTTCTTCCATAATAGAGTTTGGATTGGCAGTATAGTCTGATGGATGGTTGGGAAATAGTGAACTGATCAGAGAGTCCCTGGTTGGAATTTGTGTTTGTATTGATATTTTGTGATGTACACTAATTCATCATATAAGGATTAGGTATGAGCGCCTTTTAGTCATTCAAGACAGGAGGTCGAATAAGACAGTCATCAGACCTGTGCTTGATTTACGTCATGGTGTGCATGTCAAGGCAGTGTATTGCTTGCGTACTTGTGTTTACACCATCACAGGCATAGGAAATAAAAAGTTTTGATATGTTAGCTCAGGTGAATGTTGTGGAATTAGAGATAGGATGGATTCTTGTTATATTGTGCTCAGGAAAGACAAGGTCCTTGTCTTTTGTAGAGGAAAGTGATGATGTGTGCTGCCGAATGCCTGTGCCGGGTTGGCTCATATACTGTTAACCAGGCAAATATATCCATGGTCTTCATTCCACTTGTCAGGGACACAATTATTCTGTTAGTCAAATCCTCTATGACTGCATCACACTGATGCACGCAACCTTACTTCATTCCATCTTGTGCAATGGTGCTTTCTCATAATGCATGAGTTACCAGGTTAGGTTATGAAATTTTTTAGGACCTCGCTTTTCTAGTGACCAAGGTGATATAATGATACCCACACTGAATATTATTGACTGCCTGCAGTTATTGTTATATTTGATTGGTTATTAAAATCGCTAGTCTGATTTATCTTAGATATATATTTGAGCAACTATTATGCATGCATGCATACCTAGTGACTGTTTAGATGGAAGCAAAATTCAAAGCCAACTAGGTACTTATTTATCAACATGGTTTCTAATTTTGTACTACTTGACTATCATTTTCTGCTTGGTCCCGACTAAAACCTTCCATATTAAAACATCAATTTAGACTTTGGAATAATATCCTGCACTGCAATGTTTTTAAGCAAAGCATGGCACCATGGTTGGGAGTTGAGGGATGTTTTTGCTTAATAGACTTGAATGGATGACGAAGTAATTCATATATATCTGTACTTACTCCTTATATAAAACTTACAGTAATCAAGAGTTAGATGCAACTTCTATTTGGATGCTAATACAACTGCAATGGTCTCAAATATCAGATGAGTGTAAACTGATTAAAAACACGTGAATATCAGCAGGACATTATAAAAATGATTTTGTAATATTCTTTGTGCAAGTAGGTAAGAAGGATGATGTAGAGTTGCTATTCAGGTTTTGGATTCTAGTAAAAGCTAGATTCAGGAATTGCTAAGAAAGAAGCTTTTAATGAAGCTAAGAAATGTTGATTGTTCTAAGCAGTTATGCAGATTTCATCAGAGCTTTTGCATAAGATGTTACTTATTTGCACACTTAGGCTTATCTCTGCACTGATCCCAGTTTAGCAGTGTTGTTGATAGTGGAACTGTTGAAGTACTTCAAAACATACCGTGATAAGAGTTGGTTTCTACAAGGATTAGCTCACTGTCATGAACCTTAGTTCATGACGGGGTAAATGAAGTACAGAAGAGGGTCGGGACCAGGGATAAAAAAACCATTACCGGACCGAATCCCGCTCGGGGGCCGACCGGCCGGTTACCGGTTTTCCCAGGAAAAACCCGGTTAAATTTCGTTTGAATTTGCTTAAAAACCAACTGAAATTCGAATTTTGAATTTTGAATTTGCAAAACCCGGGAAAAACCGGCCAGGATTTTGAATCCCGGACCCCGGCCGGTAACCGATAACCGGCGGGAATTCTATCTCTGGTCGGGACAACTCTGCTTGAAGGAACTCTGCTTAAAGGAGATGAGATACTAGAATAGGGAGAAACAGACCATAGATGAGAGACAATCCTTTTGATGAGACCAACTCTTATCTCACAAATTACAATGTGTAGTGTCGTAGCAACAAAACTAGACAGTGAGTACGGGGTACCCTTTAGTCATGTGAGGACTGAACAGGAGAGGAGCCAAAGGCATAAGATGTGTGAGTGTGTTGTATTATTGTTAAGAATGAGGAAGCTCCCCTTTACATGCCCATGGGGGGCCTTATATAGGGGGCAAGTAGGGACATTTCCCAATGTCCCTTCTTGCCCTTACCTTACATTGAGAGAGAGAGGAGGCTTTTAGGTACATTTATATAGGTTACAACATATGGACTTACCCCACACACATGTAAGACTTTCCCTAGGGCCCACTAATATTCCTGACGACTCTAGGGGGTGGGGTACTCTTGGGGCACTCCTCTGACATGTAGCCTTTTACAGGGCTGAATCGACTTGTCCCATAAGATTCAAACTCTATATCTAGCAGTCCAGTCTAACTCAAACTCTTAAGAATAACTTCCTAATCAAAACTAACATCACAACTGGAACAAACTAATAGATATTGTTGCTTGGGACTTACGTTTCAGTAATTCCTTTGTAGCCGCTGCCGCCTATGTGGCCCACTCCCATGATACTTGCATATTTATCTATTTGGCAAAACTTTACGTGCATGAAGAGGATGCCCCCACTCCACTATAGTTAGTTAGTTACTGTAATTTATTTGTAGAAGCAGTAAAATTTCCCTTACTGCATTTGTTTTCCTTGATGTTTTTGCTGGTTAGGTTATTCACTTTTTCTGCAAATTCTTGTCTTATAGTTCTCTTTTAGACCATAGGAACATCCCCAACTTATATTGACACTTGACAGCAACAAAACCAGATAACGTGTTATAATTCTTTTGGCACAGTTCTAGTAGCAAATTGTTCTCATAGCTAACTCGAGAGTAGGTTATACCATATTATGTTGAAGAAGAGAATTAGAGAAATATTGATGTGTATCTGTTTTCTAACTGCAAATGCATAGCATCTTTGTGTATCTATTGCCATTCAGTTAATAGTTTTGTTGCCACTTTGCAGCTGTTCCTTGGACTGAAGAAGAGCATAGGACATTTCTTGCTGGTCTTGAAAAGCTGGGGAAGGGAGACTGGAGGGGTATAGCAAAAAAATTTGTTACTACCAGGACACCAACTCAAGTGGCTAGTCATGCTCAAAAATATTTTCTCAGACAAACTAATCCAAACAAGAAGAAGCGCAGATCTAGTCTTTTTGATATGATGTCCAGCGATCTGGTACTTCTACTTTCTGCCAACATATGGAGTACTGCACTGACATCTGAACATTGTTTCTAATCAATGCTTTGTGCACTTGTGAATGCAGTCACCAGCACCAAATTGCCCCATCTTACCACCATCAATGGCAAAAGTACATGAGATGGTAGCTATGACTAAACAACTCCAGAGCAGCAGCTTGGTAAGTTCATGATACTGTTTAATTTTAGCACTCTAGTTTCAGTACTGAATTGGATATGGTAACCTCATTTTCAGGAAGGAGTCTCATCTTCAAACACAGCTAGTCTAGCACCTCAAGTTGCAAGAGATCTTCCTCCTCCAGTCCCATCTTTTAAGGCAACAAATGTAGATACAAGTCTCAGCAAAATGAACCACATGGTAATGCTAGTACGATACTATACTATTTACCATTGTCAAAATATATTAAATGTTAATCTACTCCAAAGCGAGGTCCTAAAAGATGGCTAACAGGTCACTACTGGTTTTTCTTGGACATATTAGATACTATCATACTAAACATCTTACAATATGTCAGGTGGTTAATTTTCATACTGACTGGATATTTTAGGTTTTAATTCAACTTTGTATTGCCCTTGGTATTCATTCGCATGTGTGATTAACAACTTTATATTACCATATTGTGACTATGACATGGGTATATTTGGCTCAACATAGAGCCACAATCCAGCGAGTTATTTTGCTAATTGATCAGGGAAACCAAAATTCATATTATAGTCGCTGAAAGGATGAATTACAGGGAAAGTGTAGTTGCATTTTGGGGTTCACTACCAGACTCGGGGCTCGGAATTGCAGGGCACATTTGCTATTCAGTGCTCCCAGTTACCCTCCATTGAAGAACCATCCAAGTCATCACCAAAAAATTTAGATTGTAGGGGCAAAGTCACCAATCCATATACAAAATATTCAGGTTCAAATTGGAAATAGACATGATGAAGAACGAATGGAAAAATAACCAGTAAAGAAGAAGAAGAAATGATTGTTGAGTGAACTTTTGTCTTTTCTGTCACTTGTGTGTAGTAAGACCTGCAATTTTGTTGGACGCTAGACCACCCTAATCCTTACCATTTTTAAATTTTTGTAGAATCTTTTGCGATGATTTGGATGGTCGCTTGTCGGAGAGTGTTGGAGCATCGAATAGGTGGGCTGCACTGGATACCCCCTAGGAGTTATATACCCTTCCGCACTTTTAACATAAACTTATTAGCCTGGTATATTAGCCCAAGTAACGACTAAAATATGCAAAATGATTCCGTTGGTACCATCACTGTTCCAAAAGCTCAATGGTACAATTGTTTCCAGAATAGTGGTCCCAAGTACCAACACAATCATTCTGTGTAATTGGGAGTTGGTAGAGTTACTTCCAATATTGAAGCATATGTGCAAAAATATGAGAATTGTGATAAAACACTGTAACTTATAATATCAAGGTTATTTGGTGCCACAAGTACCAGCAACAGTGCTACTAGAGGGGGCTAGCTGGTATTAGAACAGCAGTCTTATTGGCAAATGCATGAGCATTTCTTGCTTTATTGGTCGGTGTACTTGGTACTGAATGCCAGTTACCACTACTACGATCCATGGTGTCAGCATATGAAGAACTTGGGCTTTTGTTCCTTCTTTTTCTAACTCATATCATGGAATGCATATTTTATGCAACATTTGGAATGTAATTAGCCACTGTCATGCTTATTGATTAACTGACCGTCATGCTATCATCCCCCTTGTCAGGAGGGCTTCTCGAGGACACCCTTGCCCTTCAGACCGATTCCAATAATCACTGAAGGGACATCTTCACCAACTCCCGCGACTGCCAACATAACAGCCCCGGCATTTCAAGCTAACCTGACTGCATGTACTACCGTTTTCCTGAGTCCGGAAAGTAATCCTTCACCATTTCCCCCTTTGAAGGCAGAGCCTCTAGCAGAGAAGAAGGATCTGGAGCTGACAGTTGCCCCACCTTCCCAACAAACCATGACCAATATTTATTCCCAGAATGCGGTAGGCGTTATTCAAGTTGTTTAAACTTTTTTTTGGGAGTTACTATGTTATTGATAGTTGACGAAATAAACCTCAACATTTTATTAGTGACACATCAATAAAATCATGAATTAAAGACAATCATCGTCTGAAACATTGTATGCTCCTCCCATCATCTCATATCTGCTGCCTTCTGTTCCAGCTACCTAGGTTCTTGCCCATGTTGATGTGGAGCCTGTTTTTTGCTGTTTTGATGTCACTTCCATATTTGTTTTAGAAACTGGCATGTGCCTAACTGATCATTCACTGTGTTGATATACCGGTTGAAATTGAGTGCAGTTCAGGTGCATGCATGGTTCTCTGCATTAGGTCTGTGCAGATGGTAGAGCATGTTTTCAGTGGAGAAAGTGACTGGAAAAAAGAGGAGGAAAACAGAATGTTGTGGGGACTGTACTCTGTAGCATAATTGGCTCTGCATCTGAGCCTTTCTCATGGTCATGGGTTGGTAGCTTGGTACTTCAGTACTTGGTACTATGGTAGAAGAACAGATCGCTATCTGATTGGTTTTAAATGTGCAAGGTTGGTTAAGAATCTTTTGTGAATGAGAGGTGCGCTTGGAAGGATGTATTCTGGAGGCATCTACAGGAAGAATACTAGGAAGATATACTTCGTTAAAATGCAAGATTGGGCATTTCTGGATCTTCCCTTTCCTATTTCTACTACAGGGAAAAAAAACTTGGATCATCCTTGGATAAAAAAAACTGTCAGTTGAATGGTTGTTTGCACAAGAAATTGGCGATCTTTCGCGCGCCGCAATTTCAAATATCGCATTATCAAACTTTTCCTTATTTGGTGGGAGTGAAATTCCAAGTGTTTTGACCATGAACAAATGGCGATTATCGTGCAAAATCCATGAACTCCACTGGAAATGAACTGTTGGGGATCCCAACCCTACAAACTGCGCAAACCATTTGGGTAGCCCCTCTCACGCCTTTTCCACCTTCGACTACTCATTCTACAAACGCGCGCGCGCACACACACACACATACACAAAAGAAAAGAAATAAAATCAAAGAGTGCCATTGACTCCACTCTCCTCCAGCCTCATCATCTGAGCATCAAACTGTCGGTTCTCAAACCTGAAACAAAAAAAAAAAAAAATCTTAACAGAATTGTCGGCCTGCCATGGCCACTACATTTCAAAGCCTAACAAACTCTGATGTTGGAAGCAAGAGAGGCACTCAGAAAAGGAAGTGAAGGAAAGATCGTCCATGCATGTCACATGATCAGCTAGCTAGCTAGCTGAGATGCCTCATCCAATTCGTGCCTGCATTCTTACGAAAACCACTACAAAATCATGACACTAGACACTAGAATAGAAAGAACAAGACTCATGCTAAATTTTCTTAGAAAAATACACACACTTTCCATGGAAGCAACAGCAAGAAAGAAATTAAGAAAAGGAAGAGCTGCGTGCTAGCTTTAATTCGTCGGTCCATAGCGACTTGTGATGGATCGATCGATGGAGCTGCATGCGACCCACGAGCTAATCTTTTGTTAAAAGTCCAACTCCACCTAATTCATCACACAAGCAAATTAAGCTAGCAAAATATTATTATCAGCCGATAATTAAATCAGTCCATGTTGCGTCAAACATTGTACGTTGCATATTCATTTTCTTCGACGAAATCAATTAATTAACTAGCTCAGCTAGACATTAATCGTGCAGGGGTTACCTTTCTTCCTTACGTGCATGTTCTTCATGCTGTTCGATCGTGGAATAATATTGTTGTTTAGTTTCTGTACCATATCTAGCTAACAACGGCATGATTAATTACATGTTCAGTAATAACTCATTGACAAAAAATATCGACCAGGTAGTAAACGATAATCCTAATTGATCTAATTAAACCTACTTAATTCTTCCAATTCTTTCTGTACTCGAAGACGGCGATGAAGACGAGGCAATGACTGGCGGTAGAAAAACAGTGGACACGGGAAGATCTACGTACGGTGGCAACAGTAAAACCCTAATCTTAGTTTTACTCTTGTACTATGTTATGAATAGTGATTGTATTCATCATAACGTCAATGGATCAATATATAGAAGTACATGTATAATTTATATACATGTAACTCTTATACAACAGGGAAAATACACAGGTACACATCTAATTCTTTCATGCTTACAATTTGATGCAACAAACTATGACAAGACTATTATTTAATTTTTCCCTAAATTATATATATAATCCAACTCGACTGGCATGCATCTTTGGTGCCTTTTGAACTAAAGGCAGAGACGGCCAAGCGAATCCAGAATCAGACATGACGATGCATATCAGCAGTGCATGCATTTCTTACTTTCATGTCGTTTTCTCTCTTGGACGAACATAGTTTTCAACATGGACCTCTGCCTTCTTTCATGAAGAAGTGTTCCTCCAATTAACTGTTATTTAATCAGTTGTTCTCAATGGCTAGCTAGCTATGAACTGAGCCAGCCAGTGAGTAGCTAGCTCATTGTGCCCTGCTGGCTAACGTAGCACCTAACATTCATTGCAGAAAGTCACACATATGTAGTGTGTGTGTGTGCGCGCGCGCGCGCGTGCAATCGATGTGCCATGTAGGGAACATTCTTGGATGGCGATGACGATGCAACAAGTCACCAATTAATCTCAACAATTGACAAAAAAATCATGCTTGGTTTTTAAGGAACTAGCTAGCATATATATATATGTACATATTGTACCAGAACATTTGGGCATGTAACAGTTAGTACTAGTACGTACTGTACTCTATGGTTTTGGAGGTCTCAATAAGCAATGGCATTGATTAATATCGGAGTAGTACTCTAGCTTGATTAGTTGACACGTCAACCCATTAATTAAGTAAGACTTTCATTGACACTAAGCTGCTTGATGCTATATACATGTTGCCTTTTTGTTAAGTCATCTAGCTCCAGCAATATTGCATCCGATCGAAAGTAAATGAATATTCTTTGATATATATCGAACGTGGCCAAGTGCAAGCGCATGTGTAATGACGGAATATTGTTAAGTTGTAACTGTATATATGCGGATGCATATGGACATGTTAGTCTATATAAAATTATGAGTTTAATTTGTGAATTAACCTCATAATTCCATACATTATTGAAAAAAAGAGAACTGCTAAAGTTCACATATGCATGTAGAAAAAATTACTAGAATACTATCGCCAATTATCCTCAGCCATAACTATATATAATTATATTATACAAAAAAGCAAAAAAAAACATACTGATTATTTCTAACTTTTGGTTAGTAAACACCTCAATGGCCGACATGACCCTCTCTCTCTCACACACACACACACACACACACACACACACACACACACACACATCTTTCTCTACTCTTACGTAGCTAGCTAGTGCATGAACCGGATGACGTAATTAACATATACAGCGATCGAGAGAATGGAACTTCCTTAAGTATATTAAATATATGCCCATGCATGACATCACTCGCCATGGACGTTCTATACATATGAAAGTTAGCTTAACAATCAATTAATTAAGCACACACACATGCATATATATCCCGTTCTTACATAAGAAAACAATAACATAGTAATAGAAACAAGAAAGTAGCTGATAGCTAGCTACAAAGTCAGTCCATGCACCCAGGCCATAGCCATGCATGCCCAATAGAGCAAACAAACACAAGAATCCAAAAGAGCAAAGATGGGCAGGCTCCCTTTTCTTTCTGTTTTCCCTTTTCTTTTCCTGTCATGATCTTCCTGTTTATTATAAATTCACTTAGATACATCAATCAAATTACACTCCAATTGCCATGTCATGCAAACCATGAATGCTGCGAGTTGATCTCTTTACAAAACCCAATTAAGTACACTCTTCACTCCAAACCAAAAAAAAAAAAGAACAAATGGAGAGAAAAAAAACCAACCCAATAAATTACGCGCGCCTTTGGAAAACCTCGTTATTTCATGTATAGACAGATCAGATCAGATCAGATCAGAGAGTGAGCTAGAGAGAGAGAGAGAGAGATCATAGATGAGCATATGTGCACATGCATGTACCAACTTAATCATGGTCATTTGGTCCCATAAAAAGGAGGGAGGGAGCACCACTTTGCATGGCCTCCAGGTTGGACGGTGTTAGTTCTTGATCCCACATGAGCAGGTGCTGCGCCTCATCATCCCACTGGTCATGCCCTAGCTGCTCCTCCTCCTGCTGCTTCTGCTCGTAGCAGCCATTGGCCATGCCGGTCGCAGCAGCTTGGTCGCTGCCCTCATGGCCGCCGCATCCTTCCTTCCCTACGCAGTCCATGGCTCCCATGCCCATGCCAATGCCCATGCCGTCCACCAGCGGAGGCAGGTAGCTCGGCGCGTACGCCATCGCCGCCGAGAAGCTGGCGATGAACGGGTGCTGCGCCGCCGTGAGAAGCGACGAAGGCGGGCTGACGCCGGTGTCGAACATGAAGAGGGGGCAGTGGTGGGGCAGCCCCGTAGGCGAGTCTTGGCCGCCGCAGCCGACCGCCAGCTTCGGCGGCAGGGTTAGGTTCTGGTTGATGATGGCGTCGAGCTGGTGATCCGTCGCGCTGAACGTTGGAACTTCCCTAAGATGAGCAGCGTGCATGTCTGATGTCGCCGTGCTGCATGGAAGGTTACTAGGGCTCGTCGTCGCCGACGAGCTCGTCGTGTTAGCCGACTTGCGAATCTTCTTCTTGATCCATGAGTTCCAGTAGTTCTTGATCTCGTTGTCGGTCCGGCCCGGCAAGTGGCTGGCAATATGGGCCCACCTGCAGAGAGATCAGAGATGTAGTGATCATGTATATATACATCACCAGGTCAATCTGTTGGTGTCATACTCATAGATGGTTTGTGTGATTTTCTCACTCCTTCCATTAGGTGTTGCACTACTGACTACTTTGAGATCCTTTGTTTTGAAGAAACCCTACTCTTATACGTACTACTTGATTTGTTATAGTCGTGTTCGAGTTTAACTAGTAGAAAACGACGCCTAATATGGCACCATTTGTCATGTATGATGTCAAGCTGATGCATATGTACTACTTTGTGTGGAAATTGGAAATTATCCTAAGACACTTCAAATCACCTTTTCCTTTGAGGAAACTTCAAATCACTTTTATCATGTGATGTTAGCTACAAGATTATATTGGTAATTAAGTCGATGCTGTCACCATGAAATGAAAATGAAGCAACGAGGAGAAAATTCTAAAGAGGATGAGGAAATCATCAATACCAATTAGCAGCCATGCATGCATGGGACGTTGTCAAAGAACACCATAATTGAGCATGAGAATGCATCAAATTACGATGAAACATACCAATGTAGGGGGATTAGATGCACCAAATTTGATTCAATACCATTCTAGAGCTATCTAGTTTAGCGAAAGGCCGAATAGAAAAATTTTAAGCTCGATTCATTAGGTACTGATGGGCATGAGCTCCCGTGTCCTACCTGTTCCCAACAATGGTGTGGAGGCTGATGATCAGCTTCTCCTCCTCCGCCGTGAACCGCCCTCGCCTGATGTCCGGTCTCAGGTAGTTGATCCACCGCAACCGGCAGCTCTTCCCGCACCGTTGTAGGCCTACAGGACCATCACATTTCACAAGATTAAGCAATCAAATCACCATAGCTAGCAATTCAATGCGTTCATCCAAGAAGAAGCTAGCCAGAAATCCAAATCGATGTTCATTGCTCGCGCGAGATGGAGAGAGGCTAGGCCGGCATACCGGCTTTCTCGGGGACCTCGCTCCAGCATCCATAGCCATGGGTGGTGATGTATCTGATGAGCTTCTCATCCTCCTCAGGAGACCAGAGACCCCTCTTCACCTTCTGCTGGTTGCAGCAAGAGTGATGCCCCATGCTGGCATGCACTCACCAGAACACACACCCTGGCCTCTCAATATAATTAGCTATAGCTAGCTAAGTACACACAAAGGATATATCTGTTGTTGCACACCACACTACTAGCTGCAATATATTGCTGTTACAGCTATCTTGTAGCTAGCAGCATGACATGTCATGCATGAAAGAGCAACTGGTTGGTTGGTGCTTAGCCCTTTTAATATGAGCTCCTAGCCTGGCTCCTTCCTCTGCTAGCTCCAGCTTCTGCCTCCTTCACTCCTCTCTTAATTAATCACCATTTTCTAGACTGATTAATTTATTCTTTGATGCTTCCTGAGGGATCCTCTCCTAAGCAAACAAAGCATGCAAGGCATCACCATGACACTTCCTTTGCATTTCCCTTGTATGGGGCCCCACCCTCTCTTCCTCTTTAATTGGTGATTTCTATCTAACCCTACAGCGACATGGCATCAAACATAGAGAATGGTTGCTTCACTATTATATATGTGACCTAGCTATATATACAACACTTGCATGGGCACATGGCATGACAATGTCTCGACCAGAAGTCACTACTACAGAAAAGCTCATCACAGACAGTTCTAAACCATCACACAGACGATTTTTGAACCGTCTGAATTTTTGTGTCTGTGATGACATAATGTCATCACAGACGGTTTTTTTAATCGTCTGTGAAAAAGGCTATCACAGACGGTTCTATTCACGAACGAAATGCAGGAAAATAGACTATCACAGACAGTTCTATTCACGAATCGTCTGTGATAGTCTATTTTCACAGACGGTTCTAAATAAGAACCGTCTGTGATAGTTTTTTCTATGGCAAAAACAAAACAAAAACGGATTTTCATTTCGTCTGGAGCCTCGCGAATGAATCTGATATGGATTTTCGGATTGAACTTTTCGCTAGCTTTCCCACAATAGCCGCAGCATAACAGTAGCATCAACTCAATCTATTCACAGAGCACTAAAAACAACACAGCATGCATCACCCACATCACAGTAGCATCAACTCAATCCATTCACAGAGCACTAACACATCACATCACAGAGCAAAAGGGGGGAGTAGAGAGAGCAAAAGGGGGGAGTAGAGAGAGTAAGGTCGTGGGAGGCTGGGGTGATGAGGTCGTGGGAGGCTGGGGTGATGAGGTCGTGGGAGGCTGGCGACGATGAGGCCGGGGCGAGGTGGAGGAGGTCGTGAACGACGAACTCAGGGAAGGACGGGGCGATGAAGTAGGAGGCCGGGGGTGACGAGGTCGTGGGAGGCCGGCGACGACGAGGCTGGCGCGAGATGGAGGAGGCCGCGGGAGATGAGCTCGGGGGAGGCCGGAGGGCAAGGTCAGGGCGAGACGGAGATGACAGAGGAGAAATGGCAGAGGAGGAGATGGAGATGGCAAAGGAGGAGATGAAAGACTCTGTTAATATAGAGATATTTTCGGCAACCCGCCCATTAAGTGCAAATTTTCGTTTTCCCGCCCAAGTATCACAGACGGTTTTATACAAAAACTGCATGCGTGATGACATATCCTGAGCGGTTCGTATCACGAACCGTCGTGATAACATCTCATCACAGACGCTTAATACGAACGTGCGTGATGAAGTCTCATCACGCAGCGGTTTTTGTATAAAACCGTCTGTGATTTTAGGGTTTTACTGTCGTGGTAGGGTTTGGGCAGCCAATGCTCTGCCATGGTAGGGTTTGAGCAGCCAATGCTCTGTCGTGGTAGGGTTTGGGCAGCCAATCCTCTGCCGTGGTAGGGTTTGGGCAGTCAATCCTCTACTACGGCAGCTAATCCAAGCCATGGTAAATTCGAAGAGTAAGGGGGAAAAATCCAAGTTATGATAAATCTAAAATCACAGACGGTTCTAACTACGAACCGTCTGTAATATTCTCAGTATCACAGACGATTCTCTAGAACCGTCTGTGGTAGTTACATATCACAGACGGTTCGTCTTGGAACCGTCTGTGATGAGGCATCTTCTATGACCTGTTTTGTAGTAGTGAGTATACTGTGTATTAATTGTATATTTAGCTTATACATGGCAGAAGTATGAAGCATGATAGCACCATGACTAACCAGCTATAGAAATCTACATGATATTACTGTCAAGTAGTACTTAGCTAGTATGAAGCATGCATGATGTATACACACATGTGTAAAGAATATTGTGTGTGTATTCAAGAGGGTTCAATGGGCAATATATATAGAGAGTACAAGGGGTTGCCATATACAGATAAAGAATACAAAAGAGAGTCCTATTCTGACACCTCACCCCTCTTTAAACTCATGGTGGATCACACACACTGAGTTTGGAGAGAAAATATAAATGTTGTGCCCTAGTCTGTGATTTCATAAAGAAGTCAGCAACCTGTAACTCTGATGGCATAAACTGTAAAGCAAGTACTCCCTCCTGCACCTGTGAGCGAGTGTATGAAGCATCCACACCAATGTGCTTGGTGAGCTCATGCTTCACTGGGTAGACTGGTAGAACCTGATGAGTTGTGAGAGATCTGTTGAAGTGGAGCCTAGCAGAACTGCTGAACAGAATCACGTCGCTGAGAAGGTCCTGACGTGCTGTTTTGTACTCCCGTCCAGGAAGGGCCTCCCTGTCCCCCTTGGATCGTCCACGTGTCTTGTTCTGCTTTTTTCGCACCGCACAACGCTGGTAGTCGCGCTCGAAGTTCTTACAAGAATTGCACTGAACCCTAGTTGGTGCAAAAATATAAGCAAAAATAGACACCTGAGGAGGGACTGTAGTCGAAGCATAAGAAGAAGGGCTAGCAAGCACAGTAGGAACAAAATGTGCTGCTAACCCGCGGTGAAGCTCCTCAGCACGAAGCGTCGAAAGAGCATCGGTGACTGTCAGTCGTGGTGAGCGGCTCAGCAGTTGAGCCCTAACATGCTCAAACTCTGGGCGTAGACGGCAGACAAAGTCATAAAGGCGAAGGCGATCACGATCCACCTTATGCACCTTATGACACTCCTGGCAGAGCAGAGAAGCTGGCCCATCCAGCTGGCGCCAGAGACTGGCCAAGGCTCGGAAGAAGTCGTCGACAGAGGAGTCCTCCTAGTGAAGCGTCTCCAACTCACGCTGAAGCGAAAAGAACTGAGAATCACTGCTCTGCTGGTATCGCTCGTGCAAGTACTCCCAGACCCAGCGAGTAGAACGCAGACCAACAATATCTGGCTGGATAGAGTCGTCGACGCTGACCACCAGCATGATGCGAACACGGGCCTCATCAGCACACCAGCACTCAAAAGCGTATATGGCATACTGAAAGGCCTCATCAGCATCATCAGCAATAGCAGTAGCGACCTCTGCCTCCTTCTTAGCGGCCTCATCTTCTGTAGGAAGTGCAGAAGTAGTCTGCTTGAGAGAAGGTTGAACTGGTGATGGTGGACAGGGTCGAGCACCAGTGACATGTCCCCAGAGGCGGAGACCATCGAGCATGATCTCTATGAGGGAAGACCGCAACCTGTAGTTTGTCCCATGGAGCTTTGTTCCTGATAATAGGATCGCATATGATGGAACAGAAGCGATCGATAGGCGGTGCGGTGACCAAGGCAACAAAGTCTAACCGGCGGCGCTGGATGGCGCAGCAATTAGATCGACGTTCTTCTTCTAGTTTTTTCAGCTGGCTATTAATTGGCCCGGCCTGCTCACAGGCCTACTCGAAAAGAACACCGGTGGTCGTCGGCGAGCGTCGGCGGCGTCGGAGGCGGTCGTCGGGCGAGGTCGCGTCGGGTCGAGGTCGGCGTCAGGATGACTCGTCCGACGTCGGCTCAACCCACGTCGTCCTCGGGAGGCGTCCTTGTCGACGAGCAGTGCTCGGCGACGAGAGCGGCGGCGGCGTCGCCCTTTGACGACAACAAGGCAGCGAAAGGAGTTAGGTTACAACCCTAGCTCTGATACTATGTTATGAATATTATGTGTATATTCACTACCACTGAAAATGACATCACAGACGGTTCAAAATCGTCACTACATACGGTTTTATGAACCGTCTGACTTTATGTGTCTGTGATGACATGAGGTCATCACAGACGGTTTTTGAACCGTCTGTGAAAAAGGCTATCGCAGACGGTTCGTATCATGAACCGTCTGTGATAGGTCCATATTACAAACGGTTCCAAAAGAACCGTCTGTGATGATATGTCTTCTATAGCCTGTTTTGTAGTAGTGATTCAAGAGGGCCTAATAGACAATATATATAGAAAGAACAAAAAGGTTATTGTATACAAATAAAGAATACAAAAGAAAGCCTTATTCTAACAACATGCATGTGTGTAGATGATGTTGTTGTCAAGAGAAAAGTATATATGTGCCCTTGGTTGCTGTCTCTTGTCGGTAGTTAGCAAGCAAATGTGAAGTTTGGTAGTCGACGATACAGGCGTGATCATGATGTTGGATTCGAATCTGTCAACATACTTGAAATGAACATTGATGTACATCTTGATTGGAATTCAGATTTGTGTGTATATATGCATCATCTCGATAATCATCATTTCTATATATAGGACTAAAAGCAAAATTTAATTTAATTACCTAACTATTTTTCATTAAATGGGACATGCTTCCATATTATACGTACCCAAACAAAGTACAAATTTTAAAGTGCCATATAGTTCAATCAAATGGAAACTACCTCCGTTTGGCAAAAGTAGTTTCCTTGTAATAGATCACAAAGAACAACCAATTAATGTGGTGACTTTTGTTAACAAGCTTGGTATGACAAATGTACCCAAAAGTAGTTTTGCCAAACAGACATAGTAAGCGAAAGAAGTGCCATTCCAGCATGCAAATTGAGCTGCTTTGAAGAGAAGTACACATTTTTCCCAGACGCACTACTACAAAACAGATTATAGAAGACGTCTCATCACAGACGGTTCCTTTAAAGAGAAGTACACATTTTTTCCAGACGCACTACTACAAAACAGACTATAGAAGACGCCTCATCACAGACGGTTCTCTTGGAACCGTCTGTGATATGGACCTACTACAGACGGTTCTTCTTAAGAACCGTCTGTGATACTTTATAGACGGTTCATATCATGAACCGTCTGTGATAAGCATCTCATCACAGACGGTTCTTAATACAAATCGTCTGTGATGAGTATCTCATCACAGACGGTTTGTATTAAGAACCGTCTGTGATTTTAGATTTACCATAGCTTAGATTTTTTACCATGGTTTTGGCTCTCTGATTTTACTATGGCTTGGATTTTTACCATGGTTTGAAATTTTTCTTATTCTTTGATTTTACCATGCCAGCCAATCTTCTGCCGTGGTAGGATTTGGGCAGCCAATCCTCTGCTGTGGCACGCAATCCTCTGCCGTGGTAGCCAATCCTCTGCCGCGACACGCAATTGATGGGCAAAGGATTGTGTGCCGCGGCAGAGAATTGGCTACCACGGTAGAGGATTGGCTACCACGGCAAAGAATTATGTGCCACGATAGAGGATTGTGTGTCGCGGCCGAGGATTGTGTGCCATGGTCGAGGATTGTGCCATGCCCAAATCCTACCACGGCAGAGGATTAGCTGCCATGGTAAAAATCAGAGAGTAAGAAAAAATCCAAGCTATCACAGACGGTTCTTATTTAGAACCGTCTATGATAATTACTATCATAAACGGTTCGTGAATAGAACCGTCTTACAAAATAATTAGAAACATACCTTTTTCATATAAAGCATGAAGTAAGGTTTTTAAGATCTATTAATCATGTCATATTGTTCTTAGTAATAGTCTGATAGTTTATTAAGATAGTGGCCCTATATGCTTTTATTAAGAGAGAACTGCATGCACACATATAGATATTGGCAGAAATGATGAAGATTTGGTCCAACTTCCTTGCACCTAATTAATCATTAATAACCACGAATAATGCTTTAGGATTTATGCAGTTATCTTCTAGGAAGAATAGGATCAATTTTTTTAAGTTATAAACTGATTTTACAAATAAATACACACATTTTGACTTGCTAGCTAACTTGTTTTTCCCTAAAAGAGGTTTTGGTTTTAATTTGACCTTTTGTACAATAAACATAACAAAACAAAAATCCCTGTGCGTAGCACCCTTCTCATGTAACAGTGTGATCAACACGATAAGTTGAAGGTCTTCTTCCACAAAAAAAAAAAAAAGAGTTATCTAGCTTATATAACACCCTTGACACGCCATATATGAAAGGCCCCACAAGTCAGTGACGGGTAATTTCGTCGCCGGACAAATAGTACACCGGATGGCCCCCGGCGGCCCCGGCGCGGAGAACGGCATGTCGACGATGGAGTACTGCACGGCCGAAGCGTGAGGAAGAGTGAACTCTCATGTAAATGAAAAGTCGACCGTGATATGTATGATAGGGTGGACAGCAAGGCCAGTGCAGGAGACGTCCCCTTCAAATCTTGGCAACCACAAACTTCGCATCATCTGTACGACCGATCGATCGCTCGGTTTATTTCTGAGCATGATCATCAGACTGAGCTGGGGTTGCAGCCAAAGGCAAGATTCTCTGATGATCTCATTAATTGTCACGGTGAAGTGATCTTACAAGCTCATCCAATCAGTGTTCATCTCAGTCACTGCTGGTTAATTAATTAATTGCTGATTTCTCTGCTCTGAATATCTTGAATTTCTTGATCAGCAGTAGTTTGCTACTGTTCAGGATAATTAATCGAACTGTAAGCATGATTCTTGTACTGGCAGAGCACTTGCTGGTGGACTTGATCTGATGAACAATTTGATTGTATAGTGCATCAGGACTAATTTTTGGCATCCAGTCAATCTTGGTTTGTTCATTTAAAGTAGTTGCCCTGTGTACAGCATGCAAATGTATATTCATAAAATGATATTACTAAAAAGACCAATTCTGAGGCTCGACAGTAGGGAAAAAGAAGCACCTATTAATTGCAAGGCTTCAGCCAGAATTAGGTGAAAACAGCTTTGTTCAAATCAGAAATCTCTCCTCGAACTAACTAAAAGAGAAAAAAAAATCCCGACTCTAAGTAACTCCCAAGAACTTAATCTATCTCTATCTGATAAGAAACGCAAGACGTCTCCCAAGTCCCAATTGCCATTGTTCAAAGCAAAACAACCGCGAAATTTTTTAGCCTAGCTGGCTAGATAAGTTCTCGTATCATCGTTCATAAATCATTTGATCAAACTCAAATGCACACCACCAATTCAAGGACAGTACTAATTACCATGAAGTGTTCACTTATCTTAACCATATATTATATCATAAATCTCTAATCAAACTCAAATGCACAAAAAAAATCGAGAACACGCACAAATTCTAACTTATTGTACTTCGTATGAAATATTCACTGATCTTTGTTAAGTATTGGTGACTCATATTCTAATCAACTAAGGTTTGGAGAAATGTTTCACAAGGATTCCTATATGAATCAGGATTCCTACTTCATTTTGGAGAAGAACCAGGAGCACTATATAAAACTATGATGGGTCACTACTGCAGAAAAGGTCATCATAGACGGTTTCGTGAGCCGTCTGTGTTTATGGGTCAGTAATGACATCAGGTCATTATAAACGGTTTTTGAACTATCCGTGATGTAGACTATCACACACGGTTATTAACTCGGAACTGTCTGTGATAGTTGACTATCACGGACGATTTGTAGATGAAACTGTTTATGATATTTTTTATATTGCTAAATCTATTTCTGTTTATTGGCTAGCCTGAAATGCTAGTCAATAAACAGAAATAGATAGGAAAAGGAACGTCAACCATCTTCATGAAGAACAATTCCCGAAGAGACGGTGACGCTTTGATTTTTTCTAACGATTTATTGGGAAAGATTCTAATAAAATTTTATCTGTTGAACTTCTGTTTAACTTTGTCACAAATCGATAGCCTATAAATAACCATCAGAAGGGCAGAACTTACACATAGACTTTCCATCTTTCCTAGTTCTACTTCGTTTTAAAGTTATTATATCCAAACCTCTCAAGTCCGAATGGATTTCTTTACAAAAATGATCGGTCCATGGAGTTCTTCCACCATTGGAGTCCGTGATTTCATAAAGAAGTCAGCAACCTGTAACTCTGATGGCATAAACTGTAAAGCAAGTACTCCCTCCTGCACCTGTGAGCGAGTGTATGAAGCATCCACACCAATGTGCTTGGTGAGCTCATGCTTCACTGGGTAGACTGGTAGAACCTGATGAGTTGTGAGAGATCTGTTGAAGTGGAGCCTAGCAGAACTGCTGAACAGAATCACGTCGCTGAGAAGGTCCTGACGTGCTGGTTTGTACTCCCGTCCAGGAAGGGCCTCCCTGTCCCCCTTGGATCGTCCACGTGTCTTGTTCTGCTTTTTTCGCACCGCACAACGCTGGTAGTCGCGCTCGAAGTTCTTACAAGAATTGCACTGAACCCTAGTTGGTGCAAAAATATGAGCAAAAATAGACACCTGAGGAGGGACTGTAGTCGAAGCATAAGAAGAAGGGCTAGCAAGCACAGTAGGAACAAAATGTGCTGCTAACCCGCGGTGAAGCTCCTCAAAGACGGCGTCGAAGAGCATCGGTGGTATCGCTATCGTGGTGAGCGGCTCGGCAGTTGAGCCTAACATGCTCAAACTCTGGGCGTAGACGGCAGACAAAGTCATAAAGGCGAAGGCGATCACGATCCACCTTATGCACCTTATGACACTCCTGGCAGAGCAGAAGCCGCCCATCCACCGGGCGCGAGATCGCCAAGGCTCGGAAGAAGTCGTCGACGAGGAGTCCTCCTAGTGAAGCGTCTCCAACTCACGCCGGCGAAAAAGAATCGAGAATCACCGCTCTGCTTGGTATCGCTCGTGCAAGTACTCCCGCACCAGTGAGTAGAACGCAGACCAACAATATCTGGCTGGATAGAGTCGTCGACGCTGACCACCAGCATGATGCGAACACGGCCTCATCGACACCGGACTCAAAAGCGTATATGGCATACCGAAAGGCCTCATCGGCATCATCGACAATAGCGATGGCGACCTCGCCTCCTTCTTAGCGGCCTCATCTTCTGTAGGAAGTGCAGAAGTAGTCTGCTTGAGAGAAGGCTGAACTGGTGATGGTGGACAGGGTCGAGCACCAGTGACATGTCCCCAGAGGCGGAGACCATCGAGCATGATCTCTATGAGGGAAGACCGCAACCTGTAGTTTGTCCCATGGAGCTTTGTTCCTGATAATAGGATCGCATATGATGGAAACGAAGCGATCGATAAAGCGGTCGCGGTGACCAAGGCAACAAAGTCTAACCGGCGCGCTGGATGGCGCAGCAATTAGATCGACGTTCTTCTTCTAGTTTTTTCAGCTGGCTATTAATTGGCCCGGCCTGCTCACAGGCCTACTCGAAAAGAACACCGGGGGGGGGGGTCGTCGGGCAGAGCGTCAGGAAGCGTCGGGAGGCCAGTCGTCGGGCCGAGGCTGGCGTCGGGTCGAGGTCGGCGTCAGGATGACTCGTCCGACGTCGGCTCAACCCACGTCGTCCTCGGGCGGCGTCCTTGTCGACGAGCGTTGCTTGGCGACGAGCGCGGCGGCGTCGCCCTTTGGCGACAACAAAGGCGTGAAAGGAGTTAGGTTACAACCCTAGCTCGATACTATGTTATGAATATTATGTGTATATTCACTACCACTGAAAATGACATCACAGACGGTTCAAAATCGTCACTACATACGGTTTTATGAACCGTCTGACTTTATGTGTCTGTGATGACATGAGGTCATCACAAACGGTTTTTGAACCGTCTGTGAAAAAGGCTATCGCAGACGGTTCGTATCATGAACCGTCTGTGATAGGTCCATATTACAAACGGTTCCAAGAGAACCGTCTGTGATGATATGTCTTCTATAGCCTGTTTTGTAGTAGTGATTCAAGAGGGCCTAATAGACAATATATATAGAAAGAACAAAAAAAGTTACTGTATACAAATAAAGAATACAAAAGAAAGCCTTATTCTAACAACATGCATGTGTGTAGATGATGTTGTTGTCAAGAGAAAAGTATATATGTGCCCTTGGTTGCTGTCTCTTGTCGGTAGTTAGCAAGCAAATGTGAAGTTTGGTAGTCGACGATACAGGCGTGATCATGATGTTGGATTCGAATCTGTCAACATACTTGAAATGAACATTGATGTACATCTTGATTGGAATTCAGATTTGTGTGTATATATGCATCATCTCGATAATCATCATTTCTATATATAGGACTAAAAGCAAAATTTAATTTAATTACCTAACTATTTTTCATTAAATGGGACATGCTTCCATATTATACGTACCCAAACAAAGTACAAATTTTAAAGTGCCATATAGTTCAATCAAATGGAAACTACCTCCGTTTGGCAAAAGTAGTTTCCTTGTAATAGATCACAAAGAACACCAATTAATGTGGTGACTTTTGTTAACAAGCTTGGTATGACAAATGTACCCAAAAGTAGTTTTGCCAAACAGACATAGTAAGCGAAAGAAGTGCAATTCCAGCATGCAAATTGAGCTGCTTTGAAGAGAAGTACACATTTTTCCCAGACGCACTACTACAAAACAGACTATAGAAGACGTCTCATCACAGACGGTTCCTTTGAAGAGAAGTACACATTTTTCCCAGACGCACTACTACAAAACAGACTATAGAAGACGCCTCATCACAGACGGTTCTCTTGGAACCGTCTGTGATATGGACCTACTACAGACGGTTCTTCTTAAGAACCGTCTGTGATACTTTATAGACGGTTCGTATCATGAACCGTCTATGATAAGCATCTCATCACAGACGGTTCTTAATACAAATCGTCTGTGATGAGTATCTCATCACAGACGGTTTGTATTAAGAACCGTCTGTGATTTTAGATTTACCATAGCTTAGATTTTTTTACCATGGTTTTGGCTCTCTGATTTTACTATGGCTTGGATTTTTACCATGGTTTGGAATTTTCCTTATTCTTTGATTTTACCATGCCAGCCAATCTTCTGTGGGTAGGATTTGGGCGACCAATCCTCTCTTGTGTACGCAATCCTCTGCCGTGGTAGCCAATCCTCTGCCGCGACACGCAATTGATGGGCAAAGGATTGTGTGCCGCGGCAGAGAATTGGCTACCACGGCAGAGGATTGGCTACCACGGCAAAGAATTGTGTGCCACGACAGAGGATTGTGTGTCGCGGCCGAGGATTGTGTGCCATGGTCGAGGATTGTGCCATGCCCAAATCCTACCACAGCAGAGGATTAGCTGCCATGGTAAAAATCAGAGAGTAAGAAAAAATTCAAGCTATCACAGACGGTTCTTGTTTAGAACCGTCTATGATAATTACTATCACAAACGGTTCGTGAATAGAACCGTCTTACAAAATAATTAGAAACATACCTTTTTCATATAAAGCATGAAGTAAGGTTTTTAAGATCTATTAATCATGTCATATTGTTCTTAGTAATAGTCTGATAGTTTATTAAGATAGTGGCCCTATATGCTTTTATTAAGAGAGAACTGCATGCACACATATAGATATTGGCAGAAATGATGAAGATTTGGTCCAACTTCCTTGCACCTAATTAATCATTAATAACCACGAATAATGCTTAAGGATTTATGCAATTATCTTCTAGGAAGAATAGGATCAATTTTTTTAGTTATAAACTGATTTTACAAATAAATACACACATTTTGACTTGCTAGCTAACTTGTTTTTCCCTAAAGGAGGTTTTGGTTTTAATTTGACCTTTTGTACAATAAACATAACAAAACAAAAATCCCTGTGCGTAGCACCCTTCTCATGTAACAGTGTGATCAACACGATAAGTTGAAGGTCTTCTTCCACAAAAAAAAAAAAAAAAAAAAAAAAAGAGAGAGTTATCTAGCTTATATAACACCCTTGACACGCCATATATGAAAGGCCCCACAAGTCAGTGACGGGTAATTTCGTCGCCGGACAAATAGTACACCGGATGGCCCCCGGCGGCCCCGGCGCGGAGAACGGCATGTCGACGATGGAGTACTGCACGGCCGGAGCGTGAGGAAGAGTGAACTCTCATGTAAATGAAAAGTCGACCGTGATATGTACGATAGGGTGGACAGCAAGGCCAGTGCAGGAGACGTCCCCTTCAAATCTTGGCAACCACAAACTTCGCATCATCTGTACGACCGATCGATCGCTCGGTTTATTTCTGAGCATGATCATCAGACTGAGCTGGGGTTGCAGCCAAAGGCAAGATTCTCTGATGATCTCATTAATTGTCACGGTGAAGTGATCTTACAAGCTCATCCAATCAGTGTTCATCTCAGTCACTGCTGGTTAATTAATTAATTGCTGATTTCTCTGCTCTGAATATCTTGAATTTCTTTATCAGCAGTAGTTTGCTACTGTTCAGGATAATTAATCGAACTGTAAGCATGATTCTTGTACTGGCAGAGCACTTGCTGGTGGACTTGATCTGATGAACAATTTGATTGTATAGTGCATCAGGACTAATTTTTGGCATCCAGTCAATCTTGGTTTGTTCATTTAAAGTAGTTGCCCCTGTGTACAGCATGCAAATGTATATTCATAAAATGATATTACTAAAAAAGACCAATTCTGAGGCTCGACAGTAGGGAAAAAGAAGCACCTATTAATTGCAAGGCTTCAGCCAGAATTAGGTGAAAACAGCTTTGTTCAAATCAGAAATCTCTCCTCGAACTAACTAAAAGAGAGAAAAAAAATCCCGACTCTAAGCAACTCCCAAGAACTTAATCTATCTCTATCTGATAAGAAACGCAAGACGTCTCCCAAGTCCCAATTGCCATTGTTCAAAGCAAAACAACCGCGAAATTTTTTAGCCTAGCTAGCTAGATAAGTTCTCGTATCATCGTTCATAAATCATTTGATCAAACTCAAATGCACACCACCAATTCAAGGACAGTACTAATTACCATGAAGTGTTCACTTATCTTAACCATATATTATATCATAAATCTCTAATCAAACTCAAATGCACAAAAAAAATCGAGAACACGCACAAATTCTAACTTATTGTACTTCGTATGAAATATTCACGGATCTTTGTTAAGTATTGGTGACTCATATTCTAATCAACTAAGACTTGGAGAAATGTTTCACAAGGATTCCTATATGAATCAGGATTCCTACTTCCTTTTGGAGAAGAACCAGGAGCACTATATAAAGCTATGATGGGTCACTACTGCAGAAAAGGTCATCATAGATGGTTTCGTGAGCCGTCCGTGTTTATGGGTCAATAATGACATAAAGTCATTATAGACGGTTTTCGAACTATCCGTGATGTAGACTATCACACACGGTTATTAACTAAGAATTGTATGTGATAGTTGACTATCACGGACGATTTGTAGATGAAACAGTTTATGATATTTTTTTATATTGCTAAATCTATTTCTGTTTATTGGCTAGCCTGAAATGCTAGCCAATAAACAGAAATAGATAGGAAAAGGAACGTCAACCATCTTCATGAAGAACAATTCCCGAAGAGACGGTGACTCTTTGATTTTTCCAACGATTTATTGGGAAAGATTCTAATAAAATTTTATCTGTTGAACTTCTGTTTAACTTTGTCATAAGTCGATAGCCTATAAATAACCATCAGAAGAGCAGAACTTACACATAGACTTTCCATCTTTTCTAGTTCTACTTCGTTTTAAAGTTATTATATCCAAACCTCTCAAGTCTGAATGGATTTCTTTACAAAAAATGATCGGTCCTTGGAGTTCTTCCACCATTGGTAAGATCGTGGAAAAGATACATTCAACAGAACAAATTGCCTTTTCGACCACCATGGAAAAGACAGAATCCACGGATCATAACTTCAAGATGGTCAAAATTCAATTTAGTCTATGGGTTGAAGTTTTCAACAAATTGGTAGAAACAAAATCTCGATGACCAGGTGAGTGCTTCACTGTCTATAATATGGAACTTCTGATCAAGACTAAAGTCTATACCAGAGGAAAAAAATATGAAAAAGCGCCTACCGAACTACATATCTTCTGATTTTCTTCTACTAGAGATCAACCTTAACCACTTTGAAGATCAATCCTGAGAAATTGGTTGAAAAGGCTAACCAGTTAGAAGAAAGGCCATAGAAGAAATGTAACTAGGATTTTTTTTAACCTTTTGTAACATGCAATATGTATGTTTTGGTATTTATGAAATAAAGCTTTGTTCCTTTGAAACACAAGTCAAGAAAATAACCTCTTCAACATCGTAGCGTGCTTGGGGAGGGAGGAGGCCCGTCGGATCGGGGAGGAGGGGTGCCGGGTTCGGCGTGGCGGCGGCTCGTGCTCGGGGAGGAGGCGGCGGCTCGGGGGAGAAGGTGCGCTAGGCTCGAGGAGGCGGCGTCGAGGATGGCAGCGACGAGCTCAAGGGAGGAGGGAGAGTTACAGAAACTTGTTGTAGTTTGAGTAGGGGCGCGGGTAAAGTACCCTAGAGTCCGAATATAAATAGGGTTGGACATGAGAGACGATTTTAAGAAAAAAATTGTTTGTTATACTTCACAAACGGTTTTCAACATGAACCGTCTGTGATATTATCTCTTCACATATGGTTTTTAGCGCAGCTAGTAACACAGACGGTCGCTAAAACAAAATCGTCTGTGATTTTATTTAATAATGATAGTTTTTGTCAACCGTTTGTGATAAAGCGTTCAGTATTAACCTTTTTGTAGTAGTAGGTGGTCATGGTGAACACAAGCCACAAACCAACTCGTCCAAAACAAGAGATGTACTAGAGGATTACATGCAACGTTATTCTTTAGTACTAGATTCTTGTATAGGACAAGGATCCGAGGGCCCTAAAAGGTTCGAGAAGGTTGTGAGAGAGCGACAATCTGGTACTCTTTTGAGGTTGTGCTTAAGGATGAAAAATCTAGCAGATATAAAGACAAAGGTGCAAGCTATTGGAAGAAGGAAGACGTGGTAGGACAAGGGCCGTTCCTGAAGGAGAGTTGGCCGGGGCGACCGCCCAGGGCCCACTAGAGCCAAGGGCCCCCGATTCTGATATATCATACTACATATATGTATATGTATAATTGTATATCCAGTATACGCTCTATTGCTCTGCATGACTGTATAACTACTAACTAGATTAAAACATTGAGCTAGCCGAGAGCAGGACATGAGCCTAAATTATTTAATCGGCAACTAAGGCCCACCCAACTAGTATCAATGACTTTGCATCTAGAAATGTTAGAAGAAATTGCTTTCTATGAGTAGTTTGTATCTTTTTGATGTATTGAATATCTTTGCAGTTGATATAAAAAGTAGCATTATATATTTATGTTAGAATAAAGAGCCTCCCATTTTGTCTCGCCCTAGGGCCTCCAAAATGCTAGGAACGGCCTTGGGTAGGACCAACCATGCGGTACTGATGAACAGGTGGAGCTCAGAGGTGGTACAAACATATAGCATAGAGGGTTGTAGAAACAGGAGGTGTGGTTAACCAAACTACACAACAAAGGAGCTCTCAGGTGGAGTTTCCGAACAGGCTAGCCCGGATACCAACACACACATTGCGGTGATATATATGAGTCTCTGTGGTAGGGGCACTCTCAAAGGTGGGAGAAGAAAACAAAAAAAAAGGTGGACCCGACTATGAGCAAATGCTTTGAGGAGCACGATAACTTCAATGGATAAGGGTCAAAGTGGAGATTATTAAGTATGGGTGACTCATATCCTAATCGACTAGGACTTGAAGAAATATTCTACAGGGATTCCTACTTCCTTTTGGAGGGGAATTAGGGGGCACTATATAATTAAAAGCAATGGGGTAGTTATGAAAACGCAAGTCACAAATCAACTCATCCAAAGCAAGAGGCGCACGAGAGGATTAGATATTTGGTTATTCTTTAGCACTAAAATTTTGTATAGAGCAAGGATCCGAGGATCCTAAAAGGTTCGAGAGGGTTGTGAGATATCGACAATCTCTTGTACTCTTTTGAGGTTGTACTTAATAAATTTACGGTCGGTTTCATCAAATCTTTTTGTCTCGTTGTGATTATTTTGTCGCTGTTATTAGGTTCTCTCTATGAGATTTATCTACTTCGTTTTTGATATCATGCATGCGCATACCGACTCTCGCAACTCTGATCTGATCTGAGAGCTGGTGCGCATAAGAATATAACAATCTTAATGTTCAAATTAACCATCCAAGACATATATGCAACAAATTAAACAAGATTAAAGTATTTTCAGTGGTAATACTGCTACAAGTCTACAACGACGATAAGCACAAGAAATTCAGCAATATTTCCAGCGCTTTGCATTGGCATGAAAATCTTGATCTTAGCAGTAACCAAATTAAAGATGATCTGCCGGGGCCAAACAAAGCAACTTTGGTCCCCGTTGCTCGTCTTTCCCCCCTCCCTCTCAATCATGTACGTCCGACGTCGCCACTGGCCTATCTCTGACGCAGATGCGCCGCGGTGCCGTCGTCGCCGTCGCCGGTCCCGACGCTGTCGACGGATCGATCGCGCACGCGCCACGCTTCATACGGTTCCTTGATCGTCACTGTGCATGTTAGTTCGGCCGTGACGCTGATCGCATTCAATGTACGTTGCATACTGCCCCCCGTATATTATCTGAGTTTTCTGGATCCTTTCTGCAACTTGCTGCAGCTTAACACTGATCAGGAGACGATATGTAATTCTTGCATCTTCTTCATGCTGCATGCTGATAGTGGTACCAAGAACGTACACTGATGTAGATATCCATAACTAATCACCGAGAACCAATGAGAGGGAGAGATAGAGTCCTTGAGCAATTAATTGGACTGAAGAAAAAAACGCAGGTAGATACATCATACTACATCTATAGGTAACTAACTGAACGACAAGTACAGAAGTACTACAAGGAGCCTTACATATCATGCACCTTCATGTAACGTACCAATGGTGTGTCTTTGAATCCATGTAAGTTTGTGGTACTGTTTCGCTAACAGATTTAATTATGGCTCTGCGTTTATGTAAATATCAAGAAATGAAAGAGAAGTGTTTCAGAAGATAACTGGAAGATTTTGGGGTTACTGTTAATTTTGAGGTGGCTGGACTGAATTTGGCTTGTTGCTTGCTACTGCATGCTGAATATTGTTTTGTTAATAGAGAGGGAAACAAAAATGTTGTTTTCTTGATCGTTATTTGAGCAATTAGTTGCTCTTGGATGGATTTGTGCCATCTTTTTGAAAAAATTGTCCAATATGTGACAAAAGTTCCATTCCTGGTCAGTTACACAGTTGGGTGAAGCATCCGTGCCAAGAATTGTTTTAGTTCAACTAGGTTGTTGTTCTCTAACAAATAAAGAATGAGAGAGATGAAGTAGAAACAAAGCATTTCATGCATGTAGAGATCTACTGGCAATTAATTCGGAAGGCCAAAAATTGATGAGAAGGGCCCTTGAACAGCAGGAGCCAAAAGTGAGGCAGTGGAAGCATGTGGTCAAAAACCTTTTGAAACTGTGGTTTGCACACGTGACGGATAAGCTAGCCACATGCATTTTTCTCAACAGGGGCTTGGATTTTCAGAGAGCAAACTAAAAACAGCTGGCAAGCATGTTGCCTTGTAGCTTTCAATTATTTTAGGGTGATCTTGCATTAAGAATTTAATATCATTCTTCTTCTTCTGCAAGTTAATTCCAATTATTAAGCATTTTAGTTTGTTGTGAACTGGCCCCAGGTGAATTTCAGATATTATTTAAAATGAAATTTACACTTAATTAGCAGCTAGTAAGCTAATATACAAACATTTTACTCAAGCTCTAGGATGGCAACTTGGCCTGCCTAGTGGCTAGTGTGGTTCAGTGCTTCTATAAAGAAAAGAAAAGATCACTGGCATTAGGAGCTAGCTAGCACACGGCACACCAAAATAATGTTCATGGATATGTGGGTTAATGGGTCATTGTCACAAAGTACTAGCGTGTAATTATTATTGCTTATGTTAGTTATAGTTGTGCCAATAACGTTTTTCTACGGCACAGGACCAGAGTGATGGGTGATTGATTGAGGCAAATAACTCACCATCTGTGATGTGAGTAGCTCAAGCTTTCTTCTCTCTCTTCTTCTATTTTTGCTTAGATGGATAGTAATCCATGAGTGAATAAATTAAGAAACTGGAGGAAGAGCAATGTGAACAAGGGTCTCTTTAATATATTTGTTTGAATTGTAGTACTCCATGAAGTCCACTGAAATCTCATCCTCACATGTGCATCCCATTGAATATATTAGTTCATCATACAATTTTGCAGAGAATCAAATATGTAGAAATTAATGCCTGCATCATAATTTCATTGGCATTTTTCATTTTGTTGGACCCCGGGCTTTGAATACCCGAAGTCCTTGTGTGTATACCGTACTAATCCCATGATCAATGACTAGTACACACATCCACAACTTTGACATATATATCCATACACAATATACATACAACATGAAACAATATGGTGATTATCTTAAACGATTACATCACATAGTAGGATACACGGCTGACCGCCAAATAAAATAACAAGTATCAGAAGTAGCCAATTAAACAGTGGAAGCATAACATGTACAAAAACCAAAAGGCCAGCGGTATGCCCATCCAAACCCTCAAGCAACAGACAAAAACAAGTCCTGGAAAGACCTATCACCGAAACCTTCGGTACCGGGTGCAAAGAACACATCGTCCAACATAGGCTTATCCTCTAACACTAAACAACAATTTAAGCAAGATTGAGTACATTGTGTACTCAGCAAGACTTGTAGTGTATCGTAAAATTTATATATATGCACGGCTAACCAAGGATGAAGCTCTATGCTACAAGTTATTTTCAGCATTAAACAAGTTTTATTTGCAATATCAATACATAGTACTTTGCAATGAGAGTTTAAAGAGAAGTTAAATCGATAAAGAACAACAAGTAAGTACTTGAATAAATAACAAATCACAACCCTCCTCGACTGCGATCAACATCTTATTTCCAACCATAGACATGGCACTCAACTCAAATATAAACCAACAATCATTCTCACATTTTTCCAACAAGAGCTGTTTTAATAAAAACCAAGTCTATACCCATTAAGACTGCACTAAACACGCTCATGACCGTGAGCATGGCTATTTAAATAGATTTATACTCTGTAGAGGTGTACAATTTTACCCACAACATAGGAATTCTCTAGTTTGTTTGGCATCCGTCGATACCATCGCTCATTATCTTTTGATAAGCAATCTAGAGCACGTATCAAAGTCTTTACATCACCTAGCCCTAACCTTGCACTAGCCCGACGAATGAACACCCTCACTTCACCTAGGTACACCCCCCGTCTCAATGAGGCATTCACCGTTGTGTCGGGAGGCTTTGTTTCCAACGCCTCGGTGAAGGGAGCCCATTCAAACATGCCTACATTGGTCATACTCGCACTACTACGGCCAACCAACATGCAAGACTAGTTTTCAATGAATTAATTAGCTAAGGTCATCCCATACTGGGCACATGTGGTTGTACGCTTAGGCTTAGATAGGACTTGTTGGGATTCGGTCCTCAATTGACCCGGGTGAGGATCTCCTCCTATCTACTTGTGAGATACACCTCTCACACTCCTCAGATTATACTATAACTCGCCCACGTCACAAACTAAGTTTTTTATTTTTATTTTTATACAAAATAACATAGGTAAAACCCCTCTAGACCATCATTTCAAAATTTTCCAAATCCAATCCAAATTTCATCCATAGTTTTTTTTTGTGAAACTAGAGCCCGACTGAGCGTTTGTGCGGTATTCACACTCACAATACTCAAATCGACATCAATTATTGTCTAAACCACAACCTAATAGCTACAATAGTAAGGATATCAATATTCCAAGGACATTCATGCATTCAGTAAGAAAGCTACCATTACCTGTAGCATAGCGAATTTGTAATCAAACATACACGTATGCATATTAAGATTTACAAAAAGAAGTACAATAATTAAAATAATAGGATTAACAAGGTCAAAGGGGATGCTTGCCTTGCTCTGGTTGCTTTGAATAAGCGGATGAAGGGTCGTTGTAAAGTCGTTGTAAATTTCGTTCGAGGTATCGACGTCTATTCAAAAAGAGCCGATAGCAAATTAAATATAGAAAAATGATTTCAACAGCAATAGAAGTCCAATATTTTTTTGCATATTCAGACAGAGCGTGATTTTAGATGAATTTATAAAAAAATTATTCATTTGATTTAGAGTTCATATATGAAAGTTATGACCATTACCAGGACACCAGCAAAATTGGCAATTTTACTTGATTTTCAATTTGAAACACTATCTTTTCAATTACTCTAAGTGCATACTGGTAAGAGTTAATACCTAATCATTTTACCAATTTTGACTAACCATCCCATTGCCGCTATTGTTATTTATCATATCCATGGCATAGGGCTTACGGTTGTTTACACATCTATGCTATAACCTTGACTTCTACTAGTTTGTTCCTTTTAGCTTAAATGCTATTGGCACACCCATATAAACTTTTATTTACTTAAATCAAATACTTTTAATTTAACCCTTCGTCATTTTAACTACAATGCATTTGCTAACTACAACATTAACTAATTAACTCACTAACTATTTTTAGTTCATCCAATTATTGGTTGGGAGTCTACTGTTTATTTTAAATAGCCATATTTCAATCCTTGATTTTAAGTTGAACTGCTCTTTGAGATTAATTACTCTTGGCTAAATAAATCTACAAAATTCATAATCAATTTTTCCCTTGTATTTGATGTGGCATTAGCTCACTATCCCTTTTAGGAATGGCAATCGGATGCAGCGGGCGTGGGTAGTTCTCGTCCATACCCATACCCGGCAGCCCAAAACTCCCCCACGGGCACGCCCGTGAAGGGAGACAGGCAAAGAATCTCGCCCATGCCCGTCGTCCACGGGCATGCCCGTATGCCTGCCAGGAGGAGAGGAGGGCGCGGACGGATGGGGGCAGTGAGCGGAGGCGGCGGCGCAGCCTTATGGGATAGCAGGGAGCTCGGCGGCGGTGTCGACTAGTGGCCTCCGCGCGTCCAGGTGCGCCCCGAGCGACAACCTCCCCCAGGCGTCGATGAGCAGGGAGAGTGCCTTGGGGAGGAGGGACGAGGCCCGTGTGGTTGTTGGTTGGTGTTGGTTCTTGCGCTTGCGGGGGTTGGCGTTGCCAGAGCCGGGGTTAGGGTTGCAAAGCTATAGGCGGTGGCGGACACCACCTTGTAGAGGGCAAGGAGGAGGAAGGAGAAGGAGGCGGAGGTGCGCGACGGAGCCGGGGAGGGGGTGCGAGGAGAGGGAGGAGGCGGGGAAGAGGAAGGCATACAGGGTGGCAGAGGAGGAGAGGAATGCGAGGGGGAGGGGCGGGGAGGTGTCGGTGGAGGACGAGGAGCGGCTGTGGAGGGTGGCGAGCTCGAAGAGGAAGGCAAGTGCGGGAGGGATTGGGAGTCAGGAGGAGATTTCAGATTGGGGAGAGGGCAACTGCGGGAGGGTGGCGGCTGAAGGAGCAATGGCCGAATGGGTATCATGCTTTGTGAATTAGGGTTTCCTCAGGCCCACCTATCAGTGTGGGTTGGCGAGTAAGCGGGCATGGCGGGCACGGGTGGAGCTCACCTATGCCCACACCCGTTTACCCGATGGGCAGAGGATTGCCCTTATTTCCATACCTATGGGCAAAGAAAGCCCCCCATACCCAGCTCTATTAGGGCATTTGCCCGCGGGCACGCGGGTAATCGTGCATAATTTTCGTCCCTAGTCCCTTTTCTAGTTGCCTTCTAAACTTCCTCTCTTTCATACATTCTACAAGAAATTGCTTAATTAAAATGTTATTTCAACTAAACCTTCTCCTAATCAACTTTCAACCAATTAATAAACTTTGAGTGGCAAATGACAGGTGGGGTCAGGAATAGTGCTCAGGCCCACTGTCATTGACGCATTGGAGAGGGAGAGAGAAAGCACAAAGAGGGCAACAAAGAGGGAGCAGATCAGAGGAGGCCAGAGCAGCTCAGGGCGGCGCTCGTCGCTGGTGAGGAAGCGGCGATGAGGCGGCGGTGACCCCAAAAATGGGTTGCTAATAGGGATAAGGAAGCTAAGGAAGGCGGCGTCGTGGCTTAGGTGGCTCTATGGCGACGCGGTGGAGGCACGAGGTGGCTGACCGTGAGGGTGAAATAGTAACGACGGCGTAGGATGGGATAGGGGCAAAACTAGGGGGAGCATAGGAGTGAGAAGGGCAAGGGGATCTCACCGGTCCGGTCGGTGAAGGCGGGGAGCAACAGAGGCAGGCCGGTGGCATGAGCCATGGGCGGTGAAGCGGGTTCCATGGGCACGGGGTCAAAACCAGGGCTACGGTGTGGGCGCAGACATGGGCGTGAGGCGAATGACGTGATAGCGCACGAAGCTGGGTGACGCGACCGGAAGCAGGGCATGGGGAGGAGAAGAAACCGGGGGCGGCTAAGCCAAAGGCGGGGGCGAGCGCTGCTGGCATGGGTGGAGGTTGGCGACGAGGTGGGCGCTACGCCACGTGGGAGAAGAAGGCTGACTGATGGTGGGGCCGGCTGGTCAGTGAGAGAAGGAAAAGAAGTTAATTCCATAATTTCAAAAATGGCTGAGTGATTTGAGGAAATTTGTAAATATATGAATCAAGCTCCAAAAATTATGAAATTTTTTGGGAGTCTCCTGACACAATGTAGATTATTTTGTAAATTTTCTAGTATGTTTTTATTCTATATTTTGCTCTAAAATTCTTTTAAGCTTCTGTTTGCATGCATTTGTATTATTTGATTTGAGAAAAGTTTCAAAATATGCTTAAAGTATTTCCCCATTTTATTAACCGTACAAATACACCAAGTTTGGATTTTTTTAATTATCATCTTTTGTTTCAATTTATTTTAATTCTCAATTAGATTCTACTTTCAAAATTTGATTCTTAAATTTCTCAATTAGACAAAAAGCCTTGTATAAAAATCCAGAAAAATAAATATCGATAAAATACATCAATTTTTTTTAACAAAGTCCACATTTTCAAAGCAATTGAAAATAAACTGAAAATTTTGAGATGTTACATATACATATATACATACATACATACGAAAGAATACTAGCTAACCATGCATGCAGCTACTGAGGACTGTGTTCTAGTCATCTATGTAAGGTTCGGTAGGGATTTTATAGGATCTGTATTGATTCCTGCAAAATTCTACGTTCGTCCGTAGCTGGAGCTGCCTTAATATTAAGACATGTGATTTCTAATATGTACTAGCAACCTTGAGGGACACAATTAGCAGACAAACATTAAGGGGGGTTATGGTTAATTAGGCCCATCAGATTGTTTGAATTAGGGGGCCACTGTAGCAATCAGGGACCTTTTTGTCAAAGCAGATTGCGAAATGATTAGCACATAGCTTGAGTAAGGAGCAACACCAACAGGGAGAGCAGAGCCACACAAGGCCCTACACGGCTAAGCCAGTAGCCACTGTCTCCCCGACTAAAAAAAAATACTATTGCAAATTAATTAAATTAATTCAGCTACTAGAGCCTTTATTTTTGCTAGCTCTTGGATGAGTGCAGTGTACTATACTACACTATACTATGCTCTCTCTCTCTCTCTCTCTCTCTCTCATTCTCTCTCAAGGCTTGGTTGGTTACGCTAGGCCAGTCCAGGATGGTTAAGACGTCGCCCTTTCTTGTAGTGCAGTCATCTTCGATTCCTGCTTGCTGATCTTCTTCTTCTCCTCTTTTTCTCTCTGTGCTGTCCCCGTTGCCCATTGGGGATCAACTTTGAGCAATCGAGCATCCATCCGCCTAGGGCAATGTGGACCTCTACTGCTAGCTAGGACACTACCACTAGTACACACAGAGTCATCAAAGGCGGTTCAAAACCGTCATCACAGATGGTTGAAAATTTATATGTCTATGATAATAGACGGTTATCACAGACAGTTTTTTGAAACGTCTATGATAAGACAAAATACAAACGGTTTTTTTTGTTGAAATCGTCTATGAAGGTATACTATCACAGACGGTTTCAACAAAAAACCATATGTGATAGTTCTTTAACCTAACTAATTTTTTGTGATTTTCAGCTAGCCTCAGAAATTGCTAGCCATACCCTCTGAAAAGAAGCAAGCAGAAAACAAATGCATCACATATGAATCAATTGTTGGCAACTTAGAGTGATCATTTATAACCCAAAATCAATTACAAAAGATTATGTTCAAGTATTGTCGCTAGAGTTACAATTGAATTACAACTACTCAAAGTGAATTACAATTGAATCAATTGTTTGAAGGTCGTTTAGCGGTGTCGATGGAGTGAAACTCTCCACTGGCGTTAACGATCTTCATCTTGATGAAACCGCAGAGCTTCTCTCGAACCTCCGAGATCTCTTTTATAACGAGTGCATCTAAATCTATGTCCAATCCCTGTCGCTAGCAGGAGTAAAGTGGTAAGCATATATATTTAAATTTATAATTAGAAAATAATTATTGCGATATTGACAAATGATCAACCACGAAGGTCCTGTTCTGGCTCGATCTTTCGGTGAGAAGGTAAGTTCGGTAGTAGTCGTTCAACTCTCACGATCCTGGCTACGATCACGCAAAACTCGAAACCACGTAATCGTTGAACTGCTCGACAAGTCGTTATCAACCGTGCACGAATACCCGGATGACCTGATCATAAAGATCTATTCCTGCATACACCGAAGAAGCATGCAAGAACAAGATAAATAGGCAATCTGGAATTGCGAATAGGAATTGAAATTGTATTGATAAGTGGGGTTCCAAAGAACAATGTCATTGTTGATCTCGCTGAACAAGAGGACAAAGTATAAAGTAGCAAAGCTAAACTTCAATCAACAAAACCCGCCAAACCCTAAGGGTGACGGCTACTATGTAAAGGAGGAAGAGAAGAGCAGAGGCCGCCACATGAACAGTGCCAAACCCTAGGTGTCCAGCTGTAAGATCGAGGTGGCCGACTAGAGGGGGGTGAATAGGCGGTTTTAAAAATTCTTTCGCGCTAAACCAATATGTAAATGCGGAAGCTAATAGCGAATTGGTTTTGCTCAATTAAAACCTAAATCAACTAGGCTCAACTAAGTGCACCGACAATATGAACACAATACAATATGAGCAATCAAACAAGATATATAAGCAATTAAAGCAAGAATGTAAATTGCTCAAAGTAAAGCACAAGTAAAAACAAGATGACACGATTATGTTTTACCGTGGTGTTCGGAGACTTGCCGGTCTCCCCTAATCTACGTTGAGGTTAGCCCAAACAAATTGGACCGGCTCCACTAATTAAGCCAATACCTCCGAGGTAAGTCCAACACTTGGACCGGTTCCAAACCGAACCAACACCTCGCTCAACTATGATTGCTCTTCCTCCACTCCGGAGATGGTGAGCACCAAACCACTCACAAACCGCCGGGTCTTCTCACAACCTTCTTGAGAAGATCATCGCGCACGACGCCTCCACGCCGTCTAGGTGTCGGCAAACACCAAGAGTAACAAATCCGAACTTTCACTTGAACTAATCAAGTGTCAACGCTCACGTGGATACACAATCCACTACCTAAGGCAACACATGCACTTAGGGTTTACTCTCTAATCTCACCAAGTGCAACACATGTACAAAAGAGAATAGAGGCTTGCTCTTAGCTCAAAGAATGAGTATATCACTTAACAATAGCACCAGCAACCTCTCCCAACCGACCAAGGTGGCTATATATAGCCCACACACAAAAACTAGCCGCTGGGAGACAAACCCTGAAAAATAAGGAAATCGGAAGTTCCGCAGTACGCACCGGAACTACCGCATGAGAGAGAAAAGCACAGCAACGGCTATGTCAGACGAGAAACTAGCCGTTTGATTTTTAGTGCGGAACTACCGCCAACCAGGTTGCGGAAGTTCCGATCTTCGGAAGTTCCGCTCAACACATAGCGGAACTACCGCACATCAAATTTTGGCTAAGTCCCCAAAATGGTGCTTCTCTGGAAAAAACGAACCGCTGAAATTTGAGCAGCGATAATCGGAAGTTCCGCTCGTAACACGGAACTTCCGCACTTCAAAATCGGCTAAGTCCCTAAACCGACGCTCGAAAAAAGCGAGCACTGGAAATCGGACCGTCCGGGCTGCGGAACTTCCGCAGTTAATACACCGGAACTTCCGATTTTCCTGATAGAAAATAGCAACGGCTTTTTCAATGACTTCAATTGCAAAACACATTTGCAAATTGATAAGTCATGACAACAAGGATCACAAGCAAGATTCCCAACAAGTTGCAAAACACATTTGCCAACTTTTGGAATCATACCACAAGGAAAAAGGTACATGGACTTACACCATTTGCAAAACACATTTGCAAACTTAAGTCACATGCTACAAGAAATCAAACATGAGCATCAACTATTTGCAAAACACATTCGCAAATAACAGCATCATGCCATAAGACTAAAGTGCATGGACTTCAACCATTTGCAAAACACATTTGCAAAGTATAGTCCCATGCTACAAAGATTGAATGCATGAGCCTCGGCTATTTGCAAAACACATTCGCAAAGTATAGTCCCATGCTACAAAGATTGAATGCATGAGCCTCGGCTATTTGCAAAACACATTCGCAAATAATAGCTCCATGCATAGATGAGCTAGAGCAAACACAATGAGCTATCAACACATGACTAACTCATGCTACTAGTCAAGACCCCTCTTAATAGTACGGCAATCCTATACTAGCAATCCGGTCTATCAACCAAACATCGAGACCGGTAAAAGACTAGGAACACATCCTTAGCCCTAGCTAGTCATACCTTTGCCTTGCATCTTCTTGAAGCTTGATGACGCACATCAACACTTCAAGTCCGGGTCCTTGACTTTGTCAATCATCAACTCATGATGATTTCTTCACTTCGGGATCTTGTCTTGAACATCATCAACACATGATGATTTCTCCATCCCGATTCTTCACATGCATCAATGCATGATCTTTACTTCACCTCCATCAACACATGATGGGTCTTCTCTTGTCTTGATGATCAACTCATGATCATCTCTTCTTGATAAGCATCAACTCATGATGCATCATTTACACCAAGCTCTT
This sequence comes from Hsuehochloa calcarea, assembly GCA_036346395.1. Taxonomy (NCBI): domain Eukaryota; kingdom Viridiplantae; phylum Streptophyta; class Magnoliopsida; order Poales; family Poaceae; genus Hsuehochloa; species Hsuehochloa calcarea. Next base: position 13,105,051 of record CM070609.1, read on the forward strand.
GACTTGATGATCAACTCATGATCATCCCAAGTCTTCATCATCCTGGAACATAACCTATATATCCAACTCATGGAAAATGTTAGTTCCACAATGTGATCATCATTAATTACCACACCATCCCATTAACTCATAATGGTGGGACAAGATACCTCAATCTTTCCCTCTTTGGTAATTGATGATAACCACTTAAATTCTTATAAATTTAATGAAGATAAATGAGAGAACAAATGAGTATATATAAACTACACAAGTTATATTTACTCTAACATGAGTATACAAGAATTACACAAGTTCTATATACTCATAACATGAGTATATACGAACTACACAAGTTTTGTATACTCAAAGGTTTTGTTTCAACGTAGAGATCCCAAATATATGTGGAGAATGGAATATGGATCAATACTAATGAAACCATAAAGTATAGGATAAAACTCCCCCTAAATGTGTGCATACACAAATATGTAATAAGGTCATATGCACATTGTAATAGCTCGGAATCGAATCGGGTAATTAGACTATCAGCCGGGAGAAGAAAGGGCAAAGAAAGGAGTACAAATTCTAAAACAAGAAGGGGTTTTTCACATTATTTCGACAACCTGGGCCCTGGGCTGCAGCCCAGGAGGGGCCCAAGAGGGGGCCGGCCATGAGGGGGGATCCCACTCCCCAAAACCCTAAAACCCCTCCCCTCCTCCCCCTATTCCCCCTAGTGGCCGCCGCCTCTCCCGACCTCTTCCATGCGCCACTGTTGATCGTCAGTTTTGGGTAAGTTCTGTATGTTTTCTGATCTTCTCACCTCTTAGAAAGTTGTAGCCCTTTATCTTAGCTTTCTTTTGGCACTGAGATCATCGGATTTGGAGTTACGGTTTAGGAGATATGGTAGTTTTATCGCGACTGTCCAGGAGAGCTGACGTGATTTGCATATTTTCTTGTCGGGCTATTATGATTTACTTAGAGGCCGAATCTGTTATTTTCGTCTTCTAGAGTTTTGTTCCTGATGTCTTTATCTTTCTTTTGGCACCGAGATCACTAGGTTCCGCCTTACGGTTTAGGAGATATGAATTTTTAATCGCGCACTGTCCTGTCTGCCTGAGAATTTGGAACTGCTGGTTTGCCCCTCGGTTTTGATCTAGTTAGAGTCCGATTCCGAACTTCCACCCAACTAGGTTTTTGTAGCCCTTGAAATTAGCTTTCCGAGTTGATAAAGATCACCTCAATTGGATCAGTATATTGAAAGTTACATCATTTTCTTTGCTACTGTTCTGTAATCTGGACAGTTATCTGTTTGTGTTTTCATCTGTTGTTTAGGCCACTGTTTTGGCCGAATCAAAAGATCCAGTCAACTAGAGTTTCGTAGTGTTATGCGTTAAGAGTATTTGAGCACTGGTTTCAAGTCATTCGGAGTTACATATATTTAATTACAATTTTCTCGCATGCTGTTCGTAAGGGCTGATATTGGCTGATTAGTTAATTCGTCATTTTGAGTTTTTGGTTTTGTTGATTAGATAGAGGGTTATGGTAAAACGCTTGTAGCCACGCCCTTTCTTGTTATTCTTATTTGAATGAATATTTGTGTAGGCGGTGGGGCGGAGTGGAGAAATTCCGTCGTTGCCTCCTAACTCGCCACAACAGTGGAAGGCAAGTACATGGTAGAGTGGTGAACAATGGGTTGTTCACCATGATCATTGTTATTACTTATCATGCTATTTATTATGCTTTCGTTCAGCTTATTCTTATACATGATATTGATGACCTTGAGTGAATAAGATTATGGTATTGAGATTATGATATTGAGATAATGAGGAGGAGATATTGAGTTAATGAGATGGACTATGTTGATAAATAAATAAAGATGTCGCATCATTTACATTCATCATGACAGGGGTTGCATGAGCCAGGTCGGTGAGAAAGTCATGTAACTATTCCGGTGAGGTCGGTGAGAAAGATACATGACTAGTCCGGAGAGCTCTAGATAAAATCCTACTTTGGTGGGGACTTCACGGGAGTGAAGGATAGAGTGTGTCATCGACGGGTGAACACTCCGCTATACCGGTATCAGCTGATGAGATGCATATGAGCATGAGCATGTTAGTGCATTCGCATATCTAAGTAAATTGTTAAATGGTGCAACTTTACCTATATGGAATATGGCTTGGTTGTTTGAGAATGACAATGGCATTAACTAAATGGATGATGATGATAACTTTGATTATGGTTAATAAACTATTGTTTATGGCTTTATTATGTATTTGCTGAGTCTTGGACTCATTCTTGCTCTATTGTTATTTTTAGGTGACCAGTGATGACGTTTTACTCGGGAAGGGCTAGCGCACTTGGAATCATGCACTTCACCCAATTATTTGACTCATTGGACATAAGAAACTTTTAGAATAACCTGAATATTTATATCTAGGACATGATGGTATTGAATAACCATATATGCTTGGTTTATTTTAATCTTGGTTTATTATTTTGCTATGCTCCTAGGTCTAATTTATCTATGATTGTCATAGTGTTATGCTTGTGTTAATGCGACCCGTGGATGGGTTTTAATGTTGTTATGCTTGCTGAAATTTTATAGTAAGTTGATGTAAATTAGATGGTTATAGTAGATTAGTGGCATTCTAAGCTCAATGTTGGGCTGGGGTGTTACACACATATTCAAGTTAACTTAAGGTTGAGTTCAATCCTATATTTTGGATCCGAGAGATGCAACAATATATAAGATTTAGATGTCGATTGCATACCTCGTTGTGTTTCACCTTTATATCCAAATGAGACTACACAAAGATAATACTAGATAAAAGAGTTAGTCTCATATTTGGATTTGTCATTAATCACCAAAACACTCCATTAACTCATAATGGCGGGTCTAGATCTTTCACCAGCCCGAATTACAAGGCCCATGGCCCATTAGCATAGGTGGTGCAGCACCAAGTTCCTTTACTCAAATATTACTAAGTGTTGGCATAAACAACTTGATATATAGTATTCATGCTAGATTCTACTAAGCCTCAGTATAAAAATATTCATTCCTCGTATGATCATCTCCATGCTTGGTGCTGCTATCATCTCCATTTAGCATGCCTCCCGATCCTTGATTCCTAAGTAAAATAATATCACGTGCCTTAGCCAGCATCATAGAGTTCATAGAATATGGATGCACTCCGAGAAACGAAGTCACCTGATAATTTAGTTGTCGAGCACGTACTCTAGTAATTGGTCCTTGCACATCAGAAGCAGTAGGGATGGTTGTATCAGTGAAAGGGATGTCCTCATCAACAAACCTCGAGATCCTTCATCTTAGCACTCATGATTTGATGCATATGATAGCAAACGTAGAATGCACATATGTGATCTTGTTTTTACTGGCGGCACTGCAAAAATAGAATTGCATATATAGGTATAGTCAGTTCGAGAAGCATTATTATGAAGTATGATATATGATTATTGTGTTGTAGCGCGTACCGAAAATCATATCCTGTGTTGCAGTGTGGCACTCAATCCCTTGTATGGCCCTCCCTCGGCAATATAGGCGATGAACGACCTACATGATTCCAAAAAGTTATCATCGGTCATTTCAAATGAAGGAAGACTACAATGAGTTATGTATAGAGGAAATGAGCATACTTGTCGAATATTCCTTCCAGAATGGTGAAGTCGTAGGTTTTGTTGAGTAGGGAATCAAGGTATATTACCTTGTACCTCTTTGGTATAATGACTAATAGGATTCAGTGGTACCTACTCATGTATGTCGCTATAGTCATTAAACCTAAGTCCGTGCTGCGTATAAAGTATAAATAAAATTTGTATAGCAAATAGTGAAGCACTTACTTCTAGTTGTAGGGAACCATTATGTAGTCCTTATCGTCCTGAGCAAGCAATTCCATCGTTATGTATTTCACGACGCAGGATGCGTCTTCATTGATGGTTTGCTTAGAGACCACGTGTGGGTCAAGGAAACCCACCAGTTCGTTTCATCCCCGGGCATTTTTCATCATTTATCTATACATAAGCAATGAGTTGTGATATTTATCGGTATTAAATGAATTTAGAACTTGATTGTACACACTTACAGTGTCCAGCATCATAGAAGTGAGACATTGAGGGCAGTGAGGTTGAATAGGTCGAATAAGTCATCGAAGCCCACAGCGAAGTGGCCCGGCTCGTGGAGAAAATGCACCTTCGTGTATCTGACGGTAAATCCAGTACCGCACCCTTTCTCTTTGGTCTTTCGCATGTACCAGACATGCAAAGCTTGACAACCTAATCCAACGCGGGCTAATACTGTATCGGGGGCCAACGGACTTCCGAGGGAGTATTTTCGAGCTTGGGAGACGCCTTAATGTTCTTCGATTTCAATTTAGCATGAATGACTCGCCCGCTGCACGTCTTCCTGTTAGACGACTCGGGAACCGATACGGCAACACACTTTTCTTGTTCCTTCGGTGTCTTCTCCACAGGGAACCGATGAGGCGGCCTTCTGAAGCGAAGGTTGAGGTGGAGTCATCGAGGGTCCTATTGGAGAGGCATGGTCGTGTCGATATCGCGTCACTGCAGGGTCTAGGGCGATGTCCTTCTTGGGTCACTGAATAAAAGTGTACATGGCATCCCCTAGTGTTCTGATGTCTTCATTCGGACGAATCTCCGGCGGGACAGTCATAAAATTATCATGTACCATGTCCACTTGGACCCCGGCGTAACCCTGCGCCAGTTGGGCACCGTGCCGCACTGCCCCTTCTTGGTATGGATACACCACCCCCCGCCCAGCCTCAATAGAAATGAACCCAACCATCCTCACTTGGAGCTTGCAGGGCGTCGGCTCCTACAAAACGATACGCAATTAGCTAAGGCTTCCTATAGGTCTATCTTTGGAGCATTTCAGATATGTATATTACCTTGATGTCGTTGATAGGCAATTGACGTTGTCATGTTCAGAATTTGCCGTGGACGTGACACTACTCCGATGTTGAGGAGAACTGGCATGCAATCTTGTTATCTGTCCTTGAAATTTTGCAGTGAGCACTTGTTCCAACTGGGCATCGTGCTCGGTCTTGGATCTCTTCCTACTCCTATACGCATCGGAGTCATGTCGAATCCATCCCTCCAAGGTACGTAAACCCCGACGCCTCGCGTGCGACCCGGGTGCTCCCTGTTTTTCAGGGCTGTAGATAGTAGATCCTTCTCTCATGTCTGCTTCGAAGGAGCCTTGGGAACATGCGGAACTCAATGCTTGCTGCAAGAGGTCATCATATTATTATAGACACTATGAAGTTATGGACTTATTAACAACTACGTAGTTCGATATATTTACCAGATGTTGGGACACTGCCTCGTCTGCTGGGTTTGTGAAAGAGATGCCGCCCGAAGACGTGGCTGATGCCCTCGCTCTTAACTAGGTTTGAGCGCGCTCGTCTGTGATCTCAGCAAATGGTCCGGTTACGTTCTCGTCCTCCGCCGCCCATTCCATAGTTTTACCCGTGTACCCAGCGGTGCCGAGTCTGTGGAGGTGAGTGTTTTGTGCCTAGAGAGCTTTGTGCGCCACACTTTGCTCCTAAAATTCGGCCGTCATCTTCATCCGCACAAAGGCATCCCATATATCCCGTGGCAGGATTTATACTTCGTGAAGGGCATCCGACCCATATTCATATACATCGTGACAAGCGTGCTCTTGAAGGTCCTCCACGTGTGTCCCATCGCGAGCAACGCCTGTCATTGCACGCGTGCCTAGTCTGCTTCTGGGATGGTGAACGAGCCTGAAATTTTAGTCTACAGCTGGCTTCTCTGTACATCCGTTAGAAACTTCCAGTTTGGTGTGGTGATAGGGACCTGTTCCCTTCCAAGTATCCCGCAGATGGTCCGAAATCTTGTCGCTGCTTTCTTGGGACTCAGAGGGATCCCAACGTCACTGATCTCCATGATAGTTATTCGGCATGCGGGCAATTTCGATATTCCTCTGCCATCTCGCTTACATATTACTTTGCTCGAGATCCAGATGCATTCGGCGACGTCGATGACGGCAGCGAAGACGGTGCCTCTGTCATCTCGCTTACTTGCTATCTATATAAGTTACATACGTAATGAACTAAAATTTCATGGATTGCAAGTTGATACCCACTAGGTATTTTTGAAGATAATTTCTTTTGGAAACATATTTTATACAGAAAAATAGAAGTTACCAAACCAATTAACTAAAATTGCCTTGTAAACACATTAATTATATAAACAAATAGAAGTTACCCATTGAACTTAAATATAGAATACATAGTAAAGAAAATTGAAAACTGAAAAGATACTAATGGAATACTGGGTACAAAATCAAGATAATAGATAAAAACACTAACTGTACACTTTCCCAAAAATATACGTAAGGAGTATGATTAGGACTTAATTAAAAAAATTATGCACGAAGCACATGACTGAGGCACAAATACTATTAATATTGAAGAATTTGCACATAATACGAATACGTCATAAAAAATTCCATAAGGGTAGTAAAATAACCTACATATAATACCAATAATTGCATTACGCACAACAGTAATACATGTCTAAGATAAATTGTTAATACAATAAACTCATAGGCATTTAAAGACCTTAAAATAAAAAATAATATTATAGCTTCTTTTTCATTACTTCTGCCCTCTCCTGCACGCACATGCACAAACACACATCACAAACAATTGAGGACTAATAAAGACTCACCGCAATAGAGCAACAACAATATAAAATACGATACTCGATATTAGATTGGAAGCTTGAATTGTGCATCTGTACATGACATAATGCAAGTATGTTAGTGACTTAGTGCTTAATTAAAGGTCCCAAGTAGCTATTTTAAAACAACTACACCTAAGAACATGCAAGTCTGTTAGTTACTTAGTGTACTGCTATATCAGTTTTAGTAGCGCTTCACCGTCGGTCGCTGGAGAGGAGGGAAGCTAGAGGATCGGAGGAGACGCAAGGAGCGGAGACGTACCTTGGGAGGTGGCTTCGTATGGCGGTTGGGGGGAGGCCAAGCGGCGTCGAGGTCGGGGAGGTGGCTTCGGAGTTGTTGGGGAGAAGGCTTCGTGCGGCGGCGTTGAGGTCGGAGGCGAACGAGCGAGAGCAAGGGGCTAAGGCGCTGGGGAGGTGAACGGGAGAGAGTAAGGGAGAGCGACGAGTAAGAGCGCACAAAACCTAGTGGTTCCCTCCTAATAAAGGGATATCACAGACGATTCTATTATGGAACCATCTGTGATAAGTAATCACAGACGGTTCCATAATAGAACCGTCTATGATATGCCACTATGTGATTGATTCATTCTATTTATCCATATGAACCTGGTGACAAGTCCATAACACAACTCCAAATCATTTGACTGAAAATTAATTTATCCACAGAAAATCCATTTGACTTCAAAAATTCATATCTAATTCAACTCAACTCCAAATCAAATGAAACCAATTTTGATACTCCACATTACAATGAAGTCCACATTAACATCAATATAAGAGATGATAAATCCATAACACATTAACACATGACAATTCCACGTTGACATCAAAATAAGATATTACAAGTCCATAACACATGGCAAGTCCACATTGACATGTCTCATGTTATGAATAAATTACAATGTAATAAATTCTTAATTAAAATATAGCCCTTCATGATGATCGACGCAGATATAGATAGCTTCCTCACTGGGTTCTTCCTCGAGTCTGATGCTATTTTCAAAGGAGGTAACTCGTCAAATTGATTGTACTCTTCCTCATCCACGACATTCTCAACTCCGATAATCTTTTTTTCCATGAAGAACTACGTGACGATTCTTATTTTGCTGGGTCCGTTACATAAAAAACTTGAACAACTTGCTTAACGAGTACAAATGTTTCATCCTTGTATCCGACATGTTTGAGGTCCATAGTAGTGACACTGTACTTATCGACCTTCACGCCCTGCGGAAGTTTAACCCAATGGCATCGAAACAGAGGGATCTTGAAAAGTACGTAGTCGAGCTCCCAAATCTCCTCTACGAACCCATAGTAGGAGTTCAACCCACGTGCACCGACGGTATTGAACTGCTCGTGAAACGCATATATGTGGACTCCGTTGTTCTGAACTGTGCTCCTCCTATCTTGAGCTGCCGTATAAAATGTGTATATATTTATGTCGTATCCTTGGCATGTCATAATTATAAATTTTGGCCCTTTGGCCAGCCATAGCAGCGTATCATCACTTGATGACCTCCCAGGTTGCTTCGGCCATTGGATAAATAGTGACATCAAAATGTATTTTCGCTTTACACACAGCTAAGGAGGAAGGTTGTACATATATAGATTCACGGGATAGGTGCTATGTCGGCTGCTCATATTACCAAAAGGATTCATTCCATCTGTACTCAACCCTAACCTTATGTTCCTCGGTTCAAGATCAACTCTTCAAACTCCGATCAAGTTTCTCCACCGCGAATCGGCAGGTGTCTTAGCTTTCCATCTTTCTTACGCTCCTCCGAGTGCCAACGCAACAATCTTGCCTCCTTTCGGTTCGCAAATAAACACTTCAAACGTGGGACCATGGGCAGATACCACAATATCTTAGCAAGAAGTCATTGCTTCACCTTAGCAGTATTCTTACACTTGTATCAGGATGCTTTGCACACGGGACATATATGCATGTCTGCATACTCTCTACGGTAGAGCGTACAATAGTTCGGACATGCATGTATTATTTCTACTTCCATTTTCAATGGACAAATAATCTTATTGGCTTGGTAGGTGGTGTTGGGCAACACGTTTCCCTCCGGAAGGATGTCCGCTAGGAGACCTAACAACGCTGTGAAACTCTTGTGGGACCAACCATTGCTTGCCTTCAATTTCAGCAGTTCAAGTATGGTTGACAACCTTGTGTATTTCGGCTTGTAGCCAGGGAACAAAGGTTTCCCCGAGTCCTCCATTAAGCCATCGAATTTACCAAACTATCTCACACTGTAGTTCTCTTCTACATCGCGTAGCATCTGATTCAGATTGTCATCGTGCGACCTATCCTCATCAAAAGTACAACCCACATCCAGCATATCGTTGACTTCCTTGGCGATGTCATCATTATTAACTTTCTGTATAATCTGCTCTTCACCGTGACTGGTCCAACATGTATACCCTTTTTTGAAACCCTTTGAATCAAGTGCACTTCGATCCGCACTGGTTGTTAAACATCTTCATATTACCGCAATCAATGCATGGACAATACATAAATTTTATCTCCTTCTTCGACACATCCTGCTCAACGGTTCTTCTAAAAGCAAACACACTATTAATGTACTCTTCACTCACACGGTTCTCACCGTATATCCAGTTTCGATCCATCTACGATACACAGTTAACAAATTAGTATTAAATTAGATTAATAAACCGCAAGTACTCTTGCTATTGACCAAACATACTAAAATTGATTAGCGATTATTAACCTAGAGTATATATAAAGGGTTACATATCGTTACCCTCAAGAGCTCAAGACGAATATCCCAATTTAATATCTCGCGAGATCCTCCTCCCTTTCTTCCTCCTCTCCTTCTTCTCCATTCCTTATCTCTTTAGCTTCCTCCTTTCCTTCTCCTATCTAAGGTGGCGCAATAGGGGAGGAGGCAGCAGTGGTGGAAGCTCAAACGGGAAGGGCTGAAGGCACTAGGGGCGGGTATGTTGGGATAGCCTATTTATAATGTTAGCATATCACAGAGCGATTCTAATTATAAACTGTATGTGGTAGTGCAGAACACAGACGATTTATGACTAGAACTGTCTATAAATTATCACATATGGCTTCATTAACCATTTAATTAATTGCCACATACACATGCACTTACACACAAGAGAGAGAGAGAGAGAGAGAGAGAGAGAGAGAGAGCGTTGATAGATGCCATAATACAGTGACTAGTAGTGAGATGGGCTGTGCAAGTGCAGGGGCAGAGTGGTACATTGGGTCCTGTAGACTGTAGAGGAACAGCTTGCCGATTCCCTAATATGCAAGCAAGAATTTGGTTAAGTGGGGCTTCACATCATTCACACCAGGACAGCATGCATGTATATATGTATCTACATCGAGAAGTTGAAGTTGAGACTTGGCAATACCATCCATGTTGATTAACTGCTGGTTCTCGTGTGGTCCGAGCGTGCTGTTTTTCAGTTGCAAGTGTATCTACAGCCTACAGCTTCGTCCATAGGTCAGCTTATTGTGCTGTGCTTTTGGCCTATATTGAGGGCTTTGGTTCCAGTCTAAAGCCATCGGAGGCTTAAGCTCCTTCGAATGGGGGTTCGATCTCTCACTTCTCGATAAAGTTGAGACCCATTTTGTACTAAACTATTTGAACCTTTCACACTAATTTCTGGAGAAGTCAGCTCCTAGAGAAAGCTAATATCCTCAAGTGGGGCCTGTCGGTGTATTAGAACCGATCTTACGTAAAGATTATTTGATTCGGGGGGTCTCCTAAGGATGAGATCACGCAGAGTGGATTGACACGGGATGTTTAGACAGGTTCAGGCCTTCTCCGGAGAGAATAATAACCCTAATCCTGTGTGTATGGTATTGTTGATGATCTAGCAAAGGACTAAAACTATTACAGAGAATAGTGCTTGTGTTTCTACTTGACTAGCCCTTGTTTGCCGTTGTTCTTCTCTGTCCCCTTTGTCTCTCTGTTTGATGCCCTTATATAGTCGTGAAGAAGTAGCCGTTTTTGCCCTGCGGGAGATGTGCCTAATTAATGTAGTAACGGGCGCATGATGGCAGTAATTACCGGCGCCTTGACTTCTTCACGCCATCTGGCAATTATCTTCCAGAGATAATGGGGTATTTACACACCATTAATACGCGGAATAATAGTGCGTGTAGACCGTTCGGATTCCTTAATCAATTGGACCTACTGTGCAGTAGGTTTGATTATAAGGTGGTCGAGTTTTCCTGGTCGTAGAGGGACTTACGACCAGGTAGCAGTCGTAGAAGGACTTACGACTATGTAGTGGTCGTAGAAAGGACTTACGACCATGATATAGTCGTAGCAAGGCTTACGACTATGGGGGTGATTGTAGAAGAACTTACAATCACTTGTTAGGCCTCTCCCTTATAGATATAAGGGGTACTTCTGGGGACTATGTGACATCATATTTACCCATAATAAGAATTATAGATAAAAGATAAAATGAGGATTATTAGATCCTCGTCATCTAGCCCCCCAGCTTTAAGTGAAAGTAACTTACTTGGTAAAGGTTTCAGAATGGACTTACGACCATGAACATGTCGTAGAAAGATAGTCGAAGGAAAAACTCTTCCGATTGATACTTCCTTTGACCGTAAAGATTTGGTCAAGAAAGTAATTTTACTTGGAGGTGATGAAACGAACCTAACTTTCCGAACAGCCATCCGGGAATTGCAAACAATCTCTACAGATCTGTTGATGAGACGGTTCCTCAAGCGATTGCAATCGTGAAGATTGCTTACGACTATCAAAAGTCAGAAAAACCCTACGACCGTCCGTGGTCGTAGTAGGGAATCGGAGAAAAGCCTTCCGATTGATATTTCCTTCGACCGTAAATACTTGGTCAAGAATGTAATTTCGCTTGGGGTGACAATACGCACCTAATTTTTCTCGAATGCACCATCTGGGAATTGCAACCGCTCTCACAGACTTGTCCGATGAAGCGGTTCCCGGCGGTACAACCAACTCCTCTGCACCTATAGACGAGACGGTTTCAAGGCGGCGAGATCGTCTTGTTATAAAACTTACCAGAGGTAGACTTGGGTTTTACTTTTCCCCAAATCACTCCATTGTTCTTGAGCTCTTGCTTTCTTCGTCCTCGACTAGGTTTCATCTTCTCCGCCGCCAACCCAATCAAAAACTTCTTGCTTCCGGTTTAAATGGCCAAGAGAGTTTCGAATGGGAGGAATCGGAGATGGATGCGCTAAGATCAAGATCTTGGTCGATGTCGGAAGATCCCGAGAAGGCTCGTGAAGTGGATTCCGCTATCGGCAAAGATCGCCATCGGGGAAAATGGGCAAATCCGCCTTCCAAGCGTATTGTGAGTCGCGGCCTTCGATTACCGCCCACCCTTTCTTCAAGAGTACTCGAACACTTTGGGGTGGAACCGTGAACTTAGGTCCCAATTCCATTACCATGTTGAGTGTGTTCGTGTATCGTGCGAGGCATACACGGGATTCCTGGGATCTCGAGTGCTCCAATATTATTATGGGATGGCTCGACAAACCGAATTGCTTAAGTCATGGTCTCAAGCTCCACGACTCAAGTCGAAGGAGTACATTCAGAGCTTTACCCGGTCTTCGTGGTCGGGCCGGAGGAAGAGGTGGTTCTCCGAAGGTCACCTCAAGACACCTTTCTTTTGAGGGGAAGGTCGCTGAAAAGAAATCTTCATGGGACTCAACCTCAAGATATCACCGGATTAGCCCTTATATTCAAGCTATTAAGGACTTGAAGGAAGAAGGGTCGACCGGATGGCATGTGGTGAAGGATTTCATCACACGCCAATCGATCCTCTGAAGAAACGAGCATCTCCTATGTGGAGGTACTCGGAAGAGGAGACCCCACCGAGACTATGAGGAGGGTAAGCAATTGTCGATTTAGCTCTTCGCTTGGTCTTTCTTAACCTTGTCTAATATTTTTATCTGCTTACGGATCTTTCACAGTGAGGTTGACTCAGTCGACTCATTTGTGAGAAGTCTCCACACTCGAGGGCGGTTCCTCAAGTCATTGCGGTTTTATCCGCAGATGAAAAGATGGATCGCCTAAAGGTAATCAAAAATCGATTCTTTCTTTAGGACTTTATAGTCGAGGAGATACTTACGACTAATGGTGATCGTAGAATATCTTACGATCAATAAAAGTCGTGAAGAACTTACGACTTAGTACTAGTCGTAGAAAAACTTACGACTAATTAGTGATTCTTCTTTTACGCTTTGCTTTACGTAAAGTAGGCATGGAAAATCGTCGGACGACGAAGAAGTCGCTCGATGACTATTGGCGCTGGGTTGTCGAAGACAAAGCTCGGCTCCTCCTCGAAAGACGTCGACTTGTAAAATCTGCCGACAAGGGGGAGCAAGCTCGAGCTCGTCTTCGACTGCACTTTCTACAGGCTGCGCGCACTATAGTTGTATTTGAAGCCGAGGTCGCAGCCGTCGAAACCGAGGAGGTTGAAGCAGCTGAACCTCTTAAGCGCAAACCTCGCAAGGCTAAGGTACCCTTCTATTATGACACGGAATCTTTCGCAGTCGGTGCCACTCCTAGTTTTATTAAGCAACTGGAAAGGAGAACTGGAAAGATTTTATGTCTTTATGAAGGAGGATGCAAGATCGGCACAACTGCAATGAGGGCGGTCTTTATCGGAATGGTCGAGACACCTCTCGTCCATCCAGAAGATCAGGAAACCAGAGCTCTGGTTCCTGTTCAAACTCTACGACCAGACGTGGTCGTAGCTGAGCCAAATGTTGAACCTCGACCAGACGTGGTCGTGGAGAAGAAGAGGTCCTCCGTTGGGAGGATTGCTCCAAAATTCCTGGTTAAGACCAGGGTGCAGAGGTATGTGAAATGTACTGAAGTGTAAGAAGGACATTTACCTTTTTCTTTTTCACAACCTGATTTGCTTTTCTTTATTTCATCCAGACTCCTTCAAATTTCCGGAATGCTTCACGAGAAGTCCATTGCTATCCCTTCAGCTACTGGAGAGGTAGCAACGGAGGTGGTCGAAGCATCACCCTTGGCCCAGGTGGCCGATGAAGTCGAGACTCCCAGAGTGTCTCCCACATCTGCTGAAGTCGTAACTACGACTCTTGAGGTAGCGGTATTCTCGTTGAGGTGGCCGCTCGACCATCAAGTCGTAGAAACAACAGAGGCAGCTGTGGAAGCCTCTGGTCAAGGTGGTGACCAGCCTGCGCACCGCTCTGGGAAGGAAATCGTAGGAGGCGTTCCTTCCCCTACCCAAAGAGAAATCACGTAACCGAAGGAGAAAATTTCAACTTGGTGACTTCTTTGGGCTGCCTCCATCGTAGGGTCTTCGCTTACAAATCTGTGACCGAGTCCCCCATCCCAAAGATATTCCCAATACGGATAATACTTTTGACAACGAGCGCCTCGAGAAGGTGTGGTGGGACAAAGTCGCGAGGATAGATAAGCTGCGGCACCCGGACCTTGTATATTCGATTTTTGCTAGAACGACTATGAATGTAAGTATCTTCAGAATACTTATATATGTGGCTTTCCTTCCCTTCTCACTGCTTTCTTTTGCGTAAAGCTCGAGCAAATTGTCGTTGTCGGTGAGTATCATCGACAACTTTTAGAGCTAAGACAAGAGAAAGAACTACTCTGCAGAGGCGCAGAGGTGGTAAGTCACTTATAATTCATAGTTGTTTTTGACTTAAATACTCGTAAAAGTTTCACGAGAATAGTCATGGAAGAAACTCATGATTTATCGATCGAAAAGAACTTACGACTATTTACGACTGGTAGTGGTCGAGAAAGACTTACAACCATATCTTAGTCGCAGAAAAACTTACGACTAGGTCAGTGGTTGTAGAAGTATTCACAACCATTCAGCTGATGTTTATCTTCGTTCCTGTTTTTTGTAGGTTAAACAGTGATACGAAGACCTTAGCTGACTCACCGATCGTGAAAAAGAGGAGTCGAGGAGGCTAAGGAATGAAGTATTAGTTCTCTCGGATAGACTTGAGAGACTGTCTCTCGCATCTAAAAGATTGCGGAAAAAATAAACGATAAGTTCTCGAACTTAAGACTGCTTTTGGTCTTTAACCTTTACTCGACCCTCCTTTCTTCTCCAGATAAAGAAAAAGAGATGCGGAAGCTCCAGACCGAAGTTCAAGAAAAATCTTTGGTTATTCAGGAGTTTTCCCGCATTACCGCGAATAAGGATCAAGAACTCGAGTTTTAGAACTCGATTAACGTAAGTAAATCTTTACTGTTATTCTTTTTGAGTATCTTCCTTTTCTAATGCCAATTTCTTGTTCAGAAATTGTTGCCCAATTGAGAAGCCTCGAGGCTGAAATCCAAGCAAAGACCTTAATCTGCAATGAGTCCGTCGCATTGCTAAGATGAATGCAGAGGACATCGAGCATGGGAGCAAAAGCATGTCAAACTATTGCTTCCCATCGAGAAGAGGTCAAGAAATTGGATTCTCAATTAGTAGGTAAGAAAAGCTTTTACCTATAATTATCTTTGTGTTATCTTCCTCTAAAAGTATATCTTTGTTTGACCGATATTATTCTTTTGTAACAAGTGGTCGAAAACAAGAAGCTTCATGAGGCTTGACTTGTACCCAACAGAGATGGAGTCGATGAAGACTAGTCTTCAAGGCAACATCACTCTCTGAACAATGTGCTTAATGAGCTACATTCGAGGGAAAAACTCCTCGAGAAGATACCATAGTCGCTCACACAAGTACCATTGGGGAACAAGTCGGAAAATTGCAAGAAATGGTGACCACTCAAGACTAATCAAAATTTGAATCGATAAGGGAAGCAATCGAAGTCTGCAGATAGTTACGCTTTGCGAAACTTAAAGCTCAAGACCCCGCCTTAATGTTAAACCAATTGAAGCCGACTTCGATCGTCTCCGAATCGAGGCAAGTCGTCTGATTGAGGAAATGCGATCGATTGGTAAAAAGGTGGCGAGGAAATGCACTAGGCTCTCCCCTTCGAGTAATCTTGTAACTACCTTGTAAGGCGCATAATTTTGTTAATGAGTAATATATGATCCGCTTCATTTCCTGAAAATCATCTTGTCGAGTAGTTAGTAACTCAAAAGATAATAAACGAACGAAAGACTAAGAATTGAAGTCAAATTAATAACTTTATCCTAGCCCCCGACTATTTGTTTAGATTGTTTAGACAATCTAAATAAATAGTGTTTAAAAATGGGGTTTCTGAAAACAAAGAGAGGTTTATTTAACTTATAGCTTTTGTTACGGGTGTCAAGCAATTGGTCGAAAGAGTTAAAACGACTCGTCACTAGGAAGTTCCTTCTAGTGGGCAGGACCACGTGCAGAAAGGAAAGGCTTCGACTAGGTGATGTTTTCATTTCCGACTAGTTTAATTGAACCAAGAACAGCAACTTGAGTTAAACAGACGTCTTAGAGGACTTTAGTAATTCGTTCGTCCTTTTTTGGTGGACTTCGATAAGTCTTTTCCAGTAGCAAAAGTAGGAGACTGAGCAGCGCTAGGAAGTTTCCTTCTAGTGGGCAGGACCACATGCAGAGAGGAAAGACTTGACTAGGTGTGTCTCTTCCTTCACCAGCTAAAACAAATCGAGTACATCAAAGGTGGTCGAACAAATGTAAGAAAGTGTACTCTACTTAGAATATTTTTGAATTGATGAAAAAATAGACTAAGATTGAGAGAGTTGGCTTTGAGAACATTTCGATCGGATAGAACCCGGCTCTTTGTACCGGCGAAGAAAATGAGTAACGAGTCAATGCTTGGAAATTCCTTCTAGTGGGCAGAACCACATGCAGAGAGGAGAAGTTTCGTCCAGATGACGTTTCTCGCTTTTCGGCCAGTGTAAAGAAAACTGGGTGTTCTCATATCATAGTCGAAAGATTAAAAAAGCACTACTCGAAAATAAGGCAAAAAAGAGGTAGAAAGAACCTGGACTTTTATTGCTTGAGAAATCGGTCACACATAGAATTTGCGTAACTGGTCGATGTTCCAAGAGTTTGAGAGAACCTGTCCATCTTCCATTGCTAGTCGTACCGACCCTGGCCGAGTTACTTCGACCACTGTGTAAGGACCTTCCCATTTAGGGGAAAGTTTATTCCGGTTAGACTTGGATTGGCAGAGCCTCAATACCAAGTCACCTACAGCAAGGCTGCGAGGTTGGACCTTACGATCATAGTATCTGCGCAGGGCTTGTTGGTAGACTGCCGAACGAATTAAGGCTAGGTTTCTCCTCTCTTCGAGTAGGTTAATGTCATCTGCTCGAAGTTGTTCTGGTCCGAGTTGTTGAAGGTTTCAACTCGTGTCGACCGCATTTTAGCTCGGAGGAAGCATGGCTTCGACCAACACTAGAAAAATGGTGTTTCTCCTGTTGCTCGATTGGTGGTTGTACGAATCGCCCATAATATGGAAGGTAATTCTTGTACCCAAGCCCCGAGCGCTAACAAGTCGGGTCGAAGACTCGAGTTTTAATTCCTCGCATTATTTGGCCGTTTGCACGCTCAACCGCCCCATTACTTTGGGGATGTGCAATGTAGCATAACATAACTTGGTACCCAACTCGTCGCAAAATTCACAAATTTTGCACTTGCGAATTGTTTACCATTGTGCGTAATTATCCGACTTGGTACTCCAAATCGACTAATTACGCTTCTCATCATGAACCTTTTGTTGCTTAGTTGTTATCCCATTCTGAGTTCGACTTGATCCATTTTGTGAACGTGTCAATAGCCACAAAAGGAATTCAAACCTCCCGGAGCTTTGGGAAACGGTCCTAGGATATCAAGCCCCAGTCGCAAAAGGCCAAGAAAGAGGTATTGTTTGTAATGCTTGAGCCGGGTTGGTGTATCTGTCTACCATGAAATTGGCACTTTGACACACTTTTTAACCACCTCTTTAGCATCGTCACAGTGTCAGAGGCCAAGAAAACCTTGTCGAAAGGCTTTACCAACTAATGTTCAGAGGAAGCATGCGTCCCACAGATGCCACTCGTATATCGTGAAGGAGTGTTATTCCTTCATTTTGCGAATGCATCGCATGAGTATCCCTTGGGTTCCTCGTTTATAGAGGACTCCTTCAACCAAAGTATACATTTTGGCTTTTCGGGATAATCGATCTGCCTCAAGATCATCTTCGGCTACGGAACCCTTGCAAAGATACTCGTAGATGGGAGTCATCCAGGTATCCTCGTAATCTAATGAGGCCATCTCAAGAGGAGGTGCCTCGGTTCTTCGACTGAGACGGTTTTGGAGTTGCTCCAAGAAAACTCCTTTTGGTACTATGGATCGGGAAGAAGCCATCCGAGCAAGTTGGTCTCATGAGAAATTATCCTTCGAGGATAAATTGTACCTCGAAACCTAAAAAATGTTTTTCTAGCTTACGTACTTCTGATAAGTACCGAGCCATTGTTGAGTTAGAGCACTGGTACTCTTTCCCAATTTGATTCACGACTAGTTGAGAGTCTCCTCTTACGAGTAGTCGACGAATCGAGAGTGCTTTCGCAGCTCGTATGCCAGCTAGCAAACCTTCGTATTCTGCCACATTGTTAGTGGCCTGAAAGTTTAATTGTATGGCATACTTTAAGGTTTCTCCGTAGGAGATACCAGACCACCCGACCCGAGCCACTTAAAGTGAGTGACCCGTCAAAGTACATCATCCATTTGGTCGTGGAATCGTCTCGGGATCTGAGCGAGTTCAGATTTGTCCATTCGGCGACAAAGTCTGCCAAGATCTGGGATTTTATGGCCGTTCGGGACACGAAATGGAGGTCGAACTCCCCAAGTTCGACTGACCATTTTGCCATGCGTCCCGCTGTTTCCTTATTATGGAGGATTGCTCCCAAAGGAAACTCGGGCAGCCTGACTATTTTGTGCGCTGAAAATAATGCCGCATTTTCTCGAAGACATGAGGAGGGCATACGAAGTTTTGGACACGAGGGTAACGCTCCTTAGGCCCGTAAAACTTCGCTACGTAGTAAACCGGTCGTTATGCGTTTTCACGTTCTACGACCAAGATCTGCGCTTTCTTTGCTGTGGCGTGGCGGCTAGGTAAATTAAGAGCGTCTCTTCCGCTTTGGAGAAACCGAGCAGAGCACTCGAAGATACCTCTTGACATCCTCAAATGCAATGTTTGCCTCGTTCGACCACTCAAAACCTTCATGTCTCCTCGAGAAGTTTAAAGAAAGGTAGTCCTTTTCTCCTAGTCGTGCGATGAAACGACTTAAAGCCGCCATGCACCCAAAGTGAGTTTCGGACTTCCTTTTTGTGTTTGGAGGTCGATCCGGAGGATGGCCTTTATTTTTTCAGATTTGCTTGATTCCTCGTTCGGATACTAGGAATCCAAGCAATTTTCTGAAGAAATTCCAAACACACACTTCTCTGGATTAAGTTTTAAATGGTGCTTTACGAGGTTGTCGAATGTTTCTTGTAGGTCGCTGATATGATTAAGTCTCTTAATGCTTTTACGACTAGGTCATCAACATAGGCTTCCAAATTCGGCCTAATTGAGATGAAAAGTCGATTGCATTAAGCGTTGAAAAGAAGCACCGGCATTCTTTAGACCAAATGGCATTTTGATATAACAAAAGGTACCAAATGGAGTAATGAATGCGGTCTTTTCTTCATCGTTTAGACACATATTGATCTGGTGATATCCAGAATATGCATCTAAAAAACTTAATATTTCACAACCCGCAGTAGAATCAACGCTGATCAATACGAGGTAAAGGAAATCATCTTTTGGACAAGCTTTATTAAGATCGAGAAAGTCTACGCACATCGCCATTTGCCGTTTGACTTTTGACCATTACAGAGTTAGCCAACCACTCGGGTGATTGACTTCTCTTATAAAGCACGCCTTAAGTAGCTTATCCAATTCTGATTTAATAGCATCTCGTCGATCAGGGGCAAATCTCCGTAATTTTTGTTTTACGGGTACTTTATCAGGCCGTAAAGCTAGCCTGTGCTCGATCACCTCCCTGGGGACTCCGGGCATGTCGGATGCTTGCCACGCGAAGACATCTGCGTTAGCTCGGAGGAAGGTAATGAGAGCGTCTTCCTATTTGGGATCGGAAGTCTCCCCAATGCGAACAGTCTTCGAGGGTTTCTCTGCGTCGGAGGAACCTCTTTGACTTGGTCGTTCGGCTTTGGTGCGACTTTGAAGCCCGACTTGCTAGTCGAAGGCTGACTTTCATCTCGAGTTGGTATTTGACCAACCATCTCGAGGGATCGGCGGTCGCAGCTATACGCCATCTTTTTGTCACATTGAATTGTGATCACTCCTTTGGGACCTGGCATCTTAAGACATTGATACCCATAATGAGTAGCCATTAAGAATTTTGCCAAAGTTGGTCGTCCGAGTATGGCGTTATATGCCGTATCGAAATCGACCACATCAAAGGAGACTTTCTCGTCCCGAAATTACTTGGCGAGCCAAATGTTAAAGGAAGAGAAACTTGGCCAATGGGTTTGGCCGAAGACCCCGGTACGATTCCATGGAAGGAATATCGTACTGGCCTTACCTTTGTCCTGGGTACTTGCATCTCATCCAGGGCTTTGGTAAATAATATGTTCAAAGAACTGCCACCATCAACCAACACTCGATTTACCCGACAGTTGTTGATGGTGGGTTCACCACAATCGAAATCGACTGATCGACTCATAGTGATCGGGCGATCGTCCTTCTCAAAAGAGATGGTAACTTCCAGACCACTTGGTAATTTATTGACAAGAGGAGTATGTATGGAATTTACCTCTCGTCCGTGACTTTAAGTTGTCGTTTGGAGTCGATATCTTGATGATCCTCCATAGATATGCTCAACGGTATGGTGCGGATCTTGGAATGGCATCTCCTCATCATCGACGACTTGACCACTCGTATGTCCTACCTTTCGAGTAGGGGCGGTGCTTTGTTGTAGTAGTCCTCGAGCTTTCTTTGGAAAACTTCGGCGATTCTTGAGGTCATGTCCTTCCTTTTATGAAAAGGACACCATCTTGGTTTGTCGTTCCTACGATCGGTATGCTTACCTTTGCCTTGATCGGGGTTCGACTTGGTGGTTTGGGGCTCTCTATCTTTACTACCAAAACCTCCTTGAAACCACTAGTTTGTGGCTTTTGACTTTTTATTTTCTTCTTGGACTTTTTTGCTTTTTTGTCCTTACCAACCTCACCTGGCTCTCGAAGAGCGTGTGTTTCTCGATCGATAGTGTTATTCCACTCGACTGCCTCAGAAGCAGTTGCATATCGATCGGCCATCTCAAAGAGTTCGACAGCGGTGTTGGGAGGATTTAAAGCAATATCCTCTGTTATTCTTCTACTACGGACTCCTTGCTTAAAAGCCCTGATCACAGAGGAGTCAGAAATTTCCGGAATTGAATTACGAACCTGACTAAAGCGTTTGATGAATTGACGCAAAGTCTCGTTGTTGTTCTGTTTGATCCGGTGCAAGTCGTCTTCCTTTCCGTATGGTTGTATGTGCCTTGGAAATTTGCTCGTAGAAGATCACGGAGGTGTTGCCAAGAGTAGATCGACTCGAGTGGTTGGTTTAATAACCACGATCGGCGGATCCTTCGAGCACGCTTGGAAGGTAATTCGCCATTACGTGCTCTCCTCCTCCTCTTTGCTCGGACAATGTTGTATAGATCTGAAGAAACTTCGATGGGATTTTGAGATCCATCAAATTTCTCCATGTTCACCGGTCGAAAATGAGGTGGCGGTAATCGCTCGAAGGTCGGCGAAAATGCGGCATCCGTAATTACTTCTTGACGCCTTCTTTGTAGGAAAGAAGGGTTAATGTCGCCAGTGATCGTATACGACGATACCCGCACAGTGACTGCTACATTGTAGGTCTCGATTCTTGAGGAATACTCTCGTAATCCACCGTTAGAATTTCTTTGCGGAGTAGTGATTGATCACCTCCCGGAGGGCTACTTGATCATCACCGATCGAAAAGTATTTCTCGGATAGGAGATCGATGTGACTTATGACCGTGTCGATTCCTCTGCAGAAATATTCGATTGATCGGTAGTGAAGAAGTCGCATTGCTACGACTACACGAATGTTGTTGACGAGTACTTCGGTCTTGTCATCACAGTTCGAAGCCTTTGCGCAATCTCCTCAGCAAAGAGATCGTATCCTGGCGTTCGAGCAAGCTCTTGATTGGGATTCTCAAGCAAGTCGTTGATGTCCTGGAGTTCTTGTACCTCCTGTGACTGATATTGAATGCGCCCGAGCGAGTTCTTACGGCTGCAATTTTCTTTCTTGGATGACCTCAAAATCCTCCCGTCGGATCTTTGAGGCCTTCTCAGTGGAGTGCGAGAATGTCGAGGATTTCTCTCGCGTTCATCAGAGTGTTGGTTCTCTCTGTCGCCGGTGGTTCCCTTGCCATTACTACGAGGAGGCGCAGTGTGTGATCTTCGGGGAGGGTTCTCATTTCGTCCTCCATGAGATTGACTCTGATTTGAGGGAAGGACGAAGACCTCCCGTTGATGATTCTCACTTGCGCTTGAGGCCTCTCCGCTTGAGGAGTGCTCGAGAGACACCATCTGGCGACTTGGAGTAATCCCCTCGGTGGGGAACTCGGGTTATAATCGTCTCCATCCGCAAATGAGATCTGCGGAGAGGCAGTCGTGTTCGTAGGAAAAGCATGCTTGATCCCACTATCTCTGGAGTTACCACGAGAGATAGGATCACAAGATCTTTGGTGGAGTCTGGAATGGTGGCTTCGGGACTTGTCTCACCAGTCGGACCGCCTTAAGGGAACTTGGACATTTAGAGGAAAAACTCTCATTGTGTCGTGAGTCCTCCCAGGTGCGGTTCGGTCGGATTGACCCTTGTCCTTGGAGGAATTGGCTCCTCTGTTGGGCGTATCGTTGTGGGGATAAGGATCCTCCTCAACTCCATTGATGGGATGGTTTCTGGAGAATAATCTCGGAGGCAACATCACCATCGGCGGATGCATCACTCGGCTCGTAGTCGAAACCGCATCCATGTCGGCGTCTGCGTGTCCGCCAAGTCGAACCGGTTCTCCTCGTTCCATTCTCTGCCATGCTTGCATGAGATTGGAAAAAGAGAGTATGTTGACAAGAGATTACCGGAAGATCCCCACGGTCGGCGCCAACTGTCGGTGTATTAGAACCGATCTTACGTAAAGATTATTTGATTCGGGGGGTCTCCTAAGGATGAGATCACGCAGAGTGGATTGACACGGGATGTTTAGACAGGTTCAGGCCTTCTCCGGAGAGAATAATAACCCTAATCCTGTGTGTATGGTATTGTTGATGATCTAGCAAAGGACTAAAACTATTACAGAGAATAGTGCTTGTGTTTCTACTTGACTAGCCCTTGTTTGCCGTTGTTCTTCTCTGTCCCTTTGTCTCTCTGTTTGATGCCCTTATATAGTCGTGAAGAAGTAGCCGTTTTGCCTGCGGGAGATGTGCCTAATTAATGTAATGCTGGCGCATGATGGCAGTAATTACCGGCGCCTTGACTTCTTCACGCCATCTGGCAATTATCTTCCAGAGATAATGGGGTATTTACACACCATTAATACGCGGAATAATAGTGCGTGTAGACCGTTCGGATTCCTTAATCAATTGGACCTACTCGTCTGTAGGTTTGATTATAAGGTGGTCGTAGTTTTCCTGGTCGTAGAGGGACTTACGACCAGGTAGCAGTCGTAGAAGGACTTACGACTATGTAGTGGTCGTAGAAAGGACTTACGACCATGATATAGTCGTAGCAAGGCTTACGACTATGGGGGTGATTGTAGAAGAACTTACAATCACTTGTTAGGCCTCTCCCTTATAGATATAAGGGGTACTTCTGGGGACTATGTGACATCATATTTACCCATAATAAGAATTATAGATAAAAGATAAAATGAGGATTATTAGATCCTCGTCAGGGCCTTAAGCTCCAATGAAACAAGGGTTTGTCTATATGTTAATAGATTTTTTAAAATAAAAAAAATCAACCTAATTTTGGACCGTTTGATAAAATCCAGCCACCTTCGATGAGCGTCAAACCCTAAAAAACACATCCTTCTCGTCCGAAGAGCTATTGCCACCCTCACTAGCATCCCCAAATTTTAACCCCCTGCCTCGTCGTCGTGACAAGAGACATTGTTATCATTACCAAAAACCGCCTCAGAGCATGCATCACAACACATGATCCAACGGTGAGAAATTCGACTTTTCGAAAACTTGGGTCAACCGGTTCTTAGTAATTCGGTCGAAATTTTCGACCCTCGACTATAATAACTGGTGTATATTATCCCAACGCTTTAGCAGTTAGCATGTGGATTTGTATTATGACACAGCCCAAAAACACTATCTTAAGCTAGAGATCTGTATTGTCTCCGGTGACGAGCAGTGGTGAGTAGCAGTCATAGGAGAAGGTCAATAAGGGTTAAGGATACACAACACAACGGAGAGGATGTGCCCAACTATCGAACCCGGCCCGGAAAAGTCTAGCCGGGCCCACCCTGGCGGCCCAACCCGAACGATCGCCTCCATTCCCACCGGCACGAATCTGGATGAAATCCCGCCGCCGTCGAGCGCAGCGCCGGCGCGAAACAAACCTACCCCGTCTCCTCCTCGCAGCCTAGGGTTTGGCCTCTCCGCTCGCTCCACGCTTCCATATACTTCCAGGAGGAGCAGGGGAAGCTTCCGCCGCCGCAGCCATGGCGTCCACCAAGGTCCAGCGTATCATGACCCAGCCCATCGTACGCTCCTCTCTTTCCCCTCCTGTCGTCTTGTCTTATTTCCCTCTTTTGGTACCATTTTCCTAATCTTCTGGTGTTTCTTTTTCGCTGCGATGGTCGGTGAATCCTTGGTGCGCGACGGCAGAATCTCATCTTCCGGTTCCTCCAGAGCGTAAGCTGATGGGGATTTTTTTTCTTGTTTCCGCCTTTTGTTTAGGGTTATTGGCGGTGTTTCGTTGCGGGTTCTTGACGGTTGGCTTGAACTAATTCAGTTCTTGTTGGGTTCTAATTTGGTGCAGAAAGCGCGCATCCAGATCTGGCTGTTCGAGCAGAAGGATCTCCGAATCGAGGGTCGGATCATTGTCAGTTTCTCCACCGATTTTTTTTTGTTTAGAACTGCAACATTTAGTGCTATCCTTCTTCTTGCATACACATATAGTAGTGTAATTGCATATATTATGTAGATTACAAAAGGAAATTCTTGTAGGGGACGAGTTGTCTCGTATTTCTTTCCAGGAGGTAGCTGGGAACCTAAAATCCCTGAAGAACTTAAACAAGAGGGAGTAAATACATAAACCCTATGAAAAGTTAGCAGAGCACATCTGTTGGCCTGTTTTGTGAAAACCCCAACATGCCAATGCATTGATGTTTCTCTCTCTAGAATCGGTAAAGACTTGAATAATCCACATGCTTTAGTACTAAGATATAATGTAAGTGCTAAGGCATGTTGTGCACTCTTGAAGGGTCTGAACTTGAAGCTAGATGCCCTTGAACAGGTCAATTCCAACTCTGGATGTCTTGAAAATGGTACTGCCTAGGTAGAACACTCAGGTTAGAGAAAGTTACTGCAAGGACTGCAACATTATTCGTGATTTTCTTAATTCTATGAGAGAAGGTTTGCTTCTGCAACTGTGAGAAGTCAGCACTGAGCACTTATGATTTTGTTGTTGTCCCAGCATTCAACTGACTTCTTTTGTGTGTGTTCAGAATGTGTGTCGCATTCTAGTTTCAAGTGTTTCTGTTCACTATAGTCTATATATGAACTATGAAGCCTGGAAAACTGAAACTGATCCAAATCCCAATCTTGAAAGTTAAGTAACAAGGTTATATGGGCAACTATACCTGTGAGTAGTTATTTATTGAGTTCTTTTTATGTTTTCGCATGAAACCAGTAAAAACACTATCAATTTGTCCAATCTGAACGTTACCTGTTGTCTATTCCGATAATGAGAGTATTTCCAAAAGATGCTTTGTAGTATGTTGTTCCTTTAGGAACCAAGGGGCCAGGGCATTGTTTTTTAGTATGGAAGATTGGGGGTGTAGATTTCTTGTAATTTGATTGCCCTTCAGACTGTGAAAGAACAGATTGGTGATGAATGACAATCACAAGTGTGCTTATTTGGTGTCTGATGAATTTTCTATGACACTCATTTGACATTTTCAAGCTTATGGATGATTTGATCTAAAAAAAAGCCTATGAATGATTTGGATGACCCTGGACTGTTGGGCCTTTATATAGACCTCCTTTTGCATTTTACTAACTACTAGTATGGTGTTACAGCTCCAGGGTTCTAAAAATGTCTTATTTATATTAATGCATGCGACTAAATTCTGTACACTTTACATTTTCTAGAACCAAGTCTAGGCTGCTGGATAATGACTAGGCTTTAGTCTTATGTTTAGTCTTTTTTTTGTTGTTGTGGCATGGTTTAGTGATAACGGCCATGTGAATTTTTTAATTTGGAAATTGGTCACCAATATTGTGCTCTTATGCTGTTACCATATTTCAAATATGTGACCATTTCTTTCCATACTCGAATTGCATTGGAATTCTTTTTTGTACATTTTTAAAAAAAAATTCCCTGAAGATGCTATGCTTTGTTATAACTTAGCATTCTTCGTTAGTTATTAATGATTCCAACGTTTGTTATTGTATCCGGCATACCTTTCCTTACGATTTACAATAGCATGCAGCTAATTTCCCCTTTTCAAATTGATAGCTTTGCCATATGACCTATAATGGTAGGTTTCTCAAACTCTTGCTTTTGACAAGAAAAGAAAAAAACTGATAATTTGTTCTACTGTAGGAAACTATGTGATTAGTACCTTTATGAAATGAAGTTTTATGTTAGTGAAGAACGACAATAATGGATTTTACATGTTAATTAGTGGTGTTTTATGATACAGGATGGCCTTTTCTATTTGATGGCGCTTTGTATCGCTTGAGAGAACTAGATTTAGTTTGAATGCTTTCTGTACATGCGTGCTTTCTTTAGCTGAGAGGTTATATGATGTTATGTGCATACCTATTGTGTACCATCGAGTTTTTACACTGGCTGTATATGTCCTGCAGGGCTTTGATGAGTACATGAACCTGGTTCTTGATGATGCCGAGGAAATCAACATTAAGAAGAACACTAGGAAATCATTGGGTTAGTAAATTTGCAACTTGCGTTAATCATTATTTCATTAAGAACATTAGGAATAGCATTATTTCATCAGTTTATTCTAACATGTTTGATTGGAAATGATTGGCAGGTAGGATACTGTTGAAAGGCGACAACATAACTTTGATGATGAGCACGCAAGTGAACAAAATATATACCATTGCATTCATGTTTTCCCCTTGTAATTGCAAGCGACAAGCTTCTAAATTTTGTAATTACATTTTTTTTTGCAGTGGAAAGTGAGGTTTATTCCCCTGGATGGCGTTCTGGTGCTTATGTGGATTATTCCTGTGATACTTTGTTCTCCATCCAGACTGAAATGCATGTAACATGTCATGGTGCTTCACTGAGAATATGTAACGGCTGTTAGCTACCTATGAACTCATTTTGTGAAACTCTATGCAAGCTGTTGAGTTAGTGAGCTGCTCACTTGTGTTTAAGATTAACATAAACATACAGCGCCATTCCATGTAGACTTATTTTCTGTTCACAATCTGTTTTTATATAGTTTTTAGCCTGCTCATCACATCCCATTCTGGATATCTCTTGCGCTGCTTAATATGCAGGAAGAAGAATGCACAAACATGCTTGTTGTGATGATTACTCGCTGAAACACATGTCTGTGAAGTTGTTCCTGAATTACTCTCAAATTTATAGTCATAGAATAATTAGCTAAGATTGATTCTTCGTTTGGATAATATTTTGTCAGGAAAGATCAAATGCAAGTTTATTAGCTCCAATAGATCTTGCATGCCTCATGTTTATCACCAGAAAGATAAGAACGCAATTGTAAAATACTACGCATCATCTGAAGAATCTCTAATTGGATGATGATGTTACTTCCAATTGGGAACATGAGTTTTACATAACCATATGATCAAAAGAACCACTTGTTCTTGGCCATCTCCTTCCTCTTCCTTTCCATCTCCAATTCCAAACTGTCTTCCTCGTCTTCGCTATACACGTTGCTCTTCTCATCTTTCTCCTCGGTGTGCTTCGCCTTGTCGCTTCGGCCGTGGTCACGTCGAGCCGCGCGGCGTCCATTGCCCACCGCATCACCTTCTCCACCTTGTCGTCCTCCGACTCCCCTCCCATACCCTCCGGCTTCACCCTTGTCTCCTTCTCCAGCCTCGCCGCCCCTTTCAACACCGTGAACCGCGCGTCCAGCTCCTCCATTCCGTCGGCACCGGCAATGAGGTAGCATCAGCCGCCGCGCGGTGGCGGAACTCGAGCGCATCGGGCGAGCAAGCGAGGTCGACGTCGAGGGAATCGGGCGCAGGGCCGAGCGAAGGAGGGTTGGAGGCGGAGGAGAACGACGAGACAAGATGGGAGTTGGCCTGGAGCTTGAGTAGCATGGCATTCTACGCCGCCCGGAGGAGCGTGTCCACCTCCACCTCGCTGTCGACGCCCGCCGACTTCCGACCACCGCTCATGGTGGTGGATTCCATGTGGATTGCTTTCTCATCTCTTACGCTCCATTGTGTTTACTACTTTAATACTACTAAAGTGTATAATTTGTCTAACAAAGCGCATAATTAGAGCGGCCCATGTAAGCCCAGCGTAGCCCAGCCCAGAGACCCATTAATTAGTAATTAATTAACTTACTCATTCCCATTAATCCCCACCTTAATTAACCATTCGTCTCCACTTTGGGTGCGTTTGGCACGTGCAAACTCTTATTCCTATGTAATCTAATATTTTTCTCAATCTAGTTACTGGTAAACACGTTACCAGTAATATAAAATTCTAATATTTGGTTGATTTGAAGAAAACTTCGAATTAGTTTTCATCGTAATTCAAATATTTCATAACTCAACCACTAAGTTCATAAAGTTTAATATAAGATAGACATACTTTTCTACAGGAAATATATTTCTAAAATCAATGGTAATCTTTTTCCGATATAATCTTAGATTGCTAGTTAGATTACTAAATGTTTTAACAAAGAAGGTAATCTGATTACTAAAGAATTACCGGTAATCCTTGGAGAACAACGTCAGCCAGCAGATGCACCCTTAGGCTTTCCAATGGCGGAAGTCGGAACCCTAAGCTAATCCCACGCCTCCCTTCCCCCGGCACTCTCGCCACCTCGCGCCGCGCGCATCGACCAGCCGCCGTCGGACCCCGGCCGCTGCCTCGAGGTCCGCCTCTTCTACGTGCGTCTCTCGCAGCGCCGGCGACGCGGCCTTCCTCTCCCTCCCGCTCCGCCTCGACCGCCACGACCCCGCCTCTGGCGAGGCCACCTACGTCTCCACCGCCGCCTCGCGGCTCTCCCCGCCCGCCACCGACTTCGAGGTCGCCGATCACCGCGGCGCCGCGCTCCTCCGCGGCTCTCTTAGACGGTGCCCTGATGCGAAAGCAGATTCCCCCGCCTGGGCAATCGACTGCATCCCTGCCGCTGGAGCTGCGGCCTTTACCTCAGCCTTTGAGGTCTACGTCGCCGGATGCTGCGCCGGAGAGCCCGCCGTCCTCACGCGCGCCCTGCGGCTCGCCACCCCTGAAGAAGCTTCCGGCGAATTGGTTCGCCGGCGATCGGTGACTTTGACAGTGAGTATTAGTCGAAATTCAAGAACATTAGTTGTTTGATTTTAGCAGCAAAACGGGAACCTAATATAGTAATTTGCGTAGACTGTAGAATGTGGTTGTGTGACAAGCAATAGCTCTGATGGCACATAAATTGGTGGACTTTTGTTCCAGTTCTTGGTAAGCATGTAGTATTGTGTTGTGATTGCGATTGCTGTGCTCATACGTTGTGTTTGTGGTTCCAAAATCTGACTTGATCGGCAGGGAAAATTGTTGTCAAGTGTACTGTCGCTGTGTAGAAATATATTGTTCGGGTGTAATCCCGTAAATGGAACATGGTGATTTAGATGTTAGGTTCTCCCTGTAACTTTCTGTGATTATGACTGGTAGTCTGGTAATAGTAACTTTATCTTCAGCCTTGGATTGATACTTTGTGCGTATATTGTTGAAAAGTCTTTATGCTCATTAGTCATTAGTTCATTCTTGATAGAATAATAACTGTATACTGTACAGTTCTGAAAGACATAGAGATCAATGGTTTATCATATAGTAGTACATTACCTGTACATGCATTTTAATATTTGAACTTAGTTTCATATTTATTTAATATGTACTAGCTTTTGTCCTTATAATTCTTTTAAATGTCTTACAATTGTAGCATCTTGAATGTAGTTTGAATTGCTAAAAATATTGTAGCATGTATAAATGCCTATTCAATATTAATCTGTGCATTTCCTGGTTTAGCTAGGATATTGTAAACTTGGAACAAAACTTTATTTGATGTGTGCTTATTCCTACTAGTCATACATGCATATGTCAACCTTACAAATAATATATCAAGCGGTATAATAACATACCGCCTGGCCCCAAAACATTATTACCTGACAGCATATGGGATGCCACAACTGTCATTTAGAAGCTTGGGTTTATATGCTTAACTAACTTCGTTCAAAAATTAAATTTTAGCTCCGTGTCATTATTTTGCTATGTCAAAATAAGAGGTTATGCTGGCGTTGTACCCAGATTCTTATATCAAATGCTAATAAGGGGTTGAAGGCATTGGGAAGTACATGGTAGTTTTTGTTTAGTTCCTCGTTGTCTCTTTTATGAATTCTACTTAGCATTTCAATTGGTTAGATAAGGTACTTAGCATTCATGCCAGGTGATAGATAAGCTACAGATAGAGATATTTACTAAAGCCTCATAGGTATGAGGTGTTTTTTTATGTTTGCTTCTTATCTGACTGTACAATATAAACATGAAGATTATGGCTAAATTAGACTTTTACAACATTTGCTGCCAGGACTCCTGACATGCAATGTGCACTAATACATATACTGTTGCTTAAAACATTACATGCTCAAATTTCTATTAACTGATATAAACCACTTTGGCAGGCTGTGGGTGATGAAGATGACAATGACATGAACATTGGAAGCAGGCAACAATACCCTGAAGGTTTGTACTCTAACGATGACGACGGGCAACTCACATGGTTCAATGCTGGCGTTAGAGTTGGTGTTGGGATTGGCCTGGGAGTCTGTGTTGGCGTTGGCATAGGCGTTGGGCTCCTCATGCGCTCCTACCAAGCAACCGCCAGAAGCCTGAAGAGGCGGTTCTTCTGACACTACTGCGACGAATACCCAACCCTGATGGCCAGTAGAGTTGGTCCGTCTGTTGTGTTTCAGAGAGCAAATCGTTGTACAGTTGGTGGATGCGTTTTCTTTGTATGAGGAGATGTGTTGTGTTGCTGTGCGTGTGGAGTTTTTTACCAGTGCGCATCACTCTCACCTTGTGTATGTAAACTGTCACTGAAGGTTTTCCCTGGACTTGTGAGAATGGTTTCAGCGTGGAGGAGCTGCACGGATTGCAAGTTAA
Source organism: Hsuehochloa calcarea (assembly GCA_036346395.1). NCBI lineage: Eukaryota > Viridiplantae > Streptophyta > Magnoliopsida > Poales > Poaceae > Hsuehochloa > Hsuehochloa calcarea. Next base: position 13,136,305 of record CM070609.1, read on the forward strand.
CCTTTTGTACTCTTCAGAATAGGGCAATTCCCAAGTCTGTATACTAGAGTATTCAGAATTTACTGATTAAAGGTGTGGATTATGAATCACGAGGTAAAGATTCTTCTTTCACGTGAAATATTTGGATTTTTTTGGGTACACGCACTTGGTTTTCGGAGCTAAATTCGGACAATGAACACAACCCTGATTAGAGGAGGGCCGTTTCTCGTAAAATTTCGGCAAACAATTCAATTCTTGCAAAAATCTTGTGAATTTCTACATTCCAAGTAGGGGGTAACAATGGCCTCGCTTGGATTAGAGGATTGGCAAAGGAATCTTGGAAGATTCACACTATTTTTATTTTCAAGATTTCATTGAAATTTCTACATTTCAACCAGACCTCATCTGAAACATAGGAGTTTTGAGTTTCATCGGTGACAGGGTTTACATATTTTAGATAAATTTATGGACTAATTAGTGTTTCTGGAAAACACAATTTAGTAGTAGTAAAAAAAGAAAGAGAAGACAGGAAAAGGAAAAAACCCTTCCCGCCACGAAATTTCCACTGGATTTTGAAACCCGCGAACTCCCGCGAAACAAAACGCGAAAGCTCTTCCTTTCCCTCCCCCAAAACCAACCTCAAGTAAAGGAGCCCACTCCCCCCGGATGCCGCCGCCACCGCCGCCACCATGACCGCCGCCGTCGCATGGCCGGTCTGCACCATCTGCTACGAGGACCTCCGCCCGCTCTCCGATCAGCACCTCCACTGCCTCCCCTCCTGCGGTCATGTGTTCCACGCCCTCTGGTCTACTCTTATCCCCAATCCTTTTCTTTTCTTCTCTCCTTGCAATGTCTGGCTAAAAGAGGCTTCTTGAATCTTGATGCGTGCGGGGACCGAACGAGCAGCCTGGAGCAATGGCTGGAGTACTGCCCGGGTGGAAAGAAGAAGCTCACCTGCCCCATCTGCAAGCAGCCCTGCGGCGCCGCCCACCCGCCGACCCGCCTCTTCTTCCAGTCCACCGGCGCGTGCCCAACCCAGGTCTGCTCACCCTCGCAAGATATCTCCGAGGGTGCCGACCCAGAGGCGCTCGCTGCCGAGGTCGCCCGGCTGGAGCAGAAGACGGCGTCCCTCGGCAGGGTGCTCGAGGAGCAGCGAGACGGGATCCAGAGGCTCAACGCCGAGGCTAGTGCTGCTGCTGCGTTTTCCGGATTTTGTAACGGATCGTGTTTTGTGTGGATTGCTGATGGTTTCTTGGTGGTTTTGGTTCAGGTTGTTCGGTGGAGGGAGCAGGCTGCGACGGTGGAGGCGATGCGGGAGGTGGTTAGGAAGGAGAAAGAATGTGTTCAGCGGCTGCTTAATGCTAAAATAGAGGTAAATTGATTGTTCTGGTGAGATTTGATTTCCCTGAATCTGTATCCGGTCGTGGATTAGTGAATTGCATTGGTAATTCATGGTAGGAGTTGTCGAGGAAGACGTCGGAGTGTGGGAGGTTGCAGGAGAAGAGCCTCGCGTTGGCAAAGGAGCTTGCAGCGCTGAAGCTGTATGTTTGTTCAACCTGAAATTAAGATGCAAATGTTTGCGTTTGACGAGTGAAATGTCTTTGTTTTAATTTCTTGTTCATTAGGTCGACAGACATGAACCTTCAGGAGGAAGAGATCCTTAAGTTGGCGTCACTTGGTAACCATGGAAACCTGGAGAATGCGGTTGATGTTTTGAAGAGATCGCTTGCTCTTCGGAACAAGTATAGTTCTCTTTTTCATTTGCTTACCTCGAAACATTTCGTTCATGTTTGGTATGCATACCACTAAGCATTATTCAACTGAATGATGGGAGTTGTTCATCCTCTTTAGTACTTGTTACAGTGGTAATAGTTGACCTAGAGCTGAAAATATACTTTGAATTTCATGCTTGTGACACTTCAGTAACGCTTTAATCTTTTTAGGAGTTACAAAGAATTGATGGCCCAATGCAATCTTCTGGGAAGATCAGAATCTCGCACTCAGCAGAGGCTTGAGAAGGCCAAAGAGTTGATAAAAAAGTTAAAGGTAGGCTCATATCAACTTAAGATTTGTTTCTGAATGTACACATTTAGTTTGAATGACCTTCACCTCTGCAAATAACGACAGACAAGGGTACAAGACCTTGAGAAGGAACTGGAAGAAAAAGAAAATGATTTCATCAGGGACTTGAGGTCTTCAAAGAAATTTAAAGCAGACCAGAACCAGACAAATTCAAGAAACACTACAGCTAATAATGGCTTCCCTAGTCCAAGTGCTGGATATGGAAATCAAACAATGAAGCTTGATGAAGTGATGCAGGATCCATGCAACAAGGAGCCTCACTTGAACCAGTTGACCCCTGAAGCTAAAAGTGATCTGAACTTAAAAGACAACCTGGACAACAAGATTGCAGATGTGATAGACCTAGATGCCGATGATTCTGTCTTCCGAGATTTACACAAGATAGAATCTTCTGCCAAGCCGTTTGGGAATTGTGATGACACTTTGGATTCCCGAAATCAGTCCAGTGGTTGTCAACGTGATAACAAAGAGCCCACAACATTTATATGCGAGACTTCCTCGTATGTAGCAGAAGAAACTTCCTTTCTCAAACATACAGTGGCAACTGGAAAATCAATATTTCAGGAGAACCTTATGAAGAACAAACCGCAAAACCTTCAAGAGATTCCCGTTCTGAGAAGCATGAAAGTTACAACTTCAGCATGGGAGAAAGAAACACTGACAATTGATGGCATCTCCAAACAAGCAACTAGGTTGGCTTCTGGCACTGGACCTCAGCGGATTCACAATTTAAATTCTCTTTCTGGTGAGTTATTGCAAATAACTTCTGAATTTTAGTTGAATAAACTATAAAATAATATTCGTGTGCATCCATAAAAAGAGCCTAGGGTATTTTTCAAATCTCATAGCGGCACTACCTATGCGATGACTCTTTCACTATTGCATTCTACAGTGCTAGGGTAAACAAGGCATAAAACATAGGTAATTTTTTTCTTAATGTGATGAAGAGCCAATTTTGTAAGAATGCTTGTAGAGTTTTGGCAATAATTGTGTAGTCCTACAGGACCCCTAAACCATTTATTTATAATCTAAAGTGATAGCGGAATAATCACGCGGAATAGTTATTAGCCTGGGAGATAACACAGGTTACATATATAGGGCACCAACCGAATCAATCTACCTCAGGAATTATAGCAACAGAATCAAGAGGGAGATACGGTGGTTGGCCCGGCGTGATTAACGTATGGATGTCTAACAATATATATGTCTAACACTCCTCGTAGTCTAAGCGTCGGTGGAACAGACATTTAGACTAGACCGAAACTCCTGAAACACGGAGGTAGGCAAGCCCTTGGTGAAGATGTCAGCAAACTGAGAAGTCGTCGGCACGTGGAGGACCCGGACGGCTCCAACTGCAACACGCTCACGTACGAAGTGGAGATCAATCTCAATATGCTTCGTTCGTTGATGTTGGACGGGGTTCGTTGACAGGTAGACAGCACTGACGTTGTCGCAGTAGACAAGGGTGCTCCTCGGGAGTGGACTGTGAAGCTCCTGCAAAAGCTGACGAATCCAGGAAGCCTCGGCAACGCCATTAGCAACAGCCCTGTACTCAGCCTCAGCACTGGAACGAGAAACTGTGTTCTGCCGCTTCGACGACCAGGAGACCAGATTGTCACCGAGGAACACGGCATAGCCAGAGGTGGACTTGCGCGTATCGGGACAGCCAGCCCAGTCAGCATCGGAATAGACCACAAGGTCGGATGGCGCAGACCGTCGAACGAGCAGACCATGATCAAGAGTGCCATGGAGATAGCGCAGGATGCGCTTGACGGCAGACAAGTGAGGCTCACGGGGATCATGCATGTGGAGACACACCTGCTGGACGGCATAGGAGATATCTGGTCGAGTGAAAGTCAGATACTGTAGAGCACCAACAAGACTGCGATACTGAGTAGGATCACGGACTGGAACACCAGCCGTTGTGGAAAGCTTAGCATGAGTGTCGACTGGAGTACTGCACGGCTTGCAACCATCATGCTCGCCGCCAAGAACGCCGAGTGTATCGGCGCCGAGACAGAACAAACGACCGTAAGACCGCCGCACGTAAATACCTGAAGTGATGAAGTGCGCCCAGGTCCTTCATGGAGAATTCTCGCTGCAAGGCTGAGATGGTCTGACCAAGAAGGGCGGCACTGGAAGCCGTGAGCACAATATCATCCATGTATAGCAGTAGGTAGATTGTCTCATATCCCCGGCGATAGACAAAAAGGGAAGTGTCGGACTTGGCCTCGACAAATCCAAGAGTTAGCAAGTAGGAGGCAAAGCGAGTGTACCATGCGCGGGGAGCCTGTTTCAGTCCGTAGAGAGACTTGTTGAGGCGGCAGATATGATTCGGACGAGCTGTGTCGACAAAACCAGTAGGCTGACTACAGTAGACTGTTTCTGTCAACGTGCCATGGAGGAAAGCGTTCTTCACATCAAGCTGATGAATGGGCCAGTCCTGAGAGAGGGCCAAAGACGTAACTGCATTTAACAAAGGGCGTGCTTGACGACGGGGCTGAAAGTCTCATCATAATCGACACCAGGGCGTTGTGTAAATCCGCGAAGGACCCAGCGAGCCTTGTACCGATCCAAAGAACCGTCAGCGTGGAACTTGTGACGAAAGATCCACTTTCCAGTAACCACGCTTGCACCAGCGCGCGAACAAGGTCCCATGTGTTGTTGGAGAGCGGTCGAAGATACTCTTCCTCCATGGCAAGACGCCAGAGGATCCGCGAGGCGGATGCGATGCGTCGTCGGAATGGGAGACAATGACGAAGCTTGGAGAACCGTGGTCGGTGGAATCCATGCTTCCCACGAGTGGCCATCGGATGTCGATTCACCACGGGGAATAGGGACGGCCGTGGTGGAAGAGGCACTGTGGTCAACCGTCGGAGGCGCAGGAGGCGCGAGCGACGAGTGTAGACTGGATCGAACTCTTGGACATGCGCACAAAGCGAGACCGTGGTTGTCTTTGGTGACGGCCGCTGCGGGCGCCGCTCAGCGACGGGCGCGCGCCGCGGCGCGCTCAGCGACGGGTCGCGCGGGCGCCGCTCAGCGACGGGCGGGCGCGCGCGGGCGACGGCGCCGGCCGTCTTGGCGCAAGCAGCGAGGCCACACAGCTCGGGCGATGAGGCGCTGTGGTGGCGTCTTGCGCGCGTAGCCGTCGTGGTACGTGAGGAACTGCAGGGGAGCGTTGTCCAACGGGAGGATCGGCGTCTCAAACTCGACCAAAAATCAAGGTTAGTAGATGATGACGACGCCTTGTTGGAATAGGGAAACGACGTTTCATCAAATGTGACGTGGCGAGAGATGAGCACGCGATTTGATGAAAGATCGAGACATCGGTAGCCTTTGTGAGTCGAGGAGTAGCCAAGAAAGACACAAAGGGTAGAGCGTGGAAAGCTTGTGAGGAGTCGTCGCCGACAAGTTTGGATAGCAAAGCATCCAAAGACACGGAGGTGGGCATAGGAGGGGTGAGTGCCGAAAAGAGCAAAATGGGGGGTGGCGAAGGCCAGAGTTTTAGTGGGAAGACGGTTGAGTAAGTATGTGGCAGTGTGAAGACCCTCGACCCAATAGGAGGCGGGAAGGGAGGCCTGGAAAAGCATGGAGCGCACAATATTATTGATAGAACGTATGATGCGCTCGGCCTTCCCATTCTGTGGGGACGTGTAAGGACAGGACATCCGCAGCAAAATGCCATGGGTGAGGAAGAATGACCGGGAGGACGAGTTGTCAAACTCACGGCCGTTGTCACACTGAATGCTTTTGATGGTGCAGCCGAACTGGGTCGTCACATAAGAAAAAAAGTTAGTCAAGGTGGAAAAAGTATCGGACTTAAGGCGCAAAGGAAACGTCCAAAGGAAGTGAGAGCAGTCATCAAGAATGACTAAATAGTACTTATAACCGGAAACACTCGCAACGGGAGAGGTCCACAGATCGCAGTGAATCAAGTCAAAATTCTTGATAGCTCGAGACGAAGAAGTATCAAAGGGTAAACGAATGTGACGTCCAAGTTGACAAGCATGGCATATAGAGTCACTAGTGTTTTTAGTACAAGAAATAACTGAGGAACTAGTGAGTTTTGATAGGGCCTCGTGCCCAGGATGGCCAAGACGACGATGCCAAATGGCGGCGGGTGCGGTAGCGGTGAGGGCACACGGCACAGAGGAAGGCGCTGGCAACTGTAGGGAGTAGAGCGGCCCGGAGCTATTGCACCTGACGATCACGTTCTTGGAACGAAGATCCTTCACAGAGAGGCCAAGAGGGTCAAATTCGACAGAACAGTTATTATCAACAGTGAACTGGCGCACAGATATAAGATTTTTAATAATGTCAGGGGCAACAAGAACATTATTAAGATAGAAGGGACCAGGTAAAACTGTGTGACCAGAAGATGTGACAGGTAAGGTAGACCCATTGCCAACAATAATAGATGAAGGATATGAGGAACGAGGTGGACGGAACAAGGAGATGTTACCAGTGTCAGGTGTCATGTGGTTGGAGGCGCCGGAGTCCATGACCCAGTCGGTGACAACAGGGGGATTAAGAGTTGTTGTGCTGAAGGATTTAGCCAACGACTGTTGATCCCAGGAGCCAGACCATGGGCTCCAAGACGGCGACAGGCTTAACAGTCGCAGAATGGATCGATGTGGATGAGGCCCTGTGAGTTGCAATGGCGCGAGAATGGCACCGGCAGTCGACGAGGTCGGCGGTAACCAGTCAGACGACCAGTGGAGGCGCCAAAGATGGCTCGACATAACTGTCGCCTGCACCGAGGGGCGCGGCGGTGATGGGTCCGCGGCGCCGATGTTGCGCGCCGGGGGTTGGACCCGGCCACATGGTGATTTGGCCCGTCCACGGGTTGTAGATGGACGGCCAAGGTGCGCCGCCGCCCTTGTTGCCGTTGTTGCGGCGACGACGCCGGCTGGAATTGGAGCCACCAGAACCACCGCCAGTGGAGGCGCCGGTGGGAGTCGGCGAGGAGGCGCCCGCAGGGGCGCTAGGCCCTTTTGGTGCAGAGGCGACGAACGCGGTGGAGGGCGCCATGGAGGGTCGGCCCATGGAGAGTTCCTCGAGGAGGAGATCATTGCGGACCTCGCTGAAGGTGGGAAAAGGACGGGAGCGCTTGAGGAGGGCCTTCATGTGGTCGTACTTCTCGTTCAAGCCCCGGAGGACATTGAGGACAAGGGTACGGTCGTGGACGACTTCGCCAAGGTCGCCGAGAGCATCGGCCATGCCCTTCATCTTGCGGCAGTAATCGCTGACGGAGAGCTCGCCTTGGACGAAGGCGCGGAACTCGGCGTCAAGATGGAGCGCGCGGGTCTCGCGGTTCCCAAGGAATCGCGCCGATGCCGAAACCACGCGCGCGCGCAAGTGCACCCTTGACACGCACAGTCTCCATGAGGTCAGAGGTGACCGTGCCGAAGATCCAGGAGAGGACGACGGCGTCCATGCGCCGCCAGGACGGAACGTCCGGATGAGCGGCGTCGGAGAGGACGTGGTCGGCGAGGGCGTAGCGCTCGAGGCGAGGAGGACGAGATCGCGCCGGCGGTGTAGCGGAGGAGAGAGGGTCGAAGCTACGAGCACGAGGGCCTTAATGTTCTGGACGCCCGCCGCCTGGGCGTGGAGGTTGGCTATGGTGGCGGCTTCGTAGAGGTCGGGGCCGTCGCCATCACCGTCGGCGTCCTTGGGAGGCGGCTCGATGAGGTCGCGGCGCAGCCGCTGGCGCGCGAAGTTCGGCGGCGCCACTGCTCCTTCTCCAGTTGGCGAGGCGGCACGCGACGCGAAGTCTGCGGCGGCGGCAAGCGGCGCCGCCTCGCCATGGCGACGAGCTCCGCAGACGCTTTAGCGGCCTCCGCGTCCTCGAAGCGCCTGGCAACAAGGCTAACGCTGGGCGAGAGGGTGGACGCCATGTGAAGGAAGGTAGCCGGCGGCGGCGGCGACTGGGAGATGAGCGGAAGCGGTAAGTTACGGATCTTGAGGGTCTCGTGATACCATGATAGCGGAATAATCACGCGGAATAGTTATTAGCCTGGGAGATAACACAGGTTACATATATAGGGCACCAACCGAATCAATCTACCTCAGGAATTATAGCAACAGAATCAAGAGGGAGATACGGTGGTTGGCCCGGCGTGATTAACGTATGGATGTCTAACAATATATATGTCTAACATAAAGATCCAATCCGACTTTAATACAATTTCTTTATTAAATTCTAATACGAACTCACCAACAATGCTTAAGAGAAACTATTTCAGAACCTTGTTTGATTATTACTAATTTTCTTGATATCTATAACCTGTCATTTCTACTTGATCTCCTTTACTCGACATTTTATGAAGCAACTACACTTTGTCTACAATCAGATGATTTCCAAACACCTACTGGAGTTATTGGTGTGGAGGGAGCAAGAAAAGGCATTGGCAAATGGTGCAAAGGCAAGACAGCTCCTGGATCTCTCAGTGCTAATGCAAACAAAAGCAATCTGATTGCTGTGGGGCCGGACGGACGTGGGGGCAAGGTCAAAGTTCTTAGAGATCTTGGACGATTCCAAGTCAGTTCAATAAGTTCTGCTCATGTTCTTTCTTGTCAGACTGCAAAAGTAGCTTAACCTCAAAACTAATCCTGTGTGTCAATCTTTGCATGTCAGGATAGCAAGACTCAAGCACTGTGGCCCAAGGCACAGAAGCTTGGAGGCAAAGGTGGGCAAGCGCAGATAGATCATTTCTTTGGAAGGAGATGATCGTAATGAAGAATGCATGCGGATGCCCATCATCTCCGAGCTCATGCTTGTGATGTTGGGATCAAATCCTGTGAAGAACTACTTGTCCTTCATGGCCGCGCATCTGTACTTCTGTAGGTTCTGTTATACTTGCAGGGAGAACTGAATCAAAATTTTGCAATGGTACACCATTGTGCCTAAGATAAAGAATTTGTCCACAATCTTCTCATGCTATGTAAGAAACCCGAATTCCTCTTAATCTCAGGTGTACAGGTGTACCATACTGCCATGTACTGTGTATTGTTAGAGTTGAAAAGATAGCAAGGTGTCAAGGTTCACTTGATTCACATGAGAATACATTATAATTTGTAAGCTTCACTTTTGGCTCAAAATCCAAACCTAGTCTGGTTTCAGCATTATCTCAGAACTGTACGAGCAAGGCAAAGTGGCAAACAAGGATTGGTATCACATAACAGCTAGAGTGAGAAAAACGGGGTATGTTATACTGAAGGTAAAAAGTTTTGGGGATTTCTTTTGTATAATACTAATTCAATCTTCCATCTGCCAACTGTTCTTTTGTGGTATCCAAGCAACGTACAAGGATACCATGGTAGGTACTAGAAGAGGGTCTGGTACTCTGGTTCTCTGGAGAAGCTACAGAGCAGCTGGAGCAGCGTCCAGTAATGATCAGACACTAGACATGATCCCTTTAGTTTATTTGTAGCTTTCTGCTACTGTGTTCAACTTCTGGATTCATTGAAAAGGATGTTCAGTGGAAAGCCAGACTAGATGTTTTGTCTTTTTCATCGAAGGCACACACCAAATTTCTTTTCTCGTAGTCACTCAAAATTGACAATGTTGTATATAGTTTCCTCAAAGTTGCATAGAGCTCATGGTTTCACAAGTTAGTAAAACTCTACAAGATGTGTTTTTATTCTTGACCACTAATTTTTATTGTAATAATATTTATAAAATATAAAAAAATTACAATATTACAAAATCAGTTTTTGAGATAAATCTACGCATATCAGCTTAATATGTCTAGTCTAAATAATCAAAAAGCTATTGTTAACAATGTTTGATTACACGTAACTCAAAACGACTTGTTTTTGTGACAGGAAGGAGTACAAGTATGATGGATTATTTTGAGCTTCCACATAAATACTTTGTCTGTGCTAATATCAAGGTGCGAAATATTTGTTAAACACTAAAACCTAAAACCGTCTAACATTTTATCATCAACTATAAATACTACAATATTTCACATTAGACTTGGAATATGCGTTCACGGTATGACCGAGAATTCGAAACCTTACACTAATCTAGGACATTTTTTTAGAGGATCAGTTGGACTAACTGAGGTCCGAGGAAGGCTCTTTCTCTAGCTAAAAATACACACCATGGTCCTTGAGAGGGATGATACAAAGTAATTCAACATTCCACGAGGGCATATTAGGAAAATGCAAATTACAAGTGCAGCACGACCTTCTTGCCCCACTCCACCCGTCGTCGTCCCTTGGCCTCCCGCAAGAGCCGAGCGTCTCTCCGGCCCCTCCAAATCACATCCAGCCCCCTCGACTTTAAACTATTCTATAATCTAATCCCTCTCGTCTCTTCTAAGGATTTAAGGACGCCGCCGACGAGAAAGATGGCTTCAGGTCCCCCGCAACTTCCCGAAATTGCATCTAGGCCCTTCTGACTCACTGCCCGTTTGGTTTCTTGGAGGTGGCCGCAGCTCTCCGGCGAAAGGCGGCGGAGATGGCTTCCACGGCAGCGGCGATTGCGGGGTCGCAGTGCTACTACTCACGGACGTCGTGGGCGCTGCGGCAGCGCGGCGTCGTCCGGGCGCTTTCGCTGCCTCCCCGGCGGAGTTTCTCGGTCTCCGCGGCCGCCGGGTTCGACAACCAGAACCGCGAGTGGGTGCTCTGGTTCTTGATCTGAGTCTGTAGTAGTGTTTGTTTCGTTTCTTGATTGGGTTCTTGCAGAGGGAAGTAGGAGGGAAATGTCAGATGGGTCCTTATGATGTACAAAGTTTTCAACTTAAGGTCTGAAGTGAGTGAGCAATGTTAATGCCCAAGAAATGCTCATGTGTTGGTTGATGGATCACCGGACTGCAGGTATGTGATCGTGGGCGGAGGGAATGCGGCGGGGTACGCGGCGAGGACATTCGTTGAGCACGGCATGGCTGATGGCCGCCTTTGCATCGTCTCCAAAGAGGTATTGCTAATCTGTTTCAGCGCATTCACTTTGCTATGTTAATTACAGAAATGGATTAAGCTTTTTTGCCCATTATATAATTGCGTTGTTGTTTTTTCCATTGCTCTCATGTAATGTGTTGTGCTGCCAAGTATTAATAGTTTGATTTGTGAGGTTATGTGTTGGTTTATGATGGTGTGTTCTTGCTGTTATACAGGCATTTCCACCATATGAGCGACCAGCCCTGACAAAAGGCTATCTGTTTCCTCCGGACAAGAAGCCTGCACGCCTACCTGTAAGTACCCGGGACAACTTAACGATGAGAAGTAGCATGAAATCATGATGATAGTGATGATGTGTGGATTTGGGACCACAGAATTGCTTAATCCTTATTTATTGCTCATTCTTCACACAATGGACAAAAGATGAGTTATCTGCATGATACTTTGGACTTTAGTGGAGTCTGCTTCAGTATGTCACCATTACACTTTTATCTTATGTTGCTATCTGTAAATAAGCGTTCTTTTAGCTGATGTGATAGATTTGTGCGCTACACAGTTTCATTGTCAAGATTAAAGCTGCACATACAACCTCAAGGGCCTAAACTTTGTCTTGTGGCAGGGTTTTCATACCTGTGTTGGATCTGGTGGGCAGAGGCAAACTGCTGAATGGTACAAGGAGAATGGTATAGAGGTAGTGATGGTGTCACCGTTTGTTTTTGTTTATTTAATGTGTTTGAAAATACCAAATGACATTTGTCTGAAGCCATTTATCCATCTTTGAAAGGTGTTGTATGAGGATCCAGTTGTAGCATTTGATGGCAAAACACAGACCTTGAAAACTACATCAGGGAAAATTCTGAAGTATGGGTCACTTATTATTTCTACTGGTTGTGAAGCTTCAAGGTATATAAGTATATAACTATGCATTATGCAAATATGAATGATCTGTTAAATATTGGAAACCAGATTGTAGTATCCTGATGATGATTACCAGTTCTTGCTAAACATTGCACTCCTGATATGTAAGACAAACTTCCATGCTATAGTAATCAAACAAAATCTTTTTCCATTGATTGTATATATAAACTAGATGTAGAAGCCTTGTACGTTCCACATGATTGTGATGAATCTCAGCATTGCTTGTTGCTTCTTGTAATATCGATGCTTGTTTTCAGATTACCTGAGAAAATAGGAGGAAACTTACCTGGAGTTCACTATATACGCGACGTTGGTGATGCTGATTCTCTAGTATCTTCACTGGTATGTTCAGTTAATAAATAATGATAGATGTTCCTCATGCACCAGAATTGGATTTTCCATTGTGACATGGCAACATTTATCTAAAGTTATTCCTTGTATATTCTCACTCTTTAACATATACTGGTGAAATGTTTTATAGGGAAGAGCAAAGAAAGTTGTTGTTATTGGTGGGGGCTATATTGGCATGGAGGTAGCTGCTGCAGCTTGCGGCTGGAATCTTGACACAACTGTAAGGGAACAAAATTTTCTTTGTTCAGTTCTGATATATCTGGAGCTTGCCTTTCTTCTCTTTATGCATTGTAAGTGCCTAAGTGGCAGTTCTAGAATTTGACTTGCTGAACTTGCTTTCTATGTAGATTATATTCCCAGAAGATCACATAATGCCAAGATTATTTACACCTTCCCTTGCTAAAAAGTATGAGGAACTGTATCAACAAAATGGTGTCAAATTCATAAAGGTGACAGTATTTGTTCAACTAAATTTGTTTGTCTTGATTTTTCAATCTATTGAGTGTATGTTTATGGTAACCAGGGAGCTCTTATTGACAAACTTGAAGCTGGGTCTGATGGAAGGATGTCTTCTGCTGTACTTAAAGATGGTTCTGTTGTTGAAGCTGATACAGTTACGCTCTTTGTTTCCTTAAAATGTTTTTATGCTGCAGTATTCACATCCTAAAGCATGAATGTCATCAAGATACCTGCATTTGGGTTCCTACGGTTGTTTTTAGTCTTTTTGAAAATGCTTACTAGACTGGATTGTTTAATGGAAAGACCAGAACCACTTAATTTCACTTGGAAGTATGTTGGCAATGACAAGCATGCATATTTGCGTATAAACTACTTAACCCTTGAGAAGTTGATTCAGATGCTCTGACAGTGGCAGGTGTTGTCTCGTGGTTTATGGTTATCTAATGTACTGGACTAACAATCAAAGCCCTAAGCACCGGTAAACCAGTATACCAATTGGTAATCGTGCTCTGTAGTATGGTGCTGTAACGGCAGCAAAGTTATTTACTAATTCCTTGTCTCAGCATTCTTATCAATATAATGTTCGAGCTGTAAAATATTGTAAAGAATTCATTACATCACGATTCACAAGTGACCAAATGTATACTGAGGCAGCCGAAGCTAAAGACAGTTTGTCAGCTTGTTCCTAGGAGCATCTTGAAGACATTTAGCTAAATTGTATTTATCATATTTGAAAGTTTATCTAGTTGCCTATAGACACTACCCTGAAATTTTATGGATTCATATGATGAGTTTTTTGTTGTTTTAACAATACATTGTAAATGCAGGTTATTGTTGGTATAGGAGCAAAACCAGTTGTCAGCCCCTTTGAAGCTGTTGGAGTCAACATTAAAGTTGGTGGAATAGAGGTTTGTTTCCACCCTGTAGTTAATGAACTTTATTTGATTCCCACTATACTAGTGCAATGTATGTCAGTATGTGTCATTTTTGTTCTCTATTGGACACTAAGTTGTTATCTTACCCCTCTCCTGTTTGCTTGAAGTTTATGAGAAACTGTGCTTGCTTTGTTCTTTTGTTCCTGAAACTCATAAAATCATTTTAGTTTATTAATATATAATAACACATAAAATCATTTTGATGATTTTCTCAGTTAAAGCTTACCAATATCAATTTACTGATGTCAACATTGTCACCTCCAAGGATCAAAATCCCAGTATCGGATAAAACACCGCCCGGCACCATTTCTCCGTTACCGGCCGGTAACAGGAAATCCCGGAAAAAAACCCGACCGAAGTTTGAAAACTGAAATTTGAATTTGCTTAAAAACCGGCCGAAGTTCGAAATCTGGAATTTGAATTTGCTAAGCCGGGGAAAAACCGTCCGTTTTCGAAATCCTGGTACCCACCGGTGAAACCGGTAACCGCTGGGATTTCTATCCATGGTCACCTCTACTGTCATTGTGTTTTTGTTTTCTTGTTGGAGATATGCTGCTACATGTGTATGAAATGTGTTAACCACTTGCTGAAATTTTTGGCATCGTGAAAATAAATTATTACATATTGATTAATAAAGCTAATTGAATGCTTCGTTTTGTAGGTTGATTCCTTGTTTAGAACTAGTGTACCCGGCATCTTTGCTATTGGAGATGTAGCAGCTTTCCCCCTCAAGGTAGGTACTCTTTGAATTGATCTTAAGGAAAAGTTGGATCCCAGAATATGATGTTCTGCCAAATTCTTCCACAGATGTACAACAGAATAGCTCGAGTGGAGCATGTTGATCATGCTAGGAAGTCTGCACACCACTGTGTTGAAACACTCTTGACATCCCAGACAAAACCGTAAGTTAATGGTTATAAAGTGTACCCCATTAGTTTAGCTACTAGTGCTGCGTTTGATTTGCCGTATTGCATGCAGGTATGATTACCTTCCATATTTCTATTCTCGAGTTTTTGAGTATGAAGGAAGCTCGAGGAAAGTTTGGTGGCAATTTTATGGAGATAATGGTACAATCACCTCGATATCCAATTTCTACCTTATAATGTTGATCCCTGTTATTAGACATCAATAATCACAAAATCTATATTCTCTCTTGTGCACTGAGCAGTTGGTGAGACAGTTGAAGTAGGGAACTTTGATCCAAAGATTGCTACCTTCTGGATTGACTCTGGTAATCAGTTGTTTGGAATATATTTTTCATTCTTCTCAGTTGGACTTCTTATGACCTTTTGCCTTGTACACTGCAGAGAGTCGACTGAAGGGTGTTTTCCTTGAGAGTGGAACCTCAGAGGTAATAAATACTGTCATCATCTTCAACACAACAATGTCTTGCTCGCATACTTGGGACAGTTCCATTTCTATTAGAACTTAATACTGAGTCAGAGTTGGTAGCCATTTCAATGCGAGCATGTGTGATCTTGCCATGACCATAGAGCTTGCTACTTCAATTCTGCACGTAATTTGTCGGAACCAACCTGAACTCGTAACATAATTTTTGCAATCTTTCAGGAATTCGCACTTCTTCCACTACTTGCTAGATCTCAACCCCTTGTTGATAAAGCTAAGCTCGAGAGCGCGACTTCTGTCGAAGATGCGTTAGAGATTGCAAGAAGCTCTCTTCAGTCGATCTCTTCCGTTTAATTAGTTCTCAATACCTAGGGGCCTCTTCAGTTTGGGTGCTGCTGCTTCTTTTGAAACTTCAGGACTTAGACAACAATAATGTACAATTCCATAGCATTCGTTTATGCGGGATTGTAATATTCTTAGATGCACCTGCGATCGCCATTTCCAGCTTGAAATAAAATCGATCACCCTTCGAGGGGTTGATGAAGATATCATAGGATTTGAATCCTTTATGTTACCTGTGTGTTGCTATGCGCATTAGCAGTTCATGTGTGTCGCTGCGAGTGGGCCCAGGAACCTGGGTAAAGTTCCACGGGCCCGCATGCAGTCATTCCACGAGCAAGCTATGGATGAATTCGTACCTACACAGTTTTTTGTTCTGTTTTTTTTAAATGCACTTTATATCTCTACGTACACAAATCAGGGAATTGCTGTCCTAGTATTCTCTCAAGTAGTTTATGCGAATTGTAGATATGTAAAGGCCAGATCCCTTGTTTAACCATGCTAGTCGTTCTCAAAGAGGGGAGAACAAAATCTTTGCTGATTCTGAGAAATGGTCATGAGACTCATGAACACCAGGCAAGCTTTCTGAGGATCTTAGGAATATTATGAACACTGCAAATGGAAGTCAACCATTGTGAAAGCATCCATATTCAATTGACTTTGTCGAGTTCATGTATCCACAGGCTTCAGATATCATCATAAATTGGTTAGCTGCCACAGAGCTAAGATTTCCTTATATGTAAATATGCACATGGTCATTCAAATGAAGGGCTAGATGGACTGTTCTTTTCTGACATAGCATAATTATAATCTCTCCCTTTTTTAAATCTAAATTGCATTTTGCATGTCTTTAACCAGCCAATAAATAGCTCGTCACCATGATTCGATCGAGCACTAAAAGAACTACAAAAGAGACATGCTATACATTTTGACAGCCAAAATAGCATATACAATATAATAAACAGTATTTAGAGAAGAGACGTCTCATGGTCGTGGGTGATCAGGCCAGTGTCCATGCCAAGATCACCAAGTAGATAGTACTAGAGCACATCTAGGTCTACACGTTGGCATCTACACTACACCTTCATGATCAAGTTGTAGTCAACTAACTTCTAACTTCTGCAGTAATTATACATGCATGTGCGTGGTAATCAAGGATCTGCCGTGGTGATCGTCTGATCACTCACGTACGTGTTCAGTAAGATCGACGAAGTTACTTTTGAAATCAACAAATCATATATCTTACCCATCGATCTTTGATTCTTTGGAAGGTTTCAGGAACGAGGACTCGTGTGTGTGACCATCTTGTGCGCACTAGTGTCTTCTTGGTGATTTCCCTTGGAAAATTCCTGGGAATATGCGGAAGAATTCTCTTGGTGTCGTCACATCCTGTTCAAACGCTCCCTGGCCGGAGGCCACAAGACAAGCGGAACAATCACTGACTCAGCAGTCGCCCCTTGTTGATTAGCTCCTAATCAATCCATTCCCCCACACAGTTCTCATCAAAATATTCCCGGTCATATTCTCCTAAGCACACAACACTGCCAAAGCAGCATTAGACTTTGGCGACTCCGTGTTGGATTCAACCAACATTTCCCTCTCTAAGAGATCCTATAAACACTGACCATCTCTTTATCATGCAAAGATCATAACAAATTCACATTTCAAGAAGAAAGTAAGATATGAGCAGTGAAGATCAGAAGCAGGTGGCGATCAGCATGTGCTCGACGCCGAGTGACCGGAGCCTCGCCGGGGTGGCCGGCAGCCTCTCTCCGAGATCGACGGCCGGCTCCAAGCTGGTGGTGCCACTGCCGGTCGAGTCTCTGGGAGGCAAGTCGCAGCATGACGATCAAGAGCAACAGCAAGGGCATACCTCAGAGATACCTCTCATCAAGAAGGTAACACAACGGCTAAAAATCACCACATTAATGAATTTTCTTTTAATTAAATTCGCCTTCGATACTCAAATCACTCTTTGTTAAGTGTATGTTATATATGCACTAGCACCGGTCGATTAGTTAACCTGAAAGCTTAAGCTGTTAAAAAAAGATCAACATCCTGCTCGTATTAACATTTTCTTTTAATAATATATTGCTGGTGCACGCATGCATACACAGGTGGCTGCGGAGTTCATCGGCACGTTCATCCTGATCTTCACCGTGCTGTCCACCATCGTCATGGACGCTCAGCACGGCGGCGCTGAGAGCCTCCTCGGCATCGCCGCCTCGGCCGGCCTTGCGGTCATCGCCGTCGTCCTCTCCGTCGTGAACATCTCCGGGTCGCACCTGAACCCGGCGGTGAGCATCGCCATGGCCGTGTTCGGCCACCTCCCGCGGGCCCACGTCCTCCCCTACGCGGCGGCGCAGACGCTGGCGTCCATCGCCGCTGCGTTCCTGGCCAAGGGCGTGTACCGCCCGGCCCAGCCGGCGGTCATGGCGACGGTGCCGAGCGTCGGCGCTGGGGAGGCCTTCGTCGTCGAGCTGGTGGTCACCTTCGTGCTCATGTTCGTCATCACCGCCGTCGCCACGGATCCGAGCTCGGCAAGTGACACCATGAATGCACCTTAACTTACCCTATCAATCTGATAAATCTTTTCAACTTTCACCATGGAAAGAACTGTAAAAGAAACATTGAAACTGGGTGTGTGTTGATTTCTGCAGAGTAAGGAGCTGGTCGCCATTGCGATTGCTGCGGCGATAATGATGAACGCTCTCGTGGCAGGGCCGTCGACGGGGCCGTCGATGAACCCTGCGCGGACGATCGGGGCGGCGCTGGCCACGGGCAAGTACACACACATCTGGGTCTACCTCGTGGCCACGCCACTGGGGGCCATTGCAGGAGCAGGCACCTACACCCTCATCAAGCCCTGATTTGACAAGTTCTGATTTAACCGCCCGGTCGTACGGTAAAGTTTATTTATTTATTTTAAAAATCATCAGGCAACCTGGAATTTGAACTTTGTGTGAACAAAACTACCCCAGGGTCGAGAAATTAAGTTGGCCGTAGGCACTATCTTTATAAGTTGGACAAACTATAGGATTTTCCCTGCAAAATAGAAAGGATCCCTACATGATTTTCAAAATTAAGTGGGGGCATATGCCCATACAACCTTTGGGCTTTGTTTGGGAGGATCAATCCCGGACAGATCCCCGCCCAATCTCAAGGAAAAATCATCTTATGGTAATTTTTCCTGGGGCGGCATGTAGGTCTGTTTGGGTGGCGTCGGGATGGGGAAATTTCGGCCTAACCCGGTCTAATCCACGGGGAGAAAATTGACGTCTCCTCAGGTCGTGTTCTTTCTCCTCGTCGCCGCTGGTCTCGCTCCCAAGCCTGGACTTCCTCCTTGACCGCCTCCCTCCCGACCATCGCCTCCACCACGTTCTTCCTCCTCCCACTCCGACGGTGGGAACTCGCCGGTGAAGTCCTCTGCTTCCTTTCCTCCTCCCACTAGGTACCCTTTCCTCCTCCCACTAGGGTTCCACACCTCATCTTCTTTTTCTCATAGATCTTGGTGGGAGACGGCGACTAGAGGGAAGGCTGAAGGTGGAGGTGGGTTGTGACTAGTGGAGAGAACACACAAGGGTTTGGTAACTTCCTACTAGGTTTGAATCGTACCTCTCCTCTTCTCTGTTTGGTTTTGATTTTTAAGTTTTGGCATGAGATTTGGTACCATTGCAACCCGATCTGATGATCTGATGCTTAGGATGATAGTTCTCGGTTTCTTGTGCACAAGATTGTGCTACATGATGATAGTTCTTGGTTTCTTGTGCACAAGTTTTTTTCATGCGGAATTTTGTGAGATGTGATCTTGTGAGCTATGATGGGGGGGGGGGGGGCTTTGGTATACGAATTGAGAACTGGTTAGTGACCTTCAGCTTTGAGTTCTTTTTTTTCTTGCGAATAATTAGTGCTTACATGTTATTGGAGGACTGGCTGTCCAGATTGAACAATTCGAAACCTTAGATTGCTTTGTATCTAGTTGGTGGACCCTGTTCTATCTGAGAATTGCCCTGTAGATTAGAGAAATAGATGTGCGGATTGATTGAACATGCTTGTGGTCATCTATGCTGTGACCAAATGTGGATGCTTCCCTGTTTTAGTGCTAAATTCATTTGGTGTTGTTCATGTTAGGATGTTTTCGTGAATACGCTTTTGGTCATCTATGCTGTGACGATATTGGTTATGTGCTATATCAAATCAAGAATAGGATTAAGATGACCAGCGTGATGTAGAAATGTTATGCCCTATGTTGTGTTTCTTCTTACAACTGTTCTATTAATCATTTGATATTAGCTAGTGTTAGTTGATTTCAATTGCCCTTGTCTATACTATATCTATATAAATCAACAAATGATTAGATCAAAAAATTTGGTGCCCCTACGGCCTATCTATGGCCTTGCCATTTCTTACTACTAGTATGCTGTTTTTTTAATGATTTTGCAGATGACTATGTTGTGCTTTATTGTGTTTTAGATGCCTCACTCCTTCTGTTATGTCATAAAAGAATGATTAAGTAGCAAGCCTTATTTATGGATGAAACAAGTTTCCATTCGCGGTTTACCAAATTATCCCACATATCAATCATTCCATATTTTGTTTAACAAAAGTTTTCAAGCAATTCATTTTCGTTTGTCGACAACACTGATTTTGTTAAGAAGTTATTCAATTTATCTGCAGTGTTTTGTTGAGTTTGTGAAATCACAGCACTTTCATTTGAGTTTCATAATCTTTATTTGTTAGTTGGATATTACATGTTGAATTAAATCACAAATCATCTTCGTGTTCTTGAATAACAGAGAAGCCATGATTGATGACATGATAGGAGGGAGAAGTTACTGAGTGGATTAGCCATGAGTAAATGTTCTGTATAGACAACTAGAGAGAGAACCCTTCTCAGGAAAGTTTGTATTTAGGTCATTTCTAGCTCTCCTAATTTTATTCAAAATCTAAACTTTTCTTATGATTGAAAAATTCTAGGCTGACCTTCTCCTGATTTTTGTCTTAATTCAAATATCTAAGTTTATTCTGTAATTCCTAGTAACTACTCGTGCTGAAAAATATTTCTTTGTAGTAAATCAGTGGCCTAAGTGATACCCGTTTGCTTGTTTTCGTTTATATTTGAATGTATGATACCAAAGTTAGTTAACTTGTGTGCATTATGAACCCTACAAATTAAATGTTCGCACACAAAGCCAATATGCTGGTCATGAGGCTCATGATCTGTACTCAAGCTGACCAGCCAATAGAGGCATGGCATTGCTACGATGGCAAATGAGAAGAGTCAATATTGTTGCTAGTGCCACTGAAATTTACATTATACTGATGTTCTTTCATCATGAGAAGAGGTAACAATTCTGGACATAATCCTACTTTTTATGGTTAATAGCTAGCACCGGTAATAACATACTTATAAACAATGTTATAGAAAATATACAATATTGTGTGTAACATCCCAAGGGTATGTTGCCAATTTAAAATTAATAAAGTTATTATTTTTATTGGATTTTCTTATATTTAAAAATGATTTTATGCTTTTCTTGAATTTTCTAGATTTTAAAAGTCAAAGAGAATTTTTTTGATTTTTCTGGAATTTTATAGGATTTAAAGTTAAAAATAAAAATCTAATTAATTTCTTGATTTTTCTTGAGTTTAAAATTGTTTTTCCTATTTTTCCAGAAATTAAAATTTATTTCTGTGTAAAAATAAAAGCCAACTCTAAGTTCGAATTA
Source organism: Hsuehochloa calcarea (assembly GCA_036346395.1). NCBI lineage: Eukaryota > Viridiplantae > Streptophyta > Magnoliopsida > Poales > Poaceae > Hsuehochloa > Hsuehochloa calcarea. Next base: position 13,157,351 of record CM070609.1, read on the forward strand.
ATTTTATCAAGTTCAAAGTAAATCAAGGGATTTCAGTGAATTTTCCTAGAATTTTTGAACTATATTTGCAATTTTATGAAAGGCTATTTAATTTCTATCATTGTTAAAGCAACAAAAATATGGAAAATCATTTTTGGGCCGAATTCCTTCTCTCGGCCTTTTTCTTTCTTCCCCCGCGGCCCAACTCGTCCGACCCGTTCCCGCTCACGAGCCCACCTCCCTTCTCACCCCTCCTCTCTCTCACTTTCCGTGGGGCTCATGCGACAGTCCTTCTTCCCCATCCCCTTTGCTTCCCGTTGCTTGCCCATGCCGTGCGCCCCATACCGAGAGCACTGTCGCCCTCGCCACTTGCTGTGCCACTCTCGTCAGCACGACTGACCTGCCCTCGTCCCACCGCCTCACTTGCCTGCACCCATGCCGCTACCGCTCCCATCCCCGTGCCCATGACTCTCCCACCGCCCATTCCGTGCGCCCAGCGCGTCTCCCGCACACCCATACCGCGCAATTCCTCCCTCCATCCATCTCCACTGCTATAAATGGGAGCTCTGTGTGTCCCCCCTCCTGCTCTTTCCTTTCCCCATTCCCCTCTTCCCTTCCCCTCTGTTTTCGCCGTATTTTGCCATTGAAGCTCCTCGGCCGAAGCTCCTCCCACCGGTGATTGCGCTGCCGGCAAAGGTCTTCTACCGACGATGTCTCCACCCCTAGCTTCGCACTGCCGAGTTCTACACGGTGCTCTCTATCTTTTCTCCAGAAACCCACGAGAGCCCCGTCGCCATCTTTGACCGCCACCGCTGCCACTTTTTCTCTTCGCTAGCCGCCGGCCACCTCCTTGCGCTTCGTCGCCAAAACCCCGAGCACTAGGTTCGCCTCACCTCTCTCTCCCTTTTGGCGCCCCCACCGACCCTCGCCGTGATGCGTAGCGTCGACGAGCTCCGCACTGAGCCGCCGCCGCCCTCTGTGCCGACATGGTTGCCGTGTGGCAAGCCACATCACGGCCACCTCAGCCCCTCTGTTTACATTGCTACCTAGTCAGCCCACATGGCTTTTCCCTCTTTTCCATTTGAAAAACAATTCGGCCAAAACCCTTTTTCCGGTCGTTGACGTCAGCATGACACAATAAATCAATTTCCTTCATAAAAATAAATCCACAAATTCCAAATTTCGTTATTTCTTCATTTCATGTGTATTTCAAACTTTCGAGAGCCCTTTCGAACTCTGATTCGAGTGATTAAAATTTATAAATTCATCTAAATTAAAGATATAGCTATCTATACTGGAAATATTAAATTTGGAGTCTATTTGAATTTGCTTCGTTTTCACGTGTAGATTTCGACGACTCCGGGGAACCCAAACTATTCGAAGAGTTAGACCCTCAAGCTTTTGAGCAAGGCAAGTTACATGTTTGATCATATTTAAATCCCAATATTGAAAACTATTTTAAATTATTATTGCATGCATATTTATATTCAAGTTTGTTGGTGTTTTGGAACCGAACTTACGTAATGATTGTTTGATTTGGGGGGTCTCCAAGACTCAAATTACGCAGAGAGAATGATATAGGGATTTTTATACAGGTTCAGGCCTTCTCCGAAGAGAACAACAACCCTATTCCTGTGTGGCTATATTGAGTATGCTGGTTACAAATCAAGAGAAAGATTGAAATGTAATATCTTGTGCTCCTGATTGTGTCTTTCTTTTTCTCTCTTTGCCATCTGGTGATTCCTCCTTTTATAGCGTACTCGAAGTGGGCGACAATTTCTCCAGCTAGTCGTAGAAGAACTTACGACTATGGGGTGGTCGTAGAAGGACTTACGACCATGAGGCGATCGTAGAAGAACTTACGATCATGAGGTAGTCGTGGAAGATCTTACGACTCCAGCTTCTCCCTTATGAACATTAAGGGGTATACTCAAGAACCATATAATGACGTCATTATCCATAATAAGGATTACAAATAAATAATTAAATGAAGATTTTTAGATCCTCGTCATCTAGCCCCCCAGCTTCAAGTGAAAGTACCTGCTTGGGAAAGGAGCGGTAGATAATCTTACGACCAGAAGATGGCCGTAGAACGGTGGTCGAAGGAAAGACTCTTCGACTGGTATTTCATTTGACCAGAAATAGACTTGGTCAAGATGTTTGCAGGAAACCTTACGGCTACATGGTGGTCGTAGAAAATCTTACGACTACAAAGTGGTCGTGGTATGGTAATCGGAAGTAAATCCTTTTTGACTGGTATTTCATTTGGCCAGAAAAAGTCTTGGTCAAGAAGGTAATTTCGCTTGAGGTATAAAGACAGACTCATTTTTCTCAAATAGATAAATTTACGAATCTGAATCGACTCTCATAGACCTGTTTGTTAGAGCGGTTCCCGTAGAGGTGGCAACTGTTGGGTTGCCACGTCTTTAACCAAAGTGCGCGGTTATAAAAACTTACCGTGGGTGCGATCGTAGGGTTCTTACCTTTCCCCAATCACTCAAACTGTTCATAAAGCTTTCGCATTCTCCGCCGTAGACCAAATCATACGCCTCCAAGCTTCCCCCCCCCCTGAGAAAGATGACCTGAGCCGCTTCCCAATGGGCCGAATCGGAGATGGACGCGACCAAGATGGAAGCTCTGGTCGCCGCCGAGAAGATCCCAAAGAAGGAGTTCATGAAGTGGATTGAGGCTTCTGAGCAACATTGGTCATCAGGGGAGATTGGGCGGAATCCCGTCTTCCAAGCGTACTGTGAGTGTGGCCTTCGATTGCCTGCTCACCTTTCCTCACGCTCGTACTCGAACACTTTGGGGTGGAATTGGTGAACCTCGTTCCCAATTCCATCACAATGTTAGGTGTGTTCGTATGCTTATGTGAGGCCTACCGGGGGATTTCGACCGACTTGGAGTTGTTCCATTATTTCTACGGATGACCCGGCTGGCGGGAGTCACCGGTAGCTGTAGTATGAAGTGCCACGATGGGAAGTCGAAGGAGTACATTCAGATGTTCACACGGTCGTCATGCCGGGATGGAAGAAGAGGTGGTTCTATTGGGAGATGACCAGTGAAGACAGCCTCTCTTTCACCGGGAACGCCACTGAGAAGATTTCTTCCTGGGATTCGACTCTCAAGGATCTTGGCCGGATCACCCCCTACATTTGAGCCATCAAGAACTTGAAGGAGGAGGGGGCTCACCGCTTGGCACGTGGTGAAGGATTTCATCACGCGCTGAATTAGCCCTATGAAGAAACGAGCACATCCCATGTGGAAGTACTCGGGGTCGTAAGACCAAACCAGAGATTACGAGCAGGGTAAGTAAACCTTCAATTTAGCTATCTTTCTATTGATTTCAAACTTGTATTGACGAGCCGCCACCAAACGTGGCGGCTCCTCAAATCCTTGTGGTTTTGACCACAGAGGATAGGAGGGAAAACCTAAAGCTAATCAAGGACTGATTTCTTCTTTAGGATCTCATAGTCGTAGAAAAACTTACGACTAGGTATTGGTCGTAGAAGGACTTATGACCGGAGAATGGTCATGGAAAAACTTACGACTAGAGGCTTGATTACTTTGATTATTCGATTCAACAAGTTGACTGTTGCAACGGCGGTCTGACTTTGCTGAGTCATCATACTATTCATATTTTGCATCATTGTGCTCATGAATTGAGTCTGAGCTGCTAGAAGTTGGGCCATGCTTAGTTTTGCGGCTCAATGGACTGGTGACTGGATGTGCGATGGACCGAGTTCACCCAGCTTTGGCTCGGGTTGGATTTTTGGTGTGCCACGTGGCGGACAAATGGGCGCTGATGGAAACGCCACATAAGCAAACGAGCTGAGGTGGCTGCTGACATAGCTGAACACGTGGATGGCCACGTCAGTCAAGAGATAACCAACAGGGTGCAGGTAGAGCTCCGGCCGGCGGCGAACGGCGGTGAGGCGGCTCCGAGGAAGTAGCAAAACGGAATGCTGAGGAGACGACAATGCTCTGGGAGGCGGCGACGCAGCAAGGGCAGCAGCGGTTCATCGGCTGCAGCGACATTGGCGGCGGTGAAGCTCCCGGGTGTGGCGACTTCGGTGATTAGACAATGCCCGAAGAGAACGAGAGGGAGCACCGGGTTGGCGACATCCTGAGGATCACAGAGAGGGGCTCGCGAGATCCGGAGATCGACCACACCGGCGGCAATTTAAAGATGACTGGAGACATAAAAGAACCACGGTGGAGGTGGCTCGGCAGTGAAGAATCCAAATTAGAGGTGGAGATAGCATAAGAATAGGATGGAACACAAGGTGACGCGTGGGATTTGGCCAAGGACTCACTGAAAGCGTAGATCAACAACAACGCTCACGGTCAGTTTCGGACGAAGACAAAAATGGCAATTTGATTACTCTCGGCTGACAATGATGGCGTCATGATGTAGAACACGAGCTTGGGATTCCAATGGAGCTGACGACACAGGCGGAGGAGGTCAAATGGCGACGAATTCTAGCGACAAAGGCTTCGATGGCCGGCTCGGTCCTTCGGCGGATTGCGGCGTGACAAGAACGAAACCGGGGCGGCGCCTTAGGGTTTTGGAAGAGACGGAATGGGTGAACAAATTGACAGAGGGGCGGCCTTTATATAGTGCCGGATGGGAGGAGTTCAAGGGAGACACGACGGCTTTGCGAACTTGGACACGGGTGGTGGAGAGGCCGGGTTGAAGACGACACTGCAGTGAAGCGGTCCCACCGACGGAGAGACAAGAGAGAATGGGCATGCGAGAGTCAGCTGCTGCGGCACGGGGCCCACTTGGCAGAGATCGAGAAGGAGCGGCTCGGCTGGGCTTCGGTCGCGCAAGAAAAGGGCAGGGCGAGCTGGGCTGGCGAAAGAAAAAGGCCGAGCGGCTAGGCCAGAAGGAAATGGGATTGGGATGGGTCAAAGAGGTTCGGCCCATAACATAATCTGAGATTTTTAATAGCTTTTTCTTTTTAGAAATTACTGATAATCCAAATAGCAAATAGAAAATATCAAATGCATCGAGAAAAATTCTAGAAAATTCTAGAAAATATATCCAAGCACATAGGATCCAAATAAAATAATTTGGATAATAATTGATGTTGGAATTAATCATATTAAATTATTTTGCTTTTGAAAGTCCATATTAAGCTTAATTCTAATGCAAATAAAACTTTGGTGAATTTTCCTACATAACTAAACTACTCAAAAGATTTTTTAAACTTTAGAAAAATTGGGATGTTACAAACCTACCCCCCCCCCCCTTAAAAGGAATCTCGTCTCCAAGATTCTGACTGACTAAAGAATAGGTTCAAACCAACCTTGCTCGCTCTTCCCAAAAGATTTCCCTTATGAATAAAACAAAGCTGAAACTGACGCATGTTTAACTTGAGGACTTACCAGAAGCTTCGTTCTGAACCGGTTGAACTTTTTTTTGTAGTGATGTGATTCAGTCTTCCTCTTGCTACAGTTGATGGAGCCCTATTAGTTTGATTTGGAGTATGAGGTATTCCCCTTCATGCTCTTGGCAAAGAATTCCTGGCTTGTGCAGCTCCCAAATTGAAAGGAATTGGTGTCAGACCTTGCTTATGTGGACACTTGTTGGCATAATGACCTGTCTCATGGCAATTGAACAAGTAACTCCTACAGTTGGATTGTTGGTTCTCTGATGCTGAGGATAGTTGCTATTTTTGTCATTGGGAATTCCTGAATTTCCTGCATGAGATACTGGTGCAGGGGTTCTGAATCCGGCAGATGAATTATTAGCACAAAAAGGCTTCTGGGCATTGGTCCTGGCTCTCTGTAGTTGATTCTGATGAAGTACATGTTGTATCATCTTCTTTTTGTGAGATTCGCCCAACTCACGATGAGAATCTTCTATGGGTACGGCTTTATCCATCATGTGCTGAAAATCCACATAATCATTCCCGATAACTTGCACTTTCAAACTGGGATTGAGTCCACGTTTGAATTGCTTCTGACGTGCATTATCTGTAGCAACATCTTTTGGAGCATAGCGAGAAAGTTGAGTGAACTTGTTGAGATATTCACCCAAAGACATGGTTCCTTGTTGTAGTTCACGAAATTCATTCTTTTTCATTTCCACGATACCATCTGGAACATGCGCTTGATGAAAAGCTATTGAAAATTCTTTCCAAGTAATAGCTTGTGAATTCTCATGAGCTGTGGTGTAGTTTTCCCACCATTCTGTCGCTGTACCCTCCAGCTGATGTGGAACATAAAGAACTTTCTCACGATCATTGCATTGAGTAATGACGAGATTTTTCTCAACGGAGCGAAGCCAATCTTCTGTGTCCAAAGGTTCCGATAAATGAAAAAACGTAGGAAGACGAGTCCTCATAAACTCTGCTAACTTGGAATGGTGATGAGCTAGTGGTGGAACAGCTGCTGCTTGATTATTCTGATTCAACAAGTTGACTATTGCAGCGGCAGTTTGACTTTGCCGAGTCATCATACTGTTCATATTTTACTTTGTTGTGCTCATGAATTGAGTCTGAGCTGCTAGAAGTTGGGCCATGCTTGGTTCTGCGGCTCCAGGGACTGGTTATTGACTACTAGCATTGATATTGGTAGTGGCATCATTTGACCAAGGATATTCCTGACAGGGGGAATATTTTCGATGACGAGCGTCTAAAAAAGGTGTGGTGGAATCGGGTTCAAGAGCTTGATGAACTGAAGAACCCTACATGTGTACTCTCCATGTTTTCTCGAACGAGCATCAACGTAAGTGCTTGTTACCTAACATTTATATATATGGCTTTTCTCGCCTCTCACTGTCCTTCTTTATGCAGAGAGCTCTAGAGCAAATTATCACTGTTGCATAGTACAAAATACAACTTATACAGCTGCGACAGCTGCGACAGGAGAAGGTGGAACTCTGTGAGCAGGCAGAAAGATGATAAGTCACTATTACTCGTAGTTATTTATATTTTGACCACTTGCACAGTGCTTATAGGGATTGTCGTAGGAGAACTTATAACTATGTGCTGGTAGTAGAAGAACTTACGACCAAGAAAATGTCGTAGAAAAACTTACGACTATGTGCTGGTCGTAGGAGAACTTACGACCAGAGAATTGGCATAGAAAAACTTATGACTATGTGCTGGTCGTAGAAAAACTTACGACCAGGGAAATGTCGTAGAAAAATTTATGACTGGATAATGGTCGTAGGAGAACCTACAGCTAGAGGATTGTCATAGAAAAACTTACGACTAGATACCGGTCGTAGAAAGACTTACAACCGCTTGTGCTATGCTCATGTCTACTCTTTTCCTCTGTAGGTTCAAGAGTGACAAAAAGTTCTTGGCCGATTCGCTAGACTACGAGAAGATTGAGACAAAAAAAGCTAATGGAAGAGAAAGAGACCCTTCTGAAGAAGCTTCAGGAGGCAAACTCTGTAATTCAAAAGTTACGGGGACAAATAAACGGTAAGTACTAAACTTAAGACCGCTTATAAACTTCTTTTCTTTTTCTAACACTCATTCCTTTTTAGAAAAAGAGGTCGAAATGGGGAAGCCCGAAACCGAGGTCAAAGACAAGACCATGGTTGTTCATGAGATTTCTCATATCGCCAAAGAAAAAGATCAGGAGTTAAGTCTTGGGAGGAGCACTATGCAAAAAGCACTGCCTCTCATGACGATGAAGTCAAGATTTAGATTCTCGACTGGCGGGTAAACAAGTCTTTTCCTGCGACCAATTTTGTTTTTCTTTAGGGGTCACTTTATCCTACTAGCCTTATTCTTTTCAGAGCAAGCAATCGAAATGAAACAACTCCGTGAGGCTTCGACTTGCAATCAGGAAAAGATAAAGTCGATGAGGAACAACCTTTAGGACATCATTTCTCCCCTTAACAATGTACTCGGTGGGCTACATGCCGAGGAGGTCACTCCTCGTGAAGACACGATAATTGCTCACTTGAGTACTATTGGAAAACAAGTCGGGACTTTGCAAGAGTCAGTGACCACTTTGAAGACCAACTGAGCTAATTCGATAAAGGAGGCGGTCGAAGGCGGAGTAAGTTTTGTTCTAGCCAAACTTAAAGCACATAACCCCAACTTTAATATGCAACCAGTCAAAGCCGACTTCGACTGCTCTGAAGCAAAGCGGAGTGGTTGATGGAAGATATGCAGTCGATCAGTAAGGAAGTCACGGAGGAGATGCAGGTAGGATCTCCTTCGACAGAGTAGTTGTTAATAGAAATTTGCAAAGACCAGTTTGCTGATATATATGATCATTTCTTGTTCCTGAAAAATCATCTTGTCTAGTAGTTAGTAACTCATAAGATAATGAATGGTAAAAGAGATTAAGACTAAAAATTGAAGTCATATTAATAACTTTATCCTAACCCCCGACTATTTGCTTAGTTTGTTTAGATGAACTAAGTAAATAGTGTTAAAAGGGTTTTCTGAAAAAGAGAGGTTTGGCTAACTTATAGTCTGTGATCTCAATCATCATGCACTGGTAGTAAGAGTAGTAACGAGTCAACGCTAGGAAGTTTCTTCTAGTGGGTAGGACCACGTGCAGAAAGGAAAAGCTTCGACTAGGTGATGTTACCATCTCCGACTAGATTAATCAAATCAAGAGCGGCAACTTGAGTTAGACAAACGTCTGAAGTTCCATTAGAATTCGTTCGACCTTTTCAAGTGCACTCAATAGGTTTGCCCTGGTAGCAAGTGTTAGAAACAGGACGCCGCTAGGAAGTTCCTTGTAGTGGGCAGGACCACGTGCAGAGAGGAAAGACCTCGACTAGTGTTGTGTCTTTCTCCAACCAGTTAGAACCAACCGAGTTTACCAAGAGTAGTCGAATAAATTACCAAAGTGTACTCTGCTTAGAGTATTTTTCAAAACGAATGAAGAAATAAACAAAGGTACTAAGAGTTGGCTTAAAAACATTTCGATCGTGTTTGTTGAACCTGAGCTCTTTATGTTGGCTGCAAAAGTGAGGGAAGAGTCGATACTATAAAGTTCCTTCTAGTGGGCAGGACCACGTTATAAAGGAAAGACTTTGACTAGGTGATGTTCCTATCCTTTCGACCAGTGTAAAGATGGGCTGGGTACTGGTCATAGAAAAACTTACGACCAGGGGATAGTAGAAAAATTATCGAAGCGCTACTCAAAGTAAGACAATAAAGATAGAAAGAACCATATACTTTATTGCCGGGGTGGTTGGTTAGACAAAAAAAATTGTGTAACTGGTCGATGTTCCACGAGTTCGAGAGAATCAAGCCATCTTCCATTGATAGTCGTACTAAACCTGGTCGCGTAACTTCGACCAGTATGTAAGGGCCTTCCCATTTGGGAGAAAGCTTATTCCGATTAGACTGAGATTGAATTTTCTTCAATACCATGTCACCTACAGTAAGGCTGCGAGGTTGGACCTTACGATTGTAGTATTTGCGTAGGGCTTGCTGGTAGGCCGCTGAATGGATTAAGGCTTGATTTCTCTTCTCTTCGAGTAGGTTGATGTCATCTGCCCGAAGTTGTTCTTGGGTAGAGTCGTTGAAGGTTTCAACTCGTCTCGACTTGATCTTTAGTTCTGGTTGAAGCATGGCTTCGACACCGAAAACTAGGAAAAAAGGTGTTTCACCATTGGCCTGACTAGTAGTCGTACGAATTGCTTATAATACTAAGGGTAATTCTTGTACCCAAGCCCCCGAGCGATTGACAAGCTGGTCGAAGACTCGAGTTTTGATTCCCTGCATTATTTGGTCATTCGCTCTTTCGACTGCCCCATTGCTTTGAGGATGGGCTACAGAGGCGCAATACACTTTAGTACCCAAATCGTCGCAAAATTCTTGAAATTTTGTGCTCAAAAATTGCTTACCATTATATGTGATTATTCGACTTGGGACCCCAAACTGAGTAATCACGCATCTCATCATGAACCGTTTTGCTGCTTTCGTAGTTATCCCAGTTATATGTTCGGCTTCGATCCATTTTGTGAACGTATCAATATCCACAAAAAGGAACTCGAAACCTTCTAGAGCCTTTGTGAATGGTCCTAGGATATGGAGACCCTAGGTCGCAAAAGACCAAGATAGAGGAATTATTTGCAATGCCTGAGCCGGTTGGTGTATCTGGCTTCTATGAAACTAGCATTGTACACACTTCTTAACCAACTCTTTGGTGTCGTAAAGGGTCGTTGGCCAGTAAAAACCTTGTCAAAAGGCCTTTCTGACCAATGTTCTGTAGGAAGTATGAGTTCAACAGATGCCCCTGTGTATGTCGTGAAGGAAGTTTAGTGCTTCCCTCTGCGATATGCATCGCATGAGTACCCCTTGAGTGCCTTTTGGCCTTTTGGGATAAACGATCTACCTCGAGATTGTCATCGAGTATTGTACCCTTCTAAAGATACTCGTTGATGGGATTCATCCAAGCATCCTCGTATTCTAGAGAGACTATCTCAATAGGAGTTGTCTCCGATGTTTTGACCAGAGATGGCTTTTGGAGCTACTCTAAGAAAACTCCTTTTGGTACTTGCGATCGGGAAGAAGCCATACGAGCAAGCTGGTCTGCGAGGAAATTATCCTTTCGGGGGATAAATTGTACCTTGAAACCGAAAAATACTTTTATAGCTTTTAGACCTCCGATAAGTACCGAGACATGGTTGGATTAGAGCACTGGTACTCTTTTCCGACCTGATTCATGACCAGTTGAGAGTCTCCTCTTACGAGTAGTTGTCGAATCGCGAGTGCTTTTACAGCTCGTCTGCCAGTCAGCAAACCTTCATACTCTGCCACGTTGTTAGTGGCCTAAAAGTTTAATTGAATGCTATACTTTAAGGTCTCTCCGGTAGGAGATTCCAGGACCACCCTAGCCCTCTAGCCACTTAAAGTAAGTGACCCATCAAAGTACATCGTCCATTGGTCGCGGGTATTGTACAAGGGATCCTGAACAGGTTTAGGATTTATCCATTCGGCGACAAAGTCCGCCAAGATTTGGGATTTAATGGCCGTTCGGGACACAAAATGGTAGTCGAACTCCCCAAGTTCTAATGACTATTTTGCCATGCGTCAGCTGCTTCCCTGTTCTAGAGGACCACTCCTAAGGGAAACTGAGATGGCACAATTATATGCAGTTTTCTCGAAGACATGAGGAGAGCATAAAAAAAATTTTGGACCTGAGGGTAGCGCTCCTTAGGCCCGTGTAAAACTTCACTTACGTAGTAAACTGGTCGTTGGACATTTTCACGCTCTACGACCAGTACTGCGCTCACTGCCTATGACGTGGCTGCTAGATAAATGAAGAGCGTCTCTTCTGGCTTTAGAGAAACCAAAATAGGAGCACTCGTAAGATACCTCTTGACATCCTCAAAGGCAGCGTTTGCCTCTTCCGACCACTTAAAACCCTCGTGCTTCCTCAAAAGTTTGAAGAAAGGTAGTCTTTTTTTCTCCCAGTCGTGCGATGAAACGACTTAAAGCTGTCATGCATCCTGTGAGTTTCTAGACTTCTTTCTTTGTGGTCGTAGGGTGCATTTGCACGATGGCCTTTATCTTTTCGGGATTTGCTTCGATTCCTCATACAGAGGCAAGGAATCCAAGCAACTTTTCTGAAGAGGCTCTGAACACACACTTCTTAGAATTGAGTTTCAAGCGGTGTTTTATGAGGTTGTCGAATGTTTCTTGCAAGTCGGAAACATGACTAAGCCGTTTGATGCTTTTTACGACTAGATCGTCAACATAGGCTTCCAAATTTCGGCCTAGTAGAAATGAAAAAAGTCGATTGCATCAAGCGTTGAAAAGAAGCGCTAGCATTTTTTAGACCAAATGTCATTTTGACATAGCAAAATATTCCAAATAGAGTAATAAATGTGGTTTTTTTTTCTTCATCTAGACGCATATTAATATGATGGTAGCCAGAAAATGCGCCTATAAAACTTAATGCTTCGCAGCCGGCAGTAGAATCAACCAACTGATCGATGCGAGATAGAGGAAAATCATCTTTTGGATAAGCTTTGTTGAGATCAGTGAAGTCTACCCACATCAGCCACTTTCCGTTAGACTTCCTAACCATTACAGGGTTGGCCAACCACTCTGGGCAGTCGACTTCTCTTATGAAGTCTTCTTTAAGTAGCTTGTCCAATTCTGATTTGATAGCATCTCGTCGATCAGGGGTAAATCTCCATAATTTTTGTTTTACGGGTACTTTGTCAGGCCGTAAAGCTAGCCAGTGCTCGATCACTTCCTTAGGGACTCCAGGCATGTCGGACGCTTGCCACGCAAATACATCTGCGTTTGCTCGGAGGAAAGTGATGAGAGTGTCTTCCTATTTGGGGTCAGAAGTATCCCCGATGCTAACAGTCTTCGAGGGCTCCTCTGGATCCAGAGGAACCTCTTTGACCTGGTCGTTCCACTTCGGTGCAGCTTTCGACTTTGACTGCTTGGTCGAAGACTGCTCCTTGTTTTCTTCCCGAGTTGGTATCTGCCAACCATCACAAGGGATCGACTGTCGCACGTATGCGCCATCTTCTTATCACAGTGAACTGTGATTACTCCTTTGGGACCTGACATCTTAAGACATTGATACCCATAATGAGTAGCCATTAAGAATTTTGCTAAAGTTGGTCATCCGAGTATGATGTTATATGCTGTATCGAAATCAACCACATCGAAGGAGATCTTTTCTGTCCTGAAATTACTTAGTAAACCAAATGTTAAAGGAAGAGAAACTTGGGCAATAGGTTTGGCCGAAGCCCCTGGTACAATACCATGAAAAGAGTGTCGTACTAGTCTTACCTTGGTCCTGGGTACTCGCATCTCGTCCAGGGTACTCGTAAACAAGATGTTTAATGAGTTTCCACCATCAACTAACACTTGATTTACTCGACAGTTCTTCTCGAATGATATGTTGACTTCCGACCACTTCGGCAACTTGTTTACAAGAGGAGAGTCAATGGAGTTTATCTCGCGTTCAACAGCCTTAAGCTGTCGTTTTGACTCGTATGCCGATGACCCCCATAGATATGCTCGATGGTATGCTTAGGATCATGGAATGGCATCTCCTTGTTGTCGTTCGACTGCGTACGACCACTCGCTTGCCCTACCTCTTCGAGGGTAGGAAGTGGTCCTTTGTCGTTGTAGTAGTCTTCGGATTTTTGTTGGAAAACCCGACAGTTGCGAAGGTCATGTCCTTTCTTTTTATGAAAAGGGCACCACCTAGGCTTGTCGTTTTTCCGTTCGGGGTGCTTACCTTTGCCTCGATCGAGATATTGTTGAAACTTCGTGGTTCCTTGTCACTTACGGCCAAAGCCTCCTTAGAACTGTTAGCTCAAGGTTTTTGGACATTCACCTTGTTCTTGGATTTCTTAACCTTTTTTGCCCTTCTTGCTACTTTCGCTTGCTTCTTGAGGATTCTTGTCATCTCGATTGATGGTTTTATTCCACTTGATTGCTTCTGCAACAGTCACATATCGATCGGCCATCTCAAAGAGTTCAGCGACAGTAGCCGGAGGATTTAAAGCGATGTCCTCTGTAATTCTTCCGATCACGCACTCCTGCTGAAGGCTCGATAATGATGAGTCGAAACCTCGTGAATTGAATTACGAACTGATCAAGTGCTGATGAATTGACGTAAGTCTCATGGTTGTTTTTTCTTATCTGGTGCAGATCGTCCTCCTTTCTAGGGCGATTGTAGGTACCCTGGAAGTTAGCTAGCAAAATGTCACAAAGGTGTTGCCATGAGTAGATCGGCTCGAATGGTTGTTTTAGCAACCACGATCGAGCGGACCCTTCAGCACAGTTGGAAGGTAATTCACCACGATGCGCTCTCCTCTTGCCGCTGCTCGTACAACGGTCGTGTAGATTTGGAGGAACTCGATGGGATTCTGAGAATTGCTCTATGTTCACTGGTCAAAACCGCGGCGGCCAATGAACTGCTCAGAGGTCAGGTGAGAATGCCCTATATCTGGTAATTACTTCGTAACGCCTCCTTTCCAGAAAAGAAAGGTTATTGTCATCAGGTGATCATACACGACGATACCCGGCAGTAGGTGAACTCGACTTGTGATCAGTCTTGATTCTATGAGGGTAATACTCCGTGTATCTCGTCTGCTGCTGCAAACCTCTATGTCGGAGTGGTGAACGATCACCTCTCCTAAGAGCTTATTTATCTTCAAGCGTTCGAATAACCTTTCCCCGGTTAGGAGAATGACATACCCTATTGTCATGCTGATCTCCGTGCGGTGATTTGTTCAGACAACTGGAAGAAGATAGAGTCGTACCACTACGACTTGCATAATGATGACGATGAGGGTGCTCGAGTCTGGTCATCGCGCTTCAAAGCCTTCGTGCGATATCTTGCGCGAAGAGGTCGTAGCCGGGCGCTCAGGCAAGCTCTCGAGTTGGGTTCTCGAGTAGATCGCTAATATGTTGGAGTTCCCGAGCTTCCTCTGACTGATACTGAAAATGCTCAAGCAAATTTCTCTGAGCTGCTATTCTTCTTTGTCAAGTTGTCTCAGGATCGTTAATGTCTGATCCTTGAGTTTGCCTTATTGAAGTGCTATTATCTCGAGGATTTCTTGTACGCTCATCAGAGTGTTGACCATGTTCATCACCGGAGGTGTTCTTACCATTGCCACGAGGGGTCACAATGTGTGATTGTCGGGGAGTGTCCTCAGTCTTATCTCTAGGAGAGTGATCATCATATGAGGGAAGGACAAAGACCTCCCATTGATGACCTCCACTTGCGCTCGAGGCCTTCTCGCTTGAGGAGTAGTTGAAAGACACCATCTGACGACTTGGAGCAAACCCCTCCAGGAAGGGGAATTCCGAGTTATAACTGTCTCCGTCCGCAAATGAGCCATAGATAGGATGGTTGAACTCGCAGGAAAAGCATGTTCGGCCCCATCCTCTGTAGGGCTAATCGAAGAGACAGTACCACTAGGTGGTGATGAAGCTCAAGAATGATGGCTTTCAGGACTTGTTGTGCCAAGTCGGACTGCCTTAGGCGGACTAGAACATTTTGAGGGGGAGGCCTCGCCATATCCTGGGTCTGCCTCGGAGCAGTCCTGATTGTGGTCAGATTGACCCTTGCCCTTTGAGGAAGTTGGTTCCTCATTTGGATGTAACGTTGTGGGGGATAAGGATCCCTCCTCAACTCCATCGATGGTATGGTCTATTGTAGAATGATCTCCGAAGGCGAGATCACCATCCATGTCGATATCTGCGTAATCAGCCAAGTCGAACCAGTTCTCCTCGTTCCACTCTCCTGCCATGGAAGCATTAGAGTTGGGAGAAAATGAAGGAAACATGATGACCAGAAGATCCCCACGGACGATGCCAACTGTCGGTGTTTTAGAACCGAACTTACGTAATGATTGTTTAATTCGGGGGGTATCCAAGACTCAAATCACGCAGAGAGAATAACACAGGGATCTTTATACAGGTTCAGGCCTTCTCCGGATATAATAACAACCCTACTCCTGTGTAGCTATATTGAGTATGTTGGTTACAGATCAAGAGAAAGACTGAAATTCAATATGTTGTGCTCCTGATTGTGTCTTTTTTTTCTCTCTCCACCGTTTGGTGATTCCTCCTTTTATAGCGTGCTCGAAGTGGGTTACAATTTCTCCAGCCCAAAGTGTGTATCAATGCTTCAGATGATGGTGCAGTTATCGAAGATCACTGTTGGAGAAGTAACGTTCCCACGTCACCAGATAATTATCACTAGAATAGAGAGATTAATTATGCAGTTATTCTAGAGAATAATAGCGTATACTGACTATTTAGATGCCCTAATCAATTAGGCCTACTTGTCTGTAAGCTCAATCGATTATATGATGGTCGTCACTGACTTGGTCGTAGAAGAACTTACGACCATGAGGCGATCGTAGAAGAACTTACGATCATGTGCTAGTCGTAGAAGAACCTACGACTATAGGGTGGTCGTAGCTGACCTGGTTGTAGAAGGACTTACGACCATGAGGTGATTATAGAAGAACTTACAATCATGTGATAGTCGTAGAAAAACTTACGACTATGGGGTGGTCATGACTGACCTGGTCGTAAAAGGACTTACGACCATGAGGTGATCGTAGAAGAACTTAGTATCATGAGGTAGTCGTAGAAGATCTTACGACTCCATCTTATCCCTTATGAATATTAAGTGGTATACTCAAGAACCACATAATGGCGTCATTATCCATAATAAGGATTACAAATAAATAATTAAATGAGGATTTCTAGATCCTCATCAAAGTTATTTAAGTCCCTGTTTGAATTATAGTTATTCTTAATTCCATTGTATAGCCAAACTTGCCATTGAATTATCCATTATTTGATACCATAGTTAAAAACTAATTGGTACATTAGTATGAACTAGAACATGTTGAAAAAATTTATGCTTAGAAAAAGCTTAGACAAAAAATGTTTAATTTAGGCAATTTAGCAAAATGTTCAAGTATGATTTAAAATGAGGCTAGGGTATTGCTTTTACCATAGAAACTTTGGAAATGATTTAACTTGGAAAATAAATAAAAATTAGTTTGGATTTGGGTGAAATGGATGTTTGGATGGTGCAAGTCATTGCACGGGATCAATTCATTTCTATGATCGAGACAAGGGTTTATTTGGATGTCGCCCAAGTCAGTTAAAGACTTATCTTCGAGCCGCATCTTGCAAAGCTGTAAGATCAAGGATAAAGGACTAGAGGGGGTGAATACGAGGTTTTTTAAAATTCTTTAACTAATTAACAATTTTAAACAAGATTATCTTAACAAAGTTTCCTAGCACAAATATAATGAAGGAACTACTAAGCCTTTTAAGACAATTACGAAATTATGTCAAAACTAGATACAATTATAGCTAGGCAATTCTACACAAGTAAGTTGCTAGAAATGTAAATGCGATAGTTGTAAAGACAAGAATAAACCTTCATGAAGACAATGAAGTTTTTCCCGTGGTATCGAAGACTTGCCAGTCTTCTAGTCCACGTTGAGGAAGCTTGAACAAATTAAGCCTTGACCCTCGATCACTATCGTTGCTCTTCCTCCGCTCTGAAGATGGTGAGCATGCAACCACTTCATAATCCTTTGCTGGGTCACTTCACAAGCTTCTTGGAAGTGATCACCGTACAACTTCTTCTCCAAGTTGTCTAGGTGCCGGCAAGCATCAAGAGTAACAAATTACCGCGCTCGCTTGAAGACAATGAAGTGCCAAAGTTATCAACTAATGATGCAATGCACTTGAATAGCTCTCAACTACCTCAAAATGTGAATTCAAGGCAAATGAGTAGAGGAGATAGCAGCAAAGCCTCAAGTATATTCAATATTGCCAAAGGTTCCGGGCTTGGTGCAGGTGGGGGTGTATTTATAACCCCCAACCACAAAACTAGCGGTTTGAATAAGATTCCTGAAAAATTCAGGATTTGCAGTAATACCGCCGTTCTAGACCGGTATTACCGCAGTCGAAACCAATGGTTGACTGCTGTGTAGTTGATGCACCTGTTATAGCTGTTATGAAAAGTTACGGTACTACCGCCAACTATAAATCAGTGTTACCACATTGCGGTAAGACCACTCGGCTATATCGGTATTACCGATTTCCACAGGATTAAAAATCACAAGAAAAACAACCGCTCTGGAAAAGTCATACCGCCAAGTAAAACTCTGCATTACCAACTTGCGGTAATACCGCTCAAGAGCCGCGGTCATATCATTTTCAGATTTCAAGAAAAACTCCAAAAAATATGTTCTCTGGAAAAAAACATACCGCAACAAGATTTCGGTGTTACCGACTTGCGGTAATACCTCTCATCCCTTGCGGTCATACCGATTTTGGGATATCGAGAAACTCTTCCAAAAACACACTCTCTGAAAATTCATATCGCCAACTGATTTTCGGTATTACCGACCTGCGGTAATACCGCTCATCACTTGCGGCCATACCGGATTTTGGATTTCAAGAAAGTCATGCAAAAATACACTCTCTGGAAAATTCATACCGCCTCATCACTTGCGGTCATACCGAATTTTCTGAATATTTTTCCAAAGGCTAAAACAAATGCAATACATGACTTTTAGTTGATCAATATGGCACATAAATAGATCCTCAAGCTACAAGCTATGATTTCTCTTTATAGTACGACATCAAGCCTACAAATTCGGTCTTTTCTCCAAACACCGAGACCGGTCAAATACTGTAAAATGATCCTTAGATACTATTATACCTTTGTTTGAGTCGAGTCGATCTTTGTCACCTTTGCATTGTTATGTCCATGTCATCATTCGATCTTTTGGGACTTAACCTTAAAAACATCTAAACACACAAGTTAGTCCCTTAATACGTTGTTGCCATTAATTACCAAAACCATTTACAGGGGGCCTAGATACTTTCAAAAGCCTCATCTTACTACCACATGTCCTGAATGTACAGGTCTAGGCTAAATAATTTACAATATTTCACCGTAGTTGTGCCATCTGGTTGTGTGGGTGTCCGAATGACATACTTTTATATATTCCCACATGGCGCAAGAGGGTGCTTAAATCCAATGGGTTTCCAACCAAAGGAAGCGAAACCTTAGCGAACATAATTACGTTGAAATGATGCACTGTAAAGGCCTTGTGATATTTACTTAGTCGCACATCTTCGGAAGTGTGTCTTGGCCAACATAAATATCTCTTGTGAGTAAAATTGTACAACCTCTACAGAGTGTGAAACTATTTAAATATCCGTGTCCACGGTCATGGACATGCTGAGAAAAGCCACTCAAACTTAGAATTTGGTTTTAGAATTTCAAAAGATGTTGACACATGATTTTGGATAGTTTATCCAATTGGAAAATTAGGCGGTTTTCCATGTGATAGGAAGGTATCCTTCACCAACTCTTGTATAGAGGTTATCTACTATAAAACTGTCATTTAAAACTTGATTTTAGCTATGCAATAAACCGCCTTGGAACTTAGTAAATGTATTTCAACTTGAAAATGCAGCTTTGTGCAAAACATCCATATAAGCCTTCCTTTGATAAATCCATACATGTATTATAATATGTTATTGGGTGTAACTTATGGAGTACATTTATTTGTACTCATCCTTGCTTAATAAATTGTTGATCAGAGGAGGACTACTACAAGGATGTTGAGAACATGGACGACTAGGCTACGCCTTAGACGATTGCCTGTGGCGAATCGTGTGGTCTACCTTACTGCTTTTGTTTCTACAGTATTTTGCTCATTGGCTTTATGCCACTTTTGTAACCAACTTGAATTATTATGAATGAATCGCGGATTATGGTTGTGTTATCACCCTTTGTTTGACTGTGTACACTCACTGTTTTTGGACTAGTGTATGAAACACAGAGAATCAGAGATCCTTCGCTCTCGGGTTCGACATTGTGCTTTGTGCTGGCATTTTAATAGCTACTATCTGTTTGAGTCTAATTTTGACTAGCTGTTGCTATCTATAGTTAATCTTGACTACGTGTATGTCTTTTACCATAGAGCTTTTACTTTCAGTTTTCATATTGTTTACTCATCAATTTTCAGATTTTCATACAGGCATAAGATAGCATAAGAGAAAAGGAAGTGGCTGGATCTGGACCAGGTGGATGCTTGAAGTGTTAGATTGCTAGATTTGCAACATGGTGCACATGGCCAACCGGATGCTTGAATTCAACTTTTGCATGAACTTGACTCGTGCCTCGTGTTACAGATGATTAATTTGGTTGTGTGTAACAAATGATGAATGTTATAGGTACAAGTAGTACTAGTTTACCCATGTATGAATGTGATATGCATGTTTGGATGTATAGATCTGATCTGAATGTTGGTACAAATTTTAGCACCATTTTATCAACATTTTTGTGATTTTAAAATTATTTTTACTATCTTATTTGTAATTATGGGGTTTTTTGATTTTTCAGCTGGTCGGAGTAATACGTCCCTCCGGAAGCGCCACTTGTCGTAGTGGTGTATCTTCATCCATCCGTTCGATTTCGCTATCGTTAGCGACATGCGAACCGGCGGAGGAGGAAGATGATGATATCTCGTTCTCTTGCATGGCGCGGATACATCCGTCCATGTCGAGATGGGAGTAGTCATCCAAATCGAACCAGTTCTCCTCGTCCTAAGTTCCTGCCATAGTCGTATATACGATTATGAAGGACGGACGAGGATTTGCTTGAGCGAAGAACTTCTTCGGGAAATTGCGCCTTCTTCCCCACGGACGGTGCCAGCTGTCGACGATCAAAATCGCCGATCTTATGAATATATAAAAAAGAGGAAAATGGTGTGTATCTCCTGGAATAGAATGGGGTCACTCTTTATTGCTATGAACTGGCTATTACATGGAATGTCTGTGATCAAACAAAAGGCTAATCCTAGTTACACTGGAGCACAATGCTTGCTATGGTGTTGTAATCAAATCGACTGCTAATCTTCTCAATTACCTTCGATCCCTTCTCTCCTCCTTCTTCCGCGGTCCTCCTTAAGTAGTTAATGAAGCGGTGGCAGTTATCCTTTAGAGATACACCTGTTGGGAAGTAACGCGTCTGGTTGGAGAGAGGCGTTGTTGACAAGGTATCAACTGTTGTGTGGTTATATGTCGGTGAGACATTCAACCGTAGTCCAGTGTCTTAGAATTATGTAATGCCGCGTGGTATGGAATGTATA
Source organism: Hsuehochloa calcarea (assembly GCA_036346395.1). Taxonomy (NCBI): domain Eukaryota; kingdom Viridiplantae; phylum Streptophyta; class Magnoliopsida; order Poales; family Poaceae; genus Hsuehochloa; species Hsuehochloa calcarea. The sequence continues at coordinate 13,177,947 of CM070609.1, forward strand.
GCACGTGTTCCATTCATCACACGATAAGGGATATACCTGGATTCAGGTCCAAATGATACCAATTCATAACCTTACGAGTAATTGGCTGTTCGGAGACTAGGTTCGGGACCTTGTCCGACCATGGTATTTATTATATAACCTCTGGAATCCTTACGACCAGTAAGGTCGTTAGCCTTAGGGGTTACGACCATGAAGACGTATGGTCTTCTCTTATGTATTAAAATAATACATCGAGGTTTTAATCCTCGTCACAAACTATTGGAAATGCTATAATACATAGTCTGAAAAGACTTCCACATGTGGTAGCAGGGGAGAAGGTACATATGATGTGATGCTCGCAAGACCGCAAAAAGAACGTGCGGTGAGTATATTTGCCCGAGCATTTCTAATGAACTTTGTGTTAACCCCGAGATATTAAGTGGCTCGAAGGCATTGTCTTTATAAAATCAAATAATTGAATCCGTACTGAGGCACTGTCAATTGAATCCGAATTATCTATTTTATTCGGCGTCTGAATTCGGTTAGTAGCAAACTTAATTTAGATTTTTTTCATCCGTTTAACAATTTCTCCCCTATTCGTATTCGTGTTTGCATAAAAAATATGAAATGAATATGGTATGGACTTTTGCCATCCAAAATGTTATTTTATCCACACTATTCGAATTTGAATTCGATAAAATAATATACATATTTTATTGCAATATGACTAATTAGTTGGATGAGTATTTTTAGTTTAATATGAATTCATGTTTTTAGGTGAAATAGAGAAGCTAGAATGATTAGGTGTGCTATGTATGAGGATAAAATATCATTAATATCTTATAATTACGTAAGTTACGAGGATATCTGAATCCGATCGAATTGAGTAGGTATTCGATTCGTATTTGTATTCGTTACAACATTCGATTCATATTCGACAATATTCGAATTTGTATTTGTATTCGTTTAGAAAATATGAACACGAATATAGGAAGACCACTATTCGATTCGTATTCGATCTGTTCACACCCCTAGGTATGCCATACAACCGAAAAATTGAGTAGGGATACTACATTTAGAAATTGAACAAACTACCAGGCTTTCATATTGTATTGCAAAATACAACAGGCTAATACATAATTTTAAAAACAAAAATACTAGAAAATACTATAACGTCTTTCAGCCAACCAATGGTATAGCTTGTGTCCGTCTGACCAAAACAATACAACGCATCTAACTTACCTTACCTTCACCTTATCCCTTTGTTTTCTCCTACCTCTCACTCCATTCCTCTCGATCCAGCCACCTTATCCCTTCATCTCTCTCTCCTCTATATCTCTCCCTCATATCTATGACGGTCTCCAGAGGAGGAGCCGAGGTGGTGCGTAAGCCGGTGAAGGAGCAGAGGCAATGCTGGGTTTGCAGCCAGAGGAGGAACCAGCGACGGCGTGGTCGGAGGAGGCGGCTGGGCGGCTGATTGCAGGAATAAGAGGCAGTGATGCTAGAGGAGCAGCTGCGGTAGCCTGGTCGCAGTCAGGGGAGGCGGTGCTGCTTCACAGAGAAGTGACGGTGCGACTTGTCACTGAAGGCGGAGGCAGTGCGGCAGGAGGAGCAACCGCGGCTCACCGCTGGCAACGGAGGCGTGGGCTCATGGCTCCTGACTGGCGGCGATGACGCGTCAGCTAGCCAGGGGTAGGCGTGCCTCTGAACATGTTTGAAACTTATTTGATTTTTGAAAAAAAAAAGTGAAACTGTGCTTAAATCTGTGAAACCTTTTATGAAACTTTTTTTAGTTTTCATGCAACTTGTTGAAACTGAAGGGCTACGGGCAGGCTATGCTAGCTGAAAAATAAAAAATACTTCCACGTAAACTAGGATGCCAAACAAGCAAGAGATCATATATCGTTACCACCAGATGCACAGTGCAGCGGAAGAAGAGTTGGACCAGTCGGATCCAACGTAAAACGCGTCGATGAAGTGGTTGCAGTTGATCGTCCAACGTTCTCGTCCCTTGTGAAGTCGTGCATTGTCCCTTAGCGCAACAACAACCACAGCAGCGCCTCTACGGTATCCACACGTCTAGGGATGGAACACCGTACGCCGGTGTGCTAGCACCAACCGCACAGTAGGGCTCTCAAGAAGATGGCGACTAGGGTTTTAGTGGAGTAACTCACATCACGTGTGTCTCGTGTATCCCAACAACCTCATGCATCTCCTTATATAGTGCCCATGACGGATCCTATTTTATTACGTTTGTTCCAACCCGTTGAAGAATATAGACCCGCCAATATGAGTTAATAGAGTATTTTGTGATTAATGACAAATCTATATGTGATGCTAACACTTTTATTGATATACATATTGTGTAGTTTTTTTGAATAAAAAGTTGAAAATCATGGAGGTATGCACTCGACATCATATTTTTATATATTGTTGCATTCCTCGGATCCAAAATACATGTTGAACTCCACTAAAAGTCTAACTTGAATATGCGCATATGTTTTTATTACACATTTGTGTATACACACATTTAAGGGGAGTTCACTCTATGTTTTGTGTTTTCATTAGTATTGATCTATATTTTTTTATCCACATATATTGGGGATGTAACGTCCCGTTTTTCGGAGTTTTTGAAAATTTTAAAAGAGAACCATTTGCTCCTGTTTGCCCAAAGCTTAATTTTGAAATTTCAAAAATTCATTTGCAGTTTAATATGAGTTAATCAAACTTCAATTAAATTAAAGTTGGTTTAATTGAGTTTTCTGGAATTTAAAATCAAAATTATTATTTTAATAATTTTCTTGGATTTATTGGATTTTAGAAATTGATTTTTGTTTTATCCGAAATTAAAAATTAATTTATTTGCAAAATAAAAAGGAAATTTAAAGTTAAAAGTATTTTATTAAGTCTAGAATAATTCAAGGAATTTACGTGAATTTTCTAGAATTTTTGGAGTCTATTTGCTATTTTCTAAATTGCCTTTTGATTTATTTGAATATCGTAAATTAAAACTATTTAAAAATCCCTTTTCGGTTTTGGGCGAATCTCTCCGGCCCAATCACTTTGTTTCTCGCCAGGCCCGCTCCGCGTACGCTCATGTGCCCGCGCCTCTCGCGCTCGGCCGTTGGATCGAGATCCGCGCGCCGTTCGCCGCGCCCTCCATCTTCCAGCCGTCCGATCGAATCGGACGGCGCCTCGTTCCTCGCGGCGCTCACTTCATCTCGCGTCGCCGCGCGTTCATCTCCCACCGTCCGTCGAAATCGGACGGCTCTCGTCTCCGCGCCTCCTCGCTCCGCGCCGTCCGTCGCCAATCGGACGGCGTCCGTCATCGTCCCGACCAGCGCCGCTCTCTCTCTCTCCACGTCGCGCGCGTCGTCGTCGCCCGCCCGCCGCGAATCTCGCCAAGACGCCGTCCGTCGCCTCGTCGCGCCCCCCCGCGCCACGCCACGCCAGCGCCGTCCGTCACGCGCCTCCACGTCGCGTGCCTCCCTCCTCGCCTATAAAGCCGCCGCGCCTCTTCCTCTCCCTCTTTTTCCCTCTCTCTCTCGGCCGTTCGCGCCGCCTCCCTTCTTCTTCCCGCCTCCGGCCGCCTTGCCTGCCGTCTCCGGCGTCTCGCCTTCTCCAGCGCCATTGCCGTCGTCTCCCAGCTCCGGCCGCCGCGCTATCACCCCGCGTCTCTCTCTCCTCTCTCTCTCTCTCTCTCTCTCTCTCGACCTGCGGGCTGGCGAAGCGTGGCGCCAGCGTCGGTGGCCGGTCGGCCAGCGTCGACCCTTTCAACCGCGTGGCGACCACGTGTGCGATTGCGTGTCTTGTTGACGTCAAAGTCGGAATTTCGATGAGAAAATTAATTCGGAAAATCCGAAAACCCTAAAATCCATCATTTTATGTGATTTTCAACTTCTTTTGGCTATAACTTTCACATCCGAACTCCGATTTGGGTGATCCAAATTTCTAAATTCATATAAATTCATCCTCTTTCATTTGGTACTGGTTTTGTAATTTTTGGAGTTCATTTGGTGCTGTTTTATTTATTTGTTGCTATTCTCGCGTGTAGATTAGGCGTTTGGAAGATTTCTTGACCAACGACCAGAAGACCCTCTCCTCGTCAGCGAAGGCAAGTCGTAGGCCTTTGACCATGTTGAACCCATTTTACAAATGTATATTGTATTAAATTAACATGCATGGCTAGTTTTATTAAAAATGGTTTTGGGAGTAGATAATTACCAAATTGCCATTATGCCTCCTTGATAAATTGAAAATGAAATGTCTCCTTGAATGACATATATCCTTGGACACCATAGGATGGTTAATACTAGTTGGACATAATTGTATTACCAACTTGGGAGCGTATTATTGCTTAGACATGCTTTAGTTACATGCAGACTTTCGATCACATGTTCAATGATTATTGAAATTTGACTAATGGAACTATGGAGCAGTGGTGTGAGGCCACTTTTATTTAAAGATGTTGTGCCATGGCGAGGATTGCCATTTGGCGGTATGAACAAAAATGTTTTATGCTCGGGCTTGAGGTAGGGAGCTAGAGTGGGTGCGTAATGCACATTGGGTTGTGGTAGACTTATGCGGCGATCAACTAAGGACTTAACTTTGCAAGTCATTGATCCGGGTCACCTCGTGCAACCATAAGTCCGGTATGGGACGGACTGGCCAATTAATTAGGAAAGTTTTGGGTCGGTTCTGTTGTGGTACATTTATTGGCGCAAGAGAAATTTGTGATGGCGAAACCTTAGCGAGCGAGCAGAGGCAAAATGGAACTTTGTAAAAGCCTTGTCACGTGCTCTAGACTACTCACCAAAGGAAGTGGCGGTGGTATCGACGGATGCCAAACAAACTAGAGAATTCGTGTCTTGTGGGTAAAGCTTGTACAACCTCTGCGAGTGTCAAAATCTATTCGAATAGCCGTGTCCCGATTACGGACATGCACAGTGATTTCGCGCAAGGGTAGTATTTTCAAAAATGTGGTTTGGTTCGATGGAAGCGTTTGGTTGGAATGGTTGGGAAGTGAGCAGGATGTTCACTTGTTTGATTCAAAAGAACTTGGTTATCTACGTATTATTCTTTTAAAATCACGCTTTGCAATCTAATTATTGTATTCTTTATTAAACTTGCTTTACGCAAATTAACCATAAAGACATCCTTGTTTAAGCTGGCATGAATACTATGTGCATACATTTCTCTACGACTTCTTGAGTACTTTATGTACTCACGGCTTTATGCCCTTTGTTGATCAGTCAATGAAGAATCGGAAATGTTGAGTACTATGAAGAAGGCTACTTTGAAGACTTTGCGATCTAGGTCACGTCCACCACTCGATTGCTGTGGGCATGTCGATTGGGCTCCACGTATTTTTTGAGATTTCATTTGCGGATACTCTGTTGTTGTTAAGCCACTGTGGCGACTTTTGTAGAACCTTGACCATAAGGTCTTTCTTGTTTTAATTAATATTACTTTATGCTTCATTAGTTCGTTGTTGAATGGTTATGATTACATCATTGTTGTATGCTGTGCAAGCTAGCTACGATCATGGGACTAGCTTGGTATGCCAGAGGGTCTCGGGGTTGTGTGAATCCCGGGGTCCGACAAGAGATGATATCGAGCCATATCGGTATGGGGCGTAACCTTTAGTTAGATTGGTCGTCTTAGTCAAAGATTCAAAATATATTTTCTAAATCAAACCAAGCAATTAACTTGACTAGATATTCTTCTCTCATCTTATTCTCACCTTGTTCTATTCTTTTCTTACCATCTTACCCTCTTATATCATTCTTGAGTTCTTTCATCTTATCTTTTAGGAACTTGGTTTTCAAATTTAAATTTGACTCCCTCATCTCTGGATTATCCCTAGGATCGAGCCCTTCAAGATCTAGTAATGGAAGTTTTGGAAGTTCAAGATCCATGATCTGTTCCCAGTTGACCCTCCATAAAGATTAGATTGGTAGCGGCCTCCCTAGTTTTAGAGTCGTTTAGTCTGCGTAATAGTGCTTTTGTGCTTAAGTGTCCCTTTTGGTTTGCTTCTTGATAGCTTTTCGGCTATCAGTTCGTTAGGTAAAACCAATTTTGTCGCATTAGGTTGATCCATCTATCTCCCTTGTTTCTCGCTCATCTAAATGCTTTCCTCGCATCTAAATTGCTTTCTTCTTCTCGTCTATTAAACCGGTGAAGCTTTGTCGCAGATGGTTCGGACCATAACTCCATAAGCGAGATGAGACTCAAGCGCCCGTGTCCGTCTTCCCGAGCCGCCCGGTGCGAATCCGGGTTTGAGTCGGTTCATGGCGGCCAGACGCGGTGATGAGCTCTTTGATGCAGAATATGACCCAGATGATGAATCGCCAGAACCGGACCATTTCGCCTGCTTTCGCAATGATGAATCGAAACGATCAGCGGTGCCACGCCACGCGCTCCACCCCCCATGTTTCCTCGGTCTAGTGGCGAGTTTTGAGACCCATCCGCCCACTTTCTCCGGCTCCTCGAGCCATTGGGCATGAATGGTGGTTCGTTCCATGGAAAAAAGCTCGCTATCACCGTTGTGATGATCGCGAGAAGGTTACTCATATGCCACTCACCGCTTGAAGGTACCATTGCGGAATGGTGGGAGAACTATTGTGCCGCCCATGGAAACCCCGAGTATCACTTGGGCGAGTTTTGAGAGCTTTCCGCCACTCCCATATCCCCGATGGAAAGGTGGAAATGAAGAAGAATGAGTTCCGTGAGTGCGGCAAGGCAACACGTCGGTGAGTGAATATCTTAACAGATTCACTCGGTTGTCCCGTTATGCCCGAGAGGGCGTTGCCACGAGATGATGCGCGCCGAAGCGCTTCAGAGAGGACTCAACCCGGTTTGAAGGTGCAAGTCATTGGGAATGACTATTGATTTCCAAAGACTTGGTGAACAAGGCCATGCTCATCGAGAATCCGCCGTGAACTTGAAGAATCCCGCAAGAGAAAGATGATGCGGCCGGTGCCCATCGGTCTCACTCCCGAGAGCGAATGAATGTGCGCCTCTGCCGTGTTGCTCCACCAGTCACATTGAGCCTGTGGCGGCACCTCGCCCGGCGGTTCGGTGACCGCGGCTTCAGCGGCTCCGACAACGGCCACCAGGAATGGCAACCTGCGGCCGGGATCACACTTTAAGTGTCATCGGTGGGGCACTTCGCCAATAATTGCCGCAGAGGCAAGGCCCTTCTCTGTTCGTTTCAACATGGGAGCCACTCAGACCAGGACCCCGCTCCGAGAGTCGCGCGTGGAGCCCCTCGGACTCCGTCTGCACTGTCAAGACTCCTCAGCCTTTTGGAAGAGGTCGTGTGAACCACACCACTGTGGAGGAAGCCAGACGACCGGACGTCGTCTTTGGGTAAGTTCCTTGTCAATTCAAAGCCGCCACCTGTTTTGTTTGATTACGGAGCTTCGCATTCGTTTGTTTCTCGGAGTTTTCTTTGAAAGGCACCAGTTGGAAGTTTTGCCTCTTAAAAGTGTTTTGTTGGTTCGATCTCGGTTGGAATTGAGTGCGAACCAAGGTTGTCCTAAGGTTAAAGTGACCATAGAAGGGTAGAATTCCTTGCCAATCTCATCATCATAGACACCAAGTCTCTTGATGTGATTTTGGGAATGGATTGGCTTGCCAATCACCAAGCCCTCTTGGATTGTGGTGGTAGAAGCATCACTTTGGTCAGTCCGGATGGAACCAAGGTAAAGTTTGAAGCCTCCCCAGGGAAGCTAGCTGGATCTTTAGTCTGCAGTGCCAGTGTTGTGTCTTTGGAAGAAGTGCCGATAGTCGAGAGTTTTGGATGTCTTTCACGATGACCTACAGGAATGCCGCGAGGCCAAGACTTGGAGTTTGTCATCAATCTTGTTCGAGAACGCACCTATTTTCAAGAGACCCTCTGATTACTGTCAATGATTTGGTTGAATGAAGAAGCAAATTGAAGAAATGCAAGAGAAGGTTTTGTCAGGCCTAGTTCTTCACCTTAGGGAGCCCGGTGATCTTTGTTGCAAGAAGGATGGTACCCAGCGGATGTGTGTGGATTACAGAGCTCTCAATGAGGTCACCATCAAGAACAAGTACCCTCTGCCCGGATCGATGATTTGTTTGACCGGTTGAAAGGAGCCGGAGTGTTCTCCAAAATAGACTTGAGGTCGAGGATACCACGGTTGAAGATTCGTCGGAAGATATTCCCAAGACAGACTTTCTCAACCGGTATGGGTGTATGAGTTCACGGTCATGTCATTTGGATTGACCAATGCCCACCTTACTTTATGAACTTGATGAATAAAGTATTCATGGAGTATTTGGATAAGTTCGTCATTGTCTTCATTGACGATATTTTGGTGTATTCAAGAGTGAAGAAGAGCATGAAGAGCACCTCCGTTTGGTCTGAATAAGCTTAGAGATCATCAACTCTATGCTAAATTCAGCAAGTGTGAGTTTTGGATGAAAGAAGTTACTTTCTTGGGACATGTCATGTCTGCGGAAGGAGTATCTGTTAACCCTAGCAAGGTTAAGGATGTGCTTAATTGGGAGTCACCCAAGTCGATGCCTCAGTCGAAGTTTTCTTGGAATGGCAGGATACTATCGCCGATTCATAGAAGGATTCTCCAAGATAGCAAGACCCTCACTCAGGAGAAGAAAGAAAAGAAATTTGCTTGGACAGATTGTGAGCAAAGTTTTCAAGAGTTGAAGAAGCGTCGACCTCGGCTCGGTGTTGATTTTGCGGATGTCCTAAGGATTTTGAGATTTTCTCGTGATGCGTCCGGCAAGGACTTGGTTGTGTCTGATGCAAGAAAGGAAGGTAGTAGCCTATGCTTCCGTCAATTGAGGCCTCATGAAGTGAATTACCCCACTCATGACTTGGAGTTAGGCTGTAGTAGTGCATGCTTTGAAGATATGGCGTCATTACCTTATTGGTAATCACGTGAAGTCTACGGACCATAAGAGTTTGAAGTACATTTTCACTCGGTGATCTTAATATGAGGCAAAGAAGGTGGTTAGAGTTAATCAAGGATTATGATATTGGAATCCATTACCACCCGGCAAAGCTAATGTTGTGGCGGATGCCTTGGCGAAAAAGTCTCTTGCAATACCACATCGATCAAGGAAAATCAACCGACCCTTCATGAAGAGTTCTGAAGCTCAAGTTAGAGTTGGTTGAAGAAGGTTATCTAGTTGTCCTAGAAGTTCAACCCACTTTGCGGAATCGGATCAAGGAAGCTCAAGTTGAAGATGCCAATATTAAGAAATCAAGAGCAACATGAAGAAGGGTAAAGCCCTGAGATTTTCAGAAAGATGAGCAAGGCACCATTTGGTTTGACAAGCGAATCTGTGTTCCAGATCAGAAAGAGCTTAAGCAGCTGATACTCAAGGAAGCCCATGAAACTTTGTATTCCATTCACCCTGGAAGCACAAAGATGTACCAAGACCTTAAAGAAATGTATTGGTGGCCTAGCATGAGCGTGAGATTGCCGAGTATGTGTCTCGGTGTGATGTCATCGTCGTGAGTTAAAGCCGAGCATCAAAGACCTGTTGGACTCCTGCAACCCTTGAAAGTGCCCGAATGGAAGTGGGAAGAAATTGGCATGGATTTTATCACTGGTTTGCCAAGGACAAGGTCAGGCTATGATTCTATCTGGGTAATTGTGGATCGTCTAACCAAAGTTGCTCACTTTCTCCCAGTCAAGACTACTTACTCTGGTGATAGACTGGCAGAATTATACATGGCAAAGATAGTGTGCCAGCATGGAGTCTTAAAGAAGATCGTGTCGGATCGAGGATCGATTCACCTCAAGATTTTGGAGAAGTTGCCGAGTTGTTTTGGGTACTAATCTAAATTTCAGTACAGCTTATCATCCCCAGACGGATGGACAGACAGAAAGAGTAAATCAAATCCTAGAAGATATGTTAAGGGCTTGTGCCTTAGCAAATCAGACCAGTTGGGATCAAATGCTACCTTATGCAGAGTTTTCTTATAACAACAGTTACCAGTCAAGCCTCCAGATGTCTCCATTTGAAGCTCTTTATGGAAGAAAATGCGAACAGTTGTATTGGAATGAAGTAGGCGAAAGGCAAGTGTTTGGGCGGATATTTTGGAAAAAGCCAAGAGCAAGTTCGATCTATCGAGAAAAGTTGAAACAAAGAGACGAGCGAGAAGAGTTATCGCGATAGCAAATCGCGAGATCTAGCTTTTGCACTGGTGATCATGTGTACTGAAGGTGTCGCCTCTTAAAGGGATCGTCGTTTGAGTAAGTGGAAAGCTTGCACCAAGGTACATCGGACCTTTCGATTCTAGCAGAAGAGGAGAAGTAAACACGGTTGGAGCTCCGCCTCGGTGTCGGATGTGCATAATGTCTTTCACGTGTCGCGATTGAAGAAGTGTTTGCGTGTGCAGAGAGCGGATGCCAATGGAAGCAATTGCCTGCAAGAAGACCTCACCTACAAGGAGCATCCCATCAAGATTTTGGAAGTAGCGAGCGAGTGACAAGAAGCAAGAGCATCCGTTTACGCAAAGTCGATGGAGCAACCACACCAAGAAGAAGCCACTTGGGAGCGAGAAGACTCAAAGGTGAGTTTCCCACCTATTCTCTAGTCGACTGAATCTCGGGTCGAGATTCCCTTTAAGAGGGTAGGTTTGTAACGTCCGTTTTTGAGTTTTGAAAATTTTAAAAGAGAACCATTTGCTCTGTTTGCCAAAAGCTTAATTTTGAAATTTCAAAATTCATTTGCTGATTTAATATGAGTTAATCAAACTTCAATTAAATTAAAGTTGGTTTAATTGAGTTTTCTGAATTTAAAATCAAAATTATTATTTTAATAATTTTCTTGGATTTATTGGATTTTAGAAATTGATTTTTGTTTTATCCGAAATTAAAAATTAATTTATTTGCAAAATAAAAGGAAATTTAAAGTTAAAAGTATTTTTATTAAGTCTGGAATAATTCAAGGAATTTCTGTGAATTTTTCTAGAATTTTTGGAGTCTATTTGCTATTTTCTAAATTGCCTTTTGATTTATTTGAATATCTGTAAATTAAAAACTATTTAAAATCCTTTTCGGTTTTGGGCGAATCTCTCCGGCCCAATCACTTGTTTTCTCGCTCGCCAGCCCTCGCTGCGTCGCTCATGTAGCGCCGCCTCTCCTCGCTCTCGGCCGTTGGATCGAGATCCGCGCGCTCCCGCTTCGCTCGCGCCCTCCATCTTCCCACCGTCCGTCGGATCGGACGGCGCCTCGTTCCTCTCGCGCGCTCGCTTCATCTCGCGTCGCCGCGCCGTTCATCTCCCACCGTCCGTCGAATCGGACGGCTCTCGCTCTCGCGCGCCTCGCTCGCACCGTCCGTCGCGATCGGACGGCGTCGCTCATCGTCCCCGACCGCCGCTCTCTCTCTCCACCACGTCGCCGCGCGTCGTCCGCCCGCCGCCGCCGAATCTCGCCGCGCGCGCCGTCCGTCGCCTCGTCGCCGCCCCGCCGCACACGCCACGCCGCGCCGTCCGTCACCGCGCCTCCACGTCGCCGTGCCTCCCCTCCTCGCCTATAAAGCCGCCGCCTCTTCCTCTCCCTCTCTTTTCCCTCTCTCTCTCGGCGCGTTCGCCGCCGCCTCCCCTTCTTCTTCCCGCCTCCGGCCTTGCCGCCGTCTCCGGCGTCTCGCCTTCTCCGCGCCGCCGCCGTCGTCTCCCGGCTCTCGGCCGCCCCGCTTCCACCAGCGCTCTCTCTCTCCGCGTCTCTCTCTCTCTCTCTCTCTCTCGACCTGCGGGCCGAGCCGACGTGGCGCGCGCGTCGTGGCGGGTCGGCGCCGCGTCGGCCCTTTCAACTGCGTGGCAGCCACGTGTGCGATTGCGTGTCTACGACGTCAAAGTCGAATTTCCAATTAGAAAATTAATTCGGAAAATCCGAAAACCCTAAAATCCATCATTTTATGTGATTTTCAACTTCTTTTGGCTATAACTTTCACATCCGAACTCCGATTTGGGTGATCCAAATTTCTAAATTCATATAAATTCATCCTCTTTCATTTGGTACTGGTTTTGTAATTTTTGGAGTTCATTTGGTGCTGTTTTATTTATTTGTTGCTATTCTCGCACGTGTAGATTCCGGCGTTTCGGAAGATTTCTTCGACCCGACGACCGAAGACCCTCTCCTCGTCAACGAAGGCAAGTCGTAGGCCTTTGACCATGTTGAACCCATTTTACAAATGTATATTGTATTAAATTAACATGCATGGCTAGTTTTATTAAAAATGGTTTTGGGAGTAGATAATTACCAAATTGCCATTATGCCTCCTTGATAAATTGAAAATGAAATGTCTCCTTGAATGACATATATCCTTGGACACCATAGGATGGTTAATACTAGTTGGACATAATTGTATTACCAACTTGGGAGCGTATTATTGCTTAGACATGCTTTAGTTACCCGCAGTACTTTCGATCACATGTTCAATGATTATTGAAATTTGACTAATGGAACTATGGAACAGTGGTGTGAGGCCACTTTTATTTAAAGATGTTGTGCCATGGCAGGGATTGCCATTTGGCCAGGTATGAACAAAAATGTTTTATGCTCGGGCTTGAGGTAGGGAGCTAGAGTGGGTGCGTAATGCACATTGGGTTGTGGTAGACTTGTCGGCGCAAATAACTAAGGACTTAACTTTGCAAGTCATTGATCTGGGTCACCTCGTGCAACCATAAGTCCGGTATGGGACGGACCTGGCCAATTAATTAGGAAAGTTTTGGGTCGGTTCTGTTGTGGCTGTTTATTGGCGCAAGAGGGGGCTGTGATGGCGAAACCTTAGCGGGCAGAACCGAGGCAAAATGGAACTTTGTAAAAGCCTTGTCACGTGCTCTAGACTACTCACCAAAGGAAGTGAGCGGTGGTATCGACGGATGCCAAACAAACTAGAGAATTCGTGTCTTGTGGGTAAAGCCGTACAACCTCTGCAGAGTGTCAAAAATCTATTGAATAGCCGTGTCCCGATTCTGGACATGCACAGTGATTTCGCAAGGTAGTATTTTCAAAAATGTGGTTTGGTTCGATGGAAGCGTTTGGTTGGAATGGTTGGGAAGTGAGCGGGATGTTCACCGTTTGATTCAAAAGAACTTGGTTATCTACGTATTATTCTTTTAAAATCACGCTTTGCAATCTAATTATTGTATTCTTGTTAAACTTGCTTTACGCAAATTAACCATAAAGACATCCTTGTTTAAGCTGGCATGAATACTATGTGCATACATTTCTCACGACTTGCGAGTACTTTATGTACTCACGGCTTTATGCCCTTTGTTGATCAGTCCCAGCAGAAGAATCAGGAAATGTTGAGTACTATGAAGAAGGCTACTTTGAAGACTTTGCGATCTAGGTCACGTCCACCACTCGATTGCCTGTGGGCATGTCGATTGGGCTCCACGTATTTTTTTTGAGATTTCATTGCGGATACTCTTTGTTGTTAAGCCACGTGAGGCGACTTTTGTAGAACCTTGACCATAAGGTCTTTCTTTGTTTTAATTAATATTACTTTGTCTGCTTCATTAGTTCGTTGTTGAATGGTTATGATTACATCATTGTTGTAACTGTGCAAGCTAGCTACTGATCATGGGACTAGCTTGGTAAGCACAGAGGGTCTCGGGGTTGTGTGAATCCCCGGGGTCCGACAGGGGATCTCTACTTTGAAACATATTCTTTGAGTATATAAAACTTGTGTAGTTTATATATACTCATATTGCTTTATATTCAATTATTTGAAATTGTGCTGTGGGACTAATGTTCGTGCTAAGATGTGTTCAAGGCCTAGTCCCGGAGTTTGAATGATGATAAGAAAAGGAAATTCAAAGATGATTAAAGATCGACGTGGCTCAAGACAAAGAAGTCATGCATTGCATTTCAAAAAGCTTATGGCTCAAGATCGGAGTTCATTTTGGTTTATTTCTCTTATGTTTTACTTTGTACTATTTACATTCCTAGAATTAAATTGCTTGTAATATTTGTATGTTTTCTATCATTATTAATAGCCTTATATTGTTAGTGCACTTAGTCAATACTAATTGATTTAGGTTTTAATTTAGCAAAACCGAATTGATTTACAATTCCGTATAAAACTCAGTTTTAGCCAAAAGAGTGTAAAACTGCCTATTCACCACCCCTCTAATCAGCCTCCTCGATCTTATACCCTTTAAGTATGTGACTCGATAAGTTCATGCGTAATCAGTTGTGACTCAGAAATATCTTTCCAACCACGAGTCGTTAGCCGTTCCTAGCAGGACATAACGATCCCCGAATACACATAAATTATATCAGACGAACCTTAATGCAATATGATCTAGAACCAGGTCCTTATCACTTATGTCCAGCTCGTATCTCTATACGACCAGTTCATATTTAGTCATGACCAGTTTGTAACTCCTTACTACCAGTTTAAGACCAGTTAGTGATTATGTTCAACCAGTCTACGACCAGCTCGTATCTCCATACGACTAGTCTATATCTGTTCGAACTGAGCAACCTGCTCGTGTATTCTCCCTTCGCCTCACGATATTAGGTTGAATTTCATGTGAGATAATTTGTCATCCATGGACTGTTCAATACTTTCTCGATCAAGTGACGGATAACTTCATGTGGTCGACTCATCGACTACTACTTACATGGCCATGCACTTTCTTTATTCGACGACATCAAGAGCCCCAGAGATATCTCCCCTGTTATGTTAGGAGGGGCAAATCCCATATCCAACTCGTCATATTACTCCGGATATTTCATAGCATACCCGAAAGCTACCTTTATAACTACCCAGTTACGGACTAGCGTTTGGCAACCCCTAAGTGCACTATTACACATGTAGAAAATCATGTTGATCTCAGGTCTAAGGATTATACATCATAATTATTTGAGACCAACTGATGACATATAAAATCATAACAATCTCAATAGTATCTCAAGGTGGGTCAATCCAACACTACGGTCTCCAACATATGTTCACACTTTGATTCGATGTCTCTATATCCATGACCAGTAAAACATGATCATCAATCAATACATGTGTTAGTCAATAAGGTCACCAGTGACATCCAACCAGTGACATCCGACCACGGATACATTTAAAATGACATCATATAAGTTAAAGAGCTTCACCAACAAGTCACATACTTGTTGATCTTTATCAATGATGATTCATTCAAGGAACATAATAACATTTATTCTTTAACTCATAAACATAGTGTGGTACAATCATCTCTATGATTAGCTCGAGGGCATATCCCCAACAGAAACTTGCATGGAACTTCTCACGAAACACGCTGAAACCACGTGAAACCTTGTTGAAACACTTTTCACGAAACACGAAACGTCATGAAACCTCAATCCCTATGAAACCTTATGAAATCATGAGTGAAACTTGAAACATCATGAAACATGAAACTTGAAATTGCATGAAACCTGAAACCCCGTTAAATTGTTATATTGTTCGTTAGAATGCATTCTAAAGCTATAGTGTGAGCTAACGACACCCTTTCAAAAATTGAGTAGGGGCATATGCCCCCACCAGTCCCAATGTAGGCCCCGCTGCTCGTTTTTTTAGTAAATTTTACTTTGGACCATATAATCTTACTATGGTTTCACTTTGCATCACATTTAGCAAATCTTTTCACTTTTGCACCACACATCTTCTTACTTTTTGTTTCACTTTGCATCAGGGAATGTCCCGTCCCGTCAGCGAGAGAAAAACATGGAAGGCGTGTAAGGTGCTTGTCGGCAGCGAGGCACAACCGGTGAGGTAGTGGCAACCCAAAATAGAGAGAGAAAGAGATAGATATGTTTTGGCGTCGCCGCTTGCGGGGATGGTTGGACTAGTCTTCTCTACTTTCAATCTATTTCCTAGCTCCATCTACCTCTCTTATCTCCATCCCGTGCCTCGCCGCCGCCATTCACGGTCGACGAGCATCAAAGAAGTTGATCAAATCCTTACCCTGGTGCAAAGTGTAACACATGGTAAGAAGAGGTAGTGCAAAATAGAAATGTTTGTTAAGAGTGATGCGAAGTGAAACTATGGTAAAATTACATAGTCCAACGTGAAATTTACTCTCTTTTTTTATGGAGGGGAAGGAGAGTAGTCTGGCCGATTTGGAGGACATTCCCATCTTCCAGGAATTTGTTGTTTTCGAACCGTTACAGCTTTCATTCCTTTAATTTCCATGACCACTTCAGTAGCCCAATTAGAAATATGCTCCTGCTTGATTGGTTGTTTACCATGTTTTCTAACATTCCACAATGGCCACATTGCACACATGATCACTAGTGCATCTCCCTCTGGAACTCCAGCAGGTCAACCGCCCAGGTAGCAGGATGAAGAATGGGCAGCTTGATGCCGTAAGATTTTTTCAGAGTCGTCAAAAGAATTTTAGCATACGAGCACTCTGTGAGAATGTGGAAAATAGATTCCCTATCAGGTGTCAGCACCACAGGTCTCACATGCAGCAATTGGCCCAACATGTCTCTTGAAATCATATCTTTCGTTGGCAAGAAATTATGGATAACCTTACCCACGCACACACAAAAAAAGATAACTTATGGAAGGTAAAGTAAATGAAAATGAGATATAGAGGCAAATTGGAAAAGCAAATGGTTTATGGAAGTGTTTATACGGATTTCTAAGAACAATTTGGCTATCTGGTATGAATCGCTAGGGTACGCACTGAAGTCTGAATGCGGAAGCGTTTGCTAGCCGCGATGGGCTGCAGCTTGCTATCAAATGGCGCTTCAACCGGATTGTTCTTGAGACGGATAATCTATGGAGCACGCGGGGAGAGCACCGTGCTGCAATCCAACTGATCATCACTAAGATGGAGGAGATGAGCAATCAACTCGAGAGTTCAGGCTTGTCGCCGTTCGCCGGGAGCCACCTGCTTTTCTTTCCCATTTGCTGGGATGTGATTGTTACCCTGATTTTTTTATTATCAATGAAGCCTGTTCTCTGTTGGGTCTCAAAAAAAATGGAGGAGATTTGGAGAGCCGGTGGAAACTGTTGACGTGGTAGTCGAGGTCGTGCAGCTGCTCTTCTGGAGAATGGTGTGCGCCGACACCTTCCAGCGGTGGTGGCAGCGGACGACGACCAACGATCTCGATCTCGTTCATGGTCGGAGGTACCTATGGAGACCTAAGGCACAAGATGGCACACGCTGTGTTCCCCTCCAGTGCATTTGCAAAAGCACCCTCAAAATGTTAGTTAAGATGGCTGCACTAGTCGATTGTCCCTTGCTGTTCAAAAAATGTGCTTTTGAAATAGTGTCACGCCTAGATTCGAGCATCACATGAAGATAGATTCGGGCAGAAATGCCACTTCACGTCGTGGTGTCCCTCGTGCACAGGAACCGAGCGAGTCACGTCGAAGCAACAGAGAGCAGCGAGTCTCATGGAGAAAAGGCGCTGCTTCGTACGTGACGTTACTTCAAGCGTCACGACGAGGGCAGGGTCCAGCGAGCCACACAGAGAAAAGAACCAAGCGTTGACAGAGCAAAGGATCAAGAAAAAAAAACTCTAACGGTTGGTATTAGAGCCTGTTGATTTTGTTGGTGTCGAAAGATCATGGGCGAGAAGATGAAGACCCGGGATAGGCCAATCTACCTCAAGTACGCTCTCTTGACGACCAACAATTATCCGATATGGGCAATAAAGATGAAGGCGAACATACGCGCCTAAGGTGTTTGGAATGCAGTCGATCCAAAGGGGAAGACAGAGGAAGATGACACGATAGATCAGACAGTGCTTGCTGCGATCGATCAGGTAGTGCTAGATTCAATGATGCATCAGCTCATCGGGAAAGAGACAACACGTGAATCATGGGTGATGCTTCAGAAGATGCATGAACGAGTTGAACGCGTGAAGGAAGTGCGACTCCAGAATTTTTGGAACGAGTTCGAGAATCTCTAGATGGGAGAAACCCAGTCGATGGACGAGTTCATAGCAAGCTGACTTCGTTGTACAACCAGATTAACTATCTTAGTAACAAGATGGAGGAATTTTTGTCGTGAAGTACCTAAACGTGCTACCTGAAAAATGCGTACCTGTCGTCACCACGCTCATGTACTCCTCCGATCTAGAAAAAAAGAAGAAGATCGAGGAGATCACAGACTCCCTCAAAGCGCATGAGGAGCTACTGAAGGGGGTTTCAGTCTCGTAACGAGTAGGCGTTGCTGTTAAAGGGAGATGCAAGAAGCGGTGGCAGGCAGTTTCACAGGGAACACCGTCGAAGGACGGTCGTCGCTCATCAAGTAGCTGTGGGCGTGGGCGCGGGCACAAGCGAGGCAGCTAGAGTGGTGAGGTGGCAGAGGTGGACGTGGAGACAAGGCTGGGCAAGGCGGTGGTGATAGATCACATGATAAGTCACATGTCAAGTGTTTTGAATGTTAAAAATTCGATCACCACGCGTCGGAGTGCTATAGTCACACAAAGTGCTTCAACTGCGACAAGTACATGCACTACATTTTGGACTATCGAAGCATGAAGAAGAATGAGGAGGTATACCTCACCCGAGCCTGTGAAGACGACGAGCCGACATTGCTTCTCTCCTTATATGCCGAAGAAGCGTCGGTCATAGTGATGTTGAACGAGGAGAACATAGTTCCTAAACTACGCATGGAAGGAGGCAGCCATGATCACACTGATCTGTGGTACTTGAACAATGGAGCAAGCAATCACATGACGGGAGATCACTCCATGTTCCATGAGCTTGACGAGAAGATTTCATGCAAAGTCAAGTTTGACGATGGCTCCACAGTGCAGATAAGAGCCAAAGTAACGATGCTGCTGCAATGCAAGAATGGCGATCAGAAGTTGCTGCCTGAAATTTATTTTATACCGAGTTTGTATAACAACATACACAATCTCGAGCAACTGGCGGAAGAAGAGTGCAAGGTGGATCTACAAATGAGTTCTTGCATGTTTATGACAAAAACGTTGATATGATGATAGAGGTAAAAAGGTCCCCAAATCGGTTGTACAAAGTTTCCCTGAAAACTTGTAAGCCAGTTTGTTTGAAGAGCAGCCTGGAGAAGCCAGAGTGGTTATGGAATGCAAGACTTGGGCATATGAACTTTCATTCCCAAAGACGGATGGATGATAAAGAGATAGTGACTAGGCTACCTAAGATCAACCACCTCTCACAGATTTGTGAGGGGTGCCTGGTGGCAAAGCAAGCAAGGAGCCCGTTTCTGGCGCAAGCGAAGGATAGGGCATCACACCTGCTGGAGCTAGTTCACATGGATCTATGTGGCCTAATCACACCCTACACTAACGCTGGTAGTCAATATTTCTTTCTTTTGGAGGATGATTATTCCAGGGTGATGTGGATGTACATGTTGAAGAAGAAGGGAGATGCAAAAGTTGCACTTCAGAAATTTGTGGCGCAAGTTGAGAACGAATGTGATCACAAAGTAAATGCCATCAGATCAGATCGTGGAGGGGAGTTCCTGTCCAAGAAATTTGAGGTGATATGTCAATCAAAGTGGATCAAGTGCTACCTCATAGCTCCATACTCACCACAGCAAAATGGAGTTGTAGAGTGATGGAATCGCACGGTGATGGCAATGGCACGCGGTCTTTTGAAGACCAAGTCCCTCCCAGGAAGTTTTTGGGGTGAAGCGGTGCGGCATGCAGTCTATATCCTCAATAGAGCTATAACGAAGGCGCTGCATAATGTCACCCCATATGAAGCATAGTCAGGAAAGAAGCCAAGGATGGCACACCTAAGGGTGTTTGGTTGCATTGCACATGTGAAGGTGAACACCTATACCAAGAAGCTGGCTGGCCGGAGTAGGCGGATGAACTATCTGGGAGTGGAACCGGGCAGCAAGGCCTATCATTTGTTTGAGCTAGAAACCCATAAAATTCAGGTCAGCAGAAACGTTGTCTTTGAGGAAGATGGGGGTGGAGCTGGGGAATCGAGCTAGGTATGAAACAAAACAAACAAATTGGGTTCATTTTTTTAGTTTTAGGCGAAGATGCGGAAGCATCTACTTCTCTCGACGAAGCTACATCCATAGTCGGGTCCCACGGACAGGAGGTTACGGGCCTACCCGAAGCCGTTTCTACGCTCACCGATCAAAGCGGTGGTGGGACCCAGAGACCAAATGTGATGGGCGCTGCTGGGAGCAGCGCACCCCACATCAATCGGCTCTGTGATGCAAGAGGCGGCGCTTCGGGAGGTCAAGGCCCTAGGTCCCATCAGCAGCAGGGGCCACATGCAGCTGATGTGGAAGGTCATGGCGACGGGTCCCATCACAATCAGGGTGTACCGGCTGGAGTTATTGGCGCGGGTTGCCATGGTTGGGGCCCACCTGGAACGGGCGCAGTGTTTCAAGAGGAAGTGTATCCAGCATGAGTTAGTACAAAGAGGATTCCAAAGTTTAGAAACTTGTCCGAGATTTATGATTAGACTAATCCCATAGAAACAAAAGAAGAGTTGTATTCTGGCTCAGCAGAAGAACCTGGAAATTTTGAGGAAGCAAATTAGTACTTGCAGTGGCAGCAAGCCATGCAAGAGGAGATCAGCTCCATTGTGGAAAACGATACCTGGAAACTCACAGACTTGCCAAGCAGTTTTCAGGTTATCAGGTTGAAGTGGGTCTATAAGGTGAAGAGAGATCCCAGTGGTGCTATCGTGAAGCACAAAGCACGACTTGTGGTGAAAGGGTGTGTACAGAAACAATTAGTCGATTTCGAGGAGGTGTTCGCTCCAGTTGCCCAATTGGAGACAGTAAGACTTCTAATTGCTTTAGCGGCTCATGAAGGGTGCCAAGTACATCATATGGATATTAAATTGGCATTTCTTAATGGTGAATTAGAGGAGGAAGTATATGTTGCACAGCCACCTGGATTCATTGATGGTGCAAACCCACATAAAGCATTGAGACTATAAAAAAGCATTGTACGAGCTTCGGCAGACACCTCGGGCTTGGAACATAAAACTGGACCGCAGCCTTTCGTCACTTGGTTTTGAAAAAAGCCAATCCGAGCATGTCGTGTACAACAGAGGGACAGATTTGTCAAGATTAATCGTGGGCATATATGTGGATGATATAATTATCACAGTGTGCGTGCACACACACACACAAGAGATTGCAAGATTTAAGGAGGAGATGATGAGTCTGTTCAAGATGACATATTTGAGCCTTTTAAGCTACTACCTTGGGATAGAGGTGAAACAAACAGAAAAAGGGATCACGCTGACCCAGTCAGCATATGTGGAGAAGATTCTTGAGAAGTGTGGTATGGAGAACTGCAATCCCTGCCAATTTCCAATAGAGGCTTGCCTGAAGCTAAGTAAGGTTGATAACAATTCACCAGTTGATGCCACATGCTACAGAAGCATGTTAGAAGCCTGAGATATTTAATGCATACTAGACCTGATATCGCTTATGTTGTTGGGTATGTGAGTCGCTTTATGGAGTCTCCTACAAGCGAGCACATGGCAACAGTTAAGCACGTACTGAGGTATGTGTGTGGTACTCTGGAGTTTGGCTGTTACTATGAAAGAGGTGAAGGAGAAGAAATCCACTTGGTCGGGTATAGTGATAGCGACATGGCCGGAGGTGTTGATAGCACAAAGAGTACAACATGTGTACTTTTCTTGTTTGGGAAAAGCATGGTGAGTTGGCAGTCACAAAAAACAGAAAGTGGTGGCACTTTCTTCATGTAAAGTTAAATATATTTATGCTACCACTGCAGCATGTAAGGGATTTGGTTGGGACGACTAATTGGTGATCAGACACAGAAAGAGGTGAGCAAGATTGTGCTCAAAGTTGATAACAAGTTAGTGATATCGTTGAGCAAGAATCATGTCTACCATGACAGAAGCAAGCACATAGATATTCGCTACTACTTCATTCGGGGATTTGTTGAAGAAAGGAAGATAATAGTTGATTACATCAGTATAGAAGATCAACTCGTTGATATTTTGATGAAGCCACTGGGGCGGATCAGGTTCTTGGAAATGGTAGAAAAGATTGACGTGATCAAGGTGAAGAAACAAGATTAAGAGAGTGGTTGATAGATTTAGGCCCTGTTTGGCACAGCTTCTGCTTTGGCTTTTGGGTGAGAAAAGCCAAAGTCGTGCAAACTACCGCTTTTTAACTAGCAAGCTTTCGCTTGAAGCTAAAAGTCATAACACATATGGAAGCCAAAAGCGAAAAGTAGTGTTGAGGTGCTTCCCACCGCTTCCCACCTCCAAATGCTCCAAGAATACCTCGACTTCAGAAATTACCCACCTCATACCTAGTATTTAAGATAGAGTGCCTTCCCTTCCCACCTCCCGACTCGACTCCCACCTAGCGCCGTTCTCCTCCCCTACGGCGCTCCTCACCGATGCCGACGCCGCTTCGCCTTCAACTGCGTCGCTCCTTCCCGCCTTCAACTGGCTCGCTCCTCCAGATGTGTATCGCTGTCGACCTCACAATGGGCGACCCACCGACGCTCCTCGCCGCCGCCGCCCCGCCTTCGCCGACGCTCCTCGCCGCCTCGCCGACGCTTGGCACGCCGCTCGCTAACGCTCCTGCCTGCCGCTAAGACTCGCCTGGCGACGCTTCACCGACGCTTCTGCACCCGCTTCGCACTAACGCCTCCCACCGCCACGAGACTCGCCTGGCGACGCCTCGGCCGACGCCTCGCACCCCCCGCTTAACGCCTCCCGCCCCGCCGACGCCTCGCCTCGTGATTGTGTTTGGTTGATAGTGTATGCTACAGTAAAGTGATGAGCATTCAACTCATAAAGATGTGGTGGACAAGAGAGGATCGGATAAGCAAAAGAAAATTATCATTGCAACAATGGCTTTGCATAATTTTATTCAAGACAGTGCTTTGATTGATAATGATTTTGCTCGTGCAGACAGGAATGATGATTATGTAGACGGGGACATGTCCACTGACCTCAGCGCACATGATGATACAGTTGTTATGGATGATGTTGATATGAACGGCATCCGTGACGCTATTGCAATGGCTTTGGTAGCATGACGATAGGATAGATGTAAGATATATGCAGCATTTTGTATGTAGTACTTGCCAATTTAAACCGTTAAATGTCGTTACATGTTTTCTGAAGTTTTATTGTTAAATACCGTTAAATGTCGTTACATGTTGTCAAATGTCGTTTAATGTTGTTAATTTAGTTAAACGACATCAAATAAACCATTACTGTCCTCATGGGCATTTCAGACATTTCATATCTCGGAAGTTGCAACTTACCTTACCTAAAAGTCGATACCAAACACCAAATCGAAAAGAGAACCATTCAAATTTCAATGAAAACCTACTAAGACAAATGAAAGCTTTTTAAAAGCCACAGCTATGCCAAACAGGACCTTAATCTCATTTTGGTAAATTTTGTTAGTTTTCGAGTTAGATTTACTAATTTTGGTAGGAGACCAAGTTTGAGATGGAGTTTATTCCGATTCCAATCTTGTAAACTTTTTAGTATAAATATACATAAAAAGCCAAAAAGAGAAGCAACGCTTGGTGCTCCCGAAAGAAAAATGGAAAACTCAATTCGACTTGGTGCTCCCGAAAGAAAAGAAAAAAACTCAATTCGATTGTTTGTGCTCTCTGCGTTTGGCTTTGTCTCTGCGGTTTTTTCGCAGCACGAAGGAAGTACCGAGGCAGGTCTTAGCTTTTGCAAGACGAGAGCATCACGTGAAGACAGATTCGAGCAGAAACACTGCTTCACGTCGTGGTGTCCCTTGCGCACAGGAATCGAGCAGATCACATCGAAGCAATAGAGAGCAACGAGTCTCACGGAGAAAAGGCATTGCTTCGTGCGTGATGTTACTTCAAGCGTCACAACGAGGGCAGGGTCCAGCGGACCTCACAGAGAAAAGAACCGAGCGTTGTTTCCCTGGACAAAGTAGTGACAGAGCAAAGGATCAAGGAAAAAATTCCAACAAGGTGCAACAGCGGCTCCGGGAGGAGGTCGAGCGCGAGGCGGACGGCCGCGGCGATGATGACGTGCGCGAGGATGGCGTACCCGAAGGCAGTCGTGCTTGAGGCGCTCGCCGGCACCCGTCGGCGCAGATGGTCGCTGCGCACGCCGCAACGCGGGAAGACACGGTGCTTGACGGGTACCGCGTGCCGCGGGACGCAACGGTGAACTTCGCGGCAACGGAGTTCGGGTGGGACGCGGCGGCCTGGGCTGCGCCGATGGAGTTTCGATCGGAGCGGTTCCTTCCCAGCAGCGAGGCGACCGGCGTGGACCTGCGGTGGCCGGTGTGGACCTGCGTGAGCCAGGGGGGTCAGGATGATGCCGTTCGGCGCCGGTCTGAGGATGTGCTCCGGCATGGCGCTGGCGCTGCTGCACCTCGAGTACTTCGTGGCCAACCTGGTAAGGGAGTTCGAGTGGCACGCGGTGTCCGATGAGGAGGTTGACTTCGTTGAGAAGATGGAGCTGTCCATCGCCATGCAACGCCCGCTCCGTGCCCGTGTCGCGCCGCGCCGTGCCGGTGATCGCAGTGACTGATTGGAGCACAAGCTCGGAAATGCAAGACTGGTTTATGTAAATATTGTCAGACTCGAGTTACCTGTGTTTTTGTGTGATTTTTTGTTAAGTCGTGTAGATCTGTAAATATTTGAAATACTTTGCGAAATTTCGATGAAGATTTAAATCCACCCTAATCTAATATCACATACAGGCAATACGCCGATGAGAAAATCGTTATTAAAATTTTAATAACGCCAAAATTTAAATTGGCTAGAATCCAAACAAAGTTCATTTTAGCAAAATTTGGTTTCGTCCCGAGTGCCCAAACAGCCCCGAAGTCCTCTCCACAAGTCCACTCCACCCCGTTTCATTTGCTCCTGAGCAGAGCAGGGGAGCGAGAGCGAGAGGGGGGGATAGCTAGGGTTTTGATTCCAACGACACCCTCGCACGCCGCCGCCGCCTCCGCCCTTCTCCCCCTCCCCTTCCTCCCCTCCCTCTCCAGAAGCGCCTCCGCCTCCTCCCTCCTCCCTCCTCCCTCGCAGCAGCCGGCGGCGGAGGCTCGAGGAGACCAAGGTCGGAAGCATCTACTCACCCCGCGAGCAGATAGAAGCAGCGGCTGCCGAGCGACGACCCCCTGAGCGCCGCAAGAGTAAGCCCCCCAGCCAGCTCGACGCACCCTGTGCTCTTCTTGATTTCTTGGTCGATCCGGGTTAGTCGGCGGTGCTTGTTAGGGTTGGTGCACAACTTGATGCGGAATTGGGGGTAGATTTCGGTTACACTTCGAACCTTGCGGGGTTGTGCTTGTCACCGAGTTGCTTCTTATGTCCATGCAATCCCGGGCGTGTTTAACTCTAGATGCAGTAGTCTTGTAGATGACACTGACATGAATCAGTGTTTCTGAGTTAGAACATGGCATTGGCCGGTTTGGTTCGTTTTTGCTGTAAAATTAATCAATGATGATTCCGAAATTGGGTGTGCTGAATAGGTGAATATAAATTCTTTGGCTCATTGGGATCTTTCGGTCTTCCCAATCTACCACTTATGCCCAGTGCGTTCCAACACTGGCGACCTGAATTTTTGAGTGCTTAACAAGTCCTATCGGCCTTAAGTTTGTTTCTTTGTAACTAGTGCCACATGAGAATTGTAATAATAAGATGTATGATTAATTTATTAGTGCTGCTATCCTGGTAGGACCAATTTGACCAGCAGTTGTTGATGATTGGTACCAAAACCTGGAGAATCCCTGAGTCAGTTGTTAATTGTGTTGTTACTACTGATTTTTTTATATTGAAGTCTTTAGTGTATCATTTTGATGCTTGTTGCCCCATCTATTTTGCACTTGCTGCTTGTTGAGTTTTGTTTTTTTTATTTGCGTATAGATATGGATGTATTGTGATGGATTAGACTTGTGCTAAGTTGGGCCGGGTTGCTTTGCTGCATTCTCTCCTTTCAAGATGGAATCCGAGGGCGAGGAGGAGGCCGCAGCGGCCCCGGCGGCGTCCGTGGGGCAGTTGAAGGGCAACCCGGAGCTGTTAGTGGATGCTGACATGCGGGAGATGGCGAAGACGGCCGCCTGGAGCGTCAGCTCCTGCAAGCCCGGCAATGGTGTCGCCTCCCTCCGCGACGACAACCTCGACACCTACTGGCAGTCAGTACCAACCACTCGAAAAAAATGTCACTCTTCTCTTGTAAATGCTTCGGAGTTAGAAGCCGAATTAGAAGCCAAGTAGTTAGTGATTTGGGTTTGGCATTTTGGTTAGGTCGGATGGCGCGCAGCCGCATTTGGTGAACATCCAGTTCCAGAAGAAGGTGCAGCTGCAGGTAAGCATGAGTATGTTGCCGAGTAGCTGCTTCCTTTGACTTGTTTGATTTGTGTGAATGGCGCCTAAATTTTCCCCCGCTATTAAATTTGCTGCGCCGCAGCTTGTTGTGCTCTATGTGGATTTCAAGCTCGACGAGAGCTACACGCCGAGCAAGATCTCTATCCGGGCTGGGGATGGTTTCCACAATCTCAAGGTACTCTCCTCGCCAAGAGAAATGGTTTGAACGAACATTCAGAGGCTTGCTACGTATCACGGGTTTTACATGTTGATTGCTGGTTGCCTGATCAAACATAGCTGCGAACTGATGAGTTAGAGCACACATATTTATATATCTGAGTGAATTCTAAGTTTTGATCTGCTCTCGATGGTAAGAGCACTTCTCAATGGTTGTTGATTTTGTACCACATATTCACATGTGACAGCGTGACTCTTTGAAAAGACTGTTAGGATCAATTTGGCTTAGTTTGCTTGGTGTTCATCTTGTACTAAACTAAAAACTGATATCAGGCTGTGATTAATCAGTTTGTGTATTTGGGTTACTCGACATAGGGGCTAGGGTATATTCTGGTATGACATAGGATTACACTATGTAATTGTGGCGTAATTTTCTCTTGGGGAAACTTGATCTCTTCTGCTATGCTTCTGCATTACAAGAAGTTGCCCACTGAAGACTGAACTAATCCTTGGAAACCTCGAGTTTACTGAGTGATAATGTTGCCCTGAACTAATCCTTTGAAACCTTGAGTTTACTAAGTGATAATGTTGCCTTGATCTTTTAATCTATCATAATTTACTCATGCTTCAAGGAAATTAAAACTGTGGAGCTTTCAAAGCCAGTTGGATGGGTTCATATATCATTATCTGGAGCTGATCCCCGGTATGCATTTGTAACTTAAAATATTAGTATGATTCAAAATTGTATTGTGCAATTGCAGGAATATGTCATAAGTTCTAGGGTGGCTTTATTTGGTCTCTTCTAGCATTGAAATTTGAAGAAGAAAAACTGACATTACTGTCTGATCACATACTTATGCATTTAGGTTATAGAGTTTCCATATGAATATATTCCATCTAGACATGCTGGATGACCCAAATTTTGTGGATAGTGCCTTTGCAGGCTTCTGCTTGCATTTCGTGGTTCACTAGTGTGGTACTGGTACTACTGCTGTTTTTGCTATCATCTGAATACTTTCTTTGGCCTTGAAAAACTTAGATATTTTGTCAAGTTCATCTGAGTTCTGACACTGCAGTTAACTCATTTCAGTTTAATAATACCCTGTTAGGTTTTTCTTTGACATATATTTCTTTCCAGAAAACAGTACGAGAGGCTCCTACTGCACTATATAATATATATTAAAATAATTACAACAGGTAAAAAATAAAAAAGCCATTACAAGGATCCTTGACATATAATTTACTCACAAGTACTCTTGAAATGATTATAATATTGATCTAATGGAATACATGAGGAATTTAGCATTTTCATCTCTCAGGAGTCGAAACTATTCCAAAAGTGGCTCTATTTAAACCTCACTAGTTAATCTTACTGTGCAGACAGTTGCATAATTCTCTATCTTGGCATATCTGTGCAGAGAAACATTCATTGATACATTTATGCTCCAAATTGCGGTGTTGTCCAATCATCTGAACGGGAGGGATACTCATATCCGACAGATCAAGATATATGGACCACGACCGTAAGTTGGATATTGTACAAGCAGCCACCCACCCACCAATCTATTAGTATATTTAGTAATACGAGAATCTATTCAATAAGTTCTAATATTTACCTGGGGAGAAAAAAAGGGTAAATCCAAGCATCGTCCAACTAAAGAGGAAAAAGAAAAATCAGACAGGAACAATGTAGTGTTGGTATGGTTATCCATTGCTTACCACAAAGTGATAGTTGATGTAGAATTAGACGCTTGTGACCAGATCACATACAGTATATGCTGATGATCCTGATTGAATTGCAAATTGAATAGGGCCTGCCTGCAGTACAGAATTATAGATTGAACTATTGTTGCCTCCAACTCTGCATCTAATGCTTAGTTCCTGCAACATCATTCGTGATATCTTATATCAATGTCTTCTTATCTTCATTCTTATGCTTTTTCTTGTTTCCAGGAACCCTGTTCCCCACCAACCATTTCACTTCACTTCCAGGGAATTCATCACCTACTCTACTGTTAGGTGACAATAGATTATGAACCTAATCGCGTCATATTGGAGTTACTGTTGAAGATTGAAGAAGGCTTAGCGAGCAGATGTACACCCAGACAGAAATCAACACCGGAAGTAAAAGCTGTTGCAGCATCAAGTTTCTCCTAACCGCGTGCTACCAGGGAACTGACGTTGGATGAATTCATTTATCTGTAGTCTGTACTAATTACATTTTACATCCTTGTAATGAAACATTATCCTTCCCTCTTGTGAAATAAAAGGTTCTCTTGGGACAAAGTTGCCGCCTTTTTTTTTGCGGTACAGTTAACGGTTTTTGTATTTCATTGCCCGTAGCCCGGCAGGATTGATTATTCACTGAGCACACCTGACTGATTCTTGCGTTCAATCGGGCGCGATTTTTTTGAAATAATATTAATTTAAAAGTTAATTATAAAAATAAATAGTAATTTTTTTTTTACAAAACTGGGCATCTATTGCCATTTGGAATAGGGATAAGCTTCTGTCGTTATTCCAATTGGTGATAGGAGACTCAACAGTATAAAGATACTTCTGTTGCCGGTTGAATTGGCGATATTTCCTTATGCCCAGTTGGAATGGCAACAATGATCTGTTGTTAATTCAACTGCCGACAAGAATCTCTCATTATTGTTTTTTTATTGATTATTTTTTAGCATATATTTTGTCGACAAACCATACTGATATTACATAACATTCTGCAAAACATCATAGCATCTTTTGTCAATAAATCATAATAAAATTACATAACATTCAGCGTAACGTTATCACATATTTTGTCAATAAATCACAATAACATTACATAACATGAAGCGCAACGTCGTCACATACTTTGTGTACAGATCGCACTAACATTGCAAACCATTCACCACAACGTCATCGCTATCTAGTTTTTTTGACAAATCAAAGTGATATTACAAATCATTGGGCACCACATATTTCAATAAGATGAACCTGACTGCCGATGTGGACAAATCAAAGTGGACCGCCTCGAGTGGGGCAGTCAGATGAGATTCCCGTGGCCATGTCTCCTTCGTCCTGTGAATTTCTCGCATGGCATTTCTTGAAGGTGTGTCCAGACTCCTTGCAAATAGAGCACTTCGTACAACGTCCAGCTTCTACTTCGTCCATATCGTTCTTGATGCGTCGTACCTATAACCGGCCAACATTTCTCTTAAGCCTATCAAAGTCCACGGCTTCAATTAGTTTGTCCCAAGTCAGATGGCTAATAAACTGGCCAACCACGTCGCAACCACGCATCTCTGCACTGCAAGTTTGCATCACCTCCTCGTTGTTGAAATAGTTAGAGATGTACTGGCCGGGATGCTGTGCCATCGTGGAACATGCGGCTATGACATGGGAGCAGGGACTATGCAGAAGAAAAGGTTTGTTGCAAGTGCATACGCAACTAGCGTGACGTAGTGTGCACTCGTGGATAATTCTCTCATGGTTTATCCTGCGACATCCTTTATACATGCACATTATCTCGAAGTGAAGCTCCCTTGTGCCCATCTTGAATGTCTGGTGCATCTCACCCTTCTTGCTTTTCTCCTCCATGTACTTGGTGATCATAGCGGAGTATAGTACTCTATCATTTATCATGGCGAGCGACGCGTTGTTGCTTCTACCAACAAAGTAATTTGTGGTACCGCAGAGAATTACCTCCACAATACCAACCAAAGGGAGGCACCTAGCGTCGCGCATGATCCAATTGTAGACCCTGGCTCGATTGGTTGTCATAACACCATATTGTGCACCACCCTGTCATGCAGCAACGACCACTTCTCCTTATGCTCGTGCCCAATCCAGTCCGAGAAGCATATCACCTGCGTCTCCGTCTTCCTCGCCACACTATGACATTCTGTGTGTAGCTGTGGCAATGCTTCGGGGGCCTGATCAATAATTGGGGTAGCCTTTTTCACTTCCTCCCTTCTGTGTGTCTGAGTCCGCTCATCCAGAATCTTCAAGTGCTTCAAACTTTCGCTGCTGGTTCGGATTGCACAGCCGCTTGAACAGGTTCATCAAGTCCTTGTTGCGGAACTGCTTGTAGAAGTTTACACCCAAGTGCCTCATGCACCACCTGCTCTGCAGATCCGCCCATGGGAGTGGTTCATTCTCTCCTTGTTGTAGCTAAGTTATTGCACTCAGTAGCCCCGTATACCGATCATGTATGACGTATACGTTAGGATGACCCTGTACAACAGAAATGCTCAAATTCCTTAGGAACTACAATCAGTTGTCCATATTCTCACTTTCAACGAAAGCGAATGCCACGAGAAGAACTTGATTGTTCCCGTCCGTCGTTATTGCAATCAGTATCTGATCCTTGTACATCCCAGTCAGGAATGTACCATCCACGCAAAAGATTGGATGGTAGCGCCCGAATGCATTGATGCATGAACTAAAGGCAAAGAATACTAGCGTCAGTACCCTATTATTGGCCCGCGAATACTAGTGTCAGTACCCTATTATTGGCCCACTTCGGATGCGTGGAATCTTAAATGTCGATATGAGTGTGGGGATTCCCGTCTTGTATGACTCGGAGTGGCCCGGGGAGGTTGTAGTAGGAGTCCTCGAACGTACGAATCTTGATTCCAATGTCTTCTGTTTTGCCCTCCATGCCTTGACATAGCTGATTATATACTTGAACCTTGTCTCAATCGCCCGAACGATGGATCGTGGCTCAAAATCTAGATTATCCATGATCTCATCGTACATGAGATTCGCAATGAAGCCTGATGACAGGTTCATGTGGGACTGCACTGACTCAACGACGACATATGTGTAAGAGACCACTATAGAGCATTTCCAGTAGGTGTCCCACTTAGACTGAAATACGTGTACTCGCTAAGGGCATCATTCTATGTTGCACTTCACGTCGTAGCATCTTGGGTTAGACTTGACGACTGTGAATGTACGCTGCACTGACAAGGCCTAGAATTTGACCACCTCCTGCACGGCCTCCTTGTATTTGTACATAGCTCATTGCCTGACCTCGCTCTGGTCGTACTCCCACGACACACGGGAACCTTCGTTAATGACGAGGCTTTCAAACTTGTATGTGTTCCACTCGGATGGAACCGCCTGCTGGTGCAAAACATACTCGTCGTCGGATCCTTCATCTTCTGATAATGCCATGTAGTTCCGGTCTTCGATGTCCATCTTTTGCACTAGGGCTTCAGCAAGCCCATTAGCTTAGCTGACTAAAGGAGCTCCTTCCGCAGGATCTTCAACGACGTCATCAGCAACTCTGGGACCTTAGCCATTATGTGTGTCGCGCTGTGACTGGAGTCTCTGACTTCTTCTTCGGTATTACCACCCCTTCTTGTTCAGCCGCCGATGCAGAAGGATCAAATCTCACCCTTCCTCCCACACCCTACGTACATATGACTACCATGGCCTTGTTCGCTTGAGTTGCACTAACTCCCAGTATGTGCCCTGTGTTGCTCGGGGGGCAAGGAAACTCAATCTCAGATCATACACAGCATGATCTATATCGAATGAGTGGAACAACAACTGCATCACAGCGCTTCATGTACGCTGCTCTGGTCTTCTTAGGGGCACAGTCACCGATTAGAAATAACGCAAATTAATCCCCTCGGAACCCTTAATAATAGTGTCCTGGCCGTAGTAAATTTTGAAGTTGGTGGCGTCCGATATATTTGACGTGTTACATCGTAAATAAGATTTCCACGATTAACCACACATCTAAAACTAAACTACCAACCGAAAAGGATTATGTACAATATACTACACTGCGTAATCGTACATCTAAAATATGTAATCTATTCGGTTAAAAAAATTACCTAAAGGTGTACAACCGAACGGGTAACGCTTCGCTAGCTTCTCTCCTCCTCTCTACTCCTCGCCCTTCCCTTCCCTCTCTCTTTTTTCCTAAATAAAAGTGAGTTTTCCCTGAATTTTAGGGTTTCAATGGTCTTTTATAGAGATTGTGTCGCCATTTAGAATAACGATAGGGATTTGCGGGATCCCTATCGCTATTTGAAATAGTTGTTTTCCAAATTTTAATATTAAAAATTTTAGGATCCTCGCTAGTTGAATTGGCGATAAGGAGCTCTCTGTACTGTTGAACCTTGTCGCCATGATTTTGTAAAAAAACAGCTATTTATTTTTATAATTATCTTTTAAATTAATATTATTTTAAAAAATTCTTCAGTTGCAACTTTCTTTATCTGCAGCAGCTTACCTACCTGCAGTAGTTAATCACTCAGTTGCATTGGAAGTCTATAATTATTTCAAGTGTGTTTGATCTGGCAATAGTTAATTATCGCTCAATTGCATTGGAAATATATATTACTTCAAATGTGTTTGATCTGAAGGATTCGTTTGCAGATGTGCATGTTAAGTTCATGTCCGGGAACATGGCATCCATCCGAGTAGCGCTTCAATGCTCTCCCGAGAAGTCTCATTCCATTCATATTCAGCCATGGGCATTGGGTAATAACACCTCGGTAAACATTGATGATTGGTATAAAGAAACATGCTTATGGATATGCATCTTCTTCTATTATTGAGTACCGACAATAGGTGTAAAGAAACATGCTTTATTGTTCAGATTGTTTTACAGTACATTGATGATCTCTCTGCCTTATCGATCAATAAAACAATGACAAAGAGAATCTGACATGTTGATGAGTTTCCTCGCCTGACGCATCATCTGCTTCATGAACAGAAACCATGTAAAGAGTCGGAAATGTAAGAAGTCGGTTATACCCCATCCTCCAATGCGCTCTAACAAAGGCACAAAGCTGAAGCAGTCAGAACTTAGAACCATCTCACTCTTTATTATCTTCAACTTCTTCAGACGCTCTAAGCCACTCTTGCAGTTTGAGTTCTTGTTCTTCTTTGAACTTATTGTAAGTCTCCACCATGTTGGGGATATCAGTAGCAGACAAGCTCTGCTTCGTAGTAGCTCTATTTTCTAGCAACCGGCTTGAAACGGGCAGCTCATCCCTTTCTGCATCTGAAGGTGTTGATGCACCTTGTCCACCAGCCTGCGATGATTCTGGAGCTGCAGAGGACGCTGACTTCTCGCTACTATCATCTTTTGTTGTAAAATCAGGCTGTGACCATCTCAGAGTGGATGCCTTTTGCTTTGCAGTGTTGAACATAAAAGAGAAATAGTTCCGGCTGCTTCCTCCGTTGGTTGTGCCCAAATCATCCCATGTTCCCGAGTTTTTCCCTGATTGGAACCCCCAACTGGGGTTCTGGATCAACCTGAATGCAATGATTCTCTACTCAAAACAACTATAAAAGATGATCTTTATGCATAGAAATAATATGATGCAGTAATGTACTAAGGGCTGATCAAGCTGGTGTTCTAGACTTGTTGATTGGTGCAGAACAGCAGAAGCCACACAGCGACATTTGAGTTTCAATGTTATTGGAAAACTCAAGTAAAACCACTGGAGCTTACTCAAGTTCAGGCTATAAATATAACATATTAAGTATGACTATTCCTAAACGAATAAGGAAAAATGGCCAAACTTCTATAACCATATAAATAACATGAATGGAAAATTTTGTGTATACTAAGAGACGACACCATCATATCAGACAAACGAGAACCGTGTGATTTTTTAAGACAATGCAAGGAAAACAAAAGAATGTTATCAAGATTGGTATAAGATGTACCCTCTTTTAGGTTGGGTCTTTGACATTATCTGTAGAGATTTATTTATGTCCTTGATCATATCATCAACAATTGGAAGTCCAAACTCAGCCATGGACCTCACAGCACAAATGGAATCCTCTATGTCCTCAGTATGCAATGTGACCTCATGAATCTTTTCTGCAACCTTGTCCTGATGAGGGAAACAAAGTCCACAACACAATATCGTTAGGCAGCTCAGCTTTGTTTGTGGTAAGTCGCAATCACTAACAACAACAGATCAAGTTATCAAACAGTCCATAAAATTAACAAATGTCAGCTAATTTTGAAACTTACCAGTGCTAGAAGGGAAGTGGAAAGGTTAGAGCATTCAACACAGAACCAAAAGAAGTGAATGATATGCCCTCCCACCTTCCCCAGCCAGGCACTGCTAGTGTCATTCAGAAATTGGTATTGATTGGCTCTGGACTAGTTACTCCCTCCGTTTCACAATATTTCTCCACGGCTCACCATGCGCACAGACCAAGGAAGCACTAAATCTAAGAATAGTTAATAAGATATGACCATACATACCCCTATTAAATAACATACAACAACCATTTAACCTCTTATAAAACATTTAAGTAGGGGTAAAGAGTGAGAAAATTGAAATAAATACACTATAAATTCCCTCAATAGACAAGTATATTTAAACAGATACTCTCGAGACCATAGACAAATACAGCGAAATGGAGGGAGTACCACATTGGAGGCTGGTTCTTGCCCTCCAACTAAAATGGTCTGAAAGGAGGTGCTATATCACGAGATGTACAACATCATTCAGAAGTACACTCAGGTGAAAGAGTCTGTCACATGTTAAAAATGAAGTGTGAAGAATAGGAGTACAACAGTTCCATTGTCGTAGGAGGGCTCCAAGGGATGCCCTGCCCCCTAAGGTCGTCGACAATACTCAGATGCCCTAGGTAAAGTCATACATGTGTACAGACTAAGTCAATGTGATGTATCTACAAAAATGTACCTAAATGCTCCTCCCTCTCTCAATGTAAGGCAAGAGCAAGAATGGAAAATATCCCTTCTTGCCCCCTATATATATGGCCTCAAAGGCATGTAAGGGGGAGATTCCTCATTCACTCATTCATAATACAATACACATCATCTCTCGATATCTTTGGCTCCTCCACCTTATGGCCCACCAAGACAAAAGGGTACCCCGTACAAACTATCTAGTTTTGATGCTACGACATTCATCATATTACTTTATTGTTCCATGAATGTATATTTGTTCATGTAACGTCCCGTTTTCGGACGGCAAATAGTAACTACCTTGGTATCCGATTTTCATTCGAATTTTCAAATTTGGTTTAAATTTTAAAAAAAACTCCTAACTTCCGTTAAGCTCGGGTTTGTGTTTCAAAACCTTCTCTCAATTTCCGAATTCAAAATTCAATTTGAATTTCCCTTTTTCAAATTTTGGACCCCCCTTCTCGAATTTAGCCCCCCCCTGTTTTCCTGGTCCCGATCCATTCTTTCTCTCCCCTCCTTTCGGCCCGCCTCAGTAGGCCCGATTCTCTCACTTGACCCACTCCTACCTCTCTTTCTCTCGCCCATCTACTTCCTCCACCTACTGTTTCCTCCCCGCCCAACTCCCGCTTCCCACGGCCTTTCTCTGCTCGGCCCGTCCGCCCAACCTCCTCCCTCTCTCTTTCTTCCCCCGTAGCCCCGTGCGCCGCCATTCCCCTCTCCTCTCCCCTCCGCTTCCGCCGCCTCCGCTCCCAGCTCATCTCCGCCCGGCCCTCTCTCTCATGACGCCCAAGCCCCACCCCGACAGGCCCCGCTTCCTCCGGATCCGGCGCCTTTCTTTCTTATCGCTTCCACGCCATCCATGGCTCCACGTCCTCCCCGCGCCGTCCGGCTTTTCTCCTCCTCCACCATTCTTTGCCGCCTCCACCGACTTCCTCCCCCGGCCACAAAAGCCGAGGCCCTTCCTCTCCTCCCTCTTCGCCAAGCCTCCTTCCACCACCCCTCCTCTGCGCTCAGAGCCTCCCCAAAGCCGCCTGGTGCCGCCGACATTCCTCTCCTCCGCGCCTCCCACTGAATCGTCGCCGCCAAGATGCACCACCCCACCGCCTCCAGCCTCCCCGCCCGTCGGTCGAGCTTCCGCGCTGCAGCGCAGCCCGTCCCGCCTCCCAGAACTCGCTCGGCTCTTGTCACCGCCCGCCTAACGCCTCCGCCCATCTGTCGGCTCGGTGAGCACCCTGCGTCATCCGGTGCTCGTGCCAACCTCCCTTCTTCTCCTCCTCCGGCCGTGCCGCCACCACTTGCCCCTACGCCCGTGCGCTCCGGTCACCGCTCTCTCTCCAGTGCCACCCAGCCGCCGCCTCCCTTGGCTTCTCCTCCCGGCGACCCATTTTGCCCGTCCCCGCCGCCCCTCCGGCCGCCACCGCGTCGCCCGGCTCCCTGTCCTCTCTGGGCGAGCCTGTGTTGCCCCTTCTCTCTCGTGTGTCCTCGAAAGTGGGCCCCTATGCTTTGTCTGATGGCGATGGCGATGGTATGTTCACAGTGGGTTAGATGATTTGTGTAAAGAGAATTTGTGTGGTGATCTTGTATTGATTGACAAGAGTTAGCGGAATTATCCATTTCGCTCATATTGAGAGCTATCGATTAGGAGCGTAATTTGCAAAATCTCGGGGAATCGAAGTTATGCAAATGACCTTCGTAATCGCCTCCGCAATCATGTCAATTTTTGTTAAAAACTAATTTATTCAAATTTCCCGCTTTTGTGCAAAATGCTTTGTGGTATTAGAAATTAATTTGCAATTTTCTAAAAATAATTTTTGGGAAGCTATTCGTGATTAACATGTTAATCTCAATATCTTGCTTGAATAATATCCATTATGTTATTAGAAGCGCTTGTTTTAAAATTAGGTCTAGTTGTGTCGTTATCCGATCAGCAATATCTTGCCATCGTCCAAATCCAAAGTGGAGTATTCCTACGCAAGTTCCTTCGACCTTGTTTCCCCCTTATTTTCCCCCGGCAGAGTATCTCCGCCTTTGCCTCGTGTACCCAGCTGATCGTTTGACTTTGTCAAACATCCCCGCCTCGCTGAATCTTGTCTCTTAAGCTCATTCAGCGCAAAACTTATTTAAAGCGCTTTACTTATATTTGGTCTTTTGAAGTTATGTGGATTTATTCGTTGTTCTCGCTTGTTATCGCGTAATTAGGAGTCGGAGTCCAGAAGAAGCAACGACTCGAATAGGATCAAGATTCGGATAAAGACGCAGACCCAGAACTCAAGACCCCTGGCAGAGAAGGCCCTGAGTAAGATCAAGACCGCGATAACCTGACCCAGACGAGTCAATACTTTGATCATTTTGAGCCTATATTTTATGCTAATTATGTTCATTTAAAATAACAAAGTTGCATACTTTAATTCTGTAATCAAATATATGTTAAAGCTTAAGGTAGTTAAACACTCATTTGATGATTAATTAATTATTACCCATCATTTTATAAATTGAATCCCTCATTCCATATCACCCTAGTAAATATGTGATAAATACTAGCATTAGGTTGTACTTAAGCGACATGCTAGACTTGCTTAAGTATCGGGACAATAAATGTCTCGATCATCATCTTTTAATCATGAAAGTGGTTTTTGGCAGTCATTAGATGTAAATGGCTGGCGTGTTGTGTTAATTGGTTTTCCTCCCCAAAACCCTAAATAACTTGCTAGTACCACATCTGGGCGGATGGAAAGAGTGGTGGGTGCGGATGTAGCACAAGAATATGTGGAATGTGGTATGAACCGTCCAGATGGATTAAGGACTTAATCTTGTCATGACCTCCTGTGTAAAACAAGTACAAGCGCAAGTCTGCAAAGTGCAACTTGGCTTAGTAAAATTATTGAACCATGAATGTCATCCCACAACTGGTGTTTGGAAGTGTGCAAGCGGCAGGACGTATGCTGGCTTGAAAGGGACACCGAGGAGGGTGAAGTTGCCAGCTGCGCTAGTCGTTGTGACCGGAGCCAGCTGCGCTAGTCGTTGTGGTAAATATCCCACGCAACTTATGGAATTAGCCATAGGGGTGAGATGACGGAAGGGGCGAGGTAGTTTGAAACGTTACTGTGACGATCGCTCAACTATATGACTAAGGAATCATGTGAGGTAACGAGTATGATTATCTCTTGTGAGTACAGTGTACAATCTCCGCAGAGTCTAAACTGTTTAAACAGATGCGCCTACGGTCAAAGGCGGACATGGGAACTTAACTTGAGTTAGTTCTATTTCAAAAACCTTTGTGGGTGGATTGAAAATGTGATGAGCTCATCTAGCCCTTGTTTTGGATTTTTCCTGGGTAATCTTACCAAGTGCTGATAATCGGTGGATGTAACCGCTATCAAAATTAAGCATGAGGTGGAGGTAACCTCTACTGTTATTTAAATATTGCACTTACTCTCTTTAATAAAATGCAATTTGTTTAAAATGCTAAGTCATAGGAATATGTAACTATGATAATTGAAAATGTTGCTTTAACAAATAAAAGAACCTGAGCCATCCTTGTTAAGCCTTGCATGTATACTATTGCATACTATGTATTGGCTCGCAAGCACAGTGGTTGTGCTCATTCTCGCTCTTTCCCTAAACCCTCAGAAGCAGGAAATTCTGAAGTTTCGACTACTACGAGGAACCAGATATTTGAAGACCCAGGAGTTTTTGAAGCGTAGTTTAGTCTTTAGCTGTTCTAGTCTCGCCTCAGTCTAGCTGACTCCGCTGGTATTTATGTGCATCCTATATTATCTGAGTTTCCGGGTAATATCGGATGTACACAGATTTCCCCAGTCGCTTGCCTGTGGAGAGATGTGCCCTCACCTTTTTTGCTTCTGTTGTCGCTTTCGCTACTTTGTGATGTAATTTTTTGGCCTATTCGGCCCTTATTTTAAAACTTGGCCCGAAGAAGTCTATGTAAACTTTGATGTGTTAAATTAATGAACGGTATGGTTTTAAGATATGTATGAAATGATTCAGTGATGTATACATGAGTACTATCTACTGATCCAGGAAATAGAGTAGTGTATTCGTAGAGAACTTGGGATTATAAAATCCGGGTCCGACAGTTCATTAAGCTCATGATTCAAGATTGGCGCCTACCCGATTATAGGAATTAGGCTGATACCCAGCAAAAAGGAATTATATTAAATCGGGCACTAGTGTGGACAAACCATTCAATGGTATTATGATGGTAGTCGGTAGGAATATACATCCAGTCAATTCCATATGCTAAATAGATGTGCCCAACCCAATTACTTCCCACTTTGCTAGAAATTCAGTATTACATCAAAACCCAACGTTGCTCAATTTCTCCCTCAATCAATTCAGGGCCAAATGTTTGATTTCCATCAAAAACTCGTGACAGAAGATGATGCTGGAAGCCGAATTGGCTACCGGTAAACCAAATATAAATCTTAATCCCAATGCGCAACACGGTATGAATAAAGGCAAATCATCATTATTTCACTAAATAGAGAGCAAATTAAGGAGAAGGGGCAGGGGATAGTAGGACCTTGACGTCTAGGAGGAGGGGCATGGACGCCTGGGCGTGCTGCTGGACGAAGTAGAGTCCGACGGAGGGCTCGTTGGCGACGTACTTGATCATCTCGTCGAGCCCGTCCTTCACTACTCAACCCCACCCACCCCCAAGAAACAACCAAATCACGCGGATAAGCGAGGTGCTCGACGGAATTCCCCAGAGAAGCAAGAACAAGAAGAGGAAAAGACTGGCCCGGGATTGTTACCGCAGAGGAAGCCGTCGGCGGGGGAGAGGGGCGATGAAGACGACGCGACGGCGGAGGAGGTGGAGGGGTTGTGCATGTCCGTGTCCGCCGCAGAGCGCGGCGGGCGACCATCACGGACGGACTCGCCGCCGCCTTCGCTCCTCTGCTCGCCGACGAATTCAGATTCGCTGCCGCTGAGAGCGAAGAAGGAGAATTCGCAGAAGTAGTTGGGAATTGGGCGTCTCGGGTGCGAAAGAGAGAGAAAAAAAGAAGAAAGGAGAAATCAAACAAGACGACGATGGATGGTAACGAGGAGATGGGGAGATAGGGAGGATGCTGTGCGGCGCTGGCCGCCGGATGATTTCAGATGTCAGACCAACTTCAGTTGATTCATCGCTTAAAAAAAAGCGATATTCCTTAAGTGTCATCGCAAGGACGGCTAAGTTGGAAAATACTATTCAACGCGCCACTGACACGTCGTTCTCACACCGAATAGTATTTTCCGCTGCATACCACTTTCTCGGATAAATTTTATGCTACATCCTCCTACTATGACTAGTAGTAGTATTTGATAATGGTTTAAATCAAATATGATTGTTAATTTGTTAAAGATATAATAGATTTTTTTTAATATTTATATTTTTTTTCGTAAGAGTATTATATACCTTCTCGACTACGCGTACTGACTGATCTAGTATAACTAAATTATAACTTATTTGGACCATTAAAAAATAGACAAACTGCATTAAATTGAATATACCTTTTAAAAATTCTTACAAGTACTGAACTGATTCTATCTAAAAACACGGGCATCTTCACCAATAGGAGATCAATTGCCGATTGGCAGGACATGGTGTATTGCTAATTGGCAGTCGTGAAGTTTATTTATATCACTAGGATCATACGGTTGGAATGCAACATGCAGAGCAATGTTTTTGGCCTTCTCACTCAAAAATTCCGGACTGGGAACACATGCCCAATTCTACGGGATCCCATTGAGAATCTGTCATAGGCTGGCCGTTACACCCATGATGTTAGCATCAGTGTCGGCCAAGCAAACACAAGGACAAAAGATAAACCTGAACCTTCCAGATCCATCCAATCAACTACTATCCGTTCCTGATGCCTCTCTGTTTGATGTAGTATCAGCATCAGATCCTTTTACCTATTGCACGTTCATACAGTTCCTCCAAAAGAGAATGGGACACACATATCAATTTCTGGATTTGAAGGTAGTTCAGTTATGTACAGAGTGATGCAGTTTGTCAGACCACTATATATACTTTTTACAGCAGACGGGGGATGCCTCAGGACTATGGTAATCGATAACTGCTACCTGAGACGGACCATCCTAACAACGAATTGCGACA
This sequence comes from Hsuehochloa calcarea, assembly GCA_036346395.1. Classification (NCBI taxonomy): domain Eukaryota; kingdom Viridiplantae; phylum Streptophyta; class Magnoliopsida; order Poales; family Poaceae; genus Hsuehochloa; species Hsuehochloa calcarea. The sequence goes on from CM070609.1 coordinate 13,219,177, forward strand.
CAATGTTGAACTGACCCCAACCAATGAAGATATCCTTTTCATGGGAGATCAAAGCTGTATCGATCTCCTCTAGTAGAGGATTCAAGAATATCTGCAAAAGAGAAGCACGTTATCTCGGTATTTCACGTGATAAAGCTTCGTCAAACTTGAGAAACATTTTGCCTGCAGATTCTCTAAAATGTGACAGAATGATGCCATGATAGGGGCATGGCTATTTGTTGGAGTCACGGTTTCAAATCCAAGCAGTACAACAAATCCCAGTCTAGAAATATTTTGCTCTACACTTCTACAGATTCTCTAAAATGTAACAGAATGATGTCATGATAGGGGCATGGCCACTCATTGGAGTAACCTCCTCGAGATAACATAGCAAAATACTGACAAAAGAAAGGAAAATAAAGCTCATGAGGCAAGTCACAACTTATCAATGGATCTCGTCCTGTTGCAATTGTTTCTCAAAGTCACATGACAGGTTTTCTATTATTTTCTTTTCTTTTTTTTGAAAATGAGCACACTGGGTCCATTGCACTTACCATTTAGCCTCTTTTTTTTGTTTATCTGTCAAGGCAAAATTCTAATGAAAAGCAATTTACAGGACACTAGCTAAGCAGCACAACTGGGTCCATTGCACTTACCATTTAGTATTATCATCCGTGTCTTCTTTGTGCAGGTTCCCATTAGTATTTTGTGAACTAGGGGATGGCTCCTTTGAGTTGCCTGGGTTGTGTAACAGTTGAGAAAACCCTGCCACAATCTTGCAGGCAGAAACGGAGCACTGTCCTGTTGCTCTTCAGATTGCACTTCGTACACACCAGCTGAACCTGGATTTAACTCAGAGAACCTTACAGCTCCAAGAAGTCTCTCAGGAAGCTCTGATTCAGTTTGACTCTCGATAAGAAATGCTAAATCTACAGTTAGCGTTGTAACATAACCAAATGCCAAATGAACAATTGCATTTGCAACTATAGAAGATCCAATGTCCACATCAACTTCAATGAAGTTTGTTTCTTGAATATATTTGCATGAAAGAGCTCTACCCAGTATGCAGATGGCTTGTTCACCCACAGCTGTTCGAACAATCCAAGGCCCCTTAACTATGTTCGCTATCAATTTAAGCCTGGATTTCCGGAAAGCATCGTCCCCCTTCAAGAATCGATCCATGAGCGAACCTTCGGGCGTAGGTTCCAGTGAGACAAAGTAGAATATCGCGCTGTAGTTCTCCTTGCCGGGCAGTTGCAAGTTAAAAGCCCAGACAAAAGGCTGACTACCACACAAAACTTCCTCATCGATGGCTTTCCTCACACGATGATTCTTGTTTTTCAGGACCTCACAGATTTTTGTTGGGCCTCTGATCCAATCAAATCCAAGAGGCTTTAGAAGATATTCCCCGCCTGGTATTTTTACCTTACTTGTAAGATACTCTGGGCCTCTGACCATGAATGTGTCACCAGGAGGAGTAGCCCAGCCGTTGGGACAATCTTCAGGCGCTAGACAAGGGAGTCCTCCTCCTGACTTGACACTCTCTATCCATTGGTGCTCAGCCTCAGCATTCGGACATGCCATCTACAGGAAACACCAAGTCTAGTTAGTCCTCACAGGAATATAACAGACTATGATATAAAGGTACTAAAGAATTTTCCAGATGTAATCAGAGCAATGTTAATGTTTACTATTTATGTTGCACAAACAAAAGAGATGCTGACAAGCAACCCACTTGGCTACTCATCTGCTCAAAAAGAAAAAGAAAAAAACAATGTCTTGACTTTAAGTAGTGAATAAGCATTTATCACCTAAACACAACATTAAGATTTACATATAATCCATCTTTCAGATACCTTTTGATATATATATAGGTGGCAAATGAACCAAGGATTGATAAAATTTGCAAAGCAGTCAACATATCTTCAACTCCCGAAATGGTTCCCATGCACTTTGAGAGCTTGTGGCTTTATAAATAAAACACATAGAGGAACTACAAAGCATTGCTTGGATGGTTTCTAGCAATGGCAGAGGACGCATCATCTCCCACGTTGTGGTAGAAAGGATCTAAACTACACCGTACCCTGGTAAGCATTGTAATAGCAGACTTTGCTGCATTAGATAGGATGCAACCCAGCCCTCAAGTTGCTTTAACAGCAAACGAAACAAAAGAATCAAATTGACCACTAGGAAAATCTCCAAAAAAAAAAGAGCATTAGGAGCATATAGCCTGTAACTTTTAACACTTCTCACCCTTAACCAGGTAGTGTTCTCTATCGTTTACTCTTACATAATTCCACTACTACAATTTTTTTTTTACCAAACTGCAAACCTACATGCTAGGGTTCTTCAATTGTAGCAGAGACAAAGATGTTATGAATATCACTTGTATTCATTATGAGCTCAATAGGCCAATATATATACAAGTACATGTATGGTATATATACAAGTAGTGCTTTATACAACGGGAAAATATATATTCATCTAACACATCTAACACCCCCCTCCCCTCAAACCTATGGTGGATCAAAAATATTAAGTTTGGAGAGATAGAAGCTCTGCTGAACTCTGGTCTGCGCTTTTGTAAAGAAATCTGTCGCCTGAAGTTCTAAATGCACGTACTGAAGAGCAACAATCTGGTTATGTACCTGTGTCCGTATGTAGGAAGCATCAATACCAATATGCTTTGTAAGCTCATGCTTCACCGGATTTGCAGCAATGCTAATAGCCCTTGTACTGTCAGACGAAAGAGGGGTGGGTGCTGAAACATAAACACCAAAATCGTCAAGTAACCACCGTAGTCAAGTAACCTCCGCAGTCAACAAAACTATAGCTCGCAACTCAACCTCAGCACTCGAACGAGAAACTGCTTTGTTTGCCTCTTAGTCTTCCAAGCAATGAGAGAATCACCAAGAAAAACACAATAAGCAGAGAAAGACCGGCGATCAGCATGACCACTAGCCCAGGTGGCATCAGAATATGCCTGGAGCTGTAAAGAGCTAGAGCGATGGAAAAACAGACGACGAGTGATGGTTCCACGAAAATAACGTAGAACATGAAGAAGATGACTATAGTGGAGCTGAGTGGGACCAGAAACAAACTGACTCGAGATATGCATAGGGTACGAAATGTCAGGACGAGTGACACCCAGATAAACAAGACTCCCAACTAGGTGACGATAACGAGTAGGATCAGTAAGAGACTCACCATCAGTGGGCCGAAGATGAGCATTAAGCTCCATGGGAGTCTTAGCGGTGTGTTGATCCGTAAGAGAAGCACGATCGAGAAGATCCTGGATATACTTTTCTTGAGACAGATAGAAGCCTTCAGACGTAGAAATAACCTCAATCCCAAGAAAGTAGCGAAGAGAACCCAGATCAGACATGAGAAACTCTCATTAAGACGCTCCTTGGCAAAAGTGATGCACTGAGAATCATCTCCAGTAAAGATAATATCATCAACATATAAAAGGAGAAGCGTCCGACCACAAGGCGAAGTGTGAATAAAAAAGCAAGATCATGAGCACTGGCAGAGAAACCAGCTGCAGTGACAACAGAAGAGAAACGATAAAACCAAGCACGAGGAGCTTGCTTGAGACCGTAAAGAGATCGGCGAAGGCGACGAACCATACCATCAGGAACATAATACCCCGGTGGTAGCTGCATATAAACCTCCTCACGCAGCTCACTATTGAGAAAAGACATTATTGACATCAAGCTGAGAGATGGACCATACCCGAACAGACACCAAAGAAAGAAGAGTGCGTACGGTGGTTATATGAGCCACATGAGCGAATGTCTCATCGTAATCACGACCATGCTCCTGCTGAAAACCACATGCCACGAGACGAGCCTTGTAGCGCTCAAGAGAACCATCAGAGCGGGTATTAACCTTGTAGACTCACTTGCACGTGATAGGAGTAACATGCGCGGGAAGAGATAAGATCTCACGTGTCAGTACGCTCAAGGGCAGCAATCTCCTCTGCCATCGCATGCTGCCACTCTTGATGAACAACAGTGTCACGATAATAAATCGGTTCGGCAAGAGCTGCTAAACAAAAGCGCGCAAGAAGCCGAATAGACTGACGATCACGAAGAGCATATCGAGGAAGAGATGCCGAAGAAGATGACCCGTCAGAAGAAGATGGCGCATCAGGAGAATCCTCAAGTCGCGGACAACGAGTATAGTAGAGAGGATAAGAAGGAACAAGGCCAAGAGGAGCCTCTGGAGAGGGTAGCAGTGGCAAAGGAGACGGTGGAGGAGGCACCGGAGAGGCCAAATGCTGTGATGGAGGTGTGGTGACTATGGGAGTGGTGGAAGGAGAAGGACGAGGGTAGAAAGGACGAGACTCGTCAAAAGTGGCGTCCCAAGAAACCCGCATCCGTCGACCAATAGGATCCTAACAACGATATCCCTTATGCTCAGCGCTATAGCCCAGAAAAACGCATACCACAAACTGAGCGGTCAGCTTGGTGCGCTCACGAGGGGCAAGAAGAAAATAGCACACACACCCAAAGAGACGAAGACTAGAATAGTCAGGAGTCTTGGCACAGAGACGCTCAACTGGGATCCCACCCTGAAGAGCAGAAGAAGGCTAAATGTTAATCAGGAAAGTGGCAGCAGAAACAGCCTTACCCCAGAAGTGTGGTGGGACAGCAGAAGCAAGCATAAGAGCACAGGCTGTCTTAAGAAGATGACAATACTTCTGTTTAGCCACACCATTCTGGGCATGAGCACCAGGGCAAGAAAACTGAGAGAGTGTCCTACTCAGCAAGAAAACTACGAAGAATCAAACCGAGTACAGATCATGGTGACAAAAGTATTGTATATAGATAAAACCTCACTACGAGATGACATAAAGTATATCCATGTGTGGCGAAAAAAGTCATCAATAAAAATTATATAATATCGATGACCTCCTTTCGAAACGAAAGAAGCTGGACCCCATACATCAAAATGAACAAGATCAAAAGGACGCTGTGACACTGACTCACTGGAAGGATGGGAAAGTTGAAGCTGTTTACCAAGCTTACAACACTGACAATTTAGAGAAGCATCACCAGACACATACCCTAAAAGACCGCGATGAAGTAAAGAAGATAGACGCGACCCGCAAAGATGCCTCAAACGATGATGTCATTGAGCAAAAGACGCAGTGGAGCATGCAGCAGAAGCGGCAGCAACGATGGAGGTGACAAGACTGGCATGTGCAGCGGAAGGAAGATGAAGCCAGTCAAGCTCCTAGAGACGCTGTGAGTCACGGCGGCGAGGGCCAGTACCAACCAGAGTCCCCGTGCTACGATTTTGAACACAACAAGAATCAAAATCGAGAATAACACGACAACCATGATTAGTGAGCTGACGGCAAATATGAGCTGCATGGTTAGTTTGGGAACATGAGAAACAACAAAAATATGAAAAGAGAAATTCGAAAGAGTGCCTCGTCCTGCGATAGAAAAAGAGGTATCATATGTTGTCTGAACAGTAATAGGAGCAGCTAAAGGATGAATGGAAATGAGACTGGTGGAATCAGATGTCATATGAAAGGAAGCATTAGAGTCAAGAATCCAAGGTGATATACCCAGGGATCCAAAACCCGGTTCTGGGCATTTCCCGCCGGCCGGGCGGGAACGGTAACCGGCTGGTTACCGTTCAAACCGAAAAAAAAAACAAGATAAAAATCATTTGAATTTGATTAAAAACAAGCCGAATTTCAAATTTTTAATTTGAAAAATCAGAGAAAACCGGCTGGGATTTTATTCCCTGGATATACTTGAGGAAGAAATAGAGGGTGGTCTCTCACTAGAAGACTGTGCGGCAGAACCAATAGAACCGGATGGTGCAAGAGCAGCCATGCGATGCAGTGGTGTGAGAAACTCCTGAGAATCAAAAACACCAGAGCTCCTCTGAGAGGAGGAACGACCAGTTCCCTGTGGAGGACGGCCACCATGACGTAAATCCTTCTTCTTCTTGTAGCAGGTCTGTTGTACATATCCGTCCTTGTTGCAGTAAGTGCAGTGTAGTCCCCTACCAACAGCAGCTGTCACTGGTGAAGGAGTAGCTGGGGACGTAGCGGGTGTAGAAGCTGCCATAATCGAAGAAAATGACGGTGATGATAGCAGACCCGCAGCTCGAACAGATGCAAGGGTCTCCAATAGAGTCACACGAGACTACGAGAGTGGTGTGCCAGCAACTGAGCACGAGTCTGCTCATACTCAGCCTAGAGACGGGTCAAGAAATGGTAGATACGATGAAGCTCCAGGTAGCATTGACACGTGTGGCAAACATCTGGTCTCAAAGAGTCAATCTGACGTCATACTGCAGACAATTGGGCATAGAACTCGTCCACAGTGGCATCTCCCTGCTGCAGCGACTGCTCCTGACGCACAACAGAAAGATATAAGGAATCACCAGACGGCTCGTAGCGGTTGTGTAGATATGTCCACATCAACTGTGTTGAAGCTAAACCAACCACATCCCTAGTGAATTGCACCTCCATACTAGCAACCAGAATAGCAGAGGCATGTGCATCATCATCAATCCATATCTTGTAGGCAGCATATTGAGTTTGAAAAGTCTCCATAGCATCCTCAAAAGCATCAGATGCCTCCTTACGAGCGTCTTCAGAAGTAGTCTTCGGGACCATAGGCTCAGTAGGTGGAGCGAGGCGAGGCGAGCAAGACAACTCGCCGGTAAGAAACTCCCAAAGGCGCTGACCACGCATGTAGAGACGCATGTGCTGAAACCAGTCTCAATAATTGAGACCATCGAAGATCACCAGACAACGAGGAACGAAAACAGTGCTCATTGGTAGGCGGCGCTGGACGGCGCGACGACTAATATAACAAAGTCTAACAAGCAATGCTGGACAGCGCGGCGGTTAGAACGACGTACTTTTTTTTTTCTTTTTTCCTTTTTCTTGGGTCAGATCAATTAAACAACCCAGCCTGCGAAAGCCAAAGGCCCGCACCGCACGGGAGAGCGCCGCGCACAGGGGGAACTAGGGTTCCCCCTGGCAACGGCGGCGGTGGCGGCAGCGTCCTCACGGTGACGCGTGCAGAAGAGGAGGTGGCCAGATCGATTCGGCAGGCGGCGAGGCTTGCGGCACCAACGCGGCGGCGGCGGATGGAAGACGATGACGACGGTAGGCGAGCTCGGCGAGGCGCGGTTCGGCTCAAGCTCCGGCGGCGGCAGACGGCGACGCGCAGACGGCGGCGGCCGAGCTCGAGCGGAGGCGCGGATGCGGCTCGGGCTCGGGCGAGTGACAACGGGCGGCGCTATCCAAGCTTAGGCGACACCGTCGAGTGAGGAAGACCAGCGGAAGACGAGGCGACGCTGGGCGACGCCGAGGAAGACGGAGACCAGGCGATGTCGAGGAAGACGACCCCGGTCGATTCTGGATGGCACCGTGCAGATGACGAGGCAGCGGTGGTGAAGGCGACGCCAACGCAAGGCGAGACAATCCGAACGGCAAGCAAGCGGCAAAAGCCAAGCAACGGCGGGAAGGAAAAAACCGGCGACGGCTCGACAAACAAATCCTAGGTTTGCTCTGATACATGTTATGAATATCGTTTCATTACGAGGCTAATGGATCAATATATATATACATGTACAAGTGTAGCATATATACAAATAACTTCTTATACAACGTGGAAAATACATACACATCTAACAAAAGAGACACGCCGATGATCGCAATCGAATTTGCTCAACGCCCGAAACTAATCAGCAGCTAGAAAATAAGCTGGTAAAAAATAAAATATTCCGCAGCAGGCTACACAAACAAGTTTTTTTTTTCGGTGCTAGAGAATCCAGGTCCAGCTCAACTAATCCATAGGCGAAAATTCGTTCACAGCCAACATCAAACCAAGAGTGTTTAGATACAAGCTGCCAGAGAATCAGATTAGCTTCTTGGATCCGATGGATTGACTCCCCCGATCCATAAGCACCAAAATCTCCCACGCAATTCTTGGATCACTCCTGAAATGCCTCTAATCAAAAGGCACTTGCTTGAGCCTACAGGATACAGTTCTTGAATGGACGGGCCAATCATCCTACTCCGATGAATAACCAAGAACTCCACACACGCTCCAAGAAGCAGCAAGCAAACCGGACCAAACCAAGCAAAGAATTTAGCTAGTTGAGGAGCGACAAGCAAGCTCACCTGGAGGCTCTCGAGGGGTTTGGTCTTCAGATTTTCTGGGTGGGATGAATCAAATCTGGAACAGAGCCGATCGTTCGGGAAGGGAGACCCGAATCGCGTGTCCTCTTGGAGGTTTCTTGGTGTTGGTTTGTTGGTGCTAACAAGTGCTTTGCCGTTTTGCGCTGGGTAAGCTTTGCGTTGGAAAGGCGTTGCCGTTGCGTGGGGGATAAACAGATACGAGCAAAGCTGCGAAAGGCTCCCATGAATGATGATGAGTCTGTCAGCGTACGATTGATTGGCATGGAAAAAAAATTTTTTTTTGTTTTAGAAACCGTGCCGTGTGTTTACTTTTTCTTTCTTTCTAATTTTTTTATCGCTAATTCTACTAGCGAAGATGGGAGGAAGTGGGACAAAAAATGTAGAAAAGTTTTTCCATGAGAAGGGACTGCTTTGTTAAAAAAATTACAAAGAAGTTATTTTTAGTTTTCTTGGCTCTTATAATTTCTATTCTTTTTTATTTCAGATCATGTCGACGAGTGAGTTATAACAGTAGCATATTACTCTTATAGTTCACAAAAACAAATCATTTTAGATATCAGCACAGTTTTCAAAATACAAAATTGACATCTAATTACTATTATAATATATTAGTAAAACACGATAAAGCTATAATAATTTAGACATCTACACATATGTTTTTTATGTATTTAATTTAAATATTTAAAAAGGTATTGGTAGCTAAATTTTTCAAAATTTGATTGCACGTGTTTTAAAACAACTTGGTTATTTTGAGCTGGAAGGGTATTTATAAAGTATGTATGTATGTATGCATGTAAAGAAATAGGAACACATAAAAGAAGCTAAACATAGTTCAAAAAATAAGGGGATCCGGGCAATATCTCATGTTATCGTTCCTCTTGCACCGACAGCTTGCAACTTTTTGAACCTTATTTTTGCTGCCATCCACACCCTCACTCTCACCTCCCTGGCTGACCTTCTTTAGAGGTTGTTTGGTCCGTAGCCCCAATAAATTAAGTTAAAATTTGATGAAAAAAATATTACAGCCAAGTCAAAATTTAGCATTACCAAATTTTTAATAAGCGATATTCTCACTCTCAAATTGCTTGGGTACAATATTAGATTTTGTTGGTGTTATTAATTTTTTTGACATTGTTAAATATTGATAGCAAACCAATCATAGCTAATTTTTATTGACGTTGCCCAATTTAATTCAGACAAGTCATTTTTCAACTCTATCGGTTGCTCGCTAGCGGTCGGTGACTCTCACTGCCCGTCAATGAGCCACCGCTTCTTAAGAACGTCGTTAGTCCAGGGACCCATGAACATTAGAAAACCGATGCTATTGAAGCACAGTCATTTGTTTGTTGAATTCTATGAGCACTTATTAACTGCTGTTTGGTTTCAAAAACTAATTGCAGATTTCAGATAGCTGTAAAAAAATTTTATCACATATCTACTTACGAAACGTTCAACTATGCGTATCAAATATGGTCGCACACAACCTAAAACGTACAAAACATGACATCCATCCAGCCGCTCCATAAAATCATGGAAGGTCCTTTTTATCTATTACAAGTAACATTTTCCAGATCGAACGGCTGTTAATTCTGTCCAGGAGATCAGACGGCCATAAACAAAGGAAAATTCCGTACGAAAAGGGGGGAGAAAAAGGCAAGAAACTCCATGCTTGTCCTCCCACACGGAACCTTTTTATTGATTAACCTATTTTTTAAATATATTTTTATTATCAATTTTATTTTTAAGTTTAATTTTTTTATCACACTATCATTCGTAGTGTGCTAACATAATTTTATCATACTATAAAATAAGTCTAACTAAATAGTATTTTTTTTTATTATGTTCCTCTCAACCACACGAGAAGGTAATGGAGTGGTCAAAAAAATCCGATTTAGAAATAAAGATAGCGCAGAGTTAGTAATAAAAGTAAATTAAAAATGGCTTAACCAATAAAATAAAAGAAGTTCCCCACACGGCCACACGAGGCCTCTCCTCCCCTCTCTCCCTCTACATCGCAATCTCCATTGCTCGCCCCTCGATTCCCCGTCGCCGCCATCCTCACCGAGACGACGTGTAGGCCTCGCTGCTGAGACGAGGAGGGATTCTTGATTTGGAATTGTGAGCTGCCTTGCCCCAATTGGCCGCGCCAAGATTGATCATGAGCTCAAGAAGCCTCGTCCGGTCCCCGGTAAACTTTACCTCCCGCTTCTGTTTCTTTGTTTGCTTCGTAGTTGCCTCCGCGTGTAGTTGTCGATCCGATTTTGTTGCTGAGTGGAAGGTTTTTGCTTTCTCAAGTTTGAGAAAGATGGGCCAATAATGGGAGGAGCAATTCAGTTTGCCCTTTTTTCTTTTCTCCCCTCCAGTTTTGCTCTGCATTTTGGGTAGTTCTTGATTTTTCACGCGCACGAACGCATATTTCTGGTGATGTGATTCGTTATTATGTCTTCCTTTTTTGCCATATATACAGCCCATGAGGATAAAGCTACAAGCTTTGAGATCTATTGCTCGTGCATTGTTGTGTAGTTAGTAGTTACTAACTTCCCTCTAGGTGGGATAAATGGAGCTTGTGCATTGTTGTGTAATCACTAATTTTCCTCTCGGTGTGATAAATGGGGATTTTTTTTCTATGATTACAAAGCTTTCTCCTTCACAACTTGCACATTGTTTCACATTGCTATGGTGGGAAATATTACAATAGGAGTAATCTAACTTCTCATCGATACATATTACTATCTTGTACCCATGGGTGCTGGCTTACATTTTTTTTTGCCTTCATCTTAACATGGTCATGTAAATACTGCTTTTCGAATTGCCCATTGGATTTCGCTCTCATGCCATGTAGCCATCGTTACAGGTATCCTGTAGTGCTGTGAATGAATGTTTTGCCTACAACCCATGCCGATCAAGAAGCTACAATCAGTGTCCTAATACCATTAAGTTGCAAAGATCGCAAGTTGGCCAGACGCTTTTGCCTCGCAAATTAAGGAAATATAATCGGTGGCAGACTGCCTTTTTCACCCAGAGGCAAATTGTATTACACTGTTCCTCTGACCTTAGTACCTCTTGCAGAGAGGAAGTGTCCAACTATTTAGCAGTTAATGTTTTGCAAGACCAATCAAATACAAGACAAGGAAATATTCGTAAAGTACTTGTAATCTTGAATCCTAATTCTGGATTCCGTAGCTCCCGTGAAGTTTTCTACAAGAAAGTGCAATCAACATTGAAGGTAAGATGTTCCAAGGTTTGCAATCAGAAGTCAAAACGTTTTGGTTGATTTCAGCTAGAAAAGTCTCATATGAAGTGTAATAATGGTCATCGTAGTTTCTTTCATATCCAATAAGAAGTATACTATTATCAACTTAGTTTTGTGAAATACTTAATTTGCACAAGACAATAGCAAATAAAAATCTTCTTTTCTTAGAAAAGATCACATATATGTTTTTTAGAGCCTTTATTATGTTATTTATATATTTTTTGCATTTAAATTTTGATCTGGTGCAGCTTTCAGGCTTCGTGATGGAAGTTGTTGAAACAGCGTATGCTGGTCATGCAAAGGTGCTTGCTTCTACTGTTGACCTCACCACATGCCCTGATGGTAATATCAATTGTCTATCTGTATATGCAATTTTGTGCCCTTCCATTTCACTGTTCCATTCACTACTATTTTTGTTGTTTACAGGAATTATATGCGTTGGGGGTGATGGAGTCGTAAATGAGGTATTGAAGTCATCTCCTTTCCTATGTTCCTTTCTTTACACAAACTGAGCTGGGAGCCTATTTCACTTTATTGCACCTAGGTGAACTTCTTTGCATTTAGTACATATAAACTGTATATGTGTTTGATGGGCTTGTTCTCACTGTTCTTATAAAAATTACCATTTTTAGCTCATAGTTGCTGCTGATCTCTAGCAGTTCTTATCTGTAGCTTGAACCGCTAAGTAGCACTGACACTTGTCCAAACCTTGGACTGGTGTTTAACACCAGCGCACCACTGGCATGTTTTACAGGCATGTTGGATAATTTCCGTACGGAAAAACACCTATATCCATTCTACTAATTACATATTTCTATATTATTAATACAGGTTTTGAATGGTTTACTTGGTAGAAGAGATGATTTGAAACAGTCAATTCAATTGCCCATTGGGATAATACCTGCTGGCTCTGATAATTCGTTAGTTTGGACTGTTCTTGGCATCAGGGATCCTGTGTCTGCTGCAATTGCTTTGGCTAAGGTAATTTGATTATGTTATGTTCAAATGGACATCAAATTGCTCATGAGTTTTAACAATTTGACATACTAAGTCGTTCAATCCTGAAATTTTCATCTCTCTCTCTCTCTCTCCACACACGCGCGCACGCGCGCTCACATGCAATGTTTTTGAATTTTACTGTACATATTGATATGTAAGGTCATACCCCTGTAGGGTGGTTTTACACCAATAGATGTGTTTGCTGTAAGATGGATCCAAGCTGGAGTTACTCATTTCGGTTTGACGGCTTCCTACTATGGTTTTGTAGCTGATGGTAAGTTTTCATTCTTCTGCACATCTAATGCTCAAGTGGTGCATTTGATATCTTGACTCTTATCTTTTAGATGGTTCTAATGCTGTTATCTATGTTAGAAATTATAATTATAACCTAGCTAAACAACCTTGTGTAAGGTATGGCCTCTTGCAAGAAAGTGATGATCCTTGTTCTTATTTGGCTTAGTTGTTAGGAAGAATAGAAGGGGTTTTATATGGGGCGTTTGGAAATCATATAATACATCAACATTTAGAGGTAAGAACAACAACAAATAACAGAACTTCTACCCATTATCTTGCTAACTACTTAGGATTACAGAAAGAGGTATGGTGGTTCTTATCTGGGTAGTTGAAATGCTCCTCCAAGTACTTCTGTTTGTACCTTTGAGAAATAGAAACAGGAGTAAATTACTTTACAATTTTGATGAGATAAAAGTAGACAGCAGAGAAATTGTGCCACAGATATCACTCATGCCACCATTATTATTTGTAATTCTTGCTTAATTACCTCTTACTGATTGACAATAATAGCACAATGCCACAAGTCCAGATTGGCTGTGATTGTACTGCGCTAATGCATCTTGTCTTCTATATACCCATAGCGCTGTACACCATGTTTTTAGTCAACTTTTAACCTCAAATGCATTCGTTTTCTTTCCAGTTCTGCAACTATCTGAAAACTTCCGCCTTCAGCTTGGGCCCTTCCGTTACGTCATCGCTGGCCTTCTAAAGTTTCTGTCCTCACCTCAATACAGATTTGAGGTGGATTATCTACCTTTATCATCAGGGAGAAATCCTGAATTGAAGTCACTGACTGAAAAATGTTGTGATCAGCCTTCTGATGGTAGCAAGGTTACGAGAGGTATACAAATCGATGGTAACCTTGAAGATAATTGGGTTACCAGGAAAGGGGAGTTTCTTGGCATTTTGGTCTGCAACCACTTCTGCAAGCCTGCCCAGGGGCTACTTTCTCCAGTTATTGCGCCAAAAGCTCAGCACGATGACGGCAGTCTGGACTTGATTCTTGTTCATGGAAGTGGAAGACTCAGATTATTTTGCTTCTTTGTTGCCTATCAGTTTTGCTGGCATCTTCTACTCCCTTTTGTGGAATATGTTAAGGTATTGAAACTTTCCCATCATTCTATGCATAATCCACTGTAACCACCTCTGTCCACTTGGCTTACAATCCCTGTTCCAGGTAGGCAGACATCCTGGAGCTGAACCTTGTTACTTCTTGTTTTCATAAAACTACAAACATCTCTTAACTGCACTCAATCTACTGCCTCGCTTTGAAGATTGCCCAGTTATGACATTACCTCTACTGATCCCTGACACTCGGTGTTGCAACCACTGCTTGCAGGTAAAACAAGTAAAGATAAGGCCAGTTGGCAATACCCACAATGGTTGTGGTGTTGACGGCGAGCTTCTTCATGCGGAGGGCCAAGTGGAATGGCAGTGCTCTCTGCTCCCAGCACAAGGTCGATTGCTTGCCCGGCATCCCAGAACTTAGAAGTAGGTTTCTTAGTTCTTACCACCCAGCAGGCATGCAGTCGTTCCGAGCAATACTGCAATCTACCCACTAAATTAAATGGGAAGCAGAGAAATGGTGCACCGTAAAATGTTTCTTCTGCCATTATTTTCACCCATTTTTTGTGAGGTTGTAAATCAGGGGATCATTTCCAGGTTTGGGAGTTCTCAGGTCCCCACTGTTGGCCAAGTGTATATTCTGAAAAGAAAATTCTCCATTTCTGACTTTACATGGAAGTACAAGTGCGGATGTAATTTTAAGCTTAGTTTTCTTCATTATCCTGACCGTTAGTCTTTAGTACAGTTTGGATGCCGCATGTCGTGTTCTATTTTTCATATATATGCATGAAATTTGGTTTGGTTGTATACTCTGAGCATAGTCGGTTCGCCAAAAGGTGTGACACAAATAAGCATGGCTAGCTCAGCTCGGATCATAACAAGCTAGCTAGATTATGAGCTCGATTCTTTGTATATAAACCATCTATCTACTTGTTTCATGCACCATTTGCCGCATGTACACATATCTCCAAGGCTATCAAGACACAACATAACACAGAACAAAAGGTCTACGTACGGTGGAAAACGAAATTCCAAAGTTCTCGTTTTCTATATTAAAAAAAACAATATACTAAAAGCATTCTTCAACTAGGTGTGATCAATCCACGTAATATTTATTTACAAATGAAGCTAGCTGAATACACAATATCCTGAATGGGTATATTGCAGGAAATTAAACTGTTATGTAAAAACTTGATGTCAATGTTTTGATATACTATAAACTAACAAAAGATGAACAAAAAATAACAACTCATGTGTATCATGAACTATCTATTTGCAATCCATAACTTCGTGCTAAACATGGCGTGAGATCGACCAATGATACAATTAAATACGAACAGACCTGTACAGTACCGGAGTTTCACAAGAACGAAAGCACCTCATGAAGAAAGAAAAGACGGTCACAGCTTGTATACAACTTCACATGTTTGATTCTGACAATGTAAGTCTCACAATAACTATACCGGGAAAATTTCGCTACATTCCTAAGTTC
Source organism: Hsuehochloa calcarea (assembly GCA_036346395.1). Lineage (NCBI taxonomy): Eukaryota > Viridiplantae > Streptophyta > Magnoliopsida > Poales > Poaceae > Hsuehochloa > Hsuehochloa calcarea. The sequence continues at coordinate 13,234,441 of CM070609.1, forward strand.
ATCTAGCCCACTCGATGTTCAGAATTTAAGAGAAAAAAACAAACATGAACAGTTTATTCTTGATTACCCTCAACCTGAGACCATCAGCAACCTATTTGTTTGAAGATTACATGAGTATGAGCTTTCACAGAGATGGTCAGGACTAGGAACTGGTGGCCAAAAAAACTAGTGCTTTACAATGGTGATAAGTCATAAGCCCTGGTGGAACATGGGCGATGTTCATAGGATGGGGGAACTTCTCTTCTCCGTTTCAAGCTCTGGCTGTGGAATTTGTCAGCGATGAGCCAGTTGGTGAGGTGCATGTGTCCAGATCCCGTTTGTTCTTGGATTTCTTCATCTTTGCTTTGAACCTGGACTTGGCCATCAATGTGTCCACTGTGTTTGCGAAATTACCTATTGCCATTGCAATCAGCAGGATCCCACAGACCACAACCTGTGACAGCATGCATACGTTAATGACATGGACCAAATATGATAGAACCCTGATTGTATGAAGAGCAAAAAGTTCCTGACCTGCCACTCAGGGATGATGCCTGTATGAGCTGTGCGAAGAAGTAAAAATCCAACATAACCCTCAAAGCCCTAGACAAATAGGGGGGGGGGATCAGATAATTGACTTTGAGTGGTTTTATATTTATGAGAAGATTACAACTTGATGTTACATGATGCCAGCACACGCACTCAATAGTATGAAAATACAATTTAAATAAATGACCTGAAAAGAAAAACCGATCTATTCTTTATGAGCTTGGCTAGATATTTGCATGTTCAATACCTGCTACCATGAGCATAAATCATACCTGCAAGAGAAAGAGGAGAGGACACAACAGCAACAATTGACCTTCAACACCAGCAGTTTCTCCCCACACGACGTCCATTCTTTTAGCCTGCGAAAAGGAAAATTCCAGTAATGGAAAATTACTTCAACTAAAGTTTCAGCATATGACTGCACAGGTAAATGAATGTAGCACAAGAGCACCACATGATGCTTAAAATGCCATGCAACGAGCTAGGTGATGCAAAGGTAATGCCAATGGTGTAAACTTCATCAACATCCTGAAGTTCTTCAGAACAACAGCTACTGATCAGGAAAATAATAGCCGAGATCACCAGAGCAAACATATAAAGAACTAGTTCTTTTCCTATTTTTTTCAGCATATGTTACCTTCCCTAAAGCAATCCGAGTATACAGTCTTTGACGTTGATATCTGTTCTGCAACATCATGGCAAAACCTTGCATTATGGCCCAGCACAGAAACAGCTCAACACCTCTCTGTGAAAAATGGTACAGGTTAAGCACATGCATTTGTGCACAGTATAGAACGGAAAGATCTAAAATGCATACCTGTTTACATGCACAATCAGGTTGTCCCTTTATCTCCCATGTGAGACTTATAAGAGCCATCAACATGGCACAATAGTGATGGCTTATCCACCTTAGGAATAAAAGCAACTTTAAGTTCCAAATGCACCAAAGAAACAGACAAAATCATGACAAGGAAAAAGCAGGCAGACAACATGTTATAAGTGGATAGATAGCTTTTGAACAACAGAATATATTTATCATCAGCTATCATCTGTATAAGATAACTTAAGGCTTCAGAACATCATTATGTTCCCTTGAAATGAGAGATGAAAATATGGGTAAATACAAACATGCGTAAACTAAACAACTTGAATCCACAACAGTCATAGTTTTCTCGAATGTGAGTAAATGCCAGAGCCTCATTATTCCTTACCAAGGACGGATATCACTTCCGTTAACTAGCAATATGTTCTCCCGCAAAGCTAAAGTTGTATACAGGAACAACAGCCAAGCCTGTTAAACATAACATAAGTTGAGCTGTCAGTTTATCTTTGGCATGGCATCAAACATGGCATTAGTTCATGCTGTTACTAAATTGCCATGAACAAGCATCACTGCATCAGATTGTAGATTGTACCTGGTATAGCTGAACTGGCAATGCTGGGAAGCATCCATTCCATAACCACGACCTAAGAAACAACAGAATCATCGGGAAACCAAGAAACAGTAAGGCAGTCCTATCCTGAAAAAATGGGGAAAAAGAAGGATTATGAACATGACAAAATTTCTAGCTAGTCAGGATATCCATATATGTACTCACTACTAAGTTCTCCACAGATCATAAAAGCTGAAGTAATTTTCCTTCCACACAGGCAGATGAAAAGCATGTGCCAAATTATAGATAGGTGTACTCAAAAGATGATCAAACATAGAACGATCCAAACAATATTGTTAGTAAAATATTCCCATTTTAAACTCTGCTAAAAATCTTGACCTTGCAATTTGCATAGAAAGGATTTTAATTTCACTACCACCATCACTGCAACCTTTTACTTGAAATGAACATTTGAGGCAAGCAAGTTTTCACTACAGGGATGGGAAAGTTGACAGGATAAATCATAAAAAAGATTGGAGCTACAAGAGCCCTATGAAAAATTAAAGTTGCATTGCTGAACTCACCACGTGTTTTGTTTTCACTAGGAAGAGTAAGAGGGCCATTGGGAAATTGATTGTTACGTTATTCATTTCTGTAAATTTAGATAAGTCAAGTTACGACATTACAGTGACATAGGCAAATCAGAGTACATTAATGTGACTCTCTTTAATTGAACAACTTGAAATTAATTAATTGATCACAATTTGCACAAGTTAGACTAATATATAGACCAGTTGACTGAATGGTCTCGGATACAAATGGAATAATTAAAAGTAGCTGTTATGTCATTGAGCTTCATCAATTTGTACTAACACCTTTTTGTACCCTCCCCAGCTGACTCGGGTATCATTTGAAGTTCATGGTAAAAAAAACTTGTGCATTGCAAAGCATGCGGTTTTTCACTTTGTAGAAGCTTTGAGCCATTGAAAGAAAGTGACTTGTACAGATTGTACAGTTTCACTAAGATCAAAAGGAAAACTAAATTCCAAAAATCTCTATCTATTGGTGTAGCTCAAAACAGATGGATACGATTCATCTAGAGTCCCCATTTTAGAAAGTCACCAAAACAGCGATTTTGCACATACCCTGTAGCTATTGTACTCCTCCTTCACCTTGAGCTGCACATCCTTCCTTGTCGCCCGCAGATTCACCGGTCCAAAGAACATCTTTAGAAATGTACCTGCAACCCCCAAAAAAGGAAAGAAGATCAAAATAACAGAATTTAACGCCCAAAAAGAAGTCAGACATAACCCAACAACAAGATCAAGCTCAAAAGAACACCAACTACCATGCGCCTTGTTCGGGAGCAGCGACGCAATGTCGCCGTCACTTATGAGGCACGTCGCTCGATCCAAGTCCTCCTCAACCTGCAGAAGCACACCCAAGGCCACAGCCACATCAGCACAAATAAAGGCATGCACGTTGCGACGATCGATCAGCAGCAGGCACATATAATAGCACAATGATTCAGAAAGACATGGACTCCGAAGCCCCTACGCATTCACAAATCCACAGGTACATCTTGGCACTACCGAAAGTTGAGACTTTCACAGCACACTAAATTGCAGTTCCACACATACAGATCTCCCCCAGTGATCCAGCGGCGCCGTACCGTACCACCCCCGCTCGCCAGCAGCGCACGAAGCCCTAGGCGAACCCAACGCCCGCGCAGCGATCTCACTCCGGCTCTCCACCCACCGACACGCCGACGCACACGCGCACGCACACGAAGGCGAGGAGGAGGACGCAAGAGCGAGAGCGGTAGGGAGCATCAAGTACGTACCTTGTCGCTGTCGGCGTGGGAGGCGGCCTTGCGTATCCGGGCGAGCTCCTCCTCGAGCGCGGCGGCGCGGCGGCGCAGCGCCTCCTCCTCCGCCCACGTCCGCGACAGCAGCGACGCCGCCGCGTCCTGCAGCTCCCGCGCCTGCTCCGCCGCGCGCGCCGCCGCCTCCGACGCCGCTTCGTCCCCTCGTCCCCTCCTCTCCTCCCCCATCTCCCCCGCTCTACACCTCTGGTCGCCTCTCTCTATAGAGGTCGCGGGAGAGGTGGGCAGGACTCAGGAGAGTCTGACGGGTGGGGCCCGCGGCGGGGGAAGGGGTAGGGGAAGGGGGAGAGAGGTGGGTTGGTGGTGGTTTGATCTGTGCTTGAGGTTAATTTTAATGCGCTGTGATGTGATTTGGGTGTGCTTAAATAGTTGTTTAGTAGCAGGACTAAACACGGGGAATTGGAGATGTAGATTTGGACGTGATGATTAAGATTTACTTTGTTGCTTTTTGTGAGCTAGGTCTGTTTGTGTTGGATTTTCTTTTGGGGGCGGCTAGGGTTTCTGTGGGCAATATATTTTATGCGGTGTTTTATTTTTACGAGTTTTATCGTGTTTTATAAGGCACTATTTGTACTTTCTAACCGTGTACATAACAAATTGATATAAAATGGACAATAGTGTGACGAGAAAGGTAGATGAAATATTTCATGTGATGATTTAGCCTTTTATGTCAAATACACAATCGTCGTATTTGCATATCCTATAGACTTCACGACACACCGAACCGACGTAGATCGATAAGTCTAAATATGGATAGACGTCAGAGAGAAGGGTGAATAAAGCGGGCAAAAAACATGTATTATGTTGTGTTGTGTGATTACCTTAATGGGATCGTCGCATTTGCTATAGTAATCGTGCACGATACCAAAATGAAAGAAATAGACAATCCAAATTTTAGATGGTGCGGTGGGAAGGCGAGATATTGAAGCAAGCAAAGCAAATGGTGAAGCTTATCTAATGACTTGCCTAGCTTTTTATGCGGAATACATAATTGTATCCGTGCACATTATCAAACTGGTAATGGAAAAGTCTCGTGTATGGCACAGTGGGAAGGCGAAGCCGGAGAAGAAAACGTGCATGGATTCTATTGCATTTTGTGGTTTATTTGATGTTTTATCTTCAGGGGTTGTCACATTTGCTCTAGTAATGATGCACGGCACCATATAATAGAAATGAAAAGAAGCTAATTAACTAAATGCAATTGGTGAAGTGGACGAGGGAGCGGTAGCATAGAGAATTAGGTCGTCTTTCATATAGTAGTCGATCAACACATTGTGGGAAGCTGTCTTTAGCGTTATCTATAAATGATACAGAATGATATTATAAATAGTAGTTATTTATACCATTATATATGCCCTAAGTGATACTATCAAAGGAGATATGCACCATACTATCACGTAATAGGTGGCACAAATGCTATAAATGGATTAGTCCAAACATCGGCCGATTACATGGGTGTTTAAGTACAAATTTCTACTATCTTCTAAACTTGCCTTCAATTTTGGGAGGGGATCTTCGGTTGATTACATGGGTTTGGCACCTAACAAAAATAAAAACCGACAGCTGATACATCACACGTACATCTATGCTTACTACAAGTTGTATAACCCACGGTCTAATTTTTTTTAAAAAAAAAGAAAAGAAAAGAAACGAAAAAATGTTGAAACTCCTAAAAACAAAAATTGTATGCTCATGTGGAGAGACAGATTGGGGTGCGTCCACATTATCCTGGATTGAACATAGGTGACGTACGTACAACATCGATGCATAGAATAAGTGTAGCTAAAGCCTAGAGAGAGAGATGCTCCTATGTTGGTACCAACCATGCATGTTGGGACACTTGACAGATCCAAAGATATCAGAAATGTGTTTGCTGTTCTGTTCTGCGCCCACTGACGCGTGCATGCATTAATCAGCGAGCCAGCGTGGTATTGTGATTAGTGGAGATAAAACAATGGAAAATGGAAACGATAAGAAAGAGCTAATTGAGCTGCACGAGCGGCGGCGGATTAATGAAGTTGCTAATCTTTCGGCCATAGATCATCCGTGTATTGATGGCTTTCATTTGTTTGTTTGTTTTTTTAGAGAGAGAAAATGGCTTTCATTTGTTTTGCTGCTGCCTGCGTGCTTACCCACTCTTTTCTTTGTTTGCTGGTACTTCCGCTGGTCCGAAATAGATATGTTTCGAAAAGTTGGTTTTAGTTTACAAATGCTTGTCATTTTAGTTTTTTCAAACAATATTTTCCATCAGATCATCCTATGAAATATTTATCGGTGGTGGTTGTACTTACAAATAGGGACAAACTATGTCAAAAACCGAAGTATCAACTTCTTCCCTTGTATTGCATGCATAAGAATAAAATAACATCTATGTTGGACAGTGGTGGCAGATGGACGGTTTGGCCCGGCACATCTCGGCACAGCCCATTCCAACCTGCAAAACAAATGGGTCGTGCGGAAGGTGGCTCAGTCACGGCCCAAAGATCGGTCGTGCCGGCCTGAGCCCATTTAGCTTGACAGGCTAATTGCGGCCCACTTAGCCTGTTAGGTTTCAAAAAAATTGAAAATTAGAAGAAAAAATCAGACAAAAGTGTAAAATTCATAAATAAATATGAAGATCGTAAAAAATGAGACAAACATATTGAAACTGTAATAAAGAGCTTTATTAATGTTCAAATAACTACCTCATTAAAACTTTTGTCAAGTAAAAAACTCAACATGAGAAAACATTTGGCAAAAGAAAAAAGAGTACAGCCTATAGCTCTGCATAAATCCTTGTTCTATGTGTCGTTGTCTAGATACAGATTTTTGAACACCTCCGACAACTCTAGATTTTTCACAGAGTGTTGTGTTCGTAAATCAGCTTATTCTCAGTCCTTTACAGTTAGAAGTATCTCCACCATCTCACTTGTCAGACGTGTTCTTCTCACTTCTAATATTCTTCTAGAAAGACTGAAATCAGACTTGGATAAAACCGTCGAGACATGAACACTTAATATATTACGTGCAAGTATGGATAGCACGAGATATGCTAACTTATGGTCATAGCACCAGTGCAAAATTTTGAAATTTTCTTAGTTAAAACCCACTGTATCGCTATCCAGATAGGCGGATAGTTTCACACTCCTTGGGTGAGAGGTTGACCTTGGACTTTGTTGAGAAGATACCGCTGTAGAAGAAGACCTGGACCTGGAGGAAGAGTCTGTACCCCAGATCTTGCTCCACATATTTATCTTGTTACTTGAGGTGGGTGCTACTAGAGGTCGTTGTAGGCGGACTCCTTGGAACTAATTTTCATACCTTTGGAAAACATCACAGAATCGAGAACGAATATCTGCAAAATAGTTAGAATAGTCTAGCCATGTAGCGTCAATAAGAAGATCAATAACATTAGTAAATTCGTCAATTTTAGCTCTATGATGTAAAATAAATGCAAATGCATATAGAAAATGGATTTTTTTCTAATATTTAAGGTATTTAGTTTTCATAGCAAAAACAGTCTCTCTTAAAACTATATCATTTTCATAGTTTTTTAAATGACTAGCAATCTGTAAAATACTATGCACAATAATAGAAGATGTTGGATAATAAAGCTCAGACAAAGCAATAGGATTATGTGCAGTCCTAATGTAAGTTTAAAAACAGTAGACCCCCCCAAAACCTAACGATAAATCCTCGGATGCAATTAAACGATAGAGAGATTGACGGGATACCTCGGGATCGTAGTCCCAGTTACGTACCGTACCATCGGGGTTGTACTCCAGCTGCATCTGCCTCATCACCAATCCTTGCTTGGTCTTACATCTTGTAGCATATCTAAACAAGTGCCATATTCCACCTATAGACCTGCGGACAATTCATTGAGACACATTTTGCAAATATCATATGGTACCTCCTTTCCGGTGCGTCTGGCTTGGTTGTCCTATCGAAATTCTCCCACACTCCCGATGTAGACGGTCTCGACCTCTTTACTCCGGTGGTTGCCGACGAAGATGCTGTCGTGGAGCCTGATGACAGAACTCTGTCTTGCCCTTTCGCTAACAATTGCGATTGGTTTGAGACAGCCACAGCCTCCATGGATGCAACTTCCTTCAGTGAAAGTCTGTAATCACCGAAAGCAAAACGATCGTAATTTTTCATAACGAAAACTACAAAATCAAAACTAACACTATTATTACTTTCATCTTACCATAACAAGTAATAATAATAAAATTACGTAAAAATAGTATTGTACCTTTTTGCTGACTTGCTGCTGGAAATTGAATTTTTCAAAATCTGGAACAAATTTTTTTTTGCCAAATTATCTCACAACGAATTTGAATTTACACAACATAATTTGAAAGAGAGATTGATGACTGGATGGATGCTGAATGAGGGTGGTATAGTGCCTATTTATACCAAAAACTAAAAAAAAAATTTGCTATTTTTAAAGCCCCAAATGGTAAAAAAACGGTCGAATTTAAAAAAAATCCGAACGTTAGGGCTAAACGGGTTGTGTTGTACCGGGCACAGCCCACCGCGCGAAAAAACCCCCAACGAACAGAATTTCAACCGAGATGTGTTGTGCTAGGCACGGCCCACCCACCCCTGCCTCTCCCCCTATCCGCCCACCCCTACCCCTTCTCCTCCCGGCTCCCTCCCTTCCCAAGCCGGTCGCCTCACCTTCTCCTCCCTTCTTCCTCTGCTTTGGCCGTAGGCACCACCCCACCCTCCCCTTCCTCTCCTCCTCCTCCTCTCCTCCTCGTCGCCACGCCTGTGCGCCCTTCGCATCCCGCCGCCTCCTCCTCCCTTCTTCCTCTGCCGTGCGCCCGGCCGCCTCCTCCTCCCTCCGCGCTGGCCGCCGGCGTCGCCCCACCCTCCTTCTCCTCTCCCCCTCGTCACCACGCCCATGCACCCTTCGCCTCTCGCCGCCTTCTCCAGTTCTCCTCAGTCCTCCCTCCGCTCATGCGCCCCGCCGCCTTCTCCCCTCCGTGTCGGCTACCAACGCTGTCGCGCCCTCCTCCTCCTCCTTCATCCGCGTCAGCCCCTTCTTCCTCCGCACTAGGGCCACCCCGCCCTCCTCCTCTCCTCTTGGCTCCCTCCCTCGGCCTCTCCGCACGTGGGCCACATGGGTCATGGCGGGCCCATGTTATGCCTAGCATGGCCCAACACTATTCATATCGGACCAAGCCGGGCCATCGTGCCAAGGGCAGCCCAAGCATGCATGGGCCTTCGTGTCATTCCGGCTCGACCATAAACAGTATGGGTCATAGCGTGTCTAGACCGATTCAATACTTGTTGTGCCTCATCTGACCACCTCTAATCTTGGACCATAAGTGATAGTAATCCGTAGGCTATTTAAATGACCCAGTATACGAAAAATAATCCCTGGTTGACCCAATATACGAATAATAATCCCTGGTTTTGTCAAAAAAAAAAGTCACTTTCTTGGTGCGTCCAATCTTCTGGAAATAACAGCTTATTAAATGGAGGTAGTGGTCACTGGTCAATACTCCGTGGAGTGACTAGCACTCCATTGGTATGAAATGGCAAGGTTTGCCCCCAACAATACTGCCTACCTAGTACCTACTCCTACCGCACAAGGAATCTGCCTACCTATTACCTACTACTACCGCTCAAGGAATCTCGGAGGAATATTTGTTATGTTAATTTCAGAAACAGTATCCGTCATCTGTTTATCATAATGTCATCCATTGAAGCCAATCCACTTACTAGCAGCACAGATAGATGAAGTGCTATGTCAACTTGCAGAGACTTACCTGCCAGCCCGTAGTCTAACCGGGGTGGCAACAGGTTTTGTAGGCAAGGGTTAAGAGTTCGGTTTCCACCAACTACATGTATTGAGCGCATAAGGCGCATAAGTCTGATGTCTAAAAGCAAACTTGTACCTAGTGCAATTGTGAGGCTTATCTGTTGGTATACATGTATGATGGTGTTGGGACTGGGACAAAGGATTTGGAGAACTCAAATTAGAATGCAAAATCTTTGGAAAATTCAAATTTGGTCACAGAGCAATAAGTGCTACCTAGATGGATTTGTGTGTGGACAACTAATTTTTTGTGGCGCCAACAGGGGAGACAAGGGCAGTAGAGGCCCTTACCCTACAGGACTGCTCATCCAGTAACTTGTGTGTGGAGTATCCATTGATTGGATGTTTGCCATTTTATGGCATGTGGTGTACATGTTCTCCAGTATTTGTTCATGTGATCTACGGACTATGGAGTAAATGTCTGCCCATTTTGGGGTAGCATATGTGATGTGCACTGCACATGGTCTTTTTTTAAGATGTTGGACCATCCTCCCCTTGTATGGCTGTAGAATGTATGTTGTTCGGTGGTGACCTATTGATTGTTGCCACGTTATAATCTGCAAGTTCAAAAGACTTATGTGCTCAGTTCTATCTATTTGGGGATGTGAAAAAAAATATTCATTGACCACTTAATTGCTAATATTCTGGGAGAGTGCAACAATGCATGTATAGAGATCTCGAAACATACCTTCGGGAGGAACTGAGGGAAGCCATGTACAACAAACAAATTAGCAGTATTTTAGGTCCACAAGAAAAAGAGTATACGCAGCTTTCTAGGTATCATTCTCATCCTAACATTCATGCAATTTTGTGCAAAAACTTCTCCAGCAAAAAATTAAAAAGAAAAGGAAAGGAAAGCCTCTCCAGAAAACGACATGACTCATACAACAATAAGTGAACAACAAATTACAGTATGAAAACAAATAAATAGAAAAGGATGTTGGTGTAAAGTGGAACCCAGTCAACACAGAATGACAGAACAGAACACAGACTGAAGGGGGAATGGGCCAGCAACTGGGCCCCCAAAGGTCAAGCCTGAAGCAAGTCCAGGAAAATTCAGAGTTCACAGGCACAAAGTTGCCTGGAACAGCTGCTGCCTGTTGCCATGATTGTGGTCAACTTGTCACCTATTCACCATTAACCACCAATTCTGATCAACCAACACAGCTACAGCTCAAGATGCTGAAACCAAACCAGGAAATTAGGAATGCATTTAGTGTATAAAAGCTGTGAAAGTAGAGTATAGCACTGAACATCCCTGTTCAGCAATGTTATGAGTTTACATTGGAACACCGGAAGAGTGCATTGCCATTTATGGCGGTTGGTACATGAATAACTCTGTGGTGTACCTCCAACGCTAACGACAGCCCCAACTGAAATGGCTGGCATTCATTTTCTGCTGCATTAACAGAACCAAAATGAGTGGAAAGATAAGGCATACGGACGACCAATCATCATGCTAGTGGTATAATCAGGCTAATCAGGCATTCAAGCCTAAGGCAAATATATAATCCATATTATTACAGTTTATATTTAATGAGAAATAAAGGTATGAATCCGTAGCATTGTTGTTACTTCAAAATTTCTATGGAGGAACCCCTCACTAAAAGGATGCTACATATATTCACACTAACGATCATAAAATAAATAATTAAGGAGTTTACATATGATGTACAACATGACCACAGCTGGAAGAAAATCAACAACTATCGTACACTAGAATACAGCGCGTGGATGCAATTTTGCATCGATCTGAGTATCTGACTAGCTGTCAGAAGATTGTGCGTGATGGCCAAGATCTGAAACCGCCCAACTCAGAAGCTTCGTTGAGTTCATGGATTATATCACTGAACAAGTCATGTTGCCTCTCTTTATTGGGAGCCTTGAGAATCGATTGATAGGTGAGTTGGCTATCCAAGAGGTAGACAACCAAGATCTTGCTGCTTGTTAATGGGGTGGAGACCACCATAGATATTTGCCATTCACGCTATGCTTCTAGCCAATTGCTCAAATCTCTGAGCAATAGTTTGCTGATTTCCACTTGTATATACGTCGAGCAAGGACTTCACTGCAGAGGAAAGCATAACTTTCTGTGACACATTTGGGCTGAAACCATCTTCACCATTTATGGTCTCGCTTGCCAAAGGCTGGTCCCCAGCATTATTGAACGATGAGCATAATGACTTCAACCAGTCTTCTAGAAACGATGCTTTCTGCTCCAAATGGCACACGAATTAGATAGGGTAACAGAATAATAAATCTGTCAGTCAACTACAAAGAAATTGAAGCATTAAACATTTAAACCGTATAAGAAAATTAACTGTAGATTGCAATAAAATGCCATATCCACCAGGACAAAGCAGCATCTTAAGGTACTTTTTTTCGTTTTCTAATAACTCTGCAAATTCAGTGTTCTATGTTTCATACTTTCATGTTTCCATACATGACAGGACCAAGGATCCAAAACCCGTTCCCGGGGAAAATCCCGGTCGCCGGCCAGGGGAAAAAACCGACCGGCTATCGGATTTTCCGAGGGAAAAAACCCAGACGAAATTTGCTTGAATTTGCTTAAAAACCAGCCAAATTTCGAAATTCAAAATTTGAATTTACAAAACCCAGAAAAACCGGCCGGTTTTCCCGTTCTCGGTTACCACCGGTAAATCCGGTAACCGGCCGGTTTTTTGTTCCCAGGACCAACAAATGCTCCTGAAACTGATGTATCCAGGTTCTAACAATATCAATCTGTCCCGACCAGGGATAGAAATCCCGGCCGGTTACCGCCACCGGTGGGCGGCGAGATTTGAAATCCTGGCTGGTTTTTTCCGGAGTTTGCAAATTCAAATTTCGGTTGATTTTTAAGCAAATTTAAATGAAATTCGACCGGTTTTTCCTGGGAAAACCGGTAACCGGTACCGGCCGCCGGCCGGGAATTGCGCCGGGAACGGTTTTTCTATCCTTGGTCCTGACTGATATTTGCCACTGAACACAATTGTTAGAGATAAAGACTTACCGTATTAAAAATCAATAATACACAGACTAATGAGTCCCTTACCTTGATAAGAAAATCTTTCAGGCTTTGATCATCCTTTGGTGAAACAAAACCAAGCAAATGAAGAGCAGTAAACGTTAGCTGTAAAAAAGGAAGCAAAAGCTTCAACAATGCTGCCAAAATGCTTTGGTGCAAATAAAAATCTATATAAGCATCAGCAACACTAACCTGTTTCTCAAGGTTATCTCTTTGTTTGAAATTTGAAGGAGATGATGAATTGTTTGAACTCAATGACTCAAGAACATGCTCGAGGCCTCGAATAACATCTGGAAATGAGCTACCATAATCTATACAGAAGAGGGAAAAGGTAAGCATCCAGCAGCACCATGGATTTCGTTGCAGAATGAGTGCACAGTCCAGATACAAATATCCAACAAAATGAAATATGCAGCAGCATCATGGATTTATCCAACAAAACAAAACAATCTAGTACATAACATGGGCAAATACAGTCTAAATAATAATGGAACAAAGCATTAATAAGTTGGAATGATATGGTATTTGCAAAATGTGGAGGGTCAACGCTTAAACAAAGGCAGAAATTAAAAGCAATCAGGGGGCTAACCAAGCCTTGAGACTGGCACTGCTAAGGCAACAGCTGCATGCATCCTTATCTTATAATTGTTCGAGTCACGGAGGAGTAGTAGAAGTATGCTATAAACACTTGGTACCCTGTTACACAGAATACCTGAAAGTCAGAACCACTAAATACATATGAAGTTGGAGCATTTACAGAGGTCTTATCATGTCGACAGACTTCATAAGATGACACCAACATGTCCTAATTTAGAAGGCAATGTCAAAGCTAAATATCTACGAAGTTTAATTCGTAGAATATCACAAGTGCAGTCAATCAGAAGATTCTTGCAGCATGATATCAGTTCTACTCAGTGTGTTGTGCTGTGAGCATGTGACATGAGCAACCACTATTGCTACGTTATTCCAGCACAGAAATGTCATGGACCAATATCCAGGAGGGTACTATAGCGCGTGCACTTTAGAGTGCAGTACTGTAGCATTGGGATTTGGGATTATGGAGGGATTACATTCCTCAAAAAGAATATTTATTTCCTTAAATAGTTGATTTGTTTCCTTGTATAGGATTAGGTAATTGGAAAGGTTATCTATTAGTTAAAAAAGTCATCTATTAGTTAAGAAGGTAATCATTTAGATTTATTTTATCCATAATTGTTAGAAGAGCCCTCTATATAAAGAGACCTATTGTAATTGTTGGTATTAAGCAATGAGGATACAATAGTCTAAAGTCCAAATCCCCTTCATCATCCCAATCTATAGTCTAATTGCTCGTCCCACCAAGCCGACGCCGCTCGGCCTTCTTACCGGCGGTGTTTACCCTGTTATGAACTAAGGTTCATTACATTTGGTATCAGAGCTATCCTAGTCTAATCGCTCGTCCCAACAAACTGACGCCGTCTGGTCTTCTTCTTGGCGGTGTTTACCCTGTTATGAACTAAAGTTCATTACAGTAACCTTAGGTACTATTATCACATGGCACTTCAAGTTGAAAAGGTTGACACTGACAAATAATTATTATGCTAATTTCGAACTGTTTAGTTCCAATGCTTTAAGACGAATAGATGAATAATAGAAGATATGGGTGAAGGTTGTCTTTGATTAGATTTAGAATATATGAAATAACCTCCTCCTTTTCACATTGTTCTTAATCTTTTGTGAGCATATAGCACATAGACCTTTTAATTCAAAATGCTTCCAAAAGATGAAGAAAGCATGTGATGCTTGTGCAAGGGAAAGTCTAAAGAAGAAAGGAATGCATGAAAATTTCCGAGTACTTGAGAGTTGAGACAAATACACAGCACAAGTTGTTTGAAGCAAATTGGAACAAGGTTATTTGATGTGTACATATACATACCAAGGCATATCTGAAAGTCTCAAGGTGTCATTCATGAATAAGTTGCTAAGAGCATGACAAACATTCCATTGAACCTGAACGAAAGACAAAAGACATGTCAAATGGAACCAGTTATTCATGTCAAGAATCTTTACATTCAACTATCACTTCAATTATCATAGAAATTAGAAAAATACTATAGGAAAATTCTTGAATTTTCTATTCCTGTTAATTGAGGTGTTCCTCATAAGGATAAAACAAGAAGGCAAAAATGCATATCTTTACTCTCGCCTTAACACAAGAAAAGAGCTCAGAAACCAGGATACTGCTGTGGAGAATAACAAGGTATTCAGAACATGAATTTTCAATTTTTAAGTGCAACCATTTCTTTAGTACCTTTACATTTCCGGTTGTCACACAAGACATCAAAGCTTGTACCATTCTTTCAAGCCAGACAGGATCTCCACAGAAAATTGAAGCACTGTTACAAAAGTCCAGAAAATTGTAAACTGAGGAAATCAGCTAAGAAAAATAGCGATTGATGCATACAGAATTTTAAGCAACCTTGGGTCATTAACTGTGTCAAAATGATGATTGAATCTGATAAATCTTGAAAGATACCCAAGGGCTCTAACAGCGTTTGATTTTACCTGAATGAAAATAAAACAAGAAAATATCAATGCTACCCTTTATACAGACATATACAGGCAGCCTCAATTTCTTTTCATTTTACAATTTAATAATGTCTCTCCAATAATCCCTTCACTCAGTTGACTAAGCTAAAACAGACATCCGAGGAGCCGGTGAACAAATTAAAATAAAAGCACATCAGTTGACAAAGACAAGCTTACTTTTTCACCATCTTTGGCCAGGCGCAAAGCAATTTCAACCAACAAAGATATGGTTGGTTTATCTAGTACACCTGCACTTGGAAAAAATGTGTAAAGATAAGCATGTTATATTGGTATATATTGTAGATGCTGCAACCATCTACATTAAATTCATACCTGCAGAGGCATCCGTATGTAGTTCCAATGCTCTAAAACGAATAGAAGAACAAAGATTTGCCAAAGCCCATGAAGCAGTGATACGAACCTAAACATTTACAGTGATGGTATAGTATTACGTTATATACAGAATACAAAATGAGAAGAATGGATAAGAATTAAAGAGAGAGAGGGAGACATCATACTGGAGTTGATGAATTTCGTGTATTAAACTCAATGGCATCTATGAACTTGACAGGTAGACTAGGACTGCAGGAGGAAACAGTGCGTTATGGGCTAGTAACCATCTTCATTTAAGTAACTTGAATTCAGCATTTGAGGCTGCAGTGCAACCACAGTTCTGAAAATTACCTTGACAATATTTGAGGGAAACATCCAACAATACCAATGGCTCGACATGCAGCCGACCTCACAGCAGGAACTGCATCACTCAATGCTGCATGAACCTACAAAACGGCAATGTCACAATGATATTTCTAAACAGGCTAGGAAAACACAATGAAACATACAAATGAGACATTAGACTTACAGATGAGGAAGTCACATAATCTCTCTTGTTTTCTGGAAGGGAGAAGAAAACATCAGAAGTCATGCCAGAAAAACACGCGAGTGATGCTGTCCTGACCTACAAATAAACAGATATATTATTTATTACAGTGAAAACAAAAAAAAATGGAATACTTCCAGCTTTACACAAAAGCATTTACACAAAATCCACGCAATACAATACTCTATATTTACTGGCAAATGTCACAAGACAAATCAGTTTTCTTTCATACTGCACATAAAGCATAACTATCTGAACATAACACAATTAAGAAAGATAATGCAATGTTAAACTAAGCATCATAAATGGTAGCACTGATTCAAATATAGATTAGTTGGCTGCTTTCAGTGAAGTGGCAGGCATGTCCGTTCTAGATAATATCAAAATAAATGCACAAGTTCGAGAGGTGGTAAATTACCATAGCAGAGGCATGGGATAATCCCTGAGGGAGATGCGTTTCTATCACCTCAATCCAACGATTAGTTCCGAGTGTAATGTCCAATGTGCAATTTTCTGATGGTCCGGGGAATTCGATTTCAAAGTGAGGTACAGATTTAATACTTTTGTTTATGGTACAATCAGAAATATGTTGAATATCCAGCAATCTACATTCTTTGAGGTCATCCGCTCCCTTGAATCCAGATGAAACACGCAGACACTCGTCCATTACCTGACAAACAGAGCCCACAAATAACCAAATGACCAAGTATGATCATGATTCATGACTAAAACTGAATGGTTTGTTCACATAATAAAAAAGTTCTGAGACCCAAATTCAATATACATGTCAATAATAACACAGTAACTAATGCAAAATGGATAAAGATCAGGTCAAAACATACGTGTCATATAACAAGTAATCAAGTTCATAAAAAACCTGAACCCAGGATATTCAGGTGTCATACACCAAATTATCAACAAAATAATCTAAGCACAACATAATGCAATTCAAACATTATGGATCTTATGTTGGGAAAAAAGGTTAAGTATAGTGGTATACATCCAACTTCAGGTACTATATCATATACGCTATACTGATATTATTAACAATGAAATTTAAGCATTCTTAGGTATAGTAATTTGTAGCAAATTGATATACAAAAAAAACCAAGTCAAATGCAAGGTTGGGAATAACCCAACATCAAGAATTTATCAGGTCGGCTTCAAGGAGAAAAGGTTAACGTTCATAAATGTGCAACGGACTCCAATGTGATGTGAGTCATGTGACATAGAAGAAAAAACTATTAAGCAATAACATGCACAATCGAGTTTCATCCACAAGGTTTCGAAACATTTACAGAAAGCATTACCTTAATGCCAGCCACAAGACATTTTCCCTTAATTGATGATTCTTCTTTAGAAGGCACAAAGTTTGCATCACATCTTTGTTCTATGAAGCTTTGCATTTGCAATAAATCAAGAGCGATGTCTCGAACTTTTTCCCAAATGATGTTTGCACAGCTTGGGTAATTATGAACCACTGATCTCAACACCTGAACACAAATAAAAAAGGATGAATAGTACCAAAAGTGTGCCATCTTGTGGAGCAACTGCTTGGACATTCGATATAAAATGTCCTACAATAAGGGTGCCAAGCAATTTATTCCTATGGCTACATGCGCATACACACCAAATGTACATGTAAGAACGTATGAACAAGTATATCTATGAGGTGATTGTTAGATATGTATATAGACTGGGGTGTTCTTTGCATATCCAACTCTGTACATGTTAATATATTGGTCTTTTGGCCCATTGGAATGGATAAGAAGCCTCGTTCCAACATGGTATCAGAGCAAGGTTAGTGATAGGGTTAGGGTTTGCCGGCGCCGCCACCGCCACCCTCACCGTGCCCTCCTCTACGCTGCTTCTTCCGCTGCACCCTCCTCTATTTTTGCTCCATCACCGAAGCTTCGCCAAATCCCGCGCGCCGTCGCCCAAATCCGTCTTGCCGTCATTGGATCCTCGCCACGGTGTCCTCCCGCCGCCGAATCCGCTTCGGATCCGCCGCCCGTCGCCGGAACCCTGGAACCGAGCTCCTCTACACTGCACGTGCACCGCCCGAGCTCCTCTGCTCCTTCACATGCGCCGCCCGAGCTTGGACAGCCGGATCCGCCTCCCCTCCATTGGATCCGGCCCTCCCCACCGCCGGCCCACCTCTCCCGTGGCCAGTGCCCAAGCTCTCCATCGCCGCCTACGCCGTGCACCAACCCGGTCCACTCTCGCTCGGCTCGTCTTGCTCGTCTCTCTTTCTCAGACGCCATTGGTCCGTCTGCTGCTGCACCGAATTCTTTGTTATGGCCTGATCTGGGATATTGACAACCTGTTACGCTTTTATTCTTTGCTCTGACCGATCTGGATATATCTCGATCCAATGGGGTGATCTGCTCGGTCATCCCGGCTCCCGATCCGGCTTCTCCAACCCCGAACCTCGACATCTACACCACCCTCTGCGCCAGATGGCTTCTGCCGACGGCTCCTTCGCTATCCCACTCCCTTCGGTTCATTTCGATTGGACGAACTTCCGGGAGTGGGCTGTTCATCTGAGGATTCACCTCAACAACCAGCGTCTCTGGGGTCATCACACCGGCGAACACCCCAGTCTGCCTCGCCCTACACCGCCCGCTCTCCCTGCTGGTGCGGATCAAGCGGCTCAGGAGGCTGCCAATGTTGCACTGGAGAAGGCCCTAAAACTCTACCAGTCTGAACTGCACACCTATGAGCAATGGTAGGATGTCAAGGCTCGTGCTACTGCCATCATGGTGGGTAGCATGCCCGTGGCCATCTCCAT
Organism: Hsuehochloa calcarea; assembly: GCA_036346395.1. Lineage (NCBI taxonomy): Eukaryota > Viridiplantae > Streptophyta > Magnoliopsida > Poales > Poaceae > Hsuehochloa > Hsuehochloa calcarea. Next base: position 13,253,300 of record CM070609.1, read on the forward strand.
AGACGTGGCGGAGCTGCCGACAACATAGCTTATGTGGGAGCGCCTCCGAGCTCACCACCAGCCAACGAATGATGCTATATACCCCTCAGTTGTGCACCAGGCGCATTCTCTTCAGCAGCTCGATGCCACCATGGACGACTTCTACCAGCAGATGTCTGAGGTGTAGCGTCAGCTTGACTCTCTAGGGCGGATGTCTGCCAGACCTATAGCTGTTGTATGCGGCTCCGCGCTCACCAGGAGACTCACCGTCTCTACGACTTCCTGACGCGTCTCCGGCCTGAGTTCGAGACGGTGCGTGCTCAGCTCCTGACTCGCCACCCGCGCCCGAGCTTGGTTGATGCCCTCACAGGTGTGCGTGCTGAAGAGACTCGTCACCGTGACGCGACTCAAATGCAAGTTGTCTTGTCTGCTTCAGCACCTGCTCCTGCGCCTGTTTCTTCAGCACCGACCCCAGCTCCCACCGCACCAGTGGTTGCTGCCTCTACTGCGGGTTTCCACTGCACCTATTGCCAGTGTGACGGCCATCGGTATCAGGACTGATACAAGCGAAGGAGGGGCCAGGGTCATCGGGGTGGACGTCCCCCGAAAAAGCCCTGGAGGTTCCACTGGCACCTCTCGTCAAGGCTCCTCTGGTGACGCCACACAGTAGCTCCTCTCACTGCTCTAGTGCCTCGGTGTCGGCTCGTCCTCAGACTCCTCGAGTTCTAATCGTCTGGCTCTTGCTTCTCAGCAGTCTTCCTCGCCTCCGCCTCCTCCCTCGTTAGGTATCTTGTCTCCGTGGATCTTGAACTCTGGTGCTTCATTTCACATGACACTAAATTCTACCCACCTCACTTCCGCGCGTCCCATAGTTTTTCCTTTCACTGTTCAGACTGCAGATGGTGCATCTCTTCCGTTGTAGGCCGAGGTACCCTTTCCACTTCTTTTTATGTTCCTGCAGTCTTTCATATTCCTCGGCTTACTATGCAACTTATGTCGGCTGGTCAGATCACTGATCACGACTATCGTGTTGTTCTTGAGTCTTGACTCTTGTTGTGTTCAGAACAGCCGCACAGGGGCTCTGCTTGGTACTAGCCCTCGAAGTCGTGATTCGCAGCGTCTTTAGGAGCTCATCTTCCTTCTGCTGTCTCCACAAGCCAGTCAGCCACTACCACTACCTCTGGTCTTGCCGCGTCCTCCACTACCTCCTTTGCTCAGTGGCACCATCATCACGGTCATCTCTGTGAGTCGTGTCTATCGTCACTAGTACGTCGTGGTGTTCTTGGGTCTGTTTCTGGGGACCTCTTTATATTGTATGGGTTGGAAGCTTGGCAAGCAGCTGCAGCTCCCCTATCCCTCTAGTGATTCTATTTCTACTCGTCCTTTTGATTTTGTTCACTCTGATGTTTGGGGTCCGGCTCCCTTCGTTTCGAAAGGGGGTCATCAATACTATGTGATCTTTATTGATGATTATTCTCATCATACTTGGATCTACTTCATGTCCTCTCGCAGCCAAGTTCTCTCTATTTATCAAGTGTTCGCCACCATAGTTCGTACTCGATTTGATTCAGGCATTTGTGTGTTTCGAGCCGACTCTGCTGGTGAGTATTTATTTCTCGCTTTGCGTCGCTTTCTCGCTGAGTAGGGTACTCTTGAGACCGCTCGCGCTCTCATGCTTGCCTCTTCTGTTCCCCCTCACTTCTGGGCTGGGGCGTTTCCACTTCTGCTTTTCTTATCAACATGCATTCTTCCACTGCTCTTCAGGGTTCTACTCCTGTCGAGCGTCTCTATGGTCGAGCCCCAGAGTACAGTCACCTTCGTAGTTTCGGATGTGTCTATTTCGTCCTTCTTCCACCTCGCGAACGCACCAAGCTAACTGCCCAGTCAGTTGAGTGTGTTTTCCTTGACTACAGTCTTGAGCATAAGGGTAATCGTTGCTACAACCATGTTGCTCGCAGGATGAGGATTTCTTGATAATCCTCATCTCGATATGTCACTTTCGACGAGTCCTGACCTTACTACCATTTTTCCCCCATAGTCAGATCAGATTCTCTTGTTGAGTCGATCTCCTTTCTGATTTTCCCTGACTCCACCTTCCACTACTGTTTCGCTCCATCCTCCATCTTCTTCGCCTCTCTCTCCTCCGGCTCCACCTGTTCCCCCTCCGCCGGAGGTTCTTTCCCGCTCTTTTGATGAGATTCCACCTTAGCTGCTGCACTGACTCGTCTTTTATCAAATAGTACTGGTGCAATCAGTATTACTCGAGATCCCGTGAAGCATGAGCTCACCAAGCACATTGGCGTGGATGCTTCGTACATGCGATCGCAGGTGCAAGACCAAGTTATTGCTCTTCAGTATGTGCCGTCAGAGTTGCGGTTAGCAGATTTCTTCACTAAGGCACAGACTAGAGTTCAGCATAGCTTCTTCCTCTCCAAAGTCAATGTTGTTGATCCTATTAGATATGTATATAGACTAGGGTGTTCTTTGCATATTTACCAACCCTGTACATGTTGTATATTAGCATTTTGGCCCATTGGAGTGGATAAGAAGCCTCATTCCAACAGTGATATCATATTAGGTGGTTCATATTTTTCTATTTCATTATCCGGACATACATCTTATGTTAATGCAAATGATTGTTACTATGAAACAACATCATTTACGTTGTACAAACATGGAATATCAAGGGCAGCTGTGTTATTGCGATATATGGAAGCTTAGTCTTCCTCATTGCTAATGAGAAATATGAGCAAGATATACAGCATATGGTCACAACTTACAACTTAGAAGAATAAGACAAAATCTCTATATCGGTCGCAAGATCAAAATATCAGAGAAGAAAATAAACAAAAAAAGGTAGCAATATTGAGTAATAATGTAATAAAGTTACATAATATGTCAAGTCTCCAAACAGATGCTGGAGAGAGAGAAATGCAAAAGCAATCTTTAAGCATAAAAGAATGAAGACTTGCCTGGAGAGCTCCACATCTAACGCTGAAATGCATTTCCTGTTCTATACAATGAAGAAGTACATCTACAACACTTGACTCTTGCTGAGCATGTGAGGTCCCTGAAAAGCTCAGTAGTTACCCCAAACCCATTTTGCAATATGATCAACTCTGGAGATCTTCTAAGACAATAACTTACTTTAGTAGTATGCAGCTACTAACAAATTGAGAAAACTAAGGCAGAGAATATATCCAAAACATTAACTTAAATTTGAAATTGTAAGGGGGTCTAACCTGCACAACCATCTTGAACTATAACTCCAAAGACATCTGAAGAAGGTGGCACTTTTGAAAATGCTGCCTCCAAGCAATTTAGAACATTAACCTGTTGCATATTCATGTAAGGTACAGGCATATGGCCATTGGTTCCTGAATAAAGGAATTAATATTCAAAAACTAACCAGCAAGGCATAATGTTCAGTCTTATTAGAGTGCCTGTCCAATAATGTACTGCACATGGCTGAAATGACAGTTGGGAACAAATCCTTTGGCATGCGAGCATACCTGTTCATCTAACTTACTATCAATTATACAGCATACCAAGCAAAGGAAACAGAGACACAAGGGAAGATTTAGATCATACGGAGTAGCAGATATCAAAAGGATGAGAACTTTGAACAATGCCGCAAGCAATGTAGTTTGAGTTTCACGCTGTATCAAGTACAGCGTTCCTGCCAATCAGAAACAGGAAATGTCATGTAAAACTTGAAAAAAAAAAATCTCTTTACAAAAGAGCAATGACTGAATAAATGGAAGGGTCTCAATTATGGCCAATGAGTTCCACTAAAAAGAAAGGGCCTCAATTATGGAAAGAGTTCCCAGATGTAAAAATGAAGCTAAGACTAAAGTTGAATGGGTTGGTGGTGGTGGTGATAGGTAAGTGGCTAAGTGCTGTTCTGGAGTGATGTTTGACGTGGTGAGGCACCAGTATTCTTTGAGTGACCACTGACCACATGGAAGTCATCCATACGAATCTGGAACTTGTGGCTTCCAGAATACATTAATCAGGTGTAGCCCAACATACCCAGTCACAGCAAAACTTATAGAGTGGGAGGGGCAATGTCACTTCTCACTGATTGGAACATGCAGTCCCCTCCATGGCCCCGAAGCAAAATACTGAAGGTGTTCAGAAGACGAAGACTGGAGCTTATGATGTACTTGTTAGAGATATATTAGAGATAGGAATCATTTTGTATTCCTTATCTGTTTTTTGTATTACCTTATCTGTATATGGTATGCACACCTTGTATACCCTATATATATTGTTCATTGGGGCTCTTCAATATACACACAATATTCATAACATGGTATCAGAGCAAAGGTTAGGGTTAGGGTTCGCCACCTCCTAGCCTACGCTCGTCCTCCGCCACCGCCGCCCCCGGAAGGAGCTATCTCCACTCCTGGGGGTGGCCTGCTCGACGGCGCCTCGCCACGGATCTCGCACGGCCGGTGCTACGACCTACCTTGACTCGCTCTGCCTCAACAGCCGCGACGCCTGGTCGCGGCGATCATCGTCACGCTTCCGCCCGGGCTCGCCATCGCCTCGGGCTCGTCTGCGCTGCGGCCTATGCACGGGTGTTGCTGTTGGTGGAGATTGAATCAGCTGCTAGTTTTGCTAGAATCTACTAGCTATCCTTTGTGTCATTTTTCTTCCGTTGTGTCCATCCAAATCCGTACCACTTTATCTTTTAATTCGTCTAAGTCATGCGAGTCCACAAATTTATTGTCAGTCATAGAAGCATATGAATTATCTTAGGCGTGGCAGCAGTCGTTGCTCTTTTCTTCGAGCTGCTGCAGATCCGTTGCCCCAAGCTTTTTAGATCACCGCGCTTGCTGTGCACTGCGTCTCTATTGTGCTTCTTGTGCACTGCGTCTTTATTGTGCTTCTTGTGCACTGCGTCGCCGCCGTCTTGGACTTCGGTCTGCGCCGTCATGCTTCTATCTATTCCTATTCGGATTGATTTAACAGTTCTCTCTATTTTTGTCGGTTTCATCATCTTCTTCGTCATGTTGCCACGGTCGACTTTGCGCCCGCACCTTATGCTTTATGGGCTGTCGCACGACATCGGATGAGAGATCTTCTATCGACATATTTTCCAAGAGCTGCATGCTACGACGACATTATCAAGACTCAAGACTTCGGATTTTTCATATTTTAGTGTCAACCATTTCCAAATGCAATGCTATTGCATACACCTTGCATTTGAGGGGGGGGTGTTAGAGATATATTAGAGATAGGAATCATTTTGTATTCCTTATCTATCTTTTGTATTGCCTTATCTGTATATGGTATGCACACCTTGTATACCCTATATATATTGCACATTGGGGCTTTTCAATATACACACAATATTCATAACAGTACTGAGGCTGGGCATTAACAAGTTTTGATGTAGCAACTTATTGTTGCATTCTGTCCTTATACTCATGCGGTTGTGCACTCATGTAAGATTCTGTCATTTATCAGCTGTGCAGGCAGGTCATATAGTGTGAAAGGTGTTATTAACTCTTCTATTGGTGTTGAATTTATATTGGAACAGAAGTCATCAACATGAATTCTCTTGGTCAAAGAAAGTGACCACATATTGGACTGTTGAAATTTGAAAACGTCCCCTACCTGTATGCAACTGCATCAGAATTTGACCAAGCGAGCAAGATAATGTAGTGAAAGATCCACGTTTGGATGATTCTTTGTACTCTGCAACTTGTGTCAAAACTAAGGCTTGTCCTTCAAGCATGGCAGCAATGGTTAACGCTGCCTCAACACGTACCTGTACGTAGTTAACTCATGTCAGCTCCATTACACACACAAGAACTTCCAAATGGAAAAGCGCTAATTTGGTAAGGTCATAATTCATATATGTTACGAACTCTGGCAGGTATACTACATTAACATCCACATGACTTAAAAAATAGAAAGACAACAAAATAGCAGTAATCAGATACAAAAAAAAAATAGCAGTAATCAGAAAGCATATATTGTCCAAACTCCAAACTCAAAAGTGCCTGACTAAGTTTAGTTGGGGAGTGGAGATCAAGGGGAAGGTGGGTGCAAATCAAGGGTTGGATCGAGTAAGGTAATTATCAAGGATCTAGATCACTTTTTAGCAAACATTTAACACAAGTTTATTAGTATGTGAGGTTTTCCCATAAAGCAGAATAGCAGATTAACTCAGTGTAGTATTAAGACAATTAAACGCCTTCAGTCACAGCTCAAAACACAAGCGGAGTTGGCATGGCAGTGAGGTAAGCACAATGTTGCCGAAGGTTGAATAACCAGAATAGCTAAATACTATAAACAATAGTGATGAATTTAGGTCAAAGGTGAGCAGCCTTTAGTTGAGAAGCTTCACAGTCAACATAAATGTAAAATAGCAGACTTGTACCTTCGTTATAGGGTCAAAAATCAAGCATGTCATCAGAGTTGCTTGATATTTTCTGTACAAGCAACAAAAGATACCATTAGATGATAGTAAGGCATGAGAAATATCGTACCCGTTGTACGTGGAAGAGTTTACCTTTGTTGGAGAACGTCGTTCTCAGGCAAAAGTAATGGCCATAGTGAAGTAAGTGACTTTGCGTCAGCACGACATATATCCTTAAAGAAGTCAGAACAGGAGTGTGACTGTGTAAGATAGTTTCTTAAATAACATGAGCACACTGAAATATTTAATATTGTCTTTGAGTGTTAGATATCCTGTGATTGGCTATTGAATTAGCAAACTTCAAGAAGAAAATGAGAGTGCCTATTAACAATTAGAGGGATTTAAAAATTCTCGTTAGATCATGATGGGTGCAGATAGCTAACTACATGTAGATATTCCTATGAATTACAATTTTTGGTGTTCCAACAATTTTTCGTAAAATTGAACAACCATACTACCATAGCGTTAATTCTTCAAATTGGCATAGGGCAGAGAAATCACCCAGCTTATCTTATCGGTCAGTTAATTTGACTTCAAAAACAGTAGCTAGTTATTAAAGGGTGCCCTCATCCATCCACCGTTCTAAGAAAAAAAGGAACAGCCTTACATATTAACTATGAAAAAGAGATCTATCTCATGATAACTCCATTATAAAATCCAATCTAAGATGTACAAACGCACAAGGAAAACATTGACCAAAAACAGATCTGTGAGAATTAAGAATGGAAACATGTGGCTTAGAAATTACAACGTGTTCTGTAGTTACATACCTGTATACAAAGAATGGCGGCTAATCTAGCCTTTGAACTCCGGAAACGGTCTCCACTTTTTGCATACCCATCAGTATCGCTCAGATCTGAATCTGATGAGCTTAAATCATATCGAGAAGATTCACTATCTGAACTTCGACCATCCAAGGCATCATTCCCTCTTCCATCCTTTTTTCGTAAATGAGGTGGTCTATATCGTCCACGATCAGAAGTCCTGGATTTTGAGTCTGTTTTATTTTCCTTTGGAGTTATTGCAGGTGCCGAAGATGACCTTAGCCCATACACGAAAAATATTTGCAAATTTGCCACAAATCCTGCAACCTTGAAGTTTTATGCACGATGTTACAATCAGAAAGGAAAAAATCTAGCATATTTGCTATAATCACAGAAATAATTTTATTTATTTTTATACTTACATGCCCTGAAAGTGTACCTTTGGGTTCTGAAAGAACCGAATGCAGACAACAAAGAAGGGAAGTATAAAATCTGCAAGACAGTGAGGTTTAGCTTTGACTTTAGCATTCATTCATTTCACTGTAATACATGAAACAACCAAAGTACTAACCTTGACATAACGCTACTCTCTATAATAAGGTTCCTTGCTGTCACAAAATCCATCACTTTCCTCAAGACCTACCAAGTGCAAAAGAGAAGATTGGAGTTAAAAGAGAAGATTGAATGCACACACTGATGCTGCAAACGTCAAGCCACAGAACAGATACACACTGATGTTGCAAACGTCAAGCCACAGAACAGATGCACAATATGCATCAGCCAGTGTTTGATTTGCTAGCATTTGCGCATCATCAACTGACAGCAGAAGTCTATGTGATCAATCATGGAAGAAGTGATAATGCTGTTTGCATATGAGATTCTACAATGCTGCTAATTTCCTTGTTGCAGTACTTGCTATGTCACTCAATGCCTAATGTGAAGCACCAAGCAGAATGAAGGAAACAAAAACCACTAACCTCAACAACATACTGCCATAAATCTTCCGGCATACTTGATGCAATCTTACATAGTATATCTTCCACCATGGAAAATGCAGAGATTTCCATATCCCAGATATTGGAATTTTTATTATTCATTGATCCGGAAATGTGGGAAGAAATGCCAGCGCCATTAGATTTATCTGACAGGTTCAGTTCAGCTTGCAAGCATGATATAATCGAGATAAGCACTCTAAGTAAATGTGAATTCTCAGTTAATGAACTACTTCTTCCAAAATCCTTGCTCAAAAACCTGGAAGGGGAGACAACAATAAGGAGAATGTAAAGATTGTGCATGCCTGATGGGTGATGACATTTCAACTAACCATGGTGAATGATGCTAGAGTACACGTGTTGCATCAATTAATTACAGTAACTTCAACACTTCATACAGTACAGCTAAAGGCAACCTTTTTGCAAGAAATAATATAAAAAATATATTTAAAAATTTGAGAAAATTGTACTGCAACCATCCATACTTTCCTAAAGTTGAAGATCACCACCTTTACTTTTAATTTTGGTAATTTTCCTACCACCTATACTCTTAAATGCATTGCAATGTATACTTATTTTCTTGATTAACTTTTTTTACCAGCGCAAAATGACATATTTATGGAAGGTAGTAAAAATGCTCAATTGCTCATATCAGCACTTATCTTACACCGGCAAGAATGCAAGTGAATGATATCACGGTAGTAACTAGTGTTTACTTGCTCGACTGAAAACTATAAGTGGCAAATTGCTAAAACTCAAAGTGCAGGTGGTAATTCGCAGTAAATCAAAAGTATTGGTTGGGAATTGCCAAAATCAAAATTACTGATGGGGATCCGCAACCTTGGGAAAATACAGGTGGTGCCGTGGTGCATTGCAATTTCTCAAAAATAGGCATAGAGGATTGCCTTTCTGGAAGTAAAGCATCACATGTAACAAAGGAGGAACTCTAATTACAACGATCAGGCTAATACAGAACAGAATCATCATTTTATTAAGTCCGTTACAGAAGGATGTGACCTAGATAAATGTAGCAACCTTTTCCTTGAGGCAAGTAAGGGCCAGATATCTTTATTTCAATGGAAGTTTAGTCAAACTATGAAAAACAGCATCCCACATTGTCAATCAACTAGGCTGTTAGTACTTAGTGGTTAGTACAAAGGAAACAAGTAAAGGAAGCTGTCTGCCAATAATTATATAATAATACTAATCTAACCTGATAATTTGTAAACATTCTGATACTGTATTCAATGCATCTGTCCTAACAGGCAGGCCCTTAACAAGTGCACCCTCAATTGAGCACTTCACAAGCACATCAAGAAACTTTAGCATTGCAAGCCAACCAGAAGAGTCGATCTCCATATTTGTTTTGCACATGACATCATGAATCTGCACAAGTAGACTTTCAGCAATATTAATACATAGAGCAAACAAATCATTACAATCAAACTAGCAGTGCAACCCAACAGTCTTAACTTCTTGGTCAAACTCATCACACCTAATAGTAGAATACTAGAATTCCAGGCAATAGCACAATCTCTCACCTACAAAATGTATCGAGGGAATGTATGCAAAAGCGACACTGAAATGGCTAAAACCATGGCTCCAACTAGACACAACCAAAGCTCAAAACACTGCACGCTAAAGCAAAATTCGAGTTCAAACTAATCAGAATTTTAAAAATGCTGTATCCCCAACTCGATCGAAACTTCACATGTTCCGATCAGAACGCAGGCTACTGCTCAGCATGATCTATCTACGCTAACACTAAAATTCCAAACATAAAGCAACTCTTCGGTAAATTCCACAGCCTAATGTAAGATCTCGACCGCCTGGAAGCATAGAACCATTACCAGGTGGCAGATGCCACGCAGTGCGTCGTCGGCTCCGGCGCAGGGGGGCACCGCTGCGGCCGTCTCCGCGAGGAACGCCACATCCGAACCAACCTGCACACCAACGCCACAGCGAGTAAGATCGAGACGAGACGAACCGAACCAGAGCAGAGCGGGTGGGGTCGAGAGGGGATTCTCGTGAGGGGACCTCGTGCGGGGAGATCGCGGTGGCGGAGGCGTCGAGGGAGGGCGAGGCGGGGGAGAGGAGGAGGCGGCTGAGGAGCGCGAGGAGGGCCGGAGGGGAGGGCGAGGCGACCGACTCGTCACGGAGGGTGAGTAGCGCGGTTCGCCACGGCCGCGCGACGCCTCCCCCTGAGGTGGTGGTGGAGGAGGCCATCGGCCGCCGCCGGCGAACACCGGTGGCTGCTGGTGGCTGCTGGTGGCTGGGTCGGAAGTGGCGGTGGGAGGGGTGGGGGTTGGGGTGGTTGGGCTTCAGCGAGGGGTTTTGGACTTTCCGTTAGCCCTCAGGAAATAAGTGCGGGCCGGAAAGAGATGGTAAAAGGCCCAGTCCAACTATGGGCCGGTAGACCCAATTAGATAGATGGGCTGCCCCTTCTATGTTATAATGAACGGCTCAGGATGATTTTCCGACAAGGCTTGAATGCAAGCAGCTTTGCTAAACATGCTCAGATCTAGCCTGCTTTTGTTTGAGCTTTTCTGCTTATATAAGTAAAAGCCTAAACCTAAACAAAGGGTGGCTTTTTCATCCCATTATAAAAGTTTAAGCTGGTTTAAGCCTAAAAGCCATAAGCCACGAGAGAGGTGCTTTTTTTGGCTTTTGCGGAATGAAATACCCATTTACCACTAAACTTCGTTGAAATTACCCACAAAATGCCATTACATAAATATACAAATCGTTCTATTTTTTCCATCTTCCATCCTCCTCTTCCCCATTCGCCTGATTTCCACGCCCACTCCACCGCCTCCTCCTCCACGCTTCTTCTGCCTCCCTCCCTCCCCACGCCGCTGCTCCCCACTGCGATACTCCTCCACCCCGCCGCCCTCCCCTCCACACCACCGCTTCCTCCCACTCCATCGCCTCCGCTCCTCCCCACTCCGCCGCTCCGCCCTCCCTCACGCTGCCGCCTCAAGGAAGACAAGTGCCACCTCCTCGAGACGACCCCGACGCCTCCGCCGCCCTCCCCCATGGCGCCGCTCCCCACTCCGCAACTCCCCACCCCGCCGCTCCCTCGGCCTCCAGGCTGGAATCATTCCACTCCTCGAGAGCAAGTGCTCGCCTTCTTGGGATCCCAAGGTCACATCCTCTCACTACCTCGTGCCTCGCCTCCTTGCTTCCCGAGGAGCTCTCTGCTGCAGACCCTACTCTCAGTGCGGCCTCGCCGCCTCGCCGGCTCGTTTGATCCAGTGCTCCTCTCTCGTCTTTGGGATCCGTGAGAAGCGCTGCGTCTTGTTCTTCCAGTGGTGAAGTGGCCCATTTGGTTTGATTTCTAATCTTTGAGGTCACGGTGACTTCTTTTAGTTTCACGCAAAAGTTTGGGTGTTGGTGAGTGTAATCGGTGCTTGGGTGAACTGGGAGTTTGTGCGTGGATGGAAGGGAGGATGCGAGGAAGGCGCAATGTCAGATTCCAACCGGCGCATCGTGGAGGCCGATCTTGCCATGCGGTGTACCAGCCCGAAAGGGAGCAATGTAATGACTTCTTGCTTCTGCTTGGTTTGTGATTCGCAATACTAGTAGGATCAGAAATTAGGAACAAAATCCGTGCTTTCAGTAACTCTGTTAACTAGTGTTAATACATAGTGCCACGAGTTGTTGGAATCTTAATGTTATCCGAGCATTTTACGTAGTGGCGGTAATGGTGTGGATTCTAGGTGTCATAAAGCGTTAAGGTACGTAAGACATTGTAGTGTCAAGTGTTAGGCGATGTGTCTTTGTCATGACATACAACTATACAAGACCTTTTTCATGCTTTATGGAGTGTGTGATAGATGGTAGGCACATTTATTCACTAGTTTATAAACACATCAAGAGCGATGAGGTTTTTATATGATGTTGATTGACTACACAAAATTAGTGAGAGACATTGAAATCCAGAGGAGTTATGTGAAATACGTACTATGAAGTTTGCGTTGATGCATAATTTGAAACTCAAAATATCTTGGCCGTTTGTTACTTAGTTGCACATCTCATATGCTTTCTTTTGGGGAATAAACTCGTATAGTTTTGTTTTCTTCATGTATCGACAAGTTGTTTCCTTCCGTAAAGAGAGTCCGGAGTTCATCGCTGGTTTATGGGCTAGTTTATTTTGTAAGTTGTTATGTACAACTTCACCATGATTAGAAATGCACCGTAGACCGACCTAATAGTCAAAAAGGGAATTTATGTAATAACTTCAAAGTATTATACTCTTTATTTTTAAATTTTTAAAGGAACAACAATTCTCTGAATGGGTTATCCCATGTTAACTTATACCACATTCTTGCGAGGGAGAATGGTCATATCTATTGTGTTTCTCTCAGATCGAAGCGAACAGTCATCATGTGTGCAATTTGATAACTGCACTTGGCAAGATGGCTAATCTCTTCGTTGTTCTTGTTCTGCAGATTCTTGTTCTTCTACTTCTCACATCTGGCCGGGATCCCGGATCATTCCTCGAAATGCTCATCCCCGAGCTTGAAGACATTGGTGAATCCTCCAACTTATCGATTGGTCGTGGTCAACGTGGTTCAACAGTTTGCCACTGACCAAGGATGTTCTTGTTAATGGTATCTTAGTCAAGGTGAAATATTGCCATACATGTATGCTTTATCGTCCACCAAGGTGCTCCCATTGCTCAATCTGCAACACCAAGGTTGACATCATTCCACCTGTACTTGATTTGTACCAATCAGATCAGGTTATTTCCCATTAACTGTAGTAAAAGTTAGTTTTTATTTGCATTTCACCCTTGCTCTCTCCCACAATGACAGCACACATCTGTGAGCCCAGATAGAAAACTTTTGGCAGTAGTTGGAGATGATCGGGACGCTCTTCTCGTTGATTCACGAAATGGGAAGGTATTTGGCTAGTATATGTTTGTTCTCAGCTATTGTTTTTTAGGGATCTCAGCTATTGTTATTACATTGATGCAATTCTGTTATTGTCTACTAATAGTGAGATTTAGCACCTTAATTATATCTATGACTATATTGAAAAGGTATCTTGGTGCACTTTTCTATTCCTGCTGTGGAGAAGGACCGGAAGGCATCAGACCTTCTTGTCTCCATGCATAGGGCATTACGTCCTTCATTTTACCGTTATCTTTTAAGACTTTGCCGACCCTTGGTTTTTGTCAAAATTACACATCATCAAAATACTGTGCCATGGCAAGGCCTAGTTTGGACTTTAGACATTACAATCATGTTTGTTAGCCGGAGAGTAACATCAGCCTTGAATCTTTGTTATGTGCAGGTAACCTCTACCCTGGATGGCCATCTGGACTACTCATTCGCTTCGGCATGGCACCCTGACGGGTGCACCTTCGCGACCGGGAACCAAGACAAGACCTGCCGCGTCTGGGACATCCGAAACCTCTCGACTTCCCTCTCGGTCCTGCTACTCCTCCGACGGCCGGTTCATGCTCTTCTCGGAGCCCACCGACTTCGTGCATGTCTACGACACTGCCTCAGGCTACAGGAAGCGGCAGGAGATTGACTTCTCCGGCGAGATCTTCGGGATCTCACTCAGCCCAGACGACGAGTCATTGTTCGTCGGAGTGTGCGACCGCGTCTACGCCAGCTTGCTGAACTACAGAATGATCCATGCGTTCGAGTACCCGGGCTCGTACATGTGAAGATTGAGCGTTCCTTTGGCGTGTTGAAGATGAAATAGAGAATCTTGTTGGCTTTGCCAAGTTACAAAATTAAGATTCAAACAAAAATGATAATTGCATGTATGTCACTAAACAATTTTATCCGAGATAGTGCTTTACGTGATGAGATTTTCGAGAGATGTGATCTTAATGAAGATTATGACCCAAGCGATACTTTATTATGATATGATCGGATATTATTTTGTTTGATTTGTTAAAATATGTCTTTCTATATTAATTTCTTTCATTACGCAATGTCCATAATTAATATACGCACGAACAAGCAAAACTTTTTTTGTTTCATATGTACACTTGCACGTATCGTCATAGTTACAAATCCCATAAAAAAATAAGTTTAAATTCATCCTTAAAAACATCCTTCAAACCCTCAAGGACAATTCAGACTTTTTATCCTTCACACACAACTCAATAAGCCAACATCCTATAAAAAGCCAGATTACCAAACACCAAAGCTTGACTTAAAAGCTGGGGGGCTTATAAGCCAATTAAGCCAAAAAGCTGGCTTTAAGCTATAAGCCAAAAAGCCTAAGCCTAAACAAACAGGGCCTAGAGTCTTGCTTTTGTTCCTCTCAAAGAGAAAAAAAAAAAGTCTAGCTTTGGTCAATTAAACTAAATCAATAGATGGAAAAAAAATTGCATGTAAGAGTCAGCTTGTGGTTGCCGTACTTGTGCTGCGCTGGCCCCATGTGGCACTTCTTTTTCACACCAGTCAGACCTTTTGCTCACGGGAGATTCATTCTATGCCAACGAATGTTGCCTCATCGTCATCCTTTATACGCAACTTGTCTATAAATCATTATCAATCTTATAAAATAAATACTAAAATACGAATCTTAAGATTATACAATAAGAGATAAAGGTTTTGATCAGGATCTAATAAATCCTCAATTAATTGTTTATCTATAATTATTATTATAGATAACGAAATCTTCATATTATTCATAAGTATACGCATAGTCGTCAGTCTTTCTACAACCACTTTATGGTCGTAAGTCTTACTACGATTAGGTCAACTACGGTCACCCTATAGTCGATAAGACATATAGATATGTAGGCTCTATCGACTATATGGACTCTTATACATTGTGTTTAAAACACAGCGTTGGCATATGTTGTTATTCTCCGGGGTAACTGCGGGTGTTACATCTTTGTCCTTGACGTAACTACAAGGCGACGTGGGGTTCAGTTTCTCTTACAATAACGATCATCAACGTGTACATTTGATCCAGCATTGAGGCGCCTCTTGCCCTAGAAGTAATTGACACCCCATTGCACACTACATAAGGGCTAACATTAGTGGACGGAGGGAGGCCGACGGAAGATTTTTGGGGGCAATGGATCTAAGTTCTTGAGTCTCTTTGTTCCAGTAATTCTTGTCTAGTTGTAAACACATAGTCAATACAGCAACACATGAGTAAGATTGTTATTCTTCTAGGAGAAGACACGAATATGTCTAAATCCTTGTGTCTCTTTCTTCGTAATTCTATTTCAAAGGAAGCCCCACAAACAATCATTCGTAAGATGAACACTAAATCGTCGACAAGCTTTTTTAGATAGGTTCAGGCATTCTCCGGAGAGAATAACAATCATACTCATGTATTCTTGTATCGAATGAGACTACAAAGCACAACAAGCCATCGAAACTCAGTCTAATGGATTTTGTTCATCCTCTCTCCTCCCTCTCTCTACCTGCACTGCCCTTATAAAGTGTTTGAAAGGGTTGTAGTTGTTATGTGTCAGAAGGCACCTCGATGGTTGCTTGAATATGCACGTCACCTTCTCTCGTGACGTGTGGCATTTCGTCGTGTTCGCATCTCTTGTGATATCACCTTTGTTGAGGCTCGACCTTTCTTCCACTCTTCCACCACTTCGTCCTCCTCTCTCAGAGTCTCTCTCTCTTCCTCCTATTCCTTCTCCAGCTACCAAGTCACCTCCTCCATTCCCAAAGTCACCTTCCGCACCTTCCACCTTGCCACTAGTATCCTTTCTACTATTTCTCCATATCCTTTCTACTATTTCTCCATATCCTTTCCACTATAGTCGTCGCTCCCAGCATCCAACTGCCACTCCTGTTCTCCCTCCTTCTAACACTTCCTCCTTCTAACACTTCGGCCAGTGCCACTAAGGTTCCCAGTGATGATCCACATACGGTAGCACAGAGGTATGCTTTACATGATCGTACTAGCATTTTTTGCTCCTCGTTTACCAAAGCAAGCCATTTATGGATATTGTCAGTAAGTATGTGCAGATCTAGTATAGCGTCTTTTTTGCTCCACAAGGATCAAGATCAAATGAATACTTATTTGTTTTATATATGTTTTTCTATTGTTGTAGTTGTCTATGAGTTGTTTCTGAGTGGCAATCAGTTATGTCTAAGGAATTTGCAACCTTAGTGTGCACTAAGACTAGGGAGCGAGAACAGGAGAGAACAACGAGCGCACATTGTTAGTAAATAAGAACGTTGCCTCATCCCTTATATGCAACTTGTCGATGAATCACTGTCGATCTTACGGAATAAATGTTGTAGACACGACTCTCAAAATTATAAAAGAAGAGACAGGGGATTTTTTTTAGACAGGTTCATACATTCTCTGGAGAGAATAACAACCCTACTCATGTATTCTTATGTTGAATGAGACTACAAATCACAACAAGCCACCGAAACTAAATCTAATGGCTTATGTTCATCCTCTCTCTTCCTCTCTCTGCCTGCACTACCCCTTATAAAGTGTTTGAAATGGTGGAAGCTGTTATGTGTCAGAAGGCGCATCGACGGTTACTTGAATATGCACATTGATAACGGTTATTGTTAGTGAGACATCCTTCCTCCAAACCCGTCGAGCAATTATTGCCAGAGACAAAGATAAGTATGCGCGGTTACGCCAGAGACATATATGTGCACGTGTGTTTACTACCACGCGTAATCGATCGTAGTGTACGGGATCTCTAGTCTATAAGGTCCACATGGCTATGGGATTTATCAATCATAAGGTGGTCGCGATCCGACCTAGTCATAACAGATCTTGCAACCATAGGGGTGGTTGTAACCTTCCCTAGTCGTTGTAGATATCAACGATCAGGGGTATATTCGATAGCTATTTAGAATACCATTATCCGTAATGAATACTATAGATAATTAGTTTAATTAATTGAGGATTATTGAATCATCGTCATCTCGCCCCCAACTTCAAGTGAAAATGACCTACTTGAGAAGAGGTGGTATAATTGTAGTTGGAAGGAAAACTTTTCCAACGAGTATTTCTTTTGACCAGAAGTTGACTTGGTCGAGGAAGGTATTTTTATATGAGTTTTAATAATAATTTTTTTTAACCGAGTGGGCGGAAAAAGAATGTGAACGGTTGTCCACGATTCTATCCGTTGGAAGCAGTTCCCAAAGGAGTTCTAACTGTTGGGCTCCCCTACGATTTGTACTTCAAGCATGTGGGTATAAATAGCTGTCGGGGTAAAATTAGAGATTTTACTTTCCCCAATCACTTCGTCTCCCTTGAGCTCTTGTCTTCTTCGCCACCAGTCAAGTCTGAAATCTTTCTTCTCAATTCCTTCAAATCCAAGCTAATTTTTAAAAAGAAATGGTCGAATTCGTGTCCCGTGGAATAGATCGGAGATGGATGTTGAGAAGATGATTGCATTGGTGGCCGCCCAGAAGATCTCTTCAAGGTCTTTGGTGAAGTGGACGAATGCAGAGAGTCAGTATTGGCCGTCGAGGGAGAAAGATATGATTGCTATCTTCCAAGCCTATTGCAAGTTCAGACTCAGACTAACCTCCCATCCCTTTCTAGCCGAGGTACTTGAGCATTTTGGGTGGAATTGGTGAACTTGGTTCCCAATTCCATCACAATGCTGAGTATATTCGCATACCTTGGTGAAGTGTACTTGGGGATCCCTAAAACCTGGAGCTCTTCAAGTACTACTACGGGATGAACAAGCAGACGCGTGGGATATCAATGCTATGATCCCTCTACTCGTCGTGTTCGCATCTCTCGTGATGTCACCTTTGCTGAGGACTGGCCTTTCTTCCACTCTTCCACAACCTCGTCCTCCTCTCTCACATAGTCTCTCTCTTTTCCCTATCTCACTCTTATTCCTTCTCCAGCTACAGAGTCACCTTCTCCATCTTCTCCATTCCCATAGTTGTAAGATCACGAGAATGCTACGATAGCACACAAAAAAATTCTACCGCACGACCAAAGATCCTCCGCTAGTAATAGATCACGAGATTACCATTAGATGTGCCGACTCGTAGTGGAAGTAGAGTCGATGTAGCGAGTTGATGCAGTAGTGGTCGTACTTGTCGCGCATCTTCTCCTCCTGCTCCGATGATCGTCATGAGTTGTGAATCGTCCTAGTGATGATGCTTGGCAATAACATCTCCAAGATATCCACACATACGGGGCAGGGACACCACGCGCTAGAGTGCTAGCGCCAGCGGCGTGGTTGATGAAGGCGTGGCTATTAGAGTTTCGAGAATTCTTCAAAAGGATCACTGCACCCCTTGCCACTGCCCCTCTATTTATAGGCATCCATAATGGGTCTCGAACTTGAGACCCATTAGGAACTCATGGCTTACAAGAATTCGGATCACCATCCAAATCAAATCCTTGCCCTTTAAGTATGTGACCCTACATGTTCATGTGTAATCGGTTGTAACTTGGAAACTCTTTTCCGACCACAAGCTGTTAGCGGTACCTAACAGCACATAACGATTCCCGAACACACATAGAATATATCGGATGAACCTTAATGCAATATGATCTAAGACCAGTTCTTATCACTTACGACTAGCTTGCACTTAGTCACGACCAGTCCATACTTAGTTACGATCATTTGGTGATTACGTTCAACCAGTCTACGACCAGCTTCGACTAGTCTATGATTAGTATATATCTCTATACGACCAACTCGTATCTGGTCGAATCGAACGACCTGCTTGTGTATTCTTCCTTTACCTCACGATATCTAGTTGAACTCCAGGTGAGATAATTTGTCATCCATGGACTGTTCAATACTTTCTCGATCAAGTGTCGAATAACTTCATGTGGTCAACACTTCGACCACTAGTGGCATGGTCGTGCACTTTATTTATCCAACCACAACGAGGGGTCCAAAGACATCTCTCCTGTTATGTTAGGAGGAACAACTCTCATATCCGACCAGTCACATTCCTCCGCATGTTTTATAGCATACCAGAAATCTAACTTTATAACTACCCAGTTACGAGTAGCGTTTGACAACCCCTAAGAGTGCTATTACATATGTAGGAAACTATGATGATACTAGGTCTAAGGATTATACATTATCATTACTTGAGACCAACTAATGACACATACATTATCAGTACATCTAGGTCGAGTCATCCTTTTGATCTTATTCATTCTAATGTATGGGGATCAACTCCTTTTGCTTCTAAGAGTGGTTATCGTTACTATGTCGTTTTCATTGAAGACCATTCTCGTTATACATGTCTCTATTTCATGAGACATCGCTACTAGTTATTGTCTATTTATCAGTCCTTTACTCGCATGATTCATTCTCAGTTTTCCTCTGCTGTACATGTTTTCCATTCTGACTCTAGGGGGTGAGTTCATCAGTGGACTGTCAAACGGGTATGACACGGTGGTTGGAGGCAAACGATGCCAACTTTTCGCCGAGGGGGGGTCAGAAGTAGAGGAATTGCAAAAATTGTACTGAAGAGGCATGCCATACTGCTACTAGATGAGGCGACAAGTGCCCTTGATGGTGAATATGAGAGGGTGGTGATGAGTTCCCTGGGTGCATAGGGGTGGAAACACAAAGGTGAGATATTAGGCAAGATCGCAAGTATCACAATTGCACACAAGTTGTCCACGGTCACAACACGGATATGATCGTCGTGATGGACAAAGGTGAGGTGGTCGAGATCGGCAACCATGCAACATTGGTCTCGGCAAGCAATGATGTTTACTTGAGACTGTACCAAATGCGAACTAAAGGGGTGAAAGACCGATATCGCGATATCAACTTATTCCATAAAAGCTAAACTGTCAAATGATTGTGTTCAGAGAGGATGGAGGCTATTACATGTGAAAAGTTGTTAGCTAAAAATAACATCCAAATTCCTAGAAACAATTTGGGTCTTTAGTTCGCAAGGTACCACATTCACATCACGTTGTCGATAACTGCAATTTTCACAGCCAAATTTTCAATCCTAGGTCCTTACATTCATTTTTTATATGAATAGAAAAGCCCACAGAATTCCTTCAAAATATAAACCCCCAATCTTCTAACGAAATCTTGATTCTTGGCATACTTGGCCTAGGAAAATAGAATAGAAGCAAACACATTTTGCTTATTTACTACATTTATAAATCTCGATATTTTAAACGAAAAAGAACCCATTTGGTCGGTCAATACGATTCATGCGTTTGGTACTACACCAAAAATCGGAAACAAAAATCACCAACAAATCCAACCGTATTCCTCCATAGTCACATATTTTGCCTTCACATAATGCATATAACTAAACTAACAATGGACCATAGAAATCTTAGCATCATATAATATGCCAAGAAAGGAGAAGAATTGGGCAATTAACTCACCCACTCACCGCCGCTTCCACCTTCCACCACCTCCTCGCATTTCCTTCCTCTCCATTCCTTGTGCAGAACAACTTAAGAGTGCCCACTGAGCCTGCCACTGCTCTTGCAGCCTGAGTGGCCACGACTCCTCCTCCGGTAGAAGAGGGTTGCGCGCACAGTGGGACATGACGGGAAGTGGCGGTGCCATCGCCGGAATGGTCTTCGACGGTGCAGTGGCAGAGGATGAGGTGGGTTGGGGTCTCTCGTGAGCCGCCTGATCAAGCTTTTGTGGTCCGGATGGGGTTAGAGAAAAGTCACATAGGGAATTGTTCAGAAAGGTCCTTTTAATCAATTTTACCTTTTTTCACCGTCCAGATTGGATCGCACATTTTCTTCGAGATTAGAATTTGGGGTCTACGGATGGACGTTAGATCACAATTGGGCGGTCGATATTAATTAGAGAGATAGGACAAAGATGAGTAGACGTGCAATCTTTGCGTACAGCCCCCTTAAGACAAATATGAGTAGACGTGCAATCTCTGCGTAAAGCCCCTTACACTATCTTGTATTACATTCTTTGCTCCTCCAGCCTTGCGGGCTTCTTATTTTTCTGTGGACTTGTTGGGCTGGGTATACACGGGCCAGAGGAAAGTCTCGGAGGTATTTGCAGACAAATCCTTTTACTTCACTAACACTTTCCTCACGGTCGCTAATTGGATCACGATTATAATTCACGATCGTAATATAGGGTCGTCTTTTGCCCGTTAGATCCTAATTGGGCGGTTTGTATAAATTCTAACACGGAGTAGCCATGCAACGTTGCATATGAACCCTTACATAATATTGTATTACACAAGCATACATTACCAATAGAAGATTAATTATGCTATTATTATTAGTTAGCCCACCGGTAGAGGTGATTAACTCCACGTATTAAGTGGCAGCTGACACTTGTGCCCCGAAGGCAAGGACGAACAGCCTGAGCGCGCCGTAGCAGATGGCCATGGCGGCCCACCCGCCGAGAAGCACTCGGCGCCAGATCTAGTTGTGCTGGCGTCGCTGACCACCGCGTCGACCATTGGTGGAGCCACTTTAGGTACACGGGGTACACTGTAGCCCCAATTTTTTGCATGCAAATCCACTATATAGTATATATACCTAGTATAATACACACACTATGCAATAAATTACACTGTGTTATTCTCAGCAATCCACCAATACAAACTATATTTTGTGACGTCGACTGTACTATAAACATTTAATTTGTGTCATTTGAATATTTACTATATCATTTAAACTTTTATGTTTGAATGTGCCTTTTAAGTTCGCACCTTTATGCACACGTGAGTGCGTTTTCTGTAAAAAATTTGTAAGGTCACAGCCTCGCAGGTTTATCACTAGCCTTCGTCTTTCTAGACGTGTGGCAAGAGACGCACTCACGCGTGTGTGTGGTGTGCATGCGTGATGGTATGTGTACATATGCTTCTTCCTTGTAATCGCAAAAAAAAGTTTTCACCCTTATCGTTGAAATCCTACAGCTGGCGGCGCTCCTCCGATGTTCTCGGCCTCACCGTCCACACGGCTACGACGGCTCCTTAGCTGGGCCACCTCGATGTCGTATACACTTGTACTGCACATACACGGACACGAACTCGCCGATGGCCATGCTGAACGCACAGGCGACGAGGTCGGAGACCAACATGGCCCTGGCGAACCGGTTCACGACGCCGACGCCGATCTCGATGGACACCACAGACACAACCCGTCGTTGGCACCCAGCACGGCCGCGCGGAGCCACTGCGCCTTATCGGAGTTGGAGTAATCTACAACCCCGGCCTCGTCGTCGCCACTATGTGGGACATCGTTGGCGATCACGACATGGACGACCACCTCGGTCGATTCTTGGTCCTTCTTGGCTCGTGGAGGAGGTAGAGATGCTGGCAAGCAGGGGCGAATCCAATGTAGGTGCTTATGGGTGCTCAAGCACCCCCTCCTCCCACCACCGCACCCCTAGTATCAAGACCCAACCGGCCAACTGAGGGACTGAGGCACGGTGGAGGTTGAAGAAGACCCAACCGAGGTTGAAGAAGAGCCAGAGGTTGAAGAAGAGCCTCTTAAGGGCTAAGGCCTATTCCGTGGCTTAAGGCCCAATGCCCGAACCAGCCCAGATCAGTGGCAAATCCTGGCCCAACTTAAAGCTAGAACATAAGGAAGAGGAACAGGCTTTACAGGCGAAGAGGAGCAGGCGAGCCGAACGTCGGACCGGAACAGTAATGCGCAACAGATAAGGTCTCCGGCCTCTTGGAAAAATGGAGCAAAGGAGAGACCGAGTCAGAGAGAGACTCACCGGTGTCACCGTCGACTCGGCAGCCCGGGACAGCGGAGTGGGAGGCGGTCGGCCACTCGGCGCGGAGGGGGAGGTCGGAGCGGCGGAGCCCGGAGGTGGTCGGTGACTCGACACGAAGCGGAGGCGGCCGGCCGGATGAGGCCGTGGTGGTCGGTGCCACTGAGCGAAGATCGGCGCATCGCCGCATCGGAGATGGAGAGGAGCAAATACCAAACTAGCCAACGAGTGAACGAGGTGAATGAATGATATCCCCATTCAGCCATTTCATTCCCTATTTTATTTTAGTACTGGTGTTGTGCTGCCGCCTGCCATCATGCCGTATTGACTGGGTGAGTACTAAGGACTGAGGGTCAGGACTGTGAGGCCGACCGCACAAAGCGGAGGCGCTGGCTTGGTCGAGGCCGCCGTGAGCTCGTGCAACGTGTCTTGTGAGCCGTGGATCGTGACTCGTGAGGCCATGAACAGAGGGAGTGAATGAATTCAGAATGAGTGAATCCCCAATTTATGATTGCTGTATACTTGTATTGATGTAAATTGTTGTTTAATTGACAGTAAGCATTAGCCGATTAGCCAATTTGTTTAATTAGTGATTGATTGGTTGTTGTTTAATTATTCTTAGATTTACAAAAATAGAGAAGCGAACTTGCACAAATATTTTTCAAATAATACAATGAGCAGTAACCCTCCAACTATAGAACTGACTGATGTAGCTTTGGTATGCTTATGTTATGTTATAGCCTCAACAGTAGAGCTCCCCCTCTATTTTCATCCTGAATTCGCCACTGCTGGCAAGGTGGATGAAGCACTCGATCGACCCTAAAACTTTACAGGATGTACACTCGCAGGTTAGCTAGCTAGACAGCTAACTGCAGGCCCTCACCAAAAGACTCTCGTGGTGTTTGCATGTATCCTCTGGATCTGCCAGTAGTAGCAGTATCATTTTGTAAGTAACGAGCATGCGAGAGACAGAGATCCCTTATGGTTCAAAACCCTGACGGTGGTTTGCGGGGTTGTCAAGATAATTCGTGGCCGTAGGTATTCTCTGTTTTCTGGTAGTGTATATCAATTGTCTCTTGATCAATGCTAGCTCTTCTGTTGGTGTTGGCCGGGTTGCCATCTTAATTAGTTGGGTCCGACTAAGCAACAGTCATCTGATTTTTTAAAAATTCAATCACTTTATTCGGTACATTGGATCACCATCCAATGGTTTCTATTTTTTTATATTGATTTTTTTTTTAAAATTAGACAAAAGTAAATCTAGGTGAATCCTACAAATACAAAAAATATTCTAAACTAGATAAAAGTAAATCTAGATGAACCCTACTAATACAAAAACAAAACAAAAAATTCTAAACTAGACAAAAGTAAATCGAACATACAAATACAAAAACAAATATAACTAAAAGTTACAGTAAAGTTGTGCTAAAATTGCACGTCACTTGATAATACAATTTTATATTTAGTACTATGCAATTATAGACGACTGATTTTTTTTTAAAAAAAATTAGATGACTGGAAGCTAACAAAAGCTTAATTTAGTTAGATGACTGGAAGCTAACAAAAGCTTAATTTAGTTTTGGTGCACAGTAAACTCCCCGTACTCCTACTGTTTGTCTTGAGTTCATCGAATCCACTCCTCTTCACTTCATCGCCAGCCATCTAATAATTAACCTGAGAGTTTACTATTTGTTACTTCATCATTAATTTACGCCCCTAGCTACACTTGTTGCTCAGCTCCATGCAGCACTACCCTTGCATCCTTCCTCTTTGATCTCTCATCATCAATCGCGCTGTCCTGTTGGTGTTCGTGCTCGTCGTCTTCCCCCTCCTCCCAGTCCTCGCACACGTCGAGGAAGTAGAGCGCGCACACCATGGCGACGCACGCCGCCAGCATGGGGATGGGCCCGAACAGCCAGAGGAACACCGGGCAAGAGAAGTAGAAGGCCCGGACGCCGAGCGACCAGAAGTAGCTGCCGCGGTTGAGCGTGGCGGTGACGTAGTTGGCGGCGAGCCTTGGCTGGCGGTGCGCGCGGAGCGGGACGTTGACTAGGGTGCTGGTGTGGCTGTAGTAGCGGATGGACTGCACGTTGAGGAGGAAGGCGACGAGGAAGCAGACGAGGATGGCGAAGAACTTGGCGGACAGCGCCGCCTCGCTCGTGGCGCCCACCACGAGCGGCGCGTCTGGGAGGAGCCCGCCGCCGCCGTTGGAGCTGGACATGAGGACGGCGATGAGGGAGCTGAGGGTGATGGCCGTGGAGGCCAGCAGCGTGGACGCCATGATGTTGTTGCGGATCGTCTGCACCGCCAGCACCGCGTGCCTGCCCGACGGGTCCTGCACCCATGCGTGCGTGCATGCATGGTGACATGCACGCCAGATCAAGGCATCAACTATGGAGTAGGGAGTACTACTGCACGAATGTACTACTGCCTTAAAACTTAGTCCTCAATCATTATTTCGTTTTCTAGCTAGTAGTAGTAGCACTACATCAAATTTACAATTTACATGCATGCTTGCTCATAGTCTCCATACATATCTGAACTCAATTGTCCCTGACTGGAGTAACTCCCTATGGATCACACGAGAACTACTCATTAACAATTAACATATAAAGTCTGGTACAGAATTCGTACTGCTCCAGTTCAGTTTTTCTTTTTTCTTTTAAATCTTGATATCTTGCAAAATGCGTCGACAATCGTACCAACAAATTAAATGCATGTGTCCGCTGTTTGTTCGTTGGTAGTATCATTTTCGCCTCATTTTTACCCCCCATTACGTGCGGTCGATTCAATGCATGGCGCGCACATTCCAACGGAAGACCAAGAACACGTACTATATATATAGGCCCAGAATCGAATCGATCCAATGACGATCATCTGATCGCAGGCCGTGCCTTGATCGGGAATTCGCTCCTAATTAAAACACCGCGCGCGATCGATGAAGAGGAAACTGGATCGATCGATCGAAAGAAATGGATTGGTATATTGCGCGCGTACAAACTGCGTACCTCCATGATGTGGCGGACCCAGATGCGGCGGTTGATGGCGTTGACGCCGATGAAGGTGGCCGCCGGCCGGCGCCGGATGCGGAGGAGCAGCCACACGTGGTACCCCACCATCAGCCCCAGCCCCAGCGGCACCAGCACGTAGTCCAGCTCCTCCTTCTTCATCCTCTCTCTCTGAACCAACAAGTTACGATCAATCAATCCATTGCACGCACGTACGTCGTCCTAGTTTGCGATGCGATGCGAGGAGCAAGATGAAGATCGAGGCGACGAAGATGGAGAGGAGGTATGGTCTCAGAGGCAGGAGTTGGGCTGCTCAAGAAGGGCCTTCCTTGTACTGGGCCTAATTAAGTGGGCCACATTTGAGCCCAGCCTGGGGGCATATGGGCTTTCGGTGCGCACGCCTCCCTCCCCAAGTTATTACTTCTGCCCATAGGCCATAGCTGCGGCAGCGGTCGGCTCGAGTCCAGTCCATACCACAGTGAGCGCAACGGAGCGCGGCGTGGCACCGGCCCTACTTGCCACCCTCATCGGCGCCGGCGACTCACACGTGTGGTCGTTGGCTTCACCCTAGCTGCTGCCTCGCCTTATCCCCGCGGCGGCGGCGGGAGCGAGGAGGAGGAGGCCGCCTCGATGGGGTCCATGACGATCGGCGCCAAGTGCAAGGCCACGCGCAAGGACCCCGGTACCACCGGCGTCCTCCGCATGGTGCGTGCCATCCTCACTCGCCTTCCCCTCCTCCTCTCCCCACCTGAAACCTCCCTCCCTCCCCCTCGTATTGGTTGGCTTAGCTTGTGCGCCGCGTTGCTTTTGTTGCCCAGTTGCGGGGGTGTCGGGCTTGCGATCGGGTTTCGGGTGCCCAGCTGATTGATCTCAAGTAGCTTTCTGATTGGATGCCAAACGGAACAAATTGATTGAAGCATGCTGCACTGCTGCTCGAACCTGTGCTCCAAATATATGTTGGGTTGGTGCATTTTTATGTATGGTGTACTCAATATTTTGTGCTGATTCAGGGTGACACAGCAATTGTTTGACTTAGTGGAAATTGCTTTTGCATAGTCGTCTTTCAATTGGAGTGAATCTTTCATTCCTTTCTTGACCACTGCTTGCAAGTGATCATAAGGAGCTTGTTGGGTCTAAATGGAATCTATTCTTTGTTCTTGTAATTGCAGAATGAAGATAATTTTACTTTTACCCCTAATGATCCGCGATCGGTAATGAAGCTCAATGTCGATTTCCGAAGCATCAAAGGTACTTACCCTTTGTCCATATGTAGTGCTGGTTTCACAAAAAGAACATTGGAATGTTGTACAAAATCAACATACTGTCATTGTTTTACTGCTGATATGGCCTCCAAATCCAGTAAATAACCCACCCTAGACAGAGCATCTGCTGGTGTATTGTCAGACCCCTTTTTATACTGGAATGTGTACTGAAACCCAATGAGTTTAGTCATAGCCTTTCTCTGTAGTTCAGATGTGAGAAGTTGATCCTCCAAATGACATAAACTCTGATGATCAGTTTTAATAATAAAAGGACCTCTTAACAAATATGATCTCCATCTGTCCACCGCCATCATGACCGCTAAGAATTCCATTTCATAGATAGAGAGCTTCTGATTGGTGACCCCCAAAGCCTTACTATAATATGCTACTGGATGACCATCTTGTAATAATACTGCACCAATACCTAAATTACAAGCATCGGTTTCAATCACAAAAGGTTTGGTGAAATCTGGCAATGTGAGAGCAGGAACAGTACTCATAGCCATCTTTAAATTGTCAAATGCCTCCTGTGCCTGCACTGTCCAGTGGAACCCTTTCTGTTTCTGCAACAGGTTAGTGAGAGGTTTGGCTAACAACCCATAGTTTTTTACAAATTTCCTGTAATAACCAGTGAGACCCAAAAAACCTCTCAATTCTGTTACGGTGGTAGGAACAGGCCATTGTCTCATAGCTTGGGTCATAGCTGGATCAGTAGCTACACCCTGATCAGATATGATATGCCCCAAGTATTCCAATTGAGGGGAAGCAAAAGTACACTTGGACCTTTTGACATACAGTTGATGGTGTTGTAACACTTGAAATACCAATTCTAAATGCTGTATGTGTTTCTCAAGAGTCTTACTATAATTGAGGATATCATCCATGAAAACTAAAACAATTTTTCTAATGTATGGAGCAAAGATGGAATTCATGAGACATTAAAAGGTTGCAGGAGCATTACCTTAAATTGAAAATGGCCATGATGTGTTTTAAACGCTGTTTTCTCTTCATCCTCAAGCACCATTATGATATGATGATAACCACTTCCCAAGTCCAACTTAGAGAAGTATTTGCTTCCAGCCAATCCATCTAGTAGCTCATCCACAATAGGCAAAAGAAATTTGTTTTTGATTGTTAGAGCATTATGCCTCCGATAATCTGCACAAAATCTCCAACTACCTTCTTTCTTTTTCACTAACAGTACAGGTGATGCAAAAGGACTGAGACTAGGAGTCACAGTGTCCTTTTCAATCATCTCAGCCACCTGTTCTTCGATTTCATCCTTCTGTTGAGGAGAATACCTATAGGGTCTAGAGTTGACTGGAATTGCACCAGGCACCAAAGTAATAGCATGATCATAACTTCGATGTGGAGCTAACTCCCTTGGCTCCTGGAACACCTGTGCAAACTTGTGCAATACACACTGAACTTCAGTAGGTATATTTTCTTCTATGAGGTCAGGACTGGATTCTACCATCACTATGGCCCACAGATCATTACCCTTATGCCATTTGAGTACTTTATCAATGGAAACTTCATGGTGAGTCGAGTCACTATCCTTCTGTAATCCTTGTAGTCTGACTAACTGTCCTTTATAATCAAACTCAACCCATTTCTGAACCCATTCACAGTTCATGGGACTATATTGTTCCAACCAGTCCATTCCAAGAATTGCATCATACCCCCCTAAGTTTAATACTTTCATATCATGTTGGAAGGTAAGCCCTTGGATCCACCATGAGAACCCCTTCAGTTATGTACTACAATACAACATTTCTCCATTGGCAATCCTGACAGACATGGTTGGTACTTGCTATGGTTTGTCAGGTAGGTTGCTTAGCATTTCAGCATTGAGGAAAGTGTGGGAGCTGCCCGAGTCCAGCAGCATTAACAACACCTGTTTGCCGACAACAGCTAGTAATCTAATTGTTCTTGCATTGGTGGTTCCAGCGACAACATTCAGAGACAAAAACATCTCATCCTCGTTCTTGGGGTCCTCCATGGAAGTCACAACGTCCAGAACTCCATCAGATAAATAAGTTGGACCCTCTTCTAACTCTAGAGTTTTCAATTGAGCTTGGGTAGTGCAGTGATGGTCTGGTGAATACTTTTCCCCACAATGAAAACACAACCCATTTGCTCTTTTGTATGCTTTCAGTTGTTGTGCCTTCCAGACTTCATTTGGTGTGAATTTGCCTCGGGTATCCCCTTTCTGATTACCTCCAAACTGCTTATATTGTTTGTTATTGTCTCCCTTGTATCCCATGCGCCTAGTCCTGTACAGAACACCCTCTTGCACACTGGCATATATTGCTGCCTTGCTGACTGATTCGGGCATTTGCGTTTCGACAGCAGCTCGCAGTTCATCTTTCAAGCCTAGTACAAACTGTGTGACCAACATCATCTCCCCTACATTTCTATCATAGAGCCTGATGTGATACACCAAGCGATCAAAGTTCTTGTATTCATCTACTGTGCCAGTCTGTCTTAATTGTAACATCTCTCACATTTTGTTACTATGAGTGTTCATTTCAAATTCAGTCAACACAGCTTGTTGAAACTGTTCCCAGACATGCCACACATTTGCTGACTTATATGCCTGGTACCAATGAGCCGCACTGTCCTCTAGGTACATAGTTGCAGCTGCTACTCTAAACCCTTCTGGAATCTGATATATGGAAAAGAATGTTTGACACTTATCAATCCAGATCCTAGCATCATTGCCATCGAACCTGGGAAAATCCATCTTTGGAATCCAATTTCTTCTTCCAGTCTCACTAGCTCTGTTGGTCTCGGCCTCTCGGGTACCTCGGTTAATATGGGTGTGGGAGGGGGAAAAGATATGTGTGGTGATGTCTGTGCTGGTGGTGGCACTTGCACTGCAGTTGGTCTTGCTCCCATGATTCCCAACCCATCCCTCGCCGGAATCAAGAGTGGGGGAGGTACTGGTCCTTTCATCACTTTTGCAACTTGAACTTGTTCTTGTTGAATCTTCCCAATGGAGTCCAGAGATAAGTTTACCTTCATCAGCATCTGATCCAGTTGTTCTCCATGTTGTTCCAGCTTTTGGTCTACCGCCGCCAACTGCGCCCCTGTCACCATCTTCACCTCCTCCACCAGTTCAGTCTTCATCTGTGCCAGCAATTCCTTCAGCCGCTTCTCCATGGCTTCCATCGCCTCCACTACTTGCGTTACTTGGAGTCCGCGCTTCGCCTGTGCTGTTGCGATCCCTCCTCAAAGCCAACCGAACCCAAATCAGGTTTTACACCAATCAAGCCCAGAGGGCGATCGGTACCCTTCTTCAGGAATTTTTACCGATCAAAGCCGAGAGAGTGCGAGGGATCAGCGCTGGATCGACGAGCCTCTGATACCATAGTGTTATGTCCCATCGTCGGGGTGTAATCGCAAATGAGATTTGGAGATTGCAAGAGAGAATTAGAGATAACCGAATGGGGAAAGTGCAGATAAGAGAGAGAGAACTATTCCTTTTTTATCGACAAAACCTTACAGTGCACAGTGATTGCTTTTAAAGTCCCCAACACACCCTCCTCACTCTCCGACACTTGGGTCCCACATTACAACAAATACATTACTTAATTTACTATAATGCCAGCTAAGCTAAGTCATCTCCATTCATTGCTTCACCGCAGACTACCGGGCCAGCGCATAACTTTATTCCTCTCTCGTTCTCTCTCTACTGCGGACGCGCCGACGCCGACGCTTCCTTATCCTCCCCGGCCTTCACTCTTCCCCTACCCTCCTCGCTCTCTCTGTGACGCATCCCCTCTTCCCGCAGCGCATGGACGCCATGCTCTCCCTCTCCCGTCCTCTCCTAGATCCAGTCTCCCTCTCCCGTCCTCTTGCCCTTCCTCCCCTTCCTCATGGCAGTAGGGTGGCTGATCCGGCGGCGGGATGGCGGATCCGGCGGGGGGATGGGAGATCCAGCGGCGGCAAAGGCTGATTTGACCGGTGGCGAGCCGGAATCGGCGGGGGTGAGGTAAGTTCTCCTCTCTTCTTCTCCTAGGATGGGGGAGGTGAAATCCGGCCGCAGGGGCCGCAGGGTGGCCCAATCGATGGTGAGGAGGATTTGACGGTGGGGAAGGCAGATCTGGCGGCGGCACGGCAAGAGCGACGCCTTGACCCACGGCAGCGCCTTACCGCTTAGGCGACGCCTTAATAACCATGGCAGTATCATGATTGGAAATTCACCGCCACCAGGTTATTTCTTTTTTTGGCCGTTAAATGTTCTGTTCAACAATTCAGTTCATTTTTTTTGGCTTTCTGCATACTGTAATATTGTGTTATACAGTACAGTATTGGTATTCACAGCGTAACTTTAAGTCAAGAATGTCCCAGATTGATGGTTTTGTTCCCACTATAGTTATGTCACTAATTTTGGGCGGTCTAGCTAGATGGTAAGGCTGCTATATACAATAAGACTGACTAAGCTGCGTGTAGGCTTACATACTCCTTATATCAGAGTTGTTAGTTTCTGTAGTTGCTCATGGAGATTTAGGACGTTTTAGGATGTGCTATGCAGCCATTAAACTCCTGTGAACAGTAATGGGTCCAAAGGTGGGAATTGATCCATTTGAAAGTTGCTGGGCTCGAGGGGGACTGTACCTGGCATGTCGATGCATGTGAGAGGAGCAAAGTGACCTCCCTGAAATATTTTCCATATCGATTAGGTTCATGTGCCTGGAATGGTATCGTGTGCCCAGCAGGCCAAACTATTTTTCTGACAAAAAAAAGAAAAAAGACGAATGCACGGCTTCAAAGCCGGCCCATAAAAAAATGTGGTCCGTTTAATTATTATGCATCCTTTTTTTAATTCACGGAGGGCCCAGCAATGGATGTGTTCCGAGTAACGTTTTTGCTTCTTTGTTCGCTGGCCACCTTTTTGTTCAGTAGTTCCTTTTAAGAACTCTTATAGGGTGCATCATTCACCATGACTCTTCTAAAGGTAAGAGCTGTCTTGACCATTGATTATTGGGCCTTTTTTTGGCCAAAAGAAAAAAATATTAACCGGCTCTACCGGTTACCGCTCATGGCAATAGAAGTAATGTATTAAATGGGATTGATTGCATGCAGGGTAGGACACATAATGCTGAGGATGTAAATCCATTGGCGGGTCATCTCTTTCCTTTTCCTCTAACATGAGACTAATCTCTTTCCAAATCCACTTTCCAACATCGATCCACAAAATATTAAATGGATTGAAACTGAAGACAAAAATAGCTTGATTCAAATAGTAACAGAAGAATTAGATGTAAAATTGGATACTTTTCAGTAACTCTGTTGTACACAAATGTTGATTACATACATGAACAATATCACGTTTTTTGCGCCAATAATTATAGCATAACAAATTGCTCATGCATGTACATTTTGTATACGGAATGTGCCAACAATTGTATAACTGTAAAATTTTGATGTAAGCTGTCAAGTATGCTCACGTATAATAACTACTAAGTATACACATCGCGTATATTGCATGTATGCACATGATTTAAATTGTTGAGCATACATTGGTGCCAGGTTAGTCATGGGTCCGTATTTCCCTCTAAATAAATAAGTATTAATGCCTATTAAAGGCCTATTTAGAAGAGGGTCATTGCTCTAAGAATATTTACGATTTAGTTTTAATTCGAACTAAATCCTAAGGATTTGGATCCAAATCCCCCCTTTCCAAACAGGCCCTAACAGTCAAGGTATTTGGTTGGCATGTGCCTTGCGTAAGATTTGGTTCAGAGTGTAGACTGTAGAGTGAGCTCCTATTGCGCCACAATTACCCTTTCTCTAACGTGTGAGCTCCCTATTTAGAGCATGGAGTTGCAAAGAAGCTCAATGAAGGTCATGCATGGAGCTTTTTCGCTGCTGTCCCCTTTCTCATCCGGGTCTTTGGTCAAAACCCTCTTGCCCTGTGTCTTAATGCGATGACTCAAGTGGCGCACACATGGAAAAGCGTAGTAAAGAAGAATATCGAGGGCGAACTTCCACAAGGCAGAGGTGCCTTCGTATCAGCGTGTGGACTCAAGAATATAAAAAGGGTTGGAAGGGCTACAAAACTAGAGTGATCACTGTTCCCTCTAGTTGTAAATTGTCTAGCTTAAGACAATTCTTTCTCGAATCAAAAGACAAATTCTAATGAGCGCCCATATCCTGAGAAATACTGTACGGCGAGGATAACAAGTTTACATGAGCCCGCGCTCAGTTGAATCTTTCCCATACAATAAACTGTCTTAAGCAATTGAAACATCTAGAAAACCAGCTTGCAAGGGCCATAGTTGTGTTTTCTCATATTATTTTTATACAGAATGCGAGTGGTCCTACAACCAAATATTGCTTGAGCCTTGAAGCCTTGAACTATATTTTCAAGACCATTTCTTTCTAATGTCAATTGTTTCAATGTTTATGTACTTGTTTCGCAGATTCAAAGGGTTAAGGATGCAATGACACATATATATCAGAAGTTGCAGGCAAATCTTCCTCAGCACATTGTTCCCTACTTCCCTTCTCTCCCTCCCGCATGCTCATACTGTAGGCAACTAAGTTATTGACAGTTTGATTCCTGGAATTGCTCTTCCCTTAATTATAATGCCCCTAAAACATGTAATTACAAATGAGTTCGCTGAAATTGCCTTTGAATTCTATTGATATGCTTTGTTATGGAATTGTTTGCCTTGTTGCTAAAAGATATTGGTGATGAGATTTCGGCTGCTTGAAATTGACGCATCATGTGTGCAACTTCTTACCTGCAGAATATAAAGGAATTAGCACAACCTGATGTTAGGCATGAAATATCTCAGCTAGTAAAGCCCATGACCCAGGTTCTTATCGTTCCTTACTGTATTTCATTACCATTTGCTAAAAGAGCTTTATTTGAACTTCATTGCGATGACTCTAGCAAACTCTCCTTTTCCTTTCTGCACGAACTAACATACGCATTTCCACACATGTTTTGCATGCTTTTCGTTTTATTCGCCATTCTTTATGCTCATTACATCACTACTGAACCAACTGCGGCTACTGCCTGCTATGAATCTCCCTAGAACACATTTATCAGCACGATCTGTTTCATGGTTCAAATCTTATGAAGTTTTCTCCAGTTGAAATGTCAGCAAGCTGATTATATTTAGTCTCCAGGCCCTGGATGCTGCCTTCAACCATGCCTTGGATCAGCAGCAAAAATCTTCAAAGGCTGGGAACAAGCCGAATGGGTTTTAAGCTGAGAAGACTAGCTCGGCCAACATACGAGGATTCGATTACTGCTAGAGTGCGCCCTCTCTCTATACAGCTCTAGCCGGCTTGATCTTGCCCTGTATATTTATTTACATCTGAGCTAGCTTTACAGCGGTGAGCATAACATATTGAGTAAATTTCACAAAACCACACTAACTTTGATAAAACTATAATAAAAGCTCACTTTTAAGTAACAATTTTAGAAAACTACACATCTCTTTGCATAACATTTAATAAAACAACATTTTTAAGTATCCAACAGTTTAGGCCCACTCGCCAGTCTCACAAGCTTGTACTGTTTCCGCCTTCTAATATGGATAGGCTTGTGAGACCGACAAGTGGGCTCGGCCCGTTGGATACGACGGTAATGCTTGAAAGCGTGGTTTTCTGAAATGTTATTCAAAGAGAAGTATGGTTCTTTGAAACTGTTACTTAAAAGTATAGTTTTGTGATAATTTTATCACAGGTAGTGTGATTTTGTGAAATTTACTCTCAACATACATATTATGCGTGCCAGTTTTGCCATTGTTAGTTGAAGCATGTTCCGGGACAATTTGTATTCCTTGATTCCTCACTGTTCCAGGTAGAACCAACATTTTTGACCATATGTTTCTGTTGCG
Organism: Hsuehochloa calcarea; assembly: GCA_036346395.1. Lineage (NCBI taxonomy): Eukaryota > Viridiplantae > Streptophyta > Magnoliopsida > Poales > Poaceae > Hsuehochloa > Hsuehochloa calcarea. The sequence goes on from CM070609.1 coordinate 13,288,238, forward strand.
AACCGCTTCCACATTCACCAGCATTTTGATATGCCACTGGCGGATGATATTACCTGTCGTTCACTCTTGTAACCTTGGGATGTAGCGAACACTAGCAGATCAGAGCGCTACACCGAGCGTGGTTGGGTTAGCGGCAGTCGAAGTGGTCTGCTGCTTCATCATTGAAGTCTGGACACACCGTTGCTATTATCTTTGCTAGTGCCAGTCTTTGCTTCAAGGCAGTGGCTTGGTTACCTTACAAAAGAAAAAAAAAAGCAGTGGCATGGTGGTGGGTCCATGTTTTTTTTATCCCAAAAATAATATATAATCAGCTAATGAACTCGAACGCAATCGCCTGATTAGAAGTCAGAAGCCTTCTCCATTTTAGAGATACCAAAAAAAACAGTGCGATGTGCCGACGCGAGTTGCTTTCATGGAGTTTTTTTACTACTCGTATAGCACTCTTCACCGTGCTAATAACAATTTTAGCCCTCTCTTTACATCAATGCGAAAAATAACATCCTTCACTGTGCTCTAGCGGGTTGGACTTTCTATCACGTATTACGTATGAATCCAGGCCTCTGGGCACGGACCAAACCGAGTCCGACCCTTAAAGGCACAATAGAGGACATTGTTGTGCCTTGGAGCCATGGAAGGCGGGAGGTCGTGCCTTCTTGTCACGGAAGCGGCGAAGCTACCGCAAGAGGCACTAGAGGAAGTGAAAAAAAAGATTAAAAATTATTAATCTTTTCTAAAAAATATATTTTTTCCTTCTGATTTTTTAACCTCGAACTTGCAGCTTCAAATACATTATAGCATGTATCAAAAAAATTCTCGCATATTTTTTCATATAAAATCACGACGCAGCACAGCGCACACAGCTTCAAACACGGGGGTCAACTGTCACCATCGCCACCCTTTGCAACCTTCGGTTGGGTCGATGAGTTGATGGACGGTGTATGTGAAATACTATTTAACGACGCGGCGGCGAACAGTAGTACATTGTCACTAGTCGCAATGTACTACTGTCCACCGCTGCGTCCGGTGACGGTGTACTATTGCCCGCCACCGTGTCGTCAAATAGTATTTCACATGCACCGTCTATCGATTCACCGAACCACCGAGGGCTGCAAACGGTGGCGATGGCGACGAATGACACCCATGTTTGAAGCTGCGTGTGCTATGCTATGTCGTGATTTCATATAAAAAAATTATAAATTTTTTCTAGTACATGTGATAATACATTTGAAATTGCAAGTGCGTGGTAAAAAAACAAGAATAAAAAATCAAAAAAATATATTTTAAAGTTTTAAATAGTGTTTGAAATAATGTAGAAATAATTTTGTATTCTACTTTTTCAATTCCTCTCGCGGCAGCCTTCTGTGGTTCCAGGGTACGGCAGAGGACCGCCCTCTGCCGTTCCCTTAGGTGTTAGATTCGGCTTGTTCTGTGCTCTAAGGGTCTGAATTTCATACGTGGCATGCGGTGGAGAGTCCGCTCCCTAGAGCATGGTGAAGAATGTTATTTTTGGTATTGACGTAGGGAGATGATCAAAATTGCAATTAATGTGGTAAATAGTGTCACACCAGGAAAAAAAAACTCGCTTTTATGCGCGTTTGTTTTTCTCTCCTCCCGTCACATCTATCAACACGTCTTAGTCTAGTTGCATGATCATTACTCTCTCCATTTCAAATTATTCTCCCTCGCGTTTCCATGACATCAACGCTATGGCCATTTCTCTCTACTATTTTCTTCGTTTTATTGGCCTTGTTAATCCCCGTGCTCAACCAAAATATGCCTCGTAAAAAAGAGAGGAGGGTATATTACATGTAACATCTCCCGGAGCTGCAAAACCTAGACAGAACAGAAGAGAGGCTTTGCTAGCACGAACGCGGCCTCCTGTCCCGATCACTGTTCTCAGCTACATGGAGACGAGATGCACAAGTTAATTTCTGTGCTTGACCAAAATATGCCTCGCAAAAAAGAGAGGAATGCGGCTTCCCTGTTTCGCGTTCTGATCGCGGTTACGCCGCGTGGCCAGCCGGGAACAGCGATCCGAACGAACACGGGGACAGGGAAGCCGCGTCCGTGGCTAGCACGGCAACACTGAATCCATCCGTGGCAGGCAAGAGGCAGAGTGCAGGGGCAGGCAGGGCTGGCCAAAAGCAGCAACAAACTTGCAGGCCTGCAGCAGCATCACCACATGCATGCGGTGCCCTCCTGCTTGTGAAGGCCAACGGCTGCTGCCATTCCCGGTCGATCGACGCGGGGAGGAGGGAATGAAGGTCCAGGATGGGATGACGAGAGCGGTTGCACTACGCTGTGCTCATCTCTGGTTCGGGCTCAGAGCCTCAGAGAGAGAGCAGCCATTGTTCATCTCGCCTGCCTGCCAGTTGGCCGCGCCTATAAGAGGAAATGGATGGGAGGAAGCGGCCCTCTCTCTTTCTCTCTCCTTTTTTTTCCTTCTTTTTTAGTTGGAGGCTCTTCCCATCCCCATATTTCTTTTTTTTTTCTTTTTTAGTTGAAGGCTCTTCCCATCCCCATCTTTCTCTCTCTCTCCAAGCAAAAAGAAGAGGGAGGGGGAGGAGGACAAGAGGAGGAAGAAGAGGATTTGTTCGCTCGCTTGCTGGTGATTTTCTCGCTCCCTCTTGCTGTTCTTCTTCTCTTTGCGCTTTGCCTCGATCGCTTCTTATTTGATCCCTCCTCCTCCTCCTCGGCGACAAACACAAACTACTCGACGCTTTCTTTTCTTTCTTTCTTGCTCGTGCGTGCGCGTTGGCCGGGTTTGATCTGTACGTGCTTTCTTTCTTTTGTTTGTTTTCTCTTTGCTTTGCTTTCCTCCTCTCTTCTCCGTTATTTTCTCCGTGCTGATCGTTCTGCGGAGGACCTAGGTTCGTCTCTGTTCTTTCGATCTTCTGGTCGTGGTTGGTCCATGAAGTCGTCCAGAGTCCATTGGTGTTTTTACACACCGATAGCTGTTTCTTCTCTCTTCTTTCGCTTTGCTTTTGTGTGCAGTTTGGCGTGTTCGTGGTTGCGTTCGATCTTGCGTGCCCGCTCACGCGTTTGAGATGGAATCAACAGAGATCACCAATGGTTGATGCAGCCAAGCAACATGATCGATGCACTAGTGCTCTCTGTAGCCTATCCACAAGAGCGGGGAAAAAAGGATACGGATTACGGAGAGGGAAAAAAAACAAGCACTTTGGAGCTTGATGGTTCCTTCTTTCTTTACTCATTTTTCTTCTTCCTTTCTTCTTTTTCTTCTTCTTTTCTTCTTTTCCTTTTGATTCTTTTGGGTTTCTTGCTCACATCTGTAACGTGTAACGTGTGTGTCTTGCGTTCTTATACTACTAACTTTTCGGCCTCAAGACCTTCCTGTTGTTCACTTGGATTCTTGGGCAACATGAATCACCTTCAATTACACCAGTTTGGAAAATTACTCCAGCGATTAATTGCTCTCCCTTAGTTAATTCCCTTGCTTCTTTTTATTATGGCAGGTGACAATCGGGTACGATCTAGGAGATGGCCCATATGACATCAACAGAGGATCGTCAGATGTGGTATGTGCAAGTGCGTCACCACCTCCTCCTCCCCCTTGTAGAAATCTTTCTCAGCTGCAATATATTGAGTGGAAATGGAATCTGGTTATGTATATCTATTGGGAAATACTACAATGCATACCTCCGATGCACCGGACGTCACAACAATATTTTACTTCGCTTCATACTCCACCTTTTCCCACACCACGCCCGAGCTCTTAGCCACTCATTCGGTCATTCCTATCTCTTCACTTCACAACACTCCACCCTCCATTTCTTCTCTCTTCCCGAAGCTGCTTCTTCTATCCCCAATCTCCCATGGCTCTCCCTCTCGGCCGACTTCCCCCTGGTGACCCGGCGCCGTCGGTCGCCGGCGCTGCCACCCGCGCGTGCGTATCCGGCTCGCTTCCTCACGCGCGGCCGTTCTCCTCTGGAGCTTCTTCGGTGCCAACCCTCGGCTCGAGCTCACTCCCATGCCGGCCTGGCCTCAGGCCTACTCCTCCGGTTCCTCCCCGCCTCGCTGCACCGCCACCGCTCCCTCTTGGCTCACCCTTCAGCTCGCCCGCACCGGCACGCGTATCTCTCTCTCTCTCCGCGCCTCCCTTGGCTGCCGGCTTTGGCCGCCTCCACCAAGCTGCAAGGCGCCCGCGACGAGGTCGTCCTCGGATGGACAAAGAAGGCTGGAGAGGAAGGTGGTTGTGGGGGAGCCCGACGCCGCCGCTGCCGTCGTGCTCGCGGCGGCCTCTGGATGGACGAAGAGGGTTCGGCACCTCCTCCTCCTACCACTGTACATGTTGGTGCTCTCGGATTGCCATCGGTTTCTAGTTCTGATGTTTGATGTTGCGGCATGTTGAAAAAATTGTTGCGTCATGTTGAAAAGAATGTTGCATACTGTTCTTTGAGATGTTGCGTCCCGTAGAAAAAAATGTTGTGTCTTAGAAAACAAATGTTACTACTATTCACGGTGATGTTGTAATTTTTTTCAACGCGTTTTTTTCTTCAGATGCTTTGTTTTGATTCTAAATGTTCACGGCGTCGTCGACCCCACCCTCTCGAGCCCTCTCATCCACCTTCGAACTCCGTCTCGGCCACCCCCGTGGCTCGTCCCTCAACCTCGCGGCGTCAGCGACCATGCCCCCTCAGCCATCCTCGAGCCCAAACTCCACCCCGCGACACCAACAAGCCCCTCAGACGTCTCCTGTCCCTCAGATATTGCAACAAGATGTTGAATACAACAGTATACGACGTTAGCGCTCGGACCGTACGTCCGAGCACTAGTCGCACCATATCTATTTTCTTACAGTGAGGGAGCATGGTGTACTATTCTAAAATGAAATGACGCGCAAAACTTTTGGGCGTTCACTAGTCTTTCTTGGATCTTGTTTCCATCTGATTCTGCTGGCTGTCCTGCATTTTTGTTACAATAAAATCTAGCGTCGATGATGCGAAATGTAGCTTCTAGAATCAAGAAAGCCACAGTAGGACGCATTGCTCCACTGATCCCGGTGAATTGGGCTGGCTAGAGCCTGGCTGGGTAGGAAAAAAAACAGCCCGGAAATAATTCCTGGCCCTAAAAAAAGGTCGCGTCTGGATGGGCCTGGAAACGATCTCTCCCCATTTTAGCTTCTGCCTAGCGAGCTCCTGCTCGGGCGGCCTCACCGCCGCCGGCGCCGGCGAAGGCGAGATGCTGAGTTCGGTCATCCTTGAGTTGGCCAGCAGCTTCGTGCCACTCCCACTCATGTTTTTTTGCGGCGGCGTTTGCGTTGGATTTCGTCTGCGCGTGCGGCGCTGGGTGCCTCGGCGCTCCTGCATTGCTCGCGAGCGCAAGGTGTTTGTGTTCTTGTCTGAGAGGGCTGGTGGTTGTTGCTGTTGAGAACGAGGTATAGCATATCTGTGTTCATCTTGTTCTGGGATTAGTGAAGCCTCTTGCATTTCTGTTCTATGTGCTCCTTCAATGTGTCTGGACATTGTCATAGGAGCTACTACCAACGCTTGCATCCTTAACATTGTTATATGTATTTATTTAATGTGCCTCCGTGCTTCTGCATTGCTGGGTGAGTACAAGGTGTCCCTTGTGTTATTGCCTCAGAGCGCTTGTTGTTGTTTTTTGTTGTTGAGAATGAGGTATATCATATATGTGTACTGATCTTGGTCTGTGATTAGTGAAGCTGCCTTATAGGTTTCTTGACGAGTTGGCTTGGGTAAATCGTAAACATGATTCTGTATAAGAATTTAGAATTTTACTATTATAAAGCCGTTGATGATCCTATTGCGATAGCTAACAAAATGAACACACAGCTGTGAGTTGTTGTTATATGCACACTACTACTAATGCTTACTTCCTTACTTGATATTTTAGTTCTACAGAAGAAAAAAAGTGTACTCACCACTGTTTTAGTGTTCAATGCGATGCTTTAACCTGAATATTTCCGTATCCCTCAGGCCTGCCATGGAGTGCAGCTCTGACGAATCATCAGAGCTAAGTGATACAGATATCGATGACTATGCTGAGAAGTCTTACATGAACCTGAAGGCCGGCAAGCTTGTGGCGAGGCTAGGCAATGACAGGTTCAGATGCCCGTTCTGTCCGGGGAAGAAGAAGCAGGACTACCGTTACAGTCAGCTGCTTCAGCATGCCGTTGGGGTGGGCGTATCCAACCGCGCTGCAAAGGTGAAGGCAAACCACCAGGCCCTAGCCAATCTTCTCAAGATCGACTATGCTGATGCAGCTGGCTCATTGCCATCACGACAAGTTGTTGCACCGAGTAATCCTCCAAGGCCAATGCAAGATCAGGAATTGTTTGTTTGGCCTTGGATGGGTATCCTCGCAAATGTTCCAGCTGAGCAAATGAAGGGGGGTGGAGCCATTCTGATGCGGCAGCTAGCTGAGTTCAATCCCTTGCAATTTAATGTTGTGTACTGTTCCAAGGGGTATACTGGTTTTGCAGTTGTCCGTTTCACCAAGGATTGGATTGGGTTCAAGAATGCCTTAGCATTCCAGAACTACTTGAAATCAAAACACTTGGGTAAAATGGACTGGAATGAGACAAATCAACAGGGGAAGTATATTTATGGATGGCTGGCAAAAGAAGAGGATTACAAATCTGATGATCCAGTTGGTAGGTTCTTGTCGGAAAATGGTGATCTGAAGACAGTGTCTGATCTGGAACATGACCTATCCCGCAAGACTGATAATCTCATAGCTAATTTGACAAACCAGATTACAGCTAAGAGCAAGTATTTGATGGAACTAGAGTGCAAGTGTAATCAAATGAATCTCTCTCTTCAAAAGGCAATGGAGGAAAGTGACTTGCTGCATAATCGTTACAATGAAGGTACACACATGGTACTGTGCTTATGAAAAATTCTTCTGACATGGCTGTATGAATGTTATACTCAATTGTATTGCCAAAATGATCATGTCTACTGTATTTTGTTTTGTCTTTTCTACAGAAATGCGAAATATGCAGTCTGCTGCCCGTGTACATTCACGGAGAATTTTTCAAGAGACTGATCTGCTGAGAAAACAGTTGGATGAGAAAGAGAGCGACATCCAAAGGCGATCTATGCAACTGAATGAATTAGTTGCTCAAACTGACATGGAAAGAAGAAAACTGGAGAATGAGAGGAAAAAGGTACCACTTTTCCCCAAGCCTGCTTTTATGTTACTGTTTGGCATTTACATGCCTCTATCAGAATTTAATCTTTGTGAATAGAAATGGCAGTCTTGCTAGGGATCACATGTTTCCTGGTGATTTGTCTTTGTTTATCTTTGTATTGATAGTGTTCTTGCTGTTAGCATTTTATTTACAGTCTGGTTATGGTGATCTTTTTCTAGAGGATTCTAGCTGGCTACTTGTCTTACTGCTAAACTAATTCCCCTGCAGAATGCTGACCAAAATGATTCCCTCCACATGGCTAGAATTGAGCAACAGAAAGCCGATAAAAGAGTGCTAAGGCTTGTTGAGAAACACAAGGTGTGCACCCTTGCCATTCCAATTATTGATTTCCTTCAAGTTTTTTTTTCTCTCGATTCTCACGTTCTAAAATTTACTCTGGCTTGCAAATACCTTACAGAAAGAGAAGGAGATTGCTCTGAACAAAATCCTGCAGTTAGAAAGACAATTGGATGAAAAGCAAAAGCTCGAGCTGGAAATACAACAACTTAGAGGTAGGCTGCAGGTGGTGAAACACATGGAAGGAGAGGGTGTCGATGTGAAGAAACGTACTGAGGAGCTGACTGTGGAACTAAATGAAAGAATTGAGGAGATGGAAGATCTGGAAGCTCTAAATCAAACTCTTGTTATCAAAGAAAGGATGACCAATGATGAACTGCAAGATGCAAAGAAAGAGCTTATTTTGGTAATGTGATATGCCAGTCTTTTCTAGTTTTCTTTGACAAAATCTGCAGATCTATACCTTGTTTAGATTTGGATTCCTTCAAAGTTCAATCTTACTGTCCTTTTATTCTGGCTGAGACTTGAGCTTGTGCCAATATTTTATAGGGCTTGACAGAGTTATTAGGCCCTCGTAGCAACATTGGAATCAAGAGGATGGGAGAACTGGACGAGAAGCCCTTTGTTAGAGCTTGCAAGCAAAGATATGGTGCCGATGTGGAAACAAAAGCAGCTGAATCTTGCTCCATGTGGCAGGAGCATTTGAAGGACGCTAATTGGCATCCTTTCAAGATAGTGACAACAGGTGCAAAGACTGAGGTACGCTCTATGGAAGGAAGCTTCTATCTTGACTTCAATTTTCTGACAAATTCATGATGTAATGCCAGTATATCATCTCTTAGCATGTCAGCACTAACCCGATGCAATGTGTTTCCAGCAAATCATCGATGAACATGATGAGAAACTGGTGGGCTTGAAGGAGCAGCTCGGTCAAGAGGTGTACCAGGCTGTGACCACAGCGCTGCTGGAGATCAATGAATACAATGCTAGCGGCAGCTACACGGTCCCTGAACTCTGGAACAACAAAGAAAACAGGAAGGCCAGCATGCAAGAAGCCATACAGCACGTCCTGAAGCAGTGGAAGATGCAAAAACGCAAGAGATGATGTGCATCACACTGAAACAAGTTAAGGTTTGTTATGCCCGTTGCAATCAGTAATAATTGACGAGATTGTCCCCATTTTTTGCACCCTTGTAATGAGCCAAAAATCTGTGAATGGGGCAGCTTAGAGGTAGCTAACTGCGCACATCAACGGCTGGCGAAGATGGTTCTTCTGTAGATGATCCGCGGTGGTGTTTTTCCTTGGCGAGCTATTGTTTACCCTACTTAATTTTGTTCCATTTAGCAAATCATTTTGTTTTATTTTGAAAATTCAGGAGGTTGGAGAATACCCTACAATGGTTTTCTTTCCTTTTTTTTATTACCATGATACTCATTTTGTCGGTAAACACTGTAACTCATGTGTCTCCTCCCAAAACATTTTGGAGCTGTCCCCATTTTGCAAGAACGAAAAAAAGCAACGATGTGCCATTTTTGGCTCCTGCAACAGATATGTTATAGATAACTTGTTTAGATTTTTTTTTTTCTGTGGCATGATCCTGTGATCCTTATTATTATTACCATGTAGCAACCTGTAGATGATGCATGGCAGTAGCGATGACAATCGGGCGCGGCGGGCACGGGTAGTGCTCGCCTATACCCATATCTGTTAGTCGAAAACTCCCTCACATGCATGCCCGCGAAGGGCGACAGACAGAGAACCTCACCCATGCCCGCGTGCTCGTCACACGCCCACATGGTCAAAGCCAAAGGAAGGAGCGCAATGGTGGTGACCACTGCGTCGCGAGGGTCCCACACCACCGCCGGTCCGCTGCGCTAGATCTGAAGTGGCCTTCGCTTCTCCGACTATCTGGGCCTCGGCGGTCGGGCGGGGAGGGGGGGAGGCGGCGTGGGAGGCGAGGCGCGCGACATCTTTGTTACTCGTTGATGACATGTGTTGCACTTAACAAACATAGTGGGAAAAATTTAGACTAAGGTGAGTGGATGAAACTGTGTGATATGGTGAAACTATGGACTAGAAAAGTATAAAATCTTGGTAATGTAGTTAGAAATTGGTTAGTCTCGCCTTGGTCAATTAAGGACTTAATCTTGTGCTCCATTGAACTGAGCCGCAACCTGTATAACCACATGCCTGATGGGACAAATATAGCTTAGTAAGTTGTGGAGTTTTGACATTGACTACTCAGGTAATAGGTTAGTAATGGGTGGAGGTGTGTATCGTTGTGGCAGGGTCACATTGATGGACGGTTCTCCACTTTCAGGTCCAATGGTGTGCGTCGTACCAAAGCGTTGTGGTAGGGTTGGTATGACGGTAAAACACATCGGGAGAGTCAATTGTTGAGATGAAATTTCTGAAAGGTTTTGTTATGATCGGTGTAGGCCACACTGGTTATATCGTGTGAGTAAAGTGTGCAACCTCTGCAGAGTGTTAACCAATCTATTCAAATAGATTCGTCCGCAGTCATGGACATGCTCGAGGATTTCACACGAGGGGCAGATTTTCATAAAAATAATTGGGAAGGGACAGCTGTGTGAAAGAATTTGATTAGGTTATGGAAGCTTTGTGAAAATACTTGTTAAACTATTTATTGTTTAATTGTTTTGAATTACACTTTCAATCTATTATTTGTATTCAATTGTAAATGTTGCTTTATTGCAAAATAGCCATAGAAGATATTTCCTTTGGAATAAGTCATTAAGTATAATTGCATTCTGTGGTACAAGTTGTTGAGTACTCAGAGTACTCATTCTTGCTGCAATCATTCAACTGAAGTAGAGGAATCGTCTCCTGCTTTCGAGGAGTTTTACAAGGATGATGATCATTAGGTCTTGATCCTAGCCGGTTTCTGTGGCGAGTTGATGGGTATCCACTGGAGTTGCTTTTGTTCCATTGCCGTTTCTTTATTCAGTGTCAGCTCTGCGTGGCTTAATAATTGTAAACTCGACCATAAGGTCAAAAGTACTATTTATTTAATCAAATTAGTCGTTTATTCTTATATTCGTCTTGTATGGAATGATATTCATCTATGTTGATATTGTGTGCACTAACGTGATCCTGGACTAGTGCATTATACACAAAGGGTCCAGAATTGTATTTTTAGGTCCCGACACCGGTGAGTAGTGGGCAGCAATGAGAGAGGAGGTGGATGTGGGAGAGGCGGGGAGAAAGTGAGAGATGTGGGAGGCTGGTGGATGAGTAGATATGTGGAGTGTTGGATCTAGGGTTTTTTCACATGTGGGCCCACTTGTGAGTAGGAGATCTCAAGTAATCGGGCGGAATGGGCACAGGTGGAGCTTCTCCATACCCATGCATGTTTGCTGTCGAGCAGAGTTTGCCTATATGAACATGCTTGAGGGCAATAAAGGAAGAACATACCTATCTCTATTAGGATTTTTGTCCGTGAATACACAGGTAATCGGACAAGATTCACAACCCTATGTGGCAGCAATATATCTGATCACAAACAAGGAGTACGGTTTGGTCGGCAAATAGCGAATTTTATGCTGCCGAAATAGACATTTTTGGTCCATGTGAAAATCGATTTACATCAAATTAGAAATGTTATTTTAGACGAAAATTTGAAACAGTTTTGAGCCTGACACATCCTTTTCCTTTCGTGTGTCTAATAACAAAAATATATCTAATTGCGTTTATATTTTAGGAGGAGTTCGGCCCTTTGGTACTGGCCCAGCTTCTTTCGTCCCTCTCGTTGGCGACTCTCGCCGTCGCCGGCGATCCGGACGGCCGCACTCACACTACTTCCAGTCGCTACCTCCGTGTTATCAAACTTTGCTGTGCACTCCATGTCAGTCTCCAGTCCGGGTGCCGAACGCTCTACACACACATGATCGTGAGCCGTTCTGTTCTGTTCTGTTCCCATGTCATTAACTTTGAGGTAATCACACTTAGACATATGAATTATTTTTCATCTGCCCAGTAGAACACCGCTTCGACGAATAGCAAATCATTATCGAGTTAACACAACAGAACAATAGGACACAAATTGTTCTTTACTACAACAGTTAGTCACGCCAGGCTAAGGTCTTATATTACACATAGTTATTTACAAATGCAAAATGGGACTATGTCCCCCTCTTTCGTGCCATGCCCAATAGACCCTCTAATCGTCCCAGGTGTCAAATAGGGCGTCCATCTCGCCCTGTTCCTCGCTGTAAGGATCCTTGTCTCATGCACCTCATATGTATCTGCACGTCCCTTGTCCCACTCGTGATAGTTCCCGGTCGGATTTGGATCTAACATAGAAAAATACTAACAAGATTGAGTACAAAGTACTCAGCAAGCATTAGTAGCAAAAGATGCACTGTATGATATATCTCTGCTTGTTATCACATTTTCTATATCATCTCTTTTATGAAAATAACTCATTAACATATTAGGTGACAGATTTTAATACTGAAAATACTACTTGTCACTCGGAGAGAAGATAGACCCCCCAGTGGTTCCCGTAGACTCCTATCCAGGAGACTACATGAATTCATGATTTGTTTAGCACTGCGCAGGCTTTGTACCACTATACCCATAGCTATCCTGAACTCTTTGCGAACTGAATCCACCGTATTTTCTTTGATGCGGGTTCGAGATCAGAATACATAACGTTTTTCAGGTTACGTGATTAATTTCTCCACCCATTACTTTCCGTCGATGTTGACCTCGTCATACACCGAGTTCTGGTAATGTTGGTTGAGGCAACTTCTATCTTGTACTCAACACTCCACCTTAGCACTATAGCGCATTAGATCCCCCACTTTCGGACTTCTCCTACCGGTCTTGGGTTCCTCCATCACATCCACACATATTACTTACCCATTGTGGAGAGCATAATTACGTAACAAGATAGCATTTTCTGTCCGCCGAAATGAGAAAATGGTTGGCATTGAATTTACGACCTCTGACCGAGTAAGAGTTTTGTTGGTCCTTATATTTTAACCATATGTAAAGGGTCCTACCTCCTGCCTCCTTTCTTACCTACCACGGCCCCCTTTACCAACCTAGTAATTCTTATTTCATACTCTCTTTCATCTCTTTTCTTATCTTCCCGATTTCATCTTAATCCTATTTAATTTTGAGAAATTGTTTTGATGCAATACATATATGATAGAGCAATATATGGTTTACATTTAATATAACTATATTTATGATCAAGAGAATAGCTTGCCTTCGTAGATGTAGAAAGGGTCGGCGTCAATGAGTCCCTGTTCAGCTACACCAGTCTGCTGGGGTTCGTCCTCTGTAGCAATGCGGTAGTACGAATAATACATAAATAATTATTTAGTTGATTTTACGTAATAGTGGAGTATAAAATGTTAATGCAACTTCTTTTGTTAGCCAATTTTAATTTAATAAAATTTTCGGATCCCTACCCAGTTAGCACTCTCCCACTAAAATCGTTCTACGATTTACTCGTTCTATAGTCGTGATTGCCAAACTCGCGTTCTATCACCCGACATGCACTACTACCCGTGCTTACACTCTGTTACGCTTGCACGAATTTACCCAGGTGCGAATGTCTATCATTACATCCTAGATACAAACATGGTTGCTTTAATTTAGTTAAGTTAACATGATTAATACATTTTTTCTAAAATTTTCCTATACTTAAATTTCCTACACCTAATTTCCTAACCCTAATTCCTAATTACCTAATTACCCCTCCTAGCCTTTTAACCTGGCCGACACATTCACCTACTGCCTCCCCTATTCTCATTCTTATCCCCCCCCAACTCTCGAAGTCTGGACTATTTTAGCCCCGTTGCGCAACAAAATTCTAAAAATAGCCTCTATAATTCTGAAATTCCAAAAATAGCCCCTCCTGTACTTTGTTGCCGTCTGGGGCGGCAAGAATTTCTTCTTGTCCCGGGGCATCACCAAGTCTTGCCCCACGTGGGCCCAAAAAAAATTTTTTTTTTTTTAAAAAATAATTCTGAATGTTAGACATTTTTTAAATATACAAAATAAGCTCAAACAATTATGAAATTTTTTGTGAAGCCTCCTGTGATAGTGTGTCTGCTTGTGTATTTTTTTTTTTGAAATTTTATGCATTCTTATTTGTTCTCCAAAATTCTTTAAAGTCTAATGTATGTAGGAATTTTATAATATAGCAAATGAGGTTTAAAAATTATGGATTTTTTTTTTACAGACTCACTACACAGTGGACTTGATTGTGTAAATTTTACATAATTTTATATACTTTGAAATTATCTCGATAAATTCAGGGTTTATGTCTCAAAAATTAGGACGAGACGTTTCGAAAATTAGGATTTCATGATTTCACAGAACGTCTCGTCCACATGATTTCACCCAACGAGACGACAAATTCTCACATAAAATCATGAAACCCTAATTTCCGAAACGTCTCGTCCTAATTTTTGACTAGCAAGCGGCGGCACGATGAAGACGACAAGCTCGGATATCGAGAGGAAAAGGGGCAAAGCCAGGCAGCGGCCGAAGAAAACCAGCGGTGGCTTGACAAAATAAAACCATAGGTTCGCTATCATTTGTATTCATCATGAGATCAATAGGCCAATATATATATAAGTACTGTGCAACATATATGCAGGTAAACTCTTATACAACAGAAAAATTTCACAGGAAATGATATACATCTAACAATAGGGACGTGATTTTGGAGTTGGGCGAAAGGGCCTTGTTACGTCTCCATCATCGTGCTACCGTCTCTGTCAAGGATAGTCCTCGTTCCAAGCTAGCGCCACGTTTTTACGAGCCGTTTAAGGTGGTCGAACGTGTTGGACCTGTGGCGTACAAACTCCAATTACCCGCTCGAGCTTGCATGCACAACGTATTCCATGTGGCTCTTCTAAAAAAGTTCGAAGGTACCCCTCCAGTTGACGATGTTCCACTGCCTGGTTTCGTGCATGGTCGTGTCATTCTTTCTCCCAGTGCGGTGGTGCGTGCTAGGCTGAATTGCGGCGTCTAGGAGTTGCTCTTTCAGTGGGTAGGCTGCTCGGCTGCTGATGCCAAATGGGAACGCTTGTACGACTTCAAGGAGTGTTATCCAACATTCTACCTCGAGGACGAGCTGTTTCGACAGGAGGGAGAAAATGTTGGGGATGCTTTTGTGAGTAAGGTTTAAGTGAGGCATTGCTGTCACACTTGGACCACCGCAACTGTGGCCACGTCCAGCAGTAGCACGACCGACGTGCCTTGATCTGCTTAGGCCGCATAGAAAGGAAGGAGATAAGTTGTTATGAAGTTTATCTAAATATTTGGCAAGTATCTTTATAATGGGCAAGTATCTTTTAGCATATTTAGTATCCTTTGTTAGGAAGGCACCTAGCTTATAGAGGTGACTGGATAACCTTGAGAGAAAGCAATGAAAGAAATAATCGAAGTTTCCTGAGTCCGGCTACGATAAAGTCCCTGCTGAGCGGCGACAGCGATCTGCGCCTCTACCCTTTCCTTCCACTTTAAGCCATATATCATACAGCATGTCCGTTTCTCTGTAATAAATTCAGAGAATCTTATCCATGTGACTATACGGCACACCTATGCTGTGATGTTGACTGTCAATTTGGATATAAGCTCATAACCCTGTTATTTATACACTTGGAACCATTAGATAGATAGAGCCACTGTCAACGGCAAAACAGCACACAATGACAGTAAACATTAGGTTAATTACCTGTGTACATACTAATAGTTTGACGCTATCATTGGACCAGTTCTCTGGTCCACGGGCCTGAGACTTTGTAGTGTTCCTTCAAAGTTCAATCTCATAATGGATGAATTGAGAAGAAGCACTGTGTTAGAGCATGCAAGCAAATGGGGAGCAAGTGTGTGGAGATGAATTTTGCTTCATGTGGCAAGTGTGTGTGACTAATTGGCATTGTGCGTCTTCTATCCTGCCTTGCGGTCCAAATTAATCTCGGGCCTGATCAGCTGTTCGAACTAGTAATTTTGTGTGTGTGTGTGTGTGTGTGTACGTGCGGTGCATGCGGCGTGATTAGTACTACTAAATGACGGAGTCCTTTGAACCGCATGCATGTTTTGATTCCATCCTGGCAACACTAATGTCATGTCTCTGAAAAAATCATATCACAATCGTCTTAAGATCTGAGTTGTTGTTCCCTTCTACCGTTTCTTTCATTTCGTATATCTTCTTTGGTTTCGTAATTCATATTATTTAACTAAATTAAGTTGTAGCAGTATATAATATGATTGGATTTAACTGTAACATCTTCGAGTTAACTTTTTCACACGGAGCGATAACGGAAATATAAATAGACTGCTATATATGTGCCCTGATCTGTAAAAAAAATATTCCCCTAACGATTAGCTATTTTTTAAAAAAAAAAAAATCCAGAAAATCTAAAAAATGTATAGGATTAAAATGATAAAATAAAAAAGATAAATGTATTTAAAATGTAATAAGTAATAAATAACTTTATTAATATTTACATAACTGTCTCGTTAAAATCTTTACTAATTAAAAACTTAACATTAGAAAACCTTGACAAAAGAAAAGGAATACATATTATAACTATGTATACATCTATATTTTAAGTATCGTTGTCTAGGTATAAATTTTTGAACACACCCATCAACTCTGAATTATCTACAGAGTATTGTGTTCGTGCATCAGCTTATTCTCAGTCATTTACAGTAAGAAGTATATCCACCACCTCACTCGTGAGACGTGTTCTCCCCCAATATTCTTCTAAAAAAATTAAAAATAGACTCAGAGGAAATCGTGGAGACTAACACATCACATGATAATATGGACAACACAGGATATGTTATCTTATGGTTATGTCTAACATCCCAAATTTCTGAGTTTCAAAATATTTTTAAGGAGTTCAGTCCTTTGAAAAAATTCATCAAAATTTATTTACATTTAATAAAGCTTAAATGGGAATTTTCATGTCAAAATAATTTAATATGACTAATCTGAATATTAATTAATTCCAAAACTACTTTATTTGAGTTCTTTGTGCTTGGAAATATTTTCTATATATTTTTAGAATTTTTCTGAGTTCATTTTCTATTTTTAATTTTTTTAATTTGGATTTTTTGGTATTTTAAAATAGAAAAGCTATTTAAAATATCCTATTCCTGTCCCATTCTCTCCGAAGCCCAGCCCAATCCTGCGCATAGCCCATTCTCTCTCTCCTGCTCGCCCGCGCCCTTGCCCCTACTCGTCAACCACACACGGTCCATCAGACGACAAGGTCTATAATTTTGAAGCAAGAGAAGGTTAGTAAGCTCGATGAAGGAAAAGGTGAGTTTTAGAACTAAGAGTGATGAGTAAAAGCAAATAAGTATGCTATATTTTGGGTAAAGCTTTTCTTAGTTTTTTTTTTGCAAATAAGACTCAAGTCCTTAGGCATGCCCAGTCTAACTAAGACTCCTACAGTCGTATGCTCTGATACCAGCTCTATCGGACTTAGATTTCACCAATCCAAATCCTTTGTGAAAATATTGTGCTATTCCCTAGATCAGTAGATAGCATTCACATATACATCACTGAATCATTCCATACATGATGTAAACTGAACCAAACAATATATTACAGACATCAAAGTGACATAGACTGCATTGAGTCGAGTTTTACAATAAGGGCCGAACAGGCCAAATGGTTACAATACAAAGGTAGCAAAAGCGGTAGCGGAAGCAAAAGGATAGAGCGCATATCTACACAGGCAAGCGATTGGAAAAACCCGTGTGCGTCCGATATTAACCAAAGACTTGGATAATATTGGATGCACACAAGCACCAA
The DNA here is from genome assembly GCA_036346395.1 of Hsuehochloa calcarea. Lineage (NCBI taxonomy): Eukaryota > Viridiplantae > Streptophyta > Magnoliopsida > Poales > Poaceae > Hsuehochloa > Hsuehochloa calcarea. Next base: position 13,305,527 of record CM070609.1, read on the forward strand.
TGGAGTCAGCAAGACTAAGGCAAGACCCAGACTAAACGAACTACACACATAATACGGTAATACTTCAGGATCCTTGTAGTATGCATAGTCTCCATGTGTTCCTGCTTCTGAGGGTTTGGGGGAAAGAGCGAGGATGAGCACAACTTCCTGCTCGTGAACCAACACACAGAATACAGTAATAATATATGCAAGGCTTAACAAGGATAGCTCGGGTTCTTTTATTTGCTCAAAGCAAAATTTTCAACAACGGTATTTAGAAATTCCTATGACTTAAAAGTTTGACCAAATGTCATTTTTAAAAGAGATATTGTGTAAAATTTATAACGGCGAAGGTTTCCTCCGCCTATGCTTACATTTGAGTGGAGTCACCTGCACATATTAACATCATAGGGTACGACGACCCAGGAAAAATCCAATCCTTAGACTAGGTGAGTCGACATTATAATCATCACGCCCACAAGGTTTTGTAAACAGAATTAACTCAAGTTAAGTTCTCATGTCCGCCTTTGACCGTAGGCACGGCTATTTAAACAGTTTAGACTTGACGAGGATTAAAACCTCTATTTATTATTTAATAGATAAAGGACCATATGACTTCGTGGTCGTAACCCCTAAGGCTAACGACCTCACTGGTCGTAAGGATTCCAGAGGTTACACAATATCTAACTTGGTCGGAGAAGGTTCCCAACCTTGTCTCTGACCAGCCAAAAGCTCACAAAGTCATTAACTAATATCTGGATCTAGCGTCAGATATATCCTCTACCGTGTGAAGAATGGAACATGTGCTATATATTCCATACCACACGACGATACGTAACTCTAAGACACATGAATGCGGTTATATGACTCACTGACATATAACCGCATGCGGCTTGGCACATTGTCAATCGACACCCTCTCCGACGGATCGCCGCTTCTCCAACAGGCGTCTCTCCCAGAGACAACTGCCAACGCTTCATCAACTACATAAGGAGGACTGCGAACCGAAGTGGAGGAGGCCAGAACAGTGAAGATTATTTGGGAAACACTCTCAGAAGAAGCATTGTATTCCCGAGTTAGTCTTCAGTCTATGTTACATACACCCATTGTAATAGCCAATTCATAGCAATAAAGAGCAGTCTCATTACTTTCCAGGAGATACGTGTCATTTTCCTCTTTTTCTTCATACATTCATAAGATCGGCGATTTGATCGTCGACAAGACTCTGCAGAGGTTGCACACTGTACCTACAAGAGACAATCATACACGTTACCCCACATGATTCCTTAGTCACGTAGTTGAGCGATCGTCACAATAACCTTTCAAAATATCCCCTTCCGTCATCTCATCCATATGGGACATGCTCATAAGTTGTGCAGGATGTTCACCTCAGCAACTAGCGTAGGTGGATTACCCATAACGTCTAGCGCGACTAGAAACTTCACCTTGCATTGGTGTCCCATTCAAGCCGGACCGTGTCCAGTGCTTGCATGATCCCGCTACCCCTCTAGCGAGATGACATTCGGAGTTTAATAAATTTACTAAGCCAAGTTGTACTTTACAGACTTGCGGTTGTACTTGTTTTTATGACAAGATTAAGTCCTTAATCCATCCAGGCGGTTCATACCACATACCAACCACTCTCGTGCTCCGATGGCACCCACCACTTCACCATCCACCCAGATGAGTTAACAACAATTTAATAGGGTTTTGGGGGAACAAAATACATTACCACAACAGTCCATTCATTTATCCATAATGACTGCCCAAACCACTTTTATGATTAAAAGATGATGATTATGTCATTTAATGCCCCAGTATTTAAGCAAGACTAGCATGTCGCTTAAGTACAACCCATAACTAGTCATTACCACATAGCTACTAGGGTGACATGGAATAATATATTCAATTGACAAAGGGTGTTATAATAATTAATTAATCATCAAATATGTATTTAACTACCTTAGGGTTCAACATACATTTTCTTAAAGAATTAAAGTATGCAATTTTAGTAATTTCAAGGAACATAATTTGCGTAAAATATAGGTTCAAAATGATCAAAGTATTGACTCGTTTGGAGTGAAGGTGAGAGAGTCTTGAAAGTCTTACGCTTGATCAAACTGAAGATCTCCTGCGTCTTTGAACTCTATTCGGACGAACGTACCGGAAAGAATAAATAGGCAAAGGGAACAAATAAATATACAAGAAATAGCAAATGAACCCCCATTTAAATCAGACCAGTGCCTTAGCAAGGTCTTAAATTTAGACAAATTTAGGGAAAAATCACTAGAATCGGAGCTATAACAGAGGAGAATGGAGCTTCTAATGTTTTGGCTTCGAGTACTGCCGGTTTTGAGTATTGTTCGTTTTGAGTCTTGTTGGCCGATTCATCGTTATTTTGAGTCTTGATCGTTTAGAGTACCGCCGCTTCGCAATTGTCGGGTCAAATCTTGTTTGTTTTGAGTACCGCGGCTTTGAGTACTGTTCGTGTCGAGTACTGTTGGCTCTGATGTAAGATCGAAGAGGTTGACTAGAGGGGGTGAATAGGTTGTTTTAATATTTTTTTGGTTAAAACTGAGTTTTATGTGGAATTGTAAATCAATTCGGTTTTATCCAATTAAAACATAAATCAACTAATTTCAACTAAATGTACTAACAATCAAAGACTATTGACAATTATAGCAATCATACAAATACAAGTAAGCAATTTAATTCTATGAATGTAAATTACAATATAGTAAAACACAAGAGGAACAAACCACAAGAACACAATGATGTATTACCATGGTGTTCGGAGACTTGTCGGCCTCCTCTAATCTACGTTAAGGTAAGCCCAAACTAATTGGACTGGCTCCACGAATTAAGCCAAACACCTCCGAGGTAAGTCCAACTACTTGGACCGGCTACAACACGAACCAACACATCGATCCATTCGAGATTGCTCTTTCTCCACTCTGTAGATGGCTAGCACCAAACCACTCACAACCGCTCGGGCCTTCTCGCAACCTTCTTTGAGAAGATCACTGACGCAACTCCTCCAAGCCGTCTAGGTGTCGGCAAACACCATGAGTAACAAGTCGAAGTCGCTCACTTGAACAAATCAAGTGTCTAAGCTCAAGTGGATACACAATCCACTACCTAATGCAACACATGCACTTAGGGTTTGCTCTCTAAGGTCACTAAGTGCAACACATGCACATAAGAGTGTAGAGGGCTTGCTTTTTGCTCAAAGGAATGAATATGACACAGGCAACCTTTTCCGCATCCGGCCACAAGGGGTATATATACCCACATAAGGAAAACTAGTCGTTGGAGGAAAGATTCTAGAAAATAGGGATAAACCGGTATGACCTCCGACTAATGGCCGGTCAGACTGTCCAAGCTCCACTTCCGGTCTAACCACCAACCAATGGCGGTCAGATCGCCAAGGGTGCGGTCGGACCGCTCAAGGGAACAAGAGGGCATTCCACAAAAATGCCTTCTCAGGAATAAACATACCGTAAAAGGCTCTGGTATTACCGCTCTCCGGTAGTACCGTTTCTTTTGTGCGGTATTATCGCACAAAACCAAGGGACCGGTCAGACCGCCCAACCTATGACGATCAAACTGATAAACCACCAGTCAGACCGGTCGATACTGGCGGTCAAACCGCCAGTTCACAAAGACGAGTCCGAACATTCGTTCGCCCAGTTCAAACATTCTGGTCAGACCACCCAATGGCCCGCGGTCAGACCGCCAGAGCTCAGAGAGAGATTTTGCACTTTGCTTCAACTCAATTTTTAAAACACATTTACCAATTGATGCGCGATACAAATAATGGTTATAATTGAGATTCTCAACAAGTTGCAAAACACATTTGCCATCTTTTAGAATCACACTACAAGAAATAAGGCGTATGGACTTAAATCATTTGCAAAATACATTCGGAAACTAAAGTCACATGCTACAAGGATTATGCATGAGCCTCAACTATTTGTAAAACGCATTCGTGAATATCGGCAACATGTTAACGAGTGCTAGAGCAAGCACAACGAGCTATCAACATATGACTAACTTAAGCTACTAGTTAAGACCCCTCTTAATAGTATGGCAGCCTATACTAAAAAACTGGTCTCCAACCAAACACCAAGACCGGTAAAAGACTAGGAACACATCCTTAGCCCTACCTAGTCATACATTTGCCTTAAGCATCTTCTTGAAGCTTGATGACGCACATCCTTACTTCAAGTATGGGTTCTTGACTTTGATAATCATCAACACATGGTGATCTTCTTTAGTTCAAGTTCTTAACTTGAATATGCATCAACCCATGATGCATTCTTTCACTTGACCTCCATCAACACATGATGGTGTCTTCTCTTGACTTGATGATCAACTACTTGTGTTTGTTGAACCTAGTTTTCCAAAAAAAACTACTTACATTTAAATTATTGCATGCTACTTCAAGTATTTAATTCTTTAAATATTTTGGGGTTAGTTATACACCCATTTGATTATATCAACTTTGCATATGTATTTACATAATCTTTTATCACCCTAACTTGGTTAATTATTAGTTGGTATTATCATAGTACTAATGTGGGTTGGTTAGACACGAATAGTCTACTTAGCCATGCAACAGGTTATTGATATCATTTTGAGTTGCAAATCTAAATTTGATTAAGTGATTATGGAATGACTTTGTGCAAAAATTGTGTGTTGTATGTTGTTACTCGTTGATGACATGTAATGCACTTAACCAAGGCGAGTGGAAAGGATTTGTGTTATGGTGGAACTGAGTGATGGGGAAATGGAAATGTGGTTACCGAGTTAGAATTTGGTAGCCTCATCTTGGTCAATTAACGACTTAACTTTGTGCGCCATTGAACTGAGCCACAACTGTACGTCCACATGTCTGGTATGGGATAATACTAACTTAGTAAATTATGAAGTTTTGACATTGACGGTTTGCCACTTCCAGGTCCAACGTTGTGCGCCGGACCAACGAGTGAGGTTGGGGTCTGCAGTATGCACATCAGAATAGTCAATTGTCGAGATGAAACTTTCGAAATGTTTTGTTATGATTGGTGATAGTTACACTGGTTATATTGTGTGGGTAAAGTGCACAACCTCTGCAGAGTATTAATTAATCTATTCGAATAGTCACGTTCATGGTCATAGGTATACTCGGAGATTTCACACGAGGGGTAGATTTTCATTAAAACAATTGAGAAGAGACAGTTGTGTGATTAAACTCATGTGGCTGTGTGAAATAAATTGATTAGGCTTTGTTGTCTTTGTGAAAATACTTGTTCTACTATTATTGTTTATTTGTTTTAAATTACGCTTCTGATCTATTATTTATATTCAAATGCAAATGTCACTTTTATGCAAAATAACCATAAAAGTCATTCCTTTGAAATAAGCCAACATCGATGATTGAATTATGTGGTACAACTTGTTGAGTACTTGGAGTACTCATTCTTGCTGCAATCATTCAGCTGAAAGGAGGAGTCTTCGCCTGCTTTTGAGGAGTTTAACGAGGAGGGTGATCGTTAGGTTTTGATCCTAGTCGGTTGCCTGTGGTAAGTTGATGGGTTCCCGCTAGAGTTATTTCTGTTCCATTGTCTTCTCTTTAATTAGTGATATCCCTGCGTGGCTTAATAAATATAAACTCGACCATGAGGTCGCAACCGTTATTTATTGATCAATGTAGTCGTTTATTCTTATATTCGCCTTGTGTGGAATGATATTTATCTATGTTGATACTGTGTGCACTAGCATGATCCTGGGCTAGTGCATCACACACAGAGGGTCCAGATTTGCATATTTGAGTCCCGATATTATACCGATATTGCAAAATTTTGAAGCCATCTGCATTGAAATCCATCGTATCGTTGTCTAGATAGATGAATAGTTTCTCACTCCTTGGGTGGGAGATTGGTCTTGCTTGAGGTGGCGGTGTAAAATCTGAACCCCTAGACCTGGATGAAGAACTTGCACCCCAGATCTTGCCCCACACATTTATCTTGTTCACTATGGTGGGTGCTAGTGGAGGTTGTTGCAAGTGAACCCCTAGAAACTTATGTTCGTACTTTGAAAAATCTCAAAAAAATTAGCACCAACATCTATAAAATAGTTAGAATAGTTTAGGCCTGTAGCATCACTAAGAAGTTCTAGAATATTAGCAAATCCTTGAATTTTAGTTATATGATCTAAAATAAATGCAATTGCATACATGAATTGGATTTCTCTCCAATATTTGAAGTATTTTGACTTCGTAGCAACAATAGCCTCTCGTAAGACTTTCATTTTCATATGCCCTCAAGTAACTAGTAATATGTAGAATACTTTGCACAAATAATAGGAGATGTTGGATAATACACAACGGATAAAGCAATAGTGGAGTCATAAAAAAAGTTCAAAAAATTGAAGTATCTTCTCAGCAACAAACCAATGTTGCTTAGTCAATACTACACTACCGTTAGGGCTATGAAAGTTTGTTTGAATAAAAACAGAAAAAAGTGCTCTTATAAGGTATAAGGCTCTTAAGCATCAAGTAAGTAGAATTTCATCTTACCGGCATGTCCAAACTAAATTTTCTTAGGCGTACTCCCATTGCTCTGCAGAAGTTCTTATATGCTGCTATTCGTTGGTTTGAATAATTCAAAAAAGATATCGCATCGCAGAAAGCTTTAATATATGGATCCAACCTCTTCAAACCATGTTTTACTACTATGTTAATACTATGACAAGTGCATCGCTGATGTAGCAAGAAGGATTCGGCGTACGTACTCAACAATGGAGTGAGGATATTCATTGCCCTAGAGTTTGCGGTGGCATTATCCAAAGTTATTGAAAATATTTTATTTGTAAGACCAAAGTCTTCCACGGTTGTGATAATACAATCTGCAATATTCTCACCCGTGTGTACTACATCAATAAGTTTGAACCCTATAATTATTTTTCTATTTCCCAATTGTTATTAACACATTGAGCAACTACACTAAGGTAATCCTCTCTAGCCCGACCACTCCACATGTTCGAGGTCAAAGCCGTCGAAAACATACATGTATTAAATAGTTCAAAAGATTTAGACCCTCCAAAGTTTAAAGGTAAATCCTCTGAAGTAATTAAACAACAAAGAGATTGACGGTCTACCTCGGAACCATAGTCCCAGATACGTACCGTACAGTCGGGGTTGTACTGAAGTTGCGTTTGTCTCATCGCCAATCCTTACCTTTCTTTACATCTTGCAGCATGTCTAAGCAAGTGTCTCGTTCCACCTGAAGACTTTGCATACAATTCATGTTTACTAATTTTGTAAACAACATATCTTACCTGAACTTCTTATGTGTCTTCCTTAGTTGTCTTATCGAAATCATCACAGACTCTCGATGTAGTCGACCTGGATCTCTTTGCACCAATGGTTACGGACGTAGATGTTGTCGTATAGCCTAATGATGGTATTCCTCATGCTTGCTCTAGCGGTTGGCTTCCTCCTGCTTGCCCTTGTGGTTGGCTTAAGGTATCGAGATTCTCGAAGGATGCAAATTCCTCCAATGAAATCTCGTAATCACCAACAGTAAAACTATCGTAATTTTCCATCACGAAAACTACAAATCGAAACTTACACTATTAATAATTTCACTTTACTATAACAAATAATAACAATAAAAATATGCAAAAAATAGCATTGTACCCCTTTTGCTGACTTGTTGCTGGATTTCGATTTTCTGAATATTTGGAAAAAAAATTGAATTTATCCAAATTATCACACTAGGAATCTAAATTTGCACAACAGAATTCATAGAAAAGATTGAGGAATAGATGAGTGCTGAATGAGGGGTATGGTGGCTATTTATAGAGAGAAAAAGTTGGACTTTTTTGGATTTTTCTGGTATTTTTAAACATCCCAACGGCTAAAAATGATCAAATTATTCAAACTTCCACCGTTACCCATGCCTAACGGGCTAATCGGCCTAACGTATTGTGTCGTGTCGTGCCGTGCCAGGCCGGGTCGTGCTCGACGTGCCTAACCAGGCCTAATGGCTTTAATCGGGCCCTAGCGTGCCATGTCATGTTGGTCCAGCCCGACCGCCTCCTTCTCCTCGCACCTGGACGCCCCGCCTCCTCCTCCATGCCGACAGCCCCCTTCTCCACGTCGACCGCGCCCGGCCGTGCCCGACCTCCTCCTCTGCTGCCGCCTCGCCAGTCATGCTGTTAGGCCGACCGTGCCCCCGTGTCGTGCCGGCCGGGGACGACACTATGCGTGTCGGGTCGAGGACGACACCGTGTGTGTCGGGCCGGGCCGGCCCAAATACAATGTGGATCGTGTCTTGCCTAAGCCGGGCCAATAGTGACGTGCTTCGAGCTGGGCGGGGAGACAACCTATCTGACCATCTCTAGTCTAAAATGCTCAGACGGGTTATTGTAATTGTTGGGTCAAAAGTGGTTTACTTATTTTCCTCTGTTGTGTTAGTATGGCCTGAAGAAAACCAAGTTGACTACTAATGGTGTATTAGTAACAAATATGTATTCACTGTTCCTCTAAAATAAGCCGACCTTGCAGACTTGCGGTGCAATGTACTATTTTTTATCTGTTTAGTTTATTTGCTCAGTGGCTGGTTTTGTTTTCTCTGTTCTTATCTTAGTTTCTTGTGTCAATTTACAATGGATTCACATTGTAACAGTTGAAATCTTGATTTCTTCAAAGTCCAACCCTCAGTCAGCATTGAAATGGAGCCCCGTTCACACCACACCACCCCCTTGAAATAAAATTATTGCCGTGTTTGACAACCTGACATGTTAGATATCTATGAATTCACACAGCTGCTAATTTAACATTGTTACTGTGTCAGACGTCAAAGTTTTCTTTTTCATAAGAGAGTAGATACAATTGGTTAGTGTAGCCAATCGGTGGCTAATCCGGTTGGTATGGCATCCATGTGTTGTTGCTGACTGCTACGCTTGGAGTGTCAATAGCTACATGTTATGTGTGTTTATTTGTGGGCTTTTACGAATTTGACCCCTGACATCTCAGTTGTTGAGCTTTAAGGATGGCTATGATAACCAACTACACCCTTAAAAAAGAAATGGGTTTGCTTATCTATCTCAACTCAATCTGTCGGCCTGGGCTTAAAGGATGACTATGATAACCAACCATTGACTGGTACCAAGTCGAGGGACACGCCGAGCTAAGTTAAACTTCAATGCAAGTTGCAATTTGCACTCCAGAATGTAAAAAAATCATCACAAAATTGAACCTGTTTAGTGGGCTCCTTTGCAGTAATTTATTGTAGGCCTCTCCACTTGCGGTCTCTTTGCTGCCTTCTCTCCGCCCCCTCAAATAACCCCTCCATTCCACCAATTTCTTGGAGCGCAAACACGCAACGCACGAACCCTGATGCATTTTAGCCAACCCAGGCCGGCCGGCGGCGGCGAGCATTCCGGCGGTAGCTAGCAGAATTGCGTCCATCGGCGGCTGGACGGGAGGACAACTCGCACAGAACTCGCAGGTTTCGGGAGGAGAGAGAGGACGTAGAAGCAGTGGAGGTAAACAATACTCCATCTATCTTGCTTTGGAGATATGTTTTGTTCACATGTACGCCATTTTTTTGCTCGACGAGAGTAAATCCGTTAAAATCTTAACCTGTTAGTTATCTCTCTTGTGTTTTCTTCCTAATGCTGTTTGGTGAAATATGAGTAAATTTCGTATGAATCCCTAATAGTTAAGCTTTTAGGTGAAATTGTTGTATGCTTGTCAACGTGTGTAACTAGGCTGGCTCTTGTAACGTCCTGTTTTGGACGAGTAATAGTATTACTATTTTGACTTTGGGTTTTCAATTATAATTTGAATTATCATTTTTATTTTCAAAGTTACCTGGTTTCTAACTAAACCTGGGTTTGTGTTTCAAACCTCTTTGTAAATTCCCGTTTCAAAATTTGAGTTGAATCTCCTCAAATTTCCAACACCCCCCCCCCCTTTTTTCCCTGGGCTTAGCCCAATTTTCCCCCTAGGGCCGGCCCTCTTCCCCAGCCCGTTTCCCTCCCCGCCGGCCCACCTTATCCCCCCTAGGCTTCTGTCGGACCCAGATTTTCTTAATCCAGAATCCTCTGTGAAAATTCTGCGCTACTCCCTGGATCAGTAGGTAGCGCTCATAGTGTACATCGTTGTATCATTTCATACATGTCAAAGACCGAACCAAACATAATATTACAACCATCAGAGTTAAATAGACCGCGTCGGGTCGAGTTTACATAAGGGGCCGATCAGGCCAAATTAGTTCATTACAGAAACAGACACGGAAGCAAAAGAGGCAACACGACTCTCCACAGGCAAGCGACTATAGCGTTTTGTATACAATCGATATTAACCAAGGACTTGGAGAATATTGGTTGTACGCAAGTACCAGCGGAGCCATCTAAACTGTGGCGAGCCCTATCCTACGAAACTAACTACTCCTCACCTTGGTCTTGACTATCGAATCATTGGTCCTCGTAGTAGGCGTAGTCATCCTGGTCAGCGGAATTTGGGGGTTTGGGGAAAGAGCGAGGGTGAGCACAACTGTCGTGCTCGCGAGCCAACACAACAGATGCAATAATAATTATGTAAGGCTAAACAAGGATGACTCGGGTTCTTTTTTTCACAAAGCAACCTTTATAAATACACATAATAGAAAGTCCTATCACTTAGCATTTTGACTAAATCATGATTTCTTAAAATAGAATAAATGTGCAATATTAATATCAGGGGAGGTTACCTCCACCTCATGCTTATTTTTATTGATGGTTACATCCACCTATTATCAGCACTGGGTAAGACTACCCAGGAAAAATCCAACACACAGGCTAGATGAGCCTGTCACATCTTTCAACTCACCCACAAAGGTTTTTGAAATAGAACTAACTCTTGTAAGTTCCCATGTCCGCCTATGACCGTGGGCACGGCTGTTCGAACAGTTTATTTCTCTGCAGAGATTGTACACTTTACCCACAAGAGATAATCGCTTGATATAATCACACGTTTCCTTAGACATGTGAATCAAGGGGAGATTACCACAAGGCCTTTACAATGCACCCCTCGGTATTTGTTACACCCACTGAGGTTTCACCTGAGGTGGGTTACTCTCTCACACCCGCGTCAACCCTTGCCCCAGACCCCCCTTGCGCCAACAAACGGCCTTCGTCGTGCACTCCGACCCTTCGCCACGAAGACTTACGGTACCGCGAGTCATCTACCTGGTGCAACTCGTATTGACAGATACAAATTATTTGGCCAGGTCGACACCATTATAGATTTGTGGTTGTACTGTTTTACAATAGGAGGTCATCACAGGATTAAGTCCTTAAAGTTATCTGGACGGTTCATACCACATACCAAACACATACCAATATATCATGGGCTACATTAGTACCCAACCACATACCATCCGTCCAGATGGGGTATTAGCAAGTATTTTTCGGGGTTTTGAGAAGAGTAAAACAAATTAACTCAACCAATTCAGTCATTTACCCCAATGACTGCCCAAAACAATCTTTAAGTTTAAAGGATGATGATTGGGGTGGTTAATACCCCGGTACTCAGGCAAGGCTAGTATGGCGCTTGAGTACATACTATAACTAGTAGGTTACCATATAATTACTAGGGATACAAGGATCAGGGAATTCAATTATCAAGGACAAGGTATAATAATTACTTAATAATCAAGTTGGCATTTAACTACCTTAGGACCATTTAACATACATTGGCATAAAAATTAAAGCATGCAGTTTACTATTTTAAAATAATATAATTTGCATAAAATATAGGTTCAACGTGGTCAAAGTGTTGACTCGCCTGGGTCAAAGGCTGGGGGTCTTGGAAGTCTTGAGCTTGGTCAAAGTGGGAACCTCCTGTTTCCTCGAACTCTACTCGGACGATTACACCAGAAACAAAAAGACAAGCAAACAAAACAAATAAACACAAAATCCATAATAAATAAACTCCAAAATTAACCAAACCAGTACTAAAATATAGTTTTAAAATTACAAATTTTTTGGCACAAGTTTCATAATTTTTGGAGTTATAATGAAAAAGATATGGATTTTTGAAACTTTATAAAGAATTTTCAGTTAAACAGAAAATCAGAAAAGCCAAAAAAAACCACGCGCCGACACGTGGCCCCCGGTGCATGGAACAGTGCATAGACCGGGTTCACGCATGGCGCGTGGGTCCACCGCATAGTGACGTGTGGGCCCCACTTATCACCGCATAGGGGCACTATGGATGGGGCCCACCCGTCAGCGTCACGGGCGGCGCGAGTTAAGAGGGATGAACGCGTCGCCTCGTCTCCTCCGTCGCACGGAGGAAACGAGGGGGCGGGGGAGAGAAAGCGGGGAGGAGAGAGAGCGGAGGGGGAAAGAGAGAGAGACCGCACGGCGCGGCGGTGCGAGAGGAGGGAGCGAGCAGCTCAGGTGGTGCCGGGGCGAGGGAGGAGCCGGAGGTGGAGACGAGGGGCAGAGGCGACGGCTCCGAGGCAGAAGAGGTAGGCGGGGAGGGCTTCGGCTCGGGGAGGGAGATGAAGAGAGAGGCGAGGCTAGGGAGATAAGAAATGGGGGCGGGGCCGGCTTAAATAGTCGCGGGGAGAGAGAAGCGGCGGAGGGGGCGACGGATGTCTGCGCTGGCGCAACCGGCAGCCGAGGACCGGCGAGCGCGAGAGATGCAGGAGGCGCCGCCAAGCAGCAGCGGAGAAGAGGGACGGAATAGCAGAGTGGCACAGCGATGAAGACTGTGGCGACGCCGGAATGGAAAACGGCGGCAGCGCCCGCCTCTCGACGCGGCGTGCGCACCGATTCGAGGGAGAGGGAATGAGGCGGCGTGGGGAGCGGGTCGGGCAGGGGAAGACCAGGCCGAACGGGCCCGAAGCCCAAGTAGGATGAAAAAAATCAAATTTTTGATTTGAAATTTGGAAAACCAAATTCCGAATGTTTGATTTAAATTTTTGAGAATGTTACACCTTCAGCCCAGCCGCACCCGGTCCTCCCCCCCCACCTCTTTCCTTATCTCCCTTCCCCGGCCTCTCAGCCCGCTCAACCGGTCGTTCCGCTTCTCCCCCTTCCCTTCCTTCCCGCTTTGGCGCCCTCGCTCGTCTCGCTCGCCCGACCAGACCCGCCTCCCTCGGACCGGCGCCTTTGCTCTGCGCCTTCCCTCGCACCGCCCGCTCAGTCGACCCATGCCCACGCCGCCCGCTGGTCTCCTTCCCCACCTCCCCGCTCCCACCGTTCCCGCCGCCTCCACCGGCTTTCCTCCTCCCTTCAACGGCTTTAAAAGCCAAGAGCCCCTCGGTCTTCCCCTCTCCGTCCTTCCTCTCCCCCCTTCTCGGCGCTTGCACCGTAGAAGCACCCTTGTGTCGCCGCCGCCATCTCCCCCTCTGGCGCTCCTCTGGTCGATTCGTCGCCACCGGAGCTTCGCCTCGTCGCCCTCGTCCATCTCCACCCACCGGCCGAGCTCGCCCGTCGTCACGGACATCCGTCGCCGTACCCCCAACCACCCCGGCTCCCGTCGGCGGCCCGCTCCACCGCTTCCCCACCGCCGCCGTCAGCTCGGTGAGCTTCCCTGCGCCGTCCTGTGCCTGTGATCGTCTCCCCCTTTCCTCCCCTCCCTCCGGTCGCTGTCGCCGTCACTCGGCCTCTGCGCCCGTGCGCCCCTACCGCCGCCGCCTCCTCCTCTCCAGTGCCGCCCCAGCACCCACCTCCCTCGGTTTCCTCCTCCCACCGACTGTTTGCTTGTCCCGCCACCCCTCAAAGCCGCCCCACGCCGGCAGCTGGCGCCTTCTACACGCCTCCTCTGCTCCTCTATGCTCTGTGCTCTATGTGTCTCTGAATTGTGGACCCCCTGTACAGTGCATAAAGTAGAGCAGTAGTAGTGGTTAAGGAGCTGGCAATCAACAAAGAATTTGTGTATTGAACTTCCAAATATTTTGTTAACCTCTGTAGATTAGTAGCTTTCCAATTAGCAAAAATATTCTCTAATATTTAAAAGCTATCGATTAAGTACTTATTTTGTAAAATCCCTGAAAATTAAAGGTATCCAAATAACTATCAAAATCGCTCAATCGTCTCTGCAATCATGTCAAATATTTGTTAAAACTTATTTGAATAACTTTTCCGCTTTTTTTAAGGCTTCATGGTATAAGAAATTAATTTGTAATTTTCTAAAAATAATTTTGGGAAACTATTCGGGATTAACTTATTGATCTCAATATCTTGCTTTGAAAACTTGTATATTAATCTTGTAATCCTATCAAGTGTTCCTTGGTCTAAATATTGTTTTATCACATCCTTTTACCCCCGATCAAAAGTCATCAAAGATAAAATATTTTAATGTCTTTTTAAGCCTGGCAAAAATATCCAGTATCCTATTCTTGCCCGATCAATACCAGTGGTATTTAATAATAATTAATATTACCACCATTTCCAGGCAACTGCATGAGAGAACTGTGGTAATTCTTGGACTCTCTTTGTGATCGTCAATTTTAATATTGCCCTTCACTTGTCAACTCGCACCCAAATTTCTTTTGGTTAACCCTCAGGAAATATTATCCATTATTTTAAAGAAGCTCTTGTTTTAAAATTAGGTCAAGCTGTGTCGTTACCCGATCGGCAATATCTTGCCATCTTCCAAATCCGAAGTGGAGTATCCCGGCGAAAGTTCCTTCGACTTTGATCCCCCCTATTTTCCCTCCCGGCAGAGTTTCTCTGCCATTACCTCTTTTACTCAATTGGTTGTTTGAATTTGTCAAACATCCCCGCCTTGCTAAATCTTTTCTCTTAAGCTCGTTAATTGCAAAACTTATTTAAAGCGCTTTGAATATATTTGGTCTTTTGAAGTCCTTTCGATTTATTTGATTTTCTCGCTTGTTATCGCATAATTAGGAGTTAGAGTCCAGAAGAAGCAACAACTCGAGCAGGATCAAGATTCGGATAAAGACGCAGACTAAGAATTCAAGACCCGTGGCAGAGAAGGCCCTAAGTAAGATCAAGGCTGTGATAACCTGACCCAGGCGAGTCAATACTTTGATCATTTTGAGCCTACATTTTATGCAAATTATATTTATTATAAAATATCAAAATTTGCATGCTTTAATTTTGTAATCAAATGTATGTTAAAGCTTAAGGTAGTTAAACACCCATTTGATGATTAATTAATTATTATCCAACCTTTGATAATTGAATCCATTATTCCCATGTCACCCTAGTAGCTATATGGTAAATACTAGTATAGTTTGTACTTAAGCGACATGCTAGTCTTGCTTAAGTACCGGGACAAAAATATCCTGATCATCATCTTTTATTCATGAAAGTAGTTTCGGGCAGTCATTGTGGGTAAATGATTGACATGTTGTGATAGTTGGCTTTTCCTCCCCAAAACCCTAAACAACTTGCTAGTACCACATCTGGGCGGATGGAAGGAGTGGTGGGTGCCGTCGCACGAGAGTGGTTGGTATGTGGTATGAACCGCCTGGATGGAT
The DNA here is from genome assembly GCA_036346395.1 of Hsuehochloa calcarea. NCBI lineage: Eukaryota > Viridiplantae > Streptophyta > Magnoliopsida > Poales > Poaceae > Hsuehochloa > Hsuehochloa calcarea. The sequence goes on from CM070609.1 coordinate 13,320,997, forward strand.
TAAGGACTTAATCCTGTGATGACCATTTAATGTAAAACAGTACAACCACAAGTCTATAATGGTGTCGCCCTGGCTAAATAATTTATATCCACCAATGCGAGTTGCACCACTGGAGAGACCCACGAGTCGTGTCGCTGGTTCAAGCCATCGTGGACACGTGTCATGTTGCTGGTTTAAGCCGTCGTGTGGCGCAAGAGGGGGTTTGGGGGCATGGTTGACCCGGGTGTGTGAGCGTAACCACTCTCAGATGAAACCTTAGCAGGTGCAACTAACAATGAGGGGTGCATTGTAAAGGCCTTGTGGTAATCTCCCTTGATTCACTCGTCCAAGAAAACGTGTGTGTATATCAAGAAGATTATCTCTTGTGAGGAAAGTGTACAGTCTCTGCAGAGAAATAAACTGTTCGAACAGCCATGCCCACAGTCACAGGCGGACATAGGAACTTACTAGAGTTAGTTCTATTTCAAAAACCTTTGCGGGTGGTATAAAAACCAAGTCAACTCATCTAGCATGAGGTTTAATTTTTCCTGAATTGTCGTACCAGTGTTGTTAATGTATGGAGGTAACTCCAATCAAATGAAGCATTTGTAGAGTTTCCGATGGAAGGAACATCTACTATTATTTAATATTGCAACTACTTTCTTTAATAAAAATACAATTTGTTTAAAATGCTAAGTCTTAGGAATTTGTACTATGATAATTGAAAAAGTTGCTTTAGCGAATAAAGGAACTCGAGCCACTCTTGTTAAGCCTTGTATGTATATATTGCGTCTTGTGTGTTGGCTCGCGAGCATAGAAGTTGTGCTCATCGTCGCTCTTTCCCCAAACCCTCAGAAGCAGGAAATCCTGAAGCTTCCGACTACTACGAGGAACCAGGCGTCTGGAGGCCTAGGAGTTTCTGAAGCATAGTTTAGTCTTTAGCTGTTCTAGTCTCCCCTCAGTCTAGCCGACTCCGCCGGTACTTATGTGCATCATATATTATCTGAGTTTCGGGTAATATCGAACGTACACAGGTTTCCCCAGTCGCTTGCCTGTGGAGAGATGCGCTCTCACCCGTTTTGCTTACGTTGTCGCTTTCGCTACTTTTGTGATGTAATTATTTGGCGTGTTCGGCCTTTATTGTAAAACTTGGCCCGAAGCGGTCTATGTAAACTCTGATGTGTTAAATTACTGAATGGTATGGATTTATGCCATGTATAAATTGATTCAGCAATGTCCATGTGAATGCTATCTACTAATCCAGGGAATAGCACAGTATGTTTCATAGAGGATTCGGGGTTAGAAAATCCGGGTTCGACAGCTCTGACCGACAGTCTCTTAGCCAAAACTCTGGCCGGTCTGACCGCCAGAGATGGCCTGTTTGACCATCACACAGGGCGGTCAAACCGGCCCTGACCGCCAGCTGCCTGACAGAAACTGAAACTTTACCGAAAACACGTGTTTCGACAAACCCTCAATATCATTGTCAATTGTAACATCATCCTAAGATCATGAATATATCCCTATAATATCCACAGATATAATGTTATTTATTATAGAATAACCTCTTTATTTTTTCCCCTAAATACCATTAATTTAATAAATTGAGGATGGTCTTGACTGATTTCTAACATACCGAAAACTTCCTGCCAAATAAACAAATACAGGATGGCAGAAGGTGTGGTGTTTGGCACTCTGTGCAAAATTGGATCTGTCTTGGCATCATCTGCAAGCATGACACTGGGTGCACGTCTAGACGCAAAGTTGACAATAATAAATGAGATCGAGAGTCGACTAAAGCAGATTGAAGTTGAGCTCAAGTTGATGCAAGCATTCCTGCGGCAAGCGCAAAACCAAGAAGGCTACAATGAGCCCACTGAAGTCTACTTGCAGGAAGTAAGAAAACTAGCATTTGAAATTGAGGATATCATGGATGAGTTTCTTTACCTGTCTGTTCAACACAAGAGCAGATTCTTTACTGGGGAATTCCTGAGTTACTTCCGTAAACTTGGGAAATCTTCTTGGCACAAAATTGCAAGAGAGCTCAAGGACTTGCAATCTCACCTTCAGAATCTTCGGAATCTGCGGGTGCAATATGAGATTCAACTGCCAGGGGATAGTACAGTTTCAACCAACACCGGAGATCATCGCCTTCCTCTTCATCTTTCTTACCCAGCTGATGAGATAGTGGGTGTTGAACAAGAAAGAACAAAGCTAACACAATGGTTAAACGAGAGAACACGTTTGACCTCGGTTATCACAGTTTGGGGCATGGGAGGATCTGGGAAAACCACTCTTGTCAACAGCATCTATGAAGATGAGAGAATAAAGAACCAGTTTGATTGCCATATTTGGATCACAGTATCCCAGAAGTTCGATGCTTATCACATCATAAGGAAGGTGGTACGGCACATCTTGAGAGATGCATGTCCATCTGACCTTGACAGTGTAAGCGGCAGAGATCTAGTAGATATCCTGCAGAGAACATTGCAACAGAGAAAGTTCATGCTTGTGCTAGATGATGTGTGGAGCACAGATGTTTGGACGGACCTAGAAGGCACAGTAGGCAACAACAACAATGGAAATAAGGTGGTAATAACAACCCGAATCAAAGAAGTTGCTTCTTTAGCAAGTGAAGATCAGGTTCTTGAGTTGCAGAAGCTAAATGAGGCAGACTCTTGCCATCTCTTTTGCAGATGGGCATTCAAGAACAGCAGGGATAGAACTTGCCCTCAAGAAATGGAGCCATTGGGGAGAGAGATCGCTGGCAAGTGTGATGGCTTGCCGTTAGCAATCGTGGTCGTGGGTAACATGCTCTCATTTAAAAAACCATGTATGGCAGAGTGGAGTAAGTACAATGATCAGCTAAGCTGGGAATTGCGCGATAGGTTGCGCGACAAGGAACTGAACTCAGTGATGAAGATTCTGAACCTGAGCTACAAGCACTTACCGGGCCACCTGAAGAACGCCTTTGTGTTCTGCAGCATATTTCCAGAGGATTACATGATAACAAAGAAACGGCTGGTCAGACTATGGGTGGCCGAGGGTCTTATTAAGCCAGAAAAGAAAAGAACAGCAGAACAGGTTGCGGAGGAGTACCTGAATGAGCTAATAGACCGGTGCTTGCTCCAGGTTGTTGAGAGGAAGCACTTCAGAAAGGCGAAAGAATTCAAAATGCACGACATTGTGCGGGACCTGGCCATCTCCATATCAGAGAAGGAGACCTTCTGCATGACATACAGTAAATCGCAGACCGGCGAGCCTGACTACAGGTGCCGCCGTTTGTCGATCCACGAGCACAGTGATAGAATTCAGTCAGTTTCAGATGCTTCTCGCCTTCGTTCTCTCTACCAGTTCGATGCTTCATGTTCTTCCTTTCCGTCAGTGAGCACGCAACGCAGTGCAAGGTATCTGAATGTTCTGGAGCTGCAAGATGTTCCCGTCACAGTCCTACCAGAAGAAGTGTCAAGCTTATTCAACCTGCATTACCTTGGCTTGAGGAGAACAAAGATCAAGCAGCTGCCGCGGTCAATCGACAAGCTTTTCAATCTCCAAACTCTTGATATTCACCTCACCAATGTGGAGAAGTTGCCAGCTGGGATCACCAAACTGAAGAGGTTAAGGCACCTGCTTGCAGGAAAGGCGATCACTCCGCTGTTCGGAATTGTTGAGATGTCCAGAGGTGTCGAAACTCCAAAGGGGGTGTGGGAAACAACAGAGCTGCAAACTCTTAAAGGGGTCCTTGCAAATATGGATCTTGTGGAACAGTTGGGGAGCATGGTGCAGCTGAGAACATTGGCGATCGAAGATGTCGGAGATGAACACTACCCCAAGTTCTCTGCATCCATCAGCAAGATTCGGTTTCTACGCACACTGAAGGTTACGGCAGCTGAATGGAGCTATGTCAACTTCGAAGCACTCGACTCCCCGCCGCAGAATTTGCGCAAACTCAGCCTGAATGGCAGGTTGCACCAGTGTGTGATGGGGTCCCCTTTCTTTCACACAGCTGGAAATAAGCTTGAGAAGCTGTTTCTCCTGGGCAGTAAGCTGAGCACCGATCCCTTCACGTCCATCTCCTATCTCTCCAACTTGGCAGTGCTCCATATTGCCGACGCATACGACGGAGAGAGCATGCTCTTCCAGAGAGGGTGGTTACCAAGGCTCCACACGCTTGTCATGCGTGATTTTGTGAATGTCAAGTCGATGGTTATGGAGCAGCAGACCATGCGAAACCTCCAGTGGCTAGCACTGGTCAACTTCCCTGAGCTCAAGGCGGTGCCGCGCGGCATTGAATTCCTCGTGTCTCTGCAGAATCTTATGCTGGTGGGCATGCACGACGAGTTCATGGAGCGTATCCAGGGCGAAGACAAGGCGAGAGTCCAGCACATTTCCACTGTTCGGTACTTTGACAGGAGCAGGCGCATGGAGATACGCCTGTTTCAAGACTCGTAAACAAGGTGATCTTGATTTGGTACACTTGGAACTTTTTGTTGCTCTTTTTTTTCATATCTAGATCATGCATCTTTTCGGGAAAAGAAAAAAATATATGTGAAGATTGGAAATGAGCATATCGTTGACTAATTACGTTAGCTATTTTTTGCTGAAATGTCATAAACCCTGTGTACTCTTTGCTCATGTTAGTCTAGTGCTGCTAGGACAAATCGAACTAGTTTATTAACACCGGCAAGTCAAACTCATGGCAGTTGGATTTCTTGTAAAGCTTACCAAAAATGAATTCATGTGTAATCTTTAGATATTGTTGAGTAACATTAAGAGCAATCTGTCTTTTTTTTCTTGTCAAACAGGCCAAGAAGTGCCATTGGACGCAACGAAACGCAACAAACAGGCTAGATGCTTGAATCATGATGAAGCTATATGCTATAGTAGAAGTATTGAATTCAGTTATGTATCATCTATCTTTGTTTGTGTCAACTCTACTTACACGCAAACCGATCAATGTGAATAATGTCTATCTACAATTAAAATAGTGCAGTGTATCACTGTGAGTTGTCATTGTTGTTCTGTTTGTGTAAGTTTTTGAGAATGCATTCCTGCTGTTGGAGGCTACTTGCATGTGGTTCATGTCCAAAATTCAGTACAAATTCAAATGTCCTGTAAATTGGCAACAATCATGCCAGGATGTCGGGTCTTTGTCGCATGTTATTCACAAGTCAATAAAGCATCAAGGTATGTACTACCAGCTTGTAGACAAGAACGTGCTACCTGAAATGATACACCAATGAGAAGAATGGGCAAATCAGCAGCATTTCATTTCTAGTTTCGAGCTTTTGGCCTTTGCACAAACAGCTTTTCAAGTTGCTCTATACTCAAACAACTTAGAATCACCACCGGAGTCCATAGGGGTAAATTTTCCTGTCATAAACTGTATGATTGACATCCCCATGTTGGATTAATATCCCCACAAAGCTTAACTAACAAATCCTCTGACTTTGACAAATTCAATTGAAAACCACAGCTGCAATCATCAGCAACGCAGATGCGAGAAGCCTGGCACTCCATCGAGCTGTAGCCTGCGCAGATGACTTGTTGCTTTGCTGGTGAATCTGTGGCCTGAAAGGTTTTGAAAACAGAATGTAAGTTGCAGCTCAAGAACAGAATGCATCACTACACCGAAGGAGAAGAAATGTTCAGCTGAATCATACGTTTGTCTGTCTTTCAGTAGGCCACAGTACAGGATATTATCCGGAGAGATCATTTCAGTGACGTTGTAGCCCAGTGGATCAGCAACTTTCACGTAGACCTCTTGCCCATTGTACCAGTTATCCAGATTTTCTGCGCGGAGATTCCAGATACCGACGTTGTCAAGCGAGACTAAAACCGCAGTCCACCCTCCAGGGAAGACCTATTGACATTGGAAAAGATCAGAATTTCGCATTGTGCAGAATGTCCAAGGATGCAGCTGTGAAGAATAGGAGTTTGACACATGATCAGATGACCTTTCAGAAGGTGTGTACCTGAGTGGTACTGCGAGAGATGGCATCCCACTTGTTGTACGCACCCCTGCTGTCCGGTGTCCACTCACCATAATCCATCCTGAAAATCACAACATGGTAGTGCTCATTTACATGAATAAGCTGATTTCAAGATTGGATAAAACTAAAGATTTGATCGTTCATCACATACCCAACGACAAAGAATGAATAACCATCCAGATGGTAAGTCTGAACATCAGTGTCATTGTTCTGAAACACGATCTCGAGGAAGCCCTTGTACGAAGCGTTCAGCGCAGATGATGCCATCATTGGTGGCGCATTGCTTGGCATTGTGGGGAAGTCAGTTTTGTAGACTCCAGTCAAGTTTTGGAGATCAGCAAGCCTCAGTGGAGTCTCAGGAGGGGAGTATGAGATCCTGTTTATCGTCCTTCGGCGCTTTCCATTGATGCGCAAGGGTGACTCGTTCTTCAGAACGAAAGTCTGAGTGATGTTGATAGAACCATAGCGGAATGATCCCTGTGGGTTTGGACGGGCAGCACCAGAACTCACATTCATTCTGAAAGAACAATGGCAATGGCTCTTAATGGAGAACATCAAATACAGCCATACAAGTTAAAAATCTTTATAAATAAATACTATTGGTGAGCAAAATACAAAACAAACAAAAACAACGGAATCACAGAGACTAAATGCAACTCATAGTTAATGATAAGGCAAGTGCCAAAGATATTTGCAAGTTAAGAACACAATAAAGCACTCTTGTTCATGTCATCGGTACTAACCTGATAGACCTTGCCTGGTTCATGGAATAGTACTTGTCATATAAATCATTTGGAGAATCAGGGAGGGGGCCAGAAGCACTGCCTTTGGAGTTTGAGTACTGCAGGACGGCTACACCAGTGACCTCATGCCAGCGAGGCTTGCTCACGAACCTTGGGCTTGCCACAATGTAGTAGTCAGTGCTAGCATTTTGGTCCATGGTCACCAAGAAAGAATATGATTGTCCCACATGTATGTCGAGGTTGGTGTAATTCTGCTGATTAGTGTAGGTTCCCTCAGCCTCTACTAGACGCATGTTGTGATTCTGGATTCTGAAGTTGAGGCTGGTTGAGGTGCCAACATTGTGAACACGGAAGCGATATGTTTTGCCTGTTTCAAGAACTCGGATTAGGAGCGTCATACTTCACATTGTTAGGAATAGCAACTTGTATTATCAGGGGGCCAATGGGCCAGTATATATATAAGTACAGGTTACAGATAAGGAAAGCAAATAATATCTAGAGTCCTACTCTAACACATATATATCTCTAACACCCCCCTCCCCCCCTCAAACTCATGGTGGATCAACAACACTGAGTTTGGAAAGGTAGAAACCGTGCTGTACTCGAGTCTGGGTCTTCGTGAAGAAATCCGCTATCTGAAGCTCTGAAGGCACATACTGAAGAGCAATCACTTGATCATACACACAAGACCTCATGAAGGAAGCATCATAACCAATATGCTTGGTGAGCTCATGCTTCACAGGATCACGGGCAATACTGATAGCACATGTACTGTCTGACAAGAGAGGAGTCGGTGTAGTGACAGAAACACCAAAATCCTCAAGTAACCACCGTAGCCAAGTAATCTCTGCTGTCAAGAGAGCCATAGCTCGCAACTCACCTCTGACTCGAACGGACACTGCAATCTGCTTTCTTCGCCTTCCGTGCAATGAGAGAACCACCAAGAAAAACACAAGAGCGAGAGATAGACCGCGATCGAGAGGATCGCTGGTCCAAGTAGCATCCGAATAAGCCTGAAGCTGTAACGAGCTGGAGCATGGAAAGAAGAGACGGCGAGAGATAGTCCCACGAAGGTATCGCAGAACTCGAAGAAGGTGGCTATAGTGGACCTGAGTGGGAGTGGAAACGAACTGACTCAGAACATGAACTGGATAACCGATATCCGGACGAGTAACAGCAAGGTAGACAAGACTCCCAACCAGATGACGATAGCGAGTCGGATCAGAAAGAGGCTCGCCATCAGAAGGTCGGAGATGAACGTTGAGCTCCATGGGAGTCTCAACAGTACGCTGATCAGTGAGAGAAGCGCGATCAAGAAGATCCTGAATATACTTCTCTTGGGACATAAAGAAACCATCTGGAGTGGAAGTAACCTCAATCCCAAGGAAGTAACGAAGAGGACCAAGATCCGACATAAGGAACTGCTCACTCAGACGAGCCTTGAGAAAGGCAATGTACTCAGAATCATCTCCGGTGATGATCATATCATCAACATATAGAAGAAGAAGAGTCCGACCACGAGACGAAGTGTGGACAAAAAGAGCAGGATCATGATCACTAGCTGAGAAGCCAGCAGCAGTGACCACAGAGGAGAAACGCTCAAACCAAGCACGAGGAGCTTGTTTAAGGCCATAGAGACAGTGACGAAGACGACAGACCATACCCTCAGGAATAGAATACCTAGGTAGCAGATGCATGTAGACCTCCTCACGCAACTCGCCATTAAGAAAGGCATTCTTCACATCAAGCTGAGAAACGGACCAATGGCGAACAGACGCCACCGAAAGAAGAGTGCGGACAGTGGTCATGTGGGCCACAGGAACAAAAGTCTCGTCGTAGTCACGACCATGCTCCTGCTGGAAGCCACGAGCAACGAGACGCGCCTTATAGCGCTCAAGAGAGCCATCAGAATGAGTCTTAATCTTATAGACCCACTTACACGTGATGGGACGAGAGTGAGATGGAAAGGGAACAAGATCACAAATACCAGTACGCTCGAGAGCGGCAATCTCCTCGGCCATAGCATGCTGCCACTCAGGATGAGTAACAGCATCCCGGTAGGAGACGGGCTCATGGGTAGCTGCACCAGCAATACCAAAACGGGCAAGAGGCCGAATCGACCGACGATCGCGAAGACCGTAACGAGGAGATGATGGCCCATCAGAGGAAGATGGAGCATCAGGAGAAGATGAAACATCAGGGGAAGATGGTTCATCTGGAAGACCCTCAATACGAGGTCGACGAGTGTAAAAGAGAGTGGGAGGAGCCTGAGGAGCCACAGGCGACGAAGTAGGAGACGACAACGGCGGAGAGGCCTCAGGAGATATATGTGGAGACTCAGTGGGACGGGTGGACGAGGGCAAGACAGAGATGGGTGTATCTGGAAAGGACAAAAAAGACAGGGACTCCACAGAGGAAACCGAAGGAGAGGCAGGACGTGGGTAGAAGGGACGAGACTCGTCAAAAGTCACATCCCGAGAAATCCGCATCCGTCGACCAACAGGATCCCAGCACCGATAGCCCAGCACCGATAGCCCTTGTGCTCGGCACTGTATTCCATAAAAACACACTCAACAGACTGAGCGGTCAGTTTTGTGCGTTCTCGAGGTGCAAGGAGAACGTAGCAAACGCAGCCAAACAGACGAAGGGCGGAGTAGTCTGGAGAAAGATCACAGAGACGCTTAACCAGGATCTCACCCTGAAGAGCAGAAGAGGGCTGGATGTTGACGAGATAGGTGGCAGTGGAAACACCCTCAGCCCAAAAGTGAGGTGGAATAGAGGCGGCAATCATCAGTGTACGAGCCGTCTCAAGGAGGTGACGATGCTTGCGCTCAGCGATACCATTCTGAGCATGAGCACCAGGACAAGAGAATCGAGCGAGAGTGCCTGCGCAAAGAAGGAAGCCGCGTAGGTAATGAGAGAAGTACTCGCCAGCAGAGTCAGCACGAAAGACTCGAATAGGAGTGGAGAATTGTGTGCGAACCATAGTGGTAAATTGTTTATAGATAGACAAAGACTCACTACGGGAAGACATAAAGTATATCCAAGTGTGACGAGAGAAGTCATCTATAAAAATGATATAATATCGATGGCCCCCTTTCGAAAGGAAGGGAGCCGGACCCCAAACATCTGAATGAATAAGATCAAATGGTCATTTGAGACACGCACTCACTATGAGAATAGGAAGTGAATCTGCTTTTCCTAACTTACACGACAATCTAAAGATACGTCTCTGAGATGCACCCGAAAGACCACGACGGACTAAAGATGACAGACGAGATCCACACAGATGACCAAGACGGTGGTGCCACTGTTGGAAAGAGCTGGTAGACGAAGTGGCGGAGGCGGAGAGACTGGTGGCGACGGTGGCAGCGGAAAGAAGGTGAAGCCGGTCAAGTTCCCAGAGATGCTGTGAGTCAAGGCGCCAAGGGCCGAACCAACCAGAGCCCCCGTGTGGCGGTCCTGAACACAACAAGAGTCAGAGTCAAGAATGACACGACAACCAAGATCAGTAATCTGTCCAGCAGAAAGAAGCTGCATGGTTAGGCGAGGAACATGAGCAACAGAAGGAACATGAAAAGATGAGTTGCTAAGAGGTCCTCGACCAGAGACAGAAAGAGAGGTACCATCAGCAGTAAGAACACTGACAGGGGAATCAAGAGGTGTAACAAAAGACAAAGTGGAAGAATCGGAAGTCATGTGAAAAGATGCTCCGGAATCAAGGATCCAAGGGGAGGTACCTGACTGCGTAGGAGGTGGTTTCTCGGTTCAAAGAGTCGGCCGCAGAACTCGCAGAACTCGTTGAGGAAGAACTCGGCGACAAGTAGGCGTCGAAGTCTGGCTATCTCCTGCTCAGTGAGAGAAAACAAGTAGTCGATGCGGACGTCGATGTAGAAGTACTGGTGCCAGTGCTAGGAGAAGAACGGCGTGAAAGATGCCGCTGCTTCTTGTAGCACTGGGACTCAATGTGGCCGACCTTGTCGCGGTAGGAGCAGCGAGGACAGCCACCGCCAGATGGAGGGCGGCCACCACCACCTGTGGTAGTCGCCGAGGAGGCGAGCAATGAAGCGCCGGCGCTCGGTGTAGCAGTGGACGGGCACGAGTACGGAGGGGAGTGGCATCGCACCAAAGACCACTCAGACGAGTCTCCTCTGCACGTATCTCGGTAAGGGCCTCCAGAAGAGTGACACGAGGGTGGCGTGCAAGAAGATGGGGACGCCTCTGCTCGAACTCTGGACGAAGGCGAGTAAGGAACTCGTAGACACGCTGAAACTCCAGACGACGCATACCAGCAAAGACGAACAGAGCGACGGCGGCCGCGGTCGAAGAGAGTCCAGTTAACGCCAAACAGTAGAACTCTGAGCATAGAAGGCGTCAATAGTAGCGTCACCCTGCTGAAGAGAGTGCTCCTGGCGAACCACTGACAGGTAGAGGGCATCTCCAGAGGGTTCGTAGCGCTGACGAAGGTGAGTCCACATCCGACGGTACCAAGAAAATCCCACAACCTCGAAGAGAACGAGGCGGACATCGGCGATGAAGACAAGAAGAATCGAAGGCGTCATCGCCGCACCACTGAGTGTAGACAGTCAAGCGATCCATGTAGAAATCCAGAGCCTCTTGGTAGGCAGAGACAACCTTCTCATCAGCAAGGCCAGCAGCCTTGTCGGCTGTCGAGGATAGCGCAACAGACGTAGGCTCCGTCGGAGGAGTAGGGCACGGCGGGCAGGTGACATCGCCAAAGAGGACGCCCCAGAGACGAAGACCACGCATATGGATGCGCATGTGAGACACGAAGTCGATGTAAACACCGTCGAAGATCATCGGGCAGCGAGGGAGAGAAATGGTGCTCATTGGTAGGCTACCGACGGCGACGGCGACCTGTAACGTAGTCTAATAGGCGGCGCCGACGGCGCGCGATCGACCGACATTTTTATTTTTATTTTTTTCCTACCACCGCTTTTAATGCCTCTTCTACCGTCACCTTAGAAAAGGTCGGGACGATTAGGTTCCCCAATGATTTCTTCGACTGGCGGTGGCGGCTATGTGAAAAGATGCTCCGGAATCAAGGATCCAAGGGGAGGTACCTGACTGTGTAGGAGGTGGTTTCTTAGTGCCCAAGAGTCGGTCGCAGAACTCGCAGAACTCGCCGAGGAAGAACTCGGCGACAAGTAGGCGTCCAAGTCCGCTATCTCTCGCCGGTGAGAGAAAACAAGTAGTCGATGCGGACGTCGATGTAGAAGTACCGGTGCCAGTGCTAGGAGAAGAACGGTGTGAAAGATGCCGCTGCTTCTTGTAGCACTGGGACTCAATGTGGCCGACCTTGTCGCGGTAGGAGCAGCGAGGACAGCCACCGCCAGATGGAGGCGCCACCACCACCGTGGTAGTCGCCGGAGGAGGCGATGTCTTGAAGCGCCGCGGCCGGTGTAGCAGTGGATCGGGCGGCGAGTACGGAGGGAGTGGCATCGCACCATCACCACTCGACGAGTCTCCTCTGCACGATCTCGGTAAGGGCCTCGTAAGAGTGACACGAGGGTGGCGTGCAAGAAGCCGGGACGATCTCGCTCGAACTCGGACGAAGGCGAGTAAGGAACTCGTAGACACGCTGAAACTCAGACAAGACGCATGACCAGCAAAGACGAACAGAGCGACGGCCAAGCGGTCGCGAAGAGAGTCCGCTTAACGCCAAACAAGAGAACTCGAGCATAGAAGGCGTCAATAGTAGCGCCACCTGGCCAAGAGAGTGCTCTGGCGAACCACCGACAGTAGAGGGCATCTCCGGAGGGTTCAGAAGCGCCGACGAAGGTGAGTCCACATCCGACAACCAAGAAAATCCCACAACCTCGAAGAGAACCGAGGTCGACATCGGCGATGAAGACAAGAAGCGGAAGGCCATCGTCGCACCACTGAGTGTAGACAGTCAAGCGATCCATGTAGAAATCCAGAGCCTCTTGGTAGGCGAGAGATGCCTTCTCATCGCGGAAGGCCAAGCCTCAACAAAGACCTTTGTTTACCGCCGAGGATAGCGCAACAGACGTAGGCTCCGTCGGAGGAGTAGGGCACGGCGGGCAGGTGACATCGCCAGAGAGGACGCCCCAGAGACGAAGACCACGCATATGGATACGCATGTGAGACACGAAGTCGATGTAAACACCGTCGAAGATCATCGGGCAGCGAGGGAGAGAAATGGTGCTCATTGGTAGGCGGCGCTGGACGGCACGGCGACCCAGGTAACGTAGTCTAATAGGCGGCGCTGGACGGCGCGGCGATCAGACCGACGTTTTTTATTTTTTATTTTTTTTCCGGCCCAGCCTGCTTTTAATGCCTCTTCGGCCTGTCCTGCTTAGAAAAGGTCGGGACGATTAGGTTCCCCAATGATTTCTTCGATCGGCGGGCGGCGGCGGCGCGCGGCGGCGGCTTCGGAGGCAACGGCAGCAGCGGCGACCCCCGGCGATGGAGAGCGAGCGGCGGGGCTGAGAGTGGCCCCCGGCAGAGAAGTTGAAGCCGAGCCGAGAGGGACGCGCGATCGGCGGCGATGGAGCAAAGAATACCAGGCGTCGGCGACAAGGTGGGGCTGCAGCGTCGGAGATGATTCTGCAGCGGATGGCGGCGGCAATGGCCCACGCACTAACGCACTCACCGTCTCACGGCGGTGATGGAGCAAAGAATGTGACAAGGCGGCGGAACACCCGAGCAATGGTGGTCAACAACAAGACGGCGGTCGATGAGTCGGCAACGGCAGCCGAGACGGGAGACGTCGGCGGGCGTCGGCGAGTCGGCCGATCGGCGGCGGCCGAGTCTGGTGAAGCAGATCCGAGGTAGCAACGGAGGAGGGAAGCCAACGGCAGTGGCAAGGAGAGGAAAGCCGACGGCGGCGGCTAGGGTAGACGAGTTGCGCGTCAGAGAAAGGTAACCCTAATGGGCTCTGATACCATGTTAGGAATAGCAACTTGTATTATCAGGGGGGCAATGGGCCAGTATATATATAAGTACATATTACAGATAAGGAAACCAAATAATATCTAGAGTCCTACTCTAACACATGTATATCTCTAACATATATATCTCTAACACACATGACAGACAGTTTGGGAGCATTTGCAGTAGTACTCATAACTGATCAACAAGATATATCTGTATACAATCTTGACACTGATATCTAAATGCAGCTAGATATTTTCTACCATGTTCTCTCTTTTTTTCACTTGTGTCATTTCTAATTCACATTAAGAAATGGGAAAATCCGATCTTTGCAGCTACCAAATTGATAAAATGCTGCTGTTCAATGAGACATAATTAACAATACTGTGCACAATATTAGATATACCAATTCATTTCCTGGTCATGAAGTATTCTTTACATTTCCAAATTCCAACTCAAATGGTTCGCAATTATATTCATTATACTTGGAAATTATGGATGTCTGTAAACAACTTGATACATAACTAGTTCAAATCAGGATTATACAATAATGTGCAAAAAAATAGAATTGGGCACATACACAGCTTCAAATTTGGAAGAAAAAAAAGTGTGATGAAAGACATAGTTTACCTGTCTCAACTCCGACAATTTCGTATTGAAGGCCTTCTGGAATCAGTGTGGTGTTATATCTGTAAGGGCCCTTTCCATTGATCAGAACTCCATCCGGTACCCCAAGATCCTTGCCATCATCTAGCATATTCCTCAATTCCTACATGGGACAGAAAACATTCCTCACATTTCAAGAAGAAAAGACAATCTTTCAGAAAATATGAAAGCATCATAGCTTAATGACTTAATCCATAGATCAGACGATCTCTTTGCTGATACTTCTTACTGTATCACAATTGTCAGGTTAAGGTAAGAACATATTGGAAGTCATTCTCTGATGAACACCACGCTTGCGCCAGAAATCAAGAAAGATCCCCGACACTGTCACTAAACTGCAATCACAAATACAAGAGCTGAGAGCTTACAATGTGGCTCTTGGTGTACCAATCTCCAATGAACAAGGTGATGTCGCCGTCAGGCTGGTCGAAGGGGACCGGCACGATGGCGCGGTTGCTGACGGTGACCGGGCCGTACCCGCCTGCAGCTCGCTGGAGGCCGAGCGAAGGGAAGTAGAAGAAGCTGCCGATCTGGTCCTTGAACTGGAACTGGTAGGTCCAGTTCCAGCCGGGAGGGATCGGGCAGTTGGTGCCGGCGACGCCGTCCTGCCATGAGTTCATCCTCATCTGGATGCCATCCCTGCCAAGCACAGGAGAGGAGAGCCCCCCATTTCAGTTGCCACGGAGAAAATTGGCGCCAATGGCAACTTGTGCAAGGCCTAGATGCACTTTGAAAAGTTGGAATGTGCAAAAGTACCCTCAAGTACTTGGCATTTTACCATGTCGTCATATATGACTAAACATTTCCGTTGCTTGTTGATTGCAAACTAGAACACAGATTGGGTGCAAGATGTTCTATGGTGTATTGGGTACAGTTCTAATTCAAGAACAGTACACCTATTACAATTATTAAAAGAAAAGTGAAATAGATTTTTTAAAAGTTTCTAGTATTAAGTTGTACACATAATGAAGCGATGATACACAGAATCATGAACAGATGCACCTGAGCTGAGCAAATCAATGGAAAAGCACACTAGCACAGTGATGTTACAACATGATCAATTAAACCCATAAATGTCCCAAATGCATAAGGCATTTATATGACACCATGCCTGGAAAGAAGGCCAATAGGCACCGTAGAAATGGAAGTACAGCTAAAACCCACCAGGAACGAGATGATTAATCCACCAGAAACAGAAACTAAAGATGTAGGTACACATTTCATTAATTCGCAGTATTCACTACTTCTTTGATCAAATGCGTATATGCCATGTAAAAAAATTGCAGATAAATGATTTATGCAGGAGATAAAGATTTGATAGATATAGCAAAATTAACTACCGTACCATGTGAGGAGCAGGGGCTCGTCCAGGTTGTTTTGGACGTTCACCCTCACGATCCAGTTGGTTGTCACGTTCAGAAGTGGGCCAGGGAACTGGTTGTTTATCGCAATCACCTGAAAAGAATCGTGTATTTGTACCCATGCCATCAGAGTCTTGCATCTCCAATCCCAACTCACAACAAAATCATTTTTGGTAACCATGTAATAGTAGCAAGATAACCGACTGCAGAAATTTCAACTTATTTGCACAAAACTGGTATTTACTTGAAATGAATCAAAAGGAATATTAAGCATGATGTACACATGAGATGTCTCCATCTATCGCAATTCGCGAACTGATATGTACAAGATTTGAGAAGGCCAGGCTTTAATGTGAAAAACCACCAAAAAAATCTCTGAATAAATAGTAGAAATAAGATAACACATCAAGAGCGAACAGGACAAGATCAGGAACAGAAATCCAACAAAAAAAAATTGATTTCCATATTCTTTTTAAGACTACTTATCACGGCCAACCAAAAAGAATTTACAACGTTCGTTACAGATTTACTGCCGAGAGGAAGAGCCGTTACAGTGTCTGTAATTAAGACAAATTCACACCCAGATCTCAACCCCGCAAGAAGAGAAACGAGCACGACGAGATCGTGCAATCGAAACTGCCCACGCACAAGGAAAAGATGAAGAAGAAGGGAAAAGAATAAGCATTTCTAAGACAAATTTCTAAAACCAATCGTCAAAATTAACACCTTAAAAAGAGACCTTTTTCGTTGAAAAATCAAGAACTTGGCGAACCCGAAACCTATGAACAACAAAAAGAACTTGTCCGAAAATAAACAAGACGTCCAAAAGGTCCACAAGAAATCAAGGAAAAAATCATGGAGAGAAAAGGAGAATTAGAAGAAAGAGAGCATAGTTCTTGGCTTCTTGCTAGGAGTACTTGTATACACGAACCTTCTGCGAGACGCCGAGGGGCGCCACCGTCATGTACCCCACCTCCCACCGCACCTCGTACGTGGCGCCGTCGGCCGCCGCCGCCAAAGCCGACGCCACGACGGCCGCGAGCACCACGGCCGCCGCCATCGATCCTCCTACGTACGCACGCGCACTACCAACTCCGTCCCGTCCTGTGTTTTGTGCAGGGGAAGGGGTTTTGCTTTCTCTCCCTCGTGCGTGGGGTTTTCAAATATAAAAAATGCAATAGAAGAGAGAGAAACAGTAATGCAGAGGATCCATTTACACGATGAATAAATAAAAGGAAGTTTCCAAGGTGCTTTGATTTATTCCTAAAATGACTTCGGTGCAAGATTTGATTTGGGTATTCATATGTTTGTATTAATTGTTGCCAAATAAAATCTGGAGTGTAAGACGATTACGTATATTATGTAGCTACAATCTAAGGGCGAACTTGCACTCGGTGCAGCTTCGAGTAATCTAGTAATCATCTGTGACCTATAGGACTATGAGCATGTTTGCTTTGCGTCCTGTAGCTCCGAGTAACCAGGCATGTGCTACCTGATCCAAGCTACCGAAAATGAAGCTTCAATATCAACAAGTCAAATCAATTTTATTATGTCTCGGTCGACGTCATATATGTGATATTTTATATTATATTTTGCTTAGGTACGTATTTTTAACCAAACAACTCATCTCCAAACTTGTCTGACCAAATAAAAATTGTTAGATTTTCAGACTTCATACATGCAGCACTTTTTGACAGCCAGGCTACCCAGATCACCAACCAAAAAGACCTATGTATAGGGCAGGGATTTGGGGGCATGCAACCCTACCACGTTTTTTTCTGTAGGATAATAAGTAGCCTGAAAGACCTCGTAACTAGTGAAAACCAACTACACGCGGTAAAATAATTTCCAAAAAAAAAACCTTCACGCCTTGATTTTTCGCGGGGTTTTCAATATTTAGCCGATTTTGGCTCTACGACAATAAGAATCGAATGACGCAACGTAAGCGGCAAGGAAGTCCAAGGAACGAGGCGAGGATGTGTAAGGAAACGAAAGGTTTTGATCCTTTTCTCTCTCGCCACTGGCTAAATGCTCGCTTGACCCACTGCATCGGCGTGAACCACCAACCTTGCTTGAACCATGGAAACAGTAAGCTACAGGGCAAGGACAGAAACACAGTCCCTGATTTATAAGTAATATCCCTGATTTATATTGTCTATTCGGTTTTTTAAAAGTAATATCCCTGATTTATATTGAAGAGAAACACAGTCCAAAAGTAATTTTCTTGGTGCAATTCGCCACATTGTCTATTCGGTTTTTTAAAAGTAATATCCCTGATTTATATTGAAGAGAAACACAGTCCAAAAGGTTACACAGCGGTCCATCTGAAAACAAAATTACAGGCAGGTCCAAGCGGACTAAATGCAAACGCACAGCACGCCGGAGATGGGGAGGAGGCGGGCGCTGGCCACCGACAAAGTTGCCGGAGATATTGGTGATGGCCGGCGAACACCTTGAGAAGTTTCTAGTGGGCGGGAGGCATTGCTCAATAAGGGACCGCAGATCACTGCTTAGTTAATGAACTCTTTTACGTTACGTTAAATTTAATATGAATCGAGTAGAATTGTAATTGCTCATATGAGGATCACATGGTACAAGATTAATATTTTAAACCCTAGTTGAAAAAGTCTATAATACCTTCACAAAAAAATTATAAATACAAAAAAATCAATTATATCCTTAACAAATCAATAGCCAGATTTAATTTATACTACCATCGTATACTACCGGTAAAATGTACCAAAATTTTTTCTAGTTAATAAGCTTTTCATATCACAAAATGGAGAGCAAACAAAATTCACATCCTAAGGAGCGTTTGAAGTGGAAATTTTTACCCAATGTCACCAAATTATTCCAACTTCCAAAGTTGCTCTCGTACCACTGGCAAAAAATCACAGTTTGCCAAAAAATACTATTGAGTGTGCCAATGACAAGTGGGACAATGCCCCACTTGTCATTCTCACAGCCTGATGGTATTTTACCAACATATGACTTTGACAGTGGTATGTTGGCAATTTCCCCCAAAGAAGGAACACCATATTATTCTGAAAAGTGAAGAGCGGCTTTGATCTGAATCCGAAAGTGGTCACTCATCAGCATTTTTTCCATTTCCACTGAAAATAGGAATTTGGACTACTAGAAGAAGGCGGCTTTCTATAAAAAGACATAGTAATAAGTAATTGCAACTCATTTTCTTACACCCACATCACTACCTGAAGCAAGAAACTGTTGCCACCAGTGCTACGACTTTTGCAGAAAGGATTCAGTTTGGAGTTCAGATCAATCCAGCAGAGCATTCCAATGACAAAAACATAATACACGTACGAAGTGCTAGTGAAAATCTGGAGCAATTCGTTTCCAATCTAGCAAAACAAAGATGTTTTCGGTACGGCATCGTGAGAATTGCTATTTAGTGAACTACAGTACAGACAGTCAAGAGGAAGTGTTCTTTGAAGTCAGCACTATCCTTGGCTGTTGTTATTACTCTTTGTTGGAACAAAAGCCTGTGGTACCGTGAGGATCTTGGAAATGCTTTTATTTAAACATTGGGAGGTGGCCAGATCTTCCCAAAGAGTTCCTCCACACGGCGTGCTTGGTTCACGTATCCCTCTAAACCAGAAGCAAGTAGTTCTTCAGCAGCTGGCCCCATTGCAGCTGCTAGACTCAGTTGATCCCACTTCACAAGCTGCATCAATGATCATTGGAAGTGAGAAAAATCAGTGTACAAATACCAGATCAAAACCACAAGATGATCAGTTCTCATCTCTTTTCGTTTTCTTTTATCTTCATCAAGGCTATTGATGTCATTTAGTTCTAGCAATTTTAGAAACAATTCTTTTCACTTGCAGGCACTTCAGCTCATTCGTTGAATCACGATTATACCTGCTATAGTGCTATAAGCTTCAACAGTGCTATAAGCTTCAACATGAATTTTTTTTTGTTGGAAGGGTGATATATAGAAGGACCAACTTCCAAAGTATGTTTGGCATATAAATGATTCAACAGTTTGTTTCCCTTTCTTTCAATTCATTTATCCTCTATGTCTTTTCTCCCGTAGTGTAAATGCACATGCCAAGTGAAGATATATCTATTTAGAAGCATCATCACTCTGACTATGACTCCTTCAGCGGGAGCTGGATGGAATGCTAAAAGAGATGTTGTTTTGTCTCAAAACAGTGCATGATTGCCAACATTATAAAGAATCATTTTCCAATTGAACGGTTCAGATACGTGAATTCAGCACAAAATCAAGCACAAGTGGACGGACCTCCTCTTCAGTGAAGTTGTACATCTTGCCAAGAGCAGGAGTCAACCTCAGGACATAACCATATTTCACATCAGGATCAGTGGCAGATTCTTCCAGGGACTGCAATATCTTCAGAGGTGCAATGATGTAATCAATCCTACATTTAAGAAACAATAGTTCCCTACATGTGAACACCCACGACTATCAATTTGGATATACATTTACAAAAAAAAAAAGTTTAAAAAGATTTACCCCAGAAGGCTAAATACATCTTGCTTATTGCGTACGGCAGCGGCCATCAACTTTGTTTTGTACCCATTTCTGTGAATGTAGGCATACACTTTCTTCACCTGCATTACAATTCAGAATTATATAAATACTAAATCCTAGTGAAGTAGCAGAAAACGTAAGCCCGGCACAAAAATGGAGAAAGTAAACTGGACAATGTTAACTTCATCGTCTAATTGGACAGACATGAGCTCTTGAATGTTGTTTATTCCTAGTTCCCTTATTAATGAGGCAACCTTAATAATTGTCATTAATTATTCAATTACATTAGTTTCGTTAATTGCATTATAACATGGGCAACAAGGCAAACCAACACATGATGTGCTCAAAATTGTTGATGATGAGAATCAAATGGACTATTCAAATAATGACGAATGCTAAAACCAATCCAAACAAAGTTCAAAATTACTTGCTGATAGTTGAGTACAGGAACTTTGAATCTTTTTTTCCTTTTTTAGCTGAATAGTTAGGCACCAAACAACACCAGGTTCCAAAACTTTCCAAGCCTGTAAGGTAAAGCAGCTCATGTTTCCAGATATGCCCATCATGATATAATTTTCCAGAAACATCCACAAAAAAAAAAGTTCTCTAGAAACAAAAACAGCCACAAAATTAAAAGGTAACTGATGCTAACCAAAGAAAGCCCCGCATCTTCTCCCTTCTTCAAAGCTTCATCTATCTCTGGGTCACCAGAGTGATTCCTTGCCCAATCCTGCATAATTTGTGGTCAGCATAACATTTTCATTTTAGCACGAATCATGAAAAAAGAGGACATGATAAACTTACCCGAACGCGTCCCACAAATATTTGTATAACAGATGCACCAGCTTGCGCTGCAGCTGCTGCTTGTGCAAAACTGAAGAAGAATGACCAGCCACAACAAAATATGTACATAAGGTCTCAGTTATTAGATATTACTAGGTCACAGTTCCATATCCTGCAGTGAAAGAAACCTCTCTCCAACGTTGCCATCTTATGTAAATTGCAATCTCTCTCCAACATTATCATCTTATGTAAATTGCGAGACTAAGTGAGTACACTGCAAATAGTGCATGCCCTTTAGTGGTAAACTTGTTCTTCCCAATAACTAGTAAGGCCTACTAAGTAATTATAATTCACCAGATAGGTTCAACTGAAAACCTCTCGTTGTGCTAATACAAAAGCACGGTATGTACTTATGTCGGCGATACACAGAGAAGTGACGCGTGAAAATAAGCTTGATTAGCCCCCTTCAAGTTTTATAAGTATTGCCACACAATGAATTTGAGGCAGTTCTCCTGCCTCACTTCAAAAAAATAAGAATTGTCAAGCACCCAAGCATTGCAACATTAAAATGATGAAAAAGCATCCATAGAATTCCCCACTACAAGCAATAGGGTTGGAACCAAATGAAGTAAAATATAAGATATGTACCTGTAAATAAACGTTAAATGTGTTTGGATTCCTTCAGATTCAAGCAACCTCGACGCCTCTATACCCTAATTGTAAACAAGTTGACGACAGAGATGTATAAAGACAGCAGGTATCAACCAGGCAGAACATACAGATTAACGCATTGCACACTTACTTGCCATGTAGCAGGAATTTTGAATAACAAACGTTCTGATGACACATCATGTTCATTGTATAGCTTCAACAGTTCATGCACCTATAACATATCAAATATTTTCCATCAAACTGTGACTGAGGAGCACAGATGTTTTTCTCAAAGGATATCTGACAGCTAACATCATATATACTTTAGTCACAAGCATACCTAGACAAGGATACGAGTAAGACATATCTCTAAATGCCAGCACTCAGATAACATATAACTTAACAAGCCCGGCCTGAGGTTTGGGAACAGCAATTAATATTATAAACATAAAATGGACACTTCAGTTGAATAGTAACATCATGACTAAAGTACAATAATATTATAAGTGAAGCAGAAATGTGGAACTAAAAGACATACAGTGACATTTGTTGAAGTATAAGTGAATTGTACGCCTTTCCTCATAAGCTTAAGCTTTTGGGTGAATTGGTTAGTGCATTCAACTTAACATGGTATCAGAGCCAAGAGGTCTTGAGTTCAAGACCCGGTTGGTGCAATTAAAAATAATAATTGCAACCCACTTCTATTCCACGTCTTAGGTCTGAAGGAGCTTACACATGAGGGGGAATGTTGAAGTATAAGTGAATTGTACGCCTTTCCTCATCAGCTTAAGCTTTTGGGTGAATTGGTTAATGCATTCAACTTAACAACATTGATCTATAATAAGTACAGTAGTATTGTTTCTTAATGACAGCTAGTTGGCAGATTGAGTATGACAGTGATCAAAGGGCAAAAGGTAACACTAGTGGTTACTTTGCTCCTAACAAGTTCTAGCTGTCAGAACCAAACAAATCCTTGTTTCATGACAAATTTCAAATATACTTATAAGTTATAACCATTAAAGCTAAGTTATTACTTACTCATAAATTATTTTATTATAATAATGTGACTAAAGTAAGCTACAATGGAGACGTGTTTCACAAACATCAAAATAACTTGGCATTAGACCTAATACCCATGTTAATATCCTACAGCTGATATGTTCCCATTCTTCTTCAACTTAGCCCCCTTTACAAGTAATGCCACCAATTACCTTGCTACTACTGACTACTGTCATGCATATTTGCATCGAAAACACACAAAAACATTGACATTGGTAACATAAAAAAAAAAAACTACATCCGAATAAATGAGGGTCTTGCTATCACTATTATGTATACATTGAAACACCACACTTCAGGTGCTTTACTGGGTCAAACACCCAGAAAGCTAACACGCAGACATTGTTAAAAACAATTTTTCAATCACTGCTCATAAACAGACGTACATAACTGTCTATGCAAATCATAATGATAACAGAAGGTCCACGGAATTGTTGATACCTCAGTTATGCATTTCAGTCAAGCAGCGCGAATAATAAAAGAAGGAAGAAGCTCATACCCTTTGGATAATTCCTTGGGTATCATAAGCCAACCGAGCGTCTACTTCCGTTGAAACCCGTCCTGGGACTAGATGGGCCAATTCAGCTCCAACATTCGCCAGGGCCTGCCGAATTTCTTCTCAATTCAACTCCTGAGATGAATAGAACTGGTAATATTGAAATCTAAATGCAATATGCAAACCTTGGTAAGGAAACAGGACATCCGGTCCTCAGGCTTCTCCAATGTGTTACATTCACCATCTGCCAACGCAGTATCTATAGCACTCTACAACAATCACACAGCCCAAACACTAATCGTGTCACTCTTCCAGTGTAAGATTCAGTTAACATTTCAATAGCTCCTCCTCACCTTGAACTTGGTATCCGGGAGCCCCGCAATCCCAAGCAGCAGCGAGGAGCTCACCGTGGCTGCCGTCGGCGCAAACCTGCAATTAGTTAACAGTACAATGTATCATCTTCCATCAACAAACCAAAAACTGGACAAGAGCAAAGAATCAGTGATTACTTCTCGAAATCATCGAACACGACGGTGTCCGGCACGATCTCGCTGAAGCTGGCCACCGCATCGAGCTCAGTGACCACCTCTACAACCAAGCAGAGAGAATCAAGATTCACGAACACCACACATCATAAGAAACCGAGAGACAGGAGGAAACCAAGACCAGTACCGCCCACAGAGGAAGGGGGGGCGTTGCCGGCGGCGGCCCGCGCCGCCAGAACTGACCTCCGGAGGTTAAAGAACGCAGGCTTAGCCGACCATACTGATGAACTCCACCTGCCAACCTGAAGCAGCGATCAAGAACGGGTGAAACCAGGAAATGGACCCAAGAAACTGGGGCAAGAAGCGGCCAAATCGGGCAAATGAGAGCTCGTTGTAGGGAGGAGGAAGAGGCGGAGCGAGGGAGGGAGGGTACCTGGCGGGAGGCGGGGAGGACGGAGGAGGAGGTAGGTGTGGATATGGAGAGCGTCATGGGAGGTGGGATCGAAGGAGGTGACAGCGAGGAGACGATGGCGAGTGGAAGAAGAGAGCGTAAATGATAGGAACGCCACAGATAAATTAATTAACTCATTTTTTGAATTATTTAATTAGCTCATTGTGATGACCATTTTGCCCTCCGATGAATTTGATAATTATTGTTTCTCTTCGTGACTCGCATTTGTACTATGTTCATGCAAATATCAGGAACTCCTTCCAAAATTCGCTTAAGTAAATTTATTTTCGGTGAAGTATGATTATGTTACAAATATCTCATATTTATCTCCTCTACGACTCTTGTCAGTATTAGGATGACAATCTCACCTATTTACCCAAGTACATGTGGGTAAAAATCTCAAATAGAGGTGGGTATGCTCCTAGGTTTATGTGCACATATACATTCGTAGGCGCAAAGTTTCATCCAATAGGTAAACGGGCACGGAGACATAGATGAGCATCCATGTTTCCTTGGCTCGATTGCATGTGAAGCTACATAATCTAGAAGTTGAACACGCCATATAGAACTAAGAGAAGTGAAAGCAGGCAAGATACCTGAGGTAAGAGTAAGCTTATAACATGATCTTATGCATGATTTTAACAGTCCAAATTTTTATTTCTATTTTAAAATAAAATTTAATTATTTTTCTAGAATTTTTAAAAATTAAAAGTTTTTCCTAATTATTTTAAAGCTAAAATAATTTATTTGCAAAATTAATTACCAATGTTGAGTTAAAAATAATCTTATTAAGTTCAAAATAATTCAAGGAATTTCTATGTATTTTTCTAGAATTTTTAGATTTTATTTACATTTTATAAAGACCTAAATGAATTATTTTAATTTCTGTAATTCAAAAAACTTCAAAATTCTGAAAATTGCTTCAGACCGAATTCCCCCATGGCCTGTTCCTATTCCTTCCCTGCGGTCCGCCCCGCGCCTCTTTGCCTCTCCCTCGTCGACAGGTGGGCCCCACCTGGCGGCATCACCTCCCCATCGTCTTCTTCCCGAAGCCAGTGCCCATGCCCTGCTAGCTCAGCTTGCCATGTCGCCGCGTCAATGCCTCGACCGCCCCGTCCTCTCGGTCTATGCCCCGTCTCCTCCCTCACCTACTCTTGTTGACCCCACCCCGCCGCGCCTTGTCGCCCCGTCTCCTCCCTCGCCTACTCATGTTGATGCCACCGCGCCTCGCCGCCCCGTCCCGAGCCGCGTTCGTGCTGCGTCACGACCACCGAAAAAGTCATCATCGGCGGCGTCTTTTCTTCCCTGTTCTTTTGTGCGCATTGAATGCCTCGTCCCGCCGCAGTCAATCACGCACCTGCCCTTCTCTCTCCGCGAATCCCGCCAGTCGCGCCATGCCCTGCGCAGGCCAGAGCTCGCTTGTGTACCCCTGCCGTCAAACTCCTCCCTCTCTCCTCATCGGCTGCTATAAATAGGAGCACTGGGAACCCTCCGCACTCCTCTTTCTTTTCCCCCATTCCCCCTCCCCCCTCTCCCGCCGCACTCGTCTCGCGACTCCGCGTTCTGCATAGTGCTTCCCTTCCCTCGCCCGCCGCCACTGTGTGTGCGTCGCTGCCGCCTAGGTAGTCGAAACCTCCTTTCAACCGTGTGCAGTCGAATCTTCTTCCAACCACGTGCAGTCGAACCTCCTTTCGATCACCCATAGTCGAATCTCGTTCTAACCACGTGTAGTCAAAACCTCCTTCCGACCACCTATAGTCGAACATCCTTCCGACCACGTAGTTTCCAAACTTCTGAGAGTTCATTCTCCTTCGTTCAAGCTCCGATTAGAGTGATTCAAATTTCTAAAGTCATCTTAAATCAAGACCCAACTATATACACTAAAACTTTTTAATTTGGAGTTCATTTGAATTTATTTGCATTTTATTTGATTTTGCTTCGCTTTCCCGTATATATTTCGACGACTCTGGGGAACCCGAATATTTCGAAGAGCTGGATCCTCATGCTTTCGAGCAAGGCAAGTTACATATTTTATCATATTTGAATCCCTATATTTCAAATTACTTAAGTTATGTTTTAAATTATTATTGCATGTGTATTTATATCGAAGTTATTTAAATCATTGTTTTTAAATTATAGTTATTCACAATTCCTTTATATAGCCAAATGTTGCTATTGAAGTAGCCATATCTTGATATTGTAGTTAAAATCTAGTTGGTACATTAGTATGAACTAGATGCACTGTAAAAGTTTGTGCTTAGACAAGTTTAGACCAAAATGGTTTAAATTGGGGAACTTTAGTTAAATGTTCAACTATGATTTAACTTGTTGCTATGGTATTGCTTTTGCCATAGAAATTTTAGAAAATGATTTAACTTGAAAAATAAAATAAAAATTAGTTTGGACTTGGGCGAAATGGATGTTTGGATGGGTGCATGTTTATGCACGGGTTCCAAGTTAGTTAAGGACCGGTTTTCGAGCCGCAACTTGCTAAGCCCCATCGTACTAGCACATGTCATGTGTGGGCGGGACCTGGTTAAATAATTTGTATTATTTCACTGTGGTTGTGTCATCCGGTTACGTGGGGTGTCTTTATAACCTACTTTTATGTATTCCCACATATCGCAAGAGGGGACTTAAGTTCAGCGTGCTTCTATCCAAAGGAAGTGAAATCTTAGCCAGGTGGGACTACGGTGGGATGGTGCATTGTAAAGGTCTTGACGCGTGCTCTAGACTGCTTACCTGAGGTAGTGAGTAGTGGTATCGACAGATACCAAACAAACTAGAGAGGTCGTGTTGTGTGGGTAAAACTGTATAACATCTGCAGAGTGTAAAACTATTCAAATAGCCGTGTCCATGGTCATGAACATGTTCAGCAAAGCCACTTAAAGATAGAATTTGATTTGTTTTTTAAGACTTTATTAAATGATTTTGGATAGTCTTGTCCAACTGGGAAATTGGGAGGTATGCCATGTGATAGGAATGTATCCTTCACCGCATGTTGATGAATGTTATCTTACTATAAAACTTGGTATTTATAAAATGAATTTTAACTATAGAATAAACTGCTTCAAAACTTAGTATGAATATTTAAATAAAAATATCACTTTATGCAAATTGAGCCATATAAGTCTTCCTTTGATGAATCCTTGCATGTAGGGCTGGAAACGAGCCAGGCTCGGCTCGGCTCGGCTCGGCTCGTTGTGGCTCGGTTTAAACTCTGGCTCGGCTTGGCTCGGCTCGTTTGGAAAACGAGCTCGAATGAAGGCTCGGCTCGGCTCGAAAAAGCTCGAGCCGGCTCGAAAGCTTCGCTCGAGTGGCTCAAAAAGCTCGCCGAGCTCGGTAGAATAAAATGATTATATGAGTCATTTATCATCAATTCAAAATCCAATCATCTTGATTATATGGGGTTGCACTCGGCTCGTTTGGCTCATGAGCCGGCTCGAGCTCGGCTCGAAACTTCACCGAGCTCGAAGCCCGGCCGGCTCGGCTCGAAAAAGCTCGAGCTCGAAGCGAAGCCGGCTCACCGCAACAAGCTCGAGCCGGCTCATGAGCCAGCGAGCTTTTTGCCACCCCTACTTGCATGCATTAAAATCTGTTATTGGGTGTAACTTACGAGCACAGGGTTGGTTGTGTTCACCATTGCTTAATAAAATTGTTGAGCAAGAGAAGAGTATTATGTGGATGATGAGAACATGGACGACTAGGCTGCGCCCCCAAACGATTGCCTGTGGCAAATCGTGTAGACTTCCTTACTGCTTTTGCTTCTGTTGTATTTTGCTAGTTGGCTTTATGCCCCCTTTGTAACAAACTTTAATTATTAGCAATGAATGATGTCTTATGGTTGTGCTACCCGCTTTTGTTTGACTGTGTATACTAGTTGTTCATGGACTAGTGTATGAAACATAAAGAATATGAGGATCCTTTGCTCCCGGGTTCGACAAAGATGCTCATTTCTTTTATATGGAGCCATGCTTGTTTCTATCGTATCTCTGATTGTCTCGTTGAATTTGAACTTGTCTCATTCGAATATACTAAGTTGTGAGTTATTATCTATTTATTTGCTGCCCAACTTAGCGATTCGAGGAAGAACATGAGAACAAGCAAAGCCCCATGATTCTCAGAGGGCGAGCATGGTACAGTTTGGTTCGATAATCGTATTTGTATACCTGATCACCAAGAAACAAAGCAGTTAATTCTGGAGGAAACACATGAATCATCTTACTCCATTCACACCGAAAGTATCAAGATGTACCAAAACCTGAAAGAAAAGTATTGGTGGATCAGTATGAAGTGAGAGATTGCTAAATTTGTTGCACAATGTGTTGTATGCCAAAGAGTCAAAGTAGAACATCAAAGACCCGCTGGATTGCTGCAGCCATTACCAATTCCCGAGTGGAAGTGGGAACAAATCGGCATGGACTATATCACTGGATTGCCTAGGACCCAATTGGGGAACGATTCTATCTGGGTTGTGATTGACCGTTTGACAAAAGCGGCACACTTCATTCCCATTAAGACAACTTACAGAAGCAGTAAATTAGCAGAATTGTACATTGCCAGGATCGTTTGTCTACATGTAGTACTCAAAAGGATAGTGTCCGTCAGAAGATCGTAGTTCATATCTAGATTTTAGAAGAGTCTGCATGAAGCATTAGGGACCAGACTCAACTTCAATACAACATATTATCCCCAAATAGATGGACAGACAGAATGGTTAAATCAGATTTTGGAATACATGCTTCGAGCATGTGCTATAGACTATAGAAAGAGTTGGGACCAGAATCTTCCTTACGCAGAATTCTCGTACAACAGCAGCTATCAAGCAAGCTTGCAAGTGTCATCATTTAAATCATTGTACAGAATAAAGTGTAAGACCCCTCTCCTTTGTGATCAAGTCGGAGAACATCAGTTCTTGGACTGAATTGATTAAGGATGTTGAAAGTAAAGTAAAAATGATAAGAGAACGATTGAGAGTGGCTCAACCCCGATAGAAAAAGTTATGCTAACAATCATCGCAGAGAACTGTCATTTGAAACATGATATTTTTGTCTATCTCAGAGTAACTCCACTTGGAGGAGTAAGAAAATTCTATACTAAAGGGAAACTCGCACCAAGATTTGTTGGACCATACAAGATTTTGGAAAGAAAAGGTGAAGTCGCGTATCAGTTAGAGCTACCGGTTTTTTTTTCTGCAGTTCATGACGTATTCCACGTGTCACAACTGAAGAAGTGTATTTGATGCGGGGTGCCCGATCTTCTCGACGTAGAACCTCTAGATAACTTGTGTATCCTGACGAACCACCAGCTGATCCCCCGCGCCAATGCACGGACTTGCAACTCTATGGAAATTCGCCCAAACACACACTTGATTGGATCCTCGCTGACCACAAGCGAAGATCGTCGAACCCTCAATTCCCAGCGGAAAAGCAAGAACGACCCCTTGTTCTCAATGCCCAATTCCTCTGCTTTTGGCTATAAGCACAACAGTAGAATCAAGCAAAAGCTTTGAAAATATATTAAACGTGGTCTGAGGTTACAATGGGGGTCTACCCCTCTATATATAGTGCTCCTACTCCTCCTCATGGCTGGCCAAGAGGCCCTACTCCTATTCTAATTCGGATTTGGAGTCCTACTCCAATTCCGACACATTCCAAAACAGAAAAGGAAACTCTGATTTTACAACCGTCATATTGTTTCGGTCATATCTTTTGATACGGGATGAATTTCGGAGTGATGGAGGATCCGTTGGATCGGGCTTGAAGTTAGATTTCCAACAAGCCCAAAATCACTCAAATCCGACTTCGTATGAGAAAGTTATGACCTTTTTACTCCGGACTGTCCTGCTGATTCCGAATCCGAATTTGAGGCTGATTCCGAATCCGAATTGAATTTTGAGCTGATTCCGAATTTGAATTTGGTTGGGCTTGTGGAAGTTTCGAATTTGACTTGGATTCTTGGGCTTCTCTCCCCTTGCTTGTCTCCCACGAGCTTCTCCTCCATTGTGACAGCCTTTCTTCAAGAACAGTCTCATATCCTTCATCTCCGTACATTATTGAATCTTCCAATCTGAGCACAAGCAAAACACTAGTTTTAGGTAGTATGAAATTCTCATCTAATTTAAAAGAAATTCAAAGGAATGATTCACCTATTGGACAAGCTTCTCTTGTTTTTCAACTCTCTTAGTAAGCTCATGTTGTTCTGAGGTATTTAATGAATTGAAAATATTATATGAAACAACATAGCTAAGGATGTCCGCATCATCCTCCCTTTCTTCAAAAAAAGCCGTCCTCGGCTTTTGATAGCCTGAAAATGTGCTAGACGAAGAAAACAACGTATATGCATGGTATATGTATTTATCATCCAAACAAGTTCCATGTAGCGCATGATGATTTGTCGAACATGTATTAAACAAAGAGAACAACATATATACGTGATATATTTGATAAACTTGAAACATGTTGTCTACACCAACATCATCAATCAAATTGAATTTATATGTGTGTATATAGCTATTTACTAGTGATCTTAAGTGTGAAATTTCAAGAACCTTCTTAATCACACTATATACATGTTTAGGACTATCGAATATGATATAACACAAAGAATTATTAATGTGTATTCTACTAAGAACTTCTTTTTGAGTAATCAATTTCACATTATGCAAATTAAGCATATCAAATTTAGAACGTGGAATCATCAAATGAATAATGGAGTTCTCGCTTTACGCACCTTGTTTTCATAAACGACCAATTCAAGACAAATAGTGTTACCTTGATCTTCGTGTATTCCTCTCCATCTATGGTTAGCTCTTTATCTTTCTCTTCCAATGGTGAGGGCTCTTGAATCTCCAACTCCTTATTTGCTTGGTCCACTGCAGATGTGGGATACAACACTAGAAATAGAGGGTAAGTTGTTAGGTTCAAAAATAATCTTACTTGTCCTATCATCTATCTCTCTTTTCTTTTGGTGTATCTCTCACACTCTCAATTGGGATGCTCTCAATCTCGCGTATGGTGGAATCACACACTCACTCTTTTATCACTCTCACTCAATTTGGCTATGTGGCTCTCATTCTCACATGGGTTTTGATACATCTCATCCTTGTAAGACCGTGGGCGAAGGGCACAACTACCACCAACCACAACCTCCTCACGTGTTATGGGTTGTGACGGGCAAAGACTACTCATCACCTCGGTCGAAGAAAAATTATCATGCTCGATCTTCTTCTCAAGTGACACACCAAAGGATGAATTAGAACTAAAGAGCCAAGCAGATTTAATTGATGTGCTTGAATGTGTTTAAGTCTCTTTTCGCCTTCATAGCAAATTTCACAAGATCTTGCAGACTACTTAAAATATTCATCTTGAAGTGCAAAGAACGATCCGATAATTCAAGCTCGCTTTGAAATATGCCTTTTCTTGATATGCACTAGTGATATTGGCACGGCGCATTGCATGGTTTAACTCAATATAGTAATCTTTGACAACTTTGCATCCTTGTTTAATGCTCTCCACGTGTCGTAGTAGTTGCCGCTCATAATAGTGTGGAACAAATTCTCTTCTCATGATGCTTTTTAAACAGACCCAAGATGTAATGAATCGTTTTCCACCTAGTTGTTTCCACCAACTAGAGGCATAGTCCGTAAAAAACAAAGTGGCCACTCTCACTTCCTTGGCTTCTGATTCGAACTTTTGGGATTCAAGCTCGAACTCCATATTTTGTACCCACTCAAGATACTCCTCTGGATCATTACTACCATAGAATGGAAGATATGTATACTCGCGATCCGCCATTGTTAGCAAAGAAAGCAAAGAATATGTATGTAGGTGTATGTGTATATGTAGAGGTCACACAACTCACAATCCTAACAAGGTGAAGTTTCTTTACCGTCTGATAGGAATTAAGATCAACAATACTTACACTTCAGTGGCAAAGCAGAACCACAAGGTGATGTGTGAGCGAATTTCTAGAGTAAGTCAAAGCATGACAACTGTGTTTTGTGGAGCTTGGTATGGATACCTACTTAATTTGAAAATTCAAGGTATTGTAATGCTAAGTAAATATCCAAACTAGAATCCAATGCCTAGTTGCCGATCATAAAGATATAAGTGAAAATCAAAGCAACTCACACGCAAAGATATTGGAACTTAGTGCAATCAAGGAATGAGCTATGTAAGATATAAGTGAAAAATAGCTCGTATTGCACAAGTTATAGAAAGACGCTAGCTAGTTGCAAATAATGAAACTAGGGCACAAGATTGCACAAAATATTGATATTCTAACAATTGAATCAAGAATGAGTGGGATTTTCGCTCAAGTTTATGGTTCGCTATGCGCTTTCTTTTCCTTTTCTCTTTCTCTTTCTCTTTTCTCTTTTCTTTTCTCTTCTTTCTTTTCTTTTTCTTTTTCCTTCTTTTTTGAACTATTACCAAAATTCTTGTTCTACCAAAAATGAGCAAAAGTTCTTTCCCACCTTTTGATCTTTGAACAATTGCAAGAACACAAATATTAATATGCAGCCCTAAGCAACGATTTAGCTAGTCTTAAATAGGTTCAAAGTATTCGCAAAGGATTGAAAGGTTCACAAAGAATAAATTGGTTACTCACTTTTTTTTTGTGTTATTTTTTTTATAAACACGACCAAAAAATCAAACTAGATTCAAATAAAAGCAACGCAAAAGAATTCAAGATCAAGAAACTAAACTTGATTCTAATGGATAAAAACTTAACAAAACTCACTAGAATAACAAATTAAATACTACTACCGAAGAGTTTTTTTGTATGGCTTTTTCGTATAGGGAAAAAATTAGATAATCGGATAAAGATCCTACCGAGTCAACTGAGCTCGATACCACCGATGCGGGTGCCCGATCTTCTCGACGAGAACCTCTAGATAACTTGTGTATCCCGACGAACCACTACCGATCCCCGCGCCAATGCACGGACTTGCAACTCTATGGAAATTCGCCCAAACACACACTTGATTGGATCCTCACGACCACAAGCGAAGATCGTCGAACTCTCAATTCCCAAATGAAAAGCAAGAACGACCCTTGTTCTCAATGCCCAATTCCTCTGCTTTTGGCTATAAGCACAACAAAGAGAATCAAGCAAAGCTTTGAAAATATATTAAACGTGGTCGAGGTTACAATGGGGTCTACCCTCTATATATAGTGCTCCTACTCCTCCTCATGGCTGGCCAAGAGGCCCTACTCCTATCCTAATTCGGATTTGGAGTCCTACTCCAATTCCGACACATTCCAAAATAGAAAAGGAAACTCTGATTTTACAACCGTCATATTGTTTCGGTCATATCTTTTGATACGGGATGAATTTCGGAGTGAGGGAGGATCCGTTGGATCGGTCTTGAAGTTAGCTTTCCAACAAGCCCAAAATCACTCAAATCCGACTTCGTATGAGAAAGTTATGACCTTTTTACTCCGGACTGTCCTGCTGATTCCGAATCCGAATTTGAGGCTGATTCCGAATCCGAATTGAATTTTGAGCTGATTCCGAATTTGAATTTGGTTGGGCTTGTGGAAGTTTCGAATTTGACTTGGATTCTTGGGCTTCTCTCCCCTTGCTTGTCTCCCACGAGCTTCTCCTCCATTGTGACAGCCTTTCTTCAAGAACAGTCTCATATCCTTCATCTCCGTACATTATTGAATCTTCCAATCTGAGCACAAGCAAAACACTAGTTTTAGGTAGTATGAAATTCTCATCTAATTTAAAAAGAAATTCAGTGAACAGATTCACCTATTGGATAAGCTTCTCTTGTTTTTCAACTCTCTTAGTAAGCTCATGTTGTTTTGAGGTATTTAATGAATTGAAAATATTATATGAAACAACATAGCTAAGGATGTCCGCATCAGTATTCAAGTTCCAATAGAGCAAATACCACTTGAAAGCATCGATCTTCAGGAGGACCTCACCTATGTGGAACAGTCAATCAAGATTCTTGATGTCGCACATCACATTACTAAAAGCAAGATCATCTGTTCATGCAAAATCCAATGAAGTAATCACTCAGAAAAAGAAGCCACCTAGGAACGAGAAGAATATATGAAAGCCGGGTATCATCACCTTTTTGCTAACCAAGTCTGAATCTCAGGATCGAGATTCCCTTAAGGGGGGTAAGTTTGTAACAACCCAAATTTTCATTTCCAGTTTAAAATAAAATTTAATTATTTTTTAGATTTTTAGGAATTTTAAAAGTTTTTCCTAATTATTCTAAAGGAAAAATAATGTATTTACAAAATTAATTTTCAAATGTTGAGTTGGAAACAATTTTATTAAGTTCAAAATGATTCAAGGATTTTTTGTGCATTTTTTTAGATTT
Organism: Hsuehochloa calcarea; assembly: GCA_036346395.1. Classification (NCBI taxonomy): domain Eukaryota; kingdom Viridiplantae; phylum Streptophyta; class Magnoliopsida; order Poales; family Poaceae; genus Hsuehochloa; species Hsuehochloa calcarea. The sequence continues at coordinate 13,355,440 of CM070609.1, forward strand.
TTTTGGACTTTATTTACTATTTTTCTAAAAACTTAAATGAATTATTTTAATTTCTGTAATTAAAAAATCTTCAAAATTCCAAAAAAATGCTTCGGGCCGAATTCCCTCGTGGCCCGTTCATATTCCTTTCCTGCGGTCTGCCCCACGCCTCTTCGCCTCTCCCTTGTCGATAGGCGGGCCCCACCTACCGACGTGACCTCACCATCGTCCTCCTCCCCAAGCTAGTGCCCATGCCCTGCTAGCTCAGCTTGCCATGCCATCATGTCAGCACCTCGACTACCTCGTCCTCTCGGTCTATGCCATATCTCCTCCCTCACCTACTCCTGTTGACCCCGCCTCGCCACACCTCGCCGCCTGCCTCCTCCTCACCTACTCTGACCCCCGCCGCCACACCTCGCCGCCTGCCTCCTTCCTCACCTACCTCTGCTCTCCGCCTGCCTGAGCCACGTCCACACGCATCACAATCGCCGAAAAAGTCATTATCGGTGGCACCTTTTCCTCCCTGTTATTCCACGCGCATTAAATGCCTGTCCCGCCGTTGTCAATCCCGCACCTGCCCTTCTCTCTCTGCGAATCCCACTGGTCGTGCTATGCCTTGCACCGCCAGAGCTCGCTCGTGCGCCCCTGCCGTCGAACTCCTCCCTCTCTCCTCCTCGGCCACTATAAATAGGAGTATTGGGAACCCTCCGTACTCCTCTCTCTTTTCCCCCATCCCCCCTCTCTCTCACCTTCGTTCACCGAATTTTAGAGCTCCAAGCACTTCGGCCTAAGCTCTCGCCACCGGTGATTTCGCCGCCTGTGGTAAAGCACCGCCACCATCGACCACATCCTCGGCTTTGTCTTGCGACTCCATGTTTTGCGTAGTGCTTCCCTTCCCTCGCCTACCGCCGCTGCCGCCCAGGTAGTCGAAACCTCCTTCCGACCACGTGCAGTCGAACCTCCTTCCGACCATGTGCAGTCGAACTCCTTCTGACCACGTGGAGTCGAATCTCCTTCCGACCACATGCAGTCGAAGCTCCGTCCGACCACGTGCAGTCGAAGCTCCTTTCGACCACGTGTAGTCGAACTCCTTCCGACCACGTGGTCAAAAACCTCTTTTCGACCAGGTAGTCGAAACCTCCTTTCGACCACCTGTAGTCGAACCTCCTTCTAGCCACATGTAGTCGAACCTCCTTCCAACCACATGATTTTCAAACTTCTGAGAGCTCGTTCTCCTTCATTCGATCTTCGATTCAAGTGATTCAAATTTCTAAATTTATCTTAAATCAAGATCTAGCTATATACACTGAAACCTTTTAATTTGGAGTTCATTTGGATTTTATTTGATTTTGCTTCATTTTCTTGTATATATTTCGACGACTTCGAGGAACCCAAATATTTCTAAGAGCTAGATGCTCAAGCTTTCGAGCAAGGCAAGTTACATATTTGATCATATTTGTATCCCAATATTTTAAATTATTATTGCATGTGTATTTATATCCAAGTTATTTTAATCCATGTTTTAAAATTAGAGTTATTCTCAATTCCTTTGTATAACCAAATGTTGCTATTGAAGTAGCCATACCTTGATGTTGTAGTTAAAATCTAGTTGGTACATTAGTATGAACTAAACATGTTGCAAAAGTTTATGCTTAGACAAGCTTAGACCAAAATGGTTTAAATTAGGGAACTTTAGCCAAATGTTCAACTATAATTTAAATTGTTGCTATGGTATTAATTTTACCATGAAAATTTTGAAAAATGATTTAACTTGGAAAATAAAATAAAAATTGGTTTGTGACGAGGATCTAGAAATCCTCATTTAATTATTTATCTATAATCCTTGTTATGGATAATGACGTCATTATATGGTTCTTGAGTATACCCCTTAGTGTTCATAAGGGAGAAGTTGGAGTCGTAAGATCTTCTACGACTATCTCATGATCGTAAGTTCTTCTATGATTACCTCATGGTTGTAAGTACTTCTACAACTAGGTCAGCTACGACCACCCCATGTCGTAAGTTCTTCTACGACTAACACATGATTGTAAGTTCTTCTACGACCACCTCATGGTCGTAAGTCCTTCTACAACCAAGTCAGTGACGACCACCCTATAATCGATCGAGCTTACAGACAAGTAGACCCAATTGATTAGGGCATCTAAACAGTCAATATATGGTATTATTCTCTAGAATAACTGCACGATTAAACTCTCTGTCCCGGTGATAACTGTCTAGCGAAGTGGAAACGTTACTTCTCTAACAGTAATATCTGGTAACTGCGTCATCATCTGAAGCATTGATACGCCATTTGGGTTGGAGAAATTGTCGCACACTTCGAGCACGGTATAAAAGGAGTAATCACCAGACGTCGAAGGGGAGAGGAAGAATGACATAATCAGAAGCACAAGACATTGCATTTCAGTCTTTCTCTTGATCTGTAACCAACATACTTAATATAGCCACACAGGAGTAGGATTGTTATTCTCTTCGGAGAATGTCCGAACCTGTATAAAAATCTTTGTGTCATTCTCTTTGCGTGATTTGAGTTTTAGAGACCTCCCGAATAAAACAATCATTACGTAAGTTCGGTTCCAAAACACCGACGGTTGGGACTTGGGCGAAATGAATGTTTGGATTGGTGCATATTTATGTATGGGTTCGATTCATTTATATGATCGAGGCCCAGAGTTTTTTTGGAAGTCGCCCAAGTAAGTTAAGCATCGGTCTTCGAGCCGTATCTTGCTAAGTCTCATCGTACTACCACGTGTCCTGTGTGTGCGGGACCTGGCTAAATACTTTGTATTATTCACCGTGGTTGTGCCATCCGGTTACGTGAGTGTCTTTATGACATACTTTTATGCATTCCCACGTGACGTAAGAGGGGGCTTAAGTTCAACGGGGTTCTATCCAAAGGAAGCGAAACCTTAGCGAGGTGGGACTACGGTGAGATGGTGTATTGTAAAGGCTTTGATGCGTGCTCTATTCTGCTTATCTAAGGTAGTGAGCAATGGTATCGACAGATGCCAAATAAACTAGAGAGGTCGTGTTGTGGGTAAAACTGTATAGCTTCTGCAGAGTGTAAAACTATTCGAATTGCCATGTCCACGGTCATGAACATGTTCAGCAAAGCCACTCAAAGATAGAATTTGATTTATTTTTTTAAAGACTTTATTAAATAATTTTGGATAGTCTTGTCCAACTAGGAAATTGGGCGGTATGCCATGTGATAGGAATGCATCCTTCATCGCACATTGATGAATGTTATCTTACTATAAAACTTGATATTTAGAAAATGAATTTTAGCTATAGACTAAACTGCTTCAGAACTTAGTATGAATATTTAAATGGAAAATGCTGCTTTATGCAAATTGAGCCATATAAGTCTTCATTTGATGAATCCTTGCATGCATTAAAATTTATCATTGGGTGTAACTTGCGAAGCACGGTTGGTTGTGCTCACCCTTGCTTAATAAATTGTTGAGCAGGAGAAGAGTACTATGTGGGTGATGAGAACATGAATGACTAGGCTGCGCCCCCAAACGATTGTCTGCGGCGAATCGTGTGGCTTTCCTTACTGCTTTTGCTTCCGTTGTATTTTGCTAGTTGGCTTTATGCCCCATCTGTAATAAACTCTAATTATTAGCAATGAATGATGTATTATGGTTATGCTACCCGCTTTTGTTTGACTATGTACACTATCTGTTAATGGACTAATGTATGAAACATAAAGAATCTGATATCCTTTGCTCCCGGGTTCGACAATGAGGCTCATTTCTTTTATATGGAGCCATGCTTGTTTCTGTCGTATCTCTGATTGTCCCGTTGAATTTGAACTTGTGTCATTCGAATATGCTAAGTTGTGAGGTATTATCTATTTATTTGCTGCCCAACTTAGCGATTCGATGAAGTTAACTGAGGCATGATTTGATGTTGGACTATCTGGCATGTTGAATTTGGCGGGCGTGTACCCCCGGTTGACTGACATAGGGCCATCTTTTGTGCTCGTTGCGGGCAAAAATACCTTGTGGACATGGGTGTGGATAAAATACCCATTGGATATAGGTATGACGATCACTACTTGTGCCCGCCATATCTGATTGCCATCCTAGTCAATACCTTGCAAGTTTTCTTGTTCTTATTTATCCCCCGAAATAATATAAGAAGTAATTGAGGGATGCCCGTGTTGCAGCCTTGAAACGTTCTTTAGCATTTTCCAACTTGTATTTTTAGCCGTGAGAGAAAAAAAACTTCAAATGAGTGGTAATAACGTGAAAGAATTTTACCTCGTTTCTTGGTTTCCGCTCGCTTAAATTAGTTAAGACTTCACACGTCATTTGATTGCAAAGAAAAGGTTAATAACTTTGGCAGGGGCAATTTGATAATTTGGGCGTTGTTTAGCATTGGAGCTCCATGGGCTTTGTTTATTCAGCTCCCCGGCTCATGCGTCGAGATTTCGATACCATCGAGGTTCCGCTCGGTTCATGATTTGTGCGAGGCAAACAGATTTGGTTGGACAGCTAGGCTGTCGAACTTATGAAAATAATAAAAAGGGGTGAATAAATAAATATTTTTTTATACTGTTGTTCTTTTCCTTGGAGACACGTTACACACATAGGCAATTGATTTATTAGAAAACGTGATTACGCGTTCATCCCCGGACGCTTTCCACGCAAATCCCCCGTCCCACTCAACCCCGGCTGAGTCCTGGTAGATCCTAATCCGCAAGCGCCACGCGGGCACCCACTGACGCCCGGACCCCACTCCACACCCACACCCCCACAGGCATGCGCGTGCGGGGGCGCCCGGTTCACCAAATAGCGAGCGAGCCGTGAGCCAGCCACGCACGCATCACCTCCCCCTCTTATCTCTCACACTGCTAGCGGGCCCCACCCTCTCTCTTTCTATCCTTCTCCCTGGCCCGAGTGACTGAGTCCGAACAAGCAGCGGCAGCAGCAGCAGCAGCAAAACAAAAAAAAAACAAAAAAAAAAAAAAACGCTCGACCCAGAAAGGGGGAAAAAACACGAGGCAGGAACACGAGCGAGATAGAAATACGAGCAGTAGAGGAGGAGATAGATAAGCAGCGGGACACAAGCCCAGCCCTAACCCTAACTCCACCTCTCCTCTCCTCTCTCCTCCCCTCGCCGCCGCCGCCTTCGCCTCGCCGGAGGGCAGCCCTCCTCCCCGCGCCAGATCCGTACGGAGGACCTGTTTCCCCGTCCCGCCCGGGGGCGGACGCGGCCACGCGCCTAGGTGCGTCTCGCTCTCTCCCTGTCTCCTCTCCTTGCCCCCTCTCGCGTTGGGTCCGGTTCGTGCGGGTGATCGCGTGGGGTCGGGTGTGGCGTGGCTAGTGTTGCGCGGATTATCCGATGGGGGTCGTGGCGGTGGATCGGGGGATGTTTGCGCCATTCCGGCTCCCGAGGGAGGCGGTTTCGTTTCGGCGCGGGGGCCGATCTGAGGGGGAGGCGTGGGAGCACGGTGGTTTGGTTGGTGTCGTGCGCCGTGTTTGTCTTAGTTAGTATGATGTCAAAACAGTGGGGAAACCATGTCCTGAATCGCATTCGACTATGTTTAGGGCGGCTGTGTTGGTAACTGTGGCGATTGTGCGATTCAGAAGACGAGGGAAACCCTAATCCGGGGACGGTTTACTTCCAAATAGACTCTCAGATGTAAGATTTGTGCAAAGACTGCTTCGTTTGATCCAATTTCTTGTACTTGTGCTTTGTGTTGGAATGGCAGAATGTCGCCTACGGTTTGCTTACATGAGTAAACTGTGTTTGCAGGTGTGGCTGACTTGGTCTATTTCATCTGGTGGCTGTTCACCGTGAGGAAGCAATGGCTGTAGTCAATCCTGTTATGTTTGACAACGACGATGATGATGGGCCAATTTCTTTCAAGAGGCCGAGTACCTCTGTGAAGAACAGGCCCACCCCCTCCAAGCAGGAGGGCTCATCAGGAATTGCTACGCCTGTTAGGAGCCCCAAAGCTGTGGCGTTGAATCCACAAAAGAATGGGCTGACCGGTGCTTCGAGGCCGCTGCTGCCACAGAAGCCACGGTTGACCAGTTCGAACCCTCGGCCTTTGGTATCTACTCAGCCGAACAGTTCCGCTGAACATGGTCAAAAGAGTAATGCAGTGAATAAGAGTAAACTGAAAAGACCTTATGTGGAGGATGACAAGTCGGATGAGTCAGATGATGAGAAACCAATTGGATTAAGGAAAAGGGTTGAAGAGAGGAAATTGAAGAGAGTTGATACAGGAGGTGAGAAGGCAGATGATTCAGATGATGATCATAAGCCATTGAGTCTGAAGATCAACTCAGCCAAACTGGCTTCCAATAGCACGAATAAGGCAGTTTTGGAGAAGCCTGCACCTAACATTGAGCAACCTGATGACGATTCAGAGGATGAGAAACCACTGGCCAGGAGGTTGCTAACTAACGCTGCTTTGAAAAATGGAGGTAATGTCTCTGATGATTCAGAGGATGAGAAGCCATTGGCTGCCCGATTTTCAAAAGTTCCTGGGAGTGCATCCACGAGTATCTCAAATTCCAAGAACAAACTCCCGTTTACCAACAAGGGGTTAAGCAATAATACAAGCACTCCCCGAAATTCAATTAAAAGGCCAAACGATAATAATACTCAAACAAGTTCGGCTCTCAAGAAGTCAAAACCTTCAGATGCTTCTGCCTCTACAAGTGTCAAAAGAGAATCCAAGGCAGATGACAATGACAACATACCCCTTTCACAAAGATTGAAAATGAGTGAGTCTTCAAAAAGCAAGCCACCTGTAAAGAATGTTGTAAAGAAGAGTCCTTCATCTTTTAAGAAGGATAGCAAGAAAATGAAAATGAAAACAAAGAAAACAATGAAAAATTCTCAGTTCTCAAAGACAATGAAGGTCCCTCCTGGATCTGGTGGTGGACAGAAATGGACTACGTTGGTGCACAATGGCGTTATTTTCCCCCCTCCATACAAGCCTCATGGTGTCAAAATGCTTTACAATGGGCAACCTGTTGATCTGACTCCGGAAGAGGAGGAGGTGATATATAGAGCGTTAGCTGTTTATTACATTTTTTGGCAACTTCAGATTTGTATCAATAAGAATGATGTAGTAATTAGGTTGCTCCTGAATCCAAATTACGCTTCTATGTATTTGTTCCTCTACTAATTCTCTGTGTTGCAGGTTGCAACCATGTTTGCTGTGATGAATGGCACAGACTATGCGTCCAAGAAAACATTTATCGAGAACTTTTTCAGCGACTGGAGAAAAATTCTTGGTAAAAACCATATTATCAAGAAATTCGAGCTTTGTGATTTCACCCCGATCTATGAATGGCACCTCAGAGAGAAGGAGAAGAAGAAGCAGATGACATCAGAGGTAGCTGTTTACGACTTGTTATAACAAAGCTGTGTGTGTCTGACTTATTCTGCAGATTGAAATTATAGTTCATATTGATGTGATCTCTGAAAAATTGCACAGTTGGGTTTTTGGTGACTTATGACTCAAAATCATGTCCAAGCTTGAGTAGCTTAGAGAAGGCAGATTTATCATGCCTCCATCATCTGAAGTGATCAATCTTTAAAATTCTTTGTTTACAGGAGAAGAAAGCATTGCGGGAAGAGAAGTTGAAACAAGAGGAGCAGTACATGTGGGCTGTTGTGGACGGTGTTAAAGAGAAGGTCTTTTTTGAATACTGTGTAGTTACATATCTTATGTCTTGTTAATTTATATATAGTTCTCTCCTTCCCTTTTATTTTGCTATTGTACTAGACAGATGCTTTTTTATTAGTAAACAATTGTTAGGTTGATCATACTACTTAATTAATTAAGATTTTTGCACCAGATGTGAAGAATGGTTTGTTACTGTATGATAAAGAATTTCCTTTGACAGTAAACTGTTGTGTCGTTAACTTCATTTTCCTGTACTTGCATAGCAGTTGTGTCATCTGCCATCTACTCTGCTATATTAAGAGCATTTTGTGTACAGTTCTCCTGGGCTAAAATGTTGGTTCATTTCAGGTTGGTAATATCAGAGTAGAACCGCCTGGCTTGTTCAGGGGACGTGGAGAGCATCCGAAGGTGCAGGAAAAAAACGTTTAATCACATTTTTTTTTGCTGTTTGAAGTGAGTGCCCTCAATTTATTTTTTTATTACATGTTTATAGATGGGAAAGCTGAAGCGACGCATTCAACCAAGCGATATTACAATAAACATCGGGAGAGGGGCTCCGGTCCCAGAGTGTCCAATACCCGGAGAAAGGTACCATAAAAGTTTTCCATTTGTTGATATGAAACTATTTTTGTGAAGGAGTTGCTAGCATGTATGCACTCTTGATTGGTCATGTGTCCTGCAGCTGGAAAGAAGTCAAACATGACAATACTGTTACATGGTTGGCTTTTTGGAATGATCCAATAAGCCAAAAGATTTCAAGTATGTTTTCCTCGCAGCAAGCAGCTCACTAAAGGGACAAAGTGACAAGGAGAAATATGAGAAGTCTCGAAAATTGAAGGTGGGGAAGTTCATTAGGTGTATCATGGATGTTTTGAGTCTGCATGTACAAATAATTGCCGTTCTGCATGGCCATGGCAGGATCACATACACAAAATTCGTGAAAATTACACGAAGGATTTCAGGAGCAAAGATAAGACGAAGAAGCAAATTTCGGTGGCAACATACCTTATAGATAAACTAGCCCTTAGGGCAGGCAATGAAAAGGTATTGTCCTACTGGAACCTATGATTGCAGTTATGAAATGATATTCCAATTTATTCAAAGAAGGTTGGGATGTATTTCTGCTGACAATTTGGTTCTGTACGCATAAAATTTGGTTCATAAAATCTTCTGTTTTTTTAATGCTGGATGCACAACTATGCTTGCTTTTATGTAATAGCTCATCTGCATCAGTGACATTACCATAAAAAATAACCTTTTTGCACCAAGACTGCTCTATCATGTATTAGCTATGGCGCTGTACTGCTGTGGCTACCACGATTTTACATGATGAGCCACTCTTCTACTGAAAATCAATTCCTTTCAGCATACAATCTTCTACATTTTTTTTCATTTCTATTTAACTTTGAGCTTTATTGACATATATTATCATGAGTCTGTATTATTAGTTACTACCTCAAATATTTTTCAGGATGATGATGAGGCTGATACTGTTGGTTGCTGTACGCTGAAGGTTGATAATGTTACTTGTGTGCCTCCAAATAAGTTGCAGGTCTTGATCTTCATTATTTATTATGCATGATTAATCAATATGACAACTTAATTTTGATGCTATCTGATGCTTCATGACCTTTACAGTTTGACTTTCTTGGTAAAGATTCTATAAGATACTTCAACATTGTAGAGGTTGAACTGCCCGTATACAAGGCAATTGAGGAATTCCGTGCTGGTAACTCTCTCCCACGCTTCTCTTTTTTCCCCTCCATCCCTCTCTCCCTACCCTTGTCAAATCATTCACATCTATTTTGCCTATATGGTTTCTAGGCAAGAAAGCGGGAGACGATATCTTTGACAAGCTTGATACAACTAGACTAAATGCTCATCTAAAGGACTTAATGCCTGGGCTTACTGCAAAAGTGTTCCGTACATATAATGCTTCCATCACCTTGGATGATATTGTAAGTTCAAAGCAAATTTCACTTCTTACCAGGTGTCCATTCTCTACTCTTTTGTTGAACTGCTTAGGCTTGCATAGACTCAGGGCTCTGATTAGTTGAAGGTGATCACAAGTAAGACAATTTATGAATTTAGGAGCATCTGTTGTACTATTTTGTTTTGGTACTGTAATATTTATACTTCTACCTGCAGCTCAAGTCAACAGCAAATATTTAATTGGTCAATGTTATGAAGAGATCATTGTATCTTCAGTTATTGCACTTATCTTTTTTTTTCATATTCCAAAAAGAATGTGTGCATACACTATCATTTTTCGTGTGACTATCATGTTATGTTATAATCTATTAGTTAGGAAGGTCATCATTTGTGTGACTATCATGTTATGTTATAATCTATTAGTTAGGAAGGTCATCATTTAAATTGATTTTATGCATAATTGTTAGAATAACCCTCTATATAAGAAGGCATTAAGCAATGAGAATACAATAGTCTAAATCACAATCCCTTTCGTCTCCCCAATCTATAGTCTTCTTTCTCCCCTAGCAGCTGACGTTACCCGGCTATCCTCCCGGTGATGTTTACCCTTATGATCTAAGGATCATAACAATATGTATTTGTGCTGATGTTACAGTTGCACAAAGAAACAGAAGATGGAACTCTTCTTGAAAAAGTTGCTGTCTATCAACGGGCAAACAAAGAGGTACAATCTTTTACTATTTAAGAAAAAAAATTGAAGTACTTGTATCATCACTCGTCTCGTCTCTCAACTGTGCTTTGTTGTTTACTCAGGTTGCCATAATCTGTAACCATCAGCGTAGTGTCTCAAAATCACACGAATCCCAGATGACTAGATTGAACGAAAAGGTTGATGAATTAAAGGTTGGTTGTCTGCTGCAAATGAATAGCTCAAACTTATACTGTTTCTTTGTCTTGTCTTGCAAACTCTTTGTCATCATTTGCTTCTTTTCTCCAGGCCCAGAGGGATGAGTTGAGAGTAGACTTGGGCAAAGTGAAGAAAGGAAAGCCTCTAGGCAATGGTAAAGATGGGAAGCCAAAGAGAAACCTGGCCCCTGAAGCGTAACATCTCAAATCACAGATATATCATATTTTGTATAATTAAACAGAGTGGATGGGGGAATCTCACAATACCTACTTACAGGTTTGTAAAGAAGATATCTCAGATTGAAACCAAGATAGAGAAGATGGAGATGGATAAGAAGATTAAAGAGGATTTGAAGACGGTAGCACTAGGAACATCAAAGATCAACTACCTTGATCCTAGAATTACTGTAGCATGGTGCAAACGCCATGAAGTCCCTATTGAGAAGGTATCGTGGTTTCAGAACAACACCTAGTTTCTTTTCTTAGTTTTATGAGTATATTGCATGGCTGCTCCTTTATGAAGTTCATAGGCGCATGTTCACATTACTCATCTATATCACACTGTAGTATATCATACTTGGTGTGCCATTCTGTTTCCTTGCCTTAAAAATATTTACTCCAAATATTTGAAAGATGTTTGGTAAGTCTTTAACCCTGGAGGGTGGCCAACCATAAGTCCATAACTGTATATAAAATAAACTTTTCTGATCTATAGGACAAATGCAACCTTATAGAACGCTATAACCTTGCTATGATATTTCATGGTTGAAGTTGCATTCTGCAGACAGTGAAGTTTTCATTTGATACTTCTGCTTTGTGATTTTTAGATCTAATTTAACGCCATATGTTCAAATGATTGACCTGATTATTATTATTTGATAGTCCTTAACAGAACCTGCTTCCCTTGGCTGTTTTTGCTGACAGATTTTCAACAAATCGCTTATTGCGAAATTTGGATGGGCAATGGACGTCGATCCAGATTTCAGATTCTAAGAGCATTGGATGCCGGGTCAGTCAGCCCCTAGTAAATTTGACCCAGCTTCCAGCCCTTCTCCCGGGCACTAATTGCAGCTAGGAAAGGAAGAGCTCGGTGTTTGTTTTTTAAAGTCTCCCTGCTCCTGGAAAGAAGGAAGCACCCGGCATTCTCTTTGTAGGCCCTTTTTTCCTCTTCTTTTTTCTTCTTGGTGTACTTGCCATCGTTCGATTGCCTTAAGTTCGGTATGCATTTGAGCTGAGGAATTTGAGCTCGTTGAGAACGGATGGACATTCAATTTATACCGAATTGATCTCAAATATAGATGACCTGTTGAGTGATGGTTTCTTGGGACTGGAACTGTGTGCCATGAGGTTTCGTTTGGCTGAGGAAGCGAACTGTGTTGTATGTACTTGAGAACTGGTGGTAGTAAATGGTAATGGAAGAAGTGCTGAGGTGTAAATTTTGATCATTGGTGTTCCGTGCGTCTGTTGTGCTAAATCTCAAACCAGGTTTAAGTTATAGAGTGCCATGGTAAGTTGGAGTTGTCCAAAATCTTGTGTTTTGTCAGGATCTGTTCAATCTGCTGTCATCGCACTGAACGCTGATAAATCCCAGGCGTTTGAAAAGATGCACGCCCTAAGATGTAGGATGTCAGACCAAATGTTAATAATGAAAAATGCAAAATATGCAACAGTTGAAGTGGAGTTGGGGTGCAATTGGATCAGATTTGGAGCGAATATACTTGAATTGAATTCAGTAACAAATATTTAGTCAGATATTGTGACCGTACATAACGTCGGCCAATTAACTGTGCTACATGTCCAGAATATAACTACTATATCTAAAAAAACTTTACCAACCCTCTTATCTCTCTACCTTGTGGGTCCCAGATGTACCCTTGCCGCTCTACTTTTCTCTATCCACCGATCTTGTGAATTTCATTCCATCGAGCATTTCGGTTTAACCGTTGGGATGGAATGTTTGTATAAAACCAAAAACTATAAATACTTATGATTATAGACCTTTTTTTTTGGTTATTTTCAAGCTTATCTAACCCGTATAGGATCTTCACTAAACTAAAACAACCGAGGGTTATAACAGAAAAACCAAAACTATCGAGGGTCATAACAAAAAAGGTAGAAGGACATAACACAGCGGTTCACTTTAATACCACTGCATTCTCCCGGTTCATTTTAATACCATCGCGCCTTCTCTCCGTTCCGCCAAATGCCACACCTGTGACCTCCCCTGGCTTTGTCGTTAGCTTGCCTATGAAATGACCAAATTACCCCCGAAGAATTAGGTTTTGTCAAGGCTCTCTCCCCGTTCGTCCCTGTTCGCACTCACCTTCCCCTCCCTGTATCTCGCTCCTCTTCCTCCCCTTCTCTCGTTCGTCTGACCTCCTCAGACAGCGTCCTCCTCCGTCTTGCGATCGAGAAATATCCCCCGAAGAGCAACGTGCCGGAGTTCCCACAGGTGAGATCTCCTACCTCCATCCACGAATTTGGTGTTTTGGTTTGCTTTTGCGCAGCAAATCTAACCCTAGTTTCTTGCGCAGTGTAGAACATGTAGTGGGAGGATTAAGGAGGCATGGATCCGTCCGGAGTTGCTCATGGGTAAGCAAAGAATCTGTTTTATTTCCTTTTTGTTGTATTGTTGTATGCATATTAGTCTTGATGGGTTTGGCCCTATATGGATTTGGGGCTGCATGATTTGGGGTTGTAAGATTTGGGGCTGTATGGATTTGATCCGAATGTGATAGCAGACGTGTCAGCTAGGCCGTGGAATGTGACATGAAGCTACATTTGAGTCTCATTTTTTAAAATTTTGTTTTTTAACTGTTGCAGGGAGGATCCAAAGACAATATATAGTGTAGAACTTTGCGTCCAATCTTACCTCGCATGCAAGGATGGAAGAAAAGAGTACAAAAGGGTGGCATTTTGAGATTGGATGTGGGAACTAATGAGATCTCACTTGCGAATGTGTTTTGCAAATAATCGAGGCTCATGCATAACCCTTGTAGCATGTGACTTAAGTTTGCAAATGTGTTTTGCAAATGGTGTAAGTCCATGTACCTTTTTCCTTGTGATAAGTATTCTAAGGGTTACCAAATGTGTTTTGTAACCTACTGAGAATATCATCTTTGAAACATTGTCAAGAATTGCATTCAAATGAGCGAATGTGTTTTGCCATTTGAAGTGGAGCAATTGGATCTGGTTCTGTAGTCTGCCGGTCGGACCGGTGGCAAATCGGTATGACCGGTGTGCTACGGGCGGTCGAACCGATTTCTCTTTATCCGATTTCTCCGTGCGGAAGTTCCGCCGTTGTAAAAACATAACTTCTGCTGTGAGGAAGTTCCGGAGATCGAGCGGATCGTTTTTTTTCCAGAGAGCTCCTTTGTGGGACTTAGCCAAATTTACGACGGGCGGTCGGATCGGCCAGCACGGGCGGTCGGACCTATTTGGTGGCGGTCCGACCGGCCATTGCATGGCGGTCAGACCGGCCGAAGGCCCAACGCCTATTTTTCTAGCCGTTGGCGCATGGGGCGGTCCGACCGGCCATTGGTTGGCGGTCAGACCGGCCATGTACTGATTTGTGGGAATCTTCTCCCAACGGCTAGTTTTTATGTGTGGGCTATAAATATGAGCCTTGGCCGGTTGGGAGACGCTGCTGAAAATATTGTGGATGGTATTGGCTGTGTGCTAGACCATTTGTTGAGTTCTTTGAGCTTAGAGCAAACCCTATCTTCTCTTTTGTGCATGTGTTACACTTGGTGAGATTAAAGAGCAAACCCTAAGTGCATGTGTTGTCTTAGGTAGTGGATTGTGTATCCACGTGAGCGTTGACACTTGATTAGTTCAAGTGAAAGTTTGGATTTGTTACTCTTGGTGTTTGCCGACACCTAGACGGCGTGGAGGCGTCGTGCGCGGTGATCTTCTCAAGAAGCTTGTGAGAAGACCCGACGTGTTGTGAGTGGTTTGGTGCTCGCCATCTCCGGAGTGGAGGAAGAGCAACCATAGTGGAGCGAGATGTTGGTTCGGTTTGGAACCGGTCCAAGTGTTGGACTTACCTCGGAGGTGTTGGCTTAATTAGTGGAGCCGGTCCAACGTGGTTGGGCTTACCTCAACGTGGATTAGGGGAGACCGGTAAGTCTCCGACCACCACGGTAAAACGTAATTGTGTCCATTTTGTTTTTACTTGTGCTTTACTTTGAGCAATTTACATTACTTGCTTTAATTGCTTATATATCATTGTATGATTGCTCTCTTGTATTGTTGGTGCACTTAGTTGAGCCTAGTTGATTTAGGTTTTAATTGTGCAAAATCAATTCGCTATTAGCTTCCGCATTTATATATTGGTTTAGCCCGATAGAGATTTTTTAAAACCGCCTATTCACCCCCCTCTAGTCGACCACCTCGATCTTACAGGTGTGAACAGCCGGAGTTGACGAACCACGTGTCCTTCCTATTTCCGCAGCAATTCTGAAAATCAAGGAACAGAAGAACGATGTGTCTCAATACTGGGGTTAGTTAAACAAGACTTAGAAACCCAGCACTGAGACACACGTCTGCGAGTAGTATGCAAAGCAGAAGTGCTATCCTTCATTTTATTTAAGGTTATGTTATAAGCAATGGTTAAAGTAACATGAGAGTTATCCTGTCTAGGAACATGATGATGAGCATGTGATACAAATCCTAAATCAGGTTTCTTCTTTTCTATGTTACCATATCTCATAGAAGCTCTAGGTTGATTGGATGAAGTTTAGCAAAAATTTTCTTATCATTTTTCAACCTACGCCAACAGAACTCAATTAAATGGCCATCCTTTTTACAATAGGTGCAATGATACTTTATACCACTAGAAGAAGCACCAATAGACTTAACAGATGGCTGGGCATTACCTGCAGACTTAAAAATAGTTTTTGCAGGTTGTGTTTTAAATTCAATTAACCCCTTTTCCAAGATTTGAGTAAATTTTGGGTTAGAATTATTTTGAACATG
This sequence comes from Hsuehochloa calcarea, assembly GCA_036346395.1. Classification (NCBI taxonomy): domain Eukaryota; kingdom Viridiplantae; phylum Streptophyta; class Magnoliopsida; order Poales; family Poaceae; genus Hsuehochloa; species Hsuehochloa calcarea. The sequence goes on from CM070609.1 coordinate 13,370,909, forward strand.
ATTGTATCATAATCATTGCTTCTTATAAGGAATTTTAGACTTGTTTAGAATTATGTTTAATTATTTCTAACCTTTAGAGAATTTTTCTAAGGTATTCTTATTTCTTAAGATAAGCATTTTCATCTTTAAGATTAACACATGATTCACAGGTTTTACCTTTAATGACTCTAGCATATTTCTCCTTATACAAAGCAGTTTCAAGTTTAAGGGTTGGACATGAAGCACATGTAGAAGACTCAATACTATCCTTAAGCTTGGCATATTTAGCTCTAGCTGCTTCTTAGATATCTTTGACTTCATGTTCGCGTTCTAAGCAGGAGGTGCAAAGGCTAGAATCAACAGCTCCAGAAACAACTACCTTGCTAGACTCTAAGCATTTTTCACATGGAGTAGGTTTAACCTCAACAAGTTCAGTCCTAGTATTTTTAAGTTGTTGCAAAGCAATATCATGAGCAGATTGCAGTTTAGCAAATTCATAATGCAAAGCATGGCAGGATGAACATTCATCAGATTCAAGAGTCTTAGCATTCTCAAGTTCTAAAGTCAAATTTCATATTTGAGACTCTAAATCCTTGTTCCTAGCCATGACATATTCTAAAGCCTTATCCTGACTCATGAGTTGCTCAAACATAGCTTCATATCTATCAGAAAGAACATCATGGGAAGGAGGTACCTCATCGTTGTCGTTGTCAACGGAGTCGTCCATGAAGCACAAACCAGTGAAGTCTTTGGCCTTCCCTTTCTTCTTGTTTTGAGAGATCTCCTCCTCCTTGTCCTCCTCGCTCCCGGAGTCCACATCGCTTAATGATTGATCCTCAAAAGCGGTTAGCACTCGGTGAGCGGCCTTCGTCAGCTTGGCAGTATCAAACCTTGAGTTGTTCCATTGAGGCTTCTTCCAAACTGGCTTTCCCTCCTTATGGTTACTCTTACCTTTCAGCTTGGGGCAATTTGTCCGAATATGATTGAGCTCACCACACTCATAGCACGTCACGAGACCTCCTCTCTTTCTGTTTCTCATATTGTTGTAGGCCCGTGTGAATTTTTTTGACTATGAGGGCCAACTCAGCCTCAGGGAGACTCTCAAACTCCTCTTCATGGATTGTAGATAAACCTGCAAACGAAAATCCAAAAGAAGACTCAAAAGATCCATCAGATGCTCTCTTGAGCGGGTATGCTACCAAAGTCATGTTTTCATTCTTGGGATGATCAATCCTTTTGATCTCATGAGTCTTGAGCTTGCTATAGAGCAGCTCCAAAATCATATCAGAAAGGTTTACATTCTCCTCAATGGTTCTAGCCTTTATCTCCCACTCCTTGGTGTTGATTGCAGCCAAGAGATGGGTGGCATTTTTAGATTGAGAATATTCAATACCAACAACTTTCATCTGATTTATCACTTTATTAAAGAGACTAAAAATATCATCGATGCTCTCTCCTGGACGCATCTCGAATTTGTTGTATTCACGCTTATAGACTGTTTGGCGTACTTTCTTGACTTGGGACGAACCCTCATGGCAAGTTTCGGGAGTGTTCCGAATCTCATGCGCAGTCTCAAGATTCCAAATCCGATCATACTCCTGTCTCCCAAGCCCGCCATACAAGAGATTTTTAGCCTTATTATTGTTAGCCAAAAGGGCTTCTGAAGCCGACGTAGCAACTTCGGGCACCACGAGCGGGACTCAAACAACCTCTCATATAGCGTGTCATTCGCTCTTAAGGAAGACTCGCATGCGATTCTTCCAATAGGCATAGTCGTGCCTATCGAAGATATGCGGCTTTGTGGAGTATATATCCATCGCCAAGTTCAGTGACCGGTTAAGATCAAGATTGAACTAACCGGGCTCTGATACCACTTATTGGACCGAAAAGGCGACTAGAGGGGGGGTGAATAGGAGCACGCTCACTTTTTCACAAATACAAGATTCAATAAAACTTTACTCGAGTAGCTATGGAAGCTATGAAGATCAGTATAGCAGTACAACGGAAGACTAATATTGAATCTAATATAAACCCCTAAGCAAAATGACAAAAACAACAAAGATTAAAGCACATAAGTACGCTGCCGGTCGGACCCTGGCCTTGGGCGGTCGGACCGATTTCCGGCTTGTCTGACCGGTGGCCACGGGCGGTCTGACCGGCGGCCTCCATAACAGATTGAAAAACCCTATGATGAAGATGCAAATAGATAAAACTTTTGATCTACTAATCCAAACTTGATGAAACTTGGAACACACCTTCTCTATGATATCAGAGACCTATCTTGGAGAAATCAATATCATTTTCCGTTTGATCAAAGAATGGTTCAAAACCGGGTCAAAACGAAAATTAGATCATAGCTCTTGCTCGTGGGTGATTGATGATCAAGATGATCCTAAATAGATTCCCACACATCACAGCAAGCTAGATCACGTGAAGAAACCAAGCAAAAACTTACGGATCAAGGAAAGACCTAAAATCATCAAATAGAGAGAAAGAACGCAATAAGACAAAACATTGATCAAATTTTCCTTTGATTGATTGATATGATTAGGGCTTACAGCCACTCCATCAATGGAGGACAATGCTCAATCCAAGAGTATGAAAATCACATCAAACATCAAGAACTCTAGCCTCCACAAAAACTCTCCCTAAGAAAATTAGGGTTTAGAAGAATTGCAAAAAAGAGACGAAGCCAAGGTGTAGCCACCTCCCTCCCCTATTTATAGTGGAGGCTTAGACCTTCTAGAAGTTTGACTCTATTGGGCTCCCGTTAAGGCCCAAAACAAATGGGACATATACACACGCATTTTAATGTGCTGTCTTTACCTCTCTTTGACCCAACTAGTTACCCTTGCGCGATCTTACACCTCGGATTAGCTAAAAGATCACCCTTGTCCATCTTGCGTCACGCTTGAGTTCATTGATCTCACCCGGCATCGTTGATCGTTCTGGACCTCAGCTCTCCAAGCCTAGTCCCGATCATCCTCGTCGTTGACCGTCGTTGACCACCAAGCAACCTGCACAACAATAGACAAGTAAACAAAATTTGGGAACAAGTTCTTCACAACTTGACCCATGTTAGTCAAAACATGCATCATGCAACATATATGCACTAAAACTCATGACTTTGACCTAACAACCGAATATCGCCGCTTCAAAGACTGACGATCAAAGTGAAAACCGGTCAGACCGCCCCCAGGGCCGGTCTGGCCGCCTACCCTGGCCTGTCTGACCGCCACCTATAGGCCGGTCAGACCGCCAGCTGGGACTTAGCCATTTTTCCTCTCTGGAAAACCGAAGCCTACTGGAATTTTCAAACCAATAGAACTTTTGACTGGAGACTCCAAAAATTATGAGACCAAGTGCAATAGAATCCCCTCTCTTGCACACACACTCTATTTTTGGCCCAGCTCAAATCTCACTATCTCAGAATCGCCGGTCCGATCGCCACCAAGGTAGGTCGGATCGCCACCCGCCTGTCAGACCGATTCGCCTCGACAAAGATGCCAACTTTGCCGAAAACGCGTGAAACGACAAACCATTAACACCATTGCCAATTGTCATATCATCCTAAGATCTAGAGCATATCCCCATGATATCCACAGTATTGTCTGTGTTTATCTCAGATTCTCGGTGTTATCTCATATTACATATGGTCAAATTGCATATGGTGGTTATATGCCCAGATTCTGATATGCATTGTCAGTGTTCATCTCAGATTGTCAGTGTTATCTCAGATTACTGTCATATATCTGTGATGTGAACTTGTATATGCATTGTCAGTGTTATCTCATATTACATATGGTCAGATTGCATATAGTGGTCATATGCCCAGATTCTGATATGCATTGTCAGTGTTCATCTCAGATTGTCGGTGTTATCTCAAATTATTGTCAGATATCTATGATGTGAACTTGTATATGTATTGTCAGTGTTATCTCATATTACATATGGTGACCATATGCCCAGATTCAGATATGCATTGTCAGTGTTCATCTCAGATATCCATTGTCAGTGTTTATCTCATATTGCATATGGTCATATTTTGATATCTCAGATTGCAGACTGATGCTTGAGATTACAAATAACCAAATGTAGGAACAACTGAATTCAGATTACATTAAAGTAAGGCAGCCTTATAGTAAATCCACTGCATTCATGCTCCACATTACAACTAACTTGCTCCATATCTTGCTCCTTCAAATTACTTGCCTACATTGGCTGCAAGCAACACACACACACACACACACACACACACACACACACACACACACACACACAAATAGACTAAGCAACATGTTCATTCTCTCCAAGACACCAAGAATCTTGCTCATTCTTTCATCCAACCGAGCAATTCCTTGTACTATGCCTCCTAAAACGGCATCATCACTTTGGTGCGTGCTTCCATTCCAACATGGCTTGTTAGTTGCATTTGCACTAGAAGCTGTCCTCTTCCATGTCCCTGCCGCACTTGGGGCATCAAGAACTCCAATCTCCTTCAAATATTCTACATATTGGTTCTCCCACATGTAAAACGTACATGCAGAGAACCGCTGCACATACATCATGCATAAGAAATTAGTTTCTTAAAAAAAATAGAGTTGCAAAACCAATCTTGAAGTGCACGGACCAAAATGTAACAAATTCGATCCAAAATTGCCCAGATCGACACCAAAATTGTCTAGATCAGCTCAATAATTGACAAAATCGTCGACAATAACATCAAAGTAAGGAATTTTAGGCAATCCAAATCAAATAAAAATGCATTCCAAACAAATACCCTATGATTATTTGGGCAATTGTAGTAGGCTCGGCTAGGGTTGCGCTCGCTGTACGAGATATCATCGACCACCTGTAGCCCGCATCGCTGGTATAGCAAGGGCGATGACAGAGAGAGGGGACGGGTTAGAAAGGGCGAGCTAACGGCAAAGGCAGGAGAGGTTACGGGCGTGGCATTTAGCGGAAGAGAGAGAATACACAATTGTATTAAAATGAACCGAAAGAATACGGTGGTATTAAAGGTGATATTAAAGTGAACCGCTGTATTCATCGGTATCAAACCAATTTTGCCTATATGTAAATACCAATGATTACAACCACTACAAAATTGTAAAATTCCCAACTCACATTACGGCAATGAGATCCATTAGCGCCGCCACTTCTGTGTCTTCCTATCATCATCTGCGGGCACGAGGGGCGCAACAAGTAGCGGCGCAGCTCCTGGCTACCACCTCCTCTCCACTCTGACGGCCAACACACCACCTTCTCCGGCGCTTCCCTTCAACCTTGCCGCCTCAAGTGAGTTCTTTCTCCTCCTCGAACTAGACAACTACGTCGCCGCACACTTGTCTTCTTTCTCTCCGGTGGACGGGCGGGGACACGGGGCGGCAAGGGCGGCGGAGCTCGATGGCGGAGCGGCGCCCGGCGGGGACCCCATTGATTAATTTAGCGGGCTGAGCTCGAGCACGAGATAGCTATATTTTGTTTCCAACACAAACAAACAGACCCGACCCAGCCCAGCCCATATGGTCGGTCGTTACCCAACACTCGAAACGCACCCAATTCCGCCACCCGCTAGATAGCTAGGGTTTTTCTTGGACTCCGCGACTGCGAGGCTTCGAGTTCCAGCTCCCCTCCTCCTCCTGACCTCCCCTCTACTGGATTGGCGCGGCGTGGAGCGGAGATCTGATTTCTTTTGTTGGTAAGGAAGCCCTAGCTTTCTTGGATTTCTTCTTCCAAGAGTTCTTCTTCTCGTCCTTAGATGCATTCTTTGCTGCCGCCGTGGGCAATCGAATCACGAATCTTTCCTTCCGGGATTTGATTCGGTACTCCAATCCATCCAGTTAGTTGGTTGCTGGATTTGTTTGCCGCGACGTACTAATATAATCCATCCATCTCCGTGGTTCGATTCGGTTCTGTTCTTCAAAATTCCCAGTTCGTGTTCAAATTTGCATATTAGGGCGTCTATTACCTTAAACTACGTTTGGTTGCAGCTTAGTTTCCAAAAAAAAAAACGGGGGTTCAACTGTTTGGGTGCTAATTACCGTTGTCGTGTTTGCAATTTTTTTCAGAGTTGGCATCAGGGACGGTTCTGTAGCCAATATGGTGAGTGGTTCTTGTCCAGTTCGTTTGTTTCTTCTCTACCTATCGCTGCTAGGAACGCGGCTGGTTTGTTTATCGGCGTTTTTTCCCCTGTTGTTCTTGTGCAGCTCTTCTTTTCCTACTTCAAGGAGCTCGTGGGGAAGGAGGTGACGGTGGAGCTTAAGAATGACTTGGCCATCCGCGGGACGCTTCACTCGGTCGATCAGTACCTCAACATCAAGCTCGAGAACACTCGAGTCGTCGACCAGGACAAGTACCCCCACATGGTATGTATGATGTATGCCTGCTGCCTTGATTATCTATTTGTACCTCAACATCCCATGAGCTGCTTGAGTATAGGCAGCTCTATCTTGTGTTTATGGCGCCCTTGTTCAACCAGGGATAGTTGTTCTTGGCTTCTTGCTGTAGTATGAAGCTATGCTGGTGATATCGTTGTGCTCTTGGCTTTCCAGCAGTCTATCTTAAAATTGACGGTTCATGGGTTTTTATGTGAACTGATGGTGTCTTCACATTCAGAGCATCATAAATTTTGAATATCTAAAAGACTAAAACTATAAAGACATGGAAGAGTTAAAACCAGACATTTCACGTGCGCTACACTATTATATTCTGCACAAACCTCTACATCCTCGTCTGTTGATTCAATCAAGTCTTAAATGAATGCCTCTAGCATTATCCTGACGAGTTTTGCAACAACCCAGCCCATCAAAGAGCCCAGAATGTCACCTGTATATTTTTTATTTTAAATTTAAACCATAATTATTTATAATTACAGCAACAAATGCATAAATAGAACTCTACAACAAGACATCCCGCAACAAGCATATCAAGATAATTACAATAAGGATAAATGCATGCTTGTCACGGCGTTGCCTTGGCGTCCCAGTAGTGTGGAGGGGACGCTGCGGAGGCTCGCCTCGCCTTTGCCATCTCCGACCGCCTCACCGCGCTGGCCCCGGCCCCCAATTACTCTGTCTCCAACCTCCACTCCCTCCCTCCCGCTGCCCGCCGCCACTCCCGCACTCCCGCTCCCGCTCCCACTCCCTCCCTCCCTCGCTCCCGCGTCGCCACTCCCTCCCTCCTACGCCGCCACTCCCTCCCTCCCTCTACTTCTCACATTAGCTCGCCTTGAGGACACCATGGTGTCATGGTGCCTCTCAGGCGCCGTGGTCGCCAAGCATGTCATGACAACCATGGATAAATGTTCACACATAACTTAGAACCTCACGCCCAAGAACACTCGGGATCACGCGCTCGTGAACGCCGTGAACCGTGCGCCTAGGAGCATTGATTAGCAACGTTACTAAAAAATAAACCATTACCATAACACAATCATAACTCATCGTTACCATGGACTCTAATCCACTCACGATCCATATAACTATGATAATGTAACCAAAATCCACTAATCAATTCTAAATAGATGAACTAAATCACTAAGGTATAATTGAGGTAACTAAATAGTGATAACTTCATGATTGATAGCATGTGATATGTAAGTGCTACTCCCATCCTATGCATATGTCGCCTTCGATGTTCACTTAAAAACAACAACAAAACAAGGGTGAGTCTAGAACTCAGCAAGTACATCATAGAACAATAAGCATACACATAAGAAACTTATTATTCATGTATTCCATTATCATCACCATTCTTGTTTTCATCATCATTCATGTTTTCCATCATCATCATCTTTTCATTAGTGCGATGCAATTCTACACTACATGCTCATTTGCTCATCTCATAGATTATACCAGTCTAGTATGAGTGAACACCCATCGGTGTTCACCCTATCATTTGCTTGTCCTCCTCGGGCGGGTCTCACTCCCGTGGAGGCATATAAAAGTAGGTCTTACATGCCCACTCGAGGTGGGTCTTTCTCTTCCATGATATGAATGTACACATGATGCAAATGCAAATTGTTCCATTATCCATGAACATGTTCTATCATCATTGTATTACCAACATTATCATGGTCATATTATCATCATAGACATTGTAATAAGCATAAATAAAACATAAAGATATCATGATAAATTAATCATTAAAGATAAGTGGTACACAAACCGATGCCTACTGCTCTACCATGCACTTGCTTTTTAGCCACAGAAAACAAACAATGCAAAGGCGGCACCGAACCCGAAGCAACACCCCTGGACAAAGCCAATACTCACCTAAAAACACACAACAACATTAAAATAGCATAAAGCAAATTAATATCACCTCTACGCGCAAACCCGACATAATTAGCCTTTCTTCACCGGACAACATACCCGCTATCCCGGTGATCAAACAATTATAACTTCAAATTCTAGAATCCAAATATAGCAAACCTTATAAGTTCTGAATCTACACAAAATTTGATACACTTTCCTAGTTATGCAAATTTCATGATTAAGTTGTCTAAGCCCTCGTTTTAACCTCGAAGGTCAATATGATACATTCCTGAATAACAGGTTTAACAATTTCGTATCTATTTTTCTACAACATAAAAAAGTGACAACTACACCACTTCTGGAAACTATGAAAAATTATCTAACTTTTCCTATTTATGACCAATTTAATTTGGCCATCTACTGTATGTAATAAGGCAAACAACACGGTTGCTACCAGTGACGATGGAATTCTGGACGGCAGTGCTCTAGAAGCCATCACTTTTACACCCCCTCATCCAAAACCAATGTTCTTGTACTCTATGGAAAGGTAAACATTAACCTATAATATTCATAATATAGCAAAGCTATGAAAAATCCCGCTAACGATCTACCCTAAAACTTTGATTAAACACTAATATAATATCGTAATAAAGGTTCTCAGGTTGTTACCCCCCAAAAACGAACTATGGAGACGACCGGAACGCGAAGCCCTAAATTTCCCATTCTCTTCTTTCTTCCCTTCTACCTCCTTCTGTCTCCTTCCGTCTCCTTCCTCCTCTTTCTCTTCTCCCCTGCCTTGGCCTCCTCCCCTCTAGAACGGCAGCAACATAGCGGCGGCGGTGGCGCGCAACATCACAGTGGCTGTGCACGGCTTGGCTAGCAGATGCGGTGGCTCCAAGGCAGAGGCAAAGCGGCTAGGGCTAGGAAACTAGGGCACGATGTCCCCCGGGCCTTCCTTTTAATAGGCATGGAAATCTAGGCCCAAATGACGCTCAATTTGAGACAAATTCAGCCTAGCCCCATCTGAAACGGACTCGGCCGGTCAAACCGCTGGCCAGGGCCGGTTTGACCAGTCCTTTTGGGAAACAGGGTATTACATGTTTAGTTAGTGGTAAATGCTGTACTACAAATTCATCAGATTCTGTCAGGTTATCCATATAAGTTATATTCAGAAGGTAGTCCTCAACTTGTATGGGTGAAATAAATTTGATAGATCCAGTAGTGCGACTCCAGACTCCTTTAGAACATGTTATTGCAAGTCTTATTAACGCCTGACCATGAAATTGTGAGGCCAGTTAATTCTGGTGCACACTACTCATATAACCATTTATCGTTGAATGTGAAGACTATGTCAACAAAGGTTGTTTTAATGCCTGCACATGAAATTTTGTGGCCTGTTAATTCAAGTATACTGCACATAGAACCATCTATTGTTGGATGTGATCATGTGAAGATTATGTCAACATGTATTGTTGTGTAAGCAGCTTGTGGTTGCTAAGCTAACATTGTGCTGGCATCTCCTTTTTCCATACAACCCATGGGTGTGCCATTTTAGATCTAGTCAATTTAACAGCAAGTAGTACGCTGATCTAGATATTTACAGAAGTCCAACCAATGATATTCTGTGGGGGTACTGGGGGTGTACTTAAGTGTGGATACTATTTTGTACTACATATCACTACTAAAAGTTTGCTTCCTGTTATAAGTACATGATGCGTGAAGTGATCTAAAACTTAGGCAAAGATTATATATTCTTATCATATACCATGTCTTGTGGGTATGATAGTTGCCTATTGTATGGCGTGTTTCCCTTTGTTGTCTTTGTTTGCTAAATGAACATTTTTACTTGCATTTTTTGCACTTTTATGTCCCCTGGTCAATTCGTTAATCTCTGAAGAATACACCTATGCTTTTGTTTCCTAGAAGAAAAAAAAGGACTATGGACATCAGTCAAGTACTAGCACTTATGAATTTTGATAAAGAATTCATGTTGGGCGTGCTTTGAACACTCATCATTTCCCTTTGGCAGCTATCGGTGCGAAACTGTTTCATCAGGGGATCTGTGGTGCGGTACGTGCTGCTTCCGCAGGACGGCGTCGACATTGACATCCTCCATGATGCCACCAGGAGGGAGGCACGCGGAGGCTGATACTTCATTTTCTCCTACCCTCAGAGCAACCCTAATCTGATGTACGGAACATGTATGGTGTGGTATCGACATGGCTTAATCTCCCTATCGATTCCTTGTGATACTTGCAGTGACAAATTATCCAAGGTTGCATGTCTTGTTATTAGGAAGTGCAACAAGCAATGCCATGCTCCTGTTTCTTGTGGATTTCAATGACAATGCTATTAGATCAAACAGGGACCGTTGATTTGTTGAGATGTTCATGTTCTTGAGAAGTTTTGGGGGGTCAAAATCCGCACATTGACATGTTGTTGTTGACCGGTCAATGATCAATGACTTGAACGGATGATCAGGTCAGGAATTAGGACGAGTGCGACTTGAAGTTAAAGCGACGCTACTGATCGAACGGGAGAGCGAAAACGACCGTTAACCTAACGGATGCAGAGGTTGATCAATCGGTTTGATTCATGCTTGTTAAGCAGGTTTTACTCAAGAGAATTCGTTGGGCATCCGGTTACAATTATCGGCAGAGCAAGCTGGTAGCAATGTCATGATCGCCTGATCGGGACATCGTAAATCATCATTCTTAATATTATAAGATCCAGACCGCTATTTTATATGATCATACCTTAATCTAGATGCTAAATAGAGCTGGAATTGGAATGGTCCCATAGGGTCGTAGGATCATGACAACATTAGTATTAGTTACATGATATAACAACTTGACTCCCAAACTCAGTCAGCCCAAAACGCAAACCTTGGGCCCTAATCCTCTTTCACGAAACAAACCGGTGAATGTTGAGCCTGAAAGAGGAAGAAAAGGAAAAGGTCGGAGAAGTAGGCGTGTGCTGCTTGAGACGAAAATTACCCGAAACTTCAGCTTTGAGCGACGCTTTTCTCCAACCAACCAACCCAAGCTTGCATGCTAGTCATCGGCTACTGTCATCCGTCGGATTGTGATCCGACGAGAAGCGATTTCAAAGAGAGAGAAATTCAACAAGAAGCACCCCCACGTGCACGCATGCTTTTGCTTTTGTAGTTGGTGACCTCTTTGTTTGTGTAACATCGAAAGTAATTAGTATAACTAATAACGGTAACTTGTACTCTAATCCTGTTTCTTTACATGCTATGTTATGTTAACATTCACGTACCGGAAGAGAATGGCTTAGTTGTACTCTAATCCTGTTTCTTTACATGCTATGTTATGTTAACATTCACGTACCGGAAGAGAATGGCGTAAGCCTGGGGCTTACCAGGCTTACCGGCGCATCATTCTGCGCAAAAAAAACCCTTGTGGTTTTTGTAATTCCGGTGAGATCCGAAAGTGGTATTTGTGATCCATTAGAACAACTTATCATGTATGATCGTTTCTACTTATAGTATGAATAAAGTAAAAAAATCACCATGGATCATTTGTTTTTCTATCAAAATTACTATTTCAAAGTTCCAAGTTCACTAGCCATCGGTTTTTAAGTTTCCTTGCCTGTCTTTTCCCTCTTTTATTGATTGGTATGAATACATAAACCATTGTACTTTTTTTTCTTCTTCAGGTTCTGATGTTTCATTAGCAGATTTCACTTGGCTGCATTGATCCGCCGTGCTGCTGCATTGGGCTGGGAGTATCTTCATTCAGGGTTGCACCACTGCTGATGCATATGCTTCAATGCTTCTTTTCGTTTGTTGTTATGCTTCAATCTTGTATTCCATTCCCGATGGCTTAAAATGTCTGAGATTTCCATGCTTGTGTTAATTGAGTGGTGGTGAACTATACAAATGATGTTTTCTTTATATATTTTTTGTGCCAATTTATTTCTTAGCCAACCTTTTCAGTTTTGCCCTATAAGAGGGGTTCATCGCAGTCTCAATAGCATCGTTGGGCTCCTGTATTCTGTTTGCCCTCAATAACAAGTAGAAGATGGTTTCCAAAATTCCCATCTTCATTTCACTCTCGATGTTTTGGTGTGGATCGAGAGAACGATACACGTTGAAACCTTAAGACTATGCAATAAGGTTGCAGCTAGTTAACATAGATAGGTTACATTATCAAATCCACGAAAATTTTACCAATAGTAAATCAGCGATACTCAACCAATATACACGCTAATAAAACGGAGGGCAAAGGCCGTCAATAGCACTGACCTCCGACGGACGTCTTTGTTAGGTTCACACCGGCGGCCGTCATCTTCATCTCCAATTAAGCCTCCCGTGCGTCGCTCCGGCGATGCGTGCGATGGTAGGAGGCTATACCTAATTCCTCTTAGGTATCTCAAATTACGATCTTTCAAAGAAAAAAATAATCTAAGAAGGTTCATCTGTAATTTTCTTGTATTTTCAGGATTTCTGTGTAAGACCAGGGGCTTCCTTAATCCGTGTAAATCAGGGGTGCTTTTCTTTTATATATATATATATATATATATGTATATATAATAAAACGGAGGGGAATCGAGGAATAGTAATCGAGTGTAGTACTACCAGTACTAGTATATGATGGTCCTTTATCACTGGGTTCGAAGCGCAGCCGTGGTGAGAGGGAACTGAGGTGATGGAGGGGGCATCGATCGAAGGTGACATGATACCCTTCCAACGCATGCACCTATTCATTGTCCCCATAGCATGCCATGGCCATGGCCATGGGCCCCCCATGTTGCCTACTACTAGCTCCCATGCCCATGCTTCTCACTCACTGCTTCCTTTCATCCCGTCTCCCAGGAAAGCCAATTTATTAAAATAATATTTATTTGAAAGGTAATTAAAAAATATTTTTTTTAAAAAAAATAGCACACTGTTGCTATTTAGAATGACAAAATTTTCTATGCTTGTCGCGAATTGAAACAGTACGGAGAGGTTCTTGTCGTCAATTGAACTAACGACATGACAATTTCGCAAGTTCAATTAGCGACAGGGATACTGTCGCAATTGGAAGGGTGAAATGACCCTATATTTAATTTGTGTGCAGAGAATTCAGCCCAAAGATTTCGTGTATTTCATGAAAAAAAATTTGTAATACTTGAAGTGTCATCGTAGTTCAGAATCCGAAATTGAAGAAGATAATGAAATGTGAATTAGAGAATACGAGATCAACGGCGCATTTTGAAACGCGAGTTCAGCGGCACAATAACACAAATAGCCCCTTCGAATGAAATAAAAAATATTTGGGTTTATGGTTGCCATGCGCGTTGTTGTCCCGATTGTATTGTTCGTGGAACTGATTCCTTCGGAAAAATATTACGTAATATTTAATAGTCAGAATATTTGGAAAAAAAGAGATTTAAGTTTGAAAAACTTCATAATTTAATTGTGAATTACATGACACGCTGGGCTTGGTTACATACATTAAAAACGCCAATATACACTAATCAATAAACCGAAATACACATATGATACATGCGCGCCTTTTTGGAATTTGAAAAAGGTTGATTGGAATAAAATCGACCAGTCCTAGTGGCCCATCGGCCCCTTCGCCCTGTCTTTGGACTACCTGTGGCAGTGGCTAGTCTCGAAGTCAGCCAAGTTATGCCAAACGGGCTGAACGATTGAATGATGTTATGATAGCACAACGTATGGCTAAATTAATAATCAGGATGCAAACTGAACATAACTGACCTCTTCGTTCCGGACTACGCCAGCGAACTGGGAGCGCTAGGACGATCGCCGGTCTTACTAGCATGAGCCTTCCCCTTGTGCGCTGTGCGCTCGGCCCGGTCGTACTCAACTTCCTGTTTGGGGGGTCCTCCATGCTTTCCTAGGCTCCACTGGTGCCTTTTCAATAGGGTCATGTACATAAGGTTTCCAGCGTTTGAAGGTCTCAGCTCGTATCACATACTTCAACATGTACTTCTGCTCAATGAACGCCCTATCGTACATGTCCGGGCATCGATCTATTGGAAGAAGTCACATCACATCTCCAGCTGTCATTATTCGCGAATGTATTCAGGGATTTGTGGAATGGAGCGTAAGATGTGAAAAATCTATGTGTGTGCAAGATTCGCTTACGAGGACGTTCCCTCACGTGTAATATGCCTGGGCGATCGTCGCCGGGTGTGTGGACTGGATGATCTTAGCTGGTTCTTCGCACACACATTGCAGGTGTGGGAACTCCGGTGGTACCGGCGCATCCTTCATAGAACAATCCGACTAGGGTTTAGCCCTCTCGGTAAGCCACTTGTGCTTCCGCAACATCTACGTAGAAGTTCACCGACGAGTTTGACATCTCCTTCCTCTCAGTTGTGTGAACCAATTTTTTATAAAGTATTGGGTGTGGTGGTGTAGTTTTCTCCTCCAGCTCTCTTCTTCCTCCTTTTATAATGGGTCTTTTCGTTTTGAAAAGGTGGCGTGGTGGAGTGTGGTCTTTTTTGTCTGAAAATGTAGTGTTGTAGTGTGTTGTCATCTCGGTTAGCAAAAGTGGCAGTTTGTGCGTGTCGTGGTGCTTTCTTTTCAGTTTGAAAATGTGGCGTGGCAGAGTGTAGCCTTTTCGGTCTGAAAAGATAGCGTCGTAGTGTGTTATCAACTCAGTCTGCAAAAGTGAAAGCGTGTGGAGCGACAGAGTGTAGTCTTTTCGGTATGGAAAGGTAGCATCGAAGTATATTATCATCTTGGTCTACAAAAGTGGCAGTGTGTGGTATGACTGGGTATGGTCTTTTCTGTCTGAAAAGGGGGCGTGACAGAGTGTGGTCTTTTGGGTATGGAAAGGTAGCATCGAAGTGTGTTGTTATCTATGTCTGCAAAAGTGGTAGTGTGTGGTGTGACTCGGTGCGATCTTTAAGGTTTGAAAAGGTGGGGTGTCGCGATGCTGACTCCCTCACATGGTTACCTATACACACAAGAACAAACAATACCGAAACATGAGATTAGTATATTGTAATTTGCACATAAATTTATATTTACACGTTATGGCTGATATTTACAAGAACAAATATCTACTCGCAGTCCCTCTTGGGTCGCACCCCATGTGTGGCTCCTGGCCTCGTTCGGGTAACTGTGGGTGCTGGTACGAGTAGGTCAAAGGCTCAGGCGGTTGAGGCACCCTTCCGAGGCGAGTAGCCTGAGGGGGTGTTGCAAGAGGGTGATGCGTCGGCTGGCTCGCTTCGGGCGCACCGTGCAACTGTGAAGCCCCCACAGAGACGTGGTTGCTCTCACCGTGTGAAGGCCCATCACCACCCTACTCGAACTCGAAGTCCCCAGAGTGTGACTCCTCGTGCGACACCACCTCCTCGTCCCAAAGCTGTGTGCAAGCTGTGAAACAATACGATATGCATGTAAACTTGACAAAAATGATGAAATAGTATGTTGTGTATGCAAACAAGGTAGACATACCTCGTCGGATGAAGGTAGCAGACCGCTCCGCGTACTCCTGCCCCATATATGGGTCAAATAATATTTACCCTGTTAGATAAAATTGTCGTTAGTAACTAGTGGAGTTTGAAACAAATAACCAGACGCGAGTGTTTCATACTAACCTACGAACTGTGACGGGGTACTCCTAGCATGGTGCACGAGGACCCGCCCGCCATGTTCGGGTGAGGAGCCATGGGGCATGACACACCGTGGCTCACCCCCGTCCACGCACAGGTAGGTCCACCACCTCCCTCGGCCCATGGCAAAACGCCAACTGGATGCCTCATCTTCTCGACGAACTAGTCCATTACCTCTCTAATATTCTATGTTGTCATGCTGAAGCACTCCCCGAATGTCATACGACGCACGGAGATCGCCAACTCGTGCATCTCCCGTTGTAGATTGACCTATACACATAATTAACAAGTTAGAAACCTTAAACTCGCTAAGCAAATAAGATGTACATACCATTTAATATGTTCCACGCGATGGAATGCGGAGTCCAGCTGGGTGGGTTACATATCGGATGTTGCGACCCCGTGTTGTGGTGGGTCATCCACGATCCTGACGCAGCGAACCATCGTCCGACTGGAGTAAAACTCGATGTACACCTCAAAGTCCTAGGGTCGTAGGAAGCACGAAAAACTCTTTCGTTTCTAAAAAAATTGGCTAGGGGGCGAAACCACCGAAATCACAAAAATTTCAAAATTTTTGTCCAAATTTTTGGTGACGTGGTCAATCCGGCGTTTAAGATTTGGGCAAATTTAGCGAAAATTTGGACGAAATTGGACCGAATTCTAGACGAAATTTTGTTAAAAAAATAGAGGAAACGAGTGTACATTCAACATCAAACAATGTTATCTTCAAGCCAATCAAGGTTTTCATCTCAAGTAACTAATATGCCACAAGATCAACAAGTTTATCAACAAAAATTTCCCGAGTCCTGACTCCTACTTGCGTATGCTCAGCCCCAGACCCCAGCTACTGTATGCATGGCATCAAACTCATCAAGTTCAAGACTTGAGCAATATCTGGAGTTTCCCCCAACCTCATATCCATCACTTGCGCCAGCCATGACCAGCGCCGCCACTGCCTATAGAGCAAAAGGGATAGGGGCGAAAGGGGATGAGGCGGCTAGGTGGGTCAGCGGGTCGACGAACAAAGGGGAAGAGGCAAACTGCTACCTAGAGTCTCAGAGGTTAGAGGCTCGGCTGGCTCAGTGGATCCCTGCTCCGGTTCGGTGCTCCTTGGCTGCCTAGCTTAGTGGCTCCCTGCTGCTGTGCCGCCGCCACCGTCGCCACATGGAGAGGGCAAGCTGGCAAGGGGGAGGAGGCGAAAGGGGAGCGGCTGAGTGGAGGCGAGGGGATCAATCAGTGGACAGGAGGAGTCACGGTCATGGGGGGAGGTTAGGGCAACAGGCAAATCATGGGCGGTCAGATGCGTCGTTTGGGCCGGGCCAATTCAAACGTGACGATTTTTTTTTGAATGATAGTGATTTATTTTGGAAGGCAACGAAAGGACCAAAATTTTGAAAATTTTAGTGAAATTTTGCCAAAATTGTGAACCCTGGTAGGGAGCATCTTCCTAGACGACATTCTCCAAGGCGTGAAGTCAGCCCTGAACCCAAGAGAGCATCTTGTTCACCCAGGAAGTCGTAGTAGATACTCCCTTCCTAAAGTACCTGTGGAAGGCAAAACGATTATTTTGTAGGTACATGAGGCAAATGGTACAACATAAATACAACGTGAACTTACCCATGGACGTTCGGTGCCAACCGCTACCCCACGGGATTCGGACCTCTTGTCGCAAACTGAACTGGCGCATCACCGTGCACATGGTACTCCTCCATGAGGACATCGTGCACCAAACTCCTCCACGTGTATCGGTACGTGTGGTCTCGTGTGTACAGGCTCGATAGGCCTCAAGGTGCGCGCGTGTACACCGTTGAGGAGTGTACGGTGCCAGATGACACTATCATCCATCAACTTATTGAACACCGTAACTATTCCGGGTAGGACGCGTGTGTAGTGATCGGAGTGAAGGTGACCTGTAGAATAGAACAACATAAACTTAGCACAAGAAATAAAATTACATTATGAAAAAGAATAAATGTTCATAAAACTTACCCGTTGGTGACACCACACTGTACCCATGGTCGGCGGTCCATGCCGTTGGTGGCGGCGTACATGGCGGCGGTGTAGGCTCCCAGGTATAGCTATGATAGTCCAATCTGGAAATGCTCGAAGGACCAAAGCTGAATAAGCAGCTGGCATCCGGAGAGGATGGAGTTGTCCCGAACCCGGTGGGACGTGTCGCACAGGGCATGGTACGTCGCGCATAGCACCGTGTGGCCCTAGGCGTACGGCTGGATCGCCTCCACCTCCAAGTTCACCAGCTCGCATGCGTACCATATCATGTTCTTATCGACGCTGTTGCCGTGGGACTGTAGAAACATCACCCCCTCGAACAACAACAAAAATAGGACTCGAAGTGCCTCCTTACCAAGTACTCGGTGCATCCTCTGACACACGCTCTGGCGGCAAGAAGACAGAGACACATCACTAAGTTGCACAAAGTAATTGAAACGGAAGGACAAGAGTTATAAAAACTTATGTAGAATTAACATATCCACTTCAGCGCGGCCCATGGGTGCTGTTGAAAGATCTAGACCCGCCATTATGAGTTAATGGATTGTTTTGGTGATTAATGACAAATCCAAATATGAGACTAACTCTTTTATCAAGTATTATCTTTTTGTAGTCTCATTTGGATATAAAGGTGAAACACAACGAGGTATGCAATCGACATCTCAATCTTATATATTGTTGCATTTCTCGGATCCAAAATATAGGATTGAACTCAACCATAAGTCAAACTTGAATATGTGCATATGACCTTATTACACACTTGTGTATGCACACATTTAGGGGGAGTTTTATCCTATACTTTGTGGTTTCATTAGTATTGATCCATGTTCCATTCTCCACATATATTTGGGATCTTTACGTTGAAACAAAACCTTTGAGTATACAAAACTTGTGTAGTTCGTATATACTCATGTTATGAGTATATAGAACTTGTGTAGTTCTTGTATACTCATGTTAGAGTATATATAACTTGTGTAGTTTATATATACTCATTTGTTCTCTCATTTATCATCATTAAATTTATGAGAATTTAAGTGGTTATCATCAATTACCAAAGAGGGAAAGATTGAGGTATCTTGTCCCGCCATTATGAGTTAATGGTATGATGTGGTAATTAATGATGATCACATTGTGGAACTAATATTTTTTCATGAGTTGGATATATAGGTTATGTTCCAGGATGATGAAGACTTGGGATGATCATGAGTTGATCATCAAGTCAAGAGCTTGGTGTAAATGATGCATCATGAGTTGATACTTATCAAGAAGAAATGATCATGAGTTGATCATCAAGACAAGAGAAGACCCATCATGTGTTGATGGAGGTCAAGTGAAGGAATGCATCATGTGTTGATGCATGTGAAGACCCGGGATGGAGAAATCATCATGTGTTGATGATGTTCAAGACAAGATCCCGAAGTAAAGAAATCATCATGTGTTGATGATTGTCAAAATCAAAGACCCGGACTTGAAGTGTTGATGTGCATCATCAAGCTTCAAGAAGATGCAAGGCAAAGGTATGACTAGCTAGGGCTAAGGATGTGTTCCTAGTCTTTTACCGGTCTTGGTGTTTGGTTGGAAGACCGGATTGCTAGTATAGGTTGCCGTACTATTAAGAGGGATCTTAACTAGTAGTTTGAGTTAGTCATGTGTTGATAGCTCATTATATTTGCTCTAGCTCATCTAGGCATGATGCTATTTATTTGCGAATGTGTTTTGCAAATAATCGAGGCTCATGCATAACCCTTGTAGCATGTGACTTAAGTTTGCAAATATGTTTTGCAAATGGTGCAAGTCCATGTACCCTATTCCTTGTGATGAGTATTCTAAGGGTTAGCAAATGTGTTTTGTAACCTACTGAGAATATCATCTTTGAAACCTTGTCGAAAATTGCATTCAAATGAGCGAATGTGTTTTGCCATTTGAAGTGGAGCAATTGGTTTTGGCTCTCGTGGTGCACGGCCGGACCGCAGTTGGTCACCGATCGGATCGGTGGCAAATCGGTCTCGACCGGTGTTCTACTGATCGACCGGTTTCACTTGATCCGATTTCTTTGTGCGGAAGTTCCGCAGTTGTAAAAATCGAAACTTCCGCGGTGAGGAAGTTCCGTAGATCGAGCGGATCGTTTTTTCCAGAGAGCTCCCTTTTCGGGACTTAGCCGAATTCGCGACGGGCGGTCGGACCGGCCAGCACGGGCGGTCCGGCCGGTTTACTGCGGTCCGACCGGCCGCTGCATGGCGGATCGGGCCGTGAAGGCCCAACGGCTATTTTTCTAGCCGTTGGCGCGTAGGCGATCCGACCGCCATTGGTTGGCGATCGAGACCGGCCACCTGGTCTTTTTGATGGAATCTTCTCCCCAACGGCTAGTTTTTGTGTGTGGGCTATATATAGCCACCTTGGCCGGTTGGGAGAAGTTGCTGGTGCTATTGTTAAGTGATATACTCATTCTTTGAGCTAAGAGCAAGCCTCTCCTCTCTTATGTGCATGTGTTGCACCTGGTGAGCTTGGAGAGTAAACCCTAAGTGCATGTGTTGCCTTAGGTAGTGGATTGTGTATCCACTTGAGCCTAGACACTTGATTAGTTCAAGTGAGAGTTGAGATTTGTTACTATTGGTGTTTGCCGACACCTAGACTGGGCGTGGGGCGTCGTGCGCGTGATCTTCTCAAGAAGCTTGTGAGAAGACCGGCGTGTTTGTGAGTGGTTTGGTGCTCGCCATCTCCGGAGTGGAGGAAGAGCAATCATAGTTGAGCGAGGTGTTGGTTCGGTTTGGAACCGGTCCAAGTGTTGGACTTACCTCGGAGGTGTGTGCTCATTTGAGGAGCCGGTCCAACGTGGTTGGGCTTACCTCAACGTGGATTAGGGAGACCAAGCAAGTCTCCGAACACCACTAGTAAAACATAATCGTGTCATCTTGTGTTTACTTGTGCTTTACTTTGAGCAATTTACATTCTTGCTTTAATTGCTTATATATCTTGTATGATTGCTCATATTGTATTGTGTTCATATTGTCGGTGCACTTAGTTGAGCCTAGTTGATTTAGATTTTAATTGAGCAAAACCAATTCGCTATTAGCTTCCGCATTTATATATTGGTTTAGCGCGATAGAATTTTTAAAACCGCCTATTCACCCCCCTCTAGTCGGCCACCTCGATCTTACAACTGTTGAATTTCCTGTAGCTGGTGTTGGGCGGCAGCACCCCCTGGAACCTCATGAGGAACTCCGCCTTCCACGTGGCTGGTATGTGGTGTGCCGTAGGGGAAAGCTCGCGCAGGGAAACCCAGTCAAGAAGGTCACGTCTTGAAGCATCGGCACCATCTCCCCGCACGGGAGGTGGATTGTGTACATCTCCAACTTCCATCGGTCAACTAGTGCCGTCAGGAGGCACCGGTCGTACAAAAAGTGCATCGATGTACGACCACCGCCCGCGCGGTCTTAGTCGTCCTCCCACGTCACCTCCACCATCCTCGCTAGTAGGAGGCATGCTGCTCTCAACCTGCTTAGAAAGGATTAAGAACAAACATGAGTCCATCTAAAGTAGTTAGATTGCAATTGAGTACATGAAGGTCACAACTACACGTACATCAGAACCTAACGTGGATCCACCCTCCATGCCCTCATGGGCGTGCGCAACCGCAATAAGCCAAGCTCAATCGCCACCTCGCCCTCATGGGGAGGATGGTACTGAGGTGATTACAATGATGCGCGTCAATGGCCGGGTCAAGCGACTCGTACGGCCACTACGCAGCGTCCCTTGGATCTGTCATACCTGAAAATTCAGTGCATACATTGTAAATATTACAAAACATATATACAAAAAGTAATAGGAAGCGACATATCTAATTAATAATAGTATTGCACGATTAGCAACACATAGGAAACTGATATGCACACAACTGTATCGACATATAAATTTTTAGAGGTATCTTGTCGTGTAAAGATGGAAAGTAAAATTAAGTTCACAATGTTTTAATTAACATCTACATTCCCTATTTAGCTACTCTGGAATTTTCATAGAATTTTTGTAGGTACATTGCTATTTTCCTTGTTTGCAAATTATTTACCCTACACGAATGGAAACCAAAATTAAGGTGGGATACGTACCCTATTTATCTACTATGTAATGTTTATATATTTTTAATAGTTATCTTACTACTTTCCTTGTTTAAAAAGTGTCTCCAATATTTATAAAATATTTAGTGTGTACAAAATTAAATCAAAAATTAAGTTCACAATATCTTAATTCAGCTCTACGTACCCTATGTACATACTCTAGATTTCTTACATAATTTTTATAGGTGTCTTGCTATTTTCCTAGTTTAAAAAGTATTTTCGGTATTAACAGAATATTTACCGTGAACAAATAGAAACCAAAATTAAGTTGAGATTATTTTGATTAAGTTCTCCATACCCTATTTAGCTGCTTTGCTATTTTTATTATTTTTAATAGGTATCTTGTCACTTTTCTTATTTAAAAAGTGTCTCCAGCATTTATAAAATATTTACTATGCATAAATAAAAATAAAAATTAAGTTCACAATATTTTAATTCAGCTCTACATACCCTATGTACCTGCTCTGGATTTCTTAGAGAATTTTTAGAGGTGTGTTGCTATTTTTCTAGTTTTAAAAGTATTTTTGGTATTAATAGGATATTTACCATGCACAAATGGAAACCAAAATTAAATTGTAATTATTTTGATTAAGCTTTGCATACCCTATTTTGCTACTCAGCAATTTTTATAGATTTTTAATTGATATCTTGCTATTTTTCTTGTTTAGAAAGTGTCTTAAGTATTTATAAAATATTTACCGTGTACAAATAGAAACAAAAATTAAGTCCAGAATATTTTAATTCAGCTCTACATACCCTATGTACCTACTCTTGATTTCTTATATAATTTTTAGATGTGTCTTCCTATTTTCCTGGTTTGAAAAATATTTTCGACCTTAACAAAATATTTACCATATAAAAAATGAAAATCCACAAAATTTTCTTAGTATTTTTTTGGATTCATTCTAAATCGTTCGAGTACTGCAACATAAATAATATCTATATGATGAATTAAACTATACACAACTAATATAATGTACTACATCATACAACAATACAACTAAAATTATCTAATCCATTGAATTCTATGTCGCTATTTTTACTCGCTAACCTATAAGGTTTTAAATTTATGTACAAAGTTGTAAGAACATTCACGTGTAAAATGGGTGACCAGATCTGCTGCTCCGTCTCTCTATCCTCCGTTAGGAACCAGCAGAGCTTCGCTACGTCTCTTCTCCCCTCTCCTCTCTCTTCTCTTTTTTTCAGTATTGAAATGTATTTTCTACTGAATTTTGGGGTATATATATATCTATTTTTTGTCACCATTTTAACTGGCGATTTGGACACTCTCCGATGCAAATAGCTAGTTGAAATGACAACAGGCAACTGGAACGACGGCTGACAGTAAATAGATTATAGTCATCATTTGAAATGACGATAAACACCTATTTTTGTTAAAAAAATCGACTATTTTTTGTTATTATCTTTTGAATTTAAATTACTTAAAAAAAATCCTTAGAAGCCCTCTGATTATGAACAAATAACAAACATAATCACAAGAAGAAAGCGGCAACACCTGCTGAGCTGAGCAGGGATAAGTGGTCGACATTGAGTTACTCTACTAACAATTGAAATTTGAGCCACACTTGTTGGACTGAGCGGAGATACAAATGGTCAGACATTGGACTACTTCACTGAGAACTAAAATTTCAGCCCCATTCGGCCTTGTTTGGATCCAACCCGGAAGAAAGTTACCAGTACTAAAATGCCCATTTTTTATGGCAAAACAAAAATAAAAGTCCCCGTTTGGTGCTAGAGCCTCGTTTTTTTCTTCTACATGCGTTGCCCTATTGATCCCTTCTTCGACACCGCCTAGTAGCAATCAATTAAGAAGGGTATCTAGTGCAAAATATTTTGCACTGAAGATAGAACAATTGATATTTGTAAATCGAGATGGATTTACTAAGGCCACATATGCTCCGGAATCGATGCAATCCTCTCATGAAAACCACCACGGATGCTTAAGGCATATTTAAAACACATAAAATCTACATAAATTCCATTAAAAAATCTCAATTATAGCAGGAGATGGAAAAATAAAATTCCAAGTTCCAAACGAGCCATTAATGTTTGTGAAACGAAAAAAAGGGTTCTCCCAACTGAAGTCTCCAGTTATAATTTTTTTTGGTTAGTGACTTGTGGGCCCAAGCCTACTTAGTTCCATTTTCACCTGCTCGATAGTCGGTTATCCGTACCACCCCCTGATTAATTAACTGCTCCTTTTAGACTTGTGATTAATTAAGTACTCCGTACTGTGATCAGATCCAAGAACAAATAAAATAAGCATAACCCAAGTACTAGTACTGGATCATCAATTATTTTTACTACCTAGTCTATATAAGAAGACCATTTCAGTATTTAGTCTACAAAGAAATACACAATCTCTCTCTCTCTCTCTCTCTCTCTCTCTCTCAACTCCTAAAGAAACCATTATGTCAAATCTCTTGCACGAAACAGCCGACAACAACCGAGTGCTATCCATATTGCAACCATAAAAGCGTGCAAGTACGCGTGCAATTATAATATCGCCCTAGAACACGGCTGTGGTAACTACTTGCTTTTTGTCGCACGAAATGTCCGATTATTTCACTATCACGACACTTCCATGTCATAACAAATCAAACAATAAGCTTGACTAGCTGTAATCTTCCTTACCTCTGTACGCGAGAGAAATAACGCCTCATGAGCTCTTCATGTTTTTTCCCGTTGTTTTCAAGGTTACTATCAGGGGCTGACCCGGCATTCTGATGAGCTCTGGCAGACACGCGAGAGAAATGCCGCCTCAGGAGCTCTCCATGTTTTCCCGTTGTTTTCGTGATTACTGCCAGAAGGACCTAGCATTCTGATGAGCTCTGGCAGACGCCAGAGTGTCCGCCAGAGCTACCGCCGGTCGGCGGCCGGGAACCACCCCTAGGAGGCGCCATGGAGAGAGGGAGAGATAGAGAGAGACAGGGCGTACATAGCATTTTGGAGAGCCGGCGGAAGGAGAAGCGGCCAGAGGCGGCGGCGGCGGCAAACCAGCAGCTGGAGGCGGCGGTGCTAGGAGGGAGCCGAGCCAAAGGAGCATGGCGCCGTGGTGAACCAGAGAAGAAGAGAGAGAGAGAGCAGTGAGAGGAAGAATGAGATTGGGGAATAAAAGAAAGGCCTGGGACCTGGGTGTATCAGCCGTGAGTCGGTGAGTGGTAGTGAGGAGAGAGAGATTGGGTTGTAAACGAGTGGTTAAGGAATTTTCAGTAGTGTGTATTGGAGAAAGTGAGGGTAGAAAGGGAAAAAGTGAGGAAAGGAAAAGAAAATCAAAGAAAATTTTAAAATAAAAATTTTAGCAAAATAAATATAGGTAGATAGAATGCATACGCACCATAACTGTGATTTTCAAACAAATCGCAAAAGGTATGAATTCTTAAAACCTTGTCTTAAGGTTTAACAGCAGACCGACTAATAAAAAAAAATAAAAGTGGGGAAAATAAGGTAAAATAAATCTAATAAAATCTCCACTGCGTGAGTTAAATAATTTAACGCATTACCTGAGAGTTTCGGGCGAATCATAGTAGATAGACCGATCTAAAATAAAAATAAGAAAAAGTGTAAGATAGCAATATGAGACTTTTTAAAATAAATAAATCACCAGTAGAACCCAATAAATTAGGCAAATAATCTGTTGTCTTAGGCTTCGTAGAGATGTTCTAGGTCTCTAGGAATGTTTATATATTCCAAAATGATTCATTTTATTAGTTCATCGAGCACTTGTTCGTAGAAAAAGAGTTTAGTTGGAAAAAAGCAATTAAAATGAGAGAACTTGAACCTATTATTAGTTCATTGAGCGATGCAATACGTCGAGCCATCGAGCGAGGACCGAGCAACGAGACCCTAGTGGTGCGTGGCAAGATGATGTCTGGCGAGAAAGCAACTCCGCCATACTTAAAATGTAATTCTGGGTCCACCATCGACATCGCACACTCGTGTTGCAAATAGCCTGTGTCGGCGCCAAAGACTGAGGGACGACCAGCGTCACGCCGAACGTCGCAGAGTCTTGGTGGTCTTAATTACCTTTACTTTTTACACATGTGTCGGGGCGACGACTGCTCATAGTCTCCACGTCTACATTTTGTCGACTTTTTATCTATAGCATACATACTTGTCTACCAGGTATACATCTCGAGCCTTCAGAGAGGAGTGAATGATTATAGTGCTTCTTTTTTAATTTACCGAGAAGATCCTGATCTGGATTCAATCGACAGCTGAATACTACGTTTTTGTACGAGTTGATATCCTCGTCGTAGTGGTCGAAAATGCTGATAGAGAGAGTTACGACCACCTAGTCGAAAGAGTTCGACTATCAGAATTCTTCCACCATTCGATTTGAAAAATTCACACACTACAAAGAACAAAAACAGATCGAAAACAAAAGACGAAAACAAATCGAAAATCTCTCAAGACAAGAACTAGCAAGTATTATACCTCAAAGTAGCACTAAAACGTTAGCGGCAGCCGAAATTCTCAAACACACTGTTACGCATTGCTTATCATCGACGCATGCCTTTATTGTTCCTGTACAGCAGTGCTAGAGGTTGGCTTGGAGCTATATTTTTCCCCTTGCTTTTCTTGCCTTGGGGAGAATTAAAAGTGGTAGTTGCAATTAAATTGGGTGCGTCCGACGACGTCAAGTTTCGACGCTTTTTTTTCTTCTTCTTAAGCCGCGTTGGTACGCGATGAAATAGTAAAAATAATTTCTCTCATGAACAAATTAATAAAAATATCACCAATGTTATAAATTACATACTGGGCGTTCGATGGACGGCAGATGACCTGTCGTACCCCCAATTTGCAGGCAGGTTCCCTCCCGTGCATACATCGTTAATGTAACAAATATGAGCTCTATCATACATAAGCCGTTAAGGCAGCTGGTTGTTCAACCATTGATATTTGGAATGCAAAAATATAACACACACAAAAAAAATGCATATGGCATATCAGAGTGCACCAAAGTCCATTCTTCCACTTTTTCAGCCTCCTCAAGAAAGAGCTTCAGTCGTTGAGTTTAACAATCCTGTGTAACAGAAAGGTGTATGAGAGAACTTTTTTATGATTTAATTTATTTTTAAAATATATTTTAAAGATAATTTTTTCAACTTTATTATTATTTCTGACCCCTTTAGTTAAGCGCACAGCGTGACAAAAATACTTTATCATGTCACATACCACGGCATGATCAAAGCTGTTACTATAGCTCTTTGACCCAACGCATATCTATTTTCGTGTTAAGCCTGGTGACACCAAAAGGAGCGACGTGATAATATTCGTTTGTCATGTGATAATTTGCTTTTGTCACGTTATATGTTGTGGTTATATGTTGTGGTGCAGATGAATGTTTCAGAATTGACAATAAAATTACGTAGATGGGAAAAATTAAATCATTAAAAAATTCGTACACGGATGTCGAAGAGTTACAGTGACAGATGGGCTCCACAAATACCGGACCATCCCGTCAGTGACAATTGGTTTTGGCAAGCACCGGTAGCTGCTGCCACGTAAGCCTACAAGCCTCGCGGCCCAAACCCAGACAGGCACACGTGCCAACGCCAGTGGATTTGACCAATTATAAATGCCGAAAGATTTCTTCTAAGCAAACACTCTTCAGAAAGTGACTGGTATTTTGCTGCTCCAAAAGTTTTGTACTAGGGCCCATCAAAAGTTGATATTTGGATTTTCGGAAGAAAAAAACAACTAGAGGAAGCGCATAGACAACTAGTGTGAATACGAATTTCATTGAAATTTAATAGGAAAGCAAAGCAGTTCTCTAAAAATTTTATCGAATTTCTACACTACTGAAACTGGTACAAGTATATATAACATAGTAAGGGCCTATTTGGTTTGGGTTCTGCTCGACTTTTCGTTCAAAAAGCCAAAAGTTGGACAAAACAGGCGGTTTTTTTACATGATTTTTCTCGGCCGAAGCCGCGTCTAATGGGAGAAAGCTGAAAGCCGGAAGCTGACTTCCCGCGGCATCCTAAGTCTTCAGTTCTGAGTTTACCCTCCTAAGTTGAGGGGGGGGTATTTTCCCACATTTACCACTTAATAAAATCTTCTACCTCCGCCTGCATGTGGCCCCTCAGCTCAACTCAACTCCCTCCGCCTACCTGTGGCCCCTTAGCTCAGCTCAACTCCCTCATCCGCCCGTGCACTCATCCTCCCGCACGCGCCTCTGAAGAATCTAGACCTGTCATTATGAGTTAATGGAGTATTTTGGTGATTAATAACAAATCTATATGTAAGACTAACACTTTTATTGATATACCTATTGTGTAGTCTTATTTATCATATTCTTATATATTAGTTCATTCCTCGAATCCAAAATATAGGTTGAACTCCACTAAAAGTATAACTTGAATATGTGCATATGTTTTTATTACATACTTGTGTATGCACACATTTTAGGGAGTTCACTCTATATTTTGTGGTTTTATTAGTATTGATCTATATTTATTTATCCACATATATTGGTGATCTCTACTTTGAAACATATTCTTGAGTATATAAAACTTTTGTAGTTCATATATACTCATATTTATCTACATTCAATTATTTGCAATTGAAGTGGTTATCATCAATTACCAAAGATGGAAAGATTGAAGTATCTTGTCCCACCATTATGAGTTAATGGTATGTTGTGGTAATTAATGATAATCATATTATGGAACTAACATTTTTCATGAGTTGGATGAATAGATTATGTTTCATGATGATGACGACTTGGGATGACATCATGAGTTGATCGTCATCAAGTCAAGGTTCAAGAAGAAGATGCATCATGTGTTGATGCGTATAAAGATCTCAAAGAAAAGAAAGTCATCGTGTGTCGATGATGTTCAAGAAGAGGAGATAATAATGAGTTGATCATCAAGTCAAGAAAAGACCCATCATGTGTTGACGGAGGTAAGTGAAAGAGTGCATTATGGATTGATACACATTCAAGTCAAGAAATTGAAGTAAATAAAATCATCATATGTTGATGATTATCAAGTCAATGACCCAGTCTTGAAGTGAAGATTGAAGTTATGGCTAAGGATGTGTTTCTAGTCTTTTAGGCCTTGATGTTTGGTTGAAGACCGATTGCTAGTATAGTTTGCCGTCATGTAGTTTGAGTTAGTCATGTGTTAATAGTCATTGTGCTTGCTCTATCATCTATTGAAAGATCTAAGCTTTAGTTTTATCCTATACTTTGTGGTTTCATTAGTACTGATCCATATTCCATTTTCCACATATACTAAGGATCTTTACGTTGAAACAAAACCTTTGAGTATACAAAACTTGTGTAGTGTATGTGAGTTGATCATCAAGACAAGAGAAGACCCATCATGTGTTGATGGAGGTCAAGTGAAGGATTGCATCAAGGCAAATGTATAACTAGCTAGGGCTAAGGATGTGTTTCTAGTCTTTTAAAATTCAATGTGCGATAGTTCCGGTGTTGAGCGGAACTTCAGAAGAATCGAACTTCCGATCCGATGTTTGGTTGAAGACCAGATTGCTAGTATAGGTTGCCGTTGGCAAATGTGTTTTGCAACTTGTTGGGAATCTTGCTTGTGACCTTTGTTGGCATGGCTTGTCAATTTGCACTATTAAGAGAGGTCTTGACTAGTAGTTTGAGTTAGTCATGTGTTGATAGCTCATTGTGCTTGCTCTAGGTCATCTATGCATGGTGCTATTGTTTACGAATGTGTTTTGCAAATAGTTGAAGCTCATGCATTAATCTTTGTAGCATGAGACTATAATTTGCAAATGTGTTTTGCAAATGGTTGAAGTCCATACACCTACTCCTTGTGGTATGTTGCCGATATTTGTGAATGTATTTTGCAAATAGTTGAGGCTCATGCATAATTCTTGTAGCATGTGACTTTAGTTTACGAATGTGTTTTGCAAATGGTTTAAGTCCATATACCTTATTCCTTGTGGCATCAATTCTAAAAGTTAGCAAATGTGTTTTGCAACTTATTGAGAATATTACCTTTAACCCTTGTTTGCATCGCGTATCAATTTGGCAAATGTGTTTTTGCAAATTGAGTTGAAGCGAAATGTCAACTGCTGCTTTTCTCAGAAAAGTCGGTAGTACCGATGTTATGTTGGCGGTACTACCGCTCTGCGATATGATCAGAGTTCTTATGGTGGAACTTCTTCAAAGAGGTATGACCGCAATCCCTACGGTACGTGTTTTCCAGATAGATGCATTCTTGGAGTTTATTTGCTCTCTTGGAAATGCGGTAGTACTGGAGATCATTGAGTGGAACTACCTCAATTCGGTTTAACCGAGATTTGTGAAGCGGTACGTTATTTCCAGGGAGGACCGTTTTTCAGACCTCAAGTGGAAGCGGTCGTACCGCCCTTGTGTTTCGGTATGACCAGATAGTGGAACTACCGCATGATCAACGTTGGTAGTACCGCGCCGCATTTACAACGACTACTTCTGAGGTCTGTTATAGCCATTACTGTGCGTCAGTGAAATTGCGGTAATATCGGCCGATGAACAGCAGTACTACCACCCGTGCTAATTTTTTCAACATCTTTTCTTCCAATGACTATTTTTTGTGTGTGTGCTATAAATACTCAACTTGGCCAGTTGTGGGTGGGTTGTTGCTGGTGTTATTCATTCCCTTGAGCAAAGAGTAAGCCCACTCCTCTCTTATGTATATGTGTTGCACCTAGTGAGCTTAGAAAGCAAACCCTAAGTACATGTGTTGCATTAGATAGTGGATTGTACATCCACTTGAGCTTAGACACTTGATTTGTTCAAGTGAACGTTCTTGACTTGTTACTCTTAGTATTTGCCGACACCTAGACGGTTTAGAGGAGTTACGTCGGTGATCTTCTCAAAGAAGGTTGTGAGAAGATCCGAACGGTTGTGAGTGGTTTGGTGCTCGCCATCTCCGGAGTGGAGGAAGAGAAACCCCGAGTGGATCGAGGTGTTGGTTCGTGTTGGAACCGTTCCAAGTAGTTGGACTTACCTCGAATGTGTTGGCTTAATTTGTGGAGCCGGTCCAATTAGTTTGGGCTTACCTCAACGTGGATTAGGGGAGACCAGTAAGTCGCCGAACACCACGGTAAAACATCATCGTGTCTTTGTGGTTTGTTCTTCTTGTGCTTTACTTTATGCAATTTACATTCCCTATATTAAATTGCTTACATGTCTTTGAATAATTGATATCATTATCAATAGTATTATGTTGTTGGTGCACTTAGTAAAGACTAGTTGATTTAGATTTAAATTGTGCAAAACCGTATTTTTATTAGCTTCCGCATTAGAAATCGGTTTTAGCCAAATAAGTTTTTAAAACCGTCTATTCACCCCCTCTAATCGACCTCCTCAATCTTTCAGCCTCCTCCTCCCCATGCGGGCGGCGGGCCGCGCCTCCCCTCCCTCCTCTCGCCTCGATGTGCCCTCCTCCCCGCCACGGTGGTCCCCCCGAGCTGTGGCTGCCTTCTCCCACGACGCCGACCTCCTCCTCCTGCCCTGACGGCCAACTCTTTTGCCCTCGGTCCGCCTCCTCCCCCCACAACGCCCGCCGCTGTCCTTCCCCCGCCGCCGCTGTCGGCTGCCCAAACCCTAGTCGTCGCCTGCTATGTTTCTTCTTCTTCTTTTTTTCCTGTTGCAATTTAATTTTTTTTGTAATAACTAATTATTTTAATAATAATTTACTGTAACAATTAATCATTGTAATTATTGTAATTCGTATTTAATTATTCTGTTTATTTATATAACATTTGTTTATTGTATTAATTATCGTTAATTACGTTAATTGTGGTTTATTACTCTAATTGTGGTAAATTACAGTATATTGTGTTAATTGTCATCAATTGTGGTAGTCGTCGTCAAATGCGATCAATTGCGATAATCATCGTCAAATGCGATCAATTGTGGTAATCAACATCAAATGCGATCAATTGCGCTAATTGCTCGTCGATAATTATCGTTAAATGTCGTCAATTGTATTAGTTATTCATTGTATTAAATGTCGTTAATTGCTTTTAGCGTCATTAATTATCGTCAATTGTCGTCAGTTTTCATTAAATATTTTAATTGTGTTAAACGACATCAAACAAGTCGTTACTGTTCTCAGGGGCATTTCAAATATTTTTCGTCTCGGAAGTTGCAGCCACCCTACGTAAAAGCAAAACACCAAATCTCTTCACCATCGTTCAACCCAGAGATCGTTTAGCGTTGCAGAACAACCGAAAGTCGCTTTTCAGGAAAGCCACAGCTATTCCAAACAGCTCGTAAGGCTTCTCATGCCACACGAGAATTTAATGGAATTTCGGTAGAAATCGCATTGTGTCCTTTTAAAGTTTCCATTAATCCTCCAAACATGTCCCGAAAATCCTAAGAAATAACAAAGAATAGCCCATCAAATCAAAAGAAGTGCTTATTGTGAGATTTTCTTTTGCACATGTTCTTGCGCAATACTACAATCCATGTGCTTTGTACACCCAAAACCAGAATTCCCCTTCCATCACTCGCTTAATTAATAATTATGATAACCGTGTCTATCGGTGCTCTTAATTTGAAGATAAGATTTGCCATTCTTTATGTGCCTTCTTTCCCCCAACTTTCGTAGAGCTCACCTCACATGTATTACACCGTGTGGTTTTAGCAAGTGGCTAAAGCTCTCGCACTTTTGGAGTGAGGTAACTAGCCATCTTGTGTTGCAAGTGTTAAGGTTAACATCATGTTAAGGAGTTTGCTAAGAGGTGTACCACTACTAGTACACTCTTAGCTATTGCATTAAGGGCCACTAAATCTAGTCATAGCACGTGAACAACTCCTCATCCCCCACAGCTGGTGAACAGGCCTTCCCTATGTCCTTGCTCTCTCTCTAGCTTCTCTCTAGTTTTCTTACTCCATATTTTATTTTATTTTATTTTAAAATGGTGTTAGTACTTGTTCTATTGGCAACACACTCCTACTTCACACGCGCCAATGGCCAAGTCTTATTAATTGGAGACGTTGGATGAAACACAATAATTTCTGAAACACGGAAGAGATAGTAGGTGAAGTTTTAGTAGGAAAAACTGAAATTCACAGGATATTTTTCATATTTTTTTGAAAATTTCTCAAAGATGGCAAAATATCACTTAATTCCTAAATGGCCGGATAGCCACTTATACCTTGCTTTGTTTTGTGCTGTGCCCTCACCGGGGATTTCTAGGTACCAATTATCCTATTAGTGTCCCAAGTCTAAATAAAGTCCAACCCTAGAAATACCAAAAAAATCAACAACACTTTTTCATCCTTCATACTAGCAGATACCTACTAGGAGAAGGGCTGCCCTAAAAACATAAGCACTGTTATATTCACCGCATAAAATGTCACACATTAGCCAACCAGGAGAAATAACCATGTTACATTGACATAGCTATATTTTTTTCTTCAAGGAAGGAAAACTAGTTTGGGTTTTTATGTAATCTTCTTTCACAATTTTTACTTTTCCCATAATTATTTTGTAAAAATATTACATTATAAAATTAAATGATGAGGAAAGACCCATGTCCTAATTAAATCAGTTTCCATCTCTTTTAGCATGCAAAGGAATATACTTTTGGTGTGAAACTACGAAACATCTACAGCTACGTGGGCCTAAATCGGGCGAGCTCACGTGAACATCTTGAGGGGGTCAAGTTTGTTAGCAGCAACTTTACAAAACAAGTCAACAATAACAACATATCCATTTAAATACACCTATCTCACACTACGGTTCTGTTTGGTTCCTGATTCTCTGAGAATCTGAAGCTGTCTGTTGAAAATGTTTGGCTGGTAGGTTGACTTCAAGAACAAGCCAAAAAAGCAACTGCTAATCTGTAAATCACAAATTAATGCAGAAGCTTAATGCCACAAATTATCCTTATGCAAGAACTAACCGCCACAATTACTCAAAAAAAACTAATTTGAAGAACTATTGCCGCAAAGAGGCGCGCGACGCTCAGGGAGGCGCTACAGTAGCGGAAGCTTGAGGGGCGGCAATCGGAGACGGAGGCGACGAAAACTTGATGGCGCTTCGGCCGACGTAAGAGGCGCTAGCTAAGGCGTCAAGCAATGACACCGAGCGAATGGCGCACGAGGATACAAAAGGCGCGCATGGCCAACGCAAGATAAGGCGAAGTAAACTGGCGCGCGACACGCAATCGGAGGCGGCACGAGAAACTGAGCGCTTCGGCAAGGCGACGAGGGATCCCCGAGCCGGCCGGCCGCAGAGGCGATGGGAGAGCCAAAGTGGCACGGGTGGCCGCGCAAACCGAGGACACTGGGCGGCGGCGAGAGCCCAGACCAGCGAGGACGCACACGGGCCGAAGGATGCACATCTGAGGCGGAGCGCAAGCAGTGAGATTCGCCAGTCGTGATTCGGCGGACGAAGATGAGGGGCGACAGGGAAAGAGCGAAGGGCGATAGGGCGACGAGGAAAGGGCGAAGGCGAAGGCGATAGGGCGACGAGGAAAGGGCGAAGGGGTACGGGCTGGCAGGGAGCCGATTTTGCTGAGGGTATTTTGCGGGTAAATAGTACAAACTTCAAAGGGTATATTTGTTTTTGAATGATGGATTTTCCTGAGAATCTGCCCAGAGGCTGCTTCTCGTTGCTAGTTCATTTTCGAGACAACTCCCCGCGAGAAGCAGAATCTAATGGTTTTAAGAATTGGGATGTTTGGTACAGCTTCACAAGAATCGAATGAGAAGCTGAGAGTGGAAGTTGTATTAAACAAGGCCTACATAACCACGCTTTATAGGCATAACAAATGTGAGCTCTATCATATGTTAGTTGTTTGTGAGATAATAAGAGCGTCTCCAATGCGAGAGCTGTTTAAGAATGTGCTTAGAAAAAGAAAGGTATGCTAGGTAACCGGGCTTCCATCTTAAAGCCTAACTCTCTAATACAATATTTTTCTTGCTAGTGCTTATTTAGTTCTCTTTGCCATAGTTGAATAGACTGTCACGAGTGAAGCATTTATATAACATTTGTTTATTGTATTAATTATCGCTAATTACGTTAATTGTGGTTTATTACGCTAATTGTGGTAAATTACAGTATATTGTGTTAATTGTCATCAATTGTGGTAGTCGTCGTCAAATGCGATCAATTGCGATAATCATCGTCAAATGCGATCAATTGTGGTAATCAACATCAAATGCGATCAATTGCGCTAATTGCGGAACTCGTCGATAATTATCGTTAAATGTCGTCAATTGTATTAGTTATTCATTGTATTAAATGTCGTTAATTGCTTTTAGCGTCATTAATTATCGTCAATTGTCGTCAGTTTTCATTAAATATTGTTAATTGTGTTAAACGATATCAAACAAGCCGTTACTGTTCTCAGGGGCATTTCAAATATTTTTCGTCTCGGAAGTTGCAGCCACCCTACGTAAAAGCAAAACACCAAACCTCTTCAGCCCAGTCGTTCAACCCGTAGTCGTTTAGCGTTGCAGAACAACCGAAAGTCGCTTTTCAGAAAAGCCATAGCTATTCCAAACAGCTCGTAAGGCTTCTCATGCCACACGAGAATTTAACGGAATTTCGGTAGAAATCGCACTGTGTCCTTTTAAAGTTTCCATTAATCCTCCAAACATGTCCCGAAAAAGCTAAGAAATAACAAAGAATAGCCCATCAAATCAAAAGAAGTGCTTATTGTGAGATTTTCTTTTGCACATGTTCTTGTGCAATACTACAATCCATGTGCTTTGTTCACCCAAAACCAGAATTCCCCTTTCCATCACTCGCTTAATTAATAATTATGATAACCGTGTCTATCGGTGCTCTTAATTTGAAGATAAGATTTGCCATTCTTTATGTGCCTTCTTTCCCCCAACTTTCGTAGAGCTCACCTCACATGTATTACACCGTGTGGTTTTAGCAAGTGGCTAAAGCTCTCGCACTTTTGGATTGAGGTAACTAGCCATCTTGTGTTGCAAGTGTTAAGGTTAACATCATGTTAAGGAGTTTGCTAAGAGGTGTACCACTACTAGTACACTCTTAGCTATTGCATTAAGGGCCACTAAATCTAGTACTTGGTTCTTAATAAACTCCATATTTTATTTTATTTTATTTTAAAATGGTGTTATACTTGGTTCTATTGGCAACACACTCCTACTTCACACGCGCCAATGGCCAAGTCTTATTAATAGGAGACGTTGGATGAAACACAATAATTTCTGAAACACGGAAGAGATAGTAGGTGAAGTTTTAGTAGGAAAAACTGAAATTCACAGGATATTTTTCATATTTTTTTGAAAATTTCTCAAAGATGGCAAAATATCACTTAATTCCTAAATGGCCGGATAGCCACTTATACCTTGCTTTGTTTTGTGCTGTGCCCTCACCGGGGATTTCTAGGTACCAATTATCCTATTAGTGTCCCAAGTCTAAATAAAGTCCACCCTAGAAATACCAAAAAAATCAACAACACTTTTTCATCCTTCATACTAGCAGATACCTACCAGGAGAAGGGCTGCCCTAAAAACATAAGCACTGTTATATTCACCGCATAAAATGTCACACATTAGCCAACCAGGAGAAATAACCATGTTACATTGACATAGCTATATTTTTTTCTTCAAGGAAGGAAAACTAGTTTGGGTTTTTATGTAATCTTCTTTCACAATTTTTAATTTTCCCATAATTATTTTGTAAAAAGATTACATTATAAAATTAAATGATGAGGAAAGACCCATGTCCTAATTAAATCAGTTTCCATCTCTTTTAGCATGCAAAGGAATATACTTTTGGTGTGAAACTACGAAACATCTACAGCTACGTGGGCCTAAATCGGGCGAGCTCACGTGAACATCTTGAGGGGGTCAAGTTTGTTAGCAGCAACTTTACAAAACAAGTCAACAATAACAACATATCCATTTAAATACACCTATCTCACACTACGGTTCTGTTTGGTACAACTCTAAATTCTCATTTTGATTCATTCGATTCTCGAGAATCAAGTCATCTGTTGAAAATGTTTGGCTGGTAGGTTGGCTTCAAAAACAAACCAAAAAAGCAACTGCTAATCTGTAAATCACAAATTAATGCAGAAGCTTAATGCCACAAATTATCCTTATGCAAGAACTAACTGCCACAATTACTCAAAAAAAAACTAATCTGAAGAACTATTGCCGCAAAGAGGCGCGCGCCTTCGAGGCGCTTCTGATGCGAAGCTTGAGGCGGCAATCGGAGACGGAGGCGAAAACTTGATGGCGCTTCGGCAAGACGTAGAGGCGCGCTAGCCTGGCGCGTCGCAATGCACACCGCCGGCGAGATGGCGCCGAGGATACAAAAGCGCGCATGGCCAACGCAAGATAAGGCGATGTAAACTGAAGCGCGCACGCGCAATCGGAGGCGCACGAGAAACTGAGGCTCTCGGCAAGCGACGAGGATCCCCGAGCCGTACGCCGCAGAGCGATGGGAGAGCCAAAGTGGCACAGGTGGCCGCGCAAACCGAGGACACTCTGGGCGGCAATGAGCGATCCGGACCAGCGAGGACGCACACGGGGCCGAAGGATGCACATCTGGGGGCGGGCGCGCAGTGAGATCGCCGATCGTGATTCTGCGGACGAAGATGAGGGGCGACAGGGAAAGAGCGAAGGGCGATAGGCGACGAGGAAAGGGCGAAGGCGAAGGCGATAGGCGACGAGGAAAGGCGAAGGGTGCGGTGGCAGGGGCCGATTTTCTTGAGGGTATTTTATGTAAATAGTACAAACTTCAAAGGGTATATTTGTTTTTGAATGATGGATTTTCCTGAGAATCTGCCCAGAGGCTGCTTCTCGTTGCTAGTTTATTTTCGAGACAACTCCCCGCGAGAAGCAGAATCTAATGGTTTTAAGAATTGGAGTGTTTCGTACAGCTCCACAAGAATCGAATGAGAAGCTGAGAGTGAAAGTTGTATTAAACAAGGCCTACATAACCACGCTTTATAGGCATAACAAATGTGAGCTCTATCATATGTTAGTTGTTTGTGAGATAATAAGAGCGTCTCCAATGCGAGAGCTGTTTAAGAATGTGCTTAGAAAAAGAAAGGTATGCTAGGTAACCGGGCTTCCATCTTAAAGCCTAACTCTCTAATACAATATTTTTCTTGCTAGTGCTTATTTAGTTCTCTTTGCCATAGTTGAATAGACTGTCACGAGTGAAGCAATATATATAGTTGTCTTAGGTGACAAAGAAAACCAGATGGGATTTGGAAGAATAACTGAGTATGTTGCGTTTTTTTTGGGGTGGGGAAGAGCCAAATAAAGGCATAAATAGCACCCACCGAGTCAGGTGGCCCACACATAAATAGCAACCAACCGCTGCTAAATAAATCGTCGCGTTGATTCTCCTCTCAACTCCTCTCGCCGTCGTCGAGCCGTCGAGTCGAGGCGGATGACGCAGAGCAGCCACCACCACCACCACCACCACGGGCTATGCTGCCTCTCCTCCGAGGGGCCGAAGCCGGACGCGCCTCCGACACCGGAGCCAGAGCCTCCTCAGGCGGGGGCGGCGGTGGCGGTGGCAGGGGTGCTGCACAAGTGGACCAACTACGGCCGCGGGTGGCGGGAGCGATGGTTCTCGCTCCGCGACGGCGTGCTATCCTACTCCAAGATTCGGAGCGACGCGCGCGGGGCGGGGCTGGCGGAGGGGGAGGACGGGGAGGTCAGACTGATCGGCGGTGCGTCCGCGAGGATCGGCGGGGCGCGCCGCCCGGAGAAGCCCGCCGGTGTCGTCTGCCTCAAGGTCGGTGCCTGCACTCCTCCCTTTCTGGTATCTGCGTGCACTTGTTGTGATCTGGCGGAGGCGGGTGGCTTTTCTATCGAGTTCTTATGCCGCTTCTGCGCCGGCGTCATGGTGGGGCAGATTCCGTTTCTTCTTTCCATTTCTTTCCCCCCTTTTTTGTGAGATTTCCCCCACATCTCTGATTGATTGTTTCAATGAATTACTGAATTGACGAGCTCGTTTCACCCTCTCTCGATGTGATTTATGTTGAATTTATGGGTTTTGATTTCCTTTTCGTGAATCAATGGCTATGGGGAATTTTCATGGGTTGATTTCTTAATCTAGTGCGCTGTTGTGGAGAGTGCATTGCATCACTGGATCAAAATGACATTTTTTCTTAATTTAGATTGACTTTTTTTTTTGTTAATTCTTGCATTGGTGTTAAACATGATTTGGGAGGTGGGAGATCAAAATGCTCCAGTTTTTCCATCCCATGTTATTCTTATGAACAGGTTTAATCAATCAATCAATCACTGAATTCGTGGTCCATTATCTTGTCTAAATTTAGCTTTATATTGTTTAAGTGCTTTAACTACAAATGAACAAAAGGCTTCCTATTTTTTTTTCCTTTCTGATATGTGATCTCCCAAGAAAGGCCATACCTTTCTCTATCACACAATCAGACACATCTTTTGCGCATTAAGCCCTGAACTTTTCATGGATTTAGTCAAACTTCCAAGCTTTCCTGCAATTTCTGAAAATGGTGGGATTTTGTTGCAACCCTAAAGATCGATTAAGACAATTAAGTTTATCCGTTAGTCTCTGTTTTGTTACTGTGCACATTTTTTTGACCAAAATAAATACTGTAAACTGTAATGATAGAATTTGTCCAACAGTGACATGATTAATCTTTAAGATGGTACCCTATGAATTATGTTACACAATCTGAGGGAAAAGGTGCTTACGGAATATGCTCAGGGAATATTTATTTTATTTTATTTTTTGAATTTTGCATTATTGATTTGTACTGCTCCAGAGGTTGCTTTTTCACAAGTCTTTTACTGGCTGTTGAACTCGCAGTAGTACTAGCACTGGTTCTTTTCAAGACCATTGGACATAGGTCCCCAAGAATTAAAGGATGTACAGCTTATTCAAGTGGTCACATAGAGAGAGGGGGAGGGGGAGAAGGAGAGGGGTTAAAATGGAGGACCTGTGTATAAGTTAGATTGAATCAGGGGGGCCTCGTGGATCTTCAAGAACTGCATAGGTTGCTTGGTTGAGGTAGAGACTAGAGACTGGCTTGGTTCTATTTTCTTGGTTTTCTCCCCATGTTTTGCTGTTCGATGCTCCTTTTGTTTGCCTTTTCCTCCCTTAACCTTTTATTGAAGTTGAAGGGAGAGGGAGCTGATTCTCACATGGTTTCTCTGGGAATACCAATCCATTTTCTTGTTTCTGTTTTCGGCTTTTCCTTTGTTTGCCTTGGTTCTTAATAAACATTGAAGTGCTCATCTATTAATATGATGGATTCTAGTCTTGGTATAGATGTTCTATTTTATACCTGATGGATAGTGTTACATATCGGGAAGTTCTGTACATTTTCATGTGCCCCCCCATTATTTAACATAGAGGAGCTAATCAGTCAGTCATTATATCTCTAGGTGTCAGCATTTCGGGAGAGCAAGTCCGATGATAGGAGATTCTACATATTTTCCCCCACAAAGACGCTTCATTTGAAGACGGATTCGAAAGATGACCGTGTTGCTTGGATCGAGGCCTTGATATTGGCAAGGAGTGTTTATTCGCTCAGGTCACTCAGTGGAAGGATAACTTTTGTGCAGAGCGATGTTTCGGTTTCAACTGCCCGGCTTCGAAATCGGATGCATCAGGAGGGTCTGAACGAGAGTCTTATACAGGAGTGTGAACAGATTATGCTTTCGGAGTTTTCAAGCTATCGGAACCAACTGAAACTATGCTATGAGGATCATCTAAGCTTGTTTGGATCCTGTAGACACCATTTTGAGGTAAGAACAACTGCATATGTTAATTAGTGGTGCACTCTTTAGGGCTGTTGCAAACTTTCACTGTATAACTGGGAATGGAACCCTGTTATTAAACTTTGCAAAGGTTACTCTCCTTGAAAGGTTACTGTGCTCTTTTTTCCTGCAGGAATTTTACATAGTGTATTACACACATATTTGTGCAGGAAGGTAAAGATGGAAGTATAATACAGGGGGCGTTGACAAGAAATGACTTTTCTAGTTCTCGGCATGGAAATTTTAGTGGTATGATTTCATACAGATACTAAGCTAATTACTGCACTATATTAGCTGCATATCCTGCTTTCCACCCTCCCTATCGGATGTTTTTAATGTTTATGTTTCATATAGTTGTCTGAGTAATTTTAAGTTGTGCCTTATTTCCTAAAGAAAGGAAAGAAACTGTTGCTACTTTACTACACCATGGTTTATAATTTACATTCACGACTTGTCTCTTGCTATTACATTAGCATTGGTTAATGTTACAATGGTTTGTTTGTTGCGCAGAATACAGCACAACAGAATCTGATGAATTCGAGAAGCAAGATGGCGGTGAATTGACTTGTGAAGATGAGTCTACATTCTTTGATGCTGCAGACTACTTTATTGAATCAACCAACGGATCTTCAACAATGTTAAGTTCTATACATTGTGGTGCACACAGCGCTACTAACTTAGATAACCCAGGTGCCCAGGGAGTTGTGGATATCCGAATGCAAGATTCTAACCACATGCTACCACAAATCAAACGACGGAGTAAACTACCAGAACCTACTGAGAAAGAGAAAGGAATCAGCCTTTGGTCCATTATTAAAGATAGTGTCGGCAAGGATTTGACACGAGTATGCCTTCCGGTTTACTTTAACGAACCACTGTCATCCCTCCAAAAGTGCTTTGAAGATTTAGAGTATTCACACCTTTTGGATCAGGCCTATCAATATGGAAAAGTGGTATGGTCACTTTTACATATGTGGTTTTGCATCTCTAGGATATTCACCTGTTTTATGATGAGAGTCTAGAGATCAGTTACAATAGTCAT
Organism: Hsuehochloa calcarea; assembly: GCA_036346395.1. Lineage (NCBI taxonomy): Eukaryota > Viridiplantae > Streptophyta > Magnoliopsida > Poales > Poaceae > Hsuehochloa > Hsuehochloa calcarea. The sequence goes on from CM070609.1 coordinate 13,412,660, forward strand.
CAGTTACTTTTCTTGTTTGTTACCACATCGGAGATTAGCCTCAATACCAGTCTTCAGATGTGATTGTGAAGACGACCAAAACAAGGAGCATGGCATCTGCGGATTACAGAATAGTGTTGAGGTTGATCGAATACTGCAACAAAAAAATGATTTCTAGTATACCGTGTCAGTCTTGTCTAAGCAGTATACTGTGCTAACAAATGTGGCAGTTTGCTCATTTTACAAAAAAAAATGAACGGTGAATATTTGTCTTTGTACAGTATTGTAGAGTTGATCTGCTAGTTTTGTTCAGCTATGAAAATGGCCACTGATGAGTTTGGAAAGTGCTTCAATCTATGCATCACTTATAGTATGCTTCTCTATTATAACAAGTTTTACTCACATATTTGTTTAATTTGAAATTTAGGGGAACAGCCTCATGAGAATTCTCAAAGTAGCTACTTTTGCAGTCTCTGGCTATGCTTCATCTGCCGCAAGACCTTGCAAACCGTTCAATCCATTGTTAGGAGAGACTTATGAAGCTAATTTTCCTGATAGAGGGGTCCGCTTTTTTGCAGAAAAGGTTAGTTGCAAAATATTTCTTCTTCTTCCATATACAAGGAAATTGTGAAGAGAAAGAAGAGGTTTAAATTTAGAAAGAAAAGATTTATGTCCGAAGTCATGCAATTTCTGCTAGATACCCCTTTTGTTATCTTGGAACTTAACTTCGATATCTTAATAGTGTGAAAATTTCCTTGAAAGGCTTTTAATTGCAACACATTGCTGTTCGTCATTTCCATCAATAGGTTAGTCACCATCCCATGCTGATTGCCTGCCACTGTGAAGGCAAACGTTGGAAATTCTGGGGCGACAGCAATCTCAAATCCAAGTTTTGGGGGCAGTCAATTCAAGTTGATCCGGTTGGCGTTTTGACTCTGGAATTCGATGATGGTGAAATCTTTCGATGGAATAAGGTGTGTGGCATGATTAGACATGCCACTATCCCTGATTGGAACTATATGTTCTTCGAAACTGAATTCTGTCTGTCACATGCTAATGCCTTTTCAGGTGACAACAACTATTCATAACCTCATCCTTGGGAAGCTGTACTGCAGCCATCATGGAACCATGCACATAAAAGGGAACCGTCAGTATTCATGTAAACTCAAGTTCAAAGAGCCATCGCTTCTTGACCGCAATCCTCACCTAGTATGTTTGGCTTTGCCTCCTTTCCTTTTTCCTGTTCATCTCTAATATTACAATTGTTAGCCTGAGAGATGTGGAGAGAACAATGTTTTCCTCTGGGTACAGTGCCTTGTGACCAATCTGTGTTTACACTCTTTACCTTGTCTGGCATAAGAACTCGGACTATGAAGTATTTAACACACGGATAGTTGATGCGTAATTTTTCATGAATCTTACCACCTGCCACATCAATTGAGGAAGGCATGTTCCTGTTTTATTTATGAGGAATAATAGGTCATGGAAGTATCTAGTGCAAACAAGTATTTCAATGCAAGGTTGCGAACTCCTGCCCTGAGCTGTCCAATCAATGTGGTTAGAATTATCAATTGATTGATCATGTGTAGATTCGATAAAAGTGCTCCATTCTTATGCTCATCGGATAGCTTGAATTGGGGTTTACACTTAAGCTACTAAAGTAGTGGTTTTGAATAGATACTTACCCTAGTTTGCAGAGACTTCTTCCAACTCTTTTCTGTATGACAACCAACATCCAATTTAGTCTGAATGCTACTGTTATTCCCTATTTTAACCTGTGAATGCATAACTGTTTCTTGTGGACCTCTGTTCATCCCTTGCATACACTTTTGTGTCCACAGGTACAAGGCTTCGTAGAGGACAATGATGGAAACAAAGCTTCATTTTTAATGGGAAAATGGGATGAAAGCATGTATTATAGTAATTTAGATACTTCCAAGGTCAAGAGCACAGATCAATTGCAAGGTGCCTCACCACTGTGGGTAAAGAACAGACCTTCTCCTAACCCAACTCGATACAATCTATCTTCGTTTGCTATCACATTGAATGAGCTGACTCCAGGGCTTCAGGTATGGATGCAAATGTAATTTACTCGTGTAAATATTCCATAATCCGTACGTTGCTATCTTCCCCTACTGAATCAATATATAATCCTAATTGCTTGACCACCATGGGTAAAGGAGAAACTCCCTCCTACTGATTCACGGCTGAGACCAGACCAGCGGCATCTAGAGAATGGTGAATATGAGAAGGCAAATACAGAGAAGTTGAGGTTGGAACGACGGCAAAGAATGGTATGCTCACTATCTATCTTTCTGTCTGTCTGTCTGTCCGAGAAAGCTGATAAAGGCTCGTATAAATCACTTGACATACTGTCTGTTTCATCGCAGTCGACTAAACTTCAAGACAATGGCTGGAAGCCTCGATGGTTCCAGCAGGACAACCAAGACGGGACATACCGTTACAGAGGCGGGTACTGGGAAGCAAGAGATGAGGGACGCTGGGACGGATGCCTCGACATATTCGGGGACTTGTCAGAAACATAGCTCAGCTCTTTGCGGTAACGAAGCTTCAACCACCCCCATCGGCAACGTGATAATCCTTGTCAGAACAGCGTTGCAAGCACTTGCTGTTTCAGGAAGAGGAGGAGAGCAACGCATGAGGAATAGAGAGGAAGACCCTTGCCATCTTGAATGGTAGATACGGATGGCTGTGGTCGCCGGCCCTTCAGTTCCTAAACAATTATAATGTTGATATTCATTTGTTCATTGTGTGTGTTGTGTTGAATGTTCGTTGTTCAGTAGCCTTCCTTTTGGGTTTTGCTCGATCGGCTGTTGAAGCAACCTATGTCGATGCTTCATCGGTTGCAGCTGAACGAGCATAATTTGTAGTAGTAAAGGGGCCAAAAAAGAGATGGCAAGTTTACAAAAAAAAATCACCATGGAGTGGAGAGATACTGACATGTCAGCAAACCCTCTTGATTTGGTGAAATGCTTGTTGCCAACTTTTCTTAATCAACTCCCATCATAGCATTTGTGGAATCGGAGAGCTCATTTGCTTTGATCAACTCGCTAATTGTTTGGTGCTAGTATATTGCTATAATCATCATGTTTCCAATACAAGTCAAACATCAACGACCAAATGGTGCAACCCAATGTTAAGACTTTAAGCGAGCCTTCCACAGGCGGAAGGATAGCTTACAAGAGACCCTATAAACTTCGGGCTAAAATTTACAGAAACAGTAGGGAAGGATGGTGAAAGAAAACTCAAAATTGCTGTGCTGCAGTGCAGGCCAATCAATCCAATTCAGTCTTCTGCCTTCTTAGCGGTATTAATGAATGGCCGTAGCACAAACTACTTGCTTGCTTCACTTTGGTCCACGGTTCCTCGTTTGATCTGCCCGACAAACAGCAAGGTATTTCATACAGTAAACATAACAAGGCCCAAAAAAAAGGGTTCAAACAGTATATAAATGACCTGATGGAGGCCTTTCTTTGTTCACCAGGTAAAGTCGCAACTCAAAACGGGGCCGAGTGCCGACCTCCTTCAGGTCAATAGACTTGGGGCCGCCATGTTTCTGGTAAGACTTGATGCCTTCCATAACAAAAAAAAAACATCAGAACAGTGTCAAATTACAGTATGTTTAAGAGAGTAATTTCACGGAAACGAAAAGGCAGCATATTTTCTAAACCAGACTCGATCAGCGCTGCGTTTTACACCTAGTATTTACCTATAGAACAAACTATTGACATCAATAAAATACCAACAAGGATGACAAACACAGTGAAATGTGAACCTGAGAGATGAGTCGTCTCTATTAGAACAGGAAAGAGATGCTAGGTTATATTAGCAGTCAAGACACCAGTCTGCAAGAATTGAAGCTAATCAAACAGTTGTGGTGATGCATTGCATTGCTCCACAAAGTACAAATCAAAAGATAGCAAAGACAGATCAATACATGAGTTGAAAACAAGCTACTCTCCAGTGGAACTCTAAAGACAGTTTGATCTACATCAATCTGAAATAGTAAAATACTACGATAAATAGGGAAAGGAATCCCTTGAGGAAGATAAACTGATAATATATTTATCTGACATTTATTAGAAGTGTCAAGCCAAATACAACAGCATAACTCACTAAAAATGGACTTCAAGCTAAATCAAGCAAAAGTAAAAGTGGAGGCACTCAGTTTATTAGTTTTGAATGGATTGATATTTGTCTTCACAGTAGTAAGCATATATCAGGTTAACGAGGAAAACATCACTGCAACCTCCAAATTTTAAATCAGAAACAGCAATGAACAGAACAAAAAGGAATTTGAACCCCAACCTCCCAAGAATTAAAGAAAGAAAGAAAGAAAGAAAGAAAGAAAAGGAATATAGCAAGTAAAAGTGGAGGCTCTCAGTCTTTTGTTTGAATGGATTGAAGTGTCTTTCATAGCAGAAACAACTATCAGGTTAACGAGAAAGACATCATCGCTACCTCCAACTTTGTAACACAGGTATGCTCATGCTGGGATGCAGGGCGCCAAAGGGGAAAAAACAAAAGGAAAATATTAATACAAAAATGTGGTACACCCTCATCCTGCTACATCCTAACATAATACCAAAGCTGCTCAGTTTTAAAGTTCTGAATGGATAGATATTATCCTCATTAGTAGAGTCTCAGGTTAACGAGAAGACCATCATTGCAGCCACCAAAAAATATATGCATACTGACTGCAGTGTGAGCACTTCTGCACACAACATATTATGGCATTAGCAGCAAAATATATCGGATGGAAACAACAGAGAAAAAGCATAGCACAGCATACTCCAGAAGAAACAAAACAAATATGGTCAGCAACAATGACAGCGGCAGAAGAGCAAATGGAACTGGAGGTGCTCAGCATTTTATGATACAGATAAACATCATATCATCACCATACGTAGCAATAACTGCATAACAAGAAGCAGCTATTGCCAATACTCTGAGACTCTTGAGTACTCAAGAGTATGATGGATGGAGAGAGGGAGGGAGGGGGAGACAGAGAGAGAGAGAGAGAGAGAGAGAGAGAGACTTGCTGTGTAAAAATACTCATATTAGAAAGAATCATCATAGCAACCTCCAGTTCCTGTGTGTGTGTTTGGGGGCACAGACTTGCTGTTTCCTAGCAGACTGGGGGAAATCCGGTCCCAGAAACAAAAAAACATAATTGTAGCATCCCAATTTTTTATTTTAAAAAGATACAGGTAAGCCCTCGCTTCAGTATGGATGCTAGTTTAGCTTTTCGGACACATAACTATTCTCCAAGCACAAGGTGGGGTTAGGGTAAAGCAAGATTATTATCTGTTTACATGAAATGAACAAGTACTATAATTACAACAAAAGCAATGCAAACGATTCAAGTATGGGGTACCTTGGTTGTGAAGTTATCCAGTATCGAATGGGGGTAAGCTTCTCACATTTTGCCCATGGCCTTCCTATCTTCGATATCATGATGTGTCACCTGCCTAACAATGAAACCTCGAGTTACACCAAGTATGGCCTCCCATGTTGTACACAGTATCAGCTCAGCATGTATAAAACACACAGACACACTTACCACATTGAGAAACCCAATGTATGCAGTTAGACCGAATTGTAGATGGCAGACAATCAAACCATCAGGCTGGCCACGATTTTCACGCACCAAAATAAGATCAGTGATCTCATGTGAGCGTCAGTACTAAACAATTTGCACAAGAGCAAAGTTCACAAAAGCTAGGAGTGAATTTCACAGTCCAAGCAAATACATTTTTTTAACGGACTTTGTTTACTTTTTAATCACCCAAACATTGTGTAGATGCTTATCAGTAATCAGTTTATCTGATAACCAAAGTAAACATAATAATTCGGAGTGCTGCCATATTATACCTGACCACCACGATTCATCCTTTATGAGTTTGGAAACACGACTTTCAGCTCCTGCCAAATGAACAAGAAAAGTCAGTTACCTTCATGCACTTCACAATTCCAACTTGTGGAAACAATTGTCAATTCACAGTACAAACACACCTTAACAAATTGAGTCAAGGGTGCGCTGGGTTGCGAGATGTGGTAAAGAGGATCTTGGGTTCACGGAGTGCGGCGCCGGCGTACTCATCGTCAATGAGGCCTTTTGGAACTGCACCAATTCACCACAAATCATGAGAAGGGGGGGGGGACACAAAGAAACAGGTGCTTGTACCAGCAGAGCCACACAGCAAGAACTGGATGAAAATGAATGGGAATGGGAAGGATCGGATGGGAACCTGCCCTGTCCTAGTCGCCGAGGTCGATCTCGCGGCGCAGGGCGAGCTCCTCGTTGCGGAGCTCGGTGGGGATGGGCTTGCCCTCCTCGAAAGCCTCCCGGACGCGGCGCTTCTTCTCGTAGTTGCTGCCGCTTCTTCCCCTCGAGGCCCTTCCGGTACAGGCACTCCCGCCGCAGCATCTCGCTATCTCCCTCTCCTCCCACCAAAACCCTAGGCGCTTGATCCGAGCGGAGGCGATAAACCCTAGCAGCTTCTGTGCGCTACGTTTTGCTCCGGCGGCGCGGCGCGAGGTCAGACACGGGAGCTGTGGGGGAGAAGGGCTTGTTTTAATAGAGGCGCGCGTGGGCCTATACGATAGGCCCATTGTGAGTTGGGGACGGAAACCTGGGCTGTCGTCTGTGGGACGGGCCGAGCCGAGCCGAGCCGAGCATGTTTGCAACGTTTCTCCTTTTCTTTCTGAAAGCAGCATGTTTGCAACGTTCACGACATGCAAGAGGACCAAGTGGCAGTGCCCCCAAAGGGACGCATTTGGCATCCTATTGGGAGGTCACAGATAGATCCACCTGAGAATAGTTAGTGAGACTCAAATCCAAATCCACCTGACGAATAGTTAGTGAGCCGTAAGAAACAGGTGTTAGGCCAACCACCACTTGATAACTGCCAAATGGACTTGGCTGTTATTATACTTCGCCTTTGCCGATGATCGGAACACGGAGTTCTTATCGAGTTTATCCGAAAAAATAATATGAGAACACTATCAAAATGAATACATTTTATCATTGTGGACATATTGAGTGATCGTATGAGAATACAATGAGATGCTACAGAGTTGATGAACTTGAACTTGAATCTAAACAATGAATGATTACACGATGATTCGTTGTGAATCATTTCTTCTCTTTTACAAAGCACATGGGTTATACCCGTTATAGTTATTCAATGGGTGACAGTTAATGCCGCTAAAAGGCATCTCTGTAGGTTTATAACCGTTACAGAGGAACCTCTAACATGTGGACCTACTTCAAATACAGACTCAGACTTTGAATGAAAATGTTGATGTGGTTAAGAATCCCCGTTATACTCAACCTAGGAACCATCTCGGAGAAAGTAGCCCGGTTTGATTTTTTAAAGTTTTCCCATGAAAGCTTTGGTATGTTTCTGTCTGTAGTCCAAGGGTTAGTTGTTACATTTGATGTAACGGTGGCGGAACTTTGTTTCTCCGTTTGGAAAAACAGAGGCCGAGGATGTATCGGTACTATCTCTGTAACCCAGAAGGTATAGTCTTAAATATGGATATACTACAGTAAACTGTATGCTTCCTGTTTTCCTTAAAGAAGGAAAAGGTGTAAATAAAAAGGACATGCATAGTTACATCATCTTACGAGAAAGAGGGCGATGTTGTCTGCAACACGATTCCAGAGTAGTTCTACCATGTAAACATAGCAAGGAAGATGCGAATGGCATGAATGGAAGACTTGAGCAGCACAGCACACAGCACGGTGAGGCACACTCACCTCTGCACGCGCTGCTCAGCGGCAATCCTCACCTCCCCACCCCCCGGCAAGTACCTAACACTGCCACCCAAGGGTATTATAGTCATTTCTACGCAGAGTCCCAACGAACACCAATTCGTTCGTTCAATCGATAGAATTATATCCCATTTTTTAAAAGCATTTCTCTTCTCTTGCAACCTTTTTATGCCCGAGACAGGCAGGAGGAGGGCACGAGAGGGCGACCAACGAACACCAATTCAGTTTTTTGGATTTTGGCCCCTCCTCCTCCTTGTTCACATCGATTAGTGGGCGCCCTTGGTCTTGGCTTCCCGATTGAATCCACGGGAAGCCTAAAAAATAGTTTTTGGGGGGGGGGGTTGGATTTCTGCTTGAGTTCTTGATTTCTTTGGTTTCTTGGAGAGGAGCGACCATGAGCGCCGGAAGCGCGAGTTTCCTCGAGATCCAGCCTTCGGAGCTCGCATTCCCTTGTAAGTTGCCCCAGATCTTGTGCCCAGATCGAATTGTTAGGATCGTTTCAGGGATTCACTGTGGCTTTTCTTTGTAATGGATCTTGGTTAAAGCTGGGATCTTGGGGTGGAGATGAGGCCATTTGTCCTTGTTGATTGGATTTGTGAGTCTGATCAGCCTGATTTGTGGAGTGGGATGTAGAATCAAGCTTACGATCGTGGAAGATAGTGTGTTCCTGTAGGCTGGTTCTTCTGTAAATGACGTTCTGTTCTTTTTGCTGGGATTTCAGTGAGTAAGATTTTGTGTGTTTCTTGATGCGCATGGTATGTGAGACTGTGTGGAGGGCATGCTTCCAATGTGCATTGTGCAGAATCATCGTTATTGTAGCCATTTGTCCTTCCAGTATCTTGGGATCTTGCTAACGAATATGTTTCTTTTAACTATATTGATCTGATATTTGTGGTTCATCATAAAGCTTGAAATGAAATGTGACTGTTATTTTTCACGGTGTTTAGGATTTGATATTACTTACGGTCATTGTTAGCTGAGCTTGAATTGAACTGCAATGTGTTAGATTACTGCTGTCAATAATTATGGCTCTGTTTGTTGAGTTTGTTTGCCTTCAAGACTTGAATGGGTTAGCTTATTATATCTTTGAATGGAATATGTAGTCGTTTACGCTTTACAGTTTACACTGTCTTTCTTGATTAAAAATGTGCCTGAACTGCTATTTTGTACATGCAGTTGAATTAATGAAGCAGAGCTCGTGCTCCATGCAACTCACCAATAAGACTGACCATTATGTAGCATTCAAGGTATCTGTTGTATAATGTCACTTTCTTATATGCTGCAGGATTTTTCTAGTTGTTCATATAGGTTTTGCTAGCAGATGTGAATATGTTGTTTCGTCTATGCCTTGCAGGTCAAAACAACCAACCCAAAGCAGTACTGTGTGCGCCCTAATATCGGTGTTGTATTACCTGGGTCGACTTGTGATGTCACAGGTAGCTGTCAATCCATTACATAGTGAAAGAATAGCTTAATGCAAGGACAAGTCTGCTTAACTTACCTCGGTTTTCTACTTAGAAGTCTTCGTAACTGCTTCTCTGTTGTTAGTGACAATGCAAGCACATATGGAGGCACCTCCTGACATGCAGTGCAAGGACAAGTTCCTAGTTCAAAGTGTTGCAGCTGAGAATGGTGCAACAACTCAAGATATTAATGCAGCAATGGTAACTACTCTGACACTCTTCATTTTGTGTTATTTCCGTCAATTTGCTGCATGCATTTGTTTCTAGCCCATCATCATGCCATACCTTTATGTGGTTTCATGATGGCAGTTTAATAAGGAGCCAGGGAGGGTTGTTGATGAATTCAAGCTGCGTGTAATTTATGTGCCAACAACTACACCCAGCCCTGTCTCTGAAGAGTCTGAACAAGGGAGTTCTGCTCGGTCATTTGCACAAGAAAACGGGACCCATAGTTCCACAGTGCCACAATCTGTAAGTCATCAAGCTAGTTCATCTCATTTCTTATTTTCTAGATTTGTAATCAAACTTCCGAGGTTTTTCATTTGATGATTAATTATTTCTAAACAATGTGCAATATTTAGGTATCTAGATCATCTGCTGAACCAGCCAAGGAGAAGTCCTCAGAGGTACCTTTTATCTAACCTTTATTATTACCTCTCTATCTGAACAGCCAGTGCTCTTAAGTCAAAAAGGTTGCGACTTGCCAGAGCAACTGGTGAATTGCACATACACAATGTTGGAAACTTGGAATTATGTGATATGCCACTGCTTCTTAATCCTGGCCAATTTATATAAATAGATTATACAATTTATCATTAAAAAAGAACAGAGATGAAATCATAGACAGAATTGGTCCCGAGATCCTGAATGAATCTCGCAGTAGATAATTCATTCTATATGCTAGTTATCTAAATTCGATGCCTTTAGGATTTATGTTTTACACGAACTAACCTGCTTGCTGTGAACTTCCTCATTACTTTAAGCCATGATACATTGCATTTGATGAGTTGTAGCAAAGTAGGATTTATTTTGTTTGGCCTTGACAGTATTGGGTACTGCATGCATTATCTGTGTGCGATAATACCCAGAGTCCCTGACAGCAGAAAGTCAAAATACAGGACCTGCATTTAGTTTTTAGTTTGTCTCTAAATTATAACATGCTTTTGAAATTATATGTTTTGATGAATGCACTCTGGCTGGTGATTATTCCTTGTAGGCAACATCCATGATCTCCAAGCTAACTGAGGAGAAAATGTCTGCTATTCAGCAAAATCAGAAATTACGGCAAGAATTGGTAAGTACTTCTGCCATTGTGACAGTCCTGAATCAATACTGTAGTAATGGGCATTATTCTTGAAAGTTTTCCTTCTTTTTTCTCCATTCCCACCCCAAAGATTACTTGAGGGGGCATATTTCATCACAGTTCTCCATGTAGGATTTGAAAAAAAAAAGATCTACACGCTTGTTTGATTATCTAGTCATCACTGTCATCATAAGGGAAAATATTGGAAATCTACTGCATGTGGCATCTTGCTTTCTTGTTCCTACGAACAGAACATTGTCGACGTCATTGGCCTTTTACGTACTCTAAATAAAGTGTGTCTGTTAAGAGATTTTGTCAAATTATCAATGGGAGAAATTAAGAGTTACATTGTCACAACTGTTAGGACTTGGTAGTTCAGGCACTGTTCGTTAGCATTGTAGGGGGGGAATCTGAAATTTTGTTAAGAGGTAGCACTGAGAAAATGCAGTGAGTGATAATGGTCTTAGCTGAACCGTGTGCTACTATGGCTGGTCAGTTAGTTCCTGCTTTTATAGTGTATAGACTATTAGACTTCGAATTCAGAAGGGCCTGTTACGAAGGAAAAATATTACATCGTAATTCAATACTCAACCAACCATATCTACGGTTATCTGAATGACTAGAATCTGGTGAATATCTAGCAACTCACATTTACAAAAAGTACTACTCGGCGATAAATTCAACGCTTATCGGTTGTGCAACTGCAAACACTGTCTCATTGGTAAATACTAAATGCTGAACTTACAACATGAACGATTATGCATTATAGCCTGCATATTTCTATGAACTTAACACTGTTTATCAAACTCGTAAATTTCTCTCTTCCGATCAGGAGCTTCTACGGAAAGAAAGCAGCAAAAGCAATGGTGGTTTCTCGGTCACCTTCTTGACTGTCGTGGGTCTTCTCAGCATTATCGTCGGCTACATCCTCAAGAAGACATAGAAGTGGTAGTTCCCAACAAAGTTATACTCCCAGGAAAGAAAAGGATATCCCCATATGATATGCCATGCCCAGTGTTTTTTCCTCCTAAAAGGAGCGCTTGTTCTAACGTGTAACAACAGCCCACCTATTTGGTTTGTGTACATTATATCGTTGTTTATCGTGATTTTTACATTGAGTAGACTTGTTTTTAAGTCTAACAGCCGCAACTTATGTCACATTCACCATAATATTTATTCTTTCTGATCTCACATTTATCAGACTGTTTCCTTCTTTCAATTGCTTCAATTGTCGATTCTGTCAGATCTTTAAGCTGCATGTACCCTAATTTTTACAGTAATGCATGCATCTAATCATGTGAACCCCTACTATGTAACCAAGTAGTCAGTAAGCAAGGAAAAGATGTTTCAAGTCGTCAAATCACCAGGGTAATTTCCATGTTCAATTAGGCTGAATACAACATGGTACATGTTCCTATTTCTACTGTTGCGCTGTTGAATTTCAGAAATATTCAGGTTGGAACCACGCAAGGTTCCGGACTACGAGAACGGTTCAGGAACATCATTGCCGCAGCCGCGATCACGCCGACGACGAACCCTAGCAGCAAGTAGCCGCACCTCGCCGCGAAGACGAGCCTTCCCGGAGAAGAGGGCACGCCTTCGTTGGTCGCCTTCCCGCCGGTGACGGGCGGCCTCTCCCCCTCCGCGGTCACCGTTGTCAACTCGTCCTTGTTGCCGCCGAGAGCACCTTCGCCGTCGCACTGTGCCTTCTCTGCCGCTGCATTGTTGCTGCCGTTCCCCGCTTCCGTCACACCGGAACCGCCTCCGCTGTCTCCTCCGTGAACCGTCTCGCCATCGCGGCCATCATCACGGTCGCTCCCGGACATGTCGTCGTCGCTTCCCCCTTCCTTGACCATCTTGCATGGATGAAGATTTGAGTTGGTACGTCCGGGTTTTAGTAGTTAGTATACGATACGATGCGATGGGTTGGGACGTTTGGCGAAGGGTCGCCTCTTGCCGTACGGACTCGCCGTTTGGCATGAGTTCTGGTCCGTCGGATCAAACCAGTTCTCTGCAAAAGGCGATGTGGTCTGTTGGATAGCCAACCAACGCCAGGATATCCATTTTTATTTTTATTTTTTTCCGAGGAAACGCTAGTATTTTGTGACTTGCTGGGAAAGTGGGACGACGACTTTCTAGGGAAAGTGCAAATCGATCTCAAAGTACGGAATGCCGTGTAAGTTTACAGTATGATTATGAACAACAAGATGAGAATAGTTGGAGGAATTTTAGAGGACTAAGCCTCTTGGAAATTTCCATTGGCACTCAAATGTTCCTTGTAAATTCCTATTGATAGGCATGGGCAATTTCATATGGAATTTGGAGGGAAACAAACATGAGGTTCCATTGTGTCTTCACTTCGATTTTTTTTTTAAAAAAAAACTATTTTTAATCATTTTACAAAAATAAATCATCGTTCATTTTTTTTACACAAATAACCCACAATCACTCTGGACCAGCCGCAACTCCGTAGCGCGACATTGGCCCTCTGCCTACCGCGTGGCACAATCGCACGACCGTCGCGCGATTGAGGGATGTCGACACCGCGTCACACGATGAGCGGACGACAGACGTCCAGGTGGCTCAGTCGCTCGGCAAGCTTGCGATTGGGCACTGGTCGCAGATCCGCGGTGCGACTAAGGCCACATATATGGCTCGGTCGACCAGCTCCCCCATTTGCAGAACAAAGAAGAGGGGAGAAGAGGAGAGGAGAAGTGAGGAGATGAGGAGAGGAGAAGAAAAGAGAGGAGAGGAGAGGAGAGGAGAGGAGAGGAGAGGGGAGGAGGAGACTCTGCCCAAGTTCCTCCATCTACTCTAGGTGAGTTTGCTTCACTTATGTGGTTTATTGTTCAATTCGATAAAAACACGGTAGGTTAGCGACAATAAACATATATAAGTGGTAGACACATGTTTTGTAGTTGTAGATCGATATTTTTAGGGTTTATGTCGTGTGTAGTATTAGAACGTAGGTTATTTATCTACATGTTTTAGTGTAAAAACGATAGGCTACCCCCATTAGTAGATTGATTAGTGGAAAACCTAGCCTACTTAGATTTGGATCTGCATGGCCTAGGGATCGCGGTTTTAGGGTATTTATAATTTTGTAATTTAATTGAACATCTGTAATTATATTTTTCTAATACAATTGAAATGGAGAGAGTATTTTGATATTCACGGTAGGATTTGAATTTCGTTATACTCGACATAGCACGCTTATTTAGCATGTGTTCTAAATAATTTGAGTCGTGTGGCAGGCCTGTCAGGTCAACAACTTTTCAAAGTGTTTTATGGGTAGGGAGAAGTTCGTGAGGGGCTATGTAGGGTTGATTTGACTAGTTATCCGCAAACCACACCGTATCACCCGAACCCAGATAATCTTAAAATCTGGGATGTGTTGCGTTTGCTGACATGCTGCTTCTCGCTAGATCCAACATTGTATGGTATCATCATGAGATGCTTGTCGAGCTATTCACCGTAAGTGGTCCATTGGGAGTTGAGGCCCATTGAGCGAACGAAGTCATGGCAGACTTAGTTGGAAGCGTGCATGCGTCGTGACTATGAATGGGTGTTGTTGGTACCCATGAAGTGGGGGAGAGTAGTGCAGGTGTGGAGGTCGAAGTTGAGGATGGTGGTGCAGATGTAGTTGTGGCAGCAGATATGCATGTTGATCCCAACGAATAGGATGATGAAGGGGGGAGATTGAATTCATAGTGGATGACTTGGAGTGGGAAGATCGGAGGGCCAGGGCTGAAGAACAAGTATAGAAAGAGGACGAGGAGGATGACGACTGTTTGTATGATAATGGTATCCTCGATGTGCTGGTGCCTGATGCTTGGAATAGACAAGACCAAGGGGGCCTGGTTGTGTGTGATGGCCACGATTCCCCGTGGGAGTATGGGTAGAATGTGGTGCGTGTTAACACCGTGTATGCAGATTAGTCAGCTTTGTAGGATGCTGTCAAATTGTGGGTGATGTCAATGCAGAGGCAGTTCAGGGTTATCAAATCAAACAAATAGCAGTACATTGTGAGGTATGAGAAAGTTGGGTGTCCTTGGCATGTTCACGCCTACAAGCCAAAGTATGAAATGCATAGGATCATGTTGAGGGTGGAGGAACACTCCTATGTTCTAAGTAGGGTTAGCTGAAAAGCTCGAAGCTCGCGAGCTGCTCGAGCTCAGCTCGTAAAATTATGTGTCGAGCCGAGCCTCCTTGCTATCTCGGTCTCTTAATGGGCCAAGCCGAGCTAACTCGTGAACCGATCGTTTTGTTATGAACTCGTATTGTTAACTCTTTTGGTGGTTGTAGTTGGACTATTAAACTTAGGTGTGTGGGTGATGGCTTTTGATGTGGTAGCCGTTTAATTAGCTGGATATTTAAATTATTACATATCCATGTAACCATGTTATCATGTGCTTGGACCAAAATTGTTAGGATTGCTAATCGGCACCTGCCTAATTACCTATGTTTTACTTGTATGCTATATAATTAGTTACGTTTTCATTTATATTGTCCTCCTATTGCTTGTATGTGTGCCAATAGTGTCATCATGTTGATGCTTCACTCAAGCTCGTCTTGGCTCGCATGGCTCGCGATGCTACACCGAGCAGCTCGAGTTTTTATCTAGTCGAGTTGAGCTGACTTTTCAGCTCATTAGCTTAACGAGCCGAGCCAAGCTGAGCTACTTTGTTAGCGAGCTTGCATGAACCGAGCCGAGCTGGCTCGATAGCCAACCCTAGTTCTAAGCAGCATACTGCGAAAGCACTGCAACCTCACTTCTTTCACTGTAAATATCATGTATGGGAAGATTGTGGATAAAAAGGACATGAAAGTGTAGCACATCATGCTGGTCATTAAGCAAAGGTACAAGTACAAGATCATCTATGTGAATGTGTGGAGGGCGAAGCAGAAGGCAATGGAATCGCCTTATGACAATCTCGCTTGACTACTTGAGGTGCTAAGGGATAGAAACCCTAGGACATACATCGCTGTTAAGGGTAAGGTTTCAAAAATATGGAGGGGTACATGGTAATGCAACGAGTTTTCCTTGCATTTGGTGTCTGCATTGATGCTTTCCGGCACAGTTGCCTGCTCATGTGCATGGATGGAACATTCTTGACCGAGAAGTACATGTGGTAGGTCCTATGGCAATTGGCGTGTATGCCAACAATTGGATCCTACCCGTGGATGTTGCATTTATGGAGAGTGAGAACTTCGATAGTTCATTGTGGTTTTTCAGGCACCTCAAGGTTGGTGTCGTTGGTAAATACCCAGGCATTTGCATAATACATGACCAACATGTCGAGTTGATTAAGGTCATCAAGAAACTATAGGAAGATCTAGATGAGTCTTTTCCTTGGCGTGACCTGTGAAACTGTTGGTGAATGCGACACTTGGGTGCTAATTTTTTCAAGCAATTCAAGAGCAAGAGACCGATGAACCTATTCAAGAGGTTGTGCAAGAAGAACTAGCAGAGGAAGTTCGATGCACTCTGGGGAAGCTTGATGAGTTCACGATCAAGCACGTTGAGGAGAGGAATAAGCAACCTACTACAAACACATCCGATGTTCCAGAACGCTTGGTGTCATTGCCAAAGATTGACCTACCCAACTTGACAAGGAGGACAACAAGAAACATCAAATGTTTCTCACATTGGATCAAGGCCGAGCTAGTAGAGAAGTAGGCATTACTTTACGACATCGACGATGCAAGGTACGGTATAATGACAACCAATCTGGATGAGGTGTACAATTGGGTAATCAGGGGCCTACGTGGCTTGCCCCTCGTTGCAATCATGGAGGGTATATTGCATAGCATAATTAAATACTTTAGGGAAAGACATAGTATTGTTGCACTTTCATGTGCTCAATGCACAAACACCCTATTGTACCAAGATGATGGAGTACATGGTCGAGAAGAGCAAGGAGGGCCCGAATGCACTCAGTCTTCATTATGGGCACCACGAAGCTTTGGTTTGAGATATTTCTAAGGGATAGAACTGGGTTGGGAACGGCTAGTGGCGTCATCATGCACAAGGTTAGCCTTGGACAGGACGACAACAACAATTGTCAATGAACTAGTAGCAAGCAAATGCTTATCCATAGTCCATGCTCCCAAGTGTTGGCTGTAGGTGGCATGATCAAGGTGGACTCTGCCTACCATGTGTCGGGCATCTTCATGAATGAAAAAATGGTTCAAACTTGGAGCATGGAGACCCATGGATTATGTGTTGTTGGTAACTTCATAGAGAACGATGTGCAAAATAGGATATGAGTCCTTGATTTAGACTTGTTGAAGGGTGGCAAGGGTCGTCACCAGACTCGACATATCCAAAACGACATGGACTAATATGAAGCCAGAGGCCCTGTGATGGACAAGCCGATAGTCCGTGATACCCCTGTTGCACCGAAGATTATTTTGGACGAGGACATGCCCGAAAAAGACCTTATAGCCGGGTACTAGGAGGCCCACACGAAGGCTCGCGCCCACAAGGAGGAGTAGACGTATGTCTGCAAGCTTGATTTGTTTTCTATTCCAAAAGGCGCACATACATCTCAGTTGTAGTTCGCGTTCATGGTTTGTGCATGTTTCCATTTGTACCGTAGGAGTAGCGATGCAAACATATGTACCTAACTAAACCCTACGTACCATTTAATTTGCATCTTCATTATCAAGTGTCATGTCGGGGTTGAAATCTTATCTTTGGTGCTCTATTCTCTCTCAAACCGAAGCTTACAAAATATCGGCCCAATTGATCACATAACACACAACTTCATGAATTTTGTTCGAGATATTATTTATGTGATATTAATGAAAAAATGTATTATTTAAAAAACTCGGTTTATTCACGTAATACGTTTAAAAGTGGTTTTAACACAAAATCTATTATACTACGGGTTATGCATGTCACCAAAGTCCAAGTTTTTTAACATTAACATTTACAAACAATTGTTCCGACCCTTTATTTGAAGTTAAGTTTATTTAAATTATTTCTTTTAAAAAATAAGTTTATACAATCAGTCGCAGCCTGGATCCGCGACTTGGCTCAATCACAGTCCGAATCTGCAACTGGATTCATTGTGGCTTTGTTTTGTGGCTGAGCCCGACATAGATCTCAATCGTGCGATCATGTTGCAATTGTGCCACGTGGTGGACGGAGGGCCTATGTCACGCTACGAAGTTGCATCTGGGCCCAGAGTCGTGATTCCACCGCACGACTGGGCCCACCACGCAGTGCAAATGCAATTGTGAGATATTTGTGTAAAAATATAAATTGTGGTTTAGTTTTGTGAAATGATTAAAAAAGTTTATTTAAAAATTTCCTTACCTTCCTGTGCACCTTCCAAAAATCTTCTTGAAGTTTAGCATTAATAATAAAGATTTTTTGTTTCCTGCTTATCTTCCAAACATCTTTTTTAAAAAAACTTTTAGATTTTTTTTAAGCACAAGACCGACGCACACGATCAACACACACCACACTTACACCACCCATGATAAGAATTTATCGGAGACACTCAAGGCCTCATGGAGTGCGGGCACGTGCTTTTCGGTTGAACGCGCACGCGTGCGTGTACTCTTAAAATTAGTAGCCACCAGCGCTAAGTTTGAACTTGAATGATGGTGGGCGGGGTACACAACCGCGCCTATCCATCTGACGACTGACCATGTTCCACAATCAATAAAGATTAATAATCTTTACTACTTAAAAGAATGTAGTGGTGGTGTGCATTCTTCGTTCCCTCTCTCGTCCCCTCGATCGTTCCACTACTAGCTCCAATCGCCAACATGTGGGCCTACGCTACTCAATCGATTTCGCCTCCCTTCCCTGGATCCCACTTGGATTCCAGCTACAAAAACACTTTTGTATCAATAAGCCACCCGACACTCGCCTCCGCGTAAATTGCTCTGATCTCAACAAACAAACCCTAATAGAACTTGAAGGAGGCACGCCAAGTGCGGTAGTGACCAGGCCGAGATCAAGAAGGCGTAAGCGTTGCGTAACCATGCTCCATGGCTATGACCTCAACAACTCGACGCTTGAGGTTGGGCTACCGAAGATGAAACAAGAGAAGCACAATGGAAGAGAAGATCATCCCAACACCTCAGCGTTGGCGCATGCTTCACGTCGGCGTCGGTCGACTAGTGCTACCCGGCCGTGGTCCCCTGGAGCATGACACGCATCTCCTCCACCTCGGTTTGTATGCTCTGCGTGCTCTGGAGGACACCCATGCTATTGGGTTGTCCATGGTGGTGTTCACTGGTGGGTATGTGCATACCCATGCACATGTCCTTCTGCGTGCCTGTTGCGCCCTTGCTAGGCTGCCACTCAGTGATGTAGTGTTTTGGAACTATTATTTGTATGTTGATTGCATATGCTATTTTTCTATTGTGTGTGCATGTTTTATTCACATATACATTTGATTTTATCACGACGCCATGCGGTTATGTGGCTAGACTATCATCATTATGTTTTCATTATCCGTTGAAAGACCGATGCTGGTGATTTGGACATCGGCGACACAGCTAGGGAGACATTTGCCACGTTGTTGGGTTGCAGGTCTGATATGTTCACTACAATACGTTGGGGCATGCGAGCGCATGATGCAGTCGAAGTGCCAAGCGAACGCATCAACCCCCCCATGAGAGCAGATGGATTAGTGTTGGCTAAGCCTAGCGATGGCCAACAACGGGTCAATATGCTAGGAGAATATGTTTTTGTTTGCAGCAACACACGAACATGTAGGTAATGAGAAAAAATGACATTTCACAATTAAAGAAAACATGCACGAGGTACTCTCCCTTCTTAAGTCTCCACAAATATGATCAATCTAAAGCGTAGGATATGGTTTTACACAAGATACTTCCGAAATCAAATTTAAAATGCGCTTGAACACAAGGAAAATTTCCATCACAATTTTGAATTTGTAAGTGAATCAAAAGCACACTTTTTTTTCTCTTCCTTTCGCATGGTTCTAACGTTGCGGACTTGCAGTCGAGGTTCGTGCCACCATGACATGTCACCCTCCCATCACAAAATGTAGCAACACTGAGTCACTGACAGCCCGTCCCCACCACTCTTTATAAATCTTAATCGCTCTTTCTAACCCTTCCGCTATTTTACCATTCCCCCCTCTAAGAAGTTATTAATTCCATTATACTACGTACACGTAGGCACACGTACGTGCTTGCTGATACGTACACACATATATGACACGATCGATGATCCGTACTAGTAGTACAGCATGCAAAGAAATCGACACCGTTCGATCGACGGCCGTGGACGGACGGACGGTCGGATCGTCAGCACGTCAGTGAAAGCATGGCTCGGCGTCGGCCATCTCGACGCCGTTGACGCTGCCGTCGGCGCCGGCGCGGCCGCCCTTGTACTTGTACCACCTGGCGGCGACGAGGTAGACGAGGAGGTTGGCGAGGCAGAGCGCGGCGAGCAGCCAGTAGAAGTTGTAGAGCTCCCCCTTGTTGAGGTCGTCGGCGAGCCACGGCCGCCGGTTGCCGGTGAGCTTGTGCACGGCGGCGACGAGAGCCGAGCTGGCGAAGAAGCCAAGCGAGAGCGTGCTGAGGAAGAGGCCGGTGCTCATGGTCTTCATGCCCTTGGGGCACTCGCGGAGGAAGAAGTCGAGCTGGCCGATGTAGGTGAACGCCTCGCCGGCGCCGACGAACAGGAACTGCGGGATGAGCCAGAAGACGGTCATGGGTACGGCGGCGCCCTCAGGGACGTTGGACTCCCGTGCCACCCGGAGGCGCTTGACCTCAGTCAGCGCGGCGGCGGCCATGGCGATGATGGACATCGCCAGGCCGACGCCGATGCGCTGGAGCGGGGTGAGCCCGTGTGGGTTGCCGCTCAGCCGGCGGGCCACCGGCACGATGAGGCGGTCGTAGATGGGCACAGTGAGGAGGATGGATCCTACGAAGAAGACGGTGAGCGAGCCTGCCGGGATCTGGAACGACGGGCTGACGTGCCGGTCCATGGTGGTCGCCTGCGAAACCGAGAAGGTGGTCATCTGCGCGTACACCGTCCAGAACATGATCGTCGTCGCCCAGATCGGCAGCATCCGCACCACCGTCTTCACCTCCTCGACGTCGGTGAGCGTTGCCAGCTGCCACTTGCTGTGCTCCACCGCGGGGTCCTCGTTGATCGCCGCGTGGTCCAAGAAGCTGCAATGCCGCAGGAAGTTACTAACACATTATCAGACAATCGAAATTAACTGAACCCATCTCTGTTAATTTTTTGTATAAGATTTAGCGAGTGAGGAGAAGCTGCAATTGATGGCGCTTACATCAACAAATTTTAGACATTGGAAATTAAGTCCAGTTGAGTTATTCGCAGAATTTTCATTTCATATGCAGTTTCAGTCTGACAAAAATGAAAGAGCATGCAGAAGCTTCACAAGTTCTTTTCTCCAGAGTTCAGATACATATAATAAACCACATCAAGAAATCTTGTTTTTCCATTTGTTTTTGAAAAGATTACGCGGTGGTTGCAGAAACATAATCTGAACAAAACCATTAATAAAACAGCTTCAGGGGAAAAAATGTTTTTTATCCGATACTAAAGTAAGTATTTGGAAAATATATTTAAGTTCCTATCATTGGACTACTTTTGTTGACACAAAGACAATGCAAAGTTCTTTTCACTTTTCAGAAAAAACTAAAGAGGCTGTGTGCAAACTAAAGCAGTGGTCACAGGAACAAGATTCTGCCCTAGATGGAGACAAATACAATCAAAACACCTAAACAAATTAGTATCTGAAGTAGTTGGCCGGCTAATGCTTCATTAAGCATAGCATCTATCTGTCAAAAAACTCTTGGAGAATCATCGACAACTAAGTCGTCAGGGTTATCTTTTCAGAAAACATGTGAGTCATATATCAAACACACTAGGATTAAACAAGTAACCAAGTGCGTCATAGGGGACAATATTCTTCCCCATTTGCACATGTTGAACTGACCGCCAATCAGAATCAAGAAACAACACCTGTTCATGTGATGCAATTATAATAATAATCCATGATGCAGTTGCATGCATCCCCAGATAGAGTCTGCGGAAATGAGTTCATAATTTGGCGAATCGTCGACAACTCAAAGCAATTAAAACCATTTAGTTTGACACTATCCTATCGTTAATATAACGAATTTCAAAGTGTTAAGCTGACCTGAGAACCTTATCATGTGATTATTCAACAAAAGGAACGACCCCTTATCATGTGCAACGCCATGGGACTGAATTCATGGCAGAGAACTTGCCAAGAAAACATTGTCCCGAACACCCTAAAAAACCCTTTCTACTCTGTCCGTGCTGAGGCCGACCGCCATGGCTAAAATGAACGAGATCACGTGTGCTCATAGTAAAGATCATTAATCTCGCAAGAGGCTCTCTTGTCTTAGAAGTACGGGGTCTATTTCATAGGCCTTTAAAAACTTGTGAAATTGCGGTCACTTTTTTCACACATCTCTCCCTCTCTCACCTATACAACCCACCTCATCCTAACCTTAACCCACCCCACACCCTGCCGCCGCCCCCAGCCTTGCCCTCGTGCCACCTCCCGCCGGCGAGGTCCTTCCACGCCGCTTCCTCCTCCTGCCACCCTGCCCCCTCCTCTGTTCCGCCTCCCATTTATGTTGTCGCCTCTACCCTTCTGCCTCCTCTCCGGCCGGCGAGATCCCCCACACCGCCTCCTTCCTCATTTCCGACGTCTACTGCTACCGGATCCGTCACCACCTCCTAACCACTTCGGTCGTCGTCACCCTCTGCCGACCCTGCCCTCCTCCTTGCCAGCGTCCGACGGCGCCATCATCGCCGCTGGCCACCGTCGGTCTACCGCCACCCAACTTCCCTCTAAGCCCAAGGGCATTGGTGAACCCTAACTCTAGTCCGCTGGCCACCGCCACCGTCACCAGAGAGGAGGAAGATGGTCTCGTCGGAACACGAATCTTCATGTCGATCCGAAGATCAGAAAATCAACTATGATTTTGCAAAAAAAAAATTCAGGCATACGTGAAAATAGCAAATCCGCAAAAGTATATAACTGACAGGCCGTAACGAAACAACCGTTGGTTCTTTCGTAGGCATCGCAGCGCTCCGAAAAGGGCATCGACCGATCGATGCGAATAACTAGGGGTAGATTTCCTTTCCTTCCCTTCTTTCCATCAACCTCACCATCTCAAGACAGCTACTCCTATATGGGAAGAGAGGGCAACCACATTCCACAGCTCACACAGTTCACATGCCTCTCCCTTCCCTTTTTGACAGTACTGCTCTGGGTGGGGATGGCGGGGCCTCCCCCAATGATCTCCATTGCTTTTCCAGCAGAAATTGGACAGATGTGCAGTGTTCCTCCAAGCGAGGCATGCCAAGAAGGAAAGCAAACGCATGTGAGGAAGAAAGGTTTGCTTATAATTTCTTATCCCCATCACTAGCTAAGCAAGCTAGAAGGAAATTTCCTAGTCATGCTAGCTAGGGGCTCCTAGGACGCGTTTTCCTGTGCTTTTCTCTTCTACTGCCAAGTCATGTAAAGGCCTGCTCGCTTCTGACTACGCCTTTCGGTACGCACACGTCTCAGTCCTGTTCAGAAACAGTCTCTGCTAATAATTGGGGGAATACGTCATTTTGTATTCTTTATCTGTCTTTTGTATTACTTTATCTGTATATTGTATGCACATCTTGTACACCTTATATATATTGACTATTGTATGCACATCTTGTACACCTTATATATATTAACTATTGAGCTTCTTCAAAATACGCACAATATTCATAACATATGTCAGATTTACTTAATTCAAATAAGCTTTCTAGAGTCCCACCGTGGAGTTCTTACTTCTTAGCAAGGAATTTCGGCACACGCGTGTTTGTGATTGACCGTAATTAGTCACCAACCATTTTTTAAAACAGTTTTAAATGGTGGTTGCTTTAGTCTGAGGATTAAGTGTTCTGAAATTGTATTTGGAATACCATACAAGCATAGCTTCTTAATCACCTATGTGTGTAGATGACATTACTTTGATTTTTTTCTCTCTCTCTTTGAAGCAATGTCACTTTGATTTGGTAGACAACAAAAATATTACAATACTTTTTGCGTTATACAGGACAATAGGATATTTGAGTCTGAAGCTATTAAATCGATGTTAAGGTTGAGTACTTCATTTTTCAAGTGAAAAAAAGAAGTTGATGTAGATGATACTGGCATTTTCCATGGTAGTAATTAGGTGGCGGCTACCTTTTGTTTTAAGATCAGGATCAAATCACCGAGAAAGATAGCACGATTTTCCACGCAAAAGACAATCTCTAGTTACTCCCTATGAGACGAGATGGGGAAAAGGTAAAGCTTCTTTCCTCTAGAAGTTATGCCAACTACTGCCAGTATACTCCACGACACCTGCGAGCTCAAGTGTTCAGCTATTAATATTCTCACCCCCACTCACATTCTAGCTTCTTCTTTTTTGTACTGCGCATTTTAGAGATTTCCGCTATTAAAATTTTCACGTAGGTAGGAAACAACACTTCAAACAGTACCGTCTCCGTTTAGGAACAAGGGAGGAAGCAACCACACTCACTGGATGGACGAAATTTCTACGAGAAAACCGCCTTCCTCAAGAAAGAGTAGGTGAGCATGAACCACAGGAAGAACAAATCCCAATGTACTAGAAAACAAGTCAAATCGAAGCAGCCTCCGGGGTCCTGATCTCCGATATCTTTCATCGGTCTAGCGTATCCACGCAGCTCTGAACTACAGCAGGTGTTTATACGCTGCACTAGCATTATTTTTTCAGGTTAACTCAGTCTGTCTGAGTGCAGTGCAGTGCAGTGCAGTGCAGAGGAGGAGGAGGACAGGGGAGCACATCGAGATCAATGGAGGCGAAGTGGGCATGCACAGTCAGGCACAGCCCGTGACCCCATCCCCTCCCTATTAGAGTAGCGGCAATTATTGATTGGCTGCTGCCAAACTCGCCATGCATGGTGCCTACCCTCCTCCTCTTCTCTAAACATAAGACATGCTAGTGCCTTCACATGTCTAAAACATAAGAGCAAGTCCATGCATGTTCGCCTGTCAGGGACTCGTTGGATGGACGATTAGGTTAATAATAGGTTAGTAGGAGGGCGATTTGGGTTCAAAGAAACCCCAAAGCCAGGGGCGCCATGGATGGATGGATGGACCTCTCTATGTTATGTAATGTAATGTAATGTAATGTAATGCAATGCAAATGCAAATGCAAACATTAGTCACCTCCTTGCACCTATGAATGTATCAGTGTGTTGGTGTGTAGTCCACCGTCATGATGTGACAAGGCAACTTGGGAGAGAAAGATAAAAGAGATTGGAGGGGACAAACAGTGCAATCTGAATCCTGCACCTAGTTGCATTCGATTGGACCCCTTGCTTGCTAATTAAAAATAAAATAATAACAAACAAATAATAAATGCTAGTCTTATCTCTCTCTCTCTCTCTAAGCTGGTTGTCCTCCTGCTCTCCTCCGGTTAAATGTGGGGTCAGTGAACTCTGGTCTCTCTATTTCTTCAGTCCATGCAACTTTGACCCATACCCTCCAATAACTGTGGGCTAGTTACTGGCTAAACAACCCACTAATATACTATTAGTATAGATATTAACTAAGTTAAGAACTAATCAAGCAAGCAAGAGAGGAGAGTATATTGTTAACTGGTTTGCTGATTAGCTTACCGGAACTGCTTGGTGTGCGGGAGGCGCTCCTTGAGCTTGCTCTTCTTGGTGGAGCCCTCCTCGACGGCGGCGACCTTGCCGACGTCGATGTCGTAGAGCATGGCGGGGTCGGCGGGGAGCTCGACGCGGCGCTTGCGCCACGCGGCGACGACTACGGCGGCGATCTGGGTGAGCGGGCTCCCCGCCAGCTTCTTAAAGCGGTACCTGCGGGTGCCGGCGAGGAAGACGACGAGGCCAGCGACGATGGCGGCGGCGCAGGCGCCGTAGCCCCAGGGGCGGCCGAGGTTGTCCTGGACGTAGACGAGGACGGTGACGGCGAGCAGCGAGCCGAGGCTGATGAAGAAGAAGAACCAGTTGAAGAAGCACATCATCTGCGACTTCTCGACGGGGTTCGTCTCGTCGAACTGGTCGGAGCCGAAGCCGGAGACGCTCGACTTGAGCCCGCCGGTGCCCAGCGACGTGAGGTACAGCGCCACGTACATCACACCCAGCTGCGCTCCCGACGCGCGCACACAGGACGTTGAGAACCCGCCCTCCGCTGCGCACGGCGGCGGCCGCAGCCCCGGCCACGCCGTCGAGATCGTCAGGAACGTCACGCCCTGCATGCCCGCGAAGTTTCGTTAATTTCTTGGTTACCACTTACTGCTACGTTCTACCAGTTGAACAGATGCAATTCTCGTAAAAAATGGGTTTAATCTCATCTGAATTAGTAAGTATCTAAAAAAAAGAGTTTGGAACTGTGCCATATGGACCCATTCGCCATGCATCAATCTTGGAAGCATTATGCGCATGATTAAACGACGATGATTAAACAGTGTTCTTTTGGTGCCCGTTCTTTTCGCAACATCATCTTCTTAAAAGCTCGATTTTTTTTAGTACTGCGTCCACTACGGTAAAAAATAAAAAAAATCCCCAGGTATTTATCTTCTTTTTAATGAACTAACTAATTAACCGACCAACCGCAAAAGATAAAACCAACAGAAAAAAAAAGAAAGAAAATCTTCTTAAAAAGGTTAAAACGAAAATAAACCCCTAATTAATTAATTCGCAGGACGTACGGCGGCGTGCACGAACATCAAAGCAAGCAAACTAATTAACTTACGGATGCCTGGACGGTGGTGAAGATGGCGATGGTGAGGTAGCGGCCGAGGAAGGAGTCGGCGACGAAGCCGCCGAGGAGGCAGAGCATGAAGGAGGTGCCCATGAAGTTGGTGACGACGTTGGCGGCCTCCGCGTTGCCGACGTGCATCGTCCCCGTCAGGTACGTCACCAGGTTCACCGCGATCCCCAGCGTCGTCAGCCGCTCGTTCAGCTCCGCCACTGCACACGCATTTCGTTCAGTACAATCTCATTCCCATCTACCATTAAAAGCAGGTCAAGATTCATAGGAAGGGGAGGAGGACCGACCAAGGATCATGGCGGCGGCTCCCCAGCGGCCGGTCCTGGCCCGGGAGGCGGGGCGGCCCCTGAAGTCCCAGGCGTCAGCCAGGACGTCGGTATCCGCCGGCGCATTGGTCTCGGGGAGGAGGCCGACCATCTTCTTCTCCTTCCTTCCTGGCAAGGGTGCAGAGGCGGTGTAGTAGGAGGGATGTCAGATGCGGTTTTGCCTGGGGTGTGGCGTGTTGGGGTGGTCGCTATATATAATATAACCGCTGCTGGGGAAGGCGAATCTCGCGGTGTGGTAGCGTTCCTTTTGGGTGGGCTCCACCTGGCCAGGGACCGTGCCCGCCTCCCTCCCTTGTGGATACTACGCATTGTAATAATGAGGTTTTAAGGGAAGGAGAATACGAACGAGGGGTTAGCTAGGAACCGGTTAGGAGAGAGAAGAGGATTGAGAGAGAAATTTTATTTGGGTATGAGTCCCACTAATAGAAGAAAATGGTATGATATTTTTGTGCAGTTAAAACTCACTTACATGTGTTACTTTAAAACCTCTTAAAATGGTCTATACACTGTACATATTCTTACCAGCATAACTCCGGTCCCCACAGCATCAAACGAGTGCCACGTCAGCCGTGGCCGTGCTGGCTTGTCAATGGCGAATTGGCCGACGGCCAGATGTGCAGGGATTCGATGCACATCAAAGAGGAGCCCGCCATTCTACTCCCTGCAATTAATCTTGCGTTGTATGCATGCCTAGTTTGGTAAAAGTGCACGTGTTACTTGTTTCGTTTATTTTTCTTCCTCCTTCCTTCTTAGTTCTTTCCCTTATCTTTAAGTTCATGTCAACGTGTAGGTAGGTTGGATTGAAGGTGAGGTAGAGAATTGCAGATGCCTTGAAGTTCTGAGCGGGCCCCGAGACGCAACCATGGTGGTGGCATGCATCAATGTTAGTCGTTTGCCGATCAAATACTTTTAACTTTGATCATTCATACGTAAGGAAATGCTAAGATTTACCTCACAAAATTTGTATTACTATACTCAACATGAAATATACTTTCATTACATACAATTATTTTTATTTGAAGCAATATACATTTTTTATAAAAATTAATAGTCAAAGTGTTGCATTAGAGATCGTATCAATAACTATAAACCGCTTATATTTAGAATAAGACCGAGTATCATATACTGCTTGCTTATTGTTTCGCTTTTCTTCGTGGCATTGGCATTTTTGGTCGGTGGGCCTCTTCTCTTTCGAGCCATGAGGAGATGCATTCCATTCCATTCCATAGCTGACACCTCTGTCGCTGCCCCACATGTCTAGTTGACTTGTGGAATATTTCGATAGGCTGGAGGCCTTCCCAATAGGAGCATCATCGACGAGTACTCTTTCGGTTTCTTTCCCCTTCTCCTCCTTGCTTTATTGCATATCATCTATATGTTATGAACTTATTTTTATTTAGTGAATATCTTATCTTTTTCCTTTTTCTTTTGTGTCGAGGAAGAGCGCAAAATGAACACATATTTGTACGAAGAGGGCTCAGCTTTTGATGTGACAAATTGTTTTGTGGTTGATATATATTTGACGTTGTATGTATAAATATAAAAAATAACATCCAATACGAGGATATCATATTAATGCTATTTTTCAACTCGTGTTACCTTTAGGTTGTGTTACCGGGCATTTTGCCTTTAAAAATATATTAAGCAAGACAATTGCAGGTACCCGTAGAGAACCTCAAACGCCTAGCTAATACAATTTTGCACCTAAAAATATATTAAACTAGACAACCGCGGATACCTGTCTAATACATATACGCAGGCACTACTAATTTCAAGTCGGTAAGCAACCGATCTGCAGGTAGCCTATGGAGTACTGACAACTACGGATAAAATAAATTCCGAGATAGAGAGCGCTATATCACGCTATCTCATATAGGTTAGGGTTAGGGAACCCACAATTAATAGTGTAAATTAAATATGCGATTGCAAGCTACACGTTTAAATCACTTTATGCCAAATCCCCAATTAATATTCTAAAAGAAATTCCCCAAATAGCAGCTGCAATATTTTTGTTTCACATGTCATCGGCATATTCTTTACTCAAAACATTGTTGTGCATCAATTGCAAAGTAGAGGTATGGCTGGAGAACAATGGAGGTGATTGTACCATTGAAGTTATTAGTGTTATACTTTCTCTTTGATCTTTGATCTCTTTTGTTTGGATCTGGTATTCTTGGGGTTCGGGTTCATAAGAAACCGAACGCGAGAGAGAGAGAGAGATAGGGGATGGGTTCTGCACCTTGGATGTAGAGTAGGATGAGCAGCCATGGCGGCTTGCGTGTAGTAGAGACGGTGGTGGTCGACCTCGCCTCGAAGAAGAATGTAGTCGATCCCTCCCCTAGTGCGTGTCCCGAGCGGAGGCGAGGACGGCCGTAGTCGATCGGGTCGGTGGAGTCGGCGGTGAGCAGTCCCGTCGCTTCAGCGCCCCCCTCTTGATCGGATTAGGGTTTTTGTGCGGTTAGGGTTTGTGGCGCGGCGCTGCTCAACTTGGTGATCCGTACGCCTTTTCCCCACCTTCTTTTATAGCGCCGGCGACAGGCCCACCACCATCTTGGTCAAGGCGCGCCCGATCGTATGCAGATCATGTGGGGATTGGGCATTTGGCCGTTGGGCCAAATGCCCGAGATCAACTCTAACATTCTCCCCCTTGATCTCAATCTGTGCTTTATCTTTAATTACTTTTGACTTTACTCATTCCATCACAAATTGGTGCATAGAACGTGTCTCATCGTCACGGTCAATCGCCGATAGATTCAACAGCTACAATACACCTCCCTGTTCTGAAATAGTTACTTTAATCTTTTGGGCCATCTTTTAGTCCAGGAATCATAGGCTTTCCTTTAAACCCATGCCGGCTATATGTTCTCTGAACACATTGGGTGGTAAGCCTTTAGTAAGCGGATCCGCTAACATCTTTAAGTGTACTTATATGCTCAAGACTTATAATTTGATCCCGAACTTTATCTTTCACAACATAGTACTTTATGTCAATGTGTTTGGCAAAGACCACTTGACTTATTGTTGTGGGCATACATTATCATGGGTTCATTATCGCAAAGACAACTTAAGTGGTCTATTGATGTCGCCAACCACTTTTAAACCGGTAGGAACTTCTTTAGCCACCACCGCCCAGTAGCCTCATAACATGCTACAAACTCGGCATACATTGTGGACGATGTAGTGACGGTTTGCTTTGAGCTTTTCCACGATATAGCTCCTCCAAATGAGAGTGAAGACATATCCGGATGTCGACTTTCTATCATCTCCCGCAAAATCGAATCAGATACCCCACTATATGGAGTAAATCGATCTTCTCAGATGTCATCATGAGGCCTTTTGTTCCTTGCAAATAACGCAAGACTTTCTTTATCAATTTCAATGTTCTATTCCGTGATTGCTCGAATCGCCAAGTAACCCAGAACAAAAGCTAAGTCGTATGTACACACTTGAGCATACCAGTAAGCTTCCGACAACCAAGCATATGGAACCGCTTTCATTTGATCGATCTCATATCGTTCCCGGGCATTGAAAATCCCCATATCTCGCCGCCTTGACTATAGGTGCAGTGAAGGACTACATTTATGCATCCCAAATTTCTTTAAGACTTTATCTACATATGTCTTTTGTGATAGTCCCAATATCCCTTTGTTTCTATCCCTGAATTTCGATCCCTAGAACGAACGAAGCTTCACCAAGATCTTTCATATCAAAGTTTGAGGACAAAAATCTCTTCGTCTCAAAGAGTGCATTGACATCACTACTAGCCAAGAGGATATCATCCACATACGTGATTAGGAAGATAAATTTCCCATCTTTAAACTTTGTATAGACACGCTTGTCTTCTACATTCTCTTTAAACCCAAATTTTCTTATTGTACTGTCAAACTTCAAGTACCACTGTCTTGAAGCTTGCTTTAACCCATAAATTGATTTCTTTAGGCGGCATCCCATTCTTTCATTTTCTTCCATGACAAAACCTTTTGGTTGTGCCATGTAAACATTTTCCTCCAAATCCCCATTAAGAAATGCCGCCTTTACATCCATCCGATGTAACTCTAAATCATAATGTGCTACTAATGCCATTATGATTCAAGGAATCTTTACATGAGACCGAGAAAATGTCTCATTGTAATCAATCCTTCTCTTTGTGTAAATCCTTTTGCCACAAGTCGCGCTTTGTATCTTTCTACATTCCCTTGGGAGTCGAGTTTTGTTTTGTAGACCCATTTACAGCCTACTGTTTTGGCTCCTTTAGGAACAATTTCCAAGTCCCAGACTTTATTAGTCTTCATGGACCTCATTTCCTCTTCCATGGCCTCAAGCCATTTTGAAGAATTTTCGCTTCATGGCTTCTTCAAATGAGGTGGGTCATCCTCCATTTGAAATTCCTCTCAGATGATAAACTGATAATCATCGAAATAGCCGATCTTCTTACTCTTTGAGACCTCCTGGCCTCCACATTTGGTACATCTTCTGTTTGAGGCTGCTGTTGCTCCCCCTCATTTGTGGCAATGGGTTCTATAGGATCCTGAAGAACAGGTTCCTCATTCTCATTCAATGTTGCCACAGGAGGAACAATAACAGTCTTGGCACCACAAGATCTTGTACCGCTTGCAAATGACAAAGCAGTAGTGAGAAGAGTGGCTCTTGAATCATCTGAGTGGGCACATATACCCGCTTCTCTTCAAGATCAATCTCTCGAGCTACCATGCTCCCCTCATCATTTCATCCTCTAAGAAGACAGCGTCTCGCTTCTACAAACTTTGTATATCCGTCTCGACAAGAGAAACGAAAACCTTTTGACTTTTCAGGTAGCCAATGAAATGGCAACTTCATCGCTTTGGGATCTAGCTTCCCAAGGTTTGGGTTAAATACTTTAGCCTCAAGCAGACTCCCCACACACGTAAGTGGTTTAGTGAGGAACTCTTCCCGTCCACAACTCGCATTTGTTTTGGGCACCGACTTACTAGGCACTCTATTGAGAATATGAATGACGGTTTTTAACGCCTCCATCCATAAACTCAATGGGAGTGTGGAGTAGCTCATCATGCTTCGCACCATATCCATCGTGGTACGATTGCGCCTTTCACTACTCCATTTTGCCGAGGTTCGCCTGTAGAATATCGGGCTACTATGCCATTTTCCGTAAGAACCTCGCAAAAGGTCTAGGAACTTGTCCATATGGTGTATGTCGATCGTAGTACTCCCCACGATCGATCGGACTATCTTAATCTTTAAATCGTGTTGGTTTTCAACTTCACTTTAAATATCTTGAATTTATCCAAGGCTTCATTTCTTTCTTTGATTGGATAAATATATCCATAACGGAGTAGTCATCTCGTGAATGTTATGAACGAGTCATAACCATCCACACTTTTCACAGAAAAGGACCACAAATGTCCGTGTGAACAATTTGTAGAACTCCTGTGCTTCTTTTGCGCCTTTCTTAATTTTCTTTACATATTTTCCTTTAATGCATTCTCTGCATTGTTCTAAGTCCGAGAACTCTAATAGAGGAAGAATTTCATTCTTAACTAGTCTTTCTATTCTCCCTCAAATATGGCCTAAACGACAAGGCCATAATTTCGACGATTCATTATGAGTTCTCTTTCGCTTTCGCTTACATTCAGAGACGAGGATTCAATCACTTTCGCACGCGACGCTCCCATTATCGCATACGACATTCACATCATCACATAATGATAACAAATAAAGCTCATTTTGTAATATGGCAAGACCAACACATTCTTTATTAAATAATATTTCGTGACTTGCCATTTCCAAAATTACAATCATAACCATCTTTGTCCAAATTGGAAACGCTAATCAAATTCCTCTCAGAAGAGGGAACAAAAGAACATCTCTAAGTAAAGATTGGAGCCATTAGCTAACTCTAATGAAAGATCGCCAACACTTCAACTTCGCTGGACTCCATTTGCGACTTTAATGCATCTTTCGCTTTCTTTGTAGTCCTCGCCGAACGGAATCCTCAGAAGGAATTAGCAACATGAACAGTTGTTCTCGAGTCAATCCACCAAGTGGATTTTGAATATTGTACATACAAGCATTCATTTATGAATGTAATAATGTTCTCACCTTTCTTTGCCATTATCATCTTTAAGTAATCGTGATGCTTCTTCTTGTAGTGTCCTGCCTTCTTGCAAATGAAGGCACCGATCTTTGTCTACAAAGAAATTTATTCTCGCTGAGGCCGATGGATGAGGCTTTTCCCTTGTTCCTTGAGAAGGAGGTACTGTGGAAGTTCTTTTTCTTGTTATCCTTCACATAGTTGATAGATCCACCATGTGAGGTTTTAATTCTTTCCTCCTCTTGAACACACATAGCTATGCATTTTTCTAAGTCCCATTTATCTGTCAGATATTGTAATTGACAACAAAAGTGTCAAACTTTTCTCGCAATGAAGCAAAAATCAAGTGAATAAGGAACTCATCCTTGAGTGCCAAATCCATTGGTTTAAGCTTGATGCCAAGTTGCTCATCCTCAATATGTGTTCTCTTATCCCACCACCGTAATACATTTCACACAAGTCGCTTAATAAGTCGTGTTGCATATGTCTTTGAAGAGCCAAGAACCGACTCTTTATTTTATCAAGGTATTCTGTGATAAGAACACAGTCATGATTGAGCCCACAATTGCGTGCTCAATCGTAGTTTTTTATCACACCATACATTTCTTGTTGGTCGGGTCCATTTCTTATGCTCTAGGTCATAAGACATCCGTAAGGGAGCATGATCTCTTTGTCTTTTCTCGCCAAGCAAGATTATCCTCATTTTGACCCCTCACCGTGCCGAGGCTCGGGGTCGTGGTCAGAGTGAGGACCCACCCACCTCACCTAAGATAAACGCTAAGTCTATCTTTTCTTCCACTCTCCATAATTATCTCCTTTGAGAGTGGGTATTTCTCGATACAACTCATCAAGTTGTATCCTCCTAAAATTTAGATCAAATAAAGTGAGAACGTAACATTAAAATTATATGCCTTATTTCCAACGCTGGTCAAAAATACGACATACAATTAAATCAATTTTATCTATACATTAAAACTATATCACCGTAAGCGTAAATAGAAACAATGCATAAAATATCAATTAAAATTATAATATCAAGTATTATCAACTTTGGTCGAAAATAACAATATTATAATTCACAATAATTTTAAAAATTAAATTCTCTCGTTGGTTCAATTTAATTAAAAGAATTATCTATATTTAACTTTTGCAATGAAATCGTAATTATTCTAAAATAATCAATTATTCGTAAGCATTGTATCAGATACATTTAATCTCCGAAATAATAACACGTTGGTGCAAAATTTAACAGAGATTTTAATCAATTTTCTATTGAAATTCATTCAAAATTGCTTCAAAATTAAAACAATTTTTTTCTCGATTTTACTGCTCAAATCACCATTCGCCCGCATCGCGTGCCTCGGCCCATTATCGCTTTCTACCACTACCGTTAGGGTTTTCCGACGTTTTGTTGCGTTTGATTCACATCCGACGCACCGAATCCGACGATCCGCGCGATCCGCGCTATCCATTCTCAGATCGCTCGATCTCAACTGGCGACAGATCCGACGGCCGGCGGCTGTTTTGCCGAACAAAACCCCGCGGCGGCGTCTCGCCAAAAACCCTAACCCATTCTCCGTTTCTCCGTCTCTCTCTCGCTTGTTTCTCTCGCCCCGAGCGCGGAAACGAAGAAGAAACCGAGAAGCCGAAGAGCCCGCGGCCATGGGTCCTCGCGCGGCGCGGCTTCCTCGAGAGAGCGCCGCCGAGGGGTTCCTTTGCGGCGCCTCTTTCGCGCCACGGACGCTCTCTCGGGAGCCGGTTCGCGACGGACCGGCGACGACGACAACTAGCTCCTGTTCGCGCGATTCTCCGCTACTCCGTAAGACCCGATTTGTCTTAGATCCGGAGTTCTAGGGTTAGGTTCTTTTCTTTGAATCTTTTCTTTTGGATCTTCACTGCTGTGGCTCGATACCATTGTTATACTTTCTTTGATCTTTGATCTCTTTTGTTTGGATCTGTATTCTTGGGGTTCGGTTCATAAGAAACCGAACGCGAGAGAGAGAGAGATAGGGATGGGTTCTACACCTTCTGGATGTAGAGTAGGATGAGTCGCCATGGCGGCTTGCGTAGTAGTAGAGACGGTGGTGGTCGACCTCGCTCGGTGAAGACAATGAGAGTCGATCCCTCCCTAGTGCGTGTCCCGAGCGGAGGCGAGGATCGGCCGTAGTCGATCGGCCTGGTGGAGTCGGCGATGAGCGATCCGCCGCCTGGCCTCTCTGATCGGATTAGGGTTTTTGTGCGGTTAGGTTTGTGGCGGCGCTGCTCAACTTGGTGATCCGTGTCGCCCCTTCCCCACCTTCTTTTATAAATATGCGACAGGGGCCCACCACCAAATTTCGGCAGGACTGTTTAATGCAATGAAGGAGCATTTTAATTTTAAAAATTAGGATTTTAATTTTAAAAAAAATTAAAAACCCCCGCCAAGGGAAAATAAGAAAACCCGGAAAACCTTTAAAATAAATTTAATTCAAAATTTACATCATTAAAAATTTTTGTGAAACCCCGAAATAGCAGTTAAAGCGTAAAATCAAAAATCAGTTTAAAGTACCAATATTTTCCTAATTAAAAATTATCATCCTTGAAAAAAAAAATTGGGTTGTGGCCAATTTTGGGCCAAATTTTTTAATTAAATTTTCGATATTGGGACTCATGGCGCGAATTATGGTTTTCATACATATTACTTTATTTAACAACAAACTGTTAATTTGTGGATTCCAAAGTTGAATTCAATTGGGAATTGCTAAATTCCCTTTTATTTTATAAATTTTAAAAAGGTCGTTGGAAATTGATCATCGTTTTTATATGCCAATTTTTGGCGGCATTCTTTGCCAGATACCATTGTTATACTTTCTCTTTGATCTTTGATCTCTTTTGTTTGGATCCGTATTCTTGGGGTTCGGGTTCATAAGAAACCAACGCGAGAGAGAGAGAGATAGGGGATGGGTTCGGTTACCTTCTGATGTAGAGTAGGATGAGCGGCCATGGCGGCATGCGTGTAGTAGAGACGGTGGTGGTCGACCTGCTCGGTGAAGACAATGATAGTCGATCCTCCCCTAGTGCGTGTCCCGAGCGAGGCGAGGACGGCCGTAGTCGATCGGCCTGGTGGAGTCGGCGATGAGCGCCTCCGCCGCTTGCCGCCTCTTGATCGGATTAGGGTTTTTGTGCGGTTAGGTTTGTGGCGGCGCTGCTCAACTTGGTGATCCGTGTCGCCTACCCCACCTTCTTTATAAGGCCATGACAGGCCCACCACCATCTTGGTCAAGTGCGCCCGATCGTATGCAGATCATGTGGGGATTGGGCATTTGGCCGTTGGGCCAAATGCCCGAGATCAACTCTAACAATTAGTACGATATATTCTCTTTAGTTTTTTCTCGACTTTAAAGCTTGGCATATGACTTTGTTTATTGCATATGTGCTCTAAAAATCAATCATATATACGAAATAACAAAAATATTCAAGGTGAAGTTTTTTTCATGCTACAACTGCAAATAGAGAGTTTTTGCGATAGTGATGTGTTTACACGTTTAAACACCACACGTGCGCACACGCGAGTGTACCCTCTTAGAACATATCTAGACCGATAAAACCAAAGGATAAATCCATGACCTCTTAAAGTTCCTACCAAGCGCACTAGCTCACGGTACGTAAAGATATACATCCGGATTTAAACCCTGATTAGATGGAGTCCCTACACCCACAACTCGACTAGCACCACCACCAAGAGTTAGTTCCCATCAGATAACTTTCTTAGAGTTTACTATACTCTGATTAGAATATTTATTTATAATTAGACCTAACAAAAAAAATATCCCTCTCCTCCAATAAGGTTCAGTCCAATATAATGTCCGCAGACGGGAGATAAATACATGCATTTAAATTCTTTTCTCTAAAAATTAATCTTCTATAAAATCCCAATATATATGGTTCCACAAATGATATACAAATTCTTTGTGCATGCATCCTATGGTTAATATTAATCGGTTCCCTTCCTGTTCACTTCTTCTCTAGAAAGGTGGATTCACTTATACCCTTTTAGAGGGAACGAACGAATTTTCTGTCATTATTAGATAATTACACGTATATTGAAATCCTTGGGGTACTATTATTCGATCCTACCCGATAAAGCCCATCTAGCACATTCGGATAAGATTGCCCGCATTTTACATCAAATCTTTAACATCATAAAAAATTAAATTGTGAGAATCCGACATTTTGGCCTAACAAAATAATTTATTTCCTTATCTTCGAGAACCTTCACATTGTAACAACCTTACCTAGCTACGGTTATGATTCCGGAGCATGACTCTCTTATATCTATTCCAATTTTATTACTAAAAGCCAGCCAAATGCCATGCTTCATGTACTCTCTCCCTCTCTATATATATTATTTTTTAAAAAATCATTAGGGTCCTTTATTTTTGTTATATAACCTTTTTCATATATTAAAAAATGTATGTACACAAATTTTACTATAAAAAGTGGATTTTAATTAAAAAATATGGAACTTACCTTGGGGTATCTTATAATCATTATTACAGTGTGGCCAAATATATATGAAGTTTTTTTATACTTCCGGGAGTAGTTACTCCCTATTCCGTATCTCACAACATAAGGAGCATCTTGCGCAATCGAGAGTATGTACGTATAGTATACGAGTATATAAGACCACTTATGTGGTATTTATACCTTTTTAGGGGTGGTATGTATATTTTTTTAGACATACTCCTTTTTATATGCGAATATAAAGGTATTTACAAAATATACTAAAAACTATGAATTCTCTTGTAAGTTTTTCGTGTGGTCGCATTGGAGTATCTTATAATTAGTATATGAGTATGCTTAGAGTGATAAAGGAGTATATCAAGTTCTTTTAAGTGGTATATCAGATGCGAGAATAACTACACTCGAGATTATATATATATATATATATATATATATATATATATATATATATATATATATGTTAATGGGTAACTAAGTATTAAAGTGCTAATATCAATCTTGACCGTTGGATCACGAAGGGTGTTTAATGCAGAACATTGGAGGTAGGAGCATGCAGACTGTTTAATGCAAGTGCATTGGAGATAGAAGCATGCAAGGTGATTAAATAATTTAGGGGTGAGAGTCTGCATTAATCTTAACTGTTCAATCCAAATTCAACGATCAAGATGACATTATGAATTTAAGTGGTAAATCGTCCACCGCCCACGTACCTCCAGCAAACTAAGCAGATATAAAGCGATATAAGCGCATGCACCCGCCGAAATCACGCCTTTCTTTTTTAAAAGTATCACCAATATCACTCTGGCCCGCCCTGTGTAAATGTCAAAGTGAAGTCTACGTGCAGGTCCATCTGTCAGCGAGTGTAATGAGTTTTTTTTTGGTGAAATTGTTGAAAGCCCCGGAAGAGGTACGCTAGCTTCAAATGTCTTGTTCAAAATCATAAAAAAATTCAGAATAATTAGGGACCTACAGTGAGCGCTGGAATTATTGGTTTTTCATACTATATTAAAAACATTTATCATCCTTGCAACAAACAAACAAAAAAAAACATGATAAGCCGATTTGTGGGCCAATTCTTGAAATGGTCCTGAATTATTTTTTATTCAAATGTAAGCATTTTTTTCGCTATATATTCCCGGTTTGATCTTCGATCTGCGTCGCGTATATATGCAGTGTTTACATGAGCAGTAGTGTCCTAGCTGTTGGATTTAGATTCGAACTAATCCATCTGCTCTTAATTTGCTAAGTGATTGCACCAAAAGTAGTGAAGTGAGCTGGCAACTCCTTGGCTCAGCTGAGCCTCTAGCTAGGAATTAAACTGACTCTTTATTTTATCAAGGTATTCTGTGACAGTGTCACAGTCTGCGATTGAGCCCACAATTGCAGGCTCAATCGTGTTCTTTATCACAGCCATACATTTCTTGTTGGCTGTGGTCCATTTCTTATGCTCTAGGTCATAAGACATCCGTAAGGAGCATGATCTCTTTGTCTTTTCTCGCAAGCAAGATCATCCTCATTTTGACCCTCACCGTGCCGTAGGCTCGTGGGTCGTCTTCAGAGTGAGGACCCAGTCCACCTCAGCTAAGATAAACGCTAAGTCTATCTTTTTCTTCCACTCTCCATAATTATCTCCTTTGAGAGTGGGTATTTCTCTGATACAACTCATCAAGTTGTATCCTCCTGAAAATTTAGATCAAATAAAGTGAGAACGTAACATTAAAATTATATGCCTTATTTCCAACGTTGGTCAAAAATACGACATACAATTAAATCAATTTTATCTATACATTAAAACTATATCACCGCTAGCGTAAATAGAAACAATGCATAAAAATATCAATTAAAATTATAATATCGTTATTATCAACTTTGGTCGAAAATAACAATATTATAATTCACAATAATTTTAAAATTAAATTCTCTCGTTGGTTCGAATTTAATTAAAAGAATTATCTATATTTAACTTTTGCAGCGGAAACTGTAATTATTCTAAAATAATCAATTATTCAGAAGCATTGTACTGTACACATTTAATCTCTGGAAATAATAACACGTTGGTGCAAAATTTAACAGAGATTTTAATCAATTTTCTATTGAAATTCATTCAAAATTGCTTCAAAATTAAAACAATTTTTTCTCGATTTTACTGTTCAAATCACCATTCGCCCGCATCGCGCCTCTACCATTATCGCTTTCTACCACTACCGTTAGGGTTTTCCGACGTTTACCGGTTCGGATTCACATCCGACGGCTGAAATCCGACGATCCGCGATCCGCGCTATCCATTCTCAGATCGCCGATCTCAACCGCCGACAGATCCGACGGCCACGGCGTTGGCCGAACAAAACCCGCGTCGCGGCGTCTCGCCAAAACCCTAACCCATTCTCCGCTTCTCCGTCTCTCGCTTGCTTTCTCTCTCCCTCGGCGGAAACGAAGAAGAAACCGGAGAAGCCAAGAGCGGCGGCCACAGGTCCTCTCGGCCGCTGCGCGCTCCCGAGAGAGCGGCGTCGCCGAGGAGGTTCCTTGCGCGCTTCTTTCTGCGCCACGGACGCTCTCGGGGAGCGGTTCGCGACGGACGGACCGACGACGACAACTAGCTCCCTTCACGCGACCTCCGCTACTCCGTAAGACCCGATTTGTCTTAGATCCGAGTTCTAGGGTTAGGTTCTTTTCTTTGAATCTTTTTCTTTTGGATCTTCACTGTTGTGGCTCGATACCATTGTTATACTTTCTCTTTGATCTTTGATCTCTTTGTTTGGATCTGTATTCTTGGGGTTCGGGTTCATAAGAAACCGAACGCGAGAGAGAGAGAGAGGATGGGTTGGTTACCTTCGGATGTAGAGTAGGATGAGTGGCCATGGCGGCTGCGTGTAGTAGAGACGGTGGTGGTCGACCTCGTCGGTGAAGACAGCGGTAGTCGATCCCTCCCCTAGTGCGTGTCCCGAGCGGAGGCGAGGACGGCCGTAGTCGATCGGGTCGGTGGAGTCGGCGATGAGCAGTCCCGTCGCTTCAGCGCCCCCCTCTTGATCGGATTAGGGTTTTTGTGCGGTTAGGGTTTGTGGCGGCGGCGCGTTCAACTTGGTGATCCGTGCCACCGACCCACCTTCTTTTATAGCGCCGGCGACAGGGCCCACCACCATCTTGGTTGGGCATGCCTCCCGATCGTATGCAGATCATGTTGGATTGGGCATTTGGCCGTTGGGCCAAATGCCCGAGATCAACTCTAACAATTAGTACGATATATTCTCTTTAGTTTTTTTTCTGGACTTTAAAGCTTGGCATATGACTTTGTTTATTGCATATGTGCTCTAAAAATCAATCATATATACGAAATAACAAAAATATTCAAGGTGAAGTTTTTTTCATGCTACAACTGCAAATAGAGAGTTTTTGCGATAGTGATGTGTTTACACGTTTAAACACCACACGTGCGCACACGCGAGTGTACCCTCTTAGAACATATCTAGACTGATAAAAACCAGTGATAAATCCATGACCTCTTAAAGTTCCTACTGAAGCGCACTAGCTCACGTGTACGTAAAGATATACATCCGGATTTAAACCCTGATTAGATGGAGTCCCTACACCCACAACTCGACTAGCACCACCACCAAGAGTTAGTTCCCATCAGATAACTTTCTTAGAGTTTACTATACTCTGATTAGAATATTTATTTATAATTAGACCTAACAAAAAAATATCCCTCTCCTCCAATAAGGTTCAGTCCAATATAATGTCCGCAGACGGGAGATAAATACATGCATTTAAATTCTTTTCTCTAAAAATTAATCTTCTATAAAATCCCAATATATATGGTTCCACAAATGATATACAAATTCTTTGTGCAT
Organism: Hsuehochloa calcarea; assembly: GCA_036346395.1. NCBI lineage: Eukaryota > Viridiplantae > Streptophyta > Magnoliopsida > Poales > Poaceae > Hsuehochloa > Hsuehochloa calcarea. Next base: position 13,453,783 of record CM070609.1, read on the forward strand.
GCATCCTATGGTTAATATTAATCGGTTCCCTTCCTGTTCACTTCTTCTCTAGAAAGGTGGATTCACTTATACCCTTTTAGAGGGAACGAACGAATTTTCTGTCATTATTAGATAATTACACGTATATTGAAATCCTTGGGGTACTATTATTCGATCCTACCCGATAAAGCCCATCTAGCACATTCGGATAAGATTGCCCGCATTTTACATCAAATCTTTAACATCATAAAAAATTAAATTGTGAGAATCCGACATTTTGGCCTAACAAAATAATTTATTTCCTTATCTTCGAGAACCTTCACATTGTAACAACCTTACCTAGCTACGGTTATGATTCCGGAGCATGACTACTCTCTTATATCTATTCCAATTTTATTACTAAAAGCCAGCCAAATGCCATGCTTCATGTACTCTCTCCCTCTCTATATATATTATTTTTTAAAAAATCATTAGGGTCCTTTATTTTGTTATATAACCTTTTCATATATTAAAAAATGTATGTACACAAATTTTACTATAAAAAGTGGATTTTAATTAAAAAATATGGAACTTACCTTGGGGTATCTTATAATCATTATTACAGTGTGGCCAAATATATATGAAGTTTTTTTATACTTTCGGGAGTAGTTACTCCCTATTCCGTATCTCACAACATAAGGAGCATCTTGCGCAATCGAGAGTATGTACGTATAGTATACGAGTATATAAGACCACTTATGTGGTATTTATACCTTTTTAGGGGTGGTATGTATATTTTTTTAGACATACTCCTTTTTATATGCGAATATAAAGGTATTTACAAAATATACTAAAAACTATGAATTCTCTTGTAAGTTTTTCGTGTGGTCGTATTGGAGTATCTTATAATTAGTATATGAGTATGCTTAGAGTGATAAAGGAGTATATCAAGTTCTTTTAAGTGGTATATCAGAGGCGAGAATAACTACACTCGAGATTATATATATATATATATATATATAGTGCTAATGGGTAATTAAGTATTAAAGTGCTAATATCAATCTTGACCGTTGGATCACGAAGGGTGTTTAATGCAGAACATTGGAGGTAGGAGCATGCAGACTGTTTAATGCAAGTGCATTGGAGATAGAAGCATGCAAGTGATTAAATAATTTAGGGTGAGAGTCAGATTAATCTTAATGCTCAATCCAGATTCAACGATCAAGATGATATTATGAATTTAAGTGGTAAATCGTCCACCGCCCACGTACCTCCAGCAAACTAAGCAGATATAAAGCGCTATAAGCGCATGCACCCGCCGAAATCACGCCTTTCTTTTTTAAAAGTATCACCAATATCACTCTGGCCCGCCCTGTGTAAATGTCAAAGTGAAGTCTACGTGCAGGTCCATCTGTCAGCGAGTGTAATGAGTTTTTTTTTGGTGAAATTGTTGAAAGCCCCGGAAGAGGTACGCTAGCTTCAAATGTCTTGTTCAAAATCATAAAAAAATTCAGAATAATTAGGGACCTACAGTGAGCGCTGGAATTATTGGTTTTTCATACTATATTAAAAACATTTATCATCCTTGCAACAAACAAACAAAAAAAAACATGATAAGCCGATTTGTGGGCCAATTCTTGAAATGGTCCTGAATTATTTTTTATTCAAATGTAAGCATTTTTTTCGCTATATATTCCCGGTTTGATCTTCGATCTGCGTCGCGTATATATGCAGTGTTTACATGAGCAGTAGTGTCCTAGCTGTTGGATTTAGATTCGAACTAATCCATCTGCTCTTAATTTGCTAAGTGATTGCACCAAAAGTAGTGAAGTGAGCTGGCAACTCCTTGGCTCAGCTGAGCCTCTAGCTAGGAATTAATAGTAGCCAAGGGAATTGAAGGAACATTTTGATGATCATCCTTCTAGTCTCTGGTTAGGACCACAATGGGGATGGGACTGGAACAAATTAGGGTTCGATATGATCCTGACACCAATCACAAACAAAGTGTTGCTTCTCTCCAAGCAACAATGAACTAACCATTCCTTTTTCTCCCTCTGTAGGGCCCACGCTTAATTATACCCTAGTAGCTCATCCAAAGCCAAAGGAGATCAGCATCTGGTTTCTGTTGGCTATATATATGCAAAATATCCCAACCTTAGAATCTATCATGTTAATTCACCACTAGAATTTAGATTTTTCCCTGACGGCCAACAACCAGTACTATTAGAACAATTTCGACAGTCACTGCAAAGAAAAACAAGTTTTGACATATAATTTAAACATCAGTTTGGCTTGAGATAGACACGGACAAGAACTGTATTGTTTGTCCTTGTATGTTTTTTTTCAGATTCTTTCTGATCCCTTCCCTCCTCAATGCCCAAATCGATCGAGCTGCTATCGACATTGATATGTGACATCAACATGACACGTGTGAGATTTCAGATAAAGGTCAACATGTGCTGCAGGTCAACGTGACACTATTGCTGGGTTAATCGCGCCCATGAGCGTGATGTTGAGAAGCAGATCGATCATGTAGCAGCATTGCTGGTCTTTCTATACGAAAGGTCAAAAAAGTTCCATTATTACCCGGTATATCGGAGCACAAAGCGGTGTACAAGTTAACAATCCAGTAATAAACCAAGACGCCGCCAACCAATTGTTCCTACCCTCTCGGAAAGATAATTACCACTCCGGTCGCAAAAGAATGTCCTATTTGATATTGATATCTTTTTAAAATATTTAAATTGCATATATAAAATCATATGTGTATATTTGTCTTGGAAGGTGCTCTAGAAATATTATAATATTATTAGATTTTATAAGTATATTACAAAAAAATAGTGGTCAAAGTTGCATTTTAGAAACCGTGTTAATATCAAAAACAACATTCTTTTGTGACTAGATGCAGAGGCGGAGCCAACTAGGGTGCCAGTATGCATGGGCACTCCAAATATTTCAAAATTATGTATATACCTTTGTTAGCTATAGGTTATATTGAATTTTGATTTCGTTGCAATTTGATAATACCTGAAGAAACTAGTTGCAAATTGTATTCCATGTCCTCCGTTCGATTTTATAAACAGTCTGACACCTTTTTTCCTCCACTTATGTCGCGCTGTGAAGGGGTACGAAAGTACTTTATTTTATTTAGCAGTTTATAACTCAAAAATCAAGTGTCTGGTTCTCTATATGTTTGCGCCGTTGCGACCATCACGATGAGTGCAATGATTTAAATTAATATTAGGTATCTTATACGAAACATTTAGCTTACAAATTTTGAAGCCATATGTGGCATAAATAGGTCGTATCAATACTAGGCTAATAAGCATATATGTACTAAAAACCATACATGTTTGTCGGGTGATAGTTTACGCGAACTATCGTGTGATCCATATGACATACTAATAAAAAATATAGAACGGCTATATATTTTCAATAATTAATTTTTTTTTATTCAACGATGGTATTTGTTATCATTATTACTCCATAAAATGAGTCATTTTCTCAACTAATTGTGTAAAGTGTCCAATTAATTGGAAAGAAAGTTCAATTAATCTATATAGCTACAAACAGTCGGTAATATTTGAGGTATACCCTTCACTTTGGAAGTCTATAAAATCCCACAATAATCCTTAAATCAGAAAAAAAAATCCAAGAAATTCTCTCATTAGTCGAGAGAAAAAGAGAAGATTCACACTACTTATTTTTTGTGTGTGTGTGGGTGGTGGTGGTGGTGGTGGGGGGGTTGAGATTATAACGGTGCAAATTAATCATGTATAGATATTACAGCTATTACAATTGTATAACTATTTTCAAAGCGGAATAGAGTTATATAACAAATACAATATGATGCAATATCTGGTCAGTACAATTACACGCGAAATTTCGCTAGTTATATAGGAACATTAAGTACCAGTAATACATGATTTACTCGGTGCTAAATTTTGATCCGTCGAAATAGCATGTGTGTGTGTGTGTGTGTGTGTGTGTTTAACCCAACAGGGTTCAAGTTATGGCTGTATTCCATAGCCAAGGTTGTTTGCCATCTTTCGACTATTTCAAAGGTGATATCTATTTTATGCATTTTTAATCAGATGAGATTGTAGTATTTCAGGACTTAACAAGATAATATATAGTGTAACACTTAATTTGCTTATTTTCTTGTAAGGAGAAGGAATTAAGGATTTTATTTCTTTATTCAGATTAAGGTGTTGCCATTGTTTGTGCTAATGTCTACAGATTGCACTATCGCCAACAGGTTCCTTGTTAATCTGTTTTTAAGAGTTTGTTAATGCGTTGGAATCATTTTATCGTCCCCGTGTTGCTCCAAATGCAACACCTATCACTTAGTTTTATTCCTAAAAAAATTGTTCTGAATAAGCAATGCAGCTACCTTTGGGTCACTTCGTCCTGAATAAGCAATGCGCTTAAGGAACACCAAAAGCCAGCTTTAAAGCATGCATCTTAATTCGCTTTTTATTCTCCAAAGGGGATAAGGTAAGCAAAGCAACTGACATTAATATATACTAGAGCAAAATCTAGTGAATGGTATCTCTATCTTGTCTCTTTCTTTACAAGTTTGTTAAGCTGAACAATCTTTTGGATGCTCCAAGGAGCAATGGGAGCCTCCTTAAGTGTTGATGGATCGACAAAAAATAATCAATTTGAGTGTACTATGCATGCCTAACTTAAATTTAGGAACATCAAGGTGTATGGCCTTCATTCAGAGGGAATTGTTGGCTTTAGCCTTTAAGTCATATCCTATCATTAGACATTTAGCATTGTATAAACATAGTTAAATTAAATAGAACTATCTTTAGCAACTTTTGCCAAAATATATAAAGATAGCCATCTCATCACTATTGTTATGCACCTCTATTATTTTGGTCAGAAAATATCCATATAATAGAAGCAATTTTCTTAGGCCCTAGCTTTATGGAGAATATAATCAAATCTTGCATTGGTAGACACTAGAACCTAGTTGGTTTTAGCTAATTAAACTATCTGTACAAAATATACCATAATATGACTAGCTAGCGCTACTGCAGACGAATTGATGTGATAACAAACAAGACCAATATTGACACGCAGTTTATGCGGATTTAGAAAATATTCTTATTTTTTTCCAGAGAAATTAGAAGAAAAAAAAGAAGATAGAAAAAAATGTGAAGAGGACATAAATTTTCATGGTGGTAGAGATCATGAACCTAGATAGAATATAATTTCAGGAGAGATTAATTAACAAAATGCATTTAGGAGGAGAGCATCAGGCTTTAGAAAGTAAATATTTTGTTCTAAGAATATTCTTTTGAAATATAAATTAAGGCATACTCATAGTAGTGCCATGAACCAAATTAAGGCATTTTCAGGGCAAGTAATTAGTAAAAAGCAACTGATAAAAACAGGTAACTATATATTCCAAAGAACATAACCATCTTTTTTTCCCGATAATATTTACTATTGCAAGCAGCTACTACATGAAAAGTTCAGTCAACCCCAAAGTAGGCGCCTGAAAGTTCCAACCTTACATCTGTTGCCACAACTTTCTGAACTGCTTCTACATCAGTTTTAGGTCAAATCCAGAAATCCAAACCTAATTCCTGGTTTGGGTCATTGCCAAGGCAATTACATTTGTTGCTGACATATTCAACATTGTGTGTTTCTTGTTCAAATGTTTTTTTATGATCTCTGAAACCTCCATAACCATAGTTAAGCCTCATTATTGAACACTCTTGCCCCAACAACACATGAAGCCTGCCATCTAATAAGCTTAGATAGATGGACCATCAACAATTGCTTAAGTTCACACACCATCCTAATCCTTCTGTGAGGATGAGGACAATGCTGCAAGAACAAACAAATTGACAAGATTCTGCATTTAACAATTCCAGTAGTACTGGCACTCTATATGGTATAGGCTCAACGACAATGTCCACCTAAAAGGCCGGCTTTTATACATGGTATTGATGAAAGGTGTATTAGATGAATGTTGTGTATAACTCATATATAACAAGGTGAAAGAAAAGAGTTGTGTTTGGAAAGTGAGAGGACTACAAGTCCGAGTCGAATATGTAGTCGGGGTATAAATATATACCATCGACCTCTTGTAACTCTAATCGTAAAAAAAAAACTCTTCGTACGGACGGAGCCACCACGATTTGACTCCTGAGGACGTAGGTTTTGCCGAACCTCATAAATAAATTATCGTGTCTCTTATGCGATTGTTGTGATTATTCTCTCGTGCAAAGAGTTGTTGCCGATTTCAACAATGAATGATGGGGATATTTGGATTAAGAAATCTCCAACATCAATTATGGAAACTTAGCATTGAACCATTCTAATTATTGTGCCTACGTGTTCTTTTGGATATTGCATTGTCCCGAAGAAGAAGAACGATTTGTGAACCACATTTTAAATGATTGTTGGTGAGTTAGTATTAGGATCTAGTAAGGAGTCGTGTTAGAGTCGGATTCAATATTTAGATTATAAATAAAGTGTGTGGGGATCCTACGGGAGATATACATAATTATTCTCGAAATTCTACATGGTATCAGAGTCTAACCCTAATCCATAAACTCACCTCGATCCAATCCACCGCCACCGCCTGTCCAACCCCAATCCATACAGATTTGATCCGCCGCCGCCGTCATCTTGCTCGTGCGGGCGCGCCATCGCGCGCGCCTCGGCGTGCGTGGGCGGGCCGCCACCGCCACGCATGGGCCGCCGCGGCTACTAGGGTCTTTGCCGATCGGCACCGCCGCCGCCGAACGTCATTGCCTAGGCTCGAGCCGCCGCGTCACCATCGTGTAAGCCAGTTCTGCCACCGAGGAGGAAGAAGGAGAAAAGGAGGCTGCTCGTTTTGTACCTAAGAAGGAGATTGCGGCAGAGAAGGAAAGGGGGAGGTTGTGTTGCGGCAAAGGAGGAGATTTTGTTGCGTGAGGTTGTGTTGCTACAAAGAAGGAGGAGATTTTGTTGTGTGTGTTTTGCTGTGTGGTGTTGTATACTGTTGCTAACACATGCATGTTCTTGCTCTTATGGAGGGATCGCTAGAGACAATGTTGAATTCTGATGTGTGAATGACTGTCATGATCGTGGGAGATTAACGCGACATAGATTGTTGATTGGCATTGCTCCAATTATTTGAGAAGATGACCCTTGAGGAAATTGAGGCTGCGAAGAAGGAGGAAGAAGCCGCAATGAGGATGGTAGAAGAGAAGAGAAAGACAGTTGTTGATACTACTTCCCCACTAGTAACTCAAGATAACATGAGAAGCATGTTACAGGACCTCTTCGCGATGGGTATGATAGGTCTGAGGGCCAGTGCAGGGTCATCTGACTTAAAGTTGGAGCTGATGCCGAATGATGTAAAGTTGTAAGGAAGTAAGAATTACTTGGGTTGGCATGGAAGGACTCAGCTAATTCTGAGGACGAAGGGGTGGAGCACTACCCGCGGGAGACTTGTGTTGAGCTTGCAGACAAGGCGAGCATGGATTGGAGGATATGGAACACCACCAACTCTGTGGTGGTAGCTTGGTTGTTAACTTTAATGTCTCCATCCATCGCTCGGATGCTAGAGATGCTGTAGAGTGCACCAGCGATGTGGAAGACATTGAACAACATGTACTCCGGGGAAGAAAATGTGATGATGATGGTGGATATCCAGGGCAGGGTGGAGGCCCTGAAACAGGAGTATGCTAGTGAATTGCAGCAACTGTGGGCGAATTTAGATCACTATGATCCACTCAGTTAACATGTGCTGGTGATATTGAGGTTGGCGGGGTGTGGCTGTAACGCAGACGGGTTACACATTTTCTAAAGGGACTGAACCCAAAGTTTGAGAGTAGAAGGGGTGCCATGTTTCACTTGGCAAACTTGCCTACTATGGAGGATGTTATTTCGACTATGGTGCAGGGGGAGGTTCGACTATGAGTAATGAGGGCAACAACTCGGTCAAATCACGCATACGCCGCACCAGATGATAGGGAGTGCTACAACGGTGGGATGAGACGACTCTGAGCCATGCTTGTCCTTATCCATGGTATAGAGGTCGATGTGGAGGTCGTGGTGGTCGTGGAGGTCGAGTTGGAGATTATCAAGGCCGAGGTAGAGATCGTGGTGGTCGTGGAGGTGGAGGTCGAGGAAGGGGCCGAGTTGGCCCTGACAGAGGAGATCATGTATGTTACTCTGACAGCCGAGCAAGTTATGCAGTGGGAGAAGTGGCAGCAGTGAAAGGCATTGGAGACTTCTCATGATTCCACCTCTTTTGGTAACTTTGCAAACTACGCTCACATGGGCGAATGTACTCAGGCATATGCACTTGTATCCACGTATAAGCACTCTCATTCATATTGATTGGATCATATATTCAGGGGCATTCAAGCATGTCATGGTTTCACTTAGTGTATTTGCATCTTACACCCCGTATACTCATTACGAAATTGTCCAAACAGCTAATGGAACCTTCCAGCTTATTCAGTGTGTAGGATCTGTAGAGTGCACATCGCCCATTGCTTTATTTTCTATTTTGCATGTTCTCTCCTTTCCGGTCAACCTTCTTTCAGTTAGTTCTATCATTGACCAATTCAAATGCACTATCACATTTGATAATGATTCGTGTTTGTTCCAGGAGAATAGAACTGGAAAGAGAATTGGGACTGGAATAAGATGTAATAGGTTGTAGTATATTGATCAGTTTGATGTGGCATTGGCTGTGTCTGTAGGAGGATCGAGGGAGAAGTTTTGTTACGTCATCATCTCTTGGGACAACTGTCATTTGAAAAATTAAGTCAGTTATATCCTGATTTGTTCAAAAAGGTAGACAAGAGTGAACTTATGTGTAATGCTTGTGAGTTTGGAAATCATACACGGTTTAAATATAATAGCATTGGTCTTCGGAGTTATGAACCTTTTATATTAATACATTCGAATGTTTGGGTCCGTGCTCAGTTACTTCTGTGAGTGGTTTTAAGTGGTTTGTCATATTTATTGATTGCTATACTCGTATGACTTGGATTTATTTGATGAAGTACAAGAGCAAGGCCCTTCAGTGTTTTCAACACTTCTATAGGATTATTGCTACTCAGTTTGATGCAAAAGTTCAGATTCTTCAAACAAATAATGGAACTGGGTATGTTAACAAGGAGTTTGTAGCGTATCTCTCAGAAGGGGGATATTTCATTAGACTACTTGTCCAGGAACCCCACCTCATAATAGAGTGGCTAAAAGGAAGAATCGGTATTTGTTAGAGGTAGTATGTTCACTCATGTTTCAGATGAATGTGACAACGGGATTGTGGAGCGAGGCAGCGATGACAGCAGCGTATCTCATCAATCGTATACCATCTCGAATACTTAGGGTAAGGTCTCCAGCTAAATTTCTTTTGGGTCAGCGGGAGCTCAAGGTGTCATCAAGGTGTTTGGCCGTGTGTGTTTTGTACAAGATCACCGACCAGCGGATGGTAAGTTGGATCCATAAGTATTGAAATGTGTTTTTATAGGCTATTCATCAAGTCAGAAGGGTTATAGATGTTGGAACCCAGTTGAACGAAGGTTGTTCATGAGTATGGATGTGACATTCCAGAAGTTTGAGCCTTACTACACGAGTGGAGGTACTATTGGTCAGTTTTTAGAGTTCTCTCCTGTCACTAAGGGTGACAGTCAAGAAGAGAAGAATAAGGAGAGTGATAGTCAACGAGAAAAAGAAATCATTGTGGGGACAATTCCGTGGCCAAACCTAATGGAATATGCAAGAGATGTGATATCTCCAAAAGAATTGAAGGTTTATCAGCGAAGGCGCTTTGAGAAATAGAGGAGAAGCAGAGGGACAAGCAGTCAGCACCTGAGCCACCAACGGAGCTGGCAGAATAGCCACAGCCTGAATAGTCGCCCTTGTCAGTTGATCTAGTCCCAAATCCCTCATCGGGTCTCTCTCCATCAAGTTCCTTGCCTTCCATTGGGGCGAGTGGTAATATTCATTCTAATCACTTCTATCTAGAGTTACCACTTGCACAACGTATAAAAACTAGAGTTAATTTAGGAAAGCCTCCAATCTGGTATAGCTTTGAGCATAACATTGTAAATTTCATCTCATATTCCCATATCTCACCTGCATACAAAGTATTCATTGCATCTCTTCAGACATTGTATGTTCCAAAGGATTAGCGAGCTGCTAAGCAGCATCCTAAGTGGATGGATGCCAGAGGAGAAACTTTGTGTACTTCAGAAGACCAAGACATAGGATCTTGTTCCACTTCCAGCAAGAAAAAGGACAGTATGATGCAAATGAGTGTTTACGATTAAGCAAACTCCTGAAGGCGATATAGAGTGATACAAGGCACGGTTGGTTGCAAAAGGTTATAGTCAAACATATGTGATAGACTATGATGTGACCTTTGCACTGGTGGCGAAGATGAGCACAGTAAGAACGTTGATCTCCTATGCAACTAACTTCAGATGGCCTCTACATCAGTTGGATGTGAAGAATGCTTTTCTACATGGTGATTTACAAGAGGAGGTATACATGGAATTCCTCCAGGCTTTGAGAATAGGTAGACTGAGAGGAATGTATGTAAACACAAGAAGTCTTTATACGGTCTGAAGCAGTCTCCAAAGGCGTGGTTTGCTAGATTCAGGCAGGCAGTCTATAGTATGGGCTATTCTCAGTGCAATGGAGATCATACTGTGTTTCTATAGACATAGAGGATCACATATCACCATATTGGCAGTCTATGTTGATAATATTGTGATTACTGGAGATGATGTTGAGGAAATCGAGTCCTTAAAGAAAAAATCGGGAGAAGCATTTGAGGTGAAAGATCTTGGACCACTTCAATACTTTCTTGGGATTGAGATTGCCCATTCTTCGAATGGTATAATTCTCTCCCAGAGGAAGTGGTATAGTTCTCTCCCAGAGGAAGCATGTCATTGATCTGCTGGCAGAAATAGGTATTCTTGGGTGTCGCCCTATTGCTTCACCTATTGATAGGAATCACAAACTATATGCTGAGTCGGAAGATCCAGTTGACAAGGAATCTTATTAAAGGCTTATTGGGCGTTTCATCTATTTGTGTCATAAAAGACCTGATATTTCATATTCAGTGAATGTGGTTAGTCGATATATGCATGACCCTAGAATAGGATACATGGATGTTGTCTATCGAATCCTGCGATATTTAAAGAGTAGCCCTGGGAAAGGCCTTAGGTTCAAGAAGAATCAACATCTGAATATGGAAGGGTATTGCGATGCTGATTGAGCTAGCAGTTTGGATAACATGAGGTCTACGTCTGGATATTGCATATTTGTGGGAGGTAACCTTGTGTCATGGAGAAGCAAGAAGCAGGAGGTTGTGGCTCGGTCTACTGCAGAGGCAGAGCACATAGTAATGGTATTGAGTGTGAGTGAAATGATATGAATGAAGGGTTTATTGGCTGAGCTTCGAGTATGGAGGAATAATTTCTTGGTGTTGCACTGTGACAATAAATCTGCAATCAACATTGCTAACAATCTAGTACAGTATGATCGTACCAAGCACGTTGGTATTAATAGGTTCTTCATCAAGGAGAAGCTCAATGGTAGGATGTTGAAGTTGGAGTATATCAAGTCTGGTGAACAGTTGGCTGACTGTTTCACTAAAGAGTTAGGTCCTATCGAGTATTCTACAATATGTAATAAGATGGTCATGATTGATATCTTCAGCCCATCTTAAGGGGAAATATTGGTGAGTTAGTATTAGGATCTAGTAAGGAGCCATGTTGGAGTTAGATTTAATGTTGTATTAGAGTCGGATTCAATGTTTAGACTTTAAATAAAGAGTGTGGGGATCCTACGGGAGATACACACAATTATTCCCGAAATTCTACAATTACATACTTGCTGGCTAATGTTAACTTCCTGCTTCGTTATTGAGCTTTTCTTTTGACTCCCTTGATGGTGATGTGAATACTGGAGTCCACCGAAAGGCCTCCATGTATCACTGTCCTTGAAGCATGGATATCATTGGTTGCAGTTAATCTCTCCAGGTAATACGTAAACTAAGCTCTTGGAGTAAATCATTTACTACTTAGTACATGAAAGAAGCCCCTGTCTGAGGCAGCTAGAGATTATCAAACAGTTGGCCTTATAGGATAAGGTATATTTTTCAGGAAGCATATGATAAGTTGCTGTCAATTTCTGTGCCATGGCTGCAAGGCAATTCTTGTTGCGGTCTGCATTATTGAACTCATGTATTGGTGACTTTTGGGACTTTTTTTCTTCTGTTAAACAGAACTGAGCAGTAGGACACTACCTTAGTAATAATAACCTTTTCAAACCTGGATAAGATTTAAGAAACATACATACCACACAGGTGTCCATCTGAATGACATGACACCATGCTCAAACCTATACAGGTCAGCTGATGATTGTTACTGGTAAGTAGGTCTAGTTCACGACGTTGCCAAAGTTGTTCTTTTCATTTGATATAGGGAGGGTACAGGCCTGTGGAACAGTACATAATAACTGGCTAAGAAGCCTAGATCCCAAGCAATGTTAATTGGTATGCTGCATTATTGAACTGGTCCTCTTGACACATACCTCAGAAGAAATGTACAAGCACTTGCCAAAAGTGCAGTGATACAATGTGTTGTGCATGCTGAACACTGTAACTTCCAGATATTTTATTATTACCTTTGTCATCTATCTTTGCATCTTTCTTCCGTTTATCTGATTATAATAGATTACACCTTCAACACAAACAGTGATATTTTTTTATTGGGAAACAACAGCACAAACAGTATTGCAATCTGTAATTCTGTTCAAGGCTCAAGGAGTCTCAATTAGTCAATTGTGTCACTATAGAAGTAAGTAGCAAGTATGCATCTCTATTGCTCACATGCTGTCGTAGGATCAGTTGTGTGCAAGATTAGGCTTATTCTGAAGATTTTCAGGTCATGGACTTCAAACTGCTATGAGAACAAGAAATCCAGTGATGGAGAATGCTTGGCTCTCATTTCTTGAGAACTTGACCTTTTTTACAGGCTTTGAAGTGGAATGACTACTGAAAAATCAAAGTATGTAACAAGTGGAGATGCAATTGGCGGTATAGAAGAAGTTCGAATATTAATGCATTGCATGTTATCCATCAACAGGTAGCTCCAAGTTTTGAACCGGAAAAAAATCATTTTATAAGTCTTCAAATTTGTGAATGCGTGTTCTCATATGTCATGTGATATCCTATGATCCTATCCAACCACATCCTTCAGATAGGATGCTGGCTATATGATTTGCCTGCTGCATTGTTGGTCATTAGCTTATTATTATCTATAGCAATTAACAAACATATTTGGTCCTTTGGAAGTCAAAGCTTAATGCGGGAAATCTACACCATATTCACATGCTCTATAGCCGTATATGATAGGCAAAATAATACAAGAAAATTTGTCACTATTGAGTTGCAAAAAAATTGTCACTATTGAGTTGCGTGCACCAACCAATTCACTCAAAAACTTAAACTGATGAGGAAAGACGGACAATTCACTTATACTTTAGCACTCCCCCTCACGTATAGGCTCCCCAGGCCAAAGACGTGGAATAGAAGTGAGTTACAATTATTTTTCTTTAATTGCGCCAACCGAATCTTGAACTCAAGACCTTTTGACTCTGATACCATATTGAATTGCATACATCAATCAATTCACCTAAAAATTTAAACTGGTGAGGAAAGACGAATAATTCACTTATACTTCAGCAGTCACATCTCGCCTCCACCAAATGGCATGCACATTAGAACTATATAGCATCCAGGTTTGATTTTTACATATTGTAAGAGATCATTACCATGACATCCTTACTTTTGTGCAATCTTGGCTAATTATCTTTTTCATGTTATTATAAGGATACCTCTAGATGCTAGCATTAATTTTATTATTAAGTCCTTAATTATAATCACTTCAAAATTTATGCATGCTTTCATAAGCTGACTAAACCCGTACATAGGGTAAGATAAATCCCTGCCAAATCCGGGACCAATCAACTACTTAGAGCATAATTCATGCCAAGTTTCAGAATATTCTCTCACAATAGAAAAACAAATTATTAGTAACCTGTCAAAGGACCCTTTCATAAAAAACTGATCAAAGCTGACAAGTTTTCGACCAAGTTCTGTTTGGATGACTGATAATTGATACCAACAGCTCCAACAAGAATTGGCCAGAAATGGTTTTGCATAATCAAATGGGAAATTTAAAATTCTTAACATCTTTCTTGATAGTCCATATCATGTATTTATATAAGTACTTGCAACCCTCAGAATTAAAGTATCTTACATTTGTTGTGTTCTACTGAATAAATACAAGGTGATCAACCAAATCCTGCACAACTGCACAACAGAACACCAAAAAGGCAGCAAAATGGGTCAGTTAGTAGAACATAGTTTTCCAAGGATTTGAGACAATTAAGGAGAGAGACAAGTAGCGCAACTGGAATTTGGCAAAAAAGACAATGGTAGGAGAAAACTTCATTGCTAGGACACTGTTGCTGCTCATATTTTTGGATGTATAATGGATGAGAGAGAAAGGGATGCAGATACTGAGCAAACTGCATGTAGTGGAGCATTCCTCTTGCGCAGACTTGCTGTCTGAACTGCCCTCAATAATGTTGAACTTTGTCTTCTGTTCCTACGAGGATTGATTGCAACCCTTTTTCAATGTCAAGAAACTAGTACATGGCTACATGCTATCCACTGATACAATGAGTTAGAGGTGCATGAAATCTCTGAAGGTTGAACAGTGTTCGCAGAACTGCTGCAAAGTGCAACCCCGGCAATATTGGACTTCGAAGTGGATTGTGGCAATATGTCGTATTGGTATGCTCTCCGAAAAAATTAAATTACACAAATCTTAAAGAAAAATAGTATATAGTTGAGTAGTGAATGGTTGCAATTAAGTTTTCGATATTTTTTTCTACAAAATTTGTGCTTTTCACTCTTTTTCTTCCTTTTTGGTTAGAGAATCAAAGAACATATTGCTGTATTTTTTTCGAGAATGCACAAAAGGATTGCACGTCATTCCATTAACTAAATTACACATCTTGCTGTATGAAGACTTGGAAACTGTAAATTATCAACATTTTTTCTGCCACACACACAAGAGAAAGGGGTTCTGTACAGAATTTGTGCCCAAATTCAGATACTGCACTCATGGAATGTCCTGTTGGATCTTATGATATCTGACATGTACATCAAGTCTAACAAAGTTTTTCCCAACAATTAGAATTTAGACAGCTGTGGGAAATTCTGTTGGATCTTGCAATAGCTGACAAAGCAAAACACTTCAACAACTCAAAAGTCTTTCATAGAGAAACTGGAACATGACATCTACAATGCAAGGCTGAACCATTTTATCAAAACTCACTTTGCTGTAAGATATATTCTAACCCTTTACGATTACAAATTTGACTCTTTTTTCCCTTGGACTATCTGTTTACTCCTTAAAAACTTTATGTGTTGAACCACATCAAGGGCGTCACATCTTGGAGAAAGATGATGGAGGCTTGTATTGTGTGATTACAACAGAACAGCCACTATAATACAAGCGCATGATCTTGGAAATGCTCTCAGTGATTAAGGCTTTTAGTGATAGCACATCTTCACAACGGTCTCAATTCTATCCTGTTATCATGCCTTGTCGAAGACAGTTTTGGATGGAATTATCTTATCATGGACTTATCAATCATCCAGTATTGGCTAATCTGTTTACTCCTTCATTTTTTTAATCTTTCTTTGTTTGCATGTGTAGTAGTGCTTCAGCTGTTTATAGATGATTATTTCGGTTAATAATCCGATTGTATTTAGATGGCTCAATTGGTCGGTTTTTTTTTTCAAATAATACATTAGTTGTGACTCAAGGATCCAAAAACCGGAACCGGAACAAAAAACCATCCGACACCCATTCTCCGTCACCGGCCGGTTGGTAACCGGAATTCCTGGGGGAAAACGGCTGGATTTCGTTAAATGGAATTTGAATTCGGGATGAAACCGCCGGGATTTTGAATTTGAATTTGAATTTGAAGGATTCAGACCGGAATTTAGGATTCGATCACCACCAGTAAATCCGGTAACCATAGATGGTTACCGGCCGGGATTTTGATTCTTGGTTGTGAGCGTGCACATGCGTACAAAAAAATAAAGAAATTCCCCCTTTGAATTGCAGCCTTGTAGGCGTTCTGTTGTTTGACCAAGAAATGGCAAGACAAGGTTGTGAACCGACCTTAAATTTGAAGTGTGGGTGGGAACAAGTCTTATCCCGTCACTTCTAAAAAAATATTAATATTTATCACATAGTCGGTTAACAAACTTGAATCCAAATTTGGTACAGGTACTCATTCACAAATTATAGCCAGAAATTTGAGAAGCCTCCTGGAAATCAGGATCCCTGTGAGTTGTGATGTTCAGGTCCAGATGCACAAGACATGATCTCAATAATAGAGTGACTAAATGATAGGGATAAGTCAAAGCCACAAGATTCTATTACTTTTTCAGATAGTGGAGGGGTTCAAATGCATGTTACTGGGTTCTTTTCTTCCAGGAATTATAATTGCACGAATTGTTACAGACATAATGATAGGGATGGGGTCAAAGCATGCAATATAATACGCTGAGGAGATTGTGTGGCCTCCTTCAGTGGTTAGCAGATGAATGGCTATCCTTTTGCCAACAAATAACGAGAAGAAAAATAAGAGAAAATTGTCCATGATCAAGGATATCAATCAAGTAATCCTAGTACATGTGTTCAAGTATTATTAACAGATTAACCGGCTTTTCTCAACAGCTAAAGCCTTTAGACGAAGCAATTTAAGAAGAAGAAAAAATGTGATAGTTTAGGGGTCCGATGGTGAGACCAGGAGATGAACTAGGCCTGCGTTCCAAACGGGCCCTTAGACTACATAACATATCTTATAAGAAAATAAATCGTATTAGGGAAATGTTTTAATTCTACTTCTGCTAGACACTAGCACGCCCGACAAGAAGCACATATCAACTCAATACATCCTGTCAGTCTAATAAACATTTGCCTCTTCTAAAGGAGAGCCTTTTCCCAGAGAGAGCTTGTGGCTTGGAAGACTGAAGCAAGCTGTGGAGGTGGAGCAGGGAGAAAATGTTGCTCCAAATCAGCAGCCAATCAGGAGGCGGCGCATGCACCACACCACCCAAGATCCCAGGCCACTAAACCCTCAGGCCACTAAACCCTCGTGACAGGGATGATTAATCAAATCATTTCTTTCTTCTTCGATTAACCCTGAGCCACATTACTTGTCACGCCTCTCCGCCGACGTGTCAATACCGCACTCGCCCAGTGCATGACGTGTCGCGCCACGGGTGCGTGGGGTGGCATTTGGTCCAGTGGGCGTGGTGTAAGCGCAGGGAGGTTAATTAGGTTGGACGGAGCTCTGGCTAACTGCTGATTGGTTTGTTGTTGGTTAGTGCTGTTAAAGCTGGATTAACACTTTTTTCCTCTCTCTCTCTCTCTCTCTCTCATTTCTTGGCATCAGAGTTTTGACTTTGCTGAGAAGAGAAATAGGAAAAAGGTCAAACAATGGCCTAGCTAGTGGTTAAAATAATCCGAGGTTCTTGCACGGGCAGTGTGGGCGGCTGCTTGCGTAGTGTGTGGGGCTGGGCCTCTTTGGGTTAGCGATGGATGATAGCAAGGTACAAGCGTCTAGTGCGTGTAGTGCCATCATGTAAATGTCGCCACCCATACATACTGCACAATATATACACACTTGGGGTGGTAGCGATGATCACGGCACTCATCTGTGACCATACATTTGTGGCGCTCGTGCGGCCTTTCTGTGACCATACATCTGTTGCACTGGTGCGGCCTTGGTTCACTGCCTGTTCGATTTGTATTCCAACATCGTATCTGGTGATATGTCATATGGTGAGATCTCCTGTAAAACCCCCCGTGAATCGCGGTTCAGATTCGTTTAAAGTACGCTATTGAAAGAAAAAAAAAAATAGCGAAATACGAACCCAGATACCACTCGGATACAAAAACAAGGCACTTCCGAGTTCCAATAGAAAAGGAAAGGGAGATGTAATACCCTGAAAAATAATATTAATATTAGTAATAATCGCGTCTTAAGGGTCGGAGCGTAATTAATTAACTAGTAACAATAAATAATTAATTAATAACGTTTTAAGGGTCTGTGTGCAATTAAATAAAAAGAATTTGTGAAAATAGAATTTTAGAATTTTGTTGAGAGATATATAAATGGAATTTGGGTTTTCCAGAACCCTAGCTTTTTTCTTTTGTTTTTTCCAATCCGCCGCCGCCTCCACTTTTTCTTCCAAGCCGCTGCTGCGCTGCGATTTTCGTTGTCTGCACTGCCGCCCTCCTGCGTTGGATCGCTGCGCGTGCATTCTTCCGCACCGCCCTTCGCGCGCTGAAGCTAACGCCCGGCCGCGCTGGAGCCGCCTGATCATACTTGCTTTTTTGGCTTTGCCGCCCAATGCCGCGAATCGCTAAGGCCACAAGACACCGGAAGCTCGCCGCCGAGCCAACGCGACGTGGATCGCCATACGCCATGCCGCCGAGCCGCCGCACCATTGCGGCGTGGGCGCCGCGACCGTCATTCTTCGCCGATCGCTGAGTTCCACCGACGCCGAGTGCACTGCAGCGCCGCTTTGACGATCGAATCGCAGGCCGCACCGCTGCCGCCGTGCCGTGGCCGGCTGCTACTGCTTTGCTGCGTTGCCGATTGCCAAGGGCTGCTGCCGCCGCGTGGATGCCGAGCCGAGCCGACCGAAGATCGCCTGCACTCGGCTACAACGTCGGCCTGTCGTCGCGTGGAGGTTTGCTGCATGTTTTCCTCTGGTTTGCTAGACGCTGTTAATTAGAGATTTTAATTGAGGTTAATTAGAGAGGGTTCTATAGTTTTTTAGTCAAAGTGCCGACTAATAGATCCGTTTAACCTGCTGTCCGTTGTACGATTTATTCGGGTATCTTAATGGCGAATTTTGGGAATCTCATCTACTAGTTAATCGTAGATAGTTTCGATATCTTTCTATAGCATATTTTATTATGTCAATCGGACAAGTAGATTTAGAGTTATGATTTTCGGAAGACCGCTGTTTCTGCGGTCGTCGTTATTCGGCGCTGTTTTGGTAGGTTGGTTATTAAAAATAGTAAACAGATTAATTAGTGTTTTTGATCTACATGAAAGTTGTAGATAATTGTCCAATGGTTCTGTAGAATCTGAGAACGCGCATTTTGGTTGAGTAAAACAAAAGTTATGAAATTTGGAAGACCTGCTGTTCCGAAGCGGACAGACCGACTTTCTGGGCTAAATACGGAGGGTTAGATGATTTAATTAGAAGCCATCGTAATCTAAGAAAATGTGGAGAATTTTATAAAGAATCCAGAATGGGGTGGTTTGTGGTGATCGGACTTTCGAGTCAAAAGTTACGCTTTTTAGTAACCGGTCAGCTATAGGTAACTAGTCGGTACCGGCGTAACGTGTTATATTTGGGGACGTGTAGGAGCGAAGTATTTTGATTGTTATTCTTGTTGCTGTAATTTGTATTGAAGTTGGTGTATTTAATATAGGAGAGGCGTCGTGCTTGTTGCCGTCTTCTAATCAAATCGTAAGTCCGCAACTAGTAAAGGCAAGTGCATGGTAGACAATGATCAATGATCGATCATCGCTTTCTTTATCTTCTATTACCATTATTGTTGTGCTTTTATTTTGTTTAATTGCAAACAAATAATTGGTATGTTTATATCTTTGTTGACAAGCATGATGAAAAGTTGGACATGATGTTTATGATGGAGTTTGCATGTTTGCATTCATAAGCATCTTTGCATAAGAGAAGGTGATCAATATGATCACAACTCCACGGGAGTGGAGGAGGTCCCCGATCCTTTTGGAGGAACGGGCTTGAGAGTGAATGTTGTCGCGAGCATTCACTCACGCTATACCGGTATACGCGAAAGAAGTACATGTGGACATGTAGAATAGAGTTGCATTCATAAATGAGATTAATGACTGAGAATATTAATGAAAGTGCCTGTGATGATAATGAAGTTATTGAATGCCTTTGATTTATTATTGTTCGTTGTTTATGGATGTGTTTGCTGAGTCGTGGACTCACCCTTGCTCTATTGTTGTCTTTAGGTGATCTTCGAGGACGCCGTAGCTGAGAGCGAATAGAGCACAAGGACATCACATGATCATTCGCCATAATAATCTTTTCATTCAATATTGATTACTCTTGGACATGTTAGTTATTGAATAAAGTTTAGGACATCATTTGGACTAGACTATTTGCTTTATTAATTTGGATTCATTGGTTGATGCTGCTTTGGATTATTTGCCTGGTTATAATTTCCCATTGCTTATTTATTATCATTTGAACCATATTTATGCATGTTCTTTTGTGATCCATGGATATGTTTATTGTTGTTTTCCTGCTGTATTAGTATAGTGTGTCGTTATTTATTAGTTTAAAGTGTAATGTGGTGGCATTCTAGGCTCAGTGTTGGGCTGGGGTGTTACAGTTGGTATCAGAGCGGGCTTTAGGTCCGTGGTGAATAGATTAACAACATAGGCAAACTAAAATTGTTAAAATTTGTTTTAGTTTAGTAAATCAACTAAAATTTGCTAATGGTTAACTAACCTAAAATTTGACACACTAGTGCACAGTAGGTTAGAGAGAGGTACGAATATAGTTTTACGCTTCCGTGATGTTGTTTATTGATGGATGAGTTTATTTTGAGCTTTGAACTCATTGTGTATTGTTGATTGTGGTTGATAGCTATGCCGAGGGTAGAGGACGTGGTCGTGGTGGCCGCGGCGTGGAGGTCGGGTCGCGGAAGAGGTTCCGTGGAGCCACCTCCTGAAAGTGCTTGAGTCGAGAGTGAGGGGTTGCCGCTGACCCGCCTCCGGTTGGGGCCCAAGATGAGACCCCCGCTTTGCTGAGAGAGTTGGTGGGAGAGATCCGTGCTCTTCGTCAACAAAGGATATTTGGTGGGAGGTCATGTTGTCTTCAAGGACCGCCACTCAAGGTCCATCACTTGGGAGGACTTTGTTGATCGCTCAAGGGAAGTTCTACCCTACTCGCTTGTTGAGAAGATGGAGGTTGCCTTGACGACCTTTGCTCGTGGGAAGAGGTCTATTGCCGAGTATGAGGTCGAGTTCAACAACTTGGTTCGCTTTGTTCCTTCAAGAGCTAACGATGATCTTCGAAGGCCAAGAGGTTCCGCGGGGTCTCACCTCGAGTACCGACTTGTGTTGGGAGCTACTCCACTCGTGACTACACTGCTGTGGAGCAAGCTAGGGGCATGGAGTTGGAGATGCACTCACAAAGGCGCAAAGCCTCTGTGGATCGGTAGCTTCGTGGTGACCGAAGAGGAGCTCGTGAGGGAAGTGGGTCTGCTCAACACCGCCAAGAAATTCAAGGAGGACCGCAGCTTTTCAGATCTAAGCGATCGAGGCCGCTCCTTCTTCTACGCCTCGCCCTTTGCAGTACTCAGCTCTTCGTCTGTCCCAGGCGGCATGCTCGCTTTAAGTGCGGTGATGGACACCATGCCGCCGAAAGTGCACTTGGACGGAGATTGCCGCCGCTGTGGCCGACCAGTCACAAGGAGCGGTGTGTCGCCGTAACCCCGCTAGCGTGATCAAGTGGAGCTCGTGCCATCTTCTTCTTCTTCGGGTCCCGCCGAGGATCTTTCCAGATGATGATCGCTCCTCCAGCGATGCCGCTTCTTCTTGACTTGGGCGCCCAGAGGGTACCATCGGCACCGCCACCTTCTGACCGCTCAGTCGCACGACCGCTTTACCGCACCGCCACAAGCAGATTGTTGGGCTCTCGCCGCCATGCCGTCGTCTTCTTTCGCCATGGCGCCACCGAGTGTACGCCATGCCCACAATGAGTCCGCAGTCGCCCCGACGTGGTGACAGTACTTTGCTTGTGGATTCGCTTGATGCTTTAGTCCTTTTGATTCGGGGCTACCTTTTCGCTTGTGTCGACGGCGCTTGCTAGGAGAGCGAACTTGAGTATGCAATGGATTTCTCCGGTGTTGGTTAGTTCTCCTGGGGGTATTATTGCTAGTTCTACTGTTTGTCCTGGGTGTTCTATTGTCATTGATGGAGAGGAGTTCACAGCGAATTTGATAGTTATTCAAATGGAGCCGTTCGATGTTATCTTGGGTATGGATTGGTTGTACTCTTATCGAGCCGTGATATCCTGCTTTCAGAGAATACTCGTGCGCACCTCGCCCGGGAGACTTTGACCTTTCAGGAGTGCGCCCGCGCTCTCTTTCAATGTTGGTCTGATCGTTCCGGTCGTCGCGGCAAGGAAAATCGGACTTCTTTTAGCTCTTGCTGAGAAACCGAGTGTGGCTTCGCAGATTGAGGAGATTCCAGTGGTTAGCGATTACCCAGATGTGTTCCCAGCTGAGCTTCCGGGATTGCCACCTGCGCGAGACGTGGAGTTTCGCATTGATCTTGTTCCGGGTACTCGTCCCATCTCGATGTCTCCATATCGATTAGCACGTCCGTTTCAGGACGAGTTGAAGAAGCAATTGGATGAATTGTTGGCTAAAGGTTTGATCAGGCGTAGTGTATCGCCATGGGGAGCTCCTGTTCTGTTCACAGAGAAGAAGGATGGGAGTTGGCGCATGTGTATTGATTACCGCGCGCTTAATGCAGTCACAATCAAGAATAAATATCCATTGCCCCGCATTGAGGACTTGTTTGATCGGTTGAATGGAGCTCAAGTATTCTCCAAGATTGATCTCCAGTCAGGGTATAATCAAATTCGTGTGCGTGAGCGAGATGTAGAGAAGACCGCTTTCTCCACCGTATGGGCATTATGAGTATAAAGTTATGTCTTTTGGATTGACTAATGCACCGCCATTTTATGGAGACCATGAACAACATGTTACACGAGTATCTAGATGACTTCGTGGTGGTGTTCATTGATGATATTCTTATCTATTCCAAGACTAATGAGGATCATGAGCGCCATTTGAGGTCGGTTTTAGATACTTTGAGAGAGCACAAGTTCTATGCTAAGTTGAAGAAGTGTGAGTTCGGATTTGAAGTGGGTTTTCGGGTCATGTGATTAACCCTCGTGGTATTGTCCGTTGATCCTAGCAAGGTCTCCACAAGGTGGATTGGAAGAGGCCGACTAATGTGAAGGAGGTGAGGAGTTTCTTGGGTTTGGCTGGTTATTATCGGCATTTTTTGTGCAGGATTTCTCCATCATCGCCAAACCGATGTCTCAGCTTACTCAGAAAGGTGTGAGATTCCAGTGGACCGATGAGTGTGAGCGCAGCTTACGATTTTGAAGGACAAAGTTGGTGACCTCTCCTATTCTCACTCTTCCCGAGCCGGGGAAGCGGTTCACGGTCTTTTCAGATGCGAATCGAGTGGGTCTTGGCTGTGTTCTCATGCAAGACGGTAAGGTGATTGCTTATGCGTCGAGACGCTTAAAGAAGCACGAGCGAATTATCACACTCATGATTTGGAGTTGGTCATGCGGTTGTTTTTGCTCTCAAGATTTGGAGGCATTATCTATACTGGCGAGCCTTGTGATATTTTCACGATCACAAGAGTCTCAAATATATCTTCACCGTAAGGATCTGAATTTGAGGCAAAGGAGGTGGTTGGAGTTGATCAAGGATTATGATCTTACTATTCAAGATCATCCGTGCAAGGCCAATGTTGTTATGGATGCTCTTAGTCGCAAGGCGACTCGCTACTCTAGATTACCTCATTGCTGATTTTGATCGCATGGGTATATCCTATTGTTATGCGGCACATCGCATGTTGAGACTCGCTTGATTCTCGAGTCACTATTCCGCATCGTGTGCGGAAGCACAACAGAGTGACCGCTACTACAGGGAGGTTAGGAAGCGCCCGGACGAGGGCAAAGAGAGTGATTTCAGATGGATGATTCGGTACTTTGAGGTTTAAAGGCCGCTTTGCGCACTACAAAAGGCGGAGGTCAAAGATGATATCTTGAGGGAGGCACATCGCACTGCATAATCGCTCATCCCGTGAGACTAAGATGTATCGAGATTTGAAATGTAATTTTTGGTGGAAAAGAATGAAGGTGGATATTGCTAATTATGTGGCTTCTTGCGTGTTTGTCGCAAGTGAAAGCCGAGCACAAGCGCCCCGCAGGTTATTGCGCCTTTGGAGGTACCCAAAGGCCTTGTGATGATATCTCTATGGACTTTGTGGTGGCGTTACTGCTCGCGCGAGGAAGGATGCAGCTTTGGGTAGTTGTGGATCGATTCAAGAAGTCTCACAGACTTCATTCCTATTCGCACAACAAATTCAATGAGTGATCTAGCTCCTATTTATGTGCGTGAGATAGTAAGACCGCATGGTGTGCCAAAGACCATCGCTTCGACAGAGACGCCAAGTTTGTCTCCAAGTTCGGGAGAGTCTGCAGAGTGCATTGGGCACACAGCTCACTTCGAGTACGCTGCTTTCACCCACGCATGATGGGCGATCGAGCGCACTATTCAGACTTTGGAGGACATGTTGCGATCTTGTGTTTTATCTTGGAAGGGTAGTTGGGAGGACCAGTTGCCACTTGCAGAGTTTGCTTATAATAATAGTTACCATTCCAGTATTAGAGCTGCGCCATTTGAGGTTCTCTATGGACGGAAGTGCGATCGCGCTTTGTTGGGATGCGCTGGAGAGAAGGCGCTTTGGGTCCGGACCGATTCAAGACCGTTGAGCGTGTGGCCATGGTGAGGCGTAATCATTAGCAAACTCGAGTAGACGTAAAAGTTATGCTGATTTGAGGAGGTGTGACTTGGAGTTTGCGGTGGGTGACCAGGTGCTCTTGAGAGTGTCTCCCACCAAAGGTATTGTTCGGTTCGGTACCAAAGGGAAGCTTAGCCCGAGATACGTTGGACCGTTCTCGATTATTGCAAGAATTGGGAAGTTAGCCTACCGCCTGGACCTTCCTGAGACCATGCGCGGAGTTCATAATGTGTTTCACGTCTCGATGCTGAGAAAGTTTTTGAGAGACCCAGAGCATAAGATTTCTTTAGAGCCGTTGACTGTTGAACAAGATCTCACAGTGGAGTCGCGTCCGGCGCGCATTCTGGAGAGGTCGGAGCGAGTGCTGAGGCATAAGACGTTGGTATACGTCAAGGTGCTGTGGACGCATCAGTCTGAGAGAGAGGCGACTTGGGAGTTGGAGTCTCGCATGCGCGAGCAATATCCGGAGTTGTTCACGTCGGGTATGTGTTATTTTGTTGTTTAATTTCAGCTGTGCAGTTTTTCGTTGAGTAGAACGGCGAGTAGAATTCGGGGTCGAATTCTGTTAAGGGGGGTAGAATGTAATACCCTGAAAAATAATATTAATATTAGTAATAATCGCGTCTTAAGGGTCGGAGCGTAATTAATTAACTAGTAACAATAAATAATTAATTAATAACGTTTTAAGGGTCTGTGTGCAATTAAATAAAAAGAATTTGTGAAAATAGAATTTTAGAATTTTGTTGAGAGATATATAAATGGAATTTGGGTTTTCCAGAACCCTAGCTTTTTTCTTTTGTTTTTTCCAATCCGCCGCCGCCTCCACTTTTTCTTCCAAGCCGCCGCAACCGCGATTTTTGTTGTCCGTGCCGCGCCTCCTGCGTTGGATCGGCCGCGCAGCACTGCCGCCGCAGCTCGCCCTTCGCGCGCTGAAGCTAACGCCTTGCCGCCGCGTGGAGCCGCCTGATCACATTGCCGCTTTTGGCTTTTGTGCTCAATACTGCTGAATCGCCGCGCTGCATACCGGCTCGCCGCCGAGCTAACGACGTGGATCGCCATACGCCATGCCGCCGAAGCCGCCGCATTGCCATTGCGTGGGCGCCGCGACCGCTTTCTGCCGCCGATCGCCGAGTTCCACCGACGCCGAGTGCACTGCGGCGCCGCTTGACGATCGAATCGCTGGTCCGCACCGCTGCCGCTCGTCGCCGCGGCTTCACCGCTATCGCTTTTGTCTGCGCTGTTGATTGCAAAAAGGGCTGGCTGCCGCGCGCGGATGCCGAGCCGAGCCGATCAAGATCGCTCGCACTCGGCTACAACGCCTACTGCCGTCGCGTGGAGGTTTGCTGCATGTTTTCCTCTGGTTTGCTAGACGCTGTTAATTAGAGATTTTAATTGAGGTTAATTAGAGAGGGTTCTATAGTTTTTTAGTCAAAGTGCCGACTAATAGATCCGCTTAACTCCGCTGTCCGTTGTACGATTTATTCGGTATCTTAATGGCGAATTTTGGGAATCTCATCTACTAGTTAATCGTAGATAGTTTCGATATCTTTCTATAGCATATTTTATTATGTCAATCGGACAAGTAGATTTAGAGTTATGATTTTCGGAAGACCGCTGTTTCTGCGGTCGTCGTTATTCGGCGCTGTTTTGGTAGGTTGGTTATTAAAAATAGTAAACAGATTAATTAGTGTTTTTGATCTACATGAAAGTTGTAGATAATTGTCCAATGGTTCTGTAGAATCTGAGAACGCGCATTTTGGTTGAGTAAAACAAAAGTTATGAAATTTGAAGACCTGCTGTTCCGAAGCGGACAGACCGACTTTCTGGGCTAAATACGGAGGGTTAGATGATTTAATTAGAAGCCATCGTAATCTAAGAAAATGTGGAGAATTTTATAAAGAATCCAGAATGGGGTGGTTTGTGGTGATCGGACTTTCGAGTCAAAAGTTACGCTCTTTTTAGTAACCGGTCAGCTATAGGTAACTAGTCGGTACCGGCGTAACGTGTTATATTTGGGGACGGTAGGAGCGAAGCATTTTGATTGTTATTCTTGTTGCTGTAATTTGTATTGAAGTTGGTGTATTTAATATAGAGAGGCGTCGTGTTTGTTGCCGTCTTCTAATCAAATCGCAAGGCCGCAACTAGTAAAGACAAGTGCATGGTAGAGCAATGATCAATGATCGATCATCGTTTTCTTTATCTTCTATTACCATTATTGTTGTGCTTTTATTTTGTTTAATTGCAAACAAATAATTGGTATGTTTATATCTTTGTTGATAAGCATGATGAAAAGTTGGACATGATGTTTATGATGGAGTTTGCATGTTTGCATTCATAAGCATCTTTGCATAAGAGAAGGTGATCAATATGATCACAACTCCACGGAGTGGAGGAGGTCCCCGATCCTTTGGAGGAACGGGCTTGAGAGTGAATGTTGTCGCGAGATTCACTCACGCTATACCGGGTATACGCGAAAGAAGTGCATGTGGACATGTAGAATAGAGTTGCATTCATAAATGAGATTAATGACTGAGAATATTAATGAAAGTGCCTGTGATGATAATGAAGTTATTGAATGCCGTTGATTTATTATTGTTCGTTGTTTATGGATGTGTTTGCTGAGTCGTGGACTCACCCTTGCTCTATTGTTGTCTTTAGGTGATCTTCGAGGACGCCGTAGCTGAGAGCGAATAGAGCACAAGGACATCACATGATCATTCGCCATAATAATCTTTTCATTCAATATTGATTACTCTTGGACATGTTAGTTATTGAATAAAGTTTAGGACATCATTTGGACTAGACTATTTGCTTTATTAATTTGGATTCATTGGTTGATGCTGCTTTGGATTATTTGCCTGGTTATAATTTCCCATTGCTTATTTATTATCATTTGAACCATATTTATGCATGTTCTTTTGTGATCCATGGATATGTTTATTGTTGTTTTCCTGCTGTATTAGTATAGTGTGTCGTTATTTATTAGTTTAAAGTGTAATGTGGTGGCATTCTAGGCTCAGTGTTGGGCTGAGGTGTTACAGGAGACAAGACAAAATCAGAAGTCATGTGCTAGATGCGAGTAGACAAGTCCTAAAGTCGTCAGGTTTTCCTTCAAAAATGTCCCGCCTAAGCCCGGACAATCTGTCTGCCAGATTACGCTAGATGATATCAAAATTTCGTAGGTTTTACTCAACTTTGTATAAAATTTATATGAAATACCTGTTTTCCAAACAGGCCAACTACAAGTCAGCCAGAAAAGGTATCTCAACCAAGCACATGGCGTAGATTGGTGATTTTACTACAACACAGATGGCATGCCAAAGAAGACAAGGAGCAGCTCGGAAGCTGGGCCAGTTCAGTTCCTTTCTACGGGATCATCTCATCATACATAACAAGTCGCGCTGCTGTTAGCAGCTCAAGGGAAATAAGGTCCATTCAAAGAGTTTATCAACCATACAAACAGGAAAAAGGTAGCGTAGCGACGGATTAGCTGCTAAGCAGCTTCAATGAGCGCTCTCGTCATCCTTGTCGGTAGCTTTGGGCGAGAACTGCTGGCCGGTGGATGACGGGGAGTAGCCCGGTGCAGTGGGGGAGTAGCTTCCGCTAGGACTGTACAGTGGAAGCTGAGAATGTGAGAAGACCGATGATGCCCCTTTCATGACACGCATATGGGATAAGCTCGGTACATTACCTGTAATTTGGAGAGGTTGGACTATAATCTGGGCTAGGTCCTCCAGAGGTGTTATACGGGCTGCAAAAGTCAGGTAATGCGTTAGAAAATGTGCATACATCAAAGGAAGTGACATGTTCTGAAGATACAACACAGATGATGAAATGCAACCGGCTCACCTTGTTGGGCTGTATGACGGGCTTGGTTGCGAATATGACGGTGAGGTAGGCGATGTTGGGCTGGGGAAACAGAGATATAAGCAAAATAAGCATAGACACATATACGAGCAGAATACCAGAGGAAAGGCAAGTCTGCCAAAGCTATGTTTGCAGCTCTTGTAAAGAATGGTCAATACCTGTAGTTTGGTGAAGTCTGACTGTGCGGGCTCATCCTTGGGCTGCTTGGAGAATAAGCATGTGAAGGGCTGTACTTGGCCGAAGAAGGATTGTAGCTTGGTGAAGTCGAGCTGTAGTTCGGCGAGGTCGGGCTGTAGCTAGGTGATGTCGGGCTGTAGCCAGGCGAGGTGGGGCTGTATGCAGGTGATGTCGGGCTATACGAGGGCGAGGTCGGGCTGTATGAGGGGGAGGTCGGGCTGTATGAAGGAGATGTCGGGCTGTATGAAGGTGATGTGGGGCTGTAAGATGGTGATGTCGGGCTGTAAGATGGTGATGTGGGGCTGTAAGATGGTGATGTGGGGCTGTATGCTGGAGATGTGGGGCTGTATGCTGGAGAGGTTGGGCTATAAACTGGCGACGTGGGGCTGTAGCTCGGTGAAGTGGGACTATAACTTGGCGAGGTGGGGCTGTAGCTTGGTGATGTAGGACTATAGCTAGGAGATGTAGGACTATAACTTGGAGATGTGGGCGAGTATGATGGACTGGTTGGCGAGTAAGTTGGACTTGTTGGAGAGTATGTCGGACTAGTAGGACTATAGGTAGGAGAGCCAGGTGTATATGATGGTGAAGTGGGGCTGTAGCTCGGGGATGCAGGGCTATATGATGGAGAAGTGGGGCTGTATCCTGGCCCTGGGCTGTATACCGGAGAAGATGGACTGTAACCACCACCTGAGGATGGACTGTAACCTGGTGAAGGGACGGGTGAGAATGCCATGCCCCCAACATACGGCGAGAACTGGGCTTCTGTAATGGGGGAAGCCCTAATATTTGGACTCAGCAAGTAACTCGGTGACATCATTCCTTCATGGTACGGTGTCCCAGAGATGGGTGATCGTGCTGGTGTCATGCCAAAGTCCAGACCTTCAACATAGCTCGGGAGTTGAAGCTCAATGGCCTGCTGCAACATCTGGTCATTCAGATATAATGCGCAGCCTCCTGTACCAATAGGAGCAAGCTGGCCAAGTATAATGTTCTCAGTGACACCTCTCAGGTAGTCAGATTCGGCATATACAGCAGCATCAAGCAGGATATCCACAGTCTCTTCAAAAGAACATCTCATGAGAGGCCCCGTGTCATTGCGATTGATACCGTGCCTTGTAATAGCCATCAGGTGGCCCCTGTATGTCATTGTATCACAAAGAATAGCCAGATGCCTGTAATTCACGTAAGACCCATCAAAAGATATGACCACCCGCAGCTCATCCAAGAGAGCCCGACGGACAGCCTCAATTCCAAGAACCTCAATCACTTCAATCAAATGGTTACTTGTTGTCCTTGTAGCATCAACATCCTCATGACACATGACAGCCAAGAGATTGACACCTTCTGTATCAAGCATCCACTCATTATCTGGTTTGAAGCCATCATTTTCCTCAAATTTATTGACCTTCCCATATTTGATGAAGACCTTGTTAATATCTGGAATGCCTCGTAGGGCCATCTCTGTCAGCATGTTACCCTCAATCTTCTTGAGGAAGACATCATCCTCAGCAGATTCATCCTGTATTTCTCCCTTTGGAGCTTCATCATTTGTGATGCGGACACGAAGGATGAGTTTATCTGCATTATCATCATTGAATATGCATGACAAGTCATCATCAAATTCATGATTGATCTTCTCTGCAATATCAGCCATGCTCAACTTCTTATCAACCATCATCTCACGGTTCAGTTCAATACGCAGCAGCCAAGGAGAAATCTTATCTGGGTCAATATCCTCATCAGGCATTTCATAATATGACCTGACGAAATCCATATCCTCTTCAATGATGGTTCCTAGAGGATCAGGATCATACCATATCTCAGTGGCATGGGTCACACTGCGCAGTGTAGTGTACTCCAAGGCACATTGGACATTCTTAGCCAATTCTTTCTTCTTGTTCACCTCGGGCTTTAGGTAAACAGACAGTGATGGAGTCTTTATCTTCTTGGCAACGTTAATGATCTCTCTCAACCTGGGAACACCAAGGGTAACATTCTTGGCACTGACACCAGCATAATGGAAAGTATTCAGCGTCATCTGAGTTGCTGGTTCTCCAATGGACTGTGCAGCCACACATCCAATCATTTCACCCGGAGCCACCAAAGACTGAAGGAACCTTGATTCAATCTCACCAATAACCCATTCAAAAGCTTCCTTTGTAAGCCTGTATTCTTTCAAGACTCTCTTGCTAGCAAATGTGCTACGAAGCAGGATATTGAAGAACAAAGTAGCGTTCTTCTGAGCCTCAATACTCATAGCATCATCACCGGGAACAACCTTAAGTCTTTCTTGCAGCTTATCTATTGCCTCCACAATTTCCATTGGGTGCATGTCAGAAGGTCGTCTCAAATCAATCTTGAATGTCTTCTGAGCATTCCAGATAAGCCGCTTGAGGTTGACAGGCATAGGCCATGTATTGTCACCAGTTGTGGTAATCTCAGTCCCAAGTTGGAATCGGTCAGCTTCTAGTTTCTGAACCTCTGCCTCAAATACGTTTCTGAATTCACGGATAGTCTTCAAATCATCAACATGTTCAGGCAGCATGTAGTTTGGCCTCCAGTTCTCATCATCCAGTTCATAACGAAATACATTATCAAATTCCGCCTTTTTCAACTTCAGGGAGTCCAATTTTTGTGATTCAATCCAAACAGAATCCATGCCATCTTCTCCATACAAGAACTGAATAACATCCCCCAGGGAATTTCTTACAGTGCCATCATATTTCACCATAATGTCCTCCATAGCCTTCACAAGTCGTCGCTGGATATATCCAGTCTCAGAAGTTTTCACAGCAGTATCAATCAGACCTTCCCTACCACCCATAGCATGAAAGAAAAATTCTTGTGGTGTCAGACCTCGAAGGTAAGAGTTCTCCACAAATCCACGACTTTCAGGGCCATAGTCATCTTTTGTGAAGTGGGGCAATGTTCGATCAACAAAACCAAATGGGATCCGCTTGCCCTCAACATTCTGCTGTCCGACACAAGCAGTCATTTGGGAAATATTAATGAAACTTCCTTTCGAGCCTGCAGTGACCATAGCCTTCAAATTGTTACTTTCAGACAAACTTTTCTGAGCACTACTTCCAGCATCATCACGAGCCTTGTTAAGAACCTAGCATGGAAAGAGGATAGGTTAAACAAGCCAACCAAAAGACTGATTTACTCCTTTTCAATTGAAAGGATCAAACAACGACAGCCAGCAGTACCTGATTTACTCTATTTTCGAATGATTCCATCATGGTGCGTCCTGGCTCAGCTTCCAACTGCTTGTCCTGCGCTTGTTTAATAAGCTCCTTCACATCATTCTTAGCTTTCGATATTGTCTCATTAATCTTTTCCATGGTGGCTGCATCTGCAATTGTATCCCCAATTCCAATACTGAAACCATTTTGCAGCAGCCAGTAGTTGACAAGCCACTGTGTATGACCTAAGAACTTGCGTGCAGCATCTGGACCAACTTCTTCCCTGCAAAGAACAATTTAAACCAAAACTTTTTTAGCAAAAGGACATGTGCAAGATACTAAAAACTGCAACGCAACTTTTGACTCAAAAGTTAATTATAGCATTACTTACCAAATAACATGAATAAGACTTCCAGTTGATGTTCCGAGAGTCTTTTTGCAAAGTGTACCAGATAGAAGCTCTCCCTTCTCTATCCGGACCATAGTATCACCAGGAGTAATAAATCCGCTTTCTGCTTCAGAATGCCAGGCTGAAAATCTAATTAAATTGATTTGCTTGGGAATAATCAAGTTGAAAACTTGTTTCCCAGTCCAAATAGGCCTCGGTTTCAAAATGGCAGGGGCAGGGATCTTTCCATCGAAGTCTTCCCACCACATTAAGATGTTCATAAATACATCCTGGAAGAAAATTCAAAACATTGAGCTACAAAACTAAACAGAAAATACTACTGAAGGTGTTGAGTAGAGTCTTGTTAACCTTTTCAATAAGAGTGTCCCTTTTGGTGATTTTGCGACATCCAAGAAGCGTGTCTTGGACAATACCCATAACGGGCCTATTCGATTGAGGAGACACAATACATTTTGGCACCATCATCAACTCAAGAACTTCAGCTCTGGTCTCAAATGACTGAGGAACATGCATATTCATTTCATCCCCATCAAAATCTGCATTGTATGGTGAAGTGACGGACAAGTTTAAGCGGAAAGTTGAGTAGGGCATAATTTTAATGCGATGCCCCATGATAGACATTTTGTGAAGACTGGGTTGCCGATTGAATAGAACAAAATCTCCATCATTGAGGTGCCTTTCCACCTGAGAAAATCAAGCACGAAATGAGTGAACTAAAACAAAAGGCAATTTTGTGATGTGGCCATTAAAATAGCTGCTGCCACAACAAAGTCGGTACTAACCTTGTAACCCAGCTCCAAATGCTGATCACTACTTTTCTTCACATAACGAAGATCAAGCCTCTGGCCATCTTCCCTAATAATGTACCTTGCACCTGTCTTCCCAGGGGGGGGATGAGGCCCATATTCTACAAGTTCTTTCAACCTGAGATCATTGGATTTAGACGTAAATGATCAATAAAAGAACAGTGATTACAGAACATGCCTTAATAACATCAAATGGTTTTACCTCTCAATGTTATACGGAGTGACAGTTTCTGGGTATGTCAGATTCAAAGCAATACTCCATGGCACTCCCAATTCATCAATGTTAATATTCGGATCTGGTGTGATGACGGTACGAGCTGAGAAATCAACACGCTTCCCCATCAAGTTTCCTCTAATCCGGCCTTCTTTTGCTTTCAGCCTGCTGCAAATTGATTTTATAGGCCTTCCAGAACGCTGTGTGGCCTGAATATTTCAACAAAAGAGAATCAGGAATCAGGATAACATACCCACAGGTAATATGGGAAATGACTTTTTAAACTACTCACCCTTGGTTGACCAGGAAGATCATTATCAAAGTATGTTGCAATGTGAAATTGCAACAACTGAGCAAACTCTGTTATAATGTGTGCCGGGGCTCCGTTCCTCTCCTGCCTCCTCAAGTTCTCATTATGCCGAATTATCATCGCTAATTGATGAGTCAAATCATCCTGTAGAAATAGAAAAGGAGCACCAAGACATAAAGTGAGTGATTAAGGGTGCATCCTTCCGAGAAACAACCATAGGACAAATAATAATTGTATAGTAGTATTAGGCTCACCTCACTTCTGGAAGAAGTATCCATCATGACAGATGGTCTCACAGGCGGTGGAGGAATTGGAAGGACTTGCAATATCATCCAATCAGGACGGGCAAATTTGGGGTTCAGGCCCAACAAAAGACAGTCCTCATCACTTATACGTTTGAGAACATTGAGGACCTGCTCAAATAAACCATCACAGCCACATGGTTACATGAATATCTTAGAACAACTTCTAAAAAATGGGTAAGATCATGTAAATACCCTCTCAGCAGAGAGAATTTGCTTTCGTTCCACTGGTTCAGGGAGTTGCTCTTGATCATCATTTTTCTTCTTTGGTGCTTTAAACTCTGCAACCATCTTCATACCATCAACTGTGATATTTGGCTGCTGAGCACCACAACCACCTCTTTTCTTTACTGGCTCATCAGTATCCTGCTGCTCCTGAACATCGAGGTCATCACCCCCTGCGCAAACTTTTTTGCTCTTGCAAGCATCATATATTCTTTTTAATCTGTTTTTTGGATTCCTGATTTTCAGAGCCTGCTTGAACTTGGTATCATCCTGCAAGACAAGCACTCAATCATTGGTAAATAACATGCCAAAACCAAAAATCAGCAATGTAAATGGTTCACACAATGAGGATGCGTGATAGTTAACATGCAAGAGAAATAAAGCATCTTATTCAGAATTTATCAAAGACTATAAACTTGGTTCATAGTCAGGCTTCATGGTTCTGATTGTTTTACCAAACATAACAAAATAGATATTGCTAGGGGGATGTATCATAGATGCAACATATAAACTTCTGCACATCAGTTTGACAGTTTCTAAGCTTAAATGGTCTAAGTAGATGTTTACAAAGTACAGGTATAAAAAAACTCATTAGCAGTTTTGAGAACAAAGATAGATTTCTACAAGATATACGAAGCTATTACTTAAAGAAGCATCACACATTGCAAACCAAGAAACACTGTTCTTTTCATTTTTATACCAATGGCCAGACCAGACATATTTTTTGCAAAATACTTGGCTTACAATTTTGAGTTCCAGTTATCAAAAGCAAGCTGCTTATCCCTTTGCTCTTGAATATTGATTGAAGGAAAGTCCAAGTACATGATGCACCTTAAGGGGTAAAAAAGGTAAAAGTAAACAATTGCAATTTACAAGTTCATCATACCTAACACCAAACATTCTACAAGTTTCAGATTTAACATGCCGAGTGAAAATAGGTGCAAATTTGAACAAAGTTTAATATGGTAAAAAAAACAATAATATTTGCGTTTGCAAGAATGGTGAGAACAAAGATTGTTATGATTTCAGTTTAACATACTTGGCATTAAATGAAAGACCCCTTTCATTTTAGTTAGATATGCACCATCTAACAACATAGTATAATGCACACATCCTAAAAAGCAACCAAACCCCAAAATCCATCTACCTCATCCGCGAGGATCTTGGAGCAGTTGAAGCAGACACAGCGCATTATGGAGAGTACAGTCTTGATAAAGCCGATGTGGAACATTGGCTTGGCGAGCTCAAGGTGGCCAAAGTGGCCTGGGCACTCAGCCATCCCAGCCATGCATGTCTCGCACTTTATCTTCCGGTCAATAGTCCCCAGCCGAGGGTCACTCAAACCCCCAGGCTTTGGCTTCCCCCTCTCCATAGTCTCTGCATGTTCTATCTGCACCACTGACATTTGTCTCTGCAAAGACACAAAGCAACACAAAATCTCCATCAAATTCCATCCTAAAAAGTTTTTTCTTTAGGCACTCAACCCCCATCATTGAAACAGTCGTTTTGAATCCAATAAATTATATCATTAAACCCTGTGAAGTCCATCCTATTATTAACATCATATGTGGATTTCAGGTGTACTCTACAGTATAAGATCAGCAACCAGATGTATGTCCGTACCTTTTATCCAATCTTTCAATTCCAATTGAACTTGATTGACTCAAATGAATACAAAAAATTATAGTCTACCAGTACAGGCACACAATCACAACTGCCAAGTTCGAACTTAACCAAATACAGAGTATCTCACAAATTTATAACAACAGTACAAGTTTCCTTATATTGCTCGATCTTTAAGGTACAGAATACAACTGCTAAGTTCAAACTTAACCAAACACCTCGCAACTTACAACAACAGTAAACTTTTTCCTTAGGATTGCTCGAATTTTAAGGCACAGGGAGTAAAACATGTAAGTTCAAACTTAAATCATACAAGTTACAACAGAAGTACACTTATCGTTAGACAGCTCAAATTTTAAGGTGCACAGAGTTCATTCGTTTGTAAACCATGCTGATTGCCCCCAAATTAGCAAAGCACCGACCCAACCAAACACCAGCCATAAGCTACAATTTGTAAGTTGAAATTTAATCATACACCTAGCAACTTACAACAACAGTACACTTTTACTTAGGATTGCGAATTTTAAGGTACAGGGAGTACAACTTGTAAGTTTAAACTTAATCATACACCTCACAAGTTAAAACAGAAGTATATTTATCGTTAAGACTGCTCAAAATTTTAAGGTACACAGAGTCCGTTAGCTCGTAAGCATGCTAATTACCCCCCAAATTACCAAAGCACCAACCCAACCAAACACCGGCCATCAGTTCAAACAGCTACTTTCACTTAGATTTTATCAGATCAAACTCAACCCGCTCGAATTCTTAAAACTAACAACCACCCACCCATCAGTCCATCCATCAATCCATCCAAACTAGCCCGCCCACACTCGAATTCCGACTCCACGCAGAGAGAGGAAACCAAACAAAGGCGGCGGCGGCGGCGGGAGGAGGAGGGGCGAGGCGAGGGGGGTATTACGATTTCATCCGGGCTGAGGATGCCGAACTGCACAAGCTGCACCTTGGCCACCTCGGCCGGCGAGTATGGGAACCTCGCGTCCATCCCGCCGCCGCCGCCGCCGCCCACCAACACCACCTAGGGTTTCAGATCGGGGTGCCACCGCCGCTAACTCCCCCCGCGAGCGAGGGCACCGCCCCAAGCTTGGGCCGTGCGGCTGCTCCCGGTCTCGAGTATGCTTTTTTTGGCGGCTAAATCGATCGAATCGAACCGACCCGGCGCGATCGATCCGAGCAGATCGCCTCCGCGATAGGTGAGGGGAAAGAGAGGGGTGCCTCTGAGAAAAGGGGATGAGAAGAGGGTGTAGGGTTGTATTTATAGACGTATCATGCGCAGCGTGGGCTATCATAAGCCGGCAGGCGCGTGGACCCCATGGGGGCGGTGTATGGGTGGGGTGAAGTGGGGAGAAGGTGGTGTTGGTGAACCGGGTGCGGGGAGCGGGGGCGGGGTGTGGGGTGAGACGTGAAACCGCTTCAGGTGCGGGTGCGGGTGGGGTGGGCTGTTGGATGTGAGGTGGACAGCGGAGATGAGAGAGAAGGGTTTGGATAGGCTTGTGATACGAGGGATTTGATATTTTGGTCCGATCAATTAAGGGATCTGATTTTTGAGCCGAGTCAATCTACCCGAGCTCGAGCTTTTTCGGTGGTAGCCTGGAGCTCGTCGTGAAGTTTGAGCCTATTAGCCAAACGAGCCGAGTGCAACCCCATATAATCAAGATGATTGATTTTGAATTAATGAGTCCTCCCGAGCGCGGCTCGACGGATTGACCTTGTCCTTTGAGGAATTGGCCCTCTGTTGGACGATCGCTGGGGATAAGGATCCTCCTCAACTCTATTGATGGGATGGTTTCGAGAATAATCTCCGAGGCAACATCACCATCACGGATGCATCACTCGGCCAGTAGTCGAAACC
This sequence comes from Hsuehochloa calcarea, assembly GCA_036346395.1. NCBI lineage: Eukaryota > Viridiplantae > Streptophyta > Magnoliopsida > Poales > Poaceae > Hsuehochloa > Hsuehochloa calcarea. Next base: position 13,491,488 of record CM070609.1, read on the forward strand.
CAAGATCCATGTCGACGTCTCACAGAATCCGCCAAGTCAAACCAGCTTCTCTCGCTCCATCCTCCCGCCATGATTGCATGAGATTTGGAAAAAGAGAGTATGTTGACAAGAGATTACCGAAGATCCCCACTGTCGGCGCCAACCGCTTGTATTAGAACCGATCTTACGAAAGATTATTTGATTTGGGGGTCTCCTAGAGGTGAAATCACGCAGAGTGGTTGACACGGATGTTTAGACAGTTCAGCCTTCTCCGAGAGAATAATAACCCTAATCCTGTGTGTATGGTATTCTTGATGATCAAGTAAAAGCTAAGACTATTACGAGAATAGCACTTGTGTTTCTACTCGACTCTCTATCTCACTGTCCTCAGATTTACAGATTTCACTCTTCCCTCGCCTCCTCGGTTGATGCCCTTATATAGTCGTGAAGGAGTAGCCGCTTTGTCCCGCGAAGAGGCGCCTTTAATTGAGCCAAGAATGGGCGCATGATGACGAGAATTACCGGCATTGGCTTCTCCACGCCGTCCCGCGCTTATCATTCGTAGATAATGGGGTATTTAAGTACTATTACTACGCCAAATAATAGTGCGTGCGGCACTGCTCGGATTCCTTAATCAATTGGACCCACTTGCTCGTAGGTTTGATTATAAGGTGGTCAGGGTTTGCCCGGTCGAGGAGGACTTACGACCGTGTAGTAGTCGAGAAGGTCTTACGACTATGTAGTGATCGTAGAAGGACTTACGACCAAGAATGGTCGTAGAAAGACTTACGACCGTAGTAGTCGTAGTAAGACTTACGACTATGGGGGTGATTGTAGAATATCTTACAATCACTTGGTAGGCCTCCCTTATAAAAATAAGGGTACTTATCAGAGACTATGTGACATCATATTTACCCATAATAAGAATTATAGATAATAGATAAAATGAGGATTATTAGATCCTCGTCAACCGTATATTGACTGAAATAGTGATGGACGAGAACAATCAAGTTCTTATCGTGGCATTCGCATTCGTTGAAAGTGAGAATACGAACAGCTGGTTGTGGTTGTTGAGGAATTTGAGGATTTTTTTGTTGTACATGGTTGTCCTAACGTGTACATCATACATGATCGGTGAGTGCAATAACTCAGTTACAACAAGGAGATAATTAACCACTTCTATGGGTGAATCACAGAGCGTGTGGTGTATGAAGCACCGTGTGTAAACTTCTATAAGCGCTTATGCAACAAGGACTTGATGAACATGTTATTAATGTTAACATATAGGCTCGAGCCTGGTACAAGAGCTCGAGCGAGTCTAGGTTGAGGTCCGAGCTCGAATCGGCCAAATCATGAGTAAGCTTAAGCTTGGCTCGAAAAAGCCTAGGAACTACACTTTAACATGATATTACACACAAAAGTTCGAGCTCGGCTCGAATAAGCTTAACAATTTGACTTTAACATTGGAAGGTCCTTAATTTTTTTAATATTAAAATTTAGAAAAATCGTCATTTCAAATGGCGACAGAGATTCTGCAAGTCCTGTCGTTATTCCAAATGGCAACACAATCTACCATATAAAAAACCTAAAATTCTTTGATAACTCACTTTTATTCAGAAAAAAGAGAAAGATTGGAGGAGAGGGGAGGAACAGAGAGGAGTAGAGGGGAGGAGAGAAGCTAGCGAAACGTTGTTCGTCCGGTCGTCCACCTTTCAGGTAATTTTTTAAATGAATGTATTACATAGTTTTAGATGTACGGTTACGTAGTGTAGTATGTTGTACATAATCCTTTTCAGAGTGTGGTTTAGTTTTAGATATGTGGTTAATCGTGAAAATCTTGTTTACGGTGCAGTACGTCAAATATGTCGGACGCCACCAATTTTAAAATTTACTACAGTCGGAGAACTATTCTTGAGGGGATTGATTTGTGTTATTTCCAATCGGCGACCGTGAACCTAGCAAGAGCAGAGCAGTGTACATGGGCAATGTGATACAGTGGTTGTCCCACACATTTGATTTGAATCATGATGTGTATGCTATGAGATTGAGTTGCCTTGTCAACCAGAGCACCACAGACCACATATTGGGAGTTAGCGCAGCTCAAGGGAACAAGGTCATAGTAGTCATATGTACGCATGGCGAGGGAGAAACGGTGGGATTTGGTCCTTCTGGCCCAAGCATATGCCAAGCCCACTCCTGCATCAGTGGCTGAACAAGAAGGGGGTGGTGACACCAAAAAAGAAGCTGGGGACTTTAGCCACAGTGCGGCGCACACAATGGTCGAAAGTCCAAGAGTTGCTGATGCTGTCGATGAAGTCCGTGTGGTCAGAGCTCCTTCAGTCAAGCAAGCTAGTGTGCTTGCTGACGAGAATGAGGAGCTGGAAGCCCTAGTCGAAAGGATGGATCTCAAATATCAGGACTACATGGCATTGTCAGAAGATGAAGAATTCGACAACGAGGATATTGTAGAACAGCAAGTGGTTCCATCCGAGTGGAACACATACCAGTTCGACAACATCAACATCAATGAAGGCTCTCGTATGTCATGGAGTACGACCAGGGAGAAGTCAGACAATGTGCTATGTACAAATGCAATGAGGTCGTGCAGGAGGCGTCAAATTCTAGGCATTATCGGTGCGGCGTACATTCATAGTCGTCAAGTCTAACCCAAGATGCTACGACGTGAAGTGTGACATATAGGAATACCCTTGGCGAGTGCACGCATTGCAGCCTAAGTGGGACACCTACTGGAAATGCTTTATAGTGGTCCCTCGCGCATGTATCATTGCTGAGTCAGTGCAGTCCCACAGGAACCTGTCATCAGGCTTCATCGTGAACATCATGTACGGTAAGATCGTGGATAATCTAGATTTTGAGCCGCGATTCTTCATTCGGGCGATTGAGGCATGGATCCAATACACAATCAGTTATGCCAAGGCGTGGAGGAAAAATATAAGGCATTAGAATCAAGGTTCGGTATGTTCGAGGACTTCTACCACAACCTGTCCGACCAACTCCGGGTCATACAGAACAAGAATCCTGGTACTCATGTCGCCATTGAAGATTCCACACATCTGAAGTGGGGCAATAAGTGGGAACTGAAGCGAGCATTCTTTGTCTTTGGTCCATACATCAATGCATTCCGGCACTACCGTCTAATCTTGTGCATGGATGGAATATTCTTGATTAGAAAGTACAAGGACCGTATATTGACTGAAATAGTGATGGACAAGAACAATCAAGTTCTTATCGTGGCATTCACATTCGTTGAAAGTGAGAACACGAACAGCTGGTTGTGGTTGTTGAGGAATTTGAGGATTTTTTGTTGTACATGGTTGTCCTAACGTGTACATCATACATGATCGGTGAGTGCAATAACTCAGTTACAACAAGGAGATAATTAACCACTTCTATGGGTGAATCTGCAGAGCAGGTGGTGTATGAAGCACCTGTGTGTAAACTTCTATAAGCAGTTATGCAACAAGGACTTGATGAACATGTTCAAGCGGTTGTGCAACCTGAACCAGCAGCGAAAGTTTGATGCACTTTGAAAGATTCTGGATGAGCAGACCCAGATGCACAAAAGGGGGCAGCGAAAAAGGTCATCACAAGCGCTGACCAGGCTCTCAAAGCATTGCCATAGCTACCCATAGATGGTCCTAGTGTGGCGAGAAAGACGGGGTGCAGGTCAAATGCTTATCAGACTAGATTGAGCACGAGCCTAAGGACGAGTTATCGCTGCTACATGACAGGGGGTGGTGCTTGATATGGTGTCATGACAACTAATCTAGCTGAAGTGTACAATTGGGTCATGCGCGCGTCAGGTACCTCCCTTTAGTTGATATTATGGAGGCAATTCTCTGTGGTACCATAAATTACTTTGTTGAAAGAAGCAACAATGCATCGCAGGTCATGGCAAATGACAGAGTATTGTACTGCGCCATGATCACCAAGTACATGGAGGAAAAGAGCAAGAAAGGTATGGTGCACCGGGCAATCAAGATGGACACAAAGGAGCTTGGCTTTGAGATACTATGTAGGGATAATGGACGTCACGGGATGAACCACGAGAGGATCGCCCACGAGTCCACGCTACGTCGCGCTAGTTGCGTATGCACTTGCAACAAGCCTCTTCTTCTACATAGACCCTGCTCACGTGTCATGACCGCATGTTCGACGGTGGTGTAGCATCTCGGCCAGTACCTCTTTGATTATTTCAATAAGAGGGAGATGATGCAAACTTGGAGTGTAGAGTTGTATGCTTACGGCATGGTGGCCATTTCACTGTCCATCCGATCTGGGAGCAACTTATCTAGGTCGCGGACATTGATAGGCTGAAGAAAAAGGTTGACCAGCGATAGATACAGCGTAACAGAAATGACATGGACGAAGCAGAAGTCGGGTGTCGTACGAAGAAGTGCTCCATTTGCAGGGAGTCTGGGCACACCTTTAAGAAATGTCATACGAGAAATCCAAGTGATGAAGGAGACATCGGCATTCCGGACGTTACCGTGGGGACCTCATCCGACCTCCCCACTCGAGGCAATCGACATGGCGGACATTGAGGTTGCAACCATAGGAAATGTTCGTCTTGTTGAACTATGTGGTGCGATGAATGTTCTGCAATATCATTATGATTTGTCGACAAAAAAAGTGATGACATTGAATATTTTGTGATATTATTGTGATTTGTTCACAAAATATGTGGTTGGAAATAGACAGTAAAAACACAGGAAGATGTCCCTATCGCTAGTTAAAATAGCGACATGATCATGTCGCTAATTGGAGTGGTGATAGGGTAATGTTGACATTTCAACTAGGGAGAGGGACATCTCTACACTGTTCTAGACTATTTGTCGCCATTTGGAATGGCGACAGGACACTTTCGTTATTTCAAATGGCGACAATAGCCTAGTTTTGTAAAAAAGAATCGATTATTTATTTTTTGTAAATTTCTTTTAAAATAATATTATTTAAAAAAATCTTGAAGAAATCATATCAGCATGTAACCTGGAGTCCAGTTCTCATCATCCAGTTCATATCATCTAATAATTGTTTCACTTATCTTTTATCTTTGCTTAAATCATCATGTGTTTCCTCGTACTGTTAGGTGATGATTGCTATATTTTTACTACATGTTGATGCACACAAGCCCAGCTCCATACCATAGTAAGCTCATATTTCAATTCTGTTCTCCAAGCTCACCGTCGTTGATCATTAAAAAAAATCCAGGTGTCGCTTCTTGGGCATAGATGGGAAAATCTGTAGGCTAGTAATGAATTGGAGAAAAATAAATCACAAAAATGGTATATTATCGGATGTCCTACATTACATGCTGTACTTTTTCTAATAATTTTCTACTATATACTGTTATATTTTGTCACATTCAAATACTTTGTATAGAACTTGTCGAAGGTATGCTGGTATTAGTATCTTTTTTCCCAGAAATCTATGAGTACTTGGTCTGTACAGAGGTTTGGTTTTGATTTATTTGTGTTTGGTCTATGTGGTTGCAACATCTTGTACATCCGCGATGTGTACCCGGAGGAGAGCTTCACCAAGGTGAAGAAGTACGGGCTCACCATACTGCTCACGCAGGACAAGGGAGTCAAGGCCTTCATAGCCGACATCACCTCCTAGCTCTCAGCTTCGTTCCCATCGAGATCTCCCTCTCCTCCTCAACTCCTACAGTGGTTGCAGATTGCAGTTAGCTCACCATGCTGCTTACGCATTGATTTGTTGTGTGGCTGAAAACTACAGAGTGGCTCAAGGTCAGGAAGCTGTAAAGGATCGTTCTATTGATTATGATCAAGGACACCTGCGGGGTGCTGGAGCACTAGAACTTCAACATCGAGACCGACGCCGAGGTCGTTGAGAAAGGGTACGCCACTCTCGTTCGTCCTTTGAATTGGAATTGCTATCTTTGATTGGTCTTGTCTAATTGGAATGTGTTGTTGTTTGATTACACCCTCTGATGCTCCTGGATGGATGGATGGTGTGTCAGGGTGATCAAGGAGAAGAGCGATGAGGAGATCATGAGGGAGATCCAGGCCATCATGCGTCAGGTCGCCTCTTGCATCACCTACCTCCCCTGCCCCAATGAGACATGTAACAAGCAAAGCTGGGCTGCCATTACCGACACCTGCTCACCTTCCTGTCCAACGTCTCCTCTTAACTTAGCATCGATTGACCAGGCATATTCGACATGCTGGCCTACATCGATAAGGATGTCACCGCACCGATCACCTAAGTCGAAAGCGATGCCAAGCTCATCAACAGCCCGCAGATGGTGAAGTTGCATTCATTCGACACAAAGGTAACGATAGCAACTAGGCACATCTCTTGGTGGGCCCATTGTCTTTGTTATTGGGATCCATATGATACTAGCTCGATTGCTAACTTTGGCGTTCTACTTAAAATTAGAACTTGGTAGTTGTTCGTCCCCCCTACCCACCCACCCATCCACCAAAAAAGCAGCGAGAAAACAACAACGTTGTTGAGCTTTGAATCGAAACATGTGTTAGTATTTGATTGGAGCAAAGAATAGGTGCTGACCCAAATACTTGGTTTAGTCTAACATATAGCCTCTTGGAATAACATTTATGTGTTTTTTGGGATTCCATCGTAGCGCAACAGTTGTGCAAGGAGTTAAGAAACGTATTTCATATACTTGGCAGAAGTAGCAATGGAAAAGAAATAAATGAATTGAAGATGGATAAGGAAAACATGTTCTCTTTATAGTTGGGTAATGCAAGGATAATTTATAATTTACACTTTTCTTCCAGGCATGTATGAGATTTAGCATTCAATTGCTTTATGATGCTGAAATAAATTTAGTTGTTTCTATCCCTCCTTTTTATACTTCAATAGCGATTATAACATTATTATAATGATGCTTTCTTGATATATGTTGTTTTTGTATGCCAATATATTCAAGCATACATATGAGGTTGTGTTTCATGATATGTATCACTCTCATTTGGTACTCTGTTGCAACGCACTGACACCTTACTGTACTACCTAAAAGCAAACCATAAGTAGGGGGTCGTCGATGGCAAGAATCGTCCAAACCAATGTCGTCATTTGCATGTTTTCACCCCCAAATGGTCGTTTATATTATATATACTGCCTGAAAGCAAACCACAAGTAAGGGGTCGTCGATGGAAAGAATCGTCCAATGTATTTTTTTTCAAAGAACATGCCTATTATATTAATAGAGAAATGAACACAAAAAAATAAAGGACGGAACTCTAGTACATGGCTAGATACTTAAATACACAGGATAAATTGCTCCAAGCACTTCGCCTGGCGAGGGTCCAAGCTCTACCCTCCTCCTTTATCTTTGCAAACATGTCCAAAGGAGTTGTTGACGTGTTATGAAAAATTCTGGCATTACGTTCCTTCTAGATCTCCCAAGGGCCAAGTGGTTATGATGATCACCGTGGTTGTCGCCCTCCTTGGGTGACCTCATATACTGTTTGTTTTTGTCCACCAATCACCAATGCTCAAACTGATGGCCCAGTGGGATGGCTTGAGTGGTGCACAACCGAGCAATTCAGCCATCAATTCCAAACTGATCTAGTGTATTTGCACTCGAAAAGAGGTGTAAGACTATTTCTGGTGATTGTCTACAAAGGGGCAGGTACACTAGATTTGCTAATCCCTAGCTTGAAGTCTATCTGAGGTCCTGATACAGCTTTGGATGGCAATCCAAGAGAACAACTTGCATTTGGGGGTGCCGATGTTTTCCATATTACTTTTTTGTACTAAGTTGTTGAGACAAGAAACTGCGGTGCATATGTGAAATACATGTAATGTCACAGAGGAGGTGCCTAAAGTAACAGATCCAGATCCTCTACTGTATTGCAGAGAATCACTATGTGAATAGTGATTCTCAGTCTGTGTGAACAGGGCTTGATAATAGCACTATAACAAAAATACCGTAGAAAATAGTGAAATGTCTACCGTAGAGTAAATACATTATAGCGGTTTTATTGTGAAAAGGCGGTTTAGGTCATGGCGAAGCTAGTATGATTAAGTTGGATCAAGGCTGATGACTAAGCGGATTCGGGCTTATGCGTCTTGAAAAGCGTGCATAAGAGTAGAGTGTGAGTTAAAACCCGTGTATATGGGGTTATCGGGTTTCCCCCATTGTGCTAAGTGGATAGTATCTACTAAAGGTTGGATGTGGCTGGTTAGCCCATCTATTTAAGGAGTTGGGATGGAGACTTGTGGTCATCCATCCAATCATTCTTTCTTGAGACCAAATATTCATGAGTTCTAGGGTTAGGGTTTGAGAGAAGTTGAGTGCTATGGTGTGCTATCTTGTCCTCCAAGTGGATTGGTCGTAAAACCTTCATCCTCAAGTAGCAATACATCAATCTTTGTTCATCTCCATGAAACTCTTTGGTATTGATTGATTTGCTCTTGATTTGGTTGGTTTTTCTCCTTTTTTTTTCTCTTCTCTTCTTTATCTTATTTTGTCAAGGACGTGTAAAAGACAAATATAATCTTTAGAAATCAATCTCTACCCATCTAGGCACTTTCATTGCAAGTTCATGAATAAACCCGATTTTCGCTCTCTTTGGCCTTCCGAGTGATTTCTTGATCTAGCTATTTTTGTTTAGATTTCTTTGGTGTTTTTTTTGCTTGATGTGGTATGTGGGAACACATCTAGAGCCATCTTGGCCATCATCCATCCACAAGAAAACATATTCACCATCTTTAGTTTTTGCTATGTTTTTGTGCAACTTTCCTTCAAACATGAAAATATCATAACTTTGGCAATGATTTTCTTGATAGTTGATTGTAATAGGTTTCTGACATCCTAGAGAGGGTGCATACTAAATTTAAAGTGATTTGGAGCTTTGGATTGGGAGTTAGCTCATTTTTATATTTTGACATGGTTTTGGTGCAACAGAGCTTCATGAACCAAAAGATCTTATTTCTCTTAAGTTCTTTCAAGTTTTTTTGGTTGGGATAGGTTCTTAAGGTCATGACCCAGACTTGTTTCAAGTTTCAAGTCTTTTTGACCTACTGATCAAAAGTTACATGGATTTTTGAATATGGAATAGTTCTGTTTTGGCACTATTCACAAGATGATATCACTGTAGCACTATGATTTTCAGAAATTTTGGTTCTTGATCTTCATAGCTTCTCATAGATGTTGGAGTGAAGGGTTGGTGAATATTTGGGGGAAAAATTTGAAGGCACCATTCACCCCCCCTATTGCCATACCGGTCATACAAGTGGTATCAGAGCATAAGCAGATTTTAGATGACTAGAAGTGTAAAATATGTAAAATTGTTCAGAAACCTTCGTCTCCATCATTAATACTCTACAATTATAGAGTATTAGAGTAGGAACTTAATATGCCAAGAGCCCAGATCAAAATTAGTCAAGCAAAAGTTATATGCTGAGCAACAAGTGGAGAAACAAACAAAAGCAATTTGACAAGCAAATATATCAAAGCCCCCTATGTTGCATTGCATTCAGCTCAAGTTGCTCAACATGTCCGGACTAGACTCTAGAGCATAGCTTGGTAGTTTCATGCTAGATACAAACTATTTCCAACTCATTATATCAAAATTTAGAATAAACCAAAACAGGAAGATTTGACCCAGATGGAGAATTGAGGTAGCTTACTTGATCTAGTCTGTTTGTTTTGGATTGAGCGGTGAAGAGAATATGCTAATGTGTGTCACTGTGTTGCTCTGCATTAGCCTGCACTAAAGCAGAGGATTCGCTTCACAAAGTAACCACTCGTGCAAAGTCACACACATATGTGTTATGTCATTAGTTTTTTTAAGGTGCTATCCCTGATTTACATTAAAGTGAAGCACGATACATAATCGATTTTTTATATTAATTAACCTTTTAATTTTTTTATTTTAAAGTTAACCACCGCTAACTTTATTTTCAATTATGACCCATTTGATCACACCACCACCTGTGGCGTGACAAAACAACATTATCACGTTATAGGATAAGTCCGCTAAAATAGCATTTTTTGTCACGCCACTGGTGGTGGCGTGACCAAACAAAGTGTTTGCTCAGATACGGGCTGACGTGACCGTGTTGTTTTGTCACATCACGGGTGATGGTGTGACCAAAGGGGTCAGAATTGAAAATAAAATTCGTAAAGAGATAACTATAAAATAAAATTTAAAAAATAGTTAATTAATAATAAAAAGTCTACATAATCCCATAATTTATAAAGTAGTCCATTCAAGAAAGGGCGATGAGGTCAGTTGGAGCCTTGAAGTTATAGACAACCTCGTGTCAAGTCCCCCAACATGAGTGACCGATTGCTTCAGTTCTGTTAAAAAAAGCAGAGCACATCCCCTGCTTTTGTTCGTTGGATGACATCCAGCTTGCGCTCAAGCATTCTCCCTACGAGGAAGCATTACAACACCTCAGGTAAAGTAGCAGTAGGACGTTCTTCCGCACGAGGAAGCATTATAACACCTCAGTTCACCATGACCATCTCACTCGCAAGAATCTCCTCATCTCTCTCATCAACGCATGCATTGCTCCGCACCTTGCTCGACCCTGGCTCTGCAGCAAGACAACTACTCCTGTAATTGCTTGCAGGAAGTAAACTTACGAGTTACAGGTCCTAGAAGGTCAACATGCTGACTTGGAGTGTTGCCTTAGTCAGAACAGGCTAAGTAGCATATACAGCTTGCTCCTTGGGGAAGTGTACTGCTTCATGGAAGTCTGTACATATCCTTAACTCGCTAGCTCCTTCAAAACATGCATGCCGGCCATCCATGTTGCACACAGGGGGTCAAGGGATAGCTATGCCACTCTCCAACATTCCCAATATTTCTAGTTTTCAAAGCCCTAGCTAGCTACTACTACTACTACTTTGATTCATGGCCAATGAGGCATTACCCAATTAATTCAACCTCCATTAATTCCATGCATGAATGAGATGGTTATCAACAAGTGTATTTGTACGGTTCCTCTTTAGTTCAAGCTTGGCAAGACGATAGTGCGTGTGTGTGTGTGTATATATATATATATATATATATATATATATATATATATATATATAGAGAGAGAGAGAGAGAGAGAGAGAGAGAGAGACTTTTGATGTGGAATCCGAAAAATAACCTTGCTCCTATTCGTATTAGCAGCATTGCGTGATAGGTTTATAAGCCCAAAAACATTGTATATATGGGACTATAGATGCTGTAAAATTTTAATTCCCACCGAGCACAAAACGCAAAAGTCAATCCAAATGACAAGAAACAAATTAAGCAACATGGCATTGTTGGCACATAGGAGTAGTAGCATTGATCACTTGCTGAAAGATAAATCGTCCCCAGAAGAGTTGAACCTTTTCAAAGTAATGCACATTGAGCATCATCTAGAATGTAACTTAGCATCAAGAAGCAACGAAAACCCTCACCAAGAACAAAAATAAGATAGCTAGCAAAGCCAGATTAGGACATGCTTCATAATTTCATATATACTTATCAGATAGCGAGCTGGCAAAGCCAAATTAGGACATGCATATACATGCAAGGAACTGATCGTCGTCGTCGTCTACAAATCTTTCTAGTTGTGGGACGGAGGGTGCGTCTTGGGCGGCGCGTAGTCGATGCCGACGTCCACCTTCCTCTCCTGCTGATCATCGTCGGTGACCCCCGACGACCCTCCCTCGCCGCCGACACCATCCCCTCCTACTTCCTTATACCCGCCGCCGTCCTCTCGCGGCGACGGCTCCATCGTCGCGGCGCTCTCCTCCTGCTCCGCCGGCGGCACGCCCTCGACGGCGACGCGCAGCTCCACGTCCGGCGGCGACGGCGATCCCTGCTGCTGCTGCATCATCGTCGCAGCGTGCACATATGCATGGGAGGAGTACACATGCTGCATATATATGCAACGTGCAGATACATCAACGTCAGAACACGCTTGCATTGATCATAAATTAAGTGCATGTACTCATTGTACATATGTACTTATGTATGTACGTGCGTACCATGGTGGTGTGGTGATCATGTCGGGACGTCATCGACGGTGAAGGGGCAGGGACGCCGGCGGCGGTGGTGAGGAGGAGGCGGTGGTTCCGGCTGGTGGCGTCGCAGGCGGAGGAGGAGAGGTGGAGGAGGAAGAGGAGGAGGTGGACCAGGAACATGGCTGGCTGGGTGATCTTGGTTTCTATCTCCCCCTCTTTTCTCCAAAGATTTTACTGTCCTGCTTGAATCTTTTATGTGCTTGGAGTGAGAGGTTTTGAAGGTTTGGAGTTGCAGTAGTAGTAGTATTTGTAGTCGTCAGGGACTCATAAATCATAATCAATATCCATGGGGCACCTAATTAAGATTCTTACTCCTCCAACATCTAAAAAAAAAGATTCATACTCCTTATCTGTTACTCTTTATACTAGCCGGTGTAGTAGTATAGATTGTATATTCTTTGATTATTGAAAGAGTTATTAGTAAATGCCTGTATACTCCGATCGACCGTATATACATTGATTGAATTTGGTACACAATGTATCTTTTTCCTGTTGTTGTTGAAATTGGTACACAATAATGTATCTTTGATTTTAAGAAGAATAATGAGATTCCAAACACACAAACTTAACATCCACAGCCTTTGAAGCATAATTCTGGGCATAGATTTGCTAGCTAGGAATTTGGCTCCATGTGAAAGGACTCCATGTTGATTTGGGCTTGCAAACAAGTAAGAATATTCCAATATATTTTCTACACGAGATTATGTACCTTATAATGGACTCCGATACACTTCCGTATACAACCTACAGCTAGCTCTTCTTTGTTTAGACTTTGTTGTTAGCTAGTTCCTTCCCTTGACGCTCACCAAACCGAATATTTAACCTGCAGCTTGTGTCCATAATGATGTTCATGGCCCAATATTTCCACATCTCACCGACATGGGCCGTTATTGGGCTAAATGTGCCATTCTTCTTGCCTTAGTTAACGGGCCGAGGCCACGAGGCAGCCAGGCCAGCACGACCTGAAAATTAACCTGTCCCTAGTCAAAGTTTGACTCTCTCAAGGCTTGCTGCTCAAGTTGCAGGCCATAATTAATTGCCCCGGCGACGCCACTTGTCCTGACTCCCTTCGGCCGTTAATTGACCAGTAGTACTAACTTGCACGAGGGACCAAGCAAACAAATGACATGAGAGAGCAATTAATGGCCCAGCTACACTACACTGCATAGTAACCACGCATGGCCATACTTATTTAAGCAGCCAAGTTCCAAACCTAACCAGCCAACCAACCGCAAAAAAAGGGAAGGGACGGAGAGAGAGAGAGAGGGAGAGTGCCATACGAGAGCTAGCAGCTGATTTAATTTGTTCGATCGTCAGCTCAAGCGTATGCAATGGCGTTCTTCAAGTACGGCTTCATCTTCCTCGCGGGCGCGGGCTTCGGCGCCGCCATGGCGCACCGCGGGCAGCACAACCACGGTCACCACTGTTGCCGGCGCTGGAGCCGCCGTGACGGCGCCGAAGGCCGGCACGAGCTGGAGCCCGCGCCGGCGAGCTACCACGACAGCAGGGCCCACTTTGGCCCCAGGGCGAACAAGGCCAAGGAAGGAGAGTACTCCTTGAAGGAGTCGGCTGCTACTTCTGTTTAGTGATTAATTACCATGGTCAATTCGTTAAAACTATTTGTGTGTGTACTGTATAGTGTATACGTGGTTGGTGAGTTAGAATAATTAAGTTGTGTTCGAGATATCACCGAGATCAGCTCGATCTCATCGCTGTTTAATTGCAGTACGCTTTCCATTGGATTGGTATTGTACTTGTTGTATGTTTATGTATGTCAATATTAATCACAAGAAGAAGAAATCCGAGTCTTGTTGTTTTATATGAACAGTTGGTTTCGCACTTTGTTCACAGCTTCATGTAAGAGGCACGAGAGAACGAGAGTACGCCTTCACTGCGGGGAAGACGGGAGGCAAAGAAGAACTGAAGAATGCGTTTTCCCTATGTAGGAAGTAGGACCTATATATATGCAGACTGCAGAGTGCCAAAGTGGACTATGCATGGTTTTCGCCCGGAGTTAAACGACAGCTAACTTTTGGTTGTCTGTAAAATTGACAAATATACGTATGGATAATGGATGCATGATACAGATCTATGATCAACGGACATCCGTTCGATCAACGGAAGGTTTGGATCAAACTGAGACATGCGCTATATATCTCATCTGCCGTCCTGATCTATCAAGACTAAGCTGTGTGCTGTTAACAACGGTGAATCTAGAACAAAACCGATCGGATGTCGTCGTATATATGTGAGTTTTAATAAGGTAAAATGATATTGAACCCCACGTCCTCAAGTTTAACTTGGATCCACCCACCCTCTTGCCGTATATGAGGATATTAGTACTAGCTACTGTAGTAAATGATTGCTCACTGCAAGCAAAGGTAGACGATTTGTTTAGAGTGGCCGACATCTATGATCTCTGCGTCAGCTAGGCAGGCGTGGCGTAGTCGGCTCTCGGTAGTCGTCGTTGCGTGCCTTGGACAAGGGACCAACAAAACGCCATTGTCGATACACCACAAAATTGACCATACTATCGAAAAGTAAAAAATTCTAGTCACAAATCAAGGACTAAGAGGAGACCAAACCCATCACCACCACGTATGCTACTCCATCTTATATATGTTATTACAGCTTCCTGAATCTGTGCTCATCGTGATCACAAAGTCACAGACAATAGGCTCTCCCATGTCGATCACGACTCACGGGAGGCTTTCTAGTAAGTAGCAACACATGGCGTTCTACAAGTACGGATTCGCGTTCTGGGCCGGCACCGGCTTCGGCGCGGCGATGGAGAGCCTCCGCCACGACAACTGCCCCCACCGTAGGCACCGCTGCTGCTGCCGCCACCGCGCCATCGCCGGATCGAGATGGACCGGAGGCGGAGGCGGAGGCGGAGGCGAGGGAGAAGGAGGAGCATTACATGCAGCTGGAGGAGACCAAGAGGGGATGAAATGAAATGCCCCAAAAAGGAGAAGGAGAAGAAGGCCGGCGCAGCTGCCAAGGAGGAGTCGGATTAATTAGTTCAGTTAATCCAGCTAGCTGCGGCCCATTGCTGTGCAATGTGCTAGCAGTAGACGAGTTGAGATCATGGCATGGTCAGTAGCTGTATGCTTTTGTTGTTAGTGTTGCAATACGATCGAGTGATTCCTGCGAGAAATAAAGGAAACGTCAGTATACTTGACTAGGCTTTTGACCAGGTCAACCTTTTTATTTGTCAAAGTTATTGTCTAACCAGTACTTAGAAAGTTTAATACCTTTACTACGGATCAGTTGGTCGACTACCAGTGTGAGTCATGAAACGACCAGCTATACGATTCAAGCAATCTCCGACCAGTAAAATGGTCAGAAGACATAACAGTTTCCCACATGACTAATGGGGAAGCTGTTATTGACGCATCTAACAACTTACGACGGTTGGCTAAAAGACATGATAGTTCAAGACTCTACTGAAGAATGTGCGTGAAGATTAGAGATGTATGTCTTTAGCGCATTAACTGTCACCCTTCAATAGTTATAAAGGGTGTAGTCCTCATTGTATTCTCATACAAACGCTCAATGTGCCCACAACAATAAAGGGTCTTTGTTTTGATAGTGTTCTCATATCATTTTCCCGGATAAGCTCGATAAGGAACTCCGCGTTCCGATCACTTAATTTTCTTAAGCATAAGTCATTTTTTGTGACCACTGAATTTGCATAGAGATTGATACGCCCTATGATTGGATGTTGATTCAATGGATTAAAAATACGACTTATGCTTAAGAAATTTTCATTCAAAAGAATTAGTTATCTTAACTACTATAATTTAGAGTTTACCCCCACCAGAGATTCGTCCCCACCTCCTCGCTTTTTACGCTCGCGTCGCCCCCCCGCAGAGAAGCTGCAAGCCTCTGCCGCCTCCTCCCCATCCGACCTGCGCCTCCCTCACCTCTGTGTCGCTGTGATCCCCGCGCCCCTCGCCCACCTCCCTTGCCCCTCTCCTCCACGCTGGCCAAACCGCCTTCCTGGCCACGCTGCCAAACCGCCTCCCTGACCTAACTCGCTTTTACGCCACGCCGCCCCACACGCAGGCCTCCGCCTCCTCCCCCATCCGACATGCGCCTCAGTGCCCGCCTCCCTCTCCTCACCCACCCCGCGCCCGTCGCTGTGATCCCCGCGCCCCTCACCCACCTCCCTCGCCCCTCTCCTCCGCGCTCGCCAAATCACCTCCCTGGCCACGCTGCCAAACGCGTGAGTCCCTTCCGCGGAGGCGCAATCCCACCGGAGTCCATTTCCCCTTGCAGTCTGCCTCCACCGCCTGCCGGGGAGAAAGAGAAGGCGGGGGAGCACGAGAATGAGGACGACGAGGAGATCAGCTCAGATCCACGTGAGGCGAGGCGAGCTAGGGCAGGCGGCGCGACCGCCTCCCTTATGTAGAAGCGCCATCATCCCCACCTCGCCGCGGCCGCAACAGCCTCAGCCTCGCCCTCTTCCTCCAGCGGCGGAGGAGGCTCCGGCTTCGGCTTCTGCTTCAACGATATAAGTCAGTCGGTTTATCACCTCGGCTTTCTCTCCCTATCCATTGATAAACTGTGGCATTGAATCCCATAATAAACTATAGTGGAACTCAACGCTGGCAGCGGAGGAGACCACAGAGCGCCGGGAACACCCACCAACCCGAGGTCCAAGCATTCCACCACCGAGCAGAGGCGCCGCTGCAGAATCAATTAGAGGCAAACCCCCAATTCCCTGCCTTAATCATACTCGCCCACCTATCACTCCTCTTACTCATACTCTCTAACTAGGGCACCCATGGTCTCATTTGACGATCTCTGGTGCGGTGTGCAGACGAAATCTGGGGATTGCTCGCGAGGGGGTTCGACATCGTGGGGGTGCTGCTCGTGGAAGCGTGAATTTTGAGGCGGATGCCCGTAGGGCTCTGTAGTTGGCCTAGGAGCTGAGGGAGCGGTTGTTAGGCGAGAGGGCGAGCCATGGCATGGTTGGAGGTTGCGTGGATGCATGCACTAGGGAGATATGATTTATTGTTTCTGAGAGCGACGGGTTGGAAGCGGTGGCAGGGCCGGAGGTTGTGTGGGAGCATGGGCCTAGGAGATTACTGTGGGAGAAGGGTTGCGTCCTGCGCCGCGAGCTGCCGCTGAAGCTGCCACTCTATGTTCCTCTGGATGAGATGTCTGGTAAATGTTCACTTCTCTTATTGAGCTACAAAAGCTGATATTGCCATCTTTTTTAAAGAAAAATATGATCCCAATTTCTAGCTTATTTTTGCATGTGTTGTGTTTGGAATTATATTTGATGTATGTAGCACAATCTTGTTGAAAATACCCGGATGTTGTTATGCACATTCTGCTTATTATGCTTTGTTTTCACATTGTAAAATGTTACATTAAATCGTGGGTTGTTGTTATTTTTTGCATGGCCTTGAGTACATGGGGATTGTAAAGCATTAAGGGTGTATTTCAGTAGGTTAATATTTATTAGATCAAGCTTGATCCATGTGATCGAATGAAATCCAGTAAGGAAAGGATTAATGATGACAAAAAAATATATTACCAGACCAGTGATTTCAAAAGGACCCGTGTTTCTTAGATTTGAACAATTAGCATAAGCATTTGTGTTGTTTCATATATGAAGTATCGTGAAGAGTTGGATCTTTAAATGTTAGCTTGGCCCGTCACATGTTTCTATCACGGGCAAGAAACAACGAAAATGATCTCTCTAAAGCATCTATTGGTTCTGTGGAATATATTTCTTCACTATACATATCTAATGGTGAATCTGAGCAAATAAAAGAGGAGGTAAAAGGTTCTGCATATGGATCTGAATTTGTCCAAGCTGCTCTATCAGTGGATAAAAAGGTGAGGTAAATTAGAGTACAAATCTGTTTATGGTCTAACAGTTTACTTTTTTCCTTTTAAAACAGCTTGGATTCAAAATGTTCTTGGTGTGATCGCAATCAGAACCCATTGGGACGCTGAGGGTACAAGTTGCAGCTTTGTATTGGAGGACAATCCTCTTGTAGACTTTGTCGAGCTTCCTGATACTTGCCAAGGCCTTCAGTGTTGCAATGTGTTAAGTGGAGTGATTAGGAGAGCACTAGAAATGGTTAGTTCTTTTGTTACTGCTATGCACTTTTTTTATCCTTTCCACTTCTTGCTGGACAATCGAAAAATAAAAGATCAATAATATGTGCATGATAGTGTGTACTTTTTTCCTAGCAAATTGCATGTTCTTGATATCCAGATTTAAAGTACTTCATGATGAATATGTCTACATTACTGTTATATGGTACCACCAAAGCCAAACCTGCTCAGATGTGGAGTATTATGCTCCAACGTTTTTGCTACTAATAGTGTTCTAATGTAATTATCTTTATAAGCTTATGATAAATTTAGACTTGTTTTCCTGGTGCTGTAGTCCTACTCCTATCAGTTAGAAAAAAAGCTTTTACACTTTGTTGCTCTAATTTAATTGCCAATGTACTGCTTTAGGTGTCTACGAAGACATGTTACATGGGTCCGCGATATACTTCATGGGGATGATGCCTACGAGATGCAAGTGAAACTTACCAACAAGTCTGAGAGGAATACCCCTACAAGGATGCGAGCGAAAATATTATTTGCTACCATTCATTTTCAGAATTATCGCACAAAGTTCTTGTTCTACTATTTGCACTAATATGATGTTTTCTTGTATCACTATCTTGTAGTTGCTTGATTCACTTTGTGTTAAAAGAAAATATTATTTCTATAAGGTTTAGAATTCTATTGTAACGCACAGATATCCCAGTAGTCTTTGACTAAGATATAAAACAGTCGCTTCCACATACCCATTAACCGCCCACAAAGATACGTGTGCCAGAAACTGCAGTGCATGGTAGCAGATACCAGAGAGGATCGTCCCATGCACTGCAGTTTGCAGGCGCGCGCGGAGCAGAGAGTACACTGTAGCTCGTCACGTACGGATTAGCTGCTAATTAATTACGCTTGATTAGCTGCTAATTAATCGACCCGCCTTTCCACGGGCGCACGGCAACTCGGTCATGCCAGCGGCGCGCGGCAGCTTTGACCCTTGGAGAAGAAGTTGATCATGTATCTATCGACCAAACCGTGTGAGACTGAGCACCCACAAGTTGCAACCTGGTCAGCTGAGCCAAGAGAACAGGATGCCTATCCTACACCTCTTTTCCTTTTCTCTTTTGAGCCGATTCCTATCCTGTGCTAGTGTAACTACATGAGCACTGCACCTGCACCTGCACGTCAACTCATGCACCCCACTATTAACAATAACCAGCACTTTCTTTCTTTCTTTCTTTCTTTCTTGATCCCTTGTCCAAGAAATATAAGTGCTTGATATGCTTGATCACATGCATATATAAACGATGGTGCCATATGTTGTGGGCACCATCAAGCTCACTCACTCACTCACTTTCTTTCTTCCATAGCTAGCTAGCTAGCACAACTGAAGATACAAATAGTTAGTAGTATATATACATTTCTAGCTAGCTAGAGTTGCTGAGGGCAGGCAGGCGTACACACATAGACATACATACCATGGGCTGCCTGCTGCACCGGCTGTTCCCCTTCCTGGTGGGCACGGCCGTCGGCGTGTACGCGGCGCAGAACTACAAGGTCCCCAACCTCCGCCGCCTCGCTGACGACGGCGTCGACACCGCCAAGCGCTACGAGGAGGCCTACCGCAAGAAGTCCGACACCTCCGGCGCCGGTGCCGGCGGGAGGAAGAAGAAGGTGCAGGTGGAGATTGACGACGACAAGGAGTAGAAGATCCGTCCATCCATCTGTACGATCTCTATATTGTGTGTGGCAAGGTAATTAAGGTTAACTGTGAAGGTAATTAAGGTTAACTGTGTGTTCTTGTGTTAATACCACGAATCTAGGATCGATAGATATGATCGATCGATGTACGTATCATGCCCACCCCGTGTGTTAATTGATGAATAAAGATCGTTATTTTTATGATAATTAATCTGTAGTTTACTTTGGCGCATGAAGCTTACACCAAATTAGTTGTGTGTTCTTGTGCATGCGGGAATGTGGACAGTGAACACTATCAGTTGTGAAATCATCACGTACGTTTATTAATCGATCTGATTTTGGATGAGGATGAACTAACGGGTCCTATCGAACTGGACCCGTTAATGGACTCATGGTACGTCTCAATTGGGCCGTAATTAAGCGGAGCCATCTTTGATTCACCCCCTATTTATCAGATGTACGGAAAATATTTCTCTCACAAAAAGAAATCCGAAACTTGTACGGAATGGTACAAACTGGAACTTCCATATATGCACGGACCGTATCGCGGCGTATTACTTCGATCCCGTCGTTGCAGCAGCTACCCTCGTCCCCAGGGTACGTAGTCTCGATCTAGTACAGTGTAATATCGTTAATGATAATTAGAGGGTGAATGATTTTTTTTCTGTCAAAATTCTGCTTTTTCAGTTTTCTCAAAATTCTGTTGCTTTTCCGGTACAAATTCTTTCTAATTTAACCGACATAAGTCCACACACACCATATACCTCAATTAACATCAGTAAGCAATATTGTCAATTATTCATCAACTAAATTATTCTAAACCTAACCACATGGTCTAACAATCTTCTCCTTCATGAATACATTGACAACTCCTCAAGATTGCATGAGAGTGGAAATTCAAAAGCTTCAAATAGGTTAAGAGAAGAACTGAAGCTGAAAAAATATTTATAGCCACAAGCCACAAATAAGCCTCAAATCTTTCCCAAATCTCTCCCCCATTGGCAATGTAAGCATCAAGGCCCAAAAGGAAGATTGTTAAATAAGAAAGAACACGTAATCCTATTTTTTTAATGTTTTGTCTTATATAAAAACTCACCATGAAAACATAAAAGATTATTGAAACAAATAGAATTGAAGTGTACAGAGCCATGCTCTTATAAAGCTTGCCCGATCATAAGCATGTGTATATAACAAAGCAGACCAAAAGAAGGTTATAATGTGATTTAGCAAATTAATGTACATGGCAGACCTTCACAAAAATGACCAGTTAAACCAAAGATCTCACTAAAGAACATAGCCATCTAAAAATACAGAGTTAAATCTAGATGCTAGAATTAAGAACTAAGTGAGCTACAAGGGCCAAAATGAAGCACAAAGCTTATCATAGAGTTACATAACTTAACACATAGCACTTTCTTATTGACACTTGATTATGGCCTATCTTAGTAAAGCACATCCTAGACTAGGAGCCATCTACAACAACCTACTGAGCTTCAGCCAAAATAAATTTGAGCACATTTACAATAACCTTTCGAGCCAACTTGAATCACATTTCTTTAATTGAAGCATCGCAAGCCTTACTTTTCGATCATGTCAAGTCAAAAAGCTTAAGGATTCATAATTTTGGTCATACAAAACTCCCCCCAAGTTCATGCCTAGTTCAATGACAAGCCGTCTTGTGGGAAAGAATTGTTGAGATGTATACATAATTAGCAATTTCACCAAAATTTGCCACATGTATTTCTAAAATAGCCAGAAGTGACTCAAGAATGAATTAAAATGGCTCAAACTTAGACTTGGCCTAGAATTAGGATTTAACTAGGTATTTAAACATGACATATATCAAGAAGTGATCACTCTAAACAAAACTAGCCAAACAATTCGGCCTTGCCATGTTGTTTAAAGTTGACAAAATTTATTAAATAGCTAATTATGGCCTTGCTAAGCTACACATGTAAAACATAATCAAGAAGCTCAATATACACATCATGACTTGTTCCATAATTATTGGCTTAAATAATATTTAAAGTTCTAAAAAACAAACTTTTTACAAAGACATATAAAAGAAAAACTCACCCTCGGAACAATCTCATTGGATGACATACCCTCAACTCACTCTGCAAAGAGGCAAAACGAGAATTATCAAGGACTTAGTGATATAAGAACTAGTAATCTAGTACTGAGACACACAACATGGAGGAACAACAACAAAACTAGAACCAGAACCATGTGCGCGTACGTGATCAGAACGCCAAAAAGGAACATGTCTGACTGCCCCTCGAAACACAGGCAATACAAAACGAAAATCATTTGAATTATATCCCAAATTAACACATGAAGCAGATTTAAAGCCATCATAAAAGTCCTCTAAAAACCTAGCTTTCGCATTAGTTCTAGGGATAACAAAAGAGGTTACATGATTTTGTTTTAAGGCATTCAATCTTTCCTTTTTCTCTTTATCAGCATGCCTAAAGCAAAATTCATGCAAGTGCCCATCTCTTTCACAATAGGTGCAATGAAATTTAACATAATTAAAATTCTTTTGAGATGATGAGCTAGCACCTACAACATTAGTACAAGAACTTTGTACAAAATCAGCAGATTTAAACGCAATTTTATGAGGCTCGCCTTTTGTTTCAATTAGCCTACTTCCAATAACCTTAACTATCTTAGGTGGATTATTCTTCGCATAATCAGCAGCATTAAACCCTAAAACATTGTTTTTGACACTTCTTTTTGACTTGTCTAGGATCATATTCAGATTTTTCTTGCTAAAAGAAAATATATCTAAAGTGTCCTTAAGGTACTCGTTTTATTTCGCTAAAGTGGGACAAGTCATGCATTTAACAGGTTCATTCACAAGATTCTTATAAACACTAGATTGAGCTAATCTATATTTTTCAGCAAAATCATTAAGTTGTCTAGTCAATGCTTCTATTTATGTGCTAAGTTTATGACAATTACAGCAAGAAAGTGTCTCATCATAAAGCATTTGTTGTATTGATTCCTGTGATGCATCATGCATGGATCGACCGACCAACTATGTGCTGCAGGATGGTTAGATTAATCTGCAATGTTGCTTCCGGCAATGTTTGGGCCAGAAAAGGTGACTTAATTTGTTCATTTACTTATACACACAAAGTATTTTTTTTACATAAACTTTCGTAAAATCAACTGCTGCGTTGCGCATACATAACAAAATGACATTGTAATTGTTAGGAATATTCACACTTTTATGACTATTTTCATTTCTTAAACAACAATCGACGCAACAATAGCATAAATACTAGGTATATTTGAAACTATGAACAATAGCATGATCATGAACCCAAATACATCTATCTCATATATATGCGCTAATAAGGCAAAACCTAGAGCAAGAACACTACTAACACAGGTAGGAATCATCATCATCACATGATTAATTTCTAGGAAGCAAGACCTAGTCATATCAAGTGATATCCCCACAACTTACAGATAATCATTCCGGCGAAGGTCGCGGTAGAGTCTGATGCGAAGAAGACGACGCGAAGCAGATGATGGACGAAAAAGGAAGCCATGAGAAATCGCGCGAACGCTTCCCAAAAACCTAATTCGCCCCAACCCGTGAAGGATCACAAGGGACGCCGGCTTCGGAGACATTGCTCTCCCCATATTGATGCACGTCGATGAAGGGATGGAGTAGACAAGGCGGCGCAACATAGAGGAACATGGCAAAAAAACAGGTACTGATCTCTCTCTATTCCAAGTTTGAGTGGAGACGTCTCTCCCTCATATGGAATCAGTGACAAGAAAATAATTTGTCGCAATTACATCACGGAAACGTTTTGGAAACCGTATTAAACGCAGTTAATATGTGCCATAAAAGCTTCGTTGAATTAGTGTAATTTAAACATTCAATTTTAATTTCTTATATGTGTATTGCATGGTTTTGAGATGCATGTCGCACGCGGGCGAGCCATGGTGTGGCGAGGCGAGGCGAGCAAGCGCGTGCGTGTGTTCTTCTTTTGTTTGCTTCAACCAGGTAATACTAACTCCACCTTATAAGTTGGTCTCCTCCCACCTAGACTAGCAATATGGTACTAAACTTCCTACCTTCCACCATGCATGAGTGGGCCTTTAGGATTTTCCTTGGCTTTCTTTAATTGAAGCATCGCAAGCCTTACTTTTCGATCATGTCAAGTCAAAAAGCTTAAGGATTCATAATTTCGGTCATACAAAACTCCCCCCAAGTTCATGCCTAGTTCAATGACAAGCCGTCTTGTGGGAAAGAATTGTTGAGATGTATACATAATTAGCAATTTCACCAAAATTTGCCACATGTATTTCTAAAATAGCCAGAAGTGACTCAAGAATGAATTAAAATGGCTCAAACTTAGACTTGGCCTAGAATTAGGATTTAACTAGGTATTTAAACATGACATATATCAAGAAGTGATCACTCTAAACAAAACTAGCCAAACAATTCGGCCTTGCCATGTTGTTTAAAGTTGACAAAAATTATTAAATAGCTAATTATGGCCTTGCTAAGCTACACATGTAAAACATAATCAAGAAGCTCAATATACACATCATGACTTGTTCCATAATTATTGGCTTAAATAATATTTAAAGTTCTAAAAAACAAGCTTTTTACAAAGACATATAAAAGAAAAACTCACCCTCGGAACAATCTCATTGGATGACATACCCTCAACTCACTCTGCAAAGAGGCAAAACGAGAATTATCAAGTGACTTAGTGATATAAGAACTAGTAATCTAGTACTGAGACACACAACATGGAGGAACAACAACAAAACTAGAACCAGAACCATGTGCGCAGACGTGATCGTAACGCCAAAAGGAACTGTCTGATCGCCTCAAACACAGGCAATACAAAACGAAAATCATTTGAATTATATCCCAAATTAACACATGAAGCAGATTTAAAGCCATCATAAAAGTCCTCTAAAAACCTAGCTTTCGCATTAGTTCTAGGGATAACAAAAGAGGTTACATGATTTTGTTTTAAGGCATTCAATCTTTCCTTTTTCTCTTTATCAGCATGCCTAAAGCAAAATTCATGCAAGTGCCCATCTCTTTCACAATAGGTGCAATGAAATTTAACA
The DNA here is from genome assembly GCA_036346395.1 of Hsuehochloa calcarea. Taxonomy (NCBI): domain Eukaryota; kingdom Viridiplantae; phylum Streptophyta; class Magnoliopsida; order Poales; family Poaceae; genus Hsuehochloa; species Hsuehochloa calcarea. The sequence continues at coordinate 13,516,371 of CM070609.1, forward strand.
TAATTAAAATTCTTTTGAGATGATGAACTAGCACCTACAACATTAGTACAAGAACTTTGTACAAAATCAGCAGATTTAAACGCAATTTTATGAGGCTCGCCTTTTGTTTCAATTAGCCTACTTCCAATAACCTTAACTATCTTAGGTGGATTATTCTTCGCATAATCAGCAGCATTAAACCCTAAAACAGTGTTTTTGACACTTCTTTTTGACTTGTCTAGGATCATATTCAGATTTTTCTTGCCAAAAGAAAATATATCTAAAGTGTCCTTAAGGTACTCGTTTTATTTCGCTAAAGCGGGACAAGTCATGCATTTAACAGGTTCATTCACAAGATTCTTATAAACACTAGATTGAGCTAATCTATATTTTTCAAAGAAAATCATTAAGTTGTCTAGTCAATGCTTCTATTTATGTGCTAAGTTTATGACAATTACAGCAAGAAAGTGTCTCATCATAAAGCATTTGTTGTATTGATTCCTGTGATGCATCATGCATGGATCGACCGACCAACTATGTGCTGCAGGATGGTCAGATTAATCTGCAATGTTGCTTCCGGCAATGTTTGGGCGTAAAAGGTGACTTAATTTGTTCATTTACTTATACACACAAAGTATTTTTTTTACATAAACTTTCGTAAAATCAACTGCTGCGCATACATAACAAAATGACATTGTAATTGTTAGGAATATTCACACTTTTATGACTATTTTCATTTCTTAAACAACAATCGACGCAACAATAGCATAAATACTAGGTATATTTGAAACTATGAACAATAGCATGATCATGAACCCAAATACATCTATCTCATATATATGCGCTAATAAGGCAAAACCTAGAGCAAGAACACTACTAACACAGGTAGGAATCATCATCATCACATGATTAATTTCTAGGAAGCAAGACCTAGTCATATCAAGTGATATCCCCACAACTTACAGATAATCATTCTGGCGAAGGTCGCAGAGAGTCCGATGCGAAGAAGACGACGCAAGCGATGATGGACGAAAAAGGAAGCCATGAGAAATCGCGCGAACGCTTCCCAAAACCTAATTCGCCCCAACCCGTGAAGGATCACAAGGACGCCGCCGAGACACCGCTTCTCCCATATTGATGCACGCCGATGAAGGGATGGAGTAGACAAGGCGGCGCAACATAGAGGAACATGGCAAAAAAACAGGTACTGATCTCTCTCTATTCCAAGTTTGAGTGGAGACGTCTCTCCCTCATATGGAATCAGTGACAAGAAAATAATTTGTCGCAATTACATCACGGAAACATTTTGGAAACCGTATTAAACGCAGTTAATATGTGCCATAAAAGCTTCGTTGAATTAGTGTAATTTAAACATTCAATTTTAATTTCTTATATGTGTATTGCATGGTTTTGAGATGCATGTCGCACGCGGGCGAGCCATGGTGTGGCGAGGCGAGGCGAGCAAGCGCGTGCGTGTGTTCTTCTTTTGTTTGCTTCAACCAGGTAATACTAACTCCACCTTATAAGTTGGTCTCCTCCCACCTAGACTAGCAATATGGTACTAAACTTCCTACCTTCCACCATGCATGAGTGGGTCTTCAGGATTTTCCTTGGATTTATGAAGAATATTATTTGGGTCAAGTCTGTAAACTCCAACAATCTCCGACCAGATCCCAAAGCACCACGAATTTGCCCATAATTTCAAAGTGTTGTTGATATACCCGTTTTTTCAGTGAAGATCGGTTAAGGTTGAACATCAACCTAAAACCTTAAGGTACACTCGCCCACAACTACACAATGGACTAAACTTTGAATTGACAGTTTTGCGCAGACAAGTTTCACCTAAGACCTTTGCTGATACTTGGCCGCCGATAGGCTACTCCTCGGGTGGAGCATATAAGCCATACTCTTGTGTCTTTGTATGAGCTTCTTAGAGATCACCCATATCTCATGGATTGTAACCAACAGTCAGGCTCATATAGTTGTATTCTTACAAGAATACCTTGTAGGATGATATTTTGTTGTTAAGCCTCCAAACATATTAAGACAAGGCCATCCTGCCTTACAGTAATTCGAGTACTGCATCTCCAACAAAGTGAGATATAAAAAAAGAATGTACTCTGATGTTACCCAAATAGATTATTTTTTCCAAAGCCTATTTCACGGGATCTCCGATCACATAGGTTTGGGTTACTGTAAGATCGAGGTGGCAGACTAGAGGGGGGTGAATAGGCGGTTTTAAAAATCTATCGGGCTAAACCAATATATAAATGCGGAAGCTAATAGCGAATTGGTTTTGCACAATTAAAACCTAAATCAACTAGGCTCAACTAAGTGCACCGACAATACAAGAGAGCAATCATACAATGATATATAAGCAATTAAAGCAAGAATGTAAATTGCTCAAAGTAAAGCACAAGATAAAAACAAGATGGACACACTTATGTTTTACCGTGGTGTTCGGAGACTTGCCGGTCTCCCCTAATCCACGTTGAGGTAAGCCCAACCACGTTGGACCGGCTCCTCAAATGAGCACACACCTCCGAGGTAAGTCCAACACTTGGACCGGTTCCAAACCGAACCAACACTCGCTCCACTATGGTTGCTCTTCCTCCACTCCGAGATGGCGAGCACCAAACCACTCACAACACGCCGGCCTTCTCACAAGCTTCTTGAGAAGATCACCGCACGACGCCTCCACGCCGCCTAGGTGTCGGCAAACACCAAGAGTAATAAGCCAAGCTCCTTGCTTGACTCTCACCACGCAACGAATGCACAAGCTCAAGTGGATACAAAATCCACCTCTAGAAGCAACACATGCAACTAGAGACCTCCTCCTTGCTCACAAGGTGCAACACATGCACAATTGAGAGGAGAAGCTCACACTAGCTCAAGTGAGTGAAATGGGATGCCAAAGATTGTCTCTCAACCGGCCAAGGTGGGTATTTATAGCCCATACACAAAAACTAGCCGTTGGGAGCGTAAATCCCAAAATCGGGATAATCGGAAGTTCCGCTGCAAAAATCGGAACTTCCGTTTTCTACTATTCATGGGCCGTACGGGTGCATAACGGCTCAAAAAATAGCCGTTAAAACTTTTGGTGCGGAAGTTCCGCAGTACAAAAATCGGAACTTCCGCAGCCCAATTTCAGCATGCATTTACACTCGGTAAAAATGTCATAACTTTTGACTCGATGTCGGAATTGAGTGATCTCGGACTCTATGGAAAGCTTATTCAGAGGGCTACACAATCCACCTATTTGATTGATCTCAAACACATTTGATCAAATCAAAAAGCACAACTCCAAAGAGCCACTATCATGATCTAAGTCCAAATAAATAGCAATAAGCAATCTTAGACCATGCCAAGGGAAAATGCATGAATCCCAACGATTTGCAAAACACATTTGCAAACTTAGATCATGCCACAAGGTGTAGGTACATGGACTTCAACCATTTGCAAAACACATTCGCAAAAGTATAGTCACATGCTACAAGGATTAACTGCATAAGCCTAAACTATTTGTAAAACACATTCGCAAATAATAGCATCATGCCATGTAGAGCTAGAGCAAGCAAGATTGAGCTATTAACACATGATGAGACTCAAGCTACTAGACAAGACCCCTCTTAATAGTACGGCAACCTATACTAGCAATCCGGTCTTCCAACCAAACACCAAGACCGGTAAAAGACTAGGAACACATCCTTAGCCCTAGCTAGTCATACCTTTGCCGTGAGCATCTTCTTGAAGCTTGATGACGACATCTTCACTTCAAGTCCGGTCATCGTCTTGACATGCATCAACCCATGATGCATCCTTTACTTGACCTCCATCAACACATGATGGGTCTTCTCTTGACTTGACGATCAAATCATGATCATCTCCTTCTTCGAGATCTTGTTATGCATCAACACACGATACATCCTCTTCTTGAACCTTGACTTGATGACGATCAACTCATGATGTCATCCAAAGTCTTCGTCACCCTAGAACATAGCCTTTTCATCCAACTCATGAAAATGTTAGTCCCACAATGATTAACAATAATTATCAAGATATACATGCAACAAATGCTTCTAAACAAACTATTGTAGAAGGTGCGGTACTACCGCTAACTATCATGCAGTAGTTCCGATTATCGGAAGTTCCGCTCATTTCATTGCGAACTACCGCACTTGCGAAAATGGCTAAGTCCCTAAAAGGATACTCTTTGGAAAAATCAAACCGCGCATTTTTCGGACCATCCGATAATCTAACTTCCGCTTTATCATTGCGGAACTTCCGCACTCGAGAAATCGGCTAAGTCCAAACCGGATGCTCTCGAAAAATCAAGCCGCGCATTTTTCGACCATCCGATAATCGAACTTCCGCTAGTATAACGCTTCTAACTTCCGATTGTGCAGAGAGAAAGAGATTTTGCTTTTGAAACCAAACCAAAAGAGAATGCATGATCCTAAGTTGATCTTTTACCATCTTTGCATTTCCTTTTCATGTCTTCATTCGACTCGGACTAAGCCTTGAACACATCTTAGCACACACATTAGTCCCACAACACAATTGCAAATAATTGAATATAAAGCAATATGAGTATATATGAACTACACAAGTTTTATATACTCAAAGGATTTGTTTCAAAGTAATGATCCTTAATATGTGAGGAGAATGGAATATGGATCAATACTTATGAAACCACAAAATATAGAGTGAACTCCCCCTAAATGTGTGCATACACAAATGTGTAATAAGAACATATGCACATATTCAAGTTTAACTTATGGTTGAGTTCAACCTATATTTTGGATTCGAGGAATGCAACAATATATAAGATTAAGATGTCAATTGCATACCTCATTGAATTTCACCTTTATATCCAAATGAGACTACACAAGATATTACTAGATAAAAGAGTTAGTCTCATATTTGGATTTGTCATTAATCACCAAAACAATCCATTAACTCATAATGGCGGGTCTAGATCTTTCAGTTACCACTATATTGAACTCACATGGGTCTTATTCCCATCTCCTTCGTTGCACTTTCAATCACATTCCGTGATTGTCCCTTTGTAAAGGGATGTGCCCGATTTTTAGCTATTTGTGTATAATCCACAACTATCACTCCTGAGTTTCTCAATTTTCTAACAGACTTCAATCGCATTTTCACATATCCTAAGAATTTCATAATACCTTTTGCACTTATCAACTTTACGATAATTGTTTGGTTATCACAGTACATAAGGATAACTCAAATGAGTTTTTCAACTACTAGTAAATCCATTGAGAGTTCTCGTAGTCATTCTGCATCAACAGTGATTGTGTCTAATGTTGTGAGTTATGCCTCTATAGTTGACCTCGTCAGTATGGTCTATTTGCAGGACCTCCATGAGACAGCAGCACTGCTTAGAGTGAATAGATATCCACTCGCAGTCTTTATTTCATCAACATCAGAAATTCAATTGGAATCACTATATCTCTCAAGTACACTAGGATACCCAGTATAGTGAATTCTGTAACTTGTTATACATTTCAAATAGTGCATAACTCGCTCAAGTGCGCGCTAATGGTCATCTTCTGGATTAGCGGTAAACTGACAAAGAGATGTCAGGACAGGTAGCACTAGCCAAGTACACGAATGAACCAATAACCTAAGACAAACGTGTTGAAAGATCTAGACCCGCCATTATGAGTTAATAGAGTATTTTGGTGATTAATGATAAATCTAATTGTGAGATTAACATTTCTATTGTTTTATCTAGTGTGTAGTCTCATTTGGATATAAAGGTGAAATTCAACGAGGTATGCAATCGACATCTTAATCTTATTTATTGTTGCATTCCTCGGATCCAAAATATAGCATGAACTCAACCATAAATTTAACTTGAATATGTGCATATGATCTAATTACACATTTGTGTGTGCACACAGTTAGGGGGAGTTTATTCTATATTTTGTGGTTTCATTAGTATTGATCCATATTCCGTTTTTCACATATATTTGAGATTTTTACTTTGAAACATATCCATTTGAGTATATAGAACTTGTGTAGTTTTTGTATACTCATGTTTTGAGTATGTAGAACTTGTGTAGTTCTTACATACTCATGTCGTGAGTATATGTAACTTGTGTAGTTCATATATACTCACGTTGTGTTACATTTATCTACATTCAATTTATGTGAAATTGAAGTGGTTATCATTAATTACCAATAAGGGAAGATTGAAGTATCTTGTCCCGCCATTATGTGATAATGGTTTGTTGTGGTAACTAATGGTAATCACATTGTGGAACTAACATTTTTCATGAGTTGAATGAATAGGTTATGTTTCAGAGTGTTGAAGACTTTGGGTGTCATCATGTGTCAATGACATTAAAGTCAAGAGCTTAGTATAAAGGATGCATCATGAGTTGATGCTTATCAAGAAGAGGAGATGATCATGAGTTGATCATCAAGATAAGAGAAGACCCATCATGTGTTGATGGAGGTCAAGCAAATGATCATCATGTGTTGATGATTATCAAGTTAATGACCCAGACTTGAAGTGATGATGTGTGTCATCAAGTTTCAAGAAGATGCAAGGCAAATGTATGATTAGCTAGGGCTAAAGATGTGTTCCTAATCTTTTACCGGTCTTGGTGTTTGGTTGGAAGACCGGATTGCTAGTATATGTTGCTGTACTATTAAGAGGGGTCTTAACTAGTAGTTTGAGTTAATCATATGTTGATAGCTCATCTATGCATGGAGCTATTATTTGTGAATGTGTTTTGCAAATAGCCGAGGCTCATGCATTTAATCTTTGTAGCATGTGACTATAATTTGTAAATATGTTTTGCAAATGGTTGAAGTCCATGCACCTTAGCCTTGTGGCATGATGTTGTTATTTGCGAATGTGTTTTACAAATGATTAATGCTCATGTTTGATTTCTTGTAGCATGTGACTTAAGTTTGCAAATGTGTTTTGCAAATGGTGTAAGTCCATGTACCTTATTCCTTGTGATGAGTATTATAAAAGTTGGTAAATGTGTTTTGCAACTTGCTGAGAATATCATCTTTAAATCTTGTTGGACTTGCACTCAAATGGACGAATGTGTTTTGCTATTTAAGCGAAGTGAAAGTGCAAGGTCTCTTCGAGCTCGCGGTCGGTCGACCGCACCGGTCACCGGCTCGATCGGTGGTAAATCGATCAGACTGCCATGTGTTGGGCGGTCCGACCGATTTCCCCTTGAATTGTTTTTGTGTGCGGAAGTACCGCCATTGATATATGGTACTACCGTGGTGCGGAAGTACCAGAATTATCACGGTACTTTTATTCCAGAGAAGCACCATTTTTGGGGTGCGCCGTTTTTCCTCGGCGGTCGGACTGGCCAGCCTTGGCGGTCTGATCGATTTGGCGGCGGTTAGACCGGCCATTAGTTGGCGGTCCGACCGGCCGTGAGTCCAACGGCTAGTTTTATAGCCGTTGGCGCATGGGCGGTCCGCCGGCCATTAGTTGGCGGTCAGACCGGCCCTGCACTGATTTGAGGGAATCTTTCCTCCAACCGCTAGTTTTTTGGTGTGGACTATAAATACCCACCTTGGCTGGTTGGAGGATGTTGTTGCTACCATTGCAAAGTGTTCTAGTGCTGTGAGACATTCTTTTGAGCTAAGAGCAAACCCTCTCTTCTCTTTTGTGCATGTGTTGCACTTAGTGAGATTTGAGAGCAAATCCTAAGTGCATGTGTTGCCTTAAGTAGTTGATTGTGTATCCACTTGAGCGTTGGCACTTGATTAGTTCAAGTGAAAGTTGAGATTTGTTTCTCTTGGTGTTTATTGACACCTAGACGGCGTGGAGACGTCGTGTCCGGTGATCTTCTCAAGAAACTTGTGAGAAGGCCCGGCATGTTGTGAGTGGTTTGGTGCTCGCCATCTCCGGAGTGGAGGAAAAGCAACCTTAGTGGAGCGAGGTGTTGGTTCGTGTTGGAACCGGTCCAAGTGGTTGGACTTACCTCAGAGGTGTTGGCTTAATTAGTGTAGCCGGTTCAATTTGGTTGGGCTTACCTCAACGTGGATTAGGGCAGACTGGCAAGTCTCCGAATACTACGGTAAAACATAATTGTGTCATCTTGATTTGTTTTGTGCTTTACTTTGAGCAATTTATATTTCATGCTTTAATTGCTTATATATCTTTGTATGATTGCTCTCATTGTATTATACTCATATTGCTGGTGCACTTAGTTGAGTCTAGTTGATTTAGATTTTTATTGTGTAAAACCAATTGTTATTAGCTTCCGCATTATATATTGATTTTAGTCGGAAGAATTTTAAAAACCGTCTGCTCACCCCCCTCTAATCGGCCTCCTCAAACTTACATGTGCTCATATCATTTTTCATATGACCGATATAAATATTTGTATATATATTGTAAAACAAATTTAAAATAGTTTGACCACACAAGTTCTATAACGACACTTCTAGTTGTATACGTCTGGCCAAGCTTTAGCTTCGTAACAAGCGCCTGTGTTAATCAACGAGATTAACATGTTAATACTAGTACTATATATTTACATGTGAATTCGAGAGGTGATGGACGCGTGCATTAAAATTCTCAACTCGAAGCTGGGAGCCTGGGAGCGGACGGCGGACGCCGGGAGCAGAATAAGATTCTCATCACGGTCGGCGGCGCACAGCACAACCTCGAGTTTTACGGCCGGGCCGGGCCGCGATTGTCTCGAAACTCTGCGAAATATGGGCGACACCGATCTCCAACATGACTTGGTAAGATTTTAAGAAAAACACACACACAGAGCCACAGAGGGGCTGTGTCTGGTTGCATTCAGATTACAACGGCGGATGCATACACGTGTATATCCACACCACCACGGCACGCTAAAGTGTGTTCTCTAGAGCACACCTAGAATAGCAGAAGGCGAAGGCGAAGACGAAGACGAAGACGAAGACGAAGACGAAGGCCGATGATAATAAATCCACAACGTGGCAAGACGAAGGCGAAGGCCGATGATAATAAATCCACAACGTGGCAGAGCAGGATCCTATGTGCACTGTGCTGACTGTAGTAGGCCTGAGAAATACCTGGCCTATCTCGAAGCAGCGGCTCAAACTTGGCTTACCCATACGATCCCCAACTACACCAATGTAGTTTTTGTTGTTTCTTCAGATTGCCGAATACTCGTGTGCACCTTAGTTGTTCTGATTTGCATTTCGCATTTCGCATTTGATCATCTAATTTGGTCGTGTTGAACACGGCGGCGTCTGGATGGTTCATGCAGGTTTTCATCCCATTCGCGACGACAAGACATCGGCTCGTCGTTGCGATGAAATTCGACAGGGGAGAGTTCCAGATATTAGACTCCAGCCATCCTGCAAACTACGAACAAACTTTGCACGATATGGTATGTCCCATCCCATTGGATCCATTTTTTAAGTTTCAGTGCGATTGCTTTGTCTGCTTGGGCTTCTCCCCTTGCCTTTCTTTCCCCCCCTTTTTTTTTGATGGAACCTTTCTTTCTCTTTTGTGATTTAGAGAGATGTCTGTATGTTCAGTTTCTTAAAAGTGTTTTGCTTGAACAATTGTTTAGTAGGAACAAGACAGAAACCAATATTGATAATTCATTTGATTATCCTGCAATCAACAATGGACACATGCAGTGGCGGATTTGGGGCTCGGACCGTCGGGATAATGGTACTTTTCGGCTGAGCTGACCTGAGACCCAGCTGTAGGCTGGCTACGCTGTAGATAAGAGGGATCGAGAAAGTCATGGAGCAAGCCACCGACAGAGGCAAGGCCAGCGTGGACATTACGCAATGGAAGCTCCACGTCATCGCCGGCATCCCCATGCATCAGGACAAGCATGCATGGTCTTTGTAGGCACCGGATGATTTTTAGTTACTGATCTAAAGCAATTGTTGATATCATATGTAAGCATGCAGCTGCTCGTGTGTGCTATTCTCGCTCATGTACATGCAGCATTGGGACGGCACCAAAATGGTACAGTCCTTCTCACAGGTACACTAGCTAATTAATCTGGTAGGATTGGATGTGATCTCTCTCCTCTCTTTTTTTTCTTCTTTGAATTTACCTGCAACTGGTGTATATAATAACGGTGAGGCGGTCAGCTCCGGTGAGACGCTGGGCGGAGGGGAAGGGAAGAAAGAATAGAAAAGAACGAAGAGGGGGACCGGGAGTGGAAAATAGACTCTAATTCGCACGTGTCTCAGTGTGATTTGATCCATGTCATCTCCTCGGCATCAACCAGGGTCAGGGTCTGCTTGGAACGCACGCGAGTTCATACGAAACAGGTAAGTTCCAATATGAATCTGGAAGGGAAAAAACCTGCGTTACAAACTGGGCTTAAGGAGTTGTTGCCCCATGTTGGTTGTCCTTTACTCCATGTTGGTTGTCCTGACTCCTGAGCTCGGAAACAAACGGAAAGGAAAGGAGTGACGTCGTGACGATGACAGGGAGACCGTCGGTCCAATACAGAAACGGTCCAACGGAACTGATCCTTGCAAGTTGGCTGCTTTCTGTTTGCAGAAAAAGAGCAGAGCAGAGCAGAGCAGAGCAGAGCATCTTTGGTGTACGTGCAACCGCGGCGGAGATTGGAGAAGCAAATATTTCCCGTTCCAGAGGATGGCCGGCCGGGCGACCGGTGGTTTGGTTGATGATTGGGCCAAACGCACGCGCAAAAGCGGCAGAAACATCGCATCGCTTCACAGTTCTTACGCATACGCATGTCATCACGGCATCATCGCCTTTTTCCAGCCGGCCACCGCGCTCCCTCCGTTCCCCGGCCTTTCCATCAGAGGCTTCCGTCGAGTTGTTCTCTCAGCCCACCACGCAGCAACGCACTTACCAAAGATTCAAAAGTTGAAAGCCGGTGTAACAAACAAGGCGGCCATGCGTTTGTTACGTAGGCTCGTGGAATAGTTGTTTCGTTTGGAGAAAAAAAAAGAACTCAAAAACGATCGATCTTAGCTTGGCGACGGACGGCGACCCCAGCAACCAAACGGAAGGGTCCAACTGTTGAAGACGACCTCCACGGAACCGCCCAGCCACTCGCGAAACGACCGGCCCACACGAGACGAGACGAGGCGCCCTCGCGCGCGCCGCTGATTCCTCCATATATCCAAAAGTCAGAAGAGACAGCGGTTTTGAGCTCGACTTACGACCACACTTCGCTTTCATTCAAGCTCCCACACCAGGAAGCGACAGCCAGAATTTCATGCTCACACACGCATCTACACCCCGTATCCACACCAGGGAACATTTGAGAATCGCAGCATATGCTGCGGATTCAACTCAATACACCACTCTACGCCCAACCGAACCTACGCATGCGCCTGCACTGTCGGACCCGGGTTTCACATGTTTAAATCTTATGTGAAAATATTGTACTATTATCTGAATCAGTAGATAGCACTCACAGATGCATCACTGAATCATTTCATACACAACGTAAACTGAATCAAACATTATATTACAAACATCAAAATTACATAAATCACGTCGAGTCGAGTTTTACAATAAGAGCCGAACAAGCCAAATTGTTACATTACAAAAGACTTGGATAATCACTACTACATAAAGGCTCATCACGGTGGTTCTAAACTGTCATCATAGACGGTTTTCTGAACCGTCTGAATTTATGTGTTTGTGATAACAAGCGGTCATCATAGACAGTTTTCAAACCGTCTATGAAAAAAGGTATCACATACGATTCTGAACAATAACCGTCTGTGATAGTTCAGAACCGTATGTGATAGCTTTTTCTATTACAAAAAAATAGATGCTGAAACTTCATAGTGAATGAATTCGATATGAGCTTATGGATTTTTGGATTGAACTTTTTTTTAGCTTTCCAACGAGGTCGGTGGAGGCCGATGATGACGAGGGCGGGGTGAGGTGGAGGAGGCCGGGGGAGACGAGGTCGTGGGAGGCTGGGGGCGACAGTGTGAGGAGCAGACCGAGGGCGACGATGTGAGGTGGAGGTTGGGGGCGACGATGTCGAGAGAGGCTGTGGGCAATGAGGTTGGGGAAGGCCGACGACAACGAGGCCGGGGCGAGGCGGAGGAGACCAGGGGCGACGATGTCGAGGGAGCCCATGGGCTATGAGGTCAGGGGAGGCCGATGACGATGAGGCCGGTGCGAGGTGAAAAAGGCCGCGGACGATGAGCTCGTGGGAGGACAGGGCACAAGATGTGAGGAGGAGAGACGACAAAGGAGGAGATGGACGTGTAAGGTGTGAGGAGACTCGGTTAATATAAAGCGAGTTTCGACAGCTCGCCCATTAAATCCAAATTTCCGTTTCCCGCCCAACAAAACAAAAGTACCAGAGACGATTATTATTTGGAACCGTCTATGATGTATCACTACCACAGACGGTTCTATTTACAAACCGTCTGTGATAATGCATATAGTATGGTATGTTTTGTAGTAGTGAATATTGGATGCGCACATGCACCGACGGAGTCAGCTGGCAACGCGACGGGGCTACGAGACGGGATGCGGGCGCGGGCAAGTGATGGCAGGGTGCTGGTGTCACGGCACAATGAGGACAGGCGCTGGTGACGAGCAGGACACGACGGGGCAGGGAAGGTCGCTAGAGCAGGTGGCGGAGGCGACAGGATGATGCGAGTTGAGCGCAACGCGGGGTGACTGGGCGTTGAGGTGCAGCACCGCGCGAGAGCAGCGGGCGTTGGATGGGCATGCCAGGGAAGCAGAGCGGCGAGGATGGGGCATGTGAGGCCTGGTGCATGCGCAGAGCGCAGTGCTACCGACATGCAGCGATGCATCGGGCGGCTCAGTGTGCCGACAAGGAACATGCTGGAGCAGGAGCGGTCGAGCGAGCTGAGTGACAAGACCAGGCGAGGGAGAGGGCACCGGTGTCAAGGCAGGTAGGCGGGAGCAGGTGGGCGCGGTGCTGCGCGGCGCGCACACGGCGAGTCGGGGCATGCCTCGGGCGCGACCTAGGCAGCGGGGTGGCGGGGAGCGTCTTGGGCTAGCCAGGGAACGAAAAGGGCAAGGGCCAACTGGATCGGCAGGGGGAAGGCCAAGTGGAAAAGGGCTGAGCCCAAGAGAGAAATAGGCCAAGCCCAAGAGGAAGGAGGAAGAAATTTTGAAATGAAGTTCAAACTCAGATTTTGAATTTAGGGTGAAGGGAGAATTTTGCATACGCAAGCTAATTTGAAATAGGTTTGAAACTCCAAAACGACAAATGGAGAATTACTATTTACAAACCGAAAACGGAATGTTACATGCGCGTGCAAACCCCATATATACATAATGATCTACACGTCACTGTTCTGTTCCATACAACATGCCCTTGTTTCGGCCGTGCCTATCGAATTGTCTGGTTTATTCGATTAACGTATTCGATAAGGTAGAAATATGATTTATATTTTTCAATCCAATTAACAATTTATCTTCTATTCGTATTCGTATCCACGTAAAAAAAATATAAATACAAATATGATATGGACTTTTGCTACTCAAAATGTTATTTTATCCGTATTATTTGTATTTTAATAAATTAATATACATATTTTATTATAGTATGACTAATTAGTTGAATATGTATTTTTAGTTGAATATGAATTTATATTTTTAAATAAAATATATAAATTAGAATGATTAAGTTTAGCGTGCACGATTATAAAATGTCATAAGTGAAGTCGGTTAGAGCCTCCCTGCCAGGAACCATCCCTTCAACCGAGGAGACACTACTCATTCTGCACGTTTACACGCCCTACTAGCGACAACCTAGTAGTCTTATTGGCTTTTACCAAGATTACCCCTCGGTGCTCGGTCACTAGCCGAGTTTTTTTTTCCTTCGCATTTAGTTTTTTTTTCTACAAGTAAAATATCAAAACTGACATCCTTACAAATAAAATAATAAAAGACACCACTATAGTTCAATTTTGCTGTAAAAAATAAAATAATAAAAAACACCACTAGAGTGCAATTTTACCGTAAAAAAACCACATACCGCACATCAAGATTGCGACAAGCAATCTACCACACACTCAAATCGCCGTAGGACAGCTGCCACGTGGACTAGGACGACATGTCAGTGTAACAGCAGCTAGTCTGAGTAGCCACCTGATGCGGTCTGGCGCGTAACACGTGGCTTTCCACGGCAAAATCGTCCTATAGAAGTGCTATTTTTTCATAGAGGAGAGAGAGGGAGATGCCACTTTTGCTATTACAACAAAAAAAAATGTCATTTTAATCAAATGACTCCACACAAGCCTTTCACCGTTTTCTTAGGACCTATTTGGAACACAACACATAAATATTATAAAATATTTATAGGAAATAGTTCAATTTTCTTTGGTTACTTAAAAAATTAACGTGTTCGAAACGAACCCGCAGCACCAACTTCTAGCCGGCTGACCAAGGTCGTCATACTCCGCATGCCACGGCCGTCATGTCGTGTGGTCACGGCACGCCTACAAGCCGGACAAAACGTCTGCACGCCACCCCGAACGAACGAGACTCCGCATGCCACGGGGTGGCCGCGGCTAATGCTAGCTAGTACACCATACTGCTGCAATGAGCTTAGTTCTTTGGGGTTTTAATTGAGTTTTTTTTTTTTTTGGGGTACTAGACCGACAGAGTACAGAGGTGTGTGTATGTATATATGTCGCTTCCTGGTGTCGGAAACGTGTGGCGCATCGCAAGGGGAAAATCCACACGGCACGCGAGGTATAATTCCCATGGCGGGAATGGAATATTCGGCAAGCTACGCGCCCCCGCCGGTTCTTGCTTCCCCTATTTGCCCTCCCTTCCCTCCGTTACCGGTATGATTCAACAAATTACAGTATATATGTTCTTCGTAAAAATAAAAACGTTGGCGGAGTATAAAATTTGGCCGACAACATCCAGAGTTTTCATCAAAATGACACGCCCTAAGAACGTCTCCTTGGCTCGAATGGTTTATATAGGCAACTGTTATCTATAATATCTTTTTATATCATCTATAGACAGTGTTAAAGATAACCACACAATTTATTGTCTTTTTACATGTCTATATAAACAACTTTTCTATGTACAATATATCTGATTTCTCGTACTACAGTCGACTACTGCACGAGAGATAACACAATTTTTTATACTCATCCTCTCTCGTATCACATTATTGTACAGATGCTGAAGCAAAGGGCATAACAGTGCCGGGGCATCATGGAAAACTTAACGTAGCATCTAAATAAATACGAACATCCCCCTCGCTCGAAGACTTCGAACCACCCAAAAAACCGAGCTCAAGAACACCAAGAGACGCAACCTCCTCCCATCGCATCCCATCCCATTGCGTGCGCATTCCCGCTAAACCCAATCAAACTCCGCACGATCCAGCTCGCCCGGCACAGATCGGCGTGCCTCGCGGCGCCGAGGGGTCTCTCGCCCTCCCGGAGGTCCGTGCTTCTCCGAACCCCGGTTCTTTGAATGATCTCCGTGTTGATTAGTTCTTGCTGTTTCTGAGGCCGATCCGTAGCTTGTTTTGTTGGTTCTTTGGGATCGTTTGGTTCCCTATATGACATGGCGAAATGGGTCTTGGGGAGGTTTTGATTGGAGTCCAGGACAGGGAGGTGGGGAGGATTTGGTCAAGGTTTCATGGGAAAAGATGTTCTCTTCTTTTCCTCAATTGGGAGCTGTATTAGGTGCCTTGTACTGCTGATTGTTCTGCTTGAGAGCCTTGGATGTGGCATTTTCAATAACAATTGTTGGGTTGGGAATCGAATAGTTTAGTTCCTGTGATGGAAGCTGTGATTTTTGTTGTTGTTGTAATGAGATTGAGGTCAAATCAGCTGTTCACCAGCATCCAATTGGGAACCTTTTACCTGCCCTAGTTAACAGTATGATACAGAGTCAAGTCTAAGTCGATTGGTTGCTAAGGTTCGCATTTGCTCTAATAATAGGGGTAAAAGGAGCTTTTATTTACCTGGTCAAAATTTGGTTGATTTTTGGTATTGGGGATAAAAAAAGAGAGTACTTTGTGCATGATCTGGGTCATAGATGGCACGATCTTGGTTATTGTAGGGAACAACAGCAAGACAAATTTCTGTTTCCACTGGTCTACTGGATGTCATGCACTTGTGATCATTGAACTTGTCTAGTAAACAATTGATTAATTTGCTTCCTAAAATATGTTGAAATGCTTTGGATCATTGGATGCATAAATTTGGATCAGTAGTTTTAAGTTTTTTTGTTTGAAAAAATCGTGGTTGCTTATTTATGTTACTAATTAAGAGATGTATAACTAAAATTGTCTATCTCAACATGCAATCGATGTGCTCCATTTGGCCATTGTCTTACTTACATCCTCCTTTGATGCTTTCAGGTGGTAATCATTCTTGTATCAAGAATTGTATCTCTGCTCTGCCACTAGCTGCACTCTGTCCTTTATAAATCTCATGGCTCAATCTCATCAGATGACGAGTAGGAAGCCTCCCGGTCTTCGGTTATTTGGAGGTGTCAATGCGCTAAGAAATTACCAGACTCTTGTCTTGGTCCTTACATTCTTTGCGTACACTTGCTTTCATATGACTCGGAAGATAACAAGCATTGTTAAGAGTGCACTTGATCCCCAGACGAAGGTGGGCTTCTCTCCATGGGGACGATTGCACACTCAAACAACTCTTAACAATGGATGGTTGCCATTTAACACCGTTGATGGTTCAGCATTGCTGGGTGAGATAGATGTCGCATTCCTTGCTGTGTATTCTTGTGGGATGTTCTTTGCTGGGCATCTTGGTGACCGCATGGATTTAAGGATCTTTCTAACAATTGGCATGCTTGGGACTGCCATATTCACTGCCCTTTTTGGTGCTGGATATTGGCTAAATATCCACAACTTCTACTATTTCCTGGTCATTCAGATGATTTCTGGTTTATTTCAGTCAACAGGATGGCCTTCAGTTGTCGCAGTTGTTGGAAACTGGTTTGGGAAGAGCAAGAGGGGATTGATTATGGGCATATGGAATGCACATACTTCTATTGGAAACATATCCGGTTCACTGCTGGCTGCATTTCTGCTGAAGTTTGGGTGGGGCTGGTCATTTGCCATCCCCAGCCTTATCATGGCTTTTGTTGGGTTGATGGTGTTTATCTTCTTGCCCGTTAGTCCTGAGGTTATGGAGATAGACATTGATGATGGGGAGATAACCTCTGACAAGGATACCACGAAGGAGCCCCTTTTGGAACCAGGCCAAGAAGTGAAACATAAGGCAGTAGGTTTCTTAGAGGCATGGAGGATTCCTGGAGTTGCACCATTTGCCCTCTGCCTATTCTTCTCCAAATTGGTTGCATACACCTTCCTGTATTGGCTACCATTCTACATCAGCCATACACGTAAGTCTTCTTATTCATGCTTCAAAGCTGTAAATTGTTTTCCTTTGATGCTGCAGTAGCAATTGGAATCCTTTGTTTTTGTTATAACTGAAGCTGCCCACCAAGTATGCATTCTTAATAGACCTTTACTTGTTTCAGCTATTGGCAGCGAGTACCTCTCCAACGCCATGGCTGGCAGCTTATCAACAATCTTTGATGTTGGAGGTGTGTTGGGTGGAGTCCTTGCTGGTCACATCTCCGATCGTTTAAATGCACGAGCAATCACAGCTGCTAGCTTCATGTATTGTGCGATACCCGCCCTCTTCTTGTACCGCACATATGGAAGCGTGTCGATAATGTGGAACATTTGCCTCATGTTCATCACTGGCATGTTTGTCAATGGCCCTTATGCCTTGATCACAACTGCAGTGTCAGCCGACCTTGGCACTCATAGCTCATTGAATGGTAATTCCCGTGCACTGGCCACTGTAACAGCAATCATTGATGGGACAGGGTCTGTTGGGGCTGCCATCGGGCCATTGCTGACAGGATATATCTCATCGAAGAGCTGGAGCGCCGTGTTCACAATGTTGATGGCAGCAGCTCTCCTTGCTGGGCTCCTCTTGACACAGCTTGTCTGCACTGAGCTAAGAGGAAAGTTGTCCTCCAATGAGAGCAAGGATGTCGCCGATTCGCAAGTTACCTACTCAGATGAAGTGTAAGGCTGTAAGTACAATCTAGTCGCACTCAGGAAATGGTATGCGCTATGGATTCGATTTTCGTAGTTCCAGAGGATGCTTGGCAAGAAGTTGCACTTAGCTGCTTCCCACCACCTTCTTGATCGCGTCTGGTGTGAGGCTGAAATAAGCAAGGGAGATGTGGTTGCCGAGTGTTTTGCTCCAAGAGTTGCGGAAGGTAGAAAAAGTGTGCATTCAGATTTTTTTTTAGGTTTACAAGATAGGTGAAAGTGAAAACATCTCGAAGTTTCTGAGCCCAAATATTGGTTCTTTTTAGACGCCTTGTAAATATGTTGCGCAATAAGGTTGGGCCTGTGTTGATTGTATTACTAGAATGTAAGCTTGTATGTGATTGTTGTTTAGTTTAGGGTCGATAAAAGGGTACCTCCCTTTGTACAAGATGATACCCGAGTCTATATCTGCTGGCCATGTTGGCCTCCTTTTTTACATGTAAATGCACTTTGTTGAGAAGATTGTGTAAAAATGTGAGATTTCAGGAAAGTGCTGTTTCAAGAAAAACTGGTGTACATAATTCTTTATCACGTTGTTGCATTCATCTAGTAATTTGATATTTGTTAGAATTTGGAATTTCGTGGCATTCATTTGCCTGACTGATTAAGTACAATCTTTGCATCATCTATTATTTGAATTGGAAAAAAGCTGCAGCCATCCTGTTGATTTACTGGGTATTTATCTCCCGATAACTATTGTACATGGAATTAAGGGCACGCCATGTTTAACCACACGTGTTAAGAACTGTAACATAAGCACCATCATGGAAGCTCACTAGCTCAGTATTCACATTAAGACAAGTCGCCAGAATGTTTTTTTTAACTTCAATTGCATGGATGACAGCAAGTGCGAGGAGAGAATAAATTGTTAAGAACTTTTGTATGTCATATGTTTATTCTTCCTAAATAAGATAAATCACTTCGTTCTTCCAGATAATGCAATAGCATATTATTGTGTGGAAAAAAAAATCAGATTTACCCTTGCAAATTCAGCATACATGTAAACGCATAGAGATTGACAATTTCACATCGACAAGGTAAGCTGTGAACAAAAGCAATTAATGCATTTTCCAAGTTACAGCGTCAGCAAAGCGCACAACTTGCCCAATGAAATTTATAACAAAAGAAGCTTAAACTGGCTCAACATTTCTCATACAAGCACTCCTATATTGACAAAACAGAAAGGCGAACTTCGCGACATTTGATTTGAATGGTCTTTTCGAGTTCCCAAACATAACTTGCATGAATGGAGTCCAGTCCCCTTCGATATAGCCAAAGGATACAGACTGCAAGAATTATGACTTCATCATATAGCCCAGGAAGATCCCGATCAAAGCAACAATTATGACAATTACAAAGGAGAACCCTCCACCGCGCCTCTTGCTGATTTCCCGTCTCATCATATCCTGCCATATGAACATAAACAAATGACAACAATGAATTATAGATTTTCGACAAAAAAGTAGATCAGCAAATGAACTGTGCATTGACACAGATCTGTGTTCTTTTATAAGCCTAAATCCTAGAATAGCATAGCCTGACCACATGAGGTTATGCACAACGCTTGAGTTTTGAGGGAGACTATCTTATCACCCCGTTGTCTATTGGCTTCATCAATGCACCACTAATTCTTTAATTTGTCATGCTCATATTCTTAAAACAATTGTTCATAATAGCATGGAAGAATCTAAAAGATCATTAGAATAAACGACTTGTTACGTGGGATGTTCCTTGACTGAAGCTATTTCTCACAACCAAGAGATTACACACCATGAGATCACGAATCCATTTTCAATTTTAAGAGGACACTCAAAACCCTTACATCTCTCAGCTTTCTCAGGCGGGGCTCAGGTTAAGTTCCATACTTCCATGTATTTTTCATCAGTCCAGTTGCCTTTTCTATTAAGGATTTGAGTAGTTTAGGATGTAAAGTATTTATAGTGGCTTTCTTATATCGAAGTACTAGCAACATTCTTGAGGTTCTAAAAGTGTGGAAGTGGGACAAGTGGTTCTTTGGGTGGTTCTCAGTGCAAAGTGCAAACTCTTCTGCTTCACTTAGTAGATCAAGGACTGAAACTATAAAATTTCTGAAATCGTATATAATGAAGATTGTAATCAAAATATCAAAGATAGGATCTGGTTTAAGGTTGAAATGCAGAAACAAACAATTACTCAATAACAGAGAAAGAACCCAACACATAAACTTTGAGTTTACAGAAGAAAACTGAATACCACTTTAATCTTTAATATAAATAAATTAAAGAGGAATTAATGATCTTGAAAAAGTATAAATTGGAGTTGAACATTCTTCATCCCAAGCCCCAACTAGTGTCGAGCTGAGGTAGCAAAAGCAAACAGTACAAAGAACTATTGATTATGTAGATTGCTCTATGGGATAGTATAAAATAACTGCAAAAAATTGTATTTTCAAAGTTTTTTGTTAGCAGATGGTAAACACCGTATTGCCAGATTTAAAATGGAAAAACGAAAATAAAACAGTTGGGTGTTGACTAACTTGGGCTCAACAGCCTGTGTCAGTTGATGGTGCACGTATGTCCGCATTGCCACATCTCACCAGTCCCAGCTTGGCATTTGTGCACATATGACCTATGGGCACATGTTTGTTTCATTTTCTTTACAGTTTGCAGCTTTCGTATTCAATTTTTTTAATATAAACAGGTACATCCATTACTACATGTGTTTCTTAATGTTGAAAGCATAACAGGTTTGTGCTTTTCAGGGCTTCGTGATGGTGCCATATAACTAGTTTTTGTAATAGTTAGTTCGGCCATCAAATCAGAATGAATATTCTAAAAGTACATCTAAATTCAATCTGTGATAAAGAAACAAAAGGGGAGAAATATCTGAGAACTGCAAATAATAGGAAGAAGAGAAAGATATCGTTCACAGCAAATTTCTCTTTTTGTGTTGCTCTTAGTGCCAATTGAATTTAGACTTCAAAATTTATATGATGGTAGATCACTTTGAGGATTACCTCTAAATTATTTTGAAATTTTTCTGTATTCATTTGATGCCCGAAAATGGTAACACCTAGTAGGTGGCGGTTTCCATTAGATATGTTCCATATTTTATTTTATTTTAATACTTCCAATATGAAGCCACAATAAAACAGGCTAGAAAGACAAAATGCAATACTGCACTCACAAGTTCCTGTCTAATTTTATGGTTCTGTTGAATTGCAGAATTCTTTTCTTCGGTCAACTTGGAAATCAAAGCTCCGGCCTGCAATATCAATTCTTGAGAGCATAAGATATTTTATACCACAAGTAATAACTACAGTAACACTATAGCAATAATTCAAGAATAAAGGAAAAGAGTCTCACTAAACCATAGGAAACAGCATAAAATAGCTCACTGTATTGGGATACAAGATGCCAGCTACCAAATATAAATATAAAATAGTAGACAGTGACAAAATTATGGCTCAGCCAAATCACCAGTTAACTTGTTATGAAGTCACATCCTAAAGAGAATAATAACTGACCTCTAAAGATTTTTCTTGAGGCTCAATGCGTTCTCTCAGTGCCTGCAATGGATTCAGAAACAAGTAAATTTCCCTCTCAATGAGAAAATGATGGATTGATGAGTTCAACAACCATGGTAACTCACTCTGGTGAAACCCCCAGCAGGACCATCTCCATTTTCTGATTCAGAAACCCTAGATGGGGAACCTTCTTCGGATTCCTCAGGAACTGGAGATGGTGGCTGTGGAGGAGCAACATAGGTGACTCGCAATTTCACCTCTTCAATCTTATTCGCAGACTCCTTCGTAAACTGTCAAGCCATCAAACACCACACTCTATAACCAAAGTTTCAATTCAACAGAGGTGCTCCTCCGAAGTCAACTGAGAAAAAGAATACTACAGGAAAAAGGAAAATGAACAGCTCCAAAAATAATCCCTCCACTGATGCCTCAATCCTCATATATGTAATGCCTCATTTCATTCTTCAGTAAACATATTAAGGGATAAACATTACCATTTCTCCGTGATATCCTTCACAGTTACACCAGATGGTGCAACGATGCTCTGAACTAGGAACTTATCTTTGCACTGCATGTCTGGTGGGGCCTCCCGCTGTGCTTGCATTGTCACTGCAACCATACAAATGCACAAAAATCACCTAAAAGAGGATGGGTTGACCATATAAAAAATCACCGGGGGGAAAGGCTAAGAATCACAAACCAACAACATCGCAGGTAGACCGTGGTAAGACAACCCCTGTGTTGGGCCGCACTGAATACTTCTTTGGGCTCGTAGTTTTCACCTGAGACAATGAAGAGAACAGGAAATATATATAAACACAATACAGCCTCCTTGAATCCATATTTCTTATGAGCTTGGATTATAGTCACTCAATTACAAACAGCTCTAATGATTTCAGTATCTTTAAGCAGTTAAACACCGGAAGGTTCCATAGCTTACCATCAAATGGCAAGGAAAAAAATAAATAACCTCATTACATAAATGCAATCAAGAGTAAACCAGTCCCCCGAGTCGCAGCCATGGCCTTACTTTTACACCGATTTAACAGTCCATAAACCAAATAATGATTAGGAGGTAGCAGTTGGTATCATATGCCAACAATATAACCCATCCAAGTTTTCAACCCTTCAATTCTAGTTCTAGAGTTTAGGCAGTCAACTACCACCAAGACTCGTGCAACAGACAATATGAAATGCAACCGGGGGAAAAAAAGAGAAGAGAAACAGCTCTAAACTCTTTTAAGCTATACAATTGACCAATAAAAGTAAATTGCAATTGCCCAAAATGCATCCAAGTATTCAATTTGAAGGCATCGCATCACAGTGCCATCTAAAAGATCAAAATTTTCAATCACTATGGGGTCAAATCCAATGAATCGATTCATGGGAAATAGATTTCCAGGAATGCCACCTATAATACCATGCTATAACACATCGAACAGTACAACACATCAAGGCACCCCTGGCATTGCTCTGGTTCTAGGGTTCCAAGATAATTCATACGGGAGAAAAAAAAACACCCACGGATTTCTGGAAAGGACGAACGGACCTTGAAGGCGATGTAGTCGTCGCTGAGATTGGACAGCTGCATCGAGCACGAGATCTGCTTCTTCAACTCAACTGCTCATCAGAAACACCAAAGAAAATCACGAAGCAATCGATCCACTCCGGTAGAAATAGAAAGGAAAAATATATTTTTGTATGAAAAAAAAGATATGAGGGGCGCCGTGCGTACAGGGGAAGCGGAGCTCGAGGGGCTCGATGCGGAGGAGCTCGCCGGCGGGGGCGGCCATTGCGGGATCAAGAAGTGGAGAGAGAGAGAGAGATCTCGAAGCGGTGGGTGGAAAGAGAGGAGAGGTGGAGCCGTGCCGTGGAGAGGGGCAAGAAAAGAAGAAATGGAGCAAACGGAGGGGAAGTATTAATTTGGCTGTTCTGATTTTCCAACTTTGGTCTTTGTAATTGCAGGTAGACAACTACGAGACTTCCACGATTCGCAATAGTATCACATCGGTATTATACATATTTTTACTATTTTATTCATCGATTTTGCTACGAAATGGAATATATAGATTAATATAGGGTTGCGATTCGCACGCTCTGTTTTTTTTTTCTCTTTCAAGATGAAGTTTTAGGGCACCGTATGAATTTGATTAGCGCAAATGTCATCAGTTAGATCTACATTGAGTTTTGATAAAGATGAGGATGATAGCACTCGTGTGATTCTACCCGTTCCATGAGTACATCGACTGTTTTCTCAACAAAAATTTATGTATATAATTTTTATTTTTAATGATGATAATTAATATCGAAAGTCTTAATAACTCGTATTTCTATCACATTATTCAAAATCTAATATATACTTTGAGATATTTAGCAAAAACAAAGATAAAATAAAATTTTATACCATATGTGCTACTAAGTTAAATTATAGCGTAATGCAACTATATCAAACTTAACCAAACATAAAAATCCAACACAAAATGCCAAATAGTGATTCATTTCTTTTCTCAAGGAAATGGTTCATCGTTGTTAGGTACAACCCACTTGTCCCCCTACTTCCCTAACGAAAGAGCCAGAGCATTCCCTCTCATCTTGCGTATTGGGATCTTGTTCTACGAAGGTTACATGGTTCACCTGTTGGAAGCAATCCCATTGGCAGCCACCATGTTTCAAATGCAATAAATGCTTATACATGTCATGGCATGTGTAACCCTGTACCTCGCGCAATTAAACAATAATAACGATGAAGCTCATGGCAAAGCTTGCTACGCCAATCATCAAGGTCTCTTGCCACTCGTTATCACACGGGCGCTTGTGAACTCAATTTGTTAGGGTTGATTGTGACTTGGCCGTCTTAGCAAGGCATTCATACCGAGGATGTGATGCGGTACACCGATCCCAACACTGGCAAAACAAATGAAAATATCATGAGTGTGATCATAGAATTGTTGTCAGGATTCTTGACAGGCTCTATTGTATGCTAATGTAAAGTCCCCTCCCAAATATTGGCAATTGTTTCCTAGCTTGAAGCCTAGGTTCGTGTGGATTCAAGAGGATGGACTAAAAGGAGTTACTACTATGTAAAATGATCATCACATATGGTTCTAAACTATCGTCGTAGGTGGTTCTAAACTATCTGACTATATGTGTCTGTGATAACATGCGGTTGTCACAGATAGTTTTTGAGCCGTCTGTGATAAGTAATAACACAAACGGTTTTTGATTGAAGTCGTCTGTAAAGAAATACTATCATAGACGACTTCTAAAAAAATACATCTGTGATATGTAGAATATCACAAACGGTTATATCTACCAACCGTCTATGATTGAAGACGTATCACATACGGTTAGTAAAAAGAACCGTATGCGATATCCTACGTATCACAAATGGTTTTTCGTGGTAATCATCTGTAATAGTAGATCTTCCTATACGATTTATACCACAGACCAAAAGAAGTAGTTCAAAACGACAATACAGGAACTTCTACCCAACACATAGTACTAAAACACTAAACCCCCGAAACCTTCAGAGTAACACAACATCATCTTGTAAAAAAGAAACAAACAACTAATTAATCTCATAAAACACAAAAGAAACACACAAGAGAACATTACATCTCACTAAGAACTTAAACATGGATTCAAACATCAACAAATTTCTAACTTATATTGAAATATATAACACCTCCATTTGTTACTAGAAGCTAAGCAGAGCCTAACGGGTCCATCTCGCCCGTTGCTATTGTTGCTGCAGTTCATCCTGGGGTCAAAACTTCGATAAATCCACAGAACGAACCTAACCGTCCGCTCACTTGGCCAACCACCATCCACCGTTGGATCTAGGTCACCCGAACCACCGTCCACCCTATAAATAATCTCTTCCATCCCGAACCCTCGCTAATCACTCCCCTTCGCCGCCGCCTCGCTAGAGAGAGAGAGAGAGCGCAGTGAGAGAACTCCAGGAGAGGGCGGCGAGATGGTCCAGCGGCTGACCTACCGGAAGCGGCACAGCTACGCCACCAAGTCCAACCAGACCCGCGTCGTCAAGACCCCTGGTGAGATCAGTTGCTCCTGCGATTGCTCGTTCTTTTGTTTAATATTGCAATCTCTGGGATAAGATTCTTGCTGCTTGTGTTTCGGCTAGAATTAGATGGATCTGTGCGCGAATTAGTTGGAACTGTTTTAGGGGTGGTGTGTGTTTCATCTAGTACTGCAGTAATGCCGTTTAATTTTTAGTATTTTCCGGGCCTTTTCCTGATCTTAACTCGTCTCTTCTTGATTTGTGTATTTTTGATTAGGTGGGAGGCTTGTGTACCAGTACACCAACAAGCGCGCGAGCGGGCCGAAATGCCCGGTCACCGGGAAGAAGATCCAAGGAGTATGTGTTGCCTCATCGTATTGTTTACCAGTTGGTTATCGCTTAGTCTGTTTGGTCCATTCAGTCTTAGGTGTATTTGCCTTTTGTAGTTTGACTCAACTGACTGTTTTTTTAGTATAATGTTCGATCACAAGCTCTGTACTTCCTAGTATGTGGCAGTGGCATGTTGCGGTAATTTTGTGCTGGTTGTTAGCTTCTTTTTTTCCTCCTGAGATAGCAGGGTAATTTGCATTTGAAATCTATGCACACACATATCTGGTGTACATCTATGTGCACACGTGTGTAGTGGTTGCGACATATTGTGCGGTTCTCGTTTTCCTCATGTCTTGAAATAAGCTTAATCATGGGATCTGTAGTCCCCATTTACCTTTTTTTGTCTGACATGCCCCTTGGCCAATTATTACAGACAAACATGGCAATCATATATCTGAAATTTTCATGTGGATTAAGCCTATTTTTCTCCATGAGGCCTTTAGCAGTACCTAGTACTTTCCCTTTTTAGTTTTGGTGTATAAAGCTTATTTTGCAAACAGTTGTTCCGTTTGTGCCTTTGTGATGTTACTTAAGAGGCTTTCGGCCATCCTTTTCAGCCAAGGATTGTGGCCTTAGCAGTAGTGTCTTCGATTACGATTGTACCTGAAGAAATGCCCTGATCCGACCTTATTTTTTTTAGTGAAACTCTACTGTGGTGGTTATACTACAGGGTGTGTTGCACACTCACATTTAGTCAGTTGTTTTTGCACAATTTTTAGTATTTCCCCTCATGTTTTTCTTTTTCTCCCCTGAACTTGGATCCCCTGAGTCTGTTTCTGTTGATCTGGTGTTTTATCGGAAATCCTATTCTTTCTGAGATGTTCAGTATTTGGTAAGCTGTTTGTATTTTAAAGTCCCTTCTAAGGGTTCAGTGTGTAAATTTGTAATTTATGCTTAGATAGTGGGATATTTCAAAATGCATTTCAAATCTAAGCATGCACATCTGTAGTGGCCTAGAGCAACTATATTTTCATTGGTTGGCAATGTTTAAACTGCTGTTCTGATTCCAACATATTATTTAGGCTTGTTTTCTCTATTTGAGTTAAAGTAGGATTATATGGTACTAAGTTCATGTACTTCATTTTAAAGTCTGATGTGTTACTTGCCCGATGATTACAGAGAAACATGAAAGCATGTCTGAAATTTTCATGTGGATCAAGCCTAATATTCTCTATGAGGCCCTTTGCATTATCATATATTTTTTCACATATATTTTATTTTTCATCTACAAGGCTTATTGCACTATTAGTCTGTTTGCTCCTTTGTTGTTTGCTATGCATTTGCATTCACTAGCTTTGTAATTGCACTTGGCAGATGTGATATACAGTTGGATAGAATGATAAGTTTTTGTTGAAACTGGAAGTTTATGCCTTGTTTGCTAGGTATATTAAGCTGCATTTTTAACATTGTAATATACTTGCATTCTAATGAAAATTGCATGCTAAATTGCAGATTCCACACCTGAGACCTGCTGAGTATAAGAGGTCCAGATTGTCAAGGAACCGGAGGACTGTGAACCGTCCTTATGGTGGTGTTTTGTCTGGTACTGCAGTTAGAGAGAGGTAACCATCCTAACACATTATGTGCTTCTTTCTTCCCAAATTTATTGGTGAGCTAAACTATTTGCGCCTCACAGGATCATTCGTGCATTTTTGGTCGAGGAGCAGAAGATTGTGAAGAAGGTGTTGAAGATCCAAAAGACCAAGGACAAGGCATCCAAGAGCTAAACCATTGTGTTTAATCTTCTTCGAATTTGTTTAAGCAAGCAAGCAATTTTTTTTCTTCTGGATCTGGGGAATCCTGTTTCTAGTGCTGCTAGTATGTGAGATTGATGTGTTTTTCTAAATTTTGAGTGCTAGTTCTCTAGAATACTTAACCTTGTGTGGATCCTTTGATGCAAGTTTTGGAACTCCCAGTTTGCGCGCTGTTGTTTCCCTTGGCTATGAGTATGGCAGATGTTTTGCTAATTCTGTTTGTCTTGGATCTTTCTTTGCTCAGCACAAATCTAGCTATGGAGTTATGCTGTCCAAGGTACCGAAGTATTGCAATGTTTTTGTTTCTTATCAGAACTTAACAAAACTAATGTTACAGCATTTGCTCAAGCCACACACGCAAATAAACGAGCGAATGCAAAAGAGAAAAATAGTCATAAGGGTGATGCTTTGATCAATTGATCATTGAGTCAATACCGTTGCGGTACGGTTGGTATGTGTCATTTCATCAACCAATACGGTACATAGAAGCTCTGTGTTATGTATTGGAGCAGGGATTCAAAAACCGGATTTGGTTGGAATTCTGGCTGGCGGTCGGTACCGGTGTAATCGGCTGGTTACTTAAAATATCAGATAAATCTTGGATAAATTTCACTAGACAAATTTTGAACTGAAGTTTTCCCAGAACTGGTAACCGGCCGGGAACCGGAAAAATCGGTTGAAATACTGGAAAAAACCAAAAAACAAAGAAAATTGGTAATTAGCAATTTGAAATTTGAAATAATACAAATATTATTTAGAAAGTGTTCTAAGTACATAAAAGTTCTCTTTGCTAACTTCACTCTCTAGGGCAGTTCTCTACTCGAAGTGTTCTAAAGCATGTAAAATAATAAAAATTGTTGCGCGTCTTCTTCTTCGCAACAGACTCTACCACGACCTTCGCTAGATCTTCTTTCTAGATATTAATCTTGAGTTGGTGATGTTTTCTACTTCTGTTAGTAGTTTTTTTTTGTTCTAGACTTTGACCTGTTAGTGCACACACACACACACACACACACACACACACACACACACACACACACACACACACATATATATATATATATATATATATATATATATATATATATATATATATGACTAATACATTCTACTCTCAGGTGTAGTTACTTTCACCTCTCATATACCACATAAAAGAATTTGACATACTCCTTTATCACTTTGGGTATACTTATACACTAATTATAAGATACTCCAATGCGAACTACACGAAAAATTTGCAAGAGAGTATATAGTTTTTAGCATATTTTGTAAATACCTTCATATTCGCACACAAAAGGAGTATGTCTAAAAAATTATACATATCACCCTAAAAAGGTGTAAATACCATCTAAGTGGTCTTATATACTTGTATACTACACATACATACTCTCGATTGCGCAAGATACCCTCCCTACGTTGTGAGATACGAAATAGGGAGTAACTACTCCTGAGAGTAGAAAAAAAAACTTCATATATATGATTAATTGTAACATCCCAAATGTGGATTTGTGTTTCAAATGTAAGGAAATGAGTATAAATTAAAACCTTTCTGGCATCTTGAAGTTTTTGAACAATTATATAATTCTGGTAAAGGAATTGTGGGAAATCAAAAATCGAATGGACTCACGTCATAAACCTCCTTGGTAAAAATCTTGTGTCCAACTCTGGAAATAATTTTCCTTGGACCAAGGGATGATTTGTGACACCTCTAAATTATTTCATAAGTTTTAGAAATTATTTGATAATTTTGGAGACAAGTCAAACCTTGGTCAAATCCTAGGCATAACCTTCTGGAATTTCTTGAGAAAAATGCAGTGCCCGAAAATCTCTGGAAATTTTATGTAAGGTTAATCTTAAAGTCAGCAACCTCCAGTTAAAATTTTATGATTTTCGGAGCCCGTTTGCTACCTCTAAAAATTCCTCAAAGTTTTAGTTCAAAATCAAATCCTAATATGTGGCACTGTCCATCGGGTGCGAGTCAGACTCGGGCTCGAGCCATTGGACTCGGCCTAGTCAATTAGCTGCACCGACGCGGTCGGTTGGCTCGAGCGTTGTGGACCGTCGGATCGTCATCGGGTGGTCCACGTTGGCGCGGGGCGGCGCCGATTCGATCGCGGGGGAGCCACACGATCCAGATCCAACGGTGGCCGTGTCGTCTCCTTCCTCGCGCTCGCCTGCAGCAGCGTCCTGTCCCCTCCGCGTCCTCGCCAACGGCTCCAAGCATTAAATGTGCAACGTGCAGTCGCCCCCGAAGTCTCCTTCCTCTGCTCCTCACTGCTCCCATCGCGCTCGGAGTGCCCATGGCAGCAGGCTTGACCGTGAGGCTGTCCGAGCTCCCCCTTCACCCCCACAGCTATATAAAGCCCTCTGGCCTTTCCTTGGATTCCTTTAAACACCCCGCAGCTCTAGCACGCTCGCTTGTGGCTTACTTGAGCTCCATTCGACAAAACCACCTCGCCACAATTACTGAGCTTCGAGCTCCACGGTGAAGGTGGTACTCCGGAGACTTTATCTTCCCAATTCTTGCTTCCGCTGTTTCCTCTCACCTCGGTGGTCGTTAACCCTCACCTAATTTGGCTTGTGCCCTCAGGTAGCGGTTGGATTTTGGATCCTCCCATTTTCGGCCGAAAAGCCCCTTCTTCGTCTCCAGCACCGGTGAGTGCTCCCCTTCCCAATTCCTCGCTCGGGGAGCTTCTCTGCGCCATGTGGGACCCATTTTGATGCTATGGTCTTTCGCTGGAGGTACAGGTCGCCTTCTCCATATTGTCGCCGCTGCCGTCGTCGCGGGACTTCGTCGCCAGTACTGCCACGATCATCCATGTTCGTCCACATCCTCCAGGTAGCATCGCCGTAGCCCCTAGATGCTCTGGCACCGCTTGAATGACCTGCTGCGGAGCTCAATTGCGCTGTCATCGTTGGTCGTGCATAGCACCGCCACTCCTCACAGACGCGCCGCCGTTCCGGTCCACCGCCGGAGATGTGGGTGGTACCGGCAGGTGTGCGTCGCTATTGCGCACCTGTAGGTGGCCTCGGTTTGCGCGGTCGTGGCGTGAATCGCCGGTGAGTCGCCGTGGAGCGCATCGGGCGCGTTGTCGGGCGTGAACAGTGTGCGTTGCGTAGCGTTGGTTTCGAGCCGTCCATCTCGCGATCGACGGTCCGCAGTCGCCGCCCCGTTTGACTCCAAACGCGCCGTGCACGGTTCAATGTGGACCGCCAGATGCAGCCTCGACGACCCACGTTCGCCGATCTCACGCGGGCGCGTGCGCCGTTCGCCTGTAGCCTTGGGCCGTTGGATCCAAGATCAATGGCCCAGGTTCGTCCACGTCGATTTAATTTGGGATTTTCCCGAGAAGGATTATTTATGAACTGAAAAAGGGTAATAAACTTCAAAATTGCATAACTAATTCATTTCAACTCCAAAAACATTGAAACCTCTTTTGATATTTTTCATTTTTAATGAACTTATTTATAAAATAGGTTTCAATCTTGTCGCTGTCACCGAAAATATGTGTGGAGGAACATGCTTAAAAAGGGGTCTCCATATTAGTATGGTCCTACATCGTTAAGTAACTCCCGTAATGTTTCTAGTTGAGGCTAGTCTACTGTAGTGTTTTGGTATTTTGGAATGAGAGTATAGAAGAAGACAGTATAAGAGGATTGATTTTGACTGTATGATCACTGTGAATGTATACATAGAATGCCTAGAGAGAATGTTTGTGAGTACCAAGTGTCCTGTTAAGTTATTAAACATCAGAAATTCCTAACTAATGGAAAGGAATTTCTATTGGACTAAAATTGTAACATAAATACATCGAAAAGCCGTTTTCTATCTTCTGTATTAATTCCATAATTTTTGGATGACTTTGAATTTTTGGGTCTTTTCGGTATTATTCGTTCTTATTGTGTTTTCAACTTCTTTCGTTAGGTTCCGACGCGCACATTGCTAACGAGAGTGATCCTCAGCAACTTAGTGAGCAACCTCAGCAAGGCAAGTAGTTTGATCATGTTAATCCCAGTATTTTCAAGTCTAATATATTGATTTCAACTTGTATGTACGCATTGTTATTTTGTTGTTAAATTATGGTTTGATTAGTTGATCCTATAGTTGCATAATCTGTAAGTAAATGATATTCCTCTACTACCTGAGCCTTGGTTATTTGCTGTGATTGGAGTTCGTTGGATGAGCTCTTGTCACTTAGTAGATTACGGGTTAATATTGCTTAGACATGCTTAGCTATCGGTAGTTTTGGGCAGTCATCGACTTAGTCGATGATCTTGATCACACAAATCTAATTATTATTCCATTATGTCCAGCACTTGTGCTTTGTTAATTTGTAAAGTCAAAAACTGATAATGAAAACCGATTTGGACTTGGGCATATTGGAATGTTGGTGGGATCTTTTGGTGTGAATGGAATGGTGCCCAAGTCAACAAGGACCGGACATCTTGTTACACTAAACCAAGCAATTTTGCGTGCTAACCACGCGAGAGGGATATGGGACCTCTCTTGACTAAGTACGTTGGGAGGTGTTAATTATGAGCTGGTTGGTGGGTGTTTTAAAAGAACTGTGTGGTGGTAGGAGGGGAGTATTAGCAGATCGGCTATAAGCTGGCTAATGTATCTTTCTCTTCGTGAGTTGCGGCTCGTAATTAGCATCATCCATTGGAAATGTCTCGTAGGACTTAGCCGTCCCGGCATACCTAAGGAAGTGTGCTTCATAGCTTGGCAAAAGGTGGTCTGGCGTGTGGGTACATTGGTACACCCCTGCAGGGTTAAAACTATTCGAATAGCATCGTCCTAGGTTATGGACACGCTTGGGGAGGTCTTCCAAGAGTTAGACTATAACCTTTAATTAAAACTTGACATGGGTGGTATGAATGGGTAATTCATGCTATTGTTGTGGTGACTATTGGGTTAGTCACTTCCAGGATGTTGTTGTCATCTATTTATTGTTATTATGTTGTCATTTACTGTTATTTGAACAATAAAAACAGATTGTAAACTTACTTTTAAATGTACTACATTATTGCAAATGAAAACTTGCTTTACGCTGAAAATGAAACATACAGCCTCCACTTAAATAAGCTTGCATGTAGCTATGTATAGTTCTGTTACTCTACACGTAAGTCTTGCGGGTACAATTTTTGTACTCATTTGCTTTGCTTAACTATTTGTTGCAGAGGAAGAAGGTGAGCCCCGAGGGCCTCACTTTTGTGAGATGTGCTGCGGGTTTGACGACTAGTTTGGCGGTCCGGTTGGTTGCCTTGTGGGTAAAGGCACACTAATTGGCTCTTTTGTTTATTGCCATCTTATGGCATTTCGATTCCGCTGTCTAATTAGTTAATTGTATGTCTTTTGGCCGGTCGGCCTCCCTTTTGTAATAACTCTACTATGTATGTCTTTTGGATTTTATTAAGTGTTGCTTTGGTTCTATGTCTTGAATGGAATTGTTGCATGAATTTTGTAAAGGGGTGTGTATACTGTATTTCTGGGAAGTATACATATCTCGAAGACACAGGTTATTTTGTTTGTGATGCTAGGGTCAATCGGTGACTAAGCATTACAAACTTAATAAACCGGGGTCCTCACATTAATACTTTCTACTCCCGGGTGTAGTTACTCCCACCTCTAATATACCACCTAAAATAACTTGGCATACTCCTTTATCACTTTGGGTATACACATGTACTAATTATAAGATACTCCAATGCGAACCACACGAAAAAATTGCAAGAGAGTCCATAGTTTTAGTATATTTTGTAAATACCTTCATATTTGCATATAAAAAGGTGTATGTCTAAAAAATTGAATATACCACCTCTAAAAATGTATAAATACCACATAAGTGGTCTTATATATTAGTATACTGCACATACATACTCTCAGTTGCGCAAGATACCCCATATGTTGTGAGATACGAAATAGGGAGTAACTACACTGAGAGTAGCAAAAAGGCTTCATATGAGTATGTACTCTCACTTCCAATATATCACTTAAAAACATATTATATTTTTTAATCACTTTCAGTATACTTAAATACCAATTATAAAACACTCTAATGCGGTTTGATTGAAAAAAATTAATTAGAGCCCTTTATATTTTTTTTCTATACACACAAATTTTGCTATAAAAAGTGAACTAATTTTTCATAGAATTCACTTTGGAGTATCTTATAATTATTATCGAAGTATGCTCAAATTGATAAAGATGTATCATCATATAATTTAAGTGGTATATGAGAGGTGTAAATTCGTACTCCCAAGAGTACTATACCATTTTCCTATATATATATATATATATGTGTGAGAGAGAGAGAGATATTTGAGATGATAATCATGTTGCTGTTTGTAGTTACAAATATGCCTAGTATATACGCTGCTATTACATCAATTATTGTTTTAAGAATTAAAATAATCACAATAGCGCACATGTATCTAACATATCTTACTTCAGTAGATGGTTTGTTCCTTCCCTTTCGGCTGTGAGAGCTCCGTTCTCTCTGTTTCTGGTTCCCGCTTTGCCTGTTCTGTTGTTAGGGCTAGGTAGTCTACGCTGGTCAGAACAGTTATCTTTTTGCATGTCCGTTTCTGTAATGAACTCCCCTACTTCGGATAAGTAGGGACGTTGGCCATTGGCTGTTTACACAACTTGGCTGCTTCTGGGGCCAGTAGTCGAACCAGTTTTCGGCCTTTCCCCTCGAAACAGAGTTGAATTTGCTGGTGCCACTCAGGTTCAAAGTGGCAAGAAATGGGTGCGAGTGCCCTAAATAGGTAGCCTTATTGTTTGCCTTTCATGGATGATTTGCTTCTCCATCAAGTTAAAATGCCATTTAGGGTCTCTAAGTGGCACAAACACTTATCAAGTCTGAAACTCTTGGACTTGGGTGGCACGGTTGCTCAAGTTTCGGGATCTACCCTGCAAAACTTCTCTCAATTAAAGCGATGTGCGTGGTTCACAGGTCTCGCCGTCGCCAGAAAATAGAGAACAAAATCCTTCCCTCCAATGGACCGGGGAAGCTATAATCGAGTGCAGTGTTGTCAAAAACAAAACACCGCCATCGGATGGGCAAGTTACTCTCAAGTTTGCGGGTAAATTGGCGTCCCGTTTATATGTATGGGATGAAAATATTAGTTTTAAAGGTATTTAAACTCATAATATTGCTAAAATTAATAAATATATATGTACCACACTCCAGTTATGACATTGTTTCATTTTGAAAATTCAAATTTGTAGTTGGCCTAGTTCTTCTTCTTCAGAAATATAGGAAACACAATGACAACAAAGTATCGATGTAAAATCATAAAATTTGTTGTGACGAAATAATGCAAGTACCTAATTTATTTAACTTTCTCGTTAAGGTACCAGAATCATCAAAGAAAAACCGTTGTTAAGATACAAGAAACTAAATTACTCATGGACGTAGTTTGCATTTGCTTGGAATAAAGACTCGTACTAGCAAATCCAACAAAAAGAAGGTGTCGATTTCGTGGTTTTGTTTCGAGAAAAGTTTCAAGTCTACATATCTTACCATTTGATGGAGAATAAACTCTAAATTGCAGTGACGAGAAGGCCAAGAGTCTGCTGAGGGCAACGCAAGAGATTATCGATACATGTGCTCCCTTTTGGGCTGCTATATTGGGTCGATGGACATATGAGCTAATGGGCTGACATGGCTAATTAAACGGATTATGTGGCTGCTTAAGCGCTCGCAAACGTTAACAACACTCCGTATCAGCTAGTTGTGATGATTTGCTCATCGATTCCGTTTAATTGGCCGAATAATTGACTGTTTTGATCGATTTTTACAACACTGCAAGTGTACTAATTAACTGTTTTTAATCTCCCAAAAAGGCGTCCAACTTTGTGGTTAGACATTGACCTGAAGCACAAGCATACACAGACCGTCAATAACCAGTCCCTTCAATTACTCATCAACATCACATTGCCAATCACTAGTGAGTAGTAGTTAAATGCATCTAGCTTCTCCAGGAGGAGAGGAGAACGCAGGCTACACCCCCGTAATGGAATTCTCTCCAAATCTCTACTTACATGGCTCGCTGTTTCGAGCTTGAACTCAGCTTTGGAGCTGATGATGATAGGGTGGTCAAAGCCTCAAAGGTAGTGTGTGACATTGAACCTGGACGCCTTCTTATGCTCTCCTTTTTGTTTCTCCACGCTGTCAGGGAACATTCTTGGCTATCACTGTCGTACTATACATATATTGAACCTGGACATGTTTTCAGCCATCAGTAAACTTCGGCCACAAGTTTAATTCCTACAGGAGCATAAAAAAAGGTTGCCCTAGATTCGACAGAACCTGGATATGTATGTTTTACAGGGTGTGCTAATTATCGTCTACTTCTTGTTTCACATAAAGTTCATACACTTCTGGATATGTGGTGGTTTGAGGCAGGGGAGTCAGAGCGGAACCGGGGCACAGCGATGAGCAGTGAGGAGTAGCGAGGAGGAGCTGCGAATCGCGGCCTCACGAGTGGAAAGAGTCCCATATGGATTTGGGAGCATATCCAATGTTGGAAAATCGAATGAATTTTGGAGGAAAAATGATATAATTGATATGAATATCGCTTGTATTCATTATAAGATCAACGACTCGATATATATACAAGTACAGGATGTGGTATATATGCAAATAACCCTTTATATAATACACATCTAACACATCTCAAACTTATGGTGGATCAACAACATTAAATTTGGAGAGATAGAAGCTGTGTTGAGTTTTGGTCGCGACTTTGAGAAGAAGTCTGCCAACTGAAGTTCTGAAAGCACATACTGAAGAGCAACAATCTGATCCTGCACCTATGTCCATATGTAGGAAGTATCAACACCAATATACTTAGTAAACTAATGCTTCACCGCTTTGTAGCAATGCTAGTAGCCTCTGTACTATCAGACGAAATAGAAGTGGGTACTGAAACCAAAATACCAAAATCCTCAAGTAACCACCGTAGTCAAGTAACCTCCACAGTCAACAAAGTCATAGCTCGCAACTCTGCCTCAGCACTCGAACGAGAAACTATTGTCTGCTTTTTAGTCTTTCAAGCAATGAGAGACAAATGGAAGTCATCCTTTGAGCAAAGAATATTTAAACTGGTCAAATTAACGCACATGTGCCACATACCATTAGATTTCTTGACCAGGACCGGGTTTGCAAGCCATTTAGGGTGATCAACCTCCCGAATAAAGCCAATTTCAAAGAGCTTGTTGAGCTCTGCTCTGATGGCTTCTTGACAATCGAGGGCGAAACACCTCAGTCTTTGTTTGGTGGTTTTTCTCAAGCTGAATGGCTAGCCTCGCTCTCTCACCTTCCTTGGGATTCCGGACATATAAGATGGTTTTCATGCAAAGCCATCCGAGTTGGCTCGGAGGATGGTGAGGAGCTCGGCTTCCTATTTTTCACTTAGTCATGTGCCAATCCGGACTGTCTTGGATTGGTTTTCGGTTTAAGTGGTACGACCTTTACCTCCTCGCTGGGTTGAGGAGTTGTCTTGACTTTCGTGGCCTTCCCTACTTTATCCTCTAAAGTAAGATATTTTAGAGGTAATTGATCGATAAATTATAATGACTTACGATCACATGAAAGAGCGACAGCCTGGTCACCTTGCACTACGATCACACCTTTTGGCCCAGGAATCTTAATCTTTTGGTAGGCATGGTGTGTAGCTGCCATGAACTTTGTTAGAGATGGTCTTTCTAAAATAGTATTATAGGTAGACTCAAAATCAACTACTTCGAAAGTGATTATCTCAGTTAAAAATTAGTAGTTGTACCAAAAGTTACTGGTAAAACTACTTACCCTATGGGTGTAACAGACATACTCGACACTATCCCATAGAAGGGACTTACCATTCGATTAATTTTTGAATGAGGAATTTGCATCTCATCTAAGGTATTAATAAATAACAGGTCTAGAGAACTACCGCTGTCTATTAGTATCCTCCCGACTCTGCAATTACTTATGGTAGGAGAAACTACTAATGGTAATTTACGGGAAGTGGACATACCTTTAGGGATTTCCTCCTTTGTGAAGGTCATAGAGGTCACTGACCACTTGGGGTATTCTGGACGACCAGGTGGGACCTCAACATTGTTGACGTCCCTCCATGCTACCTTATACTGCCGCTTGGAGGTGTAGGCTGCAGAACCCCCGTAGATGACGTTGAGGTGGTGATCCGTTATTTGAAAAGGCATTTCCGTGTCCTTGTCACCGCTTTGGACCACTGTTGGTCCGCTGTCTTCTGGTGAGACAAGCATTGGACCTTTCCAATCGTAATAATCCTCCATTTGCTTCTGCCAAGTACAGCAGTTGCGGAGGTCATGACCAGGAACTTTATGCAATGGGCCCCAGCGCTCATTGCTCCTGGACGTACTCGCAGATCGTGGGGCAATTTGGTCATTTGGACAACCTTCTTGCCTCCTTTTGGTCCAATTACTTTTGCTTTTGTTGTAGGGTGGTCGTTGACCAACTGTTGCGACCTCCCTGGTGGACTGCTTGGACCCCCTTCTCCTTTTTCTTGGGTTTTCCTCTGCTGATCATGAGGTCTTCGGACCTCTTGGATTTCTTTTCTTTGACATTCTCGAGGCCTGGTTGAGGAGGGGCGGTCCCCTTATCCACCATTTGATTCCATTCCACTACCTCATTGGCATCGGAGTACCGATCTGCCATGTCGAAGAGTTCCGACATGGACCTAGGCGGGTTGATGTTGAGGTCTTCTGTAAACCTTCGATATCTCACCACCTGTTTAAAAGCGTGAATCACAGTGTCGTTAGAAATATTTAGGATAGTATTATGAATTTCTATAAAATGCTTTACAAATTGTCATAGATTTTCCTTGGGGGTTTGGCGGAGCCAATGTAAATCATCCTCCTTCCCTTATCATCGCCTACAGTAGCATGGATAGCGGTAGTGTAGACTTGGATGAACTTCGACGGGTTTTGTGTCCCGTCAAAAGTCCCCATACTCCCTGGCTTGAATTTCTCCGGCTAGGTAACGTCCCTCAGTCCGGGGGAAAAGGCTTTGCAACCTGCATAAGGTCCAACACATTGTCGTGTATTACGACGATTATTATGACCAACAGGAGATCTAGGACGTCTATTACATCCTGAAAAACTGGTGTCATGCTCACATTGGCCTTGATCATGACGGCCAAGAGCATCATGATTTCGGCTTTGTCTCCGACGTCCAATCGAGAACCCTTCTATGTGTGAGTCCGTTTGGGAAAGCACAGTGGGCGATCGGGCAGAAATATTCTCCGTCACATCTTGTAGCTCTTGTGCAATTGCGCGCATTACTCGCACTCCTTACTCGGTGTCAATCCTTCCGAGGATGTGTGATGGTGCTTGCTAAGTAGCGAACACACTCTGCAGGGGAATCCTCCTACATGGGGGTTGGTAAGGTATTTAGATATCTTACCATCATTGTCTGCGGCGGTGGCGTATGCATCGCCGCCGGCGACGACGCCCTCGCTAAGAAGCTAGGGATGTCCCGGTAGTAGAGGTCACGAACTGCGAGATGTGCGCTTGTGTAGACGTATCTCGGCTTGTCGGGCCTCTTCCTCTCATTGGAGGCGTTCTTGTTCTTCCTACTACTAGCATTGCCCTGATGCTCGGGATTATCGCTGGGATCGGGTTAACCGTCACCGACGGCGGCGACCTGACGACCGCCGGAACAGGTGGAAGTTCTCCCACCATGAAAGGGTTGCTCCCTCAAGGTGATGGGAGGCAAACAGTGCCTTGTCTTGGTCTTGGCACTGAGCGACATCGAGCATCCGCTCGACTAGACGCAACCAATCATCTGCGTTGAGGGGATCTTCGGACCGCGAGAAGGTGGGTGGCTGCGTGCGAAGGAACTCCGAGAGTCCTCCCCTCTGATGATGACCACCTCCTCCCCCGGATCCGGAGGCACCGGAAAGATTGGAGGTATTCCGAGCAATTGCCTCAAGGATCCTCGTCTGGTCCATGCGGTTTTGCTCGATCTGGGCGAGAACCTCAGCCATGGTCGGAGGAGGCGGAGCTCCTCATCCTGGCCAGCTGGCTGACCTTGGCTGTTGCGAGTTCTTCCAGCCATCCTGTTTCATACAAGTGGGTTAGCAACAAGAACCCGAAAAACAAGGGCGGAGAACAGCAGAAGGAAGCCTACCGACTGAAAAAGAGGTATTACCCTAACCCAAATACATTAAATAACCAACAAGAAATAACTCCAAACATTAGCAAAGAGGCATAAGATCCAATGCAAAACTCATAAGTCACAAGGTTCAACTTCTTGGTACGACTAACTCATATTGAAAGGACGAGCAATCGTTTTGAGAAGAAAAATTTCAGAACACAACTCAAGTCTTAACGCCTCCAAAGAATATAGTAAAACCATGTAGGGTGCTATAGACACTAACCAACTAATGCCACCTCTTACCCTTTATAATTCCCATATGTTCTAGTTGAATCACCCTCTCATTTTAAGCCCCATCGAAGCACTAGATGCTTGCTATCCAAAATTTGCATTTAAGCTCCAAGCTGAATTTTTCCAACTCAACAAGTTTCTAATCTTCACCAAGGACAGTCCAACACTTCATACTCTCATTACCCAAAAACCCATAACCTGAATTTAATGGTAACAACTATCTTTTGAAATAAGGATGAGATGGAATAACTTTTCGAATCTCAATCAAGAACAAAGTAAGATGAGCAATCTAAGATAGGTAAGGAGTAAAATCTGAGAACTTACTTAAGTTTTCATAAACCATTTAATATTTTGAACATAAGTTTTTCAAATATCCTAAGGACGACCAAGTTAGGGGTTCCTACGGTCAGTATGGCTTTGATACCAACTTTTGTGAGAACCCGGGGTATTTAACTTGTAATACTTAACCACTCGAATGGTCCTAGCATTACAAATCAAATATCTCAATTCTCGGTGCATATGTACTTCCCAAAATTGTAGTACACATACCCCACACAAAAATTAAGCATCCAAACCATACAAGTCATTCATTAACCAGACTACAAGTTTACAACATAAAGACATACAAGTCCATATTAAAAAAGTAGGGCCGACTGGTCAAATGATAGGAATAAACCAAAGTAGCAGCGGAAACACAAGCCATAAGATGGCGATAAACAAAAGTCCAACGGTTTGCCATTACCCACAAGGCAACCGACTGGAAACGCCTAAGCTAGTCGTCGAGAACAAAGTCGAAGTCGGTCTCACGATAGTTAACCCCTTGAGGGTCAACCTCCTCTGCAACAATTAAACAAAACAACTGAGTACAAAAATTACTCACGAGACTTACGATTAACAAGCCTATACATAACTACATGCAAGCTTAAACAAAGGAGGAGGTTATATGGTTCATTTGACGCGAAAAGCAACACTTCATTTGCAATAAGTAATAGATTGAAAGCAATTTGATAAATATATTTTAAATTGATTAAATAACAGCGAGACAACAATAATAAACATAAATAACAACATAGAGGTGACTTCCCAACAGCCACCACAACATAGCATAAATTACCCATTCGTACCACCCGAAATCAAGTTTTATTGAAAACTGTTGAGTCTAACTCTTGTAGAGACCTAACCAAGCATGTCCATAACCAAGGACTTGGCTATTCGAATAGATTATACCCTGCAGGGGTGTACCAATGTACCCACACGCCAGACTGTCTTTTTGCCACATGATTTAGCACACTTCCTTTGGTATGCCGGCACAGCTAAGTCCTACAACACACTTTCCAATGGATTGTACTAATTACGAGTCACACATATGGGGGTTAACCCTTAGTGAACCGCCGTTACGGGCTCCCACTAAGGACCCACACGTTGAGTCGGACGCTTGCCGCCGCCCAAAATAAGCTGCAGTGCTCCCGGTATAGCGAACTTAGAAAGGAACCCATCCCTCTCAACCCAAACAAACATTCTCTTTTTCATACCACCAGCGACTCAGTAGTTAATACCTTCCAAAATACTTAGTCAAGAGAGGTCCCATATCCTCTCATGTGGTTAGCACGCAAAAATGCTTGGGTCAGTGTCCAAGATGTTCGATCCTTGTTGACTCGGGCACCATTCACACACCCAATAACCACACTATCAAAGCAATGTGTCCAAGTCTAAAATGTCTTACTTTCAGTTTTAGTTTTCTAAATACAATTACATACATGAGTATCCAGACTCAAATAATTATAATGATGATAAAATGACCATCGTCGAGACGATGATCCCTATTCTACCGTTCTAAGCATTGCTAAGCATGACATCGCAGAAATAAGTAAAGTGATTAGAGTCTATCCATCGAACTCTAAATCACAGCGAATACATCCTAGGCTCAGTGGTAGAGGATGAATATATACCTACAGTTTATGCAACTACAGGATCAACTACTCGATCGATAATTTAATAACAAAATAGAACATGCATACGTACACTTTGCAAACAAGATAATAGATTTTGAAAGTAATTGGATCAATATGATCAAATGGAAAC
The DNA here is from genome assembly GCA_036346395.1 of Hsuehochloa calcarea. Lineage (NCBI taxonomy): Eukaryota > Viridiplantae > Streptophyta > Magnoliopsida > Poales > Poaceae > Hsuehochloa > Hsuehochloa calcarea. Next base: position 13,558,595 of record CM070609.1, read on the forward strand.
AACTGCTTGCCTTGTTTGAGATAACTTTCTTGCTACATAGGATCACTCGCGTAATCAATAAAGTCGTCGGAACCTATTCGAAAGAATCAAATGTACAATAGAACGAATGATACCGAAAAGACCCAAAAATACAATTTTGTCCAAAAATCATGAAAAATTCACATAAGGTAGAACATGATTTTATATGAATTTTGCAATAAAATTCAATTGATTTGGATATTCCATGCAAAAGTTAAGGCGGATTGAAAGTCGATTTTCCAGAAAATCCAAATAAATTGCTAGCTATTACTATTCATTCGAAAAATAAAAGTTTTGGTGAAAATTTTCAGAGAGGTGGTGCACATGAAATTTGTATGGTAGACAGAGCACCACATGAGATGAACAACGAAAAATGATCCACCTCATTCGGAGCTAAGATGAATTTTCTATGATTTTTTAAAGACAAGAAAGTAGTGCACAAGATAATTGTAAAATCGGAATTTCAGAGATAGTAACATGCTCAGAACCTATTTTACAATAAAGTACAGTAACAAAGGAACATGAAAAAATTGATTTTACTAAAATTGGAGCTATAGATAAATTGGAGCTATAGATAAATTGGAGTTAAAATAATTTTTAGAGCAATAAAAGTATTAAATCTAAAGAAATTTTACCAAAATTATTTTCTGGAACAGTAACAAGGTTCAAACCATTTTTTAATAATAAAGTACATGCAAAAAGGAATCTAGAAAAATTTGAATCATCAAATTTGGAGCTAAAATGAATTACTTATGCAATTATGAAGTTAATGCATTTTTCAGTTCAAAAATAAAGCATTTTGATTTTTATAAAACATAAAAGACTTTTTACACCCAGCCGAAACTAGCCACGGTCACTGACTCGTGGGTCCCAAGAACAGTGCCTTACCGATTTTGAAACCCGAATAGAATTTTCGGCCTGACAGGTGGGGTCCACATGTCATACACACGGCTCACGGAATAGTGCATAGACTCACTGGTCCACGGCCGGTTCACGAGAATCCAGCCAGTGCGCTAAACCCTATGGCCCACATGTCATACACTGTGATGACCAGGATTAAAACCTCGCTTACTGTGCTCGGCCCCACATGTCAGTCATACCAGACATCCGAATAAGACAGCCATTAACTACTAAGCAATCATTAGCAGTTAATGAGCGAGATTTGGTCTTAATGACCTTGATACAATATTGTCGAAAATCCGACAATACCGTCATGGCTTCGCCGGGCTCTCGCCAGCGTTCCCAGGCACGACGGCGCTCGCTAAGGGTATGGACGGGTTCACAATACTCTTGCGCACCCAACGGTGGTACTCACGATGGTGAGTGGCCCGAAGGCGCGCGCAAGACCGAGAGAGGCGGCGGGGAGCTACGGCTAAACGTGTACGGCACAAACGAGCTCCGCATTGTCCAGGGAAGCGGGTGCCACAGTATCAACAAATCGCAGAGAGGCTACCTGAGCGAGGGAGAGAGTCGGAGGAGGTCAGAGTTGAGCCAGCGACGAGGAGGGTGACGGCGGTGTGGTGCTTCACCGAGGAGGGCTCACTCTGGTGAAGGAGACAGGGAATGAGTGGTAGAGAAAGCACAAGGGTAGTCCACAGATGGTGTACAAGCAAGGAATCGGCCAGCGGCTTACCTTACCGGAGATAGGGAAGAACGGAAGCTTTACGGTCGAAAATGGGTCAAACTCGGATTTCCAAGGCTCCTGTGAACCAACGGCAAAATAGAGTGAGGGGAAAGATTAAGCAGGCTAAGGCACGGCCAGTGATGCACTTGAGCGAGGATGGAACTCACCGGACACGGAGTTGGCACAGCGGCGGCTCCGGGTGCAAGCTCTACAGCCGAAGAGAGCTTGACGGTGTTCCGGGCGCTACAAGCCAAGGCAAGGCCTCACGTTAGCAAAAATGTAACCAGAGAGGAACGGAGATGGAGCAGGAGGCGGAAGCACGAAGCTTACCATGAGAGAGGTGCAAGTGTCATAGTGGTTTCGGTGGGAGCCGGATGGGAGATACTTGCCGATATAAAGAGAGTCGTTGATCAACCTACACGTGGCGAAGCATGGGATTGCTTCATGAAGATTGAACTCGGTCTTTGGAGAAGGATCAAAAAGGGGTATTTTGGTAACTTCACCTAAATACCGCCTTGATTGCTTTTGGCTAAACCGGTGCAAGACGGCGTGAGGAGAAGTGGTTTAGGTCAAGAGTAGATAAAGACGATGGTTTGAAATGTGTGTGTAAGTGAAACCCGTTTGTGTATGGGCTTAACGGGTGCCCGTTTAGATGTCTTCCTCCAGAAGCTAGCATCCTCTATAAATAGGTGTCGTAGGGGCGGCCCCACTAGCCATAACGCCCAGGCGAAGCAATCATCAAAACCCGGGTGGCGGACCCCGGGTGAAGCCTCGTGAAGCCCGGAACAGGACCTCCGGGCCACCTCCGGGGTGGACCCGAAGCCCCCCGAAGGGTCCCCGGAGCCTCGCGAGGCCTGGAGCAGCAGGACTTCCGGGCCACCTCCGGGGTGGACCCGAAGCCTCAACGTAGGTTCCCCGGAGCCCTGCGAGGTCCGGAGCAGCAGGACCTCCGGGCCACCTCCGGGGTGGACCCGAGCCTCCCGAAGGGTCCCCGGAGCCCCGCGAGGCCCGGAGCAGCAGGACCTCCGGGCCACCTCCGGGGTGGAACCGAAGCCTCTCCGAAGGGTCCCCGGAGCCCCGCGAGGCCTGGAGCAGTAGGACCTCCGGGCCACCTCCGGGGTGGGATTGAACCCGAAGCCCTTACTACCGATCCTGGACCGGAGGCACCAACAGGATGGACCAGGCCCAGGAGCGCCCACCATGGACCAAGGCCTAGGCGTAGGGGGGAATGTCCCTGCAGCCCATACGCGCATAGTATTATCATAGGGTTAGAAGGGTAATGTACAAGACCCTCTCACAAAGGACTATAAATAGGGGGTCACCCCCTCCTGTAAAAGGAAGAAAAAATAAGCACGAATTCCCCGAAGTAATAACAATCAACTCGTTCTTGTCACTGACTAGTCCCCTCTCCTGAGGATCCCCGGAGCCCTTCTAGGCTTGTCCGGGGTCCCCCTTCTCTTACTGTATAGCTCATTTTTTGCTACGACAATACGGGAGGGTGTTGGTTGTGCACTCTCAAAAACTCTTGTATTGAAGAAACCCTAGTTTATGTTTAAGGATAGGAGAGGTTAGGGTTCTAGAGGATGGATTGATTGAGCACTTAAGTGTTGAGCTTTTGTCCTCCATGGTGGAGTGGTTGTAAACATATAGTCTCTTTAATCAATCCATGCAAGATTTGCTCCAAGATACATTCTCTCTTATTCTTACTCTCTCTTCGATGCCTTTAGAATTTTTGGTGTTTCTTAAGTTTTTATTTGGGATATTACTGTGATCTTACTTGTTGGCATGTGTGGGATATGATCTAAGGTTATCTTGGTCACCATCCACCCACGAGCAAGCTTTTGGATCAAAATTTGATTTTGCCCGTTTTTCGTGAAAGAAAGGGTGATTTTAGGAGTTTTATTCTTGAGGGAATTTGGCTTGATTCTTCCTATGATTGAGGGTGCTAGGACGTTGGGAGACCATCCTTATACATCTTGGATTAATTGCTGCCACGAAATCCTCTCAATTCGCGGTTTTTGTATTTCACCCGGTTTTGGAGCAACCTTCACTCAAACGGAAAAAGGTTGGAATTTTGGCAATGATCTTCATGATCTTTGAGTGGAATAGGTTCCTGACATCCTAGAGAATGTTTGTTTCAAGTTTCATCAAGTTTGGAGTTGTGGATCAAAAGTTGTGCCAATTTTGAATTTTGATTTCCGGCTATGTCATGTTCATTGTGTTGTTTTACTATTTATATGGTAATACCACTACTGTTCACTGGTATTACCGGCATTGTTCATCAGTACTGTTCATAGTCACTATTCTTCGGTGCGTTTTTGTGTTTTTGGTTGTTGTACTTTGGGTTTGGATTGGATTCAATACAAGTCTTTCGCTATGCTTGTATATTGATCTTCGTAACTCTCATTGCAATTGGAGTAAAAATCGTGTTGAATTCGGTCAAAGTGAAAAGAGATAGTACTCCTATTCACCCCCACCCCCTTCTAATCGTCGTTTCGGTCCAACAAATATCATTTAAATGGGTTGACCACTTTAATTATGGAAGATTCTATATTTGCTCACGGCATTATTTGTTTTGCTCATCAACTTCAATTGACACTAGTTGCAGTTGCCAAAAATCGTGAAGATGTTGTATGACTTTTTTAGTGGATGAATGTGTCCTAACCACAATAGGAGGTTCTTTCAAGAAAAGGGATATGCTTTGAGAAAAACAAGCAAAGACATTTGAGAAGGCGTTGCAGTCGGGTGAACTTGAAACTGGGTGCGGTTTGAATCAAGAACGTGGGCTTAAAAGAGTCGATGATACTCGATGGGGTTCTCATTTTAATTCTCCCTTGAATATGATTGTCATGTTTCCCTTAGTAATTGGAGTTATTAATGACATTGGAGATAATGGCTCCAAAGCTGTTGATAGGCTTAAAGCAAAAGGAGTCCTGGATGCTTTACAAACATTTGATTTTGCTTTTATGTTGCACTTAATGAAGCTTATACTTGATATTACTAATGAATTGAACATATCTTTACAAAAGAAGGACCAGGATATTGTGAATGTTGTTTCATATCTTGGTACAACTAAAAGAATGCTACAAGATAACCAAGATATGAGAAATGAAGGTTGAGAAGGTATGTTTACAACAGTTATTTACTTTTGCACCAAACATGATATAAAACTTCCTGATATGGACGCCATGCGTGTTCCTAGGGGATCAAAATCTAAACTTAGTTCAATTTGATGGCACATCAAATGAGGATTACTACCAGAGTGTCATGTATGATGTTATTGATTTATTACGCGTGGAGCTTAATGACCGTTTTTTTAGTGAGAGCGGCACTACCTTGCTTCTTAGAATAGCTTGTTGGATCCTGCAGATTCATTCTCTTACTTTGACAAGGACAAAATATTGGAAATGGCCTATTGTATCCCGATGATTTTGACAATAAAAACAAGATTGAAGAACTTAGTTGCCAACTTGATAATTTTGTTGAGAATATTCGTGATAATTCAAGATTCTTCAACTTGAAAGGGATTGGTGATCTCTGCCACAAACTAGTTAAAGAAAGAAGCATACTAGTTTCCCTCTAGTGTTTCTGTTGTTGAAGCTAATATTGATTTTACATGTCGTCACGGCAATCGTCGAGAGAAATTTTTTTGCAATGAAATATATAAAGACCGATCTGCGCAATAGAATAGGTGATGATTTTTTATATGATTGTATGGTTGCCTATGTTGAGAGTGATGTATTTGAGACGATTAATACGGACTCTGTTATGTGTCGCTATCAAGCCATGAAACACCGTAGAGAGGAGCTGGATTAAAATTGTAATTTATGTTATGAATATTTATATGCATGTGACTGTGTGTAAAACTTAAACCTACAGGGTTTTGAATTCTACGCCACTGATTTCGTTAAGACGCTCCCAAATTCAGCAACAAAAAAGAAAGAAGAAAGGAAATAAACCAACGACTGCGACCACACCTGTCACCTGAGGAGAAAAGAAAAGAAAAAAAAAGGGGGCCCGGAATGGTCTGGATCCCGCGCGCGCGGTGCGGCAACGGCAACCAACTCCTCTCGAGGGATCACGGGCATTTTCCCTCCAAAAAGCTCCCTCCATTTCCCCTTTCCCCCAACGCTCTCCCCTGCCGGCCTTATCTCCTCCCTCCTCCACCCAACGCCATCGAATCAACCAGCAGGCCTCCTCCCTTCTCTCTCTCTCTCTCCTCCTCCTCCCTTCTCTCTCCTTCTCCGTGGCGTTTCTTGGTGGTTCCTAGCTTGAGGCGTGTAGATCGATCATCGATGCGCATGGAGGGAGGAGGCCACCATGGCATCGGGGGAGGAGTCCATGGCGGGCTAGGGGGAGCAGGAGGAGGCCATGGCCTCGGGGAGGCGCAGATCAAGGGGACGCCGACGCACGGCGGCCGCTACGTGCAGTACAACGTCTACGGCAACCTCTTCGAGGTCTCCGCCAAGTACGTCCCGCCCATCCGTCCCGTCGGCCGCGGCGCCTGCGGCATCATCTGGTCAGTTCGTCCTACTCCTCCCCCGCTTCTTAATTACCTCTGAATTCTTCGCTTAATTACTTGTCATCTTTATATCTTATTGTATTTCACATAGGACAGTAGTAAAAAAACAACTGAATTTATACTAAGCATGCTACTAATAGATTCAGAGCTTTGCATGTTTACCACTTGCCATTGAAAGATTTCTTGGTTAAGGTTTGGTTGTGGTGCGCCAGGCCCAGTAGTAGTGCAACCCCTGGGCGACGCTTGAGGGTCCCAGTGGCAAGCCACCGATGGGCTGACCCTCCCTACAAAAAATAAATTTAATATCACGGTGGTCATATGGCCCACATATCAGATATTAAACTGATAAGAACAGATACTACACTTGATTTTAGCCAAAAGGCCGAGAAAGGTATGAATTTTTTTTTGTTACATTACACTGCCTTTTATAGTCGTTCCTCTGTTGTGTCCGTCGTCTACCGATGTGGTACTAAAACCACGAGCCTTTCTCTAATGAACTACTCGTTAATCGTTATGGGCCCTGAAAGTACAATAGGCCTAATTGAATCATGGCATAGCTGTTATCCGTCTGATCTATCATTATGTGCTGCAAGAGTGCAATCGTGGCATTCAATGTTTGTATGTCAACACAAGTTGAAAGTGAAAGTTTTTGTGTTCCCTTTGCAGCTGATATTTAGCTTTTGCTGATGATTTCTTTGTGTTATTTCCCTTGCTCCAGTGCTGCTGTCAATGCCCAGATTCGCGAGGAGGTTGCAATCAAGAAGATTGGTAACGCATTCGACAATCAGGTAGATGCCAAACGCACTTTACGAGAAATAAAGCTGCTTCGGCACATGGATCATGAGAATGTGAGTAATCCGTGATCTTCCTGTGGCTTTTGTGACAATCTCTGTGGTTCCCATGCTCCATTCTTGTTGGATACAGTCATACAGCTCTCATATGAATTGCTTTGCCATTCTGTTGACCATGGTTAACTCTGTAGTTTATTGCAAAGGTAAGCAGTCCTGAGGAGATCTGCCAAAAATTCTGGTGATTCTCTCAAAGCAAGGTCATTCATTTCTTTCATCCAAACCAGAATTGCCTATAGTTGTTTAGTTCTACAAATGATATGGGTGCTAAAATCACTGTAAATATCTGGCTCTTGCCGAAGATATTTAGTTTGAAATTCTTCACCTATGTTTCATTGTTTTGAGATGCTGTTGACTCTGACAAACCATCTTGGATTATCAACCTATGTGATGCTAATTCCACTTATGATACGAAACGTATGTTTTGGTCTATATATCCTGCATTGTTTAGATTAGATAATGACTTGATCTTGTGTGACAAAAATCTGCCCTTCCCTTTCAGGTTATTTCAATAAAGGACATCATACGCCCACCAAGGAGGGAGAACTTCAATGATGTCTACATTGTTTACGAGTTGATGGACACTGATCTTCATCACCTTGTACGATCAAACCAGCCACTAACAGATGATCATTGTCAGGTGATTGTCTGAACTGTGGTTCACCTTGCAAACATTTTACAGTGTTCTCGTTTGTTTCCATATTACATTCGTATTTTCTTCATTCATCAGAATCGATTCAAATGCTACATAATTGGTCAGTTTTTCCTCTCTTTAACATTTTCATGTTGCAGTATTTTCTCTATCAGCTGCTTCGAGGATTGAAGTACGTGCACTCGGCGAATGTCTTGCACAGAGACCTCAGGCCGAGCAATCTGCTGCTGAATGCCAAATGTGATATGAAGATTGGGGACTTTGGACTTGCAAGGACCACTACTGAAACTGACTTCATGATGGAGTATGTTGTTACTCGATGGTACAGGGCGCCTGAACTCCTGCTAAACTGCTCAGAGTACACTGCAGCTATTGATATTTGGTCAGTAGGCTGCATCCTTGGTGAGATTGTTACAAGAGAGCCTTTGTTTCCTGGGAAGGATTATGTTCATCAGCTGAGGCTAATAACTGAGGTATGATCATTACTCCACAACTCAAGATTTGGTTTTCCATTTTTTAGTTCATTATTCCGCTTTCCTTTTTCCGAAGAGTCTTGAGACTACAATTATTTCAGTTTTAATTTTGCACTGGTGCCCTACAGATTCCATTACTAAACAGATGAGTTGAAAAAAGAGTCTTATAAAGTTTCAAAAAGAAAAGAAGTCTATAAAAGACTTAAACCAAGTTTAGAACGATGTTTTTTGTATTATAATTTTGTTTTTGTGCCAAATATATCATATGGGCGCACAATAAGAATGGCAACCTGGGTGGACATTAGTAACTTGAAGTGGCATAAAATTTGCTTGCTTAAAGTTGTTTAATTATTAACTCAATTAGCACAGGCACATTTCATAGGTTGAGGCTTACAACTATAGTTTCTAAGTAATAGCATAGTAAATAGTAATTCATACATATGCCTTCATTCAGACTTAAATTTGGTCCAAGCATGTGACTTTTCTTGTTTTCTCAAACTAACATCTGCTCCTTTTCTACTGAATGGTAATGTTTCACAAATCTTCTCAATACCGTTTGTAACCCTGCTTCATTCTTGATCCAAAAGCTGATAGGCTCACCTGATGACTCGAGCCTTGGGTTTCTTCGAAGCGATAACGCCCGCAGATATGTGAGGTCGCTTCCTCAGTACCCCAAGCAACAATTCCGTTCACGGTTTCCCACTATGTCTAGTGGTGCCATGGATTTGCTTGAGAGGATGCTTGTGTTTGATCCGAGCAAAAGGATTACTGGTAATCTTGCAGCCTTGCATGATCTTGCTAGATTGCAAAATGACAAATTTTACAATGTTAACAATCATCATAAATGCTTCTTGGTTCAGAAACGCTAAGTTGAAATGACAAATATTACAATAATTAAACTATTTATGTAAATACCATTGTCAAGAGTCTGAGAATTATCATGAGCAGCATTCTCTTGAAAAGATACTAACCTTCCTCTTTTCTGTGTCATTGCAGTTGATGAGGCTCTGTGCCATCCATACTTGGCATCCCTTCATGACATAAACGACGAACCCGTCTGCCCAGCACCTTTCAGCTTCGATTTCGAGCAGCCATCGTTCACCGAAGAAGATATCAAGGAACTCATATGGAGGGAGGCTCTCAAGTTCAACCCTGAACCAATTCACTGAATAGTTCCCAATGTAAGAAAAGAACAAATTCGAAATTGTCATATCTATCAGCTCTCTGGGGAAACACACGAGTCCACAGCAAGATTTATGAGTGACCACCCCTCAGCATCTCATCTTCTTGTGTCCTGTTGGCGATGCCTTGACGTCGAAAATTTGGACATTTACGAAACACGAAAGCTTGATCAATAATTTGTAGTCAAGAAAATTGGGAGCTTATCTGTATCTTCTTAGGTTGTATCTACCCCCTTTGGTTGTATGCTTAAGAAACCTGGGAGCTTGTCACTAGCTATGGACTCTGGTTCTGCAATCTTCAGATACCCTTCAGTCACCAGTTCAGTTCACCATCCAGGGGCTGCTATCATGTTCTAAAATCTAAATGAACATAAAATTACTTGATATTGTGTGCAATCACTCGTAGTCCTCATCACTGTTGTGAATTGTGATTGCTCATTGCGGCATCGTCTAATCTTAAGATAAAATAAACAGTGGAAATATATATTTTTTGGCACACTTAGGAACGAACCACAACTGTCAGACAATTCGACATCCATCATGACCACACCATGATCCGCGATCACTGCCCGCATTTAAGGAAGCATGACATAACTTTTTTGGGTACATATGAACCTTTTAGAACAGCATCCACAAGCCCGCATAGAAACAGCCATGCAATGATAGAATTTGGAAGACATTACATCACGCTTTAACACCTAATGAGGACCGATAAGCATTACATCTGAAATAAACGGGGAAAGTTAACAACAAAGCTTTCCAGTGTCGACTCTTTTTTCAGGCAGAACTAACTAGAATGATTACAAGCTAGATGATCCTATGCTCCCAAAAACTACCAGAACAACGCCGCTTGCCCATGTTGCAGCTTGCAGTGTTCCCAAAACTCCATCATAGGTGTTCTTACCATGGTCCATTTAGACACTGTCCAATACAGCAATAAAAAGAGCAACAGACATAAAAAACAATACGGTCGAATAAAGTTGTCACACTTGTAGAAAATCAATATTCAATACTGTCATACTCCTACACTTGAGGATGACATCATCATCTCTAATTGAGATCAAGAAAACTAATTAACATTCTGGCTATTTGCACACCATTTCTTGGATAAATCCAACAAGTGAAAGAATGAAGCGTTCAACTGATTCATTTTGCATCCTTCCAATGTTACGACTCTTTATCCTTCATGAAAATTCTATACATCTCACTTCAAAAGGTCTGACACAAAAAACATTACACCGATTATGCTTAAATCCTATCACCAATGCAACTGGATTTTTTTAGAAACGTGTAATACAGCTTCTCTTCCCTTTTAGCAAAAAGTAACCCATTCGTAAAAACACGGATTAACGAGACAAAGTAGTATCAAAACAATTTTGTATTACTGTTGCTAAATCCAAATGCAAATACAAGTAGATACAGCACCACAACTTTACGCAGCACAACAAACTAGCAAGTATTAAAAAGCATGGAAGCTGAAATAATTTGCAACCCTAATGTAGAAGATACATAGTTAAGAACTTACCAACTTGACCATGTAAGCACTAAAAAGATAAGTATCTATAACATCGTGCATATCAGCACAAAGTGCACTACATACTTCAATTATCTACGAAGCCGGTAATCCTAAGATGATTTTAAAACTCTGCCAGCCTATTGCAAGAGCCCAAAGAGGCAATATATAGTATACAAGAGAAACCCTAGACTAAACTACAATTACATAACTACTCACTAACACTTACATGACTATTACACTACTACTCTTAACACCCCCACTCAAACTCGGTGCTACTCTAACACTTACATGACTATTGCGCTACTACCCTTAACACCCCCACTCAAACTCAATGTGTATGCAATAGCATTGAGTTTGAAGATGACAACACTAAAATAAAAGATAAATCCGAAGTCCAAGCTGGAAGATGTCGTCGAAGCATGCAACTCTTGAACAAAAATTGTTCTTCGGCTCCTCACACACGAATGTCTTGATTTGGAGATGTTGAAACCGATAGCAATAGAGAGATATGTCGAATCAAGCCGATGAAGAGAGAGATAGAGATGAAGACGCGACCAGATGCGCCCACCCAAGAAGTGAGATGACGGTGTCGAATCTAGCGCTCGACGAAGGCAAAGATGACGGACCAGATCCACCCACCCAAGATGTGAGGTGATGGTGTCGAATCTGGCACCCGACGAAAACAAAGACGAAGAAACAGTTAATGATAACGACAAAGAAGGCCATTAGTCAAGAGTCGCAATGATGCGAAGATGTGTAGCAAGATGGCTACAAGAGAGGACCAAAAGGGCAAAGTCGCATCAACAACGATGATGAGGGTGACCGCACTCGATCCAATGGACGGACCGCGGCAACCCGAAAAAAAGGAAGAAGCGATCGGCTGATCGACAAAGGATATGATGAACTGGCACGACTTCGACGAACTCAAAGAGAGATACAGTGGACTTGCATGGACTCGATGGAAATCAAAAGAAATAGACTAAAGATACTAGCAGCAGAGGCAGAAGCATTAGCAGCAGCACAGTAGCAAGAGGATTCAAGCAGCAGTTACTAGCAACAGATACTAGCAGCAGTGAGGCAGAGCAATCAATCAACAGATCAGATGCAACCATATGAACTAGCAGACGAAGTCCAAGGTACCGGAGCCGCTGGAGCGGCAGACGAGCTACCAACGTGGACCTCCAAGCGTCAAAGACGATACGGCCAAAAGAGGTGGCTCGGCGACGGGGAGGTCCTTGAGATAGCCGAACGCGACAACGGGCGCGTGATGCAGTGAAGGAGGTCGGTGATGAAGACGAGGCAAGTCGACCTCCAGGCTCGATGTTGTGCTTGGAAGCAACGTGAGGCAACGCCGGTCGAGGAGGCAGAGCGGGGCGAGAATCGGGATGGATCCGGACTTCTCGCGGGCGCGGGACCTCAGCTTCGAGCTCACCTCATCATTGCGCGTTGAAGAAGATGCGCACCTCAGCTTTGAACTCCGGTGACGAAGTGAAGGCCTAGATCCGTCGAATCCAAGTGGAGATGCGCTGGATCCAGGCGACGAGCTCCGAATCGCGCGGATCCAAGTGATGAAGATGTGCTGGATCCAAGCGACGAGCTCTGAATCGCGCGGATCCAGGTGAAGAAGATGCGCCAGATCATGCGTTGAAGAAGATGGATGGTGCGCGCGATGGAGACGAGCTCATGTGGTCGCGGCGAGGTTACAGCAGCAGCAGAGGATGGGCGAGCTCCGGATGTGGGCGACGGAGGAGCTCCGGATCCCACCGGATCGGCGAGAATCCACGGTGGAGGCGCTGGAGTAGGGGACCCGGCCGCGGCTGGCCTGGCCGAGGCGACGAAGATGCGCTCGAGGGGACGATCAGCAGCGAGATGTGCCCCACGATGAGCAGATGTGAGCTCCATGAACTCGATCCGGTTATGGGGAAGCACGAGGACAACAAGGATCGATGGATCCGGCGAGGAAGCAAGTGTCGGGGACACTCGCTGCTGATTGATTCTACTGCTACTCAAAGAGATTATTGCTGGCTGCTAGTACTGTTTGACATTAAGAAACAACTGATGCTAAAGATAAAAACGAGATTGGGTGCTACCCCTAGGAGTGGAGATTGATCCTCCCGAGGGCGGCAATGGTGGAAGAAGATCGAGGCTAGAGTATGGATCTAGACTTTGATACCATGTTAGAATTAGGGAGAGGAGAGGGATAGAGGCTGAATCTTGATTCTATTGCAAGAGCCCAAGGGGCTATATATAGTGTACAAGAAACCCTAAACAATTACATAACTACCCCTAACACTTACATTACTATTACACTTCTAGCACATATTACACTACTACCCTTAACAGTTTGGAATGAAGCAAGCAGTATTTATGAACCTACAATTTTACAGAACATAACAGACTAAAACATGAGCTAGCATACAATGAAATAACAAGATGCAACCTATCTTCCAACAGATTGTATAACACAAAGCTTGCGAGAATCCGTTAGTGAAAAACTGTAACGGGCATCTTAAAGAACATATGGAATTCTTTAATGACTAACTATTGAAGACACACATACGACCCACACCCAACAGCTACAATTATTTTCTGGCAACAGTTTCATAACAAATTGTGATATCTGCATTGTCGAGATCTCACAACAGACATGAGATGTGTCAGAAATGCTGGTTAGGAAGGAACCATGGGAGAGCAGGATGTCAGAAAATACATGATACCTTACTTTTTTTTAGAGAACCCCAATAGCTTATCCATCAAATTCTGTCTGAACAGCAAGAAAAAAAAACGTATCAGTCATACAAAATTACAAAAGCCATTTGACAACACTAGATGATGAATATACCTGGTTGCCACCAACTGTGACTCTGTGAGAAACAATGCCCACTGGCAACATAAGATAATGACTAAATAATCTTTTGAATCTCAAATGCCAACTCAAACACGCCATTCCTAGAAACAGTTGTAAGAACTCCTGCAGATCACCTGAAGAGGTACTGTTGTTACCACTACAATTAACACATTATCAACAGCTAATAGCACAATAACATACAGTCATCATAAACATGTCATTTTGTTCTAATGTAAATTGAACAGCGCACAACTGTGGTTACGTGCTTCTCTAAACAGGTACATGTCGTTTCTAAATTATCTGGACATACCTGTTGTTTGAAATTTGCATTTCCATCTACCTCGATATTTCTCCATTATTTTAGGCAAACAAGGAATGTTACTAAAAATACCACTGCATATTGGAAAAGAACATAATTCCTCTTATGTTATACAAAGGCATCATAGTCATTTTTCAATCCCTTTTTGCTTAAAAAAATAAGAAAGATACCCCAAAACAAGTTTGACAATTAACATCACGATTACATGTTCACAAAAACCCTGAAACCACAATTTACTCATCTTGCAAAACTGCTTGCGATCTTCACTAGGCACACCTTAGCATTCCTAGTGCATAAATACATGACCTTTAATATATGTGGATCATCATGTCCACCAGAAAAGACACAGCTAGCATGATACAAGCTGTCCATTATCCTGAGTTCCTGACATAAATAAATTGTTGTACTTACACAATCAAATGGGGAAAAAAGTGCAAAACAGATGCAAAACAAACAGGTGAGAATCACTCCAAGACTTCAAAGACTTCTTTACAATGATGGTGAGACTTTCTGCCATCACTACTGAGACCAAAGTCTTTACTCTTTAGGTCCAGTTACACTGCCTTGCTTCCCGCACTCTGCACTTCAAAATCTGTTCTTGCCCGAATGCACTCAGGCATGTTCTTTCGTCCACCCTGCACCCTACAACTACTTATGAAGGCACCGCAGCATACACATATGAGATCTTTAAAGATTCATACGTGCTGATCAAATTTGTTGGTGCAAGATAATGATGGTCTATATCTATTGATCAATCGGAATATTCTTCTCCACTATACTGGTCCATATCTTCTACACGAGAATGCTTCGGATGCTCATCAAGATCATCATCAACAGGAGATCTTGGACGCTTTAAATTCTCCTACAAGGAAGATAAGCTTTAGTTAAAAGGTATAGGCGATGCATAAAGATGACTGTTAGATCACAAAAAGGTGAAGATCCTAAGAGCAAAAATGTGAATTAGTAGCAACAAACCAGTAGTTACACATACGGTTTGGTGAGAAGATGAACCGCTTTATAGAAAATAAATAATAGAAACAAAGAACTGAAGAAGTAATAAGTTAGCTAGCAGCAGTATGTTGTCTACAGTACTAAGAATAGCTCACAGCACAGCAAGCTTTCATGCCACCAATTATAAAGGAAGAATGAGTCATACATGCATGCTAGAAGATTCTCCATGTTCCATCGCACCACCATGAGCTGTCCTGCTCACAGTAATTCTGGAAGGCACTGGAAAATGCTCAAATTCATCCCCAGATCTCCCCTCTTTAGCTTTCTTCTTCTGCAATACTAGCTTAGTGGGAAGAGGCTGCAAAAACGACATAAAAATGCCACATGTTCACACTGATGTGCAATGAATCATTCTCATATATCAAAATTAATAAAGTATGCACAGAGCAAGTTACCAAATATTTTGCACCATCACCATCAAATGTGACAAGGTATGTCGTGGGATCATCTTTATCATCCCCCCTTACCTGAATCATGAAACAAGAAAAGGTATGTAAAATGGAAGAGCATTTTTATGCCATCTAGTAGAATGAAACTGTGACACAATAAAAAAAAACAGTAGCAAAGTAACACATACTTCCCAGTGATATTCTCTAAGCCAGGAGTACTGAATATCTTCATTTTCATCATCCAAGTCCTTGCTAAGCTGAAGGAAACCACAATAGTTGCCATAAGATTGATATACTATAGATACAAAGTACAACTATAAATGCCACAATGGCCATGAACATAATTTTTTGATTGATCACGTGTGAAATAAAATTGTACTAGAAAAGGATGGATAGATTACCTCATGGGGTGATGGAACCATGTATGCTAAAAATTTCTCTTGTTTTGTAGGATCCGAGCCATTGACAAGAAAACTTTTCATCACAGCCTGCCATGCAAACATGGAAATGCCTCAAATATATGCGCTGCAAGGGTATATCTAGGTGGAGTATCAGTGACATACTGGCGGCATGTCCAGAAATTTATGTATCTAAAATGAATTTGATATTGGCATGCCATCAATGTGAAATATGAGTTTCTACAATGTCCCACTGAACTGTAGATACACCCATATCGGCATGACTATGATTACATATGCTGCAATCAAATTAGAAAGCTAAGGACATAAGAAATTTTTTAAAAAAAATGCAACTCACCCGGGATTCGCATTCATCACGTTCAGATCTCTCTAGCTTGTTATACTGCTCTGAATCAGCGCTAGGATCTCCATCAAAATTCACCATAACAAACTGATCCTTGTACCTATAGACGTCAACAAAACGGCAAAATCAAGATCAATTAAATTCACCAAGCAGCCTATATGGCTCTAAAGGCAAACTTTTGCACGGTGATAACTTAAAAATTAATGGCAAAACAGGAGAAATTACGCAAGTAACAAGTTACTTAGAGAAGATGAGTTTTTCCAACAACAATAAATTTTAAAGCACATCATCCTGAGATTATGGCTGATGGGAAGCTAAACAATTTTTTCTCCGCTTAGATAGGGAAGTGAACACGTAACAGAACATAGTTCAATGAACTGACAGTGGTCACTGCATGTCATATGTCAAGAATGATGAATGTACAGAAAAAAGTAGTATCTGAGAAGTCATACCTATCAAAATCAGGTAGCAAAGGCAGAACCCACTCTGCTTCCATTCCACGTTTAGTCTGATGAACAGGGCGTGATTTAGCTGCTCTGAAGGATTCTTCAATGGCTTTGATCTGCTTCTCTCTGATATACACATGCACAGAAACATAATGTCACTGGCTGCACCAGATTTGGAAAACAGGGTAACCTTTACAAATCAAAGAGGGACCTGGGTAAAAGGAAAATCATACCTATCATTAATATTTTCCAGGAAAGTATTGCGACCCTCCCTTGATTCTCGCCTTTCCTTAGCTTGCTTTTCAGTAATGGACTGGAATAGCCAAACAACTTTATTTAATATATATGAAGTAATACAGCAGAACTTCTGTAACTAAATTTACAGAAGAAATAGTTGGCATTACCGTTTTGGCTGCATCAGTACTAAGTGGAGAAATGTATTGTGTTTTGACCAGCCAAGAAACACCTTTATCGGTGGGCCTCTCCTTTTTCCTTATACCTTCTGGTTTAACAGGGGTGAGAACCTCATCATCACGCAATAGCTCTTCATCTTCTGGAGCCATGGGCGGCTGAACAGGAGGAGGGCTAAAGACATGTTTGGCACATAAGTTAGGCATGCTAGGAAGAACCCTTAGAGAGGGATAACACTTGTGAAAACATATGATCAGCTTAATTCTTACTTGTATATACTCATATCAAGTAGGTCAAGAGGTATCCCAAGATCCTCAGGGACAATCATTTTGGGAATGTAGTTTTTCTCCAATGAAGTAATCCTGTATTTGGTGTATCTGCAAAAAGGGCAGAGCACAGCAAAACAAAGACTGGGTATTGAACTATTGATGTCCCAAAATAATAGCAACATGAAGCGTAAAGCACAAGTGAAAGAAACACCAAGAATTAACACTGCAATAAGAAAGCAGAGTAGTGCAAATCTCATGGCAATGGCACAGGCCTGTGTGTAACAAACAACAGTGAAGCCACCATGCGCTCGCACATGATGATACTAGATAATGATAATGGTCATATTTGTATACAATTCTTTGTTTCAGTAACCAAATATCAATCAACTTAGGAGGCTCATTTCTTGTGAAACTATAGCTCTGAATTACTCTCGATACATATGTACCAGAAATAATGTGACTATTAATTGTCCTTCCAATCAGGAGAAATGATCAGTCGCTAACACTATCACTGAAGGACTCCAGGACCCTCAGATTAACAAGCTCTTTGGACAATGATGCGTTCACTCTATACTTGTAAATGATTTACCCATAGTAATCCAGGAACATGTCTAACTATAATATATTTTTTGCATAGATCTAGTCATCAGCCCTCACACAAAATTGGATTAGGCTAATAAAGCAACAGGGAAGAATGCACATTTTTTATATATTCCATAGAGGTTATACGTTGAGTCTCCTGAACTTATGCTTCAAATCTGGCCAAATGACCGAAAAATTGGGACTACCCTCCAACAGCAAACGAATGTCATAGGATTGCCAACAGAAAAAACTACTGGCTTAGATATGCTATATAATCAAATAGGTTATCAATACCCATTGTCTAAGTAAAAAAATGACCTTCAAATAAAAAGATAATAAAACTAGATAAGCAACATTGAATTGGCGTGTACTGCACCAAACATGTAAATCACTAGTATAAGTAGCAACAAAACAGAGCAATCTGAGACAAAGGATAGTAGACAACTAGTCATGTATACCGATCCTTATCCTTATTCACAGGCAGCCATTTGAGCTGAGCACTTGGGTCTGGCAGTTCATTCCTAAACCTGCATTAACCAGAAAGGAAACCAGGGTCATCAAAGACTCCGATTCTGAAATAGACACAGAATGACAACACTTACAGATATAGACACACATTTTAGATACACTTCCGACAGGAAATTGCCAATTGATAGAGTGATGCTTTCAGAACAATTTTATCTCATGATGTGCTTACTGCACAAAAGAGTCTTCAGGTACCGTGGTACTGGCAAGCATAACTCATGAATATTTTAAGCACTATATTCTCCACAACTATCCAGAATTAAGCAGAAGTGTTCACTTCTCCAAGCACATAGAGAAACAAGCTTATATGTCCCAAAGATACTGAGCATCATTAACCAGCTATAACTACCCAGATTATGTAATACCACAGCACAAATGCCCCAGAGGCTAAAAAAGAAAAAGACTGATCTTTGCATCCTAATGTCACTGCACTTCACCAACGAGGACAAAATTGCACCAAAATTTCGAATAGGTGACTTGTCAGTTGCCACTGGCACTAATCCAGAATAGCAGCATTTAGCAACTGTTCAGGTTGCCAAGTTTTACACTCCTAAGGCATAACCAACCAAAATGATACCCAACTACACGCCAAGAAATATTTTTTTCCCCAAACACACACTTTTAAGACCTAAAGGACGGAATTTTCCTCCAACTAGCACTTGCATAGACCAAAAATCCAAATTTTTGCTCTACTCACTTGTGCTTGCAGAGGAACGTTGTCGGCTTCTTGAGCCGATTCTCGAACCTCTCGGCGTTTGGCGCCGAGGCTGGGCGAGACATAGTTGCCGCGGCCCGAGACCCACCTGGTGGCTGGTGGTGCTGGCGGCTCTGCGGCTGTTGCGCGGCGCGCACCTGCTGTGTCTTCTGCAGAACGGTGGCTTGTGACTGGCGCATCATCTGCTGCTGCTTCCGCTCCTCCACCCGCTGCTTCTCGTACTCGCGCTTCTTCCGCGCGATCCGCTCCTCCTCCGTCTCCATTCTCGGCAGCGCCGCCTTGGGCTGCTGCTCCTTCGGGGGCGGCGGGGCCTGGGCCTCCCGGGCGGCGGCTGGACCGGAAGCGGTGGAGGCGGGGGCGGCGCCGAAGGGGGAGGAGACGACGGCGGCGGGGGCGGGGGAGGGGGCGCCTGGTTGCTGTTCCTGCCGTACGGCGGCGGTGGGGGCTGGTAATACATGTGCGGCGGTGGCGGCGGCTGCTGCTGCGGGGGCGCGGGGGCGAAGCTGAACTGCGGCTGGTGCGGCGGTGGTGGGCCGGGCGGAGGCGGCGGCGGCGGCGCGTGGAACGGCGGGGGCGGCCCCGGCATGTGGACGTACCCTGCCTGCTGAGGTGGCGGCTGTCCGTACGGGTTCATCGGCGGTGGGTGCGGCGGATACGGCCGGTACGACGCCATCGCCCGGCGGCGGCTAGGGTTTCCACAAACCCTAACCCCGGAGCACCAACCCCGCGCCCGTGGCTACCTCCTCCGACTCCGTAGAAGCTTCTAGAACGGCGCGGAAGCTTCGGGGACCCACCAGATCTACGCGAACATCACACCGTGATGTTTCGGAGTGCAAGGTGTTGGACGATTTAGCGAGGCAGACGAAGCGGGCCGTTTAAAGGGGGGAATTGGAATTTGGGGTCCTGGCGCAGCCGCAGATGCGCGAGGCGAGACGAAGCAGGTGGTTCGTTGGAGCTTCTTTGATACGACACGACAGCTTTGGATTGGCCTCCAAGTATAAATATAAATTCTCCTAATTTTGGTTCGACTTGGGATTGATTTGTTTGGTTTTATCTTTGTGTTTTAAAAACACCTTTTGGGTTGTCATAAAGGCTCATCGGATGGAGGGAGATCTGCAACCGGTACTGATATCAACTTGGCATGTGCAGTGGATTAGCAAGAAAATGTCCTATTTCGATTCAAATTGTTTTCCCTTGTGGTATTTGACCATTATCTTTTGTCTTATATTTTCTCTACTGCTTAAAAAAATTAGTGACGGTCCAACCTCACTCATACGATGTGAACCGTTGGATATATCTTTCTTTGTGAGATATGAATCGTTGGATCTCGTTATTTATCGGCTCCTCCCGTGCGTACGATTGGTCACACATAACCTCCTCTCCACTCCCCCACACCCCAACTGACAAAGCTGAGCGCAAGAAACCCAAAGATTCCATCGAATTACTTGCATTGTAGGCTGAGCACGACGACGATTGACGAGATATGATTTTTATAATCTGTAGCAAAGCACAAACATTATACTAGTATTCTCTAAGGAAAATAAAATTGTTTTATCTTTTATTGTGTGTCGTATAAAATCTTGCAAACGCTACAGCTTACAGCTAGTTTACGCCGTCATGGCTACACCAAACATCTTTCATGCTCCAAGGCGTGTCGGGTACTTATAGGTAATCTTGCATCTACCATACGTTGGAGGTAATTAATCAAAACTTAGGGGTTGATGCTTGGTTAAGTAATGATACTTGCATCAGCTCTTACAATCATTTTATGAGATATGTTTGCATTGGAGGTCGGTTGTAAAAATGGATAATTGGTGTGTCATGTACTCTATCCTCTAAGCGTCCTTTAAGTACGTTGATGCATTGTTCACATCTTCGGCACCCACTATGTACACTTCGATCCAGGGATCGAAATCTCGGTTCTGGGGAGTTTTCCGGCCGACGACCGGTACCGGTAACCGGCCGGATACCGGAAAATTTAAAAAAAATCGGAATGAATTTGAATTTCAAAATTTAAATATGGTTTTTTACCGGACCGGCTACCAGCCTGTAACAAAAAAAAACAGGCAAAAAAACCAAAAAAAAAACTTGATTTTCCAAGCAAGAGCTTAACTAGGCTAGTTTGCCCTCTCCTAGGATAGAAAAATTAAGTATAGATCCAAATATGTGGATATCATGGGGGATATACTCCAGATGTTAGGATGATGTGACAATTGGCAATGGCGTTAACGGTTTGTCATTTCACGAGTTTTCGGCAAAGAAACAGTTCTATGTGGCCGGTCAAACCGATTCATGGCCGATCTGACCGGCCCATAGAAGGGCGATCGGACCAAGCAAGTTATCGAGGTGATATTTTGGTGGGCGAAATAGAGTGCGAGCAAGAGAGGAGTCTATTGCACTTGGTCTCATAATTTTGGAGTCTCGGTCAAAAGTTATTCGTGATATAAAATTCGGTAGGTGCAGGATTTCAAGGGCCAAATTTTGGCTAAGTCCCATCCGTGATCCGCCAAGCCAATTTCATCCAGTGGTCAACCTACGGTTGTCACTTGATCGTCACCCGTTGTGGCGGCAATGTTCGGTTGTTAGGTCAGAGTCATGAGTTTCAGTGCATATGTGTTGCATGATGCATTTTTTGACTAACGTGGGTCAAGTTGTGAAGAACTTGTTCCCGGATTTGATTTGCTTGTCTATTGTTGTGCAGGTTGCTTGGTGGTCAACGACGAGGATGATCGGGACTAGGCTTGGAGAGCTGAGGTCCAGAACGATCGACGATGTCGGGTGAGGTCAATGAACTCAAGTGTGGTGCAGAATAGACAAGGATGACCGAACGGACAGTTCGGTGCGACTGATTTGATCAAGCGGCGCGGGAGTCGGTGCAAGTGCCATGCTGGTTTCGGTGGGAGCCGGATGGGAGAGACTTGCCGATATGGAGAGAGTCGTTGTTCAACCTACACGTGGTGGAGCAGGCGAAGTGCTTCGCGCAGATGGACTCGGTCTTCGGAGAAGGACCGAGAAGGGGTATTTTGGTAATATTACCAAATACCACCTTAGTGACCTTTTACCAACCCACGACGCAAGACGACGCAAAGAGAAGCGGTTTAGGTCAAGAGGTGTTGAAGACGGCGCTTTAAAATACATGCGTGTGCGACCCGTTTGTGTTGGGCCTTAACGGGAGCTCATTTAAGTTAATTTTCTAGAAGATCTAAGCATCCACTATAAATAGAGGAGAGAGGTGGCTGCACCCCCTCAACCATTTCATTATTGTTGAAACCCTAGTTTTGCTTAGGGAGAGGATTAGTGGAGGTTAGGGTTCTAGAGAGTTTTGATTTGATTTCGTGCTCTTGGATTGAGCTTTGTCCTCCATTGATGGAGTTGCTGTAAACCCAAACCCTATCAAATCAATCTAAGGAAAGTTTGCTCAAAGATGTGTCTCTTTACCTTCCTTCTCTCTATTTGGTGATTTTGAGTCTTTCTTTGATTCGTGAGTCTTTGATTGATTTCTTCACGTGATCTAGTTTGATGTGACATGTGGGAACACATCTAGAATCATCTTGATCATCAATCACCCATGAGCAAATTTTCGGATCTAATTTTCGTTTTGACTCGGTTTTGAACCATCCTCTTCTCAAACGGAAAAAGGTCGTAACTTTTCAATGATATTCACGATCTTCGATTGGAATAGGTTCCTGACATCCTAGAGAATGCGTGTTTCAAGTTTCATCAAGTTTGGAGTTGTAGATCAAAAGTTACATCTATTTGCAACTTCGTTTTTCGGGTTGTTTTTACTGTTCATCAGACTAGAGGTCAGACCGCCCAAGGTGACCGGTCCGACCGCCATTAACACAGAGGTCAGACCGCCCAACACTTAGAATTTTAGCCCATGTTGATTTTAGTTGTTTTGCTTCGGGGTTTAGATTGGATTCAATACTAGTCTTCCGTTGTACTGTTATATTGATCTTCGTAGCTTCCATAAATATTAGAGTGAAATTTGTATTGAATCTGATCTTGGTTGAAAAAGTGAGCATGCTCCTATTCACCCCCCATCTAGTCGTCTTTTCGGTCCAACAAGTGGTATCAGAGCCCGGTTAGTTCAATCTTGATCTTAACCGGTCACAGAACTTGGCGATGGATAAGTACTCCACCAAGCCGCATATCTTCGATGGGCACGACTATGCCTATTGGAAGAATCGCATGCGAGTCTTCCTTGAGAGCGAATGGCAAGCTATATGGGAGGTTGTTCGAACCCCGCTCGAACAACTTCCCTTCGAGCCCCGCTCGTTCTTCCCGAAGTTGTTACGCCGGCTTCAACAGCCCTCTTGGCTAACTACAATAAGGCAAAGAACCTCTTATATGGTGGGCTTGGTAGACAGGAGTATGATCGGATTTGCAATCTTGAGACTGCGCACGAGATTTGGAACACCCTCGAAACCTACCATGAGGGTTCGTCCCAAATCAAGAAAGTACGCCAAACAGTCTATAAGAGTGAATATAACAAATTCGAGATGCGTCCAAGAGAGAATATCGATGACATTTTCAGTCGCTTTAACAAAGTGATTAATCAGATGAAAGCTGTTGGTATTGAATATTCTCAGTCTGGAAATGCCACACACCTCTTGGCTACAATCAACACAGGGAGTGGGAGATAAAGGCTACCGCCATTGAGGAGAACGTCAACCTCTCTGATCTGACTCAAGATGGTTCACCTCCTTCACGCGGTCGACGGGTGATGACTTCATCACCTTTGGAGATGATAGGCAAGGGCGGATTGAAGGAACGAGATCGATCAGGGTGAACGACAAGTTCATCCTCAAGGACGTCGCCCTTGTGGATAAGCTAAGGTTTAATTTGCTTTCTGTCTCTCAACTTCTTGATGATGGCTATGAGTCTAGATTTAAGAAAAATAATTGTTGGGTGTTTGATTCGACTGGTGAGCTTGTTTTTGGGATTACTAGAGTTGCTAGGATCTTCGGTGCTGATTTTTCTGAATCTTTTGCTGGTTCTCTCAAGTGCTTGATTTCATCTTCTTCTTCTGAGTTCTGGTTTTGACACCGTCGTTTGGGGCACATTGATTTTGATCATCTGACGCGAGTTAGCAACCTTGAGCTCATGAAAGGTTTGCCCAAACTCAAAACCGTCAAGGATGCTATATGTGCGCCCTGTAGGCATGGCAAGCAAGTTTCCACCTCACACCCTTCAGTGACTATGGTCATGACTGATGGACCGGGACAGTTGCTTCATATGGATACTGTTGGTCCCGCTAGGGTTCGGTCAGTTGGTGGAAAATGGTACATTCTTGTCATAGTCGATGATTTTTCTATATACACTTGGGTGTTCTTTGTTGTTTCGAAGGATGAAGCTTTTGATCATTATCATGATCTTGTTCTTCGTTTGGCTTCTGAACTTTCGAGTGCTTTGAGAGCGATCCGCAGTGACAATGGCACGGAGTTCAAGAATGTCTCTTTTGCTTCCTTTTGTGCTGAGCGTGGAATTGAGCATCAGTTCTCCTCTCCACACGTCTCTCAACAAAATGGCGTTGTGGAAAGGAAGAACATGACCCTAGTCGAGATGGCTAGGACGATGCTAGATGAGTATAGTACTCCGAGGAGGTTTTGGGCCGAAGCTATTTCTACTGCTTGCCATATTGCAAATCGTGTCTTTTTGAGACCGTCTTTGGGTAAGACTCCTTATGAGCTTCGGTTTTGTAGAAAACCCTCTGTCTCGCACTTTCGAGTCTTTGGATCCAAGTGTTTTATTCTCAAGACAGGAAACCTAGATAAATTTGAGTCAAGAACTTTTGATGGTTTATTTCTTAGTTATCTTGCGCATTCAAGGGGTTTTCGAGTTTTTTATGTTGAAACTAACCTGGTTCAGGAGACATGCAAAGTCACTTTTGATTAGACTAGCCCTGGAGCTAGATCAGATATTTCAGATGATACACAGGTGACAGAGAGTATATTTATAGAGGAAGATGATGATGGACTCGATGATGCTCTTCTACCTGCTGCTGTTGACGCTCCTATTCCAGCACAAGAACCTACTGTGACTACTTCGCCTTCAGTTGAGGCACCTGCTGCATCTTCATCATCAGCAGTACCTGCGGAGGTCGAAGAGGTATTTTTCTCTCCGGGTGCGCCACTTCACATCAAAGGCAGCACCCTCCAGATCAGATGATAGGTAATCTCCATGAGCGGGTCACTCGCTCCAGGTATCATGATCCAAACCTCTATTCTCATTCTGCTTTTGTAGCTTCTTTTGAACCCCGCGATATATCACATGCTTTATCTGATTCTAGTTGGGTCAATGCCATGCATGAGGAGTTAGAGAATTTTGAGAGGAATAAGGTCTGGAACCTAGTAGAACCTCCTAGTGGTCGTAATGTTATAGGTGAAGGGTTACGGGTAGGCGCTACGATAGCACAAAACAAAAATTACCGCGCAACCAAGTAACCTCCGCAAGTAATAGATCACGAGATTACCGCTAGACGCGTCGACTCGTAGCGGAAGTAGAGTCGATGTAGCAAATAGATGCGGTTGTAGTCGTACTCGTCGTGTGACTGTTCCTCCGAGTAGTCGTACTCGCTTCGCTCTGCTCCTCCGAGTAGTCGAACTCGCCTCGTAAGTTCTCCTCCTGTCGTGTCGTTATCTAGGTACATATTTTCGAGCAACTCCGACAACTTTGGATTTTCCACAGAATGTTATGTTCGTAAATCGGTTTGTTATTAGTCCTTCGCAGTTAGAAGTATCTCTACCATTTTACTTGTGAGACTTGTTCTTCTCTCCTCTAATATTCTTCCAGAAATGCTGAAAGCAAACTCGGAGGAAACCGTCGAGACATGAATAGTTTAACACATCACGTGCAAGTATGGATAGCACGAGATATGTTAATTTATAGGCTTGCCACCATTGCAAAATTTTGAAGTCTTCTGAGTTGAAATCCACCATATAGTTGTCTAGATAGGTGGACAGTTCCTCACTCGGGGTTTTTGGCTGAAGAAGAAAACTTGGACCTAGAGGAAAAGCTACCAAAGATCTTACCCCACATATTTATTTTGCTACATGAGACGGGGGCTACTGGAGGTCATTGCAAGCGGGCTCCCCATAATTTATTTTTACACCTTTGGTAAACCTCGTGTAACTGGAAATTAACTTCTGCAAAATAGTTAGTATAGTCTAGTCCTACAGCATCAAAATCAATTAAACGGCATAGAGATTGACGGGCTACCTCAGTATCGTAGTCCCAGCTACGTACCGTACCGTCGGAGTTGTACTGCAGCTGCGTCTACGTTATCACCAATCCTTGCTTGGTCTTACATATTGTACCATGTCTAAGCAAGTGTCTCGTTCCACCTGTAGACCTTGCAGATAATTTATTGCGATAAATTTTACAAATAACATATGATACATGATTCCCCTGTGCGTCTTATTTGGTTGTCTTGTTGAAATCCCCCCACACTCAATAACATACGGTACCTGATTTTCTTGTCCGTCTTGCTTGGTTGTCCTGACTAAATTCCCCCACATTCTCGATGTAGACGACCTCGACTTCTTTGCTCCGGTGGTCGTCGACGTAGATGCTATCGTGGAGCCTAATGACAGAACTTCGCCTTGCCCTTCCAGTTGGATTGACGAAGCCGCAGCCGCTCCATGGATGCAATTTCATTGAGTGAAAGTCTATAATCACGAAGAGCAGAGCCGTCGTAACTGTCCATAACGGAAACTGCAAAATTGAAACTAACACTATTATTACTTTCATCTAAGCATAACAAGTACTAACAATAAAATTTGCAAAAAATAGCATTGTACCTCTTTTGCTGACTTGCTGCCAAAAATTAAAATTTCCAAATTTTAGAAAAGTTTTTTTAATTTTGTTAAATTATCTCACAATGAATTTGAATTTACACACCAGAATCTGAAATAGAGATTGAGGAATGGATGGGTCCTAAATGAGAGGGGTATGGTGGCTATTTACAGGAAAAAAAAATTGAGATTTTTTTTTAATTTGTTTTGTTATTTTTAACGAGGCAAATTGACAAAACAGGTAAAAAAGCCAATGACCGGATTCGGTCAGTAGTCTTTGTGCGAGCCCACAAGCCCGCCTGCCCGCCTCCACTTTTCCCCCACCACCCACTTGCCACTACGCAGATCGCCACGCCCATGGCGGTCAAAGCCAAGCCTGACGATCCTGCGCCTTGTCGCACACACTGCCTCGCTCTGGCCCCGCCCCCTCGCGGCCTTCTCCCTCCACGCCAGCACCGCCTCTCCTCGCCTTCTCCTTCCTCTATGCCGGCACCGCCCAGCCTTACTCCTCCCTCTTCCCCCTTCGCTCCGACCTCCGGCGCTGCCCCGCCCTCCTCTTCCTCCCAGCCTTGTCCACCCTCTGCGCTGGTCACCAGCGCCGCCCCGCCCTCCTCCTCCTCCTCTCACACTCCTTCTTTCTCCGCGCCGGCGCCACCCCGCCACCCTGTCCTCCTGGCTCAGCACACCGGCTGCTTCCCTTGGTCGGTTGGCCCCTCTACGCGCGTGCCACATGGGTCGTGTTGGGCTCGTGCCGTTTCTAGCATGTCCCGACACTGTTCGTGTCGAGCGAGGCTGACCCATCGTGCCGAGGTGGCGGCCCATGCATGGCCCAGACTATCGTGATGTGCCGGCCCGGGGCATGAACAATGCGGTCGCGCCGTGCATGGGCGGGGCCAACAGTGTCGTGCCTCGGGCCGACCCGATAGGTACAGCCCATCTGGCCAGCTCTAAGCCTCCCTACACAGACCACCACTTAGTCTATATTTGCAACACAAGAATTGGGTAAATTTGTTCAGTGCCATCGCAGTCATTCATGAGTTGCAAAATACCATCGCGAACGATGTAGACTGGAAAATACCATCGCAAATACGAAAACTTTGAAAAATATCATTACCGTCACATTTTCCGTACAAAACAGCCGTTTGAGCCTTTCTTAAAGAGACACATTTTCAGAAATACCAATATCACCCTTCGTAGATAATAGTTCGAGAAGACAAAAATTAAATCAATAAAACTAAAAAAATTATAGGAAAATTAATAGAAATTCCCTTATATGTTTCTCACTTATAAAATTTATTTTAAAATTTAATTTGTTTTCATTTTTACACAATAAATTTTTTTGAAAACCTGAAAATACTTTTAAAACTAGAAAAATGGCAAGATAACTCTAAAAATTTTATAAACAAAATTATAGTAGTTAAATAGGGTATTTTAGAGCTTAATTAAAATATTATCAACTTAAATTTGGTTTTTTATTTTTACACACTAAATTATTTTTAAAAGCTGCAAACACATTTTTAAAGTATAAAATAGCAAGATAGCTCTAAAATTTTAGAGTAGTTAAATAGGGTATTTTGAGTTTAATTAAAATACTCTCAACATACTTTAAGTTTTTATTTTTGAAACACAATTAAATTAGTTATTTTTAATCATTTTTTCCAAAAAAGAGGAAGTTACAACATTCCATTTTGCTTATCCCAAGCCAAACCAAGCCTCGCCACCACTGTCCTTCACCATGGACGGCGGCTTTTCTAGGAGAAGCAAGCATAGAATGACATGTGGGACCGGCCTTAACTGAAAGAGAAATATAAGAAGAGTGAGGGTAGAAGAGTCATTCCGTATCATTGGGATGGAAAATGTGACGACAATGGAATTTTTTTAGAGTTTTTGTGTGTGTTTACAATGATATTTTTCATTGATCTCGATCGTGATGGTATTTTACAACTCGTGAATGATCACAATTGCAAAACTCGTGAATGGTCACAATTGCACTGAATAAATTTACCCCACAGGAATTCCACGAGAGACCGGTCAGTTTTTTTTTTTTAATAGAAGAGGCAGTTCAGTTTCCGGAGAAACGCGAGACATTTGCCACGTTCTAAAAGGTAACCTAGCTCTGTACAAGGTACCTCCCCTGGCACCAATAAGGGGGGGGGGGGGCACCATTTCATTCATGTCAAAATAGAGTTACTAGCATGATACAGTAGGTAATGCCGTAATAGTCATGCTTGTTTCTGTTTCTTAGGCCGTGTGAATTGCGTATAATTTTTGGATGAATTGTTTCGCTTCAAAGTTCCTGTAAAACTCATTTACAAATTTTATGTTTTTTTGTACATTTAGATATGAAAAGTTTTCGTTATTTAAGCATACCCTAGTCTACTTCCCGCCACCAATGCGGAGCTAACGAGGTGCTACGCCCCCTACGTAGGCCTTGAATAGGTTGGCCTGGCCCAAGTCAAATAATATGTCTGTGCAAAAGCCCAAATAGGTAGGCCCATACACATCCTTGGCCTGGTTAAAAAAACACCATTACGATTACGAAATTCGTGGAACGCGGATGTCCGCGTGAGCCGTCCGATCGACTCGCGGGGTTGCGCGCACGGGGCACCATCGGATCGTGTGAGGCCTCGGCGTCGTATACTGGGTGACCTGAGCGATGTGCCTGAAAAATTTGTGTGCATGTAAACTGTCTAAAATCTTGGTGAGTTTTGCCTGATCGGGCGAGAATTTATTGTTTGTTTGGTGACCGGTGACTGGGAAGACTAAAATGACATTAAGATTTGATAATTACTTTAAACATTAATTGATAATGGGAGCTGCACCGAGGATTATTGCTGGACACCTGACTCCGGCTACTGACATTGGGAAGGATTCAGGCATCGATGCAGCAGGCAAACAGAGCACAGGCAACTTTCAAGAAGGAGAAACTGCTTGTAGCTAGAGGGAGCGGCAGTATAGGGCGGAATAGGCGGCGGCTCGACTTGCTCAACTGCAGACTTTAATTCAACTGGTGCCTCATTATTCACTTCTGATATTTGCATATAATTCTCTGGTGGCTACTTCTTGTTGCTCCTTATTGCTGCATAGACGAAGGAAGCCCACCTATTACTACTAAATTCACGGAAGATATGCCACTGTACAGGTCTTGATATATGAACATGTGCTCATGCCCAAACCATGAAAACCACCACATCTTTCCAACCCTGTTCTGAACCACACCAATCTTCTTTCTCAGTCCAAATTGGCTCAGTGTTGTTCTTGCAAGTGCTGCCTCGTGCGACCCACATAGGCATTTCGTCACACAGTTGAGGATATGTATACTTTTATTATGACAATTGATTCATTTTTTGAATGATATTTCGGAGCAAGATTTATCGCCTGTTTGGATGGGAGTACAGGAGTCCCACCTGCTTGCCCATATAAGCCTGCAGCAAACAAGAATGATGAAGTAATTCTGCGTGCTGATGACACTTTTCTGCCCTTCAGCTCTAGTAAAATTCAGATTCCCGACATTTCCTTTGGTCTTCAGATTGTTTCCTGTCATGACGAGTGACATGAATGACAAACCTGCAGCTATCGTGTGCCTTGAGAGGGAGAGAGCTAGCCCCATACACAGCCTTGGCCGGGTAAATACCGTTACAAAATTCGTGAAACGAAGTTGTCCGCTCGAGCCGTCCGATCAATTCGCAGGCTTGTGTGCACCGTCCGATCGTGTGAGGCCTCAGCGCTGTATATGTACTAGGTAAGAGCCAGCGCCCCAGCCTTAGAATGCACTGCGAAAGAAACGACGAATAGTCTATTGCGTTGGGAAATAAATCATCTGAAGGTACGATGCATGATACCATCTGAAGGTACGGTGCATGATACCATGAAACGACCTTCACCGATCAATTAAAAAATAAAAGGTGAGATCAATAGACACAATATTCACTACAGTAAAATCACTATAACAAGAATACCACTGCAGAGTATTATTCACATATTTAAAAAATATTGTCTGCAGTAGCATGAAAAATCCGAATTCCATTGCATTGGCTGGCCAATTTGTTTTCCTCTGGCAGATAGGCCAACACCACTAAAGACGCTAACGGGGACCAGATGTATCAATTTAGTACTCTGACCGATGTAGATGACACAATCACACAATCCTATGGATCTCTTTACTCTTTTCTTTTTGAGACAATATTTGTTTACTCTTTTACTGCACTTCTCAACTCCTTGTGTTGTAAAACATTAACCCCTCTTGACTTTTCTTCTTCATCGATCTGATGATCTGACGGCTGTGCAAGTCGATCATTGTACAAAAGGGTACAAGATAACCAGACTTTGCAAGCTCTGCTCTGACACAGCCCGTGACATGTACCACTTTTTTTCAGGCAGGCTGCAGGCATGTAGCACTTGATCCCACTCTAAACAAATTATGTGTGTACACGTAAGATTCAATTGCCTTTTTCAATATTCATCTCTTGGCCAAACAACTACACAAGTAGTAGTTGATTACCATTCTTAAAAAAAGAAAGAAATAGCAGTTGATTACAAAACGCATTGGTATTGGAATGCCATGGACTACAACAGGCCCAACCTATCTAGTCCTACAAATGACGACGCCATGCTTAATTGCTTCTGCGTCTTCTTCATCGACCAGTCAGCACTTCTCAGTACTGTCCAGAGGCAGAGATTTTTTTTATAAACCCCCCTGAGTTTTGGTTCATTTCAGCTGAAGAAAATCCTAGTTTTCAAGAGACATTGGTACCGCCAGACTGCAGATGTCAATTAAACCCAGAACCCACTGCCACAGAAAATGATGACACTGTGCAACTTTAGGTGCCACATTAAGCTCACTAGTCAAGAACCCAACTCAGTGTCACCTCAAAGCATAAAAAAGAAAATAATAAAAAACAAGATTTGTTTTAAATACCAATTCCAGAAAACACCAAAAAATTGCACTAAGCGAGCAACATCAAAGAACAGTTTAAACCGTAAGAGTGCCTACGTAGCTCCTAATCCGGATTTGATCCCACGAGGGAACGAAGAAAACCAAACTCAACGATACGACAAAGTAAAAGTAGTTGAATATTACTTACCACCACTGGTCTAAAAATTACTTGTCGTTTTAGCTACATACATTGCATTGAGAACAAGCTAGAACGAGTTAAACTTAGTCTTTGACATATATAATCTGCGTCTATTAATTACGTCCACATATACGTGACACACTAGCAATATAGCAATTACTCGAGGCTTTTGGAGAAAAATCTTGTCTCGAGCACCCAAAACGGGAATCTATTTGGAAATCAAATCTGAGCTCTAAAGTTGATCATCTATTTTGGGACAGGAGTAGTAGCACCACTACGATAAAAACACCAGCACGCCTACGTATCGAGGGAACTAGCAGTAATGTGATTTAATTAAGCATTTTGCACGTTGTTTTAAGCAAGCTTATCCTAATTGTCCCCCCACAGTGACGTGAGGCCCAACTCCTAAACACCAAACATGAGAGCAACATATATATCCATTGGAAACCCCAACAGGGAGCCGCCCGTGCATAACTCCATAATGACATCACATTACTACAGATATGAGCACAACACAACTCAAGCACATACACAAATGCAAGCATATCACAAATATTGTAGTATCAAAATTAAGTTAACTGGTGTGAGAGACGATTACTCTTCCAATATTGTCAAGCGGAGGCAGCTATGTACATCTCTCAATCTCTCTCTCTAAGTTCCCCTCACAAATTAAGTTAATAATAAGGGAAACCCTAAAAAAGGAAAAGGAAAATTACAGAAAGGAAAAAAAAGGTGAAGCGTGAACTAGTGAAGAGGAGAGGAGAGGAGAGGAGAGAGCATATGGATCTACTACTATCTATAGGCCGGGCTGAGCTCATTCACCAGATCCAATGCGGGTAGCCATCCCTATCCTCATAATTAGTGCCTCGCCTAACGATAACACTCCACCACACACACCCCTCACCTCTTCCTTCTCCTCCCCTTTTGCTCCCCTTTTCTCCCAAGAAAGCATGGATCCATGGATGGACACGGGCCTAGCTAGTAGCTATACTGACCTGCGCGCAGACCTCTCTCTCGCGGCGGCGAGGCTGGGTGGCTGGGGTCAGAAGGAGAAGGAGGAGGTCAGCTTGCCGGCGTTGTCGGCGTCGGGGAGGAGGAGGGCGCGGCAGAGGGGGCAGGTGACCTGGCCCTTGTCGACCCACTTGTCGATGCACGCCTTGTGGAAGGCGTGCGCGCAGTTGCCCAGCTCGCGGACGCGGTGCCGCGCCTCGAGCGCGCCCAGGCACACGGCGCACACGGCCGGCGCCGCCGCCCCGGCGCGGCGGCTCTTGAAGTCGGCGTACCGGACCGCGGGGAGCCGGGCCTTGATGGCCGCCGGCGCGGTCACATGCGCGCTCGCCAGCGCAACAAGTGCGGACGAAGACGACGACGACGGCACCAACGCCGCTGCCGCCCAGAGCTCCAGCGGCGGAGCGTAGGCCGGGTGGTCGTCGGCCGCCGGCGGCGCCGCGAGGCCGAGCGACGAGAGGCAGAGCAGGAAGGCGTGCCGGAGGAAGTCCAGCAACTGCAGCACTAGGATGAGCGGCTGCGGCAGGATGACGCAGTAGCACACCGACGGGAACCCCATGGCCAGCAGGCTCCTCCTAGAGAGAGAAAGAACCGTTAAGAGAGAAAGATTGGAAAGGAGGAAGGAGAGGGGGTGGAAGGAGGGGTGGGGTCTATATATAAGAGAAACAAGGAGGCCTTGTTTTGGAGGCAGCTATGTTTTGAGGGGGCACTATATATATCTCTAAGAGCGGTGCTCTGCGTACAAAAAAAAAAAAAAAAAACCGGGTACGTGCACGGTTGGAAAATTTATAGGCCCTGTCTGCCCGTGACAAACAAACGGGCTTGTATAGATGTTGAATGCCAGCAGAAGGGGTACGTGCACGGTTGGAAAATTTATAGACCTTGTCTGCCCGTGACAACGAGTGGTACTCTCGCCAGAAATTTCGTCCTTTCACGGCACCGCAATATACACATATGTGCAATCTAAAGGTGTATTTGATCGGTGAGATTATAATAAATGAGATAGGATGGTTACGTACAGTATGATTCTATTATTTTAGGTAAGTGAGATAGCTCAATGTGTAAAGAAAATATTCCTATCTCGCCATTCAAGATAAAAATGATTTAGCTCAATCAACTAAATAAATATATAATTTTTTTCTTAAACAACATTGTATACACACCATTCGGTACAACCAACCAATCAATCAAACACGCTCTAAATGCGCGGGAAATTGTTAGCTCCGAGAGTAGCAGCTAGCCAATCGGGGCTCAAGGCGGTGCAAACGTTGCACGGACAATCGAACTTGGGCTGCGGGTGAGCGGGCGACACGACACCTATCAGATCAGAAGCTGAACACGCACGTAGCATTGGCGTTCGGGCTCATCCCGACCGTACGCACGTTCATTTCATTCCGTTGGGTAAGTAGTATGGGCTTTGTCCTACGAGACGGAGGAGCCTTTGGTACGCATAGTATTTTATGGATTGGCGCGCGTACACAGAGACATGTGCTGTCTGTCTCGAGCCTCACTTGACTGTTGTTGATCTGAACGCCGGTCCGGTCGGCGCTGCATTGAACCGAATCGAATAGAGATCGATCGATCTTCTCCTCTGCCCGATTGATTGGTTGGTTGGTTGAGTTCGACTGGGAGGAGGAGGTCGCCGTCTGGTGCTGGGTTCGCGTTGGATTTGGATCGGTTGCTGTCGAAGAATCTTCCTTTCCATTGCTCTGAGCATGCAATTGCTTGGTGTGTGGTTTGGTTTGCTTGATTAGATGGTGGGCAAGGCAAGCCATGTGTGCGGTAGGGCCACCCCTCATGCTCACCTCAAAAAAGCACATGCATCTGTACGAGAGAGAGAGAGAGAGAGGGGGGATGCCGAATTTTTTGGCTCTCGAAGAAACGCTGAAAATTATTTTGGGCATGACTTCAAATAGGGGACAGGGCATGTGCACTTTTCTGCGATAGTATGTGCAGCTTACCATTGGTGGATTGGGAAATGAGGTAGTGGTGGTGCCTCCACAATAAATATCTCTCCAGTTGATTGAGTTTAGACGTCGGTGACTCAGCCCTGTTGGGTTCAGGGATTTCATTGTACAAAGCACGCTCCACTGCCTAGCTCAATATTGTAATAACAAAACTCGCCTTTTTTATTATTAAAAGAAAAGTGGGGAAAGAAGAGGGCACCTAAACTCAACTAATTGCAAATCATGCTAATCCCAATAATCTAGTTGCGCATTGTAAATATATTTTAATCCTTTATCCGTGTCCTGTTCGTCCTTATTCAACCGATCTAGCGCGCGCAATAATGCCCTATCAAAGATAGGATGAACAACATCGAGAGGGCCGGAATTCTCTTTCACTCGAAGAAATCGCTGCTGCTGCTGAATGCTGATGCCCATCAAGTGTTGATAGCTACACGGAAGGACACAAAGAGAGAGAGAGAGGCCTATATAATTACGAGAATAAATAATAATATATCACTAAAAACTACATAATTCATAATATCTTATTTATTATGAGACTTATATATAAGTTTAGAATACATAAACACCGAAACACCGATATATCGTAAAGATCAAAAGTTATTTAGTTGTATATAATTATTGAAATCAACGCGGACAAGAGAGGCGTTCGCGAGGAGTCGTGAGCCAACAGTCGCGTGATTGTTGTGTCGTTGCGATGGAAGGGCGTCACGACGACGAGGCGTTATTTGTGCTGTGCGTGGCCTGCGACCACAGTAGAAAAAACACGCGCGTACGGCAGCGCGGATCGTGGCATTGTTCCACGGGATCTTTTCAATAGTGTTCTGCTCGCAGTCCCTCGCTTTTGTAGTCCTGGTCGTCGCACAGGCACAGCTCTCGCGCATTGATATACAGCTAAAAAAAAACGATACATATAATTAGTAGTTAGCATTAAACACGTCACGAATGCTTTGTTGGCAGGAGGTGTGGTTTACAACCTCTTCGCCTCGAATTTAGGTAATTTTTGTTCTTTTTAACGAAAAGATATGATCTGGTTCTCCCTGGATATTCACGTTTTTAAAATCGGGCAGCCGAATCCAAATTCTCTTCTGTGCGTATACACGGCTCGAACAAAAGTGTGCACGAATAGGCTCTCCACTTGTGCATGTCTTAATAGTTGACGTGAGTACTATATGTAGCCACTTCTCGCACAGTGATTTTTCACCTTGTCGACGTAGTGGAGTGTACCCTGTTTAATCTTGTACCCACTGCCTCGCAAAAGCAGAGCATAAAGCACGTTACACGCTGAGTTAGCATCACCTTAATTAGCACTAAATTAAATCAATCGGCTAAAGACGGGTTTAGAAGACAAAAGGGTGGGTGCTTATTTTGACCGGTTGAAATAATGCCAATGCCGTGCGCGCCCACCTCTCTCTCGACAAACCCTCATGGCCGGCCCCACCAAAGGATACCAAGATCGTCCTCCCCTCGCCCCTTAGAATTCAACCAAACCAACTCATGCGGACACCAATGATACTGCCTGTACATACTCTTCCTCTTTAACCTTTTTTTTTTGGTTGCAGTTATCTCTTCTTTGATTTTTGATGGGGAGTGCATTTAACATGTCATTGCGTTTTTTAAGTTTCTCAGGTCTCGTCTGGAACACATTAATTTGGCAGGAAACAGTTCATTTCTACAGGAATCGAGAAAAAAAAAATTCTCGTATTTTAAACCGGAGTTGGAGTATCTATCTATATACAGTTGCGGGTTTCTGGTTTTCTCTGTACCCAAAAGTGCAACAAAATCATGCGCAAAACACCAAACGTTACCCTGTAGTCTTTCTTTTCAACGTGCCTTTCCCTTGCGGAGACGTAAAGCATGCATGGTCCCGGAAAAAAGGGAAGAATATTTAGCTACGGCACATTTGGTGGCCAGGCAAATTACTGCTACATACATACATGCTAATCAATGCCGGTGTGATTAAACTAAACTAATGGCAGGGATTAGGTTAATTGCACTTATTGGCACGTTACGATTTTGTCGGATTAGCTTTGCCGGGCGTCATCGCAATCATCGTGTCCTGCAGTCCACCGGAGCGAGAAGAGCCAGACGACCGCTAGTTAGCTGCAGGGGCGGAGCTGGATCTCGAACCGCTAAGGTAATACCCCGAGTTATAGAATCAAAAGCTAATATAAAATCTTTCAGAAAAATCATCAAAATGTGAGTTCGGTTCAAAAACCGATGGCCGACCCGAGGATGACTCCGGCCTCCGGCCCTGGCTAGCTGCAATACTATCGTAGGCACTAGGCAGTGGTGAGTTTGCGCGAGAAACAAATCGATTAGATCCATACCGACCAAAGTGCGGCTAGCTTGTGTGTGTTCCAGGGATTAGGGGATCTGTATCCTCTGAAGTTCGGTTCCAAAGGCATATGTTTCTGGACCGTGCATAACATGGGGTGGCACCATCGGCATAGACGGGATAATCGAATATAGTGAAGAACCAAGTGCTGGGAAAGAAATAATTTCCATTTTCTGTTCGTCTCGGTGTGCCCCTGGCTCTAATGAACGTGCTCTAGCTATAACTCGCGGCACCTTGGTTAATCTAAAACGAATTTTTATTAGCTACCGGATCACATATGGGAGGAGCTGGGCCTCGCGTAGCTGGAACAATGCCTCAAGACCTATGATAGAAAGTTTATACAAAAAATCTATTATAAAATCATCAAAAAATATAAAATTAACCTAAGAATAGTTGACTTTGCCCAAGAATGGGACCTGACCCCGCCACTGATCGCACATATATATCCACTGTGGTGGTGGAGTTTGCATGAATAATGAGGTACGGCTCCTTTTCCTTTACTAATGTACAGTACGTTTCGAGATGCATAATGTGGGGGAATGTGTGTGTACCACTGCTACGAGGTCGACTTTACAGGAACAACCGGGGCACGGGTACATGGAAAAGCTAGGGATTCAAGGAGCCCAAGAATTTTTGGCCGACAGATTTTGAACAACCAAAATTAGGGGCACGGGTTGGACCTGACCCCGCCACTGATCGCACATATATATCCACTGTGGTGGTGGAGTTTGCAAGAATAATGAGGTACGGCTCCTTTTCCTTTACTAATGTACAGTACGTTTCGAGATGCATAATGTGAAGTGCTTGCAAGGGGGGGAAAATGTGTGTGTACCACTGCTACGAGGTCGACTTTACAGGAACAACCGGGGCACGGGTACATGGAAAAGCTAGGGATTCAAGGAGCCTAGACTAGGTTGCCTTTTGTACTCTCTACGACGACGACGATGTCTTGGTTCAACCATTCGTCCTCTGTGTGGCGTGCAATGTTCCGGCGGGCGGGCGTACCAACAAATCGTTATGAACGAAGGACAGCTTGTTACAAAGCTTGACATTTTGAAACATGGGCCGGGCCGGACAGTGCTCAATTAACCTAAGAATAGTAGACTTTGCCCAAGAAATTGGACCTGACCCCGCCACTGATCAATTAATGTACTTCATACAAAGGAGGTCTCGGAGGCTCCGAAGGGCAAGGCAAGGAAATAGACAACAGCAGTACAATGCTGTAATTGCGTCGCGTGCGCGCCTGTTTTGCGCCGAGCATGACCCGTGGAATACGCCCACGCGCCCGGAGAACGCGTGTCCGTGAGGGGGTACGGAGACCGTTGAGGCGGAGGTGGACCAAGAGATCGAGTCCGGAGCAGAGTCCGGTAGGCGTACATGTCGCCTTGATGAGACGTCTTGGGCACTGGGGACACTTCCAGGAATTCATCCACAGCGGAGGCTGAAAACCACTGGGGCCACTCGGGGTCGATGCCCGCAACTCCAGTTGGCGGATGAACTCGCCCGGGTATACAATGGGGCACCGAACCGGAGGACATCGCTCTTGAGCGTCCGACAGGCGGCGAACCGGAGGAGCTCTCACTGCGTGCGCTAAAACTCGCGCGCCATTGTCCTTGCCACAGCGTCGTGTCTTGCTCCACTGGTAGGAGTTGGGAGGCCGTATCGTCGTCATCGATCGATGTGGCCCGCCGTCACCCCGTGGGTTTGAAAATGCAGCAGAGACAGGGCGATGTTAGTACAAATGAACACTCTGGATGTAAACTAAGAACCTCGTACCTCCGGATGCAAAGCGGTCGCAGATAACCGAGAAGCGGCGGTATATATGCGTCGGGACGGCGTAGTGATTCATCCCGAAGCGGACCTACGGCGAGAGAAGCGGCATGATGTTAGCGGAGCGTAAGGCATAGTTACAAAACTTGATGTAAATTTGTACATAGCGACTTACCTGCGCGGCGCACCGCCCGAGATGACCGACGGGGAATGCTACGACGCTGCGACTCGCTCGTCGTGGTGACCTAGCGGGTGAGCACGGCCCCCCCTTCGCGTGCTGGCGCGCAAGGACGTCGTTCCTCGAACGACCACGAGTCAAGTTCTTTACTATCTTCTTCATCTCCGCCGAGATGTGCTTCAAAAACTTTTATATATGCGGCAGGGGTTCTATCGCTTT
Organism: Hsuehochloa calcarea; assembly: GCA_036346395.1. Lineage (NCBI taxonomy): Eukaryota > Viridiplantae > Streptophyta > Magnoliopsida > Poales > Poaceae > Hsuehochloa > Hsuehochloa calcarea. The sequence continues at coordinate 13,598,054 of CM070609.1, forward strand.
GAGTTGGGCCTCGTCCAAGTGCGCTTTCAGACGCGCACTTGCTCCGCTCCAAGCAGTAGTGACATATGTAACGGTATCGTCAACAAAGCTGCGAACCGGAGGTTGTAAGTGTCGCACGTGTCGGTGTCGTCATGTCTTAAGCCTTTGTGCGTGATTAAATGCGCGCGCGAGGCTCTCTTGTGCGTCGAAATGTCACCTCCTCTCGGCGCCCGGAGGAGGAATGGTGAGTCTTGCGGCGTTCGTGGTATGTACCACTCCATGTACGCAGCTGACGACCGATGGTCATATGGGCGCGGCTCATGCCATACATCCACGTGCACCACAGCGAATCCATGTCTCAATCCACCGTGCTTTGGTGCATTTGCCGATCAAAATATGCCCACCCGACCTTGATTACTGCATTTTCGGAAAGATTAATGTTACAAAAGAAGACGTAAGGATCGCAAAAATTACTTGGATGAAATTTGACTCACGGTGTCAGCTCGCTCCTGAGGGCACGCCGTTCGGGGGCACGGTAGTACAAACAAAGCTGTCGCATTACGTGCTGGCGGCGTAAGGCTCCACCATATGTGAGACACCGGGTGGCGGTCGTCGTCCACAAAAAGCGATCCACGAGGCATGAAGCGAAGACCGGCGGCGTGCAACCGCGAGAGAAAATCAGCATGCCATGGACACGGATGATGTCGCTCTCGTGCAATAACTCGAACTCGTTGTGGTACAACGAGTAGCACCTCGCCGGTCTTCCGTTGGCCCAGTACCCAGACGGCCGACGCGCGATCCGTAAGCCCATGGTGGGCAAGTCTATGAGTCATGTGGTATGTCGTCATCCGGGAGGGAACGGTCCGCCGGTGTCTCAATGGTCGGCGCCCAACATGGAAGTGCTCCCAACTCCACAGTGCAGGAGCACGTAGCACCGACTAGGTTGCTACGGAGTGCCGCGTGCACATGGCGTCACACAACCCTCGGTATGTAAGCGCAAGGGCGGTGATCCCGGTAGTAATCGCGGCATCGGCTCGGCCCGCGTCGACCCAAAGACTGGCGACACGGATGAAGTGGGGTTCAAAAATCGCCCTTTGTGGTTGGAAAGCAGGACCCAACCAAAGAAATTGGAGAAGGTAAGCAGCGAGATGCGTCCTAACGACGCCTCGAGTGCACCTGCGGCATTGATTTGAACCGCTGCCAGGCCAAGCCCGAGGGCGCCACGCACACCCTCCGGCGAGAGGTTGGCCAAACGGCCTCGATCGACCTTCGGTCCGCTCCGGAGGGCCGGAACAAGCGGCACACCGGATCGGAGACCGTCAAAAACGAGACATCCTCTAGGGTGATCGTCATCTCACCCCACCGAAAATGGAAGGTGTGCGTCTCGGCCTCCACCGGTCCACAAGTGCGGACAACGGTGGCGTCTAGGGTGAACCCGTTGGAAGGACACCATCTGTCCGGACCGGATTTTCTAATCGAATCTCTGCGAATAAGCGTGCTATTCCACGGATCGATGATAGCACTCACGGATACATCATCAATCATTTCATACAATGGCGTAAACCATACCATTCATTAATTTAACACATCGAGTTTACATAGACCGCATCGGGTCAAGTTTTACAATAAAGGCGAGCAGGCCAAATGATTACATCAAAAAGTAGCGGAGGCGACAGCGGAAGCAAAGGCGAGCACATCTCTCCACGAGCAAGTGACTAGGGAAACTTTGTGTACATCCGATATTACCCGAAAACTCAGATAATATAGGACGCACCTAGGTACCAGCGGAGTCAGCTAGATTGGGGCGAGACTAGAACAACTAAGAACTAAACTATGCTTCAAGAACTCCTGGGTCTTGGACATACGGGTCCTCGTAGTAGTCAATCTCTCATCATTTCACCTTACGAGGGTTTGGGAAAAGAGCGAGAATGAGCACAACTACCGTGCTTTCATGAGCCAACACACGTAATGCAATAGTATACATGCAAGGCTTAACAAGGATGGCTCAGTTTCTTTTATTTCGTAAGCGGCAATTATAAATACTGATATTAGAAGATCCTATCACTTAGCATTTTAACACAAACATGATTTTGTAGATAGAATACTTGTGCAATATTACTAACAATGAGGCTACCTCCACCTTATGCTTATCTTTGGTTGGGGCTACCCCATATTTTAACAATCTTGATACGATGATCCGGGAAAAACTTAAAACCTCGGGCTAGGTGGCCGACCTGGTTTTCATTTCCACCCAACAAAGATTTTTGAAATAGAACTAACTCAAGTTAAGTTCCCATGTCCGCCTTTGACCAGAAAGGCGCTTGTTGTTTAAAAGATTTAGACTCTGCGAGAGGTTGTACACTGTACCCCAAGAGATAATCCTACACATATATATCCACTGTGGTGGTGGAGTTTGCAAGAATAATGAGGTACGGCTCCTTTTCCTTTACTAATGTACAGTACGTTTCGCAGATGCATAATGTAGCTCTCAAGTGCTTGCAAGGGGGAAAATGTGTGTTATCGAGAACAATTGTTTTGGAAGCGTTTTGTACCACTGCATACACAACATATATAAAAACGACATACAAAATCTCAATTCACATCTTCAAATGCCGACTCATGACGATTCAGCGCAAACAAAAATGTTCATACACAATATACATACATTCAAATCTCAATACACAAAACACCAATACTGCTCTCTTGAGAGAGAGAGAGAGAGAGAGCAGAGAGAGAGAGAACAGAGAGGGGCAGGTGAGGCGGGCAGTTGGACCGGAGGGGAGGTCGGACCGTCGACTTTACAGGAACAACCGGGGCACGGGTACATGGAAAAGCTAGGGATTCAAGGAGCCTAGACTAGGTTGCCTTTTGTACTCTCTACGACGACGACGATGTCTTGGTTCAACCATTCGTCCTCTGTGTGGCGTGCAATGTTCCGGCGGGCGGGCGTACCAACAAATCGTTATGAACGAAGGACAGCTTGTTACAAAGCTTGACATTTTGAAACATGGGCCGGGCCGGACAGTGCTTACGTCGTGCGAGACGCAGCACGATGCTGGCACTACTTGTTTGGCCCGCGTGTGAAGAAGGCGAGACGGCGAGGCCGGTGTGGCAGTGCGGAGGGACAAAAGAGAAGAGGCGGCGGGGCAGCGCCGATGCAGAAAGACAAGAGGAAGGAGGGAGAACCGAAGAAGGCGTGTTTGGCAGGGAAGGTGACGGGGCGCCGACGTGCGGTGCTGAGGGGGAGGGAGGCGGGAGGCGGGGAAGATGGAGGGAAAAGAGGCGCGGGCGACAGGCGACAGCGTGCGGCGGGCGCATGATGTGTCGTGCCTAGAACGACATGGCCCGACTGGGAAAACGCTTGTTGGGGCCTTGGACTTCGTGAGGCACGATGGGTCGTGCTTGACACGGCACGGGCTTGGCCCATTTAGCCCGCAACATTCGAAATTGTTGAAATTTTGACTGTTTTTTTTTTACCGTTTGAGGCTTTCAAACTAGCAAAAATAGAAAGAAAAAAAACATCAACTTTTTTTTTCTATAAACAGGCCATTCATTCAGCATCCATCCATTCCTCAATCTCTCTTTGAAATTCTGTTATGCAAATTTAAATTCACTGATAAATAATTTAGTAAAATTCAAAAAAAATTATGCCAAATTTGGAAGAAAAAATATCAAATTCCAGCATTGACGAGAATTAAAATATCTATGTATTACTTTAATACATAGTTAAAAGGCCATATGTCTTCATGGTCGTAACACCTAAGGCTAACGATCCCGTGATCGTGAGGATTCTAGAGGTTACTTATGAGTACCCTGGTCGAATGAGATCCTGTACCTAGTCCCTGACCAGATGACTGCTCGTAAAAGTCTTGAACATGCATCTGGATCTAACTCTAAGTATATTATTACCATGTGAATAATAGAACACATAGTATATTTGTTCCATACCATACGACGGTTCATGGTCCTAAGACACTAACAATAACTACTATACGGTTGAGTGTCTCACAGACGATAACCGATGACCAGTTATTGTTTCATTAACTGTAACTGACCCTCCGAGCGGACGTGTCACTTCTAATAGACATCTTCTCTAGGAGTAAGTGACAACTCTTCGATGGTTTTTTAAAGACGTGGCACAGAGGAGCAAGGGCATCGGATTGCAGCATCGCAATCAACACTAGATTCATATTCCAACTCTGATTCAACAACATAACAAGCATTACGCTCAGTGCAATTAGGATTAGTCCACCGCCTTGTCGAAAGCACCCTTGTAAAGGATCCAGCTTATAGCAATAAAGAGCAATCACATTCTCTTTCAAGAACTATTTATCATTTTTCTCTATTTTATATCGTAAGATCGACGACTTGATCGTCGATAAGAAGCAAGTCATCAAAAGAGGTACAATACTATTTTTTTTGCATATTTTTATTGTTATTATTTTTTATGCTAAGATGAAAGTAAAAATAGCGTTAGTTTCGATTGTGCAGTTTTCGTTATGAAAAATTACGATATCTTTGCTCTCACTGAGTATGTAATTTTACCGAAGGATGTTGCATCCATGAAAGAGGCTGCGGCCGCCTCAAACCAACCGGAGGTTTTACCGAAAGGGCAAGGCAAAGTTCTGTCATCAGGCTCTACGACAGCATCTTCGTTGGGGATCACCGGTGCAAAGAGGTCGAGCTTGTCTACATCCGGAATCTAGGAGCATTTCGATAGGACAACTAAGTCAGATGCACAAAGAAATGAGGTACCTTATGCTGTTTGCAAAATATATCGCTATGAATTATCTCTAAAGTCTACAGGAGGGATGGGTGTCGGGACCCAAAAATACAATTCTGGACTTTCTGTGTATACTTCACTAGTCCAGGATCACGCTAGTGCACACAGTGATAACATCGATGAAATATCATTTCTATATACAAAGATGACTAATAAATAGAAAAATAACAATAAATATCAGACTAACGATATACAAAGATGACTAATAAATAGGCAAATAACAATAAATATCAGAGTAACGACCTTAAGATCAAAGTTTACAATTAATGCATCAGAAGGCGAATAGCTAAATTAAGCTGCAGCGGAACGTAATGGAATAACTTCAGTGAAGCCCATCCATATGCCCACAGGCAATCGGCTGGAGTAGCGCGACCTAGTTCTCCATCCTCATAATGCTTCTCCTCGAAAGCAGGCGACGATTCCTCCACTTTACCTGAATGATTGCAGCAAGAATGAGTACTTCGGGTACTCAACAAGTTGTACCACATAGTGCAATTATAGATAATGGTTTATTCTAAAGGAAATGCCTTGTGTGGTTTATTTTTTTTTTACTTAAAAGCAACGTTTGAAACTGAATACAACAAAAAGATTGAAAGCATAATTCGAAACAAATAAACAATAATAATTTAACAGTTATTTTCACAAAGTACACAAAGTCAAATCAATTCCTTTCACACAACCACATGAGTTTACTCACACAACTGTCTCTTCCCAATTATTTCATGAAAATCTAATGCTTTCTAAACTTATATTAGAACTGCACATAATCTTAGATTCTCTTCTGTTTCTATAGAGACAACAACTGCAGATCTAGTAAAATACTACAATGAATATCGTGATAAATTAAAGGATAAATTTGCTATGTGCATATTTTCGGAGGCCCTGACCTCGGACATATGGAGTGGCCACACCAGGGGGAGATTATCTTGGTGTAGTTGCTCATTATGTTAATGATGACTGCGTAATGGATAAAAGAATTATATGTTTCAAATTAATTGATATAGCAGAGATGACTGAGAATATATCAGACTATATTATCAAAGTCGTGGAAGATTTTGGTCTTACAAACAAAATATTCTTAATTATTCTAGACAATTCCGTTGTGAACTCTGAGGCCATGGATATTCTTACTCCAGTCTTCGGTACCTACGATGATTCTTTCTTGCTACATCAACGATGCGCCTGCCATATTATTAACCTTATAGTCAAATCTGGCTTGAAGAGTTTGGATGCGTATCTTAAATCTTTTCGCGATGCGATATTTTTCTTGAATAATTATAATGTAAGAATAGCAGCACATTAGAACTTCTGTCGGGCAATGGATGCATGTCTAAGAAAGTTCGGCTTGGACACGCCGATAAGATATAACTCTACTTACTTGATGTTTACGAGTCTTTTACAATATAAGAGTTTTTTATATTTTTATTCAAACGCACTATCAGAGCACTGGCGGTAGTACACTATTGACTAAGAAACATTAATTCGTGGTTGGGAAGATACTACATTTTTTTAAAATATTTATGAGGCCATTGTTGCTTTGTCCGTAGTCTACTATCCAACATCTCGTATTATTATGCATAGTATTTTACAGACTGCTACTCAATTAAAAATGTATAAAAATGACTCAGTTTTACGCGAGGCTATTTGTGGATATCATGGGGATATGCTCTAGATCTTAGGAAGATGTGACAATTGGCAATGGCGTTTACGGTTTGTCGTTTCACGTGTTTTCGACAAAGTTTCAGAACTGTCAGGTGACAGGCGGTCTGACCGGCCATAGCATGGCGGTCCGACCTGTCCCAAATCGGTCGGACCGGCCATGAGCGGCGGTCGGACCGGCAGTGACCAAATGTGTCAAAATGAGTTGGGCCAAAAATAGAGGGTGTAGGTAAGAGAGATGATTCTATTACTCTTGGTCCCATAATGTTTGGAGTCTCCAGTCAAAAGTTCTATTAGTTTTAAGTTTCCAGTAGGTTTCGGATTTTCAGGGGTTGAAAATCGGCTAAGTCCTTTTGGGCGGTCGGACCGGCCTATAGCTGGCGGTTCGACCGGCCCTGAGGGGCGGTCGGACCGATTGTCACTTGAACGTCGGCCTTCGTGCCGGTGTTGTTCATTGGTTAGGTCAAAGTCATGAGTTTCAGGGCATATGTGTTGCATGATGCATGTTTTGACTAACGTGGGTCAAGTTGTGAAGAACTAGTTTCCGGATTCGATTTGTTTGTCTATTGTTGTGCAGGTTTCTTGGTGGTCAACGACGGTCAACGGTGAGGATGATCGGGACTAGGCTTGGAGAGCTGATGTTCAGAATGATCGACGATGCCGGGTGAGGTCAATGAACTCAAGTGTGGTGCAGAATAGACAAGGATGACCGAACGGACAGTTCAGTGCGACTAGTTTGATCAAGTGGCACGGGAGTCGGTGCAAGTGCCATGGTGGTTTCAGTGGGAGCCGGATCGGAGAGACTTGCCGACATGGAGAGAGCGTTGATAAACCTACACGTGGCGGAGCAGGCGAAGTGCTTCGCGCAGATGGACTCGGTCTTCGGAGAAGCACCGAGAAGGGGTATTTTGGTAATCTTACCAAATACCACCTTAGTGACCTTTTGCCTACCCGCGGCACAAGACGACGCAAAGAGAAGCAGTTTAGGTCAAGAGGTGTTGAAGACGGCGCTTTAAAATGTGTGCGTGTGTGACCCGTTTGTGTTGGGCCTTAACGGGAGCCCATTTAAGTTAATTTTCTAGAAGGTCTAAGGCTCCACTATAAATAGAGGAGGGAGGTGGCTGCACCCCCTTCAACCCTTTCAATATTGTTGAAACCCTAGTTTTGCTTAGGGAGAGGATTAGTGGAGGTTAGGGTTCTACAGAGTTTTGATTTGATTTCGTGCTCTTGGATTGAGCTTTGTCCTCCATTGATGGAGTGGTTGTAAACTCAAACCCTATCAAATCAATCCAAAGAAAGTTTGCTCAAAGATGTGTCTCTTTGTCTTTCTTCTCTCTATTTGGTGATTTTGAGTCTTTCTTTGATTCGTGATTTTTTGAATGATTTCTTCACGTGATCTAGCTTGCTGTGACATGTGGGAACACATCTAGGATCATCTTGATCATCAATCACCCACGAGTAAGTTTTTGGATCTAGTTTTCGTTTTGACTCATTTTTCAACCATCCTCCTCTCAAACTGAAAAAGGTCATAACTTTTCTAAGGATCTTCACGATCTTCGATTGTAATAGGTTCCTGACATCCTAGAGAAGGTGTGTTCCAAGTTTCATCAAGTTTAGAGTTGTAGATCAAAAGTTACATCTATTTACAACTTCGTTTTTTGGGTTCTTTTTACTGTTCATCAGACTGGAGGTCAGACCACCCAAGGTGACCGGTCCGACCGCGATTAACACAGAGGTCAAACCGCCCAACACTTAGAATTTTAGCCCATGTTGATTTTGGTTGTTTTGCTTCGGGGTTTAGATTGTATTCAATACTAGTCTTCCGCTGTACTGGTATATTGATCTTCATAGCTTCCATAGCTATTGGAGTGAAATTTGTATTGAATCTGATCTTGGTTGAAAAAGTGAGTGTGCTCCTATTCACCCCCCTCTGGTCGCCTTTTTGGTCCAACACTATTGTTGCTTTGAAAACTAAATATCTTAAATATTTGAGAGAAATCCCTTAACTATATGCATTTGCATCTATTTTAGATCGTAGAGGTAAAATTAAAACATTAGCTAATATTCTTGATATTCTTAGTAATGCTACAAGGCTAGAGTAATCTAACTATTTTGCAACAGTCTGTTATCGATTACATGAGGTTTACCAAAGGTATGAAAATAAGTTCTAGGGAGTCCACTTGCAACGACCTCCAGTAGCCCCCACCTCAAGTAGCAAATATAAATATATGAGATACGATCTTCGGTAGCTCTTTCTCTAGGTCCAGATCTTCTTTTACAGTGTCGTTTGCTCAACCAAGAACAACCCCAAGGAATAGGGAACTATTCACCTATCTAGACAGCGATACAGTGAATTTTAACTCAAAAGACTTTGAAATTTTGCAATGGTGGCATGCCCATAAGTTAACATATCCCGTGTTATTCGTACTTGCACGTGATGTGTTACCTGTTTCTATCTCGATGATGTCCTCCGAGTCTACTTTCAGTCTTTCTGGAAGAATGGAGAGAAGAACACATCTCACGAGTGATATGGTGGATATACTTATAACCATGAAGGACTGAGAACAAGCTCATTCGTGAACACAACACTCTTTGGAAAATACCAAGTTGTCGGACGTGCTCGAAAATCTGTACCTCAACAATGACACTTAGAACAAATATGTATGTAGACATATATGTTGTACTCTTTTTCTTTTGCCAAGATTTTCTCATATTGAGTTTTTACTTAGCAAATATTTTAACAACGCAACCATTTCAATATTAATAAAGCTCTTTATTACATTTTCGATATACTTGTCTTATTTTTTACAAGTTTTATATGTATTTATGAATTCTACACATTTTTTCCTGATTTTTTCTCTTTGGTTTTTCTGATTTTTCATCTTCATATTTATGGTTTTTTAATAAAATTTCCAAGTTGAGTGTGATATGGAGTGACCCGATCTTCTTGAGTAGAACTGTGAGTAAATAGTGCTTAACGATGAAAAACGCTCAGCTGTACACCACGCGGTAGTGCACAGACTTACAGCTCTAAAAAATAGAAACCATGCCTAAAGGTGTACATCCTGTTAAGAAACCGGGGCCAGGACTCCGGAGAGTCCTGACCTAATTGGACTCCTCATCCCCTGACGTCTATAAATAGAGGGCCCCCCTCTCATTGTAACCCCGATGATTTTGAAGCAATAAAGCGAAGCCTGAAGTCCTCTCATATCTCTGTGTTCAATCTATTATTTTGTTCTTATGTTCTTGCATTGTTCTTACGATTCTGAGTTTGTATACGAGGTACCCGTTCGGATTGGACTCGCTAGCGACGGTTACTCAACACGTTATCAGCACGATCGACTCTCCTCGCATCGAAAGGTAACCGGCGAAGAACGACACTCGTAGATTGAATCGTATTTTCTAGATTGCTTTCAATTCTGCAAATTTGCTTTCTAGATTGTTTTTCTACGATGCAAATTCGTTTTAATCTTCCGCGAGCTGACTTGAAGTCGCCGACACAATGTCGATCGGGAGATTGCATGAAAGATTAGATGTCGATTGTACCGTAGATTGAAATTGTCAATTCACCGCGAGCCGACTCGATGTCGCCGATCGGTAATTGCATGAATGAAAATTACATCGCATGAACAGTACTAATTGCATTGTCAGTAATGAAAAAAAGGGCCAGCACGGCCACCCCTGGCCAGCAGCTTGGCCGACCGTGCCAACCCCAGCCGGCCGCACCCCAACCCCGCGCCGGCCAGTAGTAGCATCCCCACCTCCGGCTAGCAGCCGCTGAAGCACATCACAGAAAGAAAGAAAAAAAGGTGGAGGGGACGGCCTGGATCGCACCGCCGGGCTTGAAGCCGCCGGCGCAAGATCAACCCTCCGGCCAGCAAATGACCCTCCATCTCCCGCAACATCACATGGAAGGAGGAAGAAGGGTGAAGGAATTGACGCCACGGCCGTGGAACCGGCGGCGCCTGTCGCCTCGCATGGCGGCTCCGCCCGCAAGGCCGACCGCCTCCTCACGCCGCACGGCACCTCCACCATCGGATCGTCAGCGCGCAACAAGGCTTCAACACGGCGCCGCCCGGCCGCCTTCGCTCTGGTTATCACGGCTTGCCTTCTATACGGTGCACTAGAACCAAACGAAAGGGGGGAGTCCGCCCGGCCATGGAGCCGGCCGGACGCCTCCTCGCTGCTTGCCGCGCTCCCGGCGGCCACAGACTGCCACCGCCGCCGCCTCTGCGCGGACTACCACGCCGCCCCCCATGAGCGCCGCCCACCGTCGGACATCCGCACGGCCTCGCCGCCCTCCGGCCGGTCACCGTGCAATGGTCGCGCCGCTTGAAGCGGCGATCGCCTCCGCCTCGGCGCGCCCGGCCACCGCCTCCGCCTGGCGCCCGGCACCTCCGCTCGGACGCGGCTCGCATGGAGGGAGCCGCTGCCGCCGCCGGGTGAACAGGGTTGGGGAAACCCTACCGTCGAACACCCTTAAAAGGCAGTGGTAGCTTGGGCCGAGAGGGCCGGCCCATGTAGGCCGGCCAAAAAATTTTCGCCAGAAAAAAGGAAAACAATAAAAAGAAAAAGCCATTTTGCAAACAGACCATCGGTTTTTTCCGTAAATTGAGCGAAAATTTCTCGGAACTGAAATTTTCACGTTTTAGCCCATGGAAACTGCAGAATTCGCCGAAAATTCATATTCCAGAAGAAAAGGGCCTCAGGAATCCAAATTTTGAATCGGGTTTTTTTTTTGCATTTGAAGCATATTTCACTTTGTTATTATTTTTATGCAATTTATGTCCTGTATTTACTGTTTTTGATCATTTGTGATTATTTATATTGCTTTTAATCACTGAAAAAAGCGGTAAATCTTGAAAATACATGGAAAAATACGGGATCTCGAACTGGGAGTTCGAAGAGCATTATGAGAATTTTACAACCATTTTATGTAAACTACCAGTAGTAACCCTATGAACTTTTTGCATGAATATGAAAAATGACTGGCAACACGAACCAGAGGTTCGAAAGAGTTGGCCCAGCATGGCCAAATTTTGTACAGTCTTCAACTCTGTGATAAGGTAATCACGGATGAGCAGAAAATTGACAAGACCCTCTCTACCTTCACCCGAATGTGGTGCAATCCGCACGCAATTATTGTCAAAATGTCTACAAGGAGTATGCCGAAGTGATTGACATCATGAAAATTGCGAAAGCACAAGATGATGTTCTGAGGAAGAACTACATCTCACAGCCATCTAGTAGCAATATTGGCCATGAAGCCAATACTAGTAGCTACAAGGTAATGAAGCCTCTCACGACGGAGGGGGGCAAGAAGGGTAAGGTCGTGAGTCGCACGTAATTGGTGTTTTACAGTCTAAGAAAAGGGGCAAAGAATAGCATGAGGCACAACTCACCATTGCAGGCACGGGTGTGGACAGCCTAGTAGCAGCCCCCATCATCCCTCCTTTGGACATAGCAGCGGCCACAACCGTAGTTGCCCAAGAGGAGAAGATCGCCATGTAGCAGATTGAGGCAGAAGTTTCTGAATACTTCGCTGATTTGATCTAGTGCACGCATTGCACCCAGATCCTTTTACAGTCATTTGCAGTTTTTGATTGTGAAGAAACTTTGAATAATGGTTGCAAACTCTAGAAGAGCAAAGCATTAAAATCTTATGATGAGTCCTGCAAGACTTATATTTCTGTATCTATGATAGCAAGTTATGTTCTGATATGTGAAGTATTTTATTTATGTGTTGCTTGATTTCTGCTACATATTAATAAAGTACATTATATTAGAACGCATGTAGCGCCCTATGGAGGAAGTGTCTTAGCAGGTAGCGGCACAATGAATACCACCTTGAGAGAGATGGAATTTTTCATTGATCAATAAGAATGCTTGTAGCCTTACGACAATCGCAGGCAGCGATACATGTATAATAGGATCAGGAATGGCCACAATTATACTCCCGACGGACACAACTTTGTTCATTAAAGAAGTCTTGTTGTGCCCATAATCGACTAGAACTCTCAAGGATATTCGCGCTAACGGTTTCCACGTAGAGACTGAAGAAGAGCATGGTAAGAAATACCTGCTCATTACAAAGCGTGACAAAAATTAAAAAAAATGGTATTAGAATGACTTCCTTCATTTGAAAATGGGCTATACTACACTAATATTAAGGCATCTGCAACCTATACTGCCCTGAAAACTATATTTAGAAACTCTAAACCTCTTCTATCTCTGGCATGATAGATTATGTCACTTAGGTCTTAGGATGATGAGAAACATAATTAACAATTCACAGGGACATAGTGTCAATGTAAAGAACTTCCCGAATTTAGAAGATTTTGTGTGCCATGCATGTACCACCGGGACACTGATTACTAGACCCTCTACTCTGAAAGTAAATGACGAAATCCCTGCATTACTGGACCGTATCCAGGGAGACATTTGCGGTCCTAAACAGCTCCTTGAAGGGTCATTTAGGTATTTTATAGTGCACATTGATGCTTCCTCGAAACGGTCGCACGTTTGTTTATTATCTACGAGAAACCACGCTTCGCAAAGCTCATCTCGCAGATAATTAACATTAAGAATAATTTTCCTAATCATCATGTGAAATCCACTAGAATGGACAATGGAGAATTTACTTCGAGGGCATTTGATGATTATTGTGTGAAAATGAGAATTAAAGTTGAGCTTCCCATACCGCATGTCCACACCCAGAATGGACTAGCAGAATTATTATTTACCAACTACATGTTTGGGACACGCAGTCCTGCATACAGCAACTCTCATCAATTTTAGACCACTGGCATATAACATCCATTCACCTATGCAACTAGCGCAAGGGGTCAACACTGAAAATTTCTAATCTTTGAAGGTTTGGTTGCAAGGTTTATGTACCTATACCACCACCACAGCAAACTGAAATGGACACTCTCCAAAAGTCTGGGATATACGTTGATTATGAGACAGCATCCATAATCAGGTACGTGGACCCCACGACTGGAGATTTGCATGCAGCCCGCTTCGCTGATAGCATATTAGATGAGAATTATTTCTCGTCATTAGGGGGAGGAAATCAACCCTTGATGAAAAATGTCGAGAAATAGAGAAGTCCAGAAGATAATTGAAGTCTAGAAGACAATTAAAGTCTAGAAGAAAATTGAAATTCATGCATATGACCCGCGCACTAGTGAAGCAAATAGAGAAGTCTATAAGATAATTGAAGTCTAGAAGACAATTGAAGTCTAGAAGACAATTGCAGTCCAGAAGATAATTGATTTGCAAGCATTAGCGAATCAACTGCCTAACCACTTTAGTTATTAGAAGAGCGTTACCAAGTCGCATATGCATGTACGCAATGCACCGGAGAGGGTTGAAATACCGATGAAGGTATCCCTAATCCCGTCCTAAGGCCTCTGAAAGGACGAGAACTCCAGCCCCTCGAATCCGAAGTAACAGGGGACGCCTGGTGAAAAAGGATAAGAACGACTTGACACAGCCGATCACTAAAGTACCCAGATCGTAAGGGAGCCGTTGAGACATGGCACCGGTGAAACCTTCGTACTAGATGAAATCCCCATGAAAACCTTCAGAAAAGGCATACTATAATTGAACATCCCCATGAAGGGAGACATCAGCATGGATATGTGTGCACACATCGGAGCTGAAAAACTAAGGGACTTGGTCCGCAATTGAAAGCAGCAGCGAGTAAGTAGAAGTATCGCCCTATGAAGTAATAGCTATAAATTATGTGACCCCTGGAGAATCTATGAATAAGCTAACAGCCAATGTTGACATTTACTTTGCAAAGAAAATTACCACAATCATCAATCTTGATCCAGAGCCTGCATCGCTCACTGAATGTATGAAAAGATCAGATTGAGAAGATTGGAAGAAGGCAATAGAAAGTAACTTGTTCTCTCTGAATAAAAGAGAGGTGTTTGGGCCTGTAAGCCGCACACCTCCCCATGTGCACCCCGTAAGGCATAAGTGGGTATTTATTCGAAAGAGAAATGAAAGAAGAAAGGCTCGTTGCACAAGGTTTCGCTCAATGTCCAGTAGATTGTTACGAAGAAACCTATTACCCAATCATGGGCGGAATTACCTTTAGATATTTATCTCAATGGCAGTGAACTTGAAGTTAAAAGTGAAATTGATGGATGTGGTAACTGCATACCTTTATGGAAATTTGGATTCAAACATTATTTGAAGATACCTGAATGTATCCCTGTCCCGAACCAAGATAGAGCAAATAGAAATCTATACGCAGTGCAACCCGTAAAGTCATCAGATGGATCAAGAAATCATGCGTAAATGTGGTATAATCGCTCGAAGCGACTTTCTATGCAAGAAAGGCCACACGAATAATGAGAATTATCCCTGTGTATTTATACGACGATCGCATGCTGGATTTTGTATAATCTCAGTGTATGAAGATGATTTGAATATCATTGGAACCCTAGAAGGTATTAAGAAAGCAAGCTTTTACCTGGAGTCGGAGTTCGAAATAAAAGATTTGGGTCAAACCAAATACCGCCTAGGCTTGCAACTTGAGCATACCCCGGAAGGGATTCTAGTACATCGCCAACATACACTCAGAAAGTGTTGGAAAGGTTTGGCTTTGAAAAGGCATATCCTTCGAAAGTGCCGATGGTCGGGAGATCCTTGCAGCAAGACAAGCACCCGTACAGACCTAAAGAAGAGGGGGAGGAAGTCCTGGGACCAGAATTCCTGTACCTAAGTGCAATAGGAGCACTGATGTTTTTAGCAAACTGTACTAGATCAGACATTGCATTTGTCGTAAACCTATTAGCAAGGTATAGTATAGAACCTACCAAAGGCATTGGCAGGAAATATTGAACATCTTCTGTTACCTCTAAGAAAGCAAAGAACTTGGTATGTTATACAGAAAGAACCAAGACCTGTCTATGAATGGCTATGTAGATGTTGGGTTCCTGTCAGACCCGCATACAACCAAGTCGCAAACAGGCTATGTATTCCTGTGTGGTGGAACTGCAATTCCATGAAAATCGTATAAGCAAAGTCTTGTATCGACTTTGACGAACCACTTACAAATCATAGTACTGTACGAGGCCTCACAAGAATGTGCTTGGCTTTGGCGGAAGATTCACCACATCCAACAGTCATGTGGATTGAATACCGCGCGAACACCCACAATTATCTATGAAGATAATCCAACTTGTGTTGCACAAGTACAAATGGGTTATGTGAAGAGTCCTTTCACTAAGAATATCAACCCCAAGTTCTTCTATACTCATGAATTGCAAATGATGAACGAAATTAAAGTACTGCATACTAAGTCATGTGAGAATCCTGCAGATTTATTCACTAAGTCACTTCCAGTATCTAGCTTTGAAAGGTGCGTACGTGGAATTGGAATGATAAGACTTAGAGAAGTGCAGAATCTGGGGAGAATCTTCACGAACTCATTATTGAATCTTGATTACGAAGATCGAGTACCCAAAGAATAAATCCCGGAGATTAAATGAAATAGGGTGGATTGTACTCTTTTTCCCTTACGAGTTTTCCTGAAGTTTCTCGGCTAAGATTTTTGATAAGGCAATTCGTGCAAAACAGCAGAACGCATGGCATGTACTCTTTCTCTAAATTTTTCCCACTGGATTTTTATGGAGTTTTAACAAGACATGAATATATCAGATGAGTGTCTAAGGGGGAGTGTTAAGAAACTGGGTCCAAGACTCCGGAGAGTCCTAGCCCAATTGGACTCCTCATCCCCTGATGTCTATAAATAGAGGGCCCCCCTCTCCTTGTAACCCCGATGATTCCGAAGCAACAAAGCGAAGACTGAAGTCCTCTCATATCTCTGTATTCAATCTATTATTCTGTTCTTATGTTCTTGCATTGTTCTTATGATTCTGAGTTTGTATACGAGGTACCCGTTCGGACTGGACTCGCCAGCGACGGTTACTCAACATATCCAATCAGTGATTCGGTAATGCATGGTGCAGCACCATCTCCACATCACATAGGATTGATTTCTCCTGCCTCGTATGCGTCATTACTGTCCTTTGCAGCAATTGAAAATCAGACCGTATACTCTTGGCTTCTTGTACTCGTGCTGAAATCGCTAATAGATAATGTGGCGTCGACTCCGGTACCACCTGCGACAACTCTCTTTCCCCTTCCTAAAACCTGAGAATAAGTACAAATGTGAAGTAGTATAAAATGCTCGCTAGAATTAATAATATACTCTTTAAGAAACAAAGTCATTTGATCATGCATCCTCTTAGCTCGAGCTCTAATGATAGGTCCCGGAGGCAAGTCTATTATAATATCGTCACCATGTGCTTGTGTAGGAGGAGAATAAGATGGAGTGATAGGGATGCCCTCGTCAAAGTGGGTTGTAAACGGCTGGCGGGCCAAACGAGCTTGTGCTTACCGACACGACACAATTAGGGGTGGATAACGAGCTGGCTCGGCTCGGCTCGTTAAAAACTCGAATTCGACTCGTTAGGCTCGTTATCAATAAAAATACATGCATTCCATGTTTGTTAATCAACGACCATGCTACCATCACCATGCACCATCTCTGTTATGCAATTAACCCGCTTGTAGCATGTGAAAATACTTGATTCATTCTGAAGCCTCTAACAGAATGCTTGATTCATTCTGAAGCCATTAAACATATGCCACTATGTATTACACGCAAGGTTACGATTCATTCTGAAGCCACTAATAGGATGGACGGGAGGAGGTCTGCGGGGTGGGTAAAATAGGGAAGGAACTGGAAGGCCAAGCGCACGAGCCCCGAGCTACCGAGCATTAGGGATGAGGGACTAAGGGAGTTAGGGTTGTGCTGAGCTCAGTGGCCAGTGGACTGGGCTAGGAACTGGCCAATGGGCTGCCTGGTGGTCAACTGAGATGGCTTGAAACTCGGGACGTCTGGTGAGTGAACGAGCTAAACAAGTTAACGGGCAACTCGCGAGCCAGCTCGGCTCGGCTCCTTAAGAAAACAAGCTAAATTACTGGCTCGACTCAGCTTGTTAAGGGACCGAGTTCGAGCAGAGCACTTAACGAGCCGAGCTGGCTCGCGAGTTTCGAGCTTTTTTCACCCCTAGACACGATAGCCTTTCGAGTCGTGCTTGGGCTGTCACCTAGACACGTGGGCCTTCTAACCCGACATGATTCTTTCACGAGCCGAAAAGATTGTGTCTGGGCCGCACCGCCCATTTAGCCAAGTCTGTCTCATCCTGCAGGCACGTAACCGGGCATTAATTAACTAACTAATATGTGCTTATTACAGTATCATTCGTGCTAGCTGCTTGAATCAAACAAATTAACCAGGCTTGTGCGACACCCCGTGTGATTACCCCAGGGGTAATCACACTTAGGCAAACGAATTACAATTCATTTGTCCGATAGAACGCCGCTCTGATGAATAGCAAGCCATTACCAAAGTCAACACAGCGGAGCAATAAGATAGAAACTGCACATTCTTATTATAACAGTAGCCATGTAAGGCTATGGTTCTTATTGCAGCTAATAATTTACAACTGTAAAACGGAACCGAGTCCCCTCGCCTCCTTGCCTTGCTTCACCGGACGTCTACTCGCTCCACTCTTCGAATAAAGCGCCCAACTTGCCCTGATCCTCGAAGTCAATGCCCTTGACTCCTGCGGCTTCCACGGTACCTGCATGTCCCTTGTCCCACTCGGGATAGTTCCCGGTCGGACTAGGATCTACAAAGGAGAATACTAGCAAGTTTGAGTACAAAAGTACTCAGCAAGCATTAATAGCAAAGCTGCACTGAATGACTCATCTCTGTTGTCATTACATTTCCTAACTCATCTCTTTTCTGAAAATAACAAGAAACATTAAGTGACAAATTTTAGTTCTGAAAATACTACTTGTCACTCGGAGAGAAGAAAGACCCCCAGTGGTTCCCGTATGCTCCAATCCAGGAATCAGGTATGAATTCATGATTTTATTTAGCATTGCGCAGGCTTTGTACCACTTTACCCATAGCTACTCTGATCCCTCTTTGAGCTGGGTTCCCCTGCATTTCCTTTGATGCGGGTTTGAGATCAGAATACATAATGTTTTCCAGGTTACGTGATTAAGTCTCCACCCATTGTTTTTTGTCGGTGTCCTGAGCGCATCCAGTCCTCCACCGAATTCCAACAATATTGTTTGGGGCGTCTTCCTCTTCTATGCCCCAACGCTCCACCTGTGCGCTACTATAACGCCTTGGACTCCCTTAGTT
The DNA here is from genome assembly GCA_036346395.1 of Hsuehochloa calcarea. NCBI lineage: Eukaryota > Viridiplantae > Streptophyta > Magnoliopsida > Poales > Poaceae > Hsuehochloa > Hsuehochloa calcarea. The sequence goes on from CM070609.1 coordinate 13,616,719, forward strand.
CCGGACTTATCCTACCGCCCCTGAGTTCTGCATCCCTACTAAACCCATGCAATATTACTTATCCATTGTGGAGATGATAAATCACGTAACCAGGTAGCATTTTCTGCCCGTCGGAACGGGAAAATGGTTACCACTCCGCCTCTTTCTCTCCCACGGGCGACGCCACCCATGGCGACTCCCCTCCCTCCGGCGTGGCCGGCGCTGCTGCGCCCCTCCCTGGCTCATCCGCCTCCTCCAGCTCGAGCCGCCTCCCCGACTCCCGGCCCCTGTGCTGCTCCTCCTCGGCTCCGCCAGCTCCACCCCGGTGCTCTCCCCCCCCCTCGGCGCCCCTGCGCATCGGTTCTCAACGCCGCCTCCTCTGCCTCTGGCATGGCCGGAAGCTAAGCACCGTCATACGCACCGCCGCTCCCGACTACTCCTTCCCTCAACTCGATCAGGTATGCCCTGCCCCGGCCGGCTCGGCCTCCCGGCCGCCGGCAGCCTTGGCTCCCCAGATCCGCCCCGGCTTTGCTCTCCTCTCTCTACTCTTCACTTTCCCCTGGTGGCCCAGATCCAACAAGCCCTTGGCCTATGGTCACGCCGCTTACTGCCCTACCGCCCCAGTCTGATCCCTTCCCTTATTACTTTACTACTATTTTTACTCGTGTTGCTTTCTGATGTGGTTGCTTAGTTGATGATGCATGAGTATGGTGATGGAGGTGATTTGCTTGATGCATAAACATGCTGGGATGGGGGGAGTGGCTGCCACTATAGTTGCCGCCTACCTGGTGATGGTGCCGGCTGATCTTCATCACTTGAGATATGCTACTCCCTATCGCCTATCCCTCTCTACCCCTCCCCCTACTGCTCTGTGATGGGATGAACTGAGAGTTATACTTTGATGCTACTGAGGTTTTGTGATGCATGTGAATGATGTGCATGGGGTGCAGTGCATACTGATGGGTGATGGGTTTACCTCTTGCTGAAATTTGGGTTGGGAGAAGAGGGTGGCAGTGCTGGCCTTGTGCTGGTGCTCTCCTCTTCCTCTGCTTCCTGGCTCCCTGAGGGTTCCTCCTCCTCTTGATCCCTGGCTGCTGGCCTTCTTCCCCCTCTTGCTCCTTTGCTGCTGTTGGAGGTCTTGCCTTCGGTTGAGAAGAACTGGGAGGAGGGGAAGGGCACTGGGAGATTTGTGTGCTGGCTGGGAAGGAATGGGCTTGAGGTGCTGGCTTGCTGGTTTTGAGCTGCCATTACAGGGGGAATGCACTGACTGGGGGCTTCGGCAGGGGGTATGCATTGACTGGGGGAAGGGCACTCGGCTGCTCTTATCTCCTGGCTGTGCAATGCCTTTTACCATGCTCCTATTCATTTTAATTTTTACCATGATCCTATCCTTTTTTGCCTTTGTTGAGACTGCAAGCTGCATGAGTTTATGTTGGCTTTGGAGTAAGGCATTGCTTTGGTTGCAAGGGAATGGAAGGGGAATATTTCTGGCTTTGGCTGAGCTGTGCTCTGTGGGTAAGCTGAAGGCGGCTCTCGGCCAGGGGGAATGGCTCTGTTGTGCTCTCTGTCTTTCCTCTGTGCAAGGCTCTATCCCTTCCCTCTGTGCAGGATATTCCTTGGCCCTTCCTTTGCTTTGGCTGAGTAGTGAAATGAGACATGGTAAGGTTGTTTGGCTTATGGAGATATATGTTGTGGAATTTTATTATGGTTGTGGTAGTCTGGGTAATGTGGGTGTTGGGCTAAAAAAGGGAATGGGTCATTGGTCCATTGGGCCTTGCCGGATTTTTCTATGGTTAAGATAAGTCAGTATAAGTGGGTGTCGGATTCTAGAATTGTCGGGTGATGAAACCTATGGAAATAAGATGACACATATTTACTTTGGTTAGTCTAGGTATCGTGGGTATCCAGGTGCCGACTGATTTGGGTTAACCTAGGTATCTTGAGAATCAATGTGCCGGTTAACCTAGGTTGGTGTGGGTAGTCTCGATACTCAGGGTGCCGACTAATCTAGGTTGATCTGGAAGCCGCGATGATTCCTATGGTACTCTGACGGCAATCCACTCTGTTACAACTCTATTTTATTTTTTTTGAACCGCTAATGGTCTTATGGTTGATTGGTGGACAATGGAGCTAGGAGTGATGTTTCGGATTGGGTCGAGGAAGAAGGTTTGACTGGATGACGATGGACGGACAAGAATTGAAAGAAGGCTTCGGCGACATGCAATGCAAAACTTTATTTTATTCTTTTTGAAATGAACACCAATTGTAAATTTTTTATATTGATACGAGATTATGATTTGTTTTTGTTTAGATGAGTTTTAATTAATGTTAATCATGGATTAGTGCTATTTAGACAGCTTGCATGTACGTACTCATGCGGACGATCAAACAAATTAGCTAGGTCATGCACAACTAACGTTCATCAAGCGTGAGGGAGAGAGAGCGCAAGTGGGTCCAGCTAGGTAAGTCAACGAATTTGTCCTGTGAATGGAGTAGCAAAACTAAGGTAACACAGTGTATATGGAGCATCTAGCTGACCCATTTCTATTATTTAACTTAGTTTTCAATTTATTTTTATTAATAACGCATCGTCAACTTTATGTCTAAATTTGGCCATTTTGGTCACACCACCAGTGGTAAGATAACACTGTCACGTCACAGGCTAAGTCTATCTAAATGACACTTCTTGTCGCGCCACTGGTGGTGGCTTGACCAAACAACACTGCCACACCACTGGTGGTGAAGTGTTAGGATTTAGCCACGCTATAGTAACTAGTGTGGCAGTGTTGTCTTGACATACCAAAAGAGTCAGAATTGAAAATAATGTTAGAAGGGGTTATTAATAAAATATAATTTTAAAAAAGACTTTAATAAAAAAAGTTCCAGCTAACTAGTACATGTTGAGACTCGATCTTTAACCTGAGAGTGGTCATCTTTCTGAAGCTCGTGCCGTAGTCTCTCTCACACTCCGCCTGTCTCTTTCTTCACCGAATCCTCTTCTTCCTCACCGGATCCGACCCCTCCCCTTCCTCTCCGGCTAGTCGTCGACGAGATTTAGGGTGAGGGACCCATCTTGTGTACAGTAGTACCTCTGGATTTGTTTCCTTTTGTTCTTTAGGGAAGTCCGAGAGTGCTCCTAGCTTCGCTGTAGCCTGTAGATGGTGAATCAACCTTCAATTTCTAGTTTCTAGTGGTAGTTAGTAGTTGCCACCGCGTACAATAGCGCCGCCGTCTCGGTCAATTTTTTGTTGCACCGTCACCGTCATCGTGGTCACCGGGACCGCCGTATCCCATTTTGGGCTTCAAGAATGGTCATCGTTGCTTCCCACGTCGGCACCAAGCTTGGCCAGAGCCGACCATGGTTACCCTATGCTCACTACTCTATTTTGGACGGAGAAGACGACCAGAGACGCTGACGTGTGGACCCCATGGTAATTAGATTAAGTTAATTTTGATTTAATTAGCGTTTAGTTAGTAGATAATGTTAGTATGACATGTGGGTCTACCACTTAAAACTCCGTGTTTAGACTTGGTTCGTAAACAAAAACACTGACGTATGGGCCCTTGGCGCTGTGACCCATCAAATGGGTAGAGCTCATGAGGATTGCGGTCCCACCTGTCATCCTATCATTTTTCTTAACAAGAATAGTCAATAAAATAAAATAAAAATATCAGCCGACCCCACCTATTAGGATTTTTCAATTTTCTGGCATTTCCTCCCATGTCAATCTTTGGAGAGCCCGTTTGCCGTCATTTTAAATCCAAATGACTTTATCTTTGTTTCTAAATTAATATAAATTCAAAACCTTTCCAACAGTACCAAAATCATAATTTTTGGAGTTCATTTGATCTTTTTGTTGGATTTGGATATGTTCGCAATTATAGACTTTGACGCTTTGGACGTCGTCATCACTGTTGATCAAGACCAAGTGATATCCACGGTTGAGCATGGCAAGTCCTTACAATTGATAATGTTGAACCTTGCTTTTAAAATGCTAATGACTTTGCTTTAAATATTACTTGCATGTTTTTATATATATAAAATGCTATGTTAAATATTTTGATGCATAGTTAGTCCATACGTTTGTTATTTACTATTCCCCTACTTGATTGTTGATATTATGTCTACATTGTCACCCTAGGCTAATTATCATAATAAGCTTGTCTTTGGTTGATTAAAAATGGATAACAATTATGTCTAAACATGCTTAGTGATTAATTTGAATATGATACAAACATTGTCATCACAACACTTGAGACATGATATGATTCTTAGTATAGCAACGTGGGTTACCACTAAAAAGGGAAAATATTTTATAAAATAGTGGAGACTTGGGCGAGTGGATTGTATGATGTGGGCGCAACATTTGCACAAGATATGGGTTTGTGGATTGTGTCGTCTGAGTCGATTAAGGACCGAATAATGTGACATATTTTTGAGCTCTTATTCGTGCAACCACAAGTCTAGTATGTGATAGACTTGGCTAAATCATATACCAAGTCGTGAAGCTATTGCCATATTACGGGTAGTTTGGGTCATGTTGTTGGACCTGGGCTGTAGGATGACATATTTATGTGTACACACCCGTTGATTTATTACCTAGCATCATATGCCCCGTTATTTTGGGTGGTACTAAGTCCGGATGCGTCTACTCCTCTAACGGTGGTTTCCTCAGAGTTTAATGTTGTTCTAACGCCCGATAATCAAACCCATTGGATGGTGTAGTGCTATGACAAGTTATTATAAAGACCTTGTTATGATCTTTTTAGCTACACACCTACGAAAGTATGTCGGTCAAATATCAAAAGTTGATCAGATCTTGTGGGTAAAAGCTGCACAAGCTTTGCAGAGTGCATAATATATTCGAATAGCCGTGCCCCTGGTCATAGGTGATGTGAAGAAAGCCACACTTGGTTAGTTTTGATAAAATATGGGATGAGAACCTGTTAACTTAAAAACAGTTGTAGCAATGATATAATCGTAGGTGGATGGAACTCACCTGATCGTTGTGCCTTGTCATAATATGAACTAGTCATGTGCCTGTGCGTTGCAACGAAAAATTATTTTTGGCATAAAATATGTTATTACAACTCACCAATCTCCTTAATATCATTTATTAGTTAAAACTTTTAAGGGTTTAGCGTTTGCTGTGAGTTAATTCAAACCGTTGATTGATGATTCTGTTAGCTGTGCTGCGTTGGTGAGCGCAGACGACTGCAGAGAGTTACTGTCGCTACTCGCTAGCTACGGACGACGGCAAGCATGGATGGGGAGCATCGTAGGTGGACACGCCGCACGTGTGGAGGCTGGCCAGGGATAGCTAGCCAGTCGAGGGCGTGGCGTGTACCTGTGCGCGTACACGCTGCCGTTCGGTCGAGAGCTCACGCGCGCGCAGCCGGCCGGCCCCCTCCATGTCACCACCTACGCCCGCCCGCGCGCGGCGCACCGGCACGGCGGTCGCGTCCGTCCCGTCCGTGCGGCTAAAGCTAAGCTAAGCTATCACGTACGTACTCCGGCCGGTCAGGCTTCCACCATTCGCCGTCGCCCGCCCGCACGCACGCACGCCTAGCCTGATCGATTTTGGGTTTCGACCTCTCCTCATTCAAGTCGCTGTAATGGAGGATCCATTCCATAATGGTGGACATTTCCCTGATAAGCAGTACAGCCCAAAAGCCCACAGGAGAGTATTGTGCCGTGCAGTGTACGTACGGCATGCTGGATGAGGTCCAATAAGAGTATAGAAGTGGTGAGGTCGCACACAGCCACCAACATCGGCAATAGTTGGAGAGCAGTAGTGAGTAGTAGCACGTTTAATTTCCCATGAACAACGTACAAGAGAAACCATGTCATTGAATATACGAGTGTTGCAGCACACTAACATTCTCTAAGAGCATCCCCTAAAAGAAAATAAGATCAATGCCACTTCACTTGTATATTCAACAAAGGAGAGAAATCATGCCATTATATCATACATATTTATGTAACCTTGAGCATTATTAATGGTACATATCGAGCTGACAACACAACCATTAGAGCTCAAGAGTAACAATATTTTCAGAACAAGAGAAAATCGAGGAGAGACCAGCATAAACCAAGCAAAAGTACAAATGCGGCCAGGAGCAGCAACAAGAGGAATTCTCGGGTGCTAGGAGACACAGCATTGTTGGATCGAACACACACATCCTCAGAGACGGAGACCTCGATCGATGGATCGATCTACTTGGTGAACTCGATGGCCCACGCGTTGGCGTAGATGTAGGTGGCATTGACGCCGGTGAACCCGGCGCCCCTGGCGAGCTCCTCGAACTCCCTCTCGTACCTCTCCTTGCCGCCGGGGTTGTGCGCGAGCATGATCATGTCGACGTGGAACACCCCCTGCGCCTTGGGCGTCGCCTCCGGGTTCACCGGCAGGATGCACTCCACGACGATCACCTTGCCGTGGGCCGGGAGCGCGTCGTAGCAGTTCTTGAGCAGCGTCGCGCAGTGCTCGTCGCTCCAGTCGTGGAGGATCCACTTCATGAGGATGGCGTCGCTGGAGGGCACCTTCTCGAACATGTTGCCGCCGACGTGCTGCACGCCCGGGAACGGCGGCGCCTCGGAGATGACGTGGGGGAGGTCGAAGTTGATGCCTTTATGTGCGGGTACTTGGAGGTGATGCCGTGGAGGGTGGCGCCGATGCCGCCGCCGACGTCGACGAGTGTGCCGATGCCGTCGAAGCCGGTGTAGAAGTCGAGGAGCTTCTTGGTGATGATGATGGAGTGGTTCTTCATGCCCTCGTTGAAGACGCGGTTGAAGCGCGGGTCCGTGCCGTGGTACTCGAACGCCGTCATCCCGTACGCCTTGTTGAACGGGATGCCGCCGTCAAGGACCGCGTCCTTCACGTAGTACCTAAAGCAAATCAACAAACGCCACGTTAGTTAATCACACATTTCAGACCTCACTCCTAGCTAGTAACATTTAAGTTCCAAAAGTTCACCGGATGAAATTAATATCAGCGCAAAAATCATACTACATCTTACCAAAAACCCTCTGGTACCAGTGCTGTAATGTTTACATCTCTAGAGTGTGATGGTAAAAGAGTTTTACGTCTCCATCAACCGACTGATACTATCAATGTTTAAAACGATACACTGTTGTGAACAGATTGGAGTTGTATCAACTGTTTTGATGGCCACTGATGAACGTTGTCCCTGTTTCAGCGTACTCTGCCGGCCATTTATGTCTTGCAAGAACTGGCCGGATTGGTGGCGCTGAGTTGATTGGCATAACTACTGCTTGTAACTCACTAAACTGTTTGGACTGGCTGAAGTCACTCACTACCCAGACTGAATTGTCTGTCAGAAATTGGGTAAACAAGTAGGAGCACGACATATACCAAACTAACCAAACATCAGATTGTCTGAATTCTGCGATCCTATTCCTCTGCTTTAATCTGAACCCAAAATCTTATATTTAAAAAACATTATTTTATTTTATCTGCACCTCCTATTCTCTCCCCAGCCGCACTCCCGTCTCCATCTCCATCCCCATCCCCATCCCCGGCAACCGCCGCTCCCCTCTCATTCATTCCTCTCTTCTCTCTCTCCACCGTAGCCCCCATTCACTCCCACTGCCCCCGTCTCTCTTCCCCCTCGCCTCCGCCCTCTCATTGATTCAGCGGCGCGGGCGACGAGGACTCTCGATCCGGCGGCGACGACCACTTTTCGGGGCACGGCTGCCTCGACCCGCTGGCGGCCGGCGACGACGACCTCGATCTAGCGCGCGGCAGCCTCGATCCGACCATGGCCGCTGCCCTCTCCTGCGCATGGCGTTCCTCTCCCGGGCAAGCACCATGGTGAGGTGAGAAGTTGGAGAAATATGCACTAGCACGGCCTCCTGCAATGTGTGAGCCGGTGCTAGGACATTCTCTCTCCACTTCTAGCACCAGCTCAGTTCATTCAAGCACACATTGCGGATGCCATGGTGTTCATACGGGAGAACGGCGCAGGCGCCGACGGTAAAAGCAAGCACTGCTATCTATGCCATGCGTCCGAACGAACGATTCTTATCATGAGGTTTCTTAGCATATACGCTGTCTGCAAATAGGTTCATAAATGAACCGATCGATGATGAAATTGTCAATTACTTGTTGCCACTAACTTCAATAAAGAAAGATCGTTGCATGCTATGGGGATACGCCCACATGTCAGCTAGTGGAGACGATCAAGGGTAAAGAAAGTTTTTGTGTTTGTGGACTGCAACCACAGTCATGAGCTTAAATAATTAACGAAAGACTCACCAGCTCTCCATGAGGACCTTGTCCTGGTTCATGAGGGCGAGAGCGGCCATGGAGACGCCGTCCTCGTTGGGGGTGAGCCACTTGCAAACCGGCGCGGGGCCGTACCGGCGTGCGAGGCGGCCGTCCTTGCCCTCCTCCACCTCGCATGACACGACGTTGTACGACGCCAGGAGCCGCAGCATGCGGTCCACCATGGCCGGCGCGTCCGGGTTGGCCGTGGACGGCAGCAGCGCCGCCACCTCCGACGGCGACAGCGCCTTCCCGCCGGCGCCCACCAGGATCTCCAGCAGGCCCAGCTCGATGGCGTTCTTGAGCGTCATCGGCAGGATCGACGACGACGCCAGCTGCATCGCGTACATGCACGCCTCCTCGTCAGCGGCCGCGGCCATGTCGGCGGCGGTGGAACCCATCTCTCCTCAGCTGCTGGTGGTGTGGAGGAAGTGGGTGTTCTTGTTGTGAGCGAGAGATTGGCTGATGAGGTGTGCTGGGAGGGTGGTGGGACGGGGTTATATGGGGGCTTGAGGCTTCACCAACCACCACACCAACTGTTTCCCCCCCTTCTCCCCTTGATTTTTAGAACAAAGGAACAAAGGTAGGGGTACTGGAAAATTAAGCTAATGATAATCCTGTATTTGTGTGCACTAGGCACATATAATATTTTTTTCTCCAATGAAAAGGTATATAGATCATACATGCGAAAATCCAGTGCACGCGCCACTCACTAAGAAGTCGGACGGAACATCAGTGACGTATAGTGTAAGATTTAATTTCCGAAAACGAACGATTGTGTATGCAGATGCAATCCTTTTTATTTTAACGGTCAAAGGTCGTCGACCTTTTCCCTTTGCTCCGCAATTCCACGAAATTATTTTTCCCTTTTTGTTTTTTGCTGGGGTGAAAAGGAGAGTTGGTGTTGGAGGATGAGATTTGTGGGTACAGTGGTAATTGGACCCACCAGTAGGTTGGAGTGAGTGAGTATGAGTGGCCGCGTTTGGCAGATCTCGGACTTGGTTTGTGTTTTTTCGGGTTTGTTCGGGGCTCGATCGGTACAGTACGGTTTAAGTAAGACACGACACGTGGTGGATCAGGTTGGCACGTCACGAACGACGGATCGGGTTGGGCATGAGAATGTGGTCCATTGGGCGGCACGACACGGCACGACTAGTTGGGTCGTGCTTGGGCCGGCTCGGCATGAAATAGACTCAATCTTCTAGTTCTACCCCAATCTCCCCCCTCCCCGGCCTGGCTCAACCAACCACCCTCTCTACCACCCGATCTGTCCAACATCCCTCCCGCCTCCCCCAACCCCTTCTCCCGAGTTTCGGCTCCCAAATTCTCAATCCCTAATCACATTCACTAATCACATTCACTGATTCCCCTCACTCCAGCTCTACCCGTCTCCCTCCCCGCGCACCGCCGATTGCCGCCCTCCCTCTGTCTCCCTCCCCATGCGCCGCCGATTGCCGCCCTCCCTCCCTCTCCCTCTCCACGCGCCGCCGGCCGCCCCTCCCTCCACTCCTCAAGCCACCTCCCTCCCTCCCTCTCCCTCTCCACACGCCGTAGACCGCCCCTCCCTCCACTCCTCCAGCCACCTCATCGTCGCCGTCCTTCTCACCCCCTTCGCAAGCGCGCGACGCGGACGAGGTGGGCGAGTTCTTCATCAGTGTCTAGGAGGGGCTTGTGATGAGGGGGAGCGGGTATGGATGGCGCACGGGTGTCTTTGTCTTCCTAGGCGGCAGCGACTGTCGTCTTCCTAGATGTCTATAGTTACTTAGGGCTGGGTTTGGGCGACACGACCCCGGTATAGTGGGCTTTGAGTCATGTCTGGGCTTGGCCAGAGGCGAGGCGGCCTAGCACGGCACGACGGAGTGTCCGAGCCTAGCCGACAAGACACCCCGGTATAGTGGGCTTTGAGTCATGTCTGGGCTTGGCCAGAGGCGAGGCGGCCCAGCACGGCACGGCGGGGTCGCCGAGCCTTGCCGACAAGACATGCCGTGACCCGAAGCACGGCGGGCCCGTGCCATGCCGACACGGCATAGCCCCATGCCCACCACTAGCGTTTGGTCAGCGATGACGGTGGAGTGGGCATGTTGAGGTTTTGTGGGGAATCGGATTCAAGGATTCTACGTGTTTGGGGTCCTGTTTGAGAGAGTCTTGGCTCCCGAATTCTCGACCGGAGCAGCTAGAGCTAGAGCTCAACTAAAGATCTATGCTTTAAGGTTTTAAGAATTTGTATCTAGTGTGGAGTGGAGCGATCTATTAGTGCATTTTCGCGGAGCAACATTGGGGTTGTTCCCCACAAGGAGCGGCATCCTCGTTATCAAAATGCCCGAGGGGTATTTACTCACCATTTGCCACTGAACAGAAGGTCTCAGCCCCTTGGGCGCAGCGGCTGCCTGCCCACATCCATGGGCAACCACGACGTATCCATACATCTCCGCACTCCATGTTCGCACCACCTCCTCCTTGTTGAAGTAATCAGAGAGGTACTACCCAAGATGTTGCGCCACCGTGGAACATGCGTCCATGACATGGAAGCAGGGCCTATACAGAAGAAGGGGCTTGTTGCAAGTGCATACGCAACTAGCGTGACGTAGCGTGCACTTGTGGGTAATCCTCTCGCGGTTCATCCCACGATGTTCTTTTCAATGCACATTACCTCGAAGCGAAGCTCCCTTGTGTCTATCTTGAATGTGCGATGCATCTCACCCTTCTTACTCTTCTCCTCCACGTACTTGGTGATCATGACGGAGTAGAGTACTCTATCATTTGCCATGGTGAGCGACGCGTTGTTGCTTCTGTCGCGAAGTAGTTTGTCGTACCGCGAATAATTGCATCCACAATACCAACCAAAGTGAGGCACATTATGCCGCGCGTGACCCGGTTGTAAACCTCGACTAGATTGGTTGTCATGACACCATATCGAGCATCACCCCTGTCATGCAGCAGCGACCACTTCTCCTTAGACTCGTGCTCAATCCATTCCGAGAAGCATTTCACCTGAGCCCCCGTCCTCCTTGTCAGACTGGGACCATCTGTGGGTAGCCGTGGCAATGCTTCGGGGGCCTGGTCAGCGCTTGGGGTGGCCCTTATCGCTGCCTCCCTTCTGTGCGTCCGGGTCCGCTCATCCATAATCTTCCAGAGTGCTTAAAACTTCCGCTGCTGTTTCTGGTTGCACAACCGCTTGAACAGGTCTATCAGGTCCTTGTTGTGGAACTACTTGTAGAAGTTTGCCCCCAAGTGCCTCATACACCACCTGCTCTGCAGATCCGCCCTTGCAAGTGGTTCGTTATCTACTTGTTACAGCTGGGTTATTGCATTGAGTAGGCCGTCATGTCGATCATGAATGATGCATATGTTTGGACGGCCCTGTACACAGAAATCCTCACATTCTTCAGGAACCACAACCAACTTTATGTGTTCTCACTTTCAACGAAAGCGAATGCCACGGGAAGAACTTGATTGTTGTCGTCCATCGCTATTGCCGTCAGTATCTGGCTCTTGTATTTTCCAGTCTGAAATGTACCATCTACGCACAAAATTGGACGGCAGTGCCGGAATGCATTGATGTATGGACCAAAGGCGAAGAATGCTCGCTGCAGTACCCTCATATTGGTCCACTTCGGATGTGTGACGTCTTGAATATCAACATGAGTATCAGGATTCCTGTCTTGTATGACTCGGAGTAACCCGAAGGTCGTGGTAGGAATCCTCGAACGTGTCGAACCTCGATTCCGTTGCCTTTTGTTTTGCCCTCTAAGCCTTGATATAACTAATTGTGTACTAGAACCTTATTTCAATCGCATGAATGATGGATCGTGGCTCAAAATCAAGATTATCCACGATCTCACTGTACATGAGGTTGACGATGAAGCCTGATGATAGGTTCCTGTGGGACTGCACTGACTTAGCAACGATGCATGTGTGCAGGACAACTATAGAGTACTTACAGTATGTGTCTCACTTATGCTAAAATGCTTGTACCCGCCAAGGGTATCCCTCTATTTCGCACTACACGTCGTAGCATCTTGGGTTAGAATTGACGACTGTGAATGTGCGTCGCACCAACAAGGCCCAGAATTTGACCGCCTCCTACACGATCTCCTTGCATTTGTACATAGCTCCTTGTCTGACCTCGCTCTGGTCGCACTCCCACGACACACGGGAGCCTTCGTCGACAACGAGATTATCGAACTGGTATGTGTTCCACTAAGATGGAACTATCAGCTGGTCCACATCATCCTCGTCGTTAGATCCTTCATTTTCCGACAATGCATTATAGTCGTGTGATTCCTGATCCATCATTTGCACTATGGCTTCCAGCTCCTCACCCTCGTCAGCTAGCTCACTGGCATGGCTGACTGAAGGAGCTACTTATCCAGGGTCTTCATAGACAGCATCAGTAACTTCAGGAGCTTCGGGCACTGTGTGCACCACGCTGTGGCTGGAGTCACTGACTTTTTCTTTGGCATCACCACCCCTTCTTGTTTAGCCGCAGATGCAGGAGTGGACTTGGCTTGTGCTGGGCTAGAAATACCATATCCCACCCTCCCTCCCTCCCTCCCTCGACACACATAGATATGATTGCCATGACTTTGTTACCTTAAGGTGCACTAATTCCCAATATATGGACTATGTTGCTCAGGGGAAAGACAACTCAATCTCATATCATACACCTCACGGTCCACTTGGAATGTGTAAAACAACCACCGCATCACAGCGCCCCATGCACGCCCCTCTGCTTTTTGCAGGGGCACGGTCGCCGATTGGAAATAACGCATATCAATCCCCTTGAGACCCTCGAGAATAGTCCCCGAACCGTAGTAAATTTTAAAATTGGTGACGCCTGACATAATTGAGGCACTACACCATAAAGAATATTTTCATGATTAACCACATATCTAAAACAAAACTACTCACCGAAAATAATTATGCACAACATACTGCACTATGCAACCGTACATCCAAAACTATATAATCTATTCGGTTCAAAAAATTACCTCACAGGTGGGCAACCGGATGGGCAACGCTTCATTAGCTTCTCTCCTCCCCTCTACTCCTCTCCCTTCCCTTCTCTTTTTTTTGAATACAAATGAGTCATGTACCGAATTTTAGGGTTTCATAGAGCTTTTATAGGGGAAAGAGTAACCGGCGACAGGAAGTTGAACCAGTGATAGGGGGACAGGGTACCTATCGCCAGTTCAACCGGCGACAGGAACCCATTTTTGTTATTTTTTGGGCTGACTATTTATTTTTGTAATTTTATTTTTTAAAAATATTATTTAAAAAATTCATGGGCGTGTAGGCGTGCAGAGGAGAGAGGAGGCAGCAGGGATCACGAGGTGAGGAGGCGATCGGGGGTGGGAGGCGACGAGCAAATGGTGCGGTAATGGAACTGATTCCGCTTGATATGGAGCGTAATGAGTATTCCACTGGGCTGGGATCTGATTATATTTATTTAATACCAGCCCATTTTAACCAAACACAAACTAATGGGATTCGTTTGCACTATAATTAGATTACACCCTAAACCCACTCAACCAAACGATCGAGGCGGCCCAAAGATAGGGCAAGGATGGGCGGTCGCCAGTGTGGCGGCGTCGGTGACACCCCCGCCTTCTTCCAGACGACCATGACGACACCGACAAGGCCCCCTCTCTCGCTCAGCCCGACCTCCCACGTCCGACTCTCCCACTCTCGATCTCCCTCTTTGCTCTGGCCTCCGGCCTCCAGCTCTCCCACTCGGCGGCTCCGACAATCAGCGCCCTTGCTGCTATTAAAGTGAGTTTGTGCACCACCTGTTTGATACAATGCCTCATTGAACCACATTCTTACATATGTGAAAAAATTTCTTTAATGGATATATCGTCATCCACCTTCCCCTGCTTTCCAGGGACAATGTGAGATTGATTGCTTCATGCCCATTTGTAATTTTTAGGATCAATCGGTGTTATAATATATTGTAGTAATGTGATTTAATGGTTGTCATATTGTAGATCTCATGTAGGGGAACCTCACCACCAGACACCAGTGACCTGTCCAAGATGAAACAAACAGCCTCAAGTGTAGGTCCAGGGACGCCGTCTCCAGAATATGGCCTCCAATAGATTACATACAATATATTGTGGATTTATAAAAGAAACGCACGGAGGACGCCTGTGATACGTACGGCCTCGCCGGAGAGCGGGGGGTGCGATCACGTCGCAACTGGTGAGACCGCAACTCACCTTATCTAATATTTTATTCTGAGTCCGCCTCTGCAAACAATATCTTTTTTTAAAAGGTACAAGGTAGATACATACACCCAACTCACGCTACCACACACACTTGTACATGTCTTTTTACACACACCAAAAAATTTATAAAGATAAATCGTGCATACTATATTCTAGTTATTCAAAGTGAGAACCCGGTTCACACGCTACTAGGCAACCGAGCTAAAGCCCAGTCCACTTGTCCTCCGAATTTTCACGCGTGAAGTAGGGACTCGTGGGTCCCACTGTCGTTAGGGTTGGTGGTCTACTCGTGTGTGAGATTTTTGTCCAACCCCTTCTCGCTCCTCCCGAACCAAATCAGGGGCCCGCACGCTTTGACGTCAGTGGAGAAAATGATTGGTATGGCACCAACACACACACACACACACACACACAGAGACTTTCGCCATACACATCAATTTTTTTTACCTAATGCTATCCACATCAATTTTTTTACGTAATGCTATCCACCTACCACCGGTGTACAATTTCTCACTATAAATTACGCACGCAGTACTTTATAGAATTATGCATGTCGTATTTTACAGGGAGCGTATCAATTCCTATTTAAAAAATGAGGAAATTCTCGTGTTCCATAAAGGTTTTGGCGGTTGGAATTTCGTGTGTTTCGTTGGGATCAGGTTTAGTATTGCATAATCCTTTTTTTAATTGTTTGGATGGCATCTTTCCCATGCTAGTTGGTGAGAAATGGCAGTCATGTTATTAAAGATTAACCTTTCCGTGCAAAGAAAAAAACTTATTTTGCAAAGATCCTTTTCATGATTAATCATTAGAAAATAGCAATCTCCTATAGTAATTTATGCCATCGGGATTGGCTAAGCGCACTTGGATTCTCAGCATCACTAAATTAACAACCATAGCTTTCTCAACTAGAGCAATTTTTATTATTTAGCCCATTATTTAATTTATTTCATCACTAGCATCTCACCAACTTTATTTCTAATTCGGTTCATTTTAATTACGCCACCACTCATAGTGTGGTCAAATAACACTATTATACCAGTCACCATAGAGTGACTAAATCCTATCACTCCACCATGAACGGTGTGACCAGGGACGGATCTAGAAAAAAAGTCATTGGGGGGCCACCATAACCACATTGGGGTTACTACGGGTACAAATTAGTAATGATATATTGTAATGCCATCACGAGCATCAACTTTCTTCATAGGTTAAGCTAGTTGGTACTAGGGTCCTTGTATGCTGGATCTACCCTTAGACGTGACAGGGTTGTTTGGTCACGCCACCACCCGCGGTGTGACAAGAAGTGTCATTTAGTTAGAATTTTTCAGCGTGTGGCAGTGTTATCTTGCCACACCACGGATGTTAGTGCGGGCAAAGAGGTTAGATTTAGAAATAAAATAGTGAGTGATTAGTAATAAAAGTAAATTAAAAAATAGATTAAATAATTTAAAAAAATATTCTCTCAACTACGCGTGTGGAGAAATAATAAGAACATGATGCGTGCAGCGCGCGTACTCTATTTACATTGCATATATGTTACTGAAGCCCGACTTATGAGTCCATGCATGTTGCTCACCATATCCCACAAAACCACCTTCTTGATTGACCTCGAGAGCATCTATCTCGAGCACGAACCGCGGCACGGGTCATCATCTGCGGTCAGGGGTTTATAACTACGACACCTTCGTAAAGTTCTTGATGTCTCGTCCAATGCATGGTCAAGAGGGAGGAATTGTCGATGTTTGTCGAGCGAAGAATACTTGCCACCCTGACAACCAAATGAACTTCGAGTGCCTTGCATCTGGGCATGGGAACTTCCGTGAACACACCAAATGAGAAAATCCCATCTGCCGGAAGTCATGCGGGAGTAGTGGTACCAAACATGCATTTTGAAGTTTCTCTTTGTAGCTCGGTCGTATGTCCATACCCTTCCTCCCAAGCACGGACCAATTCATCAATCACAGGCTCCATGAACACACCCATATTATTCCCGGGTGTTAGAATTATCAACGACAAGAATATGTTACATCGTTGGAAGAGAGACGCCGGGGAGATTGAGGGGATAACGAACACGGGCCAACAAGTGTATGGGGCGGCCATCATTCCATAAGGATTGAACCCATCATTGCCGGTATAACACGTACATTCTGAGCCTCTACGACTTTCTCACGATGAATCACATCAAAGTGGGTCCATGCTTCACCATCGGATGGATGTACCACTTCTCGTGATTGTATCGGCGTCCATTTTTGTGCCATGTCATCTGCTTAGCGGTTTCCTCGGTCATGTATAGCCGTTGGATCCTCGGTATGAGCGGAAGGTACCGTAGGATTTTCACGGGGATCGCAGTGCCTCTTGACCATCACGAGTCTACCTCCGGGAACCTAGAGGATCCACACTTTGCCGCGATGCTTTGCTTCGCGTGTTCTTTCCTAAATAGGATGCACCCCTTCTGACAAGCATGTATCTGCTCATATGGCATCTTAAGTGCACGAAGGAGTTTCTTTGACTTCGTACATGCTCTTTGGCGAATGTGACCCTCGGAAGCATCTTGCCAAAAGCTATCAACATAGCATCGAAGGCGTCTCGACTCAAGCTAAACCGGACTTCAAGGCCATTACGCGTCAATGCCATCCAGTTGAGAAACCTTCGTCGGCCGTGAAGGGGTTTCGTGCGCATGACAACATGTCGTGTCGCCTTTGCGGTTGCCTCCGCTCCTCCTCCCTCGTCCTTCAAAGTGTGCTTCATGATAGTCATTTAACATGTCTCCTACCCGCCATCGACATCATAATCCTCGTAGCGTGGTCTCACGACCTCCTCTCTCATACGATCGGATTCACCGTGGTAGATCCACCGGTATAGTCTGCAGTAAATCCAAACTTGCAAAGATGTTTACCCATGACCTCCTTTGTTTGTCGACGCGTGTTTGCACATCTGCTGCGGGGACACCAAGTGGCACGCGCTCCTTTAACCTTGGCAAATGCTAGTTCCAAGAAAGCATCGGTCTTCTCAATCCATTCATCGGACAACGAACCACGACTTGAGCGGCCGTACATCCACTCACGGTCATCCATCCTCTAACATATCGGGGAGTAATATAAGAATCAAATGCATCTACACGATCTTTCTCCTATCTAATAGGTGAAGATAGGTCCTAATCCCACAGAGGATGCGTAGATGAGGTTAGTTTCATGCTCTACTCCTATCAGAGACAAATTCGTGCACCTCCATTGTTCTCCAAATACACGTCTGGCGGGGAGATTGTGTATCAGGAGAACAACAGGAGATCTCGCCGAAACTCACACGGATCGGAGATGAACCACGAAACTAACCCCATCTACGCATCCTCAGCCGTCCAAAAACGTGGACAATTCAAAGCAGATCTGGTTATAGATATGCAAAGATCGCATATTTCCAACCGTATCTCTTTCAACGGAGACGCCTAATCGGGTTCGTGATCTCGACCATGATACGGAAGAGGGTTATACCTAGGGTGGCGGTGGAGTCGGGCTAAGCGGCGCCGTGGCGGGTCTGCGATGGCGAGGCGACGCGGTGCAGCAGCACTCCGCAATGGCGAGGAAGGTGATCGGGTCGCCGAGGTACTCCGCCCGCTCGACCGCTCTTCTCTCAAAAAAAAACATAAAGCATCAATACAAAATTTCGGCACCTCCTCCCGGTGAGGTTTCCAAAACTCCAAGAAAACCAACGGCACGATGGCCGACATGCACATGTGGAACTCTATCAAATAATAAGCACTCATCCGCCCAAATCCACGGGTTTGGGATGCCGAGCTTGCCTCGAAAAGTGCGAACCTACATCTATCCCGGATCCACGCGCCCGAGCACGCTCGAGATCGGCTCGAGTCCACCCAAATCACATATTTGGGATCGCTCGGGTTCATTCTGAGTACGCCCGAGATTTCGCTCACAGGTGCGCCAGATTCGGTGATTGATCTCCAAATTACATCAAAGCATAACATAGAAGAATCGAGCTTCAAAAATAGTTTTCTTTTACCCACCTCTGGAAAATTGGCTTAGGCTTTAAATGTTGAGCTCCCAATCGATGGAACAACAACAACTTTTCCTCTGACAGAATCGCTTTTACTGCAACAATTCAAGATGTAAGGTGCTTGACTTGGTCGAGAAAAAAGCAGAACAACTTGAACAGGAACACAAAATATCATTAGACTCAATGGTCGATTAGTTGGACATGGTGAAAAGGTAAGCATAGAACACTTGGTACGACTTTTCACAAGGGGCATTTAGGCTTAACCATACAAAAATCTAGGTGTGTATCCATTAGCATTTAGGAAAAAATCAACATGAAAGGTAGAATTGACTACAAAGAAGATTCACAATTGGAAGTACACAACACACCACACCATGTGAAGCAACTCATCCATGTACTCACCTCATCCGATTCATCATCGAATCACTCTCCGAATTGTCGATTCCTCTTTTTGCTTTTGTGCACGAGTCCACAGACGGTTTCTTTCTTCGAGCAAAGAGGTTTCGGAAGATGGACAAACAAAGCAGACATACATGTTTTTTATTGGCCCCTGATTCGCTATCATGTTCATTGTTTGTCTAGACTTCGTTATGGCGTACTATTTAATCTTTTGAGAAAGTGCCCGAGCACATGTCCCTTCTCTTTCTACCAAAAGATATTAACGAAGAACATTACAATGGTGGAGCTGAGAAAATTACATACAAATCAGCGATGCCAAGAAATTATGAATGTACTCATCCCCAATCATGTATCTAGATGTGTATTAGTCTCACCCAAACCTAACTTGTTGGAACTTGCCAAGAGAATAAACACACACACACACACACACACAGAGAGAGATGATAAATTAACTGTTCGACGTATGGGTCTACATGATGGGTACGTGTACGTAGGATACCGATCCACAGAAGTCGTCTTGCCAAGGTACATGCGTTCATGGTTAGTTGATCAATAATTTCCCAACAGCAAGTTGTTCTACCTATACATCGACGCTGACCTTGGAACTACCTATACCTACCTACCTACATATATAAACCAAATGTAAGTAGTCCTTATTCAAGAACGTATGACGTTTTAAATATCGATACAATCTCCAATCTCCAACCTCCAACTTTGATATTACTTTTCATATGATTATGTTAGTAAAAATTACAAAATTATTATATTATAACAATATTTATCATGGCAGATCTAATGATATTATTATCTCATCACCGATCTAAATAGTATTTCATATACTATTAGTTAAAGTTAGCAAAATTTGACTAATAATTTTCTAACACCTCGTGTATTTGCGAACGAGAGAGTACCAAGGGTTCGACGATCTGAAGGAAGCATGACGTGTGGCAGACGGCATAATCCCATCTTCGATCTAACAAAAACAAAAGCTAGCAACATCTACCAATCAGGATATATAATGGGACCCAGAAGATACACAGAAGGAAGATCCTCACATCGTCGATCGTGACCTCACAATCAATTAATCGTCGATGGCAAGCACACGGGCAGCGGCGACATGGTAACCGACCGATCGACATGCCAGGCAGGCAAAGCTACGCCAGGCCAGGAGGGCTTAACTAATCTCGCACTTTTCTTTTTTCGCCATTGCTTCAACCCAAAGTCTTCTTAATCGGTTAGTACTTAGTGCGGTGGACTCAACAACAACAAAACAGCAATGATGTTAATTGGTTGGAGTCCTTATGCAGTCACTATCTCTTATTACAGTGCAATTCTGTTTCTCATTCCAAAAGAGGGGGCGAAAAAAGTTGAGTATTTTCTTACTCTTCAGGTGTGCACTTCAGGCTTTGAACCAGAGTAGGAAAAACCGTGTTGATGATTACACATGCGAGACCTAACCTGGGTTGTTTGCCTGATCGATCTATATTATTCGCTTTTGACAGGTGACCAACTCCAAAACACCTGCTGCAACGCTACTGGCTATTGTTGCCCCATGGCTGGTCACTTCTGTGACAGGAGATGAAAGCTTAGCTAGATTAAATTTCGTGTACCATCAGCTTGTCGATTTGTGCTTCAGAATTTCACATGATACTTGCATATATAGCTTATCGATAAGTTTTCTGGGGTTTATAGAAGGTGAGGAGGTGTTCGAATGACTTGTAGTAGAAAAGCTGTTTTTTTTTCCCCAGATGGATAAATGGGGAAATTTCTAATATAGTTGGAGGGAAAGGTTTTGACATTTAAATTCATGTATGAACTGGGAAATTAAGGAAGTTATGCTGAACTGAATTTTTTTTTTCTCCAGGAGGTAGGTCAATTCTCTTTAAATATATGGCTGGATTAAAATGTTCTACCAATTATTTGATCCAAACATCACTTGGGAAAAGGAAACATGTACATCAGTCACCTCCATTTGTACTTGTTATCTACATATTCCAAACAGAGATATAAGAATAAAAAATTCTCAAAATTAATTTGAAGGCCTACCTAAACGACTATACTTTTCCTATCCTTGCTGTTTTCTCCAATCAAAGGAGGTGAATCAAATCATATGGAGGCTAGTGAAAGGTCGGAGCAACGTCCCCTTCAGGAGTTTGGTGAAGTGCAGTAGGTGAACCTAAGATTTCAAAGATACTCCAAAACTAAACAAAGAAAGAAAACGAATCATATTCGGTCACACTATAGCTGATGTGATCGATGGAAAAAATATTTGATCCTTGCACATCGATCTCCCTGTCTGAGTGCAATTAAACTTCATCTTTTTCTTTTCTTTTTATCAACATTGGCTAGCTTGACGTTGACTAACAAGTCCGGCCGCTGGCTATATAATTGGCTTTCATTTGCCACTCCATGGTGCATGTTACCACCACCTTCCTCTCTATTCATCCAATGCCAGAGATCAGTGTGACTTGGGAGTGATCCATTTTTGTTTAGAATGGTATCTTATCTGCATATATGTACCATTCAAGCTCCTATGCTTTCTGTTCTAGTTAGTAGACCATAGACGACACCGTTGGAATTCAGATCGGATTGGAGTGCAGCAAATGAGACAATGAGCATGTTATTCTACAAGACTGCAGACGATGTGCGTCCGTCTATGTGAGGAGAGAGTGTGGCACTGGCAAGCTTCTAATTTGACGGCTGGTTTAGTCACTCGTACCAGTAGCTGTAGCCTGCAGCCACACATTGACCAGTAGACCTTATGTTCCATGATCGATCAGTTGTTGGTTCTGCCTTCGGTTCTCGCCTGCGAAGATGTCTTGAGCGAGCGCTAGCTTTTCCTGAACGGATCAGATAATTTCCGATCGGTTCGGACGAAAACGGATTCAGATTATTTCGGATCGGATTTTTCTCGGATCGAAAATGAATACAGTTTTTTTTTTACGAAAACGAATACAAATTTATCCGTCGAATACAAATACGGATTATCTTAATAATAAAAAGGTCGAATATCCGGAATACCAGCCCAACAGACAACAGCCACTGGCCCATCAGTCCATCGCTCTCGCTCGGTCGCTCCATTAGGGTTTGTACAGGCGCCGTCACACACTGGGCGGTCGGTAGGACGCCTCACGCATGTGAGTCACGGGTGTACTCTAAAGCCACGAGGCTTCTGGCCGCCCTTGCCTCGCCGCCGGCCACCTCACCGACCTCTGCAGGCCATCTTGCCCACCTCCGCCGACTCCCCTGCGCCATCTCGCCTGCCTCCACCGGCTCCCCTGCGCCTTCGCCGGCTCCCCCTCACACCCCAGTGCCTCCATCGGATCCCCTCGTGGCGCCCTCGCCTCGCCGCCGACCATCTCACCAGCCTCCGCCGGCTCCTCTGCACCATCTCGCCTGCCTCCATGGGCTCCCTTGCACCTTCGCCGGCTCCCCCTCACGCCTCCGTTTGGTAAGATTCCTTTTAAGAAGTTTGTATCCACAATTGAACCAACTGACTGCAATTTGTCAATGAGGGTAAGAAAGACCAATCTCCGGCTTCTAGATGATTCGTCCTAGATTTACTTGAGTTAAGTTGACCACGGAATGCCTTGTCACGGAGATTAATCACGAATATTTGTTGCAATGGCTACTGAAGTGGGGATTTGTCCTTGGAATTGATTTCCTTGCCAAATCAATGTTTCAATGCTTGGAAGGTTAAGGTATGTGAGTGTTGACATGTTGTACAGAGAAGCTATATGGAATTTCCCCATTGAGGTTGTTCCTGCCCAGGTTAAGGTATGTGAGTGTTGACATGTTGTACAGAGAAGCCGGAATGGTCCCTGACAAGTTGTTATAACTCAGGTCCAATTGTTCCATGTCTTAATTCGGCCTAAATTTCTGCTTAATAAAGTCCTCTGATACGGACTTATGCTAGATAACAAGCTGATGATACTATTGATCAAGTTGATTATGCCTTTTTTTTCTCTCGCCTCATTATGGCATTCATGCTGCTTGAAATAACATTGGCTAATTAGTTCGATTGCTTGTGCTGTGGAATGGATAATTGAGCCATTTTACTCCCGGAAACCGTGTCTTCTAAAATTGGTTTAAGGTTTATCATATGTATCTAGACTAAATGTTTTTTTTTAACTTTTGAGAAGCAGCACGCTCAGCTTATCTGGGTTATTTGTCACTGCATTTTTCAGGATGTTTTTTTTTAATAATTTTGAGAAGCAGCATGCCCAGGCTTCTTTGGGCTGGACTAAATGTTTTATTTTATTTTTTTACTTTTGAGAAGTAGCGATGGAATGGTTCCTTTGAAGTTGTTTTCAGATTATCTTTGTAGCTTATAGAATATGCACGCCTCATTGATATTTTATGTATTCCCTCTACTATACTAGATTTGTGATATAATCTACAACTGGAAGTAGCAGTGCAAGTGTAAGCAATACATCTCCTGCTTGTGATGAGCTAAATGTGATAAACTAAGTATTATGTTTGTAATGAAGTAATTAATGTAGCTTGTTAGTTGCTAGTGCTAATGTTATGTGTGGTTACTGAAAATATAAAGAATTCATTAATATTTGCATCAAATAAACTGATTATATATTTTTGTTAATTTCTAGCACATAATTTAAAGGGTTTTTATATTTTAAAAAATATCGATAACCGTATTTATTTCGATTTATATTCGCTCTCCGCATCTTAAAAAATCTAAAAACAAATACGATAAAGTATGTATCCGTTCCGAAAGAGGATCGTAACAATCGTGTCCTGCGTGTGGTAAAGCAGGTTGACCACTATGGCCTATCGGTCGTAGCACAGGGCCACAAGCCACGCATGCAACTGTGCTAGCAAGTAGTAGAGGTTGAAACTCCACGTGGGACGTCCTAGTTAGGATTTATTTCGTACCATGATCGTTCACTTTTTAAACATTATTATTGTTGTTGTTGTTGAGAATAACCATGATCATAGCAAGCAATGAGGTTTGGTTTGGCTTCGGCTGGACGAGTCAGAAGCGTTTTGGTTAGCTTGAGAGACGTACAGTATTATGAGGATGAGTACACCACGTGGTTAGCTCAACCGGAGCGGAGCGGAGCATGGAGGACAGGGCAGCCACGCTCAGGGCCGCAGCTCGATCGATAAGATGGGCCGTGCGCGCGCGGCAACCCAACCCAGCGCGCGACGCGACGAGACGAGGCTCCACACTTTTGGGGGGCCGGACCCGCACTGGACTGGGGCCGCGGGGGCGTTGCACGGGCTTTCTCCTTCCAGTGTGCCCGGGCCGCCTATCGTTTCGTTTCGTTTCGTTATGCTCCTCCGGTGCCCGTCGGCCACTATTCACAGATGTGTGAGGAGGCCACACTTGCAATCTTACGTTTCGACTTGTGCAAAAACAAAAACAAAAACAAGTTGATCGATTTAGCAACACTGACATATAAAAATGCCATCGATCATCGCCCATAGCCTGCCAATAAGAAGCTCCTGCCTAGTGAACTAAGGTCCTGGCCAGTGAAACTTAATCGGCCGATGCCTTTGCGATCCTGTATGAATTGAATTGAATTGGCCGTTTGTTTTCAAGGTTTAGATTTGGTTTGTGTAAACAATGAAAAAAAATCCCAATTATTTGTTCTTACTAGCCAAGTGCTCGTGTGGTGCAACAGATAAAGTTATTATATTACTGACGATGATTAAAATATATATGTATTACTTTAATACATAATTAAAAGACCATATGTCTTCATAGTCGTTATCTCTAAGGCTAACACCCATGTAGTCGTGAGAATTCCACACGTTACTTATAGGTACCCTGGTCGAACGAGGTCCTGTACCCGGTCCCCGACGAGATAACTGCTCGTAGAAGCTTTAAACTGGTATATGGATCTGACTCCAAGTATATTCCTACCGGGTGACGAATGAAATACATGTTATATTTGCTTCATACCACGCGACGGTTCATGGCCCTAACACACTAAAAACAACTATCATACGGTTGAGTGTCTCACAGATTCTAACCGACGACCAGTTACAGTTTCACTAACAACAACTGTTCCTCCGACCAAATGTGTCACTTGTAACATGCATCTTCTCCAAGAGTAACTACCATCTCTTCGTTGATTATTTAAAGACAAAGCATGGAGGTACAAGGGCATCAGATGGATGCGTCGCAATCAACACTAGATTCATGTTTCAACTCTGATTCAATAGCATAATAAGTATTACACTCAGTATAATTAGGATTAGTCCATCGCCTTGTTGAAGGCACCCTCTGTAAAGGATCTAGTTCATAGCAATAAAGAGTAAATTCATTATCTCCCAAGAACTCTTTGTCATTTTCATATGTTTTATTTCGTAAGATCGACGACTCGATCGTCGACACCTGGTGTTGACCGTGTGGAAGAAGGCATTGGGTTCTTGAAGATCGCTTTGCTCAAGCATTCTTCATTCACTCCTTTTGCTCTGTCATCACTCATGTAAACATGGCAGAGACTTGGGATAAAGAAAACAAGTTTGACTTGACGGACTACTCTGACCTTGATATGGACACGCATGCGCGCCATGAAAGAAAACGGATCGATGTCCTCATCATCCTCCTCCACTGGCACACCACTCGCTGAGACCAGCGAGATCGATCGGATGGATGAAGATTCATCAACACCATCTGTGGCGCTTCCCGAGGAGCTGGTCGTTCCGACCAGTTTGGAACATCCGAATACCTCTACAAACCCGATCAATCCGACCAGCAAGAACAACGACGGTAGCCCAACATCAGAGAGTCAACGTACTCTCGATGTTATCATGGGCGACTGGTATTCGCCAAAGCCTCCTACGTATTCCGGAAGTCAACTGACACTTGGTGAGAGTGTTAATGGAATTACCATTGCCACTAGTCAAAGGCCAAGTGGGAATGATAAAGTTCAGCATACGATTGGCAATCCGTCGAATCAGGCTAAATCCACTACAAAGCCCACCAAAGGTGGTAATCTCCAACCGCTCTCCGTCGTGGAGGCTCCTGGCCGAAGCTCTGGAAGGTTCTCCCTTAGCTACGATGGGAGCTCGTCGGAAGATCGCTGTTGGAGGCACGAAGTTAATGCAATCGAAGATACTAATCAGGTTCCCGTGCACAATCCTCCACGGTCTAACCTGCCATCACATCCTGATGGAGATGGTACAGGCGCTCAAACACCACTGCGGAGGCAATCAAATTGATCGACATCCATCAGTTAATTCGTATGTTCCTACCTGACAGCGTGTGATAAGTTGGACAAGGCAAGATGGGAGGTTGGAAGGACATTCGACTCATCTAACACCCAATGCTAGTTAGAATCCTCCAAGACCTTCGATAATGCTTCAAAACCTGCAACGAGTTCGTGACATTCTGGGTAACCCAGATCCTACTTTAGTAGATACTCCAGGTTACGTGTAACTTGCAGGACAGGTGTCAGAGATCCACCAGCAAACCATGCAGTGTATAGAAATGTACCGGGAGAAAAGGGGATCGCAAAGTCACACAATGACTCCGTCTTAGCGCTCCTCCCTCAGCAAAGGACAATTTGGTCGGATGGAGGACCGGATGGTACTAGGACCCCTCGTTGGTTTTGACCAGGGAATCATGAGGGAAGACGGCTCTTCTCAGCAGCCATATGGTGCGCTTGAGGAAGCTGTCGATGATCGAGACCCAGGGTCCCTTATCGAGCTTACCGGGAAAATAATATAAGAGCACAATCGAAATAAATACCTTTATTGTCATGGACACAATGTGAGTGTTTACAAGAATACTATGAGAATGGTATTGGGATCGATTCAAATTTCGATGGATTGATAGAGATTGTGTACAAGGTTCATGGATTGTCCTCTTTACACACGTTCATTCGTTGTCTTGAACCGGCACGTCTCTTAGCCAACTGTCATAAGTTCTCAGACGCGTTAATAATTGCTCCCACGTTAGTCACGTGGGAAAATGCCTTGTCCGCCAACCACTTTGCTGGTCGGGATGACCCAAACCGTATGATTGGTCGTGTAGTTTCCATGACTCAAACTGGTTTGTGACTAGTTTGGCCGTAGTAAAAAGGATTAGACTCTTTTTAATTTTGTTCGTAGTACATAACCGTTATAAAAGTGGGCCCTTAGTATGTGGGCATACTTTCAAAAAGACTATGACTTTAATAAAAAATGTTGACCTAGTCAATAATCCTCGTCAGAAGCGATTAATGTGAGGATGACCAAGAGACTGGAGTGGAGTAGAGTAGAGATCACCTTAAAGCGCTTGTAGATGCTGGAGCGAGAGGCCTTGAGGCCAGGGATGGAGTCATCGTGGTCCGTGGAGCACGTCAAGGTGGTGCTTGAGGGAGTTGACGTGGGATGCGGTGAGGCTCCTTAGGTCACCGTTAGACATGGAGTCGGGCAAGCTAGCGGTAGAAGCGGCAAAAAGGGAGGAGAGGAAGCTAAGGTTGATACCACGAGATGCACCTACGGACGGCGGCAAGCTCCGGTGAGGAGGGAGACGGGGTTGGGCTTCACCCTAGCCCTGGCTTCGAGCTTGGGCTTGGGATTGGAGGCAGCTACGGTTGCTCTCATCTTCCTCATGGTTGTGTCGCCCTACAGGTGTAGAGGAGGGGGACATAACATGGCTAGGGGCGGTGGTGATGTATGAGGGACACATACAATTTGTTTTTTGTGCAGTTGCTGGAAAGGTGGTTTCGGGGGAAGAGCAACAAGGAAAAAATAGTTGTTGGGGAAGGGGAGGACGAACCACCATAAGTTCTTCTTTTGGGTAGTAGAGATTTAGCCCACGCTGATCAGATTCTGGACTAGGGTTGAACGAGAAAAGTCAAACTGACCTCAACCACAAGAAAAAACGCCATCTACTCTATTCCACTTTGCATGTATTTCCCGTCCAACACTTGGAGGATCCAACACCACAAGATGGTGGAACTAAAACGAGTCACACTAACCACATGATTATATAAGATAAATATTATAATAAACTCACGTTTGTTATCGATTGGCGCGGTATACTCTAGCCAACTAAAAGTTAGAAATAAGCAAACAAATATTTTCTATAAAATTTTATGAAAAAATCTATCAGTATTGTTTTCATATGACCATTTTTTAAATATATATTTTTTAATAAGAAATACCTTTCTGCTACTCCCTCCACTCCACAATATAAGTTTGACCATTATTACATGTTAAAGTATATAAATTGACTACACAAAAATAATATCATTAGATTTATCTAGCAAAATACTTTCATAATATATAATTTTTTATTGTTTTTGCTAGTATACCATGATATAGAATTATGGTCGAAGTATTTTTTGGAGACCATAAAAAGTCAAAATAGACTTCTATTACGAGACAGAGGGAATATGTCAATGATATAAGATTAAAGTACATGAATACATAGCTTGTGGATTGTAGGCCATGGGATAACAATCTGTTACAATTAAGAACATGTTGGACTATTTCATCTTCCTCGTTTGGAGACTCCATATTTAAAAGAGAAAATTCATTCTATGCCATTGAATAACAATCTACCACCGAATAAGATCTTATTCCTTTTGCACCATCAGTTTTCAAATTTGTTCACTTTATACCATCGCTGTTATCTCTGTCATCAATTGCCATCAATTGCTTGCCGTTAAGGGCGCACAGAGACCATTTTGCCTCGTGAACATATGAGCAGCAGCCATGCCTCCACATGCCCTTCTCTCATCGTGTTCTACCCTGTATGTGGTACCCGCCAGTCAGGGTAATCTTCAACTTTGGAGCTGCTGCACTGTAGCGGCAATATTACGAGCGCCTCTGTGGACGCACCCGCGGGCCGCGGTCAAGAGTTCCGCGACGGCCAACTCTGCAACATCCGCCTCTTCAAATCGATGCAGCTTTCAAGATTTTTGTGTTGTGAAATTTGTGCCGATTCGTAGCAAAAATGTGCATGTGTATTGCGAATGTGTAGCAATCTTTTGGTTTTTGTTTAGACATGGTCTTGATAACTTGATTTGAGCATCGAGAGGAGAGAACACCGAGGGTACGAGAGGACAGGAACGTCGTGCTCTATTCTCCCTAGCGCCGCCTACTATGCTTCTTTCTCTAGCGCATCACGCAGACGCGTCCCAGCACGCAGACAACGGAGCTGGTGCGGGGCGACGGCACATGCCCAGATCTGGCCGGAGTCGAAGAAGCAGCCCAGTGCGCCGGCTCTCCCACCTGCGATGATCTGGCCGACGCCGTCGAAGAAGCAGCCCAGTGCGCCGGCTCTCCCACCTGCGATGGCACACGAAGGCGCCCAGATCTGATGCACGACGCCGGAGTGGACGGGGACGACGACGACGACCAGATTGGACCGGCGAGCTCAGATCTACCCGGTCTTCGTCACTGCCTCGTCCTCATCGGCCGCGCTCGCCGTCCTTGACACCTCCGGTGTTGTGGCCAGCGATAACGAGCGATCGCACAGGGAGGACTCGCCGCCGTCTCTTCGCCGGTCCGCTCCGCCGCCGGGCTGTCTCCTCGCCTCGCGGTCGTGGTGGAGAGGGGGAGAGAGAGGATCAGGCGAGAGCACGGCAGGTCACGTGGGCCCCACGCCCCAATGCGCTTTCCTACCACAGCCTCAAGCTCAAAAGCGCCCCTACGCCCCACGCGGGCCTACCAATGCGCTCCGGCCCCCGCATCACCGTCTGGTGTGACTTGGAGCGAGTTTGGGCCGCCCACCTGTTCCGGACAACGATAACCACAAGTTGGCGGAGGAGATCGGACGGAGAGGAAGGTGCTGTGGACGGAACGGACGGTTGAGATGGGGGACGCATAGGACGCGCGGTGCGGGGCGCGGGTGGAGCGCGGGAGGCCACAAGTTGGGGGCGCCCTGGAAAAAAGCGCAAGGCTGGGGCTGGCCACAACATTGCTGCCAGCTGGCCGCCGTGTGGGCCCCGAGGGCGCGCGGCCACTTCGGCCATTTCCGACCGCAAATTATTCATTATTGCCTGCGCCTTTTATGTTTTGCCCCCGGGACCCTGGGAAGTTTGGGTTTTGCGTGCAAGTCAAGGTTTATAGTGTACACTAGAAACTAGAATATTTTTTAGTTGTTTTGTGAAATGCATTTACGTTAAAGAAAATGTAAATGTTGATATCCTTTGAGATAATTGAATTTTTTTTATCACAGTGAAAAAAAGGAAGGTACTAGTGTGTAACACCATCTAGTATGACTCAGTTTGTCCAAGGAGATTACCTTTGCCTTCTCCAACAAATTATATTTGTTACACCATTTACTTTATTATGACTCCTGGCACTATCACCCAACAAACAAAACCTTTTGAATATCTACCTGAACTCATGGACTTCTATTTTATTTTTACCTCATCATGTGGGATAATTTGTAGCTACCACAATACTGAATATTCCTTCACATGGTAGTTTTCCTTTTATATTCTAGAGGCACATAGTAATTGTCTTTAACCACCCCCATAAACTTTATAGTAGAAGAATGCTTACGCTGTAATAAGTGCAAACTGTAACTAGAATGGATTCATGCACACGTCGAAGTATACTAGTACTGGCTAGATCATGCAAATAAAACACTCTTTCTCCCAACAAACAACTCTCCAAACTATTTCGAGAGCGTGAATCTCCTGTTTGCAATCATCGCCGTGTCTCGATACTTAAAAGGAACAACAAAAAAAAAACCTCACCAACACACTAGAATTTTCTCAAATTGATGAATCGAAATAGAACCCCCATTATTATGTGTTTTCGAGATAAGTGTCCGGAGTTAATAAAATATTATTTAATAAGAAAGGTAAAAGTACATGATATAAAAATCTAAGTGCAAATTGTTCGTATTATACACGGCATCTGAACTAACGTAAGAGAAATTACAAAATAATGAAGAAATAAAATTGAATTGG
Organism: Hsuehochloa calcarea; assembly: GCA_036346395.1. Taxonomy (NCBI): domain Eukaryota; kingdom Viridiplantae; phylum Streptophyta; class Magnoliopsida; order Poales; family Poaceae; genus Hsuehochloa; species Hsuehochloa calcarea. Next base: position 13,647,508 of record CM070609.1, read on the forward strand.
GATTTAGGATTTGAGACTTAAGATTTGGGGATGGAGAGATATGCGTGTACCGTTGTTGACGTGTGCGGTCTGCCTCGTCGGTTTGGCCCTCACCGCTCCCTCCTCGGGATTTTGGCTCCTAGGTGGCTCGGCTAGGCCCCATTTGACTCTCTTCATCGTCCGCTTGTTTGACGCTTGCTGCCTTGCTTCTACCTCCTAGATAGCCGCCACGCTGCCGAGGCCAAGCCGGAGCTCAGGAGCTGCCCTCACTTACTCGTCTTGCCACCAAGTTGCCTCACCTGACGCCAGGTTATCTTGTGGAATCATACGGCACTGCCGTCTAATGGCGAGAGATACTTCCGAATGGACTGAAAGCTATTGAGTTGGCCGGCTGGGATGCACTATACTTGAAACAAATTATTGAGGGGGAGGTGTGAGAGTGTGCTAAAATTTATTATAGGTATAAATATGAAGTATTCTATTTAATTATCAGTATATGTCTAATATATATATTTAATACAAGGTGTTTGGAGGGAAAAAAAGAGTGTTCAAGTGAACACCTATGAGTTAGCCTGTTCCACCCTGTGTTATTATGGACCACGTAACCCCATATGCATGCACTTTCGAAAGCACACCATGGTGACCCTGACCATTCTTCTCCTTTCTTCGAAAATATTGGAAAAGGACATCCAACCATTTTCATCCCGAGAGGTTAGAGGTAGACATGCTAGAAGAAGCCATTACACGTGGTGGGTGCAATTCCGAGGGACCGGGAGGGCGGCCCGGCAAGATTGCGCGGTAGGAGCCCGAGAAATCCACAAGAAAAGATAGTGGCTGGGATTTCTCGCGGCGCTCGCCACCGAGAGCGACCCCCACGACTCCACCGCCACGAGCTGGCTAGCGCGCACAGCTTACAGCCATCAGCCCATCCGCAGCCGCGACGAGGAGCAAACGCACCCGCACCACCGCAGCAAACAGCAAAGCCCGCACGCACGACGCACCCGACGTGGCGACCCTTCCTTCCTTCCTCTTCCTCCATCGCTCGCGCTCGTTCCTAATTCTGCCTAGATTCCCAACGCAGAGGAGGTAGCCGAGGAGCTTCTGGTGGTGGTGGTGGTGGTGGCGGCGGCGGCGGAGAGAGAAGCGAGGGGGAGGAGGGTGCCGCTGGCCGTGCTCGGTTAGTTCGCGGAGGTGAGTTCTCTTCTCCGGTGGGCTTTTGAGTTCTGAGAGAACATATTGGCACCGCGCTTTAGGCCGTCGAGACGATGCGGTGAAATTTGGGGAGCCTGTGTGTTTCTGTAGCTACAGTGTTAGCTGGTTTTAGCTTAGCTTTCGTTCTGGGTGTGTGAGTTACGGTCCTTGCGCCTATCTATGAATCTGTGTTTTTGGTTCGGAGGCTAATTGCTAGGGACAAATGGATTTATGAACACCTCTTTCTCTGTGCGGCCAGCGTGCGAGTGAGCTCCATGAATTCTAACAGGGTAGAATTCGTTAAGAATTTCATACCATGCATGTCGATAAATTTTTTTGGTCTGAACATTGATGGTTCACTGAGTGACAAATTTTGTTGGTCCGCACATCAACAATTAAGGGAGTGGCTAAATTTGTTGGTCTGTACATCGACGATTAACGGAGTGGCCAGTTTTGTTGGTCTGAACATTGACGATCAAGGGGCCGATTAGGTTACTTGTGTGTTTTACACTTAGCATACGGGACAACAGTTCTGAGTTCAAGCAGGTTTGTTTTGTTAATCCATTGAGTTGTGATTATTTTCTTGCTTTTAGTCGGTCTAGGCCCTGGGTTGTGCTTTTTTTCTTCCTCTAGTCAGTCTGAATTTTTTTGATTGCAATCGATGTGGGGTTTCTATTCCTGTCTATTTTAGTGTGGTTAGGGATAAATGAAGAGTGGTTTCCTTGTAATCTTTTTTTTGCAGGTACATGACTGTCTAATCGACTAGTTAATTCAGGTGCAAGCTTTTCTGCCTTCTTGGGTTTGAGCTGTGCTTTTATCAGATCTCTGAACCTAATATGGCGTTGTTAATGCTCTGAAGTTGTTTAAGAGGAAAGTGTAATTTACGCTTCTTGATTTGCTATGCAGGGAGAGAGCAACTTGATCTACTCATTTAAGCAGGTGAGTTAAGTTAGTTAAACTAGGTACTTGTTTTTCTTTAAAATTGGGTTGAAAGTGGTGGATTGATCTAAGAAGAAAATATGGTTTACGATTGGTCTGCTAGTATATGCATTTTTTCTCCCCTTTTGATGTAATATCCTCTTTGTCTCTAAATACATGTCATCCTAGAATTTGTGCAATCAAACATTCTTAGTTTTCACATGCAAAAAAACCTTTGTTTTGGCCATCATTATATAAAAATGTATCTAGACTTACCACATGAATTTCTTATTACTAGATTCATTATGAATACTTTGGAGACCTCGTCAATGTCCAAAATGACCTATATTTAGTGATTTAGGGAGTATATTGCTATAATTTTGAAGAAATTTGAGAGAGAATGATTTGATTACCCCTGTTGTATTTTCAGCCTAACGGTAGCTTGATTGATTTAAGTATGTAATCTTAACTAGTTTATAGAGGCAAACCTTATTGAATCATTCTGTTTTTTAGTGCTTGTGATTGATTTTTGGTATCCTTCTTTGTTGTTCCGTACTTCTACTTATGATGGATGATAGATTTGATACTCCCTCTGTTTTCAAATAAATGTTATTTTAGAATGGGTGCAATCAAACTTTTTGTAAAACTTTGACCACTTATACACACAAAACTATTTATATCTATCGCACAGAAATGATATTAGTAGATTTATCATCAAAAGTATTTCCATATCATTATATTTTTATAACATATAATTGGAAAGAGTAATGGTCAAATGTATGTTTTGAAGTCCGTGTCGATGTATAAAACAACAAGTAATAAGAACGGAGGGAGTATTGTTTATCCTCATTGTATAAAGATGACTTAGATTATGAAGAATGAAAATTTCTGAGTTTCAAATGTAATTCCAAGTATCTTTTTTCTGATGAAGGTCTAATAACTGTATCACATGGTTAGTACATGGATGTGTAAATCATTTTAAGTTGGTTAAGTCCACTTAGTACATGGATGTGTAAATCATTTTAAGTTGGTAAAGTCCACTTTAGGTCCCTGAACACTTTTTGGAGTCTAAATTTCACCCTCAACTCTAAAACCGTTTTTACGTCCCATGAAAGTTAAAACAGTGTTGGCTGGTTTCATGTGCGGTTTTGTGTGATGTGGATTGTTAGTCTCATAACAGCACAATATTTTTTTCGGCAGCTCCAAGTGTAGGAAGTGTTCAGGGTCATATTTAATTATTTTGGAGCTGCAAGGTCCTGCATTGGTGCTGCCTGCTTTTGTGCTTCACGGTCCACTCTTTGACCTATATCCATTCAAACAAAGTACTGGAACTTCAAAGCTCAGTTTATTCAGGTAGTTATGATCTTTTCGGCTTTTGGTAGATTTGAGATTCCAAATTTGTCAATTGGTCTGGAATCATTGTTAGATTTGATGGTTTTGGTCATGAATTGTAAGTTGATAGGAACTAGGCACTAATAATGTGGATTTTATTGTTCTGGCAGGTTAGAGGAAGTGTTTGGCCTTAGCAGGTGAGCTTGATTGCTTCTTGTCTTATTGCTTCACAGCTTCTGTAACACCCCAGCCCACATGAGCCCGGAATGCTACTAAAGAAAACATAACATAAATATAAACTAAGTTTTTCCTCCACGATTCGACAGAATCTCATTTGTAACTTTTAACATTTTAGAAGATAAATAAGCATCTAACAGAAATCTAAGTACGGTAATACGGTAACAGGCTTAAAGATAACAGTCATAAGGATTACCAAGAAGTCCATTTGACTCTTATTACAACTAATCATAAGGATAACAGTCATAACCGATATTACGAAAGGCGATCAAATTACTTTATTTCTAAAAGAATCATCACCACATCCACAAGTCACAATCCCTTGTAGACAATCTTACTAACTTCAAGAATAATACCCTCTTAACACGAATCTTTATCGTTAACTCTTCCATTATAAAGCCCCCAAAGGTTCACCAAATTGTTCAACACTACTTTTTCATCCCATCTTCAATTTGAGAGTATACCAAAACCATACAACCTCACTACAACAACCACTTTATTTTATAAGAGATCTACTACACAATTGAAAAGGTCCTACTAAAACCCTTTCATCAAGGACTCGTTATCATTCGACGATTCCATACATCATGTGGGCATAAACCACCTATTAAATCATATCAGTTCAATTCTAAGTGATGCTCAACACCAAACTTCAACACACAACAATTGCACTCCAACTATCGTTGCTATCAACTGGCCTCATTATGAAGTTTAGTTGCTACTTACTTTCCTTTCCAAGTCACATTGATACTTACAAACACATATTCAACTGTTCCTCTTCATGTTTAGATTTGAGCAAAATTATACTAAAACTTCAAGAATTGAAATCTTCCATCGATCAAAAGTCTCAACAACACTACAACCAAATTCATCATATCATTATATATAGAAGAACTATCCAGAACTCTTCCCTATAGATTCTAGATCCACCGATATTCAATCCCTTCAACCTTTTGTACACAATTCCAATAATTAATCATACCGAGGAATATGTAAATCTAGCAACCATAAATGATCATCTAGTATTTACAAAAAAGATAACTCCACGAATAATATCTATTAAGGTAATAACCTAGCACCTCCTTCAGTTTCCCTTTCCACACATTTAGATTAATCCATTGAGACCAAATAATCCAACAAGTTTAGCAAACTAAACAATTTTAATGACCAGACTAGTTCATCAATATTCCATACTTCTTAATAACTCTATAGATTCCAATTAGATATAGTTATACTCATAATCACAATTCACCAAGAACTACTAAAAGAACTACACTTCCAAAGATGTTAGTTAAAATTAATTATGCACCACACAAAAGTCCCATCTTGATATGTCATACCTTATCAATTAATCTATAGGATTCACACCACAAAAGAGTTCTAATACTTTTCAAAAAGAAATGTATGAAACTTTAACACTCGAAATAATCCAAAAGAAATACATAGAACCCAAAGTTTTCACATGCTAACAAATTTGCAACAGGAACTTTCATTATCCAAAATATCAAACGAGTAATTGAGTCATGTTCTCCAATAGGAAAGATGGAACAACCATGGAAATAACAAGTTTGCCGATTAACAACGTTCACAAGTAGCAAAAGTAACTCAACAGTCGGAAAAACAATAATTGTTTTAGAGAATCAATTTGAGAACCATTGAAACCTATCAACTGCAATGGACCACTAACCCAAGAGAAATTCAACAACCACAACTGGACAAGAATTGGCCAAATTCAATTTCAAGGAAGAGAACAACCTTTTTAAAGAAACTCACTCTCAACATATAACTATGGTACTCAGGGTAGGTACCTCTCTATTCCCATACCACGAATGGTGGTGTAACCTGGCAAAGCTCAGGGCCACAACCACGATCTCACCCTGTCAACATCAACTATCATCACACATAACCAATATAATCAATTATGCGTATACAATATCATCTCATAACAATCATTGAATAAATTCATAGGTATAGAAGATCATATCATATCATAGATTAACAATGCAACATAACGAAAACGGAAATACATTGCTTGACCCATCCCCTCCTATTGTGCACCAGTGTGTCAAGTTTTTAGGTTAATTAACCATTAACAAATTTTAGCAAATTAAGTTACCTAAGTTGTTAACCTATTCACCACGGACTTAAAGCCCGTTCTGATACCAACTGTAACACCCCAGCCCGCATGAGCCCGGAATGCTACTAAAGAAAACAAACATAAATATAAACTAAGGATTTCCTCCACGATTCGACAGAATCTCATTTGTAACTTTTAACATTTGAGAAGATAAGTAAGCATCTAACATAAATCTAAGTACGGTAATACGGTAACAGGCTTAAAGATAACAGTCATAAGGATTACCAAGGAGTCCATTTGACTCTTATTACAACTAATCAAAAACACCTCGAAGGGGTGAACATAAAAACTGAAATATTATGTTCTAGGATTCTTCAAATCAACTTAAGTTGCTGATTTATTAAAACTGGTATTTATTGATGTGACGAGTGTATCTGATGATTCTAGCCCTTCCCATGCATGACTCCCTCTCAAGGGGTACATAAAATAAATAAACAAGAAACAAGCGTCACCGGACTCAGCAAAGTACAATTAAGACAATAGAACAAATCTCATAAACAAACTTCACTTCTATCTCAATCATTCATCCACAATAAAATCATAACATTTCAACTATCCTTGCTATGCAATGCAAATGCCACAAATGCACATACTTTTCTCTTTTGCATATACCGGTAATGCGGAGTATGCAATCGTCGATGCATACCCATGCCTGTGTCTTCTAACACAGGACCTCAAGCCCACACTCCACGAGTGTGGGGACCTCATGCCCGTCTAAAACATGACGGGGACCTCAATATATCAACATCTGGCTACCATGTAGTCCAAAACTCAAGTATAATGTAATGATGTACATGAGCCACTACACTTAATCAGCATATGCATATAACAACAACTGTAGGGCTATAAATAAGAATTCTCATTTACAAAGCATTAACATTCCATGAATACTAAACAACATATGTATGTAATATCAACCGTAAGACTATGAATAAAAATTCACAATCACAAGCATCAACATTCCATGAATACCGATCAACATATTCTAACCACAACTGTACTTGCCTCAACCGTGTGGAGTAGGATGACGAGAAGAGGATGCTATCTCCGGATTCACACCCCTACCTGAACAATTTAATCACCACAACACACTAAGGGGACATTTCAGAGCATACAACATTATATAAAAAAGATACATAACTATCTACGCTCCCTAGCGCAACCCAAAACATCGTTTCCCATGAACATCGTTCTGTCCCAAAACAGGGCAGTCTTCTTCCAGAAATCGTATCTTCTCCTCTGTTTACTAAAAAATGGTGTTATCAGATTTTATGAAAAGCTAACTGAATTACTCACATTAATCTAGTTGGTCAGATCCCCTAATTTTGTCATTTACTATACTTTCTAAACCGCTTAATACGACTGCCAGAATTTCGAAGATACTATGGACAGCAAAACTAAAACCTTCATAACTTTCAGTTGGCTGATCCAAAAATTGAGTTCTTTATCAATATGGAAAGCTAAGAAAATTGCCTACAAAAGTCATGTTGGGAGACAAACCTGATTCGGTCATTAACAATTTCTAATTTGCCGGTTACTACGACTACTATAGCTTGACAAGGATTCTGGACAGCAACATTGCAAGTATCATATCTCGAGATCTACTCATGAAAAAATTGTGATCCAGAAAGATAACAAAATAACCTATCTTTTATCTAATTAGACAGTTCTAATTTCGAGTTTAACCAGCCCAAATCACCCTCGCAACACACTGCCCTAAACTAGATGAATCTGGACAGAACCGAAACCTGACTTCCTATTGGCTAAACGATCTACAAATCGAACCAAAATTAAACTAGGGCTTGTCAAAGACTTTCAGATTGTTACCCTTAAAGATCATCCAAAGAAGAAAACGTGGTCCTTGGTCCTTCCTCTTTTCCTCCCTTCTTCTTCCCTTCTCTCTTCCTCCCTCCTTTCTTGATCTTGGCTGGCAGCAAGGAAGCATCACATGGAGGGGAGGCACCACCGGGGGGAGGTGCTGGACATACGGGAAGTGCCGGCCACAAAGAGGAGGGGAGGTAGACGCGCAAGGGAGGGGAAAGGAGGTTGAGGCGCAATGGGGAGGGGAGGGCATGCTACAGTGCATGCTACAGTAGCATAACTGCCCCTCCATTTGGACGGTTGCCCTAACGGCCAAGGTGCTGTGAGCTTTCAGCCCATAGCTCAGGTTCTCTGAATAACACGAAAAACTCCATGAAACTTCAGTTAAAACAATTCGTATCCGTAAAGATTTTCTCTTCTTTAAATATTTGGGATATTACAGCTTCCCCATACATTTGGTTGGTTTTGTGAATCTAATCCAATTGTTTTTTGGAATGGTTGCATAATTTGAAAACTTGCGAGTTTTACTCTGATTCTAGAGTTGAAGATAAAGACGGGAGAAAGGTTAAACTCTGCTGACTCGGTTTTTGTGCGCAACAGAACATCTGCAATTAAGGTTTTCTGTAGGTGAGTGGAATGGTGCTGTTCCTGGGATTCTTAGAACATGCGATTCATGTAATTGTCGTATTCTTTAGTTTTCTTAATTAGTTGATGCCTGATTTTAGGAATGATGATTTTTTTTTCATTGAGTACCTGCAATTTTTTTTTTAAAATGGAGCTGGGGGTGTAATTTTATAATTCTCGAAGTGGTGAATGAATATTTAAGCTGTGTCGTGCCATGTTGCATTGTTTTGCAGATTGATGGCAATTGGATCAATTCAAGTAGGTGAATGGAATTGATCCTTTTGAAGATTCTGATCCAAGTTCAATTCACGAGTAGAGTCGTGAATTCTTTAGTTTTTTCCTTGGGTTTGTAACACTAATTTGGCCGCTCTTTTGGGGTTGGGAACACAAATTTGAAATATTGGGAGTGTTGGTGTGATATAGAGCTCTAAGAGGAGGTATGAGGTACTACTTGCGTCAGGTCCAGCGATTGGTTGCAGATATGGAGGGAGGAGCGCTGTTGTTTGTGGAAGACCTCAACTCCAAGTGACAAAGTTACCAGTTGTCGACACTTCCCTTCTATTTCTGTTTTTTTCTCTCCTGGAATTGGGGATGGAGATGAATTCTTCTGGTGAGGAAACGGTGGTAAAGGTGAGTTCTTGGATGTGCTTGTTGATTTGTGGTGAAAGAAGGAACATTTTCTTAGTGTTGTTTGTAGGTGAGAAAGCCTTACACAATCACAAAGCAGCGGGAGCGGTGGACCGAGTCAGAGCACAAACGATTCCTTGAAGCCTTGAAACTGTATGGCAGAGCTTGGCAGCGCATAGAAGGTGAAATCTGTATATCATATCTCTAGTAATTGTATGTTATTGCTATCTGAATTCATCAAGTTGTACTAACTGTGATTTTTAGTTAGTTTATTGATATGGATCTTGCATTTTTGTTTTGTTGTTTGCCTTCTGATCTATTCTGTAGAGCATGTTGGGACAAAGACGGCTGTGCAGATCAGAAGTCATGCTCAAAAGTTCTTCACCAAGGTTCTTTCTCTATCTTATTGGCTACCGCCCCTTGTTTGGTTTACTGCTATCTCCTTAGCTTTCTGGTTGCCTTGTCTTTAGCTTTGGTGATAAAAATGAATAGCTTTTGTGCCTGCTTCCTAATTTTTATTTCCTTTGCTGCAGTATTTTTTTTTTCATTGTACATGTGTACTGCAGTAATGGGTATGTAGAGCATGAACCATGATAGATTTGTTCCTTTTGATTATCATGAGAACTAAGCCTTATGACCTTGGTGCTCTGTTGATTGAATGAAAACATGTTGAAATGGAAGAAACACGCTAGGAAGTGTTTGCCTAGTAGCAAGAAATTAGTATGTTGCAAACAAAATGCTATTGGACACCCCTGGTTTCTTTATTTACATGTTCGTGCTGCATTGAGCATACATATATGACTAAGAAAACATTATGGTACTAGTTAAATTTACATATGAAGTCAATACATAATGTTGAAAAAACATCAATACATAATGTAAAATAGCATATTTGAGTGCACTTGAATGAACTACAGGAAATGTCTATGAAATCGTAAAGTTTATGCTAACATGTTATCAGAACTATCACCAAGATAGTCAAAAGCTTTAATCTAACATATTTCAGTATCTACATTGTATAAAATGACTAGGGAAGCTGTTTGAAACTATTTCATTTCCAAAGCATGATGTTCATCCCGCAAAAGTACAAAATAATGGCATGGAGAACAGGAGAAGTTCAAGAATAAAACTTCTCTTATTTCACAGTGTAGGTATGAAGAACTTGTGACAATGTATTCCATATATGTCTCCATTAAAAACATTAAATATTGTCAATTAAGTTGCAAATTGACCAAAAATCTTACCCTTCCAAGTTAATATTATACAATTATTATTTATGAGACAAAAACAGAAGTATCCCGGTCATTTCCTTTTTTATTTTCTCCCATTCTATCTCTCCTCTTCTTTCTGTTGTTTGTCCTGTTGCACAAGCTGCCTGCCCTGTGCCTTTTAGGGGGCTGCAGACTGCCACCTGATGGAGGTTACATTACCATCAACTTGCAACAGCCACCGAAATGCTGCCTTGTTGAGATTGCACCATCATCCTCTCAAGTGTCTCCTTGCCAGATCTATGGATGGGGGACAAGGGCGAGGTTAATATTTTAAAAAATATGATGGTTTTCTGGGTCTCAAAACTCATGATCCGCCAACCAGCCATGACCCTCTGCCGGTGTAGCGTACTGGTTGTCATGAAGGGGTGAACAGCTCTGCCCTATTGTACATACAAATATATAACACAACTAACAGTTTCCTGTCAAAAAAGCACAACTAAAACTTGTGTTAAACATAGCTTTGCTCATTTGTACTCACCAATAATAGACATGTTTTTACCATGTCTAGGTTCATAAGAAGTGAGGGTGACAAGTGACAGCCTTTAATCTAGCCAATACGTATAGTGCTTAAATATATTTACCTTTAGCAAATTCACATTTATGTGGAGCAGAGGAGATCTGGGTGAGTGAAAAAAAAATCCACTGTCCACTCAGGTGGAGCAACGGTGGAAATTGTGGTGAAGTTAGTAGGTGCAGGTGCCTGGTTGAGAGCAAATATATCCCGTTGAGTCATTAACATCATATATTTTTATTGGATACTAATTAATTGGCCTGTCAAGGCTTTCTTGAGGCTTTAGTGTTGGAGAGTTCGTGTTAGATTTAAATAACGAGTTGTATTAGAGATGGACTCTACTTTAAGACTATAAATAAAGGTTGTGGGATCCTACGGGAGACACACAATTATTTCCCAAAAAATCGATATGGTATCAGAGCTTACCCGATCTCATCCCTAACCCTAGCCGTCGTCATCGCCATCCACCGCTGCCGCCGCTGGTCGTCATCTTCAACACCCGCGGTGGGCCGCATCCGCCTTGGGTCGCTGGGTGACAGCCGCTGCTGGCCGTCGCTGGACCACCTGAGCCGCCGCCACGGTGCCGCATGCGGGAGCACCGAAGAAGGGGAGCAGAGGCTACCGGGCCGTCGCTGGACCACCTGAGCCGCCGCTACAGTGCCGCACACGGGAGGAGCACCGAAGAAAAAGGGGAGAGAGGCTGGGAAGCAGAGGAAGAAGTCGTCGGCTTGGACTCGAACTGAAGCTCGATCTGGATCTGAAGAAGAGAGGGAGTAGTCTCGGTGAATCGATCTGGATCTGAGAAAGAGAGGAAGTAGTCTCGGCTGTGTTGACTGGAGAAGAAAGGGGAGCAGAGGAAGAAACGTCGGCCGAAGAAGAAAGGGGAGCAACATAGGAAGAAAAATTACGTGGTAGGTGAAGAAAGGAGGCGAGAGAAGAGGGACGAAAAAAGAGGAAAAAGGAAAAAAAAATCAATGCTACAGATCTGCATGATTTTGGTAACTGTGAAGGCAGTTATCGAGGTTCGGCAGAATGTTGATGTGTGAAGAATTGCCGTGATCGTGAGAGATACGCACAACATATCTTGGTAGTGATTTGTATGGCTCCAATTGTTTTTGAGAAGATGACTCCTGAGGAGATTGAGGTTGCGAGGAAGGAGGAAGAATAAGCTGCAATGAGGGCGGCAGAAGAGAATAGAAAGACAGTTATTGAGACTACTTCCTCGCTAGTAACTCAAGGTGACATGAGAAGCATGTTACAAGACCTCTTCGCAGTGGGTATGATAGGTCCGAGGGCTGGTGCAGAGTCATCTGACTTAAAGCTGCAGCTGACGCCAAATGATGTAAAGCTTGAAGGAAGTAAGAATTACCTGAGTTGGTCTAGAAGGGATTAGCTCATTCTGAGGATGAAGGGGGTGGGGCGCTACCTGCGGAAGACTGGTGTTGAGCCGGCAGACAAGGCGAGCATGGATTGGAAGATGTGAAACACCACCAACTCTGTGGTGGTAGCTTGGTTGCTAACTTCGATGTCTCCATCCATCGCTCGGATGGTAGAGATGATGCAGAGTGCACCAGCGATGTAGAAGACGCTAAGTAACATGTACTCTGGGGCAGGAAATGTGATGATGATGGTGGAGGTTCAGGGCAAGATGGAGGCCTGAAACATGAGAAGGCGGCTTGTTGTGTGCTTATGGGGTGATCCGGTGTGGGGTGTAGGTCTCGATCTGAGGAAGAGGAAGAAGGTTTGATGTTTGCTGTGTGCTCGGTTGCGGGGTGATCCGGTGTGGGGTGTAGGTCTCGATCTGAGGGAGAGGAAGAAGGTTTGATGTTTGCTGTGTGCTCGGTTGTAGGCTGATCCGGTGCTTGATGTATGCTTGCGGGGTGATCCAGTGTGGGGTGTATGTCTCGATCTAGTGTGGCGCTAGGATTCGGTGTGGAGGATCTGGTGTGGATTTTTGCGTGGCTGAGGGTGATCTGATGTGGATCTAGATCGGTGGAGGATCTGGTGTGGTTGAGGGGGATCTGGTGTGGATCCAGATCGGTGGAAGATTTGGTGTGGTTGAGGGGGATCTGTTGTGGATCCAGATCGGTGGAGGTTCTAGTGTGGCTGCGTGTGCTGTGTTGGGGAAATGAGAGATGATGGTGTGTTTGTTGAGAGTTCTAGCTGTCGTGTTGCTTGGTGGTGACAGTATCGTACGTTACGATGGAAGGCATGGAAGACAGGGGCAGAAGATTGTTCAGGTGGTACTTTGGTGGCTGTGTTAATAGTGGAATTAGTGGCGGTCTCGAAGGTAGTGTTAGCGTTGGAGCGAGTAGCGAAGGTGGTCGTTGGAGTTGGTGTTGGTACTGGTAGGTGATGTGTTTGTGGTGGTAAGTGTTGCATGACGGAGATGAACTCGACGATGGTGAAGGACGAAGCAGGAGCTGGTGGTAGCTTCAGTAGAGGCTACGTCGAGCGGCGGTGATGGTATTGGTGTCGTCCAGTGGTGTTGGTATAGGTGCCGGAGATGTACGAAGAGGATTGTGACTGGAGTCAGGGGTAATGGACTGTGACAGAGGTAGAGATGGAGGCCAAGACTGGGGGCATGTGGGCAGAGTGGTGGAGGCCGAGGGCACGAGGGTAGAGAAAGAGGTTGAGGTCAAGACAGCTGGTACATGGTGGAGATGGATTTGGTGACATCTCTAGTAGTATTAGTGGTGAGCAACTTTTGGTCTTTGTGATGATATTGGTTATGAAGTCGATGGATGATAGGTTTTGGTAGATTCCAGTAATGGTATTGCAATATGTAACAAGATGGACATAATTGTTATCTCATGCCCATCTTGTGAGGGGAGAGGGGGGTGTTAGAGATATTAGAGTTTAGATAAGAGTCCAAGTCGTGTACGAGTCTAAAAGTCCGAGTCGGATTGTAATCTTTAGCACTATAAATTAAGGTGGTGGGGGTCCTAAGGACACAATTATTCCCCAAAATCCTACAGGAAAACTAACAAAATCCAGTATTTTTAGCAGTTTCCTCAAGCATGCAATTTTAGTTTTGTTGTCAGTATTTGTCTGTAGCTAACTAATTAGAGAACTGCAGTTGGAAAAGGAAGCTATCAACAATGGTACTTCTCCGGGACAAGCTCATGACATCGACATACCTCCACCGCGGCCTAAGAGAAAACCTAACAGTCCATATCCTCGAAAAAGTAGTCTCAGCTCCGATACATCCACCAGGGAAGTTCCAATTGATAAGTCAACAAAACCAAACATACGGTTGAGCAATAACAATTCACAAATGGCAGGCGATGCATCTCCGCAGGTAAAAACCTCTAGTGTTTTGCTTTGGTTAAAGCTCTATTTATTCTATCCTTAATGTGTCTATTTCTATCCTTAATTTTCATTAACAAGAAACTTGCTTGCATTCAGAAACTTCAAAGAAAGGAGACATCTGAAAAAGGAAGTTGTTCGGAAGTTCTTAATCTCTTTAGAGATGCCCCATCTGCATCATTTTCTTCGGTTAACAAGAGCTCCTCAAATCATGGTGCATCCAGGGGGATTGAACCGACTAAAACAGAAATCAAAGATACGACCACCATGGAAAGGAATTATGTTTCCATTGATGTGGAGAAGGATGTAAAAGATATAAATGATCAGCAAATGGAAATGCTTGATGGAATCCACATCAGTTCTAAATCCGACCATACTCTTGAAGACTGCCTGGATACGTCAAGGCAGCAAATCAAGCTAAAGCCAAAGTCAGTGGAAACAACATATGTGGACCGACATGCCACAAGAGCTTCACACTACCAAATGGATAAAAATGGGGCAACTGGCGTTTCAGTCTCTGTAACTGAAGGAAGTCATCCTGATCATACAAGTGATCAAGTGGGAGGAGTCAACGGAAGCATGAACCCATGCATCCATCCCACACTTTCTGCGGATCCAAAGTTTGACAGCAGCGCCACAGCTCAGCCCTTTCCTCTCAATTATGCAGCCTTTGCACTGATGATGCAATGCCACTGCAATCAAGATGCCTTTAGGTATTTCGTCAATATGTCATCCATCTTCTCTGGCATGCTTGTTTCCACATTGTTGTCAAACCCCGCAATCCATGCAGCGGCAAGACTTGCAGCATCGTGCTGGCCAGCAGACGGCAACACTCCTGTTGATCCAAATCAAGAAAATCTTACTGAGGGTGCTCAAGGAAGACACACTGGCTCTCCTCCCAGCATGGCTTCTATTGTAGCAGCTACAGTTGCTGCGGCATCAGCATGGTGGGCAACACAAGGTCTTCTCCCTCCTTTTGCTCCACCTATGGCTTTTCCATTTGTTCCAGCTCCTAGTGCCGCCTTTTCCACAGCATATGTTCAGAGAACTTCAGAGAAAGAGAGAGACTGCCCAGTTGAAAATGCACCAAAGGAATTCCAAGAAGCTCGGAAGCAAGATCAGTCTGAAGCTAGGGTTTTAGCGTCTTTAGAGTCTGATGAGAGTGGAAAAGGAGAGGTGTCGCTCCACACTGAGCTAAAGATATCTCCGGCCGATAATGTTGACACTACACCTGCCACAGGAGTTGACACAGGTGATGTGTTCAGAAACAAGAAAAAGCAGTATCGCTCGTCATGTGGTTCCAACACACCGTCAAGTAGTGATGTAGAGGCAGACAATGTTCCTGAGAAGCAAGACAAAGCTAACGACAAAGCAAAGCAAGCACCTTGCAGTAACTCTTCAGCTGGTGACACTAACCACCGCAGATTTAGGAGCAGCGGAAGCATAAGTGATTCATGGAAGGAAGTGTCCGAAGAGGTGGCAGTCTACCAGCATTACGCAAATTCAATTCTATCTTACTCTTCGAACATCCATCACTGCTTTTTCTAATTTACGTTTCTACTGTCAGGGTCGTCTGGCTTTCGATGCACTGTTCAGTAGGGAAAAGCTTCCCCAAAGCTTTTCTCCTCTGCAAGCAGAAGGATCAAAGGAGACCTCCAAGGAGGAAGATGAAGTAACGACGGTGACGGTTGACCTCAACAAGAACGCCACGATTATCGATCATGACCTCGATACAACAGATGGGCCAAGAGTTTCCTTTCCCAATGAATTGTTACATCTGAAGCTGAAATCCCGCCGGACAGGATTCAAACCATACAAGAGGTGCTCTGTGGAAGCAAAGGAGAATAGGGTGCCGTCTAGTGACGAGGTTGGTACCAAGAGGATTCGTCTTGAGAGCGAAGCGTTTACCTGATTTGCTTTCCATATGGTTGCCAGCCTCTACCAAGAAGTTTGTGTCAAATATTATATTTACATCTAAGCTACTATAGGACTTCAGACCTTGCAATGCAGTACTTCACAAAACTCCATTTATTGTGTGCTGTATGTTAATGGTTGCCAAGCAGCCCATCTAGACTGCTTTCAAACCGTATCTCTTAAGGCTTTGAATTGAGCATTAAGCGACTATTGAGCTTTCTTGGTAAAAAGGGTATTCTGCTCATGCTTTATAGTTTGGTGAAGGCTAATAATTGCAATTTTGATTAATTTTTCTATATCATTTATTCCCCTAGTGCACTTGATGCGTAAGTTTAGTTCCATCTAGTTATAGTGAATACTAATATAATGCAAAATTATTTTGACCATTTTTGTTTGTTGCCACAAATAAGGCGAGGAAGTATTTACAGAAATGTTTGATCTCTTGAACATTCTATCTATGTTATGTTTGTATCGAGTTTTCTTAATTTAGTTTTGAACATGCGTACCCTCTTCCATGTGTTTCATATAGAGGCTGAATGGTTGAGCTACTTGACATTATTCTTGTGTTGCAAAATGCTTAACTGAAAACCAACACGACCAAGGACATGCTTTCGGCTTGCCGTAACTGAATTTTGGCATGCACGTTTCCCACGTGACCTTGAAAAATGATCAACAGGGAGAACATGGTCGACTTACATCTTTATATACATCTGAGATTTGATGATTCTTGGGTGTACATTCTTTAATATGTTAATCCATGTGTTCTTTTTACCTAAATATAAGCACTAGTGACTAGTGAGCTGACGAGTACATGGAAGTGATCGCCAACTCCTTCATTTCACTTTTCTATTTATTATGTTAAAGATGTACACATCATTGTATATATGATCCAGTTGCCTAATATGGGTAAATGTAATGGAGTATCAGAGTGGGAAGAACATGCTCAACACGTGTCCACTTGCAAACATGGACACAACTACAGTCTACAGTCCAGATAATTCATAATTATTGTACATGTTGCAAGCTGAAGTAGATCAGCTGGCCAGGGACGATGTATGATAATTAAATATCTAGCATCTTTTGTAGTGTGAAGTTACCCAAAAGCACTTCTGAATTTCCTAAAGAAAATCAAGACAACAGTAGAAATAAGGCCTTGCATGGACTACCATGCAGTTGATGGAACATTTTTTTATATATCAAATGACCCTTTAATAATTAATAATATTTTAAACCCAAACTTATTTCCAAAAAAAGTGGAGTGGCAGTATCCAGTATTAATTGCCTTAAAAAAGTTCTTCAACTTTTGTGTGGTCAGGCACATAATACATCTTGAATAGTAGCACTGTCAAACTACCCCGAGCAGTGGCGAGCCAGAATCAAACCCCCCATGGGATCAACTCTAAAATCTTTGAAGTTTTATGTATTTGATTGCAAAAATCATTGATGTTGACCCCACAGGTTGAATGTGCCTCCGCCGCTGCGTCCGAGCCCAGGCTAAGTAAACCTTGATCGGCTGATATAGTGCTAAATTTCAAATACCCATAACAATATATCATCATATATCATATAACCGCAAATACATGACTACATTGTCCAAAATTTCAGATATATACCTTGTTAAAACAACGTGAATAACTCAAACCAACCTTCTGACGAGGATTCTTGACCAAGTCAACATTTTTCGGTCAAAGTCAGACTTCCTATCGGTTATAAACTTACAACTCATTTATAAAAGAAGTCTGAATTCCTTTTATTACGACCAAACTGGTCGACAACCAGTTTAAGTCATGTCCGACCAGCTACGGTCATCGTTCGATCAACTATACGGTCTTGGACAACCACCGACCACCTAATTGGTCGGGAGACACCAACAGTTACCCATGTGATCGGCGAAAAGATGGATTTTAGTGCATTTAGCAACTTACGACAGTTGGCTAACGGACGTGACAATTTAAGACTCCTAGCGAACATGTGTGAAGATTAGAGGCGCCTTTAGCAACATTAACTGCAACCCCCTTCAAATACTATAAAGGGGTAGCCCACGTCCTCTGTAACATAACTTCATTCATTCAGAAGTTCAATGATCATTACAATCATATCGTAACATCCTTTGTATTCCCATACAAATACCCAGCATATTCATAGCAATATACGGTCTTCATTTGATAGCGTTCGCATATTACATTCTCGAGTAAGTTCAATTAGGAACCTTGTGTTCTGATCATCGACAGCTGATACTAGAAGGGGGGCACCATCATTTTGAGGACCGTCTTCTAAATCTGAAGATTTCTTCACTCTGATGCCCTCATGGCCTTACTAATGGACTACGAGGAGAATTCCTTCGATCTCGATGATTACACGTACCTCACAATAGAGGAATACACCCCAGAGGAGGTGTGCAAGAGCAACTTCTTCGATGAGTACATTCCAAATAAGAATTCTTCACCGCCCTCAAACTAATCCGTTGGGAGTAAGGTGGTGGGAATGTCAAATCCACTCTCAAGCAACTCCGAAAGTGGCTATATCCCAACTTTTGTCTCAAATCAGGAGACACATGACCATGATGCCAGTACCATGGCAATTCATGACGATCTCGATGATGAAGACTATGCTGAGACGATAGAAGAATCATCTCCAAAGCATCTACTCCATCAACTCTGAGGTCTCAATTACTACCCTCCTTTGATGAGGATGGGACGCTCTCATCCTCTATCTACTCTGAATTTCGTGAATGATGGACGCTCTCATCCTCTATCTACTATGACTTTCGTGAATATGCATTCATCAATGCCAATGAGGCCGACCAACAACGGACAACACGTGAACAACGCGGGGCCTAGGAGCAAATCGAATGTTTGGTGCAGGAGTGACACACTCAGATCCACGCAGCAAAGCAGAAGGCAATGGAGGAGGTCCGTCGACAGTACCACGACAGTGCGCCGGGAACATCTAAAAGACCTGCGACTGGTGAACAACATCCACCAGTCATGCCCCAGGTTGCTCCGAGGACAACGGTAAGATATCTCAATGTTTTACCATCACCCTCAAAGAGAGAGACTCCTGTTGACAGAGTATGAATACTCTCGTGTGCCATTGTCAACCACCCAACGGGAAATGACGGTGAACATGACCTTTTGGTCATTTGTTCACTCGCTGCTGACTGCAAGAGGCTGTTGCCGAAGTGCAAAGCCTCTCCCTGTCATCAAGAGCTTAGAGTAGTTCTAGAGCAAACCAGTTTGACTTTAGACGTCATCATCATGACGACAATTTTTGTCAAGAAGATGCACTACCTCGTCGGAACGTATTCGACATATTGGGCCTAGGTGAGCGTCCTAACCGTGGTCGTAAACGACCTCATTCCCCTAATAATTATGACGAATGTCATAATGTACGACCACGATTGGGACCTTACACAGGATGCAAGGCTTTCTCACCCGGGCTAAGAGATGTCAATTGGTCTGCAAGGTTTAAGCTAGGGTATACAGAAGATTATGATGGAACTCAAAATCCTTTAGAATTCCTTCAAATCTACTCGACCGCTGTCTAAGCTGCGAGCGGCGATCAAAAAGTAATGACAAATTATTTGCCTTAAAAGGATCTACTCGGACTTGGTTGTTCAACTTGTTCAGCCAGCCCGAAAATTCTATTTTCATTTAGGAAAACATATGTCATGCCCTTATAAGCAATTTTAAAAGTAGCTACACAAAACCTGGAAAAGAAGATGATTTACATCATCTTAGTCAAATTTCTGGGGAAAATTTGCGATAGTTTGTTACGAGATTTATAGAAGTGTGTAATACAATTTATAATATTACTGATGATCCTGTGATTCGAGCATTTAAGCAGGCGGTGCAATACAAAAGGATTACTGAAGACCTCAATATAAGTCCACCAAGGACTGTGTTAGATTTGTTCGACATGTCTGACCGCTATATAGATGCTAACGAAGCAGTACAATGGAACCGTATGGTTGACAAAGGCCATACACTCTCACAACCAGGAATGGAGGTTTCCGACCATAAGGAGTCCAAGAAAACCGACCAGACCTAACAAAGGTAAGACCAAAAAGAAAAACAAACCAAGGCCCGTTCAAAGGGAGGTCGTCACCATAGAGCAGCATCCGACCTATAACAAAGGCAAGGGTCCGTGGAAGAAATCCACTGGTCGTTCATACGACCAGTCTTTCTCCAAAGGCTATGGTACAACAAATGGAAATGGCAGCTGGTGCCCACTTCATGGTGTGCTTGGTCATGACCTGCGTAACTGTCATATTTGGCAAAACACATGGATGATTTTTACTCAGGAAAAGGGCTAATGCCTATAGTACCCGAAGGTGGTGTTCCAAGCAACACCAAAGATGTAGACAGAGATGAGCAAATGGCACATCAAAAACCTGACAACCATGTCAATGTCATCTTCGGAGGATCAACTGCTTATCCATTCAAGAGGCAATACAAATCCACCTATAGGGAGGTCAACAGTGTTGATACCCGACCAGGAAAGCAAAGCTATCCGAAGTGGTCGAATATTGCTGTCGGACCCCGGGCGTTGAATACCCAAAGCCCTCATATGTGTACCGTACTAGTCCCATGATCAGTGGCTAGTACACACAACTCCAACATTGATATCACATCCATACATTCATATGTACAAAGTAAAACAAAAATGGTATATAGCTTAAACGATTACAATAATTACATCACAAGGGCCTACCAGCCAAATAAAAGCTTAAGTGTCAAAGATAGCAAATATAATAGCGGAAGCAAAAGGTAATAAGAGTGCAAAATTCCAGCAACATGCCCATCCGAGCCCTCAGGCAACCGACAAGAGACAAAGCCTAGATAGACCCATCACCGAACCCTTCGGCTCCAGGTGTGAAGAAAGCGTTGCCTGGTGTAGGCTTATCCTCATACTCTGAACAATAATTTAAGCAAGATTGAGTACAATGCGTACTCAACAAGACTTGTAGTGTATCGCAGAAATTATATATATGCAAGGCTAACAAGAGACGAGGCTCTCAAGTACAAGTTATTTTCAGCATTAAGTAAGTTTTGTTTGCAATATCAATATGTAGCATTTTGCAATGGAAGTTTAAAGAGCAATTAAATGTGCAAAGGACATTAAGTAGTAATGGAATAAACAACAATACTCGCAACCCTCCTTGGATGTGAGCAACATTTTACTTTCGGCCATAGACATGGCATTTAACTTAAACATGAACCCACAAGTCATTTCCCATGTTTTTACTATGAAATCATTTTTTTTATGAAAATCGAGACTATACCCGGCAATACTACACTTAGCATGCTCATCACCGCGAGCACAACTATTTAAATAGATTTACACTCTACAGAGGGGTTCAACTTTACCCACAGCACACAAATTCTCTAGTTTGTTCGGCATCCGTCGAGACCACCGCTCACTACCTTTGGTAAGCAGTCTGGAGCACGTGTCGAAGCCTTTATATCATCTAGTCCTACCCTTACACTAGTCCAACGAATGGATACCCTCACTTCACCCGGGTACATCCTCGTCTCAGTGAGACATTTGCAGTTGTGTCGGAATGCTTTGTTTCCAACGCCTCGGTGAAGGGAGCCCCTTCGGATATGCCTACACCAGTCATGCCCGCACTGCTACTGCCTACCAACGTGCAAGGATAGTTTTCAATGACTTAATTAGCTAATGTCATGATATACCAACATATGTGGCTGTACGCTTATGCTTAGGTCGAATATACCGGTGTTCGGTCCTTAATTGACCCGGGTGAGAATCTCTCCCCTATCTACTAGTGAGGTACACCTCTCACTCTTATCAGAATATAATATAACTAGCCCGCGTTGAAAAACTAGGTTTTGTATCTTTATTTTTATACAAAATAATAGGGGTACACACCTCTAGACATTTCTCATAAATATCCCAAACTCATGTTTATCGCATTGTCCTTTTATAGCTTTTAGGGAAAAACTACCACTCTATTAAGCATTTGTGTGATAATCGCACTTAAAACTCCCAATTTGACATTATCTATTGCCTAACCATATCCTAATGGCTACAATAGTAAAGGAACCAATATTTCAAGGGAATTCATGCATCAATTAGGATTACGACTACCGTTATCCCAAATATAGCAATTTTTATATCAAACATACACACATGCATAATAGATTTTGTAAAAAGAAGTGCAATAATTAAAATAGTAGGATCAGCATGGTCAAAGGGGTTGCTTGCCTTACTCTGGTTGTTCTGAGTAGGAGGATGGATGGTCGTCGAAAATATTGTTCGACCAATCAACGTCTAAATAAAAGAGCCAAAAACAAATTAAATAAAGCAAAATAATTTCAACAATAACCAAATCCAAATATTTTTACATATTCACGTAGAGCATGATCTTAAATGAATTTAGAAAAAAGAATCAATCTCATTTGGAGTTTTTATGCAAAAGTTATTAAGGTTTCCATTTGGTTCGGTTTGAAAATCCTAAAAAAGAAAAGATGATGTTGAAAACATATTTTTCGAGTTTTACGCTTTATAGTAGAGAAAGCGTATTCTCTTCTACGTTGTGCTGATGTTTACGCTTTTCAGTAGAGAAAACGTATTCTCCTCTGAGTTTTACTGAGGTTTACGCTTTCTAACCGAGAAAGCGTATTTCCTTGGAACTAAAGCTTTTTTTTTCGGATTTTTTTTTGTAAATCTTAGATGTGGGGTCCATTTGTTAGTGACTCATCCAGTTGATTTATTGATTTCGGTTTTATAAAAACAGAGCGGTCCCACATGTCATATACTAATTTACTAAAAACGTTTATGATTAGATTTTTGATTAACTATTTAGCTGGTCTCAACTGTCATAGTCTAGGTACACTTAAACATTGTTATTTAGTGCTAATGAGAGTTTTAAATCTCATGGGTCCCACTGGCGCAGAGAGAGAGAGAGTGTTAGCGAGATGAGTAGCGAGCGCATGCGTAGCCGCGAGGAAGAGAAGCTCGCCGGCGGCGAGGCACACGCTGAAAATCTTGGGGAGCTCAGAAATGGATAGAGGGTACTTGTCGACGATCGAGTCGCCAATCTTACGAAATAAAAAGAGGAAAATAGCAAAGAGTTCTTGGGAGAGATTGAGGCTGCTATTTGTTGCAATAAACTGGCTATTATCAGGAGGTGTCTTTGACTAGGCAGTGGATTAACCCTAATTACAATGAGAGTATGTACTTGTCTTTAAATCTCCTGGATCAGATTGAAGTGTCTTGTTCTGGATTGGATTCCAAATTGGTCTGTCAATTCAGATTGTGAATGGGGATTGTCCTCTCGGTGCCCATCACCTGCCCGTAAGTAGCCGCTGAAGAGGTGACAATTATTCCTGAAGGAGACACCTTTTGGAAGCATTGCGTCTGGTCGGAGAGAGAGTGGCAGTTAGTGATAAATCAACTGACTAATAGTTAATGTCAGCGAGAGATAAAACCGTATGGTGGTTGTTATCAGTGACCCAGGGCCAGCAAATGTTGTGTGGTTTGGAACAAATATAGCATGTGTTTCATTCATCACATGGTAAGAATATATTTGGAATCAAGTCCAAGTGCCAGTTCATTGCTTCTACGAGCAGTTACTTGGTCGGAGACAAGGTGCAGGACCTTGTCCGACCAGGTACCCATAATGTAACCTCTAGAATCCTTACAACCAAGGGTCGTTAGCCTTAGGGGTTACGGCCACGATGGATGTGCATTCATTTATTAAATATTAAAGTAATATTTGGAGATTTAATCCTCGTCAACTAGCCCCTGAACTTTGAATCTGCGGTGTGAACCCTTTTCCGATGAAATCCGTATCGAGCAGACCCTCATTTAATGATGTAAAAAATGAGATGGTTTGTATTCACTTTAAAGTTGAGAAACTATCTGGGGAACTAAAGAGTTTTGTGCCCGTTGGACTTTGGGTGACTCCCGATTGCAGTTAAGAAACTACGGCTATAAAATCCTCTCAGTGCGCTGCTTTTAGGATTTTTACGCTCTCAGTTTTTGCTTCAATTCCCTTTCACCTTCTCGTTGAGAATTTTCTCTGACCTTCTTTCATCTTTTCGCAAATAGTGTCCTCCGACTTCCTCCCAACCTTTCATCGAAAAATCCAACAATGTCGGACTCGATCACCAAATGGTTGGTTTCTGATCCGAGCGAGAAGAAGCTGAAAGCTTTGGAGAAGATCGGGATGCTCCCTGGCAGGAATCTAATTTCTTGGAGACTAGCGGTCGGAGAGCATTTCCCGAGCAGCGAAGACGGAGAAATCCCTGTTTTTCTTGCCTACATTGAGTGCGGGTTCAAGTTGCAGGCACATAAATTCCTCTTTAAGGTTCTTGAGTACTATGGAGTTGAATCGATAAAACTGGCTCCCAATTCAATCGCCAACCTCAGCATCTTCATTTACCTTTGTGAGGCGTACCTAGGGATCTCGCCAAATATGTAGGTCTTCAGGTATTTTTACAAGATGGTGAGGTCGGGGAACATCGGCGGCTGGACCTGGTGAGTGCTCGTTGCGCCTCCATGACAGAAAAGATGATGAGTACATCCAAATGTACTCGAAGTCCTCGTGGTCGTCATGGAAGTAGAGTTGGTTCTACTGTTGGTGATATGCCCTAGAGGCAATCATAGAGATGATTGTATCACATCTATGTTTATGAGTTATTGAATAAATGCTATTCAATTCCTTGAATGAATCATCATTGATAGAGATTAAAAGTATGTGACTTGTTGGTGAAGCTCTTTGACTTATATGATGTCGTTCTAAATGTATCCCTGATCGAATGTCACTGGTCAGAACACTAGTGACTCTATCGACATGCACATGTATTGATTGATGACCATATTTCACCAGTCATGGATATAGAGATATCAAATCAATAATGTGAACAAATGTTAGAGAACATGGTGTTGGATTGACCCACCTTGAGACACCACTGAGATTGTTATGATTTCATGTGTCATCAGTTGGTCTCAAGCAATGATGATGTATAATCCTTAGATCTGAGATCAGCATGGTTTTCTATATGTGTAAGAGTGCACTTTGGGGTTACCAAACACTACTCCATAACTGGATAGTTATAAAGGTAGCTTTCAGGTATGCTATGAAACATGCGGAGGAATGTGACTGGTCGGATATGAGATTTGCCCCTCCTAACATAACAAGAGAGATATCTCTGGGCCTCTCGATATGATCAGAAAAAGAAAGTGCATGGCCATGCCACTAGTGGTCGAAGAGTTCGACCATGTAAAGTTATCCGACACTTGATCGAGAAAGTATTGAACATTCCATAGATGATATAATATCTCACCTAAAGTTCAACCAGATATCGTGAGGCAAATGGAGAATACACAAGTAGGTCGTTTAGTTCGATCAGATACAGATTAGTTGTATGGAGATACAAGCTAGTCGTAGAATGGTCAAATATAATCACTAAGTGGTCAAAACTTGGTCGTAAGGAGTTACGAACAGGTCGAGACAAAATATGATCTGGTCGTATAGAGATACAAGTTGGTCGTTAGTGACAAGGATCTGATCGTAGATCATATTGCATTAAGGTTCATATGATATTATTTGTGTGTATTCGGGAATAGTTATTACTGCTAGGAACCGGTAATGATTCGTGATCAGAAAAGGTTTCCGAGTCACAACCGACTGACTACACATGAACCTAACGGGTCACCCACTTTAAGAGTTAGAACAAACGTGTTCGGATAGGATCCGTCATAAGCTATATATAAGGAGATGCATGAGGCTGTTGGGAGATAGACAGGATAGACGTGATGTGAGTTGCTCTACCGAAACCCCAGCCACCATTTTCCTAAGAGCCCTACCGTGCGAGTTGGTGCTAGCACACCGGCGCACGGTGTTCCTTCCCTAGACTTGTGGATACAGTAGAGGCGCTACTGCGGTTGCTGTTGCGCTTGAGGACTATCCATGACCTTGGTGAGGAGCTCAATTGGTTGCTGGTGGAGACAATCGACTACGCTGGACGATCGACTTCGATTGCTTCATCGACGCGCTCTACATTGGATCAGACTGCTCCAACTCTTCTTTTGCTGCACCACACGTCTGGTGGTAACGATCTATGATCTCTTGCTTGCATTGCATCCTGGTTTACGTGGTAGAATTTTTGAATTACCAGCAAGCGTAGCCTACCCGTATCCCTTCATCTACATGATGGTCACAAAGGAGGATAGCCTCTACTTCGTCGGCAAAGTGGTGAGCAAATATCCAAGGTGGAGATCTACCGCGAAGAAGAAGGGAAATGTCGGGAGATGAATTGAAGTCATCTAAGACATTAGAGCTAAGGGCTTTGACTTACAATTCGCACCAGGATGAGGGGAATTTCTTTTTCCTCCTCGATTTCATCTCCCTCACCCTGAACATATGGGAATAATGGAAGGTGATTATATATTTGTTGCGAAATCATAACTCTTTATTTTTTTCTTGCGCACCTGGGCGAAAGTCTTGGCAACCTTTGCCAACTTTTCTTGTGTATGGGGCTGATCGTGAATCTGATTCGACTGGATAGTAGAAGGGGTGTTGGTCGTCTCTTCCGCCTTGCTACTCAATAATACATCGTCGATTGGTGTCGTACTGGTCGTTGTAGCACTGGTCTTCTCAACAGTGACCATAGCACCCAAAGAGGGCGCTGCAGCAAACTTCACGCTAATCGTCGATTTTTTTACCACGACCAGAGTAGATGTTGCAGCGATAGTCCTGGCCTTCTTAGCAGTTGGAGCCCGACTGCTAGTCTAGACTAGTCTACGCACCTCTTTCTATCATGCATCTAAAAGAAACAAAAGATATATTTTAAATGACATTATTAAGAAAGCATTCAAGACTGAAGTTTAACTTTTACATTCTTGTATGTGTTCTTTCTTGAACTCGGTAGATGCCCCAATCAAGCTGGAGGGTTGTTCATCAAAAGAGATTGACTCTGAGCCATCTCTCATATTCTTGAGCATAATCAAGGTCCTTTCCTCGGCCACCTCCTCTGGAAGAACTAAAAAGCAAAAAAATCACAGACTTAGCAATATTTAATTACAAAGTATTAGACAAGAAAGTATTTGGAAAAGATACATACCTCCAGGACAGTCTTTGATTGGATCTTCATCACCTTCCAACTCCCACGCAAAGTGAGCATTTTCTTCAAAGGGCTAATCTTGTGGTAGAGGAAGTCGTGGAAGATCCACCGACTAGTTAGTTCGGCGGATACCAAGGAGATCATCGAACTGACCACCTTATCCTCTTCAGTGGTCAATTTCAAAGAAGTTTTTTCTTCTTTGAATCCTGTGTCGACATGGACGGAGGTGCACTTCCGGTATACATTAAACGGCTCCATCCAGGAATTTCAGAGCAGAACCACTCCTAGTAATCCTTCTGTGAATCCCTGATAGTAAGTGGATGATACTTCTTGGACATATGATCTTGAAGTTTGAAATAGATACTCACACAATTCCCATGAACTGGTAGAAGTATCTAAAGGGATGAACAGAGGGAGGAATGCTAAGGAAAGCTTCACAAAAATACAAAAAGACACTAAGGATTACGATAGAATTTAGTCCTAAGCGGAAAAGTTCAATCTTGAAGTAATCTAGGATGTCTGCCAAGAAATCACTCTCGGGCAAACGGAACCCTAGTTTTACAAAAGTACAAAAAAGACAATCCGACCTTTTTTTTTGCATAATTGGAGTATCCTCATCATCGCAAGAGTTCCATGCGATTAAAGATCATGCTGGAATATAGCCTTGATCTTCGAGTTCTTGAATTTTGTTCTCATAAAGAGTTGAAGTTCTAAGAATCCCCACAATAAAAGATCAAACAAGAACTTTGAAGAAGAAGGAAGAGAACAAAGATGAATAGGAGATGAAAAGACGCTAAGGCGGGAGATGGAGATTGCAATGAGAGCGAATAGTGAAGAAGGTAAAAAGATGTGCTTTTATCCCCTTTACTGTAAACCGTTCGCTCACTTACCACAACTTCCGAATATAACTTCCAAGAAAAAACCATAGTCTTTTCTTTTCCCCCACATTTTCATTAAATGATTGGACTGATCGTGCAATATTGAATCCTATCGATGCACGTTTTGAGGCATATAAGCCTTAAGTAAATATTGTTTTCTTAAACCTTGGGGACTAGTTGTCAAGGGTTCTTGACCAGTCAACCTTTTTTGGGTCAAAGTCAGACTTTTTGTCAAAGGAGGCTCACTTAAACATATGCCCACTACATTACGGTTATGAACTTACAACCGGTTTATAAAAGTAGTCTAAATTCCTTTTATTACAGTCAAACTGGTCAACGACCAGCTTAGGTTTTGTCCGACCAGCTATACAGCCTTGGACAACCACCAAGCTGGTCGGGAGACACCAACAGTTATCCACGTGACTGGGCAAAGGCGGTTTTTGGTGCATTTAGCAACTTACGACAGTTGACTAATGAACAAGACGGTTCAAGACTCTCCTGGCGAACGTACATGAAGATTAGAGGTGCCTTTAGCGGCATTAATTACTATCCCTTCAAATACTATAAAGGGAATAGCCCACATTCTCTGTAACATAAGGTTCCATAAATTCATTCATTCGTAAGTTCAATTATCATTACTATCATATTGTAACATCCTTTGTATTCTCGTACAAATAACCAACATATTCATAGTAATATACAGTCTGCATTTGATAGCGTTCTCATATTACATTTCTGAGTAAGTTCGATTAGGAACCCTGTGTTCTGATCATCGACACATTCATATTAATTTGGATAGTGAAGTTTCTAAAATATTTGTGTTGCGCATAAGGAAAAGTTTCGAACTTTCCAACTACCTAGGAAGTTATTTTCACCAAGAGAGAAAACAAATATAGTGCATCATAAAGTTCTGACAATATAAATATATCATTAATATTGATGGTTTATCAGCTGGGGTATGCAATAATTAATCTGCTGAAACGAAAACCTTTGTTCTAGGGGCATTGCTTAAGCAAAATGATTGCATATTTCTAATAATAAATCGCCACAAAACATGGAAGCTGACGCAACAAGCAAATAGGGGGATGACGTCACCGAACCAACTTGTCATGGGACTCCGTCCACCAAATTTAACTATACATGCATTGTTATTTGTCTATTTATGTATATATATAGTTGTTGACATGGGAAAACGCAGTTACTACAGCCAAAGCGAGCAGAAACGTTTCTTTGGAGGGATGTTATTACAAAACGTCACTTTTTTTTTTTTACTGAAGGGAGTATATTAGTGAACTGGGTTCCATTTTCCGGTCAAATCAATCTAGGACGATATTATCTGGTTTTAACTCCACTTTAGTGCGGTTTTAGTGTGACCTGTACCAATTTTTGGTCTATCCCTACGAATTCAGGCAAAGGCAAATTACGATTGATTTACGATTTTCCAGTTAATTGTAAGAAACTGCCTGTTTCCTAGCCGGTGGCCGGGAACCAACCTGGTTCCAGGTTTTTTTTTTTTTTTTTTTGAACCTGCTCGTAGTCTACCTAAATTCACTTATCACAACACATAAAAAAAGATAAGCACATATATAAACACAAGTGAACACACTTTGAAATTGGCGAGCAAACAACTGCATCCGCTTTCTATATACGAGGAATCCTTGGTTGATATATGAACTAATTACATGTTGCAAGGAACACTAGCATGCATGTGTACATCCAGGTAGCATTAAGTGGTGTTGAAAAAAATAATTAGCTAGGCAATTACTATATTAATTAGCTAGTCAGACCTTGCATTACCCCTGCCAATTGCAGAAAGGACAAACCCACTTGTTCCATTGGTACATTTTACATATGATGTGGGGCCCTCTGCCTCTCCTTGCAACTTGCAAGAACCTTCTCTCTCGTCAAACCCATTCCCCCATCAGCTTCCTACCCAATCCTCTCTAGCTATCCCCTCTACTCTCTACTCAAGATCAGTCAAGAACCCATATATGATGATGATAAGCTAGCTATCCAGCTAGGTAAAGTTTCTCCCTTGTTAATTAGTTCTCCATTGCATGCACACTGTATACCTAGTTATTTGATCAGACCGCCACGAAAAACCTCATAGCCATAACCTCAGATAGCACTTCACCTTCAGATCCAAGAAAGATCCACCCAAAGAATCCTGAAAAAAACCTAGATCTTTCCCTGGAACAACCCATATATGTACATGGACTTAAACCTAGCCACACTGGTAGAAGCCACCCACGAAAGCCAAGAAGCACATCAGCAAGAAGACGACTTGTACCAGCAACAAGTTCTAGGTCAAGAGGTAGTGCAAGAAATTGCACCAAACTTGTTGCTAGGTCGCCGCCACGACGGTGGTGACCAAGGCCAGGCGGTGGCCGACGGCGTGGAGCGGGTGCGGGAGCACATGTTCGACAAGGTGGTGACCCCCAGCGACGTCGGCAAGCTCAACCGGCTGGTGGTGCCAAAGCAGCACGCCGAGAGGTACTTCCCGGTGGCCGCCGCTGGGACGCAGCTGTGCTTTGAGGACCGCGCCGGGATTCCGTGGCGGTTCCGGTACTCCTATTGGGGGAGCAGCCAGAGCTACGTCATGACC
Organism: Hsuehochloa calcarea; assembly: GCA_036346395.1. Taxonomy (NCBI): domain Eukaryota; kingdom Viridiplantae; phylum Streptophyta; class Magnoliopsida; order Poales; family Poaceae; genus Hsuehochloa; species Hsuehochloa calcarea. The sequence goes on from CM070609.1 coordinate 13,677,955, forward strand.
AAGGGCTGGAGCCGCTTCGTCCGCGCCGCGCGCCTCGCCGCGGGGGACACCATTTCCTTCTCCCGCGCCGGTGGCCGTTACTTCATCGACTACCGCCACTGCCAGCGCCGCCGCCGTGATATCAGCTTCGGTGATGCCGTGACGGCGTGGCCGCTCTTCGGCCGGGTGCAAACGGCGGCCAGTTGGGGGAGTGCAACGATGATCTTGGACACGGTGCCCGTCGTCGCCGGTCATCACGTCGAGGTGGGACCCACGGTCCCGAGGAGCTTCAGGCTCTTTGGGGTGAATGTTGAGTGCAGCGGCGACGACGTTGCGGCGGCGGTGGAAGATGAGGTTGTCGATGGTGACCACCGCGGTTAAGAAAGGGAGTTGGTGACGTGGAGGAACCATAGGTAGAGCTGGCAATTCTAGCTATACACCGGGTGCTTAATTGATGAGCTATATTTAGGTTTGATTCCAACTATAAATTATGATTCTTTGCCTGAACTGATGACGATTAATTAGTTCCTTGTTCTTGTTCTTGTTCTTTGGCTGTTCTTGCTGTTTAGCTATGTAGTGTGATTGATTATGACGAAGGGACTACAGACTAAGTAGATCTCGCTATGAGCTTAAGTGAGATCATGGGATTCCAAACCATGATTTAATTATATATCCTCCTCGGTGATATCTGAAGATTTCTTCTTAATTTTATGCACGTTTAATTAGCCGGCATTTAGGTATCTACACATCGGATGAATTGATGTCAACAAGAATGTTTGCATTTTCATGACCTTTTATGCCATCCTATGTTCCATGCTGCATAGCATAAAGTTAGTCTACAACTTGTAGTAGTATGAGTTAGCCTTTCCACTCCATTTCTTCATGTCTTGTCCTTTTGCCTTTTCTGGTTTGTGAAATGCCCATTAGTTTCTCTCTCCAAATTACATCATATATACATAAAATATTTTCTCGAATTTTGATCTCCATATATACATATATAGTTTCACTCTGAAGTATAGGTTAACACAACATTAATTAATTGAATAGATGGTATACAATGTAATTGCACACGGGATTTGGGAACTGTTTAGGGCCTAAGTCTGGTTTTCGCCTCTTAAACCAAACCTGCCCGGTTTCCTTTTCACGATTTCAAATTTTTAGTTTTTCAAATTTCCATGTTTGTAATGAAGCCTACAAGTATTAATACAAGTACGTACTGTGCGAGAAGAATTAGTCAAAAAGGGGAGGTTGGGGTGAACCAGCCAGTTTTTTGTTTTTCAAAACTCTACTTAAGTGTATATAAGTTGGTTGTTCCGTTGATGTTGTATGATGTATCCTCTCGGTATGTTATACCTTGTGTTGATTGGAACCGATCTTGTTAATTTTATCGTGTTTACTTTTGGTTTCACACTCTCACCTGCCGATTTTTTTTTTTGAAATAATATTTTTAAAAAATACAAAAATAAATAGTCAATTTTTTTTTTAAAAAATACTATTGCCATTTGAAATGACGAAATTTTCTTGTCACCATTTCAAATGGTGACAGGGACCCAAAACAGTGCAAAGAGGTTCTTGTCACCAGTTCAAATGGCGAGTGAACTGGCGACAGAGACATCTGCTGTTTTTTACTATCTATTTCTGATCACATATTTTGTGGACAAATCACACTGATATTACACTGATATTACAAAACATTCTACACAACGTCGTCACCTAGTTTTTCGACAAATCAAAATGATAGTACAAAGCATTGAGCAGCACATATTTCAACAAGATGAACTTTTCACATGTCCGCGACCTCAACGTCCGCCCTATCGACCGCCTCAAGTGGGGCGGTAGGATGAGGTCCCCACGACGCCATCCGGACTGCTGATGTCTCCTTCATCCTATGGATTTCTCATATGATATTTCTTAAAGGTGTGCCCAGACTCCCTGCAAATGGAGCACTTCTTCATACAACGCTCGACTTCTGTTTCTTCCATGTCGTTCCTGATATGCCGTACCTGTCGCTGGACAACCTTTCCCTTCAACCTATCAATGTCCGCGGCCCATATAAGTTGCCCCCAGGTCGGTTGGCCAGTGAAATAGCCAACCACATCGTAACCATACAGCTCTGCACTCCAGGTTTGCATCACCTCCTCCTTGTTGAAAAAATCAGAGAGGTACTGACCGAGATGCTACGCCACCGTCGAATATGCGGCCATGACATGTGTGCAGAGCCCATGTTGAAGAAGAGACTTGTTGCAAGTACATACGCAACTAACGTGGTGTAGCGTGCACTCGTGGGTGATCATCTCACGGTGCATCCCACGGCGTCCTTTTTCACCCTGTGTGCACCCGAAGTATTTCACCTACACCCCCGTCTTCCTCGCCACACTAGGACCATCTATGGGTAGTTGTGGTAATATTTCGAGGGCCTGGTCAGTGCTTAGGGCGGCCTTTTTCACTACATCCCTTCTGTGCGTCTGGGTCTGCTCATCCAGAATCCTTCAAAGTACGTTAAACTTTCGCTGCTGGTTCTGGATGCACAACTGCTTGAACAGACTCATCAAGTTCTTGTTGCAGAACTACTTCTAGAAGTTTGCACCCAAGTGCCTCATGCACCACCTACTCTGCAGATCCACCCATGGAAGTGATTTGTTATGTCATTGTGTAGCTGAGTTATTGCACTCAGCAGACCCGCATGTCGATCATGTATGATGCATACGTTAGGATGACCCTATACAACAAAAATCCTCAAATTCCTCAGTAACCATAACCAGCTATTCGTGTTCTCGCTTTCAACGAAGGCGAAAGCCATAGGAAGAACTTGATTGTTCCCGTTCGTCGCTATTGCAGTCAGTATCTAGCTCTTGTACTTTTTAGTCAGGAATGTGACATCCACGCACAAGATTGGATGGCAGTGCTGGAATACATTGATGTATAGACCAAAGGCAAAGAATGATTGTTTCAGTACCCTCTTATTGCCCCACTTTAGATATATGGAATCTTGAATGTCGACATGAGTGCTAGGATTTCTGTCTTGTGTGACTCGAAGTTGGCCGGGGAGGTTGTGGTGGGAGTTCTCGAACGTACCGAACCTTGATTCCAATACCTTCTGTTTTGCCCTCCATGCATTGGCATAACTGATTGTGTACTGGAACCTTACCTCAATCACTCGAATGAGGGGCCGTGGCTCAAAATCCAGATTATCAACGATCTCACCGTACATGATGTTAGCGATGAAGGTTGAGGCATGTTCTTATGGTACTGCACTGACTCAGCGATGTCACATGTGTGAGGGACCACTATAGAGTATTTTCAATAGGTGTCCCACTTAGGTTGAAATACGTGCACTCGCAAAGGGCATCCCTCAATGTCACACTTCACGTCGTAGCATCTAGGGTTAGACTTAACAATTGTTAATATACATCGCACCGACAAGGCCCAGAATTTGACCGCTTCCTGCATGGTGGTAAGATCGAGGTGGCCGACTAGAGGGGGGTGAATAGGCGGTTTTAAAAATTCTTTCGGCTAAAACCAATTAATAATGCGGAAGCTAATAACAAATTGGTTTTGCACAATTAAAACCTAAATCAACTAGGCTTCCCTAAGTGCACCAACAATATGATTACAATACAATGAGAGCAATCATATAAAGATATATAAGTAATTAAAGCATGAAATGTAAATTGCTCAAAGTAAAGCACAAGCACAAACCAAGATGACATAATTATGTTTTACCGTGGTTTTCGGAGATTTGCCGGTCTCCCCTAATCCACATTGAGGTAAGCCCAACCGCGTTGGACCGGCTCCACTAATTAAGCCAACACCTCCGAGGTAAGTCCAACCACTTGGACCGGTTCCCACAAGAACCAACACCTCGCTCCACTAGGGTTGCTCTTCCTCCACTCCGGAGATGACGAGCACCAAACCACTCACAACACGCCGAGCCTTCTCACAAGCTTCTTGAGAAGATCACTGGACACGACGCCTCCACGCCGTCTAGGTGTCGGCAAACACCAAGAGAAATAAATCTCAACTTTCACTTGAACTAATCAAGTGTCAACGCTCAAGTGGATACACAATTCACTACCTAAGGCAACACATGCACTTAGGGTTTGCTCTCAAATCTCACTAAGTGCAACACATGCACAAAAGAGAAGAATGTCTTACTCTTAGCTCAAAGGACTGAGTATATCACTCACAATAACACCAGCAACAACAGCAACCATCTCCAACAGGCCAAGGTGGGTATTTATAGCCCACACTCAAAAACTAGCCGTTGGAGGAAAGATTTCCTTGAATCTGTGCAGGGCCGGTCTGACCGCCAACTAATGGCCGGTTGGACCGCCCATGCGCCAACGGCTATAAAACTAGCCGTTGGACCTACGGCCGGTCGAACCGCCAACTAATGGCCGGTCAGACCGCCGCCACATCGGTCAGACCGCCAAGGTTGGCCGGTCAGACCGCCCGAGGAAAATTGGCACACCTCCAAAAGGTGCTTCTCTGGAATAAAAGTACCGCGGAAACTCTAGTACTTCCGCACCACGGTAGTACCGTTTTCTCAACAGTGGAACTACCGCACAGAGAATCAACTCAAGATAAAATCGGTCGGACCGCCAATCGCACAATGATCGACCGATATGCCACGGCCGATCAGTGACCATCGGCGGTCGACCGCTGCACCACGAAGGACAAACACATTGGCTTCGCTCAAATAGCAAAACACACTCACCCATTTGAGTGTAATTCCCACAAGAAATATAGGTGATATTCGCAAAAGGTTGCAAAACACATTTGCCATCCTTTAGAATACTCACCAGAAGGAATAAGGTACATGGACTTACACTATTTGCAAAACACATTTGCAAACTTAAGTCACATGTTACAAGAAATCAAACATGAGTATCAACTATTTACAAAACACATTCGCAAATAACAACAACATGCACAAGGCTAAGGTGCATGGACTTCAACCATTTGCAAAACACTTTTGCAAATTATAGTCCCATACTACAAGGAATAAATGCATGAGCATCAATCATTTGCAAAACATATTTGCAAATAATAGCTCCATGCATAGATGAGCTAGAGCAAACACAATGAGCTATCAACACATGACTAACTCATGCTACTAGTCAAGACCCCTCTTAATAGTTCGGCAACCTATACTAGCAATCCGGTCTACCAACCAAACACCAAGATCGGTAAAAGACTAGGAACACATCCTTAACCCTAGCTAGTCATACCTTTGCCTTGCATCTTCTTGAAGCTTGATGACACACATCAACACTTCAAGTCCGGGTCCTTGACTTTGACAATCATCAACACATAATGATCCTCTTCACTTCGGGATCTTGTCTTGAACATCATCAACACATGATGATTTCTTCATCCCGAGTCTTGACATGCATCAACACATGATGCAACCTTTACTCCAAATCTTGATATGCATCAACACATAATGCATTCTTCACTAGACCTCCATCAACACATGATGGGTCTTCTCTTTGAACATCATCGACACACGATGATTCTCATTTCTTCAAGCTCTTCATATGCATCAACTCATGATGCATCCTTTACTTGAATCTTGATTTGATGATCAACTCATGATCATCCCAAGTCTTCATCATCTTGGAACATAACCTATTCATCCAATTCAAGAAAAAAGTTAGTTCCACAATATGATTATCATTAATTACCACACCATATCATTAACTCATAATGGTGGGACAAGATACTTCAATCTTTTCTTCTTTGGTAATTGATGATAACCACTTCAATTGCACATAAATTTAATGTAGATAATAACACAACATGAGTATATATTAACTACACAAGTTATATATACTCAGACATGAGTATGTGAGAACTACACAAGGTCTACATACTCAAAACATAAGTATACAAAAACTACACAAGTTTTGTATACTCAAACGAATATGTTTCAAAGTAAAGATCCCAAATATATGTGGAAAGCAGAATATGGATCAATACTAATGAAACCACAAAATATAGAATGAACTCCCTCTAAATGTGTGCATACACAAATGTGTAAATAGAAACATATGCACATATTCAAGTTATACTTATGGTGGAGTTCAACCTATATTTTGGATCCGATGAATGCAACAATATATAAGAGTATAAGTCGAATGCATACCTCGTTGAATTTCACCTTTATATCCAAATGAGACTACACACTAGATATAGTAATAGAAATGTTAGTCTCACAATTAGATTTATCATTAATCACCAAAACACTCTATTAACTCATAATGGCAGGTCTAGATCCTTCAATGGTCTCCTTGTATTTGTACACAACTCCTTGCCTGACCTTGCTCTAGTTGTACACCCACGACACACGAGAGCCTTCATTAACGACAATGTTGTTAAACTGGTATGTGTTCCACTCGAATGGAACTGCCTACTGTTCCACAACATCCTCATCGTTGGATCCTTTATCTTCTGACAATGCCATGTAGTCCTGGTCTTCGAGATCCATCCTTTGGACTAGAGCTTCCAGCTCCTCACCCTCGTCAGCAAGCTCACTAGCTTGCCTAAGTAAAGGAGCTCCTTCCACACGATCTTCATTGACAACATCAGCAACTCCCGGACTTTCGGCCATTGTGTGCATTGTGTTGTGGCTGGATTCCCCAACTTCTTCTTTGGCATCACCACCCCTTCTTGTTCAGCCGCCGATGCAGGAGTGGGCTTGGCATATGCTTGGGCTAGAAAGATCAAATCCCACCGTTCCTCCCTCACCCTACGTACATATGACTACCATGATCTTGTTCCCTTGAGCTGCACTAGCTCCCAGTATGTGCCTTGTGATGCTCGGTTGGAAAGGCAACTCAATCTCAAATCATATACAGCATGATCCAAATCGAATGTATAGAACAACCAGCATATCACAGCGCCCAATGTACATTGCTCTGGTCTTGTTAGGGTCACGGTCGTCGATTGGAAATAACACAAATCAATCCCCTCGGGACCCTCAAGAAAGTCCCCTGGTCGTAGTAAATTTTGAAATTAGTGGCGTCCGGCATATTTGATGTACTGCACCGTAAATAAGATTTCCACGATTAACCACATATCTAAAACTAAACTACCAACTGAAAAGAATTATGTACAACATACCACACTACGTAACCGCACATTTAAAACTATGTAATCCATTCGGTTTTAAAAAATTACTTGAAAGGTGGACGATCGGACGGGCAGCGTTTCGCTAGCTTCTCTCCTTCCCTCTACTCCTCTCCCTTCCCTCCCCCTTTCTCTTTTTTCTGAATAAAAGTAGTTATGCTAGAATTTTGGGGTCTTTTATCAGGTAGATTGTGCCACTATTTGGAATGGCTACAGGGACTTGCGGGACTCCTGTGGTGCTTGGTTGGCAAGATAACTCAATCTCGGATCATACACAGCATAGTTCAAATCGAATGTGTGGAGCAACTACTACACCACATCGCTCCATGTACACTGCTCTGGTCTTGCTAGGGTCACGGTCACCGATTGGAAATAATGCAAATCAATTCCCTCGGGATCCTCAAGAATAGTCTCTTGACCGTAGTAAATTTTAAAATTGATGGTGTCCGACATATTTGACGATCCCTGTTGCAATTTCAAATGACGGTTATCCTAAATTTTAATGTTAAATTTTTTTAAGGACTTGCGGGACTCTGTCACCAGTCAAAATGGCGACAGGGTGGCGATAGGGCCCTGTTACTATTTTAATTCGCGACAGGGACCTCCCTGCACTATTCTAGTCCCTATCGCCATTGACTAGACTGTTGTCGCCATTTGGAATGTCATCGGGAAAATTTTTCCATATTAAATGGTGACAGTAGCCTGGTTTTTTTAACTACCTATTTTTGTAAAAAAATTTAAAAATAATATTATTTCCAAAAAAAATCCTTGCTCTTCTTCCTCAAAAGGAGAGGTCGTCTATCTTACCAAAAAATGTTCCTGAAAACTTGTCTTGCGTGAGTACACGAGGTAGTGTGACAACATTGTGAGACTCATTCGAGCATATATGAGCAGTTAGTGAGTTAGTCATATAAAAACTTCGCAATGATCAGATTGTTTAATCACGTGATGACATTCATACAATAGACTACGTGTTTGCTGATCAATAACAGGACATGTGCGTGCTTAATTAGCAAAAGACCATCACGTACATATGTCGTGTATATTCTGGGATGCAAATAGGAAGATCAGTTATGACCACAAATTTACTACTGCAAAAGTGTTGGCAAAATTAAACATGGTGCATATATATAGCAGCAAGAGGCTGCATATATAAACATGCATCACTATACGTACTCATCTCCAGTGTGTGTGTTTTTTCCTGATGGATTATGTTTTTCGTGTCTGTCTGTTTCTTGTGGAAAAATGCTCTGAATTATGTAGATTTGAATTGAAACCACTTTCACAGTTAATACAAAATAAAGTTAATTCATGCACACATCATCTCAGACCAATTAAATTAAGTTGAGAGGTAATATGAAGTTATGAACACACACACACACACCTCTAAATGACTATTCAATACATCAGCAGCTTGCACTTTTGAAACATTTGACTGGGCTGCATGGGACACAACAACTTGGAACAAATAAATCCACACAAGGCTGCAGGTTACAGATTAGTTTTAGCATTGAGTATGTTCAAGTGGATAGGATCACCCTTGTTTTATGTTATCACTTGTACCTTCCAACTAATAATCGGCTTTCTCTAGTGTATGGTTGCTCTCAGAGAAGATAATTTCATTACATATGATGCATTCAACTTGATTTTGGAAATAGGATATTTCATGTATCATGCATGTGCGCATGTTTCAAAGGAGACTTTCTTCGGTGCTTCGTGGCGTTAATTACTTCATATTTGGAACTTTGAAACGAAAAAGGCAAGAACGAATTGCCAAAACCTGCTGGTTGGTATAACTAAATTATCACAAAATGCTATCCAAAGATGATCGATAGAGTATTAATCTAGGATGAATAATTTTGTTGCTCATATATGAAAGCATGGGCACAGATATCATTTGCACTCATTTTCATGTTGAAACAAGAATATCCATCGAGTTGAGACTACATAATTAGATGATCAAAATCCTCACAATTTGGAACATGCCTTAATTAAATAATCAATGCATGACATTTAGAAAAAAAATCTCACTTCACATGAATGTTTCATTTTGGGGAGTATATCCATACACGTCGCAATTCAACAATTGGTCACCAAAAGTCAATGATGAATTGCATGTGCTCAAGCCAAATAGTTAAGCCTAATAATTAATGTTGATGTTAAGATTAGTACTCCTGTATTATTATATATGCTTACTTTTTTTGCAGAACATGTGCATATAGTATGCTGACTTTTGCCATGATATCAAGAAAATCTCAACAACTCGTCGATGGGTTACGGCAGTGAAGTAGAAGTTTGCTGCATACGTGCCATCATACTTTGGTAGCACTCTTGCATACCACAACTCACAAGGCAAATCCCAGAGAAGTTGGCACAGGATCCCATTAGTTATGAACGTTTCATAGTGGGAACCTTCTTAGTATCTCTCTCTAAGAAAGTGTTTAATCTAGTATACGTAGAAAAGTGTCACAACCTGGTTCGCGTTCTCTTTGGTTTGCATTCCTGTTAATATGATGCTTTTGCTCATGTTAACTATCCTCACAATTTTTTGCGATCCCTAGTATAGGCATAGTATGTGTAGTGCCACCTATACATATATAGGGTAGTGATTGAAATTTTGAGCCATGATGATATATGCATTTCTCACTTTGGCCAAGTCTCCTAAAGTTTGCAAACCTTACATATTCTCATATTTTACCTAGCTGAGCACCTTGCAACAAACACTATGCATACTCTTATCATAACCAATAAACTGCAGATATTTTCATCTTGTGTTGAATTGCGTGCCAAAGAACAATATACTAAGGAGCGCTACTTAGTAGCACGGCCAATACACGCACCCCAGTTATGATCTACAACCGTTGTTTCTAAGACAAGATACATAGAGGGTACTGTTTTCGGTGCTCAAAGAACAACTAAGAGCACCTACAACAGTCCGCGTCACTTGTTACTAAAGAGTTGCTATATCGGTATTTAGATGATACAGATGAGAGAAAGTGATGTTATTTCTAGATGAAGAAACCAACAAATGGCTAATACAAGACAGAAGAAACAACCAAATACTATATTAGAGACTTACTTATTACCTTATAACGTGTTTTATGGGTCCCACTGTCTCCAGGCAAAATATTCACCAAATCATTTGTACAGCCCGACTTCATTATTGATATAATAAATAAGCCAAAATATATAGGTCACAAAGTTGTATTTCATTATTGATCATCAAGAATCATGCACATCTGTAGCAATTAAAGTCTTAGACACAAACTGAAGAAACAATCTATTGGAAGACTTGTTTCTTTTTATTAGATTGAGTACTCTCTCTCCTCTCAGTAAGAAACTATGAAATAAACTATTGTAGATGCTATAAAAGCACCGTTGCCAAGCAGTATCGCTTTTCTCGCCCTTGATTAAATACAATTAGAATCCCTGGCTAGCTTCCTGCATGCCTACTTCCTCGTATATTATCCACCTGGCTGGCCGATGCCTTCAGCTCCAGCCGATTTCTTCCTTCAGCACATGCTCCCAGTCCGACGAGCCGTACTCAAAATTGCCGTGCAAATATGAGCGGGCCGACGCTCCATCCGAAGTGCTTGTGTTCAACCACCTATGAGCTCTGCTAGGCGCTAGTTGCAGCCCAGGATGCGCATGGCGACGCATGAAGTTTTCTTCCAAGCCTGTTAGAAAATGGCCACCCTGCAAATTCTTCGGCACAGTAGTGTAGCCTTTGGTGCTTGAAGAACAGCTAAGAGCACCGTTGCCTCCTGACTGAATGCAGTCACCAGGATAAAGTACATTTTGACTGCTTCTTGCTCCTGATATCTCTTCAGTAGGATGATCCTTTGGAAAGCTCAGCATCGGTGGGTGAGCTAAGGCAGCTCCATACAAATTACTTCGATTTGTACCTAAGTCAGACACCTGGAAAGAATTGTTTCTCGGACAACCATTATGAGCCATGCTGGACTCTAGGTCGATTTTCATACGGGTGTCTTTCAGTTGATACTTCAATTCGCAATTTGCACGTTCCGCATCAATCCACAGATTCTTATAAACAAGAACCTGCGAATGCTCTTCCTCGCAGGATATCTTCTTTGGAACATTGTTGAGTGAAGACTGGTCAATCATTAACAAAAGCTTGTGAGAAAGTGTACCAGAAACTAATACTTAAAGGAAAAAGTCTAATTTACAACCTGAACTCAGTCCTCGCTCGATTTTCAACCCTAAACTCTGAAACCGTTCAAATCGGGACTTTGAACTTACGAAACGGTCTACTTTACCCCCTCGATCTAATCCAAGGTGGTTTTCCGCCTATGAGCCGAACACGTGGACGTCGGTTGCCAAAGTTTAAAAGTGCAAAGTTTTTGCCCCCCCCCCTCTCTCCCCCTCTCAGTCCTCCGTTAGCTCCTTCCTGTCACCTCCAACAAAAGCCTTCGAGGCCAACCAGTCCCTCCCGAGGGACGCCTTCGAGGCCGTGGTGCGCGCCAAGATGGAACTCAAGTTCGAGTGCCCTAGTGTCGTCTCCTGCGTCGACCACCTTGCCATCGCCGCGCGTGACCTTGTCACCATGACGAGGAGGGCGTTCTACCCGCTCCACCTCGGCCGCAAGGAAGGGTTCTCCTCCTCCCCGACCGTGCCCGACGCCAAACTTCTGCACGCCAACCTCACCGTCTCCCGCCTTACCTCGGCTGCAAGGACGGGCTCCCCTCCCCGACCGCACCCAATGCTGAGCTCCTACACGCCAACCTCACCGCCTCTCGCCTCATCGCCAAATTGGAGCCAGCACCCCAAATCCACCATTGCTACACTTGTCCTCAACTCCAGCAACCCAATGCCAACGCTCCCCGACCCTAGGCACGCGAGCAATGGCGCTCAAGTGGCGACCACTTTGGCGAACGATGGCCAACCATGGCCCGCGGGAAGGAGAAAGGGAAGAGAGGAGAATGAAGCTCACTGGTGGTAGCAGCTTGCAGCTCCAATAGGAAGTGGCGGTGGAGTTGGAAACTTCGCTAGCCATGAGGAAGAAGCGACGTCGTTGAGTCTTGGGCCAGCACCACCGCCTTCCACCCGCGCCAGCCCCACTGTCCCCTCCTCCTAGATACATGTGCGCCGGTTGTCGGACCCCCTCCTTTGGACCTCTGCCGGCGAAGATGCTAATGGCGTTGGTCACCAGGTCGTCTTCTCTACCCACCGGATTCCGATTTGAGCGCATGGTGGACCGTGGGGATGATGGCAGTGTTGGAGCTCACAGGCGGCAGGGCGGCAAGGCGGCGAGTTGCGGTGGTTGGCCGCAGACAGCATGTTGGCTAGATGAGATGAAGAGAGAAGGGGGAGGAGAGTAGAGGAGGAAGAAGACGAGACAATTTTTTATATGTTTGGTTTGCCAATTCATTGCCACATCATGGCCACGTCAACATCCACACATGAAAACCACTGACACGTGGCATCAAAACCGGACTGGAGTGCAGGAAGGGGGTCAAGTGAACGGTTTTAATACTTCAAGATTGTGTTCCAGACGGTTTCAGAGTCCAGGGTTGAAAATCGAACCGAAGCTAGAGTTCATGGTTGTAAATTGGACTTTTTCCATAATTAAACTACCTAAGCTTTATGTGAGTTGCCATCGGATTGTGCTAGATCTTATCACAAGGTTATAGTCAAAGAAAGGTAGGTAAAATTCCTAAGACATTTCCTTAAAAAAATTGAAAGCAGCAAAATTCTTTTGCACGTATCTTCTAAAAATTGCCAAACCTTTAAGCACGTCTCTTGAATTTTGCACTTGTTAGGAGACACAAAACAGTTTGACAAACTCTCTGCGCATTTAATGAACAAAAAAGGTGATTTACAATGTGCAGAAAAGGTTACCTGGGACCATGTCAAACTGTTTTTTCCTACATCATTGAGCATATGACTAGAGCCAGCAAAACCATTAATGATTATGCCCTTTCCACCATCTATAATGTAACTACCATTGTATTTTCCTGCATCAGATTTTAAAGCTGTAGTCTGAGAATGTGGAGCCTTTAGCCCTGCCTTGTCAGAAGCACCCTTAATAGGACCCTAGTAGCAATCGAGACAAAATTATTATGTGATCATTGATTTAATAGCATAATAATGTTGTAAGTCTTACTGGTTCTTTTTTTAAAAAGAAATGTTTGTTAACAAGAAGGAAAATTTTCAATTATCAAAGCTACTATGTAAACTTTATCATTTCTGTTAACAAGAACAAGAAAATTCACAACACCAGGAATCATACAATTTGATAATCCTAGTGTCCTACATACGAAATAGGACTAACAATAATTATTCCACAGTTATTCCTTCTAAGAGGACATCAGATAAACATCATCTAGCACAAGTGGAGAAAATCAAACTTGAAAGTGAAGCAAAAAGCAAAATGAATTGAAGTAGTTAAGCTTACTCCTGTCCTCTCATGTCGAAATAATTTTGCATATGGGAAGAAGACAATAAAACGGCATGTTGCAGGTTTTGTACATCCTCAATTGAAAGTATTTCGCATTCTACAGAATGCCTGAAGTAAATAAGAATTGGAAAAAAAACAATGCACCTTTCTTGTTTTATGAAGACAAGTCCGAAGATTCCCAATCACTGATTCAAGGAGGCTGTAGTCATGCTCCTCTAGCTCAATTTCATCATCAGAACAACTATTCCAAAGCACCTCTGTTAAATTCTCGATCGCCTTGAGAATTCCCGGTATATTCCTTCCTGTTGAAGAACCGGGACCTGTAATGTGCCAAACAGTCAACAGATTATGCATAAGAAGGCATTGCTGTCAAATCGGCAAGGCGTTGCTCATTTTGAAATATCAAACATCAGGTGCAATTGCAATATTGCATAGAATATTTTTATGGAGCTAGACAGACCTTTACCAATATTTGATTTCCCAATTGACAACGGAACAAAATCCGGAGCAGAAGAATTTAGACCAGATCGCTTCATGCAATTATCTCTCGGTTCCAAACAGTGTTTCTGCTCTGAGGTGCATTTTGATACACGTTGGTTTGCACACTCAAGCTCCTTCCCGTGGGAATCTTTTGTCCGGTTTGTACATATGTCTCCAGATTTCTTTGACACACCCAATTCAACATGGGATTGGGAGCTAGTGACCAAAATTTGGAGCTCAGCCGGAGCTTCATAACGTCGAACAGTGCAAGAGCTTTGTTTCCGTCCTGAATCAAAAGCTTCTGATTCTTGATTAATTGACTGGGGAGCTGATGTTTGAAGAACATCAAATGAAGACAGACGAGAAGCGGAAGCTCCTCTATAACATGGTGAATCCACAGAACATTCCGATGGATCTGGCTTCACATCATCATCCACAAAACGACATGGATCAGGACATGTAGTTGGAATATAAAGAGGCTTCACATTGAAGACATGATTTGCCTCTTTGGAGCAGATAGTGGTGCCTTGTGAATTGCCACTGCCACCAACAGGATTAATGACTTGTAAAATTCTGGGAAAGGAAGTATCTTTCCCAGTGTCTTTATTGGATTTAGTATCTTCTGTTATAACCAACTTGCTCCTAAAACTGCAACTGTTTTTGTTAGTTTCTGATGCTTTATTTGGCTGGCTTTCTATCTTCAGTGTTGAACATTTGCTTCCATTCCCTGAGGTCAAGGGATTTTGCTGCTTATAACTGGAAGTCATCCCAGAACTAGAACAAGCTGAGGAGGGATAGACATCCATGCAAAATCCAGCCCATGAACTTGGCTGATCTGTGTGCATCCCATGTGTAGAGAGTGGATAAACGGTGTCACATGATTTCATCCCAATGCATACTGTCGATGACATTGACTGAGTATCTCCTGATTTTTTGTCTTCTCCATACATCACAAAGCTATCATCCATCGACCTAGAAACATCACCTGTGCATCGATAATACACACACTTTAATCCCTGCGCTATGTAACTAATACTAACAGATAGATACTGCAGTACAAAAGTACAAATAATCATCTACATCAAGGTTGTCAGAATCTTGATTCTAGTCATACGATCCTACGTTTCTACAACCCAGATTGACTGGACCGATCCGATCCGATGGTAGAATCTTAATTTGATATAATCTTATATTATTACGATTCTAACAAAAAAAATTGTAGAATCGTAATCAAAATTTTCATACGAACCTACCCGATTCTAGTGATTTATTTGCATATGTCCCTTTCATAGTAAATTTTTATTTTTTATTTCTTCATGTCCATTATAATTTGCATAAATAACAAATGATATTTCCTTTGCACTACAATTTGGTAAACAAAAGTTCTAAAAGTATAGTTTTAAAAATATAGAAGTATTACATACAAGGTAGATTTTAAAAAATGTTTCTTTGGTAGAATCAGATAGGATATTAGATTCTACGTCGATCCTACGATTCGCGATCCTGCTGGACAACCTCCGATCCGATTCAGGATCACGATTCTGACAACCTTGCTCTACATTATTGCACCGATTAGATAGTCATGTGGATAAAGCCATCTAAGTGACCACTGATATAGCGAAAGGAAATGTACAAGTAGAGAACAATTAACACAAAATTTTAATGATGATTACTAATGGGTGCCAGATTCTTGGGCTAGGATCGACCAATTATTTACCTACCACTCCAAACTGCAAAACCTCATTAACGCGCAAGAACCACACCACACAAAGGTCGAATCTTTCACTAATCCAACGCGCCGAATCAACGTAGCAGTGTAACAGAATCACCGTGGAACGCAAGAACATGGAGGCTAGCCAAGAGCACAGTGGAAATCAGCAAGAAGAGGGTGGGGATGGGAGAGGGAGGGACGGAGGTTACCATCCTGGCGGCGCCCGGGAGGCCGGGCGGGGAGGGTGAAGGGAGCGGCGTGCGGGGAGAGCGTGGACGATGGGGCAGAGGAAATGACGGCGGTGGCGTCGGAGGTGGTCATCGCCGGCGAGGCCGGTGGTGGCTTGGTGGAGTGGTAGGGCCGTAATATTTGGGGAAGCGGAGGGGTGCCTTTTCGCCTCTCCGTTTTCCAAAGCAAAGCTTCCCGACGAAGGAAAAGGATGGGATTTGTGGAGAATTAGATTGTGTCCTTGTTTGTTCGGCCTGCAATAACGATTTTTTTTATTTAACCTTTATAACGATAATTTAAAAATATATTACGTCTAACTTTTTAAAAAATATTTCAATTTTGTTTAAAATTTACTTGTTATAGATGTTTGAACATGGGCATGTGACGTCTCAGTCTCCTGGATGCGTAGCTTTCTTTTGCATCTTTCGGAAAAGCTGGAAGCCGCCTTCAACGTAGAGAAGCCTAAGGCCCTATTTGTTTCGGCTTCGGCTTCTGGCTTTCGCCCGAAAAAGCCGGAAGCTGAACCAAACGGCAGGCTTTTCGCCGCTTTCTCGGAAGCCGCTTTCCACGTACACGTTAAAAACCAAAAGCCAAAAGTCGCCAAGGACCAGCTTCTGCGGCTTCCCACCACCCCCCTTCCGCATTTGCCCCTCGACTTCATGGATTATTACCCGCTGAATGCCATTGCATAAAAAAACCCCTCCCCCGACCCGTCCGCCCACTCGCTCGGCTCCCTCCACCCCCCGTGCCCTCTTCCCCCCTCCTCCCCCTCCCCCTCTTCCCTCCCGTGCCTCCGTGCCCCTCCTCCTCCTCCTCGCTAGCCCCACCTCCTGCTGCGTCGGCGTCGCTCCTCCTCCTCCCCGGTTCCCTCCTCCCCAGCACCCCTCCTCTTCTTAGATCCAGATCTGGATCAACCCCGGCGCACTCCTCCCCCTAGTGGCACCGCCCCGCTCCCCTTCTCCTCCTCCTCCCCGGCGCCTTCCTCCCTAGTGGATTCCTCCCCGGCCACCTTCTCCTCAGCGCCCTCCTCCCCCGGCGCCTTTCTCCTCGGCGCCCCCCCCCCGGACGCACCTCCTCCCCCGATGCGGCGCCTCCTTCCCCGACTCCGTCCTTCTCCTCCTCCCCCGAGTGGCGCCGCCCCGCTCCCCTTCTCCTCCTCCTCCCCGGCGGCCTCCTCCCCGGTCACCTTCTCCTCGGCGGCCTCCTCCCCGACCAAATTTGGTGCCGCCGTTGGCGTGGTGCTCATCACCGCAGCAACTCCGACCGTGAGATGGCTTGGCATTGTGATGGTTGTATAATCTCCCTTTGCAAGCTTGTTTGTGTGTTGTCCATTGTGAAGTCCTGGATTGATCTAGTAAGCATGCATGCCTGTTGTTATAGAGAATTTACCCTTGTTATAAAATTTTTCATATACCTAGTGTTGATTGAGCATCCTAAATTGGCAAGATTAGAGGTGCATGGTATGAACTCATGGATGGATGCTGAGCATGGTATGAACTCTGGCTAGACTTGTGTTATGTTATTGCCAATTAGGATCATGGTATTGAAAATGATGAATTGCTTGGATGGCCTGAGTTGTAGTTTCATTTAAGATTTGCATGAACATTAGAGGAGAAACTAATGTTATAGTGATTCCTTAATGAGCTTACTTGTAGTGTGCATATCACAATTAATCAGAGATCATTCACTACATGATTGGTGCATACTTGATTGATATTAGATCAGTAGTTTGTCAGCATGCATGTGGGTATTGTTGTACTTTTAATGGTGCATAGTTACATAGACCTTGATGCCCTGATCATAATTTTGAATTCTTTTGTATCAAATTGAGATATATGAATGTGATGAGCACTAGTGCTGAACTGCTGATCATCTTAATGTAGCATTCCTTTTGATAACAGTTTGCTACTTGGTTTACTTTCAGTATTTAGTTTGATATTGTTTAGTAGATGTACCATTTTTTGTGAACTTCACTAGTTAGTTTGCACTCATGTAAATAAGAATAAATTCATCCTCAGTAGTTTGTCAACATGCTGATGTGAGTTTACAAGTTCTTGTTTGTTGTATTATGGAATTTGGTTATATTGATCTTTCCATTTTTGGGGATACGTGTGAGGGTGGGGTGCCTAACACTGCCGATGCTAGTCCCAAGCCCGAAAAAAAGTGGAGGGGCATGAATTGTTTGTAATAATTGTTTGTTGTAATGATTGTTTGTAATAATTATTTGTTGTAATAAATGTTAATTATAATAATTGTCGTTAAATACGCTAATCCTTGATTCACATGGTGGAGAAATTCATGCAACATGCTTAAATTCATACAAATTGTCCATAATTACAAATCACTGATTGTTATTGCTGCTACTCATGTATGCCATGGAATTGCTGACTGACTGAGCATTATCAAAATTTAAATTCTGCTGGTATGGATTTATTTTTAATAATTATTTATTGTAATATTTATTCATTGTAATATTTATTTATTTAATAATTGTTTGTTGTAATAAATGTTTACTGTAATACTTGTTGTTAAATACGTTAATTGTGGTTTATTACATTGTTTACTGTATATTGTCGTTAATCGCGGTCAATATCGGTAGTTATCGTCAATTGCGGTAGTTCTCATCAATTGTGTTTGTCGTCGTTAATAGTTGTCAATTGTCGTTAAATGTTGTTAAATATTGTCAATTGTCGTTAAATATTGTTAAATATCGTTAAATGTTGTTAAATATTGTTAATACGACATCAAACAAGTCATTACTGTGCTCGGGGGCATTTCAGACATTTCACATCTCGAAGTCGCAACACCTACCTAAAAGCCGATGACCAAACAACAAATCATAAAAACCGAGCCATTCAAATTTCAAAACCGAAAAGACCTACAAGATACCAAAAGTCGCTTTAAAAGCACACTGAAAACAAACAGGGCCTAAAGTAGGCCCGAAACTTCCCACGGCTTCGACGGGATGGGGTTCCAAGTTAGCTCCTAGAGTTAGAGAAACGTACCCCTCCTACCATGTATATAATCTCGAACCCCACCCATCTCAGCCTATTCCCCTCTTGTGCCCAAACCCTAGCGCCACATTTTTCGCCCTACGACACCTCTTCCCCACGCTGCCTCTACCGGCCCTGTGCCTCCTTCGACTAGCTCCCTCCTCCACCACCTCGACCGTCTGCCTCCCGCGTCGTCGTTGCCGCCGACCAGGCATCCTCCTCCTCCCTCGTCGCCTCCCCAACCTCCTCCTTCGCGCTGTTGCCGCCCGGCTTCCCCCTTCCTCCCAACTCATTCTCTCACCCACCTTGTTTATCCAACCCGATCTGGCGACCGGCCAACGTGACTGTGCGGCGGTCAACAATGGAGGAGGTGGCAGTGCACCGGTCGAAGATGGATGGGATGGCCACGATAGAACACCCACCCCAGATCTAGTGACCAACCGAGGCAAGCGCACGGTAGACGCTAACGGATAGGGTGGTGGCGCGGCGATCGGCGATGGAGGACGTGGTGACATGAAGGTCAGAGATGGACGGGGTAGCGCGTGTCCCTGGGCGTGGGGGAATTCTGGCCTTTGAGTTCGTGCAACAAACCGAAATGGATCCAGTCCAAATGCAAACCGAAAAACTTAAAGTGTCGTTAATTGCTGTCAATTATCGTTAATTGCGGTTAATTTTCATTAATTGCCATCGATTTTTCATTAGTTGGTGTTAATTCTCATCAATTTTCATTAATTACCATCAACTTTTGTTAATTGTTGTTAATTATAGTTAATTATCGTTAGTTGTTGTTACTTATCATTAGTTGTTGTTAATTGTCGTCATTTGTCTCAAAGGCGTTGAAGATATTTTTTAACTTAGAAGCTTTAGCCAGCCGACCTAAAAAACAGACTGTCGAACATAAACGTCTTCCGCTCAACAATTCAACCCTGCAACGTAATTGGAAGCTATTTTTCAGGAGAAAAAAATCAATCATACCAAATAAGCCTAGGTCCAAGAAACAACGTCATTACTTCCTCGATTTTTTTTTTGAAAAAAGAGGAGTATTGTCACTAACAATTTGGGCTATTCCCACCGGCAGGGGTGGATAACGGGCCAGCTCGGCTCGACCAAGCTTTTAAGGAACCAAGCTCACTCGGCTCGTTAAGCAAACAAGCAAAAATCATGCTCGACTCGACTCGTTCTGAACTTGCGAGCTGGCTCGTTTGGCTCGAGACCGCGGGTGGGCGCCGGGTGAAGGTCGGGCGCTATGTGGATAGGAGAGGGTTGCGGCTTGCTGTCGCCACCACTTCCTTCCCCATGTCGTCGCCGCTTTCTCCCTCTCCCGACAAGGCCGGCGCCCTACTCCTCCCTCCCCCCACGCGGTCGACGCCCTCCTCCTCCCCCCCACACTACCGCCCTCGTCTCGCCTCCTCCAGCGTCAGCGCCCCACCTCCTCCCTACTCTCTCCTCCCTCCTCCCCCAGATCTGGCGCCTTCAGCCTCGACCGGATCTGGCGCCTCTGTCCGCTCACGATGTCGGCCTCCTCCCTCACCACCGACGCCGACCTCCTCCCTCAACCTGGAGCCACCATCCTCCCCCCCCCCCCCCCCCCCACAAACTCCTCTCCAAAGCCAAGAACAATGAGGCCAAACCCTAGTCGTCGCCTCATTTTTTCCCCTTTTTCTATAGTAAAGTAATTGTTATGTAATAATTGTTTAATTTAGTAATTATTTATTGTAATAATTATTCATTGTAATATTGTTAATTAATTAACTATTGTATTTATTTATGTAATAATTATTGTTAATTATATTAATTGCAGTTGATTGTCGTTAATTGCGGTATATTGCGTTAAATGCAATTAATTACGGTAGTCGTCGCTAATTGCAGTCATATGTATTAATCATCGTTAATTGTGGTAGTCGTCGTTAATTGCGGTAGTTGTCATTAATTATCATTAATTGCGGTAGTTATCGTTAGTTGCGGTAGCAGTCGTCAATTGTGTTATTTGTCGTTAATTACCATCAATTGGCGTCAATTTTTGTTAATCGCCGTCAATTGCGTTAATTGTTGTTAAATGACATCAAATAAGTCATTACTGTCATCATAGGTATTTCAGTCATTTCCCATCTTAGAAGCTGCAACCAGCCTACCTAAATGCGAGACAGCTAAACACCAAACTTGTTCAGCCCAGTTGTTTAGCCCTATAACTGTACAGGCTTGCAGCCCAGCTGTAAACCATTTTTAAGAAAATCTACAGCCATGCCAAATAGGCCCAAAGAGGTGGGCCGCCACCTTTGATGATCCCTGGGTATCACGTTCAAATTTCTCCCACCTAGGTTTTACCTCTTCAACTCAGTCGTAGTCCTGCAACCCAGCTGAAAATCATGCCACCACCTTTGATGGTTCCTGAGTATGAATTTTGGACTCATTTGGCCGTATAGCGTCAGAAAATTCCAAAATTAGCCCCTATATCTCATAAATTCCCAATCTGGTACCCGGTACCCACCTGCTGTCATGCGGGATGGCAGCAGGTACCTGCTGCCATCCGCCCACCCCCCAACAGTGTTCAAAAAAATTGGAAATTTTGTTTAATAATATTTTTTGAGGAATTTTTAAATATATTAAATGAGCTCGAAAAATTATGAAATTTTTTGTAGATCCTCCTGGCATAGAGTGTTTGCTTCTGTAATTTTTTTTAAAAAAATTATTTTTATTTTCTCTGTAAAATTCTTTTAAGTATAATGTTTGTATGAATTTTCTAATATAGAAACTGAGGTCCAAACATTATGAAAAAAAAAATTCAAACTCCTTACACATAGGACTTGATTGTGTAAATTTGACGTAATTTTATATGCTACGAAATTATCTCGACAAATTCAGGGTTTAGGTTTGGAAAATTAGGACGAGACGTTTCAAAATTAGGGTTTCATTATTTCATGTGACTCGAAATGTGTGAAGTTTAGTACCACATGATTACTCTTAGTCGCTATGGTTCTTGATCATATTTTCAAAGATGCTGAGAACTTGACTAAAGGGTCTGAGAACGTTGTGATTACGAAGATGCCCTAAAACATAGAAGAATCGATGTCAATGTGAATGATTATTTCTGGAATTCCAGCAGAAGAGGCATACTTGCAATATAGTATTGTTTTGATGGCTCGACGGAGGCACAAAATCAGAACTATATTGTAGTTCGCGGACAGAAGCACGTTACATGTGGTCACATGGCATGTTGGTTCGGCTAATTGGTTTAGTCACACACGCTACTACTATGGTACATTGCGACACAAGCCTCCGGGCCATGTAAGTACGCATGCCTTTAGGGGATAGTAAAAAACATGGCTAGTAGGAGGGGGACTACTACAGAATGGCCCGACCTACTGTGTGGACCGGGGCCATTTGCCCTTCCTTCCGAGCTCGGCGTTGTACTCCTCGCCGGCCGCCCTGGCCTCGGCCGCTATTTCCTGCTTTTTTCGCGCTCCCTCTCGTGTGCCTCGCGCTCCCTGCGCCTACACGCCTCGAGATGGGCCTGCGTCTCCCGGTGGATACGCTCGTTGTGCTCTTCAGTCCGACGATCCTCCTCCCGGATCTCGCGTCCCCTTTCGGCATTCCACTACTCGAAGTAGAGCTGCCACTGGTCGTGTGGGTGGATCTCTAGGTCGATCCACTTGCGGAAGCCACACAGAGGCTCCGGGGACTACGGGTAGACGGGAGAGATTGTAAGTGCGTATTCTGAAAAGAGAGTTGGTACGCGAACTTACTGTAAGTACTCCTTACCGGCTGCCGATAGGTTCTCGTATCCCAACGACGGTCGGGATAGTCAGAAGAGTAGTTGGGACAACCCCAGTAACGCATGCTGAGGCTGAGTCGGTGCTTGGATTTGAAGAACTTGCATGTGTGCCCGCACCAACAGAGGGGCGGCGTCTCCCCCTCTGGCGGGTGTTGCGGCGAAAGCTCGGTTGGGACGTTCTGGCAGGGGTTGCTGCTACGGGGCGCTTCATTGCGGAGAGTTTCCATCCTGGCACGCTGCTCTTGCCGGTCCCGAGCCGCAGCATCCCTAACTTGTTCAGCCCGTGCCGTAGAAGCCCGAGCTAACTCGAGGATCTCGTCCCATTGCTTCTGCCTCTTGTCCATCCCAGCGTGGCGAAGCAAGCTTTGGTGTAGCATTGGGTTTGGTTGTGTAGTAGATGTCTTCCACCTCTTTTTATAGGCCACAGGGTTGGCTTGGTGTGGTTAAATTGACGTGAGTAGCCGGCGTGGCAGAGTGTTGTCACGTACTACTTTGCAGAGTGTTGTCATGTCCTACCTTGCGAGTCTTTGTCATTTCGATCGAAAAGTCGGCGGCGAGTGTTATCACGTCCTACTTTGCGAGTCTTTGTCATTTCGATCGAAAAAGTCGGCGAGGCAGAGTGTTGTCACGTCCTACTTTGCAGAGTGCTCTCATTTCGGTCTGAAAAGCTGGCGAGGCAGAGTGTTGTCACGTCCTTCTTTTGAGAGTGATGTCATTTCGGTCTGAAAGGCTGGCGAGGCAGAGTGTTGTCACGTCCTACTTTGCAGAGTGCGATCACTTCGGTCTGAAAAGCTAGCGAGGAAGAGTGTTGTCACGTCCTACTTTGCAGAGTGCTCTCATTTCGGTCTGAAAAGCTGGCGAGGCAGAGTGTTGTCATGTCCTACTTTGCAGAGTGCGGTCATTTCGGTCTAAAAGCTGGCGAGGCAGAGTGTTGTCACGTCCTACTTTGCAGAGTGTTGTCATTTCGGTCTGAAAAGCTGGCGATGCGTGAGTGTAAGTATTATGAAATTGTCTGCAACCGGACAGATTTAGGTCTCCAAAATTTAGAATGTAGGATTTCGAAATTAGGGTTTAATTAATTCGGACACAAAGTATTCATACCGGAATTAGACAGATGCATACATCATTACAAAGGAGTACAACAACGTCGCAAAGGCATGCATCATGTAGTGTAGGGATGCATAGATAAAGAGTAGATATTACAATCTACTTGGCAAGAACAAGAAATAATAGAAGCAAAATAACAAAACTAGCTATATTAACTAATTTCTGAAGCAATTTCTCAACCCTTTCCATCCTTTCATCAGTCTTTTAAGAACATTATCTGTATTTTCCATCGGTTGATCCGATGGTCGAGGCACTTGACGAAATGCAGCCACACGACGGGTGTCCTCTTGCAAGGTTGCAATTTGCATTGCAATGTCTCGAACCAAAGGCACTACTTCATCAGCCCACAGCCAGAACCGACATGTTGTATTCTGTAGAAAGAATTACAACTGCAAGTAAAAAAATATACTGTCTAGAAAGAAATTCATTGGGGATGATCAGGCAGAAGTTACCGTAAGATTTGAACACTTCATGAACACTCGGGATGGATTGGTTGGCATTTGGGAGGTGAACATATTCACCGGATCCGTGCAACGAGGGCAAATCAAGTGCTGTCATAGTGTTTCTAATTGCCTGCTCAGTCGGAAGTTTGACGAGACCGTAGACATCCCTGTGTATAGGCAAACGATGGCAAACCAAGACTGCAAGAAAGGAGAAGAGGGAGTGAAGAGTGAGGGGAATCGTAGCCAAAACATCCATATATATAGCTTACAGGTAAATTGCAATTGGGTTGAACAAAAGTCACGTCCGCGAGGCAGCGGGGCCGAGGATGTATTACGGGGCAGCATTGCGTTATGTCTTTACGGTTTAGTAAATTAATTTCGGGAGGTACAATTGTCGTTTGTACTGAATATTTCGGAGAACATTTTGTGTACATAAATCACAGTAACGTAATGCACATGGATATTACATAAATCAGAAAGGCAGAATGCACAATGACATTACATAACACGTTTTTCACGGCCATGACATTAGCTAGGGTGCATCGTTGTGTCGTCTGCCCGGACGGCGTAGTTGATCCTCAGGGAAGGTGAACCTGTCCGGAGAGTGGCGCACGTCTCGAAGGCCGTAGTAGGGGTGCTGCCTGGGAGGCGAAGGTGCGGTGATCTCAGCGTGGGGTCCGGCTCAGGCCTGAGCATCTTGTCAACCCACTGGTGCTCTTCCTGTAGGGAAGGGTACTAGGTGAGTTAGTCTTTGGTTTTATGCACCGAGAAAATAGTTGTAACTACGTTCACGCGTACCTGAGTAGGTTGTTGTGCTGAGGAGGATCCTCCTGGCCAGTCTGAGCCGTAGTGTTGCACGGTGTACCCTCCATACGTATCACCGAACCACGGGTCGCGCTCCCGCAATTGGGACTGAACGTCGTGCGTCAATGAGACCAACCACTCGTCTCCGCGCTGCGGCGAGTCAGGGTCAGTGTCTGCAGTGGGAAACCGTCGCGCCGGCGAGGAAGTCATGTGCTGCGCCTCCCTCTGTGATGATGATGGTTGCATCAGACTACTGTCCCCTCGTACTTGCTGCTAGAAGAAAGGGTAATGTCAGATACGTCTGAAAATGAGTGCATGCAAAGGTATTGACGACAATAATCGACTGAGAGATGACATACCTGTGGCCCGAGGCGGGTCGGGGCAGACCGACCGTAGCTCCGACGACTCCCGGAGTGAGATGGGTGTGCGGAGGGTGGTGCCGATGGAGGTGCCGAGGGCGGAGGGGGTGGAGGGTGCCCTCCACGTCCGCGATGTTGTGCGTGCACGTCGCTGTGACGACCAGAAGTCATGGCTCTTATCGCAGCCCTCGGGTCGTCGGTCATGGCGCGCACCGCGGCTAGGAGACGATCGAAGGTGTTGATGTTCCCACGCCGTAGAATTTCAGCACCCTCGCATTGTATACGATCCATGCGATAGTACTGCAAGAAAACACGGAGTAAGTGTGAAGCGTGTTGCCTGCCGGAAATTGCATGAAGAATGGTTTACCGCCTCGTCGTGGCATGCCGCCCAGGGAGGGTCCGGGCCAGCTAGTGCGATGTCCTCGTGCATGCCGACCACTGGACGCTGCGGCGCTGGCCCAGTAAGTGCGCACCTGGTGCGTAGAATGTACCACTGCAAGTACGCAGCGTGCGTCTGGATGGAGTGGACGCGGGCCTCGTGCACCACGTCCGTCGCAACCCTCTCGCTCCACAGATCCGTCCACGGCTGTTGTGTCTGCCTCCAGTCGTCGCTCTTGCGCCCTTTCCTCGTTTGCCTGCAAGTGAATTTAATGTCAGAAAATGTAAGGCAGACATACAGCTAAAATGACACCGAAAAAATAACATACCGGTGGGCCTTCGCTATGAGAGGTCATCCCGCGGGCGGTGGCACCTGCTGGTACAGGCCGAACTGTCTCGTGACCCGCCGTGGATTGTACGGCTCGACCATGTGCGAGAAGACCAGGTGGCAGGTCGTCATCCAGAGTGGATCGTCCTAAGTGCACTGCGTCGATAATCCGTAGGGGGTCGTGTCTGCAAGGAACTGTCCTGTCCATGGCCACCATATGATCTCGATCTCGTGCAGAGTCTCGAAAAGGTTATGGAACTCTGCGTATGCACGCCTCGGTCTGTCCCTGGCCCACGCTAGGTTACCACGTGTCCAACGTGTTTCCATTGTAGGCCCGTCGTGGGGGTGGTCGCCGAGGGCGTTGCCGTAATGCTGGACGGTCAACGGGTAAGGGTGCACGGTGTTGCGAAAATAAGGACGACCAACTGGAAAGTACTCCTATGACCACAACTGTAGCAGGGTGTAGCAAACCGGTAGGACTAGCTCCCCGCCCGTAGTGCGCTGAGTGGCATCGTACAACCCTCGGTAAGTGGCGCAGAGCACCGCGGAAGCCCAACTGTACTATGGAAACTCGTCGGGCCAGGCGTCCGCCAAAGACTCTGCCAGATGGATATAGCTGGGGTACACGCAGTCTCCCTGTGTCGTATGGAACAAGATCCATCCAAACAGGAACAGAAGGTACACGATGAGGTGTGTCCTGACTGCCTCCGCTGTCGCGTCCACGGGGCAGGTCATGAACTCCCGCAGCCAGGAATGTGGGACACCGGACATGTTTGCTGGAATCGCGAGGCCGAATCTGTCCTCGGAGGTGGCACTACTGGAAGGCCATGCATCGGCAGACCTGTAAGCATTGCTACATCCTCGAGAGTAATGGTCATCTCCCCCCACCGGAAGTGGAATGTATGAGTCTCCGGTCCCCACCGGTCCACAAGCGTAGAGAGGAGTGCCGCGTCAAACTGTAACGCGTGCGGGATGTCCAACATACGGGCAAGGGGCAGGAGGCCGGTGTCCCACAGCCGCGGGACGTACCGCTCGTCAAGGGGCCACCTCTCTCTGGGGGCGCTCAGGACTAGGCTCGGAGGTCCGCCGCCGGCGGACCACGCCCGGCAATGGTGCCACCCATCCCAGCGTGGGTCGAGCAGCTCGTACGCGTCGTCAACTAGAGCCTGCACCATCTCCTGCCAATAGGGAAAAACATGTTAGTACGCATGTAAAACATATTGTGTGGCACAGGAAAACAAGGCAAAACATACGACAAAAAAAGGAAACAACCCCATATGACCATAATGAGTTAACAAACGACCAACACGACATAACATTCCGTCCGTAAATAAAGGCAAATATTAACAGCAACACATCCCATCCAAGACATTAAAATAAGCAAGCGACATCATGACTTAGTAATTATATCTTGCTCGCTACGGTGCACTGCTTGCGCTAGGTCTGTTTGGGCAGCGGCTGATGGAGTACCCTACTGTCTTGCACAGTCTGCAACGGGGTCGGCGAACCTGTTGCCCGCACTGGCTGTCGTCCATGTCGTTCCGATGCGTCGTGACTGGAATCTTCCACGGCCGGGGTGTTTCAGTGCGTCGTTGGGAACCCACTTCACCTGCCCCGGCCAGAGGTCTTTGTAGTGCGTGTCCAGCCCGTACGAATGGAAATCGGCACCCTAAGTGGCATAGAGGTGGTGGATATCATAGTACTCGGAGATGTAACGCTCCGAAGACTGCCGCCACGCCGCGCACGCCGCGTACACATGGGAGCATGGTTTGTGCAGAAGCCACAACTTGTTGCAGGTGCACGACGCTTCTTCACCAATCGTGCAGACCTGCTTACGATCCCCTCTAGCGTGGCCCATCACGTACTTCTCCCTTAGCTGGATCTCGAACTTCTGCCTGACGCCATCCATGGTACGAGTGGCCCATCGAGCTGTCCCCACACCGCTTCGATCTTTCTCTTTTGGTTCTACATGCAGAGCTTCTTGAACATTCTCATGAGGTCCTTGCTCCGAAACATTGTGTGGAAGTTGGCCGCGAGATACCTCATGCACCAACGGCTCCTTACATCGTTCCACTGGAACGGCGGCTGCGTCCCGCTTTGGATCGTGCTCAATGCGGACATCAAGCCAGCATTGCGGTCTGAGATGACACACACACCTGGTCGATTTTGGACCACCGCCTGCTTCATATTGCACAGAAACCACAACCAGCTATCCGTGTTCTCGCTCTCAACAATTGCGAAGGCCACAGGGACTAACTGGTCGTTCGCATCGGCTGCAACGGCGGTGAGGATGGTACTCTTGTACTTCCCACATAGGAAGGTGACATCCATCGTCAGCACGGGACGACAATGCTTGATAGCTTCGATCGCCTGACGGAAAGCCCAGAAGACCCTGTCAAGAACAAGACAATTGGGCCCTTCCGTCGGATGCACCCACTCAAGCTTGTTTATGTATGTCCCGAGATTACATTCTGCGATTTGATGCATCAATCTTGGTACTAGGTTGTAGACCTCTTCGAATGTGCTGAACATTCGCTCGACGACCTTGCGTTTCGCCCGCCATGCCGTCTAGTAGCTGACCGGGAACCCCACAATATTGGCAACCTCTACCAGGAGGAGGTTTGGCGAAATGGACACATCTGCAGTGATGAGGTGGCTTATCAGGCTGGCAACATACGAGGAGGTCATTTGCGGTGCCTGTGAAGCGGCTCAGCTAACTCGCATGGGTGGTCCTTCAGCACCGTTATCTGAAAACCCATGCCAGCAGCCATGAACCGCTGCGCACGGACCTTACCAGCACATGATTCATCAACACACCTGACGATGTAGGTGTCGGGGTTGGACCTCTGCACCCGATACATCCGACCGATGTTAACGGCGTATTTAGCAATAGCATGCTGGGCGGCGCTCTTGTCAGGGAAGCGCTGCCCTAGGAGCAGGGTGTCATCATTGAACCCCCACGTAGCCCCCTCCCGATGTGGCAGAACCAGCGATGTCGTTGCAACGTCGTCCAATCGTGAGGGGACGTAAGCAATGTCAGTGGTCACAAAACCACCAGCTTCTCCGTCTTCGTCGTCTTCCGAATTAGTTGTTTCCACGTCCTCCACGCTTTCCACCTCGTCCACCTGGTCGGCCAGGTACTCGGGACAATCAATACGGGCTGCCCACCATCTCTCCGCTCCTTCGTTGGGCTCGAAATTGACGGCACGCCTCCTCAGGTCTCCATCACCCACGTCTTTGCCAGCGTCTCCTCCAACACCGGAGACCAACGCAGGCTCCTCCCTACCAGCAGCTTCACCGAATCACCCACACCGGATGTCCCCGTCCTCTCCATGAACTGAACGTAGACCATCGGTCGCGCATTGCTAGGATCATCTTTCACTTGAAGAATAAGAGGTACATTTCGAATAAAATTCTCTCTATTTCCTTCAAGTAGAAATAAGAAAATACGCTGAGAATCTATTTCGTCTAGTCCTAAGACCTTAGCTTTACGAGCACATTTACACTTCCGAACCTCAAGTTGTTGTTCAATAATTTCAGAAGAATTCTCCTCTTGAGAGTTGTTTAAAGTTTGTTGTTGTTCAACACCCTTTAAGACATTCTCCTTTTGAGAATCTCTAAGGTTATGAGAAGTTTTACCTGTAGTGGTTAAATTCTCAAAAAAACCCCCACATCTCTGTATTCAACAATTATATTGGACTCTAGGTTTAAAAGCCTATAAGCTTTACTGTTTGCGGCATAGCCTACAAAAGCACTCTTTAATCCTCTTGGACCCAACTTGGTCCTTATAGGATCAATATTCTTGTAGTAAGCAAGACACCTCCACACTTTAAAATACCCAATTACAAGCTTTCTTCCTTTCCATATCTCATATGGAGAAACTTTTTTCTTTAGAGGAATTCTTTAGAATATAAGAAGCAGCAAGTAGTGCTTCACCCCAAAGACTAAAGATAACTCTGAATGTATCAACATAGCATTTATCATCTCAAGAAAAGTTCTATTTTTACGCTCTGCCAAGCCATTTTGTTAGGGTGTTCTTGGAGCAGAACTTTGGTGGATAATATCATTCTCTTCACAGAATACATCAAATATATTTCCAAAATTTTATCCACCTCTGTCACTTCTTAGAATTTTAATTTTCTGATCTAATTGATTTTCCACTTCTGTTTTGTAAACTTTCAAAACACCAAAGGCACCGTCTTTATGTTTCAGCAAATAAACATAAGAATATCTAGAGCAATCATCAATAAAAGTAATGAAATACCTATTTCCACCTTTAGTTAATATGCCATTAAGTTCACATATATCTAAATGTACAAGATCTAACAAGTTAGAACTTCTTTCTACACTATGAAAAGGTTTTTTAATCATCTTTGATTTAACACAAATTTCACATTTATTAAACTCATCAATTTTACAAGAAATCAAACCATGTTTAACCAATCTTTTCATGGTGCTTATAGCAACATGTGCTAATCTATCATGCCATAATAAAACAGAGTCAAGCATATAAGCAAAATAAGAAGATTTATTTATTGCTGCAGCATCAGTATTGTCAACAATACATAGTTTTATCATCCCATTACATGAATACCCCTTTCCTACAAATACACCACCACGAGTCAAGATTAACTTGCTCGATTCATACACAGTTTTGATACCTGATTTCCCAAGAAGATCACCACTTACAAGGTTCCTGTTCATATCTGGCACATGAAGAACGTTCGCCAACGTAATCTTCTTTCTAGAAGTTCAGTTCAGTTCGATGCTTCCTTTCCCATGCACTTTAGACCGATTTTTATTTCCCATCTATATTTCTTGTCCATCAGTTGCATCAACATAAGTCTTGAAGACTTATAATAGGAAACATGAACAGTGGCACATGTATCATACCACCATCCAGGAACTTTACCTTGTACCGCCATGACTTCACTCACAGCAGCGATGATCTCATCATCATCCATTTTAGTTGCACATGCTGTATTTTTGTTATTTGCACCCTTGCGGTGCCTATAATAACGAGAAAAATACATGTAATTTCCACAAATATAGCAACTTTTTCCTTATGCACTTTTCTTCTTAAAAGCACCTTTGTTTTTCTTGGGTCCGATATGAAAACCTTTATTTCCACCTTTCTTGTTAGGCTTGCTGAGCATTTGCCTTGGAGGAACCGGCGTTAAGATTGATATTTACCATTTTTCTCTTACTCTCGATTCCTCTTCGATTCGAAGGTGCTTCTGAATTTGTTCCAAGGAAAGATCCTTAGAATTATGCATAAGTCTTTTCCTGTAGTTACTCTAAGTTGTTGGTAATTTTACAACAATTGTACCAACCTGAAAAACTTCAGGAATATCAATCTTTACCGCCTTTAGTTTATTCACTAGCACTTGTAACTCATGTACTTGAGAAAGAAGGAATTTACCAGCATTCATTTTAAAGTCAGAGTACCTAGAGATAAGGAACATCTTTGTACCTTCCTCCTCTGCTTTCTATTTGCTCTCCAGATGTCTCTTGTCGATGGCGTGTCGATGTATAGATCATACAGACGGTCGGAGAGGGTGTTGAGAATGTGTCCACGACACATCAGATCATCCTCGTTCCTCTTTGTTCTCTCTGCCTTGCGTTCGTCGGTGTCGTTCTCCTCGGGCGTTGGTACTGGAAGAAGCGTTGTATCAAGAATGTAGAAGAGCTTCATGGTCGTGAGGAAGAACTTCAGCTTATCCTGCTAGTAGGATAAGACAAGTCTAGACGAAGTTTGCACTAAAGCAAAGTGAAAACACGTCATGAACAGAACAAGAGAATGGGATTATAAAGTGCCTCTCAAAATCTGAAGGACGTCTCCTTGTATAGAGTTTGAAAGGATGCGAAATGAAAAGACGCGACTCTTCGAATACACCCTCCCGTGAAAAGATGTGAAATGAAGAGACATGACACTTCGAATGCATCCTTTCATGAAGAGACACAACTTGTTGTTTGGAAACAACTTCCAATACAAAATCCACCTCTAGATGCAACACATGCAACTAGAGACCTCTCTCCTTGCTCACAATAGCTCAAGTGAGTGAAATAGGATGCCAAAAATTATCTCTCAACCGGCCAAGAGGTGGATATTTATAGCCCACACACAAAAACTAGTCGTTGGGAGCAGAAACCCCTAAAAATTAGGATTTGTGGTAGTACCGTCGTACAAACTCCGCTACTACCGTTTTCTATTGTTCATCGGTCGTACGGGTACATTAACGGCTCAAAAATTTCGCTCAAATGGCAAAACTCACTTAAGTGCTAGAGAGTGACCACTTAGGTCAAACTAGTATTTTGGACGAGTTTCAAAATCAAATAACTTTTGCTAGGTTGGCCTTTTGGAAATCTTATGAATACCAAAAAGGTTTAAAATAGCCAACTCTAGGATATTCCTTTTGGGGTGATTTGCAAATTCCTTTTAGAACATATTTTACACAAAAATCTAGTTTATATCAAAAACAAGGTACTATTATCTAGAATTTTGGCTAGAAACTAGTTTTCATTTAAAATAGGTTTTTCTTGAGCCAAAACCTTTGGAAAACCTTTGAATAGCATTTGTATATATTTTACAACTAGTTTTTCAAAAGATTACTAATAGCTATAAAATTTTAACTTTTGGCTAAAAGACTCAATTTTGAAAATCATTACTAGCACTTAATTTATTTGGGTACACTTAGGGATGTGGTAAATATGATTATGATTTAGCACTCCCCCTTAATGTGTCACACACATCTTGATCAAGATTTTAATAATGAAGATTATAAACAAGAGTAAGAACACCTTTTTTATATGATTTTCATGGAATGCAACCTACACAAGGCATACGGGCTAGATACTTCAATGTAAGTACTTGTTACCGAAATGGCATTAGCTTATGATATGAAGTGATCATTCTCAATCTTGGCTCCAATTTTGATATTTGATGGAATCAACCGTTATATGACTAAACCAAGCCTTCAATGTCTCTCCAAGTACTTATTAAGCATTTAAGCGCATTTTGGTACACAATACTTGGTTGGGTCCATGAATGTTAGTCATAATACTTTTGGGCACCCAAATATCCCTTGCAATAATCTTAGGTGAGCTAACAATCCTAGCAAATACATTGCCATTTTTATCATTCGTAAGCAAATAATGATCATTATAGATATGAGGATTAGGAGTGATACATTTGGGACAATCCTTACTAAAGTGTCCATTTTCCTGGCAATTTTAGCAAGTTTAACATTTTCTTTCATCCTTTGTCTTCTTTATTTGCTTCTTGCCGGCTTGCCTCTTCTTTGATGACATTACTTGTCATTTAACTTGTTTGGGCACACGGAGGCAAAGTGAGCCTTCTTGTTGCAACCAAGGCACTTGACATTCTTCGTGTGTCTTGCATGGTGTCTTGTCTTGCTATTTTCCTTTTTCTTGGAGATGAAACCAATTCATCTCTTGTCATTCATCCTTTGTTGCTTACTCAAAATATCATCAAGAGAGGTCTTTCCTTTGTAGCACTTTTCCAAGACATTGATCAACTTGGTGACTTGGTCCTTGAGCTCTTTGCTTTCCTCTACAAGGTTAGTATCAACAAGCATAGAGAAAATAGAAGTGTCTATTTTGGAGTAATAAGGCATATCAAGCAAATCATCACAAGAAGTGGGTATGCTAACCTTAGATAAAATGCAAGAGCTAAAGCTATACATGGCATGTCATCTAGTAAATTACATGTAATGCCTATATCCACCTTAGAGCTAGTGACTTTCTTGAGAAGGAGAGATTCATGTTGTTCTTTTAGCATATCATAATTATTTTGAAGTGGGACATACCCTTTCTTCAAAACTTTGAATTTTGATTTCTCCTTTCCTAAATACTCATTAAGCTCCTCAACCATATTCATCAACTCATCATATAAGGGTTCATCATTATTTACCTCTTTATTACATTTAGCCATAAAGCAATTAGGTAATGTAGATGGAGTTGACATCTCATACTTGTTGGAGCTAGAGATTGAGTATTCATCTCCCGACATCCATTCTTCTATGCAATCATCATTGATTGAGGTGGACCTTTCATAATTATCTTGAAGATTGGACCACATCTCATGAACGTTCTCGAGATTGCATATGACATCGAATATCTCTATACTCAAAGCA
Organism: Hsuehochloa calcarea; assembly: GCA_036346395.1. Taxonomy (NCBI): domain Eukaryota; kingdom Viridiplantae; phylum Streptophyta; class Magnoliopsida; order Poales; family Poaceae; genus Hsuehochloa; species Hsuehochloa calcarea. The sequence continues at coordinate 13,712,242 of CM070609.1, forward strand.
CTGAATAATACGATAGTTGTTTGAGCGTCGCGATGTGAGCATTTCTCTTCCTCAATAGATGAAGCAAGAGGATCATTTGGAGGAGAAAACCCACATCTACAATCCACCAAATTTTAGGGCTCATGGCCTTGAAATAACAAGACATGCGGATTTTTCAAATATCATAATTTGTGCCATCGAAAGGATGTGCTTCACCAAGGTGTACTATATCACTGGTCGCCATCCTTTACACTCTAGGTGGTGAAGCCTAATAAAATGATAGACCAACCTCTGATATCACTTGTAAGATCGAGGAGGCCGACTAGAGCAGGGGTGAACATGCGATTTTTAAAATCTTTGGCTAAAACTGAGTTTTATGCGAAATTGTAAATCAATTCGGTTTTACTCAATTAAAACATAAATCAACTAGTCTTGACTAAGTGCACCAACAATATAAGACTATTGGTAATTATAGCAAACATACAAAGACTATAAGTAATTTAGTTCTAGGAATGTAAATTGCACAAAGTAAAACACAAGAGAAATAAACCACAATGAACATAATAATATTTTAACGTGGTGTTCGTAGACTTGCCGGTCTCTCCTAATCCATGTTGAGCAAAATAAATGCAATGTATTGCAAAAATGGCACAAAATAAACTTCAAGCTACTAGCCATGATCCCTCTAATATCTTTGCATTGCTATTTTCATGTTGTCTTCCATAATCCGAGACTAGGCATTTAAAATAACTTGGCACACACATTAGTCCCATAAAAACAATTGTAAATAATTGAATATAAAGCGATATGAGTATATATGAACTACACGAGTTTTATATACTCAAATGATATGTTTCAAAGTAAAGATCCCCAATATATGTGGATAAAAAATATAGATCAATACTAATGAAACCACAAAACATAGAGTAAACTCCCTGTAAATGTGTGCATACACGAATGTGTAATAAAAACATATGCACATATTCAAGTTAGACTTTTAGTGAAGTTCAACCTATATTTTGGATTCGAGGAACACATCAAGGTATAAGAATATGATGTCGAGTGCATACCTCTATGATTTTCACCTTTTCATCCAAAGAATACTACACAATGGGTATATCAATAGAAGTGTTAGTCTCACATATAGATTTGTTATTAATCATCAAAATACTCTATTAACTCATAATAGCGGATCTAGATTCTTCAACTTCCTAGATCAGAAGGTGCTAACGCCATTTTGGTTGTTGTGGATAGATTTACAAAGTATGCTCACTTCTTCCCTTTGAAGCATCCATTCACAGCAGTCCAGATAGCCAAAGTAGTATTGGATAATGTGGTGAAACTGCATGGCATCCCTAGAACTATTACTTCAGATCGAGATAAAATATTCACCAGCTTGTTCTGGAGGGAGTTGTTCAAGCTATTGGATACTAAGCTACAAATGAGCACGGTGTGCCATCCTCAGACCGACAGCCAAAGTGAACCAGTGAACCAGTGCCTTGAGACGTATTTGTGATGTGCAATTCAGGAGACACTGACTAAATGGAGACAATGGCTACCTTTGGCAGAATACTGGTACAATACCAGTTATCACACAACATTAGGATGTACTCCTTATAAAGCTTTATACGGAATTGAGCCCCGGTTTGGCATCATTCCAGATCTCAGTGCAGCTAGTCATTCAACTGTGGTTGACATGTTTGCAGAATGTGAGAGTTATTCAGAACCGTTGAAACTTCAGTTGGCCAAGGCACAATTGCGTATGAAACAATACGGGGATCAGCACAGGTCATGGAGAGAGTTTCAAGTTGGTCACAACGTATTTCTGAAATTACAACCATATGCACAATCATCAGTAGTTAACCGGCCATATCTGAAATTATCCTATAAATACTTTGGTCCTTACAAGGTTTTAGCGAAGATTGGGATGGCAGCCTACAAACTGGAGTTACCTGAAGGAGCATTAGTCCACCCAGTGTTTCATGTGTCTTAGTTGGAACCACAGGTTCCTAACCATACTTCAGTATTTGCATCTATTCCAAATCCAATTGATTTCTCTCAAGTGGAACTGCAACCAGAAGAAATTTTGGATCGGTGGTTGGTCAAAAAGGGCAATGCAGCTCATTTGCAAGTTCTGATCAAGTGGGAGTCATTACCGGCGGCGATGGCTACTTGGGAGGACTACGATGTGTTGTGCACCTGGTTTCCCAGTGCATCAGCTTGGGGACAAGCTGAATCTCAGGCGGGGAGTAATGTGACGATAGCTAAGGGGGACGACAATCGAAGAGAAGATAATAGAAACTGTATCAAGTCTCTCCCCGTCTCCTTCTTTGTGCTCTGTTGCGGCGGCGACGAGTTGATGGCCAAGCCATGACACTTTAGCTGCATCAAAAGGGGCAGGAAGCTTCAGCAGCAACTCCTCATCAAATGCTCACCCAGACGTGGCCAAATGGGTGGCACGACCCGACCAGGCATAGGCACGACTAGGCATGGCCCATTCCGACCCATGAAACAATCGTGACGGGTTGGGCCGAGCTGGCACACATGTTTGGGCAGTGGCTCAAACACGGTGTATTGTGCCGACATGAGCCCGTTTCTCCCGTCGACGGCCCACTTAGCTTGAAAAATATGTAGAATTCATAAGTACATATGAAAATTGTAAAAAAATGAGACAAGCATACTGAAAATGTAATAAAAAGTTTTATTAATATTGAAATGGCTACCTCGTTAAAACTTTTGACAAGTAAAAACTAAACATGAGAAAAACTTGGCAAAGGAAAAAAAATACAACATATAGCTCTACACACACTTTTGTTCTAAGTGTCATTGTTGCTGTACAGATTTTCGAACACGTCCGACAACTTTGTATTTTTCACAAAGTGTTGTGTTTGCGAGTCAGCTTGTTCTCAGTCCTTCATGGTTAGAAGTATCTCTACTATCTTACTCGTGAGACGCATTCTTCTCTCAAATATTCTTCCAGAAAGACTGAAAGCACACCCGGAGGAAAGAGTCGAGACAGGAACAATTAACACATCACGTGCAAGTATGGATATCATGGGATATGTTAACTTATGGGCATGCCACCATTGCAAAATATCGAAGCCTTCTGAGTTGAAATCCACCGTATCACTGTCCAGATAAATGGATAGTTCCCCACTCCTTGGGGTTAGTCTTGGTTGAGTAGGCGGCGCTGTAGAAGAAGAAGATCTGGATCTGGAGGAAGAGGCACTGAAGATCTTGCCCTACATATTTGTCTTGCTATTTTAGGTAGGGGCTACTGGAAGTCGTTGCAAGCGGACTCCTTAAAACTTATTTTCATACCTTTGGTAAACCTCTTGTAATAGAGAACGAACTTCTGCAAAATAGTTAGAATAGTGATGAGGACAGCCCTACGACTACTACATTTTCCACTCTAAGTATGCATGAGACTGTTCATGAAGCACCAAAGGGTCTAATGACTAGAGCAAGACCTAAGCTTATAAACCAACAGGTGCTTTTGTTTCTTAAAGAAATTCCAATTAACTTTGATGAGACGGGAATACTACCTCATGCAAATACATTGTGTATTCTCAAGTTTGAACATTGCGAAGCCTTTGGAACCGAGAGAGAGGAGTGGGAGACTGGAGCCAAAGGAATGGAGGAGATCCATGGAAGATCAAGGCAGGTCCACGACAAGGTCCGTTGTCGCGACCATGTCTTGGCCGAAGGTTGTAGTAGTGGAGTGTAGGGAACACCAGTCGGAGTCTACGACCAGATGCCACCATACAACGCTGAAGGGGAAGGTCCAAGCGGCCCAAGACTTAGAGAAAGAAACCAAACCGCGTGGAGGCCCAAGGTGTGAACAATACTCAGTGTGAATAGTACATACTATGAATAGTAAATTCAAACATTATGTTTAGATTAGGAGTTGGATTCGGAATCCTTTAGCCGAATCAATTAGGAGCCGGCCCTAGGCCTTGGTGCGTGAGTTAGGGGGGACACCATAAATACCACCATGACTCCCCTATATCCCTTAGACCACGTTTAATCTATTATTTTTTGAACAGCATTTTCCATATATCTCATGTTGTGCTCATAGCCAAAACAGCGAGAATTGGGCGTTCAAAACCAGGGGGTCGTTCTTGCTTTTTCCGTTGGGAATTGAGGGATCAATGATCTTTGCTTTGTGGTCAGCGAGGATCCAATCAAATGTGTGTTTAGGCAAATTTTGCAAAAAGCTACAAGTTCGTGTATTGGTGTGGGGGATCAGCTAGCGGTTTGTTAGGATACACAAGTTATCGAGATGTCACTAAGAAGATCAAGAGTATTAGCAAATGCTTCAATTTTGCCTCGAGGATCTAAAATAAATGCTCTTATATGGTAAAAGATTCTTAAGCATCAGGTAGGTAGAGTTCTATCTTATCGGCATATACAAACTGAACTTTCTTGGACGTACACCCATTGCCCTGTATAAATTCTTATATGCTCCTATTCTTACGTTAGAATTATTCAAAAAAGATATCGTATCGTGAAAAAGATTTAAGATACACATCCAACCTCTTCAAACCGGTTTTGACTATAAGGTTAACAATATGACAAACACATCGCTAATGTAGCAAGAAGGAAACATTGGACTACTTGAGTAAGAATATCCATGGCCTTAGATTTCGCAGCGGCATTGTCTAGAGTAATTAAGAATATTTTGTTTGTAAGACCAAAGTCTTCCACGACTTTGATAGTACAGTTCGCAATATTCTTAAACGTGCGTGCTACATCAATTATTTTGAAACATATAATTCTTTTCTCCATTACCTAGTCATTATTAACATAATAAGCAACTACACTAAGAAAATCCTCCCTAGCACGGCGACTCCATATGTCCGAGGTTAGGGCTACCGAAAATGTGCACGTAACAAAGTTATCCTTTAATTTATCACGACGTTCGTTGTAGTATTTTACTAGATACCTAGTTGTTGTCTCTCTAGAAACGAAATAGAATCTAGGATTATGTGTGGTTCTAATGTAGGTTTGGAAAGCATTAAACTCTCCAAAGTCTAACAGTAAATACTCGGAAGCAATTAAACGACTGAGATATTGACGGGCTACCCTAGGATCGTAGTCTCAACTACTTACCGTACAGTTGGGGCTGTACTACAGCTGCGTCTGCCTCATCAGCAATCCTTGCTTGGCTTTACATCTTGTAGCATATCTTTGCAAGTGCCTCGTCCCTCTTGTAGACTTTGCAAACAATTCCTGGTAACAAATTTTGCAAACAACATATGTTACCTCATTTCCTTGTGCGTCTAGCTTGATTGTCCTGTTGAAATGCTCCGAGACTCCGAATGTAGACGACCTCGACCTCTTCGCTCTGGTGGTCGTCGACGAGATGTTGTCATAGAGCCTCATGACGGAACTCCACCTTGCCCTTCAAGTAAAACCTCCGGTTGGTTTGAGACAGCCGCAACCTCCGCTATGGATGCAACATCCTCCGGTGAAATTCCGTACTCAGTGAGAATGAAGATATCGTAATTTTTCATAACGAAAACTGCAAAATTGAAACTAACATTATTACTATTTTCATCTTAGCATAACAAATAATAACCAAAAAATGAAAAAAAAATTGTACCTCTTTTGATGACTTGCTGCTGAAATGTGAATTTCCCAAAATTTGGCTTTTTAAAAATTTTGTCAAATTATCACAACGAAATTAAATTTGTACAACAGAATTTGAAAGAGAGATTGATGAATGTATGTGTATTGAATGAGGGGGTATAGTGTCTATTTATAGAGAGAAAATTCATAAATTTTTGATATTTTTTTTGCTATTTTTAAAGCCACCAAATGGTTAAAATGGTCGAAATTTCAAAAAATCTAAACGTTACGGGCTAAATGGGTTGTGTCGTGCCGGACACAGCCCATCATACCAATTTAGCTAGTAACGTCTATATTGTCACCAGGTCGTGCCATGCTAGGAGCGGCCCATGGGGCATACCTACCCCTACCCCTTCGCCTCCCTCGCTACCTCCGCCTGTGCGCCCCGAATAGCCTCACTTTCTCCTCTATCTCGTAGCCTCGCCTTCCCCCCTCCCGTCCCCAGCGGCGCCGTTGTCTCCTCCCTCCGCGCTGACCATCGACGTAGCCCCGCCCTCCTCCTCTCCTCCTCGTCGCCGAGCCCGTCGCGTTGCCCCGCCTTCTCCTCCCTCCGCGCCCACCGATGCCACCTGGCCCTCCTCCGCCTCCCTCCCCGGCCGGCTAGCTTCCTCCTCCTCCGATCCTCCCTCCCTCGTCAGCTCGTTGCCTCGCCTCAGACGCTCCGCACGCAGGCCAGATTGGTCGTGCCGATCCAGCCCAACACTGTTTGTGTCGTGTCAGTTCGGCCCAACACTACTTGTGTTGTGTCGAGCCGGCCCACCGCGCCAGAGTTGCAATCCAAGCACGTCACTAGGCTTCGTGCCGAGCGAAGACAACTCATGAACAGTATAGATCGTAACCGGACATTGCCGGACCAACAATGTCGTACCTCAGACCGACCCAGCCCCTCCGGCCATCAGTATGCTCACCACACGTGCACCGGCGGTAATAATCCATTCAATCACATCCTCTTTTTCGGTATCAAATAAAGAATGCAGCATTCCTTCATCACGACACCATATTCATTTGACTCGTTTCGTCAGATATGCATGTAGTATAGCATTTCACAAATCAACAGTCATGAACTCAGGAACTAAACATGCGGCACAACAATTTACAAGTAGGTTTACATCTTGCCACAGTACATGAGAACAAAATGAAAAGGCCACGACGGCCCTGAACATGACTTACAACTGCTCAACAACTAGGAGGATAAGTGGTTACTAACATCTACGATAACAGCAGTGCAAAAACTAGCATGAACCTAGGTCACAGGCATCTACAGCAACTGCTCTCATTGCTTTCTCCCTTCTCATTTGCTACATTTTTTCCTTTTTCTTTTTTTTACCTCTTTTTGGGTTTTCTGCTGCCTCGACTCGCCGGAAGGGGAACAAACACTTCAGGGTGTCTTACAACCGTCTATAGGCAGGACGTAAGACGCATTATGTACACACGCAAGTCAGCAGATCAATGTTGGGAGCCTGTGTGGGCAAAATGTGTAACCCAAATTCCACCGGGGGAGCTATCATACCCATCCATAAATCCCAACACAGACAAGCAACATCAGAGCCACTGCGAGAACCAGCCAGATAATGTACGCTGGGAAGCCTCCCTTCTTCCTTGGTGCACTCAAATGTGAATCGAGAGCACCCTCCTGCTTGTTCTCCTTATCACTTTCCTCTGCAGTCTTCCGCAGCCTCAGAACAGATTTAGCTTCTGGAACAAGCGTTGCAGCATCTGCATGTCAACAACATAATTGGCTTAGCGAAGCAGAAGTTAACACTAACAAAATTACCAAATGTATGACAAGTCAAAAGCCTTATTACCATGCTTGAGCGCATTCTTTTGCTCATCATCGTGGCTGCTGCCAGAAATACCAACTCTTTCAGCAAAGTCTGTGTCCGCATGCTCTTCAATCTGGCAGGCAAACACAAAAAGAGATATTAGCATTTCTAAAGCAAAGAAACTTCTGCATAATTCAGTACATTATCAGCCAGGAGTCCTTATTTGTTAAAACAGATTCACCAGGATCCATAAACAGTTCATAACAAAGACACTTCTCACACTTGCTGTAAAGTTTATAACAAAACTGGCTGTGGAATTTGCAAGATTTAATGTATTCATACAAAACACAGTTGTAGATTTAATTTTAGGGTATAACAAAAAACACTCCTCACCTCAGCGTTCTCTGCTTTGTGCTCACTTTCATTTTCATCTATGATGCAACTTGATGAACCATCAACACTAAGACATGGTCCTGCGTTAAGGTTTAATTGTAGCCGCAACCTTCGCACAGCAGTCCCCTGTTGAGTAAATGAACTATCTGAGCTTGAACTTGGGGCAGGACGTCGGCTTCTAATAGTAATCCCTGTTGACTCAGCATCATCTCCATCAGAAGGCACATCCTTTTCTGCAGTTGACTCCTCGACAGCTTCATTCAAATACTTTGAAGTTACAATACCCGATTCTTCGTCTTCAATCTCATCTCTAGTCATGCTCTCTCCACTCTCAATATTAGGAGATAATGATTCCTGTAGACGGATTCTCCTTAGTGCACTGCCCTGATGAGATAATAAATAGTTTGGCTGCATAGCGGACCGTAACTGCCGAGGTATGATAGCGATTCCAGTTCCCTGGAGGGCAGGTTCATTGCTCCATCCATCCCTCTTCCCACTTGAATCTTCCATGCTATTGAACAGCTCTTGCAAGGACTCCGCGCCGGAGTCCATAGAAAGTACATCCTGATCAGTGCTGTCATAAGGAAGCAATGGTGCATTCTCATATAATGCACTCAGTTGTGGATTTGTGTCATCTGGCACGAAATTTAAATTTTCAAACCAGTTTGGACCATCTAGAAAGTTTCCCTGCAAAGGTAACAGATAAGAATGCGGGCAATAATTATGACAAACACAGCAGATGCCAATAAATGTAAAATAAAATAAAATTACCTGCATCCCATGGTCAAACTCAGTAGGCATAATTCCGGTGTCTGAATCATACTGATTTTTCGATGCCGTTGATGAATGCTCATCTGGATCAGCAAGTGTTTGATTCAAGAAATCTTGCAGTGGATCATGATCTTTCATATTGCCATCAAAATCACCAATAGGTCCTTGGAAGAACTCACTGATGAAAGCATTTTCTTCGCCCCGTAGCGTAGGGGCAGCAAAGGTTGCATATTCATCAGTATCAACATTTTTCTTCTGTGGATCTATTTGCTGAGCCAAAGAAACAACTGAAGGTCCAACCTGCTATTTATTATATAAAAAACATAAACCGTTAAAAGGATTCAGCGACTATGAAGTTAAACAGGTTTACCATATGAAGTTAAACAGGTTTACCAGGTTCTTTACACAGTTCTACTAACCTTAGCTCCTCCATCAACATGTCCATGAAGAGGCATGTGGGAAATGTTTGCTTCATTTGTCACCAAGTCATCTGTTCTGTCTGCAAGCCACCTTGTAATCGGGGCAGCTTGAGTTTCAATTGGACCTGGCAAGTCAATTGGACTTTCGTGCAGAGCAGATTCAGGGGATTTCTTATTTAATGGTGTGTTTGCTTCCTCAACTGCCTCCATGTTGTCTGGAGTGGAACGAGATGGCATAGGAGAGTAGCCACTTCTATCCATTTCCTCCGGGATAGAGCGCTCATTTTTCTCTTCTTGTTTTCTGAACAGGCGATAAAGAACATAACCACCCTGAAAGTACACAGATATCATAACAGAAGCATCAGGCAATGAGGCCCTCAAAGTACACAGGTATCATAACAGAAGCATCAGGCGATGAGGTAGGAGTAACAATTTCCAAACCAGCTAGAAGCAAAATGCTCATTGATTATGTGCTTATACCGCACAGGAGTGCGTGTAAAGAGAGGTTATACTGTGTGTGTTGATTATGTGTTCAGTTCATTTTAGCAGCTAAAATCACACTCTGTCGTTCGATCACACCCAGAATCTGCGCATCATGCATATCTACCAACATTGCCACTACAAGACTTGACAGTCACAAACCGTATCCAAAAAGAAAGATGCAAAACCAGATAGCCGCATACCTGCTCGCCGAACTCAAACTCCGGCTCCGTGGTGCGGTACTCGTGCATGATCCACCCGGTGCGCTCGCCCTTCGGGGCACGCCCACGGTGGAACACAAGTGTCTTCTTCATGCCGATTGTGTGCTGCTTCTTCTTCTCACCCTTGGACTTGATCACCCTGTCCTTCCCAGTCGCCTTCCAGTACCCGGCCTCCGTCGCCCTGTTCGACCTGCTCCCATTGGGGTACTTGCGGTCCTTGGGCGCGAAGAAGAACCACTCTGGATCATCGGAACGGATCAAAGACTTATCTGCAAGCACCACCATACCCGCATCAGAAAATGGAATCTTCCTCGAAAGAGTTTGACATGCATATTATTAATAAAATTAGCGCCATGGCCAAGGATTTCAACCGCATCGCACCAAATCGCATCTTGGAAAGAGGGTATGTTAAAGAAAGGATTTAGCAGAGTTCCCTCGAGGGAATCGCATCAAATTAGCATCCCCCGAGAAAGAAAATCCTCTTTAAAGAATTAGCAGTTCCCAAGCAGCAAGATGCAAACCGCGACAAGCAGCTAATTTGCACCAAAATACCAATTAAATTGGTACAACATAAGGCATCAGAATCCCGCAGAGAAAGCCCCAAGGATCACCATCAAGGCTACTGTTGAAACCGCAACCGGGAAGGAGAATCGCAAGGAACAGATTTGCCAAAAGGGGGGGGGCAACAGGGGAAACCACAATCCAGCTCAGAAGCCCCAAATTACACACAAAACCAAAACGATCAAGATCAACAACCGCAAAATAAATCCCAAAAACTTGCCCAGAACGCCAAATTTCGCCACAAAGAACGCGATCAACGAAACCCCAAAACAAAACAAAAATCCCCATAAATCGGAACAAAAAAAGAAGCGATCGTAGTAGCAGCACCTGGGAGGTCCCATGGCTCGCACTTGCAGACGTCGATATCCGGGATGACCTCGACCTCGGACTTAATATGGCCGGTGATCTTGCCCTTTAGGTAGTGCCGGATGAGCTCCTCGTCCGTGGGGTGGAACCGGAACCCGAGCGGCAGCGCCTTGAGCTCCATGACCGTCATCTCCTCCTCCAACCTCTCATCCAAATCTCAAAGATCCAGGCGGGGATTCGGAGCGGAGGGGGATATACTTAACGGCGAAGGAAGAGGAGGGGAGTGGGGAGTCGGATTTTTCCTAGGGTTTGGGTTGGATTTGGGGATTTTAGGGGGGAGGGAGGAGACGTGATGGGGAAGAAAGCGAGTGGCTTTACCGCGTGCCGGAATTTCCTTTGCATATACCCCCGCGTACGAGATGGACCCCCGCATCCCCGCGATATTACGGCTCTGCCACTCCTTCTGGGCCCCATAAATCTGTGGCGGATGCACGTCTACTAGTACTTCTGGTAGACGGTGTAAATGGCTATCTTGTATCTTGTCTTTGCCACTGAAAAACAAACTTTTGATGGTTTGGTTGCAGTACGAATTTAAAAGACCTCAAGTTTGTCCAAAGAATTATCGCAAGATTGCATTATTGTCGAATATAAGTTATTTTGGATATTGATACGGTCTCCAAGGTGATATTTTGATCACATTTTTATAAAAAATATATCATTTTAAATAAATAATAATAATACCTTATGAAATTATATTTTATAATGTATCTAGCAATATCAATTTCATATTGTCAATCTTGGTAATTTTTTATATATTGATAGTGAAAACTAAAAATATTTGACTGATATAGACCGTAAAACGACTTACATTTGGAATCAGAGCCAGTAAGATGACAACGAAGTAAGCGAACTTGTTTAGCTAAGATTAAAGGTAGCGTTATATTTTTCATTCCTTAGACACACGAAGGGGACATGCTATGAACAGTTGTGTGATAGACACACGAAGGGGACATGCTATGAACAGTTGTGCGACCGCACATGGTTTATTTGTCTCGGACTTTACAGTGGAGGCAAGTGGCAATGCTATCTGCACTACAAATGGTGATGACCGTGGAATTGTTCGTTGTTTCACGATGGAATGGAAAATGGTGCCTTTTCTTTTTCTTGGATCTGCATGTTTCTGCCATTGTATTTCTGTTGAGATTTAATTATCATGTGTTGCAAATATGGCCTCTATTTGGTGATGTATTTGGCGAGGCCGCAGGGTGAGTAAAAGAACCAAACAACATTTCCCCCATCATGGTTGATTGCGGGGGGTAGCTAGGTCTCAGGCAGATGGGGCAATGATCCGAGCACTACGATTAAAATTATATAGAAAATTTTTAAAAAATCACTAAAAATATGAATCTAACTCGAACAATTACCCAAGGTTTGGTCAGTAACTAGCTCCACCCTGGTTGATTGCACGTGGCCTTGTTTTCGTTTTGGGGATGCATCTTTTACCTTCCCGGCCTTTTCCCCCGTTGCTCCATGCTGCCATCGTGGAGAGATTTCGTACACCACTTAATTGCTTCATTTGGATTCCACGAGTTGAGCTCGCCCTACTTTGGTTTTGCTAGAGAGATCGACGCAGTCTGTTTCCACTTTCATCTTGCACAATCTACACGCAGTTGCAGCTACTCATGTCAGACTTTCTGAACGGATATGCCAGTCTCATGAAGGTGTTCTAGAAGTTTTGACAATGTCACACGGCAAATGTAATGAGCAGCCGCTACTACTGTTTCCATTTTCAGCTTGCACAATCTACACAGTTGCAGCTACTCATGTCAGACTTTCTGAACGGATATGCCAATCTCATGAAGGTGTTCTAGAAGTTTTGACAATGTCACACGGCAAATGTTATGAGCAGCCGCGCTAAATAGCAACAGATACACTGAATATTATTCGAGTTGGTTGCTTGGCTGATTGCTGATTGGAAAGTATGGAAGTGTTCCAAACTTTTTTCAGTATTCTGCCAAAGCGAAATTTGACCATGTAGTTGGCAAATGGGCAAGGCCTTAGAAGAGATGCTGTCAAAGCAAGTCGTCCGTTTTTGCTGCATAGTATAGTCCAAGGTTTCGGTAGTATAGTTCAAAGTTGTTAGAATCGTGATTCTGAATTGGATCAGAAGTTGTTTAACGGGATCACGAATCATATGATGGATGTAGAATTTAAGATCCTATCTGATTCTACCAAATAAATATTTTTAAAAATCTGCTTTGTATTTTAACACTTATACATTTTACAACTTTTGTTTACCAAAATGTAGTGCAAAGGAAATATCAATTTGTTATTTATGCAAATTATAATGGTTATGAAGAAATAAAAAGAAAAATTTACAATGAAAGGGGCATATGCAAATAATTATTTATAATAAATCATTGTAATCGGATAGGATCGTATAATATTAAGATTCTACCAAATTAAGACTATTATTATAAGATCGGATTGATACGTAAAATCTAATTATTAGAATCAAAATCACTTGGGATCCGAAACATGGTTTATACTTGAACACTCTGAGAGAAAGAAGAAGCAGAATGAAAATCCTCCACTTTAGTTTGGCTTTTGAAAGGTCAGGTCTCACCAAAATATACATGGTCCAAACTTGTGAAGGGTCAAGGTGACACGACGACGAAATATAATACGATGATTCAGAGACAGCATATATGCTTTGGTAGATGCCACTACTAGTAGTAGCTAAGATTGGGGGGCTTGATCCTGACATATGATCGCTGGGCTCCCAGCTTTAAGCTTTTTCTTTTCTTTTCTTTTCTTTTCATTAGGGCTTCCTTTTTCACCCAATTATTAGTACCACAAAAGTCGTGACACTGGCAGTATGTTGTTTATACATAATGTGATGGACGTGCACCGATAAATTTAAAGCCACGCAGCTCATGCCTGAATTTCTCGTGCCATATTGTCCTATATATGCTGATGGATTGGTGCTGTACCAACCGAACTCTTCCTCTTTCGATTGCCAAGCTTAGGTTATATACACGAGTTCGATCCACAGCATATAAAAAGAAAAGGTTAATTAGTGTCAAACTACTGATCGATCCTACAAGCAGGATGAGGACAGGATGCGCGCAGATATACCTAGGGCCTATTTGGAACACAGGCGTCTCTAAATCATCCTGTGTCTAGAAAAGGATTTCATGAGAAACAATTAATGGTTTTCTTCGGAACTCATGGTAAAAATCCTCGATCGGTTCCAAACCAAATGCATTTTCGGACACAAGTGCGTATGTTACCTGTGAGGAGTAAAATCTCTTGTTCGCAAAATACAAATACAAAAACAAAAACAAAAACAAAAACAAAATGTAATCAAACGTTGGAACTTGGGATATGGAAGCGAGAATTTCGCGAGACGGCCGCGTAGACACGGAGCACGGAGGAGGGAAAGAAGAAGAAAAAAGGCGAGACGATTGGCGTGCCTGCCGAGTGCGCGTGGGGCCCAGCCTCGGCCGGAGAGGCGCGCGGGCAAAAGCAGCGGCGCGGCGTCCCCGACGCCTTGGACCACGTACGTGTCGCGCTCCCGACCGTTCGATCTCGATGCGACGGCCGAGGAGCGCGGACAATCTCGGACGGACGGTCGGTCGGTCGGTCGGTCTCTCCTCTTTCCTTTCTTTTTTCCCGTCTCTCTTTAGGACAAAGGATCTCGAGGCGTGTAGGCAACAGCTAGCCGTCCTCCGCTGCGACCGCGGAAGGTGGGATGAATGATGAATCCATCGGCACATTACCTACCAACGTGTATCCTGAACCGTTGCTTTACCGTAGGATCGAATGGGCGGTATACGTAAATGCCCTTGGTAGCTTAGTTTTACGCGTATCGTATCGTATCGTATCGTGTGTGCGTAAAGAGAGGCACTACACTAGGATTATTTCAAGTTTTCTGTCGTGCACAGTAGTGTTTAAGAGTTTTGAGTTGATTCTACCGACTTAAATAGGTTGTTCCTTAACGCCCGCCCGTTGATATTGAACCTGCCAACAACCACGGATACAACAGTCATGGACTGCCAAGGAGAATGTACCTTGCACATGCGGTATATTAACGTACATGGCATAAACCACAACCACACTTGGTCTTGGCATAGAGATTCGGTGGACGACATAATTAATTTGGTGTTTCTCCCTTCCAACCCCTTCTTTCTTTTTTTGCAACAACAAAGAGGGTGCTCTTGTTGATTCAGTAGCCGACAGTGTTAAACTTATTTTCATTTAAAATAGATCTGAAAATATACTCATTTTCTCAGCATGCCTGCAACACTCGCACTATCAACTGAGTAAAATACATTTGTTTCTACAAATTTATATGAAATATAGTAGTATGCTAATAAACGATCTGAAGCTTGGTGACTCTGACACAAAATTGTATGGATGAACAATAAAAGACTAGCAAAACTGTATACTAGTAGACGACCGATTAGGATTTACGAAGACAAGTTGAATACCACTAGTGTCGTAATTCAACGTTGGCATCTTCCAGCAAGCACCCACAGAAGATGCAGTATCAGATATATATTCAGATGAGATCAATCAAACACTGCACACCCAACCAAACTCTCTCTCTCTCTCTCTCTCTCTCTCTCTCGAAAAGGAGAGCGCAATCGCAATCGCAATCGCAAACGCAAAGCAAAGCAAAGCGATGAAACGAACCAAAAGCTAGGAACGATAGAAAGTAGAGAGAAAAGGACAGGTAAAAACAGACAAGCCTTAAGCAAGCTTCTTCCACAAGCCTAAGCCTTTGCCTTTGCCTTTGCGACCCTTCACTTTACCTCAACTTTATCATTCTCTATGATCAAGCACAGTACGTAGTAACCTGGCATTTTTTTTTTCTAGCAGTGTCGTTCTCGTGTCTTGGCGTGCATGCATATGGTATTATGGTGTCCCGGCCGACACAGTTACGTCCACTAGCTAGTGATACATATGCTTCATGTAGTACATTGTACACGTGGGGCGGTGAAATTATTGGTCAGAGAAGAAGTACATGCAGCATCGTGCGCGAACGGCTCCCGGTAGATGTATTTATTGGACAAGGACGTACGTGAGGTGGATTTTGTGTGGCAGGCAATGGTTGGTTACAAGGCTTGAGGGAGGGAGAGGTCAAGAGAGGGGTGTTCTTTGCTAGTTGAGTTGTTGCTGCATGATTCTGCACGGTGCAATTTCATTCGTTAAGATGCACATGCAAGGCCATCCACTTTTGGGACGGGGTACACGGTAGTATTGGTTTCTGCTGCAAGGCCCAATGCAATGTGTAACCGGAAATTGATGTAGTAGACTAGTAGCTAGTATTTCCTGTGGATTAAATTTTGCTGTGGACTATGTAATCTTATTACGGTTTTATTTTGTACTACTTTTAGCAAATGTTTTCACTTTGCAATGCCTCTTCTTACCATGTCTTTACTTTGCACTAGGGTAAGGATTTGCCCGCCTTCTCTGATGCTCGTCGACAGTGAACGATGACGCGGGAGGTGGTGGCGAGGCATGGGATGGAAAGAAGGGGGGTCTTCTACCCCTGCGTCATTGCCCCTTCTCCTCCTTGCCTCCGACCCCCGCAAGCGGGAATGATGCCACTCTACTCTAAACTTGCTAGTCGAGCGTTCTGTTTGTTGAGTAACCGTCGCTGGCGAGTCCAGTCCGAACGGGTACCTCGTATACAATGATCAGAATCGTAAGAACGATGAAGAACACAAGAACACAACAATAGAATGAACACGAGATATGCGGGACTTGAGTGCCTTTATTCCTTGAACAATCGAGGTTACAATGAGAGGGGTGACCCTCTATTTATAGACTATGGGATGAGGAGTTCAAGCGGGCCAGACTCTCCGGGTCACAGGCCCGTCTTGAGCCAGACTCTCCAGTCTGGGCGATTCTTAACACTCCCTTGAACACTCATCTAACATGTTCATGTCTCGTCAAAACTCCATAAAAACCAGTGGGAAAAATTTGGAGAAAGAGTACATGTCATGCGTTATATGTGTGTTACGAATTGCCTCATCAAAA
Organism: Hsuehochloa calcarea; assembly: GCA_036346395.1. Lineage (NCBI taxonomy): Eukaryota > Viridiplantae > Streptophyta > Magnoliopsida > Poales > Poaceae > Hsuehochloa > Hsuehochloa calcarea. The sequence goes on from CM070609.1 coordinate 13,728,814, forward strand.
ACCTTAGCCAGAAACTTGGAAAACTTCGTAAGGAAAAGAGTACAATCCACCCAATTTCATTTTATCTCCGGGATTTATTCTTTGGGTACTCGATCTTCGTGATCAAGATTCAATAATGAGTTCGTGAAGATTCTCCCCCTGAATTCTGCACTTCTTTAAGTCTTATCATTCCAATTCTACGTGTGCACCTTTCAAAGCTAGATCTTTGGAAGTGATTTTAGTGAATAAATCGCAAGATTCTCACATGACTTAGTATGCGATACTTTAATTTCGTCCATCTTTTGCAATTCATGAGCATAGAATAACTTGGGGTTGATATACTTTATGAGGGACTCTTCACATAACTCATTTGCACTTTCGCAATACAAGCTGCATTATCTTCATAGATAATTGTGGGGGTTTGCGCGGTATTCAATCCAAATGACTGCTGGATGTGGTGAGTCTTCCGCCGAAGCCAAACACATTCCTGTGAGACCTCGTACAGTGCTACAATTTGCGAGTGGTTCGTCAAAGTCGATACAAGACTTTGCTTAGACGATTTTCATGGAATTACAGTTCCACCACATAGGAATACATAGTATGTTTGCGACTTGGTCATCTGCGGGTTCGACAGAACCCGACATCCATGATAGTCATTCATACACAAGTCTTGGTTCTTTCGTAGAATAGACCAAGTTCTTTGCTTTCTTGGAGGTAACGGAAGATGTCCATTATTTCCTGTCAATGCCTTTGGTAGGTTCTGTATTATACCTTGCTAATAGGTTTACGGCAAATGCAATGCCTGATCTAGTACACTTTGCTAAATACATGAGTGCTCCTACTGCACTCAGGTACGGGAATTCTGGTCCCAGGACTTCCTCCCCCTCTTCTTTAGGTCTGTACGGGTCCTTGTCTTGCTGCAAGGATCTCCCGACAATCGGCACTTTCGAAGGATATGCCTTTTCAAAGCCGAACTTTTCCAACACTTTACGAGTGTAGGTTGGTGATGTACTAGAATCTCTTCCGGTATGCTCAAGTCGCAAGCCTAGGCGATGTTGGTTTGATCCAAATCTTTTATTTCGAACTCTGACTCCAGGTAAGAGCTTGATTTCTTAATACCTTCTAAGGTTCCAATGATATTCAGATCATCTTCATACACTGAGATTTATACAAAATCCATCACAGGATCGTCGTATAAATACGAGGATAATTCTCATTGTTCGTGTAGCCTTTCTTGCATAGAAAGTCGCTTGGCGATTATACCACATTACGCTTTGATCGCTTGATCCATACGGTGACTTTACGAGTTGCTGCTCGTATAGATTTCTATTTGCTCTATCTTGGTTCGGGACAGGGATACATTCAGGTATCTTCATATAAATGTCCGAATTCAAATTTCCATAAAGGTATCACGATTACCACATCCATCAATTTCACTTCTAACTTCCAAGTTTCTTGCCATTGAGATAAATATCTAAAGGTAATTCCGCCCATGACCAGGGAATAGGTTTCTTCATAACAATCTCTCGGACGTTGAGTGAAACCTTGTGCAACGAGCCTTGCTTCTTTCATTTCTCTTTGAACAAATACCCACTTATGCCCTACAGGTGCACATGGGGAGGTGTGCGACTTCATGAGCCCAAACACCTCTCTTTTATTCAAAGAGAACGATTGATTTCTATTGCCTTCTTCTAATCTTCTTAATCGACCTTTTCTTATATTCAACGAGCGATCACGGCTCGGATCAAGATTGATGATTGTGACAATTTTCTTTGCAACATTGGTCATTGGCTTATTCATAGATTCTCCCAAGATCATAAAGTTTATAGCTATGTCTTCAAGGCGATATTTCTAATGCTTCTATTTGCTTACGCTACTTTCAATTGCGGGCAAGTCCTTTAGTTTTTCAAATTCGATGTGTGCGCACACATCCATCTTGATGTCTCCTTCATGGGGATGTTCAATTCTAGTATGCCTTTTACGAAGGTTCCATACCGGTGCAGTCTCAACGGCTCCCCTTCGATCTGAGGGTACTTTGGTGATCGGTGTGTCAAGTCCTTCTTATCCTTTTCACCAAAGGCGTCCCGGTTACTTGGATTCGAGGGCGGAGTTCTCGTCCTTCGAGGCCTTAGGGCGGGATTAGGGATACATTCATCGGTATTTCAACCCTCTCGGTGCATTGCGTGCATGGCATATGCGACTTGGTCACGCTCTTCAAATCACTAAAGTGGTTAGGCAGTTGATTCGCTAATGCTTGCAAATCAATTATCTTCTGGACTGCAATTGTCTTCTAGACTTCAATTGTCTTCTAAACTTCTCTATTTGCTTCACTAGTGCGCGGGTCATATGCATGGATTTCAAATATCTTCTAGACTTCAATTGTCTTCTGGACTTCTCTATTTCTCGACATTTTACATCAAGGGTTGATTTCCTCCCCCTAATGACGAGAAATAATTCTCATCTAATATGCTATCAGCGAAGCGGGCTGCATGCAAATCTCTAGTCGTGGGGTCCAAATACCTGATTATGGATGATGTCTCATAACCAACGTATATCCCAGACTTTTAGAGAGTGCCCATTTCAGTTTGCTGTGGTGGTGGTATAGGTACATAAATCTTGCAACCAAACCTTCAAAGATGAGAAATTTTCGGTGTTGACCCTTGCGCTAGTTGCATAGGTGAATGGATGTTATATGTCGGTGGTCTAAAATTGATGGCGATTCTTTGCGTGCGGATCTGCGTGTCCACAACATGTAGTTGGTAAATAACAATTACGCTAGTCCATTACGGGTGTGGACATGCGATGCAGGATGCTCAATTTTAATTCTCATTTTCACACAATAATCATCATATGCCCTTGAAGTAAATTCTCGGCGTTGTCCATTCCGGTGGACTTCACATGATGATAAGGAAATTATTCTTAATGTTAATTATCTACGAGATTAGCTTTGCGAAGCGGGTTTCTCGTAGACATTAAACAAACGTGCGACCGTTTCGAGGAAGCATCGATAAGCACCATAAAATACCTAAATGACCCTTATAGGGGCTGTTTAGGACCGCAAATGTCTCCCTGGATACGGTCCAGGAATGCAGGGATTTCGTCCTTTACTTTCAGAGTAGAGGGTCTAGTAGTCGGTTTCCGATGGTATATCGGGGCACACAAAATCTTCAAGATTCGGGAAGTTCTTTAAATTGACACTATGTCCCTGTGAATTGTTAATTATATTTCTCATCATCCTAAGACCTAAGTGACATAATCTATCATGCCAGAGATAGAAGAGGTTTAGAGCTTCTAAATATAGTTTTCAGGGCAGTATAGGCTGCAAATGCCTTAATATTAGTGTAGTATAGCCCATTTTCAAATGAAGGAAGTCATTCTAATACCAATTTTTTTTTCGTCACGCTCTGTAATGAGCAGGTATTCCTTACCATGCTCTTCTTCAGTCTCTGCGTGGAAACTGTTAGCGCGAATATCCTTGAGAGTTCTAGTCGATTATGGGCACAACAAGGCTTCTTTAATGACCAAAGTTGTGTCCGTCGGGAGTATAATTGTGGCCCTTCCTAAGCCTATTATACATGTATCGCTGCCTGCGATTGTTGAAAAATTCCATCTCTCTCAAGGTGGTATTCATTGTGCCGCTACCTGCTAAGCACACTTCCTCCATAGGGCGCTACATGCGATCTAATATAATGTACTTTATTAATATGTAGCAGAAATCCAGCAACACATAAAATAAAAATACTTCAGATATTAGAACATAACTTGCTATCATAAATACGGGAAATATAAGTCTTGCAGGACTCATCATAAGAATTTAATGCTTTGCTCTTCTAGAGCCTACAACCATTATTCAAAGTTTCATCATAATCACAAAATGCAAGTGATCGTAAAGGATCTAAGTGCAATCGTGCACTAGATCGAATCGGTAAGTATTCGAAACTTACGCATAATCGCTACATGGCGATCTTCTCCTCTTGGGCAATTCTGGTGTGACATTTGCTATGTCCAAAGGGAGGCATGATGGGGTTGCTACTAGGTCATCCACATCCATAAGTGCAACTAATGGGTGTGGATCTTCCGTGCTTGCAATGGTGAGGTGTGCCTCATGCTATCCTTTGCCCCTTTTCTTAGGTATAAAAACACCAATTACGTGCGACTCACAACTTTACCCTTCTTGCCCCTCTCCTTCGTGAGAGGCTTCATTACTTGTAGCTACTAGTATTGGCTTCATGGCCAACATTGCTACTAGGTGGTCGTGAGATGTAGTTCTTCCTTAGAACATCATCTTGTGCTTTAGCAATTTTCACGGTGTCAATTAATGCGGCATACTTCTTGTAGCCATTTTGATAATAATTGCGTGCGGATTGCACCGCATTCGGGTGAAGGTAGAGAGGTCTTGTCAATCTTACGCTTATCGTGATTACCTTATCACGAGTGAAGATCTGTACAAATTACGCCATCTTAAGCCAACTCTTCGAACTTCGTTCGTGATGCGATCATTTTCATATTCATGCAAAAGTTCATAGGGTTCTTCTTTGGTAATTTACATAAAATGGTTGCAAAATTCTCATAATGCTCGTCGAACTTCGATTCGTGATTAAAATATTTTCCATGCATTTTCATGATTTATTGCTATTTTCAATGATTAAAAGCAATATTAATAATCACAAATAATCAAAAAGCAGTAAATCTGATAAATAAATTGCATAGAAATAATAATAACAAGGTAAAATATGCTTCAAATGCAAGAAACCGATTCAAAATTTGAATTCAGAGGCCCTTTTACATTGGAATATGAATTTTAGTGAATCTGCAATTTCGAGGGCTAAAACATGAAGATTTCAATTAGAGAAATTTTTCGTAATTTACTGGAAAATCCGAGGGCCTTTTGCAAAAGCAGCCGACTCACAACCCTTTTCTTTTTTTTCTTTTCATTTTTTTCCGTCAGGTTATACTGGTAGGCCCAAAAGGTCGGCCGTTTTGCGATATAAGATCTTGGCGAGGGACTCGGGGTAGAAACCCTACCCCGAGTCCTCTCAAGCAGCGGCGGCGGCTCCGCGCGCTTCTCGAGCGGCGGCTCCCATGAAGGAGCGCGCGCTCTCTTCTTGCGCGGCGGTGGCTCCTTCATGGGAGCCGCCGCTTCTTCGGCGGCGGCGGCTCCCATGAAGGGCAGCTGCGCTCTTCTCAGTGGTGGCGGCTCCCTTCATGGGAGCCGCCGCGCCGAACAGCGGGCGCCCGGCGTATCTTCGCGGCCGGTCTTGGCGGCGAGTGGGAAGCGGCGGCCGTCTGGCGGCGGCGGCAACCGGCGGCGCTTCGTCTTGGAAGCGGCTTCGAGCGGTGGTCGTCCGGTGGCGGTCGCGGTGGCGATCCGGTGGCCGTCGCGTCGGCATCGAAGGGCGGCGCGGCGCTGCGAGCGCTGCCGTCGCGGCCGGCCAGCCGCCGCCGCTTCTGCAATCTTGCGCGCGATTTGCGGCGCTTCGTCTTTGAGCGCGGCTTCGGGGCGGCGGCAGCGGCTTCGCGACTTCAGCGGCGGCGCCAGCGGTGGCGATCGTCGGCCTCTGGCGGCCGGGCGGCGCTGCGCCGCTGCGTGGCGCCGGCGCCTGGCGCAACCGTGGCGGCGGTATTCTTGCTAAGCCGGCCGATCGCTAATGCTAGCGCCGCCTTTTTTTTTTTTCGTGTTTACGTGATGTGTGAGGCTTCTAGCCGGTGGAGGATCTGGCCTTGGCGCGGCGATCTGTTCTTGGCCGGTGGGGTTTACCATCGCGCGGCCGTGGCGGTGGTGGCTTCGCCGTTCTTGGTGGTGGTTCTTTGGCGGTTCGGCGCGCTTGCCGGTAGGGATGGGTGATCGCGGCTAGTCGTGGCGCCACGACTTCTTGTCGTGCACCCTTTTTTTTATGTATGTACTGTTCATACGAGAAAAAAAAACTGTTCAAGAAAAATTACTGTTTATGCGATAATCTGCGATGCAATCAACATCCGATCTTTCGTACAATTCACCGATCGACATTGTGCCGGCGACTTCAAGTCTGCTCGCGGTAGATTAGAACAGATTTGCACCGCAGAAACCAATCTAGAAAGCCAAATTTGCAGAATTGAAAGCAATCTAGAAAATACGATTCAATCAACGAGTGTCGTTCTTCGACGGTTACCTTTCGATGCGAGGAGAGTCGATCGTCGCGATAACGTGTTGAGTAGCAGTCATTTGGCGAGTCGGTCCGAGCGGGTACCTCGTATACAATGATCGAATCGTAAGAACGATGAAGAACACAAGAACACAACAATAGAATGAACACAGAGATATGCGGGACTTGAGTGCCTTTATTCCTTCGAACAATCAGGGTTACAATGAGAGGGGGGTGACCCTCTATTTATAGACTATGGGATGAGGAGTTCAAGCTGGGCGGGACTCTCCGGGTCCTGGCCCGTCTTGAGCGCCAGGACTCTCTAGAGTCCCGGGCCATTTCTTAACTTCTTTGCTTTGTCCTCTCCATTTTTTGAGTTGGCGCCGCTTTTGCCGGTTGTTGCAAGATCCCTAAACACCTTCTTTATTTTTCTCTCGCTGACAGATCGTTTCACCGGTGTAAAATAAAACAAAAAAGTAAGAAAATATGTTGTAAATGGAAAAGATTTGTTAAAGGTCGCGCAGATTAAAATCATGACAAGATAACACGATCTAAAAGGATTTTTTTTTTTTTGAGAGGCTGCTATTTGGGGTCCGGTGCTTTAAGCCGTAGGCCCAAGCCCAACGATACCACAAAAACTTTCAGCCCAGAAAGCGAACTCAGGACTTCGATCGCAGCCTCGTGCAGACGAGTGCTATGTCATGCATACTGCTCCTTTCTTTTTGGCTAGCTATTACATCGCTAAGTTGAAAACCTCTCGAGTCAGAGAGAGAGAGAGAGAGAGAGAGAGATCTCTACATCATATGCAGAAGTAATTTTTCAACATGAATTTATACCTAGTTAAACCAAGAATCTAAACTGCAATCATTATACTTTTCTCTATCTCTAACCTATCTAGTATTCCGAAAGTCACATAGAGCAGCTGACGCCTTCAAAGTCTTCTAGAAATTAACCTCTAATTTAATTTTTCTTCCTAATTTGAGCAGTTGTGAAACCATGGTACCACTGCACTGTATGCCTGGAAGATGAGACAAACCAAACCAAGTCACAATGTCAAGCCTGAAGAATGAAGGCTCGAAATCTACATCCACGTTGTTATACTACGATACTCCTTACGAAGAAGTCTATTTTACCTCCTCAAGTATCGCTATTTGGATAGCTAACCCCTGAACTAAAAAAACATACCTTTGACTACCCTCACGTTGCAAAATCAGTGCACTTAACCAGCCGAGACTATTTTGCTCGGTGGTTTTGCTTACGTGGCAGTGTGTTCGGCCGATTTCGCCACCATGGCGACGACGTGGTTGTCTGGTGGCTCAATTTTATTTTTTTCCTTTTATAAAGCCTGGTCTCATATGTTATTCTCCCCTCTCTCTATCTCTGTCTTGCCATAACGTACCGCGCAACACCATGGCTCACGACGACCCTGCCCAGGCACGCTCGCGCCGTAGCTACCCATGCCTCTGCCTCCGCCCATGACTCCAGCTTGCACGCCGCTGCCACCACTCCCGCGCCTGCCCACGCCGTAGTACGCGCTCTAGCCCGCGGTGCGACGCGTCCAGCTCGCGCTTTAACCTATGGCGCTGTGTCCGGCTAGTGACGGCCCAACCAAGGCACACTCACGCCATATGTAGCTCGCTCCGACCACGGTGAAGGGTAACTGGCACGAGCACTAGCAATGACTCGATGAAGGGAACCTACTTGTGGTGGTGGATTGGATGAGGATGACCCTAGGAGTTCCGGTGATGGTGGCCTCCCATGGCGAGCAGAGGACCTCGACGTGGTGGTCTCCCGCGATGGAGCGGCTCATATGAGAGTGCTATGATGCACAGGAGGATGAGGTGGTCACTGTGACACACTCAGGGGGGGTAGAGATGGCTTTGAGTTGTGGATCAGCTTGCACGGTGGCGGTGCCGGTGCAGGAATGGACAACTAGGAGAAGCCATCACCAGAGAAGAAGGAAGGATGTGTCCATGGTGATTGCTAGGGAATGTGGATGGTGGAGGAAGAACAAGAGCATGAAGAGGGATCACGGCGCCACCTCCTTTGTCCTGGCGTCCGCGCACCATCGTCTCTTTGGTGTGCAAATCCAAACCCTATCCGCGTCATGGCATGTTCCATCACCCGCTCACTATTTCCTCCCTCCCAATTTTAGTGTCGTGCCATCACGCTCGCCAGAGCACCTTCCTCCCCCAATTCTGGCCGCAACCAGCCACCGCCGCCGCCATTCCTTACCCGGTAAGCTCCGACTCGCCGCGTTGTGGCCACCAATAGGATTGCCATGGTTGTGGGGTTTCGTTTTGGAGCTTGCTAACTCCGCCAAGGACTCGCTCGTCGGCGCCAAACTCAGCCAAGCCGGCTCTGGCTGCCCCTCTGTTTCGGGCGAGAGTGGAGGAAGAAGCGTTGTAGCATAATCATTAGCTCTAATGCTGTAATTGAGCCCATGACACGTGGGAGTAGTAAAAACGAGCCAGCTCAGCCGCCCATGTGGCGAAACCACTGCCACGTAAGCAAAACAACCAAGCAAAATAGCCTGAGGGGTTAAGTGCATTGGTTTTGCAACGTGAGTGATGCGACAATGGGTGTCCCGATCTTTCGGTAAGAAGGATAGCTCGTTTTGGGTGGAGACGATTCTCACGATTCAGCTACCAATCGCGCACGACCAATATACCCGACAATCGCTGAACTAACTCCGAGATCGTTATCGACCTTGCTAGAAGCACGATCGATCTGACCACAAAGGTCTATTCCTACACGCAATCGAAGAACATGCAAGAACAAGATAATAAGCAATCTGAAATTGCAAATAGGATTAAAATATTTGATAAAGTTAGGATTTTGAAACAGTATTATGGTTGATCTAATCGACACAAGCCAATAGACGAAGTTGCAACGAAGCTAACTTTTAACTAAATAAAATCCAAGAAAACTAGAGGGGTGCGACCTCCTTATATAGGGAAGGGTAAGCCGCACATAGCTAACAAAATAGGGGGTAGTACTATTTATAATATTGTTCACATATGAATAGTGCCTTATGAACAGTACAGGCGCCTAGGGTGGCGCATTCCCTTGGGCCCAAGCATTACAATGCTCAATTTGGCCCAAACAGGTGATGCAGCACCTTCTTTTGTGATTGTGGTGCCCACAGAAGGAATTTGAAGGTGATGCCAGATCTATTGGAAAGAGAACGACATAAGCTTTCCATCAAGTCCTCGTGGAGCTCAAACGGACTCCGTTTGTGAAAGTTGAAGTCAGTGTTGTCTCCGGAGGCCGAATTGGATTCCAAAATACGTCCAGCTCGAACTCTTGCTTAGCTTGGATAAAAAGTGATATGATGCTGCATAAATATGCATTTTCATTAGTAGATAGCATCATATAGTTCATATAATATAAATGCACTCCTAAAAATGAGGTTACCTGATAATTTAAGTGAAACGTACAAGCTCTTGTAATTGGAATAGCAAGCATAGCAAATATGATTATATCCATAGGGGTCATGTCCTCATCATCCCCCTTCTTGAAAACAAAACCATCCTTGGTTTTTGATAAGTTGAAAATAAGGTAACAAAGAATCCAAGGTGTATGCATAGTATATGTATATGTCATATGTTTTAACAGGTTCTTCGTTGTTGCACAATTAATGTTATAAAACAACAGCGATCATAAAAGCTCATTGTATTATTAGTCCAAGAATAACCATAAATGTTAATAAGCAAAATAAAATTTCTCACACTGCAATTATTGCAACTAGTTTTACAAATGTAAGTGAAGCATTTATACAATTTAAATCTCTAAAGTTGTAAACCTGCAGTGGTAGCACATATGGGCAAATCTACAACCTTTGGAATCAAACAAAGTTCATCCCTATAATCAGATTTCAATTGAGCATTAGCAAATTCATCAAGCAATGGTGAAAAGATTTGTAAGTTCTTCCATACTTCAACATCATTATTCAAATTGTCAATGCTAGATGGTGCAATAAGAGATGAACACATAGGCATTGGATGAGCACTAAATTTTATTTTCCACTCATATTGAACAAGATTCAGTACACAAGAATTGTTACCCAAAATAGCAATCTTCAATTCATCCATGTGATCACAATTTATGCATATTCGATATACCAGAAATTGATTGTCTACACCATAATCTCCAATTAATTTAAAATAGTAGGTCTAGGTGCTAGAAAAAGAATTTAGAAATGGAATTTTAGAAACTTTCTCCATAGCACATTCCAAACTAACGGGCTCATTAAGCATGATATAACATGCATAGATTGATTTCGTGATTGTTCTTTGGATTACATCCACACCATCATGGATCGCTGGACAATCAAAGATCACGAAATTCACCACAAACCATCAAGAGCCCTAGCCTCCACCTCAACTCCCTAAAGACAATTAGGGTTTTGAAAACATAAAGGCGAGAGAGAGAGGTGCAACCACCATCTCCTCCTATTTATAGTGGAGGCCTAAAACTCTTAGGGTTTGACTTAATTGGGCTCCGTTAAGGCCCACTAACAAGCGGGTCACACACGCACGCGCGCAAAGCGCCATTTTTAACTTTTTGACCTAAACCGCTTCACCATGCGTCATGGATTTGCCAATAGGTCACCCTTGTCCATCTTGTGTCACACTTGAGTCGTTGACCTCACCCGCATCGTCGATCGCTCGGACCTCAACTCTTCAAGTCTAGTCCCGATTCTCCTCGCTTGACCGTCGTTGACCACCAAGCTACCCGCACAACCACGCACAAGAACACACGAATTCGGGAACAAGTTCTTCACCTATTTTTGGCATTTTTGAACACTTTTAGCATGATATGGCGGTCTGGCCCGAACATAATACTTGAAATACACAGTAGCTTTGTCGAGGGATATTCTATCAAAATTTCCTTATGTGTAATTAATTCGACATGTACAAAATTATGAGAATTCAGATCAGCACATGGTTCATTTAAGTCAACACAAGGAATATCAAAAGATTGCACTACAACAAGTATATACTCACAAGGTTACTCTATGTCTTGTTGTAGCACCAAATCAGTACATTTGGCATTATCGTCCTCATCAAATATTATAGGTACCTCAAACTTCTCCTCTAATGACATAAGATGCGCCAGATCATCCTTCATCTCTTCGAGTGTCTTGGCGGTATCTGTAGATGGAGTGGGAGCCAAAACAATGTCAATATTTTCAGTTACCGTAGGTTGCACCTCGCTTGTGACTGTGGGTGGTGGAAGTACAAAACGACGTTACAATTTCTTCTTCATTTGCTCTCATATGTACATGTAGTGGTACTCGAGATTCGACCACCAATGTTGAACATCACCAATCAGCGCCATCCTTGCCATGCTCATCTTCTCATATGGATCAAGGTCTTGTCTTTCAAAGTAGTTATCCAACATAGTAATCCACGGGAAGTATTCCAACGATGTACTCTCAGCGGTGAGTGGCAAGATGTATGCTGGCAGTTATTTTTCTTTGAGTTCAAATCTGCCCGCGATGTCATCATAATCTACCAACTTCAACCAACATGTCATTGTTAGTAAAAAATAAGGAAACAAATCATAAGTATATGTCCCTATCAACTACTAGGTTCTGGAGGCTCAACGGTCACTCACATTCAAGCTCATACCAAGTTTTTACCAATTCTTACCAAGCAAACAGGCGGTGACTGGCAACTAATGTCGGTGTCAACAATCTCCGAAGATTGACAAAGCGATTGCAAGCAACTGGTACCTATGCAATGGTAGAGGTGAAGCTAGGATAGGCTTCAATATGGTAGTAAGGATTAGCAACAATCAAATCAGTAAATGCAAGTTAAAAAATTGCTCAAAGTACTAGTCAATGTTGTTGATCCTAGCCTAGAAAAGGCTAGCTAATCAAAGCCTATCATGAGAAGTGTATGAACGCATACAAAAAGATCAATGTGACTTGATGTAAGCAAAGAAAATTTTCACGCCAAGTGCTAGGAGAGACGCTAGCCAACAGCTCTAACTTCTTTGTAGGGGCACAAGATTGTTCACACGATATAGAACACAAATTTAGAATAACGTGCAATGTAAACAACACTCTAGTTGAAGCAGTAAACAACAGCTAGTCTCAAAAAACTTTTATATGCTCGTTTGAAAGGTTTCGATGAGATATACAATGTTTCATTGAGGCAATCCCCACATTCCGAAGGGAAGACTGAAAAATAAGGGAAAAAAACTGAAAACTTGCGACGCGAATTCGGGGCCGAAGATGGACGATTTTGGGGTCCCTCGGGGCGATAATTGGCTTAGTTGGAAAGGATGTGCCTCATTGTTAGCTTTCTAACAAGTACAAGAACGTTCAAAACGGACACCGTATGCAAAAGTTATGCATGTTTTTCTTGAAGGTGTCTCGGAAACGGAATCATATTTAGACTCGAAACCGACTCGGGTTCAAATTTAAAATTGTTATATCTTTCAAAACCTTTGGCCAAACTTGCTGTATTTTTTTGTGGAAGCTTGTGGCTATATGTAGAAGAACTCCACCAATTTTCACTGGTTTTGGGAAAATTTTGATGCGCTTTTCAATTTTTGGGAAGATTGACACCCTTTTTTCCTCCTTTCTCCTTTCTTTTCTCCTCTCTTTTTCTCCTCTTTTTTTCTCTATTTCTCCCTCTTAAATAACCGAAACCAACTAATTAGGTTTCCCCTTTTGATTCTTGCCCCTTTTTGAAACTTCAAAACGGCGGCTGATATTGGAGTATGTCGCGGCAGAGAAAACGTTTGACGCGACAGAGAAAACGGTTGTTGTGGCAGGCATGGCAGCAGTGGCTTGGTGCGTGGTTGTCGCGGCGGTAAGAGGCAGCGGCGGTAGCGATCAGTGGCTGCCACGGCAGAGAGTATTAACGGTAGCAGGAGGACTTGGGCTGCCACGGCAAGGAAGATCAAGCGGCGGCGGGAGTTTTGGCAGCCAAGACAAAGATTGGCAGCAGATATGGTTGCCGCGGAGGAGGCTCATTCAGCACCAGATATTGTTCTTGATATGTTCCTTGTCAACTCAGTACAAGCATCAGTTTTATTTAATTCTGGAGCTTCGCATTCTTTCTTGTCAAGTAAGTTTGTGTGGAAACTATGGGTTATATATCTCCTCCCCTTAGCTAACCCTATGTTAATCCATTCCCCGCTCGGAAATGAGAACTAGTTTCTTTTGCCCAAATCTTACCTTGGAAATCTCTGGAGTAACTTTCTCGGCAGACATAATAGTCTTGCGCTCACAAGGATTGGACGTAATTCTTGGAATGGACTGGCTTGCCAAAAATCAAGGATAGATTGTGCCAATAGATCTATCACCCTCACCAATGAACAAGTGATTTCAGTAGAATTCAGACCCAAGACTTCTACAAGAAGAAGTTCTATCCTGACCAGCTTGAAGGAAGTAAAACTTGACGACATACCCGTGGTACAAGAATATCCGGATATTTTCCCTGGGGACTTACCCGACATGCCACCGGACAGGGACATAATGTTCTTAATTGACTTAGTCCCAGGGACTGCTCCAATTTCGAAGCGACCCTACATAATGTCGGCCAATGATCTAGCAGAGTTGAAAAAGCAGATCGAAGAATTGCAAAGAAAATGTTACATTCAGCCAAGTTCATCGCTTTGGAGAGCTCCAGTACTATTTATCAAAGAAGAAAGACAACAGTATGAGAATGTGTGTGGACTATAGATCACTTAACGAAGTAACAATCAAGAACAAATACACGTTACCCAGGATAGATGATCTGTTTGATCAACTTAAAGGAGCCATTGTTTTCTCCAAGATTGATTTAAGGTCGGGCTATCATCAGCTAAAAATCAGACCGGAAGATATTCCGAAGATAACCTTCACAACCAGATATGGACTATACGAGTTTACAGTAATATCATTTGGACTGGCAAATGCCCCTCTTATTTCATGAATATGATGAACAAAGTGTTCATGGAATTCCTGGATAAGTTTGTGGTAGTTTTCATTGATGATATTCTCATCTATTCAAAGGATGAAGAAGAGCATGAAAAGCATCTCAGGATTATTTTGGAAAAGCTTCGAGAACATCAACTTTATGCTAAGTTCAGTAAGAGCGAATTTTGGCTCAGTCAAGTGCATTTCCTTGGACATATCGTGTCAGCAGGAGGAGTTACGGTAGACCCCCACCAAGGTTGAACCTGTAATGCATTGGAAGCAACCCAAGTCCGTCACGGAGGTGAGAAGTTTTCTCGGTTTGGCTGGGTACTACCGTAGATTCATCGAAAGTTTCTCCAAGATCGTCAAACCCATGACTCAACTTCTGAAGAAGGAAATTTTTTTTGAATGGACATAAAAGATTAAAATCAACCGGGTGGCGGATGCCCGAGTATGAGGCAATTGCAAACACAACCGAACACGAAATTGTCAGCCAAGGATGTGTCAACCCATTGGAAGTTCACCCAACAATACAGAGTCAGATCAGAAAGAAACAACTAGAAGAAGAAGACATCAAAGAAATAAAAAAGAACATGAGAAGAGGTAAAGCCCCAGGATTTTCTGAGGATGAGCAAGATACGGTATGGTTTGGTAACCGCATCTACGTACCTGATCACCAGGAGACAAGACAGCTGATTCTGAAAGAAGCTCATGAATCACCTCACTCCATTCATCCCGGAAGTACCAAGATGTACCAGGATCTAAAGGAAAGGTATTGGTGGGTCGGTATGAAGCGAGAAATCGCTGAGTTTGTCGCACACTGTGATGTATGTCAGCGCGTAAAAGCAGAACATCAGAGACTTGCCGGACTATTACAACCATTACCAATTCCCGAATGGACATGGGAGGAAATTGGCATGGATTTTATCCTAGGACTACCTAGGACCCAATCAGGATATGATTCTATTTGGGTGATAATTGACCGATTCACTAAAGTGACTCACTTCATTCCAGTCAAGACCACTTACAGAAGCAGCAAGTTAGCAGAACTTTACATGGCAAGGATCGTTTGTCTACATGTGATACCCAAGAAGATTGTGTCCGACAGAGGTTCACATTTCACATCAAGATTTTGGCAGAGTTTGCATGAAGCCTTGGGAACCAGACTTAACTTCAGTACAGTGTATCACCCTCAAACAGATGGGCAGACCGAACGTGTTAATTAGGTTCTAGAAGATATGCTCCAAGCTTGTGCTATAGATTACGGAAGAAGCTGGGATAAGAACTTACCTTATGCAGAATTCTCCTACAACAACAGTTTCTAAGCTAGTTTGCAGATGTTGCCATTTGAAGCATTGTATGGCAGGAAGTGAAGAACCCCTCTCCTTTGGGATCAAGTAGGCGAACATCAGTTCTTTGGACCAGAATTGATAAAAGAAGCCGAAAGTAAAGTAAAAACAATAAGAGAACGTCTGAAAGTGGCTCGGTACCGACAAAATAGTTATGCCGATAATCGTCGGAGAGAACTATCCTTCGAGATAGGAGACTTCGTCTATCTCAGAGTAACTCCACTCCGAGGAGTAAAGAGATTCAGACTAAAGGAAAACTCACACCCAGATTTGTTGGACCTTATAAGATTCTAGCAAAAAGAGGCAAAGTTGCTTATCAGTTAGAATTACCAGCGTCTCTTTCAGCTGTTTACAACGTCTTCCATGTCTCTCAGTTGAAGAAATGTCTCAGAGTGCCAACAGAAGAAACACCGCTTGAGAACATCGATCTTCAGGAAGATCTCACCTATGTGGAGCAACCAATCAAGATTCTCGATGTGGCAGAACACATCACCAGAAGCAAAGTCATCCGATTATGCAATGTCCAGCGGAGCAATCATTCTGAAGAAGAAACCACCTGGGAGCGAGAAGAAGTTTTGAGAGCCGAGTATACCCACCTTTTCGCTGACCAAGTCTGAATTTCGGGGTCGAGATTCCCTTTAAGGGGGGTAGGTTTGTAACAGCCCAAATTTCAAATTTCAGTTAAAAATAAAACTTTAATTATTTTGTTGAATTTCTAAAATTTTAAAAGCTTTTTCTTAATTATTTTAAAGATAAAATAATTTATTTAAGAAATTTATAACCAACTATAAGTTGAAATTATTTTACTTAAATCTAGAATGCCCTAGAGAATTCTGTGAATTATCTCATAATTTTTGGATTTTATTTGTTATTTTATAAAGCTTTTTTGAATTTCTGGAATTATTTAAATTAGAAAAGGAGTTAAAATTCTCCAGCATAGTACTAGGCCGAATCCTCCCAGCCCAGCACTGTTCTCACACGCCGACCAGTTCTTCCCGCACGTTGTCGCTGCGAACCGTCCGATCAAAATTGAACGACCATCACTCCACCCGACTAGTTTCTCCGGCGCGTCATCGCTGCGGACCGTCCGATCAAAATTGAACAACCGTCACTCCGCCCGACTAGTTCCTTCCATCGACAAAAGGCCCGTCTGCAGTGTCATCTTCTCCGACCCCTTCTTCCTCCGGCTCCCGCGCCCGACCACCATTACCGCGCATTAGAACTTCATCAATTCTCCATTTCTTCTCGTAATCATGCACATGCAATTCAGCAGTAACCTCCGCACTCATCCCGGTCGTTTCATCCTTTGATCGTGTGCATTCATGCCGACCGTTCTCCGCCGCCGCCGTGACCTCCGCGCATGATCTCCGCCTTCCGACCTCCCCTCGCCCTATAAAAGGGAGCACCAGGAGCGCCTCTCTACACTTACTCCAGCGCCCCAGCTCTTATCACCCCAATCACTCTCGTGCGCTCGCACTTTGAGTTTTCTCACCGCCGGCCAAAGCCTCGTTCTTCTCCGATTCCGGTGTCGTCCAGTCACCTCTGACCACCTCGACCACACCCTTAGCATCGCCTCGTCGCTGCGATCCTCGTGCGCCCCTTCGCTTCGCTAGGAGACCGCCGGAGTTGCGTCGCCACCGTCAACCGAACCTCGCCACCGCTCCTCGCTGTCGCCGACGACCATTCCGTCGTGTCCCTCCGCCACAAGGTAGCGCACTAGGTTCAGCATCTCGACCTCTCTCTTTTGCGCATCTCCACACACCTTGCCGAGCAACGTAGCGCCGCTGACGCCGTCACCGGAGCACCACCGACCTCGGGCCGACGTGGCTCGGCCGCGTCAGCTCCATATCGGTGCCACCTCAACACATCTGCATGCGTGGCGCCAGCATGGCAGGCCGCGCCAAAGTTTTCCCCTGGTACATTGTTCGGTAGACCGCGTCCATCGTGAACTCGTGCCTTCCCGTGGACCCAGTCCATGACTGTGGGGCCTACATGTCAGCGGCTCATGTCCGTGCGCTGACGCAATAAATCAAATTTCCTTTAGAAATATAATTCGAGAAATTCAGAATTTATGATAATTAGGATTTAAATTCGATTTAAAACTTTCAGGAGCTCGTATTTCTTCATACGAACTCCAATTTAGGTGAATCAAATTTCTAAATGTGTATAAAATTAAGATTTAGCTAACTAAACCAAAATTATTTTATTTGGAGTTAATTTGAGTATTCATTTTAATTTATTTGTATTTTATTTGAATTTTGCTTATTTTATGCGTATAGACTTTGACGACACCGAAGAGCTCGACCTGTTGAAGAAGTAGAATACCAAGAGTTCGAGCAAGGCA
Source organism: Hsuehochloa calcarea (assembly GCA_036346395.1). NCBI lineage: Eukaryota > Viridiplantae > Streptophyta > Magnoliopsida > Poales > Poaceae > Hsuehochloa > Hsuehochloa calcarea. Next base: position 13,746,526 of record CM070609.1, read on the forward strand.
AGTTACACCATTGATAATTTTGACCCCAGTATTCCAAATTATTTAATTTTTTTTAAAGTATTATTGCATGCATAATTTTATACAATTATTTTAAATTCCTGTTTTAAATGCTAGTTAATCCAGTTCCCTTGTATAGCCAAATTTTAATGTTGAATCATCATTCCCTTGTCACCTTTGTCAAATAAGATTTAAAAATACAAATGTGCTTAGACATCGCTTAGATCACAAATATTTGATTTTGGGGAATTTTAGCCAAAACAGCAAATATTGATTAAAAGCCTATGACATTGTTTTGTCATGGTAGATTTTTACAATTGTCTTGGAAAAATAAAAGTGAAAAATGGGTTTGGAATTGGGCGGAATGGATGCATTGCGGGTGCAGGTTTATGCACAGGTTCAATCCGGGTGGGATTGAGACCCAGGGGTTATTTTGGAAGTCGCCCAAGTCAGTTAAGGACCGGTCTTCAAGCCACATCTTGCAAAGCTCCATCGTACTAGCATAAGTTTGGAGTGGGACAGACTAGGTTGAATAATTTTCAATATTTCATTATTAGTTGTGCCATTTTAGTGTGTGGGTGTCAGTTAGACAGTATTCGCACTTGGTGCAAGAGGGGATTTCAGGTGTGTGGTTAACCCAATGGAAGTGAAACCTTAGCAGGCATGACTAGTTTGGAATGATGCATTGTAAAGGCCTCGTGATAATCACTTAGTGGCACACCTACAGAAGTGTGTCAGACGGACATTAAAAGTTGATTATCTCTTGTGGGTAAAGTTGTACCCCCTCTACAGAGTGTAAAATTATTCGAATAGCCGTGTCCACGGTCATGGACATGCTGAGCAAACTCACTCTAAGTTAGACTTTGTTTTTTGTTTTAAAAATGATTTGGTTCATGATTTTTAGGATGGTTAATCCTTGTGGAAAAATTGGGCGGTTAGCCATGTGTTAGGAGGATATCCATCACCATGTTTCATATGGAGGTTATCCACTATAAAGTTGTCAATTTAAAATCTGACTTCAAGTTAAAGATTAAAAATGTGCCTTGAAACATAGTATGATTATTTAAACTTGAAAATGCTAATTTACGCAAATAACCCTTAACAGACTTCCTTTGTTTACTTATGCATGCATTCTAAATTCTGTATTGGGTGTAATTTGCGAGCACGATAGTTGTGCTCATCCTTGCTGAATATTATTATTGAGAGAAGACTTCTATTCAGACGGTGAGGATCCAGACGTTTAGGCTACGCCTCTAGACGATTGCATGTGGCACATCGTGTGGCCTACTGCTTTTTGCTTTCGCTATATTTTGTTATTTGGCCTCAGGCCCATTTTGTAATAAACTTTGTTTCTTATTAATAAAGCGCTTGATATGATTGTGATAACACTATTTGTGAGACTGAGTACACTAGAAATCCTGGACTAGTGTGTAAACGCAGTGAATTCGGTATCCTTCGTTTTCGGGTTCGACACTAACTTTTAACTAAACAAAATCCAAGGAAACTAGAGTGGTGCGACCTCCTTATATAGAGAAGGGGAAGCCACACATAGCTAACAAAATAGGGGGTGGTACTATTTATAATATTGTTCATGCATGAATAGTACCTCATGAACAGTATGGGCCGTCTAGGGTGGCACCTTACCTTGGGCCCAAGCATTACAAGGCTCAATTTAGCCTAAATAGGTGATATAGCATCTTATTTAATGATTGTGGGGCCCACAGAAGGAATTTGAAGGTGAGACCAGATCCGTTGGAAAGAGGACGAGATAAGCTTTCCATCAAGTCCTCGTGGAGCTCAAACGGACTCCGTATGTGAAAGTTATGCACATTTAAAGTCAGTGTTGTCTCTCGAGGTTGAATTGGATTCCAAAACGTGTCCAACTCGAACTCTTGCTTAGCTTGGAAAAAAAATTGATGTGATGCTGCACAAATATACATTTTCATCATTAGGTAGCATCATATAGTTCATATAATATAAATATACTCCAAAAAATAAGCCCACCTGATAATTTAAGTGAAGCGTATAAGCTCTTATAATTGGAATAGCAAGCATAGCAAATATAATTGTATCCATAGGGGTCATGTCCTCATCAGTGAGAGGGTCAAAGGTCCGTTTTTTTAGTTCAGGGGGTTAGTTGTTCGAATAGCGATACTTGAGGGGGTAAAATGGACTTCTTCCTACTCCTTATAGGCAACAACCATCAGATCAGATCAGAGTTACAAGATACGACATGAGTGTGCACGGTATCAAGAATGAAGTAGATGAATCCGGTGAAAAACCAAATTAACGATGACAAACAATCATAACGAGAAAGAAAGATTTAGCGGAACCGATCGCAAATTCCTTAAACACGACCTCAAAAGAGTATAAGGGATTATCACTCTCTCACAACCCTCTCAAACATTTTAGGACCATCGGATCATTGGCCCATGCGAGAATCTAGTGCTAAAGAATAATTTAGTTTCTAATCCTATCGTTCGCCTCTTACTTTGGATGAGTTAGTTTGTGGCTTGGGTTCTTCATGATCACCCCTCATGGCTTTATACAGTACCTCCTAGTTTTCCTTCAAAGAGAGGTAGGAATCCTAATCCTATTATGATTTATATATGAATCTTTGTAGCACACCTCTCCCAATCCTAGTAGAATACTCCCTCTAATTCACAAAAAAAGTCATTTTGGATACACGGTCTCTAAAATACAACTTTGACCATTAATTATTATTATAATTATTTTTTAAAATCAAATAAAATTACAATATTATGGAAGTACTTTCTCAGACGAATCTACACACATGATTTTTCATATATCTAATTTAAATATTAAGAAAGATATCGATTGCCAAAGTTTCCAAAATTTGACTACACACATTCCAAAATGACATATTTTTGTTAGCCGGAGGGAGTCGAATATAGAGCTTTTTTATGATTTAATCCATTTTAATTTTTTCTAAAGATAGCCTCTCCATAACTTGATTTCCAATTCTGAACTCTTTGGTCACGCCACAACGCGCAGCTAGCGTGACAAAAATACTCTATCACGCCACGTACCACGGCGTTGCCAAAGCTGCCATGATAGCCCTTAGAGCCACCGTGCGTCCATTTTTTTTGGCTAAGTTCTGTCACACTAAGAGGGGCAACATGACAGCACTCGTTTGCCACACCGATGTTCGTGGCGTGACAACGTGCTTTTGCCATATCACGTGTTGTGGTGTGGACAAAAAGGTCAGAATTGAAAATAAAGTTAGAGAGTTGCTATCTGTAAAATATTTTTAAAAATATATTAAATTATTAAAAAAAAAGTTCTAGAATATAAGTCACCTCTCACCACATACCAAGTCATCTTAGCGTTCAAAGCCAGCCGGAAAAATGCAGCAAATGGCCGCGCCAAACCAAACGGCTCTCAAGTCTCAACGTACATATCAAGCCATCTTAGCATTCAAAGCCAGAGAAGAAAAAATGCAGCAAACGGTGGCGCCAAACCAAACGGCACTACACGTCCTATCTTAAATTACGTCGGCCGTGCTGCATAAGAGGCCAAGGTTTACTGCACGTCACAACAAGATCAGAAGTTTCCAATTGGTCAAATACTTCATGCCTAAGATTCCATTGTTTCTTTCTTCCAGTTAAGTGTAAGATACCGTTGTTGACCAGCCTGTCGTCGTACATATGGACCAGTTAACACTGGATGTTCGTTTTTTTTTTTTTTTGAGACTCTTAACACTAGATGTTCTGACAGTACAAGCAACAGCAGCAAGAACACAGGAAATGAACGGCTTCTCCTGGAAGTTGAGATCAGAAAATAGCAAGTTACTTGCATATTAATACATTATTACATATCCTCGCAAGTGAATTTGCAGATTACATTTGCACAGGCATCATTCATCTCTGGTCTAGTACTAGTAATGTAGAGGAGGAATGCTCTGTGCGTTGTTGAACACATTTCCAGGGTCGACCAGCGTCTTGGCCCTGACCAGCCGATCGAAATTCTTCCCGAAATATGCCTGCCCCCACGACGATCTCGCGCGGGCCACCGCTTCCACGGACGATCCATCCGCGGCGCGTGTCCAGTTGTCGGCGCCCAGGTCGAGGTCCTGGTAGTTCACATACGCCGCGCGGGGATCCTTCGACACGTGGGGGGTCATGTACGCGTGGAGCGACCGCAGCCACCCGATGTACTCCCCCGCGCGGGCCAGGTCCGGCCGGTCCCATTGCACGCCGTACTGGATGCTGTACAGGTTCCCGGCGCGGTGCGGGAACGGCGTCTCGCCGCTCCCGACCCGCGCCATGGCCCCGCCGTAGGGGTCCAGTATGATGGCCCCCTGTGGCCCGACCGACAGGTACCGGACGATCTCGATCATGCCCGGCCTTGAGATGGGTGCACGCACGTAGTCGGACTTGCTCTTGGAGTACTGCTCTGTTCCAGGCCGTCGGTTCGGTAGGTCGGTGACCTTGTCGAGGCCGGCGGACTTGGCCGTTGACTCGACCCAGCTCACCTCGGATAGGTCTAGCTCGGTGAGACCCAGCTCGGGAAAGCTCTGGCTCAGCACTGACACGGCATGTTGTTTTGATCCCAGAACTTGGCCTTCGAATGAGACGGAGACATTGCCATCTGATGACCCTGTAGGGAAGTAGATAGAAAGATAAAACTCGTCAGGTAGATTGGGCCCAACATATTGCCACCTGTGGACCAACCCGGCAATGAGTTCAACCGGACCGGTTCGACCGACGGTGAATACGGTGATGCTGCGAGGAACCGGGACGAGTCGGAGCTTCCAAGCGTACACCACCCCCCAGCTCCCGCCTCCGCCACCTCGGATTGCCCAGAAGACGTCGTCGCCCATCGAACTCCGGTCAAGGATATTACCGTTAGGGTCGATGAGGACAGCATCCAACACGTTGTCAGCGGCGAGCGCAAACTTTCGCGATAGCAACCCGAAGCCGCCGCCGGAGATGATGCCCCCTAAACCGATGGTCGAGCACGACCCAGCCGAAAACGCCAAGGACCGGTTCGACTGCCCCACGGCGTAGTACAACTCGCCTACAGTGGCGCCTGACTCGGCCCAAGCCGTGGCCGAGCCCGAGCTGACTCGGACACGGTTCAGGTTCATCAGGTCGATCACCACGAAGGGAACATGATTCTCTGTGGTGTATGACATGCCCTCGTAGCTGTGGCCACCGCTGCGCACACGGATCGCCAGAGAGCTGCCACGTGCGCACAGGATGGCTCGCCGGAGATCGTCTCTCGAGCTGGGAAGGACGACGGCGACTGGCCTGGTGACGTTGGGGAGCGTGAACCGGAGGTTCCTGATCGAGAAGTTGAGAATAGCGGTGTACGTTGGGGATGTTGGAAGGGAGAAGTTGCTGACGCCATGGGAGACAAGGCAGGAGGAGAAGCTGCTTGCTGCTTGAGCGGTAAAGAAATTGTTCGCAGCAGCATCAGCACCATAGCATGCGCTTCGATGAAGTGACAAGAAGAGGCAAACTAGGAGAGTTGCAATGGATTGCATTGGAGAGAGAGAGAGGGGGGTTTGTTGAGGTATGTGAGTATATGTAGTTTATATTGCAAAATGGTTGGACATGGTTTCCAGGGAAGACCTTGACGGCAGACTGCAGGATTGGAGTAGTCCAACTTGTGAGGTCCAGGAGGTTGCTCTCATGGAAGTGGATTCAGTGGATTTTAGGGGTGGCAGTTTTCTGAGCCACTTGTATGTGTGTGGGGAAAAAATCAAAAAGTTCAGAAAAGAAATGGCACCGATGTGCACTTACTACCAGACCATTAGAGCTACACTAATCAGAGTAATTTGGCCTATAGTACTGTAGCAGCAAAAAATAAGCTATATAATAAGAGAAGGGGACCCCGGACAAGTCTAGAAGAGCTCTGGGATCCTCAAGAGAGGGATCAGCCAATGACAAGGACGAGATAATTGTTATTACTTTTGGGAATTCGTGTTGATTCTTTTCCTTTTTTTTTCTCCCCCTTGTACAGGGGTGACCCCCTATTTTATAGTTCTTTGTGAGGGACTTGTACATTACCCTTCTAACTCTATAACAACGCTGTGTGCGTAGGGACCACAGGGACATTCCCCCCTACGCTTAGGCCTTTGTCCATGGTGGGCGCTCTTGGGCCCGGTCCATCCTGTTGGTGCCTCTGGTCCAGGAGCGGTAGTAGAGGCTTCGAGTTCACCCCGGAGGTCCTGCTGCTCCGGGCCCCGCGGGGCTTCGGGGGCGCTTCGGGTCCTTCCCGGAGGTGGCACGGTGAAAGCATCTAGGCCCCTAAAAATTGTATTTTGGTAATTAATGACATTATGTGAATATGGGACTAACATGTTTGTTGAAGTGTTTACAAGGCATAGTCCCAAATGACAAAGTGAATCCAAGGAGCTGCATGTCAAAGAATGTTGAAAAGATGGAGTTGATCTCAAAGACAAGGTATAAATAGACTAGGACCCTTTTTGATTTCGGGAGGTATGGAGGAAGACCGGATTATAGGATAAATGTCGTACTATTAAGGGAGCTTGTCTAGTAGCTTGAAAGCATCTCATTATGCCTTTGGATCAACTTAGGATCATGCATGTTCTTTTGGTTTGGTTTAAAAGAAAATCATTTTCGAACACAATCGGAGTTCCGCGATTGTATGAGGAAGTTCCTCGAATGTTCAGGCGGCTTGATTTTTCCGAGAGCATCCTTTTGGGACTTAGCCGATTTCTCCGCAATGAAATGGCGGAAGTTCGATAAATCGCTGCTTCGGAATATGTGCGGTCGAATTTTTCGAGAGCATCCGTTTTGGGGACTTAGCCAAATTCTCAAGCGCGGAGTTCCGCAATGAAATGAGCGAAGTTCCGCTTAATCATTGCTCGAATTATGCGCGGTTTTTTCCGAGCACCCGTTTGGGACTTAGCCGTTTTCACGAGTGCGGTAGTTCCGTTGTAAGCGGATCTTCCGATGTCGGAAGGTTCCGCACATAAATCCAACGGCTAGTTCGAGCATTTAATGCTCACTTTGTAATGACCGTTCTGATGCACTCGAGTGAAGTCTTGGTAGTTCCGCACTTTGTAACCGGAACTTCCGATTTCACGACTTTTGCCTGATTTTACGCATAACGGTCATATTTGGTTGTTGGGGTATAAATACACCCCACCACTCAGGGCGTGTTGTTGAGCATTCATTCAATTCATTTGAGCCTTGAGCACTCCTCTCACTCCTCATTTACTCTCTTTGCACACATTTGTGAGGTAGTGAGCAAAAACAAGAGCATTGCATTCTTAGTTGATCCATTGGCTCTTGATTGTCGTCAAGTGAAGTTCAAGTTCTATTCTCTTGGTGCTTGTCGGCACCTAGGCGACTTAGCGAAGGTTGCTCGGTGATCTCTTCAAAGAAGCTTGTGAAGAGACCCGTTCTGTTTGTGATTGGTCGGTGTTCACCAACTCGGAGGAGGAAGAACAACCAAGTGATCGAGGGTAGGCTTAATTTGTGGAGCCGGCTTGAGTGGTCAAGCTTCCTCAACGTGGACTAGTGAAGATCGACAAATCTTCGATACCACGGGAAAAACCCCCTTGTCCTTGTGCGGTTAATTCTTGTCTTTACTTATTGCACTTATTTTGTAGCTCATAGATTGTGTTAAATATCTTTGATTAGAATATCTTGCTTATTTCGGTAATTTCATCAAGAAAATTTAGAAACCTCCTATTCACCCCCCTCTAGTCGGTTATCCTTGATCCTACACACGGAGGTCCTGCTGCTCCGGGCCCCACGGGACTTCGGTGGCCCTTCGGGGAGGCTTCGGGTCCTCCCCGGAGGTGGCACGGAGGTCCTGCCTCCTGAGCCCCGCAGACCCGGGGCCTCGGGGAGGCCGGGTCCTCCCGGAGGTGGCACGGAGGTCCTCTGACTCGGGCCCGTGAGACTTCGGGGCCCTCGGAGGCTTGGTCCTCCACGGAGGTGGCCGAGGTCCTCGCTGCTCCGGCCCCGCGGGATCATGGCCCTCGAAGCTTCGGGTCCTCCTCGGAAGTGGCCTGAAGGTTCTGCTGCACCGGGCTTCGCAGGGCTCCGTGGATCCTTTGGGAGGCGATCCACTGGGGCCGCCTTTCTCGTCGCCGCTGGCGTTGTGGCGGTGGGGCCATCTTCCTCACGGTCGAGGTGATTGTTCACGGGGCTCGAGCCCGTGGCATGGCGAAGCAATTTGTCGCCCCGTCTTCTTCCTTGATTGTTCACGGGGTTGCCCCGTGCTTCGGGCCTTGCCTAGTAGCGGTTGATTTTGCCTTCAATGCGATGCGACGATTCATTAATGGGGCGCGGCGCTTCATGACTAATGCGTGACGCGTCATTAATGGTGCGCGGCGCTTCATTAATGGTGTGCGATGCTTCATTAATGGTGCACGACTATTCGCCTTAGGGCACACGTGTCGATTGCTTGGACCGTCACGTCTCTTCGGGTTTCGCGCCCCGCCGTTTCGTGTGCTAGGTGCGGCTATAAAATGTGGGGGAGGGTAGCGGCCTCCTCAGTTGTATCGCTTTTTTGCTCGCTGTTTTCTTTTGCTTGCTTTTTTCGCCAAGCCCTGCTGCTAGATGATGAAGCGCTTGCGAGACGAGGGGGCTCCGGCAGCTCATACGGACGAGTTGGGCCGGTCCTTGGCGACGTCGGCGGTCCTCCGAGTGCTCGTGAAGGATGGAAGGATTGCAGACCTCTCCCTCGCGCGAGCCCTCGGGGTGGAGACGGTTTCGGTGCCCCAAGACAATGAGGCCGTACTTTTTTGCTCTTTCCTCGATGCCGGCCTCCGGCTTCCCTGCGTGGGGTTGGTGAGCTGCGTGATGCAACTCTACCAGGTGGAGCTTGCCCAGTTGACCCCGAATTTGCTTGTGAAACTCGGGGTCTTCGAGTGGGTGATGCGCTCCGCCGGTCGTTGGGGAGGCCGGCTCTTCTCCTTTCTTCATGACGCTCACTGTCAGCCGAAGAAGAAGAAGGAGACCGGCGAGATGCTCAACTTCGGGAGCGTCAATTTCCAGCCGAAGGCACGCTACCTTCATACCTGCCCGCTTCCGCCTCCCGCAACCGATGGGATACGGACTAGACCCAGCGATGGTTCTACCATACATCTCCCTCTGATGATGGGTTGCAGTCGTTCGGGGCCCATCCGGCTCAACCCGTCCCCGGAGATTGAGTTGAGTTCGAGGGAGGAGTCGCCCCTACAGCTCCTTTCGAATGTAACGCGGCGACTCTCCACCCGCGACCTTGTAGAAGAGTTCTGCGCGCTTCGAGTGTGGCTGCTTGCGCAAGGTTGGGACGTCCGCCTCGGCGCGGAGGTTAACGGTGTCCGCGCTCTTGGCTTGCCGAAGGGCCGTAGTGGTAAGTGCCGCTATGGTAGTATCACGGGATGGTTGGGTTCCATCTAACATTTGGTTCGATTTTGTAGTGCTTCCTGTGGACGAGGCGTCCCGTGCTGCGGAGCAGCTCCTTGCCCGTATACCGACGAGGAGCACTCAAAGTGGGAGCTGGTTGTGCACGAGGCGCGGTTGAACCATGTGTACTTGGACCCGGCCACCGTCCTTGAGCAGCGGCCGGATCCTGACGATGGCAAGCGGTGTAAGGGTCGGTTGCTCGAAGAGCAAAACGCCCCCGGACCCATCGACACTGTTCCCTTGCAGTGCGAAGGGCCAGCGGAGCCTGGTGTCCCACGATCGACCGCTGCGTCGCCCATTCGTCCTTCGAAGGTGGCCCGCGTCCCTTCGGGTCGTATCGAGCGTGTGGCCTCTAGTGGCTTGTCGCCACCGGCTCATCCGATGGGTTCTTTTTTCGTGGCGAGCTTGGCCCTCGATGGGTCCTCCAGCGGGACTCCCTCGGGGGCATACGGATGAGGCACCGAGGACACCTTGGTCGCAGGAGTCGTTAGTGATGCTCCGTGACCCCTGGTGAGGGGGTTTTTTTACACACCTCTTACATTTGCACCGTAGGTGGGGGAGCGAAGGGGCCCTCAACGATTCCTCTGGGGACAGGGGTTCTGGTGTGGGTGCGAAGTAGTCTAGCGCCGGGGGGTGCGGCGTTGCTGATGTCGCTAGTGCTTCCAAGGCCGCTCCCACGGCCGATCTTGGGCCGTTGTGTACCAACGACTTCAAGGTTAGCTCTGGTGCAGCTGCCGTATGCGAAGAGGTCGCGCTTTGCCGCCCCCCCCCCCGTCGTGTCCCGCTTATTCGAGAAGATGCCAATGGACGAGATGCTTCGACTAATCGAAGCGAACTCCGCTAGGGTGAGTCTAGATTAGCTTTTGTTTGATGTGGTTCTACGTTTTCGACGGTATGTTCTTGTAGACGTTGATGTTCTCCCGCGCTCTTGACGTGGACATCACGCGGAGTATCACGGAGATCGGGGTCGGTGGACTCGCGCCGCCGCGTAGCGAGCGCTCTCCTCGAGTCACGGCGAGCTCGCGGAGAAGACGAAGGCTCTGGAGGCGCGGGTTGCCGCGCTGGAGGAGGAGCGACAGGGTCTTCGCGACGAGGTGCAGACGCTTCGTCGAGCTAAGGCGGCCCTGGACGTCGAGATTGCCTCGGAGCGGGAGCTGTTCGAGTCGGTGTCGTGTGCCGTCTGGCAAGCCATGGAAGCGGTGGAGACCATCATGACTGCGCTGGGAGCCGTACCGCCGCCGAGAACGCACCGCGTCTCGGAGGTTGATCGGACGTTGGACCGCCTCCGACGAGGTGGCGAGATTTTCCTGCCCGCCGCCCAAGCCTACGGCGATCATTGCGCGAAGGTCGCTTGGATTGCGGCCTTCTTGTCGCTGCAGAAGGGCGGTTGTGGGCATGTTGATGCTCTTGGGGCGCGCTCCCTGTCCGTAGCCTCGGCGTCCGATGTCGCCGCCGACGAGCGGTTGGTGTGGAGGGCGACGCATGCCTTTACTCAGGCCTTCTGAGCGCCGCAGGGACGCGAGGCTGCGATGGCTTCGCTCCGTCGGGTGCTGGAGCGGAAGGCGAAGAGCAAGGCGGCCGATGCACCCGAGGGGGACGATGGGCGGGGGCCACCACGGGTGACAAGGTGTGACCATCCGCCCTACTGCCTCTCGAGTCGTAGCTTTATAGGCTATGGTTCTATCTTTATTTCTCCCGCCCCGCTCCGGCTTCTGTCGCCGAGGTGGGACAAGTTTGTAATGACCCCTTCTTTTGTTTTGAATGAAACAGTTGGTTTTGAATTCGCATTGTACGATTGCATTGGTTTCTCTAGAACGGACCGATGAATAAACGGAGGGGATGAAATATGCATGTGGGTGCATGAATTGGAAAGAAAGGAAGTAATTGCTACACATGACATTGATTCGATCAAGAAGAAAATAGGAAAGCCATTAATTGCTGCACATGGAATTAATTAGGGGAGGGAAAATAAAAGGAAAGCCGAGGGAAGAAAGGAGGACAGCAATGGTTGCTGCTCAAGGAAATGAAAGAAGGGAAGGAAGGAATTGATTACTTTTTGTGGATAGCTCATCAAAGAATTCGGAAGTGAAGGCAGGAAGGGCTGCGCATGGAGGAAAAAGGAAAGAAAGGGAGAGGAATTTGGAATTTCTTGTTTGGATAAGATTCCTAAGTGCCCCATCATCAAATTCGTATTCAACGCCAATTGATCAATCCGACATACATGCTGCTTGGAATCCGAAATGCAAAAGGATTTTGAATCCGAATTGAAAACAGATTTTAAATCCGAATTAGATTAGGTTTTTATTTTCAGTAATTAGATTAGTTTAATTTCTGAAATAGGCTAGAGATTTCGGCCACTTGGCTTTTTAGTCCGAATTTCCACAGGATTTCTCTCCGCCCCTTTTCAAAACTGAAACCGAGTGGACTTCCCCCTAGTCCGAATTGGATCGGGCTTCCCCCAATCCGAAATAGAGTGGCAGGAGGAGAGCTTGATCACCCCATTGTAAACTTAGATTACGATTAAAGATTATGATTACTTTTGTATCAAAAGCGTTCAACACTTGAGTCTTCAAAGAAGTTTGGTGAAGATCGACTACTTGAAGGGGAAGATGGTGTTATTCTTTCAAAGATCGTTCTGTGTTTTCGCAAGAAATTGAGAAATCGATAAAACTCCGATTGATGGTCAGGTGGAGTACACGTGATATTAGGCGAATTAAATAGTTGCGAGTTCATGCATTAGTATCAGGTGAGCAACTACGATTGGTCAAGTCAAGCGTGCAAATTATCTTCGATCCTACATTGAGAAAATTGGGCACCCGATATCACACTTGCACACCCGCACTACTCCCCCCACTTCACGGGAACTGCTAATTGTACTCGGACACGCCTACACCAATAACACCTATTGATAGCCACGACATCTCCATGCTTCCAACCTAGTCTGTCATGACTTGTTCGCTCCATCGGTCTCAACTCCCAACGGACTACTTCCGGTGAACAGCTCCACAAACATGTCATGGTGACAATATACAGTGTTGGGCCCAGCGAGAAGCTGCATGTCAGCTAATCCTAGATTTTAAGATTATCCATAAAACACATTGAAAAATCGTTGACCTGACAAACCTGTCACATGACTCAGGAAAATTAGAACTGATGCTAATTAAGCATGCTATGTTTATTGTTGCTAACCTAACATGTTTTTATCAAAGTGGCCAATATATTACAAAAGCAGAGCGAACTCACCGCAAAAGGATGAGTACACGGAGGCACGCTGAGCAGAGGGCAAAGTATCCTCCTCCTCCCCTCCCCTCCCCTCCCCTCTCTTCTTCTCTGTCGATGGCGCTTTTCTCCATTCTCCTCTTTCTGTCACGCGAGTTGATTCATTGGAATTAGCCGACTATATCGGTCATCAGTCGTGACTGGTGTCAAGCATTGCCAGTCGCGCGAGGGTTGCGTGATTGGGCGACGTGACTCAATGTCGTCCGCTCGTCGCGTGACTGGGTGTCGACAGACCTCAAATCGCTGACCTACCGTGTGATTGGGCCTAGTCGTCTAATAGGCCAACAACTGAGGGTTATTTATGTAAAAAAAAAAGGGTGAATTAATTTTGTAAGACGTTTAAACAATAGTTTATTTAGAGAGAGTATGAGAGAAAATCATGTATTCACCGAGTTATTCGATGATCCACCACTAGGATTCGTCCCACCGTTGGTGCCCATATCGAGGTCCATGGAGTTGAGATATGCAGCACGTGGGTTTTTGGACACGTATGGGGTCATATATGCATAGAACGATCGCAGCCATCGAATGTGCTCGTCTGCATGATTGATATCCGACACCTTCCAGGTGACGCCATACATACCGGATGCTATACAAGGTCCCATCACGGTGCGGGAATGGTGTCTCACTGCTGTAGGAATGTAAACGGAGCGGATATTTACCGATATCACTCATTCTATAGTTTTTTCATATATTTTTTTTCTTAGATTTGGAATCGAATAGTGCTGGATAAAAACGGTTTTTTCTCATTCCCGTGAACTGCACACCCACATATGTCTCTCTGCATAATTAGTCCCTCCAATCCAAACTAGGAGATTTTTCAGCAAGCTGGTTTTGGTTTTCAAATACTTTTTATTTTGATTTTAAAGACAACAATTTCCATGAAAATGCTCCTATTGATTGCTAGAGAGATTATTATACAACTAATAGCGGTATATTATGTCAAAACATTAAACCACAAGTAAATTTGACCCGAGTGAGTTATCTCGTTGACAAAGAAATTAGGCTTTCAGGAGTTTTGACACGGCGAGAACCTATTTTTTTAGAAGATGGTGAGAATCTAGTAATCCTGGTACCATTGTTGCCTTCCCTTACTGATTGTAACCAATTTAGTTGGCCTTCCAAACGACTGAAACACAATGCCACAGCGAAGTACCAAAATGCAATACCTTACCATCTTTTCAAGTGAGTGAAGTTAAAAAGGGGTTTATTGTCCCAACCAGTACTAATTGGCCGACCAATTAGTACTTACTGGCGGAGCCAGCACCGAGGAGCCTCCGGAGAAGAGCAGTGCACTACTAGAAACAGCTCATTTATCGAGTGCTTAATAGTTTTCGAGTGTCTTGAACCAAACACTCGGTATAGTCTCGAGTGTTGAATATAGCACTCGGGGAGAGAATAAAACACTCGGAAATATATATTTCCCGAGTGTTTAATAGGACACTCGGGATATGACGCGGTCTCAACGGGGCGCCGAGTCCAAAACGGGGTACCGACGGGATTGGAATAATTTCCCGAGTGCATAGTTGTTACAAACACTCGGCCGACAATTCGTTACGACCAACCTTTTTTTCCCGTACCGCGCCAGTTTTTCGTCGCCGCCTCTAAGTCTCGTGCCCTAGCTACCCAATCCTCCCTTATCTCTCGCTTATCTCCTCGGCTCCTCGACCCGCCTCCGCCTGCATCCTCGCGCTCCACCGCCTCCCCACCTCCTCGACGCTGCACTGCCTCCGCCGTCGCCTCCCACCTCCTCGACGCTCCACCGCCTCCGCTGCTGCTGTCGCCGCACCAGACGCCACCCCTCGTCTGGCTTGCCGCCACACCCGACCTCGTCGCCCCTCGTCCACTGCTGCAGACCCCGCCGCCTCCCTCCTCCACCCGACCCCACCTCCCGTCCTCCTCCTTCTCCCTCGCCGATCCACCGCCTCCGCCATCTCCCCCTCGTCCACTGCCTCCTCCTCATCTCCGGCCGCCACACCCGACCCCGCCGTCCCCCTCCCGGTCTCCTGTCCTCCTCCGCCTCCACAGAAGCATGTATGTCCTCCTCCTCCTTCTCCCTCGCCACAGGCGCCGCCTCCCCGTCCTCCTCCTCCTTCTTCCTCACCGATCCACCGCATCCGCCGTCTCCCCCTCCTGCAGTGCCGCTGGTGCCGCCGTCTCCTCCTGCTCCCACTCAGGTAGTCTGTGCTGACCAGGTTAGTATCAATGGTGCATCTTCTGGCCATAGTGAGAGCAAGGAAAACCTGCATTACGATGCAGAAGATATGATAATCTTTCACTTTGCAATTATAGTTAAATAGACCTAGGTAACAAGCATGAGGCATCATATTATTAACATACTAGCCATCTTGAAGTTTACATTTCAGTGTCATGTTAAAAATACCTATGATTTTTCTAATACATGCATATTGAAATGTAAGTGTGTACCTATTATTTAATGTAAAGATCTAAAAATACATACCCTAAAAAGTTTGGGAAAAGTTGTTTTCTTGCCCTCAACGAGCCGAGCACCAGCATAGAAGCTGGCTGCATAGACTCCAAACAGCAAGGAGGAGGAAACCCCGAAACAAATACCACTTATTATTCCTGTCCTAATTCCTGTTCTTAGGGGTCCTTCGCATTTTTTATTGTACAAATACATTACCTTTTATTCAGCTGAAAATGAGGTTACTATCCTTATGCTGCTTACTGCATCATTTGCCACTTGACTTGCCTCCTCATACATCATCTACTATCATAATTGAGAATCAATGACCCTGACTGTGATAAAACTAATAGTGAGTATGTAGTTCTAGAAATATAGAGATGGGACAATAGATTTACAATCATAGTTTCATCAAGAAGATTATGTTACATCCCCGCTTGATCCATCATCAAACGGTTAGGTGTGTTCTTCTTCCACAGTTTGTACCCCAATATGTACTAGACTTATTGACTTTCTTTACTTCCTAAAGGGTAAGGGTCCTGCTAGTTTGTGCGTCTATATACATATACAGCTGGATAGCCATGTTTCATAATTGAAGTACTAGCTATGAGTATTAATTTATTCTCCATCATGTTATTGTCAGTTGTCATGTAATACTACTTGATTACTTTCCATCAACCTATGTTCTGCACATTAGTTTTTTTCTTTCATGTACAGTACATCTAGCTAGGTTGTAAACTGATCAACCCATACTATGAATATATGTGCAATACGTGTTATGTAAACATGTATATTACAAGTACGTATGAGGTATATCTACAATATGCGATATTGTACCAAGTTACCCAACAGATCATGGATGCCAAAACTATTTGGAGAAAGTAAATTTCCAAAACGAATGCATATGTCACAGAAAGTCTCATTGGATGTTCTGAGACAATGAAACATGGCTTAGTTGAAGTGCATCACCCACACAACACTAATGATGCCAACTAATTTTATTGTTTTTTTTTCTCCTAATGATTCTATGCATGCTCTAAATTTCCTCATTTGTTTTCCCCATCAGGATTCCATGAAATTAGAACGATAGTGTTGACTGAAAAAAATGCAAAGCAAAACTTAGAATTACATGTGATTCTTTAAAAAAACTTAAAACTGCACAAGCTAGTCAGTAGATACTACAGTTTGCTGAGGTTTGATTGTTTTCTGGTACTTGCCTGCAGTGTCGCCGACTGCCTGCACCGACACACAGCTGCAGCATCCCTCGGCTCCCTCAGCTCCAAAAAGTACTGTAAGGTAGTGGATAAGTGGAAAAATAAATAAATGTTACTTATTTTCTTCAGTTTTGTCTATTTATGGTGGATTGATATGCTGCCATTACAATGCTACATTAACGTGTTAATAAATAATTGTATTCATTTATAATGGTACTCTTTTATATTGAAAGAAAGTGTTTTTATGCTCTGTTGATCATGTATCCTATGGTAGCTTCTAGCTAGCTCTGTAGTTGTTATGTTTGACATAAATAACAAGTCGGATTAAAATATGCATTATGTTTTGCACACTAGGATGGCTGAGGATCGTAGTTGGATGTACACTGGGCGTAGAGAGATGGGTGACTGTAGCCAAGAATGGATGGAAAAGACGATAAATTTTGTGGATCAAGCATTTGCTAGGAGTAATGGACGACACA
Organism: Hsuehochloa calcarea; assembly: GCA_036346395.1. NCBI lineage: Eukaryota > Viridiplantae > Streptophyta > Magnoliopsida > Poales > Poaceae > Hsuehochloa > Hsuehochloa calcarea. The sequence continues at coordinate 13,763,315 of CM070609.1, forward strand.
AGCAAATTACAATTTGGAGGTTGTTCTTATGTAATCTTTCTTTGTCCAGATGTATTTAATTATACAGTATATGGGGCCTCCACTTAAGAAACATAAATAACAGCAGGGTTTTCTCTCTCTTCTGAAACTAAGCAATAATATTGGAATTAGGTGATGAGTGGAATTGTGTATTTCTGTTAATTACTATTTGGAGTTAAGTGTAGCCTTGCACATGTTAGTTTGCCTCTTGTAAGGCCGTGCATTACATATGATGATTAAGCATCTTCTTGAAATTAATAACAACATTTATATGGAGAAAAGTGTTGAACTGTTTGTAGACCTGCTTCCTCTTGTGCTTCCTTGAAGGACGCATCATTTGCTATTAACTACAATCATTAAGATACCAAGGTAAGAATTAGAACCCATCAAACCAAATTGTACAGCAGAAAGCATTTGTTTGTGGCCTTGACTTGCCGCGGAATCGACGACACCAACAGCACAGATGTTAAGTCGTTAATCGATTTGCCGTCTTAACTCGCGAATAGATCCATAGAACCAATTTCACCACGGCACAAGCAAATTACAATTTTGCAGTAGTTTGTTTCTCCTGCATTTACAATTTTATTAGTTTAATCTTGTTTATGGTTAGTAGTAAACTGAATTGTTCTCTTCATGACAATGCAGTGGCCTGAGTTCATGGCTTAAGGCTGCTAGGGACTCTGCGGTGGGAAGAAGCTTTTCTCGCATTCCTGTTGAAGCAGAGATCAAATGAGAAGGCCATCTCTTTACTAGAATCCCATGTGATAGGAGCAGCTCTAGCTTAAGCCTAAATTGATCCGTACTGTTCGAACTGTTATATGTATCGTATTGCATGCCTCATGCGTAGATTTTTGAATTTGAACTCGAATGTTGTGAGTTTGGGAATTATGTCAATATTGTTGAATCTATATATGCCAATATAGTTGAATCTTGCTCTTGAATGTATTGCTGAATCTGGATGTGGAATGTATTGTTGAATCTAGATGTGGAATGTATTGCTGAATCTGGATGTGGAATATAGTGTAGAATTTGGATGTGGAATGTATTGTTGAATTTGATTCAAATCTAATTGCAAATCGTGCATACAAACATATTGGTTACATCCTGTTTGAACCATACTCCCGAGTGTATTATCTGAGTGTATTATTTATAATACACTCGGGAAACATCTAGTTTCCCGAGTGTCCTAGGTCGGAAGACACTCGGGCAAGTTTCGCGATGCGGCAGGAAGCGCTGGCCACGTCGTTCTATTTCCCGAGTGTAAACACTCGAGAAATTCTCGTATCATTCCCGAGTGTGTACGCCGCAATAGTTCCCGAGTGTACACACTCGGGAGAAAAAATTTCCCGAGCGTCAACACTCGGGAATATCTAGTACCTTTACCGAGTGTGTAAGTTGCAATTTTTCCCGAGTATAAACACTCAGGGCGTAAAAAACCTTTCCCGAGTGTCAACACTCGATAAAGGATTCCGTTACGATGATTACGCTGCTCGGACAGTTTATTGTCCCGAGTGTACATATTGACACTCGGGAAAAGTTAGTTTCGAGTGTAACACTCGGGAAACACTAATTTACCCGACTAAACTATCCCGAGTGTTGTTCCTCGACGGTTGACCTTCGGGAAAGAATTTACCGAGTGTTTTTGTGGATTTCCTGTCGGACTCGGATTTCGTAAACCCGAATCCTCTGTGAAACCATGTACTACTCCCTGGATCAGTAGGTAGCACTCACAGGTACATTACTGTATCATCTCATACAAGCTTGAAATAAGACCAATACATATATTACAGACAGTCAAGGTAACATAGACCGCGTCGGGTCAAGTTTTTGAAAGGGCCGTCGAATAAATGTGTTACATCACAAAAGATCATGGCTACAACGGAAGCAAAAGGGGATGGGGCACATCTCTCCACAGGCAGCGACCGGGGTGTTTTGTGTATGACTAATATTATCCGAGAGCCTAGATAATATTAGTTATACACAAGTACCAACAAGTCTACTAGACTGAGGCGAGATCTAATCTACAGAACTATACTACTCTTCATCGCATCCTTGTCCATCGGCTTCTGGATCCTCATAATATGCATAGTCTCCTTGGTCCAGATCATCTGAAGGGTTTTGGGGAGAGCGAGGGTGAGCACAACTACCGTGCTCGCGAGCCAACACAACAGATGCAATAATATTCATGCACAGTTTAACAAGGAAGGCTCGGGTTCTTTTATTTGCGTAAAGCAACATTTATAAATACGATTATTAGAAAGTCCTATCTTTTAGCATTTTAACTAAATTTGCATTTTTAAAGAGATTAATTATGCAATAAGTAATAACAGCAGAGATTCCCTCCATCGGAAACTCTGTCTCATGCTTCTTTTTCTTGTGGTGGTCATACCCACCTATTACCAGCACCGGGTAAGAATACCCAGGGAAAATCAAATCCAAGGCTAGGTGAGCCCCGCATATTTTTCATCCCACCCACAAAAGTTTTTGAAATAGAACTATATCTAGTAAGTTCCTTTGCCCGCCCTTGACCGTGGGCACGGCTGTTCGAACAGTTTTTATTCTCTGCAGAGATTGCACATCTTTACCCACAAGAGATAATCGTCTTGATATGTACACACGTTTCCTTGGACATGTGAATCAAGGGGAGATTATCACAAGGCCTTTACAAGGCATCCCTCGATATTTGCCGCACCCGCTAAGGTTTCACCTGAGCGGGGTTTCGTTCCTGTGGGACCCGACAACCGCTACGCCCAGACCCCCCCTTGCGCCATACGACTTACGCCTAGGTTCCGCAAGTCGCATACCCCAACCCGTAGCCTCGTGGGCTCACGGTGATGGGATGCCCCTCCAATGGTGCGGCTAAATGCATCAAGGACACCAATTAGTTAGCAGTCGACACCATTATAGACTTGTGGTATGCGGTTTGCAATAGGAGGTCATCACAGGATTAAGTCCTTAAGATCATCTGAGCGGTTCTTACCACATACCATCCACAAAAATATCCTGGGCTACATTAGCACCCAACCCTATACCCTCCAGCTTGCCATCCGCCCAGATGGGTATTAGCAAATTTTAGAGTTTTGGAGAGGTATAAAACAAATTATCCAACCAATTCAGTCATTCTCCCCAATGACTGCCCAAAACAATTGTTATGATTAAAGGATGATGATTTAGGGTAGGTAATACCCCGGTACTTAAACAAGTCTAGCATGGCGTTTAAGTATGACCTATAACTAGTGAGTTACCAGATAATTACTAGGGTGACAAGGATATTGGAAGTTCAATTTTCAAGGAAATGGAATAATAATTTATTAATTAACAAGTAGGCATTTAACTACCTTAGAGTGTTTGACATACATTTGCATAGAAATTAAAGCATGCAATTTGATACTTCAAAAGAATATAATTTGCATAAAATATGGGATCAATATGATCAAAGTGTTGACTCGCCTTGGTTATAGGTAGAGGGATCTAGGTCTTCTTGAGCTTGTCCGAGGTGGGGGCCTTCCGCTTCTTCGAACCCTACTCGGACGCACGTACCGGAAAAGACACAATAGCAAAAGAGAGAAAATAAATACAAATCACCAAGCAAATGAACTCCAAATTAAGCAAGACCAGTGCCATTAGTAAGGTCTTGAATTTAGAAAATTTTAGGAAAAAGATTCATAATTTTTGGAGCTAAAATGAGGAAGTTATGAATTTTTGAAGCTTTCAACAGAATTTCCAATTGAATGGAAAAACAGAAATCGCAGTAAATCGTGGTGCCGACACGTGTCATCAGCGCATAGGGTTGGTCCACGCGCACTGTTACGTGGGCCGAAGGCCAACACGTATAGCGTCGGTCCACGGTTCACCGGTTCACGGAATAGTTACTCGGGCCCACATGTCAGTCAAAGAAAACAAAAAACACGTGTTAACCCTTGCCATTACTGTGCGGCCGGGTCCACACGTCAGCGATACAGATTGTTACTTAGGGCTAAATAAACTGAGATTAGCGATTAAAGGAACGATGTCGCCGGCAATAATCGGCTCTGATCCCCACCTCGTCCGACAACGGACGGCAGGGAGAGCGAGGCGGCGCGGCTTGTGGCCGGCGGAGGAAGGAGCGGCGGCGCCGGGGGTTACCCAAAATGGGTTCCCCTCGGTGAGGCGGTCCCGGTGGTGGTGGAGACGGCGCCGGAGTTTGGCGGGAGCAGGCGCGCGGCCGGAGGCGGCGGCGAGCTCTCGGCGGTGCGGGCGATGATGACCAGCGCGCGCCGGAGAAGGGGGCACACTGTCGTCGGGAGGTCCTCCGTAGCTCACCTGGCCAACAATGGCGGCGGAAGCTGGTCGGGTGGGGGAGATCTGCGGCGGAGAGAGAGGCGGCCGGGAGCGGGGAAGATGAAGCCGATCCGGAGCTACGGTGGTCCGGAGGCTTCGGGGTTGGAGGAGCACTCACAGGTGGTGGTGGCACACGGTGACGGGGTGGCGGCGCCGGGAGCTCACCGGAGGAGGGAGATCGGTGGTGGAGCGGCTCGGCTGAAAGGGAGCTCGGCAAAAGCACTGGCGCTTACCTGGGAGCAAGGGAATGGAGCGGGGAGGTAGAAGGGGTGCTTGGGGTTCTTGTAGGCGATCGAAAATGGGGGGGGCGAAGGGAGAGAGGCCTGGCAACGCCGAGTCCCGAGGAGCTCGGTATGGCCTCCTCGCGCCACGTTGGGCAGTGGAGCGGCGGCATGGCGGCGACGACTCAGGAGCTCTGCTAAGCCGGCTGGCCGACAGCGGTGTGGCAGTGGCACTGCAATCGCGCTTAGTCCGGTCGGAGGAGAGCGCGAAGATGGGGCGCCGCCTGACCGGCGGAGGGAGGCGGCATGGGCGCGGGATGGCCGTCGCGCAGGCCAGGGCTTTGGGGACAGCCAGAGGAGGGTGACGGGGGTTGGGTGGAGCTGATGGCGACAGAGGGAGGCGACGGGGGTTGGTGTTGACGCCGCACGGGGAGAGAGATTGAGGGGCGGCGCTGAGAGAGAGAGAGGGGGAGAAGATGGCTCGGGAGAGAGGCTGGGCCGAGCCAATTCTTTGGGAAGAAGAGATCGGACCGCGGAGGGAAGCGAGAGCGGGCGAGGCGTACTGAAAAAATTTGGTGGGTGAGGAAGGAACGGGCTGAGCCCAAGGGGGAGGAGGGGTTTGCTGGATTGGGTTAAGGCCCCAAAACCGAAAAGAGGAGATACAACTAGAATTTGAAATTTTGAAAGTGCCAAAACATTTGAAACACAAACTCGAGCTTGAAAGCAACTCACAAACTTTTCGAAAATACTGCTGATTGAAACTGCGAATCAAGTACAGAATACGAAAAGTAAACACTATTCACCATTCGAAAACGGGGTGTTACATTTCCCGAGTGTTTAGGGCACTCGGGAAAATAACGGATTCTAGTAGTGGTGGTGAGGAGAGACTAGCCTCGGTCAAGGACAACCTAGCTTCCTGGCCGGCGGCCCGAGCTGAATTGGGTATAATTTATTCTTGCATCTCTACTACTTAAAAGCACAAGTTGGTGGTGGTGGTGGTGGTCCAACTGCTACTATATTATGCATTCTTCCGACTAACGAGCTGAAGATCAACAGCTTAGATGGCTTCGTGCAACAGCAACCCTGGGCCGCCCTCTCTCTCTCTCTCTCTCTCTCTCTCTCTCTCATGCCACCCTCCCTTCCTCTCCTATAATTACGTCATTTTGCTGATAAATTTATTTGGGAAATCTTCCCTTTTCAAAAATTATCTCGGAGGCCTCATTAGTCATTTTTTACTCTTATGTAACTACGTCAAACAGAAATTCGCTCTATCATGTATGTTATTCAATTAAGAGGGTTCCTAATCATATATAGCAAGCCATCAAGGTCTAGGCTGTTAGGGAAAGAATTTGCCTTTGCGATGTCATGAATTGAATGTCTTCCCCTCTTTCACATGTTTTATATTAAGCAATGAAGGTCTACTTATTGATTATCATATTATCAACCTGAAGCAAAAGGAAATATGTATCATGTTGTGTCATATCGTATACAAGTTCTTGCATATGTAAAGGTCTAAATAGATAACTTTATATCATTGTCACGATTTACATAGGTGATAGGACTAACACATAGCATTGAAGCATATTCCGTTGCGAAGCAAAGTCACCTGACTAGTCTATGTAAAAGGGCTATCTCGAGCGATCATGACTAGGACGACATTATACTCATGCGTTTCAACACCCATTTGCACTGTCGCTGTGGCGACAATTGCTGGGAAGGCCTATTTGTTTTAATAATAAGTTAGTGAGGAACTTACATAAAAATAAAATGTAACAATATTTATTCCTCGCAGCGGCACACTATCCCACGCTACGAGGCAGCGAGCACGGCTGCACTTTTCTTCACCATTCAAGAGGAAGCAGTTTAGTATAATTCAGGCGGTGAGTCTTTCCCCTGGTGACCTTTCAAAAAAAAACAACATTTATTTCATATATATATATATATATATATATATATATATATATATATATATATATATATATATATAAACTCAGTCATACATGCAGTCTGCATTTTGGAGAACATAACATATTCTTCTAAAACAGCGCCATACTCTATTCATTATATCGGTAATTGACATGTCATTCATCTAACATTTATTACTCTCTCTCTCTCTCTCTCTCTCTCTTAATGTAAAGGAGGAATGCTTTGTGCATGATTGAACACGTTTCTAGGATCGATCTTAGTCTTGGCACGAACCAATCTATCGAAGTTCTTCATGAAATAGCGCTCGCCCCACGATCTTGCACGATTGACGGAGTCAGTGGATGTTCCGTCGGTGGCATTCATCCAACCATTAGTGCCCAAATCGAGGTCCAAGTAGTTCACATACGCGGTTCGTGGATCTTTCGACACGAAGGGGTCATATACGCGTAGAATGATCGCAGCCATCTTACGTACTCTTCCGAGCGATCGGTATCGGATGCCTCCCAGTGGAGACGATACTGGACGCTGTAGAGGTACCCAGCACGATGCGGGAAAGGTGTCTCGCTGCTCCCTGTCTGAGCCATGACCCCACCATAGGGACTCAGCTCGATGTACACTTGTGGCCCAGTAGACAGGTACTGGATTATCTTGGTCGTGTCTTGTATCGAGATCGGTGACTGCACGTAGTCGGACTTGCTCTTTGCGTACTGTCTGTATGCGGTGAGCTGCCGGTCTCTGAGGTTGGCGACTGAGTTGAGCCTTGCGAACTTTGCCGTCGATTCGACCCAACTCATCTCAGATAGTTCCGAAGTCGTGACGCCCAGCTCGGGGAATCTTTGACGCAACACTGACATGGCCTGCTGTTTTGGTCCTAGAACTTGGGCTCTGAAGGACATGGAGAGGTTACCACCATGCGATGGTGCTGTTGAAATGGCCACTGAAATGTAGAACTCGCTGGGCAGATTGGGCGCAACGTGCTGCCACTCGTGCATCAACTCGGCGATGAGTTTGACCGGGCCAGTTCGATCCACGGTGAATGCCGTGATGGTCCGAGGAACCGGGACGAGTCGAAGCTTCCAAGAATACACTACACCCCAGCTCCCCCCGCCTCCTCCTCGGATGGCCCAAAACACGTCTTCGTCCATCGAAGCACGGGTCAAGGCTTCACCGTTTGGGTCGATCAAGATCGCATCCAACACGTTATCAGCGGCGAGCCCAAACTTCCTCGACAGTAGCCCGTATGCGCCGCCGGAGATGTGGCCACCCAAGCCGACCGTCGAGCATGTCCCGGCCGGGAACGCCAGGGACCGGTTCGCCTGCCCAATTGCGTAGTACAGCTCGCCGACAGTCGCACCCGACTCGGCCCAAACGGTGCTTGTTGTGCCCAGGTCCACCTGGACTCGGTTGAGGTTCATCAGGTCGATCACCACGAAGGGGACATGGTTCTCTGTGGTGTACGACAACCCCTCGTAGCTATGGCCGCCGCTGCGGACACGGATCGCAAGCGAGCTGTTGCGCGCACACAAAATGGCTCTCTGGAGATCATCCTGGGAGCCTGGGAGCACAACGGCGGCCGGCTTGCCAACGCCGGGGAGCGCGAAACGGGAGTTCTGGATCGAGGAGTTTAGCAGCGTGGTGTAGCTTGGGGACGTAGGGAGGGAGAAGTTTCTGATGAGATTGGAGAGGAGGCAGGAGGAGATCATATTCCCCGGTGATACAGCACTAGAGCCTGCGGTTTCGGTTGCCAAGAAACAGGAGACGAGCACAAGAGTTGCGACTATGGTATGCACCATGTCGGAGAGACGGGAGAGAGGCAGCTGGACGTGCTTCTCTTCTCTGAACATCCTATCCTATTCCTATGCATGAACACACGTAAAAGCAAGAGAGACGAGACGACTGCTTGCTGCTAGTGTTTCTCTCTCGCTGTGCTCCAAGAGCCTTCTGAGCCTGGCGGTATATTTATAATGCGAGGATCGAGGTGCATGTGTCATTCGGTATTATTTATTTGGCAAGTTTAGGTGTCTAGATAGATCTGAAGAAAAATATTTCTCTACCAAGAAATAGGCAAAGGGGCTTAATCCTATCCTTTAGTGTAATCTTGTAGATAAGTCCCTATCTAAACTGAACTTGATGACTTGGCCATTGACCGACGATAAGTTGTGAAGCATCGATAGCGAATTTTAGCCATGGAATTTTTGCAATCCATTTTCTTGATTCAAAGTTAATCATAGCATTACATTACTTGCTTTCATTGGCTTAATCAATCCCTACTCATATAAGCTCACGGGGCCTACTGATTAATTAGGAATAGTTTAATCAGAAAACCTTAGCCAATGAATAGTTTTGGCATGGAGAGAACCTTTTTTTTTAGAAAGACGATGAGAATCTAGTAATCCTAGTGCCATCGTTGCCTTCCCTTACTGAATGTAAACAATCCAGTTGGCCTTCCGGACGACTGAAACACAATGCCACAGCGACTGAAACACAATGCCATCTTTCAAGTGAGCGAAGTTTTATTGTCCCAACCAGTACTACTAATTGGCCAAACAATTTTTACTTACTGGCGGAGCCACCATCGAGGATAGCCTCCGGAGAAGAGCAGGCGACGAGGAGAGACTAGCCACCAAGGCAAGGACATATGAGGTTCCTGGCCGCCAGCGGACTCAGCGCAAGCCGAATTAGGCATAATTTAGGTTCTGTCTGTCACAACTTCTGCTTTGACTTTTATATAAGAAAAAGCAAACGGTTAGTTTTTTTACTGACTTTCGTCGAAAGCTCAAAACCGTTAATACATATAGAAATCAGAAGTAAAAAATCAGTGTTGAGGTGCTTCTCACTTCTACCATCTCGAAAGTACCTCCAAACTTCCGAAAAAATTACCCACCTCGTACTAAGTATTTAAACCCAAAATTCTCACCGCTAACTCATTCCCCTCCCCCATCTCCCCGCTCCTTTGGCGCCGTTCCCCTCCCCGCGGACGGAGGCCGTCGTTCTAGGCTCCGCCCCCATGTTCTCGTATACCTCTGCGGCCACGAAGGCCGGGGCATCGGGCTCGGCCAGAAGATCCGCACCTACAACCTGCAGGACGACGGCCACGACAGCCAACATCGAGCTCGGCCTCGCCGTGGAAGCCTGCGAGTACGGCATCGGCGCCCAGGTAGAACACAACGCGCTATTCTTTTGCATTTATGCGGCATCTGAATTTTTCATGGTCCATTTCGGATTCTTAGGAACAATGATGTGTTCGGAATCAGACGCAATGTCTGATCTTGCTATCCATTTCAGATTCTTCAGGGACAATGATGTGTTCATACGCAGTGTTCTGACAATGATCTTGCTACCCATTTCAGATTCTGACGGACGTCGGCGTGCGCACGATGCGATTGATGACCAACAACCCAGCCAAGTTCGTCGGGCTCAAGGGCCACGGTCTGGGCACACTGAGGCATCCATCGATCTTGTTGCATTGGCTGGTCTGCGCCCTGTATCTGTCCTGCCGACCGTCATCGACCAGAAGGACGGTTTGATGGCAGTGATACCAGTGCTGAAACAGATGGCTTTGCAACACGATGTTCCTATTGTTTTAATTGCTGATCTCATCCGGTTGGTATACCTTAAGGTGAAGACTTTATGAACTTATAGCCTGTTTTATTCCGCTCTAAATTATGAGTAAATTTCATTAAACTACACGTACTTTGTGCAAACTACTACAAAACTACACGTTTAAGAGGTGGTTTCAAAAAGTGAAAAAAAAACTACACATGTATTGGAAAATTGTATCAGAAAACTACACTTTACCCCTGTACAGTTGACTTTAGCTACAAAGTTAACTATTCATTCTTCTCCGGTTTGTTATTGCTGTAGATGATGAAAACGGTGATAATGCCATTACAATCACAAATTCCTTCTTTAATTTTGCCTCCTCGTACAAAGATTTATATTGCAGAGAATACCATCGAAATACAGCAATCTTGATATATTAACAAATTGGAAACGAGCGTAGTAACATTCATTGTTCATAGCCAGCACCAATTACAAACTAAGAGCCTTGACCATTGACGAGGGAAAGAGGCAACACACACACAGTTATTATGGATGATGTTGACATGAACGACCTCCGTGACGCTATTGCAATGGTTTTGATAGCGTGACGATATGATAGATGGAAGATATATGCAACATTTTGTATGTAGTACTTGCCAATTTAAGACTTTTACAAGGGACTGATCTTCTAATTCAGATTATTTTGACATGCTTTTGAAGGATTTTATTGTTAAATACCGTTAAATATAATGTCATTTATTATTATTAATTGCGTTAAACGACATCAAACAAGTTATTACTGTCCTCAGGAGCATTTTAGACATTTCATATCTCGGAAGCTGCAACCAGACAGCCAAACATCAAACTAGAAAAACCCATACTATTCGAATCAATCCCATGTGATCCCTTACGAACTTTTTCGTACCCATAAAATACTAAAAAATCTTATGCAGAAAACTGCTCAAATCAACTCCACATCACCCCTCACGAACTTCTTCATGCCCATAAAACACTTTGAAAAATCGTTAACCTGACAAACCTGTCACACAACTCAAAAAATTTAGAACGGATACTAATTAAGCATGCCATGTGCAGTCTTACAAAAACCAAATCTACAACTAAGCTATGTTTATTGTTGCTAACCTAACATATTTTTATCAAAGCGCCCAATAAATTACATAAACAGGACAAACTCACAGTAAAAGGACAAGTACACGGATGCACGCCGAGCCAAGGGCAAAGTATCCCCCACTCTCCCTTCTTCTCCTCTCCTCCCCTCTCTTCTTCTCTGTCGCTGGCGCACTTCTCCATTCTCCTCTTTCATTGTGCGAGTTGATTCATTGGAATCAGCCGACTATATCGGCCCTCAGTCGCGACTGATGTCAGGCGACTACTAGTCACGCGAGGGTGGTGTGATTGGGCGACGTGGCTCAATGTCGTCTGCTCGTCGCGTGACTGGGCGTCGACAGTCTCAAATCGCTGGCTCACTGTGTGTTCAGGCCTAGTTGTTTTATAGGCCAACAACTGACGGTTATTTATGTAAAAGAATGGTGAATTAATTTTGTAAGACGTTTAAACAATAGTTTATTTAGAGAGAGAGAGAGAGAGAGAGAGAAATCATGTATTCACCGAGTTATTCGATGATACACCACTAGGATTCATCCCACCGTTGGTGCCCATATCGAGGTCCACGGAGTTGAGATATGCAACACGTGGTTTTTTTATGCATAGAACGATCGCAGCCATTGAAGGCGCTCGTCTACATGATCGATATTCGACGCCTTCCAAGTGACACCATACATACCGGATGCTCTACAAGGTCCCATCACGGTGCGGGAATGGTATCTCACTGCTATGTATCCGAGACACGACCCCACCGTAGGGATCCAACTGGATGAGTCCGGGTGGCCCAGTCGATATATCAGACGATCTTGATTGTCTCTTGCATCGTGATCGGTGCCTGCACGTAGTCAAATGGGTTTTCGAAGGGCAACTTCAATAGTTAGAGACAATTTTGTTTCTAACGTATGCTATATTATCTTTAGAGACAACATCTCCAATAGATTATCTCTAGCACACTTTCCAATATTTATATTTTATAATTTTCCTTTTGAGATGGATCTACATGTCAACTAAAGTAAATTAATGTATCATGTCTTGTTTTGCGTTCACGACAGTCTCTTCAGGAAAAGACGATATGTGCTCTCTCTCCTCTCCCTCTTTCCTCTATGTAGGATTTTTGGTGATGTGACATAGCTAAGAGACGATAATAAAAATACTATTGAAGATGCCATAAATACGAGAACCCGTTAAAAAACGCACATGAATAAACATATTGGATTCTTCTCTACATTCTGTCTCTCGATTTTGTGATTGTAGCGCGATTGCTCTTCAATATAAAATCAGGTATGGTGTTCTGTGTTACTAACAATTAGATCAATTTTGTCTCAATGATACAGCTGCGCACACGGATCGTAAGCGAGCTATTGCGTGCACATAAAATAGGACTTTTTGCTCTATTGGGCACTATTAACGACGATTTTGTCAAATATGGTGGCCCGGATGGTGTAATGTCATTTTTGACACCACAGACGTCCCGGCGAGCGACACTTGTCCTCAACCATGCGTCCGGTGTCCGATTGTCCCCTCGTCCGTGCTAGTGTGGCCCGGGCAATCTCGCGCCCGCAAGGCGGCCACTGTCACGCGTCCCACGCCCCCCTCGTCCGTGTCAGGGTAGTACGAACAGTGCCACACCCGCCACGCGCCCAGTCCACTGCACGTTCGTGTTGGCACACCGTTTCTTAGGGATATGAGCGTGCGACTGAGTGTCATTTTTAGCAATACGGCGCGACAGGCGCTACTTCTGTAAAAAAAACACGCGCAATATTGTCATTTAGGTAAAAACTCTGCAAGTTTGGGCATGTATTTGTTGTTGTTGTTTTTTTTTTTACTTTGAGAGAAGGCATGTATTTGTTGTTGGAAGGAGATATTTTAGCTTGATTCAATAAAGGTCATAGTGCACAAACGTGGTACCATGGGCAATTTCAAAATGGAAGCGAATGTTTCAGATCAATTTCTATCGTATACCTTCAACTGTTGTTTATCTACCATAATGCGTATGCTACATCGCAGTGTTTTTTATATACAACTTCTGCTATGGTAATTTATGCATGTTCTACTGCATTAATATATTTTTTAGATGAATGATCAATTAACATAATCTAACGAAGCAAATCAAAATCTAACAAAGCAAATCAAAACATAAAAAGGAAAAGGAAAACAGTTCATACTGCCGATATGATTCATTGTATTAGAAGCTCACCTCACCCACCGTGCCTTTCCAGCTATTTCCTTGTTGGCATCACCATTCATTCACATTTCCCTACCTTCCTTCCCTCTTCCGTTCTCAACTTCGCTCCCAAATCATACCCTACCGTCCACCAAGCAACCAATGATGACTCACTCCGACGCCACCTTGTCCTCCAAGCAGCCATTAATGCTCAGCCATCTCACCTCTTGCGGCTACGGTCGCGACCTACGCCTCCTCTACGGGGGAGGTAGATCTAGCCGGAGGCCACCATTGCCGCGCTCCGACTCCTGGCGGACTCCACGTTGCACCTCTCACCTCCGCTCCACCCCGCACCCCGAGGCGTGGTAGCTTGCGTCGCACATCGCCGCTGTCGGCGTGAAGTCCGAGTTCGCCTCTACTGCTACTGCCGCATTCTCTCTCGACGAAGTGTCCTATTTAAGCTGGAGTTGCATTTGATTGATGCTTTCTTTGAACTTTTTTTTTGATATGTTGCGACCTTTGTAAAAAAAAAATACTGTGATAGTTAGAAATAAATGTTTCATATTGTTTCTTTGAGATGTTGCGGCCTCTTGAAATAAATGTTGCGCTCTATTGAATAAAATATTGCATCTGTAGAAAAAAATTACATACTGTTCACAGTGATGTTACAAAAAATTTCAATGTCTTTTTTCCAGATGTTTTGTTTTGATGATTTTGAGGTTCTGATATTGATGTTGCGGCACGTTGGAAAAATATTACGACTCATTGAAACAAATATTGCATACTGTTCTTTAAAATGTTGCGGCCCGTTGAAAAAAAATATTACGCCCTGTTGAAAAAAAACTGCATACTGTTCACGGTGATGTTGCAAAAATTTTCAACACGTTTTTTTCCAGATGTTTTGTTTTTATGATTCTGAGTTTAGATAATGTTCACAATGTTCTTCGAGAGGATGTTAATGTGTCTGTTCACGGTAATGTTCTTTTGAAATGATGTATATAAATTTTTAATATGTTGTGCATGTTTTGAATTTTATTACGTTTAGTATACAACGATATTACACTTGATTGTACGGCGTTAGCGCTCGGATTGCGCGCCAAAACAGAAGAGAAAACGCTAATCCATTCTTGGGACACAAGTTTTTTGAAACGCATTCTTGGGACACAAGTTTTTTGAAACCCATTCTGCCAAGGAGAGAAAATGCTACAGCCACATCCTCATACAAGCGAAAACCGTAGTCTCTTTATATTACCGGAACCCATCTCTTTTCACCCCCCAGTCTCTCCAAACCCACTTCTTTCTCCTTCCATCTCCCGCCGCCGCCGCCGAGACGATGGCGACCCTCCTCCGGCGATCCGCCGCCCCCGCGCGGCAGCTCCTCCTCCTCCCCTGCCAGCTCGAACCCTCCTCCTCCTCCTCCCGCGCCTTCTCCCGCTACTACTCCCGCGACGACGTCTCACGGTGAGCCTAACCAACTCTTGTCTTAAATCCTAGCGCCGCCCTTCCTTGTGGGACGTTCTAGAAGAAATTGACGTTTTCCGTTTGCCTGTGCGGTGAAGGTACGAAGCGCTGAGCACGCCGGTGAACTGGGGCGTGAGCATCGTGCCGGAGAAGAAGGCGTTCGTGGTGGAGCGCTTCGGCAAGTACCTCAAGACCCTCGGCTCCGGGATCCACGTGCTCGTCCCCGCCGTCGATCGCATCGCCTACGTCCACTCTCTCAAGGAGGAGGCCATCCCCATCCCCGACCAGTCCGCCATCACCAAGGATAACGTCTCCATCCAGATCGATGGCGTCCTCTACGTCAAGGTATACAAATATAACTCATCGTCCTCGCCTTGCCCTGTGGTTATCATCAGCGATGATGTTGGTAGTTTGGTAATTTCCAGTTGTTGGTCTGAGATAGATGGATGGATGGACGTGATGCGTTGTGGCGAGGGCTTTGTGTGAATTGATTGTAATTTGGGTTGGTGCTCTTGGAGATTGGTCGATGATTATGCTGCATTGCGAGCGTTTTGGGTGTGGGGATGTCCGGGTGTCCTGTTTAGGTGTGGTTTGGTGTAGGAAATGGAATGGATGGATATGTTTGTGTTGTGAAGGGCCCGATGGCTGATTGGTTTGCGTGAGTGTGCGGCGTGTACTGCTTTAGGAATTTTGTTTGGTAGGTAACATGGTATAGGAACAGGATTCGACTCGGAGAGTAACGTTTCGAGCAAACTGAGCTAAACAACTGTGCATTTAATTGATCCTGTATGTATGGTTCTAATCTTGTCTGACATGTATTTGTGGTTTTGCGTTAACCGATCCTGCCATACCATTGGCATTTTATCACATCGCCAGTAATTTTGACCTACTTTACGCCTTTCTGTTCCGCAGAATTTTAAGGGGTGCAGGTGTCTTAAGAATACTCCCAATCTGGATAGGTGTATTTGAAAGGATTGTAACTTGTAACAATGTATATTCTCTTGAATTAGGCCAAGCCATCTAGTCTTACAAAAATATGCCATGATGCTCTTTTATAAATTACAGAACCAAATTATTTAGGCCTTTTCAGTTGCAAACGCTTTCTAAGCAAACTCAAGATTTTGCTAACCTTAGTTGACCACTTCCAAAACATCCTCATGAGTCACGATCGCCTTGAATTGGGCCGAAGCAGACATGGCATATTTGTTGTTCTGCCCAGTATGAGCCAGGATAGGGATGGTGCCATGGTGGGGTTTGTGTAGTACTGGGCGTGCAGTTGCCGCAGGCTGTGGTACTTCTGTATGGCTCAAGGATGGCTATATTATGCCCCTTGTTCTGTCTGTACTAGGCTGTAGATGCCATGGCCCATGGTGATTGGGATCAATGCCTGGGCTCACTTCAATGGTAGTAGCAAGCTCAAGGTGCTGTACACCTTCATGATGTGTATTCCCCAGTTAGTATAGACATACCTGCCTGTGTCGTTTCTTACTGCTTTTTTTTTTCAGTGGCTTCACAAGCTCTTATGTCATGCTTGCACTTTGGTGCATTTGGTGGGTTTAAAAAAGAGGTTCTTTTAGGTGTTTGTATTTTTTACTGAGATGTTGGTGGTTGGATCACACCTTCATATTTTGCCTGGTTTTCATGTTAATTTGAGTTTTATGCATGTGCAAAGATGACGCCTTGCCATAACATGCAAGGCTCTGTGTTTACGGTACATAAAAGTGTCAGGGTTTGACATTGGGTTGTAGAATTAACGATTGACATTGTTGAGAATGAATAAGCCTGTTCAAATCTTGATGACCTGGGTGTACGAGACTATGAGCTTTGGGGACTTTTCATTTGTTGTAGGACATGGATGTATATACTGCATTATGAGGGATTGATGCAAGTGCGTGGATGCGCTGCTTTACAAATTTCGTTGGTATAGTGCATAATTTTGTAATTTAATTAGGTAGCTTCTAAGTGGAGTTCTGTTGCAGTAATGCAGTGTACTAGTGCTTCACATGGATTAGATAGATGCTGTTTTTGGCAGATCCTAGGTTGATGGTTTAGGTATATTTAGATGGGAAAACACATTGTATGGAGTTATTGTGTGTGTATAAATGTTTTGCTTATTTCCTTGTCATGTAATCAGATGCTTCTGAAATGCTTCAGGTTGACTGTTTACTGTGATGAATATGTAGATTGGTAGTTTAGCCGTATGGGATATTCTGGTTTCGTTCGATTATACAAGTTAACAAGCTTCCTCTATCCATTACGAGGATTTCTGAGATACTTTGAGACAATTTAGTGACCTGTCTACTATGTTTTGACATAAAGCTGTTGTTAATATCTGTAGCTTGGGTAGTTATATGTGTGTTAATCCCCTTGGCATTCAATGACTTTATATTGACCATTCTTGCTGGGCAGGTAACTGTTACTTGGCAGGTGTACCTGTTATTCTTCATATCATTAACTTTTCTGCAAATGCACCATAGGGAAAATGAACATTTTTATAGTTAAGATATATATCAAGTAATTGACTTATGATCATTGACTCCTTTGATGGATTTGCATATCTACTGTCAGCTTTATGTATATCAGGGTCTGTTGCTGGCAAGTGCTTAGTGTTAATTCCTATTTCATTGTTTTGTGAACTTCACAGATTGTTGATCCTTACCTTGCTTCCTATGGCGTGGAGAATCCAATTTTTGCAGTCATTCAACTTGCACAAACAACCATGAGAAGTGAGCTTGGAAAAATAACCTTAGACAAGACTTTTGAGGAGAGGGACACATTAAATGAGCAAATTGTGGTATGACATCTTGTTCACATCATGAGTTTGTTCTACTTTAACAGTTTAACGTGGACTTGACAGCATAGTTTATATGGTAACGCTAAATGGGGCAGGTAAAGAATATACCTGTGTTGTGTCTGAGTTTTCAACAACAGAATCCTATTTCATATTTACCAATTCTATGTTTCAAGTTCTTCTCTGAACACCTGTACAATTTCTTTGAAGTGTCATGATGATTACCTTATAATGGCATTTTTTTTTCTGTGTATCACCATTACTGAATGGTTGTCTACTACTATGTTTAATATGCTGAAAAGGCAAAACACCTGCAGTAGCAATGGACTTCTCTTCATCTTATTTTGTTAGGGTGGTTTTAATGTTGTGTTGAAATTCTTGCCCCAAGTAACTAGTCAACGTCTGGTGGTACTGATAACTCAAAGCAAAAGAAAAAAAAAGAACTTAATCATACTGTTCTTTGAGAACCTTTTCAGTGGCTGTTGCCACATTTTTTTTATATGTAGTCTCTGTCTCATGCTTTTCATGACCTCATTATAATTTGTAAGTTATATGGGCTGCCTTTTTATGTATTTTCTGACAATTTTTGGTAGAGGTCCATAAATGAAGCTGCAACAGATTGGGGTCTGAAGTGTCTCCGTTATGAGATCAGTATGTTTTTCAGTTTTTGAGACGTCGAGTTATACCTGTAAGCATAGTTTTGATGTTTTTAAATTGACTTTGCAGGGGATATATCTCCTCCACGTGGGGTTAAGGTGGCTATGGAGATGCAAGCAGAAGCTGAAAGGAAAAAACGCGCCCAAGTCCTTGAATCAGAAGGTGATGAATGCAGATCCTTTTTATTTTTTGAGGTGGATGTGTGGCTCTAGTGCTTCCTCTCTGAGAGAAGGGATAACTTGGAGATGAAATCCCTACCACCTTCTGTTTTAGCTTAAACTACGTTAATACATCTTAAACGCTTTTGCTTTAATGTAATTTATCCTAACCTGTATGCAAGATCAGTATTGGATTGTAATATATGGAAGATGGACTTATGTTTGACACTTTTCATTTATTCTACCAGGAGCTATGTTGGATCAGGCAAATCGCGCAAAGGGTATGTGACATATGTTCATTCTAAATTTCTCCATTTTCTATGTTCTCCATGATAACCTGGTCTGTAGATTTGTTCAGCATGCATCATTCTGTTTGCTCCATTTATTCTGCCATCATCTTGCTCGCTTTTGAACTTTTCCATTTTCCATGTTCCTCATGATAACCTGGTTTATAGATTTGTTCAGCATGCATCTTTCTGTTTATTCCATTTATTCTGCCATTATGTTGCTCACTTTTGAACTTTTCCATTGTCCACGTTCGGATGTTCCTCATGAATATGATAACCTGGGCTGTAGAGTTATTCAGCATGTGTCCTTTCTGTTTATTCCATTTATTCTACCATCATCTTGCTTGCTTTTGAAGATTGGATTGTTTGTGTAGTTTTGTTTGGTTACTCTGAAACATTTTGTTTTGCAATTATTTTCCTGAAATGGATTAAAGGAATTTCTGTGCCATTAAGGCTCATTCAGTTTTGGTAATGATCACCAGGTGAGGCTGAAGCGATTCTTGCAAAGTCACAAGCTACTGCTCGAGCAATCAGAATGGTTTCTGAGGCCATGAGAGCTGAAGGCAGCACTGAGGTATCACAATTAGCTGGCTTTAACAGTTTAATATTCCAGGCGTTTTTGGCAAAATTGTGTATCAAAACGGTGGTTATTCAAAATTTGCATGGTCACTTAAGTGCCATTCACTCTCTCTCTTATTAGGCGGCGAACCTGAGAGTTGCTGAGCAATACATCAAAGCATTTGCTTCTCTGGCTAAAAAGGTTAGACCGTGAAGTTCTGCTTCCAATTTTACAATTCCTAGCATGATTCGCAAAGTACTGACATACTGCTATCAAATCTAGACCAACACAATTCTTCTTCCAAGCGCCGCTGGCAACCCATCATCTTTCATAGCTCAGACTCTCCAGATATACAAGCACATCTGCCAGTCCAACAGCACGAAAGGGGGGAGCTACCACGCAGAAGAACCTGAGGAACCAGAACCAGAAGAAGAAGAGGCCGATTCTGCTTACCTACCTTCTGTGACCAGCGGGATGCCATCACTCGACACACAAGCAGAACATGACAGCACTTTCTCGCTGCAGCGCCGCAAAGACAAGCACTGAGTTCTGTTCAAGTACCTGAAGGAATCCCTTTTTTTGGCCCATTGTTTTTACGATCATGGAACTGTAATTGAAAGCGCTAGGTAGCAGAATTGGAGATTTCGATTTCCGAGTACCCTTGATTTGAGAAACGTTAAGGTGGTTGAGGAAACCAGGAGATTAACAGACGTTAATTTCTGGGAGCCAAATGCGAGGAAGTTGGGCGACCAGATAGTTTTTGACCCCAGCTAGGGATGGTTTGGGAAAACTTTGGTTGGCTCGTTCTCATAGGCAGCAAGTCTGTTCTGTACATGCAAGGATTATCGTTCATGAAACAAGCACACCATGACGGCAGCAGTTAATGGCCGCTTTGATCGATATCTGGGAGTGTTTTGTTCTGGCTTAGTTTTACTAGTGTACTTGTTGCTTGTTAGTAAGGCCATCAGACATCTTCGTTAATAGTACGTCGAAAGGACCCAAATGGAATTCCTGCACTTCTTGCTACGACATGTCGCCATACAACAAAGGAGAGGTTGAACTCACCAAACCAACACATAGAAGACAACCGGGAAAGTGGGGGTGGGGGAGGTGCGACGCCGTTATTTTAGTGAAGTATACCGCCTCTGATTTTCATCTGACACTTGGGCACACGCTATTCCGCTAGTGCTTGAGATGACTCCGGGAAGTAGATTTCTCTTGAAATTAACCATCCAACTACTATGGCATCACTGACTTGGCTCCTCTGAAATCACGACATAATCGCAGCATAATCGATAACACCCGTTGGAGCCAACCCAAGCTCTAGGCGGACTCGGCTCCTCTGAAATCACAACACAACCGACCCGAGAAAGTCTAGAGATTTTCCGAATGGATTCTGCTATGAGTGCGAAAGAGGCTTCACTGCTGCTCGCGGGACACCACTGAGAAAACAGGAGGCGCAGCGCAGCGCAAGCACGAAGCCCGTCCGACACCGACGGTCCGCCGCCGCGGCGACGGCGATCCGTAGCCCGATTCTTGGGGAATCCATTTTTCTGCGGATGATGGCAGAATTCCGTGTGTGATTCGCGATATACATATGATATGTGCATCTTGCGGCTTGTCCTGCATCGTCGCGTGCAAGTTGGTGCCATTAGTCCATTGCAAATTCTGCGTAGAGTAACGTTTCTGGATCAGCGTGCAAGTTGATTTGAGGCCGATAATCAACCAAAAATCTGGATTACCAGTTATATCGGATCCCCGGTAAAAAATCAAACCGGTAAGAATTGGATTTGCTTGAAATTTAATCTTTTAAAATTGAAAATCCAAAAAATCAAATTTTGATTTGAAAATTTCAGCAGAAATTGACCAAAATTTTCCGATTCTCGGTCCTATTGGACCGCGTTAAGAATTTGAAACAGGTTACCCAAACCCTGGTAAGCATTGTGTCGTGGTGTGTGCTATGTTTTTGTAAGTCATTCGTGTTTGCTCTCCAGCAGTTTGGTAGTAAGGTTAGATAGTGGTCGGTGCGATCCTATCTCGTTCTCTTGTGGCCTGTTTGCTATGAGAGTGACTGCGTAGTTGATTCAGAGCATGAACCTGGTGTGGGGGGTGGCTTGTTTACTTTGTTTATCAATTTCTATAAATCGAGGCTGGGATGTCCCCCCTTGTTTTTTTTAATTAAAAAAAATCACTAATTTTCATATACATACTGCTACTCATTGGAAGCATATTTATATATTTTGGGATGCGTTTTCCATTATCAAGATATCTTTATCGTATTTCACTTTTTCCTTTATTTTTCTTCTATTTATGTATAAATTTGGATTGCACAAAACTATATTTGCTATGCTTGTCTCAAATTAGATGTTACTCTAGGCTGGATCCATACAAATTAGTTGAAGCCACCGTAGCTTCATGAATCTACAATAGCCTTATTTAAAGCTATTGTTCTTGATAACGTGTAATCTCTCTCCTACGTGGATGCAAGAGCGACTGTCCGCAGTGGAGCCCTGGAGATGCTCTTAGTGATGCATAGCAGCCAAATTTGAAACCATTCTAAGTGGTGAGGAACCAACTCATTTACTCGCAAACCAAACAAGTGTGTTTTGAGTACCAACTTCATAGTTAGGATAGTACGGCCAATTCTGATCAAGCCACCGTCTTAAACCAAAACATGTTTACTTACAGTTTACAGGCAAGTGGCAACCAAGGAAGTACTTCGGTTTGGGCTTTAGAGCCCGAGACCTTGGGCACGCGCCAAATAATGGTATAGATCCACTGCCAAAATCTACATTTCTCCTGACGGCTAAGGTCCGTCCCTGCCGGTGACTAGACGCAGGGATTTGTTCCTGCGATCCTGGTAGAAATTTCTCAATAGCAGAACAAGATTGCAAATATGTTCCCAGAAGGCCGATGGAGAAAATGCCTGGCAATGCCCATGTTATCGGAAGGTCCAATGTGCCGATCGATGACAAGATCTTCACAGTGTGTACCTCCGTTTAGGTCTAGATTATGCTCTGTGTGTACGTCGGTTTCAAAATTGCACTAGATTACATGTGTCAACCGTGCACATGAGTGAGAGATTTACACAAACATCAAGAGGAACTGTGTAAGTATTCCTTCCCTTCCCTAAGTTTACTGAGGAACAGGAACAGCAGCATCTGTTCCCTGGGTTTCGTAGTCGCTCTTGTCAACTTTGGTCCGAGACATCTGAGAGGCTAGCAGATGATGCACTCTTTGCTTTAGCTGGAAAGAGATAAGGATATTAGTCTAGACTCTAGAGTAAGGTCTTGGCTTTCGATAAGATAGGCAACCAAACGATTGAGTCTGAATGATCAAGGATGAGGCTGCCAAGAGCATTGCTAACCTCATCTATGCCAATTTCGCGCTGCACAGATACTCGGATAGCACCTTCTGGCCCAGATCTTTTGTATCTCCCTACCTCATCATCAGCATTGTTGAAGCTCGAGGGTGCGATCTTGTCCAAAAGATCACATTTGGATATAATATCAAGCCATAGGTGATCGCCAAATCTTTCCTTTATATGCTTGTATGTGATGTACTGTAAAATAAGAACGGTGCATTCAGTACTGTAAACCCCTTTGAAGTGGGAGAATGCAAAACTCATGATTTGTGCCATCTGATCGCGTTAGGGAGTATTTTTTATTTGTTTGATCTTGGGAAACTAGAATGTATAAATGGCATCAAAAGCTCTGGGGAAGCAAATAAAAGATGTACCTGATCAGCCACCGAAGTCCCACATTCTTCCGATAGATCATGAACATAGAGGACAGCAATTGGCAGGTAAGAAAGGACAGCGAGTGTCAATCTCTCTATGTTATTCCTGTCATCTGTCAACCCCCCCAAAAAGCAATAGATCAAAAGGAATGTTATAGAACAATGTCTGGAATTGTATAGTTGCACTGATATCTAGCAGAGTACATCATAAATTGGCTAAAGAATGCTGTGAAAAACGTATGAAGACCTCACCATCAGTGTATGCATGCATATGTATTTGGCAAGCAATAAGGTGGACTAAGTGTTGAAGAAATCTTAGTTACTAGAGATCAAATTGTTATGAAAATTATCTATCTTTCTATTCAAGCACGTGAGGATATGAAACCTCTGGCATTCAGAAGAATACCACAGAAGTAAACATGAAAGCTACAGAGTATCAAGTAAAAAAACTACTTCAACAAGGTTAGTCTGACTAACCATCATGTCTTGTAAGAAGTCCTGGGGTGTCAGTAACCTGCAAAATACCTTGCTTGTTCAGTGGTGTACAGATGGAAAGGAGGAAAGTAACTTTGCAATTTTATTTTTCTAAGAGTAGGTGAAGTGGAAAACTGGAAATGCAGATGTTTGAACCTGAAAACGTTCATGATTGGATACAATATGACCCATTAGAATCCCTCTTGTTGTGAAAGGATAGCTGCAGACCTGCAGAAAATTGAGTAGAATAAGACAATAGAAGTATTAAATTAGAAGGAAACTAAAGAAAGGTAAGTAGAATAAGGCTATACAAGTATTCAATTAGACTGAGAACAAAGAAAGTGTTAAAGTAGGACTCTAGATCTTATTTGGTTTCCTTATATGTAACCTCCCTTTGTACTCCCTATATATTGCCCATTGGACCCCCTTGAATATATGTACATTATTCCTAACATGGTATTAGAGCTTAGGGTTACCTAGCTCTCCTTCCGCTGCCATCCGGCCATTGCCCCCCGTGATCCACCGCCACATCCGGCCGTGGCCGCCAGAGTCGTCGCTGCCGCCGCTCGAGCCCACGCAGAGCCGCCACGGGCTCTCCTCTGGTCTCGTCGCTCGTTGCCGCTTTGCTGCCGTCGCCGCCTTGCCGTCGTCATTCGCCGCCGAGCCGATCTCCTTCTTCTCGGCGCCGCCATCTCGCTGAGCCGCCCGAGCCCGTCGTTTGCCGCCGCCGCTCGCGAGCCGCTCGCCTCCCCAGAGCCACCGCCGCCGGGGGCTCTCCTCCGGCCGCCGTCGCCAAGATGCATCTGCCGCCGCCGCCTCGCGCATTGCATGCGCCGCCGCCACGGCAGCGGCAACAAGGGAACCCTAGTTCCCCCCGCGCGCGTCGATTGTAACGGGCCGGCCGACCCTTTATTAAAGAGACTGGCCTAGTAAAAAAAAAGAGGGAAAAAAGAGAAAGAGTACGTCGCTCTAACCGCCGCGCCATCCAACGCCACCTGTTAGACTTCGTTGCCTTGGTCGCCGCACCGTCCAACGCCGCCTACCGATAGCTTCCGTTCTATCCGCTGCGATTCCATTCTCTGGAACAAAGCTTAATGGAACGAACTACAGGTTGTGGTCTTCACTCATGAAGATCACGCTAGATGGTCTCCGCCTCTGGGGACATGTTACTGGTACCCGACCTTGTCCGCCGTCGCCGGTGTAGCCTCCTCCCAGACAGTCTACTTCTACATCTCCTACAGATGATGAGGCCGCCAAGGAGGCAGACATCGCCGCAGCTTCTGATGCTGCTGGTGAGGTTTATCAGTATGCCATAGATGCTTTTGAGCGCTGGTGTGCTGATGAGGCCCGTGTTCAAGCCATCCTGGTGGTCAGCGTCGACGACTCCATCCAGCCAGACATTGTTAGTATGCGTGCCACTCGTCAGATCTGGGAGTACTTGCGTGAGCGATACCAGCAGAGCAGCGATGCTCAATTCTTTTCGCTTCAGCGTGAGTTGGAGACGCTTCGCCAGGAGGACTCCTCCGTCGACGATTTCTTCTGAGCCCTGGCCAGTCTCTAGCGCTAGTTGGATGAGTTGGCTTCTCCGCTCTGCCAGGCGTGTCATAAAGTACAAAAGGCGGATCGTGATCGCCTTCGTCTTTATGATTTCGTCTGTCGTCTTCGCCCAGAGTTTGAGCCTATCAGGGCTCAACTGCTGAGCCGTTCACCACGACCGACAGTCACTGAGGCTTTTTCGACGCTTCGTGTTGAGAAGCTTTGCCGCGGGTTAGCAGCACAGCTTGTTCCGGCTGTGTTGGCTACCTCTTCTTCTTCGACTACACCAGCGTTTTCTGCTTCGACTACAATTCCTCCTCGGTGTGCATTTACGCTCTGTTTTTGCACCAACTGGGGTTCAGTGCAATTACTGCAAGAACTTCGGGCACGACTATCAGCGTTGTGCGGTACGAAAAAAGCAGAACAAGGCACGTGGAGGTCCATGCTTCAAGGGAGGGTATGGAGGCCCTTCCTCGACTAGAGGACGACCAAAGACGTCAGATCTTCTCGTGAGGTGACTCGTTCAGCAGACTCTGTCGGCTCTACTTGCAGCCTCTCTCACAACTCGGCAAGTTCGCCACCTAGTTCGACGTCTCCTCCAGGTACCTCTTGGGTTCCAGATTCTGGTGTCTCTTTCCACGTGACACCAGATTCCACATCTCTCACTTCAGTAGGACCTCCTGTTTTTCTCATCTCTGTTCAGACAGCTGACGATACTCCTCTATCTGTCAGCTGTCAGGGCACTCTTTTGTCCACTGATTTTTCTGTTCCAACTGTTTCTCATGTTCCCCAGCTTACCATGCAGCTTCTCTCGGTGGGTCAGCTTACTGATCTCGACTGTAGGGTTGGTTTTGACTCTCACACCTGTTTCATTCAGGATAGAAAGACAGAGACGGTACTTGGAACTGGCCGAGCCGTAGGGATCATTAGGATCTCTACATCCTTGATCGCCTACATCTTCCGTCCACTTAGTTTGCTCCTATCACCCCTACGTCTACTTCCCTCGCCACTGCTGCCACCACCTCTGGCGAATTTGCGCAATGGCATCACCGTTTAGGTCACTTGTGTGGTTCCCGCCTTTCTTCATTAGTTCGCCCGGGTGTTCTAGGACGTGTTACTGTTGACACGGCCATGTTTTGTCAGGGTTGTAAGCTGGGCAAGCATCTACAACTTCCTTATTATTCTAGTGAGCCCTTGTCTTCTCGTCCTTTTGACTTAGTTCATTCCGATGTATGGGGACCTGCACCTATTGTCTCTAAAGGCGGGTATAAATCTTATGTTATCTTCACTTATGATTATTCTCGTTTTACATGGATTTTTCCTATCTCTAATCGTAGTCAGTTCCTTGCGATCTATCGTAGCTTTGCAACGATGGTTCGTACTCAGTTTGATTCTGCCATTCGTATTTTTCGTTGTGATTCTGTTGGCGAATACTGTTCTAGTGCTTTTCGACAGTTTCTTTCTGAGCAAGGCACTCTTTACCGGTCTTCTTGTCCTGGTGCTCATGCTCAGAATGGGATTGCTGAGCGCAAACATTGTCATCTGATTGAGACTGCTCGCACTCTTCTTCTTGCCTCTCATGTTCAACCACAGTTCTGGGTTGAGACTGTTTCTACGGCTGCATATCTCATCAATATGCAGCCTTCCACTGCTCTTAAGGGTGTCAGTCCTATAGAGCGTCTCTACTCTCAAGCTCCCCAGTACACTCACCTTCGTGTTTTTTTTACTTGTTTTGTTCTGCTGCAACCTCGTGAGCGCACTAAACTATCGGCCCAGTCAGTTGAGTGCGTGTTTTTGGTTATAGTTCTGAGCATAAGGGTTATCGCTGCTGGGATCCTTCTGCTCGACGGATCAGGATTTCACGAGACGTTGTCTTTGACGAATCTCGACCTTGAGATTCGGCTTCTTCTCTTGTTTCCACTGTTGAGTCGATTTCATGGTTGACTCTTTCGGACTCTTCACCCATTTCTCCACTATCACAGTCTTCCCGTCCGCCTTGGTGGTTCATTCAGACCTCGCCGGTGGTGTCTCCTACAAAGACCGTCTCGATTCCCACAAAGACCATCATCTCGTTTCTCTTCCTGGTGATGCTCCTCCTTACATTCTTCGTGACCAGGCATCCCTTCGACCTCCTGATCGCCTTGGATTTGCTCCAATAGCTCATGCTCTCTCTGTCACTGAGCCTAGTTCTTATCATGAGGCTGCTTCTTATTCTGAGTGGCAGCTCGCTATGGCAGAAGAGCTTGATGCTCTTCGTCGTACGGAGACTTGGGATATTGTACCGGCCCCTGTACATGCTCGTCCGATTACGTGCAAGTGGGTGTACAAGATTAAGACCCGATCTGATGGTACTATTGAGCGCTACAAGGCTCGCCTTGTGGCCCGCGATTTTCAACAGGCGTATGGTCGGGACTACGATGAGACGTTTGCCCTTGTTGCTCATATGACCACTGTTTGCACTCTTGTTGTGGTTACTTTTGTTCGCCGATGGTCTATCTCTCAGCTGGATGTTAAGAATGCTTTTCTTAATGGTGTTTTGCATGAGGAGGTCTACATGCAGCCACCACTTGGGTATTATGTTCCTGATGGGCATGTCTGTCGTCTTCGTCGTGCTCTTTATGGCCTCAAACAGGCTCCTCGTGCCTGGTTTGCACGTTTTACCTCAGTGATTATTGCTGTTGGTTTTTCACTGTCAGTTCCCACAATCCTGCTCTTTTTGTTCATGTCTCATCTCGGGGTAGGACACTGCTTCTTCTGTATGTTGATGACATGCTCATTACTGGTGATGATTCCTCTTTCGTCGCATATGTGAAGAAGCATCTCAGTGAGCAGTTTTTGATGACTGATCTAGGTTCTCTTACATACTTTCTTGGGATTGAGGTCTCTTTCATGCCTGAGGGCCACTACCTCTCCCAGCAGAAGTATGTCCAGGATCTTCTTGACTGATCTGATCTGACTGATACTCGCACTGCTGAGACTCCCATGGAGCTATCCCTCCAGCTTCGTGTCACTGATGGCGATCCTCTTGAGGATCCTACTCGATATCGTCATCTTGTTGGGAATTTGATGTACCTTGTGAGTACTCGTCCTGATATTGCTCATGATGTTCACATCTTGAGTCAGTTCATGGCCCGTCCTACCCATATTCACTACAGTCACCTTCTTCGTGTTCTTCGCTACTTGCGTGGGACTATCTCTCGTCGTTTGTTTTTCCCTAGCTCCACCTCACACTACAGTTTCAGGCGTACTCCGATGCAACCTGGGCTAGTGATCCTTCTGATCGTCGTCCTGATATTGCCTGGAAGACTAAGAAGCAGACTGCAGTTTCCCATTCGAGTGCAGAGGCTGAGTTGAGAGCTATGGCAGCAGTGACAGCAGAGGTTACTTGGTTGAGGTGGCTACTTGCAGATTTTGGAGTACCTGTGGTGAGACCTACGACTCTTTTGTCTGACAGTACAGGTGCTATCAGTATTGCTGACAGTACAGGTGCTATCAGTATTGCTCGGGACCAACTGAAGCATGAGCTCACCAAGCATATTGGTGTGGATGCTTCGTACACTCGCTCACAGGTGTAGGAGGGGGTACTTGCTTTACAGTTTGTGCCATCAGAACTACAGATTGCTAACTTCTTTACGAAGTCACAGACTAGGGTACAACATTTGTATTTTCTCTTCAAACTCAGTGTGTGGTCCACCATGAGTTTGAGGGGGAGGGGGGTGTTAGAGTAGGACTCTAGATCTTATTTGGTTTCCTTATATGTAACCTCTGTTTGTACTCCCTATATATTACTCATTGGCCCCCCTTGAATATATGTACATTATTTCTAACAGAAAGGACGTCCTAAACATGGGCTAAAAGTAAATTAAAACATTTGATCAGATATTATTAACCATCGGTACGTTAGTATTTGAACCATGACATGAAAAAAACAAGGGAACAATCAGAACCAAATGTTACATGTTTTTCCTTATGTCGAACAGCTGAGATTTGTGCTTCAGTGTTAACAGTACAGCTAGAAACGCACCAATTGGATGAGGCAGAAATATTGACAGCTGCTGCTTAAGAAGGGCTATAGCCATATAGCAATTCAAAAGAGATGACCACAACCACTTAGAACCTTCACACGATTACTAACCAGCAATAGGCAGTTGCTCCTGAAGCTGTGTGTACCACCTAAGAAAACTCCAACTAAGCTAAGCATTATACAGGAACATGCTTACCTCAGGTTTTCCGGACGATAATATGCGAACTACTGATGACTTCCCCACATTGGGTGATCCAACAAGACAGAGTGTTGGTATATGTGGATCAACAACTGGCATAGAACGCAAAGTCTGTAATAGCTCAATGATTAATCAGAAGTGCTTAAGTGCGAGGCACCAAAATCGCCCCGGCTCCAATTTAAAATAAATACAACTGTAAAACATACCTTTGCAACGTTTACTAAATCATCAATTGCACTCTTCCCATGCTGGAAAGATTCCTCTAGTTTCTTCCGGCCCTGAAAAATTAGTAGATGTAAGCAAAGAAGTAACACGTCAAACAGAGAAAGATACACTCATAAATAAATCATAAACTTAAACAAAGAGCCATAAAACACAGATCAGGGATCAAGGAGGCCATTTATTTATATGTGCTTAAACTTGAACTAACCTCAGTGAGTCGCTCCTCTGCTTCACGCTTCGTTAATGACTGTCAAGGTCAAACATATATCCAAAATCAAACTCTATACTATATTGCTAAACAAAAAACCTTCAGAAGTAGTAAAAGAACTTCTGTCAGCAATCCATGGAAATGGCCAGTTTTACATCATACTCAAATATTATGAGGCTGACTCAATTTATTCACAACTTTCTTATGGCATCTAAAAGGTCCACATGTATTTGGTTTCATGTAAAAAAAAAATCTCTATGTTACACAACACAGCTTTTTGACAAAAGAGCATTCTACTGAATTCTAATTAGGATCCAGCATTGACAGAACCTGATACTGAAATCGTGCAACAGTCAGACGAAGGATTGGGTTTGGCTATTTACGTTTGGGGTCTAATCTTTAGATAATTAAAGAATAACATACAGAAAGGAGGCTATTGGATTAAACATAACACCTGCAAGCTGATGTACATAGTTCTGATTTCCATAGTAAACGATCAAACTGTTATGAATATTGTGTGTCTATTGAAGAGGTTCAATGGACAATATATATAGAGTACAAAGGGGACACAAGACTAAACCCTAATACAATAAGAAATACTGTAAATACCCTTATATCCTTAACGCACCCCTCCCCCCAAATGCAAGGCGTATGCAATAGCATTGCATTTGAAAAGGGTTGACACTAAAATATAAAAACCCAACATCCAAGTCTTGGTAATGTCGTCGTAGTATGCAACTCTTGGAAAATATGTTGATAAAAGATCTCTCATCCGGGGTCGTGCGACAGCCCATAAAGCACGAGGTGCGGGAGCAAAATCGACCGCGGCAACATGACGAAAAAATGATGAAATCGACAAAAAAATAGAGAGAACTGTCAAATCAAGCCGAATAGGGATAGATAGAAGCATGACGGCGTACATCGAAGCCCAAGACGGCGGCGGCGCAGTGCACAAGAAGCGCAACAGAGGCGCAGTGCACAAGAAGCGCAACAGAGGCGCAGTGCACTAGAAGCGCGCGGCCTTAAAAGCTCGGAGCGGCGGCTAAGAGAGAGCGGCGGCACCATAACGACGATCTGCAGCAGCTCGAAGAAAAGAGCAGCGGCTACTGTCATGTAAAAAGACAATTCCTATGTTTCTATGACTGACAATAAATTTGTGGACTCGCATGGCTTAGACGAACTCAAAGATTGAGTGGTACGGACTTGGATGGACGCAACGAAAGAAACGACACGAAAGAGGAAACGCCTAAGGATAACTAGCAGCAGAAAAAGACTCGCGCCTAAGCACCGCCCGTAATGACCCATAAAGCACGCTTTCCACCGGCTTGAGGTTCTCGTTGAGCAATGAGAAGATGTACGCCTCGAACGTCCGCCGGCATAAGCGGCGTGCGGCCGGTCTTGGCCTCGCCGATGAGGTACAAGTTGTACTCGCCGCCTCGGCGGCTCACGCCGATCTGCCTGTCCTCCGCCTTGGGCGGCCACCGTCTCCCCACGGCGATCTCCACGTCCTCGAACCCGAGCTTCTTCATCGGCCGAGTACACCGAGTCGAGCTGCGCCTCGAACATGCTCGTGTACATGATGCGAATCTGGGTCCGTGACGCCGGGTTGGGCGCATGAAGCGCGTAGGGAAGCGTCGCACCGTTGTACCCGAAGTACGGGTACGCGTTCACCATGAACGGCGACTTGGTCTGCCGGTGGAACTCAAGCATCGGCGCGAAGACGACGCGGTCGTAGCAGTCGCGGAACCGGCTAGCTGACGGCGGCTCGGTTCTGGACAAGATGTCGAGTGCGTGCGGCGTGGAGAAGCGGATCTTCTAGTAGCTGGACGAAGCGAGCATGGCCTTAAGCGTGCGCATGGCGGGGACGAGGTTGTGATGAGGCTCTTGTCGGCAAGCATGTGAGCGCATGGGCTGCCTGCCGAGCGCCGAGGCAGAGTGATGGCGCCAGATCCGTGCGAGGAGGCGGTCGTAGGGTGGCGGCGGTCGTGAAGATGTGGTCCTCGTCGAACGCCACCGTGTAGCTGTCCAAGGCCGGCAGCGACGGGAAGGACCGGCCACCGAAGATGACGCCAACGAAGACGCCGAAGAGGCCGCCCCCGGGAGCGGAGATTGCTCCTCCCGGGGACAGCGACGGCGGCGGTAAGAAACCCTAACCCTAACCTTTGCTTTGATACCATGTTATGAATATTGTGTGTCTATTGAAGAGGTCCAATAGGCAATATATATAGGGTACAAAGGGGACACAAGACTAAACCCTAATACAATAGGAAATACTGTAAATACCCTTATATCCTTAACACAAACTACGTTACTGAACATGTTGGAGCAAATATGCGTACCCACCTTCTCTTGTTATGTACTCATTTCCTGTAAGAGTGCAACCGTGCAACAGTTTTTGTTGTCTAAGGTCTATATTACACCCAGCGTACTAAAACTCCTACTTCAAAATTTAAATGGTCTATTTCTCACCGATGGTTAGTAATAAGTTGGTGTAAGACTAGCTATCAAACGCTTAATAAGGCAGTTTTAGGGTGTGTTTGGTTGCTTGTACGAAGTGGTATATGTATGGGTTGGTTCAAGAAAAAAGTCATCTATGTGTTTGGTTGCTTGAATGGAACTATAACATCCTAGATGGTGGGATACAAATTTGTAGAATATTCTCTCTAGATGTTGAACCATCTCATTCACCCAAAACAATAAAATCACATGGTGCGAGACCATCTCATCCCATCCAACTCCAACCCACCAACCAAACACACCCTCACAATACTCAATGCAAGGGTAGAAAATATTGATAGAGGTCGGAATTGTACTTTTAACATATAAATTTATTGGCATCTACTCTAACCTTAGCACACACAGAAGCATGTTGCTTCCCAACAGAAGTAATCTTTTTCCTGAGAGCATCCACCCGCCTAATTACCTGTTAGGGTGCTACCACAACATCATAATAATTCAACAGGTAATATGCAAATTTTCATGACAAATGCACTTGGAATATTTTTTTTGTAGCAGTGCAAACTTCGAAGTTTGTTCCTGTACTATCATGATTAGTCCCATGCTTATATTCTGAACCGAGAGAAAAAGGTTATATCAGAACCATACCTGCTCATAATAACCCTCCCCGAAAGTCAACTCAATGAGAGATCTCTCATAAGGATGCAAATCCCCCCTCTTGGGAAAGTTTTCTGTATACGTTCTCAGTGGCACACAAAGTTCCTGAAGAATAAAACAGCTCTCAATAACCCAGGTGAATAACTTTGAATGGCAGGGCAATAACACAGAGGATGAGGGCTTTTACTTTCATTAAGGCATCAAGTTGTTTTGCACCTTTGTTCCTTTCACGCTTAGCAATATTTGTTATACCTACAGAATATATGCATGGTAAAGCATACTTGGTGACACAGAAAGCTATGTGAAATGGCATACAAGCTTCAGGCGTAAAAATGTGACAATAAATGGTAAGGTGAAGAATACCCTTTGTGGGTGGAATATTTCTTGATTTTCTTTGTGCTGACATAAGTATATCAACTGCAGGCATCACCATCGGTATTTTTTGAAATGCACCAACCATCTCATGTTTTTGCACAAGGTTTCCCTGGAAACAAATATTATTAGCAAATAAATGAAATTTGCACAGGTACTCTTTGCATTTAAGCAATGCAGGGTACAGCAAAACTCTGATTAAGAAACACGAAATATATTGAAAATCGACTTGCTTAGCGAAGGTTTGAAAAATAATGTACCTTCGCTCCATCTGCCAACTCAGGCTGTGATCTGTCATCTAACGAAATACCACATGTTGCAGAGTGGACCCGACGGCACAGGTAGACTGTAGAAACCCCTTGTTCCAGAGTCGATAAAATACCTGAGTTGAATGGAGGAACCGAGAAAACTCAGAACAGTATTTGAAAATCGATAATGTGTGACGATACATATACTTGCAGCAGCAGCAAATTTGGTGCTTGCAAGCATATTCAGACTGAGAGGTCCAATTGGCGCTGGACATTTCATCGAACACCTTGCAGGTAATCATTGTCCAGGGTGGAGCGAGAGCAGAAGCAACAGGGTAAGTCAAGAACATCCTTGTGGTCTCGTACTCACAGTAGCTAGTCGGAAAGTGCTTGCTTGATTTAGCAACCAGCATCAGTAGGAATCGCACACTGCCTCACAGGCTCACACGAATAATACGCACGCTCAGTACAAGGGCTTTTCGCGCCTGTGAGCCGTTCGACGAAGACACGCAGGACGGCGACTCCGCGCAAGCAGAGAGGGGGCATGCGCGCAACTCGTTCAACCGAACCCGTACTAAACAGGCGGTGGGCATTTCGTCGAACACCCAGCGGGCGAGCCGCGGCGGCGAGGGGAGGAGGCAGAAGAGGCGAGCGAGATGGACCAACCTCTGGGGATGCGACGATGGTGAAGGCGGCTCGCGGGAGCGGAGTGGGAGGGGGGCGCGGCGGCGATGGCGAGCGGAGGCGGAGGAGGTCGCCATGGCAGGCGCGGGTGGAGTAGGTGGATGGCGCGGCCTCCTGCTGCTGCTCGCATCTCTCTCGGTTTGTCACTACGTGTGATCCAACTCTCCAAGCGGCTCAAATCATATGTTACCAAAAACAAAAAGGTTACACAGGCCAGAAATTGAGATGCATGATAAATAATAAATGAGTAATTATCACAGCCGGTATTCCTCGGATTAAGGCCGTGTCTGGAATAGTGGAATGAAGTATTTTTTTTTTCTAGATTTCTGCAGAAATTGAATTGTTTTTTAAAATTCTATGAAATTCGTGCGCTCCAAATATTGCCTAAGGAATTGCGGGAGGAGGTAGGTCAAAGAGCAAATGTATACAGATTTGGGTATGGTATGGATTATGTCCATTGTCTGCACTGTGCCTATAAGACAGAACCATGTCTTTCTTTTTTTTCAGCTCATTGTCTGCTTGCTCTGTGGCTGTAAGATAGGTGAAGGTTTATGAAATGAAAGAGAATCACTGGCATCAAAAGGGGTAGAGTGGATTGGTTAACTCAGGGTATGCTAACACTGGGTACTTTGATACTTGTGCCAATAAGAGGAAAATGGAAAATTTTATTTTTAGTTTAGAATATGAAGGGACATCTTGAGAAGCAAGTCTGAATTGAGAGATCACATTTATGAGTTTTACAAGAGTCTGTTTGGATATGAAAAAGATCAAGATGTGGGTTTGACTAATAAGACTTGGTGTAACAAGCTGAGGGTATCAGAAAAGGACAATATGTTTTTGCTTCAAGAATTCACTGAGGTGGAAGTGTGGAAGATTATTAAAGAGTTGCAGGTGAACTCAACTCTTGATTCTGATAGTTTCCCAAATCTTTTTTACAAAGAATTCTGGGGGTAATTAAGAAGAATTTTCTTGTTCTAGTTAAAGACTTTTTAAATGGGGATCTGGATCTGAAGAGATTAAACGTTGGAGTAATCACTTTAATTCATTAATTCAAAGAAGCTAACAATATTAAGCAAATATAGACCTATATGTCTTCTAAATGTCAATTTTAAGATTTTAACTAAGCTTCTAGCTAATAAGCTTCCAACTAATAGGCTGGGGGTCTTCTAAATGTCAGAAAATAATTAAAAGAGAATAGTGGTGCGGTGAATAGGATTTATTGGGTGTTTGATTGGGCTGAACCGAGTTGAAGATGGGATTCACGGGCTCGAGACGGTCGAAATGGACATATTATGTTGAAATTGGGTTTGGGTGAATAGTACTAGGCTCAGTAAACATTGGCGGGTTTGTACTGTTCATGGCGTGTTATGGTCATGAACAGTAACGAACTGGGTTAGAACGGTGTTGGGTTGGGCTGAAGCAACAATGTTGAACGTAATTGGGTCTGCTGGGTCATGAACAGTAATGGGTCAGGCTGAAACAATGTTGGCTAAATAGTATACAACAGTGTTGAGCCAAGCCCAACGCGTGGCTGGGCTCAAAGCCAAATGTGCCAGGCCTAAAGGCCCAGCGCAGGGGCGGCTTGAGCCGCATGGCCAGGAGCTGGGGCACGCTCCAAAGCCGAGGGAAACAGCGCCGACGAGGCTAGTGGCTTCTCCGACGATAAACGGTGGCGCCGGGTGGTGCGGCGAGCATCACCGGCTATGGTGGCTCGAGGATGGGCGTGGCGTTGATAGCGCATGGCCAGAGCAGAGGAGGATAGCGGCGGCGTTTCGGCAAAGCTCCGGCCAAAGTGGTCAATGCTTGAGCACTAGTGGGCAGAGGGGAACTCAAGGGGTGGCGTTGATGTGGGCGCGGAGGTGTTGTAGCGGCTTGGCGATGGCGATCGTGAGCGGGCGGCAATGAGGGACGGTGTCGGTGAGCTGGCGGCAGGGATATGGGTGGGAAGTTTAGGGGAAAGTTTTGGGGTGGAGGGGTTGTGCCGGTGATGGGGTTGGTAGGAGAAGGGAGGGGCGGTGGCGGCAACATTACCTTCGGATTCACCAAGGGAGATGATGAAGGCGGTGGAATTTCTTGCGATTGGCTGGTGTTGTGGGAGAAGTGATGGTTTGGTGAGGTTGAGTGAGTGCTGATTATGCCTATTGCTCCGAATTAGTTGGCTTTTTATAGCCGAATGAGGCGGTTGCGGTAGTGACCGAATGAGGTACGTGAGGCGCGTGGCAGCAAGGTGGACGGTGGGAGAGAATGACGCTGCGTTAGGGCAAGGTGGCAGTCCGGCAACGGCGTGGTGGCGCTGGTGCCTCACTAGCGCAAAGATGTGCACGGGTGAGGCTGGGCGCGACGAGCGCGCGGTGTTTGCCCGGGAGGTGGCAGTCCCTGGTTCTGCTTTGGCACGAAGTGCAGTGGCGAGAGGCGGTTAGGGACAAAGACTGTCGGCACGACGCGGGGCAAAGCGAGCAGGGCGATGGCGGCTTTGGAGAAAGCTATCTCCGGTAAAGGAAAGTGTAAAGGCTGAAAGAGGAAAGTGAAAATGGTTCAAGATTTCCCAAATTGGGAAAGATTTAAAAACAAGCCAGAAATCCAAGAAAATTTTAAACTCTGAAATTTTTGGGTTGTTTCAACCTACCCCCTAAAAGGAATCTCAACCTCGAGATTCACTCAAGACTAAGGGACAGGTTGGGAAAATCACACTGCATTTTTTATTTCTTTTTCCATGTTGCTTCTTCTGTCTCATGATTCTATCAAAGAAACTAAAAAGGTGGATCCTTGTTTAATTAGAACCAATGTCGATCTTGCACGAAGTAAAAACATACCGACAATGACATTCGTGGCCTCTGCTACTTCATTGGTAGTAATATATGTGATTTTGCCCTGAATTGGTCATGTTGTTAGTCTTCCTTCTCCTGGAATTTGTCCCGGTCTTCTTAGCGGTTCTCTGGGTCGTAGCATGCCTCTTTTGTTAGCTTACATTGTTGGTGGTGTCTTGTTGATCTGTGGTTGATTCCTTGCTCGAGTTTTTGTTGCTTTAGGTGACAGATTCCTCAAGGGACAATGACCCTTGAAATGGTATGGTTGTCCACAGTGGTAGCAATTTAACAATTTTTATGGACATTCCCTTTGGTGGTGATTCCCTCTGCATGTGTGACACTGAAATATGGTTGGTTGACTCATATTGTATTGTGGTCTTGGATTGAGATTGGTAGGTGGTTTCTGCTGAAATTAAAATGGCGGTGTTGCTATCATTCTTCTTCTAGGTGCACTTGATGGATGTGTCATCTGCATTGCTTTTCTTTTTCTAATTCTCTTCTGGCTTCTTTCGAAATTAGTAATTTATTCACCATAGCCGAAAGGTCTTTGAAATCAAGGCCCGAAATATGAAATTTCAGCGACTTTTGTAATCCTTCAGAAAATTTCTCCATCGTTTTCTCTTCATAATCAACATCATTTGGGGGCATATCGTGTCAGGTAGTTGAATTGATGAAGGTACTATGTCATAGTAAGCCCCCTTTATCTAAGAGCAAGAAACTCTTAGCATTTAGTGCCAATCACACCCATGGGAACGTGTGCCTTATAGAATATACCTTTGAATTCTTGACATGATATGTCTCTTCCAGGGTGGAGTGCTTGGTGATTTACCCACCATGCTGCAGCTTGTCCCTGAAGTTGATGGGAAGCAAGAAAAAAGTTTTCTTTTATCAATACATTGGATAGTATCTAAATTTCTCTCCATGTCTCGCATCCAATCATCGGCTTCTAGTGGTTCTGGTGCGATTGAGAATGATGGTGGTCTTGTTTTCAGGAAATCTGTCCATCTTGATCATGTGGTGGTTCCTCCATATGTTGTTCCTGGATAGGGTCTTAATGGTGTTGGTGGCCTGGTTGCTATCTGCTCAAGGAGTCTGGTGTGTTGATCCATCATTCTGATTTGATTTTGTTCTGCTTGAAATCTATTCCTTTCCATCATTGCCATATCAAGGTAGTTAGAACCGCGATCCTACTCTTAGAGTCTTGCGACTCTACGAACCCATGACAGCCTGTCGATCCAAATCGCACCGTGAATCGGAATCAGGTAGAACCATGGTAGAGTCGCGATTCAAAGAGTAAAATCGTGTAGAATCGTGTAGAATCACAGAGTAGAATCGTGGTAGAGTCGTTTGGGCAAAAAAATTACATTTTTTGTATTTTTTTAGAGGACAGGGTTTTTGATATTTTATTTTAGAGCAACATTTATTATTATTAATTTCTGAGAATGAAACTGTAAATAAACAAGGAGCATGTAAGATATTATATCAGTGTGGTAATGCTAGTACAAATATCTATATTATGATATGAGCAATCTTGAGCTAAGCTATTTTTATTCCTGGAGTATGTCTAGCTGTTTTTAAGGAACATGCAAGTGTTGCAATTAGATATTAATTTATAAAAGTTGTGAATATTTCCTATGTAATTGTAGTAAACTAGTCATGGTCATTGGCTGTTCTCCTGTAGTTCAGAACTATATCGCATATCATGTCAGTACCATTATACTTTTCTATTGTGGATAAAAAGTGTTTTGTCCTTTTTTCGGTTATAAGTAAGTGGTAAACCATATAAGAATCGTACAAATTTATAATATAGATGTTAAATATGTGTATTTTTATAATTCCATAGAATCGCCGATTCGATCCTACCGGAGGCAAATCGATCCAACTTATGATATCGACTCTGACTAACTTGTATCATATTTCTACCATGCTTGGCTGATGTCCTATTGAATCGGCCTCACTCTGGTGGTTGTTGACGTGACTTCCTATTCTTATTCCTGACATCTTGGGAACGTATTTCTGTAGTGGTTTTGACCAAACATAGAAATGTAAGTACGATCCAAACTTAAGTTAAGCGGAGAAAGAATGATGTAAGGATTAAGACGAAAAGAAGGAATTGACTTTTGACAAGGATGATATAGTGGTACTGGTAGGAAAATAAATTATTAATAATTAACATAACTCTTTTATTTATTTATATGGGTTGCATATGTACTACTTAGAGTACATAGTACAACTTGTGTTACAACTAAAAGGTTGTCTAATTAAGGTTTACTCTATTTAACATTACTCTAGCGTACTTTAAACACTACTTCTTCCACACTGCAACTTCTGTCGAAAAGTTGAAATTAGTTAATAATGAGATAAATCTTTTGAAAAAGACAAAATGAGATTTTTGAAATCTAGGTTCGATAAGATAGCATTAGGAAGGGAAAAGACATCAATAATGCTTATTTTTTATAAATCCTTTTATAGTTTTTGAAATTAAGATTTTTGAAGGTCTTTATTTCCTAATTCGTATGCCCAACCTAAGGTATCAAACTATGGTCAAGCTAAGCTCTGGTACCACTTTGTAACGACCCCATTTCTGGAATCGTCAAACCTTTCACAACCGCCTAGGATGTGCAGTTGTGAAGTAAAAAACATCACAATCAAACTTTCGATTACAATAAAAGTCAGATTTTTTTATTACATAAGGTTAAAACTTAACAACTAATTTTAACACTAACACGGGCATCCAAGCCCAAGGTTAATATACTTATAGGACAAGAATTTCCAAACCACAGGCATGCTTGAGTGCAATCGAGACCTACTACCCGTAATCATTGCCATCCGGAGGTCCACCAAAACCTTCCTCATTAAGATACTTAGAGTTTTCCCAGGTTCCCTATGTATTTGATTTAACAAGAATGAGTACACAACTATACTCAGCAAGCCACATGAAAAAGCTAATTAACTACATGCTAGGAGTTCAATGGATTGTTCTCGGTGGTCGGTGGTGAGGAAATACTTCGTCGGTGGTGTACTCCTGCTAGCAGGGGAGTACTGCTCCTGGTGGCGGTGGTGGCAAAATACTACATGCTATGGTGGAGGAGAACTCCTAACTGCAAAGTACTCAAGGCGGCGGCGGAGTACTACTCCCAGTTGGCGGATCCGATCGTCATTGGGGAGGGAGACGTCAAATTCGGCGATGCCTACGCTAGGGAAGAAGCACACGCTCACCGACGCATCGAGCCGTTCCTCACCGCGTCGTTGCCTGTCCCTGCATCGTCACCCGTTGACGATCATTGCGCTTCCATCTACCGTCAGGGAGAGAGATTGAATGGGAAGGTGGGGGGAGAGAGACATGTCATTTTTTGTGTGCTGCTTTGTGGGCCCACCCATGTGGTGTATGATATACTTTGTTCTATGTATTTTGAGTATTTGCATTTTGTAAATAAATCTGCACGAATATCATTGTGCACATGACATAGATAGGGTTTAGAGATACAATCGGCTATACCAAATCCATTCCCTTGTTCCCACGCTAGCTCAGCCGCCCATGTTTTGAAACCAGCATCACGTAAGTAAAACTCCTCATCAAAACAACCATGAATGTTAAGTGATCTGGTTTTATAACATTGTTTGGTTAAATAGACAAATTCTTTTGTCAGAAAATTAAGTGGCCGCTCAACCTAGAGCTGGCCAAATGGGCCGGTTCTATCGGGCCAGCACAAGGCACGACACTGTAGGGCCGGCCAAGGCACGGCACGGCTTGCACTTCATGGACCGTGCTGGGCTGGCACGAGAGCCCGGGTTGTGCCTAGGCTGCCACCTCGGCACGACACGAATAGTGTCGGACCGTGCTGTGCACAAAGACGGCCAGCAGCACGACACGGCCGGCGGCTCAAGAGCCGACGGCGCCGCGCCCGCCGCGCGGTGTGGAGGAAGAAGGGCGGGCCGCAGGGCGCCAGCGAGACCGGAGGAGAAGAACGGCCGGCGAGAGAGAGGTCGAGCGAGCGCGGACCGGCGGTGTGGACGAGGAGGCGAAGAGTTCGACGGCCGACGCCGACGCGATCGGCGACGCCTCGCGAGGGCGAGGACCGAGGGGCGAGGAGGCGGGCGCGGATCGGGCGGTGCAGACGAGGAGGCGAGGAGCCCGATGACCAATCCGACGCGATCGACGACACATCGGAGGCGGTGGGGTGGCGAGGAGGCGGCTCGGCGAGGAGGCTAGGAGCCGAGGGGTGAGGAGGGAGGCGGCGCGGGCCGAGGAGGCGGGCGGGGAGGCGAGGCGGGAGGGGCTGCGGGAGGAGAGGGGAGGCGAGGCGGCGGGCGGGCGCGGACTGGCAATGAGGAGGCGAGCGGGCGACGACCGTGAGGTAGCTGACAGGGGGGAGAAGAAGGCACGAGCGCAGGCAGGCCAGGCAGAGGAGGGCAGCCAGGCCGTGTGGGCTCGTGGGCCGTGCCTAGGCACGACACGGCTTGAAAAATTAGGCCGTTAGGGGATTTTTAGCCGTTTTGACCGTTGTAGTCTTAAAAAATAGCAAAAAAATTCAAAAATCCCCATTTTTTCTATAAATAGCGACCATACCCCCTCATTCAGCACCCCTTCATTCTCCATTCTCTCTTTGAAATTGTGTTATGCACATTCAAATCCGTGTTGAGCTAATTTGGAAAAATTCAAAAAAATTGTGCCAAAATTTGAAAATTTCAATTTTCGGCAGCAAGTCAGCGAACGAGGTACAATACTATTTTTGTAATACTTTTATTGTTAGTTCTTGTAATGCTAAGATGAGAGTAGTAATAGTGTTAGCTTCTATTTTGAAGTTCTCGTTATGGACAGTCCTTACGACAGCTTTGCTCTCGGTGATTACAGACTTTCACTGAAGGAAATTGCGTCCATGGAGGCAGCTGTGGCTACCTCAAAGCAACCAGAGGTTTCACCGGAGGAGCAAGGCTCCAGGGCAGCATGAGGCTCCCTGGCAACCGAGCAAAGAGGCCGAGACCGTCTACATCGGGAGTGTGAAAGAATTTCGACAAGACAACCAAGCAAGACACATCGGGAAATGAGGTACCATATGTTATTTATAAAATTTGTCACCATGAATTGTCTGCAAAGTCTACAGGTGGAATGGAACACTTGCTTAGACATGCTACAAGATGTCGAACCAAGCAAGGATTGGTGATGAGGCAGACACAGCTGCAATACAACCCCGATGGTACGATATATAGCTGGGACTACGATCCTCAAGTGGCCCACCAATCTCTCTGTCGTTTAATTGCTTCTGAGGATTTACCGTTGGGCTTTGGCTAGTCTGCTTCTTTCCAAAATTACATTAGGACTACGCATAATCCTAGATTTTCTTCCATTTTTAGACAGACAACAACTAGGGATCTAGTGAAATACTATAATGAACGTCGTAATAAAATAAAGGAAC
This sequence comes from Hsuehochloa calcarea, assembly GCA_036346395.1. Classification (NCBI taxonomy): domain Eukaryota; kingdom Viridiplantae; phylum Streptophyta; class Magnoliopsida; order Poales; family Poaceae; genus Hsuehochloa; species Hsuehochloa calcarea. The sequence continues at coordinate 13,805,588 of CM070609.1, forward strand.
TATTTAGTACGTGCACATTTTTGGTGGCCCTGACCTCGGACATATGGAGTGGTCGGGCTAGGGAGGATTACCTTAGTGTAGTTGCGCATTATGTTAATGGCGACTAAGCAATGCATAAAAGGATTATAGGTTTGAAATTAATTGATATAGCACACACAAGGAAAATATTGCGAACTGTATTATCAAAGTCGTGGAAGACTTTGGTCTTATAGATAAAATATTTGCAATTACTTTAGACAACGCCGCTTCAAACTCTAGGGCGATGGACATTCTTACTCCAGTGTTGAGTACATATGTCAATTCCTTCTTACTACATCAACGATGCGCTTGTTCTATTATCAAAAGCTTTTCGCGATGCGATTTCTTTCTTGAATAATTCTAACGTAAGAATAACACAATGTAAGAACTTCTGCAGGGCGATGGGTGTACGTCCAAGAAAGTTCGGTTTGGACATGGAGGTACGGTGGAACTCTACTTACTTCATGCTCAAGAATCTTTTACCATACAAGAGCACTTTTTGTTTTTATTCAAACACACTATCCTAGCACTGACGATACTATACTATTAACTGAGCAATATTGGTTCGTTGCTGATAAAATACTGTCATTTTTAGATAATTTTTACGAGGCAACTGTTGCTTTGTCCGCTGTCTACTATCCAACACCTCCTATCATTGTGAATACTATTTTACGGGTTGCTACTCAATTAAAAATGTATAAAAATGACTTAGTTTTACATAATGCTGTTGTTTCTATGAAATTTAAATACCTTAAATATTGGAGAGAAATCCCTTACCTATATGCTTGTATTTATTTTTGATCCTAGGGCTAAAATTGATGCATTTGGTATTGTACATGATCTGTTTAGTGATGCTACGGGGCTAGACTATGTTAACTATTTTGCAGAAGTTCGTTATCGGTTATATGAGGTTTATCAAAGGTATGTAAATAAATTCCGAAGAGTCCACTCGCAACGACCTCTAGTAGCCTCCACCTCAAGTGGAAAGACAAATATGTGGGGCGCGATCTTCAGTGTTTCTTCCTTCAGGTCAAGGTCCAGGTCTTCTTCTTCTTCTTCTTCTACACTAACGCCTGCCTAGCCAAGACCCACAAGGAGCGGAGAACTATCCACCTATCTGGACAGCGATACGGTGGATTTCAACTCAGAAGGCTTTGCCATCTTGCAATGAATGGCAAACCCATAAGTTAACATATCCCGTGTTATCCATATTTGCATGTGATGTGTTAAGTGTTCCTGTCTCTACGATTTCCTCCGAGTCTGTTTTCAGTCTTTATGGAAGAATATTATAGAAGAGAAGAACAAGTCTCACAAGTGAGATGGTGGAGATCCTTCTAACTGTGAAGGACTAGAAATAAGCTGATTCACGAACACAACACTATGTGAAAAATCCAGAGTTGTTGGAGGTGTTTGAAAATCAGATTGTATAACGATACCGGCACACATGTAATGCTGATGTATCATGGATGTAGAATTGTAGAGCTATAGGTTGTACTCTTTTTTCCTTTGTCAAAGTTTTCTCATTTTGAGTTTTTATTTGGCGAAGGTTTTAACGAGGCAGCCAGTTGGACATTAATAAAGCTTTTTATTATATTTTTAATATAATCGTCTTATTTTTTATATAAATTTTATGTCTACTTTTGAATTCTATATTTTTTTTTATTTTTTTAGAGTTTTTTTTATTCTAACAGGTCAAATGGGCTAGATGAATCATACTTTAGTTCGACGGGCTAAATAGGCTGGAACTGATCCGACGCAGCATGAATAGCCAATAGACTATGCCCGTCCTAACCCATGACCTGATTCAATATAAAGAGTATTGAACCGAAATGGACCGTGCCGAGCCGCCGCCCGTTTGGCCAGGTCTGGCTCAGCCTGCTTCGCGGCTCTATGTACTTCTTCCAAGTGAAAGTAACTTACGGAGTGTTCTACGAAATATCCCCTATCACAGCCGTCATTTCAGGCTACTCCGCGTCTCCGCTCTTCGCTCCGTCTGCCTTCGGCGAGCTCCGACCTCGCCGCCGACCATGGAGTTCATTGACGACGACTGGGACTCCCAGCCCCGCGCTCGCCTCGTCCATTCCCACACCAACGCCAACACTGCCACAACCACCTCCTCCTCCACGAACCGCGCACCCCCCTCCCTTCCCCACGCCGCCGCCTGCGCCGCCGCGTCCGTGCTCCTCCTAGCCGCAGCCTACTACGGACTCCCGGCTTACCAGGTCCTCGCCTCCATCCTCATCTGGATCGCCTCCTCGCTCCTCCTCGCCCCCTTTGCGCCCTCCTCCGCTACCGGCGGCGACGTCTCCGTCGGCCGCGGTTGCCTCCTCCCCGACCAAGTACCTCCCCAAGAACACACCCCGGACCCCGCCCCCACCTCCCGCCGCCCTCGCCGCCAGAACCCGACCGTGCTGCCCCCAAACCCGTCAGATCCGATCATTCCTCCCATCAAATCGCCGGTTCCTCGAAAGCCACCGCAGGAGGCGGCGGCTTCGGGGACAGCTGTCCTGGACGGCGGCGAGAGGGAGGAAGACGTCGGCGAATGGACTGACCAAGAAATGGAGCTTCTCCGGCGGCAGATGGTGAAGCACCCAGCGGGGGAGCCCCAGCGCTGGGAGAAGATCGCCGCGGCGTTCGGCGGCCGCCGCACGCCGGAGAGCGTCATCCGCGCGGCGAAGTCGGGAGGCGCCGCGGCCGCCGGGGGCTCGTTCGAGCAGTTCCTGCGCAAGCGCAAGCCGCTCGACCCGAGGGCCGAGGCGGCCGACGCAGGTGGCAATGCTGGAGGAGGGGACGGAGGGGACAGCGCTTGGAGCGCCAGCGATGACCGGGCGCTGCTGAACGCGCTCAAGGAGTTCCCCAAGGACACGGCGATGAGGTGGGAGAAGGTGGCCGCGGCGGTGCCTGGGAAGACGAAGGCCGCTTGCATGAAGAGGGTCACTGAGCTCAAGCGCGACTTCCGGTGCAGCAAGGCGGCGTCAGAGGCAGCCTCGTAGCTATAATGCTGCCTGCTTTGCTTGCAATTCTTGTATGGTAAGACTGATACAATCCTTTCTGCTCTGCACTTTGATACAGTAATGGTATTATATGTTGGAGATCTCTATATGTTGCTACTTGATGATAGTGTTATGTTTTTTAGTTGTTAGCAATTATATAATGACCTTGGAATCAATGTCATGTTTCTCCATGTGTTTGAGGTGAAATTTAAGAGCTTATTCCTAGCAATCAGAAGTTGGAAACCTGACAAGTATAATCTATGTTGACTGTCAAAGCTTCATTCCAATTTTGGGACATTAGCAGCATGCAAATTTTAGTGAGTCCTAAATGTTGCCCAACTCAGCAATGGAAACAATATCGATGTAATTGATCTTAGAGAGTAATCAGAGTTATGAGCCCTGTTGAACATGTCTTGGATCGGTGTGCCATGATGAAACTAGACCTCATGATACAAGTGCGTTCAATTTGGTTTATGTCACTTGCGTCGTTTGATTTATATGCATTGAAGCAAGATTTTAACACTCCACTAGGAGCATAAAAATGCACAGGGTAGCTCTTCAGTAAGCAGAGGGTACATTACTACATTTTCAACTCATCAATGCTTCCCAAGCATATCCTCATTTTGCTGTAACTATATATAACCTTGCATTAAGTGTTGACAGTCTAAACCTTGGCATTCTTGGAAGGATTTATATGCATTGAAGCAAGGATTTAATGCTTCACTAGGCACATAAAAATGCACTGGGAAGCTGTTTAGAAAGCAGAGGGTACCTTTAAAACTCATCAACGCTTCCCAAGCATATCCTCTCATGTAACTCATTATGCTGTAACTATATATACCCTTCAATTGTTGACAGCCTAAATGCCTAATAGCATACACACACACGACTAGCTAATGTCATTTCCGAGTCTGCCCTTGTCATTCATTTGGCTAGCAGCATCCTTGTTCTTGCTTTACGACCTGGCCTCCAATGTTGGCCTTAGTCAAGCCAACATAGTTCCTGGTCCTGGAGCTCCTGCAAGATCAGGCAGCAATCCTTGTGATGCGGCTACTATGCAATTGCTGGCCCGATCTTTAGGTGCTGATCGGGCGTTGGGGTGGGGCAAAGTATTACCTGACCCTTGCAATGGCAGCTGGGTGGGTGTGGAGTGCGATGGGGAAGGCTATGTGACTTACATCTTGGCAAACAACAGCGGCTTGATGGGGCATCTCCCGCCAGAAACACACAACCTCTCCGGGTTGTACGTCATTTGTAACACCCCAACCCAACATTGAACCCAGAATGTCACCTAACTGCTCTAGCTACCAATTTAAACCTTAATTAAACAATAATTCCAACACGCGTGCATGGAACAAAAACCCGTCCACGGGCCACAAGTGAATCAATTAAAACATAGTAAGTGAATAAAAGAATAAAAGTTCACAGCTTGGTCACATGCTCCAAGAACGCTCGAGAAACGCCTGGGATACCCACACCCCGAGAAACGCTTGGGATACCCACACCCAAGGAACGCCAGGACTATGCTCTCAGTACATAGGATGATAACAAGAATAATAAATCAACCAGTAATAAAGCATAAACAATTATCATATCAAATCAGATGTAAAGACAAGGGCCGACAAATTTATGTCTACCGCTCTACCATGCACTTACCTTTTAGCCACGAAAGTCGGGACGATGCAAAGGCGGCACCGAACTTGAAGCAACACTCCCTGGACAGACATTAATAATATATCTCAAAACATGCCACAACAGTACACAATCAACAACCAATACACTATCACACCTACACGCAAACTTGATGCACTTAACTTAACTTCACCGGACGATCTAACCGCTGTCCCGGTGATCAAACGTTAATGACTTTTGCTATTGGACTCCAAGTATATCAAACTTTATGTTTTCTGGAATCTACACGAAATTTCCCACAATAACTTAGTTATGCAAATTCTCTGATTTTGCCATCTAGGTACCCGTTTTCAACCCTGAAGGTTATATTGGAAGCTAACAGAACAGAAGACTTCGCAATTTCGTAGCTATTTTTCTACAACATGAAAAATAGCAAACAATAATATTTCTGGAATCTTCAGATAACTATCTAGCTAAACCTAGTTATGATCATAATTTAATTCCAACATCTAATACGCGTAATTAAGCGATCTTCATGACTGCTATCATTGGCGACGGAGTTCTGGACAGGAGTACTCTCGATGCCATAACTTTTGACTCGCTTATCCAAATTTAATTATCTTGAACTCTCTGGAAATTTAAGGAAATTATCTACAACTTTTCTAACAGACAAAATCATGATTCTGGACAGAGATACCCCAAAATCCCCTCGCAAGGCTCGGCAATACAACTTAACGAACTAGGGCATCATAAAACGTCTAACTCTCGCGACCAAACCATTCTACAACGTGAATAAACATTAATCTAAGATCAATCTAAGGTTGATCAGATCGTTACCTACGAAAATTGACGACAAACGAACGCGGAGTGCAAAACCCTAGCTTCCTCCTCCTCTTTCCTTCTTCCTCTTCCTGATCTTGCCTCCTCCTCTTCCTGGCCTTCTTGCTTCTCCCTTGATCAGCAGCAACACCTTCAACCTCTCTCTCTCTCTCTCTCTCTCTGCTGCTAACCAACATGCATATGCAATGCAAGGAAGGAACAATCTAGTCATTATCTAGCTGCAGCAGCAGGCTTGCACATACGTATGGCCGTATGCAAAGCTAGCAGGCAGGCGGCTATGCATGCAGGGCACGGCAGGGAAGTTAGCGGCAGCAGGGCCGGCTAGATGCGGCAAGGCTGGAAGCAGGAGGGCAGGGTGGCGTGTGCTAGGGCAGCAGCAGGAGGCGCACTAGGTGGTGGCTGTGCAAGAGGTGGCAGCAGGGTGGCTGGCAGCTAGGGTTTTGGGGCTAGGGCCGGTTGCCTTTCCCCTCCACTCCTTTTATGCGCTGCCTGCCCAGGCCTTCCCATGCCGAGTCCAAGGTGGACTCGGTTTGGGCCTTGGGCCGGCAGCCTACTTCCCCCTCTAATCTCCTCTTTCTCTTTAATTCTCTTCCTAATTTCTTTTAATTAAAACAGGGTGTTACATCATCCACGTTAACAACAACAGCATTTCCGCCTGTCTTCCTCCATTTAACCATGCCGCCCTGTAGTCGATCCAAGTCTTCCAGAACTGCTTCACATCCATCCCAGCAGAGGACTTCTTTAGAGGCCTGTCCAACTTGCTTTTCCTGTTCGTAGGTGACAATCCCTTTGAGCCATGGGCTATTCCTGGTTCCTTTAAAGATTTAGGTGTCATCTACAACTTGTCGGCCGCCAATGCAAGTATCTTTGGTCCCATCCCAGAGTTCATGGGTAATCTCCCCTACCTCAACTATGTGAACTTGGAACGTAATAGCCTATCTGGTCATATCCCTGCATCACTTGCTTCTATTCCTTCGCTCCACCTCCAAGATCAGAGAGGGACAGATTCTCTCTCTGGTCCAATTGGTTTCTATGATAATTCCACCTATACCATAGAGCTCGACCTTCGTGGCAATCAGTTTACTGGGCCGATACCCAACTTGACCGCCAACACCTATCTGAGATATCTTGATCTAGTCACAATAGGCTAACTGGAACTGTTCCAGAGTCACCTGCGCAGCTGCAGTTCTTGCGAGAGGTGCACTTGAATGACAACTCTCTCTCCAGGGCCATGTGCCTGATTTTCGTGGCAGCACCTCGTTGGAGGTTTTTAATCTCTCCAGCAATCATCTGGCTGGAATCATACCGTCTACGCTTGCAACTTCACCATCACTGAGAGTCTTAGATCTCTCTGATAACTTCCTCTGCGTTAAAGTGCCCCGCTTCAGAAACAACACGACTTTGCAGGGAACCCAAAAATTGAGAGCCCTTGTTGATCTGACTTATATACTCTTATCTCCTGGCGAGATTGTAATGAATAATGGCTTTTCATGAGAATGCGATTAATAATAATGATTATTCATCCAGCAATGGCTGGATTTGCATTGTAATTTGTATGCATTCATGGTTTCAAATGCAGCGAGTTGGCAGTGTTGGGCCATAGAAACAAACAAAAATGGCTGTATTAGTACCATGTTCAGTAAAGAGCCATCCCTATCCCCGATAACAACATGGCTGTATTAGTACTCTATGATGTGTACCTCCCAATCCCAATTGATACAGACTGCACCTGCCTATGCTGTTTCTTACTGCTACTTTGGTTTTATTCAGTCGCTTCACAAACTCTTGAGTTGTGCTTGAACTGTTGGTTCATTTGGTGATTTTTCAAAAGTGGTTCTTTACTTCTTTTTAGTGTTGGAGCACACCTTCGGTCCTTGTTAGTTTTCCTTTGTTGTTTTGGGGTACATGCATGTGCAAAGATGATGAGTTGCCATGACAAGCAAGGCTTTATGATGTGAAAGTGTCGTTATTTGACATAGGGGCAAATTTTAGTCTTGTCTTCACTATCCCTAGAAACTTCAATTATATGTTTGGGCAATGGCCCCAAGGTTTTGACAAAAATGTGAGACACTTGCATGGTGAGTGTGGGTTTAGCAGCTTTGTGCTGGTCCTTGTGGAGGACTCGTAACACTGCTTGTTTTGAGAAAAAATGTCCAGGGCATCCAAACCAGGTGGTCTTCTACATGTGTCACTCGATCCAAATGTGGGCTATTTTGCAGAGACAAGCAGAAGGGAGTTGCTGATGCAGGGGCCAGACTGGCTAGCGAGGATGGCAACTGTTGTGTTCAGTAAGCGCGAGGATGGACTAACATGGCGGGGTTTATTTGCTGAGGAGGATTCCTGGATACCAATTCTCTGTTAGAGTCTGCGGAACTCCTGTTTTGCCATTTTGTCATGTTTGCTGTCTAGCTGTATTTCCTGTTAGCTAGATACTCTCCTATTGCTTGTAACCTGTTGATACTCTTGTACTGTGTTGGTTCTGAACTTTGTTATCCGATCCCAATCGGAGGCCAGAGATGTAAGTGTTTAATCTCCGGTATCTAAAAAATGGGCAAATTTTAGTGAATGCTAGATGTTTCCCAACTCAGCAATGGAAACGATGTTGATGCCATTTGTTGAGAATCGACCATAGTGAGTAGTCAGAGTTACTAGCCCCGTTGAACATGTCTTGGATTGCTGTGCCATGATAAAACTACAAGTGCTTTCGATTTGGTTTTATGCCACTTGCCTCTTTAGATGATCTGACACTCTTCTTTACCAGGATTATTAGCAATTTTTGATCTTATAATTACAGCGAACATGGCTGATTGTCTTATTTGCCCCTGTTTCATTCAACCTATTGAATATCCTTCTGGGCGGAATGTAGGAAGGGATAGCTTATCTGTAAAATTATTGTTGAAACCAATAAGACAAATTATTGCTGAAACCAATAGGACAGTTTGCCAAAATACCTCACCCCCCGTTTGGTAGCCATCAATTGAATTGGGGATGAAGAATTGGATTCAAATACCATTTCTACTTGATTTGGAATTGGCAGCAGTTGGATTCCAACTTCAATTTTTGTTTTTGGGTGTCACTTGGAATTGGAAAAGGAAAGCAAATCCAAATGTTGTTTGGGTGCTGTCAATTGTATACAAGGAATTCAATTTTGGCTGACTCGGTGGGATGTTGCTTCATGGGTGGGGTGGGGTGGATTGGGTGGGTCACTGATGTTGCATGTGGATACATTCAGTTGTACAGCTTAGCAAATTTTACACGGTAAAGCACATTGTTATGCTATACAAAATAGTCTTCCATGAGAAACTGCGTAGAAAAAGACCGAAACAAACACATACAGCAGGAACAGAATTCAAATGGACCGAATTCAGAAGAAAAAAAAGAAGACAAAGTAAAGCACACCTTTGTGCAAACCACATACATGGGTTAAAGTCATATATTGCAGAGCAGTGAAAATAAAATAGAGCTAACAACAGATGAAATCACATAACATCTGAGTACGAAATTCCATATAATACTATTTTGGGAAAGCAAACGGGGTGTCAGAGAAATTTACGTGCAGATGAGTTCGATAATGTGTGTTCCTTTTTTCTTAATCCATCTTTTCGAAACATAACTATTAAGGTCCTTTATGTAATCCATGGGACATCTGCACTGAACTTGTATGAATCCAGTCTTCTATGTTCTCTAGGGCCAAGTCCCTTATTCCTCCTAAAAAAATTATATGTAGTATAACTGTAGAAATGCTCCTGCATTCTTGAACTCATAGGTGAAGGTGTCAAACGCCACTTTTCTTGGAGAACTAATGTAGCTCAGTGTATTGGAGAGCAATGATTTGGAGAAATACAGGGTGATTGCGTTATGCTTTGTATGCGAAGTAATTACATCTATCTAGTCTTGTTCATAAAAGGATAGAAAGTCACATAACAAACTGAAACGAGAAAATAATCAGATCAGCTATTGGGAACATATACCTGGTGTAATGCAAACTGGTAATGTGCTATGTCTTTGCACAAAGCGGTAGATATCTGCGCTTTTTCTTATTTATACTGCCACGTGCCACCTTTTTTTAGGTCTCTGTACTGTCATTTTACGAACCAACAGATTGTGAACAGAAAAGTATGCATTTTCTGGTATCTATTTTATTTTAGCACCATGATCATATATTGGACTTCTTAGAAAAATAGAGGCAAAATAGAGACACGAATTTTTACATAAAAAATTTTTGCGGAAAAAAACCACGAGCGTCAACCAGCGATGATCAATATATAAAGAGTGAGTACAAATCGCAGGGGATTACAATGGGGCGTCAACTCTCCTCGTACGACATACAAGAGGTATATAAAGGGGTAACATGACTTAGAGTCCAAGTAGGAAACTTATCCGCTAACATGACATATTTGAATACAACCACATTAGGAATTTAGATCACATATCTCAACAATCTCCATCTTGAGATGAATTTTCTCTTGTAGCAAAATGAAGAATCATCAATCACTAAATAACTCCACAATAAGATAAAAATCATCGTGTGTCAATTAGTCTCTAAGACTAAACTGTAACACCAACTAAGCTTGAGCAAAGCTCAAACTTAGTGACAGAAACTGACTTTGTCATCATATCAGCTGGATTATCATGAGTACTTATCTTGCACACCTTGACATCACCTTGAGAAATAATACCTCGAATAAAGTGATATCTCACATCAATGTGCTTTGTTCTCTTATGGAACATCTAATCCTTTGTAAGACATATAGCACTCTGACTATCACAAAATATAGTAGTGCAAGAATTATCTCCACAAAGCTCATTGTACAAACATCTCAACCAAATAGCTTCTTTACAAGCTTCAGAAATAGCCATATATTCTGCCTCAGTGGTAGATAAGGCTACATTAGCTTGCAAACTTACCTTCCAACTAACAGCACAACCACCAATAGTGAAAACATAGCCTGTGAGAGACCTCCTCTTGTCCAAATCGCCAGTATAATCAGAGTCAACATAACCAACAAGTTTATCTCTATAATTCTCAAACTGCAAATGAGTATTAGAAGTGCCACACAAATATCAAAAAATCCACTGAACTGCTTTCTAATGCTCTTTTCCAGGATTAACCATGTATCTACTAACAACACACAGTGCATGAGATAAATCAGACAAGAACAAACCATGGAATACATAAGAGAACCAACTGCACTAGAATATGAAACTCTAGACATGTACTCAATATCATAATCTGACTTAGGATATAAGGCTGAAGATAATTTAAAATGCGAAGCTAAAGGAGTACTCACTGGTTTTGCATCATGCATATTAAAACGACGAAGGATCTTCTCATATAACCTTGTTGACTAAGGTATAACTTGCCAAATTGCCTCTCTCTAATAATCTCCATGCCAAGAATTTTCTTTACTGCACCTAGATCTTTCATCTCAAATTCATTACTCAATTGCGCTTTCAGTTTTTTCTATTTCTGACTTATCTTTTGCAGCAATCAACATATCATCAACATAGAGAAGCAAATAAATAGCTGAACCATTAGCAATCTTTAAATAAACATAACTACCATAATCAGACTGTTTAAAATCACGAGAGAGCATAAAAGAGTCAAATCTCTTGTACCATTGCCTAGGAGATTGCTTCAAATCATAAAGAGATTTCTTTAATCTACAAACAAGATGATCCTTTCCAGGAATAATGAAACCCTCAAGTTGGTCCATATAAATATCTTCTTTCAACTCCCCATGTAGAAATGCAGTTTTAACGTCTAATTGCTCAAGTTCATAATCATGCATAGCAACAATACTGAGTAAAGTGCGAATAGAACCATACTTCACAACTGGGAAAAAGACATCATTAAAGTCAATACCTGAAATCTGACCATAACCTTTAACAACCAACCTTGCTGGTTCAGTAGGAGAGATACCTTCATTTTTTTAAAAATCCACTTACAATGAACATGCTTCTTCTCCTTTGGCAATTTTATTAGTTCCCAATTGTCATTCTTTTCAAGTGACTCCATATTATCATGCATAGTAGTTATCCACTTATTACAATCAGTGAAATCAATAGCCTCAGAGTATGATGAAGGTTCTGTATTACCTTCAATTTCTTCTGCTACACTCAAAGCATAAGCAACAATATTAGCTTCTTCAATCAACCTCTTGGGTGGATTAATCTCCCTCCTAGGTCTAGGTCTGTCAACTGCAATAGACCGTTGTGGTAGCTACTCAACAATAGGAGGATTCTCAACAATAGATGCATCATGAACAACAATATTTTTCTTATTTGATGTATTATCTAAACCAACAAAATGATCCACCTGGACACTTGAATTCTGCTTACTCTCAACAGGAACATTAGTAGGCAGTTTATCATGAAGCATAGCAAATTCATTAAAGATAATATTTCTGCTAATCACAATCTTATGTGTTTCAGGATTTCATAACTTGTATCCTTTAACACCAGATTTATAACAAAGAAAGATGCACTTAACAACTCTATACTCTAATTTTTCATTATCAACATGAGCATAAGCAGTACAACCAAAAAGTTTTAATTCTAGATAATTTGCTGGTGAACCAGACCATATCTCAATTGGACTCTTCTTTTCAATTGCAATAGAGGGTGACCGATTAATAAAATAGCAAGCAGTGGAAGCGGCTTCAGCCCAAAAACGCCTATACAAACCTGCATTAGACAACATGCAACGGGCCTTAGAAATGATAATCCTATTCATATACTCAGCCACACCATTTTGTTGAGGAGTATGAGGAACGGTGTAATGTCTGATAATGCCTTCAGTCTTGCAGTATGATTCAAATTCATTAGAACAGAATTCCATCACATTATCAGTGAACAATTTCTTAACCTTCTTTTCAGTTTGCCTTTCAACCATAGTCTTCCATTCTTTAAATGCTGAAAATGCTTCTAATTTATGCTTCAAGAATTAAGGCCACACTCTTCTAGAGTAATCATAAATAATTGTTAACATATAACTAGCACCTCCTAGCGATGTCTTGCTAGATGGTTCCCTATAAATCAGAATGCACATAATCCAAAATAGCTTCTGTAGTATGAACTGAAGTATTGTATCTCACCCTCTCGTATTTGCTAAACACACAATGCTCACAAAATTTCAGCTTGTCGATGCTATGTCCATGAAGAAGTCCTCTCTTGCTCAATTTTACCAAACCAATTTCACTTATATGCCTAAGGCACATATGCCAAAGATTAGTAGCATCAGAATCAGATAATGAACTTAAAATTACAACAACATTACCTGATATTGTAGTACCTCGCAGATGGTATAGATTGACAGTTTTAATATCAGCTTTCATCACAACAAGAGAGACTTTTGTACCTTTAAAACTCTACCTTCACTTGAATACTTGTACCTTTTAGCATCAAGAGTACTAAAAGAGATGATGTTTCTTTTTCAAATCTAGAATGTGCCTTACATCTGTCAAAGTTCTGACAATGACATCAAACATCTTGATCTGAATTGAACAAATTCCTGCAACCTTACAAGATGAGTTATCACCCATCAACACAGTACCACCTTCAACAGGTTAATAGGTGGCAAACCAGTCCCTATCAGGACACATATGAAAGGTATAGGCGAGAATCAAGAATCCATTCATCATTGGTCTTAGCACATCCAGCAAAGGCAACAAGAATTTCTCCATTAGAACTTTCATCAGCAACAAGAGAGGCTTTACCTTTATCGTCTTGTTTACCTTTATGCTTATAATAACCAGTTCTCTTTTTCTTTATTCTGCAGCTTCCAGCATTCAAAGATGTCGTGCCCACTTTTCTTGCAATATTTGCACGACTTGGACTTACCTCTCTGATTTCGACCGGTTTTTGTAGCCGTTCGAGCTTTTGCCTCGAGATCCATTATTTGGGTTCTTCTCCTTTTGCCTGCTACGTATAAATAAGCTTTCTTCTTGCGAGCTTGAATTTTCAGAAGGTACCATCTGTTTCATCTTCTCCTTAGCATGCACACCTTTATAAACTTCATTAAGAGTGAGTGTATCTCTGCTATATAATTATCTCTGAAATTTAAAAAAGAACTAGACAGGGAGCACAAAAGAATAAGACCCAAATCTTCATCATCATATTTTACCTCCATCGATTCTAGGTTGGCAACAATCTCCTTAAACCCCGAAAGATGATCAAGCACATATCCTCCTTCTTGCAATTTGCGAGAGTACAATTTCTACTTGAGATGCATCTTGTTGATGAGATCTTTTGTTATGCAAATTTGTTCCAGCTTCATCCATAATGCAGGAGATGTCTTCTACTTCAAAATCTCCTATAAAATATCATTTGATAAATAAAGGTGAATCTAAGATAAAGCTTTACGGTCTTTGCGCTTCTCATCTGCGGTCCATGCGGTAGATTGTTTCTCAAAACCTTCAAATGCATCATCCAAATCTATGTGTGCCAACACAACCCTTATCTTGACTTGGCACAACGAAAATCTTGTATCTCGACTCAGGAGTGGAAGATCATACTTCAAAGTCGCCATGAGGAATAAAACCTGAAGTTTGCTGGTACTGATTTGTGTAAACATAGCAAAAATCACAACCTCTTTGGTACACCTTATGTGTACGCAAAACAAAGATCTTCAAATACCTGGTACACTTATTAGGTGGATGTAGCAAAAGTCACCAAAAAATTGAGCACTGCACGGAACAAACTAGAAAGCTTGCTCGGGATACTCACAACAGCCATGACGTCCTTGCTTGTGAACCTCCACGTAAGGTAAAGCTTGTTGTGGAGAATTGATTAAAATAAAATTTCTTGTGCTGTGGTGGTTCTTTTCTTATTCTTTTGCTTGTGAACCTCCTTGCTTGTGAACCTCGGATTTGTCTCTCTCTGATTCTTTTGCTTTCTGCGTGATGCGTGATAGAATAAATAAGCAAAAAATAATAATTTTAGAACCCGTGCTAGTTGGGCTGTGAACTTCGCGCGCACGCAATGGGTTGCTTCTCCGTTTACTTTCACGATTCTCTTAGTCTGCCCGTTCGGTGCTCGTCCCGGCAGAGGACGCACGGACCGCGGTTGATCGAGGATGGGCGATGCTGGCGCACTGCCCTCGGGAGCGACACACACGGGAGCAATGATCGAGGCGAAGTTGCAGGGTGACAACGCGATTGGATCTGATTTTTTTATCGTATCTCTCTTGAAAACCCTAATCTCCTGCTCTATACCACTTGTTAGAAAAATAGGGACAAAACGGAGACATGAATTTTTACGTGGAAAACCTTTGCGGGAAAAAACCACGGGTGCTAACCAGCGATGATCACTATATGAGGAGTGAGTACAAATCGCAGGGGATTACAATGAGGCGTCAACTCTCCCTGTGCGGCATACAAGGGGTATATAAAGGAGTAAGAGGACTTAAAGTCCAAGTAGAAAATTTATCCTCTAATATGGTATATTTGAATACAACCACATTAGAAATTCAGATCACATATCTCAACAAGACTTACTGTAACATAATATATTTAAGGTATCAGACTCAATGTAGTGACTCGCTGTGATAATCTCTTTATGAAATGTAACGAGATAGGAAGCACCATTTGCCCCAACTGAGTCATGGTGATGCCAAATGTAGGAGATCGTCAAGTTCAACAACATATATTGTAAGCTAGTGGACCACAGTCTGTTGCTATGTCTTCCTCTGGCTGTGCCGCTAGGGTGGATGGGAGTGCCTCCGTGTCCGGCAAATCTCTGTCTGTAACTCAGTTCCGACAATAGCTTTGATCCTACTGCATCTCTTTTGACCGCTGTGTCCGTAACTGCAAGGCTCTTCGGTATGTATCGTTTGATTATCCAGATCCGGTTTGATCTTTGCCTGCTCATGTCATCGTGATGGTTGGAGATCCGATCAATGAGAAGATGAAGGGCACCCTAGAGGGTGACGGTGATAACCTAGATCCAAGTCTGGGTTCAGATCATGGAGTGAAGGAAGAAGGCGATGTAATTGAGATTGATATTGATGAGGAAGTTAAAGAGGCAGCGAAGCAATGGATGGGTGTGGCTTGATTCAATTCTATTCGACCTTTCAACGTGAAAGGTCTTTTCGATGATATGAAAAGGGCCTGGGGAATTAGACAAAAATTGGGAGTGAAATCCCTTAAGGGAAATATGTTCTTCCTGGATTTTGAATCAGAAGGCGATTTCAAGTTCGTGATGCGGGGAGGACCTTGGTTGCTAAGAGCCATGCCCTCATCGTAGCCCTTTATGATGGTATCACCGGCCTTTTGAGGTTAATTTGGATTCAATCCCGATCTGGGTGTAGGTTTAGGACCTCCCGAGAGCCATGATGACGGCAAATTCCGGGAAGGTGATTGGAGGCAAACTGGGTAATGTTCTGGAGGTAGATGTAGATGATAATGGAATGAATTATGGAAAGTTTTTGCGCATTAGAGTGGCTGTTCTGTGTAGTAAACCCCTTTGGCGATATCTTACGATAAAGCATAAAGGGAGAGAGATTGCTGAGAGGTTTGACCTCAAATATGAAAGGGTTCCGCACTTCTGCTTTTACTGTGGACTCACGGGACATACTGAACGCGATTGTTCGCCTTAGGTTAAAGCTACGCAAGGGATTCGTTTTGGGTTAGATCATCGTGCCTCGCCTTACAAGAAATTTTAGCATAGGCGTTGTACTTTTTCAGCAGATAGTTCATACTCTGCCGGCAGGAATTCAAATTTTAGCAATTTTAGTAGAAACAGTACAGATTCAGAGACATCAAGGAAGGCAGCTGGAATGTATCATCCCCATCTCAATCTCATGTGACAATTTTGTTGAGGATGATCATTTTTTGGAGGATAATGCCTAGGCAACTGATGCACATGTGCTTGCGGGTGAAGTGGAGAAACTGAATGTTCAGAGTTCTAGTGATGGGGCTTCTGGGAAGTTTGTTGGGGGAAAGCAGGAAAGAGGAAGATCAGGGGAAGGCAACATCTATGTCGCACCAGGTCAAAAAACTAGTGTCAAATTGGGAAGCACGAAGGGACCAAGCGGGTTCTTTTCGTCAGGTTTCGGGTGATGCGTATTGTTCAATGTCCGAAAATGGTCAGTTCCGAAAGGTGAGTTCAAAACCACTTTTAACGAGAACTAGGAAGGCTCTGGCTGCAGCACCTGTGTGAGGTGAGAAGAGTTGGTTCTGGCGCCGACTGACAAGGATGGAAAGGAAGTGTGTGTGCGGGTTGGGGTCGATCAGCCAAAGCCTACTCTGAATATCTTAGCTAACGTTCAGCAATCTGAAGTTGGTTCTTTGTCTGGTCCTTTGTCTTTGTTGGGGAAGCGAAGGAATGATCTCTAGGGAAAGACTCAATTATCGTTTGGAGAGAACGTGTTGGTGGTCTATTCTGGTGGGGAGCTAGAGGGAGCTGCAAAACGTGGCCGTCTCAATGACAGTGCGGTGGTTCTCTCAACAAACATAACGGGGGCTCATGTCGAGCCCTGTCAGGAGCAATGAATGCGATAGTTTGGAACTGCTGGGGGGTGGGGAACTCCCGGACAGTTCAAGATCTTATCGGCCTTGTGCAGACACATCACCCCAAGCTTGTCTTCCTTTCTGAGACAAGACAACCTACATAAGATTGGAAAGCTTGAGATGGAGACTTGGTTTGAAGGGCTGTTTGGCAGTGGCTAGTTCTGGTATGAGTGGTGGAATTGCGTTGTTGTTGGATGAGTCAATTGAGGTTACTCTTTTGGGAATGTCGTTTTTATTGATGTTCTGGTGAGAGATAATCCACAAGCCGCATGTTGGAGGGCAACCTTCGTTTATGGAGAACCTCGAGAGGATAATCGTCAGCTCGTGTGGGAGTTGCTGAAAAGGTTGAGGAAGCAATCAATTATGCCCTGGTTTGTAGCAGGGGACTTCAATGAAACACTTTAGCAATTCGAGCATTTCTCGGCCACTCTTCGATCAGAGCGTTAGATGGAGGTTTTCAGGGAAACGTTGGCGGTCTCCCATGGACATATGATAATAAACAGTCTGGTCATCGAAACGTGAAAGTGCGCCTGGATAGAGCCGTGGTTTCTTCAGACTGATCGTCTTTGTTCCCAGAGGCGAGGGTTGACCATCTGGTGTCCCCTTGTTCGGATCATTGCCCACTACTAATAACCATGACAAAAGATGAGATCAATACAACAGTAGTGGAAAGGGGGAGATATGAAGTAATGTGGGAAAGGGAGAGCTCTATAGATCAAGTAGTGTCAGAAGCTTGGTCGAGAGGAGAAATAAAGCAATCTCTTGGTGATATTTCCCTCAAACTGC
This sequence comes from Hsuehochloa calcarea, assembly GCA_036346395.1. Classification (NCBI taxonomy): domain Eukaryota; kingdom Viridiplantae; phylum Streptophyta; class Magnoliopsida; order Poales; family Poaceae; genus Hsuehochloa; species Hsuehochloa calcarea. The sequence continues at coordinate 13,823,367 of CM070609.1, forward strand.
AGGAGGTGATGGTTTCTATGAAAAATTGGAGTCATGAGAAGTTTCGTTCGGTGCGGAAAGAACTAGAGAAGTTGAGATGCCATCTAGCGGAGCTAAGCAAGGATGGGGGAGTAGATAAACAAGAGGAGATAAAAGCAACCTCTGGTCGTTTGTATGAACTTTTGTATAGGGAAGAAATGTTATGGATGCAGAGATAGATAATTTCTTGGCTTCGGGAAGGAGATAAAAATACAAGATTTCCCCATCAGAAAGCTACCTAGAGGACTTGTAAGAATAAATTTATTAAAAAAGAGATATCCTAATGTTCTTGGTGTGAAAACCGAAAGGAGGTGGAAAGTTCAGCTTCTGATTTTTTCTAGAATTTGTTCAAAAGGGATGCTGATACTCGACCAGAGGATCTTGTAGGGCTGTATAATTCAGTAATCACTGAAGATATCAATGAAGAGTTATGCCGGACATTCACAGATGAAGAGATTAGTGATACTTTATTTCAAATTGGGCCTTTGAAAGCGCCCGGCCTGGATGGTTTTCCTGCAAGATTCTTCCAGCGTAATTGGGGTACTATTAAGAATGATGTTATCAGGGGGGAGGGGGCAATTGCCCCTTTGTCCATAGAGAAGCTCCGAACTACTCAGATTTCTTCACCGATCTTTGCATGTTGTCTTACGCCTCGCTTGGCGACAATCCGTTCTAGGCATGGACACTACCAGACTCGCCGCCTATCACCCAACCTCCACTCCTCAACTTCTCAGCCGATGTGTGCAACCTCATTGGCGTCATCCCTGAGTTCATGCGGCTCAACCTTCATGCAACTCATGTACCTTCCCTGGCGAACAACAGTCTCGCAGGTGTTGTGTCGGTGGATATAGGATCGGCATCGCTTCAAGTGCTCTGTCTCCAACCAACAGAAGATCCTTCCACGCAACCTAGAGTTCGTCACCAACCTCGTTACCATTACATTGATGAGACCAGAACCAATTCACAGAGCCACTGCCATACTTCTCCAAACTCACTGAGCTCCAACAAGTGTGGCTTGACAACAATAGGTACTGTTGTATTTCACTGTAAGGTTGTGTGTGTATTAGTTCGGATTAGACATGTGCACGAGGTGTCTCGCAAATTGGTCCACTAAGAGTAAAGCAAACACATCTCGAACAATATGGCAATTGAGGTCTGCATTGCCTAAACTATTTTAGAGCCATTGTGTTGTTTTTTTTGTTATATTACTAAACAACATGAAGTCATTTTGGTGCATCATGTAATCTCTATCTGTATGAAATTCACTAAAGATGAGCCCGATTGTTGCACTTACCTATAGTGTGTGTATTAGGATGGCTGACTTGTTCCTTTTGCCCAACCCCAACAAAAACACAACTTGGCCCAAGCAAAGAAGACGGCAAAGCAAAGAAATATAAACAAATCAAACAGCGCAAGTAGGATCTTAGTTTTATTTTCTTTCAGATGGAGACCATATGATTAAAGAACAGATGATGTAGTTTTATTTTTGAAATCAGAATCAGAAAAATTCTTGAAACTGTAAAGACACTTAGTAGACACTTCGATGAAAATAAACAGATGAGCAGGTCTTGGTTTGGGTGCTATGCCAAGCTCCAACACGCCACTGAATAATTGTTTGGGCATTTGAACTCGAGATCTTGACTCTAGCCGCTAAAATTTTCCTGCACCCACCCTTGCCACCCCAGCAGAATTCGAAACCGAGCAGAAGAATCCGAACGGGTGAGAGGAACAGGTCAGGACATTTCATTTCACCTGCATCTGCATGCATTCAAAGAGGATAACGAAGCAGACAGATGCTTTGCCCATGGATAATCTCAAAACCACTAGAATACAAGTAGCTACCGGCGTCAGCCATCCCGGTGTCATCTCGTGCGTCCCACTCCTACCTTCTCACGCCACATGTCAGGGAAAAAAAATGTAACGTGCCAAACATTTCAGTGAAATCACGTCATCAAACTAACATTTTTTTTTGAGAAAAGCGTAATCGAATTGGTCGATTTATACCCAATAATCAAAATCATACGGTGAATTTGCTGCTACGAGAAAAGTATACATATACATATCACATTAAAATGTACCACCAAGAAAATAAGAACACAGCAGGAGGCAGTATTAGAGCCTGTTTGGAACAACCGTGACTCCTTTGAAAAAACATTTCTGACTGCTGAAAGGCTGGTGTTTCTAACGAGTATTTTTAATATTATTATTTTAAAAATAAAAAAAAAAAATAATCGGTTCAAAAAATTACAAAAATAGGTTCTTATCGCTTGGCTCAATCCCATGACGACACTGTTAGAAGTTCAACCTATGACAGAGACTCATCACCTTCAACTGTCACGGCCTAACTTTCTGTGGTTTCGACTTCACATGGTCGGAAGTAGGTTTCGACTATTTGGTCGGAAGGTGGTTCGATTTCACATGGTCGAAAGTAGATTTCGACTATTTAGTCGGAATGGGTGATAGGGACATAAACCTATTTTATAATTTTTTAGACTCGTTATTTGTTTTTATATTTTTCTAAAATAACATTTTTTTTTTTAAAAAATTATGTTTCTAACCCCCGAACCATCGTAGCTTTCCAGGCGAGAGCACAAGCTAACGTCAAACTAACATTTCTTCGGCTACGATTTACCAGAGAGAAAAAGAATCGCACCACACCCACTTCTTCCCGCGATTCCCTTATCGCTTCGGATCGCGCAAGAACCAAAGTTCCAATTCCCAATCCACCCAAAAACACTCCAATCCCCTCAGATTCACCTCGATTTTCCGTCCTCCCGAAGTTTTCCCGTCCCAAATCGACCAAGAACGCATGGTAATCCCCAGGCGGATCGATCAAAGGCGCCTCCTTTCCGTCAAATCCGCCGTCTTTTTTCGTAATTGATGCGCTTCGCCGTTGCGATTTCGGCGTGAGGTGAAGTATCTGCCCCGCGGAGGAGGCGCCGCCCCCACCGGCCGGCCATGGCGTGCAGGGGCTTCTTCGAGTGCGTCCTCAAGCTGCTCAACCTCGTGGTCATGGCGGTCGGGCTGGCCATGATGGGGTACGGCTCATACCTGGTCGTGGTGTGGCTCCAGGTGCCGCCGTCGCCGGCGGTGGCTCCTAATGGCGATCTGGTGCGGCTCGGGAGGCCGCTGCTCCTCCTTGTTGACGGGTCTCTGTCTGATGGGACCGTGGAGAGGCTCTCCAGTGCATGGTGCGTCTTTTCTTGATGATCTCCTTGTCTTGGTAAAGTTTGGGTTTTTGATGTGGTTATGGCAATTATGTGATGTGAGGAAACACAACGCCGCTATTAATAGGGTTTAGTTAGATGTTTAACACTCCACATGTTGCTTATGTCTTGTCACTTGTAGTCAGAAACTTGCTATTCAATGACTTAGTTGCACATATTCTCGAAAAAATTTGACTTGCACAGTTGCCTCACATAGAATATTTACATTGGGGGTACTATACCTGGTCGCAGATCTTCTTTTCTGTATTTGATACCAGTGATTATTCTTAGCTATGGAATCGCGTTACTGTAAATTTGAGACATCACAATTTTTTAATTTGTTTTGTTGCAACCTTCTGGAAATGATGTCCGGCGACAAAGGAAGAGGTTGATAATGTCATTTGCAATCTGCCATTCTGCATGATTTAATTTTTGGTGCTCATATTAACCGCATGAGCTTAACATGATAGACGAGGAGTATGTATGAGTTACCTTTCTGAAGTTTGGTTAAAGTGACACCCTCCTTTTTCCACTTTTTTAATTTGTTGCAGGTTTATTTTTGCGTTTATTGGTGTTGGTGTTATACTCTTCATTACATCCATCTTCGGTTGTGCTGGAGCGTCAGCTAGGAGCGGATGCTGCTTGTCCTTTGTATCCAATTGTAGATACATATTTATGAACACAATATCTTGAGATGCATTATTATGTGCTTTGATGCATGTTACAGTACAAACTGTGTAATTATGTACTCACTGTGGAGCAAGTAATCAACCATAAGAAACATTCATATGAATTCCTATCCTTGGGAAAAACCGAAATGTAATCAAATGTAGGTGTATTGTTGCTGACCAACAATAGACAAGATTTGATTCGAGCTTCAATAGTTTGATTAGTTAATAATGAAAGGTATGACATGTAGTTTTAAACCCTTGTTCCATGGTGATTAATTTTGATAGTTGTTAGCAACATATCCTACATTATCTATCCACGCTTGCATGCTATGCTTCCCTTGACTTTCAGAAAAGTATTCGTTTCTCATTATTTTGTTCATACTAGTAGAGCTTGCTGCAGGAGGTTTCATTTTCTTCAACCATAATTGGAAAGAAGTGAGTGCTCCTGATCTCTCGTTTGTTGGGCATGATTCTTTCTCTGGATCTTAGCATTTAATCGTTGATTATTGTGCAGGTAATTCCAGTTGACAAAACTGGGAACTTTGACATTATCTACAGCTTTTTGAAAGACAATTGGCGAATTGCAAAATGGGTTGCACTTGGAGCTGTTGTGTTTGAGGTAAAAGTGGAACAACTGTACAACCCCTTGGGTATAATTTCATAGAAGCATCTAGGAGACCAAGTATTTTTGTATATGGATTAACCGATTAAGTTTGCTTGACTTAAATTATCAATTCTAAATATGTTATCATGATATCTAGTAAAACTTGTCCGCATAAGGGCAATCTTAATTTTAGTGGTAGGTGAATTAGAATTCCACACCATGTTTCCCTTTCTATGCTTGGACTTATTTCGACTAAAACAATTGTAAGCAGCTTATGCAAAGATAACTTAGTGGCATGCTAATATGCGGGTTTAGGTAACAGTGTTATCTTTGTTGCTGGCTGTATGAAACAGGATTGTTTGCTTCATCATTAGTGTCCCTGTGACAATTTTTGCTATCCTCTTTTCTGCTTCTTCTATATTTTTTTACATGATCGCTTCAAAACAAGTGATTTTATTTTAGGCCTTACTCTTTAGGAAAAACTCAATTAAATTATACACCTTCCAACTTTGAACATGAACTTCCAGTTTCTTCCAATATGTTCCCTTCAGGTTACCACCATTATTTTTCATCAAGAGTCCTAAGCAAAAAAAATGGTGTGGTAATGATTGAGATATAGGTTTGGTGACTAGAATCGCTCATGAGAACCAAAATTTACACAATATACAGTAATTTGTGAAATGGCATGCTCTTATTGATGTCTTGTCAATTTGTTGCAAGTATAATCCGTATTAACATGTGTAGGCCTGGGTTACTGTCATACTATCAACATATATTAGGCACTTATAATGATAGATGACTGTACTGGATCTGACTGGAATGAATTTGGGCTTCTGGTGAAATTGAAGAAGTTGCACATGACTGAGATTTTGCCATTTTGGTGAAAGAAGTGGCACCTGTTGAAAAAATAATCATTTTTTAACGGTGTCTTTCAATATGTTTTGTTTAGGTTACCTCCATAATCTCTCATGAAGAGTCCTAAACAAAACAGGTGTGGTACCGACTGAGGTCTAGGTTTGGTGACTAGTATCACACAACAATGAACACAATACACACTAATTTGTGAAATGAAAACTGTTACTGATGCCTTGTCCATTTGTCACAAGTATAGTCCATATTAACATGTGCAGATCTGGGTTGCTGTCATATTATCAACATATGTTAGGCTTAGGCATTTATAATGATGACTTGAGTGAACCTTACTGGAAAGAATTGTGGTGTCTGGTACAAATTGAAACGAGCTGCACCTGATTGAGATTTTCGTGAACTAAGTGGCAGCTGTTGTTAAAAACTTTTTCACTTCAATGCGCATATCTTTTATTTCTTGTGTTCTTATCAAGCTACCCTCACATTTTTTGTGCAATCTGAATATTATCAATGGAGAGCCAACGATATATCATCATTTGATGCAAGATTTCACTATCCAGATAAGTAATAGACAATGGTTGTTAACTAAAGGCCTTTTTTGCAGGCACTGTTGTTTTCTGTAGCTCTCATAGTGCAGTCAGGCAATCAAGCTGATTATGACAGTGATGATGAGTACATCGGCCCAAGGTCTGGAGTCCGGCAGCCATTGGTGAATAAACAAGCTGTTGCCGACCCTAGGGTGCCCAACCTTGACTATCGTCCAATCCGGAATGATGCGTGGAGCCAGAGAATGAGAGAAACGGTATACCCGTTACTAATCCTTATTACTACTCTATTGCACGTGCACTTTTCTTTCTTTTAAACCTGTACCTTGTGTTGTGGCAGTACGGGGTGGATACATTCGACCCAAACAGGTTCCAACAGGCCACGATATCTCCTGCGAAACAACGAAACCGATGTGCAATTCTGTGAGGCTTGGTTGATATCAGTCAGTAAGTGGTTCTGAATTCGCATCCAACTGCGTCAGTTTTACCATCTACACAGTTAGAAGTCTCTATGCACCTGCGCCCTTCAGTCTTGCGATAATTATTACTTTAGTTTTGGTGACAGAGAACATATTCCGTTGTGCATAAAACCTTGTATGAAACTTGAACTGATTTTCGTTATGCGACTAATGTGTTCGAACCTGAGGTTTGATCAGCACTAGCTCTTATAGCAAGATGGTCTTGTGAAGCATGATATCATCTCACTAAATTGATTTTGCCATGTTCTCTTATTAGGAAAGGCTCTTTATATACCATCTGTCAGAACCTCTGTTCCTACTAACATCTTCTTGTACTCTTGTTGGTGTTGTCACGGACTAGAAATCTTGTTCTTGCAGGATACGTACGGTGACCGAAACAGTCCTCAAGGATTCTAATTCCGATTGTTTCAGCTGTATAAATAACTGGGAAAGTATATTATCTTACTATTCTCAAAGTTACATTCTTCCATGGATCTGGAGAATCCAAACGGCGACGGCCTGGCCGTGACGGACCCGGCGACGTCTCGGCGTGCCGTTGATATTTGCGGATCTACGGTCGAGATCCTCCCAACGATCGCGTAGGCAGTACTCTTGGTAATAATCCGACCATTCTGGTGTAAGGATGTAACGATCGATCGTGTAATTTGTTCATGGTATTTCAGTGTATTGTTTCTTGCTGGTTGCTACAGAAGAACAATAGATCACTTCTCCCAAGTAGTTAATCGCTATCGCCCTTGGCTTAAGTCAAGGCATGCGTTGCCAGTAAAATAGATACTAGCTACCTGGCAGTTTACCTTGATTATTTTTTTCACGATAAAGGTGCTTGGCCCTCGATTTCTATTATTAGAAACCAAAACCAAAACCAAAACAACCCGTACTTAGGTCTGAAGTAAAACTATGCAACTTGTTTACATATAGGAGTTTACCTGTTGTCACATACTACAATTCTTTCTCTTTTTTCTTTTTCCGATTACAAGGAAGACACGAGCACCCACGCCACCACTGATATTATCTGAACCGTCCAAAGGCATTCCATTTAATTCGGAACATATATATCTTGGCAACATGAATTGGGGCAGTATATTTTCGGAATTTTCATGTAAATTGGGTGCTCCTAACCGGCCGGGTTGCACCATAAAGAGTGGATTGCACGGGACATGTTGCTATATATCTTTCCTTCGGTTGTATATATGTTCTCGGTATTAATTCTCCAGTTTGTGTAGAATGTGGAGGCCCTTGTATTCGCTGGTGTTGGTTCCTTTGATCAGGGCGGATCTAGTATATGAACATGTGTATACAGATGTACATCTAATTTTTTTAAACAAAAAATCTAGTATATAATAGATATATTATGTGATATATACTAATAAGTGGGCTAAAAAATATATGTATTTCCACCCCACTCCATTTGAGGCCGTCTCACCCCCCTCTCTCTCTCGCTCGCTCTATCCCTGCGCGGCCCAGCTGGAAACCTCACAGCACAAGTGGTCAGGCCTGCAGACAGAGTCCACGCCCCCGCAAGCCCAGTCGCCCACGCCTGAGTCCTGATGCCCTAACTCTCTCTGTGACGGCGGCGCAACAACACATGAGGCAGGCAGCGATCGATAGGGAGGGGCATCGGGCGAGTGCCGAGCAGCCAACAGCATAGGCGACAGTGCAGGCGCAAGGAGTGGCGCGACGAGTGGCAGGGCAGCCCTGTGGCCACGGCGAGAGGCGAGTGGGGGATGGAGTGTCAGCGGCCGGCGGGTCATGGTGGCGGCGACCGGCGAGGCAGGGAGCGGGGCGGCGGGCGAACGTCGAGCTGTCATCGGTGTAAGCGACAGGGCAGCCCTGTGGCCGCGGCTAGCGGCGAGTCTGGGATGGAGGGTGCGTGTAATATTTCAAAAATCCTAATTTTAGAAAGTATAATAAAAATAAGCAGGAGAATAATTCTGAGTATATTTTTGCATGAAAAACTATTTTAGCATGGATTTTTGAGCTTTTGCATAAATCAAATAGTGAGATCACATGCAAACAGAAACCTATAGGAAGTTTTGAGAAAAACACAGAGCAAGTAAAATTCTAAAAATTCACACAATAAACCATACTAGGTCAGGAACTCTCACCAAAATTTTCATAAATTTTGGATTCCGTTTGCTAAGTACAAAAAACCGTAAATCACTCCGCCAATTTTGAAAAAAAATAATCAAAAGCCTAAATCAAATTTCCCACCGAACATTGGGTCGAAACCCAACCCGCCAACTGCACTAGCGCTCGCTCCAGCCCGCACCAACCCCGTTCCTCTCTTGCCGATGGCGTGGTCCCACTCGTCAGAGGCCTTCGTACGGCATGCCAGCGCGCCTACGTCGCACCTGCTCCTCCCCCGGTTCACGACCATCGCCCACCGTTTCGCACTCTAACTGCCCCTATTGTGTCCACCCGCACCATATGTCACCGCGCCCATGCCTCCCACCGCCCATGACGCTGCCTTTTTCCCACGCTAGCGGAGACGCCAGAGCGCGTCCACGAGTTCATGCGCAACCGCCATTTTCTCGCCACCATTATCACGCTAATCTCAGTCATACTTAAGTTGTTGACTATGTCATGGACACCCTACCTCGCCATTCTTGCCTCCCATCAAGAACCAGAGTTTTTCGCTCCTTGGTTCGTTGAGAACGAGTGTCGTTCTCGATGCCGATGAACAAGATCTACACCGTTGTCGCCTCTGGTGGGCTTCCTTGCCCTCGCCACCTATGTCACCATGTGTCTCTTGCCTCACTGATACTCCCTATTTGCTTGATGTAGCTTCGGGAACCCCGTAACATGATCGCGCCATCATCTTCTTCACCTCCAGCGCACACCCATTTTAGGCCTTCGCATTCCCGACGCTATGGCGAGCTTGAACCTCATCTAACCGCGTCATATCGCATTCCATACTCCACTGATGCTCCTTCCTTGCTCAATGTGGACCCAAGCTCATGGAATCATCGGAAACTAGCTCTTCCCCAAATCTGGCCGCCATCGATTCCTTTTCTATTCACCGTCACTCTGATGAGTCACCGTTCGATTCCTCGCTCCTACACCATCTTTAGGACCCTAGGGATCTAATACGTAGCTTCTTGAAGCATCTCCAATGCCATAACGCGCCAACATCATGAGCCACCTCTGCGTCGCCGCTGTTCAATGTTGACAAACTTCTCCGGCCTTCCTCCGACATTATCTACACCCTTGGTGAGCTCCTAGTAGTCCCCTAGTGCTTCTATGCACATTAGATCGAAAAATTAACTAGCGTAGCATGGACTTCACCGTGGCAGCCCATGGTGTAGGATCAAGAATGACCGACTAGAGGGGAGTGAATTGAGGTTTCTAAAAAAACTTTAAACTAATTATCAATTTTATCCAGTGATGTCTTGACAATGTTTTTTATCACAATTCAAGGAAACAAAACTTATGCTATATAAGACAACTTCAAGATTATGTCGATACTAAAAACAATTCTAGCTAATCAATTTTACACAAATAAAATTGCTGGAAATGTAAAAGCGGAAGAAGTAAAGACATAATAAACCACAATGAAGACACTTGAAGTTTTTCCTATGGTATCGAAGACTTGCCGGTCTTCACTAATCCACGTTGAGGTAAGTTCAAACAAATTGGACCGGCTCCACGAATTAAGCCTTAACCTCCTCGATTCCACTAGTATTGTTCTTCCTCCACTCCGGAGTTGGTGAGCATCAACCAATCACAACCGTTGTCGGGCCTCTTCACAATCTTTTAAAGAGATCATCGCGTAAACTTCCTCCAAAGCCGTCTAGGTGCTGGCAAGCACCAAGAGTAATAAACTATAGTATTTGCATGAGGAATATCAAGTACCAATAAGATCAACTAATGATGCTATGCACTTGAATACTCTCAACTATATCAAAATATGAATTATGAGTAAATAGGTAGTAGAGAGTGTACTAGAGGCTCAAATGTATTCAATGAGGTTCAATATGCTCAAAAGTTCTGAGTTTGGTGCATGTGGGCTATATTTATAGCCCTCACCAACAAACTAGCCATTTGAGGCTTTACTTAGAAAAAAATAAGTATATGCGGTTGTACCGTTGTAGAAACCTGGTACGACCACACTACCGTTCAACGGTCGACTGCTGTTCATTTAATGCGTTAGAACTAGCCGTTAAGACAAAGGTGCGTTACTACCGCTAACTAGAAACAAGTACTACCGCACAGTGGTAGCATCGCTCGACTCAATCGGTACTGACCGATCTACCAAATGATAAAAGTATCCTAAAAACATGCTCTTTGGAAAAATCGTACCGCCAAGTAGAATCCGATACTACCACTCTCCGGTAGTACCGTTTCTCAGATGCAATACTACCGATCTGCAAGGGAGATGAAAACTCCCAAAAATATACTCTCTGGAATAAACTTACCACCATGTAAATTCCAGTACTACCACTGTAAAGAGGTCATACCGATTTCCCCTGAAGATTTTTCAGAAGCAATACTAAATGAATGTATGACTCTTAGTTGATCAAGATGGCACAAAATTAGATCCTCAAGATACTAGCCATGATCCCTATTTATAGAATGTCATCTAGCCTACAATCCTGTCTTTTCACCAAAACACCAAGACCGGTAAAATCTATAAAGAGTCCTTAGGCTACAATATACCTTTTGTCTTGAACCATATTGATCTTACATCATCTTTGTATTGCCATTATCATGTCATCATTCAAACTCTGAGACTAAATCTTTAAAATATCTTAGCATACATATTAGTCACATAAACATTGGTGTCATTAATTACCAAAATCATCTTTAGGGGCCTAGATACTTTCACATGGCACCACCGCGGGAAAGGATATCGCCGCTGCTCCGGTGACCATTGGTCCCCGAGCCGCTACCTATAGTATCGTAGTCATCCCCTAAAGACAATGCACACCACCATTCGATGTCAATTTCCTCCAAGCACGAATACCATGTCGAACTCGAAGCACCTTGCCGCTTCTCTCGGTGTAGCGCCACCTCCGACCATCTCTCCAGCCCCCGCCATCACCCGGTAGGATCCTGTTAAGAGGGGAACCCATTTTCCCATTCCCCGAGCCTCTTCATGCCTACCTCGTCGCCGACGAGCTCGCTATGGCGCTCAACCACGCGCAACTCTACTCCTCCTCTCTTTCTCTCTCTACCAAGTGGAACCCACATCATTAAGGATTAATTAGTGCTGAGTATCAATGGTTAAGTGTAATAAGTATATGCCCCAAGAAAAAGTTTTAAAAAATCTAATTTCAAACATTTTTAATAAATGTATCACTGACATGTGAGACCACACACTATTCTTATTTTTAAAACACGTTTCAAAACCCGAGAGACTGATATGTGGATCCCAACTGTCACATGATTAAAATCATAAACAAGTTTAGTCATTTAGTTGATAATAATGAGTATGACATGTGGGACCCCTTTGGTTTATAAATAAAATCAATAAAATAAAAATATGAGTCACTGACAAGTAGACCCCACATGTAAGTTAATAAAAATCAAAAAATGAGAAAACATATTTTTAGTTCAGGAAAATACACTTTCTCTATTGGAAAGCGTAAACCTCACTAAAACTCAGAGGAAAATACAATTTCTTTGTGGGAAAATGTAAACCTCAGAAAATACACTTTTGACGTCACCATTTTATGAATTTCTAGAATTTTCAAACAAACAAATTAAAACGTTAATAACTTTTGCATACGAACTCCAAATTAAATAAATATTTTTTTCTAAATTCATCTAAAATCATGATATACCTAAATAAACAAAAAAATATTTGTATTTTGTTTGTATTGAAATTATTGTTCTATATTTAATTTGCATTCGGGTCTTTTGATTAGATGTCGATTGTTCGAGAGAAATTTACAACGACCCTCCATCCTCTTATTCAGGGCAACCAGAGCAAGGCAAGCACCCCCTTTGACCATGCTCATCCTACTATTTTAAAATACGTACTTCTTTTTGCAAAATCTATTATGTATGCATGTATGTTTGCTTAAAGTTGCTATATTTAGGGATAATGGTAGTTATAGTCCTATTCGATTCATGATCCTCCTTTAAATATTTATATACTTATTGTTGTAACCATTAGGGTATGGTTTAGACAATGAATGATGTCGAATTGGGTTTTTCTAATGCGAATATCGTAAATGCTTAGTCGGGCTTTAGTCTTTACTAAATTTTTAAAAAATAGATGACATGTTGAATATGAGTTTGAGAGATTTTAAAATGATGGTCAAGAGGGGTTTACCTCTGTTGTTTTGTATAAAAAAAAATGAAAAACTTAGTTTGTGATGCGAGTGAGTTATATTATAATCCAAGGAGCGTGAGAGGTGTATCCACAAGTAGATAGGGAGAGACCATTGCCCGAGTCAATTAAGGACCGAACGCCAGCAAGTCCTATATAAGATTAAGCGTACAACCACATGTGCTGGTATGGGATGACCTTAGCTAATTAAGTCATCGAAAGCTAGCCTTGCATGTTGGTAGACCGTAGTAGTGCGAGCATGTGCGATTGCTCGCAGGGTCTCCCTTCACCAAGGCATTAGGAACAATGCCTTCCAACACAACGGTTAATGCCTCACTTGACGGGGGGTGTTCCCGGGCAAAGTGAGGGTGATCATTCACCGGGCTAGTGTAAAGTTAGGACTAGGTGATGGAAAGGCTTCAATGCGTGCTCTAGACTGCTTACTAAAGGTTAGTTAGCGGCGATATCGACGGATGCCAAACAAACTAAAGAATTCGTATGCTATGGGTAAAGTTGTACACCGCTGCAGAGTGTAAATATATTTAAATAGCCATGCTCGCGGTCATAAGCGTACTTAGTGCAGTCTTAATGGGTATAGTCTTGGTTTTGCAAAAAATGGTTCTTGTTGGAAAATGTGTGAATGGTTTTGTTGTTGATATTTGAGTTGAGTGCCATGTCCATGGCTGAGAATAAGATGTTGATTGTAGCCGAGAAGGGTTGTGATTTATTTTTATCAAGTACTTACTTGTTTCCCTTCATCTATTTAATCGCTCTTTAAATTTTTATTACAAAGTACTACTTATTGATATTGCAAATAAAACATTCTTAATGCTGAAAACAACCTGTAGCATAGAGCCTCATCCTTTGTTAGCCATGCATATATATAAACTTCGTGATACACTATAAGTCTTGCTGAGTACGCGATGTACTCAATCTTGTTTAAATTGTTGTTCAGAGTTAGATGGTGATCCTATGCTGAACGACGCGTTTTTGGCACCCAGTACTGGAGGATTCGGTGACGGGTCCTTCTAAGACTTTTTCTTGTCGGTTACCTAAGGGTTTCGATGGGCATACCACTGGACTTTTGGATCTTATACATATTATGCTTCCAGTTGTTTCAGTTGCTACTCCTGATACTTGAGTTTTTGTTTGGCCAGCCGGCCCTTGTGATGTAAACTCTATAATCACTTAAGTTATGTACCATATTTATTTCATTTTGTATTTATGTACGTATGGATGTGATTATCAGTGTTGTGGATGTGTGTACTAGCTACTGATTATGGAACTAGTACGGTGCACACACGGAGACTTCGGGTATACAAAGTCTGGGACCCGGCAGTGCGGCGACAACGGCGATCGGTGGATCATGGTTCAGAGAAGTGAAAAATCTTGCTGTGCTTTTCATTATGCTTGTTCAAACAAAGAAGAACATCAATTATAAAATTGTTTATGAGCTTGTTCAAATTGGTGTTGTTTCTTCCGGTAGCAACCATTAGTGTTGAGAGAGTATTTTATTCAATTAATTATTTGAAGGATAAGCTATGGAATAAGATGAGGGAGCAATACTTGAATGATTGCTTGGTTACATTTCTTGAGCGAGAATTTTTTGTGCAAGTTAAGGATGGTGACATCATATCTCGCTTCTAAGCCACGAAAGAACATCGAGTTAGATTGTAATTTTCTTAATTATTTTTTAATTTCTCTAAATTATTTGAGATATTGTCTCTAAGAATAATTTGAACTTTGTTTTTTTACTATTGTGAACCTTTATGTCTTACATTAAACAATATTTTTGTAACTCAAAATACCCACCCAAGAAACCCTGGATCCGCCACCACCTTTGATTACATAGTTAGAAAACTCTATGTCTTCGTATTTCTAAGCGTGTGCTAAGAGGGGTACTCACGTGTGTGGTGGTGTGTACGCGTATGCATCTAACTTGCAATCAAAAAAAAAAGAAAAACTGAACTCATACTCTATTTGAAATACAAGAATTTTTGAACTATTTTCTGGAAAATTCTAGTGTGCTCCAAACCGGTACATTTATGAAACTTTCATCTATGAACTAGTCAACCGTTTGCATTATGCACCATATGTGTTGAAACCGAGGTTTGATCAACATTGACTCTTAGTCCAAGATGGTTTTAACCGCTTGTTACACATGGTAACATCTGACTAAATTGATTCACCAGGTTCTCTAAATATTAGGAAAAGGCTCTATGATCTGTCATAAACTTTCTATCTTGGGCCGTGTTCTTCATGTGGCTGCGGACTACAAATCTAGTATATGATCCTAACTATCCATAAGCATTATATTCAATCAGTTTTGCGTTTTGGAACATGCCTCTCCTTGAGCTGTATATATGACACTGCATTAGCAATTCCCCCCACCTCCATGTACCAGTACTACTACTCCAATGGATTTGGAGAACCCTAACGGCGACGGCGACGGGACCTCGATGTGCAAGCACTGCTGCTTCATCTTCATCGTCCTCCTGCTCTTGTTCGGCTTCGGCGCCGGCTTCGTGGTCCTGTACTTGTACCACCTTGTCGGGCACAAGAACGGTCCCGCGGCCATCCTCGCCCTCCTCATCGGGGTCGGATGGCTGGCCGCTGGATGCTATATGCTGTTCGTCGTCGCCGTCGAGGTGATCACCTGCATGTGGCTCCTGTGGTCGGAAGGTCAGGGTCGTTGACGGGGGCGCGCGTGCGGGCGGGGGCCGTTGATCTCGACCTCTACGGCTGAGATCCTTCGCGAGGATCCCGTAGGCAGTAAATATGCATGCTAAGAATTGCAGATGTATGCTTCTTGATGATTAAGAATGTAGCGTTTCCTTGCAATTAAGAAATTTTCCTTTTGATTTGATCTTGATATTTCAGGAGATGTTACCTGTTAATCTGTATACAGCCTTGTTCAGATTCAGAATTCTCATGCTACCATTATTAGATGATGTTGTCACGGTCTAGAATTCTTAATCTTGTTGGCCTAGGATATGATCTGAACTGTCCGTATATGCCTCCTGTATACAACTATACGTGCATGGGTATAGAGAACCGTGACGGCGATCGCCGGGAGGAGGACAATTAAGCTCGCCGCGCCGGACCACGGACACGTCACATCATGACCGGCATGGAACGCGTTTGCATGCTCTTCCTCCCCCTGCTGTGCTGCGCGGGCGCCGCCGCTTGCGTGTTGGTGTACTACCGTTGTGGCGCCGGAGATGGCAACGAACCAAAGCACGTCGCCCTCCTCAGCAACGGGATCACGCTCCTGGGCTGCGGATACGCCTAATCCTCTTCATGGCCGCCGTCCGGTCACGCGCACGGGAGCAGTCGATCCTGATCTCCACGGTTCCTAGTTAATTCTCTCCCTAGATGTCAATCGCCATTGTGTAGAAATAACAAGGACTGTCTATTGTAAGTTGCCGTGACCAATGTCATTACCTTAGGGATTACTTAGCCATATGAATTATTATTTATTTGCTCAATAGAACACCGCTTTAACAAATAATAAATATTTACCAGAGTTAGCACATCGAAACAATAAAATATAAATTGATCTTTATTACAACAGTAGCCACACAAGGCTAAAGTTCTGAATACAATTATTTAATTACAAAAGGGGGAATACATTCCCCACGCTTGCCTGTTAGGTCCCTCCAACAGTCTACTCGTCCCACGAGCTGAATAGGGTGTTCACCTCGCCCTGCTCCTTGTAACCAGCACCCTCGTCACCGATGGCCTCCTCGGTACTGTGAATCCATCATCCCACTCGAGATAACTCCTGGTCAGACTAGGATCTAAGAAAGGGGAGAGATAGCAAGAGTGAGTACAGTGTGCTCAGCAAGCATGTAGTAACAAAATGCACCTGATGACTCTACCTCTTGTCTTTATCATATTCCTACCTCTTCTATTGCTCTGAAAATAATCATCAAGATTTAGGTTGCAAATTTTACTTCTGAAAAGACTACTTGTTATCCGGTAAGAAGATAAACCCCTAGAGGATTACCGTAATCTCTAATCCGGGAGACAGACATGAATTCATGATTTTGTTTAAAACTGCGTAGGTTTGTACCACTTTACCCATAGCTACACTGAGCTCTAATGACTCTGGACCTCCCGTATTTCCTTTGATGCGATTTCGAGATCAGAATACATAATTGACGAGGATTAAAATCTATATTTATTATTTAATAGATAAAGGACTATACATCTTCGTGGTCGTAACCCCTAAGGCTAACAACCTCACTGGTCGTGAGGATTCCAGAGGTTACACAATAGCTAACCTGGTCGAGAAGGTTCCCAACCTTGTCTCCGACCAGTCAAAAGCTCACAAAGCTTTGAACTGATATCTGGATCTAGCGCTAGATATATCCTCTACTGTGTGAAGAATGGAACATGTGCTGTATATTCCATACCACGCGACGATACATAACTCTAAGACACAGGAATACGGTCAAATGGCTCACTGACATATAACCGTACAACAGTTGACACATTGTCAACTGATGCCTCTCTCCGACCAGACGCGCTGCTTCTCGAACATACGTCTTTCCCAGAGACAACTGCCAACGCTTCATCAACTACATAAGGAGGACTGCGGACTGAAGTGGAGAGGGGGGGGGGACAGTGAAGATAGATTGGGAAACACTCTCAAAATAGCATTGTATTCCCGAATTAGTCTTCAGTCTAGGTTACATACACCCATTGTAATAGCTAGTTCATAGCAATAAAGAGCAGTCTCATTAATTTCCAAGAGATACGTGCCATTTTCCTCTTTTTCTTCATATATTCATAAGATCGGCGATTTGATCGGCGACAGCTGGCGCCGTCTGTGGGGTAGAAGGCGCAAATCTTTTGAAGGAATTCTTTGCTCACCAAATCCTCGCTCATCCTTCTGTTCATGAGATCATGGCATGAATTTGGGACGAGGAGAATTGGTTCGATCTGGACGACTACTCCAACCTCGACATGGACGCCTGCATCCAGGCCATGCAGGATAATTGGATGTCGTCATCTTCATCCTCTGCCGATTCACAGGTCGCTAATGACACCGAAGTCGAGTAGATGGATGAGGATGCGCCACTGCAACAATTGGCGCTTCTCGAGGGACAGGCCACTCCGACCAGTTCGGAGCGTCCAAGAATCTCTCCAAGCCCGGTCCTTCCGACCGGCAAAAAAGGTGATGAAACTTCAGCCCTACAATCCGAGAGTCAATATACTCTCGACACCATCATGGTTGACAGGTATTCGCCAACGGCTTCTGGAAATTCCAGGAGCCAACCGACATCTGGTAACGGTGTCGATGAAACCCTCACCGGCCATGGGTCGAGTGGGGATGATAAAGCTCAGCATACGATCGGCAGTTCGCCGTATCAGGCTGAGTCCGCCATGGAGGCCTCAAGAGGTGCTCATCTCCGACCGGTCTCCGTAGTGGAAATGTGTGGTAGAAGCATTGGGAAGCTCTCCACTGAGTACAGTGGAAGCTCTTCGGAGGATCGATGCTGAAAACACGAGGTCAATGTGATCGAAAATACTGATCGCAATGCCCTGTACAGTCCTGCACCAGCTGCCTCACCACTAAATACTGATAGAGATGGCGCGGGCAATCAAGCACCAGTTACCAGAGGCAACAGAATTGATGGACGTCCATCAATTAATTCACCTGGTTCAGCCCCACCAAGGATGATAGGTCAAGTGCGGCCAGGCACGAGGTTAAGAGAAGGTTCGGATTTGCGAACGCTAACAACCTCGATGAATCCTCTAAGACCTTCAGTAACGGTACAGAACATGCAGCGCATTCGTAATATTTTAAATAATACTAACCCTGCTTTAGCAGAAGCTCCAAGTTTTGTCCAATTGGTATGACAGGTGTCGGAGATTCTCCAGTAAACCGTACAACGTACGGAATAATACCGAGAACGGAGGGCACCACAAAGTCAAACCATGACTTCGTCCCAGCGTTCTTCCCTCAGTAGAGGGCAACATGCCTATGTTGGGAATCAATCGATACCACAGCCTCCTCGACGATTCCGACCAATGAGTAATGAAGGAAGGAGATTGTTCCGAACAAATACACCTTCTTCTCGTCGAGAGGGTTATTCGCTTGGTCCTAACGATCTTCGACATCATTTGAACCGGGTAGGTGATCAAGGGCATCATCATGCTCGCGATCAGATCGGAACGCCGGAGCCCCAGTTTTCTAATCAAAGGAACCGGTCTCTGACCGATCACAATCCGGCACCTTCTCAAAGAAGGCGCTATGAATCAGTCACAGGCTGCCGAGCTTTCTCTGCAGGGCTCCAGGCTATGCGTTGGCCTAACCGGTTTAGACCGGCCAACATGGACAAGTTCAATGGGTCTCAGAACCCGTTAGAATTTCTCCAGATTTATACCACCGCCATCAGAGCGGCCGGCGGTGATGAAAACGTGATGGCCAACTACCTACCTACGGTGCTAGAAGGATCTGCCCGGTCATGGTTGCTTAACCAGCCGGTCGGATCAATCTACACTTAGGAACAGCTCTGCGATCTCTTAATCGTGAATTTCCGGGGTACGTACGACCGCCCTGGAAAGGAAGATGATCTACATCGGATCCGGTAGAACCCAAAAGAAACTCTTCGCGAGTACATCAAGAGGTTTAATCAGGTTCGTAATTCCATACCCGAGATTGCAGAGTCTTCTGTAATTCAGGCTTTCAAGGCAGGATTGAGGAACGGAGGTTTACGAAGGATATAGCTATGAATCCCCCACGAACAACCGCCGAACTATTTGATATGTCGGATAAATATGCAGCCTCTAGTGAAGCGGTCGAATGGAGTGAAACTATAGATCGAAAAGACAAAACTCCTCAACCAGGAAGCTCGTGACGAAGTGCGTACAATGTCAGTTTCATAGCCGACAAGTACATCAGTCGGCACAAGCTCTGCAAACAATTCCTTTTTCTTGGCCTTTTGCAACCTAGGGACTAGACATTCTGGGACCTTTCCCAAGAGCACCCGGGGGCTTCGAATTCCTTTTCGTCATGATTGACACGTTTACCAAGTGGATTGAAGCTGAGCCAGTTGTTAAAACTACAACTGAGGCTGCTAAGAGGTTCCTCACAAAAAATATGATAACACGATTTGGTGTACCCAGTCGTATAATCACGGACAATGGTACCCAGTTCTCCAGCGATAATTTCCAGGAATTCTGCGATGACCTTGGTACCAAAGTCCATTTCGCTTCAGTTACTCATCCGCAGAGTAACAGAGCAGTTGAGCGTGCCAATGGTATCATAATGCAGTGCTTCAAACGCCGAGTATTCGACAAGTTAATAAAACGGTCAGGAGCTTGGGTTTAAGAACTTCCTTCTGTTTTATGGGCTGTTCGTACGATGACCAGTCATGCGACCGGTGAAACACCATTCTTTTTAGTCTATGGGGCCGAAGCCATGCTTCCTTCAGAACTAAAAATTGGTTCTGCTCGCACTGATTGTTTTGATGAAAACGATCAGGAAGAAAGACGACACGACGACGTCAATTCTTTTGAGGAACGACGAAACCAAGCCTTAATGCGTTCAACAATCTATCAACAAGCCATGCAAAGGTACCACAGTCGTAAGGTGCAACCCCGCAGCCTAGCTGTAGGTGATCTGGTTCTCAGAAAAATTCAGAGCCAAGCAAATCGCAACAAACTTTCTCCCAAATGGGAAGGTCCTTACACTGTGGTCGAAGTCACCCGACCAAGTTCGGTACGATTAGCTATGTCAGACGACAGGGTTTTGTCTAATTCTTGGAATATCGACCAACTGCGTAAGTTTTTTGTTTAATTTTCATTTCATTTCCATTCAGTTTAATAAATAATAAATCAATTCAAAAAGCAAGTGATGTTATTTATATGACAGAGCCTAGCTCTGGTCGACTTATCATATATTATCTAGCCCCCGACTGTTTTATAGTAGAAGAACTTTACTATAAAAGCAGTAGACCAAGAATACGAACTTAAGTCTCAACCATTGTTTGAAAGTATGTACTAATTGTTGAAAAAACTGGAGATTATATTTTTTATTTTCAAAATTATGTTCTACTCTTGTTTGGCTACTAGTCGGGACATGGAAAACCTCCTAGTCGAAGTCTCTCCTTTTTCACATGTGGTTCCGCCCACTGGAAGGAGCTTCCTAGCGACGGTCCTTCTCTTACGATCCTCGCTACCAGTCGGAATAGAGCATGAACACGTATTGCGAAATACAATCTATATCTACATTTCTTAGCAAGTTCGTTCCGACCAGCGTTGAGCACTACATAGAAATAAAACCACTTCTTGTTTATTATATATGTCTTTGCATATAATTTCCTCTTGTCAAGAAAAATCATTTTTCTTCCGACCATATATTGTTTTAGTAAGTATTTTGATTACGAAAAACAGATTTACAACTAGTCGAAACCTAACGTTGGTTCCGACCAAAAAGGTTTTCTAGTATTATCACGATCAGTTTTTTCAACAATCAGTACATACTTTCAAACAATGGTTGAGACTTAAGTTCATATTCTTGGTCTACTGCTTTTATAGTAAAGTTCTTCTACTATAAAACAATCGGGGGCTAGGTAATATATGATAAGTCGACCGGATGAACAAAAATTCCTTTTTCATTGATAAGAGAAAGGTAAGTTTTTACACATTTTTTGTATACTCTCTTTTTTGCAGGGTTTTTTTACTACTAGAGATTGCCCTCCATTAGTCACTGCTGGATGGAGATCCGACCTCCATTTCTTCTGCAACCTTGTCTTCGAGATGTTTAACTTCCTTGAGAAACTTGTTAGCCTCTTCAGGTAAGTAGTTAAAATCTTCTTCAATAGCTTGAAGATTAGTAGAGGGGTCGGACGCCTTCAGTTTTGCCAAAGTAAGACTAACTCCACTAGCAATAGATTCCTTTACGGACTGGGCGTAATTACCTCTTGTAGTTTTGAGCAAGCTCTTAAGGTCCTCCAAAAGTTGGCCAAGGTAATTTACCTTTTCCATTGGATCACTTAAGGAAGGCAACGTTGATCCTGATCCTATATCGAAGATCATTTTGTTGAGTACAGTAATCTTTAAGTCAAGATTAAGCATGATTGCTGCACAGTAATCTTTAAGTCAAGATTAAGCATGATTGCTGCCCCCTTGTCCTGTTCAAATTACAAAGCTTTCTTTACTTTGGTTAAAGCTTGATTTTGTTTTGCATAAGCAAAACAAATATTAGGCTAAAAAGGATCAGAAGAGATATTAAGTCAAGTTTACGACTAAATTACCTTCGGCCTTCTTCTTGGAATTTTCCAAGATTTCTTTATTTTTGGTCGTCAGTTTTTCGATCGACCGGTATTTAGCTTGATTCTCTTCTTCAAGCTTCAGTCTTCTGGCTTTTTCAGCCTTAACTTCTTCTTTTATTTTCTCCAAATCTATCAAATATGATAAGAGAGACTAATTAAGAGAGAAAAATGGAGACATAAGGAAGAAAGAATTAAGCAAAAAAAATGTTTACTTTCTAATTAAGAGTTTTTCTCCTCCAGGATCTTTATTCGCTCGGTCAGGCCTCCGATCGCAGTGAAGTTTTTTAAATAGCATT
Organism: Hsuehochloa calcarea; assembly: GCA_036346395.1. NCBI lineage: Eukaryota > Viridiplantae > Streptophyta > Magnoliopsida > Poales > Poaceae > Hsuehochloa > Hsuehochloa calcarea. The sequence continues at coordinate 13,845,614 of CM070609.1, forward strand.
TTTTCTCAAGTTTTTTAACAAACTTCAAAGAAAAACATGAGAGTAGTTGAGGACACTTACTTGAGTTGCCACATCATTATAATCGACAAAAATCTTATCAGGATTCGCCTTTGCAAGGCGATCTGATACTCACCTCCAAGCATCATCAAGCTCCTTATCCTCGATAAATCGAGGAGAGAAAGGGAATTTGTTAGTCTGGGAGGAGTTCCTTTCAGAAGTTAGAATCTGCTGTGGATCTGCAGAGATGCCTACATCCGCTGACGGATTAACAATTACCACATGATTCAAACCGGATTCCAACACTGAAGCAGGCTCGGGGGCTTCCCTAACCACTTCCTCCTTAGGATTTCTTGCTTGAGGAAAGCCCTGGTCGGAGGTGCCCTCGATCACCTGACCTGCTGGAATAACCTGATCGAGAACGACTGGAACTCCAACAGGTCTGCGCAAAGGAATGGAAGTTCAGAGTTCAAGTTCACCAAGAATATAAAAGGTATGCGTTCATATGATAATTTCATTTACAACATACCCGGTTATCTTTTTTATCTTGACTCTGAAGCGCGCTGGTTTAAAGTCTGTAGCGCTGGTTTTTCTTTTCTTTTTAACCAATTTTTCCAGTCTTAAACTAGTAGGGTTGGTTGTACCCTCCACATCCTTTAATGAACGATCAGATGTAATACTTTCAACCAACTGGTCGAGAGTAGAATCTTTGATCGTTGAATCGGAAGATGTAGGTTCATTGGTCACCAAAGCAGTTGCTTCAACGGCCCTTGGCGAATCCTGAGCAACTGTATGAGACTCAATGACTACCGCCTGATTCAACAAACAAAGTTAGTCAGGTGATGAATATATCTTTTCATCTAAGCAAAAAAATATTTCCTTCGGTTACCTACCTCTACACGATCACTAGTGATCGTAAGGTTGGTCGATTCATCAATTGGCTCACATGTCTCTGTGGTCTCATCAATTCTTAGACCAACCGACAACATATCAAAGAGGATTTTTAGGTAAACACCGATCAAAAAGATTGTAAAGGTGAAAAATAATTATTATGCTTACCCGAAGTCTCTCAGCCCTCTCTTCAGCAGTAGTAACTGCTAAGATCAAAGGGAAACCAACCTTCTCATTAGGCTCTCCAGCACATATCATTTTGATCCGGCTTCTGATCTCATCAGAAGACAAGACTGTAATAAAAAGAGAGATCTTATATTATAAAAGCATTTAACCAGAAAGGTATGCTGGTCGGATTCTTACTGGAACTTACCTTCCCTAGAGTCCTTGGTCGGATCATCATGACCAATATACCAGAGCATCGAATGAGCTCTGGCCTTCAAAGGACTGATTCTCCGCATGGAGAAGTCCCTCACCACGTGCCAGGAGGTTAAACCCCTGACACTCAGGAGATGGATGGCTTCAACCCATCTCCCAATTTTCCCCTCTTTTTTCGAGGAGGAGCGCCATTGTGGGTTCTCGATAGCCTTCTTACCGCTGTAATAAAGGCCATCACCTGCGTAATCTTCATGTAAAACCAACTCTTCTTCCATGACGACCACGAAGATTTGGAGTACATGGGAATGTACTCATCAGCCTTCCCGTCATGGAGACGCAAAGTACACTCTCCAGGTGTACCGGTCGTCTTCTTCGCATTCACCAATCTAGTAATACCTAAAGAGATCCAGAGTTGCTGAAATTCCCAGGTCCGCTTCGCAGAGGTAGACGAAGATGCTGAGGTTGGCTATGTCGTTGGTGGCCAGATTGATCAGTTCTACTCCATAATACTCAAAAACTTGGGAAAGAAAGGAGTGAACTGGAAGTCTGAAGCCGCATTCGATATATACGAGAAAAATCAGAATTTCTCCATCCTCACCGCTTGGAGAATGTTCCCCAAATGCTGATCTCCATAAGATCAGATTTCTGTCGGGTAGTAGCCCAACCTTTTCCAAACCTTCAAGTTTCTTTTCACTCAGATCGGAGATAGACCAGTTGGTGATAAGATCCGACATGGTGATTTCTTTCGGGTGAAGAATTGAAAGGTGATCGAGGATGGTTTCTTGGAAGATGAAGAGGGAAGTAAAAGGCGTAGAAACCCTAACACCCAGTGCTAAGGGGCCTTTTATAGCCACAACACTGTAACCGCTCTGGAAAAAATCCAATGGACAAAAATCCCTTTTAAACCAGCGGACAAAGAGTTCTTTCAACTTCCAAAGGCAATTTCTCAACTTTAAAAATGAATACGAACCACCTCGAATACCACAACATTTAATGAGGGGTCTGCCCGATACGATTGCATCGGGAGTAAGCATCTATACGACCAAGTCCTTTAAAGTTCAGGGGCTAGCTGACGAGGATTAAAACCTCTATTTATTATTTAATAGATAAAGGATCATACATCTTCGTGGCCGTAACCCCTAAGTCTAACGACCTCACTGGTCGTGAGGATTCCAGAGGTGACACAATATCTAACCTAGTCGATCTCCGACCAGTCAAAAGCTCACAAAGCTTTGAACTGATATCTGGATCTAGTGCCAGATATATCCTTTACCGTGTGAAGAATGGAACATGTGCTGTATATTCCATACCACGCGACGATACGTAACTCTAAGACATAGGAATACAGTCAAATGGCTCACTGACATATAATCGTACAACAGTTGACACATTGTCAACTGACGCCTCTCTCCGACCATACGCGCTGCTTCTCGAACAGGCGTCTCTCCCAGAGACAACTGCCAACGCTTCATCAACTACATAAGGAGGACTACGGACTGAAGTGGAGAAGGGGGGGGGGAGGTTACATATACCCATTGTAATAGCCAGTTCATAGCAATAAAAAGCAGTCTCATTACTTTCCAGGAGATACGTGCTATTTTTCTCTTTTTCTTCATATATTCATAAGATCGGCGATTTGATCGTCGACAATAATATTTTCCAGGCTATGTATTTTGTCTCCACCCGTTACTTTCCATCAGTGGCTTACCTCCACTGAGTTCTAGAAAATGTTGGTTGGGTTGGTTTTCTCTCCAGTTCCCAACACTCCACCGTACGCTACTATCCTACCCTCTATGGAGTACATAATTGTGTAACAATGTAACCTTTTCTACCTATCGAAAACGGGAAAAATAGTTGGCACTTATTTACGGCTCCTTATCCGAGTAAGAGTTTTGTTTGTCCTTATATTATAGCCATATGTAAAAGGATCTCGCCTCTTACCTCTTCTCTTTCCTTGCCTAGTGTCTCTTTTACCAACCTTATTAGCTTTCTTCCAGTACAACGACTCTCCTCCAGTTTTACGACCCTTACCTTCTTCTTATCTTTTCTTCTTGCCTTCTTTAACTAATTTGATTTTTGAGACACAATTTTTGATGCAATACATATATAATACAACAATATACGGTGTGCATTTAATATAACTACATTTATGCTCAAAAGTAAGTAGTTTTAGTAAAAAAAAATGGCGTCAAGGTACTCCGGATCAACGAATCCTGCTGCGTCGGATCGGCCTCTGCAATTATAGTTTTGAGTTGGTATTAATGTTTTAGTTTAGCTGGGGTGAAATTCATATTGTAAATCCTAGGAGTGTAATTATATACTATGACTTATGCTAACGAAGGTGATCAACGCATATTTTTATGTTTATTACAGTGATTAGGCTCTGTTTTTTAATTACCCTCGTTTATGTTACTGCTAAATCCGATTAGCATTGTTTAATTTAGATTTAAATTTTCAGGGTTCTCACATAAGTTGCCAGAAAATTTGTTATTTTTCAGGCACTTGTTCCCGCCTTTATATTTCCATTACAAAAAAACTAAATTAGATAAAAGTAAATCTAGGTGAACCCTATAAATATAAAAAAATACAAAAAAATAAAACTAAAAGTTACAGCAGAGTTGTACTAAAATTGCACATCATTTGGTACTGTAATTTTAGTTTTGGTATTGTGTACCTGTAGATGACTAATAGATAAAAAATTTCAGACAACTAAAAATTAGCAAATCCGAAATAACAATTGTGTTTATGGTGTGAGTTAGGGGCCAGCTTGATTAATCTGCCGGTAGGTTGTACGATTGTGTGGCCGTGTGGGTAACCTGTGTTGGGGTATATGCATCTGTGCTCCCAGCAGAATAGTTCAGCGTTACAGCGTATAGAAGCTCTGCATTTCAAAACAACTTCGTGTGGAATCTGCATCCCACACCCTGTTTAAATTCAGGTTTGAACAGAGTCGAAACAGGTTTGTTTTGTGGCATAAGCTGAGGCAGTGTCACCAACAGAAGAGATACTGTCTATTCAACGTTTCGGCACGCAAAATATCTGCGATTTGTTCAAGTTCATACATAATCTATCTTACTACTAGTTTCCATATGTAAAACGCCTGGTTGATGTGGTTGCAGACTAAAAATCTGGTTAGCATATGATATGCTTTCAACAAGGGTGTGAAATACGATCTAAAACCGTCCATAGGCATCGCCGGACCCCGGCCACATCATCGTCCTGACCAGCACGAATTACTTCTGCATCTTCGTCGCCCCGCTGCTGTGCTTCGCCGTCGGCATGACCATCTACTACCGCGACGACCGCAAGAGGTCCGTCGCCCTTCCTCTCCGACGGGATCTTCGCCGTGCTGTGCGGGTGCTACTTGGTCGTGGGCGCCGTCCGGTTCACCTGCCCCTGGCTCATGAACTTCGAACAGCTGTAGGAACGCCTTTAATCAATTCGTTCTTGATACCAAAGTTGAACCCAAAAAAAAAAACATGTTCTTGATATATATTCCAGTGGATGTTATTGATTGTTACACAACAATTTGATCACTTCTCGCTAGTTGTTAATGGCTATCGTTGAATTTTGAAGTAGCAATTGTGTTGTGTGCTGGAAGTTGCGGTCGTGTGTTGCTGATAGGATCTGCGTTTCTGTGTGGATGTGTTGCCAACGGAACACATGCTGCCTGGCGCTGCCCTTGCAAACCATAGTCTTTGGCTAATTGGCACACTTTAAAGACTAGGTAAGCCACACGCCGCGTTCCCGGACTGCGGCAGTCATCTACAGCACTTCCGAATCCGAACCGCGGCAAGACAGCCACCGCGCTCCCGAAGCGCATCGTATCGGAGTGGTATTATTTCGCACTGTTTTTATACTATTTAACACGGTAGTATATCAATATTCAGCACACACTGTACTATCACCGATTTCTTTCTCTCCACGGACTTGAGAAACCTTCTGCGGTGCTATTTTTTCAATTTTGTGCGAGTGTGATCTACTTTATAACAAATAAAAATATGTTAAATCAGCCAAAAACTCTGCAAACCAAACCAAATATCGATAACATCAACGAAAATTGATTGTGTTTGGTTTGCTACCAAAATTTGGTAATGTAAATAAAATTTAATGTCACATATAGGCAATTTGAGGCCGAAACCACTCACTAAAATTTTGGTAACACCAGAATTTAGTTTGACCACGATTCAAACAACACTCATTTTTGCCAATATTTGATTTTACTCGGGTTTTGTCTGTACTAAAATTTTAGCTTGACTCATTTTGTCCATCAAACAAACAGCCCCTAAATGTCCGCATTTCAAGAACTTTGTGTGGAATAATCTTTCTTAGAACTTATCTGCGTTCTGCACCCTGTTTAAATTCAGTTTTGATCTGCACTGTTCTTGATATCTCTATCTGTTTAATTTCAGTTATGAACTTACCTGCACTGGATCGTAGAGTCCGTGCGGATTTTTGGCCGATACGGTCGATATTGATTCCGTATTTGCGGATTTAACCAAAGACTTCGTGGTATTTGCAAAATTAGCCACGCTTGGCAAGACGCCGCGGCGGCGCGCCATTGGTTGGGCGACACAGCGTTGCGCGCGCAGCCGGGCGCGCCGCCGCCTGCACAGCGCCACGCGCCGCCAGCGCGCGCGGCGTCGCCAGCGTAAGCGCGGCGCGAGTTCGCTCGCGCCGGGCGCGCGTGGCGGGCGCAGGCGGGCTGCGCCGGGCGCCAGCGGCGCCGCTCGCTGCGCGTGGCGGCCGCCCCGCCGCCGCCTCTGCGGCGTGACGGGCGGGGACGAATTAAAAATATTGGGGTGGCCTATTTCCCACCGTCCATTCTCCTCCTCCGCACATCCGCCGCCCCATCCAGAATTCCGCCGTCCATTCTCCTCCTCCTTTGCACATCTGTCGCCCCATCCAGAATTCCGCCAATGCTTACGAATTCCGGCGCCAAGGCGCGACTCCTCCACTCGCCTATAAATACCGGACTGCACTCGCTCTTGGTCATATCAATTGCGTTTGATTCTCGTTCTTGCGCTCGTCGGCGAGAACTCGAGAACGTAACATAATTAATTTTATTGGGAGGTAATTGTTTTCGCTTCTCGTCACTCTTCCTCAGAAGGGTGATTTATTACTTCCTCAGAAGGGTGATTTATTACTTCCTCGAAGGGTGATTTATTACTTCCTCGGAAGGGCAGGTAATTTGTGTTATGCTTTTGCCGTTATTGCCGTAGTCGTAATTAGTTAGTCTTTGTTAGCTAGTCGTAATTAGATAGTTTAGGGGTAATTAATTAGTAGTAATTAGTTAGTCGAGTAGTAAAGAATTAGTTTAGTGCTAATTAATTTGTCGTAATTAGTTTAGTAGTCATCGTTACAGCATATGAAGTAAGTGGAAATAAAGTACTGATATTTTTTAGTGGTAATTAATGAACCGTAATTAGTTAGTTTATAGATAGCTAATTAGTCGTAACTAGTTAGTTCACTAGTAATAAATTAGTTTAGTGCTAATTAATTAGTCGTAATTAGTTTAGTACTCATCGTTACAGCATATCAAGTAAGTGGAAATAAAGTACTGGTATTTTGTAGTGGTAATTAATCAACCGTAATTAGTTAGTTTAGAGATAGTTAATTAGTCGTAATTAGTTAGTTCAAGAGTAATGAATTAGTTTAGTGCTAATTAATTAGTCGTAATTATTTAGTGGTTGTTGTGGGTTTAGGTATTTTCGAACATGCAAGACTTGATTGTATTTTACTACGATGGGCTTGTACGAGCCGGACACGATGGGTTGGACTGTCGAGATGCCGCACAAGGTGGTCCGGCGGAGGGGCTCCACGCGATGAATATTCACGAGTCATGGTTGCATCCGGAGGAGTTCCTCACGGAGCCAAGGACGAAGAAAGTTATGATTGAGGCGATCACCGCACCAATTATGTGTGGAGCTCGAAGGTGGAAGGAAGCATAGCATGGAGGCAAGACATGGAGATTGTCTCCACCCGAGGCGGCCATTCACGGAAGCCTATGGTGTACGCCAATTTCGTACATAGGGCGTCTGAAACCCTAATGATGCCGAGGCCTCTACAAGCGGCAAGCGCACCCGGAGCTCAAGATGGCAAAGACGGAATGTGCCGCGGAGGGAAGTCCGTGCCTAATTTTGAGCCAAATGAGGGGCGGAAACATGGTGGTCGGCCGCATCGATCGCCACGAGTATCTACCGGACGAGACTCTCGGGTTGGAGTCCGACGAGGACACCGACCAAGCTCGGATGGTACCGACGAGGACGCACACGGCCGTGGTCCTTACGTGGCATCGAGACTTGATGATATCGCGGTGCGTTCGCCGTACTACCGCAAGAAGAAGGCTCGATGGGGTTTGAAGCCGACACCCTATTAGTTGGGCGGCGCTTCCGAACAAGGTGGCGTGCAACAAGCTATAGCACGAGACGCTTTGTCCATCACCAGTGTACCGAGTGCACCGGTCCAACCAGTGGAAGTACGCAGTGAAGTGCATAGTAGAAGGCTGCCTGCAAGGTCGGCCTCCGAGCAAAGATCTTTGGCTCGGTCTTCACGGCCAAGGAGCCGATCGACCACACCGCGAGCTCACGAGCCTCGCGCGAAGATCGGGCGTGACTTCCGTGATATGTTGCAAACCTCATCACGCACCTAGTTGAGGCGACGTGTCCGTCTCCCCAAGTCGATGATGTCGGAAGTCGCCAATCGGGTTGGCTATCCATTAGCTACAACAAGGTTCGACGAGCCAAGCGTAAAGTCATCGAGACTATGTGCACGGACATACGAAGAGGCGTACAACCTTGTGCCGAGATTGCTTCACCAGATTGCGGATCAAACCCCGGCACGTACATAAACAAGCTGGAGCGTGAAGATGCTGAAAAAGGGCCCAACCACTTCATACTGGATAGGGTGTTCTGGGCTTTCGCTCAGGCCATCAGGGGCTTCAAGTTCTGCCGTCCCGTGCTAACGATGGATGGCACTTTTCTCACCGGAAAGTACAAGGGCACCATCCTCACCGCGGTGGCGCCGATGCGAATGACCAACTTCTCCGCTGCATTTGCCATTGTCGAGCGAGAACACATCCACCGGTGTGGTTCTTGGAGAACGTGAAGAGGGTCGTGGTGGGAGACCGGGCCAACGCGTCGCCTAGTCACGCATCGCAATGTTTGGGTTGTTGGCGCCATCAACATCATGCAGCGTGGGATGGATCCATCTCACCAGTGGAACGACGTGCAATCCAGGTGGTGCATGAGGCATCTTGCATCTAACTTGTTCACGCGGTTCCACAGTCAGGAACTCATGAAGACGTTCAAGGCATTGTGTATGCAGAACCAGCGACGGAAGTTTGAGTCTATTTGGAGAGACCTTGAACCGGACTACGAGACATACAAGGGAGTCCACTCCGGAGAGGGAGCAACCTAGTAGCGCCATAACCTTCTCCCAGTGGATTAACGACCACGCTCCTGAATTGGAGAAATGGTCCCTCCTCTATGACAAAGACGGTGCGAGGTACGGCGTTATGACGACCAACATGTCCGAGGTCTACAATAGCGTCCTGAAAGGTGTGCGCGGGCTCCCTATCACTGCGGTTGTCCAGGAGACATGGACTCGCACCGTTGGTTATTTCGTGAATAGAGCCACCGCGACCAAGCGGCATGATGGACGAAGGCAAGCGATGGTCCGAGAACATGCAGACACATGGATCGGAAGATGGAGAAGGCCCGAATGCACGACATTGGGTGATCGACGGCCTCAAAGAAAGTACGAGATCAAGCTTCGACAGAAATACGTCAATAGTCATGCTAGGGGGGAAAGAAAACAGGCATGCACCCTGGGTGATGTGGCGACATGCACCTGCAACAAGCCAAAGCTCTTCCACAAACCATGCTCGCACGTGTACAAGGCATGTGCGCAAATGCGGCAGATGGCTACACCATACATCTCTGAGTACTACGACATGCAGCACCTATTCGGTACATGGAGCGGAGAGTTTCACTCGTATGGTTTGGAAATGAACTACAAGGATCTTTGGCCCGACATGGTGCACTGGGGTCCCAACAGGGACTTGAAGAGAATAGGGAAGGGGCGACGGCAGACGCGGCGCTTCCGGAATGACATGGATGCTAGTCAACGTACAAGATAGCCGCATGTTGAAGTGCGGGATATGCAAGACCCTGGGCACTCAATGAAGGATTGTCCCAATGCACCTAGTTCGTCCGGTCGTCACTCGATTATCGTAATTTAAAGTTTTTCTGTCTTGCTTGTTATGTACAAATAAAAATTATACGAGACCCGGCTATGGACTCTTCGGCAAACTTCTACAAGAGGATGTTGCGGAAGCGCAACTGGCTTGCGCAGAAGAGGAAACAGCTAAAATACCCGGATTTTTCAATGAAAGATGCTCCAGTGCCACCACGCTTGCGGTCCGAGGTGTGTGTGTGGTGAACCGCAGAGATCATTCATCCACACACCTGCACACGGCGCCGGGCGCATTACAGTCGCGCCACTACATGGTAAGCGTTTCTTTCGCGCGCATCGATTTTCCTCCCAATGTTTAATTCCTTCAATTTTAACTTCATCCCCACGTAATGCAGCCCGAGATGCGCCGCCACTTCTTCCAAAGGATTGACGGCCCGAGATGTACGACAGGGCATTCATCCAAACAGAGTACATGCTAAACTACTCGGTGCGGGCGAGAACTTCTCACTGTGGAAACCTTACGTACTGGATGAGGAGGCACCGAGGACCCAAAAACTCCCGGCGTAATCCATATCGACGACAAGGGAAAGGCTCATGCAAACGCCGCTTATGAAGAAATTACATCCTTCTTATGATTTTTCACTATCGGTGTACTTACATCATGCAAACGCAGACATGGACGACTTGACACACCGGCCCGACGTGGACATTCCGTAACAAGGGCAAGGAAAGGCTCATGAGGTCGAGCCCGCCGCCACAACAGATCCGGCCGCCGGGCGCCATCCGTATCCACGACGCCGATTATGAAGAAATTACATCCTTCTTATGATTTTCACTATACGGTGCACTTACATCATGCAAACGCAGACATGGACGACTTCGACACACCACCCGACGTGGGCGGTCCGTGACAAGGGCAAGGAAAGGCTCATGCGGTGAGCCCGGCCGCCACAGCGATCCGGTCGTCCGAGCAATCTACATGGATGACGTGAGTTATGAACAATTGACATTCTTGTTACGTTTTGTAATCGTGCGATGTACTTACATCATACAATCGCAGAGGTACGGACGACTTGACATACCGGCCGACGTGGAGAGTCCGCGATAAGGGAAGGCTCCTTCGACCGAGACCCACCGACGCCGAGACAAGGCTCCTTGCTATGGCGCCGCGGAGACAAGTAGCACACATCGTTAAGTAGTTGCTACCCACATGTTGTACGGCATCTTCATAATCAAGATCGCTCACGGGTCGCGGCGGCTGCACCAAGACGACCTCTGCGCTACTCTACACACCGCCGCACGACCCGCCTCCCGATCGCACGACGCCCTCCGCAGCATGATCATGCGTGCCGATCGCACGACCTTCACATTGCACAAAATTTTTTGTTTAGGATTTGATATATGTATTTAGTATAAGAATTTATATGTATTATTGAGTTATTTACAATAAAAATAAATTTGGATATATGAAATGTTGTTTCAAAAATTTGAATTTGATGTAGAGTCTAGTTTATAGCTTATGTGATTTTGTTGCATTTTAGAAAATTGAAAATTTTGTTTGGTAGAGTACTGAACGAAATATGTGTGAAGTAATGATTGATGTATTTGTGATTTTTGTAGATTGTCGTAGTGAAAAAATGTTGAACCGACAATAACAATTTTCGATCATGGTATGTTGTTTTATTGTAGAAAATTTAAAGAAATTTTTTTGAAAACAAGCGTGATAAGAACAATTAGGCGAAAGGAAGGAAAGTGATATTTAACAAACTCGGAAAAATGAATGCTCATTGCGGGCCTTTGCTTGTTCCTCGCGAGCGACCTTTGCTTGTTCCTCGCGAGCCGCACTTCTTGCTATGTTGCGTGTCTCCTCCCATTGTGCCTTCTTGGGACTCCTCCTTAGCCTTCCGCCTAGTTTCATTTATCCCGTCCGCGAATTCACGCCAACTATTTATATTCCCGCAAAGTGGTCTCTTTTGTCACGCCACTACGCAAAGTGGCCTCTTTTGTCATGTCATCTGCGCAAAGTGGTCTCTTTTGTCACGCCATCGCGCAAAGTGGCCTCTTTGTCATGTCATTGCGCAAAGTCGGCCTCTTTGTCACGCCATCGAGCAAAGCCGCCTCTTTTGTCACGCCATCGCGCAAAGGCGGCCTCTTTGTCACGCCATCGCATAAGTTCTCTCGTTTCGTATAAATAGCACGGTTGGGGTCCCATGATATTGTAGGCGTGAACCGCAAATCGAAAAAGAAGTGTGTCCTCTTCGCTGTGAAACATAACATGTCGGAAGTCGAGGGCCGATCGGATATGGGTCACCAAGGAAGACCTTCCTTAGAAAGGAGGAGGTATTTGGTCCACACTACCGCTTGATACCAACTCAGCGTGCTCAACGGCATGGCGAAGTGCCTACACAATGAGGACGCGGTTGTGCGGGCCCTCGAATGCCGATGGCGGGCGACGTTTCTTCCGATGCCCACGATCCGGGGTAAAAGTAGTAACATTACTTTCTTATTTCTTATGCGTCGCATGTTTATCCTCCTTTCTGCAGATGGCGAAATGCGAGTTCTCCTGGATCGACCCTCCCCACGAACGTTATATTGTCAATTATGTATTCACATTATGGCGTGAATATTTAAGTTGGAGGAGCGAATTGAGACCCTCAATGAGGAGAACACCGACCTCCGCCAATGATGCATGCAAGCCAACGTATGAAGTAGAAAGAGTGACTAAGTTAGTAATGTGTCGTATGTAATTTGTTGTGGTCGTTGTTGTGTTGATGGTGTGGCACTGAGCATGTTGTTTTGATTTTATTTCTTGCGTGTAGTACTGTGCATATTGTCTGTATGTGCAATGTATGTTTTGTTTCGTGTTGGCATTGCGTCACGCATTCTTATTGTGTGGACTCTATGACTGAGGCCCCCCGAGCCTATAAGAGGGAGCCATTCCTCACCTAGCCCCCCGCATTGTTCTCCCTCACCTCCTGAATTAGTTTTTCCCATTCTGTGTAGTTATCATTCCTTCTCACTCCCCTGGACGCCGATATGAGTCATCTCAGCACCGCATCGTCCGCTCCAATGGTGATTTGCCCAAAATGCAACACGGTTGTTAGACGTAAGACCTCACACACGGCCACGAATCCTGGGCGGCACTACTTCAAGTGCCCCTTTCACTCGGTGAGCATGATTGTTTCGGGTTCATTCAAATCGTGCAGGCATGTTTGACAATATTGTTCTCGTGAAACGCAGGAAGCCCCCGGCGGTTGCCGATTCTGGGTGTGGGAGGATGAAATGGGCGGTAGGGCCGACATTGCGAGGCATGAGAGAGTTGTCGTGGGGGGTAGCGACCCCGTCGAGATGCGCCATCGTTTTGATAGACTGGAGTGGAAGATTAATTTAATGTTGTGTGCTATTTTCTTTCTTGTGTTTATTGTTATCGTTAAGGTGTAGTGTTGGAGGTTATTGTTGTGTTTATTGTTATCGTGTGTCTTAGTCTTGGGAGGGTAATGTATGTTTCTGTGAAGCAAGATGTAAATAAATAATTTGCAAAACATGCCATGGATATGTATTACACATACGTACGTTTCATAAATAGTTACAGCAAACCATGAGACGTTACGAAATCAGAAGTACAATGAAAATAGCATAACACGTGAAACTATACGGCTCACTCGTCTGAGCCACTACTCTCTCCCTGCTGCGGCTGCGTCCGCGTGCGCGGCCTTGTTTTGCGCCGAGCATGACCCGTGGAATCGTCCACCGCTCGGAGAACGCGTGTCGGTTCGGAGGGGGTACGGAGACCGTTGAGGCGGAGGTGGACCAAGATGGTCGAGTCCGGAGCGAGTCGGTAGGCGTACATGTCGTCTTGATGAGGCGTGCGGCACAGGGGACACCAGGAATTCATCCACGACGGAGGCTAGAAAACCACTCAGGGGCCACTGGGGTGCGATGCTCGCAACTCGGCTCTTGCGGATGAACTCGCTCGAGTATACCGTGGGGCACCGAACCCGAGGAGCTCGCCTGCGTCACGCTAAAACCCCGGCCGCCATTGTCCTTGCCACAGCGTCGTGTCTTTGCTCCGGTAGGAGTTGGGAGGCCGTATCGTCGTCATCGATCGATGTGAATCGCCGTCACCCCAGTGAAGGTGCAAGACGAAGCGATGTTAGTACAAATGAACACTCGGATGTAAACTAAGAACCTCGTACCTCCGGATGTGCGGTCACGCGATGACCGAGGGGCGGCGGTCATGTACGGGTCCGGACGGCGAAGTGATTCATCCCGACGGACCTCTGGCGAGAACGGCATGATGTTAGCGGAACGTAAGGCATAATTACAAAACTTGATGTAAATTTGTACATAGCGACTTACGTGCGGCGACGACCGCCCGCAGATGACCGACGGGGAGCGCTCGGCGCTGCGGACTCGCTAGGTCGTGGTGACCTAAGCGGGTGAGCACGGCCCCCCCACTTCGTGCCCGATGCGCAAGACGTCGTCCCTCGAACGACCACTGCTCAAGTTCTTTACTATCTTCTTCATCTCCGCCGAGATGTGCTTCAAAACTTTTATATATGCCGACGGGGTTCTCTCGGTCAGTGCGAGTTGGGCCTCGTCCATTGCGCTCTGACGCCAGCGCCTTGCTCAAGCTGTAGTGACATATGTAACGTGTTCATTAACAAAAATACGAATATCGTCAACAAAGCTGCGAACGGAGGTTGTAAGTGTCGTCTGGCGTCGTCATGTCTTGAAGCCCGTGGACGGTCGTCACGTGCGGCGGAGGGTCTCTTCGTCGCGTCGACATGTCACCTCCTCGGGCGCTCCGGAGGAGGAATGGTGAGTCTTCGCGCGCGTTCGTGGCATGTACCACTCCATGTACGCAGCGTACGACTGAGGGTCATGTGGACGCGGCTCATGCCATACATCCACGTGCGCCCTGTGAAGCCATGTCTGAATCCACTGGTGCTGGTGCATTTGCCAGTCCAAAATATGCCCACCCGACCTCGATTGCCTGCATTTTCGGAAAGATTAATGTTACAAAAGAAGACGTAAGGACTGCAAAAATTACTTGGATGAAATTTGACTCACAGTGTGTCAAACTCGCTCGAGGGCACGGCGTTCGGGGGCACGAGTGGTCTGAGACCAAGCTCGTCATTACAGCACGCTGCGGCGCGTAAGGCTCCACCATATGTGAGAACACCAGGTGGCAGGTCGTCGTCCACAAAAATCGATCCAAGAGGCATGAAGCAGACAGCCCGTGCGGCGCAACCGCGAGGAGAAAACCAGCATGCCATGGACACCAGATGATGTCGCTATCGTGCAATATCTCTCGAACTCGTTGTGGTACAACGAGTAGCACCTCGCCGGTGTTACGTTGGCCCAACGCAGACGACGGCCGACATGATCCATCGTAAGCCCATGGTGGGCGCGTCTGGGTCATGTGGTGGGTCGCCATCCGGGAGAGGAGCAGGTGCGCCATTGTCTCAATGGTTGGGCGCCTAGCAGGAAGTGCTCCCAACTCCACACCGCAGAGCACGTAGCACACGACTAGGTTGCTACCAGAGTCGCCGCCGGCATGGCGTCACACAACCCTCGGTATGTAGCGCAAAGGGCCGGTGATCCCAGTAGTAGTCGGCATCGGCTCGGCCCGCGTCGACCAAAGACTCGGCGACGCGGATGAAGCTGGGTTCACAAATCGCCCTTTGTGGTTGGAAACAGGACCCAACCAAAGAGCCGGAGAAGGTAAGCAACGAGATCGTCCTAACGGCGCCCTCGGTGCACCCTGCGGGCATTCATTGAAGCTCGCCTCGGCAAGCCCGAGGGCGCCACGTGCACCCTCCGGAGAGGTTGGCCAAACCGCCGCTCGGTCGACCTTCGATCCGCTCTCGGAGGGCGGAACAAGCGGCACACCGGATCGGAGACGATCAAGAACGAGACATCCATTAGGGTGATCGTCATCTCACCCCACCGAAAATGGAAGGTGTGCGTCTCGGCCTCCACCGGTCCACAAGTGCGGACAACGGTGGCGTCTAGGGTGAACCCCGTTGGAAGGACACCATCCTCGCAAAGGGCAACAAGCCCGTCTCCCGGAAAGAACGGACGTAACGATCGTCTAGCGCCCACCGATCCCTCCCGCCCGGCGCCCGAGGCGGAGGGCCATCCACCCGTGATGAGCCACTGACTTGCCGGTGGTCCTCATCGTAAATTGTTCTAGTAGCTCCGGTAGAGAACGAAACGCTGGTCAAAAACGCAAATACGATATCAAAATCGGCCGTATCGGCCAAAAATTCGAGTCCGTGCATGGTTCGAATTCGTCGTGTATTTATACGTACATCTCTACGCACATACGTACGCTTTGGTGCATGCACGGTTGGTGTTCCTTGTCCCGACCTGTGGCGTCCATGGAACTGGAGGAGAACCCGCCGGAGCAGCACGGGGTCCTGGCCGTGCAGGAGCAGGGCGACGTGCTGACCTGCTCTGACTGCCTCTTCTTCTCCACCGCCGCCATCGTGATGTGCGCCGGCGGCGTCACCTGCCTGCTCGTGTACCTGTACTGCGCCCACGATATGAGCCGCACGGCCCTCGTCCTCCTTGCCAGCGGCATCCTGTACGTCGCCGGCGGGTGGCTGATATTCCTCACGCTCGCCGTCCGGTACACCTGCCCCCGCCGGAACCGTCGATCTTGATATCAACGGTTGGAATCGGCGCGAGGGACACAAGTTTAATTCTTTGCCTTCTTGGTTTTTCAGTGATGTAAACGCAACAATTGATCGCTTCTTGGAAGCTGTAAATAACCGTTCTTACTAATCTTGTCAGAGATTATCCAAAGCATGTATGCGTAATGCGCAATCAAGAGCAACTAGTGAGTGATGTTACAGAGCACGATCTGATGATGTCTTGATCACAACTCAAAAACTTTTTGGGTATCAAAATTCACAAGGCCTATGCTGCTATGCTTGCACAATCCTACAGATAGATAGATGTGCTGTTGTTCAGTCTGTTTCTGAATTGGTACTAGTACTACTGACTCAACTGAGTACCATCTATGCCTTTTATCATTGCGTTTTCTGAACTTTCCATAATTTTCTCCAATTATTGGATCGACGATCATCGACTGCTAGTCCTTGTCAGGATGATTCATCCACCTAGGCAAAGCATTCAAGGCTTAAATGGGTCGCATGCCATGATTGCCGCAAGCTGTTTGCTGGGACAGGGTGCCAGGCAACCATCATAGTTGGCTAAGAGTCAGACAGACGGTGCCCAGCACTCGGGCCTGTGTCCCAGCAAGAAACACTAGCTCTGTTGCTTGACCAGCACCTCCCATCTGATGTGTTGTACCCTCTGATTGCAGCATTTGGATGTTTATGTTTGCATGTTTCAGCTATCTTATTGCCAATGTTGATCGGTGCTATACATAAGATATTCGCTTCGCCAGTACGGTTCGTTTACGACGCCGGGTTGGTCCGTTGGCCGGGCTGAAGAGAAGACAGAGAGACCAACATGGAAGAGCGATCGTACGCCTATCGTAACTTTGACCATCGTAGGTGAAGCATTTCTCGTCAATGTTATTGTTCGTGCTCATGCCAGTGTCTCCAGTATAGTTCAGTTCAAGAATTGGCACAAACCATAAAGCATAGTGAAAGAAATTCTTCAGAAAAGCACAGGGAAAATAAGCTAGATTTGGACCTAAGGAGAAACAAAAGAACATTGAGCAATGCGTGGACATCATAGGTTTATGTATATATCTGATCCAGTTATACAGGCAATTCGACGAATTTGAGCACTAGGTATTACCAAAACTCTCGTTTATTCTGCGAGCTCGCCAGATCCAACGAAGGAAGGGAGAAATGGGGGAAAAGGAAGATAAGAAAAAAGAATTGCTTCAGGGAAGAACTCTATACATGTGCACTCAAAACATCCTTTTGAGAAGCCGCCTTCAGAATTTTTTGGGATTTCAGTTACTGGGCTTCTGGTCTGCACCGGATGAGGCCTGAAAGGAGTAAAAAAAGAACACTCTTCAAGTATGGTTCATATGAAATTCAGGTTGCAGTGCAATAACAATAGCAATTAGATGATGTTAATGCCATAACATGTGTAAAATTAAGTGCTCTGATGATGATGAATATTTACCCCAACTGATGTCACAAAATTGCAGACCGCGCATTTGACAGATCTTGCTCCGTACTGGTACATGAGCAGCATACGGCAGTTCCCGCAGTTTACATGCGCAACTTGATTCGCTGCCACCAAGAACATGAGAATCATTTATCATTCAGTGTGTTTAAGATTAGATGAGCACTGATCCTTTTGAATTCTGAATACGTGTGGAACTTCAGAAGTCAGGACTAGATGCTAATGGGTATCTTTGTGAAACCTTCAGTAATTTTAGGATATGTTTGTCAGACTTCTAGTAATTCTAGGAGATATTCATTGAACTTTGGTAGATCTAGGATATCCTTGTCAAACCTTTTTTGTTTTCTGAATCACAACAAATGAATATCCTACTGTCCAATTTTGATGAGTACGACTTGAGGATAAGCCAATTCTATGTTAATTGTTATTGACTGATTGCTATAGCTTTCAGCCTCAGAATATATTCCATTGAGAAGGAGGATTTTGCACACAGGAAGAATCAAAACCACAGAACATACCATTTGCAACTGAGGAAGAGAATGAAGAGCTTTGGCTTATGTACCTTCCATAGCCAGGTTGACAGTGTGACAGCAAGAACATTGTACACTTGTCGCGCCACGTATGTACATCAGAAGAGTGTGGCATCCCCCGCAAACTAACTGTGCCATCTCGGTTCCTGCACCAAATCCAGGTGGAAAAATCCTCAGAAAACTGCAGGAAAACTTCCAGCAATGAAAAGCTTCTTGCATTGGTTCCAGGGCAAACAAGTTATCCCCTTTTATCTCTCTATATTACTGTGAAATCTGCAACTAGACTTCTGTACCTAAAAAAAGAACAAGCACAAGACCTCCTTTGTTTATAAAGTTCAGAAGATGCGAGGCACAGACATAGAGCAGATGTTACTTCTTGTTACGGTAGATAGAATAAAGAGAATGGAATAGACACTACTAGTACTAATCTTTCATAGATGGAACTCAATATTCAGATGCCACATTACTTACAAATCCTTGAGAGAGAGATGAGTGATTCATGTGCATACCGGGAGCCGGCACTGCGGTCACGGTACTGCAAACTGCGCAGCATACCGACATCGCGCCGGCTGGATACATAAGCAGATTGCGGCAACCGGAGCAGACAAGCTGGCTTTGCGCCCCTGAAACTGCAGAACAGAGGCACCACTTCAGTGGCTGAAACTCACTTACCGATGACAGTTTCATTTCAGAAAAAAAAAAAACACTCTCATGCATTGCAATAACAAAATCAGCAGAGAAACTTCTATAACTTAATTGTGCACATCTTGAGATTAATTTGTTATATCAGAACTTCCTATATATATATATTATATATGAGCAGAAGGCACTGCAAGTTCTGAACCAGCAAATGGAACAACTTCGTCAAGAGCTGCATATGAAAGTGTAGTCTCTAGATTTCTAGTCTAAAACCATGAAGCATGGCAAACTTTATGACTGAATTTGTGACACTTTTCTTAACGCTCTGAGTGACCAACCAACATAAAAGAAGGCCAAAAGTAGCTGTGTTTCTTGCAGTAGCCAGTTGGAAACCATACCATTGGGAGGTGTAAATGGCACAGGAGGAGTTGGATAAGGGGCAAGGGGAACCGGCATTGCCGTGCCGGCTGCCTTAACCGACGACGTTGTTGCTCGTTGAGACTTCGCAGATTCCGGTGGCAATCGGAGAACTAAAAACAGCTTGCCTTCCCCTACATGAAACCCTGCAGAAAGTGCAGGAGATGTTGATGAGAGCAAGAAAGACTTCAGTTTTACAGAAACCTGTTAAAGTTCTACTGAAATGTTAGAGCATCACTTCACTTGCAACAAGCAACTTCAGGACTCTCTAGACAACAGAAAATTGCTTCTTAAATGCACATCCGTTGGAAATCTTTCACCTCCCTATTTGAAACTCCCATCAAATTTGATGCTCAATTTCTATGACCAACATAACATTAAAAAAACACTCCATAATTTCATCAGTGAATATAGGCAAATAGCTATCTGAATCTTTTTTTCTTTTTAAACTACGATTGCCAACCAAACTTGCATGAACTTTTACTAGTTTGGAGAACTTAACCTAGCAATTGGGATTTTCATGGCCATCCGCATTCATGAGAACTATTTGCCATTGTTAGCCTGATAGAAGATGAGCAAGAACAAGTCCAGGATAAGGTAGGAGGATACAAAAGTCACAGCTAATCTATTGACCCGAAAGAACAAAGACATGCTTACCATATCCAATAGAAAACAGGTAAGAATCATCCACAAGACCAGAGAAAGGGGGGTGGGGGAGTTAAAAGCAATTCAAAGATGGAGATATCAACCATTCAACAACGCATCGAAATTAAAGGGCGAAGGGGAGAAACAAGAATAAGAAAGACTGAGAGGAGAAGCAGCACCTAACAACAATGCTTATGACCCAATCCTATGATAAACTGGTGCATGCATAAGAGCAGTTCATTAGTTAGCACTTCTCTGTCTCTCTCTCTCTCGCTCTCTCACGATGTGAGATAGAACTTGACAAATTTATAGGGGAGAAAAAAAAAGGAGTGCAAACGATAGGTAGCCAAAAAGGTTCCCAAAAGCTTCTCACGGCTTACAAGTTACAAGGACTTTTCTCTTTCTGTTCAAATAAAATTTTATGTGTGATTTTTTCCCCAAAGTTATCTATCATATTTCATCTGCGACATACATTTTTTAAGGAAAAAAACGACTACTTGGGACATTAAATTTCGGTAATTTTTTATGATCCTAAACTTAGCAACAATCTGAATAGTATAGACTATTAATGTTCTATAAAACACAAAAACGTTATAGGCAAATATGTATATGTCCATCAAATGTAAAGCGCACATTTCTAAAGCAAACAACGAGCTGAAAGACTGGTTAATTTGTGCCAATCCATCGGTAATCTTATGTATTTGGGAATCACTTTTTGGTGTGATTGTGGAGTTGTGTATGTACAACTCTATCGACCAGGGTTCAAATCATAATGTCCACCTTTACGCACGTACAAGTGCGATTTCGTAGGAATTTTATGAGATTTGCGGATTTATATTTGATCTCCGTCTATTTAGATGTGTATTAAGAAGACACGCTCATGTGTGTATGCGTGCGTGGTGGTGTATGTTTCTTCCTAGTAATTGCAAAAAGAAGTTACCTTATGTACTTTTAAGGTCTAAGATCTTCTTTGTAAGTGTAGAAGAAATGCCCAATTTGCCCTCTCCAAATATGCTAGTCATCCATGATGTAATCATTTCCCTAAAAGAGGATACGTCTCGCTGCAGGTTTCAACTAACACGAGAATGACACCAAATCAATTCATCCTGTGTTCCGGCCCATGGTTTCCGAGTTTTGGAAGGAAAAAAAGGCGATGACATAAAGGAGGATAGAAGTGAATTAGTGAATTGTATTCGCAGATTGATTGATGTACAATAAAGTTATACCATCTACATACATTTCACCTGAATTATCTGGCAAAGGAATCAACGCTCGAGATAAACTTAGAAAGAAAGGTAATAATCTCAAGATGTAATCTGAACAACTCAACTTTCTGTTCTACTGATAAATATGATGATGGTACACAAGGTACAGGAAAACAGTTACCTCTGTCCACATCGTTGTTTGCCACATCATGCACATTAAAAGCTAGGTTGGTAACTTGGTGGTCACAAAAAAAAAGGGCTGGTTACTTACAAGTGAGAAAAAGCTTTCTTGTGTGGCCCACCACACAGTGAGATCAGATGCCAATACTATAGTACTTCACGTTTGAGATGTAGGAAATAGTGGCCGAGGAGATGCCACGTGCACACCAGACAAGTCACGAGGCTCGTACACAAAATCGTGGGGCCACGCACGTTGTTACACAGTAAAAGTGATGGACTATGCAGAGCATAAAGACCATACAAACCTGTCCTTGTATGGTACTATAACTTCCATAATACAGGGCTAATGCATTTATCATAATGAAGTAGACTAACCGGGAAACATATGCTTCAGAATCTGTTTGGTATCTAACCTTGAACCTTGATAATCAATAAATATTTTAATGTCTAACTAAGCGTATATATATATATATATATATAACCAGTTTCAGAGAAAATTGAACGATCATTAATTTAATTTGGGAAGTGCATTTGCTGCTCTTCTATAATAGCGAAAAGGACTTTAAAAAAGGAATGTTTTGGCGCGCTCCTATAATTACATAGGAAAATCGTGACATGAAATGCTCATGCTCCTTATGGTCGATCATAATTTTCTAGCTACAACATGTCGTCTATGCTACGAGATCTTTAATCTCTATTTGGAAATGTGCTTGGTTAATTTGAAGCGTAAACCCGTGCAAATTCGTAGGCGCTACACAAATGCAACCTGAACATTATAATTGTTGGTCCACCATGCATGTCTGAGGGACAAAGATGTATCAATATTGTTCTCAGCATCAGTCATTCAAAATCCCTAGCTTTTTTATAAATATATCCAAAGCACTTAGATTTGACATATATACCATAAGTATTAGCAGATACATTGAAAAGAGGAGACAGGCAGGCCTATGGCTGGTTGAACACTCAAATTGACGTGTGTTGCTCCTTGTGTCCATTTGTTGTGGTAACTGAGACAAATTACAAGGGATGAGTGGCTGCCAATGGGAACGTCCCCGTTGGTAGATATCCCCGTGATCTCTTGGACTCCCACATGCAAATAATTCCTCTATATTTACACACCGTCTCTCCATCGTGAAATCATAATCTTATCCTTCGCGCCACCCGGAAAACGCAGGAGACAGGAGAGAGAGAGAGAGGAGCAACGTTTCCGAGGGGAAATGCTTATATATCCCTTCTGTATGAATGTGATGCCGCGGGTCTGCGGCCCAACCCAATAATGCGGTGGATGAGTTTCTCACGATATGAGTTAACTAGTGTGACGATGCGACTCTAATATGCAGATAAATTACATCGAAGGTCTTACATGTTTTGTTTTATAAACCTAAGTTAGTGTTTACACGCTAATCTGCGTCGCCGAGCATGCTATTTTGGCCTACGAACCCACTATCCCCCACGCATAATATCACGCGTCCAGTGTGTGCTGTGACAAGGTTGAAAGTAATTATGATAGCAATTTTACTGTCGCACATATCATCACATTTATATTTTTTACGATCGTTTCATACGCGCATGGCTGTATATACTAGCAAACTAAAAGTGGAGTCCAGTAAATATTTTTTAGCAAACACACAGAGATGTTTTTATTTGCGAGACTTATATCATTATGTTACCCTCGTCGTCACCAAACTATCAGAGAAAACCGTTTGTGAATCGGAGCTTCCAATCAAAAGTTATTACGAAAACAAGAAAAGAACATTCATGTACAAAACAAGTAACCGATTGTTTGCTAGTTGGTTGTCTACTTGTCTGTACTAATTGGATTAGATGGCAATAAAGTTATGTGGATGTTGTAGTAAATCTTTTTGTAACAGAGCAGTAAAGTCATGCGGAGGCCGTGGTAAATTTCTTTTAGCGATGTAATAAATCTTTTTAGTAAATGCACAAAGAGGTTTTTCTTTGTGAGATTTATATCATCCTGTTACCCCCGTCGTCACCAAGCTACCGGTGAAAACCGTTCGTGAATTGGAACTTCCAATCAAAAGTTATTTACAAAAATAAGAAAAGAAATATTTATGTACAAAATAATAAATTGATTATTTGCTAGTTAGTTGTCTATTTTTATGTACTCGCTAGCTAAGGTGGTAATAAAGTCATGTGGAGGTTACAGTAAATATCTTTTAGTGATGTAGTAAATATTTTTTAGTAAATGCATATAGATGTTTTTATTTGCAAGACTTATCTTATTCTGTTATCCTCGTCATCACCAAACTACCAACCAATTGAGTTAAACTAGTTGGCTTAGATGGCAATAAAGTTATGAATCGACAGCTTCCAATCAAAAGTTATTGTGAAAACAAGAAAATAAACATTTACGTACAAAACAAGTAACCGATTGTTTGCTAGTTGGTTATCTACTTGTCTCTACTAGTTGGCTTAGATGGCAATAAAGTTATGTGGAAGTTAATAGCAAACAATGCAAATCTTTTTGTCATCTCATTACGAAAATAAACCATTAAAACATTAAGTTTTGATGCGACTTCGAGTTCGTAATACGATCGTTTTCCGTGTTACGTGATTAAGTCTCCACCATTGTTTTCCGTCGGTGTCCTGGCGCACTCAGCCTCCACCGAAGTTCCAACAATGTTGGTTGGGGCGGCTATCCTCCGAGCCCAACACTCCACCTTGGACCGGCTATCCTCCGTGTCCAACATTCCGTTAATGGAGAACGTAATTACGTAAACAGTAGCATTTTCGCTCACCAAACGGGAAATGGTTGGCATCGATTTTACGACATCGTACCGAGTAAGAGTTTTGTTAGTCCTTATATTATAGTGTAGGTAAAGGGTCCCACCTCTTACCATCATCATCATCATCATCATCATCATCATCTCTTTTCTCTATCAAGGCCCCCTTTACCCACATAGTAATTCTCAATTTCATCTCATCTCAGTTTTCTTATCTTTCTCATCATCTCAATCCAATTTGATTTTGAGAAATAGTTTTGATGCAGTACATATATGATAGAGCAATATACGGTTTACATTTAAATTAGCTATATTGATGTTCAAGAGGATCGCTTGCCTTCGTAGTAATAGTAGGTGCTCGTGTCGATGAGTCCGGAATCACCACGCCCGGTACCGAGTTCGCTCTTCAAGCAACGCAGTAATACAAATAGAATACCGAGAAATATTTAGTGATTTTTGGTGATATTCAGATCATAACTGCTAATGCGACTTCTACTGGTTAGCCAATTTTTAATTTATAAATATTTTTCCCAGAACTTGGCTCGGTTAGCGAGATCTCTTTAAAATCGATTTTAACTACCCTATTAACCCTAATTTAATCCAAAACCTAATTAACCTACAAAAATCCTAATTATCCTAACTAATCATCCAAAACCCTAATTAACCTAATTACTAAATTACCTAAAAACCCTAACCCTAATTATCAAATTACCTAACTACCCCTCCTCTATCCTATCCCAACCCACTAAACTCACCTCCTCATTCTCTCCTCACTCCGCCTCCTCCTCTCCTCTCTCTCTCTCGGTTCTTCCCAGCCGCTTCCTCCCGGTGCTTTCTCCTCGCGTCTTGCCCGCTCCTCCTCTTCCGCCTCACCTGGGCTTCGCCATCGCCACGCCATTGCTCCTCACGCTGGATCCTCATGCCCGAGGCGCCACGCGCTCAGTTCTCTCCCATGGCTCTCTGCCGGCCTGGCGTCGGCCCAGTGGCTCGGCCTCCCTACTCCACCTTCTTCTTCCTCGTGGCCGAAGGCTGCCCAGCCATGCCCCGAGCTCTCCCTCGGTGCTTTCTCATGATCCTCATTGGCTGCTCGGTCCGCTTTGATCGCCAAGGCTCCACCGGTTTGATTCTCACCCTCTCCGCTCTCTCTCTCGCCGCTTAGTTCGTGGCCCGGCCTCACGGCCGCCCGCTCTGGCTCAAACCGCCTCCTCCTCGGCTGCGCCTGAGCCCGCCAGCTCGGCCTCTGCTTGGTCTACTACCGATTGGCTTCGTTAATCGTTTTGCTACGGTTGCTTTATTTTAGCATATCCGTTGATGCTAATGCTTAATTTTATTGGATGCATGCTCATATTGATGGATTGGGGAAATGGTGGTTTGGTCTGCTGTGGGGTTTCTTGATGATGGCTCACCGTGGTCGGTAACACCCATTTCCTTCTCTACTCCCCGGTCCCTTGCTCGTGATGAGGATGGATTGATGCTTTGTGATGTTTGGGAGATTTGATGGTATAGATGCATCTTTGTGCAAATAGGCGAAGCACCCTAATGTGATTTGAGTTCACCTTTTTCAACTTTGGGTTGGGATGGAGAAGGATGGTAGTCTTGGCTTGCTTTGGTGCTCTCTGCCTTCCCGGGCCGTCTCACGGTGGCTTCCTCCTCTTGCTCCCTCGGTCTTGGCCTTCTTCTGCTCCTTGGTCTTGGCTCTTGCTCCTTCGTTGGGAGGAACCGGGAGAGGGCATGCAATTTGGAAAGGGTTCTTGTGTGTTGGCTTAGAATGGGGAATGGATTCGTGGATGGATGGATCTGTGGTCGGCTTTCTTGGTTCTTGGTCGCCTCGATCTTGTCTTTGGATGCACCGGTCGGGGGATGTATGGTGGTCATCTTGTCTTTGGGCGGGGGTTTGGCCTGGGGATTGCATTTGGTCGTGGAGTGCACTCTACCGATCTTATCTCTGGTCATGCAAATTGTTTTTACCAAGCTTCCTGTTCATTTCTACTTTTACCCTGGTCTTATCCTTATGTCAGTGCACTGTGGGCTCAAAATGGGGAAAGTGTGGCTTCCTGTGGCTGATTATTGGCCACTATTCCTTTGTGCTTTCTGTGGGGTTTTTGCCGTATGATTTGAGCTGAGGAAATCTGGTATTCGTAGGTGTTGGATTTGGGAATGCCGAATGATGAAACCTACGGTAATAAGACGGCGCCGATCGCTTAGGTTGGTCTAGGTATTGCGGGTATCCAGGTGCCGACTGGTTTGGTTTAGCCTCGGTGACTTGAGAATTCAAGATGCCGGTTAATCCAGGTCAGTTTGGGTAACCTCGATACTCACGGTGCCAACTAACCTAGGTTGATCTGGGAACCGCGGTGATTCCTACTGTACTCTGACGGCAAACTATTCTATTTTAACTCTATGCTATGGTTTTCGATTTGGGAATGGTCTTATGTTTGGTTGACGGAAACTGGAGCTGGTAATGGCATCTCGGATTGAGTCGAGGAGGACGGTTTGACTAAACAGCTATGGACGAACAATACTTCCAGGAAGACTTAAATGATATGCAATGCAAGATCTTTACTTAATCATTTTGCAATGCACTCAAAGTTTGTAAACATGATTTGATCTGATGTAATAAATTCTTGTGATCATACGATGTAATTTCTGTACTTTAATTTGTTGTAACAATACTATTGTAAACCAATCCAGAATTGGGTTATGATAATGCTGTGATGACAACTGTGCTTGCTATTAATAGAAAGTTTAAAGGTGTGATTACTGTGATTGATCCTAATACATGTCTTTAATGATGATTAAGAGATTCTAATTTTGTCGGGTTCTCACATAATGTCACGTGGTGATTTTAGTATTTTTTTGTAACATCGCAGTAAAGTCATGTGGAGATTGCAGAAAATATTTTTTTTTGTAAACACACAGAAAGGTTTTAATATACGCGACTTATATCATTCTGTTACTCACGTCATCACCAAGCTATCGGCGAAAACTGTTCGTGAATCGGAGCTTCTAATCAAAAGTTATTGCTAAAACAAGATAAAGACACATTCACGGATAAAACAAGGAACCGAGTGTTTTCTAGTTGGTTGTCTACTTGTCTGAACTAGTTGGCAAACATGGTAGTAAAGTCATATGGATGTGGTAGTAAATATATTTTAGCAATGGAGTAAAATTTTTTAGTAAACGCATAGGGATGTTTTTATTTGTGAGACTTATACAATTATATTACCCTCGTTGTCACCAAGCTACCGATGTAAACCGTTCATGAATCAGAGCTTCCAGTCAAAAGCTATTTGTGAAAATAAGAAAATAAGTATTCATGTACAAAATAAGGAACTGATTGTTTGCTAGTTAGTTGTCTACTTGTCTGTACTAGTTGGCTAAGGTGGCAGTAAAATCATGTGAATGTTGCAGTAAATCTCTTTTAGCAATGCAATAAATATTTTTTAGTAAACGCATAGAGATGTTTTTTATTTGTGATACTTATCTCATTATATATTACCCTCGTCGTCACCAAGCTACCGGTGAAAATCGTTTGTGAATCGGGGCTTTCAATCAAAAGTTGTTGCTAAAATAAGATACAAACACATCACGTACAAAAACAAGGAACCGATTGTTTCCTAGTTGGTTGTCTACTTGTCTGTACCACTTGGCTAAGATGACAGTAAAGTCATGTGGATATTGCAGTAAATCTCTTTTAGTGACGCAATAAATTCTTTTTAGTAAACACACATAGATGTTTTTATTTGCGAGACTTATCTCATTCTGTTACCCTCGCGTCACCACGCTCCCGGTGAAAATCGTTCGTGAATCGGAGCTTCCAATTAAAAGTTATTGCTAAAATAAGATAAATACACTTACATACAAAAACAAGGAACTAGTTGTTTCCTAGTTGGTTGTCTACTTATTTGTATTACTTGGCTAAGATGGCCGTAAATCTCTTTTAACGACGTAATAAATTCTTTTTAGTAAACGCACAAAGATGTTTTAATTTGCAAGACTTATATCATTCTGTTCCCCTCATCGTCACCAAGCTACCGGTGTAAACCGTTCATGAATCGAGCTTCCAATCAAAAGTTATTACTAAAACAAAAAAAAACATTCAAGTACAAAACAATGAACCGATAGTTGCTAGTTAGTTTTCTACTTGTGTGTACTAATTAGCTAATCTGACAGTAAAGTCATGTGCATATTGTAGTAAATATTTTTTATCGATGTATTAAATATTTTTTAATAAACACATAGAGAGATTTTTATTTGCGAGATTTATATCATTCTGTTACCATTGTCGGCACCAAGAACCTGGTGAAAACCATGGGTGAATTGGAGCTTCAAATCAAAAGTTATTGCTAAAACAAGAGAAAGATACATTGACGTACAAAACAAGGAACCGATTGATTGCTAGTTGGTTGTCTACTTGTTTGTACTAGTTGGCTAAGATAGCAGTAAAGTCATATGGAGGTTGCAGTAAATCTCTTTTTAACGATGCAGCAAATCTTGTTTAGTAAATGCACAGATATTTTTATTTATGAGACTTATATCATTTTGTTACCATCGTCGTCACCAAGCTACCGGTGTAAACCGTTCATGAATCGGAGTTTTCAATCAAAAGTTATTGCTAAAATAAGATAAAAACATATTCACGTACGAAACAAGGATCCGCGTGGGTTTTATTGCCAGATTGGACGATATTGAGACTTTTACCGCCTATTGCAACACGTGCGCACGTGTTTTACTGCCGATCCCACGCGAAAACGCGGGAGCTGGCACGTCTCGCGCAGCGCGGCCTAGGTAGTAGCAACAGGCATAATAGCTATTCAGCGCATGAGCGCTAAATAGCACTACCATGTGTGTGTATGTATATGTATGTGTGTATGTGTATGCACTATTCTGCACCTAAGTGTAGAATAAGCACCAACTGTGGGTCAAAACCCACTTTGGTCAAAGGTTGGTAAAAAACCATCACCATCCACCATTTTCGTGCTCACACGATGATGCAATTGATTGGCTTAGGTACAATAAATCTGGACTCTCAGTGCAATAATTGTTCTTTACAGCATTAAAACATATTTATCATGGATCTCTTTTTGTTAAGTATTTTTTTTCTAGCAAAACGCTTTAAACGGATTGTAATTAGGATAAATAGTTTAGGAGATATTGGCATTCAAAGTTTGCAATCAACTCATGTTTCTCTCTCCATCCTCTCATCTACGCTTAGTGTGGTAGTAAATCTCTTATAGTATTATAATAAAAGGCACAATAAGGTCGCAATAAAGTTCTTTTAGTGCTGCAGTAAATCTTTTATAGTGTTGCAGTAAAATGCATAATGAGACCACAGTAAATATCTTCTATCATTGTAGTAAAAAGCACCCTAAGTTCACGGTAAATCACTTGTTGTGCGGCAAGTGTCCGTGTGTGTGTGTGTGTATATATATATATATATATATATATATATATATATATATATATATATATATATATATATAATCGTGAAGCGGGGTAGATATGCCACAATCTAGAGATGGTTTCACATATATTTTTGTGGGTTGTAACATATAAAACCTATTGCTGACTATATCATTATTATAGGTTCCACACTTTTTAGGGTCACGTGAAAGATTGGAAGCAATTTAGCTAGAATTGAGAGTACAGTAATAGAATAGTACGAGTGGGCAGATTGACATGCCTAGTTAACCACCTCCAAAGTGGATAACAGGATAAGGCAGCCGACACATAGCTTTCCCAGCACTGTACTGTACCAGGAAGGACGCACTTTCCTGTGCTTGTTTGGCAGATTTTTTTTTTAACGCAAATAGCACGTTTAACATATTTTATTACGAAAGTAGCTTCCATAGTAAGAAAATAGAAAATTTATCACCTTGTTCGCACGATCATTGGCCAAATACGATGTCCACGCGACACCTGAACTCCTCCGACCGGTCACAACCCGGAAGCCCCTCGTCCAGCCGGTCACGGCCGGACGCCCCTCCACGTCGGACGGAACTCTCCACGTCTTCTCGTCCGGCCGGCCACGGGCCGGACCGCAATTAGCTCTTTGCTCGGGGCACGTCTCCTCATCAGCAACACTTTTTGATATAGTTATAAAATGTAGCGGAGATTTCCTTATGTTAGAATATAGTACACTAATCCCTACTAAATAAAAAGAATCACTCTGGAAATGACTATAAGACAATAAGTAATCAAGCAACCCTTCATAGTCTTAAGTAACTTAAATTAATTGCAATACGATCAAGTAAGTGTTCCTCGTTCACGGGCCGGACCAGAGTTAGCGGACGACCGTCGGATCGCCAAACAATGGGGGAAACTTAAACCATTGTTACCGGCGTAGTTCAAACTAACTCAAACCATGTCTCCTCGTCCACCCGATGCCCAAATTAATTAGCATTTTACAACATTATATTTTCATGTATATCACAAGAACCAGACGAAGGGCTTTCGGCTCGTGTTCATCCGTAATCACACGGACGAGGTGACAAATTTGTTATTTTGTTGCGACGAATGTTACTTCTGTAATAAAACATGCTAAACGTGCTATTTGCACCAAAAAAAATCTGTTTGGTATGGGAGTAAAATGCCAACACTGCCACGACAGTATCACACACAAGAAACAGTAATACTAGAGAGAGAGAGGGGGGGGGGTACATAGAGATGTATGCCCATTACTGCTGTGGTGATGGTATTATTATTATGATCATCTCCCAGATTTCTGATAAAAAAACAAACTGGTTAATCAGTTAATGGCGGATGCAGACACCTGTTGTGACGTCTTGGGTGCTCCCAAGTTAGGTTCCTGTCAGCATCAACTTGCACTACCATTGCTGTTACTTTTCTTGAGACCCGAGAGAGAGAGAGAGAGAGAGAGAGACGATCCATGGCGCCGGTAAATCTCCTCTCTTTTTTACTGTTTCAGTGTTATGACAGGATGTCTGACGGGTAAAGGTACTACATGGCTGGTTCTCATCATTTATCCGCAATTATTGGAGAACACATAATCGGTACACCAAATCCAAACCACATGTGTAGCTAGCTAATCGGCGTGAGTCCAAAAATTGCTCCGGAGTACCTGCGTGCATGTTTGGTTCATAGTTAATTTGATCATAATTAACTCACAAGTACGGATTTTGTTCGCCACCGTGTGACAAATCTGGTCAATGAGCCATGGCACGTGGACCATCGGGCTAAGAAAATACGAGGAGCTACCATTGCAATGATGAACCAAATACGTATGAACCTATAAAAACGTCAATTATGACGTGACAAAGTTAGACAGCGTCGGACTACGCTTGGAACATGTATAAAAATTTCATAGGATTTACGCGGAAATCATATATTGTCTACTATGAAATCCCTACGTTTCAAACCGGCCCGGGAGCATAGGCAACTTATATCGTAAATACTTGAAATAGCGGTTGAGTATGTTGTTAATCTACGGCATGATTGTTGTGATGAACAGAGAGAGAGAGAGAGAGAGAGAGAGAGAGAGAGCTTTCTGGTGTATTACACATGCATGGAGGCCACGGTAGTAATTTCAGAAGAAAATATTAGAGCTAGCAGAATTGGACGATCCTCCTTGTCAAATCTTGCAAACCAAATCAGAGTGCGGCGCACACAGAATGGGGAGATATTATCTTTCCGGAGTGCAAAAATGTGCGGATAAACGAGAGTTGGGGGCTCTAATCTGGGCCACTAATTCCAGATTTGCAGCGTACAAAATATCAAACTGTGGTCAAAACACGAAAGGCACCCATCACAGATCAGGGTATGTGTACTATATTCGCCACAAATCGCATGCAGCTAAGTCTCGTGTTACATCACTCTCGTGTCACACTTGCGAAAAAAAAAAAGGTAAAGGAGAAGGTTATCAGAGAGAGAGAGAGAATAATAATTTTAGCTCCATGTAATGTGAGGATGCTATTATTAGCGCCGCGGCCGTGGCTCAGGGCATCACCCGGCTCAAGCGACTCTCCCAACTAATTCGGTATCAACAGAATAATATCTGTTAGTTTACCCTTTCTTTGAATTAGAGCTAAGATGGTTTGTTAGAGATAAGATTTAGTTATTTAAATTACAGATTAGATATTTGAGTTAGGGATAAAATAAGAGATAGTGATTGATTGTTAGGAGGCTATTACTTGATAGCTACTGAATTGATATTTGAAGGCAAGCAAGAAATAATAGAAAAAGGGATTATCTCAAATTGCCACACCATGCTCCTTGGCGCGCTGGCATCACAGCTCCGCCGCAGCGCAGGCGTGCGGTTCCTCGCTCATTACCTTCGCACTTCTATTTTCTGTGATCTTTTCTCATCCAATTAGGGTCGTGACACTCTACTTCAAGGGTTTTGAGATGCTATTTACGTCGGTTACGTAATATTTGACAAATATGTAACAAAATGTGTGGTCAAAGGAAAAAAAGTTGAGATTAATTGGCACATGTATATATGTCCTAATCTTGTTCGCCAATCTATAATGATTCATCGTCGCGGCTACAAACCAAACAAGCCCCGGTCTTATTATTTGTACAGGGAACTGTTGCAATGTACCTGGTGCCATTCCTAACAAGGCAAGCACAGGAGCCGGCCTTGTCTCAGCTTAATTTCCATTTTTTTTGATCAATTTATTTTGTTCCTTCCGAATCAACAAGTAATTATGCACAGTACTCGCCTTGTTATGCACCGTTCGTCCATGAAAGCGTCCAAGGAGAGAGAGAGTAGTTAAGAGGGGCCAAGCATCAACAGTGGTTTGGCTAGCTTCTAGGAATTCACCGGCCGGCCGGCCGGCCGACCTCAATCCGAATCGGACCGACGAATATCCCGACCGGGTCGGCTTTCGACCCCGCCGCTTTCAGATCGCCGACGACAGCCACACGATCGCGGTCGGCGGGGCCGGCGGTGAGTTTCTGCGGTGTGTATTTCGTTGGCAGGGAGCTCAGGACCGGAGAGCCTTTGGCTTGTATCTGTATGCCCAGGGAGCTAGCTAGCATTGGTAGATAGCCAGTCCCAAGATTTTATCTATGCATTGCAAATAGGAGCAAGCCACTATGAAACAGTGGCCACCCATTTCATCTGATGCTGGCAACTTGTTGAGTAGTAGATCTTTGCTCCCTCTCCTCTTTTGTGTTTTTCAGAACTGCTATTCCTTCACTCATCTGCAGAATATTGTTGTCCAGACTTGACTTAATTATTGACAAAAGAAGAAGCCCAGCTAGCTAGCACTGGAAGATTATCAGCAATATTCAGATACAAGACTGCAATCTGGGGACGTGATGTCCGATGTGATTCACTGAAGCTGCTGAGTTTTTGGTTAAGGCTAAGACTTGACATCAATCACTGACTCATCTGAAACTTCTGTCAAGTATGGCAGTGAAAGTGTTCAGCTGTATGCATGCTGATGGGTGATCACAATGGGCTTCAGGCCCAGACTTTGTTGAGTTTAACTAAGCTTAATTTCCTCGTCAATCAGGCTGGCCTGCCTGCATTTTTTTAATATATATTTCTCATGGCATCAGATTGGCTTAATTTATATCAGTTTCAATGTCTATGGCTAGCCCGTTCTCCTTCGTTCGAGTTCCGATCAATGATTCAAATTCTTAAATTTATCTAAATTCAGTATCTTTCATTTGGTTCTAGTTTAGTAATTTTTGGATTTTATTTGGAATTATTTTATTTATTTAGCTCTTACGCACGTATAGATTCCGGCGTTTCTGAAGAATTCTTGGACCCGACAACCGAAGCATCCCAACCCTTCAACGAAGGCAAGTCGTAGACTTTTGATCATGTCGTACCCCATTTTATAAAATTATATTGATTTTATATCAACCTGCACTGCTAAGTTTATAATAAATACTTTCAGGAATAATTATACATGCCTAATTGTCATTGTGTCTCCTTGTATAATTGCTATTGACATGTACCCTTGAATGACATAACCCTTGGACACTATAGGATGTGATATTTTAGTTGGACATTGTCGGTGTATTAGAACCGATCTTACGTAAATATTATTTGATTCGAGAGGTCTCCAAAAGATGAAATCACGCAGAGTGGTTGACACGGGATGTTTAGACAGGTTCAGGCCTTCTCCGGGGAGAATAACAACCCTACTCCTGTGTGTGTATGGTATTGACTGTATTCTCGATGATCAAGCAAGAAGCTAAGACTATTACAGAGAACAGTACTTGTGTTTCTCCTTGACCTGCTATGTTTCGCCCTCCCTTTCACCCTCTGATTGATGTCTTTATATAGTCGTGAAGAAGTAGCCGTTTTGTCCTGCGGAAGAGGCGCCTTAATTGAGCCAGTAATGGGCGATGATGGCGATAATTACCGCGCATTGGCTTCTTCACGCCGTCTGCGCTTATCATTCGAGGTAATGGGGTATTTAAGCACTATTACTACGCAGAATAGTAGTGCGTATGGACCGTTCGGATTCCTTAATCAATTGGACCCACTCACTTGTAGGTTTGATTATAAGGTGGTCGTGGTTTACTTGGTCGTAGTATGACTTACGACTGGGTATAAGTCGTAGTAGAGCTTACGACTGTGCAATAGTCGTAGAAGGACTTACGACTAGGTAGTGGTCGTAGAAAGACTTACGACCAGGTAGTGGTCGTAGAAGGACTTACGACCATGACATAGTCATAGTAAGACTTACGACTATGGGGGTGATTGTAGAAGATCTTACAATCACTTGGTAGGTCTCCCCTTTATAAATATAAGGGGTACTTCTGGGGACTATGTGACATCATATTTACCCATAATAAGAATTATAGATAAAAGATAAAATGAGGATTACTAGATCCTCGTCAGACATATTGTAAAATCCAACATGGATATCGTATTATGCTTAGCCATGCCTAGTCGCGACGGGATTCATGATCACATGTTCTTAAATGATTAAATTTGACTAAATGAAATATGGAATTGTAGCCCGGCCACCGTTATTAAAAGTTGTTGTGCCATAGCAAGGGTTGCATTTGGTCGGGTTGAACAAAAAATGATGTATACTCAGGCGAGTGATCGTGCAATAAAGGGGGAGAATTTTGAGATGTAGTTGCATTGTCTGAGTAGACACCAAGGACTTAACTTTGTGTGCCATTGATCTGGGTCTTACCATACCACCACATGTCTAGACTAGGATAGATCTGACCAACTAATTAGCAATATTTTGGTTTGGTTCTATTTTGGTGGATAAATTGGCGTAAGAGAGGGTCCAGAATGACAAAACCTTAGCAAGCAGAATCGGGTCGAAACAGAACTTTATAAAGGCCTTGACTAGGGATGGCAATTGTGCCCAATTACCCGTGTGCCCGCGGGTGAATACCCTAATGGAGGTGGGTATGGGTGTGAATTGTGATGAATTTTATTAGTTGTTGAATGTGTGATGCACTATTGATGTGAATTGAAATGAATTTGATGTGTGCATTATTTGTGTGTGATGAGTATACCCGCAGGTGATGGGTACCCGTGGGCGATGGGTACCCACAGGCGGCGGTGCATTGTTCGCGGGTAAACGGGCATGTCCGCGGCGACCAGTACCCGCGGGCGACGGGCATGGGCGAGGTTCTTCGCCTGTCGTCCTTCGCGGGCATGCCCGTGGGGGGAAATCGGGGTCGCGGGTATGGGTATGGATGAGCACTACCCGTGCCCGCCGTGCCCAATTGCCATTCCTAGCCTTGACGCGTGCTCTAGACTTTTTACCTAAGGTAGTGAGCGGTGGTATCGACGGATGCTAAATAAACTAGAGAAGTCGTGTCGTGTGAGTAAAGTTGTACAAGCTTTGTAGAGTGTAAAACTATTCGAATAGTTGT
The DNA here is from genome assembly GCA_036346395.1 of Hsuehochloa calcarea. Classification (NCBI taxonomy): domain Eukaryota; kingdom Viridiplantae; phylum Streptophyta; class Magnoliopsida; order Poales; family Poaceae; genus Hsuehochloa; species Hsuehochloa calcarea. The sequence goes on from CM070609.1 coordinate 13,881,377, forward strand.
GTCCCCGGTTATGGACAATATCTGGTGATTTCACGAGGGGTGGATTTTCATTAAAAAATCGGAATGGATTGTTTGGGAAGCGATTTGATTGTTGGTTGATGGTTGTGAAGTGAACGGGTGTTCACCGGTTGTTTCAAAGAACTCGAATACTTATGTATTAATCTTTTAAATTATGCTTTACAATCTACTTATTATATTTAATGTCAATAATGCTTTCTGCAAATTAAACATAAAGCTATCTTTGTTCAAGCCTTGCATGAATACTATTTGCATACATTTTCTTACGACTTGCTGAGTACTTTGTGTACTTATGGTTATACGCCATTTGTTGATCAGTCGCCGAAGAAGAACACGAGAGCTCATAGTTCTATGAAGATGAGTACCTTAAAGACCATGTGAGCTAGGCCGCGTCCTCCACTCAATTGCTTGTGGGCATGTCGAATGACTACCACAAGGTGTTTTGGTTCCGCTGCAAGTTTATCTTTTGTCTTAAGCTCGTGTGGTAACTTTTGTAAGACTTGACAATAATATCTTTTTGCTACTAAGTAATATTATTTTATCTGTTTTATTAGCTATTTTATTGTATAAATATGATTACATCAACGTTCTAACTGTATGAACTAGTTTGTAGATCTGGGTCCCGACTGAGGCGCTTATCACTTGGTGTGCGCACAAAAAGCCATGATGCGCGCGATCCACGGCGACAATGACTCCGTCGAAACTGACATGCTCGGACGTTTCTGCGATCTGTTGTGCCTGCTGCCTCCCCGAAATCTCCCCGGCCTCTTCATCCGGTGTAGCGACAATATTTTTTTCCTTCCAAAATTAATTCTATCATTACTAATACTTGTTGGCGCATCGAAGCCGTTGGATTTGGGCTGGACGGTCCAAGGTGTCACAATTGGCCCCAACATTTGGGGCTTAGATTTCCGGCCCAGTAGCCTTACATTAGCACGGGATTGTATATGGCCCAAAGTGTACAGCCCAATGGCTAAATTCTCGCCTACAAGATTTGCCCTATCATAATCCGCTCAAAAGAAATTCTCCTCCAGAAAAGTGTTAATTTAGTTTTAAATTATATAGAAATTCTCCTCCAGAAAAGTGTTAATTTAGTTTTAAATTATATTGTAGAAGAATCTCGGGACGCTGGACGTAAATTAATGTTGATTAATTAATCCAAATGCTTAGTTAACACAAAAAAACCATTATTTTGAGCAGTTTTCAGGGCCGGTTGTCGATATCTATCACTAAAAACGTGCTTTTGGAAACCAACTCCCCCCAATGTAGAACCCTTGAACTGAGCTAGACAAACAAAAGTTCTGTGCTTCTGCGCAAACATATTTTTTTTTACCGGCATTTGTACTTAATTTGTTGGAAAAAATCATCTTCACCTGACAGTTTAAAGTTATTGATTATATCGCTTTTGTAAGTCACTGAAACAACGACGCAACTGTAAATAATATATCTTAATTAAAAATAAATCCTCAAGCTAAAAAGGCATATAAGCTTGCATGCATGGATATTTAATTAATTTACTTCATCTTGTTTTGAATCGTATGGGATGTACTATATGTACACAACTTTTTGCAAATGAATTTGGTTGAACATAAACTCGGGGAGATGCACTCCAACCCTGGAATTCTTTGATTTAATTTCTCGATCAAACCACGCAATAAGAAATTAACCATGATGACAGTATATATATGCATGCTTAGTGGAAGAAACAATATGCCTACATATGAGGGCATCTCCAATAATGTCTTTATCGTCGTCTCTTAACTATACCACGTCAACCAAATCCTACGTGGAGGAGAGAGAGCGCACAAATCGTCTTTTCGTGAAGAGACTGTCGTGCACGCGAAATAAGATATGATACATTAATCCACTCTAGTCGATATGTAGATCCGTTTCAAAGAAAAATTATAAAATTTAAATGTTGGAGAGTGTGCTAGAGACCATCTATTGAAAATGTTGTCTCTAAAGATATTATAACATATGTTAAACATAAAATTATATCTAACTATTATAGATACTTTTAGCAGATTTGTCGCTGTCCTATCGTGTAGGCATATATATATATATATATATACAGCATATCACTGTAAGCACTTTCTTTATTTCTAATTAAGCACAGCATTGCCTGTCCACTAATTTGTAGGCACAGCACACTGTGCGCACATACAACAAGGAGCTCTCTCTCCTCCTCTCGATCAATTCCCAAAGTGAAAACTGATGGGACACTTGCATCAGTTTTTTTTTCATCTAGGTAACTCTTAATTGTTAATTAGAAATCAGGGTAGGGGTTAGATTTCTGCATAATCTATGACCAACGTGAGTTTGTGTACAGCGTCAATATAGTAGTAGTAATTAATATAATATATCGGTAATCTATTATGCATGAAATGATAAATACAATAATAGTACTCCATGATTTAGAGAGATGTCGCAATCAAGTTGCAATAAGGGACTGTGTGTACGTAGACTGAATTAATAACCATAAGGAATACTAATAGGTTTTACAATCTTTTTTAGTATGACGACCAAAATCAAGTAGTATTGTTTCATGAATTGGGATCATCTGAATTGGAGTATTCAATACAGAGAATCTACAATACATGGATATTAGAAAACAATCTCCGTTGTTCGATAAAAAATAAAAGGTCGATATCAATATCTACAATGTTTTCGTGGGAGTGAATATTTCGATCTTGCTACAATACCCTTACAAAATACTGTTCACATGCTCGTGAAACTCCGGCGGTATCATGGGAGGGATCTGATCCTCAAAAAAGAACAGTAAAAAATGCATGCATCGATTAAAATTTAGCATGCAGTACCCAGTGCCACATAAAAGGCTCTCGTAACAAACTTGATCAGACACGCACAAAAAGAACAGCAAAGGAATGAAGGACACATGCATGTAGATCATGAAATGACACCAGTGAAGTGAAGTTGAAGTTGGAGAGAGATTACACCATTTGGCATGGGTTTGAGAGCCAACATGCATGTGTGCGAAAGCAATGCATAGTTTTGCTCATTTGGGTATGGTAGTCATGTTCCCCATTTGGGGGAAGGCAAAGATTCCAGAAGGGCCATTTCATGGTTCCAAAAGAAAACAGTCAGCACATAAAGAGTTCAGTGTCACACTGCATCCATCATTTATGTACTTGTGTGAAGTGAAATCATAATTAGGGAGTATGACCATGCTTGCACAGTTGCACACGTGAATCTACTAGAAAACCCAATAAATATATAATGTACTACTGTGTGCATTTTATATTCATATGCAACCATGCTTCTACACATGTATTTGTTTCCATATATTATAGTGCCAAAAAAATTAGCCATTGGAGTAAGTGGAATATATGTACCCGGCCAAACATCTAGTTTGCTCTTCACACAGCTTGGTTTCCGTTCTTTAGACAAACAATCCATGATATACATGCATGCAAATTGCAGTGATCTTTTCTGTGTTTTATAAGTTCTAGCCATAACTGCATGTTAACAATTCTTTTGTTTTCTTTTACTTCTTGTTTTCCTTGTTGTAGGCTAGCTGAATATTTCAAAAAGAAGAACCAGAGGATATCAACAATCAGACACAAATGAGACTACATTTATGTTTACTTTGTTTGCCTCTTCTCTTGGATTTTTCCTAGTGTTTTATATATGTATAAGCACACCACTATATTTGTATGATCCCATAAATGCTTTAGAATCTTTTTGGGACATAGGGACTTTGCAAGAAACAATGCAATGCCTATAGAAATTGTCGATCGTGTTCCAAATCAGGCATTAGTTCCAGCAAATGATTCCATGAATGGCAATTTTGTTAAAAGGTACTTCTTCAATATTCTTTCGCCAGTTGATTGTATATATACAGAAGCATGGTTTTCAGAATCTTAATCCAAGTCTTAAAGTCTTAAGACTCTATGATCCTAGATTTATTGGAACAATCCGATCCAAGGTAGAATCTTAATATCATTACGATTCTAGCAAAAAAAAATTGTAGGGTCTCTAACATATCTTATATACGATTCTACCGATTCTAGTAATTAATTATTAAAAATTACTTAGCATATGTCTTTTTTATTGTAGAGTTTCATAATATATTCATTCATATATAAGAATTATTTGTATAAACAACAATAATCTTTCATTTTTCACTATATTTTTTAAATAAAAGCTTTAAAATTACAATTTAAAGCATGGCATTATAATATGTACACAAAAATATGCATTGTATAGCCACCTTGTGTTAATTATTATATAACGACGATAACATAGGCAATTGTAAATCTAATTTGTTGCCAAATGACTAAACAAATGCTAAAATCTCAATCGAAAGATGTGGTGGATTGAAGAAAATATATTGTTTGGTAGAATCAAGTAGGATTTTAGATTCTACAATTCGATCATAGAATGTGATCCTAGCGAGCACATTCAATCCGATTCAAGATCTCGATTCTGGCAACCTTATACAAAGGTATGAACTAAAATCTTCTTGCTTCTTACATACTTCATTAGCTAATCTAGCTCTACCCTACCTTAATTTCTTTTGAGTCAAATTGAGGTTAAAGTGTAAGACAAAGAAGCAATGTTCTTCACTGGTTAGCTAGCTCTTTCCCTAATATAAGGGAAAGCTTGAATAAACTAAAACGAAAATCTTTCTTTTGCTTCTCACATACTTCATCGAATTAGCTAATTCTATCATACATTTTTATCTCCAACCACCTATATATCGAGGTTAATTTGAGTGAAAGGAGGATCAGTAACTTGAAGAAGCTTGTTGCACTTTGCAAGTTTTCTCATTAGGAATCAGACTTGAAACGTGGAAATTAAAAGAACATATATAGAAAAAAAATAATACTGTAAACACAGGTAAATCAAAGAGATTTTGCATGTATATAAAACAAGGTGGGTCCATTAATGCAGGAAACACATGCGACCATTATTCATTTGAAACATCTAGACGCAAGCAACCTCAGTCAACAAAATAATAGGAAACGAATAGACAAGCAAAAGACATTTCATTTGTAAACAAACAGGGGAAATCCAAATGAGCTAGCTTTTATATTATTGATGAAACCAAATAGGTTGCAATTGACAAATTAAAATGTTGAGCTTTGCCATTTGCACCGCAAGAATTCATGCCCTGCAACATCATTCTAAAAATCAACAAATCAGCACCAATTTCAACATGAATAACAACACTAATTAACTTTGATCAATTTATGAGTGCATGTCCTCACAACATAGTCCAAACGAAGACACCCGGGTGATCAACAATCAACACAAGTCTCATACAGGTTAACACAAAAAAACATCAGGTGATCACAAAGTCATAGATCGAGAGAGATAAGAGAGGCTACTTGTTGTTGTACATGTCCATGTCCGCGCACTTGCTGACCTCGCCGGACAAGATCCATCATAAGAACGGCGGCCTCCCGACGCCACCGGCGGCGCCGGGCCAATCGGCGTGCCCGTCCAACGGCATTGGCGGCATCCCCAACGGCAGGTTGAAGAACGGGAGCCCGCCAGCCGCCGCGCCGCCAGAGGGATCACCGCCGAACGGGTCGCTCCCTGCAGGCGCTGGGGGAACCACCTCGTCGCCGTCCTCGAGCGGCAGCCTCTCGTACGCCACGTTGCTGAACGACGCGGCCACAACGACGACCGGCCCCGCCGCGATGAGCGCGCCGGCCACGCTGCCGCCGGCCACCTGCCCCTGGCCCCCGGCGAGGAAGGCCGCGAGGCTGGTGGCGCCCGGCGGCGCCGGGGGAGGGAGGAAAGAGCCAGCGAGGGAGAGTATCTCGAACCTGCCGTGGAGCGTAGCCACCGCCGGCGAGGCTGGCCCAGTTTGGGACGACTGCGGCTGCCGGAGCGTCACGTTGGCGACGGTCCCGGCAGCCGAGAGAACGCAAACACCGCGCTGCCGGCGGAGCGCGTAGGCGGTGAGCGCCTCGAAGACGTCGCATCCGGGGGCGACCTCGAGGATGTGCACCCGGAGCGCGTTGGCGCTCTCCCTGGTGATGATCACCGGCGGCTTGGGCTTGTTCTTGGAGCCCGGAGGCCGACCGCGGGGGCGCCGAGCGACGACCTCCCCGCCACCGATGCCCGCGCCTCCAGCCGTGCTCGGCGGCCCACCCCCCGCCCCCGGAGAGAGCGCGTCCTGTCCGTCGTCGGAGGCCGCGGCGCCGTCATCGTGGTGGAGGTGGAGGGACTGGTGGTGGTGGAGGTAGGAGCTGGTGCCCAAATCCAGGCCTGCCATTTTCTAGGGTAGGAGAAGAGCTAATTATAAGTAAGGAGTGTAGCAGCAATAACTTAAGGGAGTAAAAATAATAGCTAGATAACAGTACCGATAATATTAATAATTGGAGATGTAAGAGAATTGGTGGTGGTGATGATGATGATGATGAAAATAGGAGGAGGAGAAGAGAGAGCTGTTTGTGTGTGTGTTTGTTTAGGGTTTGTGGTGCTTGTTTTCTTGGAGGAGAGTAAATAATGGTTTTTGGGGTGTGGGGTGGAGAAGAAAAAGGAGGAAAAGGAGCTGAGGGGGCTTGGTGATTTTTTTTCTTTCTTTCTAATTTGTATCTCCTTGTTGATGGTGTTTAATTAATTTCTCATGTGGATTTGTGGTGTCATTCGTGGCCTAAATATTTTGGGAGGGGAAAGCTAGCTAGGAAGGGCAAAAAAAACAAGCAAAAGATGGGGCAATGGAGGTGTAGGAGGGGAGGAAGCCAGGAAGGAGGAGGAATGGATCCCAGTGGGGTGAGAGAGAGAGAGAGGGGGGGAGGGAGTGATGGCAAAGGAAGATGAGAAAGGATAGTTTAGTGGTCTTTGGAGTTGATGGAAGGAGGAAATATAATACAGGAGCTAGCAAGCTAGAGAGAGAAAGGGTGATACGATGAGCAAGATGGCTTGCATTGTCTGTATTTTCACCGACATGTAGGGTATGGTAGTTATGGGGCCACATGTCTGTTACACATGCACCATGCATGGAGGTAATATATATTAGAGTGCTTTTCTAGAGAGAGAGAGTGATGACTGCAACGTTGATGCTTATGCACGCAAGTGGGGGAGGTGTTAGTTTAATGGTGCAAGTTGGGGCTTATTATATTAGCCCTAGACCAAAGTGTTGAGCCAATTTCGGTTTAAGTGGGGTCATGTGGGGCTACTCAATGCCCCTCTCAATATCTCACTCACTCACTCACTGCACCTGCATCAACAGATCATACATATGTATATGCATCTGTATGTAAGTGTGGCTTAAAACTATTCCAAAGTGCCACTCCTCTAGCTAGCTAGAGTCCATGTTGGAATATGGGTTGGCTTGGCTGGCTAGCTACCTCCATGATTTGGTGCCAATTAGAAGGGGTTAGGTTAGGGTTTGGGTTTCCTACACAACCGGAGACAGCTTCTTTGCCGAGTGCCTGAGGCACTCGGCACAGGCTGATATACACTCGGCAAAGGTTTTGCCGAGTGCTACACTCGACAAGGGTGCTCGTAAGCAGTTTATCTAAGAAAGACCCTTTGCCGAGTGCATTTTATCGGGCACTCGGCAAAGGCTTTGCCGAGTGCTAACCGAATACTCGGCAAATAAAAGTGGCCGTAACGGCGAGTGTCACCGTGACGTTGTCTTTGCCGAGTGTCACCGGGAGGACACTCGGCAAACATGTCGTATGTGCCGAGTGCCACGGAGGACACTTTCGGCAGCAGTTGCCATGTTTGCCGAGTGCCACCGGAGGACACTCGGCAAACATGCCATGTTTGCCGAGTGCACGACCTGGCACTTTCGGCAAATGGGCGATGTTTGCCGAGTGCAATGGCCATTGCACTCGGCAAATCATGGTCACTTTGCCGAGTGTCATGGCCATTGCACTCGGCAAAGTGGCTGAAAACAGCCTTTTTTATTTGTTTTACATTCCATCCAAACAAATAGAAGATATATATATAACAAACATCATCAACATCACATATATATCATCAACGAAGACATATATATCACCAACACCACATATATATCACAAACATCACATGTCTCGTTGTTTTACATCCCATCCAAACAAAATGATATATATATATGACAAACATCATCAACATCACATATATATCATCAACAAAGACATATATATCACCAACACCACATATATATCACAAACGTCACATGTCTCACAATATATCACAAATAACTTCACAAGTAATCCAAGTGCTCCATCATCTACAACCATAATTGCAAATAGAAATACCATTAACAACCACAAGTAGTATCACTAAGATGGCCTATGAGACTGATTTGGTGAAGGATTCACTGAAGCATGAGGATCGTTCGATCCCGCCGATTGATTCTGCACAAAGGAGAAGAGATTGCATGTGTGAGACAAGATAAATATATACCATACATGAATAAAACTTTCATACTCCACTAGGTTTGACCGTAAGCATGAATATACAAACTAAAACATTTATACTCACAGGAGTAGAATAGTGAGGAGGTGGTGGTGGAGCGAATAGCGAAGGTGGCGGAGGTACACCCGTAGCGGCGCCAAGACTTTGCATGTACTGAAGAATCTCCGCCATCCTCCGCTGCTCAGCCTCCCGCTCGGCGTCCCGCTCGGCCTCCACCCTCTCCATCTTCGCCTGCATGTGCTCCCGTATCCTCCTCTCTTGTTCCAGCTGGGCCTACAATATATTCACCCCAATGTTACAATAATGCGAAGGAAATGTATGAAAAACCAATGAGCATTTAATAAACCAGGAATAACCTCGAGTGCCTCCACCCGGTGGTGTGAAGTGTCCTGCCGAGGTCGTATGGCCGGGCTCGTGCTCGTGCTGCTTGCTCGAATCTGGGAGAGACTGGGAGTAGCGACCGAGTCGATTGCGCCGTCGCCAATATAGTATCGCCCATGCTTCTTGCCTCCTCCCACCCTCATGACGACTTCTCCATCAATGTCCTCGGTGCTCGGATCGTACTCTGGCCCATGGACCTCCCTTGCCATCGATGTGTACTCACTAAGGCGGTTGTGGACGGTCGCATTGCTGTACGCCTCGGGCCCGTCCTCCGGGTTGTAGTCGACGTCGGACGTCGCCTTGCCCTTGTGGGCCATAGCAAATGCCTTGAAGATGGAGCAAGGTGGCCACCATGTGACGCCGATCGCAAGAAAAACAAAGAAGATGATTAGAAATCATGCGAGATTGAGCGTTAGAATAAATAAATGAATTCACGTACCCATGTTTACGCGTATCCGCCGAGGTTGCGGCTACCTTGATGGTGTGCTACACTGCATCATCAAACGCCGCTCCGGCACAAGTTGTCGCGTCTCCTCCACTCGCGTGAGCACCACTTGTGCACCATCATTCTCAAAGATCGGGGATGCGCGCGCACCAATAAGGAATCATCTACAGCCATCAAGTACATGACATATCGAAGATGAAATTATGCCTACTTAATCTCAAAAGGAATCGGTATTAATGGGAATCGATATTAATGTTACGTATTTACTGCAGTCTTCGGTCCCGGTCGACGCCATGGTTCTTGCGTCCCTTTTGGTGACCTTCGCTCCAAGGACGGTCCGTGGTAAGTTACGACGGCACGGATGCGCGCCTCGTAATGCATGTCCACGACGAGTTTTTGCAAAGATTTGGTAGCCACCGCATCCGCCCTGGCCTCATGTCCGTCCTGGCATCTAAAGAAATCCTACATACAAACACGATGTATCCATTCATTATTTCAAGAATGTCCAATGAATACGATGTATTGAGCAATGTAGTGCGAGGAACACTTACCCACGACTCTTGCTTCACCCGCTCCGCCTTGTTGTTGAATACCTGCGGGCCCGATCTTCAGCATCGGGGGCGACGGCGTAGTGGTCAAACGAGTAGGCCGGCCCCGTCACTCCGGCGTACTCAACCAGGCCAGGGAAGTGCTCCTTGCACAGAAGACCGAGGACGCCATTGACTTGGCGTGTGTGAGCACCTCCACTCGCCACAATCGTCCGGTTCGCCAAGTGATTAAGAAAAATTATTAATTTCTATTTTGATTTTCAACATATCATATAAAGTACGATAACATCTAAAGCTACTTACTTTTCCCCTGGGTCGAATCGTGGCGTCTCTCACGAGGTATCGGTCGCCGAGGAGGCTCGCGGGACCTCGCAAGTAGGCGCCGACGAACTAGAGGAAGCGGAACCCCCTGCTGTCGCCTCCTCCTCGCAGTCCTCCTGCGCGTCCTCCTGCGCCTCCTCGTCGTACTCCTGCGCGTCCTCCTGCGCCTGCTCGTCGTCCTCTTGTGCGTCCTCCTGCGCCTCCTCGGCGTCCTCCTCCTCCTCACGCGACGGGGCGGCAGGCGACGACTCCCTCCTGCGGCTGCTCCTCCTCGTACTCTCCCCCGGTTCAGCGGTCCTTGTCCTTCGGTACAAGGACGTTAGCTTCCTCATCCCACCACCCACCATCTTTGTTCAATCACCTGCAATTAAAAAGAGTAAACCAATAAGCACAGATAAACAAGAAGTACTTAGAAAGAGATGCAAAATAAACAAAACGTAATTACAAAATAACATAGTATTACATGTATTAGAAATAATCTTCATGATCGGGATTAGCTGGATCATAAGTCTCATCATCACTATCAATCATGTCGAAATAATCAACACTATCCGAATGAGCAATGTTGCCATTGTCATTGTCTAAATGTAATCGCTCAAGCATTTGAAAGTCCTTCACATTGTGCACCTCATCTCCAGTCCTCTTCAATAACCGTTTCATTGTCTACTTCCATTCCGATCGCTTTGGTAAGTCTATCTCAAACCTCCCTTCTAGTCCCTCTTCTTGAAAGAACTCTCCGTCATATGTGTTTGGGTCTAAGTTGTAATCTTCATCGTTTGGGACAGGCACTTTACCGTGTGGCGATACCCTGTGCACAATATCCCAACCCTTAAGATGCCTTATGGTTTGACACGCATATGGGAGATAATAAACTTGTGTGGCCTGTTGGGCCACAATATAGACATCGTCTCCTAGTAAGACGGAATCCTGTCGAATTTCGACTAGCCCAAGATTAGAATATGTCCGTCTCGTTACTTCAGGATCAAACCAATGGCATTTGAATATGACGGGATTAAAAGGTTTTGAACCATGAAACTTGAGTTCGTATATTTCTTCAATTCTTCCATAATACTCGACCTCATCAACGCCGGGCGTAAAAACTCCGGAACTTGTGGTTCTTCGATTGGGCCGACTCTGCTCATAGCTTGTTGTGCGAAAGCGATATCCATTCACGTCATAACCAGAAAATGACCTGACCCTATAGGCAAAGCCATCGGCAACCTGTCTCAACTCGGCACACATAGACGCATCCCTCTGGCCCTGCAAGCTCAAGCAGGATACATCGTTATATTATTCGCACGTACGAGTAACTTGGAATGTCAAACTAAGTACGAGCTAAATTGGACGGTACCTTCCGTTTGAACCAAGAAATGAAATCGGGCATCCCATTTCCCGCACCCTGTCTAAGAAGGGTATCTACCGCGTGGGGTAGGATCCCTTGATTGGCCGCCAAATTCATGAAGAAATTCCTGCACTAACGAGAAACAAGGGGTTGGATGCGAGAATAGTGACGACGTATTTAACAAGTTCGTTGAGAACTTCTTGCATGTACGGTGCCACTTCGTCAAGGTTGGTCAACACGTATAGCATGATATGGCGCCACTCTTCATGATTCAAGGTCTTGGGGGTCGATGCACTTGCGCTTCCGAGTTGCCCTCGGAAAAGGCTGAGGTTCGATTCATTTTCGCCAGCATTGTAACGAGGGGGTGGATTATGCACGCTAGGGAGGTTGTTACCATAGTATGTTGTTGTGAAGTTCGCCACCTCCTCCAGAATGTATGCCTCTGCAATGGAAGCCTCGATTTTACATTTATTTCTACATTTCTTTCGAAGAACCTTTAGACATCTCTCGATTGGATAGCACCAACGACCACACGACGGCCCCCATTCGTGCCTCGTGACGGAGGTGCAAAATCAAATCTTTGCATCGGATTGAAGAAGCGGGTGGAAAGATCTTCTCCAACTTACGAGCAACACAGTGCCATTCTTTCCAAGTCGGCAATCACGGTCCGAGATAACTCCTTGGCACAAAGTCGGCGAAGAAATAGCTCAACTCGCCAAAGACTAGCCGACATGCTCAGGGACATAGCCTCGAACCATCGCCGGAAGAAGCCGCTCAATCCATATGTGGTAGTCATGACTCTTCATCCCTAAGACTCGCATAGTAGATAAGTTCACTCCCCTCCTCAGATTAGCTGCATACCCATCAGGGAACATTAACGTCTGGATCCATTCTAGTACTTCCCTCCTTTGGGGCTTGCTCAAGACAAAATCGGCCTTAGGCCTTCTCCATGTCTTGCCGCGACTAGGAGGCTTCATATGTTGGTTTGGTCTATCGCATATCGTTGCCAGATCCACTCTAGCCTTAACGTTGTCCTTTGACTTGTCAGTAATGTCCATGATTGTTGCCCAAAGTGCCTCGTTCTTTTCAAATGTGCATTACATCAATGTTGTGTGGAAGGAGAAGGTCATCAAAATAGGGGAGCCGAGTCAAGCCCGACTTATGAGTCCACATATGTTGCTCACCATATCCCACAAAACCACCTTCTGGATTGACCACGAGACCATCTATCTGTTCACGAACCGCGGCACCAGTCATTATCGGTGGTGCGGGTGCATCACTCGACACCTTCGTAAAGTTCTTGATGTCTCGTCTCAATGCATGGTCAAGAGGGAGGAATTGCCGATGTTTGTCGAGCGATGAATACTTGCCACCCTTCGCAACCAAATGAACCTCGGACCTTCCTTGCATCTTGGGCATGGGAACTTCCGTGAACACACCAGTATGAGAATATCCCATACGCCAAGAAGTCATGCGAGGAGTAGTGGTACCAAACATGCATTTTGAAGTTTTTCTTTGTAGCTCGGTCGTATGTCCATACCCTTCCTCCCAAGCACGGACCAATTCATCAATCACGCTCCATGAACACACCCATATTATTCCCGGTGTCAGGAATTATCAACGACAAGAATACGTTCGTCGTTGAAAGCATCTGTGGGGAGATTGAGGGGATAACGAACACGGCCAACATGTGTATGGGGCACCATCATTCCATAAGGATTGAACCCATCTGCTGCCATGGCAACACGTACATTACGAGCATCTTTAGCTTTCTCATGATGAATGCCATCAAAGTGGGTCCATGCTTCACCATCGGATGCATGTACCATCCTGTCAGGATTGTATCGTTTGCCATTTTTGTGCCATGTCATCTGTTTCGCGGATTCCTCGGTCATGTATAGCCGTTGGATCCTCGGTATGAACGGAAGGTGCCGTAGGATTGTCACGGAATGTCAAGTCGCCTCTTCCGCCATCACGAATCTACCTCTAGGAACCTAGATGATTTACACTTTGGGCGAGACTTTGCTTCCACGTATTCATTCCTAAATAGGACGCACTCTTCGGCAAGCATGTATCGCTCATACGGCATCTTAAGTGCACGAAGGAGTTTACGTGACTCGTGCATGCTCTTTGGCGTAGGTGACCCTCGGAGCGGTGCCAATAACTGTCAACATACCATCGAAGGCGTCTCGACTCAGGCTATACTGGGACTTTAACGCCATTATGCGTCCAATGGCATCCAGTTGAGAAACCTTTGTCTGGCCGTGAAGGGGTTTCTGTGCCGCGGCAAACATGTCGTAGAACGCCTTTGCGGTTGCCTCTGGCTCCTCCTCCGTACGTCCTTCAGCGAACTGTGCCTCGTGATAGTCATTTAACATGTCTGCTACCCCGGCATCAGCATCATAATCCTCGACGCGTGGTCTCACCACCTCCTCTCTCATACGACGGCTTCACCATGGTAGACCCACCGGTATAGTCTGCCAAATCCACTCTTCCAAAGATGTTCCCCATGACCTTCTTCGTTTGTCTTTTCCTGTTTGCACATTTGCTGCAGGGACAACAAATTTTACTCGCTCCTTTAGCAGCCACGCCAAATGCCCGTTCCAAGAAAGCATCGGTCTTGTCAATCCATTCATTGGTGACCTGACCCTGACTTGCGCGGCCCGTGTACATCCACTCACGGTCCTCCATCCTCTAACATATATAGCGGCGAGTAATATAAACATCAATTGCATCTACACGACGCTCCTACTATCTAATAGGTGATGATAGGTCCTAATCCCACGCGAGGATCCGTAGATGAGGTTACTTTCCATGCTCTATCCTATTCGAGACAGATTTGGAAGACCTCTCACGTTTCTCCAAATACACGCCCTACCAGGGAGTGTGTATCCGGAGAACAACAGGAGATGATGCCAAAACTCGTCTCGGATCGAGCGCACCATGGAAACTAACCCCACCTACGCATCCGCGGGCTGTCAAAAACGTGGACAATTCAAACAGATCGGTTTTAGATATGGAAATATCGCTTATTTCCAACCGTATCTCTTTCGAACGGAGACGCTTAATCGGGTTACGTGATCTACGACCATGATACGGAAGAGGGGTTATACCTAGAGTGGCGGTGGAGTCGGGCTAGTGGGGCCGTGGCGGGTCGGTGCGATGGGCGAGGCGACACGGCAGTGCAGCATGCAGCAGCGCGAGGAAGGCGATCGGGTCGCCGAGGTACTCCGCGCCGCTCCGACCGGCTCTTCTCTCGCAGAAAAGAAACATAAAGCTGTCAATACAAAATTTGGCAAAGACTCTCCCGCACGGTGAGGTTTCCAAAACTTGCAAGAAAACCAACGGCACGATGGCCGACATGCACATGTGGAACTCTATCAAATAATAAGCACTCATCCCCCCTTAATATATAACAAGGTTCTAACACTATTTAATGTATACCCAAAGGATATAGAAGTTGGATAGGGGAGATATTGGGCTGGAACAAATAAAACAGAATAGCAAAGAATTACCAGTAGTGCTAATTTTCCAATAACTATTATAACGAACTATGGTCATAGTAATCAAATACCAATAATAATTCTTATTTAGTTCAAATTGTGGTCACATATAGCTCTTGTTTCAAGATTTTTTTGCTAGCTATTGATTATATTTTGAGAAAACCAAATATTTAGAGAGTACTACCATATTGTTCATTGTTGAACTATTTGAAGATTCTATTTCACATTGTTCTGTGGCTCGTGGGTTGTGGCCTATGCATCATCAGAAAAGGGAAGGTTCTCGCCGCTGTTTGAAAAGATAAAACATCACTTATGGCTATCACTGTACTATAAGTTAGTAGCTGGTTCTTGATTACAGAGTTAGCATTTCCCCCCTTTGCATTCATTATTAATACTCATTTGCATTCTTAAGTAGCATCTCCAACCAAGAGAGTATCATATTTATCTAACAGAGACTAACCCGAGGGTGAGTTGTTATGCCATACACAGTAAGCAAATAACACCAAGAAACAAAGAGATGCAAAAAGATCCAAATCCTATACTACCTGAGTCTATCGTGCTCAGTCACGCTCGAGATCCCGTTCTCGAGACCGCCCAAATCCACAGGTTTGGGACTGCTCAGAGCTTGCCTCTGAGTGCGAACCTACATCTATCCTGGATCCACGCGCCGTGCACGCCGAGATCCGCTCGAGTCCACCCAAATCACATATTTGGGACTGCTCAGGGTTCATTCCTGAGTACGCCCAGGATTTTGCTCTTGGGTACGCCAGAGCTACACGCCCGGAGTGCCACGGACCACTCGTCCGGAAAGCCGATATCGTAAATGGGATAAGTCACAGTGCCGATATGCGAAAAGTCGATATGTTGACCGACTATCGATGGGAGGTCGGGGAGGCAAGCAGACAATAGAGTTACTCCAATTCAATGAAAGAAACTTGGTATCCTTTCATATTCATTGGAAATGTGAAGAAAAGTAGAAAAATAAGAGGCGACTTATTCATGAAGTGATGAGTCCTCTTGAATAACACAATAACATATTAAGTGAGTTGCAAGGCGAATGACCAAATATACGGATATGCAATAGCATTTTGTTCTAGTTCTTCTGAGTCAAGAAAAAATACTAAACTTCAAATTAATGATTGCAAGAATTCCAATTTCAATACCTTGGTAGTCGACTCTTCAAAGCTTTTACTAGAGCATCAAATACTTGATCCCTAGGGATGTATCTCAAAAACCTTGTCTTTGTGATTGCCAAAACATAAAACACAATATGACATTTCACGAAAAGATGCTTTGAATATGAACATAAGACAAAACATGGCTATCATTTTGTTTCAGAATCTATCCTGTGCATATATTAAGAAAAGACGGTTCCCCAACCCATGTGTAATATATTAATGGTCACTTATATATCAATGCTAATAGAGGGATGATTATACACATGATAATACAATAATTTTTCACCAAATAATAGAAATAGATGGGACAACTAGCATTCAATTTGTGCATATATGCATGTACGTCCTCATTTGTTTTGTAGAGAAAATCACAAATCCATCAGCACTACCACTAGCGGTGAATATCTTGTAACGACCAATGAGGATGTATATATGTAGCAAACAGATCGTCAGAGCATGTATATCCCGCAGGCTTATTAAATGCACGATATACTTGAAGAGAGCAGAGTCATTGGTAAATAGGTTGCACATTGGTCCCCAACTTTGGAGACAAATCCATTTTAGATTCGAACTTTTGGAGAGTCCATACATAATGCAAAGAGAGAGAGAGAGACAAGAGAACATTGCATTTTCTAAGTGCTACTTTTGCAAGGGATTTTGACCAACACAGTAAATTAGTACCCTATGATTCTCTTCCTCAATGCTTGCCATGCGGTTAGTGGAACATAAAAATGAAGCTTATGCCCCACTTTGATTGACCAGAGGTCAAAAGTAGCATATGCGACTACATATATATAGCTCAGGACCCACTTCACTTGTCTAGGAAAAACTACATGCGTGAAGCTTAACTAAAAATTTGTGTCATATGCGCCATCTAGAATATATATGGTGTCTTTGTAGTAAACTAGTCCACTACATGATTATTCATGTACTATGAAAGTGCTCTCATTATTTGTTCTTAGTATATAAGTAAACTAGTCCACTACATAATTATTCATGTACTATGAAAGTGCTCTCATTATTTGTTCTTAGTATATAAAGTTCTATGATTGTAGTAAGCATATATACTTGATCTAGCATAATGCAAGTAACTAGGGCAGACATCACATGACTATTGATGGCGCACGTTGCTGCATTTATTGAAAATCATGTTCAAATTAGATCTGTACCGATAGCTGATTACTTAACTGACACGACATTAAAGAGCATTGATACAAAGTCAAAATTTCAAGACGAACTAACTGGTTCACTACTATCTTAATTACATTCTTACTAGTACTAGTTGAATTGATCACTCCTACCTTCTCAAGTTCAAAAGAAATAATTTCAATATACAGAGATCCATGCATGAGCATATGTGGAAGAAGGCAAACTCAGATTATGCATAGATGTGTGCATGTTAAAGAAAAGTGTAAATTGTTTGGTAAATTTCCTCAAAAGAGTCAAAAGAGACGCTTGTAATTTAGAAATATATATACCCAACAGCATTGCACAATTGAAGTTTTGTCATCAAGCAGTCTTTATTAATTTCAAAGATTCAAAACGGAGTTTTACTATATATGTTTCAGATACTTTGCTAATACCAATGTATGATTTTGTCAGCACTTGATGAATGATGAATATTCAACAACTACCAACAATTTTTGTATGCAGTCATATGTTCAAATCATTGATTGGCCCTCTATATACAGTGATATCAGAAATTATTTAATCAAAGTTAATTCTCAATCAGGTCTTTGTTAATATCAAAAATATTTTATATCTACTAGCTAGCTACAGAACCAATATTTTGCGTAATCATTAAACAGACGTTTTCGTCAAAAAGGCAACCTTTGATAGAAGCACAACCCATTAGAGGTGTGTGTCGTGCTAGTTTCAACTCGACTTGCTAATTAATTAACATCGGTTTCATGAACAATATTATGGGTGATAGGTAGGGGGTGACAGGTTGGGGTGCAATCGGAGTGGATACAGTTGGATATCACTCATCATGTATCATATTCTATTTTTTCTCGGAGTCGGAGTCGGACACAGATAGTGTCGCATACCCACTTCTCCATACTGTATTAGCTCCGCAATCCTTCGGTCGGTCGGTCGGACGGATATTATCAGTATATTTTGTACCCTTACATAGGACATTAAACAGTAGGGGTGCAATAAGAGCGAACACAGATAGACTAATCGTTGAGATGTCGAAGAAAAACACTCAGTATCTCATACCTGCTCAGATACAGTAATCCACCTATCTGTTATCATGTTCCTAAGTGAAGTCATAACAGGTTTTCCTCATACCACCTGATATACAGATACATGCGAACCGATATCGCTCATCTCGTATCCTATTCCGTATTTTTTCCTCAGAGTCGGAGTCGGACACAGATAGTACCGATAACCATTTATCTCTTCCGTATTCGCTCTGCAAGCTTTCGGTCGGTCAAAAATTATCCACTCCATTTGCACCCCTAGTGACTATAGATAGTTTCGAATTTGATAAATGTTTTAAAATTCAAAATTAAATTTATCAAGTTGCGCAATGCGTGGCTTAATTGAATGTTTACACTATAGCTCATATGCTCGTTTAATTTTAACTTATTCTCAAAGGGGCTGCTTTGTTGTGTAGATCGAGGATCAACAGGTCAAATATTAAACCAATAATTTTGAAGCATTAAGGTTTAAATCATGTTCTTGGAAACGCAACGAGGAGATCAAAGCATCAAAATTATACTTTGGGACGCTTGGTTGCACAAAATGAAATAGTTTGAAGGCTTATAATGCAATTTTGTTTAAATAGTTCCCTTATATATATGTGTGCGCGCGCGGTAGCGCTATTCAGCACTCGTGTGCTGAATAGCTTATTTTGCACATGGGTTGTAGCCTGGACCGCGCTGCGCGCGGCTAGGTAGCCCACTCTTCCCCCGTGCTACGCGTGGTGCACTAACACTGGGGCCTCCCCGCTCGAGATCGGTAGGAAAAACCCTTTCACATGCTAGTACACGTGCCTCCCTCTCGAGACGGCGGAAAAACCCACGCGCGCACATCAAATATAGCCGTACAAAGTTGCTCAGTGTCGTTCTAAATTGACGGTACGAACCTACCAACACGCGAATGGCGGTGAAAATTTTGTCGATAAAATGATCGTGTGTCACCCTGTGTCGTTATATAAAAAGGTTTTACTGTCATTTCGGTGAGGAACAAATGACTGTAATATTAGAAAAATACTTTGCACGAAATGTAGGTTCAACCTGATCAAAGTGTTGACTTGCCTGGGTCAAAGGTTGAAGAATCTAGGTATTCTTGAGTGTGGTCGAGGTTGGGGTCTCCGGCTTCTTCGTACTCTACTCGGACGATCGCACCGAAATAAAGAAACAAGCAAACAAGGCAAATAAATACAACATCCATAATAAATGAATTCAAATATAAATCAAACCAGGACCATAATATAGGTTTTGAAATTACAAATTTTTGGGCACAAGTTTTATAATTTTTGAAGTTATAATGAAAAAGATATGAATTTTTGAAACTTTAAAACGATTTTTCAGTTAAACAGAAAATCTGGAAAATTCCCGCGCCGACACGTGGTCTCCGGTCCACAAAGACAAGGTCGTGGACCGGTCCACGATGGACGCTGGTCCGCTGAACAACGACCGGTGGGCCCACTTATCACCAATGAGTGACATCATGGGTGGGGCCCACTCGTCAGCCCACAGCGCATGGATAAGGCCGGGGCGACGCGTTCTTTCGAAATATTGCGCGGAGAAGGCGAGGAGACGGGGCGGCGGGGAAAACGGGGAGAGGGAGGGGGGAAGCGGGAGTGGGAGCGCACGGCGGCGGCGGGAGCTGGGAGGAGGGAGAGGAGGGGGGTGGCGGAGCGGGCCGGAGCTGGAGGAGAAGGCGGGGCGGAGGAGGCGACGGCTCCGAGGCGGCGATGGCTCGGGAAGCGAGGCGGCGGCGACGGAGACGAGCGGAGGAGGAGAGGCAATGGCGGCCGGAGGCGGAGAAGGAGGCGGCGGTTCATGGGAAGATGAGGAGGCGAGGCGAGGAGGTGAAGGGGCGGGGTGGCTTAAATAGCGGTGAGGGAGAGATGAGCGGAGGAGGTGGCCTCGGGGAGGGGGCAGAATCGGATGGCGGAGCTACAGGGGATGGGCGCGGCAGGGCATGGGCGCTGGGAGAGGGGCGATCAAGGCGAGGAGGAGGCGCCGGTCAACGAGGCAGAGCGGGCGACCGAGGCGCGGCAACAGAGCAGCGGGCGGCGGCGAGGAACGCGATCGGCGGGCGAGGCCTGGGCATGGGCGCGTGGTGGAGCGACGACCGAGGAGCGGGGGTCGACGAAAGACCGGTCCGAGCGGTGGTCCCAAATCCAGGTAGGGTTCCATGCCCCAGCTTCAAATGTTGAAATAGAAATTTTAGATTTTTGGGAAGTTTTGAAATTGAAACCGGTTGTTCTTGATTCACAGAAAATGGATGTTACATGGTTCTCGCCATTACTTCTCTGTTCCTCCCGAGCCTCCTCTCTCCGCGCCATCATCCCCACGCCGTCCTCGTCCCCGCACCGGTGTCCTCCCTCTACGACCCACGACCTCCTCCCCGCGTTGACATCCTCCCTCTGTGACCTCGACGACACCGCCCTTGACCTCGACGACACTCCCCCGACCTCGACTCCCTCTTTGTCCATGCCTCCCATCAAGGTACGAGCTCACCGCGTTGGATTGTGCTAGTAGAAGTTTCAAATTATGCTGATTTGATTAACTCTAGCTAGCACTGGGAGATATTGCTTAGTAATATTGTGGGAGGTACGAGCTCACCGCTTTGGATTCTCTAATATTGTGTCATGTTATTCATGCTCATCAGATCCCTCTGTTTCATTGTGTTGATGTTATCTGGTCATTTTACTCATTCTATTGGTAGCTTCTGTTTACTGTTATTATTTTTCAGACATTGTTTATATTCCTGTCAATTGAAATATTGTGTAGTTGGTTCAATTGAAATATTGACAGTGAACTCTCAATTGATGATTTATTTTGTTGTGAAGTTCTATGTTTTGAGCATTTTATCTTGATAGATGCAGCACTGATTTGTTGATCTTGTAGTAATATCATTTATTGATGCAGTACTGATTTGTTAATATTGTGAGATAGCAAGTAAGCGAGATGGTGTTCGCGGTCTTCGCCGCCGTCATCAACGTCGCCGAATGCGTCTGGATCTCCGAGGAAGGTGGTACCTAAGTGACATGCCTGAGGAATATCAAAAATACATGTGGGCCGAATGACCATCACGACCATCAATCCCTTTACTTTCCAAGAAAGCAGCGACAACATTCTGTACCAGCTGCGGTATACTTGTAATGGAACGAGTCCCAATCACTACATAGAAATGGAAGGATCTAACGGACGTAGAGAAAGCGCAGCTGTGGACTGAAATTACAACGTCGTTCGAGATCCCACCAGAATTCTCCAAACTCGTGCGACGGCAGGCGTTCCTAGCGATGGCACACGCTTGGAAGACCTTCGAGAGAAAGCTTGTCACAGAGTACGTGAACAAGGATCGAACGCCCTACACGAAGTGTAGTTTTGTGTCGTCGAATACATGGGACGTCTTTGTGCGGATGAAGATGACGGAAGAATTTTAGCAGCAAATTGCGGTGCACAAGGCTATCCAGGCATAAAACATTCACACCCACAGACTCACCGCTCGGTACGTGGGTAAAATCTCGGGATGGATGAGTGATGACGATGTGGCAATCTAGTCGGAGGTCCCCCTCCATTTGCCAGGATCACAGACGAGCGCGCCCGAAACTGGTTAAGAGCGAGGGCCTCAACCACATCGTCGGGTGCCATATCTTTCACAAACCCAGCAGACGAGGGAGTGTCCCAACTCCTGGTAAGATATGCAGAACTACCTAGTTGTTAATAAGTCCATAACTTCGTAGGGTCTAAAATAACATGATGGTATCTTGCAGCAAACATTGATTACCCAATCTTCCCATAGCTCCTTTGAAGCAGTCAGGGAGAAGGATATACTATCCACAGCCCTAGGAAACAAGGAGCATCCGGATCGCACATAGGTCCTTAGGGTTTGCGTACCTTGGAAGCATGGATTCCTACACGACTCCAAGGCATATAGGAGTCGGAAGAGATCCAAGGCCGAGTGCGAGGAACAATGGAAAGCGGAGGTTACAACACAGATTATTGCACAATTTCAAGCACAGATAACAATATTACAGGAACAAATGAATCAACTCATCAACCGGTCGCAAGACTCCCCTGTGATTTTGGGATCCAGTCTCCCTCAACATCTGATTAGTGTCGCATCCACGCCTGTACTTCCTGAACTTGGCGATGCGGAATTACCTATCGACCTCATGTAGGTAATGTACATCTCTGGGATACTCTAAAGATAGACATGTAGAACATCTTAGCTATATGTGTATCATTTTGTAGGTGCACACGCCCTGTAGGCTTCAAGTGAGGCTAGTTGGGTCCATTCCTGTTGAGGCTAGGCGGGGGTGGTGTTTCCATGACAGGAAGGGATAGTGGTGTACAGTGCTCAGCTGGTGCAGGGTTACGCCAAGGTCTAGGTGGACATGGTACATGATAATTTGATGTCTATCCCCCTCGAGAAGCGCCCAAACGAAGATATCATAACACTAGCGAATGCCTAGCACACTTTTGTCCAGTGGCCCAAGAGGGACATCGCCCAGGACCCTGCAGTGTCGCGATCTCCACAGGGCCATGCCTCGATAACTCCACCTTAACCCCCGCTTTAGAAGGCCTCTGTATCCCCTACCGTGGAGACACCACCGAAGAAACAAAAAAGTGTGTCGAGTCGTCTTCCAGAAAGACAACTAGCATGTGATGCGCTAATGCCAAATCGAAGAAGATTAAGATGCCACGGGACGTTCTCCCTCGGAATGATGTTGGTCTCCGACACAACATTACGCCACATTGGTTTGGCTTGCGACACTTTGCATGCCTGGTACATGCAGCAGACCAACAAGGCAAGGGAAGAATGGCCTACTGGATTCGTCGTCAGCTAAAATGAGAACCATTTCCACCACAAGCCGGGCTACTTCGTCGTGTGCTTCGAAGGCTTATTCGATCTATTCAACCTCGACGCCTCACTTCTACGATGCTGGACACTGTAAGTGTGTACAATATAGTTCTACATTTACACAATACCAATAAATGTTATAACTCATTGCTTATGTATAGATACATGATGCAACAAGCCCGGCGATCGCGACAACCGGTGGGTTTCCTTAACTCACATTTGATCTCAGATCAATGCATCATCCAAGACGCAAACTACGTTAAGAAGTACATAACGAAGGGATTACTTACTCATCACGAGAACGACTACATACTAGTGCCCTACAACCAGGTGTAAGTGCTCCACTACTTGCTATACATATTTTATTTGGTCTTTATACACAACACGAACTTAGGTTTAATAACTAAAGCGACATACATGAGTAGGTTCCACTGGATCATTTTAGTCATTGTACCAAAGTGGAACAAGGTAATATACCTTGATTCTCTAGTCAATAAGAACCACGGCTTCACCTTTGTTCAAAAAGTACTCAAACAGGTATGCTTATTTTGTCTATACATAAATCTATTGTAGTATTCCTTCGTTTGAAATGTTCAATGATAACTTTTTGGAATCACGTAGGTCGTTTAGCGCCTATGTTGTCGGGGAGGGACACATAATGAACCGGTCGCCACACTGCGACACAGGACGCGATTTTTGGTACCCGCTACAGTACAATAATCCTATATCACACTTCATAACCTGGGCTCTCGAACTGACTATACCTATATCCTATATCACACTTATATTTTTGTAGTGCCACCAACAACTACATCAAGGCAACATATGTGCATTCTACGTTTGTCGTCATATGCTTGAAATCATGAGTGCTAAGACGAAAGATCAAGAGGTTTGTTAGTCAATTTCTTAATAATCATTTCGTAATTTTGAATTTAAATATATATGCTTACTACTTTACTCTTGCTAGCGACAGGACATGAAAATACCAGAAAGTGTCTTCCATGTGGACTTACTCGTGGAAGTTCGAGGACAGCTCGCCACCTTCATCACGGGGAGATCATTTAAGAGAGTGGAGAGTTTCACCCCGACTACTCTGATTTATTGTAATTCACTTTGAGTTGTAATCAAATCACTTTGTAATTATATCATTAAAGTAACTTTGTAATTGATATTGAGTTTGTAAATCACTTTGAGTTGTTCTATATCAAATCAATTGTGATATATCTGTTTTCTGCTTGGTTGTTTTCAGAAGGTATGGCTAGCATTACCTGAGGCTAGCCGAAAAATCAAAATATTTAGGTATAGAACGAACCATTAAAGACAGTTTTGTAGAATAAACCGTATGTGAATAATACTCACAGACGACTACTACTAACAATCGTCGGTGATATGTATTCAATCACAGACGGTGCTACTAACACCCGTCTGTAATATGTATCCAATCACAGACGGCCACCACCAACAACCGTCTGTGATATGTCGCATATCACAGATGGTTACTATAAAAAACCATCTATGATATCCTACATATCACAGATGGTTTTTTATGGAATCCGTCTGTGATTATAGGCCTTCAAAGACGGTTTCAACAAATAACCGTCTGCGATATCTCACATATCACATATGATTTTTAGTGCAAATTGTCTGTGATAGTAGGCATTCACAGATGGTTTCAACAAAAATTGTCTGTGATATGTGAGATATCACAGACGGTTATTTATTTAAACCGTCTGTGAAGGCCTACTATCACATACAGTTTCCACGAAAAACCGTCTATGTTGGGACTCTTCACAGACGGCTCACAAATTGTCTGTGATAACCGCCTGTTATCACAGACACATAGATTCAGACGGTTCAAAAACCGTCTTTAACGACGGTTTAGAGCCGTCTGTGATGACCTTCTCTGTAGTAGTGCAAGTATTTGGTTCGAATTTATATTTACTGTCTACGATGAATCACTTTGCAAAAAAAACGGTGGTAAAAACTGGAAGCCGATTACTGCGTACGCTGTTATGTTTTACCAACTGACGTTGGAGCTCAGAATGTCATATTCCCCGGAAACTTGCAGTAAAAAAGATACATAAATTACTGACACGACACATACATAACAATTACCATCGAATTAAGACCAACGAGGGTGCAGACATTTTCAGTAGTTAGTAGGCCGGTCGTATGGGATTATGCATGCGAGCGTCACACTTGGCCTGAGTCCTGCACGGATGGGCTCGGCTACACACACACGGTACTTCTACTTTTTAACCATGCATGCATGCTTGTCTATCTATCTATATATTGTAAATTAAGAAGACACTTTTAGCGTTGCTGTGTGGCCAAGTAGAGCTAGCTAGCAATTTATCTAATAGGCACACAGAATTGATTAGCACTACTACAAAATAGTCCATAGAAGGCGCCTTATCATAGACGGTTCCAAGACGAACCGTCTGTGATATGTAGATAACCGTCTGTGATTTTAAATTTACCATGGCTTGGATTTTTACCACTGTTTGATTTTACTATAGCACATAATCCTCTGCTGCGGCAGCTAATCCTCTGCCGCGGCACATAATCCGTTGACGTCTGTGATATGTCATCACAGACGGGTTTTGTATAAAACCATCTATGATACTTTTATTTTGTTGGGCGGGAAAACAAAAATTTGCACTTAATGGGCGGGCTGCCGAAAATATCTTTATATTAACAGAGTCCTCCATCTCCTCCTTTGCCATCTCCATATCCTCCTCTGTCATTTCTCTTTTGCCATCTCTGCCTCGCCCTAAACTTGCGCTCGGCCTCCCTCGAGCTCGTCGCCCGCGGCCTCCTCCACCTCACCCCAGCCTCGTCGTCGCCGGCCTCCCACCACCTCGTCGCCCCCGGCCTCCTCTACTTCTTCGCCCAGTCCTCCCCTGAGCTCGTCGCTGCGGCCTCCTCCACCTCGCCCCGGCCTCATCATTGCCGGCCTCCCACGATCTCGTCACCCTAGGCTCCCACGACCTCACTCTCTCTACTCCCCTTTTGATATGTGATGTGGATAACTATTGTGATGTGTTAGTGCTCTGTGAATGGATTGAGTTGATGCTACTGTGATGTGGGTGATGCCGTGTTGTTTTTAGTGCTCTGTGAATGGATTGAGTTGATGCTACTGTAATGCTATGGCTATTGTGGGAAAGCTAACGAAAAGTTCAATCCGAAAATCCATATCAGATTCATTCACGATGCTCGGGAGGCTCCAGACGAAGTGAAAATCCATTTTTATTTTTATTTTTTTGCAATAGAAAAAGCTATCACAGACGGTTCGTGAATAGAACCGTCTGTGATAGCCTTTTTTACAAACGGTTAAAAAACCGTCTGTGGTGATCTCATGTCATCACAGACGTATAAATTCAGACGGTTCAAAAACCGTATGTGATGATGGTTTAGAACCGTCTGTGATGAGATTTTGTGTAGTAATGACGGTAAAAGAAAAAGAAAAGGTGTGTGCATATGCATGATATGATACTCTTAACGTTGATGGTAAACGAGAAGATCTTACCAAGATTCCTTATATCTTACTACTACCCATTAGGAGAACAAAACTTATTGTTATCAACGGGACCAAATTAAAGCCATGTCAAAGAGTCTGGACTCGTGGATGATTATATATGGCATTATACACTTGATGCGATTGTATATAAGTTTGTCTTAAAGAAACCATTGATCAATTGGCTGCCCAAGTTGACCAACTGCCCTGGTAGCTACCTAACCATAGGAATATAGAAATACACGGCAGTTGGTCTTAATTTTACGCAAATCACGTCATTTTCACCTTATTCATATGTGGACTCGCCATATCGTGACAAGATGCATTAATTTGTGTATATAAAGGGTTCGGGGGTCAATGATACAATAAGTTGGTATTCCCATCAACTGTGATTTCATGCGATTACATCAACGGCAGAAAAGAGGAGAACTGGTTGTCGCTTAGTGCCAGCCCAATTGATTATTGAATAATTAGAGCAATATTGGCAAGAGGTGTAATCACGCACACGTGTCATTCAGCCACTATCATGCAATGTTTAGAGCAACAAAATATATATATATGGTGTCAATAATGGTGCATATTTGTTTGATGGATTCAGGTCTTACCATTCCGGCCGTTAGGTATATTGTCTCATGCACAGCCTTCAAATAATATACCCGTGTAGCTATTTAAGAAATGGTTAATTATATACATCGCCTAACATCAAGCGTCATACATAGTTCAAATGATGTGACATCTCCGTTTTGTAATCAACGGCTAGAGTTTAATTCCCACAAAGGAACCTCCGTCTCTAAAGCTGCCGTAAACGTAGGCGGATTTAAATGCGATTTGTAGCTGCACAAGACACTCAATTAGATTTTATTTTATACATAAATGTACACCTGTAACTCAAGTCCAATAACTCCACACATATTAGCTACGAACATGTAAGAGCCTCAAAATCTAGGGCTATTAAACTCTTCACAACCGCTTAGAGTGTGCAGTTATAAAGTAAGCAGTGTCTCAAGTAAACCTTCTATTACAACAAAACCAAACTTTTATTACATAATATTAAGGTTTAACAACTAGTTTTGATGCAAACATGGGCTTTCAAGCCCAAAGCTAATATAATACAAGACAAAAGAACTTCACACTACAGGCACGCTTGAGCACGATTGAGATCTAATAACAGTAGTCACTGCCTTCTGGGGGTCCACCAAAATTCTGCTCATT
This sequence comes from Hsuehochloa calcarea, assembly GCA_036346395.1. Lineage (NCBI taxonomy): Eukaryota > Viridiplantae > Streptophyta > Magnoliopsida > Poales > Poaceae > Hsuehochloa > Hsuehochloa calcarea. Next base: position 13,909,274 of record CM070609.1, read on the forward strand.
GGGGTTCTCAGCATTTTCCCAATCTTTTTATGTGGAGGGGTTGCAGATTTTGCAAGAATGAGTACTACTACCGTACTCAACAAGCCACATGGAAAAGCTAAATAATTACATGCAAGAAGTTCAATGGATGGTTAGGGTTTACCTTAACAGGCATCTGTGGATGCATTTTGCAGTTAAAGCAGTTTAACTTTAAAACAGTAAAATAATAATAAATAATAACAACAGGGGTTTATCAACAAATGCACAAACCAGATTCATATCTCAAAAACTCTACTTATGCCTCATGTATTGGAATAACCAATGAACACAACTTCATTAACCGGAAGCACGGCGTATTCGAATACTATTTGATATACTCTGCAGAGTTACTCAGCTTTACCCACAAGATACCACATGCTCGTACTGTCATATCATAGACACGCAACATGTTAGCGTGCGACTAAGCTGAGATAACAAAGCTTTTTCACTGCTCAACCTTTCTAACCTCTGTCCGGTAGAATCTATCCCATACAGCACTCGGGAGACTCCACCAGCCGCGGCTATGGATCTCTACCCCGATGCTGATGAGACCATATCGTTATGAAGACCAACGAGTGTCCCTACAGACCCACTCCTGTCCCACTCTAGATGTTGTAGATATTCAATCGGAAGAGCAGTGTACTAAGCCAGGGAGTAATGATCACACCTGTGGTTGAGCGGTTTTCTGTGTCTGTTACTTTGGCACAAGGTTCTTGTCCTTACTTGTCTCAAAGTGAAGCGATAGACCAACACCACCACGTGGATGCCCATCCTCCGGGCCTCACTTGCGACTCACTTTTCCAACACAAGTCTATTGGGTTGCCCAACTTCCTGGACACAACCCTCAACTTCACACCAAAACCATTGGTGAACCGCCAACACTCTCTTTTGATTGATAACCACATTTTTGGTGACAAAGCTATTTGCATGGATAATATTTTATGTGGACTTGCCAAGGTGAATATGGCTTACAAGAGATCTTAAAATTGTCAAGGTGAATATGGCCTACAAGTGCTAGGTGGGTTTGTATGTGGGGTAATAGAAATTATCTAAACATCATGGCATTCAAAAGTATCATTTCAATATTTGAAGTAATTGGCATAAAATATAATAATGAAAGTAATATTAAATATATGAATTGTAGGTTCAAAATGATCAAAGAATGTGGCTTGCCTTCTTGCACAAAGTCCTATAGATCCTGGTCTTACCTGATGTCTTCTGCAGTCTGGTCTTCAAGATCGTGACCTAACGAGAGGCAAAACAAACCAAGTAAAATCTGGCTCGACAAGAAATGAGATAGGAACAACATGCAAGTAAAAACAAAATGAAAAGAAACACAAAGAAGGTGGTGTGGGAGGGTGGGAATTTATTTGGTGTTTAATTGGACTGAACGGAGTGGAGAAATAGATTTCTGGGCTCGAAACAGACGAAATGGATATATAATGTCGAATTAGGGTTTTGTGGATGAATTGTGACAGATGATGAATATTGACATTTTTACTATTCATGGATGAAAAATTGGTGGTGAATAGTAACTAAGATTATTGTTCATGACAGTAAACAACAATTTTCAGTTGATGAATAGTATTTTTGGTTAATGAATAGTAGCTTAAAAATATCTTGTCTTGTGAATAATAGGTCCGACCTACCATCAGAAGCGGCTCGAGGTCTGCGGCACGAGCCGAACGGCCCAGCCTTTTAAGGCCCAGCCACAGGCGGCTTGAGCCGACGGTCGAAAGGCCCGCGCGCTCGCCCGTGGGCAGAGGAGACGGAGCCGGCGGCGGGGGAGAGTACTGGGAGCACCACGGAAGTGTGGTGGACCCATTTTGGGGATTTGCAGGGGCGGAGGAGGTGCGGAGATGGGGCGGCGGTGACCGTGGAGGTGGCGGCGGTGGAACTCGGCGCCGGCGAGCTCCGGTGAGGGAGGAGGTAGGGCAAGGTGGGGGAATGGTTGGTGGCGGTGAGGTGGAGCTACCGCCGGAGGTGGGAGGGAAGGGGAGGTAGGGAGGCGGCGGATTTCACCGGGAGGCTTATCTTGGCCGGAGAAGGTGGCGGCAGGAGAACCTCAAAATTCGTCGGTGTTGGAAGGAGAGAAGGCAAGGGAAGGGGTTGGAGGTGGAGGTGAAGAGGAGAGCTTGCCCTGGGGCGGCTTTTATAGCCCGGGGAGAGGCGGTGGGAGCAGGGCGAGCTGTGGCAGTGGCGGCGACGTTGCGACGGGGGAGGCTTCTGGGCGGCGCCGAGAGAGGGAGGTGGCGGCATGGGTGGGGCAAGGTGGCGGTGGCGAAGGTAGTAGAAGCTGTGGGAGACGCGAGGTGGCGGCTGACGGCAGCGTGGGAGGCGACGCTGACAAAGGGAGGATGACGCGCGGGCGGAAGGAAGAAGGGAGAAGGGAGAAGAAGCCGAAGGTGAAGGCGCCCAGGAGAAAAACCGTCTCCGAGGAAAGCGCATTTCCAAAAATGGAAAGAGGAAATTCGACTAAACTTTTTCGAAAACGGAAAGATTTCAAAATTAAACCAAAAGATTTAAAAAAATTCAAAATTTCAATTTTCTGGATTATTTCATAACAACTCGCCATTAATAAATTCACTTTACATTATCTCCTAACAGTGCTGCTAGGCTAGCACTCCAACCCTCTCTATGGTAGGCTTAATTACTATGACACGTGCGGGACCTTGGAGTCAAGTCTACGTACCCCGTGCGCGTGCGAGAGCGAGAGGCCGGCCGGGTACTTGTACAAGTTTTGACGTGTCGGCCACGAGGGTGAGGTTCATGCCCATTAACTTTCCTTGGTACTTGTGCCTCTCTCTCTGCCTCTGCAAGTCTGCACCTAGCTGGCAGCAGCAACCCCCCCTGCAGATCCCGGCTCATTAGCCAGTGTGTGTGTGTGTATATATATATATATATATATATATATATGTCATTTCAACTACAAATCAAACCTGAATAATTAACTTTTTTTGGAAGGGGCTAGGACTTTGAGAGGAAAGGCAGTGGAATATGACCTAGATATGCGCCACGGTAGCAACGAGCATTATTGCTTGCATAAGAATCTATGCCTCGGGTGTGCATTTGGAGTTCTTTTTTATACCTTATCTTAGTGGTACACTGTTGATTTGGTAAATATGTATGTCTCTTTATGAGCAACAAATTAAACTACCACCGAAAAATAATTTTATTTCAATATATTTTTGTATCTTTATGAGCACAAATAGAATAGTGGGCCCCTTTTGCTGACAATAAAGCCACAGCACATCCAACGCCGATTAAATTAACTGCAGCTCACGGGAGCTTCCCCAGATCCGATCTGTCCTACCCCTGCAGCCAACCGCCGCGTGCCTAGTCGCCGCGGAGCCCACGTGGGCTGTACCCTCACCTGCAGCTGCATGCGCTCGTCGGCGCTAGCTTACACACCGGCCGCCGTGTCCATATTTGGATGGCTGCTGTCTACTCCATAATATATAATGTTATGGATATCGAATATATTTATAAAATAATTATATTATAAAAATACTTTTCATAACTAATATCATGATTTTCATATAACTAATACAAATAGTTTTTTTTTAAGTATTAGCAGTCCAAGTTAAAAAAGTTTGACCGTATGTTTTCTAAAATGTCTATGTCTTAACAGAGGAAGTAGCTTACAATACATGCAATGCAATGTACTTAGTAGCTTCAAACTAATATTAAAACTATCGCTCGAAACAAACCTTTCTACTTCAATATAGTATTAGCTTGATACCGGATTTGTATATTCGGAGCTGCAACTTTAAGCTATGATACCTATCTCCAATTCACTCGAGAGGAAACCTACACGAATTAATTGATAGCCTAAGAGCGAATGGGCCGTGTGTTCTCCTTGCATTTAAGAAGGTAAACACAAAAGAGAGCACCCATGGTATAGTTGATCTGAGGGCATCTACAAGGGTCTACTCTATGTATTAGGATGCTTCTTTAATTATTTCCTCACTCTATCTATTAATGTACTAGCTCTTGTATTTCTTTTTTTTTAAAAAAAGAGCAAGTCTTTCTAAACTAAAGGGTAAGATATCCTATAGAGAAATAGTCCCTTATCATATCTTCTTATTAGATACGTCATGCACAGCAGGAAATAGATTCAGAAACATAAGATCCTTCCTAAAGAAAAGAACAAACAATACGGAAATGAAGGTTGACAATGACCGAAAGAGAATAAATTTTAGAACTAATATATGGTACAGAGAGCTCTATATCAAATTAAAGTATGAAAAAGACGCCTAGAGCGCTAAGGTCGGCCAGCGAGTTTCTTAATTCCTCGGCATTATCACGGTCCAAGTAGGATTACATGACTAAGTCAACGGTGCTTGCCATGTGATATATGCAGGACTTGGAACAGATCAGTGTATGCAAAAGTCAATTCAGACGACGCCATCGCTCATACTATACGTTTCACTCTCAATGCCAACTTGGCGCCTACGAGTTCATTATCAATTTTCTGTTCATCACAAGTGCTGATCTATTGATGATGAGTCGCTCTCCAACGTAGAAAACAAAAGTAACCGGTGGATTTACTTTCAGGGTCAGCCCAAACTCCAGGCTTCCATGCATCATCGGTGTACTTGTAGCTGGTCGTTTTTTAAAGATGTAAAACTCTCATCTTTTTCTTGTTTTAACTGCTTTCGCCATGCAATTTACTACTGAAGAATCGGTATTTCCCTGTGATGACATTTGTTCTTTTAAAAGCAAAAGATTGAAGTGGCAATTTTATTATCTTGCACGCAGTATTATTCCATCACATTAGGAAATAGTGAACATGGATTATTAAATATGGAACACTTTAGTTTGGATTGTTTTCTCCAATGAAGTATCCGGGACAAGGTTGTTCTTTTCACTGTTTCTTCAGTGCAATGTCACCCATTGCACGATGGTTTCTTGGTTAATTTTGAAACAATCTAGTACATATAGTATCTATCTGCGCTCTTAATTACAACTAATTTGTTAAGTGTTCTTGTCAAGTAGTACTACGCATTGGCAACTGGATAATGTTGTCAAGTATGGCAAGATTCCAATCTTAAAAAAAAATGCATCGCATTCCTTTTTTTTACAAGAACACCTTTTTTATACAAGAACACCTACTAGTACTGTACCATATCATATATATGTTTATAATTTATAATAATAAAAAAAACTATGCCAAAATTTATAATTTTGACGTTTATGAATATATGGATTTCACTCAACCTAAAGGTGTAGTCTGATCGCAACAGCGCGTAGAGTTGGGCTGTGAGGTAATAGGGCCCAAAGGCCCAGAGAATTGGGCTCAACTATACGTTTTAGACGTGGCTGGGCCACTGGGCCTAACAGGTAGCTTAATGTTCAAACTAACCTAGGACCTAAAGTCGAATGCATGTCACCCATGCATAGCAAAGGAACCGCCTATAATCTAAAGAAGAGGAAAAGGTAGTAAGAAGAAACTGCCGAAACAACAAAATAACAGAACAAGTGACAAGGAAACATGCAGTTCAGACTATAGATGTCCAGAACTCCTTAGCAGTATGGCAAAGCAATATAGGTCTTGCAACGCTGAGTTTACTGCCAGCATTCATACAACAGAGACAGCAGGAGTTGCAGCAACATAAAATTCAGTCTTACAACACACGAACTCTGTTGAGACCAGGTTTTGCAATTCATGATGAAAGCGGGATGTGACATCCCGCAAAGAGTTTACGCGGGATATGCGGCACCCACCTGTCCGCAACTTCGTGCCCCAACGCGCTGTCCACCATCAAGAGCGTGGTGACGGCCGCCGTGAACAGCGAGCGCCGCATGGGGGGCGTCGCTTGTCAGGCTTCACTTCCACGACTGCTTTGTCCAAGCAAGCTTCACGTAACTAGCACTCGTTGTCTTCCTTTTGTCTTTAAAGGCATTGGCAGTTAGCACATGGCCGGACATGAATTTACCCGCAGGGGCTCGACGCATCTGTCCAGTTGTCGGGCAACGAGCAGAACGCTGGCCCGAAACGTTTCAATGTCATCGACAACATCAAGAAGACGCAGGTCGAGGCAATCTGCAAGCAGACCGTCTCTTGCGCGGACATCCTCGCCGTCGCAGCCCATGAAGTGACGTTGCAGTAAGATCATCAGCCTATCGATTCATGCCCTGCATTTTTACACGATTAACCTAATGCTAGACCTTTCTTTGTTTTGGTTTCCAATTCTGCGCAGCTGGGAGGGGCCATTCTTCTGGGGAGAAGGGAGGTTTCCAATACACCTACGTGGGCACAATTTATTGTGGGCTGCCACTTAAGTCCACTTAAAATAGAGGTTAATATATGGGTGTCCACTTACTGTTTATTGTATGGCAGGTTTAGTGAGCTCACGAACAGCCCGCGCCCACTTGCACCTCTATTTGCAATGCCAACTAGAACTTCTAAACTCGTTAAGGGAACCGACCCGACGAAAGACCAAACGAGCGCCTCCCTTCCTAGTCATTTTCGTCTATCCAATCACCATAGATCCTGCTGATCTTGTCAGGGCCCTTCCATTTCTGAATGGGCCTCGGTACTTGCCCAGACCTCTGGCTGACGATGGTGGAGCGCTGCGATTGGGCACCAAGATGGTACACCTCTGCGTGAAGGGGTACAGCGGTGGATGCAGAAGCTGTCTCTGCTGGAGCTTTGGCAGATACTGCAGCCTGTTTCGAGTCAGGAGTTGATGCAGCGTCCCTGCTGTCCATGTCGACAAGTCCCCCACCATACTTGTGGAGTTCTGCAATTACATTCAGAGCATATTAAGAATGTAAGCGACATCCGGGGGTTTTGCTATTTCAATCAAACATTAAATTCCATCTCATTGAACAGGACTAAAGTACAAAGCAGTTTATCCAATGGTTCCAGCAGTGATATAAACTTGTAGGAAATAAACATGTGCTACATGCCTGCATATCAGCACAAAGTATCTAAATCTGCATACTGTTAAGAAAAATAGAGTCAATGCACATGAATAATGCACCAGGTATGCGTGTGACCGCAAAATGGCAAGCCGAGTAGTAAATTCATTTTTTAACGAATGCTCATCCCGGACATAGAAATAAAATGGCAAATGTTATGCAAGATAAAACCTGCAATGGAGATATCAATTGTCCACAGCTAATCCTGAGGCAGCACAAACATAAACCCCCTAAAAACTAGGGTAAATAGGTAGAAGCAGATATGGCCACTAAGTAGCCAAAGATGAATTTTTTTGTGAACCCAGAACTTAAACAGATCCCTATCCAACACATAAACTGTAAAAGATACATAAGAAATGGTCATTTCCTAAAGTGCACAAGCTAATCAGTGACTTCGATGATTGAATTTAGTAGAAGCTGGCTTCTGAGAAGCAAAAGTAACTAGACATGCGGAATTTGCTTTGCACTTCTTGTGTCATCCTGGCTTCCCAATCCTACAAGTACATGCTAGTAATTCCATAAAACAATATTTTTTGTCACTTTAAAACATGTATATCAATGAGCTGTTAGCACCAGTGAACATATTATGTACATAACTCTAGATTCTGGAAAGCCTTCCTAAGCCACAACCAGATCAAGATTCACGTTATCATGGAATTATTCAATCTTACAGCAACGGTACAGTTATAAAGGGAATGATAAGTTTGACGGCACTTGTACAGATCAACCCAGTTGGATCATTTTACCTATTTACCAGTGGACTGGATCCCAAATATTGTGCAGAGCAAGACTGCTAACCATCACAAAGCTTGAAAAATATCAAAACTGGACATGGACTAAGGGCAGAACATATGAGATGGACGTGAATGTTATGTCACAACTTGAAGTACCAAGATGCATTTCACCAGCAATTTACAAGCTTCATTTGGGGAAGAAAACATATTTTTTCTGCTATCCAGACTCCGGACCAAATTAATGTATATTCATATAAGTTGACTAAGTTCATAATCACAAAGCCTCTAACACACTAGGAAAAAACTAGGAGTTGATATGGACAGGAACAGACACTGTACCTACCATCATGGTGTACTTTATAAACCATAGACAATTCATCTCAGCATTTGTTCTAGCAGTTCAGTAGCTGTGTTGGAAAGCACATGCTTCCCGTCCTAAAGGAGAGCTAAATAAATTTATGAAGCAAGATTTGAAATTAGGCCTATGATGTAGAGCATCAATTATCCCAAGTCTATCACACAAACAAGTGTCAGAATCTATAACTCACAAGGCCCAACACAGGTACACCTAATCTCCATAACAGGGTCACGGATCAAATGGAGATGACTAAGTTCATAATACATTATGGGCTCAATGTTCTATATCAAATCAAAACCAAACAACGCATCATCCACAAACTACTTGCAGATATAGGGACTAAATATATTCAACTGTAGGGCGAATCACAATAGGCTAAATGAGCTGTAAAATGCACTAACGATATAACAATTCAGGAATTAAAGATGAACATGAAAAGAGAGACTCACCAGCAGCTCCATGAGCAAAGTGGCACTTGCTACCAAAGGGGCAGTAGCCAGTCATCTCCCACTTGTTACAGACCCTCGTCTTCCAATTCGACGGCTTCTGCGTTGGCCCATTCGCGGCAGCAGCAGAGTTGTAGCTGCCCCCGCCAACCGACGGTGAAAGGCTTATCGCCACGCTCTCCCGCGTCTTGGACTGCTCGTCGTGCAAGAAGGTGCACGCGTCACCGTAGGGGCATCCCTCCTCGGTGTAGAACTTCTTGCAGTGCCGCCCTTTGTACGCCCTGCCGGACCCGTTGTCCCCGGGCACCACGCTGGACGAGGTCATGATAGGGATCTGGTGCTCCTCCCTCTGATCCGTCGCCTCCTCGTGCGCCGCCACGATTTCCTGCCAGTTGGGCGGCGGCTTGCGCAGCTCCTCCATGCCATGAGCAAAGTTACAGTTGGTGACATACGGGCATGTTCCTGCCCGGAACTTGCAGCAGAGCTTGGTCTTGAAGAACATCTTCCCGATCGCCCGCGACTTGCTCGTGGTCCCCGCGCCGTCGCCGCCCGACGGACCGCCGCCCGGGACTTCTTGCCCGGCGGCAGCTGCTCGCTCCCGGCCCTCGACTGCGGCTGCGAGGAGTTCCTGTCACCGCCGTAGCCGCCCCCGCTCAGCCCCAAGTCGGCGTTCCACTGGCTGTAGTCGTCCTCCGTGGCCCAAATCCCGGCGTCCCCGCCCGGCGGCGCCGCCGCGTTGGCCCAGGCGTCGGGGCCGGCGGCGTCCGGGATGATGTGGATGGCGTTGGTGTAATCCATCGCCGCTCGAAAGAAGCTCCCCAATCAATTCAGCGGCTCCTACAAGAAGCACAGGATCATCTCACCACCAGATTGAATCAAAGGCGGAAGCTTTATACCAAATTGGAGACCAAGAACAGAGTAGTAAGAGTCAGCAGAATCCATGATCCAAGTGAAGCGCAAGAATCGTTTGCTAAGTCTAGTGGTAACAATTTTGGAAGCAATCGAATGATACATGCATGGAAAGCAGGGAGATTGGGCGAAGTGGAATTAGGGCTTACCAAAAAAGGAGGAGGAGGAGGAGGAGGAGCGAGCGAGCTTGGTTGGTGACGGGGAATGGCGGCTCCGGTGAAGACGGCAGAAGCCGCCGGTGAGACGGTGCGTGTGAGAGAGGCGGCGGTAGGGAGGTACTTCATGGGCTTAGGAGCTAGGACTTGGGGCCCTTCTTCCATTCGTTCCTTTTTAGGAAGTTCTAGGAGGAAAAACAAATCTCTATGCGGTGAAATGAGCAAAACTGCAAACACTAATTTTTTTTTTGTCTTTTTCCAATTTTACCCGTGCTTAGCCGCATCCAGGCCCTGTTTGGGGACTATAACTTTGGCTGACAAGTCTGCTGTGGATGAATGATGAAGTGTCTGAATACCGGGAGAGTGGTGGTGGTAGGGGGGGGTGCTTCGATTCGGCGTCGACCAAGATGGGAAGGTCGCGTCCGGACGAGATGGGTCAGCGGCGACCTTGCGCTTTGAGTCGGTGGAGAGCGGGAGGGATGGTACTGTCAGCGGGTGGGTGGACGAAGGCGACGAGGGCGGCAGAGCGGTGTCGGCGTTGGAGAAGGCAAAGGCGGGAGGAGGTAGATATGGCTTGGATCTATTTGTCCACGAACAGTATGCCACTTATAGGTGGCTTGGTGGGTAATATCTACCCAAAAGTCGCTAGAAGCTGCCCTGAGGTGACTTTTGGAGGATTCTAGCTTTTAGAAGCAGAACGTGGCTATAAGCCCCCAGACAGCGCCCGAGTACGACCCTTCTTGATATGGTTGCTCTTGGGCCTCGGCTACGATATCTCTAGCCTGTAGATTTCGACACATACTGATACTGGCAGCCCAGCGAGAAGGTGCTTTGCCTTGTCCGAAGCAGTCAGATGGCACCTTCTATTCGTGATTCTCTAGTAACATCTGTTGGAAAACTATGGGCTCAGCCCAGCAGTCGGCTCATGTATGAGCGCTCCATCCCAAACCCTAGTAAGGTCTGTAGACTATAAATAGGGGGTGCTAGTCATTGTAAAAGGCTGATTGAATGAAGAGCAATAAAGAGAAACAAGAAACCCCCGACATCTCTATGTTCAATCTACTATTATGTTCTTGTGTTCCTGTATTGTTTGATATGATTCTATGTTTGTCTACGAGGTTATCATTCGAACTGGACTCACCGGCGATGGTTCCTCAACACGTTATCAGCACCATCGACTCTCCTCGGATCGAAAGGTAACCGTCACAGCACGATACTCGTAGATTGAATCATTTTTCTAGATTGCTTTCAATTATGCAAATTTAGCTCTCTAGATTGTATCATATGGTGCAAATCCACTCTAATCTACCGTGAACCGACTTGAAGTCACAGGCACAATACCGATCGGCAAATTGCATGGAAAAGTGGATGCTGATTGTACCGTATATTGGAAATTGCAAATACATTCTAATCAACCTCGAGCCAACTTGAACTCGCCGACCAAGACGATCGGCAATTGCATGAATGGTAATTGCACATGAACAGTACCCTTAAAAAAGATGAAACTTTTGCTGACGGCCCCGTACGGCCTGGAGCCGCCGCCGGTAGGCGTCCCCCCCCCCCGGCACGGGCTTCCCCCCAAGCTTCCGCCGGCCTACAGTCGGGCCATCGCTGGCCTAAATCCGCACTCCACTGACCGGCTTGAAGCTACATCTCCACCGGCCGTCCTCCATCGCCTAGAGCCACCACCGGCGCAGCCACCGCACGGCCACGACATCGCACGAAAAAAAGAAGGGGAGTGGATCGCGCCCAGTGCCGCGGCGCGCCACCACCTCGGCTGGCTCGCCGTCGCCCGACGGTCGTCTTGGTCGCCACAGACACCGCCCCGACGCAGCCAGTCTGTTCTGCGCTCGACCCGAGTCTGCGCCGCCCAACACGGCTCACCTCCACACCGCCACCCGCGCATGCCCGCCGACCCGAACGGCCTCTGTCGCACCGCCATCAAGACTTTGAGCAGAGCCGCCGCGGCCGAAGCCGGCTCCTAGCCACCGCTTGCGATCGCGTCACCCCAGACGGCTACATCGTCGGCTCGCCAAAGCGACGGCCGCCTCCGCCGGCTGCGGCGCCGTGCCTCGCCGATGTACCGGCCGCCTCGCGCGCCAGCATGCGCCATCGACGAGCCCACGCATCACCGGTTCCCGACCGCCTTCGCCCGCCGCCGGCCGCCTCGCTCGCCATGACCCGCACGTCGCGCCTCAGGTCTTGCATCACGTGTCGCCACTTTAGTGGAATGGGGGTAGGGAAACCCTACCCCGTTCGGTGTTTTTGCGGTGGCCGAAGTGGGCTAGCCGATGGGAAAGGACATATGGGCCGAGGGAGATGGCCCATGGGATCGGCCCGGCTGGCTGAACGGGAAAAAAATGGGAAAAAGAAAGAAATCCAGATTTTTGTAAGAAGGCCCTCGGGAATTCTGAAAATTGATTATCATAAAGTTTTTACAAAGTTCTATCTTAACTCAGTTTTGTTCGCTAAGGTTTCACCACCAAAGGGTTACATCCATCACAATCGGGGCCCCCTCTTGCGCCATATGAATCTACATGTAAATCCCGGAACCCACACCACACATGACAACCAAAATCAAGACATTACTAATTAATTAGTGAGGTTCATCCAATACTAGATGTGCGGTTGTGCGATAAGGTCCAGATTAATGGCGCACAAAGTTAAGTCGTTAGTAATTACTCAGGTGAGAGAACCTAATCCAAAAATGTGCTACCCGCACCCCCCTTTACTGCACGATCATTCTCCCGAGTAGGAAAATATTTTTGTTCAACCAGGCCCAATGGCATCCCCTGCTATGGCACAATAATTTTACAACAGTGGCCTTGCACCACAATTTCATATCTTATTAAGTCAAGTTATCAATATTAACATTGTGTATAGGAACCCATCGTACAACTAAGCATGACTAAGCATACTACGCCACGCATGTTGGTATTACAATTATGTCCAACTAATATCAACCCTCCCTATCGTGTCAAAGGATACATGGCATTCACAATATTCAAGGTAGTGTAATGTCAGTTAGGTAATTAGCTACTCTCGAAAACAATTGATATAAAATTAGCATGCATGTTGATATAAAACAATACATTTTTGTAAAAATAGGTACAACATTACCAAAGCTCTAAGACTTGCCTTCGTCGGAGATTGGAATTACACATGTAGACTGGTCCAGTAAGGCTTCGGCAACGTCGGGGTCTATAAGCGCAAAATGAGACAAATAAATAACGATAAATCCAACTAAAATCCAAAAATTTATATGAATATAGGAACAAGAATCAACGAAATCGGAGTTCGTATGAAAGAGAACGAGCATCCAGAAGTTTGTCAGAACAGGAAATTGCTGAAATTTGAGAAGGGGGATATTCCCTGGAATATTCTGTTTTTGAAATAACATAGTAAATCAATTAAGCTGCCATATGGGGCCCAATTGCTAGAGAGTCAAAAGACACATAAAGAAGGAAGCAAAGGAGAAAACAAAGGAGGGCGCAAGCGCTCGGGCAAGCGTCTGCTGGAGGCAGATGATGGCACGGCGGCGACTGGCAAAATGTAATCCCAGTAGGGTGGTGGTGCACCGGGTGGTGGCGGCGCGACCGGGGCGGCACCGTGGCTGCGGCAGCAAGGGTGCGTCCACGAGCACAACGCGGGCATGGGGATTGCACCAGAGGGGTTGAGGGAGGCCCAAGGTGAGTTGAGGTGGCGCGGCGATGGCGGCCGACGGCGGGGAGATGGTGGTCGCAGTGGCACTCAACGGCGAGGGTGCGACCGAAAGGAGGCGGGGGATGGGTTGAGGGAGACCGGGAACGTGACATGACACGATCCTCTTGATCAGAAGCTCACCGGAGAAGGAGATTGAAGCGAAGACGTTGTGGCTGGATTTGAGGAAGAAGACGATGGCGTTGTGTGTTCCGGCCGAATGGAGTCATGTTAGAGGCTGGCATTTTAGGAGAAACGAAGAGGGGAGCAAGGGACGCATGGTGCTCATTTTATTGGGTGAAGGCGAGGAGTGAATCGACGAGGAACACGAGCGGAAAAATGGGTGACGGTTTCGGTCGGCATTAACCGGCGATGTGAAATGGACAGTCTTGATGACAAGTAGAAATGGCAGCACTTGAATGCACGTGGCAACGATGGCCTTGATAGCAGTGGTGATGACAGGCGATGAGGGCGACGCAAATGGCGCGAGCGGCGCGGTGGCTCAAGTGGAATGCGCACGGTGCGGTGTGGGCATGCCGACGGGGCACGGCCAGAGCATGGGCAGGGCGCGATCGGGGCACAAGGCAGGCACGACGTGGCCAAGAGCAGCGCAGAGCACGCTCGGGACTGGGACAGAGCAGAGAACAGGGGCAAAGAAAAGAAGCCAGGAAAGAAAGAAAGACAAAGAAGGAAGGAAAGAAAAAGAAAGGAAAGAGGAAGAAAAGGGGGGGAAAGAAGGAAAGAGGAGCATGGAGTGGTCCGGAGAAAAAGAGTTGGGCTCGGCCTGAAGGTATTTCGCGGGGGAAAAGCAAATTACAATATTTGGATTTGGATTTGGATTTGGAAAAGAGATTTGAATTGAGACGATGGAATTTGGATTTGGATTTTGGACGTGGATTTAAATAATTGCATAAACTACAAAAGGAATCCAATTATTTTAAAATAATTAATTTAAATTAAATTTTACAAGAAGGAAAGAAATTTTGAAAAAACAGAAAAGAAATAAACTGAACTGAACTCCAAGAAATAACAAAAGAACTTGGAAAACCCATAAAATACCTTGGGACCAAAAGAACACAAATAAAATAGTTTTGAATTTAATTAAAGTTTGGTTTGTTCATCTTATATTATTTTCAATTTTTGAAATTTCAATTTAAGCTTTAATTATTTCAAAAAAAAATCAATTGGTTCTTTTTATTTTGAAAATTTCAAAAATACCTGAAAATTGGGATGTTACAGTAATCCACTCGTGCCGAATTGCCTGTATTTGGGAAGGATATATATGAGAAGAGCGGATATAGGTATGAACTATAAACATTACTCGAATGGACTTGGACTCACAAGTGGGCTGCTCGCTACAGCATCCTCCCGTCGGGAGGGTGCACAACCTAGTAGAGATCAAACTATTGAATTACGTGCTACGACGCGTAAGGCTCTAACATATGGGAAAACACAAGGTGGTAGGTTGTCGCCCATAATCTGGTGTCCTATGTGCACTGTACGGACAGTCCGTGCGGCGCTATCGTGTTCACGAAATGTGGATTCCATAGAGCCCATATGATGTTGTCATCGTTTAACGACTCAAACTCGTTGTGGAACATGGGGTAGAACCTTGTCGGTCTGTCTCTTGCCCAGCGTAACTTGACAGCAGTCCACCGGGTGCCCATCGTGGGCTGTCTATGGGGCCGTTCAACTCGGGGGTACGGGTGCACTGCATTTCGGATGTTGGACCGCCCAACGGGGAAGTGCTCTCAACTCCACATCTGCAGGAGCACGTAGCAGACGGCAAGGCTCAATTTCCCAGCGGTGTCGTGCTGCGAAGCGTCACACAACCCCCTGTATGTGGCGCAAAGGATGGCTGATCCGAAACTGTAATGGTGCATCGCCCCAGGCTTCGTGTCAGCCAAAGACTTGGTGATGTGGACGAAGCTGGGGTTCACTGAATCGCCCAGTGTAGTGGGAAACAGGGCCAAACTGAAAAGATAAAGAATGTAAGAGACGAGGTGCATCCTAACAACCTCATCAGGTGCATTCGCTGGGCATTGACTGAAATTCATCAACCATGTTTGAGGGACAGCACGGGCCGTGTATGGGATAGCTATGCCGAACAGAAGCGCCAACCGGGCCTTCCAATCCACCGGCGAACAGGCTGGAACAAGTGGCTCTCCCATGATCGAGAGACCGACCAAGAAGGAGACATCTTGGAGAGTAACTGTCACATATCCCCACTGAAAGTGGAAGGTGTGCGTCTCGGATCTCCATCTGTCAACAAGTGCTGACATGGGACACTGTCTAGGGTGAAGTAATGTCCAACCTAGAGCATCCTCGCAGAGGGCAACAAGCCCGTGTCCTGAAGAATTGGGACTTGGCGATTGTCAAGGTCCCAATAATGCTTCTTCGACCGAAGTGCGAGGGTTTGAGGACCATCCTCGTCCTCGGTGCTCCACAACTTGTTCTGGTGATGCTCGTCGTAGAACAGTTCGAGTAGGTCCGGTAGAGGCATGGCTTGCAAGAGATGAAAGACACAAATTAATAGTGAATAAATTAATAATGACTAATTATTTACTACCAAATTATTTACGACTAAATAATGACAACTAAATAAATTAATTAACCCTGCAGTATTGATTTATGGGAGCTTGTGGACATGTAGGATGCTACGGAGCTTTACTTCATGCGTGGTAGCAGCCTAAAGATTTAGGCATAACATGGGGATAATTTCTCCTAAGACTGCATCTAATATATCATTTTGTCCATGTAACTTTTAGGAATTTAGGGCTAATCAAGTACATAACTTTGAGTCCATGACATAAACTTTGTGAAGGATGTGTGGTTGCCTGTTATGAATAGCTCTCTTTCTTTCTCTCATGACATAAACTTTGTGAAGGATGTGTGGTTGCCTGTTATGAATAGCTCTCTCTCACGCACGCACACACTCTCTCTCTCGGTATCCTATTGAGCTATTCTAGGGCGGGACAATTCGCCCTTTCTATGGTTGGCTAGTGTTGTCAGAAACGTACAACAACGCAATTCGCCCTTTCCTATATCACAAAACATTAGTACTACTTTTATTAAGTGATTATGAGGGAGAGCTATAGTAGGCCACTTTGGATCTACATGTCCCTTTAAAAAAACAAGTACTTCGTTCGTCTCCCGTTAGAGTATCTTCATTATATTGTATCTTTAAGTCGAAGTCATGAAATTGTGTGTACCATATGAACCGAAGCTACCACCTAAAACACCGTACTCTAATGTATAGTAGCCTCCAGATGGGTCTAAAATAATATAAAGTTAACATATCCCTTCTCCAATGTATAATACCTTCAAGATGGATATACAAACTCTGAAGTGAAGCTACGACGCAACTCTTCAATGCACTCAGGGAAGAATAGCTACAAATTAGGATGATATAAATTAATTGAAGTTATCGTACCTTAACTTCATGAATCTACCACAACCATACATACCGATGTAGCATCTATCTCCTACTCTCTACTTTTTTTTAAAAAAAAAGAAAATAATTATCTCTCTTCTACGTGAATAGTTGAAACGAATGTTTATGATGGAGCATTCCAAATGTCTTACAAAACATTGCCAGCCCTACGTCACTAATTATTAAGTAAGTTCAATGTATGGTGACTAATTAATTATAAAGTTTAATTGCAGCTAATTAATTAGGACATAATTAATTGCAACTAATTAATGACTAATTATCTAAGACAAAATTAATTATGACTAAATGGTAATTACTAAACTAATTACGCCTAATTAACTATAAATAATTAACTAAAACTAATAATTAACTATGACTAATTAACTACACAACTAATAAAGAATATGCATATTACCCAAAAAAAATATCTGCTCCTGATGTCGAACTTACCGTAGCAATACGACTGCTCTAAACAATCCTTAATCGTCGAGAGCTAGGAATGAATGGGCGAGTTGAGAATGAATGAGTGAGTGTCTGGTGTTGCGCGTTTTATAGTCGCTCGACGTTGAAATTACGCCAACCGTGAAGCGACGGGAAGAATCAGATTCCCTCCCGCATGGCCTTTTTCTTCGAAGTGCATGCATGCAGAGGGACACGGATGGGAAAGATTCCTCGTGCCTCGCTATAGCATCACATGCAGGTGGGAGGGAGTATTCGCATGCTTCTAGGCCATGACAATACTAGATTCCACCCCCCCCCCCCAAACCCGATCGTGCCATGTGGCGCCATGAGAGTATTCCCATCCTCCAGAGGCGCGGCATAGTGTATTTCCGTCCCACGAGGGGCACGACACAGTATATTCCCGTCCCCTGGGGGCACGGCAGAGAGTATTTCCATCCTTCAAGGGCATGGTAATAGACATGTGGTGGCACGGGGTGAGTCCGCCCCGGGAACGGTTTTTTGCCATTTTTACAAATACGACGAAGAGAGGGCTAATTTTATTATTCATTGCGCCAAAGGTGCTACAAGTTTCAAAAACTGGTGGGAATTCATCCCAAAAAAATTGAGGTGTACACATTAAGTTTTAGGATGGAGACCATACATGTGAAACTTCAATTTTGATTAGACATACCCTCTTCAGTTAATTGATTTGATGATTCAGACTTCTGAGCACGCCAAAGCTTGGAGCTTGGGATATGTAACATGAGTTGCTCTTCGGTCTTCAACTCGGTGTTCTTGTCTTAATGAAGTTTAGTAGCCCTAAAGATAAACATACTGAAATGGCAAAACCTTTAGTGCTAAATTTAAAGTTTGGAATAAAACAATTGTAGATAATTATAATTTTAATGGTATGGAAATTAATTCTAGTAGTATTTATTTATCGGAGAAAGGTGTGCACTATCACCGTCTTATCCAGATCAGTCCCCCTTTGTTTCCTTCAGCAGTGTTCTTCTCTTGATACTAGAAGTACGAGACCCTTCAAGCTTGGTGTCACTCGGTTTACTTGACGTAGTATTGACGAGATCTAATAATTTTAATTGATCAAATTATTTATCTGTGATATTTTTTATACAACCTTTAAAGATGCCTCTCAATATCAATAATGAGGGAGATTATAAACACCTAGTGACCATAAGCTATTCTACGACTACCCTATAATCACCCTACATAGTAGAAAAGTTATCCTACTACTATTTAATGGTCGTAAATTCTTTTACGATTACATATTGATTGTAAGTTCTACTATGATTACCTCATGGTTGTAAATTTTACTATGATCAGATCATTTACGACCACGATATAGTCGATAAAAACCACAAACATATGGGTCCAATCGACTAGGGACATTTGTATACTGTGTTTTATACATACAATAGTTAATATGTGTCGTTATTCTCTGAGATAACTATATGTATTAAACATATGTCTCTAACATAACTGCAAGGCGACATGGAGGGACACGTGCACATTGCATCAAACGTTATGACGTCTCTTAATATGGACAACTATCACCCCTTCATATGCTATATAAAGAGAAAAGTTAGTGGACAAAGGACCATCAGATTTGAGAAAAACAACAAGAAACAGAAGTCATCAAATCTTAGTTTCAGTAACTTCCTCTCTATGGTAAACACAATCAATACAATAACATAAGATTAAAATTATTATTCTTATTTTCATGAACCTGTATAAAATTCTCGTGTCCTCTTTTGTGTGTTTCGCTCTAGAAGAATCACAACATTCATTCACAGAATCGATACTAAACCACCGATAACTAAAAACTACTGTATATCGATACTGGTTTTGCCATTTTTTACATCGACTTATTCTAGAATATTTTTGTCTGGGTCAAGGGTCAGCTCTGTCCAGTGCGTGCTTCATATAGGATCCTTCAGATAGATCCTGTAGAACAATCCTTCAGATACATAAGAAGAGTAGCTATACGCTGGCCCCGTTTTTGGTGTTGAAATCGTCATGAAGGTAATCAAAGTGAGGCTCATACTTCTGTCCAACTTCATTGGGGGGAACTTGAAAACCCTCGCCATTCTCTGCGAATTTATGAAATAAGAACAAAGATAAATCGAAATGACATTTGGAGTAAACTTGCAGTAGAAAGAACAAAGACATTTATGGCTGGAAATAGGATGCTCTGGAAGACCGGAAGTATATAATATACTGAAACTTACATGAGATTATGTGAGTTATACTCTGAAATTTACATGAGATATGTTCCTACTGCAATACTTTTCTAAAAAGGATGTCCTAGAAGTATACAATATACTGAAACTTATCTCTTTTCCATACCACTCGCATTGCTCAACTTGCTAACATGTTACTTAGAGATCTCAAAGTGTAACTACCGAAAGTATCAACGGGTGATTTCCTTAACTGGAAGGAGATGTGCACATTTCTAGGAACAAATGTAGTAGTTAAAATGTTTCTCTTTTGATGCTGTAATTTGTACTTTTTTTTTCTTTACTCCTAGTGTCCTCTGATATTTCGATTGTACCGATGATATTGCGAAGAAATAAAATTATTTTCTTCGAAGCAAGAATTGCAATATGGTGCACTTCGAGTTACATTCTCTAATGTTAATTTTTTTAATAATTTCTTATTGTAATCGTTGCAAAAATATTGAGAAAGTAACATATTTATCATAGATACAAACGCATAAATGATAGTTATGTAAAGATAAAAGTCCAGTACTATTAATTTTGAAGTGAAATTACGAATGAAAGTAGAAAATCAATGATATTTTGGTCTTTTTAGCAAACAAACAAGTAGTAGCTTATGTCATAGATATATTTCATCAATATTTTCCATAAAATAATAAAATATAATTATATTTATGCTAAATCAGTACACAAACATACCTTCGATTTCATCCTTCTTCCACAACTGAAGCAGTAAGTTAGCTCAACAAAAAACCAGATTGTCAAACAGTCTCTCAGTAAAAGCTACAGCCATCAGCTACAACTATTTTTCAGCCTAGAAAGCCAAAAAAAAATAGCTTTTTAGAAAAGCTATATCTCCCCCAAACATGGCCTCAATTCAGCCTCGACAGCTTTGCCTCAGCTCGGCTTATGAGGCGAGGTGCCCTCCTGGGTCAGCCTGACGCTAGCGCCGCTGCCGCCGCCGTGCTGATGCTACCTCGGCGAGTTCCCCTCGTGCTGGTAGGCCCACTTTGCCTCTACCTGATCTGCACTGCGTCCGTGGTGGCATGCGTTCCTACCCGCTCGACCTAATATCGACAGCATTGTCGCTACTACGCGAGTGCCGTCACAGCAAGCTCCCCTCGTGCTGGTTGGGCCGCCTCACCTCGACGCGGTCCTCTGCGCCCTCAGTGTCGCGCTCTCCTCGTCGCTCCGTCGGCCCTGACTTCCTAGCTCGCGACGCACGCGCCCGTTAGCCACCTTCCGTCCTGGGACGCCGCTCTGACCCGGTCTAAAGCCGACCCTGTCACTGTGCAAGGCCCGACCATTTGGGTTCAGTCCAAGTTGTGTTGGGTTCAATCCGAGCCGTGACCTCGGACCCATCCATGCCGCTGCCCCAGACCTCATCCGCGCTGAGTTTGATTCAAGCTGTGACCTCAGACCTTGTCCACGTTGCTGCTCTAGACTAGTTCGGTCCGCTTCGTGACCCAAACCATGTCCGCATTTTTGAATCCACTCCGGACCCGGTCCAGAGCAGCCACGCACTCCCGTCGACACCCACATAGACAGAAGGTTGACGATGTCATGTATCTCGGACATGGCAAAACCCACTTGACATGGTAGATGAAAGTACCCCCAAAGCAAGCTAATCCTCGAGGGTAACGATTAACTTCCGGGACCTCCCACTCCCACTATAAATATGACCCCTTATAAATTAGGAGATCACATGTAACTTCTACCACCCATACTGTACATCTGTACACCCCTCTTATGTGTGATTCTCATTGAGCTCCTCCCTCGCATCCTCGGCAGTCGACACATCTGACCAAGGATGCCTACAAATTTACTGTCTGATCTTGTATTGAGAGTACTATCTTCTTCTGCACAATGAAATTAATAAGTAATGTTATGCAAGATTCCCGGTTGTTTGTATAATGAAAATAGTTTTACTGTGAGTCTGTGACAAGTAGCAACACAGTGCAGTACAGAAATAAAAAAATGGACAACAGAACAGACACGCGCTGGGTCATGGCAAACCGCGATAAATCACCCGGAATATCATCTTAGCAGAACTATTGTTACTCAAGGGCGGCAGCACATTATATGATGATAACAATAACAAATTAAAAAAGGTGCAACTCTCCCTCTCTCCCAGAAAAGATGGAACAAATGAAAGATGCTATGAAAAGGAAAGATGATACGCAGAGGTCCAGTCTCCTTGTCCACCAGCAGCTGCACCACCTCACAAACATATGATCCTCGGTTTGCAACAATACAGTACATCTGAAGACCAAAACCAGAACATCATGGCACCCTTTTTTTAACAAATGAAAGGACTTGAACCTTCAAAGCGCGCAAGTAACGGTAAACATGAAGGGCAAATAGAATAGAAACAAAAGGTATATTATGTTTTCTTGTTATAGTTTCCTAAGGGGAAAATCAATAATATAGACCCGGATTAATCAAGTGTTGGTCAAACATTCCTTTCATTAGGTCATTCGTAAGCAAACAAATAATAAGAGCAGTTATTCAGTTTCAAAGTATCATAACCCAACCGGTAATGTCAAAATCACAGCCGAAAGCTCAGCGCCTTCTCTTGCATTAAGCTATTCCCCAATACTGCTCTGGACGAACATCGCACCGTATATCAAGGGATGCCATGACTCAAAACATGTAGTGTTCACAACAGAAAATTGTATGGAACACATCCTGCACTAACAGGGCTCAGCTACCGCCAGTGTTCTAAGCCCTCTGTCCAAAGGCAACCAAAATTTGTTAATAGAATTACAGAAATTGTCAAAATGTTCCAGGTTAGACAATTTCCACAATAACCATGTGACAGTAAGTATCCATTAGCTGCCTTATGTAATGGCTTAGATTAAAAAATAAGTTGCATATTTGGGGACAATCTGAATATACGGAAGTACCAATCCAACAATGGCACTGCGGTCTGCAAACCATTGTAAGCTGCAATGTGAAAATACACCCAGAGAACAGTCAGTAAATAAAATAAACAAGCCAAAAATAACATAGAACTGAGTAATAAGGTAGTCAAAATATAAGACAAGAAATCAGAAGTACATCAGTTGGGTACCATGAAGTACTGAGAGATAACAAAATGAATTGACAGGCATACCCATACACAAGCAGGCAAGCAGCTAAATATTCAATCTATGGACTATGATTTTTTTCCATACCTTCTCAAGAAAATCCCAACATCTCGATATTCAGCCATTTTGTTATCTGTTCAGCAGCTCAAATGACGGAGTACTTTCCGGTCTGAGCAGAGCCAGGAAGATTCAGAGCCTGGTTGGTACAATCCTCGAGGACACGTTTCAATTCTGCTTTCGCCTTCTTGACAGACAACTCGGTGGGGCCCTCAATAAACAGGTACAGCTTGCGCTCATTCGCACCAACAATTTTTCCTTGAGGAATAAATGTTCCCCTTGTAGTGATAGCAGCTCCAGTCCATTCCTGAATAGGAACTAATGTCTCTTTGTGAGTGATCTTCCAGCGAGCATTTTGTGGGAAATCATTAATCTCAAGTTCAGCCTCATAGTGTTCTGGAACTGCATGGGCCTGTATCCTTGCTAGATTTTGCTGTATGTTCATTGCAGCCTGAAGTGCGCGTACTGTGGCCTCATTATTTTGCTGGTTAGGTGCAATGGGTGTCGGAAGCAAGGGGCCTGCCGAAGTGCCTAGTGCTTGCTGGTTGCCATTATTGGCAGCCTTGGCTGCAGCCAAAGCAGCAGCTGCTTGAGCAGCAGCGATAGCTTGTGCTGCAAGGTCACCTCCCGCCTTACGTACCCCCCCTTCCTCATCAGAATCAGAATCCGACTTGTCCTCCTCATATCCATATTCCCTTGCCTGAGCCTTCTTTGCGGATCTTCGTGCTTCATCTTCTTCTTCGTTGAACTTGAAACCGCTTCCGCCATAGCCTGTTCCATGGATCTGCTCTGTTCCATGCTTAACCTTTGCCATAAACCGATCAGCTAGGCTTTTCAGGTCTTCTGGGACAGCCTGTTCAGAGAGCTCCAAAGCCTTAGCAAGGTCTGGTGCATACCGCTCCTCTTCTTCAGAAATAAATGTCACAGCAAAGCCCTTCCTACCAGCACGACCAGTTCGCCCAACACGATGAACATAGTCCTCATAATGGTTCGGAACATCATAATTGACAACCAGCTCAAGTTCTTTCACATCTAAACCCCTAGCAGCGACACTGGTAGCAATCAGCAGGTTGCAGACATTGCTCTTGAAATCAGCAAGAGTTGATTCACGGTCAGTCTGATCTTTTCCACCATGTAGAGACAGACATGCGTATCCATGCTGGAACAAGTCTTTCAGTAGAGAATCACATTTATCTTGTGAGTGGACAAAAACAAGAATTTTGCCCTTTACAACCCACTCTCCAAGCAACTCCAACAGCCTCAAGAACCTCTCACTTTCTGGCCGCACCTCAACCAGTTGTGTGATATCTTTGTTCACGACACTCCTCCCACCCACCTGAATCTCAATGGGCTTCGTCAGCACCTTACGTGCCAGTATCTCCACCTGCCGCGGAAAAGTGGCAGAGAAAAGAACAGTCTGCCTATCTGGCCGGGTATTCTGAACTATACGAGTAATCTGAGGCTCAAAACCCATATCAAACATCCTATCAGCTTCATCCATTACCAAGAACGTCACTCTCCGAAGGTTAGTGATCTTCCCACTGCTAGTGCAAAGGATATCAATCATCCTGCCCGGTGTACAAACGACAATTTCAGCACCCCTTTTAAGTTCGCTGATCTGCTGGGCAACCCCAGAACCTCCATATATAGCAACACAATTGATGCCAAGCACCTTAGAGAACTTCTTGATGTCTGAATGGATCTGCACCACGAGCTCTCTGGTAGGGGCCATTATGAGCCCAATAGGGCCATCTCCAGGCATAACAGGCGGCTGGTCTTTGACATGCCTAAGCATGGGCAAGACAAACGCTAGAGTCTTGCCAGATCCAGTCTTCGCGATTCCTATACAATCACGTCCACTCATTATGATCGGCAAAGCCTGTACCTGTATAGGCATCGGTTTCTCGAAACCAAGCTTCTTGATGGTGTCAAGTAGCTTGCTCGTAAGCCCACTCTGCACCCACATCTTTATTGGCTTGGGCACGTCTTTGCCGTGCACCTTGAGCTCCAACTGCTTCCGGTAGGCTGCCACTTCCTCGTCTGCCATCTTTGTAATATCCTTCACCTCAATGTAGAAATTCTTCCGGAACGGCTGGTAGTCAATCTTGGAATGGTCAACAATAGCCAACTTCTCTGCCTTTGTCTTCTTGACACGTTTCATGAACTTCTCATCATCCTCATCCTCCAATCCAGCCTCATCATTCTCAGCGTCGTCATAATCCGAGTCCGAGTCATCCCCTTGCATAATTCTCCCCATCGCCTTACTAGTCCCTTTCTTATCCCCATTATTCACGACATCCTTCACACTCTTATCACTCTTGTCAACCGCATTGGCAGCAGGCCCACTCTCTGTCGCTGCCACGGCACTCTCCAGCTTTGCAACCTCCGGCAACACCATGGAGCTCATGAATGCATCAAGCGGATCAATCTCATCCTCCTCCATAGCAGCACCACCATTTGCATCATTACCCCCGTTCGGCAAGTCAACATCCATGGCACCGGCACCGGCACCACTATTCTCCTCCGACTTCTTGGCATCCTCATCCCCCTCCTCATCAGACTCCTCGCCATCCAAGGTCCACTTCTTCCCGGCCTTGCCTCCACCGTCAGCCTCAGCGGCGGCGGCGGCAGCACCGCTGGCGCCATCCTCCGGCACCTGCTGCTCACGGCGCTTCTCCTGCCACTCCTTGACGCGGCGGCGGCGGCGCTCCATCTCGTCGTCGAGCCGCTGCTGCTCGGCCTCCATGTCCTCCTTCTTCTGCCGCCGCCTCTCCACCTCCTCCTCATCCTCCTCCTCCCTGGCCGCCGGCGCCACCTCCGGCTCCACGTCTCGGTTGTGGTGCGAGGACCGGCGGCGGCGCTTGCGGTCGCGGTCCTCCTCCTCCTCCTCGTCGACCGCCTCCCGCCTCCTCGACCTCTCCCTCTCCCTGTCCCGCTCCTCGCGGTCACTCTCCTCGCGCCGCCGCGCCCGGTCCCTCTCCTTCTCCTTCTCCTTCTCCCTCTCGCGCTCCTTCTCCCTCTCCCTCTCCCTTTCCCTCTCCTCCCGCTCCCGGGCCTTCCGCTCCTCGCGATCCCGCTCCTTCTCCCTGTGGTGGCGGTCGCGGTCCCGCTCCCGGTCGCCATCCCTCTCGTCACGGTGGTGGCGAGAGGAGGAGCGCTCGCGGTCTTTGTCGCGGTGGTGGCGGGAGGAGGAGCGCTCGCGGTCCTTGTCCTTGCCGCGGTGGTGGTGCTTGGAGACGGCGGCGACGGTGCCGCGCTCGTCGTCGCCGGAGCCCATGGCGACGGTGGTCGGCGGCGAACGCGAGGCTTCGGGAGGCGGAAACCCTAGACGCGGATGCGTGGTGCGGTGGGGAGTTACGAGTTTTTTTTCCTTCGTTTTCTCGACTTACTATTACGAGTTTAGTAGAGGGGCGGCGTCGTGTTAGGCCAAACCGCCGACTTGAAACTGGTAGTAAATGGAGGCTGCCTCCAACTTAGAATTGGACTCAACTGCTCTCTCCGCTGCGGTTTCTCAATGCACAAAATCATCTGATGTTTTTGTCGGATTGGTGTGCAAAACGAAAACTGAAAGACAAATCCATTAGATGCTGAATCATATTTGGTCTGAAAGAAACTCAAGTTCATAACTGATTCTTCAGTAGATTCAGAATCAGCATGTCAACACCTCGTCAGCCAGCTATTAGTCGGTGGTGATCACACTGATGTGCAAAAATAGGGCGAATCTGAAGCATCAAGCATATGCCACTGCCAGTGTTACTCGTCCAAGGGGCTGACAGAAGGTGTTATGAACTTACCCAAGCTTATGCGCGTGACTCACGGCCTATTTGGAATGTGTGACAACTCCCGTGGGATTGCCACAATATTCCCATTTCCCAAATGGGGCCAGAATACACTCTTCCCTCCAAAAGAGCAAGCAGTTCAAGTGCTTACAGTTTATGTGCTACCATGGATGCCAACATCTCAGTTACGACAACAGAGAATATATGATATTCAGACTCTCCATGACTGCCTGTTTTACTTCAATCAGCACATAGCTGACTATGCTGTTCAGTAAAATAATACTAACGCTGCATATTGCAATCAGGAGGATGATATGTTACAACACAATGTATTCTCTCTCTCTCTCTCTCTCGTACAAGCAAGGACACCCTTTTACAGTCAATCAGCTTATAGTTGAAACTACAGGAGAAACAAAGTCATGACAAAAGGCATCTCCTACCAAGCAGATACAGTGTTATATGGTCCGAAAACAGTGTAGCAGCGTTTGTGAATGCAGGGTATGCAACTTGCTTGTGCTAGGATAATTAATCAGTCTACAGCCATGGCATCTGAAGCACCGCCGCTGCCTTCCTCTATGCTCATCTTCTGGTCTTCAGTGGCAGCTCTCAGCTCATCTGCTATGCTCCTTTGCTCATCTTCGATTGAGATTTGCAATTCGTCAACCTGTAACAGGTACAACATTAGAACAGGCATCCCCTTATCACTCTACCTGCCCAAGACTATAGTTAATTCAAACATATGAATATATCGAGAGGCTTCAAGCAAGAGAGTAAAGTGCAAGGTTTGATTAACAGAAAAAGAAAACTACTTTAGCCTTTTCAATTTCATGCTACAAATAAATGGTGGTGCCAATAGTATCATTTGATGAGAGGAGATAGTCAAGTCTCCAGCACACAAAATTTGGTGGGCACTGATATAAAATTCAGAAGTAAGTCGTATATTGCTAATCAGGTTGTTTCTCCCTAAAAAATATTTTGTATTGTGGAAACAGAGCCTGGAGACATTATATTTGAACCTATCACACGGTGCAACTAGGGAGGAGGGCATCAAGCATAAACTCACCACGTGCAGAAGAAGAGCAAACTGCTTCTTCCTAAGCTCCAAAGTTCTTATACATGCTGCATTCTCAGCCTCCAAATTAGCAATTTCCTTCTCAAGATCCGCAATTAGTTCTTCTGTTTCTGACCGTGGAGGCTGCAAAGAAATCAGTTTTCTGATTGTTTCGCACTCCTCTTTGTGCTGCCTCTCAATCTTGCTCTGTTCAAGTTGCTTCTTAAGATCCTTGATATCAGTCTGAGCTTGCAAGATTTGTCGCTGGATCTCAACCTGCAGCTCATTGAAGCTCTCCTTCTCCCTAAGGTTTGCATCAACCACAGCCTTGCTTTTAAGAAGAGGCAGCTCGAAAGTGTTTATTTCCTGTAGAAAGGACTTTAACAGCCTCTCACAGTCACTTATGTTGTCTGCATCCTTCTCGATCTCAGTGGCAAAGGACATGAACTTCTTCTGAAGCTTCTTTAGCGGCGGTTCACCCCTGGTGGTGGTCGTCCTAGTCAGAAGCCGGTGTTTAATAATCGCATCATCCTCCTGTGGCCCAAATGCATAATGTGCAGACATGTCTTCACCCCTTCCAGCAACTTTCCTCCCTTTGGCGAGCATTTCACAATTCGAGGGATCCAAGAACTGTAATCATCACAGTGTTATGAGCAAAAGAAACCATATTATTGAGAAGTAAATTAATTCAGCTGTTCTGACTAACCATATTATTTAGAATTCAATTAATTCACCTATATGGAAATGTACATGGATATATAACTATAGAAATCAGCATGTTTTATATCTGATTATATCTGCAAGACTGCTAATTTGACTAACCTACATAGATCTATGCATGTTGGAGCACATGAATGTTTGTTCTAACAGCCCCTAGCAATAATACAAAACTCTAGAGAAGCACGAAACCAGGCGGTGGATGCAGGGGAAAGTAATCATGGAGGTATGCCATCAAGCTAACAAGGCAAATGCATGAAAGAGCAAGTTTTTTCCCAATCTCCACCGCTAAATCCCACACCTTATCTAACAGAGGAACCACTGCAAAACATCAAACTCCTGCTAAATTCCACTGCATCTTTTTTCAGCTAATTACCAGTGCCAAATTCCTAGCTCAACAAACCAATAGAAGACCAAGAAACCTATGCAGCAAACAAAACAAGAACCTTTCGCTATATCCCGCAGATCGCTGATTGCTACCACACTACAGGCTACTGCCTAGAGATCCCATGACAGCACTAGTCACAAGCCCAGGCCCTCCCTACAATCTCCATGGAGGCCAAGCACAAGCAAGACCTAGGGTTCCTCTCCAGATTTTGCCACCGCTAACTTCGTTACCCAACTACCACGGAACTGAGCGGCGACAGCGTACAAGCGCGAGCTAGGATACCAACCTCGGGATCCTCCGGTCGCCGGTGCTGCCGTGGATGCGCGCCGGTGCCCTGCGCCGTCAGCCGCGAGGTTCTCGAGCTCGGGCTCGGGGGGCGGCGCAGTGGCGGTGCGATTAGCGACCTAGGCTCACGCGGGTATGGCTCATGGCCGGGGAGCGCGCACCAAATGGGCCTCTCTCCGTCATGGATGCAGGCTTTATGGGGCGCAACGCCTTGAGTTTGGGCTTTTCTGTTACGTGGTGGCCCACCTTGGGACCAGCCAGCCCATGCTAGTGGGCCTTAGGACATTGTGCAAAGCTGGCCCACTCAACAGTAGTCCACAGGCTTTCTGTACTACTTGTCCACCACGTGTACTGTTACAACACTCCCTCTGCATGCATGGACACCCAGCGTGGCACAAACGCACTGTGTCCAGGTCAGACTGCCTTCGCTTTCCCACAGTGGTGTGGCATTGCTACCAAAATAATAATAGATACTTTTCTTTTAAAAGACCACCGAGGCCGGCCATTCTGAAACTACGCTGCTATATATAAAAACTAGCAGGTGTTCTGTGTATTTGTGGGGCTATATTTGTTTTGAAATTTGTATAAATGTTTAAAACTATATTTATATATTTTATAGTTTATTTAGATTTTTAAGATATTCTAAACATTAAAAATGATAATAGAAGTTTGAAGGAAAATACAACATGAGAAACGTAATTGAAGTATGCGTTTCAAAGGAAGAAAATTATTAACCATAATAAGTTGCTGGATTCTTAAAAATTTAATAACTCTACATCGTGCAACCTCAGGATTTGTCCTGCGCTCGACGTTCGACCAAGCCAGGAGCGGAAATACTTTAGGGTTTGTTTGGAACGGTTATGTCTTTCCTGAAAAGCGGCTTCCGGCTGTGCTACAGGGTTGAACAGCTGGGCTGAAGAGATTTGTTGTTTGGTTGTCTACCTTTTAGGTAGGCTGGCTTTAACTTTCGAGATGGAAAATATCTGAAATACCCATGAGGAAAGTAACGATATGTTTGATGTCGTTTAACGCAATTAACAACATTTAACGAGAACTAACGGCAGTTGACGATAATTAACAACGCTAAATGCGATTAATGACATTTAAAGACAATGAACAACTAGCACAATGAGCGCAATTGATCGCATTTGACAACGACTACCGTAATTAGTGTAATTTACCCCCAATTACTACAATAAACAAATATCACATGAGAGATAAAACAATCTTCCAAAGAGTAAAAACATAATTTGAATCATCTGAAATAACTACAACGCAACAAGCCCAAAAAAACAAGACCTTTAATAAGATTTATACAACAAGATCCACAAAAATAAAATTTTACATGCGACTATCAACAATGAGCAATTTATTACACGAAAAAAATCCATCAGCAAAAAGTCAGACATATAGCTCCTATTTATTCCAACTAGCCATCATCAGCAAGCAGCTCTGGTAAATCTATCAGCAAGCAATCACTGAAATCCCTATTTCCACATATCACTCCTCTATGACAATTGTAGCATTGATCAATGCCAAACATCACATCCAGAAGGTCAGAATTAAGCATAAATCTCCACCACGGGTATAAAATCCCGTACTCCTCAGAAAGATTTCAAATAAAAAAACTGGATCAAGAACCTAAAAAAAACTTGACCGAAAACAGACAGAAGCGATCGCAACAAACTTTGAATAATGTATGCCCTCTCCACTTTTTTCGGGCTTGGGACCAGCATCGGTAGTGTTAGGCACCCCCACCCTCACACGTACCCCCAAGTGTGCATGCAAATCTTAAACGAAAAGTTGGTTATGGCATGACTCTTCTTGACAGTCATTTTGCACAGACAAATACATGCAAGAGAAATATATGACAGATGACACAAATCAACAATTGCATATTCGATCCAAGTAAGATTAGAAATACAGGAAACGATCACAAAGATTCTTTAAGGCAACATTATCATTCCTTTGTTGTTAACACCAACTCAATTATGCCTCTTGGAGATCAATTTTATATTTAGAAACTACAACCATTTTTAACAGATAGAAATTAACCAGTTAAACTATATCAAAGCAATTAGTTTGGATTCAACTAAATCACAATTAGTCTGGAGAATCACAAAGGGTGCTAACTTTTTATATGCTTCAGATATCTACTAAACAATACCAAACTAAATACTATGAAATACCTATAATAATGACATATATGTAAGTTATACATACAAGCATGCATGTGCAAATAAATCTGTAAAACAAACCATACAGCGATGCATTAAGCCAGATAAATGTGCAGATCGATCGCCACCATGGATTATTACAGACAGATCGATCATCAAGAACACCGAATGACAACATTATTGTGCAGAAGCCGATCAACTAATCCAGTTGGTTGACGGAACATCACGATACAAATAAAAACAAAAGATCATCCAAGTAGCACACTAACCAGAGATCATACAGTAGGCAGCAACAACCAATGCCATATAAAGTAAGCAGTCAATCCAAGCATTGGAGCAATGTAGTTCCCAATTCATTATTGCAAAGGAATACCTCTCCCATAACCAGAAAAAAAACCCATCATGCTGCAAGAAACAATAAGGGGGAGATCAAAAGATCTCACCTTGGCTCAACAGCTTGCTGCATATGGGCAACACACATGAAAGGCCCGACTTACGGTGTTCGTGAGTAACTTCGGCAATGTAATGACTACAAGAAACCAAGAATTGTGCAACAATCACAATATCACCATTCATCAAACAAACCGATGATAATATCACTGTTCACAATATCACTAGATAAGCCAACTACGGGATCCACATGACAGGTTACTAAATTTAAAAGGTTTCAATCTTAGTCACCTTGATGTATAACATAAGCATCCGCAAGTATGCCTCGATAGGGCTAAGGATCCATAGAAAAATTTGGATCTTTATCTCTAGCTTATAACCTTAATTTGGTCAGTGGGGAAGAAGGGCAGCACAAGCGTGAAGGGTCCCTTGGGGAAGAAGGGCCGCACAAGCGTGAAGGAGGCAATGAAGAGCTTGGGCAGCGCGAAGATGACTGTTGGTGAGCTGAACGACGCTAGGAACGCGACATGTTGCCCCCAGATGTTGTGCATGTTGTTGATGAACAGGTTCGAACCCGTCGTCGAAGCTCCTAGTGGTATCACGGAGTTGGGGGAATCAGAACGCGTCGCAAAATTGGCGAAGCGAGAGGAGGAGGAGGAGGAGGAGAGGGCACCGTACCCCCAGTTGATGGACTGTAGCTGGATAGCATCGGAGCAGGATGAAGGGAAGGGTGGTGGCGCGTCAAGGGCGGAGAGCGCTGGCGGGCGGGCAGCCACGGGGCAAAGGGCACGGTGAAAGCATCTAGGCCCCTAAAAATTGTATTTTGGTAATTAATGACATTATGTGAATATGTGACTAACATGTTTTTTGAAGTGATTACAAGGCATAGTCCCAAATGACAAAGTGAAACCAAGGAGCTGCATGTCAAAAATTGTTGAGAAGATGGAGTTGATCTCAAAGACAAAATAGACTAGGACCCTTTGAATTTTACGGTCTTTGGAGTATGGAGGAAGACCGGATTATAGGATAAATGTCGTACTATTAAGGGAGCTTGTCTAGTAGCTTGAAAGCATCTCATTATGCCTTTGGATCAACTTAGGATCATGCATGTTCTTTTGGTTTGGTTTAAAAGAAAATTCTTTTCTCGAAAATCAATCGAAATGTGAAACATGGAACTGAATGGGATTACTAAACTCTAGGATTTTATACTAGGTATGTGCGGTCGAATTTTTCGAGAGCATCCGCACTTAGCCGATTTCTCAAGTGCGGAAGTTCCAATAATAAACATGCAAATTTTAGGGTTCCATTGTGTAAAAGCGGATTTTGGAAGAACCGAAATCTTGTTGGCGGAAGAAGCATTTAATGCTCACCGTAATGAAGCTCGAGTGAAGGCGGAAGTTCCGCACATTGCCGCTATCTTTCCACGAGTTTTGCACGATTTTACGCACAACGGTCATATTTGGTTGTGGGCATTTGAGCCTTGAGCACTCCTCTCACTCACATGTTCTATTATTAGCTCCTTTGGCTCTTGTTTGCCGTCAAGTGAAGGTCAAGTTCTATTCTCTTGGTGCTTGGGGCACCTAGGAGAAAAATTGATTGTTTGATTTTGTGGAGCGGCTTGGTGATCAAGCTTCCTCAACGTGGACTAGTGAAGATCGACAAATCTTGTCCTTGTGTGGTTAATTCTTGTCTTTACTTATTGCACTTATTTTTGTAGCTCATAGATTGTGATAAATATCTTTAATTAGAGTATCTTGCTAATTTGGGTAATTTGATTAAGAAAATTTAGAAACCATTCACCCCTCTAGTCGGTTATCCTTGAACAAGCCCTTAGTATAATGCTAACGACAACCTGATGAGAGACAAGAGTGCAGAGCTAGCTCTATTGAATAACAACATCACGTGAGCTCGATCTGCTCAGTGCTCATGCATGGATGCATGGATGGTCAAAGTAAAACCTAGCTAGCTACTCCTGCAAAAGCATTCCTCCTTCCTTCCTTTCTTTTTTATATTGTATCATATCATATCATCACACTCATACAAATATAGATTCCTCATCGAGGTTGCCACACACACATGCACAAGTGAAGCCTCCAATTAATATTCTTTAGCTATGGTCAGCAGCAAGCAACCGTACCAAACCTTCCTTGGTTCTAGACTGAAATGTCTAGGACTTTAGGGCTTCTAGACTGAAATGTCTAGGACTTTAGTGCAGAGAGAACACACAAGGCACTAAAATCTAGTATACTAGTGCTAATCAATCTTCATTATCTTAATCAATGGATCCTCCTTACCTTTCTAGGAAGAGTTAACATTGGTTGATGCATCATTCACATCATGGCATGAATGGTTTTGATGGTCCCTGTCATCGCTTTGAGCCGTTTGTGTATGCACTACACACACAGGAAGCCAGGTTAATTAGGACAGTGTCAACTAAGGGTCTATTTGGTAGGACTCCTGCTCTTAGATTCTCAAACGGATCAGCGGGAGCTCAGCCAAACACCACAGCTTCTTATTTTTTTTAGAATTAGGAGTGCTTGAGGAGTAGAGCATAACGTAGTTCATTTTCTTGGAGCGAGGTTGGGGTCGCTCCCCGCAAGAATCTACCCCTTAGTTACGTAATTACCCCTAGAGTTGAGAAGAAGTTACCCACTATTTGTCATTACACAAAACCCCCCCCTCATATCTCCCGTTCGGCTCTCACCCTCATTTCTCACGCGTGTTGCCCGTCTCTCTCTCGCCCGCAGGGTCCGTTCCCTAGATGTCGCCACTTTGGGAGACCAGCACCACCGGCCAGGAGCCCTTCGCCTCTGGTCCCCTCGACACCGCACTCGGCCCCTCCACCTCACCGCCACACTCGGCCCTCATCACCAATGGTTGCAGACCATGACTGTCGGGTGGATCTGGCCTCGCACTTGCCGGATCTGGCGTGCAGACCACCGGATTTGGAGGCCGGTGAGCTGGAGGATGATGTTGACGTAGCCCGTCCCTTCACCACTGCTAGGAGGGCTTCCTCAGCACCCGCACCGATGGCCAGAAGTCCCTCTTATCCGCCCGCAGGCCCTCCATCATCAGCAGCGCCGCAGTCGAGCTCTTCCCCTCCTTACCAGCTTCCGTGGTTACCAAGCTCCACGTCGACGGGCCCTTTCTACAGCGCAGCTGTAGCGTGGTGGCGAGGCAAAGGAGGCTGTGGTGGAGGGACGGTCTCTTCCCCTCCCCTTGGCGATCTTTTTCCCTCCCTCGGCGACCTCGACCTTCCCCTCGCACCTCGTCTTCCTCCTCGAGCTCTCCCCGGCGACATCAAGGTGAACCTCATGTTGTGTTTTTGTTTGAAACTGTCATTTTTTGTCTTCAAATCAGCACTTGCTATTTTGAATGCAACTTGTTGAAGTTTCAGTTAATCTTTCTCACTTGGTATATTTGGAAACTTGGGGGGAAAACATGCAGGAAAACTGGTCATACTGAAATAATTCCTCTGTGCTTGCGGACCATGGAGATGGGTAGTGAGTTGTTAAAAACCGTATGTAGCTTGCAATCTCAATCCCCATCTAAAATATCATCGTCTTTCTCTTCTGTTTTGCCCTAGCAAATGTGAAATTACTTTTGTATGGAACAATATCTTGCCATCAGTTCATAGTTTGGTCAGGTCTGGCATGTAAAGGAGGCCGTCAATTATCTATTAAACACTACCTTACAGTTTATAATCCTAAAAGTTGGATTATGCAAGAAGCCGCAAAAGTTGTTTGGAAGTTCATCAACTATCATATGCTGCTAATTTCAGTGCCTTTGTTTTATCAGTTGTCACTTGAAAAGGGAAAATGGGGCAATTATTCATGAGAAATTCAAGAGTATGAGATGCATGGTAATTCTTTTCATAGAGTGATATAGTTATGAATGATGTGTTCCATTCTATTTGTTATGCAGAATTGACCATTACTTGTGAAACCAAATACAAAGTAGAATAGTCCTGATGTGATTTGCAAAAACAACAAAAATGGGAAAGAATTGTGATATGCTGTGATGTTCCTTTTTAAGATCTACTATCCCATGGAGTGTGGTTTATTCTTTTGTGAGGGCTATTTGATAATTTCTCATTTTGAGAAAAGAAGAAATAGAAAAGAAAAAAAGAAATAGAGGGGCCCACTTGTCATTGAGATGAAGGGAGGGATAAGGTCAATAGACCTTGTCTCCAACCAAAGGCAGGGAAGCATTCGGGCGCTTGGCCTTCGGCCTAGCGGCGATGGCACGAGCGACTCGGGCAGGCGGCTCAAGCAAGATGGGCGCTGGCCATTGGCGGCGGCTGCTCATGTCCTCCTCCTCTTCAAAAGCCAGCTTCTTTCTTCTTTTTCAACCCCGGAACACAGTGAGTAATTTCCCCTTTTTGGTTTCTTCCTCCCTTCCGATTTGGCTTCGATTTGGGCGGTGGGAGCTGTTGCGCCACCGTGTTGGTCACAGCACCATTGGTAGTCAGGGTCGGTTCCTCTTCCTCCTTGTGCACCCCGATTCCTCTCTCACTCCCTCTTCTCCATTGAGCTTGGTCTTGCGCAGATTGGAGGTGAGTTCCGGTCGGCTCTGGCTTGATTAATTTGGGTGTGAATACATCGGTTTAGTGGTGGTCTCTTGCTCTACGGGTGCATTTGACCGGTGCATCTTCATTTGGATCTTATGCGGCATTCTCTGTACCTCAGTTCCATCTTTTGGTGTGTCCTGAATTGTGAAGATTGGTATTATATCTCTATAAACCTCGTTTGGTATTCACGACACAGTGAGTCGATTGGTTTTTTGAGTCAGCGCTTTCGGCGTGCCTTGCCCGGTTTACTACTCAGTGGCTTTGAATGCCATCCGCATCTTGAGTATTGATGTTTTCCATTTTGCGCATCACTTTGCATATGTGTTGTGCTAGTAGAAGTTTATAATTGTGATTGATTTGGTTGATACTAGCACTAGGAGATACTACTCGGTGATTTTGTGGGCTTGGGTTAATGCTCGATGAGGATAATTGTTATATAATTAATGAAATTGGTTTGATAGCTAGATCAGACTTGAGCTTATAGCTTTGCTTACTATTGTCATTTCATCTCATTCTGGTGGCTCTGTCATTTTTAGTAGTTCGGTTGTTGAGTCTTGTGACTAATTGAACTTGATGTTGTTCTGTGATCTATATGCATTGTTAGATGGTTCAGTTGCGAGTCTTGTGACTAATTGAACATCTATGTGCACTGTTATATAAATTTTGTTCTGCCGACCGAAAGGCTAAAGTGCTAAATTGTGATTCTCTTGCACTATTAAGTAATTTATATCCTCTATTGGCTGAAAATACAACTTGCTGTTTTGAGATAATTCTTGTCATATTAGTAAAGCAGTCTTTTGAGCTCAAAGTCTTTTTTTATCATATCCAATTTGTGAAGAGTATAGACTAGTGGCGAGGAGGCCAAGAGTTTATCTTGAGCAGTCTGACATCTGAGAGTAATAAACAAACAATTTAAATCTAAGTATTATGCTGATTTTACATGTTAGTAAGTCCTATCTTTTGAGTGTATTATCTTGTTTAATTGACATGAAAATTTGAAAATTTTACATGTTGTTATGTCATTCTTGTCAATTATATGATGCTGGAATTATGCTTTAATTATCTTAAAGAATGCTGGAATTATGTCATTT
This sequence comes from Hsuehochloa calcarea, assembly GCA_036346395.1. Lineage (NCBI taxonomy): Eukaryota > Viridiplantae > Streptophyta > Magnoliopsida > Poales > Poaceae > Hsuehochloa > Hsuehochloa calcarea. Next base: position 13,946,222 of record CM070609.1, read on the forward strand.
CTCATTATTAATGCCAAACAACATGACATAGTAAATTTTCCTATTGCATCACTAAGGAAGCTGAAATAACATGTTTTTTATTTGCAATCCTGCCCCCTCCCCGCACATTCGAAATGACAAAAACGACACCCGTATCATGCTAATTTGCCACGGAAGCTATGTGCCCGCTCCCAGGTCGTGGCAGGCGACATGTCACATGCTCTCAGATCGCGTCAGACGACCTGCCACGCTCTTAGACCATCGTAGATAACCTTTTGTCATTTCGAACACGGGATGCTAATTTTGTTATTTCGTTTAAAAAAGAGGCTAAATGAGAAAGAAAAAAAAACTCAAGTACATCTAGGTAAAATAACGCAAACTCTAATATGAATAATTGGCCGGACACTTGGACGGATGGATCATATCTGGGAGGTATTAGGTAGCTCAGTAGCTCACCACTTGTAAATAATTGTGCAACATGTAAATGGTTTATTTAAGAAGTAATCTATATTATGTTATCCTGAAGTTAGTCTATGTCACTTGTTACTACTATAGTATCAACTTGGTGGATGCGCATGAGTATTTAGGTGATGTGGAGAAGTGATGTGGAGGAGAGATTGCGAGAAGAGGTGTTGAGCTTATTTCTAGATGATGAAACAATCAAATTGTTGATATCAAAATACAAGAAAAAACAAAATAGCTATTGGAGACTTGCTTGTTACCTAAAAAATTATTTTATGGGTAGCAATTAAAGTCCTAGATACAACCTCAAGAAATAATTCATTGTAAGGCTTGTTTCTTTTTATTACATTGAGTACTTTCTTACCTCTTAGTAACAAGTTAAGAAATAAACTATTATAGATGCTCTTAGTATTACTTTGCATTATATACGTGATATCGTTAGTAAAACCGCCCTCTAAGTCCAAAGAGAAAACCGAGAAGATGAGTCAAAAGTTGACAAATAGAAGAACATTTCCTATTAATTCAAGACAAATCGCACATCGGGACAAGTTAATTACAAGCACTGCATAGTCTGCACTCCAAAACAAACACACTAGAAGCTGGCACTTGATCAAGTTAATTCTAGTTCAGACCTGAACATGCTACTGTTACAGTGCAGTTCCTAAAGCATTTCGAATCATCTGAATTCTGGACCCTCACGTGCCACCGCGATCTCACTCGCCTCATCTCACGCCGACTCTATTAACAGTAGGATGGGTGTTTTTAACTGACAGATCGACCCTGAACTTGCGGTGTCAGCGAGCACTTCAAGAAGGTTAATTACTACTGCACCTGTAAAGAAATCATCACCAATGCATGGTGAGATTAAAATTTTATAGCTGCATGGTTTCCAATGCCTGCCATTAATTCCATGGAAGACTTGATGCCGTCGCCTTGTTTCATGCATCGTCGTCCAATAGGCGAGAGCATCAACTGCAGTCTGTATGTTCGTCCCCCCTCTCAGCGTTATTACGTTTCCAAGGACATTATTGGTGATTTGCCCTGCCCTGCCCTGGGCGGTGTACGAGGCCAGATGATATCGTTTTTTCAGTAGGGTACTTTCCAGGCAATACTACTAGTACTACCAGATGCCATATACATCTTTACAATTTACTCCGATAGTAATAGTACAATGATAATTAGCTTTACTAAGTGTACAAAGTTAATGTAGTGAAATTTGTTTCTCAGTGTCACTGTTACACAATCTTATAAGATGTTTAAATTTGTTTCTCAGTACATGTCAGTGTTAAACAATTTCAGAAGATGTTTTGTTCAGTCAACCCTGCTTATGCCACATTGCTCGTTGGTGTGGTCTGATTGTCAACTGACTAATTGCATTTGAACATAGAGAAAAAATGTTAGTATATATAGGAGTACTACTATAAAGCTACCGTTAAGTTAAAAAAAATGCTAAAACTCTACAAGAATGATGCTCTTGTCTATCGACAGTGTTTTCATTCTTCTTGTCAAATGTTGTGTGCACGGTAAAAAAACGACAACTTTATAACTTAAATTAACAATATTAGTTCCTCTTTACCATGCGAGAGTACTACATTATACTCCATTTATGTAGTAATTTACTTCTGAATACACCTCTACCAATAATTCGGGATTTTTTTTTAATAATACATCACTTTATTACAATGATAAAAATAAATACTCCTTTAAAAATTACATTAATAATAACATATCGCCTATTCATTTGGCGACAGAAGCTCTCGTCGTTTGGAGGCATATGAATTTGCGTGAGATCTGTCGTCAATTCATTTGGCAATAGGAGAGCTTCTGTCGCCAATTCATTTAACAGCAATGTATTATTCATGCAAATTTTTAACAGATATTTATTTTTATCATTTTAATAAAATAACATATTAATTTTTTTTTAAAAAAAAATCAGTAATCCAGTATGCTACTGCAGTGAGTTTCACAAGGAATGTTGAATGTGTACATGTTACAGGGGAAGTGTAGTTTTAATTTTTATATATAACATAGAGGAAAGGAAAGTTCTCCTGACTCTAGGGTAGGGGGTATTTCCAGTTTTCCATTGAGGTGACCTCCAATGACCTCACGGCAGCAGGCAGGCAGGCAGGCGGTGCTAGCCTCAACAGTGACACTGTTTGTTTTGTTATGCGAGTCTTGACAAGCACCAATTCCAACGACCCAACCAAAAGTTTTTCATGGCATTGAAAGCTATAGGTTTTCCTATCCACAGGCACCATTGGGTTGGTTCTTCCACATTACTCTAGAGAGAGAAATGGAACTTGTAGTTCTTTGTCTGATCTTAGCCATCAAAGTGGTAGGAGTAGGAGAGTATGGAGTAGTACTAGTATTCAATTGTTTACTCCTGCGTTACATGCTCACATACTTCATTCAATTCGATGTGTTGTAGTAGTAGTAATACTGCTGACAGGTTGCATTTCTGAATACCATGACATGCTAGTCCTGCAAATGCCTTCATTTTAGTAGTTTATATAGTGGAGCAGTACTCGTCTTGCAGTCTTTGACTTCACTGGGTCAAATGCAATGGTTGAACTTTGTTCTTGTTTGGCTTCCCAGCTTAGTACTGTTGTTTATGTAATGGCAGTAGTAACTGATAGTACATCCCTTGAAATGCACTGCTTTTGTTCGTCTGAAACCGAAGCTGTTTGGTGACAGGAATGACGCAAAGGTAGCTTCGCCAAGAAAACTACTCCAACACTCCAACAGTACGAGAAACCAGCTAAGATTTCACACTAATGCCTGAACCAGTCATGTGCTTGTTGTGCACTAGCTCATGCATGGGGACAGTTCAAAGGCAAAAGTTTCCTTGTGAGAGAAACCCAGCAGCATGTTGCTACTTCTCGAAGTTTTGGAACTAAACAAAAGAAGCTATGTTTGTGACTGTGTGTGTAGAGAGAGAGAGAGAGGTATCAGGAAATTAAGCATGAATGGAATGAGTCCTAACAAGAAAAACATGTGCCACCAACCCCAACATGTATACACAACACAATATAAGCTCTCACCCAAAAGGCCTTTCATTGCATTGCAGTGCATGCACAAGAACAAGGAACTTGCCCTTTGGCTTATTCATGCATGCATGCATGTAGTAGTAAGAAAGTGGTAAAGTGGTAAATTGGATGGAATCTTTACCCCTTCCTTAAGCAAGCAACCTGCACTGCAGCCCTGCAATTCAAAGTGTCATCATCTTCTCCTCCTCGACTCCCAAACTGTGAGTCCCACAGTGTGCTGCCGCTGCACCATGCATGCATTATTAGCTCATCACCCACCCCTTCTTAGGAAACTACACTTTGCCCTCCATAACACCAACTAAAGGGAAGCCATACACACCACACCAGACCATAGCTAGCCTCTCTCTCTCTCTAACATAGAACTACTGCTCCTCACATATTCCCCAAACCCTTTACATTTCTACCCCTCTCTCTCTCTCTCTCTCTCTCTCTCCCCCGCGCTCTTAAAAGGGGAGGATCCATCCATCTTGCTCAAGCCTTACAACTCACACAAGGAAAGAAACAAGAGAGAGATAGAGAGGGCTCTCAAGAAGGGGTAGTATAAGAGGAGGCATAAGCAAAGAGGAGAGGTTGCAAGCAAAAGATCCTGAGAGAGAGAGAGAGAGAGATCAATGGAGCTCTTCCCTTCCCAGCCGAATCTGTCCCTCCAAATCGGCCTCCCCTCGAGTGCAACACCCCATGGCCATGGCCATGATCACCACCACGGCGCCTTAAACGCGAGGTTCTTTGCGCCTCCTAGTACTAGTAGCAGTGGCAACCCTGCCATGGCGCCGTCCATACCGGTGCCCATGCCGCCCAGTGCTGCCGGCGCGGGCCACGGCGCCGGGTTGTACTACCACCCCCACCCCGACGGCGCCATGCTGAGGCCCATACGGGGCGTGCCGCTGTACCAGAACGCCGGGCCGCCGTTCATGGCTCCCCCGCCGCCTTTGCCACAGCACGGCGCGGCGGCGGCGCTGTGCTACTGCGAGCCGTGCCACAGCGGCGGCGCCTGGCGCCGGATGGGGTGCAGCGCCGGGGGAGCGCGCAGCGGGCTCCCGGCGAAGCGCGCCGCGCGCGCCCCCCGCATGCGGTGGACGTCCACCCTCCACGCCCGCTTCGTCCACGCCGTCGAGCTCCTCGGCGGCCACGACAGTACGTATCCATGATCCATCCAAATACATGTGTGTCCTCTTGTTTGCATTTTCTGGTCCATGTGTTGTTCTTGAATATAATTCTTGTACAAGTGTAAGTGTTAGGTTTTATCTCATTACACTTTGCTTAATCTTCTTGTGCTATTTGTGCTGATAATCTCAGGGGCAACGCCAAAGTCAGTTCTTGAGCTGATGGATGTGAAGGATCTCACCCTGGCTCATGTCAAGTCTCATTTGCAGGTAACCAACCAACAACTGCAGAACTGGTTACTACTCATGCACTAGCCATTTAATTACACCTTTTAATTCTCACTCTGGTAACTTTGTAGTAGTAGTAAGTAGTAACTCGTTTGTAAACAAAATAACCGTGAGTGAGAAAGAAAGGAAGTTACACAAACACATGCATGGATCAAGTAAGTTACACAAACACATGGATGGATCTGTTCATCTCCTGGGTCTCTCTGTCTTTTAATTTTTGCCGTACCAGTGCTAGTTACTACTACACACTGCTCAATGCTGTAGTGTACATACATGCAACATAGCATCAAAGTGAAAGAGAGAGAGGAGAGAAAAGGGGCAGACGGCCAGACCCAGATGTGGTTAAGCAGCAACAGTGCCACCCTCTGTGTTCTGCATCTCTTTTAATGTCATGGAAACTTCTCCTTAGCTAGGTCAAGTCTTTCAAGTAAACATGCAGGTCTCGCATCTATGGCAATGGCATGGAACCCTAGCTAACCTATCTTGTCTAGTACTAGTGTACCACACGCATCACACATGAATACATACATGATCAACTACAGTGTCAATGTGAATGGGTTTCATTCTTCTCCACCTTGATTTGTCCTGTCTCTCTCCTTTAAGATGTCATGTCAAATCTTGCAGCCATGGTCTTTATGCAGTTGCAAATCTTATGATTTGCCAAGATTCCTGATTTCTCTCCACAAGTAGTAGATAAAGATGGATAGATAGATATGCATGCCTCTAAATTACTATCTATATTTTGTCATGTTGCTGCATGCTGCAGATGTACAGGACCGTGAAGAATACCGAGAGGCCGGCAGCTTCGTCAGGTGAATAGTACATGCAAATATATGTATATGCTTTGCTGGCTTTAGAATAGATGCTAACTTAAACCTGCTTTAGCCTTCCATTTTAATTATTCTATTCCATTCATTGTGCTTCTCATCTTGTTCACCATCACTTGTGTCCTGGTATATTCTAATATTGCAGTAACCAATGTGCCAATGTGCATTCATTGCTTTACTTCCTTAATTTGCATGGGAACAGATCAGGCTGATGGGTTTGAGGGCGGGTCGGCCGGCGAGATCTGCGACGACAACTCGCTCGACCTGCACGGTGGCGGTGGCGGCAGGCCGGAGGCGGCGGCGCGACATGGAAGGTTAGCCTGTAACGATCATGGGAGCAGCACCGGTGATCATGGCGCCCTGTGGAATAGCTCCTCAAGGTGGTCATCACTAGCTTGTGTGTGCACACTGCACATACACGTAGTAGTACTGCAGTAGTAGTACTAGTGGCCTGTTACTCTCTCTTATATATGTGCATATATGCTTTCAGAAATACTATGCTGCTGCTGCTACTTCTGTATATATGAACATGGTAAAAGTAGGATTAAACATAGATGAAGCCTTTTGATTGATGTCACCTCAGACTGTCTCTTGACTTGGAGAACTACTTTGCTACTTTAGGCCGGCATGTAAAGTAAGAAGCCTCTTTTACCCACATGCACATCGATCCCCAGCTTGTTGCTCCTACATTAGAATCAGTTTCGAGTAAATGTGATCTTATCAGAAAGTACCTTACTCATGGAGACCAGCAAACCTTATGTCATGGATCACCTAGACAAATGTATGCTTCAATTATGACCTCATTATGCCCTTTTTTTTCAGTTTGGAGTAGTGTTCATTGAAACATCCACCAAGTTGATACTATAGTAGTAGTAACATTTGCATGATTATGTGCATGTTTTCTTAAAGAATATATAGCAAAATTTCCCAACTATTCAATATCTAACGTAGCTACATTAATTTACTTGTGATGATTTTTTATATGTTTTGGAAAAAGAACAAAGAAATAAACTAAATAGCGTTGCATTTGTCGGTGGCACTGTACTGTCTGCAGGGAGGAGTACTGGTCTGGCTTCCCTAGTGAATCCAACAACGGGAGCATGCAATCTTTCAAGGTGTATATATATAACCAGTGAATTCATTTCAATTAACAGCTCTAGATCATCTGGGATAAAGCATCAATACATCAACCTACATTCTTGTGCAGGATCATATGCAGTCCAAGAGCCTAGAGATCCTTTCAGACATGAACTCTTCCTGCGTGTCGGAGACGACGTCGAGCGCGAGCGAGCTGAACCTCGAGTTCACCCTAGGGCGACCGCATCACCGGCCAACCTAAAGATCGGCCAACATCCCCGTCGTCGTCGACAAGAATTAGGGGCACTTTGCATGTTCATCACTCATGCTAACATGGTCCCAAAGAGGCACCGTCTTTCGCTGTTGAAAGGGAGGTGGTGAAGGACAGGGAAAAGGAGGAAAGCTAGCTAGGGTAGTAGTGGTAGAGGCGATGCAGTTGTAATGGAAATGGGCTTAATGCTTAGGACAATCTAAAGGGCTTTTTGCAGTGGTAACAATGAGCTGAGCTAGGGGAAGAGAAAGGAAAAAAGGGGGTGCCCTGTTCTTGCTTTCTACTGCATCACATGTCCATGCATGGCAGCATGAGCTTTAATTTCGTAGCTAGATTGCTTTTGTAGCCTTCACAGCAGGGAGAAAAGATAGATAAAGTTGATAATCGATATGCATGATGCAGTGTTGGTCATGCATGATCTGGAGGGAGATAATATAAGGTGGCCATGCATTACAAGACCATCTCTTCAATGTCTATGCATGGTTCATTGGTACTAATACTGCTAATATATTAACCCAGCAGATAAGTTTCCAGCTGACTCAAATTTAATTATGGAAATGAACTTGTTCAGCTTTGTGTGTGCCCATCCATGCGGTAGTTGGATCATTTTGGTCCACAAGAACTCGGAGTGAGTAAGCTCAATCCATTTATCAGCATTATCAACCAGAGAAAAAAAACTTCCACTCCAGAATTCAGATCACCTCATGAGAGGAAGAAGCTTGCCTTTCTCATTTTCTTCTCCTCTGAGCTCACCCCCCCCCCAATAAACGAAGTGCTCGGTCTCCTTTTGGGAATCGCGAGTAGTTGGTGAGAGGATTTTTTTCTCTCTCTAAATGGCACTGTTTAGAAACGCAATAGCAGAAATAGCGTTCTCGGGTGTGGACTGTTAAAGATAGAGTTGTATATCTGATTCTTAGAGATAGAGTTAGTTTGTATTATAACCTTCTCCTGTAATCTATCTCCTGTAATCTGTCTCTGTATTCAGTTATCACCGAAACAGCCTGTAGCCAATACAGCAACATACAGAATACTCTGAATATATAAACAGAACAACAGGAGGATCCAATTGACGAGTTCTCTCTCAACCAATCTACTTCTCTTATTTTCATGGTATCAGAGCATCGATCCATTGCCACAACCGTGATGATGTCAGGATCCGATTCTGGCTCTGGTTCTCTATCTGTTCCCGTCACGGCTGGAATTGCTGCGGCATCTGCTGGCCTCCTGCCAACTCCTTCAGCTCCCTCCTTTAGACATCTGATCAATGTGAGATTGAGCAGGGAGAACTACCTCCAGTGGAAAGCGCAATTTCTGCCGTACCTCCGTAGCCAACAGCTCCTGGGCTATGTAGATGGATCGGTAGAAGAACCGGAGAAGATGATCACGCGTTCGACAGACTGCAGCGTGGTCATGGAGATCAATCCGGCATATGAGCGGTGGCTCCAATTGGACCAGATGGTCCTCAGTGCAATTCTTTCATCTCTATCTGAGAATGTTCTTGCGCAGGTTCTTCTGTTGACTACTGCTCGAGAGGTTTGGCAGGCTCTGGATCGGATGTTCTCATCCGGCAGCTCAAGGGCCCGGGTGATGCAGGTGCGTCGCCAACTCGCCTCCCTGCAGAAGGACATCAATGCCGCAGAATATTTCAACAAGGTGAAAAATCTGGCCGACACACTAGCTACACTTGGGCATCCGCTCAATGATGATGAGATCGCCACCTATCTCTTCACCGGCCTCGACAACGACTACGATCCACTGGTTACGTCTTTAACCACGCGGGTTGAGCCGGTTTCACTCAATGAAGTGTATGCTCACTTCATGGCGTTTGAGATGCGTCTTGAACAAAATAACCTTCTGGTCCAAGGACAAAATCAGGTTGCTACGGTGAACCAAATCTCGGCAAACTCAGCATCGCGTGGCAATCGTGGTGGACGAGGCAAAAGTCGTGGTGGCCGTAACAACCAGTTGTCCTCATCAAACACTGGAGGTCGTGGACAGTACCAGTACAACTCCGGCGGTGGTAATCGCCCTACATGTCAAGTGTGCGGCAAGGTCGGGCACGTAGCACTAAAGTGTTATCATCGCTTCGACCATTCATATTAATCTGAAGATAGTCGTGTAGCTGTTGTCGCCGCCACTCAATCCTATGTTGTTGATGCAAATTGGTACACCGACACCGGCGCCACAGATCACATCACTAGCGATCTTGATCGGCTCACTGTGAAGGAAAAGTATCATGGTAAGGATCAAGTACAGGCAGCCAATGGTACAGGTATGCTCATCTCTCACATTGGCCATTCGAAATTTCATACCCCACATCTTGATTTGGATCTGAACAATATCCTTCATGTACCTAGGGCTTCTAGACACCTCCTTTCAGTCCACAGATTTTCTAAAGATAACAATGCCTATTTTGAGTTTCATCCTGACTATTTTCTTGTTAAGGATCGAGCCACGAAGACGGATCTACTTCAAAGGCGATATGAGGGTGGACTATACCCCTTGCTTCCAAGCCAAGCTCCTGTTCCGAAATCTGCCTTTTCCAGTGTCAAACCAACTAGAGATCAATGGTATTGTCGCTTGGGGCATCCATCTTCATCTATTATTCAGCATGTTCTTTCGCACAATAATTTGTTATGTTCTGGAAACTCTAGTCAAACATTAGTCTGTGATGCTTGTCAAAGAGGCAAAAGTCATCAATTACCTTACTATTCTTCGAACACTACTTTTTATTCTCCATTAGAGCTTGTTTACTTTGATGTTTGGGGTCCTGCTCGTACCTCTGTGGGTGGGTTTAAATATTATGTCAGTTTCGTTGATGCCTTTAGCAAATTCACATGGATCTGTCTATTGAAAAATAGGAGTGAAGTGTTCTCTGTTTTCATGCAATTTCAGTCTCATGTTGAGCGCCTCTTGGATAAAAAGATAATTTGCATGCAAACCGATTGGGGTGGTGAATGTCGCAAATTACACACTCTCTTTAATCGTGTTGGCATCTCCCATCATGTTTCTTGTCCTCATGCGCATCAACAAAATGGTGCCGCCGAGCATAAACATAGGCACATTGTTGACGTTGGACTATCCTTATTAGCTCATGCGACTATCCCTATTCAATTTTGGGATGAGGCTTTCATTACCTCCTGTTTCCTCATCAACCTTACCCCTAGCAAGGTCATCAACCTTGATACTCCACTTCACCGATTGCTTGGACTCCATCCATATTATTCTGCCCTTAGAACTTTTGGTTGCCCATGCTGGCCGAATCTCCGACCGTACAACAAACACAAGCTTGCTTTTCGTTCCTCTCAGTGTGTGTTCTTGGGGTACAGTCCAATTCATAAGGGCTACAAATGCTTACATCTTTCGACCAATCGCATTTACATTTCTCGCGATGTCGTTTTCGATGAAAGCATTTTTCCTTTCTCTCAAATATCCTCTCCACCGGCCAATGCACCCTCTGTGCAGCCTGTTTTGCTTCCTATTCCAACACAACATACTTATGTTCCTTGTTCTTTGCAACGTCAGGATGTTGGGGGTGATTTTCAGGCTAATGAGCATGAGCATATTTTGTCACCTCACACTGTTTTGCAGCAATCAACTACTATGCCAGTACCAGCATCCCCTGGACTGCCGGAGGCTACCTCGTCTTCAACAACATCCCATGGACTGCCGGCGGCTACCTCGTCCTCATCTTCTCTTCCACCTCCTATAGCTCCGATTGCACCTGACCGAGTACATCAGATGGTTACCCGTCTACGCGACAACATTCGCCAGCCCAAGCAGCGAACAGATGGCACTGTGCCGTATTGTCATGGTGTCTTCTCAGCTACAGCAGTGGAGCCAGAGACATGTCAGGAGGCCCTTGGAGATGAGAGATGGAAGAACGCTATGGACGCCGAATACAGTGCCTTGCTAAAAAATGAGACATGGCAGCTAGTTCCCTTTTCTCGGCAACATAACATCATTGATTGTCGATGGGTTTTTAAACTCAAGAGAAAGGCTGATGGATCAATAGATTGGTATAAGGCAAGGTTGGTAGCAAAGGCGTTCAAACAACGCCAAGGTATTGACTACGACAACACATTTAGCCCGGCGGTAAAACCAACAACTATTCGGCTTGTGTTGTCTCTAGCCGTGTCTAAAGGATGGACCCTTTGTCAACTTGATGTCCAAAATACCTTCTTACATGGTGTTCTTGAAGAAGAGGTGTATATGCGACAACCTCCAGGCTATATACATGCTGCTCATCCTCATCATCTTTGCAAGTTAAAAAAGGCATTATATGGCCTGAAGCAAGCACCAAGAGCCTGGTTCTCTCGCCTAAGTTCTAAGCTTCAGGAGCTGCATTTTATTCCCTCCAAGGCTGATGCTTACTTTTTGTTTATAATCAGCATAGAGACACTATGTATATGCTAGTTTATGTTGATGACATAATAGTAGCAGGCTCTTCTCCACAGGTCACAAAGAGATTACTTGAGCAGCTGCAAGAAGATTTTGCTATCAAGGATCTCGGTGAAGTACACTACTTCCTAGGTATTGAGGTTCAGAAGAAACCGAATGGGTTACTTCTAACTCAGCGAAAGTACATCAGTGACCTGCTTGAGAGAGCTCATATGAGTGGATGCAAACTGGTGAACACACCCATGGCCGCCACTGAAAAACTATCCAAGACTGAGGGGACTGCTCTATCAGCTCAAGAAGCCACGGCTTACAGAAGCATTGTAGGGGCACTTCAGTATCTGACGCTGACACGGCCAGACATTTCTTATTCCGTGAACAAAGTTTGTCAATTTCTCAGTGTACCTACAACTCAGCATTTGGCAGCTGTGAAAGCGCATTCTTAGATATCTAAAGTATTCCTCTTCGGTTGGACTGAAGATCAGCAAGTCATCTTCAACATTGGTGAGCGCATTTTCAGATGCTGATTGGGCAGGCTGCCCCGATGATCGGCGTTCCACTGGAGGCTATGCAGTGTACTTTGGATCAAATTTGATTTCATGGAGCTCACGCAAACAAGCCACAGTGTCGCGGTCTAGTACGGAATCAGAGTACAAGGCATTGGCTAATGCAACTGCAGAAGTTATCTGAATTCAGTCCTTGCTAGGAGAACTTGGCATTTTTCAGTTCCGGTCACCATGTTTGTGGTGCGACAATTTGGGTGCCACTTACCTCTCTGTCAATCCTGTTTTCCATGCGAGAACCAAACATATTAAGGTTGATTATCACTTCGTCAGAGAAAGAGTTGCGCTCAAAGCTTTGGAGATACGGTTTATTTCGTCTCAAGATCAAATTGCCGATATCTTTACCAAGCCACGTCCTGTACGTCAGTTTGCAGGCTTAAGTCGCAATCTCAATCTTCTCGGTTGTGATTGAGGGAGGATGTTAAAGATAGAGTTGTATATCTGATTCTTAGAGATAGAGTTAGTTTGTATTCTAACCTTCTCCTATAATCTATCTCATGTAATCTGTCTCTGTATTCAGTTATCACCAAAACAGCCTGTAGCCAATACAGCAACATACAGAATACTCTGAATATATAAACAGAACAACAGGAGGATCCAATTGACGGGTTCTCTCTCAACCAATCTACTTCTCTTCTTTTCACGGACTAATGCAACTCTGCACGTCCCTGTGCGGACAAGGATTACCCCAGGCGTGTGTCAAGTGTGATCTCACGGACAATCTTTGCTTAAAGATTAATGCTCAGGTGATTGATTTGGCATCAAGAGTGTCACAGCCTAAATTTTATTAATGGGATTTAGATGCATCTCATAAGAATTTAATATCAATTATGGAGCATGATCATAAATTATGAAATTGAAACTTTTCAAATTAAAGAATAAACACTAAACTTGAACTTAAATTCTAAAACAAATGGGAATGAATATTTATGTTGATCTCCAGAAAATAATTTATTAAAATACTATAATAATTATCATGAATAAAAATGAATTTTATAAAAAAAATTTGGAATTCAATTTAACCTTGAGAAAAATGCAAATCAATCCACAAACAACTACGGTAAATGAATTTTAAATATGTAAATAATTCATAAAAAAATAGTTTTAGAAAATTTATATGGGTTCTACCTTGTCCCAGGAACCCCTCTGAAAATTTTTAGATTTTTATAAATTTATTTTCTTTTTTTAGAAAACTTCGGTCAAAGTAGAGCCATTTAAAATCCAAATCAGTCATTTACTGTTGGACTAACCGAACCCGTTTGCACTGTAGCGACGGAGCCAATTGATTCGATTGGACCGAACCACTTCGCCTGACCCGTACCGCACCGATCCGCTATCCCTCTCTCACTGACCTGGCGGGCCCCACTCGCCAGTCCCATTTTCTTCTTCAGCGGCGCCCGAGCCACGTCCGTGCGGCGCTCGCACCACGTAGCTGCTTGCCACAGAGTGCATGGGACACACGGTCGCTCCTCTACGCTAGCACCGCTCGAGCCGCCTCCGTACCCTAGCCTCATCTCTTCACCTCTCTGTTATTCCCTCTCTATCTCCTCTCTTCCACCGAAGGCAAAGCGGAACCGCCGAGCAAGCTCCAAAGCGGCCCAACCGCTCGTCGTTGCTCCGACGAACTCCGACCTCGGCCGACAGCGTCACAGCGAGCCCTACACCCCAAAGACCTTATCCCCTCTGCCAATTTTGGGTATCATCAATCGAGGAGCCGTGCATCACCTTCTTCTCCACCGCCGGCCTAAAACCACCGCCACCACTACCGCGCCTCCTCCAACGAGCCTCCGCTCAATTCCTCTCTCTAGGAGTATCTACTAGCATCTCTCTACCTCCCCCAACATCTCATGTGTGCTCTCTTCCTCCACAGAGACCCCACCACGTTGAACCGGCCACGTCGCCGCAGGCTTCCGTCGCCGGACGACTCCGGCCAACCTCCGCCTTCGCTGACCACCCATACGTGCTCCAGGTAACCCGCTGGTGCCCATGTGCACACTACTTTCCTCCTTCTTCTTCTAGGGTGCCACCGCATGATTTCGTCTCCACGGTCGACCGTCGCTCGCCATCACTGCGCCGCCACAGTGCATCTCGTGCTACGCCACCGCCACGGCCACCCCTAGCTTCAGTAGCCCTAGGGCAACCCATTTTTGCGGTTGCTGTTGCCTCCGCCCGCTCCCTCGCCGGCGATGGCCCACACCTGAGCTCCCCTGTGCTAACCTCCCTGTTCCTCATCTCTGTGTTGTCTGTTTCACAAAAAAAGGGCCCTAACAGTAGGATCAATCAAATGATTTTGCTATTGGAGTTTTGGATGTCTGCAGAATACCTCAGTAGAGTTGGCAAAGATTGAATTGATCTTGTGAGGAATTTAGTTCATAGCTTCTCTTCTCAGATGAGTTCTTGTTCAAAGTTGTTTAAACGAAGAAGATTTTATGGAGATAACTAGCTTTGTCAGTGGGCTAATGACTCAGTTAAGGCAATAGTTAGACTTTGTCTTAATTCAATTAGTCAGTTGCAATTATCTATCAAACCTGATGGTTGTCAATTAAGTCACCCATTGAAATAGCTAATCTAGAAATAGAGATCTAAGTGAAATTTGGTTAGTAGGGTTTCAGTTCTGAGAGGTGTCTTGTTAAAAGTTGTATACTCAGTTATCTAAAGAATTTCAGATTTTGTCAAAAGGCTAAAGTCATGGCTAACTCTAGTAGTTAAATGTTGTCTTCTTGCTTCAATTGGTCGGTTGTTCAATAAGCTATCAGTGGCAACCAAATCTGAAGGGCAGTCAATTTAGTAAGTTAAATAGTTAAGGATTAATAAATAGTATAAGATATTTGAATAGAGAAGATAATCTGGAAAATGCTTGAGATGTCAGTGAGTTAAAACTTTGTTAAGTGTAAAAATTAGTTGAGTAAGCATCGTGTTAAGTTATCTAGTCTTGGTATTTAACCTAAAAGAGTAAAACTATTTAGAAAACAAAAGTTAAGTTATATGAATGTAATTTGACATTAACCTCACCATGGTGATGAAATCATAAGTAGCATTAACTCAATGGGATTTTTGGTTAAAACTGGTAAAGCAATTAAAGATTAAATATCATTAGTCTTTTCTTAGCATAAAGTCTTAAGATCTTGCTCCGAGTTGAAAATCTAAAATAAATTGTTTACCACTTGAAATTGGTTAGACTTTAAAAATTCATAACTTGATCTAATCAACTCCAAATGGTGTGAAACAAATTTTATTGGCCTACTTTACTAATGAACTTTCACTTGGCATAGGTTTTAAACATGTTGTTGTCATCGGAAATTTCGATATTAGAATTAATTTCAGAAAAAGATTATTATTACACTAAAAATTGAATTAACTCCAAAACTTCGTAGAAATTCATATGAACCCCAATTGAACTAATATTTTCACCTAAATGCATCTAAAATCATAATCTTACTGATATGTAAATCTCATGTATTTTCAAGCATTTTGGTTTTTTCGGCTTTATCAGTGTTTATTCACCATCGTATTTTCTCTCTAGATTCTGAATTGCACGAAGTGAATAATTATGCCTCCGCGAGTGAACAAGTGGACTTCCAACAAGGCAAGAATCCTCTTGCATCATGTTGATCCCAGATTTTGATAATATAGTATTTTGAATTGCAATTATACTACTTGCATGCTATTTTTGATAATTTATGAGTCTAGTTAGCTATGTTCTAACTCTTACAGGTTATCCTTGATAAATTCATACAAATATGCTTAAGTTAGTTGTCATGTGTTAATATTTACCATGTATATGAATGCTTAGCCATGCAAGTCAGTAGATTTGGTTGACGGGATTGTCTCGTCAATCGTGAGAGACACTAAACAAGTTTTACTGTTATGCTTTTGGTTCAGATCTTCAGATCTGATTTTTTAGTCTAAAGTTTGTTTACTTAAAACTGATTTGGTCTGGACAAGTGGTTAGTAGTGTGGGTGCCTTCGTGCGCGAGATTCGGGTTCAGTGAAAATACTTGTCTGGACAGTTAAGGACCGAACTTTGGGCTGTCACTCCAAGCATCACTCGTACTTCCATACGCGGTGTATAGGGCGCCGCCTGGTCAAGGAAGCGAAAGGTCATATTGATTTGAAACACAGGTGGTGTGAGGACTTGAGACCGTGAAATCTCATGTTCATTAGGAACCCAATGTAAGCATATAATGTTCAAGTGAGCGCTATTTTTATTTTGATGTTGGCGGTCGACCCACATGCTAACTCCTTACATTGGCTCCTCCGACACAACTTGCATGCTCGGTTAGTTAGCAGGCGGTATAGCTAGCACTAAACGGGATTTTATCATGGATGGGTGTTCACTTCAATATGGTTTTCTTGCTGAAAAACATTGAGTCTTGATTTCCCCGGCCGACACACCAAAGGAAGTGTGTTATTATCCGGAGGCTTACGGGCTGATCAAGTCGTGTGGATAAAGATGTACTCCACTGCATGGTTATAAACTATTCGAATAGTCGTGTCCACGGTTACGGACAATGCTTGGGTCTTAACTGACATCATTGTTAGACTCTAAACTAAAACTGAACATAGGAACAACTTGGTATCGACGTGACAGGTATGTCATGCAATTTAATTTATCAAAGAGGGTTGTCATTTTGGTACTGTTGATCTATGTTTATATCATTGTGATTTAAATTTTTTTTTGTCAAATTTGTGTTTGATAAATGGCATTTACAAATTAGTAGGATGAAGACTTGTGTGTTTTATGCAAAACTTAAGCATTTAAAGCCTCTCCTTTGGTCAACCTTTAGCATATATAAATTCTTCCCATTTGTATAGTGTCTATCATACAATTTATTTTATTAGTTTGTGTAAGACTTGCGAGTACCTTTTGTACTCAATCCGGATATCAGCTTGTTCAGGTGAGGATGATTGCGGCAGGTGAAACGGCTTTAACCCCAGTTGGTTGCTTGTTGGTATGGATATGCCAACCTGGTATTCTCTTTTTATTTCCAAGTATATCTTCCGCTGTGATTTATTAAATTCTGATTATATTTGGCCGATCGGCCGCCTTATGAAAAATCGGATCATAAGATCCTATTTATCGAAACTGTAACATTGATTCTACCAATATTTTCATATTTAACTATGGTTGCGATCAATGTTGTTTGTATATGCGCATGTTAGTCACTAATCCTTGGAAACTGACATAAGACGCATATCCGAAAATCTTAAAATTAGTTTCATTTTATATTTAGAGTTGTACTTTCTGTGCAAAGTAACGGATTCGATTTTGGAACCCGCTTGGAGTCAAATATGAGCTCATATGAGATCGGCTGTACTACTGAATGTAGAGCAGTACCCGCTGTTTAATTTCTTAACTATCTTGTTTTTGTTTTGTTTTGGCAGTTGACAAGTGGTCCCATCTTTGTGAAGCATCTCCCATGCTTCGCCACGTGTAGGTTGATCAATGGCTCTCAACATGTCGGCAAGTCTCTCCCATCCAGCTCCCACTAGAACCACCATGGCACTTGCACCGACCCCCGCGCCGCTTGATCCAACCAGTCGCACCGAACTGCCCGTTCGGTCATTCTTGTCCATTCTGCACCATACTTGATTTCATTGACCTCACCCGGCATCGTCGATCGTTCTGGACCTCAGCTCTCCAAGCCTCGTCCCGATCATCCTCGCCGTTGACCGTCGTTGACCACCAAGCAACCTGCACACCAATAGACAAGCAAATCGAATCCGGGAACAAGTTCTTCACAACTTGACCCACGTTAGTCAAAACATGCATCATGCAACACATATGCACTGAAACTCATGACTTTGACCTAACCAACGAACAACGTCGCCACAACGGGACGACATCCAAGTGATGGTGGGTCGGTCGGACCGCCCCTCGGGGCGGTCGGCCGCCGACTTGCGGTCGGACCGCCAGCCATAGGCCGGTCCGACCGCCCGAAAGGACTTAGCCAATTTTCAACCCCTGAAAATCCGAAACCTACTGGAAACTTTAAACCAATAGAACATTCGACTGGAGACTCCAAAAATTATAGGACCAAGAGCAATGGGTTCCCCTCACTTGCCTACACCCTCTATTTTTGGCCCAGCCTGTTCTGACCATTTCTGGTCACGGCCGGTCTGACCGCCGCACATGGCCGGTCCGACCGATTTGGGACCTGTCGGACCACCATGCTATGGCCGGTCGGACCGCCCCTGTCGAAATGCCCGAGCAGCAGTTCAAACTTTGTTGAAAACCCGTGAAACGACAAACCGTTAACGCCATTGCCAATTGTCACATCATCCTAAGATCTGGAGCATATCCCCATGATATCCACAACTTCAACCATTTGCAAAACACATTTGCAAAGTATAGTCCCATGCTACAAAGATTAAATGCATGAGCCTCGGCTATTTGCAAAACACATTCGCAAATAATAGCTCCATGTATAGATGAGCTAGAGCAAACACAATGAGCTATCAACACATGACTAACTCATGCTACTAGTCAAGACCCCTCTTAATAGTACGGCAATCCTATACTAGCAATCCGGTCTATCAACCAACACCGAGACCGGTAAAAGACTAGGAACACATCCTTAGCCATAGCTAGTCATACCTTTGCCTTGCATCTTCTTGAAGCTTGATGACGCACATGAGTATACAAGAACTACACAAGTTTTGTATACTCAAACAAATTTGTTTCAAAGTAAAGATCCCAAATATATGTGAAGAATGGAATATAGATCAATACTAATGAAACCACAAAGTATAGAATAAAACTCCCCCTAAATGTGTGCATACACAAATGTGTAATAAGATCATATGCATATATTCAAGTTTGACTTATGGTTGAGTTCAATCCTATATTTTGGATCCGAGGAATGCAACAATATATAAGATTGAGATGTCGATTGCATACCTCGTTGTATTTCACCTTTATATCCAAATGAGACTACACAAAGATAATACTTGACAAGAGAGTTAGTCTCATATTTGGATTTGTCATTAATCACCAAAACAATCCATTAAATCGTAATGGCGGGTCTAGATCTTTCAAATGTGAACCTGTCCGGGGAGTGGCGTACGTCTCGAAGGCCGTAGTAGTGGCCCTGTTTGGGAGGCGAATCTGGGGTGATCTCATCGTGGCGGTCCGGCTGAGGCCTGAGCATGTCGTCAACCCACTGGTGCTCTTCCTGCGGGAAGCGTACAGGGTGAGTTAGTCATTGGTTTTGAGCGACGAAAAAATCGGTGTAAGTACCTTCACGTGTACCTGAGTAGGCTGTTGTGTTGACGAGGATCCTCCTGGCCAGTTTGAGCCGTAGTGCTGCACGGTGTACCCTCCGTACGTGTCGCCGAACCACTGGTAGCGCTCCTGTAGGTGTGATTGAACGCCGTGCGAGAAGTCGATCCTGCGCCTCCTCCGTGATGGCGATGGTTGCGGCAGAGTGTTGTCCCTCGTGGAGAGTCTCGAAAAGGTTATGGAACTCTGGGTATACGTGCCTCGATCTCTCCCTAGCCCACCCTAGGGTAGCACGTGTCCAATGTGTTCCTATCATAGGCCCGTCGATGGGGTCGTCCCCTGCAGCGTTCCCGTAAGGCTCGGTGGTCACCTGGTAAGGGTGCACGCTGGTGCGGAAGTACGGTCGGCCGACTAGAAAGTGCTCCCACGACCATAAGCGTAGCGAGCGTGCTCGTGGGAGCACTTTCCGTCGGTGACCGTACTTCCGCACCGCGGCGCCATGTGACCACATGTAACGTGCTTTTGACCACATGTAAAGTGCTCCCACGACCATCATGCCATGTGATCACATGTAACGTGCTTTTGTCCGCACACGGGCTGCAATGTAGTTCTGGTGCTGTGCCTCCGCTGAGCCATCAAAGTATGTCTTTTCACATCGGTATCGATTTTGCTATGTTTTAGGGTTTCTCCGTAATCGCAACGTTCTCAGCCCTTTTAGTTAAGTTAATTTCCGTACTCTACTTTCACAGAAGAAATGTGATCAAGAACCATAGCGGTCAAGAGTAGTCATGTCGTACCAAACTTCGCACATTTCAAGTCACATGAAATCATGAAACCCTAATTTCCAAAACGTCTCGTCCTAATTTTTGAGACATAAACCATGAATTTGTCGAGATAATTTCAGAGCATATAAAATTTTATAAAATTTACACAATCAAGTCCACTGTGTAGGGAGTATGGAAAAAAAAATTCATAATGTTTGGACCTCATTTGCTATATTAGAAAATTCCTACAAACATTATACTTTAAAGAATTTTACAGAAAAAAAAAAGAATGCATAAAATTTCAAAAAAAATTACACAAGCATAAAAACTATGCCAGGAGGCTCCACAAAAAATTTCATAATTTTTTGAGCTCATTTGGCATATTTAAAAAATCGTCCAATAAATATTATTAATTAATTTTTTAAAAAATAATTGCCCACGTGGGGCAGCACCTTGGTGCTGCCCTGAAATGCTGCCGTCCCGACGGCGTCTAATCTCCGACGGCTATTTTTGGAATTTTAAAATTATAGAGGCTATTTTTGAAATTTTTGTTGCGCAATAGGGCTAAATTTGTCCAGACTTCCTTTATTTTGTGGGCAGTATATCCATGCCCGTCGTAGATGCTTTTACTGTTCGGCAAGGATTGTCCGCGCACCAGGGATGTGCGGAGCTGCGGACGGCACCAGGGTTCCCGGGACGGAGTTGCACGCTATTTTTACATCTGCTTGCGAGGACGCCATTTCTACTCCCAAACAGTGACAAAAAAAAAACTGATAAAGAGTAGTTAGTACATATACATCACATACTACATGCATGCAAAGCAAAGGTGACGGATGGATGGCAATTAAGCTGAAGAGACTTTGACATGCAAGGTGTGTGTGTGGCAGTGGTAGACTGGTAGTACTAGTGAGTATTCCAGCGATCAGTTTACTCTCTGTATACTAGTACTAGTGGACAAGTAGTACTACCAGTATATTATGTTTGACAAATGACAACAAGGCCTTTCTGTGCCATATTCTGTTGCTGAGCGGAACGGCAGAAACACTGGGACTACTGACACACGGCAGCAGCCTGTATAGCACGAAATAATTCAAAGCGTACGTAGGAGACCTGTTGATGCTGAGACCTGTGCTAGCTCGTCCAAATGCAAAATATATACTAGCTCCCAGGCATGAATCATGGTACCAGCAGCTAACATAATGTTTTGCAGAGCCACGCATGTATGCACAAGGGTCAGCAGGTTATGCAGATTACCATGCTAGCTCTCTCTGCCTATATCTGTGCTATCTATGTCATTCTATTCTTTTGGTCTGAAACTCTGAATAAGAAGAGCACATACTACTACTACTACTACTCGGTAGATGCAGGGTGTATGTAGCCCACAATTTGCAAACGAAAGCATCAAAACACAACACCAGAAGCATGCATGTAGCCAAAAGCAAAGAAAAACCGGCCGCTAGAGCCAGCTGATGGCCACCTCAGGTCGATCTAGGGAGAATTACTGAACGTTGATCCCGGTCAGCTCCTTTTGGGTGCCGAGTGACGACTCGATGAATGAATGAGAGGGGGAGAGTAGCAGCAGCAGCAGCAGCAGCATGAGGCCATGGATGAGGTAGGTGGTAGCTTGAACTACTAGTTGCATGCAGATATACTACTAAATGATGACAGCAATCAAGAGGGGAGCTCTGCATTGCGTTGTATGGGGAAGGAGCAGAGACTACAGCAAGAGGCACAGATCGACCGAGAGAGAGAGAGAGAGCAGGAGAGAGAAGTGATGAAATGAAAGCAAGGAGCTAGCTAGTGAAGGATGGGTCACCTCAGCCTGGGCCCCGCGTGAACAGTGCCTCTGACTCTGACCCAGTTCCTCCCCCTCTCCCCTAGGCCTTCTTCTGCTTGTAGCCAGAGCCCCATCTCTTCTGTTCTGCACTCTGCATGGGGAGGGATGGACAGTTGGGCTCTGGGGCCTTGCACACAGTGTTCTATAGGACAACTGACCTGAACGTGTAGGTAGAGGAGAGCTACCATGCATGCATACATATATCACAAGGTAATCATTCTCGTATTATTGGAGACAGGAGAGAGAGAGAGTGTGTGTGTGCGCGCGCGCGCTGCTGCAGCACAAGAGGAGTAAACAGTCTCAGTTCCAGCTTCCAAGCTGTAAGTAACAGAGAATGCCTAAAAAGAGTTCGATCAGGCCATTAAAAAAAAAGTACTTGCTAGCGTGATAGTATGTTGTTTTCATCTATTTTTTGCTGCATATTCATGTTCAACAGTACATAAGGCGACGGCTATGGTATCTCTTGGCCACAAAATTGAAGTGTCTAAAACTTCTCTCTCGGTTGATATATGTTTCTCGACCTGTCTTCGCTTCTCGCTTGTAGGATGAGTGGTAGTAACTAGTAAATGGTCAGAAAGGTGTCTTTCAAGTGCATAAGACAGTATACCATGTGTACTGTCGAGAATTAACCCTGTATTTAAAAATGAGATCTTTTTTACACGAAGCGTGGACGAAAAGACTCTCGTGACTGACAGGGCTCCAAAGGCTTAATTATTGTATATGGTTGATGTTCCGGCCTGCACATTTATTTGCCCCAGGAAATAAATAAGCCCACCATGAGTGATAAGCAAGAGGGGCTCCCTGCTTCTTTGTGCTGTAGAATTGGCCTCCCTGTTGCAACGGAGCTTACCTGCGGCCCAGACCTGAACTGGCCCAGCTTTGTTCTGCGCGTTCTAGGCCGGACAGGCAAGAGTGCAGCTCCCTCTTTTCTTTTCTTTTTCTGTAAAGTTCTGGATAATGATTTTTTTTTTTGGTCATAGCGCCAAAATCTTACTAAAACTAGTTTAGATCTGCGAAGCTCACTAGATTCCACGGCGCAACACAGCGCAGCATCTGTCCTAGCATATTAAACAACGATTCGACCGTAAAACGACAGATGCTTCGTGCTCGTCTATGGCATGTATAGACAGAGACCATAGATGATAGCAGTAGCAGCAGCAGTAGCAGTACAGCTCCGCCTTGAATTGCCAGGTAGGAGGAGGAGTGCGTATAGGGAGAATGCATTTGGTGTATGTATCTGAACAATTTGGGACCGGGCTGGGAGGACAGAGCCTGGCCTGCAACGGTCATTGGCATTGCATGCCTGCAGATACATTCGTCCGTTGGGGCTGCCCTGCGACGCTGTTTACTCTGGTCACCTATCTTCTTCGTCGATCACACACACGAGCACGACTCTCAACTCGCGAGCTTCATGAGCGAGCAGTACGTAGCTAGGCCCGTCGCCTCCTGGCTCCCCTCCAATCGGTCAGCCAGCGCGAGGCGGAGGCGGTACCGATTTCTACGGGAATTGAACTGTTCTCTTACTGATTTCTACGGGACTGAACTGTTTATATATATATATGGGATTGCTGCGCTCCAAGGGGCCCTTAAACTGAAGAACGGATGCGACCAAATCGCCATTCCCCCACGTTTCATCTGCTTTATTTCCTCTTTCGAGACAAATAGTACATATATTGATCTGCTTTTTCTGAGGTGAACGAGCACCTTGATCTACTTTATCTACATACAGAGAGAGGTGCCAAAGGCCATCTATTCCGAATTAATCTCCATGTCCTAGACCTGAAATTAACGATGATCACTAGCTGCTGCTGCTGCCTTTATTCGATCACCTCAAATGATGAGCCTCTCAGCATGTGAGTCCTGTCTGTCCTCGTCGGAGCCCTCCCTCCCTCCCTCCCTGAATCTCTCTCTCTCTCTCATCACCCATCCTTTCTTCTCCCTCTCCCTCTCCCTCTCCCTCCTATTCCCATTTTACTACTACTCTCTCTCTCTCTCTAATCAATCAGTTGTGTTAGAGAGGGAGAGAGGTTTCTGGAGAAAGACGACACTGGAGCCTCTCTTTCCACGCGGGCCCGATGGACAGCCTGGTTCGATCCAGCCGGATCGTGCGGTCGGTCGGGCCCAGCCGGCGATTTTCTGGCCCAACCAAGCGACCAACGGCGTTCCTTATTCCGCGTCCACCTAGCAAGCACCGTCTTTTCTGTCCATGTGCTGTCCGCGTCTGCGATCTCCATCTGTGCTCGTGTGTGTGTGTCATCATGATCTACCAATGATGAAACTCGTGAGTAGTGAAAATGTATTGTTGCTACTTCTGCTGTGTGTGGAGTATTTGTATGGTTCTGGGAGAGAGAGAGAGAGATGTATGTGGGATGGAATCTTTCCTGCCAAGGCTCAATAATGCACAGCGCAATGTATGTTTATCTCCAAACTCCAAAGGGGATGGCAGAAGTAGAGGCAAAGTTTGGCACTGAAAAAAGAGCCAAATGATGGATGTATCATGGATCAATGCCATCGCGTACGTTACATTGTCGGGATAGCACGCTAGCACCATTGCCAATCTCGTAACGTACAGGACGATACCAAAAGCTTATATATGCTGATGTTCTTCATCACATCACGTCGCAATCGGACTCGCACGGCGGTGACATGAACCCCATTTGGGAATTCCATTCGCTGGCGCGTACGGTTCTCGCAGGAATTTTCACATGAACGGGGCTAACATTTCGAAACTCTTGCCAACTTCTTGGGTTTGTGGTAACGATGACCCATCGTCCACAACGGTCGCACCCGAAGAGTTGAGGAAACTAGTCCATTCGACATAGCTGGGGGTATTGTAGGGTTACAAAAGGGACTTCACCTCGATGCCTCCACAACCTCGACGACCGTCGCCTAAAGAGGTCTCCGGCTTGAAAGGGTCTTTGGGTAGGACAAAGGAAGATGATGTGGCGGACATCACCCATGAAAGTCCAATGTGCACTGAAGTTACCAACGAAGTGGGAAAAGACCACGAGGCTCCTATAGTCGTAAGGCATTTATAGATGAATTATTGTAATATCCTACCTCCCAGCTTGTAATGCTATAAATAGACTATCCTGCGTATTAAGTAAGCGCAGCATTTTTTCACACACGAAGAAAGTATCATTCGTTCTTCTGTACTGTTTCCCACACTTTGGGGACCTTGGGACCCCCACCCCTTCGCAGCGGGTAGCGGCACTAAGGCCCTCCTGTTTCTACTATTTGGCTTGTAGCCACAACAGTTTGGCGTCGTCTGTGGGGTTCGGCAGCAAAGCAACATCGTGATGGCACCCAGAAGGAAGAAAGCGACCAAGGTCCCAGCCGCCATGGAAGCAAGCCGTCAGTAGCCGCGCGACGAGTCTCAAAGCAAACTCCACTCACAACAAGATCGTCGGAGAGGACGGACGGGTAGCGCGAACCGATGCATCGCTACCAGGGGGACACCACGTAGGGCATCTTCTATCTGTAAACTCGAGTGTGAACAAGGAGGCCTACCAGGACATGCAAAGGAGCTGGCGGAGCTTCGTCAAGAGCTGCAAGATCTATGCCAGCGCAACCCCTTGACGGCACTTGTTGTCCCGCCTCCATCAGCGGCATCCATCGTCGTGTTATCTCCGGTAGCAGCATCTCTCGTCGCACCGCCGGCGGGGGCCGCACCACTCGCCGCAAGACCAGGGCAAATCTTTAGAGGATACCCGACCTCTCCATTAAGCGCGGGCCTAGAAGCAGCACGATGGCCCGAAGACTTCAAAATACCAACCATCATAAGCTATGGAGGGGATAGTGGGCCCATGGAATTCCTTGAGGGTGTACGAGACAACCATTGACGCGGATGGAGGGGATGACACCACCAAAGCAAAAGGTATCGACGTCACTCACACGGGGTGGCATTGACAGGATTCTCCACCCTTCCCCCGTGATCCATATATGCATAGGAGCAGCTACGGGACCAGCTTCGCAACAACTTTCAGGGCAACTACACGGAGCCAAAGGATGAGGGCCATCTGTTCGCTGTGAGGCAGGGACCAAATGAGTCTCTACGAAGCTTCTTTAAGAGATTAGCAGAGGTCAAGTGCCAGCTGAAGGGTGTCGCCGACAACACCATAATTAACACAGTCATGTGCGTCCTTAGAGCAAGCCCCATGGTGGAGAGGATGGCCCGAGAGCCCCCAAAAGCCCATCCACAAAATGGAGGAGTACGTGAGGAAGATAGTGTTCATAGAGCAGACGAGACGATAGCAGACACAGCGGGCAAGGGCGACACCTTGGCAAAGCCGGACCGACAGTCACCAAACGAAGAAGAGGGTGTTGTGACAGCCCACGCCAGCGATGATCTCCCAAATCGCTTGAGGCGGAGGGGACGACATATTTTTCATGTCGAAGGGGAAGACACCCCCCATCGAAGGGGGACAATGAGTCGGCCGCCGTGGCGGATCCATGGTCGCGGACGTGGTCACAGGCAGGATGCAAAACATGGCACCGATACGCCAGCACAGTGATGCGACTTGCATGGCGAAGGGTCCCACCCAACCAAAGAATGTTGCACTATCATGACCATGAGGGACTGCATGAACAGGGAGCGGTCCACGCTGGTCCAGGAGAAGAGTGGTGATGTGACAATCCACAGCCCCCGACACAGCAGCAGTTGAGCATCAAAGCCCCCGAAGGGGATTGTGCTCGAAGGGTCATCAACACCATAACGGGGCATCCTTCCTGGATCTGGGATCCAAGAGGTAGCAACATGTCTATGCTTGCCAAATTCATCATGTCGCGTCTTACCCCGCCAACATACCCCTAAAATACTTCAAAATTTCATCACCTTCGAGCCTGAAGACGTGAAGGGGCTATTCTTCCCACACCAAGGCCCCATCGTCGTCACGATGACCATCATAGACTTTGAAGTGAAGCGCGTATTGCTAGATGGAGGAAGCTCCACCGATGTACTCTTCGCCGAGGTCTTCGACAAAATGATTATCCCTCGAAGCATGTTTTCGTCCCTGGGCAATCCCCTCGTAGGCTTCGGAGGCAAGCCAGTGGTCGCCCTCGACCAAATAGACTTATATATCAAGTTCGATTAAGGCCCTTTGGCTTGAACGAAAAACATCACGTTCGACGTCATCAACATACCTTACTAATACAACGCCATCCTAGGTCGTGCCACCCTTAACGCCTTCAACGTCGTGTCATATCACAACTATCTTTCCATAAAGTTACCCGGCCCGGGAGGCGTCATCACGGTCCGTGGCGACCAAGACCTATGCCACCACACTGAGTTGGAGGCCATGGCACAAATGCGACATGTCCACGCGGTGAAGCAAAACCCGACAAAGCAAGCAGAACCTGCGGCGGTAAAATGGGTTCCTAAGGCAAAACCAGAAGGAGATCTGAAGAGCGTTCCATTATCCGACCAAGACAGTCACCATAAGCTAGTGGTGGCCAGATGGACAGCACGGCCCAGCACAACACGGGCACAAGCTGACCCGGCCCATCTCGGCACGTCACATCCTAGCCCGCGAAACATATGGGTCGTGACGCGTCGACCCACGTGCGGGGAGACAACTCAGGCACGGCCCAATGGCCTTTTGTGTCGTGCCTTGTCGGCCCGAGCCCATTTGGCACGATGGGCTAGTTGCGGCCCACTTAGCCCGTTAAGCCCGAAAAAATCCAAAAAATCTCAATAAATCAAAAAAATTTGTAGAATTCAGAAATAGATATGAAAATTGTAAAAATAAAATAAGCATATTGAAAATGTAATAAAGAGTTTTATTAATGTTCAAATGGCTGCTCGTTAAAACATTTGTCAAGTAAAACTCAACATGAGAAAACCTTGGCAAAGAAAAAAAGTACAATATATAGCTCTACATACATCTTTATTCTAAGTGTCGTTGTCTAGGTATAGATTTTCAAACATCTCCGACAACTATAAATTTTTCACAAAGTGTTGTGTTCATGAATCAGTTTATTCTCAGTCCTTCATAGTTAGAAGTATCTCCACCATCTCACTTAGACGTACTATTCTCTCATCTAATATTCTTCTAGAAAACTGAAAGCAAACTCGAAGGAAACCGTCGAGACAGGAACAGTTAACACTTCACGTGTAAGCATGGATAGCACGGGATATACTAACTTATGATCATGCCACCCGTGCATAATTTTGAAGAGCTCTAAATTGAAATCCATCACATCATTGTTCATAAAGGCGGATAGGTCCCGCTCCTTGGGTGAAAGGTTAGTCTTGGACTTTGTTGAGAAGGTGCCGCTGTAGAAGAAGAAGATCTGGACCTGAAGGAAGAGCCTGCACCCAAATCTTACCCCACATATTTATCTTGCTACTTGAGGTGAGTGCTACTGGAGGTCGTTGCAAGCGTACTCCCAAGAACTTATTTTCGTACCTTTTGAAAATCTAAAGTAATCGAGAACCAACATCAGCAAAATAGTTAGAATAGTCTAGCTATGTAGCATCACTAAGAAGATCAATAACATTAGCAAATCCGTTAATTTTAGCTCTATGATCTAAAATAAATGCAAATATATATATGAAAGAGATTTATCTCTAATAGTTAAGGTATTTAGTTTTCGTAACAACAATAGCATCTCTTAAAACTGTGTCGCAGCCCACTGCATGAAAAAGCCCCCAATGGTTATAATTCAAACCGGGCCGTGTCATGCCAGACGCGACCCACCGTGTCGCGTGGCCCACCAGCCCCCCACTGTTATCTCCCTCCCCCGGCTTCCCGTCCCAACCCCGAGCTCCACGTCACACACCCCTACCGCACCCGGATGCCTCCCCCTCCACACCGGCCCCGCCCCACCCTCATATTCCCGTCCTCCTCCTCGTCGTCGCGACTGCGGGTCCTTCGCCTCCTGCCACCTTCTCCTCCCTCTGCCAGTCCCCCCTGCCTTCTCTTCCCTCTGTGCCAGTCGTTGGCGCCATCCTGACCTCCTCCTTCTGTACTCCTCGTCGCCGCGCCTGTGCGCCCCTTCGCCTCCCACCGCCTTCTCCTTCCTCGGTCCATGCACCCTGCTGCCTTCTCCTACCTCCGCGCAAGCCGCCGACACAGCCCCACCCTCCTCCTCCTCACCGCGCCCCATGCGCCCTTCGTCGCCCCGTCTCCTTCCTCTGCGCTGCCCCGTCCTCCTCCTCTTCTCCTTCTCCCTCCCTCGCTGGCTCACCACCGACTGGCTTCCTCCTCGCTCGTCGTCGGTTAGCTTCCTCCTCCCTCCCTTGCCGTCGACCTAGGGATGGCAATTGTGCCCGCGGGCGAATACCCTAATGGAGGCGGGTATGGGCGTCTTGCATTGCCTCCTCCTCCTCCCTTGACCTCTCCACATTATTCGGGCCAAATGGGTCATGTTGGCGAGGTTTTTCGCCGTCGTCCTTCAGGCCAACCTATCATGCTAGGGGTGCAACCCAACCCAAGCACTCGATGCCATCCCTACTTCCAACCTCCTCCTCGCCTCTCCACATGCGGGCCAAATGGGTCATGTTGGCTTCATGGGCCATCTAGCCACCTCTACCATAAGCGTTGACCTCATGATCTAGCCACCTCTACCATAAGCGTTGATACAAGCAAAGCGTGCTCCACAAAAACAAAGATATCTTTGCTTAGGAACCAAAGGACATACCGGGAGTAGCCCATGCAACAATCGAGCAGCTCGCAGTCAAGAGCAACGTGAAGCCAAGGAAGCAGAAGATACGACACATGTTCGTAGACAAACAAGACTACGAACGCATATGCAACAATCGAGCACAAGCTTTGTGCCGGGCCGGCCCATGGTGCTAGGGGTGCAACCCAAGCACGACACGAGCCTTACGTGTCGTTCCTGGGATGGGTCAACAATGTCGTGCCTCGGGTTGGCCCACCCAACCTGGCCCATCCGGCCACCTCTACCATAAGCGTTGACCTCACGCTAGAACCAGAGGCCATGATAATAGACGTGCTCTACAAAAACAAAGATATCTTTGCTTAGGAACCAAAGGACATACCAGGAGTAGCCCGTGCAACAATCAAGCATAAGCTCGCAATCACGAGCAACGCGAAGCCAAGAAGCAGAAGTTGTGACACGTGTCTATAGACAAGCCAGACTACAGACACACAAGTGAAAGCGAGAACACATCGCTGGCCTCTTATATAAGGTAACAACATCGAACGGGTACACCAATCGAAGGAAGTCAAGACAATCTCATCGCGACACGTGCCCCACTACGGCACACAAACCGACACAACCCTGCCCATGACCATCTGAAGCACACGGAACAAGGAGCACAGTAACACCCTTTCAAAATCGAAAAGACGAACACAAAAATAGTTGCGCATCTGCAATTTTTGAACTAACGCGCCAAAAATCACGCAGGAATGCCTCTCGCCTACCACATGTATGGAACTTCGTTATGCCGAAGGGGACGGAGTGTCTTAACCCTTTGGGGTAAAAAAGGCGCAGTTTGCCAAGGCGAAGCAAGCCCTCAACCGCGAGGGGCACCTGTCGTAGAGACAGCCCACCGTCTCCAATAGTTAGGCAAAGAGTCAAGGAAATTAGTCTATTCAACATACACGAAGGGGAAGGAAGTGAAGAGTAGCAAACCCTTCGCATCGTGCGAATGGTTACTAGAGAGATGTCACCTCGATGTCTTGGCCAATCGGTCTACCACCTCGGCCTTCGTCCGGAGGGGTTCTTCGGGTAGGAGGAAGGGGGCGGTTGAGGCCCCGCATGGACCAAAGAATATGACGTGGTAGATATTGCCCCACATAAGTCCACCTTGCACCGAAACTACCAGAGAAGGGTGGAAAGACCGTGGGGTACCTATAGTCATAGGGCTTTTATATGGGCATAGTTGTAATATCATATCTCCCACCTTGTAATGCTATAAATATCATGTAGGGGCATAATTTTTTACACACGAGTAAAATATCATTCATTCCTCTGTACCGTTTTCACACTTCAGGGACCCCTACCTCCTTCGCAGCGGTAGCGGACCTGAGACCCTACTCTTTCTACTGTTTAGTCTATAACCACGACAGGGTTCTTTAGCTTAATGACTCAGAACTGCTTTCAAGAATGGTGCAAAAAGAACTTCGTTAAATTGGAAGTCGGGAACTTCTTGAGGAGGATACTGCACAGTTGGTGGGTCTAAGTAGCAAGTTCAATGAATTTTGAGAAAACTGCATGTCTCCACGTCAAAAACATTCTGAAACATCAACAATGCAACAAGATCGTCGATAACACACACAGCAGCAGCAGCAGAGGGTCGTGTCATCGCATGGCTTCCAGCTTCGCAAGTCAAATCCAGACATGAAGAGATCGAACAAATTTTCCCAGTACAGATAGTAACATGTACGAACGGCTCATTCTCATCATTCACTCGGCAGGGTGGTAAACAGGAGTATATAAATAAATAGATTAAATATTCGTGGACAAAAAAACGGTGGCGATGGACACATGCACGAATGGAATTAAATTTATTGTTTCCATATACTAAAAGAATACCACCCCCACCCCACCGGGCCCACGTCCAGCCTCTCTCTCTCTCTCTCTGACCTGTCTCCGTATACAAACATCATCCAGCATGTACAGTGCAAACATACACCCCGGGCCCCACCCGTAAGCCCCTCTCCCTCTCTTCTTCGCGTAATGTATACGTACATAATTAATTACCACAGGTAATTAAAAAAACTAAATCAAATCAACACCATCTTTTTCTGGACAAAACTAAAAGAAAAGAAAAGGGCAAAAAAAGTAAAAAAGAAAGATCAAATTTTGGCGCTCGCTCGATCAAACGCATGCACAATTCAGTGGATGACTTCAGCGGTAGTAACTTGTTTCTTCAGTAGCAGTACGTACTCTTCATTCTCATGTCGTCGTCACCTTCTTCTTGGGAGTTGGAACGAGGTCACGGCCAGCTGTAGAAGACATCGTCGATGCCGAGCTTCTTGCCGTGGCCGTGGCCGTGCGCCTTGGCATGGGCGGCGCCGTGGCGGCCCGGGCCGTGGATGTGGGGGATGTTGATGTAGAGCACGGCGGTGATGACGAAGGTGAAGGCCCACCACACGAGCACGACGACGGGGGTCTTGCCGTGCTTGCCGAGGATGCCCTTGGCGAACGGGTAGAGGTGGAAGAGCACCCAGAAGTTGAAGAAAACGCCGCCGGCCACCTTGAGCCAGTGCGTCCACTCGCCGTCGAGCACCTTGGCGAAGGCCACCGCGGACCCGATGATGTTGACGAGGATGATGCAGATGGGTGGGATCATCAGCCACGTCCACCGCACCACGTACAGATCGGCGTAGGGGTCCTTCTTCTCGTCGCCGGCGGGCTGCTTCGAGGTGAGCTTGAAGGAGATGTCCCGCCGGAACACCACCTTTGTCACAACCTGCAGCACGGCGGCCAGGTACGCCGAGCAGCTGGCCGTCATCCAGAACTGCCCGTTCCGGAACCACTCGAACACGGTGACGCCAGCCCACTTCACCTCCAGCACGGCGAGGATGAGCAGCGTGCCGAGCACGATGGCCAGGTAGACGTAGAACATGGTGGTCGGCCGCTGCACGATGAAGTGGCCGGTGACGAAGGAGAGCGCCGGCACGGTGGTGTAGAAGATGAGGAAGATCGCCGTGAACGGGTAGGTGGTGATGTTGATGTAGGCGACGCGCTGCAACGGGTGCAGGAAGGTGCTGCCGAAGAGCGGGTTGTTCCGGGAGAAGAAGATCTCGAGCGAGCCCGTCGACCACCGGAGCACCTGGAACAGCCGCTCCGTGAGGTTTATGGGCGCCGTGCCGATGAAGGCGTGCGGGTAGATGGAGCAGAAGCGCGAGCGCCACCCCTTGATGTGCATCCGGTAGCCGGTGACGACGTCCTCCGTGACGGTGCCGTACACCCACCCGATGTCACTGCCCCAGCCGGTCTTCTTCTCGTACGCCGCCGCCGTCACCGCGGCGGCCTCGGCGATCGACGCCTCGTCGGCCGCCACAGCCTCCGCCGCGGCGGCGTACGGCGACGGGTGCGACGCGCGCGGGATCGTGTCCACGAACGCGTCCGACTTGCCGTACGCCTTCTTGGGCATGGGCAGGAAGCCGTGCTTCCCCTTGGCCGGCGCAACGGCCGCCTTAGCCTGCGTCATCTCGAGCCCGGGCTTCTGGTACTTGGTCTTGGCGAAGAGGCCGGCGAGGGATGGGAAGCAGGGCCCACCGACGTTGATCCGCGGCGGATCGAAGCCGTAGAGAGTGATGCGGCGGAAGAGGCAACCCGTGCCAACGTAGATGGGGCCCTGGAGGCCGTCGAGCGCCCGGAGCGTACCGTCGAAGAAGATGCGGTTGTGGTTGGCGTAGAGGTCGGTGGGGTCGACGCCCTCGAAGCGCTGCGGGAACTGGACGAAGGCGACTGTGTCGCTGTCGCGGCCGAGCATGAAGCAGATGCCGGCGCGCAGCGCCTGCGAGTTGTTGATGTAGTGGTCGCAGTCGAGGTTGAGGATGAAGGGCGAGTTGGACAGCACAGCCGAGGCCCGGGTCAGCGCGTTCATGGCGCCGGCCTTCTTCTCGTGGTTGTGGCCGGGGCGCTTCTCGCGGGAGACGTACACCAGCATCGGCAGCCGCACGTCGACGGCGCTGAAGTCCAGCGGGTTCTCCGCGCTCGCCGGCGGGCCCAGCTGCCGCGTGTGGCTCGGGCGGTTCAGCAGCACCTGCATCCATCATCGTCGTGAGCGCTCAGCATGCATGCACGATTACAGTGACGATCGCAGTCACAATTACCGCTACAGTTGCAGTGGGTAGTAAAAAATGGTAAATGGTTAATTACTATGCTACACTTGATTTACAGTACTATAGCATGGTAACTTAATTTGGAGCGGTAACAGTAAAAGTCCAATGTTTTTTTTTACTACTACTTGAAGGTTATACACGGTTAATTACAAAGTTAAGGGTAATTCAGGGTGAGTAATCAATCAATGGGTCCTAAAGTGGATGTTGTGGTGCTGTCGGGGGGGAAAGGACCATCCCAACCACTTCTTCACACACTATGAATGAAAGATGGCCACACTGCCATCTCCCTCAGTCAATAGTGTGTCTCCGCATGTCTGTGTGCGGTGGTTGCACTCCTGACTATCAACGCGTCAATTCCCCAAGAAAAACACCTCACATCCAGCCAATCAAACCATGCTCCTATCAAATCGACATGCATCCTCATGGACATGGCCACTAACAACGAACCCCCAACTAATCAAGAGCATCACCACTGGTAGTAATCAACAATCCATGCATGCATGTGCGAGTAAGTAGTAAATTACTATATATATATATATATATATATATATATATAAAACAAGATACAGAATGTGAGGAAGAAGGCTACTGACCAGGACGATGCCGGCGTGGTCGCCCTTGCGGTGGTTCTCGGCGGGCTCGACCCAGGTGCCCTCCCACTGGGTGCCGTCGGCCATCCAGGTGGCCTTGGAGCTGGCGGCGTTGTAGCCATCGGACCGCTGCTTGATGTCGTGCTCGAGCGCGTTGATCCGGGCCTTGAACTCGTCGTACTCCTTGCGCACGCGGCGGCGGTCGTTGACGAACTCCTCCTGCGCGCGGCCCATGTAGGGGTGGGACTTGAGGTCGAAGTAGCTCTCGGGCCCGCGCGGCTCGATGCCGTGCTTGCGGCAGAAGGGCACCCAGATGGTGGCGAACTTGGCGGCCTCGGCCATGGCCTCGTAGGTGAGCAGCATGCCGCTGTCGTCGGAGAGGTAGCAGGTGTTGCGGTGGACGGGGTAGTCGGCGGCCAGGATGGAGAGGATGGAGTTGGCCGTGGAGAGGATGGGCTCCTTGATGGGGTCGGCGGTGGTGACGAAGATGTCGAGCCCCGGCAGCGAGGAGGTGCCGTCGGCGTGGTCGAAGCGCTGCCGGAGCACGGCCAGTTCGGGCACGCGGTTGATGGGGTTGAGCTTGGGGAGCTGGTCGAGCAGCCAGGAGAAGCCGAACCAGAACTCGCCGCAGATGGAGGTCACCCACAGCCACATCGCGTCCGGGTTCTTGTGCTCGATACGCCATATCACGAACAGCGTGAACGCGATCAGCCGCACGAAGATGAGCACCCTGCAATTTTTTTCACCGTTTAATTACTCCAGTATCTTTTAGTGCGGGGGGTAATGATTGCTCGGGTGCATGCACGAACAGAGCACCACGGAGGTGCTGCAATTATTCTAGGGAGGGAACGTGCATGACATGATGGATGCATTCATCTTTGCACTGCTCATCGTGGGAGGACGATAGTTTTAGTTTTTTTTTTAATCTCTCTCTTCTTCTTCTTCTTCTTCTTCTATTTTTTACTGAGGAAATTAGTGTGTATGAGCTGTGGCGACAACTAAAGAGCAACGGGTGTCAAAAAGAAAAGGACAGCGCGTATCGTGTGACAGCTAAAGGCGAGAGAGCGGGGCAGGGCGGTCAATGGGTGTGAGTTGGCAACGGGCTCGGTTTGTGTGCGCGCGCCACCGACAAGCGCCTGTCCGTAGCATGCATCGTATGCAACCGGTGGTGGCTCTAGATTCGTTGCTGCGTCATGGACCGACTTGTTTTTATTTTCTTCTCGCTATAGGTTCCAAAAAGAAGAAACTGGAACCTTCTCCTCCTGAACAGAGATTGTTTACACTAATGCAAGTGTCTGGGGGTACATTACATAATACCCGCACTAGTATTTTCCCTGCGCCCATTTTCGCTAAATTTGTACTACTATTAAGGTGCTGTACGGAGCGGGATTCGAATACCACTGCTACGTTTTTTTTAGCTGTAGTTGTATTTAATTTAATTTAATCCGTTCCTTGCCTCGGTGTCCTGCAATTATGCACTGGCCCTTCTTTTTCTTTTTCTCCCCCCCCCTTTTCTCCTGTGCAACTTTATGATATTGATATGCTAGTCCTTTTCCCTATGTGCTAGGCATAAAAGCCTAAAAAAAAATCCAATCAAAGCTAGCTACAAGCACCACCACCACCATCTACGACTACAACCAGAACCAGAAGAATCCAAGCCTAGCACGCTGAATACACCAAAACCAAATTTTGCCAAAAAAATAAAGCTACAACCCTTTCTTCTCCTCTCTGGTTCCGGGACATTACTAGCAACTTTATTGACCAAACTTGTTTACACCATCTAAACCCTGCAGGAAGAGAAGCGAGGAGGAGGCTTTTAATGTTGCTGCTTGGATTCACATGCAAGCCATGCCTGCTGTGCTGTGCTGCCTCCTCTCCCCCCCAGAATTCACACCTCATCCACCTCGGATTCCCATTGCAAGTAAAAAAGCACCCTCCCCATCTAATCCCAACCCCACAGTGAGTTTTACTTCCTCAAAAGTGGTAAAAATTTATGAGCCGCCCGACAGGGGTGGGGGCCCGCCGGCCAGCGGGACGCGCGGCCAGCCAGGCTGGCAGGCGCAACAACGGTTAACTCCCAACGCCTCCCGCGTAGCCCCACCGCGCAGCAGCTCACGCGGGGGGAAAAAAAAGGCAGCGGCCGCAACGAGCCGACAGCCCATCGCGAGACGCGCTATTTTGGGTCGATTCGGACGCCCGTTGTGCCCGGCCGAGTCTAACGTGCACTTGGCTAGTTGTACCACTGCTCAAACTTAAACCAGATTTAATTTTAATTAACAGCCGCACCAAATTTAACACTGCAACTGCTCGTGTTGATTGGCTCGATTAACACCGACCAAGTTAGGCGGCGTAACTGTTACCACACAATGCAGTTTTGTCGAGCTGGATGCATGATTAACTAAACTGGTTACTACAGACGTGTTCGTTCGTAAGGATTTTATTTCGCAGGATTAGTGTTCTGCGTGCATGAAAAGAGTAAGAGTGGAAGAGAAAGGAGGGAGTAATTAGTAGTAGAGTAAGCTTGTGTTGGCTAATTACCGGTAGGGGTGGAGGAGGACGCCCTTGATCTTCTCGGTGCGGAAGACGGGGCGGTCGTCGAGGGCGCCGCCGCTCTGGTCGGTGCCGGACATGTCGTCGCTGAGGTCCACGGCCACCCAGCTCTCATCGTTCACGGCGCCGATCTGCCCCGCCGTCGCGCTGGCCGCCACGATGTCCATTTCCGCGGACGACGCCGCCGACGCCACCGCCGCCGCGCCCGTGCACGCGCACACCGGGAACCCGCACACGCACCCGTGCACGCTCCCGTTCGCCTGCTGGCCCTCATTGTTCCGCCGACCTCCGCCGGCCACCGCGGGCGCCATGGCCGTCAATGCCCACGAGCGCGCGCGCCCCTTCCTCTCTCTCTCTCTCTCCCCCCTTCCCTTTCCCTCAAGGCAAGGCAAGAAACAATGGCAAGCTACCTTCGCTCAGATGGTGGCCGAGGCAGCCTTTGGCATGTGTATCAGTATGACAAGCGAGAGGAGAGAGAGAGAGAGAGACAGATGGTGAGGGACTGAGGGCAATGAGGGAGGGAGAGAGGGGTGTGAGAAATAGCAAGTAAAGTACGTGGGGGATATATAGAAATTATGGGCCGGAATTCACGAGTGTCGGTCGGGGCTCAGCGTGTATGCCTATGTGTAATTATGAGTAATTGTGTATGTGATGGATGCTTAGTTAAGGCAACCTCCCTAAATTTATTTGAGCTCAGGCTACTAATCAAGGGGAGGGAAGTGCCAAGCTAAATAGCTAATGTGTGGATGTGTTTGTGTTTGGGGCTGTGGGCTGAGCTGTGAGTATATGTAGGTGGCAGACGAACAACGCTAGCATGGAAGTGCACATATGCATGAGAGACCCATATTGGTGCACCTACCTACCAGGTAGCTTCCACCGATATTCCTCCTCCCCTGCCATGTGATGCCCCTGCATAAACTAACCATTTCGGCAACACTGCCTCTATGCTTTCTTGGCTTGAGCATACGAGATACAACGACGGAGTTTGATCAAAATCCACTATTACAAAATAGGTTATAGAAAATGTTTTATTACACACGGTTTCTATTATACTTGTTAAGAACTGTCTCTGATGATTTATATTATCACATACGGTTTGTAAATAGAATTATCTGTGATGAGATATCGATGTTGTCATCAAATCGTCGATCTTATGGATATATAAATGAAAAGAGGAAAATATGCGTGATTAGATGCTCTATCACTATGAACTCGATTCTAAAAACACAACACTTTGCTATATCTTGCTGATGTCTTACCGTATGTGATTCGCGTCTTCTCTCTTCTCTCTTTCCGAGTACCCTCCTTAAATAGTTGATGAAGCGGCGTTATCCGAAGAGACATCCGCAAAATGTTCACTAATCGATTGTTCAATTATTATATATTGAAAGCTGGAGAAGATCGATGTGGAGAAGGACGTTGCCAAGAGGAGTGGCGTGGTCGAGGAAGTCCACGAGGGACGGCGCTTTGTCAAAGTCATTAGATAACCAGCTACGACCAGTTAGGTCGGTGGTCTTAGAAGTTACGACCACGAAGACGTATGGTCTTTATCATATATTAAGATAATATATGAATATTTTAATCCTCAACAGATGTGGAGAAGGACGTGCCAGACAAGGTGGTGGTGGCGGAGAAGGAGGAGGACATGAGCTTATCTTTGGTTTCATCTCGTACCAATGCTACTCACGATATGTGAAACTAATCACTTGTTGGTGCTTGTTTCCTTGTTCTTCTTGCTTAGACAATTTTTCTATCTATTTCTTTCTAATTGTTCTTGTTTTGAATCACGAGAACTAACGTTGTGGAGCAGACTGGGTGGGAAGTTCTCTGTGAAAGGATCATCGAATTGTTGATGTGGAAGAACACCGCGAAATCAACACTATGGTTCGGGCTGGGTTCCATGTTCTTCTTCTCTTACTCCTTTTCAAGAGAGATTGTATGTTCTTCTCTTCGGTGCTAAATATGATGGTCTAGTTACTATATGGAGGCTTCTAGCCACATGTACATTTCGATGCACAAAGAACTAGCCAATCATTCTTTGCATGAAAAGTAATTGATTGGTTTGGAACCGTCTGTCATACCTTTTTTCACAGACGGTTTGAAAACAGTCTGTGATGATCGTCTATTATCGCAGACACATAAATTCAGATGGTTTAGAACCGTCTATAATGAGCTTTTGTGTAGTAGTGATCTCAAGGGGTTAAAGATCAAAGTAAATTCAGAAACAAGCTGTTTACCATTGTCTGCACGTCATGCACGACGTACAGACTTAGTTCTTCAACCGTTGGTTGCATATCTGTCGTCACCGTCGGCCCGACCGCAACAAGCCCGTGACGCACCAGCACCAACGCCTTGTTTGCTGCCGCACGATTGAAGTCGATGTCTCGCTGAGTAGTATTGTAATTAGTAGCAGACATCAACAATGAGTTTTTCAGATGAACCCGATCTAATCAAATTGGATCGGCTGTGACCGCATACGTACTGTTAATTTTTTTTCTTCTTTTGAAATGCTAGGGGCTATGGCTATGTTGGCTGAGAAAGCTCTGTCCCGATGGGATGATTATTATCATCGCAAGATATGGCGATTTCCTTTCTTAAACTAAAATAATCAGAGAGAGAGAGAGAGGAAGAGGGAATAATAGAATAAAAGGGGAGGCGATGATTAGTTTGTTTGTTATGTAATTTTCAGCAGCGGTGGCACCTTTCTTAGCTAAGGCCCGTTGCTGCTCTTGATTGGAAGATTCTTTTCTTTGGCCTTTCCTTCACCCCTGCTTGCTACCAGGCTGACCCGTGAGCCCCTGTAGTACCATCCTCCAGTCTTGCATCGTACCATTGTCATGCATGAGCTAAGCTGAGAGTCTGGTACTACAAGTCTCTGCAACTTTGCAATGTCTGTTCTTAATTAATGCCATGTGTTTATGAGCCCCTGCAGCTCCGATGAACTGTTTGTTTTACACGTCGGATTGGAGATGCATGCAGCAATGGTGGTGCCAGCTTCAACTAAATTTTATTTCCAGAAAGTTTCTGATCGGCTGCCTGGATGCATGGCTTTACATATTCTTGTCTTGCGGATTGAAAAGTGGGCAGGCCGGGGAGGAGGATTGGAGTAATTTCGCTCACAGAAAAGCTGGACAGAATCAATTTTTCCCATCAGATCCCCCCCCCCCCCTTTTTTTGCAAGCAAATGGTTCACGAGAATACGCTTGAATTTGCTGTATGGTCCCCCCATGTGGCCAGGATTTCCCGTTCTGCCCGCTGAAATCTCTTGGCGGTGCCCGATGATCCTAAATTGTGCTCAATTCAGCCCCAGTTATAAACTCGCTATGTCCGGGTTTCGGACTTAATTTTGTCCAAGCTAGTTTCGCCTGGATAAAGAAAATTACACAAATTCTAAAGCATTTTATCTTCGACTAACGATCGGTACTATGCTCGCCGGTCGTCATATCACATTCACGCCACGTAACTCCGGTTTATATTTCCGCGGCGACGATTAAGCACGACGGACGGCGTGGACTCGTCTGCGAAAAAAGAAAAAGAAAAACCAGGGGGGGCTCTCTGCACGCGTATACGTATACGATGAGAAATTTGAGAGGAGCATATCAGCATATGCCGTGTTGATGGCGCTCCCTGAACTAACAGGGTTAAGCATGAGGTCTACAGCTTGTGCCGGCCACTAGGCCAGTTGTTAGGACAGGGACGCATGCATACGCATACATGGCGTCAAGACACATACCACCACCATACAATTATTTCTACTGGCGAAGAGACACGGAGAGTACGTACGCACACAGTAATTGACACAAGAACACAAACTAATAATAATACTAGTGATATACTCTATCTGTTCGTAAATATGCGACGTTTTAGAAAACATAAAGTTGAATTTTCTTAACTTTGATCACACACACACACACACACACATACACACACACACACACACACATATATATATATATATATATATATAGACATATATATATATATATATATACACACACACTATTGGCATTGATCACATGGAAATGATATCGTTAGATTAGTCATGAAAAATATTTTTATGGTATAATAATTGTATATTATTTTATGAATATATCTATACAAAAATCGATAATCAAAGTTGTATATTGAATACCGTATCAATATCTAAATCGTCGTATATTCTTGAATACTGTTTCACAATCAGATTAAGCCTACGTGGGGAGAGGCAGTAATTAATCGGCGGTTGCCGCTCCATCGATCCAACCACATATGCCAACACGTTAACCCAAGCATTGATGTCGCCCCGGCCGTCTCATGACAAGGAGCTAGCGCAATTAACATTTGACACCGTACTTAAGCCCAGATAATGAAGGTAATGTGCGTGCATCTCCATCTGCACTAGTTAATTACTCGACCCAACCCTTCTGGTTGATTGATTCCCGAAAGATATGACATCTGCAGTATAGCTTCAGACACAAACCATATGTACCGTCGCGGGCGGTACCTAGTCGGTTACTGTACAGTATTCTCAATCGGGCAAAGTTAACCTGACCGGTTCTTTTCACGGCTTGGCTCCGCCGGTAACTGGCCAGAAACCGTAACTCGCCTAGTTTCTTTCACGGAGGCTAGGCGATTCAACACCCTCTCCGGTAACCAGTCGGGAATCGGTAGCACTAGCACCAATCCGTCCCCGTCGGTGGAGACGTGTGTACCTGCCAGGCACGCACGATTTGGGGTGAACTTTTTTTTGGCGATTTTATGAGATTTAAGTAACGGGTTTTGCGGCGGCCAGTGTGCATGCACTTTGGGGTATCGGAGTTTGGGTGTTGCGTGAGCGAAATCCAGCTCGACCCCCCCGCCGACATAAAGCTAGAACCACCGCGTCCACAGCGAGACGTGCTACATGTAACGCTGGTACGACGTCGTAATGAGCAGCTCGCATGCACGCCAAGGCAAGCTAGCGAGGCGCACCTAGATTTCTTAGGGAGCGGCAGCGGCAGCGGCAGAACCTTTCGTCAGTCAAACTTGCCAGGTAGGACCGGCACATGCGTGGCTCGCTGTCCGGAATCCTTAATCCATGTAATTAATATAATGTAAAGTAAGAATGGCGGCACTACACTACTACTACTGCTGTCTAGGTTGCAGACCGACAAGAGGAGAAGGGAAGAAAGTCGATTATACTAGTAGTAGCATCACAGATGGGATGCAGAGATACTACAGAGAATTACGAGCGATCTAAAAGCGGAGGTCGGAATTAATTACTATAGTATTTTCACTACAGTCCTCTGTCACTACAGTGTTTACTGCAGCATTATTTGAGGCCACTGTTCGCAATAAAAGCGAAACACTGTGGGCATTCCGGATCCGTAGCACCACCGCCCGGGGAGGATTAGTTATGGCGTGGAGGAGAACATGGGTTCGCCGCGTCGATCGCGCGCGCTGCCCGCCCGCCCGCCGCGCCGGCAATGTATTGTGCGCGTCTCCGCGGGTTGCGTTGCAGTACAACACCAACCAGCCTAGCGGTGTGAATGTGCGATGCGTGCGTTGGTATGGTACGCCGCAATAATCTTCCCAAGTATTTCCTAAGGTCAAACACCGTTTACTCTGAAAATGTCAGGCAGTGCGTTGGAGCATTATACTAGTACTGCGTACTCTACTCACTCCCAGTCTCTCCATCATGCGTGTCCCATGTTTCTGCCCCCAAATCGACGGGGGGTCTGCGGGGTTAGTTTGGCATGTCAATGCGCGTGGATCGCTGCTGGAATGAATGAATGTCCGTCCATCAATTTACAGTTTAGGGTGTGCCAAGTTGCACATTGTTGCCACTTGCCCTCCTGGTCAAATTGCAGTTGCAGTTAAGTAAATGGGAAGAACACGCACTGTAAGTGGTTGAAAAAAAAAGAGAGAGAGTGCCTTGCCGATTGTAAAATGTACTGGTCTGTTTGCTCGGCTGTGAATTGTGGAGTACTTGCAATACAAACA
Source organism: Hsuehochloa calcarea (assembly GCA_036346395.1). Classification (NCBI taxonomy): domain Eukaryota; kingdom Viridiplantae; phylum Streptophyta; class Magnoliopsida; order Poales; family Poaceae; genus Hsuehochloa; species Hsuehochloa calcarea. The sequence goes on from CM070609.1 coordinate 13,988,923, forward strand.
AAAAGTTAGGTAGTAAAATAATGGCACTAGGCATGTAAGAGCATATCTTTTTTTAATTGTGTAAACATTGTAGTAGCAGTTTAATTAATTTTCGAACTTGGTAGAAAAAGCCAGTAGTACACTGTTTTCTCACCAATTCTCCATCGAATCTCCAGTCATCCGATCCGTACATCCCACAGGAACCGCCATGTCTTTTGTCTTCAGCTTTGGCCATCATTGCATTGCCAACGAGCTTCATTTTCAACCCAGATGTTGAGTAGGTTAGGGTTTGCGCTTCTAGGGTTTACCGGGCTCTTCAACCTTACATTTCGAGGTGGCCGGAAAAGGGGGGAGGGGGTCCGACTGTGGGTAACGAGGCGACGGGGCGTCGCCGCCCTCGAGAACAGAGGCTGACGGTGGTAAACCAGCAATCGAATATGGTACAAGTGAGACAATAGGCGGTTGGCGTCACTTGGCGACAGGGGAGAAGTTGAATCGAGTTTGGTTTCGGGGGTAGGCGGCGGTGGCGTAAGGAGGCTGCACTTGGACGTGAACACGATTGGAGCGGAAGGGAATAGTAGTAAGGGATTTGGGGGGCTAGGACACATGTCAAGTATCGAGGTTGGTTGAGATTCAATCCAACGGTGAAAATTTAGCTGATTTGAAGGAGAAATCAGTTGACTGCTAGTACTACGCAGACATCACCTTTCATTTCTGTGAACAAGAATGTTGTATACTCGTGAAGCACTTGCATTTGCATGGATTAGATCCCCAATAATTGAAGATACGCATCGATTTCCCCTTTAAAAAAAACTATAAAGCCTGTCAATCTTGATCATGAGATATTTATTGACGAACAATCAAACGTTATATTCCTCGCGGACAGGTAATTGAAAATGAAAACGGACGTAACAGGGAAAGCTAAGCTAGCGCCAGTGCCAACATCACAGATTAGAGAAAAGCAAAGCTTAACACGAATCTCGAGATTCGAGGGGGGTTGAGTGGAAAATACATTGTTCGTCCTTGAACTCTAGAACTAGTTTAATGTTCATCCTTCAAATACAATACTGGATGAAACCACTACTACAAAATATACCATAGAAGATGCCTCATCATAGACGATTCTTTGAAACCGTCTATGATAAAATAATCACAGACGGTTCCAAGACGAACACAGACGTGACGATTCTTTGAAACCGTCTGTGATAAAATAATCACAGACGGTTCCAAGACGAACCGTCTGTGATATGTTGATATCACAGACATTATCACGATTTCTTCTAACCATAAACCGTCTCGTGATAATCGAAATATCTTTTAGAACCATGGCTTTTTTTATAATGTTTTGTTTGGAATCAAACCATGATAAAATCGAAAATTTTGTATACACTCATCAATGGCGGTTTTGTATAAACCGTCTATGATACTTTGTTTTGTTGGGCGACAAAACGAAAATTTGTACTTAATGGGCGGGCTGCCGATGGGCCTGGCATCATTCTGATGCACGACGCGTCAGGGTGCTACCTCTGCACCAACAGAAGTGCTCGCCGCCTGCCGGCAACCTCGCGACGATGCGTCTTCATCTCCCGATCACACCGTTAGATTGATCTCGGGCATTTGGCCCAACGGCCAAATGCCCACCCTCCGATCGGATCAACCTCAAGGTTGACCGCGCCCACAAACCCTAACACACAAAACCCTAATCCGATCCAGAGGCGCGCGGCGGATCGCCCACCGCCGCCTCCACCGACGCATGTCGACTACTGATCGGATCTCCGCCGCCGCTCGGGACACGCACTAAGAAAGGGATCGATGCCTTCACCGACGAGGTCGACCACCATCGCCGTCGACTCACGCACCTCTCCACGGGCTAACCCTACCTCATCTACTTGGGTCACTCTGGACCCGATCCATCAAACAACAACCCCGGAGATCAAAAGAGATCTAACCCTAGATCAAACAATGGTATCGAGCCATTCGCACCGGATGGCAAAAGAAAAGATCGGAGTAGAATCAAAAGAAACTCTAACCCGCAAAACAAAACCTAACCCTAGAAGAATGTGTTGGTCTTGCCATATTACAAAATGAGCTTTATTTGTTATCATTGTGTGATGATGTGAATGTCGTATGCGATAATGAGAACGTCGCGTCGAGAAAGTGATCAATCTCGTCTCTGAATGTAAATGTAAAACGAAAGAGAACTCATAATGAATCGTCGAAATTATGGCACTGTCGTTTAGGCCATATTTCGAGGGGGAGAATAGAAAGACTAGTTAAGAATAAAATTCTTCCTCTATTAGAGTTCTCAGACTTAGAACAATGCAGAGAATGCATTAAAGGAAAATATGTAAAGAAAATTAAGAAAGGCGCAAAAAGAAGCACAGGAGTTCTACAAATTGTTCACACAGACATTTGTGGTCCTTTTCCTGTGAAAAGTGTGGATGGTTATGACTCGTTCATAACATTCACAGATGACTACTCCCGTTATGGATATATTTATCCAATCAAAGAAAGAAATGAAGCCTTGGATAAATTCAAGATATTTAAGGCTGAAGTTGAAAACCAACACGATTTAAAGATTAAGATAGTTCGATCTGATCGTGGGGGAGTACTACGATCGACATACCCCATATGGAGAAGTTCACGACCTTTGCGAGGTTCTTACAGGAAAATGGCATAGTAGCCCAGTATTCTACACCGGGCGAACCTCAGCAAAATGGAGTAGCTGAAAGACGCAACCGTACCCTGATGGATATGGTGCGAAGCATGATGAGCTACTCCACACTCCCATTGAGTTTATGGATGGAGGCGTTAAAACCGCCATTCATATTCTCAATAGAGTGCCTAGTAAGTCGGTGCCCAAAACACCGCGAGTTGTGGATGTGAAGAGTTCCTCACTAAACCACTTACGTGTGGGGGAGTCTGCTTTGAGGCTAAAGTATTTAACCCAAACCTTGGGAAGCTAGATCCCAAAGCGATGAAGTTGCCATTTCATTGGCTACCACGAAAAGTCAAAAGGTTTTCGTTTCTCTGTCCGACAGATATACAAAGTTTGTAGAAACGAGACACGCTGTCTTCTTAGAGGATGAAATGATGAGGGGAGCATGGTAGCTCGAGAGTTTGATCTTGAAGAGAAGCGGGTATATGTGCCCACTCAGATGATTCAAGAGCCACTCTTCTCACTACTCGCCATTTCATTTGCACCGATGGTACAAGATCTTGTAGTGCCAAGACTGTTATTGTTCCTCCCGTGGCAACATTGAATGAGAATGAGGAACTGTTCTTGAGATCCTATAGAACCCATTGCCACAAATGAGGGGAGCAACAAGCAACCTCAAATGAAGATGTACCAAATATGGAGGCCCCGAGGAGGTCTCAAAGAGTAAGAAGATCACTATTTCGATGATTATCGATTTATCATCTGAAAGAATTTCAAATGGAGGATGACCCCACCTCATTTGAAGAAGCCATGAGAAGAAAATACTTCAAAATGGCTTGAGGCCATGGAAGAGGAAATGAGGTCCATGAAGACTAATAAAGTCAGGACTTGGAAATTATTCCTAAAGGAGCCAAAGCAGTGAGGCTGTAAATGGGTCTACAAAACAAAGCTCGACTCCCAAGGGAATGTAGAAAGATACAAAGCGCGACTTGTGGCAAAAGACTTTACGCAAAGAGAAGGGATTGATTACAATGAGACCTTTTCTCCAGTCTCATGTAAAGATTCCTTCAGAATCATAATGGCATTAGTAGCACATTATGATTTAGAGTTACATCAGATGGATGTAAAGACGGCATTTCTTAATGGGGATTTGGAGGAAAATGTTTACATGGCACAACCGAAAGGTTTTGTCATGGAAGGAAATGAAAGAATGGGATGCCGCCTAAAGAAATCGATTTATGGGTTAAAGCAAGCTTCAAGACAGTGGTACTTGAAGTTTGACAGTACAATAAGAAAGTTTGGGTTTAAAGAGAATGTAGAAGACAACTATGTCTATACAAAGTTTAAAGATGGGAAGTTTATCTTCCTAATCCTGTATGTGGATGATATCCTACTGGCTAGTAGTGATATCAGTCTGCTACTGGAGACAAAGAAGTTTTTGTCATCAAATTTTGATATGAAAGATCTTGGTGAAGCTTCATTCGTTCTAGGGATCGAAATTCACCGGGATAGAAACAAAGGGATATTGGGACTATCACAAAAGACATACATAGAGAAAGTCTTAAAGAAATTTGGGATGCATAAATGTAGTCCTTCACCGCACCTATAGTCAAGGGCGGCGAGATATGGGGATTTTCAATGCCCTAGGAACCAATATGAGATCGATCAAATGAAAGCGGTTCCATATGCTTGGTTGTCGGAAGCCTACAAGATGCTCAAGTGTGCACACATACGACTTAGCTTTTGTTACTGGTTACTTGGCGATTCGAGCAATCTCGAATAGAACATTGAAATTGATAAAGAAAGTCTTGCGTTATTTGCAAGGAACAAAAGGCCTCATGATGACATACTGAAGATCGATTACTCCATATAGTGGGGTATCTGACTACGATTTTGCGGGAGATGATAGAAAGTCGACATCCGGATATGTCTTCACTCTCGCTGGAGGAGCTATATCGTGGAAAAGCTCAAAGCAAACCGTCACTACATCATCCACAATGTATCCGAGTTTGTAGCATGTTATGAGGCTACAGGCGGTGAACGGCTAAAGAAGTTCATACCCGGTTTAAAAGTGGTTGACGACATCAATAGACCACTTAAGTTGTATCTGCGATAATGAACCAAAGATAATGTATGCCCACAACAATAAGTCAAGTGGTGCTTGCCAAACACATTGACATAAAGTACTATGTTGTGAAAGATAAAGTTCGGGATCAAATTATAAGTCTTGAGCATATAAGTACTGCAAAGATGTTAGCGGATCCGCTTACTAAAGGCTTACCACCCAACGTGTTGAGAGAACATATAGCCGGCATGGGTTTAAGGAAAGCCTATGATTCTGGACTAAAAGATGGCCCAAAAGATTAAAGCAACTATTTGAACAATGAGGTGTATTGTAGTCATGTGAATCTATCGGCAATTGACCGTGACGATGAGACATGTTCTATGCACCAATTTATGATGGAATGAGTAAAGTCAAAAGTAATTAAAGATAAAATATAGAGTGAGATCAAGGGAGAATGTTAGATTGATCTCGGGCATTTGGCCCAACGGCCAAATGCCCACCCTCCGATCGCGCCACGATCGGCGCGCCCGACCAAGATGGTGGTGGGCCTGTCGCCGCCGCTTATAAAAAGAGAAGGGACCGGGCGGCACGCATTACAAGGTTGACCGCCGCCACAAACCCTAACACACAAACCCTAATCCGATCCAGAGGCGCGCTGGCGACGGATCGCCCACCGCCGCCTCCACGGCGCAATCGACTACGATCGGATCTCCGCCGCCGCTGGACACGCGCTAAGAAAGGATCGACTACCGCACCTTCACCGCGAGGAGGCGACCACCATCGCCGTCGACTCACAGACCTCTCCACCGACTATGGCTAACCCTACCTCATCTACTTCGGACGGTAATCTCTCTCTCTCCCTCTTGGTCACTCTCGGACCCGATCCATCAAACAACAACCCCAGATCCAAAAGATCAAAAGAGATCTAACCCTAGATCAAACACACACATGATGTGAGTTTGTCGTCCCCTCTTCTTGGACATGTGAATTGTGTGATCGAATTGGGTTCTTTTCGTGGAGCATGCCATTCTTGAGCTTGTGTGTGTCAAAGATTCTTTCTTTCTTGCCGGAACTGTTAAAATTTGTGGATTTGGGTTCTTTATGGAGCATGTGATTCTTACGGTTATGTGCATCTAATATTCTTTCTTTCTTGGAGAGCTGTTAATTACGTGGATTTGAGTTCTTTATGACACAATTCTTGGTACTGTTTTTGCGGAAAAAATTATCTTTAAATTGTCGTTGAAATTGCTAATCTCATCTTCCTAGCAACACAACACCAGCGTGGACGCCCTAGTGGCACGGGAACCGTTTATTTTTTCCACGTGGCATGAAATCGCCCACGAAAGAAATAAATGACGGTTTTTACACGGTATTAGCATTTGAATTATACATTTCATCTGGTATTACAATTGAAGGACGAACGTTAAGGTTCAACTAAATCAAAGGAAAACGGACTCATCAAGGAAGAAGAGATGTCGCCATCAGGGGAACAAATTATGAGTTGGCTTTCAATCTTCACTGATAATTGTTCCATGGCGTTTAGCAGTAGCGTGCGTGCGTGTGTGTATGGCCAAAATGGGCACCGTCTTTTTGGCGCTTGGCTCACTCTTGCTTGTGGACGACATGATGTGTACCAAGTACCATGTACAAAACCTATTAACCGAGCTAGCTAGCCAGCGTGTTGTGTTTAGCGTGCACTAACTAGCATACTGGTCACGTACGCGGCAAAACCGTAAGGAAATCGTGTGGGGATCCAAACAATCAAACTGTTGCGGCTCAAATGAAGAGAAAATTATAGCTCGTCAAATGCCAATGGACTGGTACATTTAGGCCACAGTTCGAATCCTATTAACTCTATCTTTTGATAAGTTGTACGCAAAATTCTCCATGATTCGATCCTGCTGCGGACTCCCCGTCACGTATTTTTGCCGTATAAACGTTAACTTATCCCACGACGTAGTACAGCATTTATTTGTCTATAAATAAATTGAGCGGTACATGGTGCCACGACGTGAAAAGTAGAAATCCATCGGGCGTATCGGAAGAATCAGAGTACAGATCATTAAATCCGTGCTCGAAAAGGTTATATATAACGCGGAAAAGGGGGGGGGGGTTGTCAAACCATGGGTGATTACATAAGCATGATGATGATGATGATGATGATGAGTGGTAACAGACTAAAAGAAGCAAAAAAGAAATTCCAAAAAAGGCTTTGAGGACATGCCACCACCGACAGTTTAGGTGGACCTTATTGGAAGCAAAAGGAAGAAAGATTAAAAATATTTTTTGAAAATTGTGATGATTGATGCTTCCAGTCAATCATTGGACAAGCAAGGAGATGGAAAAGAGAAAGGCAGAAATAACTACCAAGTACACCGGCGCAATAAGCCGTTGTTGGTTTATTACCCATAAATGGACTAATGCTTTTCAACTAAGTAGCCACTAATCCAAATCAATTCCCATAACTAATCACGTCAAATCACATTGAAACTAAACCAAATAGGTACTAGTACATGTAGTAGAAACACTTGGAAGTTTCATTCTCCTGACGCTTTTTCATTCGTGTCATGTAAAGCTGTAACATTCTATTGGCATTTTATTTTGTTATGATCTTTGCTCGTGGTCCTTGAAAAATAAAACATTTAATAATGATTTTCCCCTTAAACAATAGTAGAGTTTTCTTTTTGCTGCTGGAAACAATTTTTATTATTAAAGAAAGAAAACAAAAGGTCTTGTACATGACACACATTTGTTTTCCGTTTTACTTTTAAATCAAAACCAACTGGTCAATTAGCTATTCTTTTCCAGTCAACTAGACATGTACATGTTGATTTCGAACGTGGTGTGCATTGCGCAACAAATTTAAATGAGGTCAACCCTAATTTTTTTGTAACCACTCTTAAATGACACTCTTCCGGCAGGGGACAACACATGAGGTGAAAACCTTAAAATTAAGGGCTCGGGACACGAGACTTCCGATGAAGGAACGGAAATTCCTATTCATACTGATCGGACGGCTCGAACCATACGGTCCAATTTTAAAATGCATATTGTAATGAATAGATGTTGTACTACTACGAGAGGGAGTTGTATAACTTGTAACTTTGAAAATCCTTTACTCGATCCTTTTTCACTTGAGCATGGAAGGAGACATTCCTTTTCACAAACTAGTACATCAGTACTTGCTCTAGCTTGGCTCACATCCTTTAATGGCGCGGACGCCTTTAATTAATATGGGAGAGAGAGAGCTCAAAGGGAAGACACGGAGGAGGAAGAAAATGGATGCTTATTCCAGAAGCCTTGTTGATTAAATACCCCCAACTAACTAAAGTAGGAGTACGTACCACTAGCTTTAGCTTAGATGTACATTTGTAGAGTACAAGTGTACCATGAGCCTATAAAACACGACTTAAATACGGATCGATTGGGCCCTACAATAATCCTCGGATAAGTGAACGCATACAATGGTGCAGGCGTACAGCATGCAGCTCAGTGCACAGTGTCAATGTCCACTGGCACGTATCGTATGTATCTATACCCAATTTCCAAAAGCTACAAAGATCATCCAACCCTAATTAAGTGTGTGATTATTACAGACATGAAGCACAGATGGTTTAACTAGCCATAGACACGCCATCTTGTGAAACCATACCTAGCAGCTAGGCTCGTGGGTTCATTTTGTATGTACTTGCCGAGGATATAAAAATTCTCATTTAATTATTTATCTGTATTTTTTTATTATAGATAATGATGTTATTATATGATTCTTGAGTATACCTTTTAATGTTTATAAGGGATAAGCTGGAGTTGTAAAATCTTCTACGACTACTTCATGATCGTAGGTTCTTATATAATCACCTTATGGTTGTAAGCCTTTCTACAACCAGTTCAATACGATCACCCCATAGTCGTAAGCTCTTCTACGACTAGCACATGATCGTAAGTTCTTCTACGATCACCTCATGGTCGTAAGTCCTTCTACGACCACCCTATAATCGATCGAGCTTAAATACAAGTAGACCTAATTGATTAGGGCATTTAAATAGTCAGTATACGCTATTATTTTCTGGAATAACTGCACGATTAAACCCTCTGTCATGGTGATAACTGTCTGGCGATGTGGGAACGTTACTTCTCCAATAGTAATATCCGGTAATTGCGCCATCATCCGAAGTATTGATACGTCATTTGGGCTGGAAAAATTACCGCCCACTTCGAGCACGCTATAAAAGGAGGAATCACCAGACGACAGGGAGGAAGAGAGAAGGGAGAAGAAAGACACAATCAGGAGCACAAGACATTGCATTTCAGTCTTTCTCTTGATCTGTAACAGCATACTCAATATATACACACATGAGTAGGGTTGTTATTCTTTCCGGAGAAGGTTCAAACCTGTATAAAAATCTCTGTGTCATTCTCTCTGCGTGATTCGAGTCTTGAAGACTTTCCAAATCAAACAATCATTACATAAATTTGATTCTAAAACACCAACAGTACTATACTGTGGCCATGCTGATAAACAAAAAATGGTTGGTGATTGGTAAGATATAGCTGTCGGTATTCTCTCCTCCGGCCTGGTCTCGACCGTAAAAGAGAAGTGGTACACATGCAATCAAGCAGTTAATTATTTGGGGTTAACGTGACCGTGCAACAATGACAAGAGGGGAGTAGTGATCAGGACCTACCTAGCTAGCAGGTCGTTGCTTTTCTGGTACTGTTACTCTGACAGGTTGGAAGTAGTAAAGCTAGCATAGCGGATGATACCGAGCGTAGCGCACGTTTACACTTGTCTTGACGGAAGAGGACGCGGATGATGAGACGGAGAATCCCTGGGTTTGGATCGCCGTTTGCACCAATCGTCGTGTCGTCGTCGTCGTGGTCGTCGTTAGCCAGTGCGATAGTGGGGTATTTACCCGTCCGGTTGCAGGGTTGGGTGCTAGCGTTGCAGCCTTGCAGGAGCGGTAGTGGTGGTGGAGTGGCTGGTTGCGATTGGAGTGGATGGATCCCATCGCCATCGCCAATCTCCATGGGCCTGCTCTGCCTCGTGTTGTACACTGTCACTCACGCACGCACATCGCCTGAGATGAGCCACCGAACGGAGGATGGGAAAGACGACGATGACGTTTCGTGCACGGTAGTCGCTGGGCCCTTGTCTCCGACACAACCCCCGGCGCACGCATCCTGCACGTGATCCAACCCAACCAACACAACCGCGCAACCAAAGCCACTTCGTTCCGTGTGGCCGCGCCCGCGCGCGCCACACTTCGCGGGGGTGAGACGTCAACCGCGCGTGGGGCAGCGCGCGGCTGCGGCTGCGGCTGCGGCTGCGGTTGCGGCGCCACTGTCGTCAGATTGTTCCGTTGCGCACGTCGGCTCAAGTAACCCGACCGGTCGCGCCCGGGCAGTGAGCAAGGCGCGCGGCAGCGGTTGCGGCGTTGCTGTTTTTACGGCCGTAGGGGACGCCACGCGGAAAACGCCGCGCCCGGCCGATCGATGGGAATGGGCTCGATGTGATGTGTGCCACTGGCAGTACCTGCACGTCCGGTTCCCAATTCCGACCGGTTGGTCGGGACAGCAGCGTCTGCCGAACCAGGAACTTGGTCGAAGGCCATCGGGGCTCTGTCCATCCACTAGGTGCGGACCGTACCTGGTGCCTTCCAGCCCGTTGATTACGAGTTTCAAGGTAAAAAGTGCACTTGTTTTAATAATTCTAGAACCTTGGCATTAATTCCGGTTCGATCGGGGGGCCGAACAAGAACTTCGTTTGCTAGCATCATCCAACTGCTAGCTCTTTTTTGGAAATGGAACTTCACACGTGTTTAAGTTCTTCATTCCTATTCACGAGTTAACTGGCCGTGTTGTAGGCTCTGCCCCCAGCTAGCGTATGCTACAGGTTCAGCGCTGGACCAGAAGAGATCACGTGTACAGTTCACAGATGGGTAGCCAGCTCCGATCGATCGGCTTGAAAAGCGAATAGCTAACTAAACCATTAATTAGTCAATTGGTTTACGTTGCGTTGTCAGTTTCCCGCTTCAGTTTTCTGAATTGGGGAGCTGATCACCGAAAAGAAATCAGGAATCGAACCACAGCCTCGATCGGTGCATTGAGCCCGAATGAATCGAGAGGATCGAGCCCGTTTGCCAAGTCCCGGTCAGGTCAATCAATGCTCTGCAATCCATCCGTCCATTCATCTTAACAAGATCGAGGTGCCTTGCTAGCCAGTGACGCATGTATCCATCCATCATCCATCGCTCGTTCGTTACCAAGTCCATGTTACCGCTAGCTTAGCGACACCTATCCCTTGTTCTGCCAACATCCATCTCGTTACGGTAATTCCCAACCGATCCTTACCAAATCCGGTAAGTACCAAATTTGAAAAGGAAATTCAGTATCCAGTCGGATTCGATACCGATACCGGATAGTTATTCTTATGTCGGTAGCAAAATCGAGAGAGCTAATATCCAACCGAATAACATCGGTAGGTGAATAGCCGAATATCCGGAATCATACCCGCGCCTATTGCCGCCGTGGCCTCTCCGTGGCCTCTCCCTTGTCGCCACCTCTTGCTCCTTTGTATTCGCCATCCTCCTCGGATTATGATACGGTATAAGCAATATCCGGCCCAATCCGACCGGTGTATTCGTTTTATTCGGTCTAATCGTATCACTATATGGGAGGGAAAAGTACGGATTACAATGATACGGTATATGAGCATACAATATATATAGGGGTAAGGGCGTAGAGTCCAATCCGACACTTGTCCGCTAAAATAGCCAATCCGAACTCTTCCGGATAAGTCAATTCGGATCACAATTTCAACAATCTCCACCTTGAGACGAATTTCCTCTTGCGGCAATAATGAAGAATCTTCAATCACCATAATATCTCCACAATAAGATAAAGAATCACCGTGCGCCAATTAGTCTCTAGGACTAAATCAGATACCAACTAAGCTTGAGCAAAGCTCAAACTTAGAAACAGGAACTGGCTTCGTCATCATATCAGCTGGATTATCATGAGTACTTATCTTGCACACCTTGACATCACCTTTAGCAATGACACCTCGAATAAAGTGATATCTCACATCAATGTGCTTTGTTCTCTCATGGAACATCTGATCCTTTGTAAGGCATATAGCACTCTGACTATCACAAAATATGGTAGTGCAAGAATTTTCTCCACAAAGCTCATTGTACAAACCTCTCAACCAAATGGCTTCTTTACAAGCTTCAGAAATAGCCATATATTCTGCTTCAGTGGTAGATAAGGCAACGGTAGCTTGCAAACTTGCCTTCCAGCTAACAGCACAACCACCAATGGTGAAAACATAACCTGTGAGAGATCTTCTTTTGTCCAAATCGCCAGCATAATCAGAGTCAACATACCCAACAAGTTTATCTCTAGAAGTTCCAAACTGCAAACGAGCATTAGAAGTACCACGCAGATATCCGAAAATCCATTGAATCGCTTTCCAATGCTCTTTTCGGGATTAGCCATGTATCTACCGACAACACTCAATGCATGAGATAAATCGGGCGAGAACAAACCATGGCATACATAAGAGAACCAAGCGACCGGAATATGGAACTCTAGACATGTGCTCAATATCATAATCGACTCGGGACATAAAGTCAAGATAATCAAAATGTGAAGCTAATGGAGTACTCAACGGTTTTGCATCATGCATATTAAAGCGACGAAGAACTTTCTCAATATAACCTTGCGACTAAGGTATAACTTGCCGATTTCCTCTCTCTAATAATCTCCATGCCAAGAATTTTCCTTCTTTGCACCTAAGTCTTTCATCTCAAATTCCTTACTCAAGCTGTGCTTTCGGTTTTGCTATTTCGACTTATCTTTGCGGCAATCAACATATCATCAACATAGAGAAGCAAATAAATAGTGAACCATTGTGATTTTAAATAAACACGGCTATCATAATCGGATCGCTTAAAATTATGAGAGATCATAAAAGAGTCAAATCTCTTGTACCATTGCCTAGAGATTGCTTCAAGCCATAAAGAGATTTCTTTAACCTACAAACAAGGTGTTCTTTTCGGAATAACAAAACCTCAAAGTTGATCCATATAAATATCTTCTTCCAACTCCCCATGTAAGAATGCGGTTTAACATCCAATTGCTCAAGTTCATAATCATGCATAGCAACAATCTTTGAGTAAAGTGCGAATAGAACTATGCTTCACAACCGGGAAAAGACATCATTAAAGTCAATACCGGAATCGGCTATAGCCTTTAGCAACCAACCTTGCTTTATACCTTGCTGGTTCAGTGGGAGAAATACCTTCTTTTCTTTTGAAAACCCACTTGCAATGAACAGGCTTCTTCTCCTTTGGCAATTTCACTAGTTCCCAAGTGCTATTCTTTTCAAGTGACTCCATCTCATCATGCATAGCGGTTATCCACTTATTACGATCAGTGGAATCAATAGCCTCAGAGTATGATGAAGGTTCTGCATTACCTTCAATTTCTTCTGCCACACTCAAAGCATAAGCAGCAATATTAGCTTCTTCAATTAATCTCTTGGGTGGATTAATCTCCCTCCTAGGTCTGTCAACTGCAATGGACCGTTGTGGTGACTGCTCACAAATAGGAGGATTCTCAACAATAGGTGCATCATGAACAACAATATTTTCCTTATCTGATGTGTTATCTGAATCAATAAGATGATCCACCTGAACACTTGAATTCTGCTTACTCTCAACAGGAATATTAGTAGGCAGTTTATCATGAAGCATAGCAGATTCATTAAAGACAACGTTTCTGCTAATCACAACCTTACGTGTTACAGGATTCCACAACTTGTATCCTTTGACACCAGATTTATAACCAAGAAAGATGCACTTAACAGCTCTAGGCTCTAATTTTCCATTATCAACATGAGCATAAGCAATGCAACCAAATACTTTCAATTCTGAATAATTTGCTGGTGAACCAGACCATACCTCAATTGGAGTCTTTTTTTCAATTGCAATATTGGGAGACCGATTAATAAGATAGCAAGCAGTGGAAGCGGCTTCAGCCCAAAAACGCCTATGCAAACCTGCATTAGACAACATGCAACGGGCTTTGGAAATAATGGTCCTGTTCATACGTTCAGCTACACCGTTTTGTTGAGGAGTACCAGGAACGGTGTAATGCCTAACAATGCCTTCAGTCTTGCAATATGATTCAAATTCATCAGAACAGAATTCCATACCATTATCAGTGCGAAGTTTCTTTACCTTCTTTTCTGTTTGTCTTTCAACCATAGTCTTCCACTCTTTAAATGCTGAAAATGCTTGTGATTTATGCTTCAAGAAATAAGGCCACACTCTTCTAGAGTAATCATCAATAATTGTCAACATATAATTAGCACCGCCTAGCGATGTCTTGCGAGATGGTCCCCATAAATCAGAATGCACATAATCCAAAATACCTTCAGTAGTATGAACTGAAGTATTAAATCTCACCCTCTTGTGTTTGCCAAACACACAATGCTCACAAAATTTTAACTTGCTGATGCTATGTCCATCAAGAAGTCCTCTCTTGCTCAATTCTGCCAAACCAAGCTCACTCATATGCCCAAGGCGCATATGCCAAAGATTAGTAGCATCAGAATCAGATAATGAACTTGAGATTGCAGCAACATTACCTGATATTGTAGTACCTTGCAGATGGTACAGATTGGCAGATTTAATATCAGCTTTCATCACAACAAGAGAACCTTTTGATACCTTTAAAACTCCACCTTCACCTGAATACTTGTACCCTTTAGTATCAAGAGTACTCAAAGAGATGAGGTTCCTTTTCAAATCTGGAATGTGCCTCACATCTGTCAAAGTTCTGATAATACCATCAAACATCTTGATCTGAACAGAACCAATTCCTGCAACCTTACAAGATGAGTTATCACCCATCAGCACAGAACCACCTTCAATAGATTCATAGGTGGCAAACCAATCTCTATTAGGGCACATATGAAAAGTGCAGGCAGAATCAAGAATCCATTCATCATTGGTCTTAGCACATCCAGCAAAGGCAACAAGAATTTCTCCATTACGACTATCATCAGCAACAAGAGAGGCTTTACCTTCATCATCTGGTTTACCTTTTGGATTATAGTAGCCAGCTCTCTTTTCTTTATTTTGCAGCTTCCAGCACTCAGAGATGTCGTGCCCACTTTTCTTGCAATATTTGCACGACTTGTATTTGCCTCTTGATTTTGACCGGCTCTTATAGCCGTTTGGACTTTTACCTCGAGATCCATTGTTTGAGTTCTTCTCCTTTTGCCTGCCACGAATAAACAAGCCTGCTCCTTGCGAGCTTGAATTTTCAGAAGGTACCATATGTTTCATCTTCTCCTTTGCATGCAAAGCTTCATAAACTTCATTAAGAGTGAGAGTATCTCTACTATATAATATGGTATCTCTGAAATTTGAAAAAGAACTAGGCAGTGAACACAAAAGAATAAGACCCAAATCCTCATCATCATATTTTACCTCCATCGACTCTAGGTCGGTAACGATCTCCTTAAACACCGAAAGATGATCAAGCACAGATCCTCCTTCTTGCAATTTATGAGAGTACAATTTCTGCTTGAGATGCATCTTACTGGTGAGATCCTTTGTCATGCAGATTTGTTCAAGCTTCAGCCATAATGCAACAGATGTCTTCTGCTTCAAAACATCCTGCAAAATATCATTTGATAGATGTAGGTGAATTTGAGATAAAGCCTTACGGTCTTTGCGCTTCTCATCTGCGGTCCATTCGATAGGTTGTTTATCAAAACCTTCCAATGCATCATCCAAATCCATCTGTGCCAACACAGCCCTCATCTTTACTTGCCACAGCGAAAATCTTGTGTCTCTACTCAGGAGTGGAAGATCATACTTCAAAGTCGCCATGAGGAATAACTCGAAATTTCTTGATCTTGATCACCGTAAACCTAGCAAAAATCACGACTGACTTGGTACACCTTCTGTGTACGCGAAACCAAAATCTTCAAATCTCCTGGTACTTCTCGTATAAACTTAGCAAAGATCACCCCAAAAATTAGATCTACAATTGATCTGAACTTTCCTCGGATTGAATGAAGCAAATATATATATCTCAAAAAGTAGTACCTCCCGTGAGCTTAGTTGGTCCTTAATTAAAGATTAAGGAAGCAAAATAGGAGGCGTGCGGCTGTTTGCTTTTGAAACCTGGTGACGTCCGTGGCTTGCGCAGCTTATGGCCTGATGTAGATAACGTGTGCGGCTTGATTTCTTGGACCGATCGCACGGGCTGAAGATGTGCTTGAACCGATGACTTTCCGCAAAGACGCGCAGCGTGAGGCGAAGATGCACTGCTCGAGACGGCAGCAAAGGACGATGCGTGGCGATGGCTTGCGCGACTTGACGACGCACGGCCCGAATGATTAACGCGATGCAGACGTGCTGCTGCGTGTGGACCGAGGCGAGCGAACGCCGCTGGTTGATGCTGGCGCCGAAGGACGAAGCGACGAACGCCGCCGGGTGGACGCAGAGGATGACGCGCCGTCGGAACTCGCGAGGAAGCGATGCGCTTCGGAAGACGCCGCGCGTGACGACGCCGGTGGCCGAAACCAATCTGCTATTTTTTTTCTCGTATCTCTTCGAGCCCTAAAGTCTTCTGCGCTCTGATACCACTTGTTAGAAAAATAGGGCAAAAACGAGACACGAATTTTACGTGGAAAACCCTTGCGGGAAAAAACCACGGGCGCCAACCGGCGATGATCACTATATGTGGAGGGATTACAAGTCGCTCGGGATTACAATGAAACGGCGTGCTTCATATGAGGCATACAAGGGGTATATATAGGGGTAAAGGACGTAGAGTCCAAGTCGGACACTTGTCCGCTAAAATAGAAACCAATCCGAACTCTTCCAGATAAGTCAATTCGGATCACAATTTCAACACCCTGGATGTGTGTATCCATCGATAATTGCGATACCTAAGTTAAGCTAGCTAGTTTCGTACATATATATGGTCCCTCCCTCCCCGTCAGATACTTCAAGAGATGGGAATGCCAGCGCCAGTGCCATGCTAGTCGAGATATTCACCTTTAGATTGTTTTGGTGAGATGCTCTGGTGATAGCAATAGCATACATTGGGGTACTGACCAAACAGAGTGTAGGTAGGCAGAAATGGCCGTCCATATTCGGGAAGCTATATAATTGTCGGCGTAGCATTTGGCAGTGTACTCCAATCTAGGCTCCCAAGTTAGGCTAAGCTCGTGCTCAACGTGCGAGCTTGATTTGGGAAGAAAACAATCCAATTTTGGGCTCACTAACTACATTGCAATTACCGGAAGACCACCGAAACAAATCTAAACAAGCCGTTCGTTCGATCGATCTCCTCTTCACATATAGTTTCCAAGTCTCTTTTGATTCGACGTCGCCTCCGAATTCCACGTGCAACAGTGTGTGCGCTAGCTACGTGAGGTCATACTCCGAACTCAATGTCCTACGGCGATGGTTGCTGACCAGTGTGACACGATACTACGAGCTAACTGATTAACTTGTCCGCTCCCTTGTTCTTGTTGACGCTGGCTCGACACTAGCTAGCTTTCCTTGCCGGGCACGCCGGCCGGCATCCGATCTATCGCGTGTACATCCAGAGTATGGTACACTAGCTGCAGACATGCATGTTGGATCCTCTCCATTACCGAGATACTCTATTTCAACATACGGATGGATGATTCTGACATCCTCCCCTATGTAAGTTTAGATCAGAGAGTCGGCTACCCCGCCCCTGACCGACGGCACTGTGTGGTGCTTTGATGACATGGGTTTTTCAGCGGTTCATGTTGACGGTTCATCGCCTCAATCCGAGGGCCCAAAACACACGTACGGTTAACAAGCCGGGTTGGGACGCGAGGTCGTTGCTCTGCTACTGTTCCGACCAATGGGCACGCGAAAGCTAGCGTGTGCGGCTGGCTTGGCTACATTTGGCTCGCTGAGGCCAAGGCTGTCGGTGTTCGCCGCGTCCGTTCCGACGGCCCAGCCAACAGTTGGGTACGTGCGGCGTGCTGCCAACGCGTCGCAAGGGGGATGGATGGATGTTCATCATGCCTAGTTGGAAGGACGGGAAGGGAAGCTTCCAAACTTGCCATCTCGGCACACCTCGCCGTGCACCGTCACATGGAACATACTAGGATTGAACACCGAGGCATCTCTTCTCTCTCCTTACGGTTCCTTCTTTTTTAAAAAAAGAAAAAAAACGAGCTCATAGGAAAATAAAATTGCGTGTGGTTTAAGCTCCATGATTGGCCCCAGATGGGCCCACAGAGAGAGGGGTGGGGAGCCAAACCAACCGCGCCGCATTGACGAACGCGGCAAAAAAGACGAGGAAAACACGATTAAACGAGGGGGTTGGTGAGCTCATCGCGGTCGCTTCTCCAGCTTCCAGTCGGCCGGAAGCGAAGACAATCAAAAGCGACCAGCTAATCTCATATTCCGCGAGCTAAATTGCGTGCCTAGCTACATTTTTTTGCATGTGATTGTGCCGGCTCAACACAAAAAAACACAAAAACACATTTTATAACGTGCCGGATTACGATGATAATGCATCCATCTGTTAGGTGTAACGTGACCTCTAGAAACGTTGCTAGTATTGCCAGTTCCAGTGTACTGTGTACGTGCATGTTTCTATACACTACCACACCGCACGCCAATTATTCGGTCGCTTTTTACACAGCAAATTTCACTTTACAGTACATTTTATTACAGTTCCAGTATAGTTCCAGTGTACTGTGTACGTGCATGTTTTTACACAGCAAATTTCACTTTACAGTACATTTTATAAGTGGCACTTTGCACTAAGGCGGCCAGGTGTGACAGGAATGGCGGCGTGACGACCTCGGTGATGGTCCGAAGCAGGGGCAGCGGCGAACTCCATTAATAGTGGGAAAATCTGAGGGCGCATGACCATTGCGTCGTGGCGGGGAAACTGATGGTGGCATTGGTTCGGCCGGAGGCGGCCTGTGGTGAACCGACAACGACGACCCGCCATGGTGCAGCGGAGGGGAGCGCCAATGGCAAGCTCAGGGCAGTGGAGGTTGGGGAGAGTGACGTTGGTGATGCGCTCAACGAGGACCGACGCAGCCATATACCATATAGAATTTTAGAGAATAATTATATATTCTTTTTTGGATCCCCACACCTTTTTATTTATAGTGCAAAATATTACAACCTAACTCTAAGAGTCCGACTCGCACACAACTTAAACTCTTACCCAAGCTCTAATAGCTCCAACAGGCAACAATCCAATAATACATACACGAACCTTCCATAAAACGATTTGGTGGTTTGTTTCTAGTACGGCTGAAGCATGAAGATATCACTAACAATGCCGCTACTACATGACACTGCACACGACACCTTTGTGTGTGACTGTATGCAGATGCTACAAACCTGCCTGCCCCTATTACATGTTCATACCGGCATGTGGGACCCACACGTGTAAGGGGACTCCCCAGCTACCCACCGCACCGGTGCATCCCAATGCAAATGCAGTGAACCAGATAGATGCCAAGACGATTATCATAATAATGCAATTGAGAAAAATCAAGCAAGCATAGACATACACTTCTGTGAAGAAGAGAAGAAAATCAGGGATGCAGCATTTGCACACAGATTAAATAGTATAGCTAATTGCTGTGGCAAACAAAAGGGAATTCCGGAGAAATTATCCTGTTTCCATCAAAATTCCTATGAAATTCATGCGCTCCAAGCAAACATGTAAGGAACTAGAACCCTTGCTTTCATATCGTAAACACTCCTCTTGATTCTTCTTATTGATAATTGACAGGACGGCTTAAACAAAATGATGCGATTAATTTAGTTGAATGCAGTGAACCACCAATAATTACGAGTGCCATTACTTGCACCAACCAGGCAGTAGTACACATACATTAGGGCCGGGTGGGCGGAAAGAATAAGATCTGCCAGGTCGCAAGATATGGAAAACGCATGTTACATCAACACAAGCGAGCAGGCCAAACCAAGCCATGGAATGGAGCAATGGACAACAGAATCAATCAATTCAATTTCAACACACCCATGATATGATATCCTCCTCCAAACAAGAGAGAAACATATTGTCACAAGAAGAAAAAATTTTAAGAGGAGCCCATTAGAGAAGCAAACAAGCTAGGGTTCCCCATCACCTTGGCGTCCCATGGCCCACACATCACATTGCCATGGACTAGTGTACTGAGACATTTGAGCTACTACTGCTACTACTAAGTCTACTGTACTACTATACACATGAACAGTAGTGACCCAGTGAGTGTGCCATCGTAGCCTTGTACAACACATCTCCGTCCATCCTGACCATTCCATGGCAGCAGTATGGTACAATTGCAATTGCAATTGCCATTGCCATTCAATTCATCTCCTCCTCGTTACCAGAATCGTGACGTGTCCTCTTCTGCCATTACACTAGGCCACATAGGACCGAAGAACTAACTGAAGCGACGTGTTCGTCTGAAGATTCCGAAGAGTAGAGTGTTGTGTGCACGTATCATGTGTAGCATAATTAGGTAGCCTAGATTCGCGTAGTGAAAGGTACAGGGCAAGAGTACAAGCAAGCTAGCTAAGCCTAGGGTCCTGGAAGCTTATGCCACTGCACAGCTCACCATTGGGTGGCTCCTTGTATATCTACATAGCTAAATACATACAAGATACAGCATTGCAACAAGGCCACGCCATATGTGTATGTATGTACAGCATTATACCACCTACCTTGCGTACCATCTCCGTTTCTCATCTCGTCGTTTCCAATTCTTCATAGGGTTTGGTAATCGATCCCAAATTAGAATATGGACAATCGACGAGTCGATTTCGCCAAATTTTTGTTATGCTGATTGCTGAACAAGTACAGATCTTGGAGGAGGTAGCTGGCAATGCAATGCTGAAGGCTAGATTCTTCCATGAGATGTGATTCTTGCTAGATAGTAGTATCATAGTTCATAGGTCAGACAGAAGCTGCTGTGTTTCTGCTGCAATGATCAGTGAGTGTTGCTGTTGCTGTGTTGGTTTAGTCACGCATTTTCAAAGGAGGTTTAATGTCCTCACATATAAAATTATTAGTAGTTGGCTTCGGTATGCAACTGTGTGCACGCATAAATGGGCGCCCGTTTCTGAATCTGCACGCATAAATGAGAGGTGTATGATTTCATTCAGGTTTGGTGGTGGTCCTCTTGGTGCTAGCTACTGCTGAATCTGAATGCCGGTGCACAGGGATTGGCACGGTTTAACCTGATCTTGTCTAGTCTAAGACAGTATGCCAGTAACCGGCCGGTTCCCCCAACAATTGGGGTTGGGGAAATGGTTTTCCATGCAGCCCGCGCCGATCCAACGATGCACGCTGATTCAGATTTAGAGAACAAGAGCAGTTCATCCTACCTCATTGTCACTGATCAGCAACCTGGTTCCCTGGCTGAAACAATGGTGGAAAACCACCTTGACATCTTCCACAGCAGTGGTAATGTCAAAACATTCCATTACCTGTCAATGAAACAGAGTTTAGTCCTACAGCATTTAAAGGGTTAGATATCTCAGGACCATTCCTTTTCCTATACACACACACATAGTGATCGGCATTTACGCGCATCTCCGCCACAGCAGCAGCACTTGAAGCAGCTCCTGCAGCTGCAGGAGAAGCAGGTTGTGCACTTGAATAGACGGAATGTGAAGTAATTCTTCAGTGCATAGCAGCAGCTGCAGCTGAAATTGCAGCTGGGGCAAGTCGGTTTCCGGACTCGGATACGGCAGCAACAGTTAGTGGTGAAGGTGGTAGTTGTTGCGGTGTTCATCCGGTAGACCTTCTTTGCTGGTTGGAGGGACTGTCGAATCTTCTTGAGCCTCGTTTTGGTTGTGATACTTTCCATTTCACGAATGAACTTGGAGAGGTGGCGGATGAAGTCAGGGTACAGCTCCAGATTGCAGTGACCTCCCCCTTTGATCCATAGTGGATCATAAGGCTCCCTTGCCAGTTTCCACAGCTCATTACCATGCGACCAATTCACAACATCATCATCAGTTCCCTGCAAACATCAATTGGTATAATTAAGACACCATTCCTACACACATGAATTTGGTGCACAGGAAATTCAGACTTCAATAACTTGGAGAAAGAAAGTATGGACAAAACAAATCAATAGATTAAACAATAGGTTAATCCTAAACAGAACAGCAGTTTAGATAAGTGTTAGCCTACATCAAGACTGCATCAACTACGAAAGCCATTCATGATTGCTCATTGACCTTGATTGAATCGGGAAAATAGGTGTTGGTGTGTTGACCATGTAAAGGTTGGCCGCAACAAGCAAACTTGCTAATTTAAAGCAACCCACTGTATTAGTGAGGAACTGAAGAAAATTTGAGATTGCAAGCAAGATTAAACTACAAAAAGTAAGTCTTCAAGAAAGTAAATCCTTAAAACAGACCTCCATTTTCATATCTCTATTCATTTCTCTAAACTCCATGCCTAACATTACTACATGGTATCGCAGCCAAATCCTTAATCATGTCATTGTATTTTCTCGCTGTCGTCGTTTACCTTTGTGTTTCATTACCCTGCTGTAATGCAGTTGCCATCAGTTCAGCCCCAGCCGATCGAGCTGTATGGGCAACTGTCTACACCACAGACACAACTAGATGTCCGGACCAGGGATAGAAATCCCGGCCGGTTACCGCCGGTAACCGGATTTCTCGGTGGGTAGCGGGAATTCTAATACCAGCCGGTTTTTCCGGAGTTTGCAAATTCAAATTTTAAATTTCGATTTTCGGATGGTTTTTAAGCCCGGGAAAACCGGTAACCGGCCGGTTTTTTTCCCCGGCTCCCCGGCGGGATCTCCACCGGAAACGGTTTTTCGATCCTTGGTCCGGACCCTCATTTAATAGTATGATTTTATTCCGAGAGTCAACCGCTTGACAGTTGCTATTGGAACTTTGATTTGAAGATGCTGTATACTTAAATAGCATGACTGCAGGTAGCACATTCAATAGAATCTGACAACAAAGATAGCTTTTCAATATTACAGCCATTCTGAGACCTTTATCCTAATTAGCTGATACCCTAATAGATTCTTTCATGTGGTTAGAAAATGGCTGTTGCAATGGAAGACACTGCCACTTCTGCTGACATGAGAGCACTTCTGAGTTCTGAATGAATTGGCCAGGCTGTTTTCGTCACTGCAGAAAAGATCTAGGTTCACCTAGTTTAATGGCGTTGTAAAACTGGAGGGCAAGCAAAGCTAAGTATTTTGAGCTAGTTGCGTGAACTCAGTGCATAATCTGAAAATAAAAGGCATAGAGGGTTACGTGAGAGGGAGAGGAACTCCAATTGACAGCTCATCTATATGATATGGTTGATCAAATCTATCCCTATTGATCATATAAATGGTTAAGGCAATTGAAAAGGCCCAATGGTTCAAAAAAATCCGGCGATAACGAGAGGTCCCGGCTGGGAGCGTAATGTTGAATCATTTCTGAGTATATCTTGTTAGATGTATATTGTACAAGGGGTTATTTGCATATATGTTACACATGTACTTGCATATATATTAGAACATTGGTAATGAATACAAGCGTTATTCATAACATGGTATCAGAGCAAGATTAGGGTTAGGGTTCTCTCACGTTTTCTCACGCGACTGACGCCGGCCTCCTCAGC
The DNA here is from genome assembly GCA_036346395.1 of Hsuehochloa calcarea. Taxonomy (NCBI): domain Eukaryota; kingdom Viridiplantae; phylum Streptophyta; class Magnoliopsida; order Poales; family Poaceae; genus Hsuehochloa; species Hsuehochloa calcarea. The sequence goes on from CM070609.1 coordinate 14,012,325, forward strand.
CGTCGGTTGCTGCTACCAACGTTGCCTCTGCTCTGCGCTTGTCGCCGGTCGTCGTCGTCGCTTCGGCTCTTTGTCTTGGGCCGCCCGGCTCCGTTCCCTGCCCGGTCATCGCCGTCGCTTCGGGTCGCCGCCGACGTCGTCCTCACCCATGCGGCCGTCGGCACGGCCTTGATCTGCCGCCGTCAACTTTGCTTGTCTCCGACTGTCGTCGTTGCTTGTTGTCCGATCGTCGTCGTCTCTCCAGGCCTCTTCGTCGCTCTCTCTGATTGTCGCCGCCGCTGCAGCCGCCGCTCCAACTGTCACTGCTCCGACTACCGCTGCCGCTCGTCTTCCACCTGGAGCCGCCGCCACTCGCGCCGTCGTCGCTAGGCCTGAGCCGCCGCCACCACTCACGCGCCGTCGTCGCTAGGCCTGAGCCGCCACCACCACTCACGCGCCGACGCCACTCGTGTCGCACGCCATCACAAGGCGGAACCTAGGACTAGGTTCCCCTGTGCGTCAGTTCGGTTTCTGGGCCGAGAGTCATAGGCCCTTCGGTGCAGTTAAGTCAGCCGGCCTAACAAAAAAAAAAAAAAAATCGGTACGTCGTTCTAACCGCCGCCTGTTAAACTTCGTTGTCTTGGTCGTCGTGCCGTCCAACGCCACCTACCAATGGGCACTGTCTCTGTTCCTCGTTGTCCAGTGATCTTCGATGGTCTCAATTACCATAACTGGTTTCAGCACATGCACCTCCATATGCATGGTCAGCGTCTTTGGAATTTTCTCACCGGCGAGTTGCCTTGTTCGCCTCACCCTGTTCCACCTGTTGAGCTCGTGCTCCCGAAGGATGCTTCCAAAGACACTCGTAAAGGGATATCTGATGCTTTTGAGGATGTCATGGCGACTTTTCAGACTCAGTATACTGCCTACAAGACATGGATTGATGAGGATGCCCGTACCTCTGCTATTCTGGTTACTAGCATGGAAGTGCATCTCAGTAGGGATGTGGTTGGCTTGGCCTCAGCACAGTTGATGTGGGAGCATTTGCGCAACCGCTACGAGCCGTCTGGTGATTGTTTGTATCTTTCTGTTATACGTCAGGAGTAGTCGCTGCAGCAAGGAGATGCCACTGTGGATGAGTTCTATGCCCAGTTGTCTGCAGTATGGCGTCAGATTGACTCTTTGGGACCGGGTATTTATCATACTTGTCAGTGCTATCAGCGTCAGCAGTCTCACCTGGAGCTTCGTCGCATCTACGACTTCTTGACACGTCTTCGGGCTGAGTATGAGCAGACTCGTGCTCAGTTGTTGGCACAACACCCTCGTGTGACTTTGTTGGAGGCCCTTACAGTTGTTCGTACTGAGAAGATTCGCCTTCGTGTTGCGGGTCTGCTGCCGCTCTAGTCGTTTCCTTCGGTTCTGACAGCTCCTCCAGCTTCTACACCTGCTATAGCTACTCCATCACCAGTTGTGTCTTTACCATTGACAGCTGCTATTGGTAGGGAACTCCACTGCACCTATTGCAAAAAAGCATGGACATGTGTAGCAGTTCTGCTACAAGAAGAAGGATTTATGTCGTGGTGGCCATCATCCGAAGGGCACTAGTGTTTCCTCCTCTCAGCGGAGCTCTGGTGTTTCTGATTCTCAGGAGTTTCTCACAGTGCTGTGTCGCATGGCTGCTTCTGTACCGTTTGGTTCTGCTGCACCGTCTTTTAATGAGAGACCACCTTCTAATTATTCCTCAGGTATATCACTTTGGATTCTTGACTCTGGTGCTTCCTTTTATAAGACATCTTATTTCACCAGTCCCACTTCCATTCGTCATTTAGCTACTTCTATCACTGTTCAGACAGCAGATGATACCTCTCTTTCTGTCGCAGGACGAGGCACTCTTTCGAATTCCTCTTTTCATGTTCATGTTGTTTCTCATATTCCCAAACTAACCATGCAGCTCATGTCTATCGGTCAGCTCACTGATCATGTTTGTCGTGTTATTCTCGATTCTGATTCTTGTTGTGTTCCGGCTCTTTTCATTTCGAAAGGTCATCGATATTATATAATTTTTATTGATGACTTTTCTCGCCACACATGGATATACTTTATGTCATCTCGTAGTGAGATTTTTTCCATCTACAAGACTTTTACCACTATGATCCGTACTCAGTTTGATTCTCATATTCGTGTCTTTCGTGCTAACTCTGCAGGGGAATACTTGTCAGGATCCTTGGTGGTTTTCTTACTGAGCAAGACATTCTTTCTCAGTTTTCTTGCCCTAGTGCTCACGCTCAAAATGGTGTGGCTGAACAGAAGCATTGTCATCTTCTTGAGACAGTCCGTGCTCTTATGTTTGCTTCTGCTATCCCACCACACTTCTGGGCTAAGGCTGTTTCTACTACCACTTTCCTGATTAACATTCAGCCTTCTTCTGCTCTTCAGGGTGGGATCCCAGTTGAGCGTCTCTGTGGCAAGCCTCCTAACTATTCTAATCTTCGCCTCTTTGGGTGTGTGTGCTACGTTCTTCTTGCCCCTCGTGAACGCACTAAGCTGACCGCTCAGTCCGTGAAGTGTGTTTTTCTGGACTATAGCGCTGAGCATAAGGGATATCGTTGTTGGGATCCTATTGGCCGACGGATACGGGTTTCTCGGGACATCACTTTTGATGAGTCTCTTCCTTTCTACTCTCGTCCTTCTCCTTCCACCACTTCAGCATTTCTTGTCAAGCCTCTTTCTTTCCCGACTTTTCCTGCCACTCCCATAGTCACCACACCTCCATCACCGCCTTTAGCCTCTTTGGTGCCTCCTCCACTGTCTCCTTCACCACTACCACCCTCTCCAGAGGCTCCTTCTGGTCTTGTTTCTTCTTATCCTCTTTACTACACTCGTCGTCCGTGAGTTGAGGATTCGTCTAATGTGCTATCTTCCTCTGATGGGTCATCTTTTTCGGCCTCTCCTCGCTATGTTCTTCGTGATCGTCAATCTATTTGGCCTCTTGCGCGCTTTTGTTTAGCGGCTCTTGCTGAATCGACTTTTTATCTTGATGCTGTCGTTCATCAGGAGTGGCAGCATGTGATGGCAGAGGAGATTGCTACCTTTGAGCGTACTGGCACGTGAGATCTTATTCTTCTTCCCGCGCGTGTTACTCCTATCACGTGCAAATGGGTCTACAAGGTTAAGATCCACTCTGATGGTTCTCTTGAGCGCTACAAGGCTTGTTTCGTGGTATTTGGTTTTTAGCAGGAACATGGTCGTGATTACGATGAGACATTCGCTTCTGTGGCTCACATGACCACCGTACGCACTCTTCTTGCTGCAGCGTCTGTTCGGGCATGGTCCATCTCTCAGCTTGATGTCAAGAATGTCTTTCTCAATGGTGAGCTGCGTGAGAATGTTTATATGCAGCCACCACCGGGGTATTCTGTCCCTGAGGGTATGGTTTGTCGCCTTCGTCGATCTCTTTACGACCTCAAGCAAGCTCCTCGTGCTTGGTTTGATTGTTTCTCTTCTGTTGTCACTGCAGCTGGTTTCTCTGCCAGTGCTCATGATCTTGCTCTTTTTATTCACACTTCGCCTCGTGGTCGGATGCTTCTTTTATATGTTGATGATATGATCATTACTGGAGATGATTCTCAGTACACCACTTTTGTTAAGGAGCGTCTTAATGAGCAGTTTCTCATGTCTGATCTGAGTCCTCTTCGCTACTTTCTTGGGATTGAGGTTATTTCTATGCCTGGGGGCTTCTATCTGTTCCAAGAAAAGTAATTCAGGATCTCCTTGATCGTGCTTCTCTTACGGATCAGCACACCGCTGAGACTCCCATGGAGCTTAATGTCCATCTTTGGCCCACTGATGGTGAGCCTCTTACTGATCCTACTCGCTATCGTGACCTTGTTGGGAGTCTTGTTTATCTGGGTGTCACCCGTCCTGACATTTTATACCCTGTGCATATCTTGAGTCTGTTTGTTTCTACTCCCACTCAGCTCCACTATAGTCATATTCTTCGTGTTCTACGATATCTTCGTGGAACCATCACTCGTCGTCTATTTTTTCCTTGTTCCAGCTCTTTACAGCCCCAGACATATTCTAATGCTACCTGGGCTAGTGATCACTCTGATCGCTAGTCTCTTTCTGCCTATTGTGTTTTTCTTGGTGGTTCTCTCATTGCTTGGAAGACTAAGAAGCAGACAACAGTTTCTCGTTCGAGTGCTGAGGCAGAGTTGCGAGCTATAGCTTTGTTAACTGCGGAGGTTACTTGGCTACGGTGATTACTTGAGGATTTTGGTGTTTCTGTTTCAACACGCACTCCTCTTTCGTCTGACAGTACAGGGGATATTAGCATTGCTATAAATCCAGTGAAGCATGAGCTTACAAAACATATTGGTGTTGATGCTTCCTACATGTGGACCCAGGTGTAGGACCAGATTGTTGCTCTTCAGTATGTGCCTTCAGAACTTTAGTTGACAGACTTCTTCACAAAGGCGCATACCGGAGCTTTGCATAGCTTTTATCTCTCCAAACTTAATGTTGTTGATCCACCATAAGTTTGAGGAGGTGTTAGATGTGTATTGTACAAGGGGTTATTTGCATATATACGACACATGTACTTGTATATATATTGATCCATTGATCTCATAATGAATACAAATGCTATTCACAACATGTTTGACTTATGACCAACTCATGCTCACGCCTTCCGATTCTATTGGAGTTATGAATAAGTAAGACTGGTTCCGGCCAAACTATGACCGGCAGTCTTGAGTCATAGTTTTCTTATAAAAGCTTGGAAAGTGGGCAGTTACTGGTAAACTGGCAATGTTAGGGAACTATGACGTTTCTAGTTTTGGATCCTGCTAAGGGTATGCACTTCCACCCACAACTACAGTAATAACTTAATTGGATTGAAGATTTGGTTTGGCCTATGCAAACTTTGGGCCACAATAGTGAAAGTCAAGCAAGGCAAGGCCTGCCAATGCCTGATGTTTTGGGCCTAGTCCTGCCCAGCACAGCCTACCTTACATGGCTACATATTTGGTTGACCTCAGCCAGGACCAGAATAGTGAAAACCAAGCCAGGCAAGGCCTGCCAATACCCTAGCAGGCTGGATCAAGCCAGATCAGCTCCTACGGGTGCATAGAGCGAGTTTACCACATGTACTATCCATGCACAGCATGACGCTATCAGAACTGTTAATAATACATCCCAGATCATCGCATGTGCTCGTGTTCAATGGTCATTCTATTGATTTCTATTCCTATCCAATGCATTGGTCCATCACCGCACTTGTTTGGTTTAGAGAGAAACATAGTGGGGAATAATCTTGGAACTAGCAACAGGGATGATGAGTTGTTGTACTGGGAATAGCAGGGGAGTTCAAAGGAGAGAAGATGATAAAAACTATAAAAGATTCAACAGATCAAATGTATTTTATTCTGGGAAGTAGCACTGAAACAAACTCCAAATAACCCGGGTTGGAAGTGAATAAAAAGAAGTGTGGAAGTGATCTTCTTACATTAAGAAGGGTTCGCCTCTAAAAATTTGGATTTCCTTTCTACATTTTTTTTTGTTCCTCGCCTTCATAGTTCGACAGTAACTTTCTACCTAAATGTAACACCTATTGGTCCTATTCTATGGTGATGAGCTAGATTGTTATGACATGAATACATGATTCACCAGTTATTAGGGGAAGTAGTTGCATTATTTCTCCACGACTTAAAACTAACAATGGCAAGGACAACAACAGCACTGCCAATTATACATAAGCAGTTAAACGTTCCGCAAGATTTGAGTGTGGAAAATCAGAAGATACAGGTCAATTGGAATCTATAACCAATTGTCCAAGAAGACAGCAAGTATATTGAGAAAAGGCTTAATATTTTATTAGTAAAAAACTTACATGAATAACGAGCACTGGGCATTTCACCTTCTTGATTTTCTTGACATTCTGCAGAGACAAGTTGACTAGACATTAGTAAAAGCTACACCTAAAGGCACAAAAGGTACAGATAGAAATGAGATAATCAACTCGAGATATTTACTTTGTAAATGTCAAAGCAGAAAGTAAAGTTCACATTGCAAACAACACGTAGTCCTGACAGAATGGCACTGTGGAGAACCACACCACGCAATCTTGGTAAACGGGAGGCTAAATGCAATGTTGGCCCACTGCCAACAGATTGTCCATACAAGATAATGTCTTCCTGGCTGATTCCATACTCGGTTTCCAAGCACTGGTAAACTGCTTCAATGTCTGCATATGTATTCTCTTCGCTTGGCTGCACTTCAAATAACAAACATAAGATTTGTTCCTCGAAAATGCATTTCTTTAGAAAGAAATATGGGCATACACATGATCAGCACAAATATCATTGAAGTGGCAGTAATTCAAAGTCAAAGTGCCATCTGATTTAGCTCAAATGAGCATATATCAGACAAGTAGACATTAATATTTAATACCCAGTAGGCAAAACAGAAATTTCAAACACAACCACGCATAACATTTCCTAAGGCAGGAATTCTGAACTTGAGTCTTGAGGACATGTACAGATGGTTCATGTAGAGATTTTAGTTCCCGTAAAGGACAAATGTAAAAAGGCAGCTGTTGTGGTAACTGTTGGGGTACGGGTCCGAGGAACAAGGGTAGGACATTCGCTCTCATCTAACCACCGGCAGGGCGGACAAACTTTTGGTTTCTCATTGCTTAAATTGATAATGGATACATGATATCCCTTTTATAGGGACAACCCGACTTGACGTCTTACAAATACTCTATAAGGAAACCTATCAATCCAATCTAATCTTTTCAACTATAAAAAATAACCTTCATAATAGATAAGATCATATCCCTAATAATAACTTGATAGATAAGGAATCTCAAAATAATCTACCTAACCAACTATCCTTCATTCTAGGAAACCAAGCAGCATGCATGGAAAAAATGGTGCTACAGTACCAGAAGTACTGTTCACAGGCATGCTGCACCACCTCGCGCCTTTCTCCATAGCATTACACCCCTCGCGACGAGACAGTTTGTCCTCGAGCTGCGGTGATGGTCACGGTTGAAGTCCTTGGTGGTTCCATGTTGATAAGAGTATCCGGTATCGACGTCGGTTCGCTTGAGAGCAGTTAGCGACACTCCGACGTATGGCGTCCAAGGAAGAAGCGCCTTAGCATGTCATGGCGTTGAGGAAGACGTCGGCGGCATGAGCAACCGACATGGGGGAGCAGTTACGCCCTTACTACTATGGAGTGTGACGATGGCGGGAAGGACGCGACAGCGGTGTTGTACCCTCAGTTGTTGTGCTCTGTGTTTCCTATGGCGCGGCATCGGCCGGTCGTGTGGAAAAGATCGCCGTTGGACAGCAGCATCCTTCCTCCAGTGGCGCCGCACGAGGGGTGCAACCAAGGGCAGCGATGCCCACTGGGGTGGCGTTGGTGGAACTGTTGAGGAAGGTGATGGCAGCATCGCCATTACAATGGCACGCGACGCCTTCTCCTGCTCCTTCAACTTGACCATCAATGCCTATGTTTCTTGGAGGATGACCATCATGTTGTCAATTGAGGCCATTACCTTTTCGTTGCCAGCCTTCAACATAGCGAAGGGAGATAGTTCAGCACCGAAAGCCATGGTGGGTGGCTCTGATACCAAATGTTGTAGTAACTATTGGAGTACGGGTCCGAGAACCAATGGTAGGGCACTCGCCCTCATCTGACTGCCGGCAGGGCTATTCCCTGTCGAGGTAGCGAGACTCTGAAGCTTAGTTGAACTTCTGATTTCTCATTGCTTAAATTGATGATGGATACATGCTATCCCTTTTATAGAGACAACCCGACTTGACGTCTAAGAAATAATCTATAAGGAAACCTATCAGCCTAATACAATCTTTCTAACTATTAAAAATAACCTTCATAATAGATAAGATCATATCTATAATAATAATTTGATAGATAAAGAATCCTAAAATAACCTACATAACTAACTATTCTTTATTCTAGGAAACCAATTAGTACGTACAGAAATAAAGGTGCCATAGTAACGATGGTACTGTTGATGTGTTGCTACAATACTATGATACTGTTCATAGACATGCTACACCACCGCGCCCTTCTCCATAACACATAAATATTATTTATCCTGGAAGTTTATAATGGCATGCATGGCTGAAAACAAAAGTTGTTGGGATTTAGTAATAAGTTAAAAACATGGTGACGATTGCTATCTCGGAACAACTTTTCAAGATGCATTAGCCATGCTGTGCATGAAATGCACCAGTTGCATGGGCCAAACTCTCTTCTGTTATAGATACACACAGCATGTTCTTGGAAAGTGAAACTGAACCACATTTCTCAGGTATCTAGCATATATAGATAAAAGATTCTTTCAGATTGATCAGTGCAAACTCTATACTTAGGCACATAGCATCATTCCACGTCTGCATTAGTCGGGAAAGGGCACTAAAATTTACCAGAAATGATTTAAGCAACAATTCACCACACTCTCAACTATACTTTAGTATGTCGACGGTACAATTTAAGATATTTTACTCATGGTAAATAAGTTACTTACCTTGCTAGTAGATGCTCCATACCCAGAGTAGTCATATCTGCAGTTATAAAATTACAAAGTAAATCACATCAGCATGTTCTGCACAGCAAATGTCTTATGCACCTCCAGAGGACATTCAAATGGTAACAGTTTTTTTTTTTATAAGACTGGTATAGTTGTAACTGAGGATTCAAGATGCTGTCAACTTGGACTGATGATTATATATGTAATCATTTAAACAATTGGTACTAAAAAAGGCTAAGGTTTTTCCTAGACAGGCATTGACAACAAAATACCCCGTATGCTGCCACATCAACCAAATCTACCACCGATACCACACTTCACATTTGGAACAGAAAAACGGCAGACTGAACAAAACATGATAAATTGATAATTCATTATTAAGCCTTAAATTTTCCCCAGCTATCCAAAAACTCACAGAAAAGTTCCCCTCCACATCCCCAACACTCTATTAACCGCAAAGTTGCCGCTTTTGCTCGCTACAAAATAAATGAAACCAACACACATACACTAGTATTTTCCTCGCTAATTTCACCAACCCAAATGGAGTTTATTCTTCAATAGCCCACAAGCACGTTTCCCCTGCTCCGCAAAATTCAGAAATGGACAGGAAAAACGAATCTGGAAGAACAGAATTTGATCCAAGAACACTACACTTTCCTAAACAGTTAATCGAGCATCCATAGCATTTGATCTTAGAACAGAATGAATGCAAAAAAAAGGCTCTAGAGATAACCAGGAAGCATAGTGCACCACTAACCCCATTAGATTGACCTTGAGATTGACCTTGAGCTGCACAAAGAGATCGTAGAGCTGGCCGAGGTCGGCGGCATTGCCGTGCGAGTAGAGGACGGTGAGGCGGGCGCAGGGGTTCCTCAGGTAGAAGGCCACCACCTTGCTCCCCCTCCTGGTGTCGACCAGCAGCACGTCCGTGGCGTTGTCCCGCGGGACGCCGGAGGCAACGAAGCGGCCCGTGGCCTCGTCCTTCCGGACGGCGTACGTCGCCGGGTCCGGCGGGAAGAAGGCGAACCTCGCCGCGAGACTGGACACCGAGCACCCCGACAGCATCGAAAGCAGCGCTCATTCATCGACAGGCGGCGATGCTGCTGCTCATCAGAGGGAACCTCTCCCCTCCCCTCCCTTCCCGTCCCCTCCCACCACAAGGGAATCGATCAAGAACTATCCTTTGCAAGAACAATCCAACGACGAAATGGATAGAAATATTTTGCGGTTTCGGGGATCACAAAATGGATTTGCACAAGAAAGGCAGCGCCTTTTGGCCTTCTTCTTGGCTCAAATCGGATTCGAGGTGGAAAGGATCAAACAAATTTGGGGGATTTCTCGGCGAAAAATACTAACGGAAGCGCAAAGGTTGGTTCTTGAATCTCGGCGGGATCTTTCCAACGGATTTGAGCAAGAAAAGATTCTCTTCACCAAAACTCCAAGCTGATAAAAAAAAACAAGAAGAAATCCGCCCGCTCAATGCCCAGAGTGATTGATTGATATCAAGACCACCAGAACGCCCAAACTCGCGACATCTTCCGAATTCCGCGAAGGTGGCGGCAAACAAAAACGCCCCCCAAAAAACATCTAATCTTCTGTTCTTGGCAGCATCAGGGAGAGGTTCTGGGAGGGTTTAGTGCATTGTTAATGGGAAAAGAGCAGCAACAACAAGAAGAAGAGAAGCAGGAAGGGCAAGGCTGGACTGTGCACAGCCAGCAACAGCAAAGCACTAGAGCTCACTCATCAGCCACGCTGCTCACTGCCATCTACTACTCTTGCTGTGTGTGTGTGTGGTGGGGGATGCTGGCATGCCGCTGCCGCTGCCGCTGCCGCCTGTGTGTGCAGCTGCAGTGTGCGCGCGTGTAGAGACCAGAGAGAGCAGCAGACGAAGCTGAAACAGGGCAGCAGAAAGCGCAGGGGATCCCCACCTTTGCAAAAGATGTTCTTCGCATGTTTTTGCAACATTTGTTCGCCCGATGTTGTTTTCTCAGCCACACGGACGGAATGGATGAAGCGGCGCTGTGGCCGCATGTAGCTCCAGTGGTTTGAGGGCCGTCTGATTGTGCCATTGGGCGGTCCAGATCGCGTTAGGCTGCAAAAGGAAAGAAAGCTGGATGTTTCTTGCGAGGAGCCCCGTCGTTGTTTATTACGAAGAGTTAATTGGACGGCTGAGATCGTGCTGGGATGGAAAATTGGACGTATCTGTGGGGTCCAACGACATTTCTTGTGAGGAGTTCAAACCTGGTCACCATGTCTGGGACCACAAACTTTATTTGCCACTGAAAATTTGTATGATATCTCATATGTCACACATTATGTTATTTATATGTTGGTTTGGATTTATACGTCAGTGAGATCCATGTGTCAATTACATAATTAGAGATTTTAACAGATTTCAGTGGTATATAAAAAATTAAGTCTAATTTTGAAGGACAATTTCCGTGATTGAGCAACGTGTAACGCGCGGACCGTTCCTAATCACTCGCATCTATAGCGACTGGATGGCCAAGATCACGCTTGGATGCAGAAATAACCCCCCCAAAAAAAAGAGGGGTGTTTCTTATGTCATGTTTCCTGTTGGTAGTTAATTGGATGGCTGAGATCACGCTGGGATGGAAAATTGGAGGCTGAGTGTCGCCAGCGGTGTTTCTCGTAACAAGTTCAAAAAAAGTTTATCGTATCTAGAGCAGCATAATCTTAATCGACGAGTTATGCGGTTGAGTAGCGTGTAACGCATGGAGCCTCTCCCGATCATTGACAACTACAGCGACTAGATGGTCGAGAATCGAGATCACGCCTGAATGCAAAAAAGAAGAAGAAATGGACGATGGAAAAGGGGGGATTGGATGTTTCTTATGAGGCGGCCTGTCATGTTCTTGTGAGGAGTTAATTGGATGGCTCGGATTGATCTTTTTCAGAGGCTCCGGGAGGTCACGGAGAATTCGCAACATCCACAGTAAACCCACCGACATGTAGTTAGTGAGGCCCGTTAAGCGCAAGACAGAGTGCCGTACCAGTTGGACAAGTCACTCGTTGGTTTATGAGATGGAGTTTTTTTTTTGCCTAAATGGCGCAGTTGGCCCGGTTAATAATAAATCTGGCCGTCGACATATTGTAATGTAAATGTAAATAAATGACATCATCGATTTGCCGGCGGCCAACACGTGTCCTCCACCGTTCCCCCGTGCACGGATTCCATCTTCACCACAAATATGGCGCCTAGATGGTCTCCGTGCCGCCACGTCGCCGCCATCGTGCATATGGTGCACGGATAAGCCTTTTCAATAGGGTTCGATAAATAAGATTTCCATCGCTGGAAGGACAAGGCTTGTCCGTGCGCTAGATACACGGTGGCGGCGACGTGGCGGTACGGGGACCGTCCGGGCGTTAGATGGGCGGGGGGATGCGTGTCGGCCATCAGCATGTCTATAATGCCATTTTTGGAATTACGGCACGCCGGCAAACAGATTTGTTATTGACGAGACCAACCGTGACATTTAAGCCAAAAACTTTGAGATGGTGCATTGGATGGAAAATTGAATGTTTCCCGTTGGTAGTCGACGAGGAGTTAATTGGATGGTTGAGATCAGGAACAGAGCATCGCCTCGTCTAACTTGGGCCGTGCCCCCCCCCCCCCAACCAACACACACATTTCAGAATAAAAAAATTAACATGTATGCAATCCACAACTGCCCCGATTTGGTTAGGTTAGGTCCATCTAGAATGTCCATTGTTGTTGTCTACTACTAGTTACGATATTACTTAGCGAGACATTCAATCGTGCGGTGACGAAGCACGGAAGCAGCAGACGAGGCAAAGACATGCTGGCCGCTGGTGCGTCGCGGGATTACCGAGGACGGGCCCGACGGTGACGACATATACGCAATCGACGACCGTAGAGTCACATTTGTGCACCGCACAAGGCGTGCAACCAGTAGTGAGCAGTGTGCTTTTGAATTTGCTTTGATCTTTAGCCCCTTTTGGGACTTTGTTCAAGCTCCGTCACAAGCTGAGTTCATGCCAGGATGAAATATTGAATGTTTTTTTTAGTCTTGCCACTTTTCTTGTGAGGTGTTCAAAACTGGTTCATAGTATATTGGAATTTCGGGATCAAGTAACGTTTAAAGTAAAAATTGCTGGCAAGCATTACCTGCTACAGTGAATGCACCCACATGGCTAGATCGACCTTTGTCTGTCTGTATGCTCGGAAATGCAGTAAATTTTGTATTCCTTAAATTTCTTCACACTGGGCGTAGAAGTGTAGAACTGGTTCTCCTTGAGCCTTTTTCTTACATTATATCATTTAAAAAAACATTCTACCATTAGACCAAGATTGTAGTACAAATCCACAAGGGAAAAGAGAGAGAGAGAGACTTGCCGGTTGCTACATCTGTCAGACCGCCACCTAACCCGAATTACATGTGTTCTCAAAAGAAGAATACGTTGACGGAAGCTGTTTATATGCTTTTGGAATAAAGACAGGCACCTCCTGTTAACTAAGGAATTAAGATCACATCAGTTTTGGTAGGGTGTTTCGAGTGACTAGACTAGAGTTTAGTCAGGAAAGTTAGCCTGTCTGCCCTCTCTTCCCCAGGTGAAGTAGCAACTCTCCCTTTCCAAAGTTGCCACACACTTCTCCTCCTTTCTTGACTTGGTTTCCATGATTTGATCTTGTTGGTTCAACGTTTGGGAGGGATTCCTGGCTTTCTCCCGTGACTCTAGGTGCCTGTGATCTTCATGGTCTAGCTCTAGCCTCTCCGTATATCATTGTGTTCTTGCTGTTGGCAACTTGGATGTTGCTTTAGCACTTTATTAATTGTGTTTGTTTTTGTTGTTAATTCAAGTCACCATTTATAGGTGAATTTTTTTTTGACTAGCAAGTTTGTCTGAATGGAACAGTCTAAACTGTTAAATTAAACAAAACTACTCCATCAAGAAAAGTTAAAAAGGTACTGTTAAATTAAACAAAACTACTCCATCAAGAAAAGTTAAAAAGGTCCTCCCTTTTTTATAAGTTTCGTAAGAGATGCCTTCATAAAAAAAATTACGTCTAGATCTGCCACTGCAAGTATTTCAAGTGTATCTATAGTTGGTCTGAAAAAAAGGTCTAAAAAACCAATGGTCTCAGCTTCTACTACTATAGTTGGTCTGGAAAAAGGTCTAAAAACCTTCTACTGTAGTTCACTCTGAAAGAGGGAAGTTGAAAAATAATTCACCAAGACCTAAGTAGCTATAGATGTCATCAAGATATGTCCTTGGTAATTCTGATTCCTCGATATTTTTGTTGCAGGTGTTCTTACTACTACAAGATACATATAAAGTACCCCCTTAAAAGCTGGTTTGTTTCAACGGGGGATTCTGTGCACTCTCTCTCAGTAGAGGATTCTGTGCCATTAAGGACACACGCGGCCACACCAACTTGCAACCTTGTACTTTCTTGCAAATCAAAATCAAAGAACTGGGCCATGTCTAGATTCATTAGAGAGAGAGAGAGAGAGAGTTTAGTCTTTTCAGTTTTGATGCAGGGTAGGGGCCCTGGAAGAAGCTACAACCAGCAGGTACAGTACAGGGAATGTACTAATGTGTAGGTGGCCAATAAATTTGCTAAAGTTATTCCCAACCAGCCGTCAGTTACTATCCAACGGCTAAGCGTTTCTAGTTTTCCTTAGGAAGAAAACAAGAGTAAAATGTGAGTTTTTCTATGGTGCCAACTAATCAGTTTCCCAATTAAATTGAAGTATTCAAAGCGTCACTGTATGTGTTGAACTTTTGAAGAAAAATTATGTGTTCCTCTTGGGATCTCAACATCTTTTATTTATAGTACCGAATATTACAGTTCGACTCTAACACGATTTGGACTCTTACCTAATTGGACTCTTACATTATCTCTAATATCTCCAACACTCCTCTTAAGATGGGCATGAGATAACAATCATGACCATCTTGTTACATAATGTAATACCATTACTAGAATCTAGTAAAACCTACTAACCACCAATACTACCAAGAACGTCACCAAATCCATCACCACCATCTACAAGTTGCCCAACCTCAACCTCATCTTCCTCTACCCTCATGCCCCCAACCACCCCGGCTTCCACCACTCTACCCACACTCCCCAGTCTCGGCCTCCACCACCTCTACCTCTGCCACAGACCATTACGCCTTACTCTAGTCCCAATCCTCCCAAACATCTCCAGCAACACAATCTCCTCCACCCATACCAACACCATCGCATGACACCAATACCATCACCGCCGACCGACATAGCCTCTACCATCAGCCTAGCCTCGTAGCTCATCACTATCATTAGCACAACCAACACCACCAACAATCTTCCCCCGCCTTCCATGCTCCATAACCACCGATGTTGTCACCACGAAACAACACAGCAGCAAGAACTCATAGCAAAAACACTATCCCCTTTCTCCTTTCCCCAACACAGCACATGCAGCCACACCATATCCTCCAGACCACACTAGAACCTCAGACCACACTAGATCCTTCCACACCAGATTCACTGTACCAAATCACCACATCGGATCCTCCACAACGGATCCGAGATCCAACCGACACCACACCTCTTCTTATCGTCCTCGGCACCATAGATCCTCCTTCACAACAACTCTTCTTCTTCCACTCCCCTCCTTCTCCCGAGTCTCCTTTCCCCAGCGAAGTGCTGGAGCTAGCGCCGGAGCTTCCTCTCCCCTTCTCCACCGCCAGCCATCGTCTTCCTCCACAAACCCGCGAGGTTCCTCCTCCCGCAGCTACCCCTCCTGGGCTTCTTCCTCCTCAAGCCACCGCTCTTGCCTTCTCTCCTCCTCCGCCACTGGCCGAATCCTCCCCGCCGGATCCGCTGCTACTCCTCCATCGGGAGTGCCACTCGGGCCGGCCAACTCCCCTTGAGCACCCCACACACAACCTTCTTCCTATGCACCCCCGAAGCACCATATCCTCCTCGAGCCTTTCTTCCTCCTCCTCGCTGGATCCCCTACACTGGATCCCCTCAGCTCCTCCACGTCGGACTCCTCCACGCCGGCCCTGTTCCTCCTCCCGAGCCTGAGCTCAAGCAAACCTTCCTCCTTCCTCCGCACTGGATCCCCTCGGCTCTTCCTCCACGTTGGCCATGCGATCTGCTTCTCCCTCGATCACCCCATGCAAGCCGCCGCCTTCCCTCACCTTCCTCGCCTCCTCCGCCAGTCCGTCCCAGGCCGTCCGCCGCCACCGCGCCTCCTCACGCCGGCCCGATTGGCCTGCGCTCCCACCTGCAAGGCACGGCGACGGCCCGCGCACGCCCACGAGACGACGATGGCAGCGCCTTATTGCAGTGGTGACGGCGGTGATGGGCGTATCAAGGGTGGCGGCGGCGACAACAGGTGAGTCACGGCTCGTGGGTTAGGGTTATGTTTGAGATGACGGTGGATTAGGATTGGCTCTGATACCTTGTTGAACTTTTGGAGAAAAATTGTGTGTTGCTCTTGGGATCCCCACATTCTTTATTTATAGTACCGAATATTACGGTCCGACTGTAATACGATTTGAACTCTTACCTAAGTGAACTCTTATCTAATTGGATTCTTACCTTATCTCTAATATCTCCAACAGTATGGATAACTGGTGAGACGTGACGATCTTTCAGAAAGCAATTTACGGCTTTGACGAGCAGCAAAGCCGCCTTTTATGTTGATTGGAGGTTTTGAACACACAAGAGTCAAAGACATTTGCACATCTCCTTTTGGTGTCATTCGTATGATCATTTCCCCTCACAAGAAAGTAGGTTCACACTACGTAATTCACTGTCTCTCACCCAAAACATCTAGTAAATTACAACTGTAAAATGGCAAAGATTCATATATACTTTGACATCTAGTAAATTACTACTGTAAAATGGTTGAACTAGTACTCTGAATAAAAAGTCGACTTTAGGGTAAGAAGAAACATTTCATCGTATACTTTGACATCTATAGTTTTCTTCCTGTTGAATGATTCCAAAAGCTTAACCTGACAAATTGTGGCAGCTTTTGCTTGTAGCACTACTTCTGCGGTTTACATGGATGACAATATTTTGACTGTTGTAGTATATCCAGTTCAATTTTTACAGCAGGCTGTGGGAATAATTAAACTAGCCCTTTTTATACTTAGATTCCATGTTGGTTCAGTAGTTTATAAACTTGAAAATTAACATATCATAAGTATGTATCATAGATATTATAAAAAATATTGTATTATTCCTTCTTGAAAAATTATAAAATATGCGTCAATCAAAAGGGTCTCATATAACATTTAATATTTTCATTTGCTCACCCCAAAAACAGTGTTTCTATCATACGTATCAATATACCGGATTAGCCCTTGAAATGGTACATTCCGGTACCGACCTATACCGGTGTATCGTTATGGAATTTAATATAATAATATATTTATAATATATATTTGTTTGATTGTATATACACTAAATTTTACTTGTAATATTACTTCAAATACATAGTAATAGGATTAAATATAACATATACTCAAATGAATTCAATAGATGGTATTATCAATTCTGTCGGTATGGTCGATATTGTCCGGTATCGAAGCCGATATAGAGCCGGTATGGCCGGTATTGACCGGTATCTAACCGTTATGGGCGATATTGACCGGTATCAAGACCGGTACAGAATACAAGGATACTTTGTACCGTTTTAGGTGATAGAATAATACATACCCATTGGTACCAAAACAATATTTATAAGTTACTTTCTGCGCTTATTCGATCAAAGAAGAGCACTTGCACTTTAAGGACCGCCGCAAACCTAACACAGGGAAAGGCAAAAAATATTCCACCAGAGATTATTCTCTTGTCTCCATTACATATGACCATTTGTTTAGTGTTTTCAAAGGCCAAAAACAAAGGCTTTTTTTTCATCCCTTTCTCTTTGTTGTTTGTCACTTTGTCCCTCTGTGCTCAACCGAGGGGTCAGGACAAACTGCCCATCTTATCTCACGGAAATTGAAAGGCTATAACAAAAGAACATGTCAACTTCTTAGATGCATTTGAATGGAAATTTAGCAATGACAAGGATATGACAACTAAACATATGTAAGTAAAATCGTCCAATTTAAGAGTGGTTGATTTACCATACAGCCAACGCTAGAGTAACTAGAGCAGATTAATCATGGCCCGATTGAAACGCAAGAACTACACATAGATTTTGCAGGGAATAGTACAGATCACACTAAATTCCTTTGCCAATGCCATAATCCACCTCCACCTTGGATCTATGAACCAGACTAATGGCACTGCATTGGCACAGAGCTGCCAAACAAGATCCTCCCTCCCTCCCTCCGTCTCCCAAGCATTCATTGATTCCATTCAACTCTTCTCTGCACCCCAAGACCTAGATTCAACCAACCCATTAACCTACTCTTCGGTGTGCAGTTTAATTTTATGTCAGGGTTTGGATAGAGAAGCCCTATCCCTGAACCTGACGCAGTAAAACGTGAGATTATTCCAACACCTCTTGCATGTGGCCACTGGATTAAACAAGTGCTTCGAGCATGCATGATAATGCCAAGAAAATGGGCACTTGCTTGCCCTAGAGCCAATCAAGATCGGATTCTCTTGGGTAGAGCGTGCGTGATCTTCCAACAGTTAGCAGATCAAGTGACGGCATTGGAGAAAAGGGTGAAAGTGATTTTATAACCATGCGGGTTACAGCTAGGCTAAAAACTTGGTGTCGTCGGAAATCATACTCGTACAAAGTATAAGCTTCGTCGATGAGTCACTGACAAGTGGCCTCGATGAAATTCACCAGGCAACGAGGCCCACTTGTCAGCGATTCATCGAAGACGTTTCTTTCGCACGTGCATACATATGTGCAGCCAATTTTTTTTTTTTTTTTTTTTTTTTTCCCTAAGGGAAGCCAAGTGGGCAGCTTGACCAGACAAAGGGTGCAACCTTTGTTTTGGTGCTAAGTAAAAAGGATTAGCTCCTGGGAGTGGCAGACAAGCACAAGTCCAATGGTACCAATTGACCAGACAAAACGGTGAGGTGAGGCATGATCTGACCATGAGATATTGAAATATTTGGTGGTTTTGCTGTAGGGGCTTGTCGGACTCCAAGCTGATGCATGTAGCATGATGCAACAATAAGGAGGAATGAACAGGAGACCAAAACCACCACTACAACCAATTCATTACTGGCTATCAGGGAGAGGGAAGACTGTTATCAGTTTTGGTTTGAATCATGAGTGTTGTGATCTGAACTTGCTGGGTGCTTCAATGCTAAATGCCCCCATATTATGGACGCACTCGTGCATATAGGCTACAATTACAAAGTGGAGTACCTCACTGTCGGATCCGGATTTTCTAATCTCGAATCCTCTGTGATAAATACTGTGCTACTCTCTGGATCAGTAGGTAGCACTCACAGAGTCACGGGTTCATTGCTGAATCATTTCATACAAGACGTAAATTAAGACATTTAATATATTACAACTTCATAATAACATAGACCACGTCGGATCAAGTTTTACAAAAGGACCGGTCATGCCAAATCGATTACATCACATAAAAGCACTTAGCTATAGTGGAAGCAAAAGAGGGGATATGGCTCATCTCTCCACAGGTAGGCGACTGGGGTGATCTGTGTACGACTGATATTATCCAAGGATCGGGTAATATCGGTTGTACGCAAGTACCAACGAGTCCACTAGATTGGGACGAGACCTAGACTACAGAACCTAGACTACTCTTTAGGGTTCCCTTGGCCATCGACTTCGGGATCCTCGTTGTACGCGTAGTCTTCTTAATCCACATCATCTGGAGGGTTTGGGGGACGGGAAAGCGAGAGTGAGCACAACTTCCGTGCTCGTAAGCCAACACATAATATGCAATAGTATACATACAAGGCTTAACAAGGATGGATCAGGTTCTTTTATTTACTAAAGCAACATTTTCAATTATCATAGTTACAAATTCATATGACTTAGCATTTTAAACAAATTGTATTTTATTAAAGAGAGTAAGTGCAATAATTAAATAACAGTAGGGGTTCCCTCCATCGGAACTCTACACATGCATCATTTTGTTGGAGCTACATCCGCTCCATTCACACCACTAAGCTCGACGTCTCAGGAAAAAAAATCCAACCTCAGGCTAGGTGAGCCGTCCTGGTTGTAATTTACCCATAAAGGTTTTTGAAATAGAACTAATTTAAGTTAAGGTCATATGTCCGCCTTTGACCGTAGACGCGATTGTTTAAACAATTTAGACTCTGCAGAGGTTGTACATTGTGCCCACAAGAGATAATCATACTTGTTACACCACATGATTCCTTAGTCATGTAGTTGAGCGATCGTCACAGTAACGTTTCAAACTACCTTGCCCTTCTGTCATCTTACCCCTATAGCTAATCCCATAAGTTGTGCGGGATGTTCACCACAACTACTAGCGCAGCTGGCCCCGTCAACAACGACTAGCGCAGCTGGCAACTTCACCCTCCCTCGGTGTCCCTTTCAAGCTAGCATACATCCTGCCGCTTGTATACTTTCAAACACCAGTTGTGGGATGACATTCAGGGTTCAATAATTTTACTAAACCAAGTTGCACTTTGTAGACTTGCTGTTGTACTTGTTTTACACATGAGATCATGATAAGATTAAGTCCTTAATCCATTTGGACGGTTCATACCACATTCCACACATTCTCGTGCTACATCCGCACCCACCACTCTTTCCATCCGCCCAGATGTGGTACTAGCAAGTTGTTTTGGGTTTTGGGGAGAAAAATCAATTAACACAACACACCAGTCATTTACATCCAATGACTACCCAAAACCACTTTCATGATTAAAAGATGATGATCAGAACATTTATTGTCCCGGTACTTAAGCAAATCTAGTATGTCGCTTTCAGTACAACCTATGCTAGTATTTACCACATATTTACTAGGGTGACATGGAATGAATGATTCAACTTATCAAAGGATAGATAATACTTAATTAATCATCAAATGGGTGTTTAACTACCTTAAGATTTAACATACCTTTGATTACAGAATTAAAGCATGCAACTTTGATATTTTAAATAAATATAATTTGTATAAAATATAGGCTCAAAATGATCAAAGTATTGACTCACCTTGGTTAAAGGCAGTGGGTCTTGGTACCCTTGAGCTTGGTCAAAGTGGAGGTCTCCTAGGTCTTCGAACCCTAATCGGACAAAAGTACCGGGAAAAGACACACAACAGTAGAGAGAGCAAATAAATACAAAATTCATAACAAATGAACTCCAAATGAAACAAGACCAGTGCCATAAGCAAGATCTTGAATTTAGAAAATTTTAGAAACAAGTTTCATAATTTTTGAAGTTATAATGAAAAAGATATGAATTTTTAAATCTTTCTAATAGAATAAATAAATGAAAAGAAAAACAGGGAATTTGGATAAGCCATGCGCTAACATGTGGCGCAGCACAGTGCTTGGTCCTGGAGGTGGCGCGGGCGGTAGTTCCGGGGGGAGAGGGCGGTAGTACCGGAGGTGCGAGGTGGGCGGTAGTACCGGTGATGTGGAGACGGAACGGCGGAAGTACCGGAGGTGTGGGGGCGGTAGTTCCGGAGGAGCGAGGGCTGGGCGTTAGTAGTACCGGAGTGCGATAAAAGCGATAGTACCGGCGTTGAACGGGCGGTAGTACCGGGGGAGGGAGAAAATACTACGAGCTTCGGGTGCACGACGATTTCTTGGGAAAAATCACCGGGGAGCAATGGGGGAAAGTGGGGAGAGCAAGGGGGTGCAGTGCGGCTTTTATAGCCGAAGGGGAGGAGGGAGCCACCGGAAGCGGCGGAGGCGGGGAGAGCGGTGATGGCGACTGGGCGGCGAGGGTGGGCGCGTCGGCCGCCTTTGTCGGCGCGACACGGCGGGGGGCGATCAAGCGCGCGGTGCGGTCAGCCGGGAGCGGCGGGGACGGAGCGCGGTCGGGAGCAGCACCCAGGGAGGAAGAAAGATAGAAAGAAAAAGGGAAGAGAGGCCGGGCGCAGCGGGTTGGGGGGAGAAGGAAAACGAAAGATGGGCAGGAGGGGAGATGGGCCGAAGGGGGGTAAGTGCAGACGGGCCGGGCTAGGAGGGAGGGAGGAGAGATGGGCTGACCCAAGGGAAGGAGTGGGATGAGCCCAAAGGGAGAAGGGGGAAATCAAAACCAAAATTTGAAAATAAAATGATAATTCAAATCATGATTGAAAACTGAAGTCAAAATAGTAATACTATTTACTTGTCCGAAAACAGAATGTTACACTCACCAAAGGAAGGATAGAAGAACGATTTTCCTATTCAATGCACTACTTAGCTTCTGTTTTTGTTGTTAATTAAGAGCAGAACATACATCAATTTTTTAATAGATCCTAGCTAGTGGCAAACTCTCCATGAACAATCTCAGCTGGTCGTGGCATTTGAACAACGATTTAAGGCGGAAAAATCAGGTGCCTTACCAGTCGAACTACAATGTGCATGCACTATATTTATCAACCTTTTAATATTTTTCACAAACTAATTAGGTAAAAAAACAAATGCTAAAAAGAAAGAAAAAACAATGTTAAGCTATTCACTAATCAGACAAAAAATTTGGCCCAGGGTAATTGGGCCGAGCTATTGGACTGACAGGCTGGGCTTATTTCAACAGCTCGTCTAAATCCACAGGGGGAAAAAAAGGAGCTAGTCTTCTTCTCCACCTCGCTCTCCCGTCCCATCAGCAATGGCGACCGCGACGAGGAGGCTGCTCCCGACGCTCCTCAAAACCTTAGGCGGCACCGGCGCCGGCGCTGGCGCTGGCTCGGCGCGGGGCCTCTCCACGGAGAAGGCGGTCGGCGCCGCGGCCGTCGTCGGCACCCACACCGCCAAGTGGATGCAGGTTATCCATCCCCGTATCCCCTCCTCGCGGCTATCCAGTCTTTAGATTCCTGTTCGTTTGGGATCAGATCTGACGCCTTTCTCGTGTGGTTTCCCCCCATTCGGTGGGAAAGATCGCGTCTTTGCGTCTCCGCGGGCGGTATTGGCGCTCGGTTTAGCTTGTAATCCTTGTTTAGGCGTGTAGCTGCGCGGATTAATTTTTTTCTTCCCCATTTAGTTTAGAGAGTGTTTGATGTGCCTGGCCATGGATTGGTTACCATAAGTTGGTAGGTGTATGTGCCAATGGCTTCAGCTGTTTCTTGTTAGATCCGGAGGTCTGATATTTAGGTTTGCTAGTATTATGTATGCTTGTTGATAACACATCAGTGATTACCATATTTAGGAATAGTACCTTTCATTCTCAGCTTCTGGGAGGGATAGTTTGATGTATAGGTACAGGGATTCTTGTAATAACATTGCAGACAGTGTTAGGGACGGTTTAGTGTTAGAATGCGTCTATGGATTATAATTTATTCAAATTATAATATGCATGCTCCACTGCCTGAATTCCCTCGGGTGACTGACTCCATCCTTAAATTATGAGTGGACTCGTGTTAACAATGTGCAATTGTAGCTAAACACATATGCAATGTGATGACACGCTCATCATGCCCATTTAGCATAGATTTCTAGGTGTTTAATACACTTCAACATGACTCATGGCTCAGGACTAGAATCGACATTTTATGAGAGTAGCTATCATACATTTTATTGGATGCTCTTGTGAAATTAACAATAATTTTCCAGTAAAGGAAGGTACATTATTGGTTTGTAGACTTGGATCAGATGCGCTAACCCCTTGCTTCTTTCGTAATATGCACGTTCATTCTGTTATTTAAGACAAATTATTATCTTGATGCAATGTGTGTCTTTTGAGTTTGTGTCTGTAGCTTTGGCTGAAGCATGGCAGTCCATTAATGGGTTGTTTTCAAGGGATGTGTATTGATTGATTTCATGCCATAGGTTATGATGCTTAATTGACTAATAATTGGTTCTCCCTTCTAATGATGTGTTAAGAGATCTGTTGTTGATCAAGTGAAACTATTTTCTCCTCGTATTAAAAGATGGCCCTTACAGAGTTAAGAGTGCATGCAGGCTCTTAAGATGTATCCGAATTATTCTTCCTATTGCACTTTTGCTATAATAATATCACAGCCAGCAGTCCAGCACTTTTTACTGTACTTTGAGGGTGTGCCTTTTGGTTTTTGCCCATTTGCTGAGTAGAACTTAAATGATGAGTATCGTTTTGCAGTAGGCCTTTCTGAAATTCTTTTCTGTAGCCAATAGCCAGAAACGCAATAATAGATGAGAAGCCATTAGTTGAACAGAGTAAAGACCAATGCTGCTTGCACTGAGGAAAAATAATTATTGAAAATAAATTATTTAGCTTTGTAATTCCCATATCCTTGAAGATACCAGAATTTGTATTTATTCCACTAAACCAGGTAGTTAGCACTTAGCAGTAGTTTGTCATTTCAGACCATGATAGAGTTTAGGAGTTTGGTTGCAGATGGCAATATGTTCTGACTTCTCTTGTTGAATCATCCGTTTTTCTAAATCCTTTTTTCCTTTTTTTTTCCCGTTTTATTTATTGCAGGACACAAGCAAAAAATCCCCAATGGAACTGATCAATGAGCATCCTCTGATCAAGGTTGAAGGGAGAATTGCTGCTTGTGAAGGGGGTAGGCAACAAAGAATAATTCAAACTCTAGCCATCTTTACACATTCTCATTACTGTGCTCTGGTCGCATTGTTGCTTGCAAAATATAATGTTGATCATGCACTTTCTGCAAAACTGACCCCAATTCACATTTCGATTACAGATAAAGAAAATCCTGCCCTTGGCCATCCAATCGAGTATATCTGCCTTGATCTGGATGCACCTGCTGTGTGCAAATACTGTGGTCTTCGTTTTGTTCAGGACCACCATCACTAAGTAGAGAAGATATTTTCCTTTTCCGCAGCAGAAAATTGGAGTTGCTGCGTGCTTATCTGGTTCACAATGTTCTGCCAGTGTATTCTGTATTACGCCTTGATGGCAAAATGTTTCCTCCAACTTCGAATGACATAATAATGCCGCGTTAACTGTGGATTAATTTTCTATTGACGGCATTTGTTCCATTTTATGTGCCTATGCAATATCCGTATCGAACTCCCTACTTTGTGAATACAAGGCTTAGTTCGATACTTTGTTAATGCAAGGCTTGAGATCGAAAGAGCATGAAATTGATTTTGGAAGCAGTTTAGCTCCAGATATTTCTGTTTTGTGAAGATTAGAGATCCAAATAATTTACTTTGCTTACCCAGCTACGATCGTGTGTCTGTTTGTGTTCCTCTTTATGTTGCTCTGACCATGTTGCTGATGCAGATCATAGTTAGTTCTAACTAATGTAGAGATGAACAGTAGAAAGCAAACATGCAATGCAAAGCCTTTGCTTATCTCTTGACCTTCCATGACGTGCATGTCCTAAACTGCCCAAATCTAAGGAAAGGAAAAAATGCTAAAACTTTCCCAAGACGAGGGGCAAAACTTGATAGGACTGAACGGTAACAAGGACCAAAGTGCAAAACAGCCGTTAACTGTAAATAACCGACTTCCTTTCATTGGCCACGCGCGATTCTATTGCAACATAGATTTCCGTTCGTCCCAAAGGCAGAGGACGCAAGGATTTATTCATGCCAAGGAATCTTCTCAATGTCTCCTAACACCGATCCATCCGAAGACGAAAATGTCAATCCTACCGCGGTATTTCCTGAGTTTACATGTTTCTTGTTCTTGTTCTTTGCTCTCAATTTCTTTGTGTTTTGATGAGACATTTCCATCGGAAGCATTAAGTTTTCATGTCCAAATCAACTTTGGTTAAAGAAACCATGCGTTTTGATGATCCTGTACCAATACTCTCTGAATTGTATGCAGAATTTATCCTAAATGCTCCTCTTCCCAAAATAAGAACTTGCTCAACATTAAAACGCCCTAGTGAGGAAGACTCATTCGATGATTCCTAATGACTAGTTTTGCGTTCTGGTCTGGTTGCAAGATTCTCTTGATAGATAGGTTTAAATTAAATTGAACGATCCATCGCTTAGATCTTGCATTTTCCATGGAGGTATTAATTCAGTATCATGACGATACAGTTGATCATTTGTGATGTAGACAGGGTATTAATTCAGTATCATGACGATATCAGTTGATCATTTGTGATGTATTTCAGAATGGATCAGCGGCAGCATCATTACCTGTGCTGGCGAAGAAACCCTGGATCCCGGCAGCCTTTGGAGGCAGCAGCAAGCATGGCGCCACCGTGGACATCCCCCTAGATGTATATTATTCACTGTTCTTGCATTGTCAGTTCATGCCAGATGATAATCTTGTGTTCTTGGTAAGAATTGCTTGATGAGATTTTCTAAATTCTTGCATGTTGTTGTTGCATGTAGGATCCAAGGAAGCGGGAGAAAGATCTCTTGTCATGGGAGGAGGATTTGAAGAGGAGGGAACGGGTTCGATCGCCTTTTCCCCTTCGCCATAAATCCTATATATTCACTTCCACCATTATCTGCAATCTTGAAGTGTCATGTGTTCACTTATAGTTGCTGCAAAATTTTTTAAAAAAAACATGTGAAGTTTAACCAAGTTCTATAAAGTGTGAGATTTATTGCAGGATATCGTACAAAGGGAGAAGGCAGTGAACAGAGGTAGTTCTACTAGATCATCATTAGAGCTTCAGCATGGTTCGAAGTTTTGTCTGAATTCTGAAAATGTATCTGTTTGTGCAGCCGGCGTCACAATTGAAGTGAAAAATTGGCCACCGTTCTTCCCCATCATCCATCACGATATAGCCAATGAAATACCAATCCATGCCCAGACGTTTCAATATGCAGCATTTGCTAGTTGGCTAGGCATTACCCTTGAATCTCTTATTTTACAATTAATTGAGAGTATAGCCGATAAGATTTACCTTGGATAACCAAAATTCAGCTCATGTCCATCGACTGTTCTTTTTGCAGGACTGGTTGTCTGTCTTGGTTGGAATGTCTTTGCCGTCTTAGTCGAATCAATTCATGGAGAAGGTGCTAAATATCTTGCCATACAAACAATTCTCCTTAGTATGTATCTTTTTCCATATGTTTTTTTTTATGGCAGATATTGGTCTTTTCCTCCTCGCCGTCATCTATGCGATATCTGGTTGTCCTCTTTCATACATACTGTGGTACAGGCCTCTGTACCGAGCCATGAGGTTTCTTTTCAACTTACAATTCTAAGTGAATAATCATTAGCAGACAATTCTCTACGAAATTGACAATTTTCTGCTTTTCGTTAACCAGAACTGATAGCATGGTGACCTTTGGCCAATTTTTCGTCTTCTACTCGGTAATTTTATGTGTTAACGATCTTGATCTAAAAAGCTAACTCTGCTGTCAAACAGCAATATTTCTACTCATATTCAATATCTTTCCAGTCTTTATCTTTTGATAATGCACTTTTGATTGATGAGCGTCATGATGGCTTGATATTTGCCAGATGCATGTCGGATTTTGTGTCATTGCTGCAGTTGCTCCTCCAATAATATTCAAGGGGAAAACTCTTACGTAAGTCTAGTTGGTAAAGTGCTATTATTGCTATACTTTCCAACTGCAGTAATCCTCAATTCAGTTTCTTTACCTGAATTCAGGGGAATTCTTGTTGCTATCGAAGTTTTAACTGGAGATATGTTTGTTGGGGTAAGTTGCTTTGCATTATTTGGATCACTTTGAAATATTTTTATTTCAGTGCTGAAACTTTCCCATATGAGTCCTTCAGCTAAGTGAAACCCCTCCAAGAATACTAATTGCTGTCGTTTTTGGAGTAATGCAGGTACTTTATCTAATTGGATTTGCATTGTTCACTGTGGAATCGCTTATAAGCATTTGGGTGCTTGAGGTTGGTGTCGATTCATCCTTGTGTTTCTTTCGACTTCTTTTATTTTCACATAAGTTTATTGAACATTTTGGCTTGCTTACTACCATCTCTGTCATGAATTGATTTGGTTGTGAGCTGTGACAAATGTTCAAGTCCTGGCTTCAGTTGCGTGAATTTTTTGTCTTTCACTCGCATGAACTATTGTTCATCATTTCCTGTATTGACCCCGGGCTAAGATAGAAAACAAGAAGGAATCAAAATTCTATTTTGGATGTCCTTGCACTGCTAAATTATTGCTTAACTACTACATTTAATTAGCTTTTTCTTGTGTGTCCTTACCAGATTATCTGCAATATGAATAATATATGTTCTTGGTTGCACTATATGCTTTACATATTTACTCTTTTGCAGAGAGTATACATGTATTTCAGAGGGCACAGGTGAAGATTGGCAATGCGATAATTGGACCATTCAACGCAATAGTTTCTTCAAAAGCAAATGTCAGGGTGTAAAACATGAAGTTAAGAGTTGAAAGATGACGCTTTCCGAAAAAAGAGTGAAAGAAGATGAATTGCTTTTGCCCAGTTCTTGAATGTGTTATCTGGTGATGAGAGTGTATGTGAGATCATGATCTATTGTTTACCGCAGTACTATGGCTAAGCTTCTTATCTTCGGTTTTTCTGCTTGGATGTGATCTATTTCAATGGCCAACAGGTCAATATAACATATACAGGGTTTGTTAATATGCAAAGAACACCCTAAGCTATATACATATCTAAACCCCCCCTTTCAAACTTATGGTGGATCAACAACACTGAGTTTGAAAAGGCAAAAGCTATGTTAAACTCTAGTCTGTGTTTTGATGAAGAAATATGCTAACTGAAGCTCTGAACGCACATACTGAAGAGAAATAACTTGGTCTTGCACCTGCGGTCTCATGTACGAAGCATACACTCCAATGTGCTTGATAAGCTTATGTTTCACGGGATCTCGAGCAATGCTGATCGCACCAGTACTGTCTGATAAGAGGGGTCTGTACAGGAATTGAAACACCGAAATCATCAAGTAGCCACCGAAGCCAGGTGATCTCAGCTATCGATGATGCCGTGGCTCTCAACTCAGTCTCAACACTCGAACGAGAAACGACAGTCTACTTTTTGGTCTTCTAGGCAATCAAGGAGGAACCAAGAAAAATACAATAGGCAGAAAAGGATCGGTGATCAGAATGATCGTTAGCCAGTCGCATCAGAGTACGCTGAAGTTGCAAAGAACTAGAGCGAGGAAAGAAAAGGTGATGACCGATGGTCCCACGAAGATATCGTAGAACACGAAGAAGATGACTTTAGTGGAGCTAAGTGAGAGCAGAGACGAACTAACTTAGGATGTGAACTGGGTGAGAAATATTAGGTCGGGTGATCCCAAGATAGACGAGGCTCCCAACAAGGTGGCGCTAGCGAGTAGGGTCCTCAAGAGGCTCACTGTCAGACCCCAAATTTCTAGTTCGGGATCCACTGTGTCAAACTGTGATATTCCCTAGATCAGTGATAGTACACACAGGTACATTCTTGAAACATTCACATACATCACATCGTTTGTAAGGTACTATGGGAGATTCCATCTCCTATACCATCGGGTGGCTCCATCCACTCGATGTCCGGCTAACCGGTAACTACCACTGGTCCACGACCAGATCTTCACAAACCCCTGTGGTCTCACCCTAGCTTTTCATTCCACGACCACCCATAAACAGTTTTAAACCAAATGAAAGCTAGTTCAGGTGAGTTCCCGGCACCGTTCTTGACCGTGAGCACGGTTATCTAGATAGTTTTCTTACTATGCAGAGTTCGTACACTTTACCCACAAGAGATAATCATCCTGATATATACACATGTTTAGTTAGACATATGAATCAGGGGAGATCATCACAAGGCCTTTAAAATGTTCAATCTCGACGCAACCCCACCCGCTAAGGTTTCCACTGCCCGGAGCCGCGCTCCCAGGAGGTCCAATCATGCGCTGTGTGGTTTTCATGTGGCTTCTACCCATACCCACGCCACACACCATCCAGTGGTGAAGCCACGCCGAGGTGAACAAATTAGTTAGCCAAGTTGTACCCATTATAGACTTGTGATCGTACTGTTTTTACATGAGAGATCATCATAAGGACTCGGTCCTTTATTGACTTGGACGGTGCGACCACATACCCCACCGACGTGCATCACCAGCACCAGCCACTCTTTCCATCCGCCCAGTCGAGTAGAGAGTTTCAGGTTTGGTTGGTTTTAAAAATAACATTTAGACCAACATACCATCCGGCTCCCAGCCACGACTGCCCAAATCCAGCTTTTCAAGTTTGTAAAGAATATTGTCGGACACTTTAATGCCCGCACGACCACGTATCTAAGCAAGGCTAAGCATGACACTTCGATACAGACTTAGTAACTAGCATGTATCCATTAAGTCTAGGGTGACAAATGATAGTGTCCAAGTTCAAGAAGTGGAAGGTCATACGAAGTTATCATTTAGGCGTTAACTACGACTAGACCAAGATAGTTATTTAAATCATAGTAATGCAATTTCATAATTTAAAGCAACATAGTATTGAGTCGCCTTGGTCGTGGTACTTCTTGCTCCCGCCGTGGTCCGTAGTTGGTCCTCTGGTCAGAGGGACCGGAAGGCGACTAGTGGGGGGGTGAATAGGCGCTTTCAAAACTTTCTCGCCTAAAACAAAACCAACACGTACTTTACTCCTTTAGCTATGAAAGCTAAGAAGTTCAGTGAGCACACAACGGAAGCCTTGTGTTGAATTTGATAATCCCCTCAAGCACACGACACAAAAGGAGAAAAGAACTCAATGTTCTTCATCAAGCACAGGCGATCCGACCGGCTACCACGGCGGCTCGGACCGACGGTCAAGCAAAATGGTCCGACCGGCAACTAGCCAACGGCGGGACCGGTGATGGCTGGTTCGACCCGAAACCAATGATCTGAAAACACGGCGGTCGAACCGCCGTTGAGAGGCCGGCCGGACCGGTGAGTCCAAAGATCTTGAAAAACTCCACCCAAATCCAAAACGAAATTTGATCCAACTTTTAATTCAACCAATAAAACTTGACCAAATTTCTAGCACACCTCCTAATGATATTGGAGACCTATTTCTAGCGACGATCGATCAGATCCACTTCGCAGAATCGATCTCTTGAGATTTTACCAAAGAGGTGCACAAACCCTAGAAATGAGAAAATCTTGATTCAAGACTTGCTTGTGGGGGTTTGATGATCTAGATGACTCTAGGAGTAATCCCACACATCAAAGCAAGGTAAAGTAGGCCAAGAGACCAAGCACGAACCTTTGAATCAAGGAAGCACCAAAAACATCCAAAAGAGAAAGAACACAAAGGAGCAATTGATCTTTCAATTAAGCATCACAAGATTGTTCATTCACAATAGATGCTTACAAAGCCTCTCCACCAAGGAGGGCAAGAGCTCAACAAAGAGCACACTCCAAACCCTAGATCTCCTCTCCTCTCCTCCAAACCCTAGAAAAAGGAAGAAGGGGGCTAAATGAATGCTTGCTTGGGTTTTCCACCTCTCCCCTTCCTATTTATACTAGAGAGCTAGGGTTTCCTTTTGGGTCTCTTACACATGGGACCCACACACAATAACTCTTGAAGCAATCGCCGCTTCACCACGTGTAGGTTGATCACGGTTCTCATCGACGCCAAGCCTCTCTTGTCCGAATCCCATCGGAACCTCCCGAGACTCTCGCACCGATATCCGCACCGCCGATCCAACTAGCCGCTTGAACCACCGTTCGATCCATCTTGTCCATTCTCGCACCATGCTTGAGTCACACAACCTCACCCGTATCCCCGATCGCTCGACCTCGGCTCTCCAAGCGTAGTCCCGATCCACTCACCGCTGACGCCGTTGACACGCAAGCCACCGCACAAAATAGACAAACAAACCGCTTCCGAACAAGTTCTTCACAACTTGACCCACGCCGCTTCCGCAATGCGATATACATCAATAAAGCATTGAAGTTCATAGAATAACACACTCGTAACAAACTCAATGCAACACTTGGTTCACCTCCAGTATCGCCGGTCCGATCAGCCCAGGGCCGGTCCGACCGATTTCATGCTTGTCGGACCGCTCCCACAATCGGCGGTCGGACCGGTCCAAAGGACTTAGCCAAAATTCAAGCGAAAATTCAAACCTTCCGAAATTTCAATCGAATAGAACTTTGATCGGATCTCCAAAATGATGGGACCACATCCAGAGACTCCTCACTTGCCTACACAACCTATTTTTGGCCCACTCAAAAACCAAATCTCAAAGTGGCGGTCGGACCGCCACCATGGCCGGCCGGATCGCTTCCACGGGCAAGGTCCGACCGCCCAAGCAAGACAACCGGCCGACCGCCAGTGGCCTGACAGCCTTGGAGCAAACCCGAAAACGCGAGATTTTGCAAACCAATAACGCCATTGCCAATTGACTCATCATCCTGAGATCGTGCACATATCCTCACGATATCCACAATCTCCCCCTTGATGAACACATTGGCAATTTTAAGAAAATGTGGTTTTCAAGATGAAAAGTAAAATTGCTTTTGCATAAAGGCACAACTTGGTCCATAAGCAACAAAAAGCCTAGGAACCGACCAAGCTGGCTTCAGAATAGTGTACGCAAGTGAGATAAGGCGTTGAAGGCACAAAAGGATTCAAATTCCAGAAAGTAGCCAAAAATCTCACTTAGGTCCAAATGAAAGACACATTGTTCTATTTGACCTTTGATCATTGTGAGTCTTCTTGAATTGCAAATCAAATCAGGAAAAGGCAATAAACACCAGAAGCTCAACTCACCATTGATCACAAATTTTCAAAAGGTTCACAAAAGTTTTTTTATTTATGTGTGTTCTTTATGTATGAAACCAATCTTTATGTATGAAACCAAAAGCTCCAACAACATTTTCTTCACAATCTTTCTCCCCCTTTGACAATGAATTCATCAAGATGCATGAAAAAGAAAAAGCATGA
The DNA here is from genome assembly GCA_036346395.1 of Hsuehochloa calcarea. NCBI lineage: Eukaryota > Viridiplantae > Streptophyta > Magnoliopsida > Poales > Poaceae > Hsuehochloa > Hsuehochloa calcarea. The sequence goes on from CM070609.1 coordinate 14,044,723, forward strand.
AGGAATGACTTTATTTTTGAACTTTAGTGAAAAGGAGCCATGACCATTATACATGTAGACAGTACAAGTATTATACCAAGCCATATGAAGAGAAGACGCTATATTCAATCATGGCAAAACGTGTACTGCAAAGCTAAAACCAAGATAGCAGCAATCTGAGATTAACAGAATTACAATCATGAAAGGTTGCTCAAAATCATAGATTCACTCAAGGCAACCAAAAATGAGTCAAGCCATGTCTATAAGTAAAAAGAGACTCAAAACAAGAATTGAGGCATTTTGAGCATTAAGACAATTCTTTTGAAGCAAAGCTCAAGCACTTAGCCCTTTTGGGCAATTTTTTTTTCTTTTTTTGTGTGTGCTAGATCTCAAGCCTTGCGACCATCTCAAGCGATAAGCTTAAAAGAATGATCTAGGTCATCCAAAACTCCCCCTGAGTTCATGCCTAGTGCAATGGCAAGCCGTCTCATGAGAAAGGATTGGTGAGATCAGTTTTTTCGCACAGAAATTTTTCTTTTTCTTTTGCTTGACTTAAGAAGATAAAAAGCTCATTTTTCATTTCAAAAAAAAGTTCAAGACTCAATTCAACTTGTAAGACATGGCGAGAATCATAAGCGGATCACTAGAGCAAAACTAGTCACAAGATCCAACGAGACATGATTTGATTCATATTTCTCAAAGATATAAAGCTAGCAAGGCAAAAGCTAAGCCAAACACGAAGAGCCATAAAAGAAGTCTAGCAGGCTATCACTTGATTATGACAAGGTATAGAAGATGAGATTTAGTCATACGAGGATAATAATCAAAGCTCCACTAATTTTATTATACAATGCAAGACAAATGTATTGAAACATGCATTATGATACAATGAATGCAAAAAGAGCAACTTCCCCCTCAAAACAGCCCAATAGGACTAATAACCCCTAACTCTCCCCGCAGCAAAAAAAACGCGAAGAGTCAAGAGCCTTAGTAAAAATATCTGCAAGCTGTTGCTCAGACTCTACAAAATGAAGCACAACATCACCTTTCTCAACATGGTCTCTCGAAAATGAAATCGAATGTCAATGTGTTTAGTCCTCGAATGTTGCACTCGGGTTTTGGCAATATTAATTGCGTAGTGTTAATCCGAAAAGAGGAACACTTCCCAAAGATAACCCATAGTCTCGCAGTTGTGGACAAAATCCAGAGAACACGAGAGCGACCACTTGGCAGCTACATACTCGGCCTCACCAGAGATCAGGCAATGAAGACTGCTTTTCTAGAAGACCAAGAAACAAGAGATGTGCCCAAGAAATGACAAGTGCCGAAGTACTCTTCCTATCAACTCTACACCGTGAAATCAAGCATCGAAAATGCTCGAATTGAAAGAGCCAAGAAGAAGAATACCGAGTCCAAAGTCAAGCGTATCTTGAAGATACTCGAATATGCGACGATCGCTTGACGATGAGAAGCACGAGGGAAGCTCGAAAGCGCCGCACGACATACGGCGAATTGTATGTCCTACCTCGACGTGTAAGATAGAGGAGGAGCCAATCATCTCGCGATACTCCTCCGATCCATCGACTCTCCATCCTCATCGTGGTCCAAAGACGGTGGTTGTTGCAATGGGAGTAGACATTGGCCTACTGCTTCCCATATTGAAGCGCCGAAGAAGGTCCTTTGTATACTTACTCTGGTGAACGAAGGTGCCTTCTTTCAGTTGTTTGATTTGAAGACCAAGGAAGAATGTCAGCTCTCCCATCATGCTCATCTCAAATTCACTGCTCATAGAATCTGAAAATCTAGACACCAAAGCATGAGAGGAACCACCGAAAATAATATCGTCCACATATATTTGAACCAACAAGAAATCACTGCCATGCCTGAGAGTGAACAAGGTTTTATCAACCATTCCCATTTTGAAATCATTTTCAAGCAAGAAACTCTTAAGCCTGTCATACCAAGCTCTAGGAGCTTGTTTCAATCCATACAGAGCTTTAGAGAGTTTAAAAACATGGTTTGGGAATTTTTGATTTTCAAACCCAGGAGGTTGCTTGACAAAGACCTCTTCTTCTATGAAGCCATTCAAGAAAGCACTTTTAACATCCATTTGAAAAAGCTTGAAACCCTTGGATGTTGCAAATGCTAAAAGAATGCGAATGGCCTCCAATCTAGCTACTGGAGCAAAGGTCTCCTCAAAGTCTAAGCCCTCTACCTGGGAATAACCTTGAGCTACAAGTCTAGCCTTATTGCGAACAACCAATCCATCCTCACTTTGCTTATTTTTAAAAACCCATTTTGTTCCAATAACATGCGAATCAGGAGGTCGCTCAACTAAAAACCAGACTTTGTTTCTTTCGAAATTTTCAAGCTCTTCATGCATGGCATTGACCCAAGAGGCATCAGATAAAGCATGGGTGATATCTCGGGTTCGAAGACGCGACAAAAGCGTAATGTGCATGAGAATCGGAGAATAAACTCGAGCGAGTGACTCGCTCTTGAAGATCCCCAATCATCCTTCAGTGGATGTTGTCATTTGAATGCGAAGAGGTGCTCTGTGCGTATGGCCTCTACCCCATGAGTTGTGGAGGTAGGAACAGAGCCACTCAGATCGTCGGTGGTGATACTCGAACGGGTATCGTAGGATATTTTCGAGATAGTGTTTGGACCCGCCAAAAAGGGGGAGATTGAAGGATCTAGACCCGCCATTATGAGTTAATGGAATGTTTTGGTGATTAATGACAAATCCAAATCCAAATATGAGACTAACTCTCTTGTCAAGTATTATCTTGTGTAGTCTCATTTGGATATAAATGTGAAATTCAACGAGGTATGCAATCGACATCTTAATCTTATATATATTGTTGCATTCCTCGGATCCAAAATATAGGATGAACTCAACCATAAGTTTAACTTGAATATGTGCATATGATCTTATTACACATTTGTGTATGCACACATTTAGGGGGAGTTTATTCTATATTTTGTGGTTTCATTAGTATTGATACATATTCTATTTTTCACATAAATTTGGGATCTTTACTTTGAAACATATCCGTTTGAGTATATAGAACTTGTGTAGTTTTTGTATACTCATGTTTTGAGTATATAGAACTTGTGTAGTTCTTACATACTCATGTCGTGGGTATATGTAACTTGTGTAGTTCATATATACTCACGTTGTGTTACATTTATCTTCATTCAATTTATGTGTAATTGAAGTGGTTGTCATTAATTACCAATAAGGGAAAGATTGAAGTATCTTGTCCCACCATTTGTGATAATGGTTTGTTGTGGCAACTAATGGTAATCACATTGTGGAACTAGCATTTTCCCATGAGTTGGATGAATAGGTCATGTTCCAGGGTGATAAAGACTTTGGATGTCATCATGTGCCAATGACATTAAAGTCAAGAGCTTGGTGTAAAGGATGCGTCATAAGTTGATGCTTATCAAGAAGAGGAGATGATCATGAGTTGATCATCAAGACAAGAGAAGACACATCATGTGTTGATGGAGGTCAAGCAAAGGATCATCATGTGTTGATGATTATCAAGTTAATGATCTGAACTTGAAGTGATGATGTGCGTTATCAAGCTTCAAGAAGATGCAAGGCAAAGGTATGACTAGCTAGGGCTAAGGATGTGTTTCTAGTTTTTTACCGGTCTTGGTGTTTGGTTGGAAGACCGAATTGTTAGTATAGGTTGCTATACTATTAAGAGGTGTCTTAACTAGTAGTTTGAGTTAGTCATGTGTCGATAGCTCATCGTGGTTGCTCTAGCTCATCTAGGCATGATGCTATTATTTGCGAATGTGTTTTGCAAATAGTCGAGACTCATGCATAACCCTTGTAGCATGTGACTTAAGTTTGCAAATGTGTTTTGCAAATGGCATAAGTCCATGTACCTTATTCCTTGTGGTGAGTATTATAAAAGTTGGTAAATGTGTTTTTGCAACTTGCTGAGAATATCATCTTTAAACCTTGTTGGACTTACACTCAAATGGGCGAATGTGTTTTATCATTTGAGCGAAGTGAAAAATGCAAGGTCTCTCTGGAGTCTGGCGGTCTGACCGCCAGTGGTCACCGGTCTAACCGGTGGTAAATCGGTCAGACTGCCATGTGTTGGGCGGTCCGACCGATTATCCCTTGAATTGAAATTGTGTGCGGAAGTACCGCCATTGATATACGGTACTAACGGGGAGCGGAAGTACCGAAGTTCTCGCGGTATGATTTTTCCAGAGAAGCACCATTTCGGTTGCTGCAAAATTTCCTTGAGCGGTCGAACCGCCCACTCTTGGCGGTCTGACCAATTTGGAGGCAGTCAGATCGGCCATTAGTTGGCGGTCCGATCGGCCGTGAGTCCAACGGCTAGTTTTATAGCCGTTGGCGCATGAGCGGTCCGACCGGCCATTAGTTGGCGGTCAGACCGGCCCTGCACTGATTCGATGGAATCTTTCCTCCAACGGCTCGTTTTTGTGTGTGGACTATATATACCCACCTTGGCCGGTTGGGGAAGATTGCTGAGATTATTGTTGAACCTCTCTTGAGTCCCTTGAGCTAAGAGCAAGCCTCTCATCTCTTTTGTGCATGTGTTGCACTTAGTGAGATTTGAGAGCAAACCCTAAGTGCATGTGTTGCCTTAGGTAGTGGATTGTGTATCCACTTGGGCGTTGACACTTGATTAGTTCAAGTGAAAGTTGAGATTTGTTTCTCTTGGTGTTTGCCGACACCTAGATGGCGTGGAGGCGTCGTGCCCGGTGATCTTCTCAAAGAAGCTTGTGAGAAGGCCTGGCGTGGTTGTGAGTAGTTTGGTGCTCGCCATATCTAGAGTGGAGGAAGAGCAACCCGAGTGGAGTGAGGTGTTGGTTCGTGTTGGAACCGGTCCAAGTGGTTAGACTTACCTCGGAGGTGTTGGCTTAATTAGTGGAGCCGGTCCAATTTGATTGGGCTTACCTCAACGTGGATTAGGGGAGACCGGCAAGTCTCCGAACACCACGGTAAAACATAATTGTGTCATCTTGGTTTGTCTTGTGTTTTACCTTGAGCAATTTACATTACTTATTTTAATTGCTTATATATCTTTGTATGATTGCTCTCATTCAATTGTATTCATATTGTTGGTGCACTTAGTGGAGCCTAGTTGATTTAGGTTTTAATTGTGCAAAACCAATTTGTTATTAGCTTCTGCATTATTAATTGGTTTTAGCCGAAAGAATTTTTAAAACTGCCTATTCACCTCCTCTAGTCGGCCTCCTCAATCTTACAGCACTTGAGTGCAAACTTCTACAAACAGTTCCGCAACAAGGACTTGATGAAACTGTTCAAGCTGCTGTGCAACCAGAACCAGCAGCGAAAGTTTGAAGCACTCTAGAAGATTTTGGGTGAGCGGACCCAGATGCCCAGAAGAGAGACAACAAAAAAGGCCACCTCAAGCGCTGACCAAGCCCCCGAAGTATTACCACAGCTACCCACAGATAGTCCTAGTGTGACAAGAAAGACAGGGGCGCAGGTGAAATGCTTCTTGGACTGGATTGAATACGAGCCTAAGGAGAAGTGGATGCTGCTACATGACAGGGCCGGTGCATGATATGGTGTCATGACAACCAATCTAGCTGAGGTGTATAATTGAGTCATGCATGGCACTAGGTCCCTTTGGTTGGTATTGTTGAGGTAATTATCTACGGTATCATAAATTACTTTGTTTATAGAAGCAATAATGTGTCGCCTGCCACGGAAAATGACAGAGTACTCTACTTCGCCATGATCACCAAGTACATGAAGAAGAGCAAGAAGGGTGAAATGCACCGGGCATTTAAAATGGACACAATGGAGCTTGACTTCGAGATAATGTGTAGGGATAAAAGACGTCGTGGGACGAACAACGAGATGATCACTCACGAGTGCACGCTACGCCACGTTAGTTGCGTATGCACTTGCAATAAGCCCCTTTTTTCTGTATAGGCCCTGCTCCCATGTCATGATCGTATATTTGATGGTGGCGCAACATCCCGGCCAGTACCCCTCTGACTATTTCAGCAAGAAGGAGGTGATGAAAACATGGAGTACAGAGATGTATGGTTACGGTGTGGTTGGTCATTTCACTGGCCATCCGACCTGAGAGCAACTTATCTGGGCCGCGAACATTGTAGGCTTAAGGGAAAGGTTGGCTGGCAGTAAGTACAACGCATCAGGAACAACATGGATGAAGCAGAAGTCGAGCATCGTACAAAGACATGCTCCATTTGTGTCTGGACACGCTTTCAAGAAATACACTACAAGAAATCCACAGGACGAAGGAGACATCGGCAATCCGGATATCGCCACAGGGACCCATCCGACCGCCCCACTTGAGGCGGTCCACATGGTGAACGTTGAGGTCTCGACCACAGGAAAGGTTCGTCCTGTTGAAATATGTGGTGCACAATATTTTGTAATATCACTTTGATTTATCGAAAACTAGGTGACGACATTATGGTTAATGATCTGTAATGCCAGTGTGATTTGTCGACAAATTATGTGATGATGTTACGCTGAATGTTATGTAATGACATTGTGATTTGTCGACAAAATATGTGACGATGTTGTACTGAATGTTATGTTATGTCATTGTGATTTGTCGATAAACGATGTTATGACGTTGTGTTGAATGTTTTTGTAATATCAGTGTGATTTTTTGACAATATATGTGTTCAGAAATAGTCAGTACAAAAACAGTGTAGAGGATCCCTACTTGTCATCAATTCAACTGGCGACGGGGAACTATCTGTACTGTTAAGGCCCCTGTCGCCAGTGCATAAGTCCCTGGCGATAGGAGCCTAGTTTTGTTATTAAAAAAACTCAAGTATTTATTTTTGTAATTATCCTTGAAATTAATATTATTTAAAAAAATCTAATTCTGTACATCTTTCTTCTCTCTTTCTTTTGGAGCAGTTTTTCGTGGACCAGTCACCTTGACATAGTTCACGCCGTGGTCTTTGCGGGTGTATCCCCGGGTCAGATTCCGCATGATGTACTGGTTGTAGTCCTTCAAGATCCTCATGATGATGTCTGACGTCGAGATGCCGTCGGTGCGCTTCGTCTCCTTGAACTTCCCAACGGCCTTCACCTGCACAAACATCAGACATTCAGTTACCTGATCATCAGAAATGCTTAATTAAAACAATTAAGGAGGTTCAGAGATTCTGACAAATTCATAGACATCACTGGCAGCTCCACTGGTGTCTGCATACCTGAACAATCATATCACATGAAGTTAGTTATATAAATTGGTCAAAAGATTACACAACATACGTAAATGAAATGTCAATTTTGTTACAAAAATGTATACTTACGGAAGCGCATCATGAGCAACGTAGTAGATACGGTGCTTGTCTAGGAACTCCAGATTTATAACCCATGGAGCATCTGCTACGACCTCGTCGGCCCACATTTTAGATTCAGAATAGGCAACAAAATAGTCAGAAAGTTTTCAGACGTGTGTGAGTGACATTACTGAAAATCTGAAATGGAGGATGCGAAAACCTACTTGCAATGTCGAAGCGACTCATAGCGCTCAGCTTCAGTCATGAGACGGTCTTGCCTTTGTACCGGTGGGTGATCTCGTCGCTGCAGCAACCGACGAGCAAGTAGGTGTTGGGGAATCTGAGGAGAGCAATTGAGCACACCATGTAATTAAGCACATCAAAGATCCATATCAGAATCGAGAATTTAGAATTGAACCGGTCTTTGAGAAGCAATGTATGTTCACCATATTCATGGTTCATCATACAGCAAAAACAATTTGTTAATCTTTTCTGGAAGAACAATAACAGTTTGCAACCGCCAATTCGACTACAGTCACAACGATTCTTCTTGCTCTAGTTGAGGAAATAACCCTATGCAATTACGAAATTAACCAGATGAAGAAAATGCATCAATTATGCAGTCTGAATAAATTAACAGCCTCCATGTAATCCAAATATCCAATTTCCATGCCAACACAGGATTGAAAACGAAAACGAAAAGACGAGAATCCGAGAGGGAAGAAATAGAGGAGGAGCTCACGATTTCTTGGCCTGTTCGAGCGCGGTAGCATGGCCGAAGTGGAAGAGATCATAGAAGCCGTCCGCGTACACCCTGACAGGCGGCGGAGAGGTGGTCCCCGGATTTTCTAATCGTACCACAATCGGCTCGGCTCCTTGACGGCCGTCCTCCTCACTTGACCTCATCAAGCCGGCTGTGACGACATCGGGTCGTACCACATCACCGTCGGTTTACGCTGCCATCTCTCCACGACAGCTCATCCGATATTACTTGACGGCCGCGACTCGCAGAGGTCCTCCGAGATAATCATACTCGTTACAGTCATGTAGTTGAGCGATCGTCATCTCAGCAATTCCATAAGTTGCCGATGCTTACCACAACGAAACCCGCCACAACGGCTCGGATCAAACCCATTCAAGCTAGCATACACTTGGGGATGACATTCGTGGTTCAATAATTTTACTAAGCCAAGTTGCACTTTGCAGACTTGCGGTTGTACTTGTTTTACACAGGAGGTCATGACAAGATTAAGTTCTTAATTAATCTGGACGGTTCATACCACATACCAACCATTCTCGTGCTACGTCCGCACCCACCACTCTTTCCATCCGTCCAGATGTGGTACTAGCAAGTTGTTTAGGGTTTTGGGGAGGAAAACCAATTACCGCAACACATCAGTCATCTACATCCAATGATTGCCCAAAACTATTTTTCATGTTTAAAGGATGATGATCGGGATATTTATTGTCCAGGTACTTAAGCAAGACTAGCATGTCGCTTAAGTACAACCTAGGCTAGTATTTACCACATATTTACTAGGGTGACAAAGAATACTGGATTTAATTATCAAAGGATAGCTTAATAAGTAATTAATCAACAAATGAGTATTTAACTACCTTAAGCTTTAACATATCATTGATTACAAAATTAAAGCATGCAACTTTGATATTTTGAATAAACATAGTTTGCGTAAAATGTAGGCTCAGAATGATCAAAGTATTGACTCGCCTGGGTCAGATTATCGCGGCCTTGATCTTACTCATGGCCTTCTCTGCCAGGGGTATTGAATTCCGGGTCTGCGTCTGTATCCGAATCTTGATCCTGCTTGAGTCGCTGCTTCTTCTGGACTCCGACTCCTAATTACACGATACAAGCAAGAACAACAAATAAATCCAAAGAACTTCCAAAAGACCAAATATAAACAAAGCACTTTGAATAAGTTTTGCGATGAACGAGCTGAAGAGACAAGATTTAGCGAGGCGGGGATGTTTTGACAAGGTCAAACGGTCAGCTAAGTACACGAGACAAGGCGGAGATACTCTGTCGAGGGAAACAAGGGGGGAAACAAAGTCGAAGAATTACTGCAGGGATACTCCTCTTCGGATACCGCTGATCGGGCAAGATTAGGATACATGATAATTTGCCGGGTTTTTAACAAGACCGTAAAACATTTTATCAAAGTCGACTTTTGAACGGGGATAAAAAGGGGATAAACAATATTTAGACCAAGGAATACTGGATAGGATTACAAGATTAATATACAGGTTTTCAAGGTAAGCTGTCGAGATTAACATGTTAATCCCGAATAGCTCTCCAAAATATTTTGAGAAAATGCAAGTTCATTTCAAAGCATTTTACACAACGCAGGAAATTTGAATAAATATGTTTTAACAAAAATGGGTATGATTGCGGAGACGATTACGAAGGTCATTTGCATAACTTCGATTTCCCAAAATTTTGCAAATTACGCTCTTAATCGACAGCTCTCAAGTGTAAACAAAAATGATAATTCTACTAGCACTTGACAATCGGCGAGTTAACCATGAACAACGGTTAATCGAATCAACGCAAGTCGTAGCACAATTATACGAGAATAACTATTTTGGAAATGTTTTCGCCAAAAAAGGAAAGCTACTGACGACCGATGATTACAAAACAACACAACACAACACACAAATGCCATACAAACTTCAATACACAACTCCTCAATACACAAAATTCAATTTCCACTCCACGACTACCCTGTACAGAGTTAACAAAAACAATACAAGATCAATACACACATCGACAATACACAGATCGACTGATGCCAAAACTTGCTCCATTGCGCTGCAATCCACAATGGGGCACCGATCGAGAGAGAGCAAATGAGCTGAGAGGGAGCAGGACCGTTGCTATTTATGGAACGGTTAGATTCTATAGGAGAAAGAGAGAAGGCGCGACGGGCGTGACGCCGACGGGCGGCCGACGATCGAGGGGCGGCGAGGCCAGCAAAAAGGGGATGCCGTGAGGGGGAGGCAGGGAGGGAGTGGTGGCCGTGGTGGCACAGCGAGACTGGCGAGGCAAGGGACGGAGCGCACGGTTGCAAAGGCCGAACGACGGTGATGGCGACCGGAGGGGAAAAGGAGGGAGGGGAGGTGCGTGTGGGCACAAGGGTGGCGCGGGGAGCTCACCGTGAGGTCGGCAACACAGCGAGACGGCCGACGACTGAAGCCGAGGCGGCGAGAGGATCTCGGTGGCGGCAACTCGGGAGGCAGGGCGCCGCGTCCGTGGCTGGGAGCAAGGGCGCCGAGGAGGTGCTCAGCCGGCGGCTTGGACCGAGGTGGCGGGGGAGGCGCAGGAGGAGGAGAGGAGGGAGGCGATGAAGACAGGGGGCTCGGCTCTTGTAGCCGAGGAGCGGCAGAGGCGGCGGCGGCGGAGATGTGGGGAAAGTCCTGACGCGAGGGTCGCAAAGCCGACGGACACGGGGTCGGCCTGGCAGCGGCAGAGGGGGCGCCGGATCCGGAGGAGGCGGGACTTGACGAGGCGACGGCGACACATGGGGCGGCACATGGAGGGGCCCAAGAGCGAGAGATGAGAGGGGGTCCGGTGGAGGAGTCGTGAGAGGAGAGAGACAAGGCGAGGCGGCGGTCATGGAAGGGAGAGTAGAGAGAGAGTGGCGGCGCACAGGTGGGATGCTAGCGAGCGGAGAGAAAAGGAGAGAGGAGAAAGAGAAGCCAGGGAGATGGGCCATTGGGGTGAATCGGTGGTAGAGAAGAAAACTGTGCGGGCGATTAGGTAGGGAGGAAAAAAAAAAGAGTGGGTAGGAGGAAAACTGGCTCAAGAAGAAAAGAATGGGTCCAAGATTTGGAAACAGTGAATTCAAAGCAAATTTTGAATCTGAAATTTGAAAGAATATTTGAAACACAAACCCGAGCTTAATGGAAGCTAGGAGTTTTTGAAAATAACGCCAAATTTGAAAATTCGAACGAAAATCGGAAATCAAGGTAATTACTATTTATCGTCCGAAAACGGGATGTTACAAAAATGTTTGATATATCACAGATTCATAGCATATTCTGGAGCGTTGCTACGCGTACGAACGAAATTCAGAGCGGAGATATGCTCTTTGAAGGTCTTGAAGGGATGGAGGACTTGCAAAGTTCTGGTGTAGTTTGTTCTATGATTAAGTGTTATCCGTCGGTATTGTCTTTTAGCTAAATCTTTAGAGAACAGCTCATGGTATGTTTGGTGCTTGTTATTAGTCATTAGCCATTACTACTTTTGTTGTTTCACATGTCAGTTGTGCGTGCCTTTGGATTGTGTGGATTAAGAGCTCATGGTAAGTTTTGTGCTTGTTATTAGTCATCAGCCATTACTACTTTTGTTGTTTCACATATCAGTTGTGCCTTTGGATTGTGTGGATTAAGGGTCTGAGTATGCCGGTATAATTTTATTCATGTTTTCACGTTGTAAGTTGGAAGATCTATGATTTGCGTCTTGTCAAATATGTGAAGGTTTCAGGTTCCTGGCCTTTTTATTGCATCAAGCTAAACCATACTCCTACCAATCAGAAGGCAATGTTTTTGGTATTTTTCAGATGCTAAAACAATACTATAAGATTAATACCGAGACTAAAAACATGATCTAATAACATTAACCCTAGCTCAATCGTTGAACACCATAACAAAACATTAGATGCGGAAGGGTGAACGTAATACCTGAGCCTGAGGATGCCATTATGGCTTAGTGTCGGTCGGCGTCGGCGGAAAGGGGTAGGAGAGCGTCGGCCTGAGGCGAAGATGTCGTAGTGGTGATGGTGGCGTCACGGTGATGCCGACGGTTCTGGCCTTCGTTCACCTCGGCGCTTTCGTTATCGATCGGACGTGTGCGGAATATTCTTGGGTTTTGAACTACACACTCAAAACTGCGAATCCTCTGTTTTTGTAGCGCCGAGATGACCGGACCGAAACCAAAATTAGTTGGAGTCGCCCCGATCGTATGCGTGGGTGGGCAATGCCCGTGAGACTCGGCCTCGGCAGCTAGCCGAGATCAATCCAACATTCTCCCTTTGATCGTAAGGCTAACAACATAAGTCCATTCTCAAATGAAAACAAAGATACCAAGGTAATGTGTGGCATGGTCAATGAAATGCCATACAACTTCATACCTATAGTGTACTATTACATTTTAAAATGTATATTTATAATACTTAATGGGAGTTATCCAGAATCAGAGGTTTTCCAATAAACCCATGCCGCAACATGATCACGAAATATATTGGGTGGTAAGCCTTTAGTAAGCGGATCCGCAAGCATTGACTTAGTACTAATATGCTTGATACTAATGGTTTGATCTGGATTCTATCTTTCACAACATGATACTTAATGTCAATGTGTTTGGCAAGACCACTTGACTTGTTGTTACTCATAAAAAGATCATGGGTTTGTTATCGCGATATAAGGTGAGTGGTTTAGAAATGTCACAACCACTCTAAGGCCTTAATAAAGTTCTTAAGCCATATAGCCCGCCTTGATAGCCTCATAACATGCCACAAACTCACTTGCATCGTTGAAGATGCTTTGTAAGGGTTTGTTTGGAGCTTTTCCACGAGATAGCTCCTCCAATGAGTGTGAAGATATAACCTGACGTGGATTTCTTAGTATCAACACATCCCACAAAATCTGAATCTGAATAACCTACAACTTCAAGGTTATCAGTATACTTATATGTGAGCATGAGATGCTTAGTAGCTTGTATATAACGTAAGACTTTCTTAACGACCTTCCAAAGGGTCCGGTCTGGATTTGACTGATATATGCCAAGCATTCCTGCACAAAAGCTAAGTCGTATGCGTGCTTACTTGAGCATACATAATGCTTCCGACAGCTAAAGCATAAGGAACCGTCTTCATCTGATCAGTTTCATATTGGTTCCTTGGACATTGAAATGTCCCGAACTTATCGCCCTTCGATAGGAGCAGGTGAGCCAGAGCATTTATGCATATTGTATCTCTTTAGTACTCTGTCAACGTATGCCTTTTGAGATAAACTTAATACTCCTTTGGACCTGTCCCGGTGAATTTCAATGCCAAGAACGTAAGAGGCATCACCGAGATCCTTCATATCAAAATTGGATGAGAGAAATCTCTTGGTCTCAAACAACATATCCTTATCGCTGCTAGCCAATAAGATGTCATCCACATAAAGCACTAAGATGGTGAATTTACTCCCCTTGAACTTAACATATATGCAGTTATCAACTTCATTTTCCTTAAATCCAAAATTCATTATAACTTTATCAAATTTGAGGTACCACTGCCTCGATGCTTGTTTTAAACCATGAATAGATTTCTTAAGTCGACATCCCATATGCTCCTTCCCCTCCACGACAAAACCTTCCGGTTGAGTCATGAAAATATTTTCTTGCAAATCGTCATTAAGGAATGCCGTCTTAACATCCATCTGATGTAGCTCTAAATCATAATGAGCTACAAGTGCCATAACGATTCTGAATGAATCCTTAGTCGAGACAGGAGAAAAAGTGACATTATAATCAATCCCCTCTCTTTGAGAGAAGCCTTTTGTTACGAGTCTTGCTTTGAACCTTTCGATATTTCCCTTAGAGGTATGCTTTGTTTTGTAGACCCATTTACAGCCTACTGTTTTGACTCCGTCAGGAATCTCTACTAAGTCCCATACATCATTAGTGCTCATAGACTTTAGTTCATCCTTCATGGCATCAAGCCATTTAGAAGAATGTTCGCTCATCATGGCATCTTTATAAGAGGTGGGATCATCTACCTTCCCTATATCCTTAATATCCTCATTCATATAAACAACATAATCATTTGGGATGGCAAATCTTCTCTCCCGCTGTGATCTTCTAATAGGTTCAAGACTATTGCGGGAGGTCACGAGGCGTAGGAGATCTAGCGAGGCTCATCATTAGGTATGACATTAGGAGTTTGAAACCTCAACAAAGGGTGCAACGACGATTCTGATCGGAGGTGCAACCACCTGAAGCACAGGAATAAAGATCTCTGGGATAAGCGGTGAAGGAACGTAAACCCGCTTCTCTTCAAGATCTATTTTCCTAGGCTCCATGTCCTCGTTATTTTCTAAGAACACAACGTGTCTTGTTTCTACAAACTTGGTTATCCTATCAGGACAGTAAAAGCGATACCCTTTGGATCTTTCAGGATATCCAATAAAATAACAACTTACTGTCTTAGGATCCAATTTCCCAATATGTGGATTAAATATCTTAGCTTCAGCACGACAACCCCACACTCTTAAATATTTTAAACTCGGTTTCCTCTCAGTCCATAATTCATAAGGTGTCTTAGGTACTGATTTACTGGGAACCCGATTAAGGATATGTGTGGCTGTCTTTAGTGCTTCCATCCACAAACCAGTTGGTAAATTGGAATAGCTAAGCATGCTCCGTACCATATCCATAAGTGTACGGTTGCGTCTCTCAGCTACCCCATTTTGCTGAGGTTCACCTGGTGTAGAATATTGGGCAACAATGCCATTTTTCTGAAGGAACTTAGCGAAAGGGCTAGAAATTTAGCCATAAGGGGCATGTCACCCATAATATTCTCCCCCACGGTCCGATCTTACCACTTTAATTCTTAGGTTGTGCTGATTTTCAACTTCAGCCTTAAATATCTTATATTTATCAAGTGACTCAGATCGGTCCTTAATGGGAAAAATATAACCATAACGGGAGAAATCATTAGTGAATGTAATGAAAGAATCAAATCCATCCACTGATGTCACAGGGAAAGGACCACAAATATCAGTATGAATTAATTCTAAGAGTCCAGTACTGCGAGTAGCTCCCTTCTTTATGTGCTTTACATATTTTCCTTTAATGCAATCAATGCAGTGGTCTGAGTCAGAGAAATCTAATGGGTGGAGAATCTCTTCCTTAATGAGACACTCCATTCTCCCATTCGAAATGTGGCCTAAACAATAGTGCCACAGTTTCGATGAAGTCTCATTATTCTTTTTATGCTTAGTATCACATACATTCAAGGAAACAGAAGACTCGAGTAAGGGAAAGCATATAGAGCTTGTTTTGCCTAAAAGCAAAACCAACATTATTTGAATTAAATATAATAGTACATTTATTGTTACCAAAATTACATTTAAAACCTTCATAGTCTAATAAAGAAACTGAAATTAAATTCCTTTTTATGGAAGGAACATAGACTACATTATTGAGACGAAGTAAGAAGCCGCTGTCTAAAACTAATGAAACAGATCCAACTGATTCGACTTCAGCTTCTTTTCCATCCGCGACTCTAAGACTTCGCTCCCCCTTTCTTAGTGTTTTCGCGGTAAGGAATCCCTGCAAAGAATTGGTAACGTGCACAGTTGCACCTGAGTCAATCCACCAAGAATTAAGGGTATCAGCATAAAGTGTTTCATCAATAAATGTTATAGTATCTTTACCCTTCTTGGCGAGCCACTTTAGAAAACCAACACAATCCTTCTGGAAATGTCCTGGCTCCTTGCAGAAGTGACATGCATTCCCATTGGGTGCTTTAGCAGGAGCAACATGGGGCTTAGGTGCGTTTTGCGCCTTAGACCCCGACTTATCTGAATTTGGGGAAAATGCAGCTTTTTCTTAGATTTGAAGTCCCCATGGAACTTTCTTTTGTTAGAACTACTGACTTGATTCACAAGGTCTTTCTTCTCAGTTCTAATCCTCTCTTCCTCCTGGACACACATGGCGATTAAATCGCTCATGTTCTATTTTTCCTTTTGAGTATTATAATTAATCTTAAATGCAATGTAATCAGAAGGAAGAGAAGTCATAATGAAATGGACAAGAAAACCATCAGATATTTCCATGTCCATGCCTTTAAGTTTTCCAGCCATGTCAGTCATCATCATTATATGTTCCCTTATGCTGCTGATCCCATCATACTTAGTAGTCAAGAGACTCTGGATCAAAGTACTGGCATAAACTTTTGTGGAGCCTTTAAATTTCTCCTCAATAGAAGCCAAGTATTCCTTAGCGTTTTCAGAATCGGGAATTGCTCCCCTGATCCCGACTAAGATAGAGGTCTTCATAATCATCAGTGATAGGCGGTTGGACCGCTCCCATCTTTCAGCATTAGTATCATAGACTTTCTTTTTCTCATCGAATCGTCCTCACCGACAGTGGGAGGAACGGGAGCAGGCACCCTTAGTGCATAATCAAGGTCTAGAACTCCAAGGACAACTTGGATTCTTTCTTTCCAAGTGGGAAAGTTGCTCTCCGTAAGCTGCTCAATGTTGTCTATTTTAGCGGCAACATTTGAAGCATTTATTGCTGAACATTAAAATACAGGGAAAAATTAGAAATAACATAAAAAAAATATTGCATGCAATTAACCCTACGTTGGTCTGATTAATAACATGCAAAATTACAGCTCTAGTTTATATCACCGTTGGGCAGAAAATAAAAAAAAGAACTTTAACAATTAATGTGGCGACACATGACTACAAACAACGTTGGTCAGTATGTAATCATGTGTATACAAAATGCCAAAATAAAACATAAAAATCTCTAATTAAAATATCTCGTTGGTTCAACCTTAATTAGAGACAATATCATACTGATATTTGAGCAATTATCATTAATTAAAACAGTGCACAAAATAAATGAAATAATAATAATAAAACTTAATCATAAAATCACTTTACAAAAGGAAAAGCTTCTGTGCATCCGAAAAAACAGTACCGGGCCATGGCCTGCTTCCGGCCCACGCCGTTCGGCCCGCGCCGCTCGGCCTTGTCCTCTTGTGCATGTCTGCACGGCCCGAGCACGCGCGCGACGCCGGCCCAAAAAATCAGCTGAAAACGGAGCGACGCACGTGAACCGTCGGATCAGATCGAACGGCGGAGAGCGGTCGCACGTTACACTCGTCGACCGAACGAGCGATGCGAGTCGTCGGATTGAATCGAACGGCCGAGAGCAAAAATCGCGCCGTATAAAACGCTCGGCCGACAGGAACCCTAACCCTAAAACATTTCAACTGTTTTCCCCCCGAAGAAGCGCGGCCGATCCGTCGGCGGAGGCGCACGCGAATAGGCGGAGAGCCACAATCGCTACGACAGGCAGGGAGAGCGAGGCGAAGCGCGCGCGTAAGGCGGAGCGGCATGAAGAGGCGGCGCCCGCAGCTCTCTCTCGCATACGTCGCAGCGTCGGCAAGGTCGCCAGCAATTGCGTCGAGTGGAGCTACGGCGGCGCCCGAGACCGGAGAAGATAGATCTCCAAACAACCGTAAGTGTTCGCCGCCTCTTTCGATTCATCTGAGATTTTGAGGTTTTAGGATTCTCGGGTTCCGATTTGGGGTTTTGATTTGGGGATTTTCGCTTAAGGACTTGAGATCCCCTTCTTCTAAGTGCTAACCCGAGCCAACGGGACTTAGATCCGGGCGGGTAAACATCGAGTGAGGCTAATCGGGTTCAAGGATAAGCTAGGGTTGCTCTGATACCAAATATAAGATTAATACCGAGATTAAAAATATGATCTAATAACATTAACCCTAGCTCAATCGTTGAACACCATAACAAAACATTAGATGCGGAAGCGTGAACGTAATACCTGAGCTTGAGGATGCCATTATGGCTTAGTGTCGGTCGGCGTCGGCGGAAAGGGGTAGGAGAGCGTCGGCCTGAGGCGAAGATGTCGTAGTGGTGACGGTGGCGTCACGGTGATGCCGACGGTTCTGGCCTTCGTTCACCTCAGCGCTCGTTACCGATCGGACGTGTGCGGGATATTCTTGGGTTTTGAACTACACACTCAAAACCTGCCGAATCCCTCTGTTTTTTATAGCGCTGAGATGACCGGGACCGAAACCAAAAATTAGTTGGAGTCGCCCCCGATCAGGGCGCGTAGGTGGGTAATGCCCCGTGAGACTCGGTCTCGGTAGTTAGCCGAGATCAATCCAACAAATACACCTAAAGAGATGGATGAACTTCAGTAACTTCAGTCTTTGTCATACAATTACATGATGTTTTAGCCTTCAACGTTTGCCACTGCCCAAATCCGGTTGTTTACTTTAGAGACCAGAATTCACAAACTATTGAGTAGTATTGAAATCTGTAATTGAAGCGGTAAAGAAAAGTTTTTTGTATTGCACTTACACATCTGGAGTAGTCAACAAATTAATATTGCTATTTTTCCAAGAAAGGAGCAGATCAGGAAGAACCGTAAAGGAAAAATAACTAAACAAACAAGCCAACTGAAGAAGAAGAACAAGGACAACATCTGAATTAGTCTGCATTTCATGGAGAACTATGGGATAGGTGATTTGCTTCTGGAATGTGCTCACTGCTGCTGAGGTTGCCCTCCAAGAACCTTCCTAATATTATGCTGCTGCTCTGACGATAACCTCTTAGGAAAATCGACGTCGAACTTGATCCTCAGATTGCCTGTCCTCCCATTCTCCTTGACAATAGGCATCCCCTCCTTCCCAATGGCAAGCTCATACCCGGGTGTCACCACATCTGTCAGCTTGATCACCAGGTCACGCCGATCGAGAGTCTTCAGATTAACTGTTGCTCCTGCCAATGCATCCACCAAGTCTATCTTCTGGCAGACCAGGAGATCGTTGCCTTCTCTTGTGTACAGATCATGGGGTTTCTCGTCGATGACAAAGACAAGATCGGCAGGGAGCTGGTTTGGCTGCTCGTTTCCCTTTTCTGGAAATGTAATCTTGGTTCCTTTCTTCCAGCCAGGCTTTATATCAATTGTTAAAACCTCCGATTCGGTCCCTATCTGCCTGTTAAAAAATCAGCAGGTAAGAAAAAAGCAAGTTAGGACAAAATGAAATTGGAGGAATGCATCAAACTCTTAAAATCTATATTTAGTTGTTTATGACCTCTTTTTACATACAAAGATGAGACCAAATGAAAATTATATCACATTTCGCCTGTAAATAAAAATAAGGCAATGATGCATAGTTTTCTAGGTGAAGATAATGGAAACTTGTCTGCTCCAAGAATATGCCTAGAAATATGCATACGCTTACCCATTAGGCTTCGCAACATTCCTGGATATCTTCATCTTGCGCGTCGAACCTGTATATAGCTCTTCAAGAGTGCAGGGCAGTTTGGTCTCCACAGCCGGTGGCTTCCGAGGCTGACTCGAACTGGTGCCGACCGAATCATTGTATGATTTGAATCTGTTCTCATTCCCACCAAACCCACCAAAAGTGCCAGCACCTTCTGTCTGGAACCTCATCGACTTTGCACGCCCCATCCCCTCGAAAGGCTTGCTGTTGCCAAAGAACTCGGCAAACACGTCTTCGGCGTTCCGAGAATTGAAACAGTGGTTACCAGGCCCGTTCATGGACGAGGAACCACCGGCGTCCGCAGAGGCCTTCAGGCCCTCCTCTCCATATTGATCATATATTGCCCTCTTCTGGGGATCACTCAAAACCTGAAAGCATTTAACATTGTACATGAATGGTTATCTTAAGCTTGTGATATTAATTCAGCATTTGCAAATTCAATTTGAGCAGCATTCCTTTGAAATGAAAAGTGGGCAAAGGAGCATATCATGCAATCAGATTAGCAAGCAAAGCAAGAAGTACAGCGAAGAGCCAAAGAGATTAGAGTCTATGGTATTTTTCTCCTGTCACATTTGAAGATGCAGAGGAACATAGCAGTAATGAGATATACTAGAAGCTTGGAAAACAATGATGCACCTATCAATCCGTATTCGGAAAAGCGAAATGCAAAATCAAGATTGACATAGCCAGTCTTAAAAAAGAAGTTTGATATAGCCCAAGGTGTGCACAAACCGACATGAATGCAACCTGATCTACTTCATGTCCGAAAGCGCAACGAGTTCTTTCTATTTATCGATGTTCGCCACCATGGTTCGCGACTCGCTTTGATTCGATCATTCGTGTTTTTCGTGGCCGACTCTGCGGTGAGTATCTCTCTTTGCTTTACGTCGCTTTCTCTCGAAAGGTGGCACTCTTCCTCGAGACTTTTGTCCCGTGCTCACGCCGAATGGTGTCTCGGCGTAAACATCGTCACTTGCTTGAGACCGCCCGCGCTCATGCTTGCCTCCTCTGTTCCCCTCACTGGCCGAGGTCGCTTTCTCCGCTTTGCTTTTCAGATCAACCTCATACCTTCTTCGCTTCTTGAGGTTCTACTCCGTTGAGCGCCTCTTTGGTCGAGCCCGAGTACAGTCATCTTCGCAGCTTTGGTCGTGGTCTGCTTGCTTCTCCTTCCACCTCGTGAGCGCACTAAGCCGATCGCTTTCGGTCTTGAGTGTGTTTTCTTGGCTACGATCTTGAGCATAAGGGTTATCGTTGTTATGACCCCGTTGCTCGTAGAGATGAGGATTTCTGGGATGTCACTTTTGCGAGTCCCGCCCTTACTACCCTCATTCCCCACTGTCACCGGATTCTCTTCTTGAGTCGATCTCCTTTCTCGATTTTTCCGACTCTCGGCTTTCCACCACTGCTTCACCTCATCCTCCATCTACTCCCCTCCGGCTCCATCTATTCCGCCTCCACCGGATCTTCCTTCTCGCTCCTTTGTTGAGGCTCCATCTTTACCCTTGCACTACTCTCGCCCTCGGCCTCCTCCTTCCTCTCCATCATTCTTTGGGTCCAACTCGCCTTCTCCTTCCAGATATGCTCTTCGTGATCGTCACACTATCGAGCCGCTGCGCTTATGGTTTCTTCCACGCTCTTTCCGAGCCTACGACCTCTCAGTGAGGTCAGCCGCTTTCTCCCCGAGTGGCGACTTGCGATGTCCGAGGAGATTGTCGCTTGGAGCGCACTAGCACTTGGGATCTTGTGCCCTTGCTCGCACATGTTACTCCTATCACGTGTAAATGGGTGTACAAGATAAAGACTCGCTTCGGATGGTTCTCTTGAGCGCTACAAGGCTCGCCTTGTAGCGCGTGGTTTTCAGCAGGAGCATGGTCGCGACTACGATGAGACTTTCGCCCTGTTGCTCACATGACCACCGCTCGTACTCTCCTTGCTTGTGGCCTCTGTTCGCCAATGGCCCATCTCTCGATTGGATGTTAAGAATGCCTTTCTCAATGGTGAGTTGCGTGAGGAGGTCTACATGCACCGCCCGGGGTATTCATCTCTCGATGGTCCGGTTTGTCGCCTTCGCTGCGTTCTCTCTATGGGCTAAAACAAGCCCCGCGTGCTTGGTTTGATCGCTTCTCCTCTGTTGTCACTTCTTTAGGCTTCTCTGCCGGTGCTCACGACCGCTTCTCTTTGTTCACACCTCTCCACGGGGTGGACGCTCCTCCTTCTATATGTGGATGACATGATCATTCACGGAGATGACTCTCGATACATTGCCTTTGTGAAGGAGTGTCTCGATGGCGCTTCTTGATGTCCGATTTGGGCCTCTTCGTTACTTCCTTGGGATTGAGATCACTTCTACGCTGAGGGCTACTATCTCTCCCGTGAGAAGTACCTTGAGATATCCTTACTGTGCTTGTCTCATCGATCGGTACAGTAGTGGATACTCCTATGGAGTTAGGTGTTCACCTTCGCCCTACTGATGGTGAGCCTCTTGAGGATCCCACTCGCTATCGCCATATTGTCGGGAGCCTCGTCTACCTTGGGATTACTCGACCTGACATTTCTCACTCAGTTCACATCCTGAGTCAGTTTGTCTCTGCTCCTACTCAGCTCCACTACAGTCACCTTCTTCGTGTTCTTCGATATCTTCGTGGAACCCTCACTCGACGTCTTTTCTTTTCTCGTTCCAGTTCTTTACGACTTGGACATACTACGATGCGGCGTGGGCTAGCGATCATTCGATCGCGGTCTCTTCTCGCCTCCTGTGTTTTCCTTGGTTCCTCCTTGATTGCCTGGAAGACTAAGAAGCAAACTGCAGTTTCTCGTTCGAGCGCTGAGGCTGAGTTGAGAGCCATGGCACTGTTGACAGCTGAGATCACCTGGCTTCGGTGGCTCCTTGCAGATTTTGGTGTTTCTGTTTCAGCACCGACTCCGCTTCTATCAGATAGTACTGGTGCGATCAGCATTGCTCGTGATCCCGTGAAACATGAGCTTACCAAGCACATTGGAGTGGATGCTTCATACATGCGATCGCAGGTGCAAGACCAAGTTATTGCTCTTCAGTATGTGCCTTCGGAACTTCAGTTAGCAGATTTCTTTACTAAGGCATGACTCTGAGCTCAAAGATAACTTATCTCTCCAAACTCAGGTGTTGTTGATCCACCATGAGTTTGAGGGTGTTAGATATATATATTGTGTAGGGTGTTATTTCATTTGTCCCATCATTGTACAACATTTCTGATTTATCTAACAAACAACATTTCTGAACTACACAGAACAGCTAGCATCATGATTGTTCTATCACATTGCGTTTTGCACTGAAATATTTCCAAGATGGATTAAAATTTTAAAATCAAAACCACGCTGCCTCGCATCACCCGCATATGCAATAGCACATGAATCAAAGGTACAGAGCAGTATCGATGTTTGCCATCAAGACTGTAAAACTACACATTGATTCATCTGCAATTTCATTCGGATGTATATAACGGTTTAATTATACCTCGTACGCCTCGGAGATCTTCTTGAACTTGACCTCGGCCTCCTCCTTGTTGTCGCCGGGGTTCTTGTCGGGGTGCCATTTCATCGCCAGCCGCCGGTAAGACTTCTTGAGGTCCTCCTCCGTCGCGTTCCGGTTCACCTTGAGCACGTTGTAGTAATCCAGCCCCATCTCCCCCAACGCTCATGCCAAGAAGAACCACCAGCAACCAATCCTTCCCTTCCTGAACCCACACCAAGCCGGTCCCTCCGCGAAATCCAATCCAAATACCAAACAATGCGCTGAATTGAGAAGCTCGAGCACAAGTGAGCTACGCAAATGCGATTGGAACAAAAAGCTCCCTCCTTTGACCCACTTTTCCCCCAATTTCACACGAGATTGGGAAGGCCTCGCTTCCGAATCATACCAGGAGCAGCAATGCCAAGCAATTTCAGCAGAACAGCATCACCAAGACAACACCTCTCACCGTGTTCTCGCTCCAATCCGACCGAATCAACAAAGAAACTAACCGGCCAAACCGCGGTGCATGCACCAGCAACGATCCGGCGTGAAAATAACTGGGAATTTGGATCGAATCGGAAGGGGTCAAAGGGGCAAGCTTTCGTGCGGAGCAATGCTGAGGAGGAGGGAGAAGAGACAAGGGGAGATCTTGGAAGGAGGAGGCGGTGGATAGAACAGGGGATCGCGATCAGCTGCGCTATTGTCGGCTTGTGTTCCACCGCCCAAATCATCCTTTGGTTGCAGAAATCGCTATTGTCGGCTTGTGTTCCACCGCCCAAATCATCCTTTGGTTGCAGAAATAGCTACGCGCCATCGGGCATCGTATCTGGAACGCCCACGTGGCGCCGACGCGTGGGCCCAGGTGATCCACCTGTCGGCGATTCCCTTTGGTTTGTTTATGGCGTGGAACGTCAGTGGTAAGAATGTTCTCGGTAATTTGTGGAGAAAGAAATTCTAAAAATGATGTATTTTCCTTAAAAAAACGTTAGTTAAAAACACGCTTGTGCTACCCCTGCTAGGCATGTTTAGTAGAAACTTTTTTTTGGGTAATTTGTTGAGAACTGATACGGTGAATGTAACTTCGACTTTCAAACATATGTTTTTCATGGGAAAAAAATTAGGAATTTTTCACAAATTAAATATGGGATTATAATATCATTTTATTTCTGGTTCCATTTCAATATCATAATTACATTACGGTGACGTTGATAGGAATAGACGATGTGCAACTATTTGTTGCATGTTACGCGAGTTGTATATGTTTTTCAATAAATTGTTGGATTGTGTTTAGAGGCCGGAGACAAAAAAAAAATGGATGAGAATACATTGTAGGCTTTAGCCTAAATTCTAAACATAAAAATAATCCCTAATATTCATTTTGTGTTGTAAATTCAAATGTATAGATGCTCGTAATGTTCTGAAAAGCGTAAAATGGTACTCATCTGGGCATCCCACATCCTAGCGAGTGAACATAAATCAACCTTGTGTGCGGTTTCTCTAATTAATATTTAGAATTATATATGTGCATTGTATAGCAGCAAAACATTTGTCATGAATATAGATGGAGATTTGGTATACATATTTATACCTTTTTTAACACCAATCAGGTAAACAGCCTTGTAACCCATAGCCAACCCTATTTTTTATTCGTATAAGTGCCTAGTTCTAAAATACTAGGGTATGTTTGTCATGTAAAAGTTAAGTTTGGGGTTCCAAACTCAGAAGGTAAGCACGACAACTCTTCCAAATTTAAAATAAAAAGAAAGTGGGTAGTTGAAGAGGATTCGAATCCTCTACTGTAACACAAAGGATCACTGTGAGACAACGACAAATTAAGATTTTTTTTTTGTGTGTGTGTGCTTGTCTACTATAGCAACACTCTCTGTGAATTTAGACCTTTATATTTTGATTGAATGGTGGGGATCACATCCTAATGCATAATATTGTACATCATCTGTATTGAGATCTTCAACGCAAATGATGTATTTCGAAGATGGTGAAGATATCATGACAAAAACGAAGTAAAGTTGAGAGTTGAGGAGACACGATTAGGATCTCTACGTTAAATTTCTCTATATTCCTTCCGACCATTTGAATGGTTGGTGGTTATTGCATAATTGGCCTGTTATTAGCAGCAGCAGCAGAAGAAGGGACGGTGGCTAGCTTTTGGAAGCACAGGAAGGAGGGATTTACCTTGCTTGTTATAGGATCAAGTGACTAATTTTCATTCTTCAAAGTTTTTTCCTAATCTCTTGAATACCCAGTCGTAACTGGTAACTTACGCTATGTGCCGTGTGATTGTTTTACTTGGCTCGTCCATATATATCTTCTATTAGACCTTTTCCTTCAGCATGGTATGGGATTTTTTTTCACATTTTATTCATAAGTAAGCCAATTGTGTGATGTTAATTTTATCCTCTATTCCTCTTTGCTGAGCAATCAAGTAAGTATAGTAGGGTAGGTTTATTAAACCACAACATGCTTGTATTTTTTTTTACAGAACCATGCTTGTTTTAGGCAAACTCCACTCCATTGTTGCAAATGCCCAGATCCAGCCAAACTCCATAAAGCCAAGTCAAATGACAAACACGTCCCATTTTTTATTACAACTCACCTAGATTGCTAGATCTCTGAGAAAAAAAAAATTATATTTTGCCCCTTTCCCAAACTGCTTGACCTGAGCAAAGGGGGGAAACTTGATTTTTCTAACCTTCTCCTCCATCCCTCTCCACAAAACTCGACAAATCCCCGTCCCCGAATTCCCACCCAGTTTGATCCACGTCTGCACGGATTCTGCGCCCATTTCCGCTGAGATCTTTTGATATCCATCTCGCCGTTTTGGCGCCGGAGCCCGATCCGGCTGGAAAAGCTGGATCTTGGTAAGGATCTGAGGGGCTAGTGGGCTCACTTGCAAAGATATTGTCTTCTTTGCGTGTTGTGCATGCAGGTTGTGCTTTGGTGAGGTGAAGAAGATCTCTGAGCTCTTTGTTTGGTGGTGTTGTGTAGTTGCTTCCGGAGATGGTGAGGGTGGAGGCGGTGGGCGCTGCTGTTCTTGCGGTGGTGGTGTTGGCTTGTGTGCTGGGAGCTGGAGCTGATGGCTCCGATCGCCGGTACAAGGAGGGAGATCGTGTCCTGCTCTACGCGAACAAGGTCGGGCCTTTCCACAATCCAAGGTATAATTCTCTTGCAATGTAAGAACTACTAATGAGGTATCGACTTTGTGTTCCTCTTACACTGTGTAGTCCATTTTTTACGTACATTGTTGGTCTAGAGATGCTTGAGTTAGACTTGGTTTGCTGTTTGTGTCCATAATTACGGTTAAGCTAGAATAGGATTATTGCTAAGTTAGACTAGAGGCTTGATGGTAAGCATTTCCGGTGTCGTAGCTATGAGATATCAAACGTGGGATTCTTCAATGGTAGGAGGGGGGCTCTCGTTTAGCAAGAGTAGTTAGTATTACTTGTTACCAGTGTTCTATAAAGCACTAGGCACTAGGCAGCATGGCGCCTAGCTAACAATGTCAAATGGCAATTTCATGTATCAATGAAATTGACGGGATGTGGGAATGTGGGGTTTTTGCTAGTACTAGTGATAGCATTTCATGTATCAATGAAACATGGGAAACACATGGGTGAAGCTTTACTTCTCCTTACGCAAATGGAAATGAGATCGAGACAGTAGCTTCTGCTCCCCTTAGACCTGCCTAGACCCAACTAGGACCCGCCTAGGCGCTCCGGCCACCCTGCTGGCCGATTATGGCTAAATCGCGGCGGCCAGGTGGCGCCGAGCGCCTGGGTGCCGCCCAGCCGGCCGATTATGGCCAAATCGCGGTGGCCAGGTGGCGCCGAGCGCCTAGGTCCCTAGGACGCCTTTAAGAACACTGCTTGTTACAATGTCTTTCTGATTTCACTTCCACAATCTACAAGTAGTATGTATAACTCAATCATAGGTAATGGAGCTCCATGTTGGCAATAATGCCACGTGAACTATGGTGATTTCACACTTTCAGTATTGCCTCGACAATGAATTCTACAAGTGATTAATAACCATGTTATGTTTTTACAATAGCTTTCTTTTCTTTTTTATCATGATCATGATAATTGAATTACTCTTTGTATATTGCAGTGAGACATACCGGTACTATGATCTACCCTTTTGTGCACCAGGTTTGTAATCTTATGAATGCCAATGTTATTTTTGTTGTTATTTACTTAATTTAGCAATCAATCTCTTTGATTGGTTGTGCCCAAGTCCTTTTTCTTTCTTAACGTCTGCTTGGCTTATAATAGAACACCCGAAGGACAAAAAGGAGGATCTTGGGGAGGTTCTAAATGGTGATCGGTTGGTTGATGCACCATATGAGCTGAACTTCAAGGAAGACAAGAACTCCAAGACTCTCTGCAAGAAAACATTGTCCAAGGAGGAAGTCGCCAAGCTCCGGGGTGCAGTTGCAAAGGATTACTACTTCCAGATGTACTATGATGACCTTCCATTGTGGGGATTCCTTGGTAAATTGGACAAGGATAAGGAGCAGGGGGGTGCAAAGTACTTGCTGTTTAAGCACATCCACTTCGACATCATGTACAACAATGACCGTGTCATAGAAATCAATGTCCAAACAGATCCAAATGTGGCTGTAGATATCACAGAGGACAAAGAGGTGCAGGTAGAGTTCTCTTATTCAGTAACATGGAAAAAGACGGACATTCCTTTTGAGAAAAGAATGGAAAAGTACTCCAAGTCTTCCTCCATGCCACAACATCTAGAGATCCATTGGTTTTCCATAATTAACTCATGTGTAACGGTACTTCTCCTGACTGGTTTCCTGGCTACAATCCTGATGCGTGTGCTCAAGAACGATTTCATTAAGTAAGACCTTAATCAACACATTCCATTCTCATCACATGGATTGTAGCTTTACTAAATGGATTCCTAATGGCCCACTTTCATTGAAGATATTCACATGAAGATGAGTCCCTTGATGACCAAGAAGAGACTGGATGGAAGTATATACATGGTGACGTCTTCCGTTTCCCACAGCAAAAATCTCTTTTTGCGGCAATTATTGGATCTGGAACTCAGCTTCTTGCCCTGTAAGAACTTTCTCGGTTCAGTTATGTTATGATCCAAGCTTTGATGTAATGATCCTCGAGTAACAAATGCTTCTTGTTTGACAGTGCAATTTTCATCTTCCTCCTTGCAATTGTTGGCGTCTTCTATCCATACAACAGAGGAGCTCTTTTCACTGCCCTCGTTGTCATCTATGCTCTTACATCTGGTATTGCTGGATACACAGCCACTTCCTTCTATCTTCAACTGGAGGGAACAAACTGGGTAAGGCATGATTTAATGGTCAGGTTTCTTCAATTATCTGCAGCTCTGTGTTTACACATTCTGTCTTATTGTTTCAGGTGAGGAATCTGATATTGACTGGCTGCTTGTTCTGTGGGCCTCTTTTCTTGACATTCTGCTTCCTAAACACTGTTGCAATAGCGTACAGTGCTACAGCAGCTTTGCCTTTCGGCACTATCATTGTCATTATTCTCATTTGGGCACTTGTAACCTCTCCTCTCCTTGTGTTGGGTGGTATAGCTGGGAAAAATAGCAATACAGAATTCCAAGCTCCCTGCCGCACAACCAAGTACCCAAGGGAAATTCCTCAGTTGCCCTGGTACCGAAGCACCATTCCTCAGATGGCAATGGCAGGGTTCCTCCCTTTCAGTGCTATTTACATCGAGCTGTACTACATATTTGCCAGCATCTGGGGGCATAAGATATACACCATCTACAGCATCCTTTTCATTGTGTTCATTATCCTCGTCATCGTCACAGCGTTTGTCACAGTGGCACTCACATACTTCCAGCTTGCTGTTGAGGATCATGAGTGGTGGTGGAGGTCAGTGTTCAGGAGATCAATTCATCTTGATACTTTTATCGTCATTTGTTGATGTTTTTGTTTCTGCTCATGTTTACTTCATTACTTCTCTGCTGTGTTTGCACAAGCCAACAGATCAAAACTAAAATGAAAACTGTAGGGAAACAGGCAATTTAACAATTATTTAGTAGATGGGAATGAAATGCTAGATTAGTACACAGAGCTTCCCCGTACTTTATTCCCCGTACTTTAAGTTATACATAAAACACTATAACTTAAAAGAAACACTTATTAGAAAATTAGCGATAGAAGTTTTAAGAAATGCTTGATCATCAACTGTGAACTTAAAGCACCAGAACTTGAGAAACACTCCAGAAAAACAATGTTCATGTATTAGGGAACCATGTTCAGACCATCATAGTTAAAACCTTACTCTCCTCTTATTTCTTGGACTTATGTTTCCGTATTTTCCATGTTGCATTTTGCTCTTGCCTGTGGAATAAAAGCTTTCGCTTCTGTTTGCAGATCTGTCCTTTGCGGAGGCTCCACTGGTACATTCATCTTCTTCTACTGCATCTACTACTACCATGCCCGGTCAGACATGTCAGGCTTCATGCAAACGTCCTTCTTCTTTGGCTACATGACCTGTGTCTGCTATGGATTCTTCCTCATGCTGGGCACTGTTGGTTTCCGCGCATCCCTGCTGTTTGTGCGGCACATTTACCGTTCCATCAAGTGCGAGTAACCTAGACTGCAGTGACAACATCAAAAATGGTTGCCACTAGGGCAGCTTGAGAATCAAGTCGACAAATTGATCACCATGTTGTGCTTGAATTTTGTGCCCAAGCAGTTGCATGTCCTCAATATGAACATTTTCTGTCTCTTTTTTTTCTCATGTTTACATTATCTCGCAGTTCTCTTAAAGAAGGATATAGTGTAGGACTGATATCAGAGCCAGCATTATAATGACATGTTTGCATCTACTCTTGTTTAGTTGAACGTGACCCTTTAATTTGCTCCTGAATACTTTGTTTTGCTCAATGGCATGTTAGTATTGTGCTTACCTGGAGAAAAATACGGCATTCTTATTTGTGAAAAAAGAAATAGAAATGTCTGACAATTGCACAAGAACAATCTAGCTGTATGATTTTCTATACATTATCAAGTACAGAGGCAATTAAAAAATCCCGAGATGTGGTGTACCAAGAGTAACCATATGTTTAATATACCTTAGACCTTGGCAGAAATGGCGGTCCCTAGAGATTCTATCATCCTCCGATTCTACAGTGAAAATGGGCTCAAATTAAACCTAGCATGGAAAGCAAATGGGCTTAAGGCCTCATTGCAAGACCACCTTTCCTATTCTACCCTTTTCTTTTTTTAAAAAAAAAAGGCAGAGTGAGTGAGAAAGTCAGAATCATGAGATTAAGATATCTTTGGATGGCTTTTGACTCTTTGAATATAACTAGAAAAGATCGACGTGACACAACATGTATATAGTTGCCTGCAGAGGAGAGATAACTTGAATTTGAAGGGAAGGAAAGAAGAAAAGGGCAGACACTTGGGAACCAAAAACTAATCTGAAAACAAGCACGGAAGAAAAGAACATTGGTGATAGGAACCTTCTCACAAAGTGATGGAAATGGCTAGCTAGCTAGCTAGCTTTAATTCTATTGAATATCTCCCTACCGACAGGATAAGCAGCTTTCCCCCTATGCATGCCAACTGTAGATTACATCAGAGTACAGGAAACTATTTCGACCTTTTTAGACCTTGCAACTCAAAATGCATGCGGTTAATCTTTTTTTCCCTTTAAGCCAACACTCGGAATCAAGGCAAACGGCAAATGTGCGATTTCCAATTCTCACGATAATTTTTTATTAATTAACTATTTAATTAATTATATTTTAAGATTAACCCCGCAAACTTTATTTCTAATTATGACCTCTTTGATCATACCACCACTCGTGGCGTGACAAAACAACATTATCACGCCAGTTTGTATCTGGGCAAACTCTTGTCACGCCACTGGTGGTGGCATGACAGTATTGTTTGGTCACACCACCACTAGTGGCGTGACAAAAAGTGTTATTTTAACAAATTTATCCTATGACGCGATAATGTTGTTTTTGTGGTAGCGTGACCAAAGGGATCATAATTAAAAATAAAGTTTGCGATGGATTTACTTTAAAATTAAATTAAAAAAAGGTTAATTAATAAAACAAGTTCTTCTCACGAAGATGGGATAGCTGAGATGGTAGAAAAATGCATGAATTGCGACTGTTAGATTTCCGACAAAAGTCCATCTCCGTTTCGTTGGCTTTTCCGATGCGGACGGGTCGCCATCCCAACACCAATAATCCTTAGCTCAACACCTCAACACGTTGCATTACCGAGTACACGTACATTCCCGCCCTCATAACACGGTGCATGTAAAGTTGCCGTGGGATTCATTCCACATTATTTGCTTAAAGTAAGTTGTAATAGTATATAATGCATGTTGAATACAAACATAGTATCTCTGTGTTAACCCTTTTACATGAAGCGGTGATAAAAGTGTAAGTATGATGCTATGTGTACGCGGATCCGCCTCACAATAGGCTGGGCATTAAGCAGATTTTGAGTCAAACTGTTATAGATAAGTATTAGAGCATTAACATTCGCTGCATGGGCACGTGGTCAATCACGAAAGTGTAAGCGAGGTATTACGTGTATGCACTATTCTAGTACATCATTGTGTTCTTTTCTCTCTTTTTCCCCTTTCTCGGGGGCTCATGATGACAATTTAACGCTTGTAACACAATATGCACACAAAATTATATGCAGGTGGCTTCACCCCACGCGCCCACGCCATAACTGGAAGAAAAGACAACATACGAAACCTGGAATGATAATCCTGCAGTCAAAACTTTGTCACTGCATGGAAATATAGAAGTATAATTTTCACCATAGCGGTACGATGAGTTTCTACTAGTAAGATTTTCCAGCAGTCAAAATTAAAAATTCCCAATAATAGACTTTGCATGTTATAGCGAATGGCAGGGATGGACCAGGGCAGCCAGGGCTGACGTCCTCTCTACCGACGAATGGTTCACGATGTACCTCTAGTTTAACTATGTTTAAACACAGGAGTGGAGTTAGGTCTAGGGCCTCCCGAACAATGACCCAAAACTAAGTGAAAATATACCAGCTAAAAGTGAAAAATACAAATATCAAATGCTAGATATAATTTAACTTTAGACCGAAATATACTGGACTGATGCTGACTACACCCATACTTAGTCAGACTACCACTAGCTTTAGCAATTATCGAGCTACAAATAGATAAAAGCAGCACTAAATTTTGTTCCTCGTCCGCAGCGGATGGGGAGGTAGGAGTCCACGAGAAAAGGTCCGAGAGACGCGTCCATCAGTCCCCTTCAGCGAACAACAAATTCCCGATGGTAAATTATTAACCTTGTCCGTGCTAGAGAGAAATTTAAGACAGCGATGGAGTCGATGCGAAGCCATCTCGCCATCTCATCTCATCTCATCTCACGAAATCGCCTGCTACGAACCGCGATATCTCGAGGAGCTTTGGACTTTGTATCGCGATAAACCGCGAAAAGAGATGAAGCCGAGCTGGTTGGTTGGGGAACTTGGGCCCATGCCTCATTTTCTTTCGTGGCTTGATTGCGATGTGATTACCAGTAAATCGTTCGTTTTCTTAAATATGTTTATGGGAAAGTGAGGAAGGCTTTCTCCGATCGAGGTTGACGTCCTCCCACCCAACACCCACAATCTCTCTCCTCATCTTCCCTAGAGAGAGAAACAGGGAGAGAGAGAGGTGTAGGTTTGGGACCCTGCTATTGATCTTGTAAAATTTCACACCCGTCGTACTTATTACATGGCTCACCAACACGTAAAATAGTAGGTTATATCTGATTCTTTTGTATAGCCTTTCATAATATTCACGTGAGAAATAGCTTGTTTTAACATTAGGAGCAAGTTTATGTATAAAACCGACAGTTACATAAAACCCACTAGAAAACTGTGGATGATACAAATTGCTGTTTCCGCATGATTGATTATCAAATTAATGATTAATCGCGTATGTGCTTGAAAATACAGACAGATTCTGCACATATAAAACGGGACAAATTAAGCAATGAAACAAGTTAGCATCACCATTGCCTCTAAATTTTTGGAGGGCCATATGTGCTTGAAAACACAGCAATGGGTGTGTTGTAGCAGGCCGGTTCTGGTCCAATAACAGGTGGACAACAAACATGTAAAACCAAAAGTGGTCGTGTGGGGCAAAGGCGGCATTTCTGTGTGCCCATTCGCTTGGCTGAGCACTAGGAAAGGGAAATGCTACTCTCTCTCTCTCTCTAGAGAGAGAGAGAGAGAATGAAAGTGTGCCGTACCGGCAAAGTAAAAAGTAAAAAATAAAAGAAAGATGCCGTCACGTACACAGGCAGGATGCAGTACTGGCATGTGCACCCCAATCTTAGCTTCATTGTTTGTGAGGTAAGTCAGAGGTAGCACACCAACCAACGAGCAATTGCCATCTTTCCCAGGATTATCACGAGAGGGACTCGTCGATTGATCCAGATAACTAATTAATTTACTGCAAAATACTCCGGCCTAACTGGGTTAGCAATACAAACTCTTGTAAATAAATGCTGCTGTAAATTATTATGGAAAATGGCTGTGTGGGAAATGTTTCCTATGATATGGAGCTATTTCGAGGCGAAAGAAGCACACAGTGGCAAAATCATCTGCCATCCTTTTCCTGATGCAGATGAGAACAGGAGGAAAGAAGACCTAAAATGCCACCAATTCTTTGCATGCATGCATATCATGGTGCCAACAAAGCATGCAGATGCAGTAGTACTTTCCTAGCAGGTGCTTTTTTTGATGGACACATATATCCGATCCACGAGTGGAGCTGGCTATATCATAGGGTTATTTCTGGGGGCAATGGTCCGAGATGTACGGTCAAAAACTCATAATTGTTTTTTTTAATAAATCATCAAAATATGAATTCAATCTAAGAACAACTGATCTAACCCGATGCTTCCTCCCCTGGTATCAGGTCTACTTGCATCAAGAGCACAATCTATATTGGCAAATGTAAAGTCTGTAGGTCTAACAATAGGTTATATAGTCTTCTCATTTTCTCGATACTTATGGTGTGTGGTGTGGTCTTTATGGGAAAAGAATTGCCCCGGAGAGGGCCTGGCCGTTGGATTTAGGGGGAGATGGATGGAGCCTCCCCCATCCAATTTATTTTCGTCTTTATGTAAGCTTTAGTTTGGTCAGTTCGAGACAGCAATACAGACCGCGGTGGGATGTTGCCAACCCCGCCTTTCATGTTTGGATGGTGACCCTTGCTAAAGCAAGCGTTGAAGAATTTTGTTCAGGATTTTTCTCCCTTTCTCAATTACGTGAGTGTGCGTACGTGTGCCCTTGTGGTCCAAAGGCAGATAGAGGGCATTCTGGTAAATTACATAATGACAGATGAAGTTTCACCTAGCAGCTTCTTGAATACCTTGGACTTATAATGGGCAAACATTGGCCATCTAATGTAAACTATATTAAAGACGGACGGTTGAGATATCATACACCACCCGGAAACCTTGGGCTTATACAAGGTTATACCACCCGGAAACCTTGGGCTTATACTTCCATGGCACCAGTAGGCTGGGCAGCTGAACGGGCACCTGGGACTGGGGGAGGTGTTCTGGCCTCTGAGAGGCTCGGGTCGTCTGCCCCAGCTTGCCCTGACAGTGGCTCCGCTACTGCCGGCTACACCATCGTGGTCGGAATATAGATTGCGCGCAAACTATATTGTACATGTCCCATGAGCACCGACTTCAATAAAATGAGGTTGAAACGCGCGTGTGCACCTAGGACCACGTGGCATGCCTCTGGTACCCATTGGCATGCTGCTTAAGCACCCCCCCCCCCCCAAAAAAAACACCTGGCATAATACGACCCGTCGATCCATGTATGCTAGTTTGCCCTTTCACTGCAGCATGCTTCTTTTTCCCAATGGGACCTGTGATTTGCCGTCAAACGAGATAATTAATGCGCCGTGGAAAAAGAAAAGGAAAGGAAAGAATTCTGCCCGAAATAGCCCTCCAACTTGTCATGAATTCCCAGTCGCTGCTGTCCTCTCCGGACAGCGACCAGCGGCTTGCATGTGATTCCCAACAGGCCACACCTTTTGCCTAACTTCACCGGCACATATCAAACAACAAGTCGAATTTTATTTTTCCTAGATAATAAAATTCCTGGGCATAAATGTTTTTTATTAATCGTTTACATATTGTTTTAGAATACATCCAATAAACCTTTTTAAACTTTGACCTCTAGTATGTTCTAAAACATTTGAATTTATCATGTAGAAATAATATTAGTAGATTCGTCATGAAAAATACTTTTCACAGCATTATAGACTATGTCAGTATCTGAAAGTAAAAAAAGTATGTGTGTGTATATATAACTTTGGACCATCTGCTGGTCGAAAAAATTGGATAAAGCCTAGAATTACCTTGCTTCTGAATATAAATACAATATGAGATGAAGCATGTACTTGAAAGAAAGGGTGCTTTTATTTTGAGAAGATATGACTTGTAGTTTTTTAAAAGAAAAATTCTATAAAATGACAGCATGTGCTACGCATGCAATTACAAACCATAGATGTTGAGGTTACAGTGAGAGCGACGACACTAAAATAGTTTCAACGCTAACCTTGAGTCCACAAATCTCCGGGTATTCTTTTCCGAGTCCGGACTTTCCCCGGATTAAAAATGATGGTAGAAAATTAATATCGCTCTAACGAAAGCAATTCCAAAACGAAATTAATAAATAATTTCAGTAAGTTGCATTGTCGTGGAAGCAACAAACGGGGATGGCATGACGGCTTGGGCTCTTCTCATCCACAAAATTGGACTGGATCAAACTCATCAAAAGCTGCAGATATTTATTGATTTGACCAGTCAATCCTACTGTATAGTACGTACTTCACTCGGTGACAAAGCCAGAAACCTAATTACAAGGCCAACTGTACGAACAGCTGTTTGGTCAAAATAAGGTGCTTTTATTTTATTTTCTTCTTCTTCTCCTAGCGTGTGCATGTCTACATCCTCTAGGCAAACCCAATTTATACCAACCATCTATTTTGAAATATATGAATTAGCTAGTCGTTGTCTCGTAAATTAGTAATATATTTATCTACTAAGAGAATTTAAAGTATAGTTATTATAATCTACTAAGGGAGGGAGTAGCTAGAAATATAGAGATATCAGTTAATTCTAAACTAAGAATACATCTCCGGCCACCAAATGGGACGACAAATATATAATGTGAAAGTAGTAAGGGTAATGGTCAATTTCAATGGTCCTCTCCTAGATCGAGAAGTGTAACTAGCTTAATCGATTTTCTTGCAATTTTAACTCAACTAGTTAAGTGCTCGTGCATTGCTATGAAACATGTCATAAATGTAATAGTTTATCAAATAAAGTGGATATAATATATCTCAATTCGTTAAGGTACGCGGAGCATAACAGAAAAGCAGGGGCAGAGAGGAGGAAGTGAGGCTCGTCCAAATCCAACCGGTGGAAGCGGCGGCTGGAGAGGGGGAAGAGATGCGCGGAGCAGAGCAAAAGAGCGGAGATGGAGGTGAGGGCGAAGAGGAGGAAACGTAAGCGGCCTCGCAGGGTGATGCCAAGAGAGTAGGGAGCGTAGGATGTGAGGAGATAATTTGCTGATAACATGATCCACATATCAGTAGATGGGATATAAGTGAAAAGATGGAAGAGACCATATTTTTAAGTAGTAGAGTTCTTTCTTATGGTCCTGAAAGCGCCATCCATATATCCATGTTTGTAGTTTTGGTTCTGACGGTGACTCTTGGCCAATCAATGCAAAGGCATTCTTTCCCATGATGATGAGCAAAACGTTTGGGGCCCATCCAAAAGAGTAATAATGCTGTAGTATATTATTCCTTCTTTAAAGGAAAAGGCTACCCCTTTGAGATTCTCCGGATATGGTTCACACTTCTAATATAGTTTGATCTATGTATATACATAATGATATCTTTTTATTTATTTGATCATACTTCAATACTAATTATAAAATACTTTAAAGTGGGTTCTATGAATTTGTTAAAATCCACCTTTTAAAGCAAAACTGATGTATATGTACTTTTTTATACATAAAAAATAAAACAAAAATAAAAGATTTAAATGTTTTTTTGTTCAAACAGGTGAGGGGAGGAAGGGGACGGGAGAGGGAGCTCCGGTGCTCACGTTAGCACTGACACCTCCTGGCCGGGTGGTGACCTGGGAACAACTAATGCCATGGCGTCGGTTTCCACCGCCATCTCGCGCGAGATATCCCGTGTTGAGAACCGGCTCGACTCTTCTCGAAAGGGAAAGGCTCTCGATTAAGAAAATGAAGTGGTTGTCAGGACTGTCTCCTTTTATTTTATTTTATTAGTGATTTTATTTTGGTTTTTTTTAATAACCTGTGTGGTCCCGGCTACAGTACGGACGGGCTTGTCCTTTAGCGAGAATCCTAAGCATAGCGCGCTGCCGGTGTGCGCTCGCGGTGTGTCTGTGTGGCGTCGGTCTCTCCACGGAAACCATGCAACCGATGTAGACGATCGTGCCATGTCTTTTCTTTTCTTTTCCTTTCCCTCTAAAAGCCAAAGTAGGAAAATAGACGCGAAATAGCGGGAGATGAGCTTTGCTGATTTCGTCTATCAAATAGCATGCCTTACTCGTTATTGTTATTCACCAAAAAAAAAATAGTGCCAGACGACGTCAATTTACGAAGAATTTTGTTTTTTTTTTTTTGGGTAGGCATGATGCTCAACATCTCATCTTGTGGAAAAGATCTCGACATAAAGTCGTCTTGTAATCAAGGAGGTGATGTGCAGAACAAAGGTTAGGCAGCCACAGGATGAACCAAACAAGCGGTGCAAACCGAGCAAATGTTTTAACAATTGGAACACTACAAGTGTCAGAAACAATATTTACATTGATGGTAACCGCTTAGAAGTCACTAAGGGAAAAAAGAGAAATGTGTCTATTTTATAACTTTGAATTGTCATGTTTGTTTAACTAGCATTTTGCACGACTTGTTTTAAAGTTTATAATGTCAAATGATATAACTTAGATGCTTAAGAATATATTTATGTATCTTATAATTATTTAGATTTTTAAGATATCATAAACAATATAAATGATAATATAAACTTGAAGGAAAATGTAACTTAAGGAATGTAATTGAAGTACGAGCTTTGATGGAAGGAAAATATAACTCTACCACGTAATTATCTTCTACTATTCTCCAATTATTACTTAATGATGATCATTGTGATATCAACATGCATACATGTGCAAATGCCGTCGGTCCCTACCGGGGGCACCCATCGCGCTCTCTCCAATGGCTCCGAGCTCTTTGCTTCTCTTTTTCTATATGTTCGTGCTTCTATTCGTATGGATGTATGCATGTATATACACATGAACGATGTTATACATGATCAATGTCATCTTCTCCTGTGTCGATCGCTCATCTTCTTAGACTTTGTCCAACTAAAAAATGTGGCTTCGTTACTAACCGCGGCGACATCCCGTCTTCACTTATGTCGGTATGTCTGCTTTAGTTGTTGTCTAACGATATGGATAATCTTTCTTGCCATCGCCGGCGACGTCGTGTCACTCACCAACGATGGCATGCTTCTAACTACACGATGACCTCATATTGTCGATAGTTTGTCTTCAATGCAAAGCTTCATCCCCTCTCCTGCGTATTTGTGTGGCTAGATTTAGTTATAATTTATAAAGTATACAACTTAGGTGGTTTAGAAATGTCTTTTTATCCAAAATTTTGAATTATAGGTCTTTTAAGATGAACATTTGAAATAATAAAAAAAATTTAGCCAAAACATATCTTGAGGAAATGTAACTGGATGATAATATTCAATTGAAAAAAATAAGCTCAGACTAATACATGTATGAACCTTAAAAAAAATACTCGAATATGCCTTTCATGGAAAAAAATATATAGCTCGTCCCACATCCTATAATCTAGGCATCGACCGCGAGCCATTTCTATATAAACTCCTACTCAACTACTCTAGATATTGATCACGCCATTGATAATAGAGGCGACAACAAAAAAACAATTCTCGCACCTCACATCTCGCTCTATTTCTTAGTTCTTCCTATCTAAATCCAATGGGCATATGATATATCTACTGCTTTCCCTCTTATTCTGTTAATTTTTTTCACAAAAATATGCTTCGGTAGCCAACATGTTTGCTTATTGAATCAATTTGCATGTTCAAGTATGTTTGTTCCTAACTGTAAACTCTTCGGTGTGTGTATAGTAAGCAATGTGATAGTTTCAGCCTCAAACCACGTT
The DNA here is from genome assembly GCA_036346395.1 of Hsuehochloa calcarea. Classification (NCBI taxonomy): domain Eukaryota; kingdom Viridiplantae; phylum Streptophyta; class Magnoliopsida; order Poales; family Poaceae; genus Hsuehochloa; species Hsuehochloa calcarea. Next base: position 14,083,844 of record CM070609.1, read on the forward strand.
TGGACACACGGATATTTTACACAATTCATACACGAATGATAAAGTTTTCTGTAAAATTTATGGGAGAAAAATTATAAAGTTTCTCACATATGCAAGTTTGAAGATCTCTTCGCTATAACGTGGTTTAATTAAGTTGAATGTGCATGCTATCTTTTGATTTAACACTGCTACAAAAAGACTAATACTGGACGTCTCATTACAGACGACTTTTCAAAACCGTCAGTGTTCATGGTAATCACAGACGGTTTTACTAGTGCGACCGTCTCTGTTACTGGATACACTAAGAATCGTCTGAGATGAGATACTTATCACAGATAATTCGTATTAAGAACTGTCCGTGAAGTATCACAGACGATTCGTGATACGAATACGAACCGTCTGTGATATGTTGTCATATCTCCTGATTTTATCATGACTACTTGAAATGGTAAAATTACATAGTCACATACGGTTTTTAATATGAACCGTCTGTGATATTAGCTCATCACAGACGGTTTTTATTTGAAATCTTCTGTGATTCGCGGAAATTTTTGAACACTTGCGCGGGAGGTGAAATATTTTGACGTTGTCCTTATATATTATACGCATCCCCCACCTTGTCTTCTATCAATCCCTCCCTCTTCCCTCCCCACACCGACGACGAGGAGGAAGAGGGACGCGCAGGAGCTTCATGTCTACCGCAGGAGGTCGACATACGCGTTCGCAACTTGCTGTTTCACGGTTCCTCCGGTGAGCGGGGCGCTGCGGCTCGACTAGTATCGCCAGATCTGGCCGCCGCCCCCCATCTTGACCTCAGGTGAGCACGAAGTTTTGCCCCCAAATACTCATCCAGGTTTCCTTCTTACTCTGGTTTCGTCCCTCCATCTTTTCAGATTTTGTTCTCAGTGAGGACCCCCATCTATGGTCAACAAGGGAGACTCATTCAGTTCGAGATGGACGCTTCTACTCGACCTCGTCTTCGTCAGAGAGTGAGCCATTGATTGAGAAAGAGAGAGAGAGTGTGTGTGTCTTTTAATTAGCTTCTTGCAAACTATCGAAAGAGCGTATCGAAACTACTGTCCAACAATTGATTGGTTTGGATCAAAATTCAATTTTTTAATAGGAAAAACTATCACAAACGGTTTTTACTAAAAAAAACGTCCATGATAGTTTATTTTCACATACGATTTTAAATAAGAACCGTCTATGAAGACCTTTTATGTGGTAGCAGAATATAAATTTTCTTTGCTCGTCTCTTCCAATACATTACATCCTTTTAATATATTGACAATAGTTTGCATATATGCCATGTCTAATGGTAGAGGCATCTCTTCCAATCATAAAGTTGGTCATTTGAAGTCACGGAATCAGGTAAAATCGTGAGATACTTATCACAGATAATTTTTTTAAGTAAAAATCGTCTGTGATGATATACTTATCACGAACCGTCTGTAATACTTCACAGACGGTTTTTAATACAAACCGTCTGTGATTACCATTAATACTAACGGTTTTAGAAAATTATATGTAATGAGGCGTCGAGTTTTAGTTTTTTGTAGTAGTGAATATTGTCTGACGTGACATCCCAGTTGGGTTGAGTTGTCACCTCAACATGTCATTCACCACATCCCCTTCGTCCTCCTCCTCTATCTCCACCTCTCTCTCTTCATCGGTCGACAACCACATTGTCGCCTCCCCCGGACGTGAGCCACACCACCTACCTCCCTCGGTTGTAGTCGCGCCTCCCTCTGCCCTTGGACTGTCGCCGCCGCGCACGGACGGCTCATGCCGCCAAAAAAATCCACACCATATGCTCTCGATTAAAGGTGTGCATCACGGTTTTGTCGACGCAATGATACTCGTCCACTGTCCAATCGTGCTTCGTTGCTGTTGGAGGACCACCGTCGTGAGCTCTTCTTCTCCAGATTCGTTGCAGCCACCGATGTTGTTATCATCATCTACCACCGAAAAACAATGGAGTTCCTGAGACCTGGAATACGCCGTGCTTGCTTCTTCGCCGGAGTCCGGCCGCCCTAGCTTGTTGTCGCGCCTCCCCTTGTCCTCCTCTATTTCAACCGGAGAAGAAACACAGTGTCGAGTATAGCACTATGATTTCGTTGGTAAGATTACTAACGAGGTGGTCAAAGCCATCTCGCATCGACGTGGCGTCCCGCGTGGCGCAGAACCACAGTGGAATGAATGCGAGGGGGTAATTTGTCCAGATTCGACATTTCATGGTTGATAGTCACCTGGTTTTGTAGTTAGAAGTTAAAAAATAGCTAAATATAATGGTTCAAAGTTGAAAGATAACTTAGACTATGCACAATATTTAACTGCGCATGTTCCAGGAAGAAGAAAGAGAGAGATACACGGTACATTCATTGCTCGGATACGCGGAGTATTTAAAACCCAGTAAACACCGTGGATCCGTGATGTACATATATCTTTAGAAAATATCGGCAACCCGCAACGGCTACAAAATGAAGTGTCCAGATGATGCGAACGGAGCGAGAGAACTTTTGACCCATCTCATTAGCTGGCATGGCAAATCCCATCTCTCTCTCTCTCAGTGTGCAGTCAGGAAAGAAGCGTACAACTCCACGCTTTAAAAAGACTCTCCCTTTCACAACACCCCACGTACTACTTACTGTTCCTACACCTCTCCCCCCACGAGATATCGCGCATTACACTCGCCTCTCGCTCCTCTCCGCTTTCTCTCTCTCCCTTTCTCGAGGCAAACACCTCTCGCATGGAGAGAGAAGAAGTCGAGATAGGCACGTGCGTACCGCGAGAAATCGCCGTGGTGGTACCAGTGAGAGGGTGGTCCCCCCACGCAAAGGACGTCGGCCCATGTTCCTCGGTCCACGCGATGGACGATTCTGCCCCCGCGCGTACATTGGCGCGTTATTATTTATTGCCCCCGGGGGCAGCCTCGTCATTTCGCACGTACCATCCGGCCCTGCCCCGTCCTGCCGCTGCCGCTCGAGAGAGAGTGAGAGCGACCGGTGGAGAGAGAAAAGGATGAGAGAGAGAGATGCAGTGTCACAAGTGATTCGATTCACTGCTCCTGCTGCAGGCCATCCTCCGTACGCTCCATGCTGTTATGCTACGAGAACACGGCAGTGCCGCCTCCTACCACCCCATCCTCGGACCTCCAACTTTTGTTTTGTTAAAAGCTGTAACCAACGAGAATAGATATTATGGAGGTTAACGCTGGTGTTGTAACGATTACTCGCATGGATTTCGCTGTTGTTAATGTCAGAAACATTGATGTGAAGAAAGATAACCAGTAATGATCTTATAACATCCAATCAAATTAGTTAAGCTGTTTCAAGTGCAATTTATTTTGTTGTATGTTCTTTATATAAATCGTGTTATTATAGTTACCTCTATGTCTATCATCACTTTTGGTTTGCTACATATTTTTAGCCTTGAAAACAAGTGTAGGTTACTTTTAGCATATTACATTTTATGTACTACGTCATGCAGAAAACTAGTTTTTAATTGAGTTTTTACTGAGTTCAGAAAGATGCTAACTCGTGAAAAATATTATAATGCCTCGGTATAAACGTAGAAATGAGTTTAGACTGATTGCTCTTTAGTGTACACTTTCCATTTTCATGTAGTATGTGTAAGTTTCAATGTGCAGTGGAGGTAAGGCGAGGACCGATGAGGAGCCTGCCATTATTTCCTCCAACAACAAGACACCTCACTTTCTTTGACATTGACCCCTCTTCCCCTCTCTCTCTCTCTCTCTCTCTCTCTCTCTCTAAGCAAATACAATTAAATTGTAGGAAAAAACTAGAACCAAACAAAACAATCAAGCAACCGTATGCATCAACTCCACTCACGTCACCTCCATCCTTTCCCTGTCAATTGGTGTTTTTCTTGGAAAGAGCAAATGGAGAGGGAAAAAGGAACGTTCAATACTTCAATTAGTACTAGTAGGTGTCACATTGACAAAATTGACGGCCATGTGCCTTTGTGTTTTGGCACTTCGGCCCATCTGGACAACTCGCCCTGTAGATATATTTTAGGAACAATTAAGGATTTGTTGCTGTATAGACGAGCAGTTTAGGATTGGTTATTTCATGTTTCACTGAATATATGATACAGAGGTTATATATTAGTGAGATATAGAATGATAAATCCTAAAATGCACATCTATATAGTTGCAAGTCCTTGAATCTCTCTAAATTATACACTATTGAATAAATTAATACTCTGCGTAATTTGCATGTCTATAAATTATGCTACTATATCGAGGAAAGTACCGTGGAGTTCTACGCTGATTAGGCCGTTGATGGTAGTATCTGATCATATATTACAAGTTCCATGCATGGGTTTTCTTTGAGAAAACATTAAACTTTTGGCGTAAGGACAGAACGAATCTATCCTAGCTACCAATAATTGATGAACATTCATTAATTGGTGGCTATATTTGCCAATAATTGGTGAACATTTAGTGAATTTGTCCAGCTAGTACCACTCGCAATTATTCATTAATTGTAGCACAAGAGGATTTGAGTCTCTCTGTTTGGATCCCTTGGCTAGCTTGGCAAAAATGGTACTTATACTAGCTAGTTAGGCCTGTATGTTGAACAAGGTTAGCCCTTTGATAATGAGTTGATAGGTTCCTGAGCTAGTAAATGCATGCCTAAGTAAAGAAAATCTCGTCAATTATTAGGGATAGCCAAACTGGATGGCTCTCTCGCATGGGCAACACATTACCATAGTTAAAAGGAAAAATTAGATACATTTCATTGCAAAATGCATAATTTTGAAATATATCACCAAAGAGTTTATTCTTTGAAATAAGTCATTAAATAGTGACCATATTTAGAGATATATCATTATGTACCATTTACATAACCTTTGTACATATTAAGATCCCGTGCTTGACTACGTATTTTTGTATGGACGAAAATGCCCCCATCTACCCTGTCCATTATCACCGATCGAACACAGTCCATTTGGTCCTAAATACATTCCCCACCTCGATCTTGCATGGTTCAATATTCTAAAGATAGCATGATGTACATAACAAGTCATGACAATAGATGTTAGGACTGGGTCCAGTCGATAGTAATGGAAAGGGTATACGGGGCATTTTGTCTATACAAAAATATGTAGTCAAGTACGGGATCTAAATACGTACAAAAATGATGTAAATGGTATATAATGGTATATCTTAATTTAGACATGATCACTCTTCAATGGTATATTTTAAAGAAAAAACTCTCAAATGATATTTCAAAACCGTGCACTTTGCGATGGTATATATCTATTTTTTTCCTGGTAAAATGCAACAAGAAGTTATTGATGTATATTTTTATGCCAGTTTTTTTAATAAAATATCCGTATTCATCAATATTAAAAGTTACAGACATACGGCGATATGTAGGTAAACCAATGGCTTGTATTTGGGCAGAGGTAACAGCACAAATATCTCTTTATGGACATGCTTAAAAGGGGGATGGCTGGGTTGTCCCCATCCAATCAACCCTAGCCTATCCTTTTTGGGAGCAAGCAACTGTGGTGGTGGGGACACGTGGAGCTACGCAGACCTTTTGAATCAGGTGGGAAATTATCTATTGATGCCATGTTTAGGTTCGTGTCTGTGTTTCCCCCCTTGTTAAGAGAGGGGCAATGTGTCAAGGATTTTTATGCACTCTGACCAAAGAAAGAAAAGGGGGAGAGATAGGGGAGCCCTCGAGGCCTTCAGCTATTTTTAAATAGCCGAGGGCCTCTACCCCATCCTCTACGGCTGGAAGTGGTTACATAACTCATGGATTCAACTTACTTAGTTCCAAATTAATTAGGGTTTGTTGGATAAAGAGATATTAGAATCAATACATTCGGATTGAAATGGATTTTAATTCAAATTCTGAGTCAATTCGAATGGATTGGATTGGATCGGATCGGATCACAATGTATCCAAACAAGCACTTAATGAGATATATTTACCTCAAGAACCTAAAAAACATGTTGACTAGTAATAGTAATAGAAGTTAGCTTTTTTATAAAAGGGAAAGAAATCCACAAACACACTCATAAATCACCCGTCTTTTCAATTTGCTCCTTATATCTCATTTTTCTCGTCACTTGTTTCAACGATTTTAGTAATTATGCAAGTGATATCAATACTTGCATCAATGATTTGAGTAATTTCGATATTTGTGATGCACGGTGTTAGCACTGAAACATAAGTAATGAAATAACACATTACAAGTACCAAAACTACTCAAATAATTGAAATAAATATGAGCATGGTTGAAACAAGTATTGACACAACTAAAACAAGTGCCAAAGATAACAAAACACACGAATAAATAGTGCAAACATGGGGTCTAAGGGGTTAATTGTATGTCTACTTAACTTATGATAAGCAAAGTAAACGATAACCAGACATGAGAGCTAAATTGAAAAGATTGTTGGCTTATGAGAGTGTTTATGATATTTTTCTTTCTAAAATATTAGAAAGAGAAAGTTAGACAAGGAAACAACAAATAATCAATATCAGTATATGACTTGCCATCTATACGATCAAGGTGGTAGGTATGTTTTGTCGTTACATAGGTTCTGTCTGGAAGACATGGAATGACCCGACAGTCTAAGCAAAGAAGGACTTTCAAAGATAGGAAATAAGTTAAATATAGAAAAACGGAGAGAGAAGGCACTTGGTTTCTCTCCTTTTACAGGAATACACAACGTCAATGCCCCTTTTGTAACGCTGGGAATTTTTCAGGATTACACGGGAATTGGATTGTTTTTTGTGAAATTTATGCGTTTCAAACGGAGTATAACCCATATATATTTTTTCCCTTGCGAGGGGACTTTGTGAATAAATTATAAAATGACAATTTCTCCGAGTACAGAAAAGAAGGAAATGAAATGCACGAGTGGTCACATGAGTGATACATGATCACACTGATTACACTCTTACCCATTTCATATATACATTCAAGGTAAGTGCACTCCCACATTTGGGATACTGCTTCCAAATATCATCATATAAAATGTATATCACATGACTGGATGAGTTGTGTTGGCGTTGGGTGTGAGCACGGTAGAAAAGCCTCTGGTGGGGATCGTCCTATCCTGGCCCCTGCACACACGGTTGATGGTACCGTACTAGCACGCACATGATGCCTATCTGCCAGGACGAACCCCCAATTACGTTGTACCAACACTATTAGGTCATCTGCAGTGTTTGGTGTGTGTATATATATAGAGAGAGAGAGCCATGTGTTCAAAACATGATATTGGGTCGTTTGAATCGGTTCTACATATTCGATTAATTGATTCCAACAAAATAAATAGCGGATCTGGACTCTACTTTTGAGTCAACTCAAAGTAAATAAAAAATAATCTCGCACTCCACCTGTCAATCTTGGATAAGGTAGTTGGTAGGAGATGATGCCTATGACGTCGTCGGCTTGCTGTCGAACTCGCTGATGTCGCCTCGACCATGTCGTCATTGCATTGACCTTCCAGTGCTATCACCACTTGCCTCAACCTCACCGCCGTTGCCGCTCGACCGCGCCGCCTTAGCCTCGGCCATTCGATGCCCGATGTTGTTGCATTGACCTTGTGGTCTTCACCGCTCGCTTCGACATCGTCGTCCACTTGGATTTGGGTCAAGATCGTGGCGGGATCAGGGTCACCACCTCTAGATCCGCCTGATTGACGTTGCCGCCTACCATAGGATAATTTTCACGTCGGAATCGTTGCCACCGCTCGAGGGATATCTCTGCATTGAGAGGGTCGAGAGGAGAGAGAGGGGTTGTGGACGAGATGTTTTTTATTTGTTGTATGGCCCCACTCAAGGGTGTGGTAGGTTCAATACATTTGAACAAAATACACCAGTTATTGAACCTGCATATGTGATAAAATATTGAACTTATGTTGATCTAGTACACTAAAGATGCCCTTACCACCCGTCACATTCACTACTGTGCACTTTCTCTAACTTCTCCCCGGTGTAGTGACGGAGCCAACTCTCCGGACAGAGTGTGCATTTGCACAGATTCCACCACTAACCACTTTATGCTCGTCACTGCCCATCAAAGCTGAAGAAGAAAGTATTCTCAGGCCACGGCGAACCCCAATTTATGATCAAATTAAACTTCATGACTTCCGTACCTCCCCCGCGGGAAGTGTGAAGCTACTTGCACCGTAAATAGAGAATCAATGAGGCGTGCATAGCCTCACAGGGCCCCCGCCCTGCGAAAAGGTGAAAGACCAAAACCGAACAGCAACAACACGGACGGCTGCAGAAGATCCATCGCCACCAAAGGAGGACGAGGATTCCCGTGTCTCTCCCCAGTGCCCCCAGTGCCCCTCCACCTCCCCAGAGGCAGCTCCTCCCTCTACTCCTGTAGTGGCAAAACACCGTAATTACCTCGAACCTCCGCGCCCGCTTACATGGACGTATCGCCCGTCCCCACAGCCCGGTGGCCCCACCTCGCATGGGGTCACAGTGCGGGGCGGCACGTGACCAGGTGGTCAAGATACATGCCACGTATCGATCCAGGCCTGGCACGTGCGACGTGGTGGCAGGATCTCGGTGTGGTCTCGTGTGCAGATCTTTTCCCCCGCATCGCTTCTTTATTTTCAGGTAAAAAAAAGTCGGAAATAAATCGGGAGCGAAAACCGGATGCGTTGCATGGATGGCCAGTTGTGAGATAGTTTCGTTGACTTATATAGGCGGGATCTGATAGGTCCACGCGCTTATCTCGTGTTAAAGGCTCGACAGCTACTCGCGCACTACAGCGCAGCGGGAAAGCGACAGCGCTGGAATTCCAAAAATAATTGCGACCGAGTCGAGCACCGCTACGTTCACCCCGAGGAACCTCCCACATGCTTTACTTTTTGGAGCGTACTTTCCTTTTATTCAGCTTTTTAATGACGCTACATAGCCCAGCTTTTCCTGTCATCCAATTGTCTAACGCGTGTGCTTTTTGAATGTTTTTTTTCTGGAACGAATATCTGTGATTGTAAGTGGCTTCACGTAGCTTACTCTTGTATAGTCGTCTTGTGTTTCAGACTTTAAAAAAAACTTACACAATCGGGAATTTTATATAACAGAGAATAGAGTTAATTTCGTACACTTTTAACTGTACAAAATACATAGTAATATAGTTAATTTCATAGACTTTTAACTGTACAAAATATATATCTGCTTAATTGAAAATCTAGACAAGATGTACCGCAACCAAACAATATATCCCTTCATTGAAATCTTGTCCTTTTTAGCTTATTTCCATTGCACTTTCACTTATTTACATGATAGCGAAACTTTTCTTTGGTTGCCCAGAAGAAATCTAGATTTTCAGATCAATTTTTTTTAGAGAGCTATATAACCTATGGTATGAGAAAAATATTAGTACAACTACAAGAGAGGAAAGTACGACCAACAGTAGTTCCATTCTCAACAGTTGCGAAGTCAAGAATTTGGAAAAGCCAGGGCAAACTTAGCCGGCTTGGCGCTGGCCGGACGCACCTCTTAGCTCCCACACAGGGTGCAGGCACGTTGCACCTGCTTGCTCCTCACTTCGCCCTCTCGCGATTCGCCAGATGGCGATTCGCCAGATGCAGCAGACAGAAGCCGCTCGGTGCTCCCTCCCTCCCTTACCCTCGGGTCGGGCATCGCCGCCTCGATGATTTATATAATGACACCGACTGCTCTAGTGGCTAGGGCGTGATTCGTGATAGGGTGGGGACTAGTATTCATTAGGGTTATTTCTTGAGCCTATGTTTGTGGGCCTTATAACTCGACCCTTGTTAGCACACGCCTAAATCAACATAGCCGGCCAGCCCCAAGAGCCTCCATCTCCATCTCCTTCTCCTTTCTTTGTTCTCTCTGACTTCGAGCTCCATGCCTCTCCCATGGTGGGCGACGGCCATTGATCGCCGCAGCTAGCCCTCATGTGTCCGTGGTGAAACGGTGAGGAGGTCGTCCTTCGTATCCCGAAGCTTCAAGGCCCACACAACAATATCTTCTTCCTTAGCTCCATAGTGTTGGCGGGCTGGGTGGATGGTGGCCAAACGGACAACTAGGGTTGGGGAGGTGCTATGGCCTGGAAACTGGGCAGGTGCCCCGACGGTGCTTCACCATTAATCCCCAAAGCAAATTTATTTTTGAAACTCGGTGAATCCAAAACCCAATTCGTCACAAAAGCGGACTCTTCCGTCTCTCATCATCAGAAACCCAAGTACAGGCCTGAAAGTTGAGTAGCCCGTACGGGTGCGACTACCAGTCTACCACAACCCCCTGATCCGTTCGAAATTCGAAACCGGGGATGCGCGAGAGAAGGAAAAGGAAGAGTGAAGTTAACGGGTGCGAGGAAGGCTGACGTGGCGGCAACAAAACTTGCAGTAGCCAGCCACGCCAGAAAATTACCATCCTACCCCTAGGAAGGCCCACGTCCCTCGCTGGCCCGGCAACCACCCCCCCAGATGCCGCAATCCACGACGCGGATATTACCAAACTGCCCCCGGGACCGCCCCACTCCCGCTTCTGCCCCGCGGGAGGAATTTACCGTTCTGCCCCACGAGCCCCACCTTTTGAGTGGCTGTTGGGTAAATAGAGTTGTTCCCGTGGGTGGTATCGTAATTGGGCGGGCTGTCTGGGTGGGTATAAAAGGGGAGACGAGGCGGGGTGGTTATAAAACGCGGCCAAAAAAAAAAAACCAAAAGCAGCGAGGAAAATAAAGCGAGAGACGAGTTTTGGAGAGAGAAAGGGAAGGTTAGGAGGAAGAGAGAGAGATAAGAAGTGGAAACGCGGCGGCTAGAGCGAAGGGGAAGGGAGAAGTAGACGGAGTCGGCGGCGGCGCGGTTAAGGAAGGAGACCCGCGGCGCCCCCTCCCGGCCGGCGGATTCGACCCACCGGCGCCGGCAGCTGCAGATCGGCGGTCGCGCCGCCGGAATCGGGGGGATCCCGCCGGGATGGGCGTGGCGAGGGGTTCGTACGGGTTGTGAGCTCGCCGTCGCTGTCGGTTTGGTCTCTTGGTTTTTTCGTCGTCTCCGCTAGGGTTTTGAGCTGCTCGTGGGGTGTTTGGTGCGGCTTTTTGGGGGCTGTTCGGGGTGGTTTTTGCGGGGATTTGGGAGGGGATCTGCCGGAAAGGCGGGAGTTTCGTTGGGTTTTTGAGAGCTGGAGGCGCAGGCTCGGATCGGCGGAGCCATGTCGTCGCTGAGCAGGGAGCTGGTGTTCCTCATCCTGCAGTTCCTCGATGAGGAGAAGTTTAAGGAGACGGTGCACAAGTAAGCCCCCACAAGTTGATCAAGATATGGTTCTGGAGCCATCGGGGTTGGTAAAGGTTGGGGTTTTGATTTTTTTTTTCTTCCATTTTTGTCGCGCAGGTTGGAACAGGAGTCAGGGTTCTACTTCAACATGAAGCACTTCGAGGACCAGGTGCAGGGTGGGGAGTGGGAGGAGGTGGAGAGGTACCTCAGCGGGTTCACCAAGGTGGAAGACAACCGCTACTCCATGAAGATCTTCTTTGAGATCCGCAAGCAGAAGTACCTCGAGGCCCTCGACAGGTAGCTCATATCGAATCTTCTCTTGGTCATTGGTCGTATCAAGGTTGATTTGTGCTGAATTGGATTGTTTTTTTGCAGGCATGATCGGGCCAAGGCAGTGGAGATACTCGTGAAGGATCTCAAGGTGTTTGCCTCCTTCAATGAGGAGCTGTTCAAGGAGATAACACAGCTGCTGACCTTGGAGAATTTTAGGTATGGTGGAAATGGTTCGTTTGGAGCATTATTTTGGTTTAGCAAAATTATAGTGCATTGGGGCAATGTGGATATGATTGCATATAAATGATGTACAGGCAAAATGAGCAGCTGTCCAAGTACGGGGACACAAAGTCAGCCCGGAATATCATGCTCATGGAGCTCAAGAAGCTTATCGAGGCAAACCCACTGTTCCGGGATAAGCTGAATTTTCCGCCATTTAAAGCTTCGAGACTGCACATTGATCAATCAAAGGTTCGATTGATTTAAATTTTGGCATGCTTTTAATTCCATGTCACTATATTTTATTGGGTCTTAGGGTCTGCATGGACAATTTTAATTGTATTTTTAGAGCAAATAATAATTCCTGTGAGTAAGATCCGGTATAAATTTGTGTACATAGCAGGTCAGCTCTAAGATTTTCAGTGACAGAGATAAGTTCCGTCACAAAACTGCCAGGGTTTCTATTTCTGTTCTTTGTTTTTTTTTCCTGGTTGTGTTTCCATCTTTCCTAAACAATGATGGGCGAACAAGACAAAGGGGTGTGCGGTGTTATTATATTGGAAATTTGCACAATTTTTTAGTACCTAATCCTTTTTAATGGAAATTTATGATTCTTGATTGTCCAATGGACATGCTCCAACCAATGCGTTCGGAAATTAAGAGCGATGGTTGCCTAAAAGGCTAAAATAAAATAAGCATTGTTTGGTGCTTTACCAAAACGTGGTTATACTTGTGGAGGGGGGGAGTTACCCTGTCTATTTTCTAAATGTTGTTAATGCTTACTCGAGACCTTTAGACCAAATGAATTTTTAGTGATCATTCTTTCAATAGCCTATCTAGAAATTTTTTTTGATGTAATTTTTGCTTTCAAGATTTGTCTGGTGTCGGTTGGATACTTGTATGTGTTTTTTCCCAAATTAGCAAGTTCTCATGGAATACGACAAATCTATGAAAGTTGGTGATATGCCAAATTTATGTTTTTTAATAATGGTTTTCTATTTTTCGCTGCCTACTGCGGACAACCTGTTAGGTACGGTTGTATCATCAATACAAGCGATGTTTGGTGTTTTGCCGTTTGCCATAACATATACCTACTAGGCTTTCAGTAACGCCTTCTCTTGCTTTAGTTTATTGTAAAGGGTGATGCTAATTGGTCTGCTTTTCTTTCTTATGCCTTGTAGTCTTAACTGGCAACATCAGCTCTGCAAGAATCCCAGACCAAACCCCGACATCAAGACACTCTTCACTGATCATTCTTGTGCTACTCCTACCAACGGAGCAAGAGCTCCTCCCCCTGCCAATGGGCCCCTTGTTGGGCCAATACCTAAGTCAGCTGGATTTCCGCCAATGGGTGCTCATGCTGTATGTGTTACACCAGCAGTAGGACATTTGGCTTTCTTTTATTGTTCTGTTACTCACTATATTTCAATCTCGCAGCCGTTTCAACCCGTGGTATCACCATCTCCGAATGCAATTGCGGGTTGGATGACAAATGCCAACCCCTCTTTGCCACACACTGCTGTTGCACAAGGACCACCTGGTCTTGTTCAGCCTCCAACCACAGGTAACATAAAATCAAAGTAATTCAGAAAGCGGTGATTGTCACTGGTAGCCATGTTGTTTAATTGTTTTGTTTGGATGTTATATTCATTTGCAGCGGCGTTTCTAAAGCATCCAAGGACTCCGACAAGCGCTCCTGGCATTGATTATCAATCGGCAGATTCTGAACATTTGATGAAAAGAATGCGTGTGGGCCAACCGGATGAGGTATTGGATGAACTTGGACCGACCTTTGTTTCTCCTTTTACTCAATTCTGCAATATTGCATCATCAAATAAATTATGATACATTGAAAACTATGTTAGGTGTCATTTTCTGGTGCAAGCCATTCTGCCAATATTTATACTCAAGATGACCTTCCGAAACAAGTGGTTCGCACCCTTAATCAGGGTTCTAATGTTACGAGCCTGGATTTCCATCCCGTTCAACAAACCATTCTTTTAGGTACATGCTGGAAACGTATCTATTGGTTATTGAATTGTTACTTTGTTGGTCCATATCATGTCCACTGTATTTACAGTTTCTGATGAAACACAGTTGGAACAAATGTTGGTGACATCGGGATATGGGAAGTTGGTTCACGAGAAAGGATAGCTCACAAGACATTCAAAGTTTGGGATATTAGTTCCTGCACCATGCCTTTACAGGTCATGACTTCAGTTATCAACTCTTCGTCTATTTGATTCTGTGTTACTACCACCTTCTGTTGTGCTGTGCCTGTAATTAGCAGCATTATGTTTTTTCAGTGGTGTGTTCTGATGCACAATCTGTTTTGTTCCATGTCCAGGCTGCACTAATGAAAGATGCTGCAATATCTGTCAATAGATGTCTGTGGAGCCCTGATGGAAATATTCTAGGTACGAAAAGCAGCTCATTGTACTAATTTTTACATTAGGCATTAATTTAACTTGCAAGTTTTATTTATTTTTAACCTTTTCTTAGTGGAGATATTGAATTATGCTTATCTGCAAGATTAATTATTGTAAGCTTCATTTGATCTCCAGGTGTTGCCTTTTCAAAGCATATTGTTCAGACTTATACATTCATTCCTAATGGAGAGTTACGGCAGCAAGCAGAGGTAAACACATAATGATTGAGAATGAATATCAAATGCCTTCTACTGTTTGGATAGGGGGATTTTTGGGGGATTTAGTTCAATTCCAAATTCCCCACCATCCAAACAACCCCTTAAAGTTTTCTATTGTAAATGACACAGATTGATGCTCACATTGGCGGGGTTAATGACATTGCATTCTCTCACCCCAACAAGACACTGTCAATTATTACATGTGGTGATGACAAACTCATTAAGGTGAGGTTACTCATATGTTGTATCGCTGTTTTTAAAACAGAAGAGAACATCTTGAGCATGCTTGTACATTTGGTTGGCAGGTGTGGGATGCTCAATCAGGACAAAAGCAGTACACATTTGAAGGTCATGATGCTCCAGTGTATTCTGTTTGCCCTCACTACAAGGAGTCCATTCAGGTATTTTCTGGATGTTTTCAATTATGATATTCTTGAGATATGCTTCTATCTATTTTGTGCTGGCACTTTGTTGCACATGTTATGTACTTATTAAGCATACTAACAACAACAGATTTTCATTCTTGTTAAGCACCAGCTGCCTCATGTTCACTAGCTTTAATTTTGATGTCAATGGTCTACTTCATATTATTTCATCATTATTATTTGTCATCTGTTCTATGGATTTCTTTAACTTCAGCTTTCTTTGCAGTTTATCTTCTCTACCGCCATTGATGGGAAAATTAAGGCATGGTTATATGACTGTTTGGGTTCAAGGGTTGACTATGATGCTCCTGGACATTGGTGTACTACCATGGCTTATAGTGCTGATGGAACAAGGTGAGACGCTGCAATTATTAAATAAAATAGAATAACTGTCAAACCGTATCAAATTAAGTGATCATGTTGAAAGATGAAGTATCTACATGACGTCACGAGTTTCTCATGTACCAATTTGATTTGATGTTTTATTTCTAGTTTTTCACCCATATAGGTTGTTTGACTGTAAAATTTCCTTGCAGGCTATTCTCTTGTGGTACTAGTAAAGAAGGTGATTCCCACTTGGTTGAGTGGAATGAGACTGAAGGGGCTATTAAGAGGACATACAATGGCTTCAGGAAACGATCACTGGGTGTAGTCCAATTTGACACAACCAGAAACCGCTTCTTGGCTGCTGGAGATGAATTCCTTGTTAAATTCTGGGATATGGATAACACCAACATACTAACAACAACAGATTGTGACGGTGGACTGCCTGTTAGTATCTTTGTTTTTCCTTTCTTTTGGCTATCATCAGAATAGTCCATACTTAAGGTTTTTGCTTAGCCTTCATTTGCTGATAATTTTTCAGGCAAGCCCACGCTTGAGATTCAATAGAGAAGGTTCATTGCTTGCTATTACAGCAAATGACAATGGAATAAAAATATTAGCCAACACTGATGGGCAGCGTTTGCTCAGGATGCTAGAGAGCAGAGCATTTGAGGGCTCTCGGGGACCTCATCAACAAATTAATACTAAGGTAGTGATGCATATACTTTTCATCAATATTTATTTGTATCCTAGGGTCATTTAGGGTACAAATATCGCATTGATTTGGCTATGTTTATTTTCTTGTTTTCTGATATCTGTTTTCTTTGCTTCATACTGAAATTTTGGTTTGGGTCTATGACTGTTCCCTATTGTCTCAAGGACCTAAATTATTTGCATCTGGTTCATTTGTAAGATGCACTAGAAGGATTTTGAGCCAACTTTCATTGTACTTAATTAATTCCACTCTAGCTGCCTTATGTTTCTTTTCAGTTTTAGCTGGGCAATTAGTGAATACTAACAGGGTCTGTTAGTATCGTCTACTCACTTTTGTTTCCAATGCAGCCCCCAATCGTCAACACCCTTGTTTCTGTTTCGAATGTGTCTAGTCCTATAGCAGCAAACTCAGAGCATCGGATCTTGCCCGCAGTGTCGATGAGTGGCCTGGTGAGTTCCCACAGCGTTTCTTGTTGTCTATTTGCTGTCTCATATGTTGTTTCACTAAAGGTGTAAAACAAATCGCAGGCTTCTATGGATGTTAGCAGAACCCCCGACGTTAAACCAAGAATAACAGATGAATCTGAAAAGATTAAGACCTGGAAGTTGCCCGATATCATTGATTCAGGGCATCTCCGAGCATTGCGTTTAACAGATACAGCAACAACTCCAACCAGAGTATGTTGAATAATGTTTGCATGTACATCTTTTGGTATCAGTATGCTATTATCGAGTTATAAATTTTGACTATGCAATATCAACCTGAAATATATGTGTTTATCTTTCTATTTAAGGTAGGGAAGAAGGCATTCACAGTATATGTTTGATTATTGCCTGTATTTATTTTAAAAAATGTTTACGTTTTTTGACATTCTGTTGATGGGACATTTTGATGTGATTGTTTTTTTTAGGGTGATAGAACAGGCAGTTTAGTAGCAGTCAAGCAATTATGTTTATGCCCTGGGCAATGTAAAATTTCGGATGAGTGAGTGATGTGTTTTATTTATTTGCTCCACAGGTTGTCCGTTTGCTATATACAAATAATGGGGTTGCACTTTTGGCTCTTGGCTCCAATGCTGTTCATAAGCTGTGGAAATGGCAACGCAGTGACAGGAATCCTACTGGCAAGGTTAGACTGGAGAGTTGCACTTATTCCAATTTTCACCGCAATCTTGTTTGCTTGCTTTCCGAATTATCATTATTATTATTTTGTTAGTCTACTGCATCTGTTCCACCTCAATTGTGGCAACCGGCAAATGGGATACTAATGACAAACGACACTAGTGATGGCAACCCAGAAGAAGCAACTGCCTGCATTGCATTGTCCAAAAATGACTCCTATGTAATGTCTGCATCTGGTGGCAAAGTCTCATTGTTCAATATGATGACCTTCAAGGTAATGTCATCTTCAGCACCTAAAAGCACAATAAGCTGTTACTTTCATTCTAGATCTCTGTTTACTATGTGCCTTAATGGTTACCATAGAGTTTTATTCTTGATCTCTCTTTACTACGTGCATTAATGGTAATTATAGTTTCCTGATAACCTGAGACAACAAAAGGTTATTATTCCATAATTGTGTCACTGCCTTTTTCTGACTTTCTGAGTAAATCTGTGGAATCTCTCAACAGGTCATGACTACTTTTATGGCACCTCCACCTGCTGCAACTTTCCTTGCATTCCACCCACAAGACAATAATATCATTGCTATTGGGATGGAGGACTCCACCATTCAAATCTACAATGTCCGTGTTGATGAGGTGAGTGTTATTATCTTATGATCCTCACTGGAAGTGAGGTATTCCTGTTGTTAATTAATGTGTTCCCATTTCACATTATGTATCTCCCCTTACTTTTTATCTGATCTTTCAGAGCTTATTGGACTTTATAAATGCTCTTTTACATCTCTCTTTGAAAATTTAAATCGTATATGCAGTGCCTAACGCTCAGCAATCCTCAACTAGCTAGAGTTCAACATTTAATGATTTGGGAACCTCTCTCAATAATAATTTATTCCTCTTATGTTGAATCTTGCGCATAGTGTTACTCATTACCCTTTAGTTTACATTTAATAACATGTCTTAATATTGATTTATCTTAATCAAATTACATAGGTTAAAAGCAAACTCAAGGGCCATCAGAAAAAGATTACTGGACTGGCATTTTCTCAGTCAATGAATGTGCTTGTATCGTCAGGTGCTGATGCTCAGGTATGAATTTTACTTCATTAAATTCTAATGGATGCTGATTTGAACGTAAAAATCTCTGCATGCATGCATAGCTCCATCTTCCATAGTTCATATTCGTCCCATACGATTTCCCATCCATTTTGGGAAAAAAAAATGTTTGTGATTGCGCCAACAACTACATTATATATATGTTTCTGAATCACTGCTTGCTGGAATGAAAATTTGCAGCTATGTGTTTGGAGCATTGATGGTTGGGAGAAGAAGAAATCGAGATATATCCAACCACCAGCAAATCGTTCTGGTGCTCTAGTTGGCGATACAAGGGTGCAGTTTCACAATGACCAAACACATCTTTTAGTAGTTCATGAGAGCCAATTGGCGATCTATGATGGGAAGCTCGAATGCTCACGCTTGGTTAGTCCTCACCAAATTCCAAATTTCCTTAATTTAATATGCGCGCACAGCTTGCTGTATTCACGTGTCTTTGAGTAACATATTATGCTAGTGTGAAATATTTATGATCCTCCTTTGAATCGTAACACTAGATGTTATGATCATCCTATTGAATATTGATTTTCTCCTTTCCTTTATTGATAATGCAGTGGTCCCCAAGAGATGCACTTCCAGCTCCAATTTCAAGTGCAATATACTCATGTGATGGTCTCCTGGTTTACGCTGGATTCTGCGATGGTGCTATTGGAGTCTTTGAAGCGGAGTCTCTTAGGTTACGTTGCAGGATTGCACCTACTTCCTATATACCACCTTCAATATCTAGGTATGTATAGTCTCATACCTACATGTGTCTTTGTTGTCTGCTAATCTTATTCCTGGTGACCAATATCTTACTACTGTTGCCCCCCTGCATCTTACCAACAGTGGTGGAAGCGTCTATCCCATGGTTATTGCTGCGCATCCCTTGGAGCCTAACCAGATAGCAGTCGGCATGAGCGATGGTGCAGTTCATGTGGTGGAGCCGTTGGATGCGGACCCAAAGTGGGGAGCGGCGCCTCCTCAGGACAACGGGGCCCACCCAGCGATATCAGCAGTGCCAGCGGCAGCTAACAACCAGACATCTGATCAGCCGACGAGGTGACTCGGCCAGCAGCGCTGAAATCCGTTAGCCCAAAGAATGGTAGGACCGTAGGAGATAGGGAGAAAGAAGAAACAGTTAGATTTATGAGATGAGGTGATATGTATAAAGTCCACAGCATTTCCTTTGCCTGTGGCGGCATTGGCAGCGCAGGTGGTGATTGAAGATGACATGTCTAAGTTAGTTTTGGTTTTTTTGGCCCCAAAATTCTTTGACCTCCTCTTCACCTGGCTCCGCCGCTGCGGGAGATGGCTGGCATCTTCCCTCTTTTGTAAAGCTTTTCCCGCTCTGAGCTAGTGGTACCTTAGAAGATGATGTTTATTTCTGCTCCTTTTCGGGGTCTGCTATTTGTAGTGTAAAATATGGTTGGCATGTTGGATGGTGGTATTTGCTTGGCCTATGATGATGGATTCAATCAAATATTCGGCATATTTGCTAGATGTTCATCGTTCAGAACCTGAAATGTAATTTGATTTGTCTTGTTAATCTGTGCCCTGTTCAAAATTCGGCACCTTGAAGGACACGATGCTGTTTGCTAAGATTGTTTGGAGGAATTATGTGTCAGCGTTTCGTGCGACTAACTTGAATACTCTTCTCCTGTGCTCCTGTTTCGTTGATTTACTCATCTATTCTGATTTATGTGGGGCCGTGTTGTATGCACGCGTGCAATCGCGGTTGGATCAAGCAACGAATGGTCCAGATCGAGGCAGTGGACAACTAGTCATGGCCAAACGGTCGGCCTGTCAAGGCACATGCTTAGCTGCTAAGTGCCTCGGGTGATGTTGGGTAGGCCCGTGGTTAGCTTATGTAGTCTGTTTTAGTTCGAAAAATTCAAAACAAATAAAAACAAATTTAGAAAAAAAGAAAAATATGTATAATTTTGAAATACATATGAACATTATAAAAAATAAGATAAATATATTGAAATTGTAATAAAGAGTTTTATTAATGTTTAAATGGCTGTCTCGTTAAAACCTTTGCCAAGTAAAAACTCAACACGAGAAAACCTTGCAAAGAAAAACAAAATACATCCTATAGCTCTACATATATCCATATTCTAAGTGTCGTTGCTGAGGTACATATTTTTGAACACCTGGATTCTCTACAAAGTGATGTGTTCGTGTATCAGCTTGTTCCGATTCCTTCATTGCTAGAAGTATCTCAACCATCTCATTGTCCAGATAGGCGTATAGTTCCAAACTCCTTAGGCTGGAAGCTTATCTTGGTTGAGAAGGTGTAGATGTAAAAGAACCACTGGACCTGGAGGAAGAAGCTGCACCCCAGATCTTGCCCCCACAAATTTATCTTGTTACCTGAGGTGGGTGGTAGTGGAGGTCGTTGCAAACGAACTGCAAAATAGTTAGAATAGTCGAGGCATATAGCATCACTAAGAAGAATAAGAACATTACCAAATATTTGAATTTTGGCTCTAGGATCTAAAATAAATGCAAATACATATATGAAAGAGGTTTTATAGGATCAAGAATAACCGACCGGGGGGTTGAATAGGAGGTTTTAATTTTTTTTACAAAATTCTGAAACTAAGCAAGATAATCTTAACAAGATTTCCTACCACAAGATAAATGCTACAAATGTAAATGCGATAAATAAGGACAAGAAATAACCACAATGAAGACAAAGGGGTTTTTCCCGTGGTACCGAAGATTTGTCGATCTTCACTAGTCCACGTTGAGGAAGCTTGACCCAATCAAGTCGGCTCCACGAATTAAGCCTTCCCTCGATTTTACTTGCGGTTGTTCCTCCTCCTCTCCGGAGATGGTGAACACCGAACCACTCACAATTGGCGCCGGGCCTCACCACAATCTTGTTGAAAAGATCACCGCGCAAGCTCTCGCAAAGCCGTCTAGGTGTCGATAAACACCAAGAGTAATGAATCCCGAACTTCGCTTGACGGTAATCAAGTGTTATGGATCAATCTAGAATGAATGCACTTGATTTTTGCTCAACTACCTCACAATGAATGCAACAAGAGTGAATGAGGAGTGGAGTGAAAACTCTAGGCTCAAAGATGTTCAATGAAGAGTTTTCTATACTGTCCTAGAGCTGGCGGGGGAGTATTTATACACCCCCACAAGCAAATACAACCGTTGGAGGCAAAAGTCAGAAAAATTCAGCGAAATCAGTAGTACCGCCGTGCAATGGCCAATATTACCGCACCTCCAACGTCAGCACAATAACGGCTATAACAGAAGCATTTAGTGTGTCTGAGAGAGCCGTTGCAAATTTGGTGTGGTACTACCGCCATTGATCGTGCTGTACTTTCGATTGTTGGTAGTTTCGCTTAACTCATGGCGGTACGATCGATTTTCTTTGGAGATAAAAAATACCGCATACTGGAAATAACGTACCGCTATAATTTTTCGGTCGCACCGAACTGCGGTGGTTCCGCGAAAAGCACAGTGGTAGTTCCGCAATAGCAAATCAACAAATGAACACGAAAATGCACCGTTCTAGAAAAAAACGTTTCGCGCCTTAGTTCGATACAACGACTTGTGGTAGTTCCGCTCAAAGAACGCCGGTACTACCACATTCCAAAAGAGCAACTAAAACCTAAAAGGTGTCTCTATGGAAAAAAAAACGTACATCAATATTTCGGTACATCTGATCTGCGGTAGTTCCGCTCAAGGAACGCCGATACTACCGCAATTCCAAAAGAGCAATTAAAATTCAAAAAATGTCTCTTTGGAAAAAATATACCGCAAAATTTTGGTACATCCGATTTGCGGTAGTTCCACCATGGGAACACCAGTCATACCGCAGAATGGTAGTTCCGCCGACAACGCGTCGGTACTACCGATTTATCTCAGAAAACAAGATTTGCTTTTAAAACAAGTTTTTGAGTGTATGCATGATCCTAAATTGATCCAATATCCACAAGAACATGCTATCAAACTAATAATATTGATCTATCTTAATAGCACAACATTTAACCCATAATCCGGTCTTCCACCCTTTTCACCTTAAGACCGCAATTTTTTTTAAAGGATACTAAACTACTTGTACCCTCACTTAAGCCTTAAGCATGTATGACCAAATTTCTGTAACCACCGCTGGAATCAAACCTTGTAAATACTCAATAAACAAGTTAGTCACATATTCATATATTGTCATCAATTACCAAAACAAATATTAGGGGCCTAGATGCTTTCAGATTCCTCTCCAATATTTAAGGTATTTACTTTTCAAAGCAATAATAGCCTCTCGTAAAACTATGTTATTTTTATACATTTTTAACCGAGTAGCAATATGAAGAATAATATGCACAATTATAGGTGATGTTGGGTAATACAAAGTGGACAAAGCAACATTGGCTTCATATTTTTTATAAAAAACTAAAGTATCTTCTCATCAACGAACCAATGTTGCCCAGTCAAAAGTACATTACCGTTAGGGCTTTGATAGTGTATTTGAATAAAAACATAAAAATACTTTTAAGCATCAAGTAAGTAGAGTTTCATCTTAACGGCATGTCAGCAACATGGTATAACCGAAACTTTTGAAGCGGTACGTTATTTCCAGTAAGGGCCATTTTTAGACCTCAAAGGAAGTGGTCGTACCGCCCTATTTGATCAGAACGACCGATAAACAGAACTACCGCATGATCAATGGCGGTGGTACCGCACCAAATTTCCAATGGCTCTTTCAGGCACATTAAATGCTTATGCGATAGCCGTTACTGTGCGCTTTTGGAGGCGCGGTAGTACCGGCCAGTGAACGGCGGTACTACCGCTTGTGTTGAAAATTCCTATGTTTTGCTTCCAACGGTCATATTTGTTTGTAGGGTGTATAAATACCCCACCAGCTCAAGGACATCATAGAGAGACTTCATTTAACATCCTTGAGCCAAGAGCATTATCTTTACACCTCAAATACACTTGTTGCATTCATTGTGAGGTAGTTGAGCGAAATTCAAGTGCATTCAGTCTAGATTGATCCTTAGCATTTGATTGTCGTCAAGCGAAGATTGCAATTCATTACCCTTGGTGTTTGTCGACACCTAAACGGTTTGGCGGGAGTTTGAGCGGTGATCTCTTCAAGGAGTTTGTGAAGAGGCCCGGTGCCAAATTGTGATTGGTTTGGTGTTCGCCATCTCCAGAGTGGAGGAAGAATAACCACTGGTGAAATCGAGGAAGGCTTAATTTATGGAGCCGGCTTGATTAGTTCAAACTTCCTCAACGTGGACTAGTGAAGACCGATAAGTCTTCGATACCACAGGAAAAACTTCTTTGTCTTCATTGTGGTTATTTCCTGTCTTTACTATTCCATATTACATTTCTAGCAATTCTCTTGCGCTTGACTTGCTTAGTTAGAATTGTATCTAGTATTGATATTAGCTCTTATTTGTCTTAAGTAGCTTAGTAGTTTTATAAATTTTTTTGTGCTAGAAAGCTTTGTTATAATTATCTTATTTAAAGTTTTTAAAATAGTCAAATAGTTTTAAAATCTCCTATTCACACCCTCTAGTCGATTATCCTTGATCCTACAACGGTGGATATTTATAGAATTTTTTTTTGTGTTTTTATATTTTGCTATTTTAAACTCCCCAACGGCCAAAAAATGGCCAATTTTTTGAAAAATTCGAACGTTACTGGGCTAATCGGGTCAGACAGGGCATGCTATGTTGTGTCAGGCATGGCTCACTGTGCCAAACGGGCCCCAACGGCCAAAAAACTCCTCGTGCCGTGTCGACATGAGTCTAGCGACCGTAAAAATGCCAACACCATGCCGTGTCGGCTCGTGCCCCCTCGTCCCCTTTTCTTCCTCTCGTGCGGCCCTGCGCGTGCGTCATGCAGCAAGGGAATCACGGCCACCGGCCTCGCCCCTGCCTCTCGCGCCAGCCTCACCGCCTCAGCGTCGGCCGATGCCTCCTACTCTTCTCGCCGGCCTCGCCTCGCCCTGTTGATTTCTCCTCCTCGGTTGGCCTCACCCCTCTGCCTCTGTGTCGGCCGAGCCCGTCCCAGCCTCCACCTCCATGGCGTTGGCCTCTCCCCACTACCGTCGCGCTAGCTGTGCACTCGCACCGACCTCCTCCTCCTCGCTGTCTCCGCTGCTAGGCTGTCGTGACACTATGCGTCCCTTGTCGGGTCGGCTCATCGTGCTGGAGTGCGGACCTAGGCAAGGCACATGCTTTCATGTCGTACTAGCCCGCCCTTGAACATTGTGGACCATGCTCTGCCCGGGCTGGGCCAATACTGTCGTGTTTTGGGCCGACCCTATCTGACCATGTATAAGAGCAACTCACTTGATGGAAAACTTTGCGAAAAGCCCCCCAAAACTACTATCATTTTGCACCATGGTCCCTAGCCTGAGCCGCCTCAATGGTAGAGCTGGCTAGATGGGCCGTGTCTGTCGGGCTAGCCCGAGGCACGACACTGTTGGCTTGGCCTAGGCACGGCACGACCCGCATTGTTCATGGGCCGTGCCGGGCCGTGCCATGCTTGGGATGCTACCCAGGCACGGTAGGCTAGCCCGACACATCACGAACAGTGTCAGGCCGTGCCAAGCACGACGCGAGCCTGGTACGGCCCATCTGGCACAATCCAGTACAGTACCTCTAGATCTGATGAGTCGAGTGGCGACTGTGACTGTGAATCAATCGAGCAAACATCATTTAGAGTTTCAGACAACCTAGAAGAGGAAGTGCAAACCTAAACCCCAAATAGGAATCCAACACATGAAACCAAAGAAATTAGCACAATGCAAGAAACCAAGAGAAGTGTCGACGAGGGAGACGAACACGAGCCACACCATGGGGATGGAGACTAAATCGTGGTAGCGCTGTCCCCGTCGGTTGAACGCTTGTACTAGGTCGGATTCAAGTGTCGTCGCCCGCGGGTTTCGTCGTTCCTGGAGGGAGAGAGATAGTGAGCGGGATGGGGGCGACGACGTCTCCATCGGGTTTGGTCTATACATAATGGGGAGAGATAGGGAGGAATCCAGGACGACGGGGTTGACCGCCGTCGCCGCTTGCCCGCTTCAGGGGCTAGGGTTAGGGGCAGGGGAATGGACTCGGGCAGGTGCATGTTAGTTTGCTGGGGGACTCGTAAAATGTTCCATTAAGCGAGTTGTTGTCCTACTACCTCGATCTGGACCACCCCTTGCTTGATCAGATGATAATTTGCAATAAGTAAGTTGCTTCCTGAGGGACTTAGTGATATGGAATAATTAGACATCTTGTTGTAGCAGGGATATGATTTTTTTAATAATACATTTTAAAAAAGAATTATAAAAATAAATAGTTGATTTTTTTTTTTACAAAACTAGACTCCTGTCGCCAATAGAGATGTCACCAATTCAATCAACGATATGACATTCTCAAGTGGCATATACCCCTCTAAGACAAGAGTAATTTAGAGATTCAGATTCATGTCGCCAATTGAATTGACGATAAGACCCTGTTCTATGGCCGACAGTGTCCCTGTTGCTGTCTAGTTTGGTAATTTTTTTTTTGACTATTTATTTTTGTAATTCCTTTTAAAAATGCATTATTTTTTTAAAAAAAATATCAGAGTGAGCACCCCCGTTCCGGGCTTCAGGTTGTGAAATTTGCAAGGGATTGCAAACAAGACAGGAGGAAAATAGAGTCGTGCGTCCCCTAGTGACTAGTGAGTTGCGCGCTGGAAGGTGTTGAATGAGAGGTAGCCGGCGAGGACTAGGCAGCGGTGAGGATGCCGACCCCTGCCGCCGCCGACGCCTTCAACTCGCCGTGGACGCTGGCCATCCGCGCCGCCGCGGACCAGGGCCGCCCGCGCCGCGCCATCGCGCTCTACCTCTCGTCCCTCCGCTCCGCCGCCGCCCAGCACCGCCCCTGCCCCTTCGCCCTCGCCGCCGTCCTCAAGTCCCTCTCCCGCCTCCCCGCCCATGCCGCGGCCGCCGCCTCCCTCCACGCGCACCTCCTCCGCCTCGGCCTCCTCGCCCACCCCTACCCCCGCGCCGCGCTCGCCCACCTCTACTCCCGCCTCCACCCCTCCCACGCTCGCCGCCTGCTCGACGAAACGCCTCGCGCGCGAGGGCAGGCGCCGCCGCACTCCTTCCTCGTCTCCCGCAACTCGCTCCTCGCCATCCTCCTCCGCTCCGGGGACCTCCCCGCCGCGCGCGTTTTGTTCGATGGAATGCCCGTCAGGGACGTAGTGTCCTGGAACTCCATGGTCGCCGGCCTCGCCAAGGCCGGCCACTTCGACGCGGCCATCGAGCTCTTCAACCAGATGCCCGAGAGGAACGCCGCGTCATGGAATGCCGTCATGTGCGGGTTCATCGCCCATGGCCACCTGGCCCGGGCGAGGGAGCTCTTCGAGCAGATGCCCGTGAGGAGCAACGTCTCCTGGATCACGATGATCTCCGGGTACGCCAAGGCCGGGGACGTCAACGCGGCCGCCGACCTGTTCGAGCGGATGGAGAACAACAAGGATCTTTACGCGTGGAACGCCATGATCGCGTGCTACGCGCAGAATGGCTGCGCGCGGGAGGCGCTTGGCGTTTTCAGCCGGATGCTCAAGCCTCATATCTGGGTGCTGCCCAACGAGAAGACTTTCTCGTCCGTCATCTCGGCTTGCTCGCAGCTGGGGGACTTGAGGTTTGGCTTGTGGGTCCAGAGCTTCATGGGCTCTGTGGGAATTGAACTGGACGACCACTTGCGCACCGCTCTGGTGGATTTGTACACCAAGAGCGGGCGTGTTGATAGGGCTTTCCACTTGTTCAGAGGCTTGAGGAAGAAAGATGTGGTGTCTTACAGTGCGATGATTGTGGGCTACGGGATGAATGGCAAGTTCAACGAAGCTATTGATTTGTTCAAGGAGATGTCCGACACAAAGATTGATCCTAATGCAGTGACCTTTGTGGGGTTGCTCTCTGCATACAACCGTGGGGGGCTAGTGGAAGAAGCCCGCGCTTGCTTTGCTTCCATGTCAGAAAAATATAGGATTAGCCCTTCAATGGAACACTACACCATCATGGTTGATCTTCTTGGGCGTAGCGGAAAGCTGGATGAAGCTTTTGAGCTGATCTTGCAGATGCCGATGCAACCACATGCTAGTGTTTGGGGTGCTTTGCTTCTCGCTTGCAGGTTGCACAACAATGTTGAGCTTGGGGAAATTGTTGCTTCCAAGTGCTTTGAACTGGAGCCTGGAGAGAGCGGATATTACATTATGTTGGGTAGCATATACGCACAAGCGAAAAAATGGGACAAGGTTAAGAGGTTAAGGAAGACAATGACAGAAAGAGGGTTGCGTAAGATGCCTGGTAGTAGTTGGGTGCAGGTTTCATAAGTCCATTCTCTTGATCTTACTCATTTTGATCAACCGTGTCAGTTGATTTATACTCTTCAAATTTTGGGTACAAAAATTTGACAAGGTGGGTAGTTGATGGAAACTGTTGTTTAATTGCCCCATCTTCATCATTACTGACTTATCTTTGTAGGTTCCGAGAATGCTGGATTCAGTTGATTCTGCCGGCTCCTGCTTGGACAGCTTGATGCATTTAACCTTCTTACCTGAGAAAATCGGAGCATTGCTCAAGAAGTTCATAATTGGTCTGTTGCCATCACCCTTTCCTCAATACTTGTATATTTCTTGATATGCTTTGCAGTTGTGCGATATCTATGTAATGCCTTTATGCCTTCCATAATTGACGTTAATTTGCCCTGTGCATAGATCTTTTCTTGAGAAATGGTGGATATCTTGAAAATTTGCTTTTCTGGTGTGTAGAAAACCAGCTATGGTCATGTTAATAGATACACCGCCTTTTGAAATGGTCAAATAACAAGAACTATTTCACTCACACTGAAGGTAGCCACCTGTTGTAAATAGCATTGGAGCAATTCCTTCATTCCAAATTCACAATGAATATAGTCACCTGTTTCCTGGTGGCTTTTATCCTTTCTATAATATTTTTCTGTCATGCAACATCCCTCCCGTAATTTGACAGTGAATAGGATATCTGTTTTCTATTTGCAAATTGCAAGCTGTACAACTAAGATTACAGATCACTAGTTAAAATGATGAAATGGACTCTTCTCAGAGGCTTTGACCATTAGCTAGTTACAATGCATGTACATTTATCAGGAATCATGTTCGAAGAAGGTATTCACTGCCAAGCCTGTAAGATGCAACGAAATTGGCCTCTCCACTTACCTGTGTGCCAAAAGATGTGCTTACCACTACCAGTGCCAGCAACAGTAATTTGTAAGTACATTATAAGAGCATCCGATCCCTATTGTACCTTCTCTGGCTCCGGTTCTTAATATCTATGCATCTTAATGAAATTATATTAGGCTATAAGATCAAGAGCCATCAGGAAAATATTACTGGACTGGCATTTTCGCAATCAACTAATGTGCCTGTGTCTTCAGGTTCTGGCGTTCAGGTATGAATATTACGACCTCAAATTGTAACGGATGCAGAGTTTGTAAATGTTAAAAGCTCCACGCGTGCACATAGCTTTCGTCTTCCTTAGTTCCTTTTAGTCCCATGGAAGGCCATCCATACTCCATAGTAAGTTTTGCAAAAATCCTGTTTGAAGCGAATGGGCCAACAACAGCATTACATATTTGTTTCTGAATCATTGATTGCTGGAATGAAATTTTGCAGCTACCACGTGTTTGGAGCACTGATGGTTGGGAGAAGAATAAATCAAGATATATCCAAAGCTTTTCCTGCTGCCCCGAGTAGAAGAAATCAAGATGTTATTCTTTTCTGTCCCTTTTTAGGGGACAGGTATTTGTACTGTAAGATATGTGGTTGTATGCGGATGGTGATATTTTCGTACCCTCCGATGACAGATTCAATCCAATATTCTGCTTATTTTGTCGTAGATTGTATTATTCTTGGAATGATTTGATTTGACGTGTTAATCTGTTTCATGTTCGAAACTCGATTCGTTCGAATGTGATCGTTCTGTTGGATGGTCCGGATCGAGCATTCGAAAAGCTTCCACGGCCGCGATGGAATCGACAACATCGTGCTTGAATGCTATCCAGAGCGTTGTTCCCCGATCCGACGACTACGAAATGCGTGCTGGTCACTGCACGAGAATAAGGAGGGCACGGGCCCCTTTTTAGGGGACAGGTATTTGTACTGTAAGATATGTGGTTGTATGCGGATGGTGATATTTTCATACCCTCCGATGACAGATTCAATCCAATATTCTGCTTATTTTGTCGTAGATTGTATTATTCTTGGAATGATTTGATTTGACGTGTTAATCTGTTTCATGTTCGAAACTCGATACATTCGAATGTGATCGTTCTGTTGGATGGTCCGGATCGAGCATTCGAAAAGCTTCCACGGCCGCGATGGAATCGACAACATCGTGCTTGAATGCTATCGAGCGTTGTTCCCGATCCGACGACTACGAAATGCGTCTTTGGTCAACGCACGAGAATAAGGAGGGCACGGGCCCTTTTTGGGGGCGTATTTGTACCGTAAGATATGTGGTTGTATGCGGATGGTGATATTTTCGCACCCTCCGATGATGATTCAATCCAATATTCTGCTTATTTTGTCGTAGATTGTATTATTCTTGGAATGATTTGATTTGACGTGTTAATCTGTTTCATGTTCGAAACTCGATACATTCGAATGTGATCGTTCTGTTGGATGGTCCGGATCGAGCATTCGAAAAGCTTCCACGGCCGCGATGGAATCGACAACATCGTGCTTGAATGCTATCCAGAGCGTTGTTCCCCGATCCGACGACTACGAAATGCGTCTTTGGTCATCGCACGAGAATAAGGAGGGCACGGGCCCCTTTTTAGGGGCGGTATTTGTACTTGAAGATATGTGGTTGTATGCGGATGGTGATATTTTCGCATTCTCCGATGATGATTCAATCCAATATTCTCGCTTATTTTGTCGTAGATTGTATTATTCTTGGAATGATTTGATTTGACGTGTTAACTGTTTCATGTTCAAACTCGATACATTCGAATGTGATCGCTTACATTGGATGGTCCGGATCGAGCATTCAAAAGCTTCCACGGCCGCGATGGAATCGACAACATCGTGCTTGAATGCTATCCGAGCGTTGTTCCCGATCCGACGACTACGAAATGCGTCTTTGGTCACCGCACGAGAATAAGGAGGGCACGGGCCCCTTTTAGGGGCGGTATTTGTATCTTGTAAGATATGTGGTTGTATGCGGATGGTGATATTTTCGCATTCCTCCGATGATGATTCAATCCAATATTCTCGCTTATTTTGTCGTAGATTGTATTATTCTTGGAATGATTTGATTTGACGTGTTAACTGCTTCATGTTCAAACTCGATACATTCGAATGTGATCGCTACGTTGGATGGTCCGGATCGAGCATTCAAAAGCTTCCACTACCGCGATGGAATCGACAACATCGTGCTTGAATGCTATCCGAGCGTTGTTCCCGATCCGACGACTACGAAATGCGTCTTTGGTCATTTGCGAGAATAAGGAGGGCACGGGCCCCTTTTAGGGGCGGTATTTGTATCTTGTAAGATATGTGGTTGTATGCGGATGGTGATATTTTCGCACCCTCCGATGATGATTCAATCCAATATTCGCTTATTTTGTCGTGAGATTGTATTATTCTTGGAATGATTTGATTTGACGTGTTAACTGCTTTCATGTTCGAAACTCGATACATTCGAATGTGATCGTTCTGTTGGATGGTCCGGATCGAGCATTCGAAAAGCTTCCACGGCCGCGATGGAATCGACAACATCGTGCTTGAATGCTATCCAGAGCGTTGTTCCCGATCCGACGACTACGAAATGCGTCTTTGGTCATCGCACGAGAATAAGGAGGGCACGGGCCCTTTTAGGGACGGTATTTGTATCTTGTAAGATATGTGGTTGTATGCGGATGGTGATATTTTCGCATCCTCCGATGATGATTCAATCCAATATTCTGCTTATTTTGTCGTAGATTGTATTATTCTTGGAATGATTTGATTTGACGTGTTAATCTGTTTCATGTTCGAAACTCGATACATTCGAATGTGATCGTTCTGTTGGATGGTCCGGATCGAGCATTCGAAAAGCTTCCACGGCCGCGATGGAATCGACAACATCGTGCTTGAATGCTATCCAGAGCGTTGTTCCCCGATCCGACGACTACGAAATGCGTGCTGGTCACTGCACGAGAATAAGGAGGGCACGGGCCCCTTTTTAGGGGACAGGTATTTGTACTGTAAGATATGTGGTTGTATGCGGATGGTGATATTTTCGTACCCTCCGATGACAGATTCAATCCAATATTCTGCTTATTTTGTCGTAGATTGTATTATTCTTGGAATGATTTGATTTGACGTGTTAATGCTTCATGTTCAAACTCGATACATTCGAATGTGATCGTTACGTTGGATGGTCCGGATCGAGCATTCAAAAGCTTCCACTACCGCGATGGAATCGACAACATCGTGCTTGAATGCTATCCGAGCGTTGTTCCCGATCCGACGACTACGAAATGCGTCTTTGGTCACCGCACGAGAATAAGGAGGCACGGGCCCTTTTTAGGGACAGTATTTGTACCGTAAGATATGTGGTTGTATGCGGATGGTGATATTTTCGCATTCCTCGATGATGATTCAATCCAATATTCGCTTATTTTGTCATAGATTGTATTATTCTTGGAATGATTTGATTTGACGTGTTAACTGCTTTCATGTTCAAACTCGATACATTCGAATGTGATCGCTTACGTTGGATGGTCCGGATCGAGCATTCAAAAGCTTCCACTACCGCGATGGAATCGACAACATCGTGCTTGAATGCTATCCAGAGCGTTGTTCCCCGATCCGACGACTACGAAATGCGTCTTTGGTCATCGCGAGAATAAGGAGGGCACGGGCCCCTTTTTAGGGGACAGGTATTTGTACTGTAAGATATGTGGTTGTATGCGGATGGTGATATTTTCGTACCCTCCGATGACAGATTCAATCCAATATTCTGCTTATTTTGTCGTAGATTGTATTATTCTTGGAATGATTTGATTTGACGTGTTAATCTGTTTCATGTTCGAAACTCGATACATTCGAATGTGATCGTTTTGTTGGATGGTCCGGATCGAGCATTCGAAAAGCTTCCACGGCCGCGATGGAATCGACAACATCGTGCTTGAATGCTATCCAGAGCGTTGTTCCCCGATCCGACGACTACGAAATGCGTGCTGGTCACTGCACGAGAATAAGGAGGGCACGGGCGTGCGCAGCTGCTGTTCGACGGATTGCCGCGACGATGTTGGCGCCGCTGCGCACGCTGCTCCGGCGCCGGCGGCCGCCGATCCCCTTCGCCGCCCCTGCCTTCTTTACCAGCTCAGGCAGCGCCACTCCCGAGCCTCCGCTGCCATCTCTTCCAGCTGGGCCGGCGGAGTCGGGGCAAGAGGGCTCACTGGCGCGGCTGGTGGAGCGGGCGGCGTCGGTGTGCGCGGCCATCCGGGGGTGGATGGCCGCCGGCCGCGCCGTGCACCGTGGCCACGTATTCCACGCCATCAACCGACTTCGCCGCCGCCGCCTCCACCGCACTGCCCTCCAGGTCCCCCTCCCCTCTCTTCTCGCCTTCTTATCGCAGTCCCCGTTCCTTGGCCTTGGATTCCTTCAGCCTTATTTGTATGATTGGTAATTTGTTTCTACTTTTTGATGGCGTGATTACTTAGAGCTAGTTATGGTGAAATTAGCTTCTCTCAGCTAAGTATTGAACGGTGTATGATTAGTTAACAAAATGAAGATCTAAGATATTTCATACCTCTTATTTGTTCAAGAAGTGATACTACATTTTGCAATTTTTTTTGCCACAGGTCATGGAATGGGTCGTGAGAGAGAGGCCCTACAGGCTGAGTGAGCTTGATTACTCGAATCTCCTAGAGTTCACAGCTAAAGTTCATGGCATCTCTGAAGCCGAAAGCCTCTTCCTTCGCATACCTCGAGAATACCAGAACGAGCTGCTCTACAACAACCTTGTCATGGCTTGTTTGGATACGGACTCGATTAAGCTTTCATACAGTTACATGAGGAAGATGAGGGAATTGTCCCTGCCGATTTCGCCGTATGTTTACAACCGTCTGATCATCTTCCACTCTTCTCCGGGGAGTAGGAAAACTATCTCCAAGGTCCTTGCTCAGATGAAAGCCGACCGTGTGACCCCTCACACGTCAACCTACAACATCCTATTGAAAATACAGGCCAATGAGCACAACATCGATGGGGTAGCGAGGTTGTTCAATGATATGAAAATAG
Source organism: Hsuehochloa calcarea (assembly GCA_036346395.1). NCBI lineage: Eukaryota > Viridiplantae > Streptophyta > Magnoliopsida > Poales > Poaceae > Hsuehochloa > Hsuehochloa calcarea. The sequence continues at coordinate 14,117,173 of CM070609.1, forward strand.
CAAAAATTGAGCCGAATGAGATCACTTATGGCATTCTAGCAATCGCACACGCTGTAGCAAGGCTATATACTGTTTCCCAGACATATGTAGAAGCTATTGAGAATTCTATGACGGGTACTAATTGGTCTACACTGGAAATTCTTCTTATCTTGTATGGATACCTTGGAAAGGAAAAAGAGCTGAAGAGGACATGGAAGCTCATGCAAGGGACCCCTCATATTCGATCCAAAAGCTTCATACTAGCGATTGAAGCATTTGGGAAGGTTGGCTCCATTGAGCAGGCAGAAGAGATATGGGCAGATACTAAATCAACAAGAAGGCTAAGGCTTACAGAACAGTTCAATTCCATTTTATCAGTTTACTGCAGGCATGGTCTTGTGGATAAAGCATCGGCCGTGTTCAAAGAAATGAGAGCAAACGGTTGTCAGCCAAATGCTATTACGTATCGCCACTTGGCATTGGGTTGCTTGAAAGCAGGTCTTATTAAAGAATCTTTGAACACAATGGATATGGGAAAGAGAGAAGTTGTCACCAAGAAGGTCAGAAGTTCAACACCGTGGTTGGAGACCACACATATGTTGCTTGAGAAGTTTGCAGAAATTGGTGATTTGGAAAATGCAAAGAGAGTTTATGAAGAACTGAATGAATCAAAGTACTGTAGGAGTTCCTTTGTGTATAATACCCTTCTAAAAGCTTATGTTAAGGCTAAAGTTTATGAGCCAAATTTGGTAAGGACTATGATTTTGAGAGGGGCAATGCCTGATGCCGAGACACATAGCCTTCTGAGACTGATTGAACAGTTCAAGACATGATGCTGTCTGTAATTCACTGACTGCTGGGGCTTTGAAGGATCAGAATGAAAAGGCAAAAATCAGTGCTAAATTGAGCCATTTTTTGGCACACGATCATCCCAACATGTGCAGTCCAATTGATGAAGTGCTGCTTTGCTATCCAAAGTAGTTTGTCCAAGGTAAAACTTACATGATCCAAATATTGGAATGTTGTTTCCTATAGGCATGAGTTGCATAAAACGATTAAGTCGACTGAGTCTTGGTAAAGAACCATGAACCATATTGTAATTCAACGTTTTGTTTTCTGGAACCATTGCAGGAGATCTGCGTTTCGTTTCAAAGTAGGTAAGAAGGGTACATGGCAAAATTATATTAGATGGAGGACAAACACTCCCAAGCAAGGTTTTAAGATCGAGATCTTGAATCGAACTGGAGATACTCTGGTAGAATCGTATTGTAGAATATAAGATCCCACATGATTCTACCAAATATACATTTCTTCAAATATACCATCTATTTCAATGATGATATCCTTTTGGAATTGTACTTTAGAAAACTTTATTTAATAAAAATGATATATTGTTTTTTTGTACCAATGATAGTATATATGAATGGATCAAAGGTGAAATTTTACAATTGGAAGTATATCTGCAAGTAATTATTTGTAATTAATTACTTGGGTCGGTAGAATAGGGTAAGATTGCATGTAAATTGATATCATGATCCTACATTTTTTTTTGCAGAATCGAAAGAGTATTAAGATTCTACTAAATTAATATCCTACCTAGAATCGAATCGGTCCACTAAATTTAGGATCATAAAATCTTAAGATTCTAATACTAGAATCGAGATTCTTCTGATAACCTTGCTCCCAAGCAAGAAGGGGAATAATCAGCATATTACAATGAGACTGGATAGGCGGCATGCATATACTGAAGATATCATTGTGCTACTTGTAACAGTATTTGCAGACCCATGCCCCCCTGCAGCTCACTTCTTGTTGTACAAATAAGAAAACAGTAGAAGCAGTCTCTGCACTCTTTGCCGAAGCCAAGCTGAAGAAACAAGTGTTGTCCTGTCCCCAGGTGCTGGTTACACAGCTAGCAAGCATGCGCATATCTGACTCCAGGAGGTAGTTGCGTATAAGCAGTCTTGACATTTTCCTGTACAAGAGTCCATGCAAATAAGTTACAATTCAACAGTGTCCATGCTTTCTTATGGCAGAGGGTTGGATAGATTAACACAGGCCAATTTCGCCGAGTGGCTGCGTTACCTCCTTTTCAAAATAATGTCCCCTTGAGTTAGTTGTTGCTGGGATTGCCCATTGACAAGGTTTGATAACCTAACAAGTTCCACAATCGCGGCTGAACTGCTGTCCCATCCAACCATCTTGATCTCCAAAAGGCAAAATATGATTGCTTCACCATTGCCAATGTTGATGATCCTTTTGGAGGCAGCATGTATTCGTGATCAATATTATCACGAAGGATATGTGTTGCACTATTTTTTACCTATTTGATTGTCTTTCCATTTGCAACAAAAAGAGGATGGTTCCTGATATGCAGGGATAAAATGATAATGTCCCATGAGAGATTCTGTTCAAACTAGACAAGTGCTCTCTTGTTTATGACAAAAGTAGACTACTGCTGCCATGCCGCCACAGAACATGATAACCTGTTTGTGTGCTATCCATTTACAGAATGTCAAAACAAAATTAGACATACCACTACAAAATAGCCTGTTGTAGTGACAAATCCAAGAAGACACCTCATGTTTTGCAGCAGCATATCTGCACAATTTCCTTTTTCTGCAGTGGTTTGTACTAATTCCCAGTGACATAAAAAGATAACTTAAAATTTTCTAGCAGTGGCGTATTAGCAAGTAGCTTTTTTGCAATGGCATATCTAATATGTCGAATGACAGACTTGACCCTACTTAAAACAAAGCCGCTTGTGTTGCACTACTAGCACACTACAAATTTTGCTGCCATTCATAATGGAGCTAGCATTTCAGATCACTTAATGAGGAAGTAAAGAGACTCACCCCAGAATCTGGATACCATAGTCTTTCTTGACTCTAGATTAATTGATTATGAGGAGATGCTTGAAATAGACAAGAACAGTGCATTGGTTGCTACCTTCGTCGGTCCTAAGTCCTAACAATAGAAAAAGCATTGGTTGCTACCTTCGTCGGTCCTAAGTCTTAACAATAGAAAAACCGTAGCTGAGCAAATGAATGCAAATTTCTGAGTTTCAGTACCAGGAAACGTAATAGCATACACAGTGCAACCAAAACACTAAATAACACACTGTACCAGAAACAGAGGCAATACCAGGAGAATATATCCCAGTATACATGATAACAATATCAACATTCAGCCATCGATACCGAAACTGAAAGTTTGATTCCTTTGCCCCATGAAGAAGGCACACACATGGTATACAGCCCAAGAGGAGGAGGAAAAAGGTGATAGGATATACATTCTACCTTGAGATATTCTTTGAGCTAATTATGGTAACAAGGGCCAACGGGGCATGGTCTATAGTTTTTTATTGGACAAAACAACAACGCTACTTTTACCTAATGCAGCCTTCTCCTTGTTCTCCTCGTGGTTGTGGATTCCGAAGGCCTAGCCCTTCTACTTTGCACTGGCTCCCCCACTATAACAGCCATGGTGCTAGAAGTTGACACTTGCTCCATAGATGGCGACTGCTAAGGAACTGTAGGAACCACCGGTGCAGCATTATCAGCATTAGAAGACGGCAATGGGACCTCATTGCCACTCTCAGAGGCAACATTGCCCACATGCAGCACTATTGCCGGTACGGAAGGCAAAGCATTATTATCTTGTCTTTGCTGTCTCCGACCCCTAGCCCTTGCCCTTGACCGGCCTGCAGGAAGAACAGTCACCTCAACCCCTGCAGGTGGAGCTGCCTGGCCTCTCACTATATCCTGGTTTTCTATCAACCGCCTCACCATGCTTGCAATGCCTCTCGGGTCTGGCATTTGCAGCTGCTGCCTCAAGCTCTCACTCCTGTTTGCACGCGGTCTGGGAGGGACATCGTTGCTGGAGTCATCCCGTTCACCACCTCCTCTTCCATAAATCGGTGTGACATTTACTTCGAGCACCTCTCCCTTGCAGACAGGGCACTCAGAGTGGGCTGAATGTCTGTGAAGCCACTGGTACAAGCATGGCCAGCAGAAGAGGTGGCCGCACGGTGTTACCACAGGCTCTTTAGCCGTTTCAAGGCAGATATTGCACTCAAAGCTGGAGTTGCATCCGCAGCACCCGGCCTTCTTGACAGCATCTATTCCTCCCACCTTGCCATCACCATCCAGCTTCTGCCGCTTTGACGCATCTAGAGAACTATGAGACCGTTGGATGGCCCGCACCAGCCTTTCCGCTTCTGGACTAGTCGTCCGTTGGTTGCGGTTCACTGGCCCTGACCTCACAACGTGGTGATGTTCGCTCACCTGGATCAACCTCTGCAGGCGGAGTTCAGGTGTCATCGCTTCAATAGCACCCCAAGTAGACTGCCTCAATTCCCTCATGCTGACAATCTCCGCTCCACCGGCAGCTGGAGCCACCCGAGCAGGGTGCAAAACCCTTTCCACTAAGGGTTCAAGATCACCATCCCCTTCCAAACCAGCAAGAGGCGGCGGAGAGACATTGGCACCATCCGAGGATACATCAAGCCCCACAAACGGCTCAACAGCATCAAGAGTCTCTTCACTGCCCGTGCTGTGGCCATCGAACCACTCAAGGATCATCGGATCTAAGAGTGATAGCTCCGGGGTGGAGAGCGCATTGGATGGTGAGTACACCGCCCGCGGTGGTGGCACCTCCCCTGGGGCCAGCAATCCTCCTGGCTCATCCGTCCTTGGGGCTTCTTGCACAGGATCGACCGAGTTTGGCAACGGTGCCGGGCAATCGATACCTACATCCAGTCGACCTGGAGGCTGCGGCAACGGAGGGAGGCCGAGGTACAGATTTAGATCCATCCGTCTCCTGCTCCGGCTACCCTCCTCACCCTCCATGCCCGAACAACTACAGCAGTTGCTTGCTATCTACCGATCAAATAGACGAAACACACACTTCTACACCTCTAAATCTCCCATGGACGGGCACACCGAAAGAAGAACAGCAAGAACGAGCTTGCTACGCCCGGCACGGCTGAATCGGCCGAAAGACCGTACGGATCTGCATGAGACTAAAAGGGCCCAAACAAAATCGGATCTTTAGCAGAATCTTACAGAGATTTGACAGGATTTCGCGGCGCCGGGCGTGATCGGCGGGGATGTTCGGGGGCGAGGGTTTTGTTCATGGACCATGAGCAGTTCTTGGGGTGGGAAATTGCTAGCTGAGGTTGCAGCAATCAGTGGGAGGAGGGATTTTGGGAGGGAGCCATGTGATCGTGGGGATTTTGGGAGGAAGAAAATGGGAATTGGGGATTTTGGGGGAATTGGGAGCGGCCGGGATGGAAGAGGGAGAGAAGTCTGAAGAACAGGGGAGAGCCACTTCCTAGGAATCTCCCGTTGTTTTCTGCCTCAGGAAACTTGGCTGGCGGCTGCTTTTATAGGATGGTTTGTATTGATTTTTGGCTCAGGAGATTCGGATACGATTTAATGCTCTATAGAAAATTGATGGGATTTGATACGAAAAGGTGCGACTAGAGCTCGGACCGTATTCATACTATATAAAAAGGGTGCGATTAGCGTTCGGACTGTATTCATGCTATATAAAAAGGGTACAACTAGCGCTCGGATGTACGGTCCAAACGTTAGCGTCGTACGTCGTTGTATACAACATCCCGGATAACGGTTTGTAACATTCACGAACGACAATTGCAACATCCCTGAACAACGGTTGTAACATCACAAATCAAAACAAAGCATCAGAAAAACATGTTGGAAAAAATTGCAACGTCGCCGTGAACAGTATGCAACAATTTTTTTCTTCTATAGATGCAATATTTTTTTTCTACAGATGCAATATTTTAAATAATAGTATGCAACATTGTTTTTAATGGGCTGCAACATTGTTTTCAATAGGCCGCAACATCAACATCAGAACCAGAAACCGACGGCAACCTGAGAGCACCAACAGGTACAGTGAGGAGGAGGTGCCAAACCTTCCTCTTCGGCCTTCTTCGTCCATCCGGAGGGCGTCACGAGCTAAGCGGTAGCGACGGGCTCCCCTGCGGCCACCTTCCTTTCCGGCCTTCTTCGTCCATCCGAAGGGCGCTGCGAGCTCGGCAGCGGCAGCGGCGGGCTCCCTCGCGACCACCTTCCTCTCCGGCGTCTCCTCCGCCGCCGCCACGTGCTCTCCTCCGATGGCCATGTTGCTCCTCATCACTCTTCTCGCTGCTCGCCACCGGGAGGAAAGAACCGAGTTGTGTTTCCCTGTGCGATTTGGGGATGGATTGGAGCGAAGTAAGGTGTTGCGGACGGTAAAAATAAGTGAAGTGAATTGAAGTGAGAGAGAGACAGTCCGGTGGGAAAAAGTTGGGAAGGTGAGCAGGTGGGGAAAAGTAGGAAGGTGAAATGAGGTGTGGAGTGGCTTCTGATTTTTTATTTGTCTCATACGTATGCACAGTAGTATTAGCCATATAAAAATGATATTTATTAGATGTTCATCAATTCATCTCATTTTTTTGTCTCATTTTCAAGTTTTTTGTTTTTTATTCTTGTAAATTGTGCTTCTTCTAATTTTTCCATGTAAATGGGATAGGCCAAATTGTCAAAAACATTTCAAGGGAAAGGAGGAAAGTTTAGAAGGGGATGGTAAATCACTAAAGAAAGTGCCCCAAGTGGCAAGTTTTACCTCGTTCGTGCTATCGCGGGTTGGGTTTTTGGCTCAATCTAGCTCCTAAATTAAGCTACTGCTCCAACATAACCAACCTAGAAAAAGGTTTTTATGGGCACGGGGGATTTGCTAACGATGCCTCATTGTTTTTCTTACATGCACCAATCAATTTTTTCTCTAGCGAAGCCTCCGTCTCGACCATCTCCTTCCCCACCTTCAATGATGGCTTTGATAATCATCATCAACTCCAATTAGTTTTTGCATCCCCAGATGTATATCCCTGCAACGACATCTGCAAATAATTTTAGGTTTTAGCGATATTTTCCGACAACCAGGTTAATTTTTTTAGTAGCGATAGTGGTGGAAGATGGTTGTGGAGCATGGGAGAAGACGATGAGGGAGCCAAGGTGAAGGGTGTGAGGTAGTGGTGGCGGCGGGGGTAAGGAGTGGAATGGCTAGGGTTAGAGTGTGATCGATGAGAATTTATTTGGAAGGAGAGATGATGAGCACAATATGATCTTGATACAAAGGTTGAGGGTTCGAATGATTGGCGACTTGACACGACGTCATTTGTTTCGACACGTGTGCGGCTTACCTATGTCATGCAACTTGGCCCAAGCCACGTGGAATAACAAAAGTGACTCGAGCGTGCACTAGTCAATATGGCCCACCTGTTAATACGGGCCATCGAAAGTTGGGCCCATTTCAACCCAAGCCTATCCTGAGTTGATCCATCCAACCATTTACCTTATTCATGTTGTTGTGGGTTAGGTTTTGGCTCAATCTAGATCCTAAAATAAACCATTACTCCAACATAGCCGACACCTCAACCATGTTGAGATACTTTATACTTTTACCATATTGACCAATAGACCATGAAATTTTTTTATCGCTGACAATACCCGAGTGTTTTTTTTCCATGCACCCATCAATTTGTTTTCTCTCGTGAGGCTGAAGGATCTAGTCCATCCATTGTGTGTTAATGTTGGGTTTTTGTGGTTAATGTGTCATGCCCCAAGATAGAGCCAAGACACAACAGTCGCCACACGATTTATGAACAAGTCTCATAAAATTGTATGGCTTAAAAGTTACACATATTCATTAAATTAGTGATACAAAAGCCTACTGTAAGTAGATTGAGCAATTGCACTCTAAGTACATTGTTCGTCCCTCAACTCTTGCCCTAGTTTAAAGTTCATCCCTGAAGTGCAATACCGGGTAAAACGCGTCCTTGAACTATCAATACCACGTAAAAATATACCCCTTCGTCTGTTTTAGAGCGATTTTGACCAGTGTTTGACCCATGTGGCTTGTCTAGTCGGATAAAAAAGGACGAAATTCACTGGCTTTCTCCACCACCTCACGCTCTGAAGCCATTAGCTCTGGGTCTGGCTCTCCTCCTTTTCGCCGCCGCCAGCATACTCCTATACTCCGGCACCAGCCCACCATTGTAAGATCGAGGAGGCCGACTAGAGGGGGTGAATAGGCGGTTTTAAAATTCTTTTGGCTAAAATCGAGTTTTATGTAGAATTGTCAATCAATTCGATTTTGCTCAATTAAAACCTAAATCAACTAGTCTTGACTAAGTGCACCAATAATATATGACTATTGATAATGATAGCAAACATACAAAGATTATAAGCAATTTAGTTTTAGGAATGTAAATTGCACAAAGTAAAACACAAGAGAAATAAATCACAATGAACACAATGACGTTTTACCATAGTGTTTGGAGACTTACCGATCTCCCGTAATCCACGTTGAGGTAAGTCCAAACTAATTGGACTGGCTCTACGAATTAAGCCAAACACCTCCGAGGTAAATCCAACTACTTGGACTCGCTCCAACACGAACCAACACCCGATCTACTTGGGGTTGCTCTTCTTCCAATCCGGAGATGGTGAGCACAAAACCACTTACAACCGCCCGGGCCTTCTCACAATCTTCTTCGAGAAGATCACCGACGCAACTCCTCAAAGCTGTCTAGGTGTCGGCAAGTACCAAGAGTAACAAGTCGAAGACGCTCACAAATCAAATGTCTAGGCTCAATTGGATACACAAACAACTACCAAATGCAACACATGCACTTAGAGTTTGCTCTCTAAGCTCACTAAGTACAACACATGCACATAAGAGTGTAGATGGCTTGCTCTTTACTTAAAGGAATGAATATGTCACCAGCAACCTTCCCCACAACCGCCACAAGGGGTATATATACCCACACAAGAAAAACTAGCCGTTGGAGGAAAGATTCTGAAAAATCAACACGGGCGGTAGTAACGCCGTTCATCGACTGGTACTACCGCACTTCCACTGACGCACAGTAACAGCTATAACAAAGCCTCTGAAATAGCCGTTGAAAATGCGGCGCGGTACTACCACCATTGAACATGCGGTGGTTCCTTTCGCCGGTAGTTCCGTTCACATATGGTGGTGCTACCGCTTCCCTTAGAGGTCCAAAACCGACCCTCTGTGGAGAACACATAGCGCTAACTATTTTTTGGACTTACCGGGTGTAAGATCGAGGTGGCCGACTAGAGGGGGGTGAATAGGCGGTTTTTGAAAACTCTATCGGGCTAAACCAATATATAAATGCGGAAGCTAATAACAATTAGTTTTGCACAATTAAAATCTAAATCCACTAGGCTCAACTAAGTGCACCGACAATATGAATACAATTCAATGATAGCAATCATACAAAGATGAATAAGCAATTAAAGCATGTAATATAAATTGCTCAAAGTAAAGCACAAGAATTGCAAAACACAATGACACAACGATGTTTTTACCGTGGTGTTCGGAGACTTGCCGGTCTCCCCTAATGCACGTTGAGGTAAGCCCAACCCGCGTTGGACCGGCTCCACTGATTAAGCCAAACACCTCCGAGGTAAGTACAATCACTTGGACCGGCTCCTCAAATGAGCACACACCTCGCTCCACTATGGTTGCTCTTCCTCCGCTCCGGAGATGGCGAGCACCGAACCACTCACAACCGTCGGGCCTTCTCACAAGTTTCTTGAGAAGGTCACCGAGCACGACTCCTCCACGCCGTCTAGGTGTCGGCAAACACCAAGAGTAACAAATCCAAACTTTCACTTGAACTAATCAAGTGTCAACACTCACGTGGATACACAATCCACTACCTAAGGCAACACATGCACTTAGGGTTTACTCTCTAAGCTCACCAAGTGCAACACATGCACATAAGAGAGGAGAGACTTGCTCTTAGCTCAAGAGGCTCAAAGGATGTTCACAATGTCACCAGCAACCTCTCCCAACCGGCCAAGGTGGCTATATATAGCCCACACACAAAAACTAGCCGTTGGGAGACAAACCCCTGAAAAATCAGGGAATCGGAAGTTCCGCCATGTAAAGGCCTGAACTACCGCATGAGAGAAAAGCACAACAACGGCTATGTCGACGAGAAACTAGCCGTTGAAATTGAGATCGAACTTCCGCCAACCAAAATGCGGAAGTTCCTATTATCGAAGTTCCTCACATATCATTGCGGAACTTCCGCACCTCCAAAATTTGGCTAAGTCCCAAAGGGTGCTTCTTCGGAAAAACGTTCGCCAAATTTTGAACTATCGATAATAGGAAGTTCCGCCCATAACACTGCGGAACTTCCGATAATAGGAAGTTCCTCTCACAACACTGAGGAACTTCCGATAATAGGAAGTTCCGCCCATAACACTGCGGAACTTCCTATTATCCTGACAAACACAGCAATGGCTTTTTCAACAACTTCAATTGCAAAACACATTTACCAATTGATAAGCCATGCCAACAAGGATCACAAGCAAGATTCCCAACTAGTTGCAAAACACATTTGTCAACTTTTGGAATCATACCACAAGGAAAAAGGTACATGGACTTACACCATTTGCAAAACACATTTGCAAACTTAAGTCACATGCTACAAGAAATCAAACATGAGCATCAACTATTTGCAAAACACATTCGCAAATAACAGCATCATGCCATAAGACTAAAGTGAATAGACTTCAACCATTTGCAAAGTATAGTCCCATGCTACAAAGATTGAATGCATGAGCCTCGGCTATTTGCAAAACACATTCGCAAATAATAGCTCCATGCATAGATGAGCTAGAGCAAACACAATGAGCTATCAACACATGACTAACTCATGCTACTAGTCCAGACCCCTCTTAATAGTACGGCAAACCTATACTAGCAATCCGGTCTATCAACCAAACACCGAGACCGGTAAAAGACTAGGAACACATCCTTAGCCCTAGCTAGTCATACCTTTGCCTTGCATCTTCTTGAAGCTTGATGACGCACATCAACACTTTAAGTCCGGGTCCTTGACTTTGACAATTATCAACACATGATGATTTCTTCACTTCGGGATCTTGTCTTGAACATCATCAACACATGATGATTTCTTCATCCCGATTCTTCACATGCATCAACGCATGATGCATTCCTTCACTTGACCTCCATCAACACATGATGGGTCTTCTCTTGTCTTGATGATCAACTCATGATGCATTCCTTCACTTGACCTCCATCAACGCATGATGCATTCCTTCACTTGACCTCCATCAACACATGATGGGTCTTCTCTTGTCTTGATGATCAACTCATGATCATTTCTTCTTGATAAGCATCAACTCATGATGCATCATTTACACCAAGCTCTTGACTTGATGATCAACTCATGATCATCCCAAGTCTTCATCATCCTGGAACATAACCTATATATCCAACTCATGGAAAATGTTAGTTCCACAATATGATCATCATTAATTACCACACCATACAATTAACTCATAATGGTGGGACAAGATACCTCAATCTTTCCCTCTTTGGTAATTGATGACAACCACTTAATTTCTCATAAATTTAATGATGATAAATGAGAGAACAAACGAGTATATATAAACTACACAAGTTATATATACTCATAACATGAGTATGCAAGAACTACGCAAGTTTTGTATACTCAAACGGATTTGTTTCAACGTAAAGATCCCAAATATATGTGGAGAATGGAATATGGATCAATACTAATGAAACCACAAAGTATAGGATAAAACTCCCCCTAAATGTGTGCATACACAAATGTGTAATAAAATCATATGCACATATTCAAGTTTAACTTATGGTTGAGTTCAATCCTATATTTTGAATCCGAGGAATGCAACAATATATAAGATTAAGATGTCGATTGCATACCTCATTGAATTTCACCTTTATATCCAAATGAGACTACACAAGATATTACTAGATAAAAGAGTTAGTCTCATATTTGGATTTGTCATTAATCACCAAAACAATCCATTAACTCATAATGGCGGGTCTAGATCTTTCACCGGGATACGGAAGTTCTGCTCAAGATTTGTGGTCATACCACGACACGGTAGTTAAGCCATAATAACTCAGGTACTACCGCTTCTAGGAGAGCAGAACACGCTCAAAAGGTGTCTCTCTCAAAAACCAACAAAGGTTCGGTCCGACCGGGTTGCGGTAGTACCGCCAACTAAGGATCAAAATACCGTTTCGGGGAATCCTTGTCATGGCGAATGGTAAATGGTTCTGAACCGGAATTATCAGAAAAAAACTCGGTCAAAATTCGCCCAAATAAATTTGAATTTGAGATGTTTCCGCCAAAATTTTGAATTTGAATTTGAATTTGGAGTTTTCGACCGGTATTTCGAATCCTGGTTCCCACCGGTAAATCCGGTTCGCAGAATCATGCGAACCGGCGATTTCGATCTCTGCCGCTAATGTAATGCTCGGATACTCACAGGCTTTTCTGACAAAAGCTTAGTCAGCTTTCAAAACAAACTCAAGTGCAAAACACATTTGCCAACTGATGAGCGATGCAAACAAGGGTTAAAGACAAGATTATCAACAAGTTACAAAACACATTTGCCGACTTTTAGAATCAACGTCACAAGAAATAAGGTACATGGACTTAAACCATTTACAAAACACATTCGTAAACTAAAATCACGTACTACAAGGTTTATGCATGAGTCTCAACTATTTACAAAACACATTCGCAAACAAATAGCATCATGCCACAAGGAGAAGGTTCATGGACTTCAACCATTTGCAAAATATATTTACAAATTATTGTCTCATGCTACAAAGATTATGATGCATGAAGCTCGACTATTTGCAAAATACATTCGTAAATAATAGCACTATGCATCGATGAGCTAGAGCAAGCCTAATGAGCTATCAATACATGATTAACTCAAGCTATTAGTCAAGATCCTTCTTAATAGTACGACAACCTATACTAACAAACTGATCTCCAACCAAACACCAAGACCGGTAAAAGATTAGGAACGTATCCTTAGCCCTAGCTAGTCATACCTTTGCTTTAAGCATCTTCTTGAAGCTTGATGGTGCACATCTTTACTTCAAGTCTGGATTCTTGACTTTGATAATCATCAACACATGATGATCTCCTTTACTTCAAGTTCTTGACTCGAATATGCATCAAGCCATGATGTATTCTTTCACTTGACCTCCATCAATACATGATGGGTCTTCTCTTGACTTGATGATCAACTCATCATCATCTCCTCTTTTTAACATCATCAACACATGATGATTTTCTTTTCTTCGAGATTTTGATACGCACCAACACATGATGCATCTTTTACTCCAAACTCTTGACTTGAATATATCAACACATGATGATTTGCTTTTGACTTGATGACCAACTTATGACTATCTCCACTTCTTGAATATTATCAACACATGATGATTTTATTTTTTCAAGATCTTGAAATGCATCAACATGGAACATAACCTATTCATCCAACTCATGGAAAATGTTAGTTCCACAATGTGATTGTCATTAATTACCACAACATACCATTAACTCATAATGGTAGGGTAAGATACTTCAATCTTTCTCTATTTAATAATTGATGATAACCACTTCAACTGCAAATAATTGAATGTAGATAAATATGAGTATATATGAACTACACAAGTTTTATATAATGAAGGATATGTTTCAAGGTAGAGATTCTTAATATATGTGGAAAACGAATATGGATCAATACTAATAAAACCACAAAACATATAGTGAATTCTCTCTAAATATGTGCATACATAAATGTGTAATAAAAACATATGCACATATTCAAGTTAGACTTTTAGTGGAGTTCATCCTATATTTTGGATTCGAGGAATACACCAAGATATAAGAATATGATGTCGAGTGCATACCTCTGTGATTTTCACTTTTTTATTCAACTAAGACTACACAATATGTATATCAATAAAAATGTTAATCTTACATATAAATATGTCATTAATCGCCAAAATACTCTATTAACTCATAATGACGGGTCTAGATTCTTCAACCGTCCCAAATCACCACCTCCACTGACCGCTCAAGCGAAGCCCGTAGTGCGGCGTCGGTCCTCTTCTCCCCAACGGTGGGGTCCGTAGATGGCGTGTGCGCCATCTGGGAGCTTCCCCGACGTCGACCAGGGCGGTCCTCTTCATCGCCCACGGCTGCCGCTGCTGCCCGGAGAACTTCTGGTGGCCTTCCCCGCGCTGCTTGGGGTGCGTCGTCCTGCTGAGGACGTTGCCATCACGACCCGTGCGCTTCGAAGGCGGTTCGCGGTGCTGGCCGTTGCGAGCGCCGAGGAGCGCCGGCGATGTTCCTCCACATGCCGAAGGACAAGCGGAGGGACGTCTTCTGCATTTTGTTTTAGTTTTATCTGTAATGTTTTCTTCTATGGTCCGTAGTCAACAGCGAGCCCGGTTTGTGAGCATAAAAACCGGATCATGTGTTGTAGGATTCAGGCCACTTCTGCATGTAACTAATTGGTTTTTGCTTTCTACCGTTCGTATTACGTAGCACAATCTCTCGAGTCTCTATTTTTCTTCTGAACTTCTCTAAAGATTCATTGTAGCTCGCCCGAAACGGTTCTGTGGATTTCATGGGGATATGTTCCAGATCTTAGGATGATGTGACAATTGGCAATGGCGTTTACGGTTTGTCATTTCACGTGTTTTCGACAAAGCTACAGGCTTACTGGACAGGGGCGGTCCGACCGATCCTTGCACGGCGGTTCGACCGGTCCCAAATCGGTCGGACCGGCCATGTGGGGCGGTCGGACCGGCGGTGACCAAAGTGGTCAAAACGAGCTGGGCCAAAAATAGGTGTTGTAGGCAAGTGAGGGGATCCCAATGCACTTGGTCTCATAATTTTTGGAGTCTCCAGTAAAAAGTTCTATTGGTTTAAAGTTTCCAGTGAGGTTTGGATTTTCGGGGTTGAATTTCGCTAAGTCCCAAGGGGCGGTCCGACCGCTCACAGGAGCGGTCCGACCGCCATGGGCGGTCCGACCGCTCACCGGGCGGTCGGACCGAAGATTGACTTGAACGTCGGCCAACTTCGTGGCGATGTTGATTTGTTAGGTCAAAGTCATTGGTATCGTGGCATATTGTTTGCATGATCCATGTTTTGACTAACATGGGTCAAGTTGTGAAGAACTTGTTCCCGAATTCGTGTTTGCTTGTCTGTGGTTGTGCAGGTTGCTTGGTGGTCAATGACGGTCAACGGCGAGGAGGATCGGCACTAGACTTGGAGAGTTGAGGTCCAGAACGATCGACGATGCCGGGTGAGGTCAACGACTCAAGCGTGACACAAGATGGACAAGAGTGACCTATTGGCAAATGCATGGTGCATGGTGAAGCGGTTTAGGTCAAAAGGTTAAAGACGGCGCTTTGCGAAGCGTGCGTGTGTGACCCGTTTGTTAGTGGGCCTTAACGGGAGCCCAATTGAGTCAAACCCTAGAGAGTTCTAGGCCTCCACTATAAATAGGAGGAGGTGGGGGCTGTTCCCCCTCTCTCACTGTTTTTCACCTCTTTTGTTGCTTGCAAAACCCTAATTGGTTTAGAGAGAGTTGAGGTGGAGGCTAGGGCTTTTCATGGTTTGAGGAGAATTTCGTGATCTTGGATTGACCACTGATCCATGATGGCGTGGGTGTAATTCAGCGACGATCACGTTATTAATCTATGCAAGGTTTGCTTGAGATAAGTTCCTTTTCGTTCTTGCTTTCGATTTCGTGATTTTAGGGCTTTCTTCGATCCGCGAGTTTGTGATTGATTCTTTCACGTGAATTAGCTTGCTGTGGGGTGTGTGAATCTATCTAGCATCATCTTGATCTTCAATCTCTCACGAACAAGCATTAGGATCAAGTTTTCGTTCTTTGTCGGTTTTAGACCTTCTGTTAATCAATTGGCAATTGCTCAAGATCTTTCCAAGAATTATCACAATATTCGATTGGAATAGGTCCTCAATAGCATAGAGAAGGTGTGTGCAAAGTTTTGTAAAGATTGGAGTTGTGAATCAAAAGTTTGACCTAATTGCAACTTCACATCGGGCCGATTTTATCATGCAGATCGGTTCGAGTCGGCCGGCGGACCGCCCGTCATCACCGGTCAGACCGATTTTGGAGCGGTCCGACCGCCAGCACAACGCCGGTCAGACCGCCCGGCAATCGGTCCAACCGACTGGGTCCAGAGGTCAGACCGCCCGTGGTTTGTGATTTTGCTATCATAGTTGATTTTGTTATTTTGCTTAGGGGATTTAATTGGATTCAATACTAGTCTTCCACTGTACTGGTATATTGATCTTCATAGCTTCATCATAGCTATTGGAGTGAAATTGTGTTGAATTCATTATTTGGGAAAAAGTGAGCGTGCTCCTATTCACCCCCCCTCTAGTCGCCTTTTCGGTCCAACAAGTGGTATCAGAGCCCGGTTAGTTCAATCTTGATCTTAACCGGTCACTGAACTTTGGCGATGGATAAGTTTTCTACTAAACCGCATATCTTCGATGGGCACGACTATGCCTATTGGAAGAATCGTATGCGAGTCTTTCTTGAAAGCGAGGGACAAGCTATTTGGGATGTTGTTAGAGCCCCGCTGGTTATTCCTGAAATTGCAACACCTGCTTCAGCGATTCTTGTGGCAAACAACAACAAAGCTAAAAATCTTTTATATAGTGCACTTGGTAGACAAGAATATGATCGCATTTGCAATCTTGCCATCACAAGATGAAATTTGGAACACTCTCGAAACATATCATGAGGGTTCGTCCCAAATCAAAAAGGTGCGCCAAACAGTTTACAAGCGTGAATACAATAAATTCGAGATGCGTCCAGGAGAGAGCATCGATGATATTTTTAGTCGCTTTAATAAAGTAATTAATCAAATGAAAGCTGTTGATATTGAATATTCTCAATCTGAAAATGCCACCCATCTCTTGGCTACAATCAACACCAAGGAGTGGGAGATGAAGGCTACTGCTATAGAGGAAAATGTTGATCTTTCAAGTCTTACTTTAGAATTGCTTTATAGTAAACTCAAGACTCATGAAATTAAAAGAGTTGATCATCCTAAGAAAGACAACATGGCATTGATAGTGATCCTCTCAAAAGGTCTTCGATGGTACTCTTGAATCTTTTTCGATCTTTCATTTACTTGTTTATCTCGCTATTCATGAGGAGGAACTTGAAAGTATTCTCGAGACAGAGTTAGCTCTTCTAGCTAAAAATTCACACGGCCTATAATAATGTGAGAAACAAAAGAGAGGTGGTCCGGTGACATGCTATGAATGTGGTGAGCTCAATCATATCCTGACAAATTGCCCCAAGTCAAAGGTAAGAGCAATCATAAGGAAGGAAAGCCACTTGGAAGAAGCATCCTTTCAACAAATCAAGGTATGAGGCTAATAAGCTTGTGAAGGCCGCCACCGGGTCCTTGCCGCTTTGAGGATCAATCCTTGAGCGATGTGGATTCCGGAGTGAGGAGGACAAGGAGGAGGAGATCCTCAAGGCAAAAAGAAGGGAAGACCAAAGACTTCACGGCATGTGCTTCATGGTCGACACTGACGACATTGAAGATAATGAGGTATCTTTTTCTTATGATGAGCTTTACGCTAAATATGATTCTATAGTTGAGCAATTGCTTAGTCAAGATGAAGCGCTAGAACTTGTCATGACAAAAATAAGAAATTAGAGTCAAAGATTAACAAACCGAAAGTAGAGCTTAAAATGCTAAGACTCTTGAACTGATGAATGTTTATCTTGTCATGCTATGCATTCTGAAATTACCAAGTTACAATCTGCTCATAATATTTCTGTACAACAACTTGAGAATGCTAGATCTGAACTAAATGAAATTAAAAGTGCTCCTTGTGAAAAAATGTTTAGAATCTAGTAAATTGATTGCTTTTGATGTATTTGATTCTAGCCCTTGCACTTTATGTTTAGAAAAAGAACGTGAAATCAGAGATATCTTAGAAGCTGCTAGAGTCAAATATGCTAAGCTTAAGGACAATATTGAAAATACGACTTGTGCTTCTTGTTCCACTCTTAAGCTTGAAATTGCTTTGTATAAGGAGAAATCTATGAATAAAACTTGTGATGCTTGTGTTAACTTAAGAAAAGAAAATACTTACCTTCATGATACATTAGAGAAATTTTCTAAAGGTAAGAAATATTTAAACATGATTCTTGATAAGTCTAAAACTCCTTATAAGAAGTAAGGTTTAGGATTCAATTCTTTTCAAGACAATTCAAACCCAAAAGTCATTCAAGTCTTGGAAAAAGGTTTAATTGAATTCAAAACCCAACCTGCAAAAACATCTTTTAAATCTGCAGGTTTTGCCCAACCCTGTATTAATTCAAATGGTGCTTCTTCTAGTGGTACCAAATATCATTGCACTTATTGTAAGAAAGGTGGGCATTTGATTGAATTCTCACGTGAGGTTGAAAAATGATAGGAAAAATTTTGATAGAATTTCATTCAGGCAACCTAGAGCTTTTATGAGACATGGTAACACTGAAAAGAATAAACCTGGATTAGGATTTTTCTCACATGCTAATCATTATGTTTCTACATATTCTAATTCTCATGGTCTTCACGCTGCCGGTCTGACCGCTGGTGGTCACCGGTCTGACCGTTTTGGTCGCCGGTCTGACCGCCAACACAACTCCGGTCAGACCGCCCATGGACAGTTTAAGTCTCATGTTAATTTAAACATTGCTCATAACCGAATTTTAGATGAAATCAAGGATAGTACTTCTGGTTTGTATACTCCTTTCAGACGTGTGTCTCAGTACTGGATTCCTAAATCTTGTTTATCTAACCCCAGTATTGAGACACATCGTTCTTCTGTTCCTTGATTTTTAGGATTACCGCGGAAAGGGGAAGAACACGTGGTTCGTTGACTCCGGATGTTCACGCCACATGACCGGAAACTCAAAATGGTTCACCTCTTTCACGCGGGCAACAGGTGATGACTTCATCACTTTTGGAGATGATACACAAGGGCGAATTGAAGGAACAGGATCAATTAGGGTGAACAACAAATTCATTCTAAAGGATGTCGCAATTGTGGACAAGCTTAGGTATAATCTCCTTTCTGTTTCTCAGCTTCTTGATGATGGCTATGAGACTGTTTTTAAGAAAAATGCTTGTCGTGTGCTTGATTCTACGGGTGAGCTTATGTTTGGAATCTCTAGAGTTGGTAGAATTTTTGGAGCTGATTTTTCAGAATCTCTTGCTGGATCTCTTAAATGTTTGCTTACATCTTCTTCTGATTTCTGGCTTTGGCACCGACGTTTGGGGCACATTGGTTTTGATCATCTGACACGAGTTAGCAACCTTGATCTCATGAGAGGTTTGCCCAAACTCAAAGCTGTCAAGGATGTTGTATGTGCGCCCTGTAGGCATGGCAAACAAGTTGCCGCCTCACACCCTTCGTGACTATGGTTATGACCGACGTACCAGGACAGGTTGGTTCATATGGATACTGTTGGTCCTGCTAGAGTCCGGTCAGTCGGTGGAAAATGGTATATTCTTGTCATAGTTGATGATCTTTCTAGATATACTTGGGTGTTCTTTCTTACTTCAAAAGATGAAGCTTTTGGTTATTTTCATGACCTTGTTCTTCGTTTGGCTTCGAGCTTCCTGGTGCTTTGAGAGCGATTCGCGTGATAATGGCACGGAGTTCAAAAATGCTTCTTTGCTTCTTTTTGTCTTGAGCGTGGTATTGAGCATCGCTTCTCCTCTCCACACGTCCCTCAACAAAATGGCGTGGTGGAAAGGAAGAATAGGACCTTGGTCGAAATGGCTAGGACGATGCTAGATGAGTATAGCACACCGAGGAGATTTTGGGCCGAAGCTATTGCTACAGCTTGCCATATTGCAAATCGTGTCTTTTTGAGACCTTCTTTAGGCAAGACTCCTTATGAGCTTCGTTTTGGTAGAAAACCCTCTGTTTCGCATTTTCGAGTTTTTGGATCAAAATGTTTTCTTCTTAAGACAGGCAACTTAGATAAATTTGAATCAAGAACTTTTGATGGGTTATTTCGGTTATCCTGCTCATTCGAGGGTTTTCGGGTTTTAATCTCGAGACTAACATTATTCTGGAGACTTGTAATGTCACTTTTGATGAGACTAGCACTGCAGCAAGATCAATTGCTACAGATGATTTACAGGTGACAGAGAGCATTTTTATGGAGGAAGATGAGGACGAAGCTAATATCATTCCTTCATCTGCTGCTACTGAGGCGCCCATATTGATACAAGAACCTGCTACGTCTACTTCACCTTCAGTTGAGGCTCCTGCTGCATCTTCATCATCAGCAGTACCTGCAGAGGTCGAAGAAACGGTATCTCACCCGGCGCTCCACTTCGCATCGAGACAAAGATCCTTCTAATGATAATAGGTAATCTACATGAGCGAGTCACTCGCTCCAGGTATAATGATCCAAATCTCTACTCTCATTCGGCTTTTGTTGCTTCTTTTGAACCCCGCGATATATCACATGCTTTATCTGATTCTAGCTGGGTAAATGCCATGTATGAGGAGTTAGAGAATTTTGAAAGAAACAAAGTTTGGAACCTAGTAGAACCTCCTAGTGGTCATAATGTTATAGGAACCCGTTGGGTGTTTAAGAATAAACAAGGTGAGGATGGTTCTGTGGTTAGAAATAAAGCCAGATTAGCGTACTCGTGGTTTCACCAAGTTGAGGGGTTAGATTTTGATGAGACATTTGCTCTGTTGCTAGACTAGAAGCCATTCGATTCGCTTGCATTTCTTTGCATCAAAAGGTTTTAAATTATATCAGATGGATGTTAAAAGTGCCTTTTTAAATGGTTTCATAGATGAGGAAGTATATGTTAAGCAACCCCCTGGTTTTGAGGATTCCAAGTATCCAAATCGTGTGTTCAAATTATCCAAAGCTTTGTATGGTCTTAAACAAGCCCCTAGAGCCTGGTATGATAGACTTAAGACCTTCTTGCTTAAAAATAATTTTGAGATGAGTAAAGTGGATAAAACTCTATTCATTCTTAGGCGTGACAATGACTTCCTGCTTGCTCAAATTTACGTGGATGATATTATTTTTGGTGGTTCCTCTAATGCTCTTGTTTCTAGCTTTTCTGACACTATGTCCAAGGAATTTGAGATGAGTATGATGGGAGAGCTTAATTACTTTTTGGGACTTCAAATCAAGCAATGCAAGGAAGGAACCTTCATCCATCAGACGAAGTACACTAAAGATCTACTCAAACGCTTCAACATGGGTGACTGCAAGCCAATTTCCACTCCCATGGCAACCATCGCTTTGGATCCGGATGAGGAAGGAGAAGTCGTGGATCAACGCGAGTACCGCAAAGATGATCGGCTCCCTTCAGATTTGACGGCCTCGAGACCGGACATTCATTTCACGGTATGCCTTTGTGCAAGATTTCAGCGCCTCGAGAACTTTCCATCGCCAAGCCGTTAAGCGCATATTCAGGTATTTACACTCTACCCTCTTATATGGCATTTGGTATTTCTACTCTTCAGCTCTGTCCATTAGG
This sequence comes from Hsuehochloa calcarea, assembly GCA_036346395.1. Classification (NCBI taxonomy): domain Eukaryota; kingdom Viridiplantae; phylum Streptophyta; class Magnoliopsida; order Poales; family Poaceae; genus Hsuehochloa; species Hsuehochloa calcarea. Next base: position 14,138,650 of record CM070609.1, read on the forward strand.
GGTTTTTCAGATTCTGATTTTGCGGGCTGTCGGTTAGATAGGAAGAGTACCTCAGGCACCTGTCACTTCCTAGGCACTTCTCTTGTATCTTGGTCTTCTAGGAAGCGCCTTACATTGCACAATCCATCTTTGAGCGGAGTATGTAGTCTGCGCTAGTTGTCAGAGCTGATTTTGTGGATGACGTCCACTTTGAAAGATTATGGGTTAAACTTTGCTAGTGTTTCTCTTTTCTGTGATAACACTTCTGCTATTAATATTGCTAAAAACCCAGTGCAACATTCTAGGACTAAACACATAGACATTCGCTTTCACTTCCTTAAAGATCATGTTGAAAAATGTGATATTGTGATGCACTTCGTAGAGTCCGAAGCTCAATTGGCAGATATTCTTACCAAGCCTTTAGATCAAACCAGGTTTTCCTCTTTGAGAAGCGAGTTAGGGGTAATTTATCCCTATAGGTTGGTTTGAGGGGGAGTTTGATCTTTTCTGATCTTACCTTGTTCTTTTGATCTTTTATTGATCTTTTCGAACTTTTTAGGTTTTTAGGCTTTTTATTACATCTCATTGTATCATATTGCATTCATATGAAAAATACAACAGGTGGTATGAAAAATCCAAAAAGATGCATTGTAATATCAGATTTTCTGCTTATCTTTTAAAATTGATGAAGCTTTGCCTATTACCCTTTGGAGCTTTTGTATTTCAATTCTTGCTCAATGTCATGTCTAGTTCTTTGACTTGCTAGATTTATCATGCTTTTACATGTGTAGCTAAGTCTTTGCTATATGAGCTAGAACTTTTTAACCAACTCAAATTAAGAAATTGCAATTTGTGGATGTTTTAGCGAGTTGCGCAATTAGTGCCCCTCTTGTGACATTGGCCCTGTCAGAATTGCTTTGTTAGCTCTTTGATCTAAAATTGACCATTACTTGAGCTTTTGTGTTCTTGAGATTCTAAAACTGCTCATGTGAAAAATAAAAATCAAGATTGTCTTATGCTCAAATTGTGCCAAACTATTCTTACGAGACTGTTTGTCAAATGACATGAACTTGGAGATAGTTTGATGAACCAGACGATCTCATGGGGACTGCTTGTCAGAAATGACATGAACCTCAAGATTTGTCTCCCTGGTAGAAGCTTAGAAAGAGTTTGCGGATGGCTCCTAGTCCAGGATCTTCTTTACTAAGATATACTTTTAATCAACTTCTGGTAGAAACTTAGAAAGAGTTTGTGGATGGCTCCTAGTCCAGGATCTTCTTTACTAAGATATACCTTTAATCAACTTCTGGTCGAAGCTTAGGATGAGTTTGTGGATGGCTCCTAGTCCAGGATCTTGTCACTAAGTTAGATCATTAGTCAACTTCAATATTCAATGCAAATGAGAAAAATATTGACAAATGGGCGTTTACAAAATATTGAGCAAAATGATTCAATACGGGACTTGATTGACTCTTAATGTGGTCTTTGTTAGATTTTTTATCTCACTTTGACATTTTGCACATGGCCAATTTCACTTTAGGATCCCTGTTGATGAACTTGCTGAATTTGAAGCGTTGCTTAAATTGATCAAATCTACTGCTTTACTTTTGAGCCTTTGTGCTTAGTTTTGATATATATGTCTTACCATGATCTTGCTAGCGCTGTCAGGCTTGATATGTTGTTTGTGCAATATTAGAGATACTAGATTGTTCTTTTGGGTAATCTCCAAAGCTTCTTGTAATCAAAAATTAAAAAATACAAAAAAATGAAGCCACTCCATTGCACTTCATGCATACTCCTCTTTATGCTTCTTTTGTTTCTGCTTCTTCCTTTATTCTCTATTTGTTATTTCTGGATGAGAGGAAGGCGTGATTCCTTGATGAATCCATTGTCAAAGGGGGAGAAGATGTGTTAAATGAGAAGAGAAGATGTGTTAATGAGAAGATATTTCTTTGTTGGGGGAGAAGTTTATACAAAGGGGAGAAACTGAAAATTTGAAAATTGAGGATCATAGTGAGGGGGAGTTCTTGAGTTGCATTCTTATTGTCTTATTGAATATTCTGAACTTGAATTGCATTCTTTTATCCTCACAATGATCATAGGTCAATTGAACAATTGTTCTTTCATATGGACCTCATGTGAGAATTTTGACCCTTTTCTGGAAATCAAAGTTTTTATGCTTTCTTTTGCCTTGTCTCACATGCCTATACTATTCTGATGCCAGCTTGGTCATTTTCATTACTTTTTCTTGCTTATGGACCAAGTTGTGCCTTTGTGCGAAAATTACGAGTAAACTCGTTTTCAAACCTCTTACTTACATTTTCTGGATAATTGCCAATGTGTTCATCAAGGGGAAGATTGTGGATTTCATGGGGATATGTTTCAGATCTTAGGATGATGTGACAATTGGCAATGTCGTTTACGGTTTGTCGTTTCACGTGTTTTCGACAAAGCTACAGGCTTACAGGTTGAATTTCGGCTAAGTCCCAAGGGGCGGTCCGACCGGCTCACAGGGAGCGGTCCGACCGGCCAAGGGGCGGTCCGACCGGCTCACCTGGAGCGGTCAGACCGGTATTCACCCCCCCCCTCTAGTCGCCTTTTCGGTCCAACAGGTTCAGAACTCTGAACTTCTCTGAAGTTCAGTAGATTCTAGTCAACTTCGTTGCCTCTACGTCATTCTTCCAAGAACTAGTAAAGATGAAGAGAGAGTTGAAGGAACTAACAAAAGTCGAGTGGATGAATGGATTTCAACTTTTCAAGTTCCAAAGTGGATCTTCAATTTATCGAAACTTGGCTTGTAACTGCCAGAGCTCCTGTTGATTTTGGGCTAGTTGCGAAATTTGTCAAGTGACTTGAGTTGTGCAAATTGATACTTGATACCATCCACAGGGGTAAACTGGTTCCACCATTCAAAGAAGTAAATCTGGTTGGTTTCCCTCCCACAGGGGCAAACTGGTTTGACCATTTATGGAAGTAACCAGTCACTAGTTTTGGAGTATATAGCCTACCAAGTGCATATCAGATCGATTGGCTACATTTACTTCGAAGGAGTCTATTTGGATATCAGATCGACCGCAACAATGATCTTATATTCATCAATAACTCTGTCATTCATTGTAAGTAGTATGAGGAAAAGCGTACCATCCTGATTGTGATTTCATCTAATTGACCTTTACTAAGTTTATTTGTAGTTAAGCCCAAAGCTGACCGCAGGGAAATCTTCATCGTTGCTGCCTGCTTCTACATATTTGGATGCTTCAATTGTAGTCACATTGGCCACAACCACAATAGTAGCAGCTTGTTCCCGATTTTGTAGAACCATTTCCACCCAAAGGGAACAAACTAATTACTAAGAACAAAGTTACAGCATTTGAAGAGGCTTTAAGTGCCTTCTAGCATATAAGCTCGCAGGCAAATAGTCCAATCACTTAACAAAATAACTATATTCAGCAGAAGTTGATGGTGCTGAAGGCAGCAAGCATCTAGTAGAAGAGGTCCAGCCTGTCCTTGTTCAGGTCATTGTCGCTCAGCCAGCCGTTGGCGCCGGAGTGCCCCGTCGTGGCCTTGTTCACCAGCGACACGAGCGCCGAGCTGAGGAAGAAATTGAGCTGAGAAGGAGCTCGTACGACGGGACGAGGCCGGCGGACGGCGTAGGGGATGGCCTGAAGCGACGCCAGTGGGACTCGGAATCCGCCAGCCAGCGTCGTGTCCATGGCGCCCTGCTGCACCAAGAACGTCTGGAGCTACGCCAAGACAGTGTTGAACACGATGGTGCACGCGAAGATGGGCGCCACCGCGAGGAGCATCTTGGCCTGCCGGACCTCCGCCTCCGTGCAGAGCCTCCAGGGGCTCTCCGACTTCGACTCAGCGCCTTGCCACTGCGCTGCTGTCCTATCGTGTGCCTTGTCCAAGAACATGTAGTACATATGAAGGTGGCGAAGGGCACGCGGCAGCTGAGCAGCGGCTTGTAGCAGGCTCATTGACGAGGTAGACGAGCCTGTGGCGCGACATGACGTAGAAGGTGCCGACGAGGAAGGCGGAGCAGAGGATATGAACGAGCTACGGGGAGGCGATGCCACATTCGATGTTTGCCAACGTGGACGCCCTGGTGGCGGGGAAAATATTTCTTTTTTTTCTTCACTTGGCACGAAATCACCTTCAAAAGGAATAGATGACGATTTTTGCACGGTATTAATACTTGGAGTATACGTTTTATCCGGTATTGCAATTCAGAGATGAACATTAAACTAGGTTAAGAGTTCAAAGACGAAAAATATACTTAATCCTTGTTTATATTCCCTTCCCCGTCATGCTAGGCCTGCTGCTCGTCTCCATGATCCGATATGGATTCGACAACATGGTCAGTAACATTGAAGGCACAAAAATTAAATAGACAAACAAAGATATTAAGTTTCTCATGAAAGAATAAACGCGGGAAATAATAATAATGTAGTTATCTTCTTTTGCTTTAACAAAAAAATAATAAAATAATTAATAGGATGTTTACTAGAGCACAATGTCCTAGAATAACAGAGTACTTAGGTACCCCAAGAAACGGCACCCTTGATCTACCAGCTCACTCCTACGCTGCCTGAATGTGGACCGGTAGGTAGAATATTTTTGATGGAACACAAACAATAACCGGTTGAACTAGCAAGCTGTTCACGAGTACATGCTCCACGCAGTCTACTTAGACCAAGTGAAAAACAACATCATGTAAAATACGATGGTGAAATAAACAGCAAATAAAATAAGGGCTTAGGGTACCCTTTAACTGCAGTGACTACTTTGGCTTAATCTTAACCCTACCTACACTTGTTGGATAATTCTCTAGGTTACTCTTGGATGGGGCCACGTTACTAATACTTTCTTGCTGTGTTGGCCACCTCATATTTTTCTAATGATTAATTGAAGGTGTACATCCGGTCATGAGTCAAATGTTAATCTCTCTCCATGTTACCCTCCCTCTCTTGTATACTCATGTACGTACTACATGATACTAGCTAGAAGCATCTTGTATTTGTCAGATTCTTTTTATATAATGATTATTTTCTTCTAGTTACCCTGAGTGAACACTAGATCTTTACCAAGTTAACAATTTTATTGTCCAAAGCTAAATGCTACACATAAAAAAGTTACTAGGACACACTACCAGTCCATCTTTTTATTTTTCTTCTTTTGCATGCAGCCATGAACTTGTGCTCCTAGTCATGGAGTGTACGTGAGCATTTAGTCGTTGATTATTCAAACCACTTTATTTTAATGATCACATGACACAAACCATAACTAACGATTAGAACTTGAGGGTAGATTCATATGATGATTTACATACTCTACGTAGGATACACAACTTGTGTTACCACGTACACATGATTACCTTATATTATTATTATTATCATTATTAAACATCCTATTAATTATTTTATTTTGTTTTTAGTTAAGAACACGGACATTACATAATAATAACTGAATTTGTTGAACTAACATTTTTCATGAGATGATGAAATAGGTTGAATCCCATGGTTTTTTATGAAGACTTTGAATAACATCATGTGGTGATTGTCATCGAGTCAAGATCCAAGATGAAAGATGTCATCATGTACTGATAAGTATCAAGATAAGATCCCAAAGTAGAATATATCATTATGTGTTGATGAATAAGACAAGAACATGGATTTGGAGAGGAGATGATCGTTATCAAGTGAAAGCTCCAAGTGGATGCGCAAGACAAATGTATAACTAACATAGGTTAAGGATGTGTTTATAGTCTTTTACCGGTCTCGATGTTTGGTTAGGAGACCAGATTGCTAGTATAGGTTGTTGTGCTATTAAGAGGGGTGTTGTCTAGTAGTTTGAGTCTCATCATATGTTCATAGCTCAGTCCCGCTTGCTCTAACTTTCGTGCCATGATACTATTGTTTGTGAATGTGTTTTGCAAATAGCTGAGGCTTATGTATCTAATCCTTGTAGCATGTGACTATAATTTGTAAATAGTTGAAGTCCATGCGCCTACTCGTTGTTGCATAATAATAAATTTTGCAAATGTGTTTTGCAAATTGTTGAGATTAATGCATTTTTAGGTCAAGATGAGATAAAGACGGCGCATTAAAATGCGTGCGTGTGTGACCCGTTTGTTTTGGGCCTTAACAGGAGCCCAATTAAAGTTAAACTTCTAAAATGTCTAAGCCTCCACTATAAATAGAGGAGGGTGGTGGCTGCCCCCTATCTCGTCTCTTTTGTCGTTTTGAAACCCTAATTTGCATAGGCGAGAGATGCGGAGATTATGGTTTTAGAGAGTTTTGATTTGATTTCGTGCTCATAGATTGAGCTTTGTCCCCCATTGATGGAGTGGTTGTAAGCCAAAATCATATCAAATCAATCCAAGAAAAAGTCTGATCAATGTTTTGTCTCATTGCTTTCCTTTTCTCTTTTTGATGATTTTGAGTCTTTCTTTGATCCGTGAGTTTTTGATTGATTTCTTCACGTGATCTAGCTTGCTGTGACATGTGGGAACATGTCTAGGATCATCTTGATCATCAATCACCCACGAGCAAGTTTTTGGATCTAATTTTCGTTTTGACTCGGTTTTAAACCTTCATCGTCTCAAACGGAAAAAGATCGTTATTCTTCCAAGAATTTTCATAATCTTCGATTGAAATAGGTTCCTGACATCATAGAGAAGGTGTGTTCCAAGTTTCATCGAGTTTGTAGTTGTAGATTAAAAGTTTCATCTATTTGCAACTTCGTCATCGGGGCTGTTTGATCTGTTTTTCATGCCGGCGGTCAGACCACCAGTGCCACCGGTCAGACCGCCAGGGGTCAGCGGTCCGACCGCCAGCACTGAGTTTTTGTTTTAAGCTTGTGTTGATTTTTGTCGTATTGCTTAGGGGATTAAATTGGATTCAATACTAGTCTTCCGCTGTACTGGTATATTGATCTTCATAGCTTCCATAACTACTGGAGTAAAATCTTATTGAATCAATTAATTGTGAAAAAGTGAGCGTGCTCCTATTCACCCCTCTAGTCGCCTTTTCGGTCCAACAATTTCACATGTTACAATCACATGTTTTGCACCCCTGATGTATATTCCTACAACGTAAATCGACAATCATGTTGGGTTCTAGCAACGTTGCCAACGACGAGGTTAAATTTTTAATAGCAATGGTGGTGGGAGTAAAATTTTAAGCAACACCGGTGGTGGGAGACGGCGGTGGCGCATGGGAGAGAACATGGGGGGAGTAGAGAAGAGAGTGCGTGGGTAGTTGCTATAATGGGTGAGGCGTGACATGGCAAAGGTTAGAGTGTAAACAGTAAAAATTTATATCGAAGTAGAGAAGACAAGTGCATTAGGATCTTGCTCTAAAGGTCGAGAATTCTGGGTGATTGTAGACTTGGCACGACTTTATTTGTTTCAACACGTGTGCGGCTTCCAAGCCACGTGGAATAGCATGCGTAGGTGCTCGAGCTTGCGTCGGTCGGTATTGCTCACCTGTCGGCCAACCTTGCCTTGGACAATACGGCCCATCTGAACCTGGGCCCAGTTTAACCCTGGCCCAACCCAGATCGGCTCAATAAACCCATTTCCTCTTCCCTTTCCTCCCGAAGAAAAGCGTAGTGAAGCCTGGTAGCCAACCATTTCACCGGAATTCGAATTTCGAAAACCTAACCGACGCATCCGCCTCGCCGTAATCCACCACCGATGGCGGCCGCGGCGGGTAGGTACGGCAACCTCGACAGGTCGTTCAAGCTCGCCGCCCGCTCCCTCCTCACCGCCTTCTCCCGCGAGGTTGGTTCGCGTCCTCTCCTCCTCCTCGGCTCCCGTTTCTTCCCTTGACGCCGATATCGCGCTAGGGGCGTGGAGAACTTCGGGTCTTGGCTGGGGATGCAATCCGTCGGTTTCTTGTGCTGTTGAGATGAATTGATTCGTGTTCTTGTGGCGTTTTAGGATGTTAACAAGGCTTTATCGTCGTTCACGGATGCCGAGAGGGAACGCCTATACCAAATGTTCGTCTATGTGAGTGTTGTAGTCTTTTCTTAGTTCACAATTTACTTCTAGATCTGTCAATCTTTGCCTGCCTAGAAGTTAAATGCCATTGCAAAATTGGGTTGTGTGTCTGTATCTGGGTGTGACTCCTGTAACTTTTTTTCTTACTTATGTTTTCAGGTGATCAAGTCTTTGCATGGCAACATAGAGGTACAGTTCTTATTTTCAAGCTGGTTTCCATTGCAATACAGAGATTTAGGATTGCACTGAACACCTAATTTTAAGCAGAGTTAAACACATGTGGTGTGGTTGCTTTGCCCACCATGTCTTGTATATATTGAGAAACCCATATCTTATGTGCATTTTTGGTTGTGGGTATGGTTCTAATTGGGCTGGGATGCAGTGTTACCTTCAGAAACAGAATTATCCCATTAGCTTTTCTTGTCATTTTTCCATGACATTCTATTACTTACAAACTTTGCAATTACCTGTAATATTCATTCATTTTACTATATGTTTACCTTAGGCATGAGCATGACAAGACATTTTCAATGGCTAGGCTTCTTGAACATCATTTCAAAGGCTAACAACAAAAGTGATGGGCTATTGAGTACATTGTACCGAAGGTTTCCATTTAGTAATGTCAAGCTTCCTAATATGATAATCTGCTCTCCCCTACACCCTTTCCATGTGCCTTATCATGATATTTTTGAGCAGGCTTGCACAGCTTAAATGTTTGTTTCTTGTTGGCATACTTGAACTATGAAACTAGAATCTCTTATGTTTTGTTTGCTGAACCTGATGATGTTCTTTTCTTTGTATGTTTATTTCTTTGTGGATTTTTGCATGCGCTAGCGCTGTATTAATGTGAATCTGCTGATGTGGTACTTGTTCTTCATGCTGCAGGAGGAGTTTGAAACATTCTGCCAAGAAATACAAGTAATTTCTCGAGCAATACTTTCCCACCATGTTGATAAAAATTTAAGCACACTTTTGGGTTTAACATAATCAAATCAAGTTTATCAACACCCGCGGCAAATTTTACAATTTATATATGTGTGCTTACAGCAGCATTTTAAATGTTTAATACCATGGCCATCAATTTTCTTAGGTTGCTAATGCCCTTGAAAAGGTAGATCAGTTTGTTGAAGAGCGAAATCTGGATGTATTATCTTCAGACAAGTAAGAGTTGTATCCTTTGCCTTTGAGACCCTTTTTGTGAAATGAAAGGGTTCCAAATCCCTTTCACTTTCTAAAAATTACAATCACATGTTACAAATGGGTTGATTAGGATTTGCAGTTGCATTTGAGGTTCTCTTTTATATGCTACTCAACCTATAAAATTTCTTGAATATGTTCTTTCTGGAAATTCGGCATTTCTTTTCTTGACTTACTCTTTGTTCAAAGTGACGCGGTATAGTTCACTTGGGATGACAGCTCATTCAATTACAGGACTAGCATTGAAGACATCAAAGAAAGGATATCAAACACAAAGAAGGATGAAATTGAATATTTGACAGGTTTACTAGAGAAGGTATTATCCATCTGGAAGCAATTTTGCAGAACATAGGTGTGAGTCGTGTGACAACCTTTTAGTTTATCATCAGAATTGGGCCTTCATGCCCTGTGGCTGTCATTGATTTCAAAGACTACTCTGAGTATTCTTCCAAATCATAGATTGATAGGTTTTGACTTGATCATTGGTGTCAGGGTTTGAGTCTGTGGTCATATTTTGAAAGCTAGGAGCTATTTTCCTTTTGCAAGTAAGGATACCGGATATACATTGCCAAAGGATTCCAAATGTTACATACACCCACTTATTAGCAAAATTTCTGGTGCTATAAGTGTTACAGGATGGTCAAGAAGCGTAAAAAAACAGTTTATCATTATCTCAAATTTGGCGAGCTTATTTTCTTTTGGGTGCAAAAAAACGTTGAATTTTGATGTGCTAAGTTGCTTTCTGCTCACAAAAAATAACATAGGTTGAAGAAAGAAACAATGCCATGAAGGCTCGAATTGAACTCTTGAAGAAAGAGGAGGATTTGAATGCCACAAGAAATGTCCTCGAGAAGGTTTTCTTAGAACACTTCCCGTGTCTATTGCTCTTTTGTGCTATTATCTTTCTCATTTTGATTCGATTTCTTGGACTTGTTTGGCAGCTGACGCGATGGAATTCTGCGTGTCATCATTGAACTTGTCTGACAATTACTCACCAGAGTCAAAAGACATCTGTTGTATAGCTTTGTAATGTAGATTGGACATTGATTCAGGAATCAGGACGGGTGCTCCCCCACGAACCATGAATGCTATGTGATACGGAAAAAAAATGGTGGTATGTATCTTGGATACGGTTGTTAGGTTTATGAAGCAATTGTGGTATTCTCCCACTATGAGTTCAAAAACGTAGCTGCTGTATTTTCTTTGGCATATGTCTGCCTTGTTCAACTGTTTTGTGCCCCTCGTGTTTGATATTTTGATTCCTGCAACTAGCATCCAGATTTTAGCCTTTTGTTAGTGATCATCTGGGCGATACGTGTGCTGCCCTGGTTCCACCCCTTTCCCTTCCCATTTTGGACTTTTGGCTTGTTTGGTTGCCTAGGAGAAGTGTGGAACGTAAAGCATTATCGTGGCACTCTATACATTTTGTGACGTTGATATCAGGAGCCGGAAGTTAGTCCGGTAACATTTGTAGCTCGAGTGGCCGCACTTTCTATGGAATATCTAATTGTGGCTATAAACCAAACGATGGCTTGAAGTTTAGTGCAAAACTGCAAATGGTACGTAATGTACGTCTAGCTATAGTGCAAACAAAGCAATAGCATACGAGTCAATACTCCTGTGGGGACTGCCCGATCGTGCCTCGAGATTCGTGAGATCACTCTCGGACGACGATGGGGACAATCCACGCGCGGCGTGAGGATCGACCCAGTAGGAAGAGTTTTCCAGCACAAGATGCATCCAGCTTTTCTGCAACACTGCACTGGTGTACTGTGGAAGTCTGAATTCCATGAGCCCCCTACATGTCAGTGTCAGGCTCACTGTGGTTTCCACAGGACCTCCCTCCCTTTGGTTCTGAAGCCACAAACATCACTCTTGTCTTAGCCACACCATCTCCATCCAAATGGCAGCCATCCTCTTCCTCCAGCTCCACACCACCACCTGCCATCCTCTCTAACCCCTCATGGCTGCCACACCCTCCTCTGTGCCTGCCTCCTCCAAGCACTGCTCCATTGTCAGAGCTCGGCAGTCACCAACCCCTTCCATCCTCTCAGCATCAACTGTGAGCACTTGCACTTTGCAGATGCATGCATTGATTGTTTGTGTGGTTTGTTTCTTCTGAATTTTGACCATCGACATTGTTGATGCTCTTGCGGTGCGGAAGACTGCCTTCCATGGGCTGTCATTGGTGGACAGGCGGTGGGTGGCCTCTGCCGGCCACCTGAGGCTGTGCGGCGGCGGGCGGCGGAGGCTGCTGCAGGTGAACGCGAGGACTGCCGGCGCGGCGAAGAACATCGAGGTGGAGATCGACAAGCCGCTTGGGATCACCCTGGGCCAGAAGTCCGGCGGTGGCGTCGTCGTCACCGTCAGTACCAGCCACTCCTCTTCTCTAGCTTTGCTTGCTTTCATGATCTGTTATTGTCACCAGTTCTTGTTTCCTTTCATGATCTAGAAAGTGGGGGAATTTTTTCAGTATTGAATTGATGTTCTTCAAGTACATTGATTCACTATGTTTTTTCAAGAAAATATCTTTTCAAATTTACAAATTAACTTGATGCCATAGGATCATTCGCTTCCATGTAAAAACAGGGCATAGCTGTTTCATATGTAGAAAACTTTATTGCATGAAACTGGGAACACAGAAGGGTTGCAAACTTGCAATTAGTAACTAGAAATTTGTTGGTTTGGCATTATGTTAGTCTGTGGAGTCTGGAGGGAATGCAGCAAGAGCAGGGTTGAAAGCCGGTGACCAAGTGCTGTACACAAGTAGCTTCTTTGGAGATGAACTGTGGCCGGCAGACAAGCTGGGATTCACCAAGACAGCCATCCAGGCAAAGCCAGACTCTGTCTACTTTGTAGTAAGCAGGTAAGCACTTGTTCTACTTACTGTCTACATGGTTAGGATACACAATTTGGTCAGAATTCAGATGGCAATACTAGTAAGTAATATGAACTATTTCTGTTAGCATCTATACTGAACTTTAGGAAACTAATTGGGCTGGAAGATACCGTGATTTTTTCATGTTTCTTACCTTTTCCCCCTATTCTCATTTTATATGGCATCAGGGGTGCTGAAGTTGATGTGAAGCGCCTGCCGAAAAGGCCGGCACCGCCTCGATTTGGCCGGAAGTTGACTGAAGCACAGAAGGCAAGATCAAGATAGTCCTGGCTGCTTCATAGTTCTTATGTTGCTTCTGAGTTTGTAGTCCTTTTCCCACCTGTAAGCCTCAATCTGTATGTTATAACTTGCCACATTCATTTTTTTTCAGGCTAGAGCAACACACATCTGCCTTGATTGTGGATACATATACTTCCTATCCAAGCCTTTCGAAGAACAGGTAATATAGACAAGTTTCTCCTTAATTCGTTTAGTAGGAATCAGCTTTTCGACATGCACGAATGACAAATTTAAGGTGTCACTTTCTAGTTTTGCTGATGACTTATTGTCCATTTTCTCATTGCTTCCAGCCTGATGACTACGGCTGTCCCCAATGTAATGCACCAAAAAAGCGATTTGTGAGATACGATGCGAACACCGGGAAGCCCATCGGTGGTACCCTGCCGCCTATTGCGGTGATCGCCAGTTTAGTAATCGGCATTGCAGGAGTAGGGGCTTTGCTTGTATATGGCCTTCAATAGGCTGTTCATCTCTTCATATATTTTTTTTGCTGTGCATCAAGAAGGAAAGAAGCTCAGCCAATTGCTGGTGTACTCTTTATATCAAAGGGAGAAAGGCAATACATTATGTTTAAGGCTGCCGACTGATCCAATCTTCTTGATACGAATGGAGATTGATTGATTAACTCCTCTTTACTTTGGATCATTATTCAATTTGTGTCACCGAAAGGCAGCCAACTTTGCAGAAATGTCTCCGATGTCATTTTGCTCTCAACAGTGTAGTGCTTTTGCAAAAGGTTATGAGCTTTGTGTAGTTTTAGTGAAAGATTATATTTCAACTTGTCATGCACTATGTTATACTTCTCTTTTCATAAATGTGCTCCAAAACTGAATATGCCTAGCATCCTACAAAAGGCAAAAGGCCCTTTTGATGACTTATAGCTAATGAACTGATGTGCTAAAACTCACTGAACTTTGTTGACAACATAAAATTCTGAATGAACTGCATTTTTCACGCGTGACCGATTACATAAGCTTTGTCACTACCTTAGATAACCATCACAATAAGATCAACTGTCCTGCAGTCCATAACCACTACCACTATGGTTTGATCAGTTTTATGTGGTTGGGGTAATCCCTGGTCCGGTTCATGATGTCAGCCATCATTTTCTGCTACTTAATCGCCTTATAAGTCTAAAAGGAGGCAATAGAAGAATCTTGCGGCCATTGAACCCCCAGCCTGACCAAGGAGTGTATGACTCAAGCATGAGAATGACCTGACCTACATGTCCCTTGTTTTCTATGTCATCTTTCTCTAGGATCAGTTCATCTACCAGATTAAAGTAGGCCCTTGCCTCAACTACATTCCAGGACAATAGACATCAGCTCAAAAGCAGGTAGTTAAAATTAGTTGGAACTAGATGAACCTGATATTTCTGAAACTGATCAAACCTGCATTGTCATTTTCTATAACTAGTCTACTACTACTACTTACTGAGCATACTTAGTAGTGCTTCGCAGCAGCAAATCTTCAGCTATATCAGTGCAAGGATTGCAGAAGTAGCATAGGAAGTAAACTGAAAGAAGAGGTGGTCATGAGCTACTGGGGAAGTCCCGGTATCTCGCCGGCGTGGGGGCCGAGCCGCCGCGGGCCGTCTCCGGTGGTGCCCCTCCTCCTGGTGGTGGCCCTGGGGTGGGTCATCTGCAACGAGACCCTGATGGAGTGGTACGAGCAGGTGACCGAGGTGCAGGAGACCGTGACCGACAATGCCATCGTCTTGACCCTGGCCGCCGGGTTCCTGCTGCTCGCCGCCGTCGTCCTCAGCAGCCGCAGCGAGGTGGTGCTCGTGCCGGTGGCGCTGGTGCTGGTCATGCTCCTGATCCAGAACATCATGGTGGCCGTGCTCCTGCTGCTGCTTGCGGCGTACTTCGCCGGCATATACTACTACCCGCCGGACCGGGGGTACGGTGGCGGTGGCGGCGTCACCGGCGGCGAGTGGGGAGGCGCCGGACTGGGGTTCTACATGCTGCTGCTGCTATGCCTGGTGCTGTGCGCCATGTTCTCCGAGGAGGGTGGCAGCTGGTGGATACCGGGTGTGCTGCTGGCTGCATGCCTGCTCTGCCTCAACCTCTTCTCAGGTGGCAAAGTCTTGGGTTATGAATACTTCTGAACAAGTCTATCTCTCTCATGGACCAGGACAGAGCTTGGTTCTGCTACTAGCATTGCCTTCCAAATGAGATGATGCAAGCGTAGAAAGAACATAACTAAGGCAGTATATATATGAGCAGTGCAGTGCTATTAACCTAATATGTATGTATGATCAATTAAGCTTGTTTTTGCCATCTGCTCAATAGGTTTGCTCCTAAAAACTTCCCTTTTGCAGACTCAACTACTGTTTTTTCCTGCTAAGATATATATCGTAAAAACAAACTGGTTTGACAACCAGTCTTCTATGCAATTCAACAGCACACAAACAGATAGATGTAAGCATATCATAATTTAGAAGAGTATGTCTTTATAGATAGATATATGGATAAATTAGGCGAAATAGTACATAAAGTGATGCATGGTTCACATCCCCAGTGGATAGATGATCTAGTTTTTTTTTTAAACGTAGATAGAATGATCTAGTTCACATAATCAGATAGCATATAGAGTTTGGTTGACAATAGCTGGTTGGATCAATTTTTTTAAGAGGCGCCTGCAGCAGCAGTCTCCTCCTGGAGCTGCTTCACCTTGGTGATGTAGTCGCTCATGGCTTCCTCCTTCGATTTGCCTGCAAACATCTCGAAAACATTAGCAAACTATGGTGCAACCGTGCAATAGTACTTGAGTAGACGACGAGATCTGGTTGTGAGTTGTGACAGGATATGAGGATCTGAGAGGTATATGGACCTTCAACAGCCTTCCATGCATCCCATTTGACCCTGTCCCTCAGGTTGAATATGCCAGGCCGAGCTACACAAGATTATATATAAAAAAGTACTTGTAAATATGATTGTGGAGAAAAATGTCTTTGTAAACACAAAACACAATAACATGTTCACATGCGAAGTTAATGGCAAGACATTGATTTCAGATGGGCAATCGACTAGAAGTTCTTGTAATGCCACATAGGCTACTGGTCGATATGACTTGTGAGACAAGGCCAATAAAGAGAGTCAAAAGGTTGAAAGGACCAGTAAAATTTTACAAGTTTGACAATGAAATTGAAGGTCACTGTATAGCCTAAGCCTTGATTAGCACAGCTAGCATCTGGTAGTTACTTATTCTTTTGGATTAAGTATATATTTGGTCCTCAACTCTTGCTTTAGTTTAATTTCCGTCCCTCATTTGCAAAACCGGGTAGAACTCATCCCACATTTCTGAATACTAGATATACTTTACCCTTCCGCCTGTTTGACCATGGTTTTGACCCAATAAAGCCGGGTTTTGTCCTCGTGTCGTCCACATCGAATCTAGCCTATCGCTAACTCAGCCCATGTGGCTGCCACGTAATCCTTTCTTCCTCCTCCTTGTACTCTCTCTCTCTCTCTCTTCTCAAACTAAGAGGAAGGAGAGGGAAGGATGGAGGAGGAAGAGGAGTGGACGAGGTAAGGGCAAGGCCAAAGATGAGTCGCACGGGTCACGACGTGCACGAGACTAGGCACGGTGTGGGTACGCCGCCTCCCATGGCGCTACCTTGCTCTCCTCTCTCTTGTTCACTGGCTATCAGGAAGAAGAAGCAGGGGCAGCGGCTGACAAGTGGGGCCCACGGCCAAGTGGTGGAAGATTACCGAGTTTGATCTGAGTTGAATGCAACGTAGGACGAAACCACTCTTGATACCTGCAAAGGGGCAATATTTGCGTGGTTTTGACATTTTGAGGATATGTTCTACCCGGTTTTCCAAATGAGGGGCAAAAATTAAACTAGGGCAAGATTTGAGAGACCAAAAGTATACTTAATTTTGGATATAGATAAACAAAGAAATATAGATAAACTCTACGGAATTTACACGAACATGTTTTTAGTGCATACTCACACTAGCAGAACATGTTTTGTGCGCTTACTCACATAGTCGCACTAGCACTCTGAACCAGGGATTGAAATCCCGGCCGGTTACCGGTAACCGGTTTTCCCGGCCCGGGCTGGGAAAAAAAACCGACCGAAAAACTTTGAATTCAAATTTGAATTTTTGATTTCATAATGTCCTTCCTCAGTTGGTTTAGGCATTGTTATGCTAGATTATGTATTGAAACATTGGTTTTTAGTATATTTAGCACTTATAATATATAAAAGAGCCTTGAATACTCCTTGGATGCCTTGGAGGCTTGGACAGTAGCACATAGCATTGTCTCCCTCTTGCTCCCTCCCTCAAGCAACAAGCAAGCATCATTGCTCTCCCCTCTTGCTTCCCTCCCTCCCTCTTGCTCCCTCCCTCCCTCCCTCAAGCAGCGAATAATGATGGGCAAAGAAGAAGCGGCGATGTGCGATAGCGGCAAAGAGCAGTTGGCAAGAGAGAGCGACAAGCACGGTGAGTTTTCTCTCCATTTGCTAGAGTGTCTCCACGAGTTTTGAAACATATATTCAAAATGTGGTATGGATTATTGTAGGTGATGGCTCCTAAATCGATCAATGTTTGGGAT
The DNA here is from genome assembly GCA_036346395.1 of Hsuehochloa calcarea. NCBI lineage: Eukaryota > Viridiplantae > Streptophyta > Magnoliopsida > Poales > Poaceae > Hsuehochloa > Hsuehochloa calcarea. The sequence continues at coordinate 14,155,575 of CM070609.1, forward strand.
CATGGAGAAAGACTAGGAGGTGCTAGTTGGAAGTGTAGATATTGTAACCTTAAGAAATCAGGTGAAGGTGTCATCCGCCTAAAAGAACATCTTGCTGGGAAACACGGCGATGTTATTGTTTGTAGTGGGGTTCCGACGGAAGTCCGAAGGTTCATGCTGGCAAGTCTTGAAGAAGCGAAAGTAAGAAAGAAATCTCTTAAAGATGAATGACTGCGAATGGAGCAAGCCGCAAGAGAGCTTGTAGCTCGTGGTCAATTATATGAAGATGTCTTCAATGATAACGAGGAAATGCAAATGGAATGAGCTCATCGAGAGTCGTTAGAGGTACATCAGTTGCAACAAAGGGTCAAAGCCAGGGTGCGGCGTTTGAATATGGTGGTGGAAGTGATACGACAAGTGGAAGTGGTAGAGGAAGTGGAAGTGACAGAGGAAGTGGTACAAAAAGCAATGTTTTTTGAGGATGTTTGGCAGGTCACAGTCCATGAGAGTTGATTATGATATTTTGCGCAGTCGGACACCCGTCCAACCCCACATTGATACAGCACTTCGTAGAGAAGCAAAGTCAAAACTTGAAAAAATTTGGGCTAAGTGGTTCCACAGTAATGACATTGCTGGAGTTAAGGCATAGTGTCATTATTTTCGTGCCGCCATCAAAGAGACACAAAAACTTGGTCAAGGCGTTCCGTCACCAAGAGGGCATGAAATCGATGGGATATATCTTGATGCTAACGAACAAGAGGTAAAGGAGTATGTAGCACAGTTCAAAGATGACTGGGATATATATGGAGTCTCTATCATGTGTAATTCATGGATTGGACCTATACAAATGAGTATCGTTAACTTCATGATGTACTGCAATGGAAGAATGTTTTTCCATAAGTTAGTGAATGCAACTGGTGACATACAAAATGCTGACTTTTTGTATCGTGAGATTCGTAAAGTTGTGGAAGAAGTTGGAGTTAAACATATTATGCAGATTGTGACTGACAATGATGCGAACTACAAGAAAGCATGCCAACTGGTAATTGAAGAGTATCCAACTTTAGTCTGGCAGCCATGTGCAGCGCACACCGTCAACCTCATGTTGAAGGATATTGGTCAGTTCGAGGAGGTTGATGCAGTTGTCAAGGCGGCTAAGAGGATTTGTCGGTTCCTATACAACCACAGTCGCCTCTATAGTTCGTCCAAACGCCACAAGGTTTGGAACAATATTTATTTTCTTGAAAAAATTTGGGATAAAAAGTAAAGTTAACGAAGTGGATGGTGTCAAATGTATGGGGCTCCAACCATTTGAGCACGACCGAGGAAGAAGAATACATATATTCCTGTCTCACAAGAAGACAATGGTGGTCGAGTATGGATTAGGTTATTAAATTGATTAGTCGAGTATCGACTACTCAAATATGTAGACCAGCAGAAACCCGCAACAGTGGCAGGAATAGTTGGAAAGACGTATGATCTCAATTTCGAACTTCAAGGCGTATTGAAACAAGATAAGGCTACTTATGATCGTATGATAAAACTTATTAATAGAAGAATTGCAATGATGAAGGACCGCACATATATAGTTCTAGGTAAGTTCATAGTTTCCTAAATCCAAACAAATATCGTATATTTGTTGTATTTTTTCTAACATTCTAAGTGTGTTTGTTTGCACAACATCGTTGCTAAACCCGCAGAGCCATAAGTTATATAGTTTGGGGAAGAATCCAGCCCTCGTTATTTCCTTGACAATGTCAATTCAAAGAATAGCCGATACACCCGACGAGGCAGTGCAGGCTCTAGCCGAGCTAGAATTATATCGTAATCAACGAGGTCTATTTGCTTCAAATGAGGCTTACATTAGTGTTAATCGTCATTCTACAGGTATGTTGTTATGAACTTATATATACATGGAAAATGACCCATCACTATGAGTTAAACATAAATTTCATGTTACTTGTAGCTACATGGTGGATAACGTTTGGAGCGCAAATACCAACACTAACAAAATATGTCTTGCGGATTGTCTCACAATGTGTTTCGTCCAGTGGATGTGAACGTAATTGGAGCACATTTGCATTGGTACATACACAATTGAGGAACTATCTTGGGTAAAAGAAACTACATAAACTCGTATATGTCCACTACAATCTAAGGCTACGATTGCAAGAGCATGAGACTAGGAATGAAGATAGGGATGTAGATCATTTTAGCGATCTAATAAATGCCACTATGTACGACAGAGAGAACCCAATCCATGAGTGGCTTGATAGCTCCTTGATACAATCGGAGCCCCTACTAGACGAGGAAGGTGAGCCCCCATGCCATCTACAGTTGTAGTTGATGCCATCCCTCAAAAGGAATTGGATAAAGCACTAGATGATGAACCGTTGGTGCAATGGACAAAGAAAAATATTGGCAAGAGCCATCTTGGGAAAAGAAAATATTGTAGCCAACCAACTGAAAAATTGGCTGCGGACTTTGCCTCACTTACAGAAACAAGGAAACAAGTGCCTGACAAGAAGAAAAAAAAGGCCATTGAGGAGGATATTGCGGGAAGCGATAAAGAAACAGAAAGTCCGCCATCTGATGAAGTCCAGTACCAAGAGTCTGGTGATAGTAGCTCTCCGTCATCCGATGATGGTGCTGATGGTGGAACAGCTCATGATGCAGGGCAAGACCAACCATTGGAATTCACCTGCGAGCAAAACTTCACGCATGCTACCCAGGATGAAGACCATGGTTGTCATGCTTCACGAACAATTCATAAAACCTACACGAGGGATAAGGGTCGTCAAAAAGATCAATCTCAGCCACATGACTCTTCTTCCTATGAATCTCATACTAGCTCAAAGTCTACTTGGACTTATGAACGTCGAGATGCCAATCTATTACCTTCTGGTGATGATTCTTATTTGTCAGACATCTCTTCTTATCCTAGTTCCCATTACAGTCTTGTATCATTCAATACCAATGTCAGAATGGTTTACCAGTGGGTCGAACCCGAATATTACCAACAAATTTATAATCATTGGCTACAATATGCATACAAAACACACACTTGGGATCAATACAAAGCTCACCTATCTCAATTTGAAGGACTTGTACTCTATGATAACAATGACTACATTGCACAACCTTCGCGTTTCTCGATAATGTATTGATATGAATTACTACTCATTGTTGTTTTTGTTATACTACTCAAGTTATCGTTTATTACCATTAACTTATGTTTTTTATTATCTTACATGCTTTAGAACACTTGGACAACAGGACTGCTCTAGAGAGTGAAGCTATCAAGGAGGAATTTTTATATACAACTTGAAACACTTTCTCTTTAATATTTGCATTATTCCAAATTTCAATTTGTTAATTACCATTTTTCTATATTTTTTGGTTTTTCGGCTGGTTTTTCCGGTTACCGGTCCCGGGAAAACATCAGTTCAAAATTTCAAATGCAAATTTTGGCCGGTTATTTTTTGAATTTTCCAGTAACCTACCGGGAATTGCGCCAGGAACGGGATTTCAATCCCTGCTCTGAACAATGGACAGAATTGCGCCAGGAACGGGATTTCAATCCCTGCTCTGAACAATGGACATTCATCAGTACTGGATGCAGCAAATTTCCTCCGTAATCATATACTGTAGCTAAGTTAAGCAGAGAAAGCTGTTTTTCAACCTTGGGTGCACTTGCAAGTTGCAACTCTATAAAGTTGGGTGTATCCAATACATCCCACTCTATAGGTACTCCCATTCAACACAAAGCTTTTTGTTGCCATGGTCAACTTCGATATATTCAAGATTAAAATTTGAAGTTCAAACTCAGGAATAAAAAAGGGCGAAAAGAGGCATCCTCTGCTTTTCAAGACGTCAGTTTCAACCTTAACATTTTTACCCTAAGAGTCTCGAATTAGTCAAACTTTTGGAATGAATAAGGTCTATAAGGTCTTGCTTGCGCATTGAATCATGGCATTTAAACTGTGCCCATGCCTCTGAATGTGACCAAACACAATGAATCAAGAATTATATTCAAACCCAGAAAAGAACGGAAGAAAGAAAGTGGCTGGTCGGTAATAACATATATACATACAGGTATTCACATCTCCAACAGTGGCTTGCTTGTACAGTCCATAGAGGATAAGCTTGTTCTCATCGCTAATGCTCTCGGGCAAGGTCTTCGCCTTCTCAGCATACTCTTCAAAATCCTCCTGCAACAGACATCGATTCCAAATTCATTCGATCAGCCTACACCCACATAGTTAAATTAAACCGTGTTACAAGTCCAAACCTTTTGATCACATCTACTTCGAAAAAGGACTACAAATTTCTTTATAAAAAAATACCAACCTCTTCTCCAACTCAAGTCCATCCTCACTCAATTTTCAACAGACTAGCAGAAGAAAGAAAAATCAATAGATCCCACTCCCACAGGAGTAACAGGGAATTGTCGATCTTACATCCTAAGGCATCATCAAAGGGATGATCAAGACTGTCCGAATGCATCAGATTTCCTCTGCAATAGCATTAACAAGAAAGCTAAAAGCATCGGCAATTCGACAGAGAGTCGAATGTGCTAGAAAGATCTCCGAAAGCCAGGCAAGCACACCAGGAACAGCCTGCATCTAACAGATCTTGGCCAAGTACACAAATCTAGACGGAAATTAAGACCTTGTATGCACTGAATTCCCGGCCTAGATCTATTCTACGAGAAATCTAACGCCGCTCCTACTGACACTGTACATATATCACAATGCAAGAATCTAACGGGGCTGGGGAAACAGAATCAAATGCCAAGAAAAACAAAGCGTGAATTGAGAACATACGAGATGGTTCAAGATTGATATCTTTAGCCGGATTAAACGAGGAAAAATAATGCTGATTTAGGGAGAGTGATTACCTTCAGGCCCATGGCTTTGAGGTTTTAGGATTTTTTTTTTGGGGGCGCTGTTCTCTTCTTGGTTTCAACGATGATGTCGCTCAGAGATGACGAGATCGGACCTCCTTATATACCGCAGTACTCGAATAATGTAGTGCCAAACTCCCTAATTTTCATTGTAATTATAAAAAAGTCTCTGAATTGGAGGACAATTTGCAGGGAGGCCCTCATAAATTTTACAATTGTTTTACAGAAAGAGGGTTGTTTTCTTTTGTCTAGACTCTTGATCAGCTTGTCCGCTAAAATATCTGGTATTTGTAGTAGAATTGAAGCTTTTTTAGATAGGAACAAAATAAAGAGTTAAGAGAACTCCAATCACAATCTGTGTCCTCTGCGAGATTCAGAGGAGTCCATACACAGGAGCTTTTACACAAGTTGTTCCATTCTGGCGTTCTCCATTGTTTGTTCTGCCTTCTTAGCTGCCAGTATTTTGGCAATTATGGGGGGGGCAAAGAAGTAATATATTTTGACAAGGACCAGGGGAAGCATTAGCGTTAGTGCGGTACAGGCAGTAGTTAACTGCTTGGTCATGCCAAATGCACCATTGAAGTAAAGCAGCAACTAACCTCCAACTGCTGCTACAGTACACTTCGCTGGAGTAGTAATATGCGAACAAGACTCCCAAAGATGATGTCAGGCAACTGTTTTCCGAGCCAAAACACTCAAACAGACAGTAGCTAGTACTGTCTAGTACATGCAACTGCTCTTCTCCCAGCCAAAAGCACAATCAGCCTACGGCTTCTACTCAAAACTGTTACTCGAATCACAGGCTTGTTCGTACGCGCGCAGCATTGCTCTTTTCCAGCACTTGCAAGCTATGGTTAGTCGAGTGCAGATGGTATTATGGTTCACGGAACATCTAGTCAAAAGTAGACAATGCTCGTCATGAATGTGAGTGTAAGCCTCGGAAAAATCAAGATCAAATGCATCCCCAATTCCTCGTAAGCCCCCTTCGGATCCGCTAATTTTCTCCGAGGGTCCATAATAGTACCAAAACAAAAGAGATGTGGGATAGCTTGAAAATATTTTAAAATTTTCTCTCGCATTGGTTCAATAATAGGTCTCGAAGGGCATCATCTCTGCTTTTCCTTAAAAGCGTTAGCGATAGTCCAAAGCCACTCGATGACTAAGCAAGAAGTAGGATAGTAAACACCGATAAAATTGTGGTTGCATCGTAAAATACTTTCAAAAATTCACGAAAACGAATCGGCCAAGCAACTAGCCAATCTGCTTCAAGAACCAACTGCTTACCGAATTAGTATTGACGAATAGAGTAATAATGTACTCGTACTCTTTGCACCGCTCCAACATAGTATACGTCTGAAGAGTTCGTCGCCCAAAACGATCAGATGTTGCAACATGCATGATTGCAAAAGCAGACGAACAACTTGTACAAGTTTACACTGGTAGCGTACTAGCAACAATCCATCAGTCAAGCCGAAAAGAACGACGACAAATGAATCAACTGTTTTTCAAGTGGTACTTGTTGTTGGAAATCAGCTTGCTCTCAAACTCTCTCCTGAACGCACACGAACACTGGTGGACGAACACACACACACACACACGTAAGAGAAGAAATGAGACACAGGAGATGATCTTTTTGTTGCCGCATGAAACCACACAGCTTTTCTTCTCTTCTTTCTGTTATTCCATTGTCACAGCGTAAGTATCAGACTCAAAACAACTATTTAAATATACTAGCTACCTTCCCATGATCCTATTTTAACTCCTAAAAGCTAGCTCATGCATTGACCGGTTATTAAGGACTGCATGCGCACTTGATGCATTCCCTGGTCACCACAGCACCTGCACACACTATGCATTTTGACCATCCGGTTTTCCTGCTGCTGTAGCGCACGACTGCATATCACCATCACCTACTACATGCATGCTCGGACCTCAAGCCACATCACACGAAGCCATTACGTTCGGTTCTTCCGGCACTACACCACCATTTCTCCTGGGATGCGCCACCCACCTAGTGGCTCGGTTTCTACAGCCTCCCACCGCATCAGCTGCGCCAGAACCGGTCCATCATTGACTCTGTGCAAACTCCTAACTACATGCAACTGGACTAATGTGGTACACAGTACCGTGCAACACATATGCAAAAACTAAAACAATACCACGCCTAGATTATTTACTAACACTTGTGCTACTGCCTACTGCTAGTGGGCACAGAATCTCATCGCTTCTCCACGAGATCGGATCAGATGCCACGCCAGGCCAGGCACACCAATCCTTCAGTTTCAGTGCATGAAAGACAAGCAGCATCTAGCAAAGTAGCAACAATTGATTCCACTGTCCAAACACCACACTGCAGCCAACATGAGCCATCCATTTTCTTCCTTTTCCAAAAAAAGAGAAATCATTTTTATTCACAACAAGGTCATCAATGGAGAAATTAAATATTCCTATCAAAAGAAGACGAATACAGATAAGGCAAACTGACACAATTTGCACGACTATGCCAATCATACACCGATGCATATCTCGTCCAGAATGCAAAATTACTTACAATATCCAAGCATCATATATCATCCAAAACAACAAGGCAGATGTGAACTATTTAGGTTTGATAATGATAGCACTTGCACATCGAATGATACAAAACACAGCATCCAAACAACATTCATGGAAAGATTTCAGCTAGGTATAGTTTTAACTTTTAACAGCTAATTCTGATCTGCAGTTTCTAACCACCAGTAATAACCACCAGTAACAGCATTGACATCCAGAAGAACATGCCAGTACTGTTGTATTGCATGTCTAAAGAACTTCAAACAACCTCGTTGAAGCTAAACATGGATAAAACATCCAATGACCCAATAAATAGCAGAGCATGCAAACAAGTACCAGATATCAATCAGAAGGGGTAAAGACACGAAAACGATCAGCTGGTCTCTGTCACCAGCACCAAAACCAAATTTAGAACTAGTCCTTGGTGATAGCATTCACTAAACGCTGAATAAAGCAAAACAGATACTGTATCCGATCACTTCACACTTCACTTCTTCTCTTCCTTCTCCGCCTCAGCAGCCTTCTTCTGGCGGGCACCGATCTGGCGCTGGTTCATCCTCTCGACACGGAGCTTAGCGTAGGCCTTGAACGCCTTCATCTCATCGGTAACCTTCACAACCTCAACCGAGCGCTTCTCACCACGAGCAATAGGCATGTAGTCACCCTGGACCTGGGTGGCAGTGGCAAGCTCCTCCGGAGTAGAATCACCAGCCTGAGATAAGAGCATAATCAAGGTCATAAACAGAAGACAATATCATCAAAAAATAAAATAAGGGCAAGAAACTGCAGCCATACCTTGACCTTGCGAGCACGCCTTGGGAAGATAACCAGCTTGGCCTTGTATGTCTTAAGCCTCTGGACATTAGCCTGCAGTCCCTCAAGTGATCTGTTCTTGCGGCGGTGATCCACAGAAATGCCAATGGTCGGCGCAAGCTTCTTTGGAATGCCTGCCGCCTGCAATAACAACATAAGAACATCAGCAGAAAGATAAATGATGTTACATAATACATGGAAAATCATATTAGTTCCTCGACTTTGATTGCAAGGAGAATACACTGAAAGCACACGCCCCTCAAGCTAGCATCTGAATCTAAACTCAAGCATCATACAGCATTTATAGAAGGGGAAAATTTGCTAATACAGGTACACTTGCTGCCATACAAACGAACACTACGAATTTGACACAACAATGCAATAAAAGCAAGTATGCCACTAATTGATGCAAAAGAAATAAGAACAAACCATGCATATTGTGCAAAGTGTAAATTGATTTCCTTACACAGCAACAGATTATTTGAAACCGATTAGGAGATTTGAGAAAGTAACCAACCTTCAGCTCCTCAAGGGTAAAGCCTCTCCCAGCCCTTGACTTCATGTTGTACTTACGAGTTTGGCATTGCACAATGGGGCGAAGAGGGCCAGATGTTGGTCGAGGGAAGATCTTCACAGCCTTCTTTTGACGAGCTGTACACAAACACAAAATATAATATGATTGTTTTAGAAATAGTCAAGCAAACAACATAATATGACAATAATACACAAGGAAAGAATGACAAACATATTGTTGTAGTAATAATAATTTAAAGGTTTAGTGGGTAACTGGTTATAAAAGCAGAACTAAAAATGAAATATATTTAATCAAACAAGAAACTAGTGATGCAGCACAGCACCCTATCGTTAAAGATCAAATATGTTCATCAAATCAAATACATGCAGGGCAAATGCTATTCGCACATGCTTGCATAGACATATACCTGATGTCAAACAAATGCATTCAGACATGGCACAACATACATAACAGATATGTAATCTAATAATTATGTTGCATTCAGACTCAGTTACAAGTGTTCAGGTAGGTGTAATAGAAAAAAAAACAGCCTGATGATTAGAAATAAATACTTACAGATAAAGAAAAACTATACACAAAGGATTCTGATGCATAAATAAGCAAGAATACCAGATAGTAAACTCAAATTTACCAACCAACCAGTCTTACACTAGACCATTCTGCATAAGCATAACTTCTGACATAACATCAAATTCGAATAGATTGCTAGCAACCATGCATTGAACAGGCAAGGTGATCATGCAATGGAGGATAACATCAACCAGATATAGTGCAGTCAACCTACTAATCAGTTCACATTAGTACAAGACAAAGCATCCTAGCAAACGAATTAATTTAACACTCATTTACCATTGCATACATCATTATTATAATTATGCAATGCATATCATGGTACGATTTGCAAATGCACAAACGTGCAAATAATGGATGAGCGGGAGGGTGCTGACCGATGCGGCGCCTCTGCTTGCGAGCGGGCTGGTTGAACCAGGTCTTGACATAGTTCTGCCAGTGCTTCTTGAAGTGCCCGTTGGGGATAACGTTGTTGTGCTTCACCATTTCCTCCTCGTCTTCTTCTTACCTGCACACAACCAATCAATCACACCAAGGCAGACACATAATCACACCAGCAAAACAAAACAACATCGCTCCAAACTCCACCAACACAGCGCGAGCGGAACCTCACGAGCAAGATCAAGAACGCGTGGTCGATTACAAGCACTGGCACGCATACACTCAATACACGCAAGCGTTCACCAAAAGCATCCTACAAGGTATAGCTACAAGGAAAATCAAGAACCTAGAACCGCACGACGGACTAAGGTAGCCAGAACTCGGAGCGAGATCTAGACGCTCATCCATCATTTGGAACGCGCTACCGGCTCGCTGGTGTGCAGGTCGAGCTAGCAGGGACGATTGCATCGGAGTGGGTGGAAGATAAGAGGAGGCGAGCGAACGAACCTGCACGGCGGAGCGAAGAGGAGACGCGGCGGCGCGAGGGGAGGGAGAGGGAGAAGAGGAGGAGGCTGCGCGTGGTGGAGGAAGGGGTTTTAGGGTAGGGTTGGTTGCTTATAAGGGAGCCGTCGCCGCCGCGCGCTCCCGGTGCTAGCCCTAGCTTGGACGGCCGAGATCTTCTCATCCTCCGAGGCTTAGCAGCACCACGTGGGCCGAGATAGACGGCCCAACATGCCCACCGCCGTATCCCATCCCGTGGGCCTGAGGATTTCCAGTGGGCGGGCCAAAAGGTACGGATCTAGTGGGCCTCCACTGCTCTGGGCCCACGGCAACTATGACGTGGCGACGAGAGTAAGGCGTGCGCGTGACGTGGAGCCTCCGATGCATGCCTGCTTCCGCGCGGCCCGCGTGCGACAATTCTGCTTGTTCTCCATCATCTCGCCATCACCCTATCCTTTCCTTATCGTCGTCACCACCATCAGCCAGCTCATCACCAACTCATGTTTTTACATATGAGTACTACTAGCTAGGTCGTCCATGCAGATGGAGAGGTGCTACCGAGAAAATGGTGATTCTGCCATTATGATAAGCGAGAACGCCGATTTTCGCAATCCATGAATGGGATTAGCCGTTGCCATTCTCAAACGATCTGCACATGAAATATGCCTGTGGAGGATTTATTGCCAAATTAATTTTTTTTTTACCATGGCAAACTTGCCTACCCGTTTTGCCCCTCCCGATGCATCACGGAGGCCTTCTCTTCATTCACGGGAGACTCACGGTCGTTCCGCACGGGATACAGACGACGCCTTCACGGGATGGCAAAATTGCGAAGCCCAGTTATCATAATGGCAGAATCACCATTTTCTCCCGTGAAGATACGGTGAATGAAAAGGAACGAAGGGATAAGGCTCAGGGGCAAAACGGGAAGAAAAAGATGCCGCAGCAAAAAAAAAATTAATTTGGCAACAAATCCTCCATGCGACGTATTTGCGGTGTGTATCGTTTGAGAATGGCAACGGCGAATCCCATTCTTGGATGCGAAATGCGGCGAGAATGGCAAAATCACCATTTTCTGGGTGCTACCCCCCACCCCCCCCCCCATGTTACCGTTCACGTCAAAACTGAACTTCGCTGGACTGGACGGTTTGTCGGTTACCTCTGTATCTCAGCTCACTTCAATTTCAATACAGCACGGCAACCCAATCCAAACCAGACCACTTCTACGAGTGGTTGCGGGGTGGGAAGCGTCGCTTCTTTGGAAATTATACTGACAAAATATTATCGAGAGAAGTTAAAAAAAAAAAAGAGTTCTCAACAGGTCAGGTCGCGCGGCGTTGTGTGTCATGACTTCGTGTACCACGTGTGCGCATATCTTATTGTCACGTGGTACTACTGCAGAGCATCCTGTGCTTCGCAACACATAGCCATCTCTTTCGAGTTATCTGACTTGTGTGGGTGGTCTGCTCTCCTCTCCTCTCACGCCCAGTCCACCGTCTCCTCCCTCCGTCCCATCCTCCGCCGTCTTCTCCCTCCAAGTTCTTGGCGAGGGAGAGGCTTGGGCACTTGGGCTCGGGGGCGGAGGCCGGACCGGAGATCTCATCTGTGCTGTGCATGTCGACTGCCGCGCGGTAGATGGTGAGCGCAACAAATCTCTTCCCCGCTCTTCTGTCCCGATTGTTAGATCCGCATGCTGCTCTTGTGAAGCTACCTAGTCCCTGATTCTTGGATTCTCTCCTCTCTTTTGTTTTTGGTGGCGGATTGTGGATTCTCCATGATTTTTTGTTTGCCTAATCTTCTCTTGCTGCTGTTGTTAAATCTGTTTGCTCCTGCTGCTCTTGTGTGTACCCGCGCAGGATCTTTACTTGTCGGTTCCCGCTTACTGGCTGTGTACGGATTTTTAATGCTCCTAATCCGCGCGATAATGGCTGGATTGTCGATGGCCCAGCGATCGAATTTCTATGAACTGTGTCAAGAACTGTTAGTATCAGTTCCTGGTCTGCCAGATCACAGGCCTAATTCTTGCACCGCTTGGGTCCGATCCCGATCAAGTTTAGAACTTCTTGTTCCTTTCCTCAAATTCTGATGAACAAGTGCGGTAATTGTTTGCGAGGAGAAGCTATTGTAGTTCTACACCTCTACTCCCATGTGCCATCCATCTGTAAAGTCAATGTTTTGATCCAAAAGACCGCAACTAACCCTTCAAGGCTTCAACCTGAAGTTGCTTACTGTGTTTCACTACCTTCCGAGTCGGAAAGTTGTCGCAAGTTGCAGCCGTGACTATTTACGGCAAGCTCAATAATTGGAAATATATTTTTTCTGGGTCTGGCAGAAATATAACATGGGATTGCTGTAGTAAGAACCCCCCCCAACATGTGTGTATAATAAACGATTTGATGTGTTGTTTTAATCCAAGTAGACATCAAGTTCTAATTATTAGGCTGTATTATCCCTTTAAAGCATAAAACAGTTGTTTTTTGTAGTTCTCCTGACACCATCCCCATAATTCGCTGATGAACCCCTCTTTTCGTCGGTGTCCTACCATGCCACTTGTATCAACAACTTTTGACATAACCACGCTTTCACTCCATATATCGTATTGATATAATGGCCAGAGAATCACAACTTAATCCCTTGACCTTGAGTAGGTGTGGTGATTTGCTGAGGTCAGACTTTTATCATGGAGCCCAAACCTTGCCGTGCTTGTGCATTCTCATAGAAAATTGTGCTTCGTCTTCTTTGTGATGTATTTATCGCTGAGCTCAAAAGGCTGCTTACCTTGCTGAGTTTCTTTTGGGGGTCACAATATTGTGTTCTCTGCCGTCATTTTATTTTGAGCTTCGGCATAGCTGTAATGTGCGGCATGTCGACTTGGTTTGAATATTGGAAGTTTGAGTTCCTAACTAGGCTACACCATCCTCTTCACTTCATAGAAAGCTAGATAGTAATGTTGGTTGTAGCACTATTGGTGCAACCAAGTAAACATACCGATCCTTTGATTTGCTGGTCGGTTGGGGCTCTCACTTCTCACGACACCAATGTCCCATTGTTTTATTCAATGACCATATCTTTTAGAGCCCAATATTTGTGAGCATTACCTGCACAACAAGATATCTGTCACGACCAAGTCGACGACCAGGTCCGTTGTCACGACCAGGTCTTGGTCGAAGGTTGTAGTCGTGCAAGGCGGCTCAGCTAGTACATGTACTAGGGACAAATATCTGGAAAGGAGACTGACGGCGACGGTTAGAGGTAGAACGACGCTTGGAGGAGAGGGTGCCTTTCTGGGTAGAAAGGATTTAGATTAGGAAGAGGGACTTGAGAGCATTGAGACTAATTCATATTATTGCTCACCCCAATGATTACAATATGCCTTTTTATATAGACGGCTCTTCTAACAATTATGCATAAAATCAATCTAAATGACAATTTTCCTAAGTAATAGATGACATTCCTAACTACTAAATAACCTTTCTAACTAATAGATAACCTTCATAATTAACTAATCCATATATAAGGAAACTAATCAATTGTATAGGGAAATAGATCTTCTTAATTAACTAATAGATAATCTTTCTAACTAATAGAAAACCTTCCTAATTATCTAATCCCAACGCTACAGTACTGAGTACTGTTCATGTACGCAAATAGTAATTCCAGCACATAACAATTTCTCTGCTCCTTGACAAGCAGCTCGTCCTCAAGCTGTGGTGGCGGCCATAACTGCAACCCTTGGAAGCCCCACGTCAACGAAGTATAGCGCTTCTGGCTCCCTGACATGTTAGAGTATGTCGATGCCTCGAAGATTGTCGTCTTCACACGCTTGAAGTGGAAGCTCGGTTGTTGATGCGGGCCATCATACCAGCACAAAGTGCGAACCCACTCTTTGATAGGGTTTCACCATGGGAACCTCCAGCGTTCCTTTGGATGGTTTCGCAGCTGCTAGAGCTCTGCTCCGCCGCCTTAGCCTGATGAGTCATCGCCTCGCCTTGGAGCTCTGTTGCCGCTGGACATGGTGCAGTCGCTGCCGCTGTTGTTGGGTGCAGCGTCGCCGTTGGCGGGGGAAACTCTGTCATAGGGCCTGCGCCGAGCAAACCATCTCCTAGTATGGCGGCAACTGTCGCGGGGGCTACGCCGAGCAAGCCATCGCCCGATGCGGCAATGATCGTTGCGGGGCTACGCCGAACAAGCCATCGCCCGGTGTGGCAATGATTGCTGCGGGGCTACGCCGAGCAAGCCGTAGCTTAGTGTGACTGTCCCTGGTTTACCCACCTTGATCATCTACATGCGTTAATCGCTCGTTATGGTCTTCCAATCGGTTGTTGATGGTGACGAGCTGAGCGTTGTGGTTGTCTATCGTCAGGAGTATGGCGTCGAACCGAGCGATGAGCTGAGCGAACATCGCTGCCGTGTCCGGAGGGTCGGAACCGCCATTGCTTGACATGGTCGATGCAACGGTAGACTCTGATACCAAGTTGTCACGACCAGATCCACGACTAGGTCTTGGCCGAAGGTTGTAGTCGTATAGGGCAGGTCGGCTAGCACATGTACTAGGGATAAACACTGTGCAAAAGAGACCGACGGCGACGGTTAGAGGTAGAACGACGCTTGGAGGAGAGGGCGCTTTGATGGGGTGGAAAGGATCTAGATTAGGGAGAGGGACTTGAGAGCATTGAGACTAATTCATATTATTGCTTTCCCCAATGATTACAATAGGCCTCCTTATATAGAGGGTTCTTCTAACAATTATGGATAATATCAATTTAAATGATAACCTTCCTAAGTAATAGATGACATTCCTAACTACTAGATAACCTATCTAACTAATAGATAACCTTCCTAATTAACTAATCCATATATAAGGAAACTAATCAACTATTTTAGGAATGGATCTTCTTAATTAACTAATAGATAATCTTCCAAACTAATAGAAAACCTTCCTAGTTAACTAATCCCGATGCTACAGTGTTGAGTATTGTTCACACATGAATAGTAATTTCATCCCATAACACTATCACTCACATTCTGAATACAAAGTAGACATCAAGTTCTAATTAACAGTGTGCCGAAACATCTCTTTAAAGCTGCTATAGCATTTTATTTGAGTTATCCTGATATGAACTTCTCTTTCCGTTGTTGTCTTTTTCGTGTGCCTGTGTATCCCGAAGTTCAACATAGCAGTTGCACATTACTTGCATTCCAAATATGAAATTAATACAATGATTAGAGAATCACAACCAAATCCCTTGACTTGGTGTGGTAATTTGCTGAGGTCAAACTCTTATCATGAAGCTCAAATCTTGTCGTGCTTGTGCAATCTCATATAAGATTGTGCATTATCTTGTTGTTGATGTATTTGTTATTGTTGTTCTGAACTCTAGGTTGCTTACCTTGTAGATTTTATTTGGAGGTCGATTTTGTTTTTTGCTCCCTGTTGTCTGTTTATTTTGAGCTTGAGGATAGCTAGAATTTGCTAGGATCCTTCACTTGAACTTACGCAATAGTCAATTTAAAACTCAAATATGATAAACAAAATCTAATCCGTTTGACTTGGCATGTTAACTCAGTTTGAATCTTGAAAGTTTGAATTCTAAACTGGGCTACATCATCCTCTTCACTTCATAGGAAGCTAGATAGCAATGTTGGTTGTAGCAACCAAGTAAACATACTGATCCTCAATGACTAAAATAGCCATTTTATCTGTGGGTGAATTGGGGTTCTGATAATACGAATGACCCATTGTTTTATGCCATGAACATATCTTTCAGAGCTTAGTATTTGTGAGTATTGCATGTAGAACAAGCTATCACTCACATTCTGCATACAAAGACATCAGAATTGTAGTCTTCCTTATGTGCATGTGTCGCATGGTCTAACAAGGCATAACCTAAGGCTTCTCTTTTTATTGATTATTTGGTTTTCCTACTGCAGAAATTGAGGAACACAGCAATAACACGAGCAAATTCAGCCTGCCTTCCTATGGGGGATTGTGTTGGTATCAATGAGGGCGAAGAGCGTAAGGGAGGGCATGGCATCCCAAAGGTTTCCATTGTCCCCCTCATCTTCCTCATATTCTACGAAGTTTCTGGGGGTCCCTTTGGGATTGAGGATAGTGTTAAGGCTGCCGGGCCACTCCTAGCAATTGTGGGTTTTTTGCTGTTTGCGCTCACATGGAGCATTCCAGAAGCTCTAATCACTGCTGAGATGGGCACAATGTTCCCAGAAAATGGTGGTTATGTTGTTTGGGTCTCTTCAGCTCTTGGGCCCTTTTGGGGTTTTCAGCAAGGCTGGGTGAAGTGGCTCAGTGGTGTCATAGATAATGCTCTCTATCCTGTCCTCTTCCTTGACTATGTCAAGTCGAGCGTTCCAGCTCTTGGCGGTGGGCTTCCAAGGACCTTGGCGGTGCTTATCCTCACAGTTGCGCTTACTTACATGAACTACAGAGGGTTAACGATAGTTGGCTGGGTGGCAGTCTTTCTTGGGGTGTTTTCTCTCCTCCCATTCTTTGTAATGGGAGTGATAGCTATTCCCCGGATTGAACCCTCAAGATGGCTTGAAATGGACTTGGGGAATGTAAATTGGGGTTTATATCTGAACACACTGTTTTGGAACCTTAACTATTGGGATTCAATCAGTACATTGGCCGGAGAGGTCGAGAATCCAAAGAGAACCCTCCCGAAGGCGCTCTCTTATGCACTAGTTTTAGTAGTTGGGGGATACCTCTACCCTCTGATCACTTGTACAGCAGCAGTTCCAGTTGTCAGGGAGTTCTGGTCAGACGGGTATTTTTCAGACATTGCAAGAATTCTTGGTGGCATCTGGTTGCACTCGTGGATTCAAGCAGCTGCTGCGCTGTCCAACATGGGCAACTTCCTTACTGAAATGAGCAGTGATTCTTACCAGCTCCTTGGGATGGCTGAGCGCGGCATGCTCCCTGAATTTTTTGCCAAGAGATCGCACTACGGAACCCCGCTGGTCGGCATCCTGTTCTCTGCGTTCGGTGTGATCCTGCTGTCCTGGATGAGCTTCCAGGAGATCATCGCCGCAGAGAACTACCTCTACTGCTTCGGGATGATCCTGGAGTTCATTGCCTTCATCAAGCTGAGGGTGACCCACCCAAACGCCTCCCGGCCTTACAGGATCCCGCTGGGCACTGTCGGCGCCGTCCTGATGATCGTCCCTCCTACCATCCTGATTGTCGTGGTGGTGGCGCTCGCGTCCTTCAAGGTGATGGCGGTGAGCGTGCTGGCGATGCTCTTTGGGTTCGTGCTGCAGCCGTGCCTGGTGTACGTGGAGAAGAGGCGGTGGCTGAGGTTCTCCATAAGCGAGGACCTGCCTGATTTGCCGGATTCGCGTGTCTCCGAAGATGACACCGCCCCCCTTGTGTTCTGAATTCTGATTCACCTGTATTTTGGTTATGGAAGTATAATCCCCAACCAGAAGGTGCTAGAGCTGGGATTTGCAACTTGCTTCTCCTCACGACTTGCAAATAGGCATCTTACTCTGCTTTGTATAACGAACGTATGGTTGTCATCATGCTACTGTACACCACATGTTGGCATAAAATGTAATTCCAGGGCTGGCCCGAAAAACACTTCACCTGCATCGCGTGTTCCTCCGAATACTTGTGTGTCGTTTGCTCATGTGATATCTCATGGCATACAGCCATACTAGTGATTGACCCATGATATCTGACATATGAACACTCGAATCAATCACTTGCATACGAAATGAACTCTCGATCTGATCACAGATTCAGAGGAATAAAAACCGTAAACTTTCAATCCGCAGTTAGCGACACAACTGGCAGACGAAGACAAGGTTAATGCACAACGTACCCATGGGAACTAACTACACACAAGGGAAATTTGCAGTACTTGCTAGTTGCTGCATGCCATCTTCTCTCTATTTGTATGCCTGTCAAGCCAGCAGCAACACGAATGCACGAACGACCATGATTTTCAATGAGTCCGGACTAGCGATAATCAGCACTCCAATCTTCTCTACGGACGGTAAGCAATACCAGAGCATCACTAATTTGGAAACCAGGACAACGATTGAACAAAGAGACGGTCAAGAATGAAAACTACAAACCACAATTTCGCATACATACGAATGGAACTTGTCTCAGCAAAACTTAGTTTAAACAAAAGTAACATAGCACCGGTACATAGAGCGAGCCTTTGTCCATAAAACTTCAGGTAAACCAAGTGTCGCATTGCCCTTTGCTTATCATAAGATAGAGACCTAGCTATAACCGATCAAACATTTCGCGGATAGTGACCACCTTGCCCAAGACCCCAAAAAGGTGTGACATTTCATGTGTTGTATTGGGAGCTTACAGCTCAGGGACCAATACTGGAGGACGCAGCTCGTCCTCCTCCTTGGGAGCATGGATGGTGACAAGGTCTGGCAGCGGCGTAGTCGGGCCAAGCTTGCCCTTTGGGTCCCAGTCAAGCATGATCTTCACCTTGATGCCAAGAACACCCTGCACAAAGCAAAGCAACAAGTTCATTCACTCAAAAGGTTACTTGAGCGGTTACAGGGAAACAGGGCTTAGACAGTACAGCAAACAGACCTGTCTGAGGAGTACATGTCTCACAGCTGAGTCAATGTACTCATTTACTGGCTGACCAGATGAGATCATGTAACCATCCTTGAACTTCATGGACTTGGCTCTTTGGGCCCTGAGCTTTCCACTCACAATGACCTAAAAAAGCATGAATAGATCAGTCAGCCACCTAACCATCAAACTGCAATATGTTATATATATGTAACATCTCCAGGAGTGTAGGAAAACTACCTCACAACCCTTGGCACCACTCTCCATAACAAAGCGAAGAACACCATAGCATGCCCTGCCATGTATACAAGCATGCTAGCATGTGAATAGGAACTCAGAAATTGAGACAAACACCAAGTACAACATACGCGAACCCTAAGAAAATATTCAGAAATCATATGAATCACCAACATGGCATTGAAGAACACGGTGATTTTTCATGCATTCATGTAAGCAAGACCTAAACCATCTTGCAAGCAGATAATGAACTAGGGTAGCATTAAACTGATTTCCATTAAGATATAAATATATTAAAATAAAAGGAGTGAAGACCATTCGTGGCACAATAATGTGAGGGAGAATTAGTAGACAAACAACAGAAAGGCTGTTCATCTGTGGATCTGTCTCAACGGTTGTCTGGCCGCCGCTGCTTCAAGAGCAGCATTTCCTTTGTGCACCAGTTTCAACATCCCACCATCATAATAAGAAAGCAGGATTATAACAGTTTACAGGTGCAGTAATGAACAATTGCTACCTAATATGCACTGCCAGCACTCGCACATTATTCATGTATTTGGCTTTGCAGCAAGAATAGCAACACAAATTCTTTAACAACATTGTTTGGTTGCAGCAAGCAGAAACACAGCAAAGCATTAAATTAATGCAGATAAAGAAACGAGCATTTGCCACAACTCACTTATCTAGGATAGACACTGCATACTACAAACTAGTTACACATTTTATCTAGGGTAAACAAATAACACAATTCAATCCAATGAATCCATCCTAACTTTAAGTCTTGATGCATCATAAGACGCTACACTAAAACACAAGATCATACATGCACCATAAATGGCACACACAAAAAATGTGAGATGGAATTAGTAGACAAACAGCAACAGATTAGCCATTCATCTGTGGATCTATCTCGACGGTTGTCTGGCCGCTGCTGCTTCAAGGAGCAGCTTTTCCTTTGTGCACCAGTGTCAATATCCCACTAACACGGCCAGAAAGCAGGATAAAAAAAATAACTGGTGCAACAATTCCCACTTCCTTATGTAAGTTGCAAGCATACACACATAGGGTGCAAATTCCACATATACTCTGACCACCAAACATATGCATCGATTGTTATTTCCTAGGATCTCATCATCACCACAAACATCGGAAAAAACGATCAGTATAGTGTATAAACTCTAGCCTATTCAGAGCAGCATTTACAAACTACCATGCATGTCTGCAATCTACCAAGCGCATCCATGACAAGAAAACAGTTAGGGTTTGACGATTATTATACCTGCGGACGGCGAGGCCTCCGAGGAGCTTGTAGCGGAGCGACTCAGCCTGGGCGATGGCACAGAGTCCGCGGTTGACGACCTTCTCGGCGTAGAGCTCGACACCGTTCTCGGGGAAGTTGAAGCGCTTCTGCACGACGGATGTGAGCTCCCTGATCCTGCGGCCCTTCTCCCCGAGCACGTTCTGCGTCCGCGTGGCCCGGATGATGATCTCCGTGCGCATGGGCGTCACCCGCACCTCCACGCCGGAGTAGCCGTCCTCCGCCAGCTCCCGCGTCAGCATCTCGTTCAGCTCCGCGTAGAACACGCCATCGCTCACAAACTACACGCGCGCGCAAAACGCAAACCGTCAGATCGATGCACCGATCCATCGCTGAAGGGTGTGGAATCCGGAGGGGCTAGGGTTTCGTACCTTCTTCTTCTTGCTGATCTGGGTCGCCATGGTCGGTAGTGGTGTCAGAGATGGAGCTCGCGGCGGCGGCGAGCTGCGCGAACGAGGGTTAGGGTTTTAAGGGGAGTGGCGGCGCGAGAGGAGGAAGGGAACGGAGAGGACCGATTTTATAGGTGGTGCGGGAGGGTAGGGTTTGGGTGGGTGCGAGGACTGCGAGCTCTGGAGACGGGGGCGAGCAGCAAGTGGGGAGGTGGGCCAAACGGGCCCAGTTGTAAGTGTTAGGCCCATTGGCTTCGTGTGGGATGGGCACGCGTGGGTTGTCATATAAGTGGGCTTTCGGATTGAGAGGGCTGTGTACTCGTGTCAGCATTGGACCATGCAGGGCCGGGTGTCATGTTCTTTTCTTGCGAGGGGACACGTGTGTGCCCCTGTTGATCTGATTACTTAGGGGTGCAGGGGTGGCCTCGATACGCGAGCGCAGCGCGATTCGTGCTATCATCTCACTGTTGCAAGTGTGGGTCTAGGGATCCGGACCCTGTATTACTAGGTCCTTTGGCGAGAAGGCTGACGGAATTTTGTGGCGCCCGTAACAGTACAAAATTACTTTAGTGATTGATTCGAACTTTTGAAAATTGCTTATAATGCTAAAGTATTGTAGATCCACTGCTTCTGCAATAGAATCCTTTTATGGATCTAGAGGTGTGGGTTGCTATGTTTTGTTGCTTGTCATATGCGTTTGCTAGATTCGGGTCTTGATTATGGTACCTATAGCATAGAAGTGTATTCCCTCTTTACGGGGTCAAATGCAGAGGGTGAATTTTAGTTCATTGCGACAATTGGATCTGGTTTTGGATGGTTAGCATTGACGTGGAAGATAAATTGTGATCACCTCGCGAGAAATTGGAAAGCTTCAAAATCTCGGCTGTGCTGATCCAAACCATCGCATCCAACGACCATCCATGTCGTGTCGTTAGTGTCTTTTGAACAAAACGACCGAGGATGCGATTCCGATACATATGGACGACCATCGTATGTAAGCAAAGATTGTTGCAGTCGTATCTAAGATCAGATGCAACCATGGCTCTTTTTTTTCTTTTATGCTTTGCTTTTGATATGTCAACCGAGATGACACCTTTCATGTCATGTGCCCATGAATGAGGTTACAAATATGTTGCCTAATGTTGCGGGATCAGCCGGAGAAGAATTTAGACCCGTCGTTATGAGTTAATGGAGTATTTTGGTGATTAATGATAAATCTATATGTGAGACTAACACTTTTATTGATATACATATTGTGTAGTTTTATTTAGATAAAATGTGAAAATCATCGAGGTATGCACTTGATATCATATTTTTATATATTGTTACATTCATCAAATCTAAAAATATAGGTTGAACTCCACTAAAAGACTAACTTGAATATGTGCATATGTTTTTATTACACATTTGTATATGCGCATATTTGGGGGGAGTTCACTCTATGTTTTGTGATTTAATTAGTATTGATCTATATTTCTTTATCCACATATATTGGGGATCTCTACTTTGAAATTTATCATTGAGTATATAAAACTCGTGTAGTTCATATATACTCATGTTTATCTACATTTAATTATTTGCAATTGAAGTGGTTATCATCAATTACCACAGAGAAAAATATTGAAGTATCTTGTCCCACCATTATGAGTTAATGGTATGTTGTGGTAATTAATGATAATCGTATTGTGGAACTAATATTTTTCATGAGTTGCATTAATAGGTTATGTTTCATGATGATGGGGGCTTTGGATGAAGTCATGAGTTGATCGTCATCAAGTCAAGACTCGGGATGAGGGAAATCATCTTGTGATTGATGATGTTCAAGACAAGATCCTGAAGTGAAGAAGATCATCATGTGTTTATAATATTGAAGTCAGAAACATGAAGTAAAGGAGATTATCATGTGTTGATGATTATCAAAGTCAAGAACCTAGAAGAAGATGTGCATCATCAAGCTTCAAGTGTATGCGCAAGACAAAAGTATGATTAGCTAGGGCTAAGGATGTGTTCCTAGTCTTTTACCGGGCTTGGTGTTTGATTGAAGACCGGATTGCTAGTATAAGTTGTTGTACTATTAAGAGGGGTCTTGACTAATAGCTTAGTTAGTCATGTGTTGATAGCTCATAGTGCTTGTTCTAGCTCATCTATGCATTGTGCTATTGTTTGCGAATGTGTTTTCCAAATAGTTGAAGCCCATGCATCATAATATTTGTAGCATGAGACTATACTTTGTAAATGTGTTTTACAAATGGTTGAAGTCCATGCAACTACTCTTGGAAAGCGGTAGTACCAGAGTTCATTTAGCGGAACTATCGCATCGCGGTACGACCGCAGTGCTTATCGTAGAACTACCGCAACCCGGTATAACCGATTTATGAAGCGATACGTTATTTCCAGTAAGTACCATTTTCAGACCTTAAAAGAAGCATTAGTACCGCCCTTTGTGTTTTAGTATGACTGGCGAGCGGAACTACCGCATGTTCAATGGTGGTAGTACTGCGCCGCATTTCTAAATGGCTATTTCAGAAGCTTTAATATCCGTTGCTGTGTGTCAGAGGAAGTGCGGTAGTACCGGCTCGATGAACGACGGTACTACCACTAGTGCTGATTTTTTCAGCATCTTGTCCCTAACGACTAGTTTTTGTGTGTGGGCTATAAATACCCACCTTGGCCGGTTGTGGGTAGGGTTGCTCGTGTCATTACAAATTCCTTAAGCAAAGAGCAAGCCCTCTCATCTCTTATATGCATGTGTTGCATTAAGTATTGGATTGTGTATCCACTTGAGTTTAGACACTTGATTTGTTTAAATGAGCGTCTTCGACTTGTTACTCTTGGTGTTTACCGACATCTAGATGACTTGGAGGAGTTGCGTCGGTGATCTTCTCAAAGAAGGTTGTGAGAAGACCCGAGCGATTGTGAGTGGTTTGGTGCTCACCATCTCCGGAGTGGAGGAAGAGCAACCCCGAGTGGATCGAGGTGTTAGTTTGTGTTGGAGCCGGTCCAAGTGGTTGGACTTACCTCGGTGGTGTGGATTAGGGGAGACTGTCAATTCTCCGAACACCACGGTAAAACATCATTGTGTCCTTGTGGTTTGTTCCTCTTGTACTTTACTATATTGCAATTTACATTTATATAATTAAATTGCTTACTTGTATTTGTATGATTGCTATAATTATCAATAGTCTTTGATTGTTAGTACCTTAGTAAAGATTAGTTGATTTAAGCTTTAATTGTGCAAAACCGTATTGTTATTCGCTTCCGCATTAGAAATCGGCTTTAGCTAGTCTTTTTTTTTTCTCTTAAAGGAACGTAGGAATTGAGTTGCTTCTTGTGAAATTCGTGCATATCAAACGGTCTCTTGCTTTATCATACATGATTTCTAGCATCTTTGTGTAGTATACGGTAGAGGCGGATATATCTTTCCTTCAGCCTGAGCAGTTCTCCAAATTTACTAGCGACACGCCATAATAGCTCCGGTGAAGTTGTACGACAACCACGATAGAAAAATATCATCCTACCCAGACAAAATAAAGCAATCAACGTCTCCTCACGCTATGCTCAGACTTTAAAAAATTTCTGGCTCTGTCACTGGCCTAATGTACCATGTTTAAGCAACAACGAAGATCCATCGCTTACCCGGAAAAAAAAACTTTATGCAAAAGAGAATAAAAAAAAAATGGTGATCGATGTGCTGTAGACGAGTACAAAATGTGTACAGCACATGGACGGAGGAGGGAGGGAGGGACGAGGGGGCAGGGCATAACCTAGATAGATCTTGATCTGACTCGGGAATCTCGGGGGCCGGATCGTGGAGGGCAGCCAGGCCGCGCCCATCCGCCGTCCGTTCCCCCGATCCGACGGCCCCCACCCCACTGGCCCCGCTGTCACTGTGTCGGCCCATGCCTTGGGTGCCGCATACGCGCTGACGAGCGAGCAACCTGCAACCGTGACCAAATCATTTGTTCGGGCCTTCCTCCTCGCAACAGCAGCACAGCTCCACCGCCCCTGCCTTTTCTTTCCTCGGATCGTGACGGCAGAGAGAGGGGGAGCGGGCGAGGAGGGGAAGAAGAAGAGGAGGCATGAGTCTCTTCGGGCTCGGACGGTGAGCGCGCGCCATCTCGAATTCGCCCCAGCCTGTTGGCTTTGCTTCGTTCTCGAATAGGATTCTGCTTCTTGTTTCTTGGACCGGTGAGCCGGCGAGGCCGTGAGATCTAGCGCCGCTGCCGCTGGAATCGCAGTGTTTCGGCGGATCTGTCGCGGATTTCCTGGGCCAATTCTTGCTTGATTCGTAGGCTCGCTGGATGCTTTCTTGCTACAGTCTAATCACTACCGCTCTGCCGTGCTAGTCTTGACTCTCTTTTTTTTCGATGCAATCAATCATCCTGAACCATCCTCTCTCTGCAGGAACCAGAAGACGTTCCGTCCCAAGAAGAGTGCTCCATCCGGCAGCAAGGTATGAAATTAAGAATTTCAACCTGCAAGTTCCTTTCATTTGGTTTGGTGCTAACAAGAGCAAACTGTACCGGTCTTCGGGTATAATGGCACGCGTAGCGTGTGTGTAGGAACTGCTTTGATTTGAGCCATCAAACAGGATTTGATGTGACCAAGAAGAGATCATGCATAAAAGCTTGGCTGAGCAGTTAGCACTGCTATTGTAATGGTTAAGAGCATGCCTCAATTATTAATACACGATTGCTTAAGTAATGCTATGCCAGGATTTTCATCACTGGCCATAAACTATATTTAGGGGAAGTGCGTCCCATGCTTGTCGTTGGAAAAGTGTGATAGCAGAGCTAGTATAATACATCTGTTCACATTAACTTCAGGATTGTGAAATTTGTGATACACATGGATTGGTGATGGATCTAATCAGGGAATCGCATCTCTTTTTCCAAGTAGACAAACTGTGATGCATCTGTTTTAGTGCTTTTGTCTTTGTCCTCCGTTCTAGTCACATAAGGAAAATGGGGGCTTTATTGCAAAGCAATCCGCATCAAACATTTTGACACATCTGGATACTAAGATTTGATTTTTTGCTTGTCATGTATCCAGTTCAGTACAGCCTGTTAGGTATGTTTGGTCTATACATGCTGGATTACTTACTCAGTCTTGAACAATGTTTGTTAGTTGTTATTGCTTAGCAGATTCAATCATCAGTACATGCCCTGGGTTCCTGAATCACCTCAGATGAACACAGATTTTGCTACAGGAAACAGAGGGTATCTCTAGGGTTTCCTCGGTATATTAATTTTGCCACAGAGCTTGCATGTTATACACGACATTCAGAAATTAGGAACAAACACTATATTATAGGTTACATAGTGAGTAATGTGGTACATAACATGATATCGTTGTTATTATCCATTTCTTATGCAAATATTCCCTTTCGATCTGCAGGGGGCACAGCTCCGAAAGCACATAGACGCCACCCTCGGCAGTGGAAACCTTAGGGAAGCTGTGAGGCTGCCTCCTGGAGAGGATATCAATGAATGGCTTGCTGTGAATAGTAATGTTCTTCCTTTCTTTTTTCACCTTAACCTGTACTCGACATATTTTATTTGGTTTTTATATTTTGGAACTTGTCGAATGTAGCAGTAACATATATAGCTTAGTGCTGAATTATGTATCTATCATTTAGAATGTTATTAGAACACAGTTGTTTCATCAAAGCTAACATGTGTGTTTTGCTTTTCAGCTGTGGATTTCTTTAACCAAGTTAACCTGCTGTATGTCACACTCACAGAATTCTGCACACCTGAGAGCTGCCCAACAATGACTGCAGGCCCAAAGTACGCCTTTCTGTCAATCTCATTCTTTGGACTTGTCAAAAAGGAATAAGTCAAACTTTTTATCCAAAGCAAGTTTGTCAGCGACTAAAGTCTGTTTGTGTGATTGTGATTTAACGTATGATAAACTGTTTTACAAGGCTGCAACTTAGAACGTTTGGTCATTATCCGGCTGAAACCTTTTAAATGGCCAAAATTTGATGATGACTTTTGAGGGCTACCTGCCTGGTGAAAACCTCCCACTAATGACCTGTTTAGTTTCCTTGCCCATGCTAATAACTAACAAGAGACACATGTTGTCTTCAATTCTTTTTCTGACTTTATAACGACACTATATAGCAGTATGCGTAAACTGATTTATCTCTTTCTACTTAAAAGCTAATATGCAAGTGAGTACCTTATCATGTAGAAAAAACTCAGTTCTTAAGATTTGGCTCAATACATACCTAATTATCAATTCTTAGGGCACTAAAGCTTAGGATATGGTTGAGAAATATTGGTGTGCCAAGTAATTGTATGCCTCATGGTTGCCTTTTATGATTTTGCATTTGGACTTTCTCTTCAGTGCCTTACTCTTTCCACATGTCCTCCTATAATTAAGTTTGAACATTGACTAAATAGATAATCATGGTTACACCCTTTTTTGAAGGAAGAAAATATCCTAAAACACTTTGTTTATGACAATTGTCTTCTGTAGTACTAAGCATTAGGCAAACAAAGTATTATACTCCACCTATTACAATTTGGACTTTTCATGCCCATAATCCCTTGGTGACATTTTCTTCAGAATTAGATCAATATTTTGACCACATCACGACAAAAGTCACTAAACAAAAGTGAATTTTATGAAGGTATGAGTACAGATGGGCTGATGGTGTACAGATAAAGAAGCCCATAGAAGTGTCAGCACCAAAATACGTGGAGTATCTAATGGACTGGATTGAAGGCCAGCTTGATGATGAATCCATATTTCCTCAAAAGCTTGGTATGCTGATAGTGCCATTGACCGTTCTTTGCTTCCGACAAACACTTGATATTGGAGCAGTCAAGCATTACTGATCTGGGTTTAATTCCTTTCTCCAGGCACACCATTCCCACCCAACTTCAAGGAAGTTGTAAAGACAATTTTCAAGCGCTTGTTTCGTGTTTATGCCCACATATATCACTCCCATTTTCAGAAGATTGTCAGCCTCAAGGAGGAGGCTCATCTTAACACCTGCTTCAAGCACTTCATTCTGTTTACAAACGTAAGTCTGTTGCTTATACATTGTAAGTTCATCATTCACAGCGATTGTGCTGTCGAACATCGCAGATCTACTGTTGGCCGAGGAAGGAAAGGGACAGCAAAATTTACAAGTCTCGGTTTATGCTGCAGGAGTTTGGGCTGATTGACAAGAAGGAGCTGGCTCCACTCCAGGAGCTCATCGAATCCATCATCGTTCCTTACTGAGAAGAATACTGAGGCGGAACCGAACATGGATACCAAGTTCTCTATACGGATGATTGAGGAATTAGTCTATCTGCAACAGTATTTTTATTATTTACTGGCATAGAGCTTACCGTTCCAGTTATTAGACATAAAAAAAAGACATGTGACATTGCTAATGCTGTCTTATTTGTGTGTACCCGTGTTCACCCTGATTCTATATTGGCCGTGCAAGCGTGCCTGTATTGTTGTTATTAACAGGCATGGTGGGACCGGGACATGTTGCAAACAACATAAATAGCTTGGTTCGATCAAAAATTTAGTATGTATGCATTGCGAGATCGGTGCGGTTGTTGATGTATGTAACTACCAAGTGTTTGCTCCCTGTTCCTATACCAACAGTTTAACAAGAATATGAGCAAGTGGCAATAGCTGTGTCTTTGCTTAATTACGGTGATTTCCTTTATGTCACTGTCACAACCCTTGAAGATGGGGTGTTTGGGCTCATCATTGTAATTTTACTGTCTTGCTGATGACTTTGTATCAAATCCAATCAAAATGCGATGGGAGCACATGAAATGTCATTTCTGCTTCGACGATTCACACACACACGCGAGGCGAGGCGAGACGCAATGACTCGATTAACATCACATCAGTACGCATGACATCACATAAGCATTGATCGGCATGGCCAGAGATACAGCGGGGGAACATGAAAATATCACAGTACTAGAGGACTAGAGGGGTGGTGCTAGTAGTACCACGAGGGGTGGTAGATTGAAGCTCTTAACACAAGCTGCTAGTGGAAGCGAAGCGGCGGGTCTCCTAGACGCGGCCCTCCCAGAGGCATGGCTGGGCGTCGGAGCAGAGGGCGGGCGGCGGGGCGAGGCCGAGCGCCTCGGCGCGGCGCCAGCGCTGGGCGCGGGTGAGGCCGAGGCAGGGCCCGTAGCGCATGCCCATGTCGAACTCCCGAGCCGCCCTCTCCCGGTCCTCCTCCCCCTCCTGCCTCCTCCTCGCATCGACGTCGTCGCCGTGGTCTGCCGTCACAACAGAACAGATGGATGGATCAACCAGTTTGTGGGGACGGGATCGAATCGAATCGAGTCGATCGGTTGGGATCGGGTGGGAGAGACGGAGGTGTACCTGGCGTCGAAGGGTGGAGATGCACGGCGGCTGCTGGCTTCTGGTGGCGGCGCGCCGCCTTCTTGGAGACACCGCCGGTGGGCTTAGTGGCGGTGCTGGTGTGCGCCTTCTGCTGCCTGAAGAAGGACTTCATGTCGCCGCCGCTCCTCATGGCTCCGTCGCCTCCGATGATCTATCTCTCCGATCTCTCTGGCGTGTTGTCTTGGGGAGGATGGTGAGTGGCGATTGGTGAGGGCGGTTTATGTGCTGCTTTTGTTGGGGTTGATTGGGAGGGTGTCGCGGCCGTCATGCTGGTGATTTGAATTTTGAAACGGGAGTCTAGAGTATTCTATTCTTGACTCTGGTGTTGGCTGCTGGAACGCGAACCCATGGATGGTGTTTGTCCCGTCTCCGGGGAACGCCAATCCAACCGTCCGTCGCGTGACTCGTATCCACACCTGAACGTACGTACGATGGCGTGCCGTGCCGGTCCTGTACACGTTGGGCTCGAACCGTACACGTACACGCGCGTGTGAACTCACAACGTTCCTCGTGTATCTCTGCTTGTTTCCAATTGAACAACCGCTGCACCTGAAATTGCTACATTATTGATGGGCTCTTTGCACCTCGTGCGATTTCATAGCAAGTAACATGAATCCTACAAAAATCGAGCCTAAATTAGAAAAATAGATGGAGACCTGGCTGCTCTTTACCCATTTTCATCTCGGTTTATATACCATCGAATCATATTTTAGCTCAACGACTTAGCGCTGAAAGAAAACAGAGTGAAATCTGATTTACAGAGTCTGATTACAGTAAATAGTAAATACAAAAAGTTTCTACAGTATGATGTAGTCGTAGCCGTTGGATCTTCTATAATGTAGTCGTAGCGTATGATGTAGTCGTAGTCATTGGATCTTCTATGATGTAGTCGTAGTCATTGGACCTTCTATGATGTAGTCGTAGCGTATAATGTAGTCGTAGTCGTTAGATCTTCTATGATGTAGTTGTAGTTGTTCCTTCGCTTCCTTCAAGTTTCAAACACATTCAAGTCTTCAGAACATCAGAGTGTTACATTCCCCCCTTCTTGAATTACTCCTTGTCCTCAAGGTTGAAAAGATAGAAACATCGCCAAGATAAAAGTAGCATCTTCCCATGTAGAATCCTCGGGAGTTAAATTATGCCACTGAATTAACCACTGAACCATAGGAAGATTGTTCCTTGGTATGACCCTCATCTGCAGAATAGCTACTGGTTCAGTTTTGATTTTGGTAATCCCTCCACAAAATCCATGGAAATATGGGTCCAAGCCATGTCAGGTACAGGTAAGGGTTCCAAAAGTCCAAGGTATGGCTTGTTTTCAGCCTTTGCTCTTTGGTATAATGCACATTCAGATATGAACTTGTCTACTTGATTTTTCAATCCTGGCTAGTAAAATAACATTTTAATCTTTTGGTAAGATGCTCTCATTCCAGAATATCCACCTAGTGCTGAAGAAAGAAAATTTTCAATCAGTTGTGGCCGTGTGCCTCCAGATTTACCCACATAAATCATTCCTTTATACCTCAATATCCCATAATGCAAGGTATGTAATGATTTTGGTTCTTGTGCCAAGCTTAGCTATTCTAAGAGTTGTTTACAGTGTTTATCTCTTTTTATAACTTTTTTCCACCCCCTCAACCCATATGGGCACAACTGATGTCATAGTAGCCATACAAGTATGTACTCTTCTTGATAGTGCATCAGCAGCTATATTCTCTTTGCCCTTCTTATATTCAATGGAATAGCTATACTCCAATAACTTCAACATAATTTTATATTGAATACCATCAGTCACCCTCTGATCAATCATATATTTTAAGCTTTTTTGATCAATTTTGATAACAAAGTGGGTTCCTAGTAAATAGTGTCTCCATTTCCTAGGAGCTTTCAGGATGACCAAGGCCTCTTTATCATATGTGGATAAGACAATATCTTTTACCCCCAATGTTTTACTCATATAAGCAATTGGCCTATTGTCTTGCATTAACACTGCTCCTACTCCACTCCCACTAGTATCAGTTTCCAACACAAAGGATTTGGTGAAGTCTAGTAGAGCCAAGACTGGAGCACTGCTCATAATGGTCTTTAATTGGTTAAAGGCCTCTATTTGCTTCTCTCCCCAGCAGAAAGCATTCTTCCTGAGCATGTCATGTTGGAAATATGCCCTAGAGGCAATCATAGAGATGATGATATTTTATTATGTTCATGTTTTTGATAATATATTATCGTGTTTCTTGAATGAATCATTTGTTATAAATCAATAAGTATGTGACTTGTTGGTGGAACTCTTAAACTTATATGATATCATTCTAAATATATCCCTGGTCGAATGTCACTGATCGGAACACCAGTGACTCTATGACTAGCACATGTATTGATTGATGACCTTATTTCACCGGTCATGGAAATGGAGATATTGAATCAATAATGTGAGCACATGTTAGAGAACATGGGGTTGGATAGACCCATTATTGAGATACTATTGAGATTGTTATGAATCTTGTGTCATTAGTTGGTCTCAAGTAATGATGATGTATAATCCTTAGACCTGAGATCAGCATGGTTCCCTACATGTGTAATAGCACTCTTAGGGGTTGCCAAGCGCTACTCGTAACTGGGTAGTTATAAAGGTAGCTTTCGGGTATGCTATGAAACACGCGAAGGGATGTGACTGGTCGAGATGAGATTTGTCCCTCCTAACATAATAGGAGAGATGTCTCTGGCCCCTCGTGGTGATCGGATAAAGAAAGTGCATGGCCATGCCACTAGTGGTCGAAGTGTCGACCATATGATGTTATCCGACACTCGATCGAGAAAGTATTGAACAGTCCATGGATGACACTTCATCTCACCTGGAGTTCAACCAGACATCGTGAGGCAAAGGGAGAATGCATGAGTAGGTCACTTAGTTCGATCAGTTACGGACTAGTCGTATGGAGATACGATCTGGTCGTAGATTGATTGAACGTAATCACAAAATGGTAAGAACCTGGTCGTAAGGAGTTACGAACTGGTCGTGACCAATTGCAACCTGGTCATATAGAGATACGAATTGATCGTAAGTGATGAGGACCTGATCATAGATCATATTACATTAAGGTTCATCTGATATATTCTATGTGTATTTGGGAATCGTTATGTGTTGCTAGGTACCGCTAACAGCTAGTGATCGGAAAAGAGTTTTCGAGTCATAACCGATTACACATGAACCTGTGGGGTCGCACACTTAAAGGGTAAGGATCTATTTTGGATGGTGATCCGAATTCTATAGGCCACGAGTTCCTAATGGGTCTCCAGGTCGAGGCCCATCATGGATGCCTATATAAAGAGGGGTGGTGGCATGGGGTGAAGGAGAGGATGATCTTTGGAAGAACTCCCGAAACCCTAATAGCCACGCCTTCTCAACCATGCTGTCGGTGCTAGCACTCCAGCGCGTGGTGATCTTGCCCAGTACGTGTGGATACCTCGGAGGTGTTGTTGCGAAGCATCAGCACTGGGACGATCCGCAACTTGTGACGTTCACCGGAGTCGGAGGAGAAGTCACGCGACGAGTACGACCACTCGGAGGAGCAGACGCGCGACGAGTACGACCACTCGGAGGAGCAGACGCGCGACGAGTACGACCACTCGAAGGAGGAGACGCGTCGTGAGTACGACTACGACTGCATCAACTCGCTGCAATGACTCTACTTCCGCTACGAGTCGGCTCGTTTAGCGGTAATCTTGTGATCTATTACTTACGGTGGTTCCTTGGTTGCGCGGTAAAATTTTGTTTGTACTATCGTAGCCTTGCCGCGTTACCCTTCATGTCATGCATGGGTCTGCATATATCTTCATAGCCTTTAATAAACCTCCTATAATTTCCAGTGAGCCCTAGGAATCCTCTAAGTTGGGTGAGGTTTTCTGGAATTGGTCATTCCAACATATCCTTCACCTTGCTGGGATCAGTAGAAACTCCATGACCTGAGATTATGTGGCCTAGATATTCTACTTGTGACACAACAAAAGTACACTGCTCATTTTAGCATACAATTGGCTTCTCTTCAATACTTCTAGCACATTCCTCATATGTATCTGATGATCTCCCATTGTTTTACTATAAACCAAGATATCCTAAAAAAAACTAACACAAACTTTCTCATATACTAGCAAAAAGGTTGTTCATCAAAGCCTGGAAAGTGGTAGGTGCATTTGACAACCCAAAGGGCATGACCAAATATTCATAATGGCCACAATGTGTTCTGAAGGCAGATTTAAATACATCCACTTCTCTCATCCTGATTTGGTGATAGCCAGCTCTCAAATCCAACTTAGTGAAGACTTTAACCCCATTCAACTCATCTAACAAATCAGCAATGACTGGGATTGAAAATTTATTCTTCTGGGTGATTTTGTTAAGTTGTCTGTAGTCCACACACATCCTCCAAGAGCCATCCTTCTTCCTAACTAGTATAGCTGGTGAGGAATAGGGACTTACACTGGGCCTAATCCATAAATTTTGTAACATCTGTTGTATTTGGAGCTCGATCTCATCCTTCTATTTATGGGGCATTCTACAAGGCCTTATGTTTGGTGGTTCAGCTCCTTGAGTTAAAGGTATGTCATGATCACAATCTCTAGCCGGTGGTAATTCCTTGGGTTCATCAAAACACTTCTGTATACCCCTTGATTATCTTCTGTACATCCATCAATTGACATTTACTTTGATCCCCATGAGGGGTCATGTTGAGTTGCAACACAAAATCCATTGCCTCTTTGCTAAAAACCTTTTCTACTTCAGCATCATCAATGATAAAATGTTGTCCTGTCACAGTATGATCAGAGAATTGAACCTTCCTGTGGCCATTCTTGACAATTGAGATTATTCTTAACTTCAGATCTAGCTCTACTGGATTGTGCTTATAGATCCAATCATACCCCAAAATCAGGTCATAAGCTTTTAATTCTAGCAGTTTAAACCGATCACTAAACTCCTCTCCTTGGGACTCATATTGACACTGCCTCACATGAGCTTTGGAAATGAGCTCTCCTCCACCGGCCACCTTAACAGACTTTCCAATATTTGTACCAATGTCACAGTTGGCTTTAGTTGCAAAAGCACTACTCATAAAGCTATCAGTACGTCCACTGTCGATCAGAGCAACACCATTTTTCCCATTCACCTTAATTAACAGGGAGAAAGTGGACACTGATGGTGTACCTTGAAATACATTGGAAGATATCATTATGACTTCTCCTCCTTGAGGACTAGTTGGTGGAGTTTCAAATGTCTCATTGGGTTTGTTCTCGAGTTCTTTAGGTCCATTATTAATTTCTTCCTCCCTCTCCTCTCCAACCGACAACAAGTGTAACATCCTTTATTTTACCTTATAATTGTGTTGTGGTGTCCATTTCTCCTCACAATACTAACATTTTCCAGGATCATTGTTACCTTTCCAACTTTGAATCCCTCTACTTGACTGGCCAACACTTCTCTTCTCTACACTTTGGTTGTTCTATCACATGTTTTTGGACTGGTTTCCTTTGTTAGGTGGTCCCCAATTCTCATACTTCTTGATGGTCACCGCTTGTTCTAAATTTCTGGCAATTTTGTAAACTTAGCAAAAAAAATTCAGTGGAAAATTCTTTACTCGATGCTTGATTGAATGATTGAGCCCTTTCACATAGCACTTAATAAAATAACCTTCTTGGAACTCTGGATGCTCATTCCTCACTAATGCCATGAGTTCCTCAAACTTATCAGTATAAGCAGGCACTGAAGTGATCTGCTTTATAGAATGAAAATTGTCCAACAAATCAATTCCATTTTCATTCTCAAAACGGTCGCATATCAGTTTGCACAAATCAGGTGATACGGGGTCGCCCGATCTTCTCGACGTAGGATCAAGATACTCACGCGTAGCCTCTCGAATCGTAGTGATCCTCCGTTGCCAATGCAAGAACGAACACTCTTTAATTCGCAAGAACACACGCGCGGACTTCACGACCACCAAGCGAAGCCCTATCGCTCCCAATTCCCAAATGGCGGAAGGTTGAACGATCTCAATTAATAAGAACTCTCAATTTCCCCTATTGATGCATCGGCCATCAAGAAGAAGAAAACAATCTGCTTTGTTTAATCTCAAAAAAATATCTCCCCCGTTACATGGCCCTCGCCAGCCCTTTTATATGGGCGTACACACGCACACACGGCCTATAGCCATCTCGGGTTGGACTCGGTCTCGCCAGATAACTTTCCATGCATGTGATTCTTCTTTAATTAGCTTCTCGCGTTGGTCACGTCGCTTATCTTTTCATGTAGGCACAACATGCATGTTGGTCGGTCACACAACACACATACATGCATGCCTTTTGACTTGGTCCAACCAGGACACACATTTATTTCTTTCCATGCATTATCACGTAACATGCATGCAAGATCCTTTCTACCATAACAAAACCTTGGTTTCCTTTCTTGAGGTGTAGCAATTAGTAAACATGGGAAGCGCGTCATTTGTGAATTATTTCCATCCAACGCAAGATCCTTTCCTTCCTCCGCAGGCTTTCCTTTGTTGCTTTTGGTCTTCCATATTTCTATACGTATAAAACTGCATATACACAATATGTGACTATTAGGTAGTATCATATTCTCATTAGTAAGATTAAAATCATTTAAGAGCGAGTTCACCTGTTGTTTAATTAATTTAGCTCGTGCTCGTGTAATAGGTCCAATTGGCGGGATATCCTCATCATCCTCCCCCTCTTGAAAAGGAGTCGTCCTCGACTCTGTATCGTCTTGCCCAAAGAATGGTGATAAATCAGCAACATTAAAAGTAGTACTTACGTCATAATCGTCTCCTGGAAGCTCTATCTTGTAGGCATTATCATTGATCTTGGCAAGTACTTTAAAAGGACCATCACCACGGGGCATCAATTTTGATTTACGCTTCTCCGGAAAGCGTTCTTTGCGAAGGTGTACCCACACTAAGTCACCTGGTTCAAATAGCAATTTCTTTCTAGACTTGTTAGCTTTGGAAGCATAAGAACGTACCTTCGCCTCAATTACCTCTTTAGTCTTTTCATGCAGTTTCTTGACAAAATCAGCACGCTTAGAGGCCTCCATATTAGCACGTTCTTGTAATGGAAGTGGTAACAAATCAAGTGGTGTGATCGGTTTGAAGCCATACACCACCTCGAATGGACACAATTGAGTGGTAGAATGCACCGCCCGATTATAAGCAAATTCAACATGCGGTAAACAATCCTCCCACTCTTTTAAGTTCTTTTTGAGCATTGTCCTCAGCAACATTGAGAGTGTACGGTTCACCACCTCCGTTTGGCCATCGGTTTGTGGATGACAAGTTGTCGAAAAGAGCAACTTTGTTCCAAGCTTGGCCCATAAAGTTTTCCAAAAGTAGCTCATAAACTTTACATCACGATCTGAAACAATGGTGCGAGGCACGCCATGCAATCTCACAATCTCCCTGAAAAACAAGTCAGCTACATGCGACGCATCGTCGCTCTTATGGCAAGGAATAAAGTGTGCCATCTTAGAAAATCTATCCACAACTACAAAAACAGAATCCCTCCCCCTCTTAGTCCGTGGCAATCCTAACACAAAATCCATGCTAATATCTTCCCAAGGTGCATTAGGAACTGGAAGTGGAGTATACAAACCATGTGGATTAAGTTTCGATTTAGCTTTATGGCATGTTATACATCGTTGAACAAACCTCTCAACGTCACGTCGCATCCTGGGCCAATAGAAGTGGTCGGCCAACATCATGTATGTTTTCTCTCTCCCAAAATGTCCCATCAATCCACCTGCATGAGATTCCTGCAACAATAACAAACGCACAGACGAATCTGGAACACATAGTTTGTTAGCGCGAAAAAGAAACCCATCATGAATATAGTACTTATCCCATCCTTTTCCATCTTTACATTTAGAATATGGTGCTGAAAATTCATGATCAGAAACATATAATTCTTTCAAACTCTCTAAGCCAGGTACCTTTACTTCCAACTGAGTTAAAAGCACATTCTTTCGAGATAAAGCATCAGCTACCACATTCTCTTTGCCTTTCTTGTATTTAATAATGTATGGAAAAGTCTCAATGAATTCAACCCACTTAGCATGTCGACGATTTAGTTTAGCTTGACCTTTCAAGTATTTCAAAGCTTCATGATCAGAATGAATAATGAATTCCTTAGGCCAAAGATAATGTTGCCAAGTCTCTAAAGCACGCACAAGAGCATATAATTCTTTATCATAAACAGGATAATTCAATTGTGCAATCGTTAAGTTTCTCACTAAAGTATGCAACAGTTTTCTTTCTTGCATCAAACACCACCAATACCTATTCCACTAGCATCACATTCAATCTCAAAAGTTTTAGTGAAATCAGGTAAAACAAGCAATGGTGCTTCAGTCAAACACTTCTTCAGTTCAGCAAAGGCTTTGTCCTGTGATGCTCCCCATTCAAAAGCAACGCCCTTTTTAGTTAATTCATTTAATGGGGCGAGAATGGTGCTAAAGTCTTTCACAAAGCAGCGATAAAACCAAGAAGCCCATGAAAGCTACGAATTTGACTAACATTGACAGGAGTAGGCCAATTTCGAATAGCTTCAACTTTAGAGTCATCTACTTCAATGCCATGAGCTGAAACAACATAGCCTAAGAAGACCACTTTGTTTGTGCAAAACGTACACTTCTCGAGATTAGCATACAATTGT
Source organism: Hsuehochloa calcarea (assembly GCA_036346395.1). Lineage (NCBI taxonomy): Eukaryota > Viridiplantae > Streptophyta > Magnoliopsida > Poales > Poaceae > Hsuehochloa > Hsuehochloa calcarea. Next base: position 14,193,411 of record CM070609.1, read on the forward strand.
TCAGTTCTTAGCACTTCTAGCACTTGCCTAACGTGTTCAACATGTTCTTCCAAAGAGCGGCTATATATCAAAATGTCATCAAAATAGACTACCACAAATTTGCCAATGAAATGTCTCAAAACATGGTTCATTAGTCGCATGAATGTACTAGGAGCATTAGATAAACCAAAAGGCATCACTAACCATTCATACAAGCCAAATTTTGTTTTAAAAGCTGTCTTCCACTCATCACCATGTTTCATTCTAATTTGATGGTATCCACTACGCAAATCAATCTTAGAAAAGATAGTAGAGCCACTCAATTCATCAAGCATATCATCTAACCTAGGAATAGGATGACGATAACGAATGGTAATATTGTTGATAGCTCTACAGTCTACGCACATTCTCCATGTACCATCTTTCTTTGGAACAAGAATGACAGGAACGGCACAAGGACTAAGACTTTCGCGTACATACCCTTTTTCCATGAGCACGTGTACTTGCCGCTGAATTTCTTTTGTCTCCTCCGGGTTTGTGCGGTACGGCGGCCGGTTGGGAAGTGGCGCTCCTGGTACCAAGTCAATTTGATGTTCAATGCCTCGAATGGGTGGTAAACCAGCGGGTACGTCCTCGGAAAGACATCCTCATAAGCCCGCAAAACTTGAGAAACCACACTAGGAAGGGAGGTTAAGTCATTAGTAGAAAGCAAAACATCTTTGTACAGCAATACAAAGTGCATCAAAGTGGGATCATCTTGTATCTCTCTCAAATCAGATTTAGTGGCTACCATGACTAACTTTTTCTCTCCTCATCCTTTCTTTTCCACTCAGTTTTAACTTGTGGCTCTCATTCGCCTTTTGTGGAATCACACTCTTTTGTTCCTTCCCTCTCTCATTCTCTACGTTCACCGCAATCTTTTGCATATTATCATTCACAATTTGAGAAGGAGTCAAAGGTCGCAATCTTATTTCTTTGTTATTCCACATGAACTTATAATGATTTGTTCTACCATCATGAATCACAGATCTATCATATTGCCATGGTCTTCCTAAAAGTAAGTGACAAACATCCATGGAAACAACATCACACTCCACAGTATCGCGGTAATTCCCAATCGAAAACTAACATCAACAAGGTATCCAACATTCATAGAACCATCATTATTCAACCATTGAATTTGATATGGATGTGGATGTTTCTTGTATTTCAACCCAAGTTTAGTGCAAAGTTCTTTACTAGCTAAATTGTGGCAACTACCACCATCAATAATAACTTTGCAACACTTACCATCCTTACTCACCTGAGCCCGTGTTTGGAAAAGATTGCAACGCTGCTCATGAGTGGGTTTAGCTTGCACACTCAACACCGTCGGTGCACACACAAGGCTAGGACCAGCCTCGGGGTCACAATAATCATCTTCATGTGCCTCCTCCCCTTGTCCTGTCTCATGTACATCTCCAAAGCTTCTAAAATCAGCAAGGGCCTCACCTTCCCTTCGCTAGTAGAGTCATACTCTCCATTCTCCATTAACAACATAACCTTGTTATTTGGACAATCCCTTTGTATGTGACCTCGCCCAAGGCATTTGAAGCATTGGATGGCACTACTTCTTCAGAGAACCCATCAAGACGAGGTAGAAGGTGCTGGATTTTTCTTGGCAATGGGTGTTGTTGCATTTTTCCCTTTGGTGCAAAGATCGTACTAGGAGCAAAGTCGCTACCAGATTGATTAGTTTTAAAAGAATTGAAACGGGATGCAGGTTTACCTCCTGTAGGTGCTGAACGGGGTGTATATGATGATGATCTTGTTGCTCTCATATCTTGTTGCACTTGCCTTTCAAATTTTGGTTGCTTGATGCACCAACTCCACCATGTTGTTGTATGGTGAAATTCGTGATGCGCTTGATGGGAGGGTGCAAACCAACAAGGAAACGAGCCATTGTTTGTTCTTCTTGCTCAAATATATTAGCTCGAATCATGGCCATCTCCATCTCTTTATAATAGTCCTCCACCGTGAGAGTTCCTTGCTTCATTTGCTGCAATTTATCAAATAAATCACGTTTGTAATGTTTAGGAACAAACCTCGCTCTCATGTGATACTTCATCTCTTCCCATGTAGCGATGGGAGGTTCGTTGTATTCTCTCCTTTGATTTTGAACTTGTTCCCACCATATGAGTGCATATTTGTCAAATTCAAGTGCAGCCATGTGTATTTTCTTCAGCCTCGAGTAGTTGTGCATACGGAACACCTTGTCCACCTTGAGCTCCCAAGTGAGGTAATCTTCGGGATCATGTGTACCTGAAAATGTTGGCATAGTAAATTTAAGCTTACCAAATTTCTCTTCATTAGGTCGTTCATTGCCGTAGCGGTGTCGACGGTGGTATCCATCATCGTAGTGGTACAAGTCGTCGTCGTCGAAGTGAGGTGCTCCCCCACCTCGGCCTCCATGCCCACGACCCCGCCCGGGTCCTTGGGCGCCTTCCCCACCTCCTCTCCCAGGTGGAGGTGGCCGTATGGCTTGTGCCACCACACGGTCTCGCCGTTGTCGAGCATCCTGGGCGACTCGTGCAGCGACCTCCTCATCTCGTGGAGGTGGTAGATGCACACCATCTTCTTCTTCTTCGACGAAGTGCGCGCACAACATCACCACGATGCCCGTCGCGCAACACATTCATTTGTTGGTTGAGCTCAATGCGAGATCCCGCATGTCCGCCTTGAGTTGGTCCCCCATTGCAGTGGTGCCAGCTACAAATTCTTGTTGTAATGTACTTCTCAATGCCTGATGTTGGAAGCGAGTCACCGGGGCATTAAGATCAACAACATGCTCCTCACCATAGTTATCTTCTTCACCTGACATGGTTAGGTTGTGCAAAAGAAAACACAAACAAAGAAGAATGTATATGGATTAGTAAAATTCACTCAATCTCTCTTTTCTCTCCCAAGTAAGGTTCTTACCTTTCCGAAGTGAATTAAGGCCAAAAGAAACTTACACTTGGTAGAAGCTACAATAGCAAAGTGATGATCAAGCGAATATAAGAGTGTTCACAGTTGCACAACAACGGTTATTTGGTGGAGCTTGGTATGGATGTGTATATCCTAGCAATCTGAAATTCTTGATGTTGTAAAGCTAAGTAACAATCCAAGCTAGAATATTTTGCCTAAGTGCTGATCCAAAAGGTTTAAGTGAAGTATATGAACGCACACGTAAAGATCAATGTGACTTAATGCAAACAAGGGAATGAACTAGTGAGATACAATCTGAAATTAAGATGAAAACTAGCTCGTTTTGCACCAAGTACTAGGAGAGACGCTAGCCAATTGCAATAATATGAAATGTAAGGGCACAAGATTGCTTAAATAAATTAAATACACAATCTGAAATTTATGAACTAAGGTTATCCTTTTCCCAAATTTCGGCCAATATCTTCTTTTCTTTCTTTTTTTTTTTTTTTTTACTTCACACCATCTGTTTTTTTTTTTTTTTGACTTGTGGCTTTTTTTTTTTTTTTTTTTTTTTTCCAAACTAGAGTTTAAGGTTCCCTCACACGAGTTCTAATTTTCAAATGAGTGCAAATAATTCAATGAACAGCCCTAAGCAATTATCAAAGACTAGTCTCAAAGATGAAAGAAGAAGAAAAAAATCAGCAATTTTTTTGCACTGCTCACAAATCGCGCCAGAGCAGTTAAACATCAGTAGCATCGCAAGATCAGAGCGTGATCGGGCTGCAGACACGTTCTGGCGTTCCGCGCCCCCGGAAAAAAAACAGACAAGATCGATCCGAATTTTGACGCGGTTGAGGACCAACAAATTTTTTTATTTATTTATTATTTTTTAGTTTTGATTGGACACGCAGATTAAGCAACGCGAAAGAGCACTACGATCAGCACTAAACAAAAATTCTAATGGATTAAAACCTAACTAAACTCACAGGAAATAACAGATGCAAAAACTAGGGTTTGGAATTTTTGTGTAGCAATTTTCGGTTTATGGACTCTAGGTATTAAGAACAGCAAATAAAAACAATCTACTCTAGGGATAAGCAATCCTACCGAGTCAACGGAGCTCTGATACCAGATGATACGGGGTCGCCCGATCTTCTCGACGTAGGATCAAGATACTCACGCGTAGCCTCTCGAATCGTAGTGATCCTCCGTTGCCAATGCAAGAACGAACACTCTTTAATTCGCAAGAACACACGCGCCAGACTTCACGACCACCAAGCGAAGCCCTATCGCGCTCCCAATTCCCAGCGGAAAGGTTGAACGATCTCAATTAATAAGAACTCTCAATTTCCCCTATTGATGCATCGGCCATCAAGAAGAAGAAAACAATCTGCTTTGTTTAATCTCAAAAAAATATCTCCCCCGTTACATGGCCCTCGCCAGCCCTTTTATATGGGCGTACACACGCACACACGGCCTATAGCCATCTCGGGTTGGACTCGGTCTCGGCCAGGATAACTTTCCATGCATGTGATTCTTCTTTAATTAGCTTCTCGCGGGTTGGTCACGTACGCTTATCTTTTCATGTAGGCACAACATGCATGTTGGCTGGTCACACAACACACATACATGCATGCCTTTTGACTTGGTCCAACCAGGACACACATTTATTTCTTTCCATGCATTATCACGTAACATGCATGCAAGATCCTTTCTACCATAACAAAACCTTGGTTTGAGGTGTAGCAATTAGTAAACATGGGAAGCGCGTCATTTGTGAATTATTTCCATCCAACGCAAGATCCTTTCCTTCCTCCGCAGGCTTTCCTTTGTTGCTTTTGGTCTTCCATATTTCTATACGTATAAAACTGCATATACACAATATGTGACTATTAGGTAGTATCATATTCTCATTAGTAAGATTAAAATCATTTAAGAGCGAGTTCACCTGTTGTTTAATTAATTTAGCTCGTGCTCGTGTAATAGGTCCAATTGGCGGGATATCCTCATCATCAGGCCAATCAAATTGTTCCACAAGTAATCCGCTTCCTCTGAGCCATCCATCTGCCTGATCTACCATATAGAGGGAGGCTAAATCTACCCATTCTTCATACGGTATTCTTGCTAGATCAAAGAATTTCTCACTCTGCCTGATCCACCCCATTGGATTCTCACCATTCAAAATAGGAAAATCATATTTAGGTCCCCTCGAGAGTGAATTTGGATAGTACCTCTTATGTCTGTCTCCTCTATGGTAATAGTACCTTCCTTTTTCTAATTCTTGCTCTCTATCATCTGGTTTATAATATCTTGGTCCTCTAACTAGTGAAGTATGAGGAGGTGAGTGATACCTGTGAATTGTTGGAGGTGCTATAGATTGCTGAAAATGAGGAGAAGTAAACCCTCCGATCTGACCAACATTAGAACCAAATCCAGAACCCAATTTGTGCATCTCTGTCGCTAGTTCAGCGTGGCGTAGTTGATGCTGTTGCTGCTCCCATTCTTGACTAAAGAATCTAGACCCGCCATTATGAGTTAATAAAGTATTTTGATGATTAATGATAAATATATATGTGAGACTAATACTTTTATTGATATACCTATTGTGTAGTCTTATTTGGATAAAAGGTAAACATCATAGAGGTATGCACTCGACATCATATTCTTATATCATGGTGCATTCCTCGGATTCAAAATATAGTTTGAACTCTACTAAAAGTCTAACTTGAATATATGCATATGTTTTTATTACACATTTGTATATGAACATATTTAGGGGGAGTTCACTCTATGTTTTGTGGTTTTATTAGTATTGATCCATATTTCTTTATCCACATATATTGGGGATCTCTGCTTTGAAACATATCTTTGAGTATATAAAACTTGTGTAGTTCATATATACTCATATTTATCTACATTCAATTATTTGCAATTGAAGTGGTTACCATCAATTACCAAAGAGGGAAAGATTGAAGTATATTGTCCCACCATTATGAGTTAATGGTATGTTGTGGTAATTAATGTAAATCATATTGTAGAACTAACATTTTTCATGAGTTGGATGAATAGGTTATGTTTCATGATGATGAAGACTTTGGATGACGATCAATGGATGACGTTATGAGTTGATCGTCATCAAGTCAAGACTCGAGATGAAGGAAACTATCATGTGTTGATGATATTCAAGTCAAGATCCCGAAGTGAAGAAGATCATCATGTGTTGATGATATTGAAGTCAATAGCTTGGAGTAAAGAATGTATCATGTGTTGATACGTATCAAGATCTCGAAGAAAAGGAAATCATCATGTGTTGATAATATTCAAGAAGAGGAGATGATCACGAGTTGATCATCAAGTCAAGAGAAAACTCATCATGTGTTGATGGAGGTCAAGTGAAAGAATGCATCATGGGTTGATGCATATTCAAGTCAAGAACTTGAAGTAAAGGAGATCATCACGTGTTGATGATTATGAAAGTCAAGAACCCAGACTTGAAGTAAAGATATGCGTCATCAAGCTTCAAGAAGATTCTTAAGGCAAAGGTATGACTAGCTAGGACTAAGAATGTGTTCCTAGTCTTTTACCAATCTTGATGTTTGGTTGGAGACCGGATTGCTAGTATAGGCTGCTGTACTATTAAGAGAGGTCTTGACTAGTAGCTTGAGTTAGTCATGCGTTGATAGCTCATTGTGCTTGCTCTAGCTCGTCTATGTATGGTGCTATTGTTTGCGAATGCGTTTTGCAAATAGTTGAAGCTCATGCATTATAATCTTTGTAGCATGAGACTATAATATGAAAATATATTTTGCAAATGGTTGAAGTCCATGCAACTACTTCTTGTGGCATGTTGCCGATATTTGCGAATGTGTTTTGCAAATAGTAGAGGCTCATGCATAATCTTTGTAGCATGAGACTATAATTTGCAAATGTGTTTTGCAAATAGTTGAAGTCCATGCAACTACTCCTTGTGGCACGTTGCCGATATTTGCGAATATGTTTTGCAAATAGTCGAGGCTCATGCATAATCCTTGTAGCATATGACTTTAGTTTGCGAATGTATTTTGCAAATGGTTTAAGTCCATGTACCTTATTCCTTGTGGCATTGATTATAAAAGTTGGCAAATGTGTTTTGCAACTTATTGAGAATCTTGCCTTTAACCCTTGTTTGCATCGCTCTCAAGTGTGTTTTGCAATTGAGTGTTTTGAAAGCCGACTAAGCTTTTCTCAGGATAATCGGTAGTACCGACGTTGTGTTGGCTGTACTACCGCACCGCAGTATGACCGGGAAAGTAGTGCGGTACTGCCCCAATCCGGTCGGACCGAAGTTTAGTTGGCGGCATATGTTTTCCAGAGAGACACCTTCTAAGTTTGTTTTGCTCTCCTGGAAAGCGGTAGTACCGGAGTTCAATTGGTGGAACTACCGTATCGCGGTACGACCGCAGTGCTTATCGCGGAACTACCGCAACCCGGTATAACCGATTTATGAAGCGATACGTTATTTCCAGTAAAGACCGTTTTTCAGACCGCAAAGGAAGCGGTAGTACCGCCCTTGTGTTTCGGAACTACCGGTGAGAGGAACTACTGCATGTTCAATGGCAGTAGTATCGCGCCCCATTTCCAATGGCTATTTCGGAGGCTTTTTATAGCTGTTACTGTGCGGCAGAGGAAGTGCGGTGGTACCGACCGATGAACGGCTAGTTTTTGTGTGTGGGCTATAAATACCCACCTTGGTTGGTTGTGGGTAGGGTTGCTGGTGCCATTACCCATTCCTTGAGCAAAGAGCAAGCCTTCTCATCTCTTGTGTGCATGTGTTGCACCTAGTGAGCTTAGAGAGTAAACCCTAAGTGCATGTGTTGAATTAGGTAGTGTATTGTATATCCACTTGAGCTTAGACACTTGATTTGTTCAAGTGAGCGTCTTCAACTTGTTACTCTTGGTGTTTGTGACACATAGACGGCTTGGAGGAGTTGCGTCGGTGATCTTCTCAAAGAAGGTTGTGAGAAAGTCCGAGTGGTTGTGAGTGTTTGGTGCTCACCATCTCCAGAGTGGAGGAAGAGTAACTCCGAGTGGATCAAGGTGTTGGTTCGTGTTGGAGCCGATCCAAGTGGTTGGACTTACCTCGGAGGTGTTGGCTTAATTTGTGAAGTCGGTCAAATTAGTTTGGGTTTACCTCAACGTGAATTAGGGGAGACCGGTAAGTCTTCGAATACCACGGTAAAAACATCTTTGTGTTCTTGTGGTTTGTTGCTCTTGTGCTTTACTATTGTAATTTACATTCCTAAAATTAAATTGCTATCACTATCAATAGTCTTTTTTGTTGGTGCACTTGGTCAAGACTAGTTGATTTATGCATTAATTGAGCAAAACTGAATTGATTTACAATTTCACATAATACTTAATTTTAGCCAAAATATTTTTAAAAACCGCATATTCACCCCCCTCTAGTCGGCCTCCTCAGTCTTACATTGACGGCACAACATATCCACTTCAAGCCCTCTTTTGTTATGAGCTTCCACTTCAGCCAAGGCTTTTCACTGCGCCTCTATTGCCGCTGCAGATTCTTCGACTGGTGGATTCATTTTCTGATCCAACTTATGTGATAGTCATTGGATTGCTTCGAGGAATCCCTTCATCTGTTGATCAAGCCTCGCCACTTGGCCCAGCTTCTCATTTCTGAGCCTCATCATCTCTTGTCGTACATCCAGTCCTTCAGGAATATCCCCAACTTCCTCAGGTGGATTTTTCCTAGGAGCCATTGCACTCTTGGTGTCAAGGTTTTGGGGATTTTACAAGGTCAAAACCAAAACCCACTATGCAAGAACCTTAATGCTCTGATCCATTTGTCAGACCCAGCACAATCATTCAATTGATTCCACCGAAGACCGGAAGCAATCAAATAATTGATAAAATAAAATATACAACAGACTAGAGCAAGAACGGATTTAGAGAATAATTTATCAGTTTGTATATATCTTATTTCCCCATTTTTATCTTGGCTTATATACAACCAAATCAGATTCCAGCTCAACGACTTGGCGCTGAAAGGAAACATAGTGAAATTCGATTTACATAGTCTGATAATAGTGAATAGTAAATACAAAAAGTTTCTATAGTCGTCCAATGTGATGAAGAGGTATGATGTAGTCGTAGCCATTGAATCTTCTATGATGTAGTCATTGTGTATGATGTAGTTGTAGCTGTTGGATCTACTGTGATGTAGTCGTAGTCGTTCCTTCGCTTCCTCCGAGTTTCAAACACATTCGAATCTCCAGAACATCAGAGTATAACACCCAATGGGCCACCATGATGGGTGGCGTCGTCGCCGCCGCCTCATCGCCCAACTAGAATCTAAGGTTCGGCGCCCGATGAACTCTCATAACCAAACAAGTGTACGGATCTCGACGCAGGATCAAGGGCTGAGGATTCAAGTTTTTTTTTTTTTTTGGAGAAGCGAGCTGAAGGCAGCTCCGGTGGGCCGTTGGCGCCTCTGTACAATCGGCAGCAGCCCGTGTCAGTACAGCCCATGGAGCCAGGAAAAAGCGCAGGATGAGAACGCGAGGGCCGTGTGGAGGCAGCGAGGGCCGGGAGCGGGAGGGATCTTTTGTTGCCTGACGAGGCGGACTGGTGGCGGAGGCGCGGCGTGGGCAAGGCGACGAAAGACACCCACAATATCTCTCCCGACCAATGACCTCCCTCCGCTCCCGCTCCCGCACCCTATCCTCGCCTCCCTCCTCCCCGTGCCCTCCCTCCCTCCACTGCAGTCTGCAGTAACACAGTAAAACCAACAACGTAGCGGCGGCAGGCAACTTGCTCGTTCCTTTCCTCGGTGCCACCACCACTGCTAATCTTTTATAACCGCCGGCCTCTTTCTTCGTTTGTCTCTCTCCTCTCTCCCAGCTTGGCGCGTGGTGTCCATAGACCAGAGCTCCCCCTCCTTGGGTTAGTCCGGTAGTTCTTGCTTGCTTGGTTGGTGCATCCGCCGCGAGCCTCTACACCCTAGGTGTACGCCTGTACCGTCGTCGTCTTCTTCCTCCTCCTCCTCCTGCTCTGCTCTCTCGCACAGGTACGAGCACGACGCCGTCTCGGCAATGATTCTCTCTAGTCTAGTGTGGCTTTTTTTAAAAGATAAGGTATCTAGTGTGGCTTAGTTGTTTGTTTCTTTCTTTCATTCGGTAGCTTACAATCGATGAGTGCGCGCGCCGTGCAGATAAAGAGGGAAGGAAGATGACGGCGACGCCGGCGGTGATCGGGCTGAGCGCCGGCAACCGCCTCCTCAGCACGCCCTTCGGGCCCACCGATCTCCCCCCCGAAAAGACTAATATTAATCTTGGCGCCGGCCCGGACGCACACGCCTCCTCGCTGCAGTTCGCGCCCCCGACGGCATCCAAGCTCACCGTCGTCGCGCACAGACTCAAGTTCTCCCCCCACCGCCGCGCGCAGGTCATGCGGTCGCTCAGGCAGAACGCGACCGCGCTCGCCGCGCCGCCTCCCGCGTCTCCCACCAATCCCGCCCAGGCGCCCAACGCCGCCGAGTTCGAGCTCGAGTCCTCCCTCGAGGCCATCGTCCTCCTGCAGAGGTCCATGCTCGAGAAGCAGTGGGTGCTCCCCTTCGACGACGACGACCGCGCCGACGAGGACGAGGACGAGGACGAGGACGAATTGGCCATCGGTTCGGCCGATGACGACGTCAACGGCGTCGAGTACGAGGAAGACAAGGCTACCGTCGTGGTCGCGCGCTCCGGCGTCTCGGCGCGGCAGAGGAGGATGAGCGGCCGGAGGCGGGGGAGGTCGAAGAACGGCGCGGCGCACTTCACCATCAGTCCCGAGCTGCTGCAGAGCAGGAACCGGATCTACCTCAGGGGCACCGTCAGCAAGGAGCTCCTCACGCACAAGCAGGTCGTCCAACTCTCCAAGAAGATCAAGGATGGCATCTGGCTCCAGCAGCAACGATCAAAGTATGCCGATTACATTACAATCTACAATGCTACGAACAATTAATCCAACTGCTATTTTTCCAAAATTGAGATTCTTCCCATCATCAGTATACTTTTACTGCAATGAGAAATTCCACGAATGATTCCATCGTCAAGTACCGTTGGAACTGCTATTCTGCATTGTAACCAGTGACTTCTCCATATAGGTCTTACATGTTCTCTTTATGATTACTAGTGCTGGAATGCGTAAATGTTCCATACTACTAACAAGCAGCAATTCCAATTCCCTCTTTTATTGATCTCTGCACCCAATCTTGATTCAGACTGAAGGAGAAACTGGGGAATGAGCCATCATACAAGCAGCTGGCGCAATCGCTCAGGATATCAGCGCCGGAGCTGCGCTCGAGGATGTACGAGTCGTATTTCGCAAGGGAGACGCTAACGATGAGCAACATTCGTTTGGTCATATCCATTGCCCAGAAGTACGATAACCTTGGTGTCGAGTTGGCTGACCTTATTCAGGTAATAACATCAGTTACCTTGTAAGTTAAATGTTCATTCCAATTAGTATCCATTTGTTGTGTTACGATGATAAGTGTATTTGGAAATCTTAAGCATGATGTGACTTGCAACTCAATTGGTGCTGTAGGGTGGTCTGATAGGCCTACTCCGTGGGATAGAAAAGTTTGATGCCTCCAGGGGCTTCAGAATTTCCACATATGTATACTGGTGGATTCGTCAGGTGAGAGCTCTTTGCTAATCTCATTAGTATAATTTGCTCAGGCAAATGGCAAGAAGCTAATAATGTATTTACCTATGCTCTTTAGAACTAATCAGAGCATGACTCAATTGAGACTTGACGCGTTGTTCGTTCATTTGTTTGCTTGCTTGTACCAGGGTGTTTCAAGAGCATTGGCTGAGAACTCGAAAACATTCAGGCTTCCTACTTATCTGCATGAGAGGCTGATCGCAATTCGTGGTGCAAAGTATGCATTGGAAAATCAAGGAATTGCTCCAACAATAGAAGTAAGTCAGACTGCATTGTTTTTTTTTTTTGGTGTTTTTATCATGCTACTTTGTTTGTTTGGTTAAATTTCAAAACAAAAGTCACTGATGGTTTGCTATAACCTTTTGTGATCATCCTCAGAACATCGCAGAATCGCTCAATATATCGGAAAAGAAAGTACACAATGCTACAGTGGTAACACATCTTTATCTTACCTGGTGGAATTTCTTTTGTTCAATGCTTCTGATATTTCTGCCATTCTTACAAGTATCTTTCTGGTTGAAAATGCAGGCTGTGAACAAGGTTCTTTCTTTGGATCAACAGGCATTCCCCTCCTTAAACGGCCTACCTGGAGAGACACTCCATAGTGTGAGCTGTTATATGACCATACTTTAAACACTACTCAGCCTTTTCAGCTTTGAAATATGCTATGGAATTAACTTTCATTCTTTTTCTCTTGTCCTCAGTATATAGAGGATCAAAATGTTGCAAATGATCCATGGCACGGATTTGAGGAGTGGCATCTCAAGGTATCCATACTGTCGTTGATTTGGAAGAAAATTCTTCTTACTGTTCCATGCTCCTCTTTTTTTTGGCAAGGATCTGTCCATAGTACCAAACAATTGTTATAACTTTCAATTCACTATTGGTTATGATTCATGGTTCTACCTTATGTCCTCAGAAAATTTGTCAATCATGTTTTAACATAAACATTCTGCTGATACCAGGAGGAAGTCAACAAGCTTCTAAACTCAACTCTCAACGAGCGCGAGAGGGACATTATTCGGTTATACCATGGTATAGGAAAACAATGCCATACATGGGAGGATATTAGCAAACAGTAAGTAATACTTCTTCTTTAGCCTTTGCAACCAAGCACCGGAAACATCGTCACACCTATGCCTACTGTGCCCCTACGCAATTAAGACATGGTCTAGGGTTTTAGTTCGACAAACTACAACATATTGAGCTGTGTACCACCTTAAAATTTCAGCAGCTTAATGGCATGGTGGCAATAAGCTAGCCAACAAACGCTGAAAGGGGATAGAAAAAATTCAATAGAATAGTCATCTACATAGTTTGGAACATTTGGAAGGAGAGAAACATGAGGATATTGCAAAATGTGGTGTCGTAGGGGTGGCCCCAACGACCTGACGAAGACCGTAGGCCGCCCCCCCCAAAGGTCCACGAGCCAGAGCCACGGCCTGGGGCCCCCGGAGGTGCCAAGTACTCCTCTGGGAGGGCCCTGAAGCCCACGTGAAGGCCACCCAGAGGCCCGCGTGGGACAGCAGGCCGGAGGCGCGGTTGGGGGAGCCTCCCCGAAGGTATGCCTCTTCCGAAGGATCGCCGAAGCATCACAGACCCAGAAGTTAGGAGTCCCTCGGGGTCACTTTGGGGGCACCGAAGGGTGTCCGGGGCCCCTCTGCCCAGATACACTCCGCACGTTGCGAAGGCGGAAAACACCGGTGGACCAAACGTACCAACCGAATGGACCAAGACTAGAGAGGTTCACCATAAGACGAATGCTACGCATAGAGGAAGGAAAAACCACTTCACCCTATGAACGTAAGGCCTTTTTAGAGGTAGATCTGTAATCTCATGTACCATATCGGAAGGTTATAAATAGCCCCCTCCCTCCCTCATGTAATAAAAAAGACTTTTTTTAGGGAAGATAATCAATACACATTTACTTCTCTTAACAACTGGTCCCCCCTCCGAGGATCCCCTGGTTCTCTTCGTAGCTACCGGGGGTCCCCCTTTTACACTATCTAGCCTTCTTTGCTACAACATGTGGAAATGAACTCACAGCAGCTCGCCTTCAAGATCAGAGAGGACATCCAACTCTGGGAGCAAGTTTTCATTGATTAGTTTTCTCTTTCTAGTCGTACTCCTGCGGCTCCAGTTGCGAGTTTTTGTTTTCTTTGAGTAGCTGTGTTCCTTCTAGTTGTGTTTTTCCTCTCCCTTGTTAATTCTTGAACTTGCTTTATCCCCTCTTTAATGAAATTGGTAGAGCTCCTACCTTATCGTTAAAAAAAGTACTACTTCTTTGACTGAGGAAGATTTTTTTTTGGTATGTGTGTGTGCGTCTTGTACTTGTTGAACTTACTGTAACAAACAAATCATCGACACAGCATGACAATTTGCAAAAAAAAATCTTAGCTAGGCTATTCCTGTTGAACTTTGTATTTTTCTAATCAAATATATTTGCTCATCTGAAAAAGGTTCTGAAATTGGTTTATACATTCTGTTCAGATAATCAATACAGCCATGACAATTTGCAGAGAATTTCTTGGCATATGATGTTCTAATCCTGGCCTTGAAAATATTCTTCAGGTTTGGATTGTCGAGGGAGCGGGTGAGGCAAGTAGGACTCATCGCGATGGAGAAGCTGAAGCATGCTGCAAGGAGGAAAAATTTGGACGCATTGCTTGAGGATTATTGAGGTGTTTTTTTTATTTGAGTCAGGTCACACACGCAGTGGTTGTATATACTCGGAAAGAGAACATAGGGTACATCCTTGAAAAGGCTTTACTGCCACTCACCTGCAAATAATTAATTATACGTGTACATTTTGTGACAATAGGCATGCATGATCAAAATCTCTATGCCTGTGTTATCATCAAGGCAATTCAGCAAACAGGGAGATGACCTTTTTCTTGGAAGCTTTACTAGTATTCTGTAATGTATCATTTAGCTTGATCAATAGAGCAACACTTATGTCCTGAATTTTTTTTTTTGCATGGCTTATGTTCTGTTCTAATTGCATAAAAGGAAAATGCTTACAAATGACGAGGCTAGCAACCAGAGTTTTGTTTTTTCATGGCATCTGAAAGACTGGACCATATATGGGGTACCATTAAAATCTTCATACAAGAGGTTTGAAAACCATGACATAGCTGAACTTGGAGAAACTTCTGAACATTTGATGAAACAATAGCAATGCAGTGCAGTAAAATATTAGGTCTGTTCTGAACTTCTGATCACATCAAACAAAATACTGGTCTCAAGTATGGGTAGCAATGCAAATGAGCATGCTGGCATAGATTAGAGTTTGTCCACAGCAGATTTAAAAGCTTTACCTTGAGATGAGTGAGTGGAGAAAACTCTGAACATTTGAGAAAACTTTGGCAATGCAGTGCAGCAACCTTGCCATTACCTGGAACTCTGAAGTATGAGGCACAAGCTGTGTATCTGCGGCAAACATCAGCAATCCAACGAAGGTAAGATATTGGTGGAAAACAAACTGGACAGTTCAACAGCCTTCAGTTTGATTCCCTCCGATTCTTACATTCGATGCCTGGTTTGTGGATCCTATGTGTATCTTCGAGTAGAATCATTTCCCAAATGGACCATTCAAGGTGAGATATTAGAGGAAACTGAACCTTCTTATTTTCAGCAATGGTTCACTTCCCTCTATTTCTCACTTTTAATGGCACATGCATGTTTCTTGTTCCTTTATATGTAGTAGTACACAATCACCAAGCAATCGACTCAAGGTGAGATATTGGAGAAAAACAAGCTGAACGTGTTTGCCCACCTGTTGCAAACATCAATCAGTGACCAGTTTGTATTCCTCCAATTCTCACTTTCAGTGCCTGGACAACAACACTTGAAAACCAGCAGGGACAGTATGAGGCATGGAAACGAAGCTAGTAACTGTTCAGAAGATACTAGATGTAAACTGTGAAGCTGTTGGTTCAGCTAGAGGCAAATTTATAGCCGTGTTGGAAAGAAGATAATCATTCAGAAGCAGCAGCAGCATCTGTTTCTGACTTTCTGTTACACCTTCCCTTCATGCCCATTGTGCGTTGCCGCCTGAACACATGCACCTTTTGCTTTCAGTTTCAGAAGTCTAGCAGTACAGGTAAATTCGTTTGACTGTATTTGCAGACAAGCATGAACAATTGTTAGACCCAGAATGTTTTCCCCCTCAGAAAGATGAACAAAATTCTGAGCTAAATCAAGATGATCGACGTCTTTACCTCGTGCAGAACACACGCACCTTGGCTGGAATGGAACGCGAGAATTTCGGAGGTTTTCTATATAAAAAAATGCACCGTTTTCTAAAAAAATGCCCGTGGAGTTCATGCCTTCCAAGTAGGCCCTAAGCTTGCACAAGATTAGACGGAATTGCGCTCAAGTGTAGTTGAACGTGTCTAACTCAACTCACCCTTTATTCTATATACTAATTTGGACGTCCTATCCCATCAGGAGACGGTCATTCATGTGTATCTTCCGTTACGTCCACAATGCCAAGTCATATCTTTTTAAGTTATTCTACAACTATCTCTTAGAGATATGTAAAATAACTAATTGTTGCTACACCAACTAATCATACTGAGACTATTGCACTATATGAGACAACTCAATAGTGCATATGGCTTAGAAAACTAATTCAACATATCCAAGAGTCATGTGGTGTAGTGGTAGATAAAACTCCTATAATCCTCCATGAAAATGATGCAGCTTTCATTGCACAAACAACTAATAGCTATGTCTAGACACATATGGCAAAGCATATACTTCATAAATATTTCTACCCATGTGATGTGAGCAGTAGGAAAATGAGAATATAGAAATACAGAAAATCAAATCAAGTGAAAATCTTGCGGATTTGTTTACTAAGGCCTTACTATGACCAAGTTTTGAGAAACTTGTACGTGGTATTGGTATGAGAAGATACAATGAGTTGTTGTCTTCGGGGGGATATATATGATCATATATGTTCATAATTGAATGAATATATATTGTATTCCATTTCCTTTTGTTTGAGTTTTGTCCCAATGAGATTTTTTATTCGAATGTTTTTAATGAGGTAGCATGCGCAATAGCAAGAACGTGAGCTATGTACTCTTTTCTTCTTACCACTTTTTCCTACTGGATTTTGGAAGAAGTTTTTAATAAGACATGAGCATGACGTTAGCAAAGTGTCTAAGGAGAGTATTGTATATTGGCTCATTAATGAGGCCCGGCTATGTGTGAACACTTTACCTAAAACAAATGCCCATTAGGGGGTTGTCGGCCCACAAGGCTCATTAGTTAGTTTAATCTCGTATTGCTTATCCATGTATGAAGGGATACTTCTGTTAGATGTGTATTGTATAGGGGTCTCTTTGCATATATACCACCATTGTACTTGTATATATATTGGTCCATTGGCCTTATAATGAATACAAGCGCTATTCATAACATGGTATCAGAGCAAGGTTAGGGTTAGGGTTTTACCGTTGCCGCCGACGATTTCTCTGCCGTCCGCCGCCACCATTCTTCCCGTATCCTCAGCCGCCGCTTGTCATCCGCTGCTTTCGCCCGTGGTCGCTCGAAAACGCCGCCGCTGCGAGTCGGGAGTAGTTTCAGCACATGCGTGGCCAGCATCTTTGGGATTTTCTTACCGGCGAGTTGCCTTGTCCGCCTCGCCCTGCTCCACCGACTAAGCCTGTGCTTTCGAAGACTACTTTTGAAGACGCTCGTAAGGAGGCAGCTGATGCTTTTGTGGATGCTATAAAGACTTTTCAGACTCAGTATGCTGCCTACAAAACGTGGATTGATGAGGATGCTCGTGCCTCTGCTATTCTAGTTGCTAGCATGGAGGTGAAATTCACTAGGGATGTGGTTGGTTTGGCTTCAGCACAGTTGATGTGGACACATCTGTGCAACCGCTACGAGCCATCTGGTGATTCTTTATATCTTTCTGTTGTGCGTCAGGAGCAGTCCTTGCAGTAAGGAGATGCCACTGTGGATGAATTCTATACTCAATTGTCTGCGGTATGGTGTCAGATTGACTCTTTGGTACCGGATGTTTGCCACACTTGTCAGTGCTATCAGCGTCAGCAGTATCACTCGAGCTTCGTCGCATCTATGATTTTTTGACATGTCTTCGGACCGAGTATGAGCAGACTCGTGCTCAGTTGCTGGCACAACATCCTCATGTGACTTTGTTAGAGTCTCTTGCAGTTGTTCGTGCTGAGGAGATTCGTCTTCGTATTGCGGGTCTACTGCCGCTCCAGTCCTCTCCTTCAGTTCAGGCAGCTCTTCCAGCCTCTACACCTGCTACAACTACTCCATCACCGGTTGTGTCTTCACGATGGCATACCGCTATTGGCGGGGACTACAGTGCACTTACTGCAACAAGGATGGACATGTACACCAGACCTGCTACAAGAAGAAGAAGGATTTACGTCGTAGTGGCCGTTCTACACAGGGAACTAGTGGTTCCTCCTCTCAGAGGAGCTCTGGTGCTTCTGATTCTCAGGAGTTTCTCACACTGCTGCGTCGCATGGCTGCTCTTGCACCGTCCGATTCTGTTGGTTCTGCTGCACAGTCTTCCAATGAGAGACCACATTCTACTTCTTCCTCAGGTATCTTACCTTGGATCCTTGACTCTGGTGCTTCCTTTCATATGACACCTGTTTTCACCAGTCTTACTTCTATCCGTCCTTTAGCTACTCCTATCACTGTTCAGACCGCAGATGGTACCTCTCTTTCTGTCGCAAGACGAGGCACTCTCTCGAATTCCTCTTTTCATATTCCTGTTGTTTCTCATGTTCTCAAACTAACCATGCATCTCATCTCTACCAGTTAGCTCACTGATCATGGTTGTCGTCTTATTCTCGACTCTAACTCTTGTTGTGTTCAGGATCGACGCACTGGGACCCTAGTTGGTACTGGCCCTCGCCGCCACAACGTCTCTGGGACCTTGACTGGCCTC
Source organism: Hsuehochloa calcarea (assembly GCA_036346395.1). Classification (NCBI taxonomy): domain Eukaryota; kingdom Viridiplantae; phylum Streptophyta; class Magnoliopsida; order Poales; family Poaceae; genus Hsuehochloa; species Hsuehochloa calcarea. Next base: position 14,211,985 of record CM070609.1, read on the forward strand.
ATCTTCTTTCTGCTGCCCCTGCCAGTCTTGTTGTCTCCATCGATGCCACCGCTTCTGCTGCATCCTCCACTGCGTCTTTTGCTCAATGACATCATCGTTTGGGACATCTTTGTGGGTCGCGTCTATCTTCTTTACTTCGTCGTGGTCTTTTAGGGTCTGTGTCTGGTGATGTTTCTCTACATTATCAGGGTTGTAAGCTTGGTAAATAACTTCAACTTCCTTATCCTTCTAGTGAGTCAGTGTCACAGCGTCCTTTTGATCTTATTCATTCTGATGTCTGGGGTTCGACTCCTTTTGTTTCGAAAGGAGGTCATCAATATTATATACTTTTTATTGATGATTTTTCTTGCCACACATGGATATACTTTATGTCGTCTCGTAGTGAGGTTTTATCCATCTACAAGACTTTTGCCACCATGATTCGTACTCAGTTTAATTCTCCTATTCGTGTCTTTCGGGCTGACTCTGCTGGGGAATACTTGTTAGGGACCCTTCGTGGCTTTCTCGCTGAGCAGTGCACTCTCTCTCTCTCAGTTTTCTTGTCCTGGTGCCCATGCACAGAATGGTGTGGCTGAACGAAAGCATCGTCATCTTCTTGAGACAACCCGTGCTCTTATGCTTGCTTCTGCTGTCCCACCATATTTTTGGGCTGAAGTTGTTTCTACTGCCACTTTCTTGACTAATATTCAGCTTTCTTCTGCTCTTCAAGGCGGGATCCCAGTTGAACGTCTCTGTGGCAAGACTCCTGGCTATTTTAGTCTTCGCCTCTTTGGGTGTGTGCGTTATGTTCTTCTTGCCCCTCGTGAGCGCACAAAGCTGACCGCTTAGTTTGTGGAGTGCGATTCTGGGATATAGCGCTGAGCATAAGGGATATCGTTGATGAGATCCTGTTAGCCAATGCGGGTTTCTCAGGACGTCACTTTTGATGAGTCTCGTCCTTTCTACCCTCGTCCTTCTTCCTCCACCACTCCAGCATATCTTGTTGAGCCACTTTCTTTTTTTGACTTTTCCTGCCACACCCATAGTCACTGCACCTCCATCACCACCTTTGACCTCTTCGGTTCCTCCTTCACCATCTCCTTCACCACCATCACCCTCTCTAAAGGTTCCTCTCGACCTTCATCCTTCTTACCCTCTTTACTACACTCGTCGTCCGTGAGTTGAGGACTCTTCTGATGTGCTATCTTCTTCTGATGGTTCATCTTCTCGCTATGCTCTTCGTGATCGCCAGTCTATTCGGCCTCTGTAGGACCGAAAAGGCGACTAGGGGGGGGGTGAATAGGCGCTTTCAAAACTTTCTCGCCTAAATCAAAAACCAACACGAACTTTACTCCTTTAGCTATGAAAGCTAAGAAGATCAGCAAGCACACAACTGAAGCCTTGTGTTGGATTTGATAAACCCCTCAATCACACGACACAAGCGGAGAAAAGAACTCACTTTGTTCCTTCTTCGAGTCTTGGCGGTCCGACCGGCTACCACGGGCGGTCGGACCGACGGTCAACCAATGATCGACCGACAACTAATCAAGGTCGGACCGGTGGGCAACCGGTTCGACCCGAAGAAACCAATGATGCGAATACAGGCGGTCGGACCGCCGTTGAAAGACCCATCGGACCGGTAGAGTCGATCTTGAAAAACTCCACCCAAATCCAAAACGAAATTTGATCCAACTTTTGATTCAACCAATAAAACTTGACAAAATTTGAGCACACCTCCTAATGATATTAGAGACCTATTTCTAGCGACGATCCGTCGATCCACTTCAGAATCGATCTCTCGAGATTTTACCAAAGAAGTGCACAAACCCTAGAAAAGTGAAAATCTTGATTCAAGACTTGCTTGTGGGGGGGTTGATGATCTAGATGACTCTAGGAGTAATCCCACACATCAAAGCAAGATAAAGTAGGCCAAGAGACCAAGCATGAATCTTTGAATCAAGGAAGCACCAAAATCATCCAAAAGGGAGAAGAACACAAAAGGGAGCAAATGATCTTTCAATTGAGCATCACAAGATTGTTCGGTCACACAAGATGCTTACAAAGCCTCTCCAACAAGGAGGGCAAGAGCTCAACAAGGGAGCACACTCCAAATCCTAGTTCTCCTCTCATCTCCTCCAAACCCTAGAAAAGGAAGAAGGAATGCCAAATGAGTGCTTCCAAAGTTTTCCATCTCCCCCCTTTCTATTTATACTAGAGAGCTAGGGTTTCACTTTTGGGGTCACTTACACATGGGACCCACACACACATAACTATTGAAGCAATCACCTGCTTCACCACGTGTAGGTTGATCAGCGGTTCTCATCGTGTCGCCAAGCCTCTCTTGTCCGAATCCCATCTAACCTCCCGAGACTTGCACCGATATCCTTTGCTGATCCAACCAGCTGTACCGAACCACCCGTTCGATCCATCTTGCCCATTCTGCACCATGCTTGTGTCACACGACCTCACCCGGTATCCCTGATCGTTTTGGACCTCAGCTCTCCAAGCGTAGTCCCGATCCACTCACCGTTGATGTCGTTGACCTGCAAGCCTCCTGCACAGCAATAGACAAACAAACCGTTTCCGAGAACAAGTTCTTCACAACTTGACCCACGTTAGCTCCGCAATGCAATATACAACAATAAAGCATTGAAGTTCATACAATAAACACAATCAAAACCAACTCAATGCAACACTTGGCTAACCTTCAAGCCATTGCTTGGTCCGATCATTCCCACAGGGCGGTCCGACCGATTTCATCTTGATCGGACCGCTCCCACAACGGCGGTCGGACCGGTCCAAAGACTTAGCCAAATTTTCAACTCAAAATTCAAACCTTCGGAATTTTCAAGCGAATAGAACTTTTGACTGGGAGCTCCAAAATGATGGGACCACATCCGGAGACTCCTCACTTGCCTACACAACCTATTTTGGCTCGGCTCAAAAACCTATTTTTATTTTGGCGGTCGGACCGCCACCATGGCCGGTCGAACTCCTCCACGCGATCGACCGCCGACACCACCTGATCGAGACCGCTGTGGTCCGACGACCTTGGAGCAAACCCAAAACGTGAGATTTTGCAAACCAACAACGCCATTGCCAATTGACTCATCATCCCGAGATCGTGCACATATCCTCACGATATCCACAATCTCCCCTTGATGAACACATTGGCAATTTTCAAGAAAATGTGGTTTTTCAAATGAAAAGTAAAAATTCGCGTTTTCGCATAAAGGCACAACTTGGTCCATAAGCAACAAAAAGCCTAGGAACCGACCAAGCTGGCTTCAGAATAGTGTAAGCAAGTGAGATAAGGCAATGAAAGCACCAAAGGATTCAATTTCCAGAAAGTAGCCAAAAATCTCACTTAGGTCCAAATGAAAGGCAATTTTCTATTTGACCTTTGATCATTGTGAGTATTCTTCAATTGCAAATGAAATCGGAAAAGGCAATAGAACCACAAGACTTAACTCACTATGATCACAAATTTTTAAAAGGTTCAAAATTATTAATTTATGAAGTTCTTTTATATTAAACCTTGAGTATGAAACCAAAAGCTCCAACAACATTTTCTTCACAATCTTTCTCCCCCTTTGACAATGAATTCATCAAGATGCATGAAAAAGAAAGAGCATGAAGGAATGACTTTATTTTTGAACTTTAGTAAAAAGGAGCCATGACCATTATACATGGAGACAGTACAAGTATTATACCAAGCCATATAAAGAGTAGACACTATATTCAATCATGGCAAAACATGTCTTTGCAAAGCTAAAACCAAGATAGCGACAATCGAGATTAACAAATTAAAATCATGAAAGGTTGCTCAATATCATAGATTCACTCCAAGCAACCAAAAATGAGTCAAGCCATGTCTATAAGTAAAAAGAGACTCAAAACAAGAATTGATGCATTTTGAGCATTAAGAGAATTCTTTTGAAGCAAAGCTCAAGCACTTAGCCCTTTTTGGGCAATTCCTTTTTCTCTCTTTTTTTGCTGTGCTAGATCTCAAGCCTTGCCGCGACTATTTCAAGCGATAAGCTTAAAAGAATGATCTAGGTCATCCAAAATTCCCCCTGAGTTCATGCCTAGTGCAATGGCAAGCCGTCTCATGAGAAAGGATTGGTGAGATCGATTTTTGCACGAGAAAATCTTATTTTCATTTGCTTGACTTAATAAGATAAAAGCTCATTTTTCATCTCAGAATAAGTTCAAGACTCAATTCAACCTGTAAGACATGGCGAAAGTCATAAGAGGATCACTAGAGCAAAACTAGTCACAAGATCCAACAAGACATGATTTGATTCAAATTGCTCACAGATATAAAGCTAGCAAGGCAAAAGCTAAGCCAAACACGAAGAGCCATAAAAGAAGTCTAGCAGACTATCACTTGATATGACAAGGTATAGAAGATGAAATCAAGTCATACAAGGATAATAATCAAAGCTCCACTAATTTTATTATACAATGCAAGACAAATGAATTGAAACATGCATTATGATACAATGAATGCAAAAAGAGCAACTTCCCCCTCAAAACAGCTCAATAGGACTAATAACCCTAACTCTCCCGCAAGCGAAACGCGAAGAGTCAAGAGCCTTAGTGAAAATATCCGCAAGTCGTTGCTCGGACTCTACAAAGTGAAGCACAACATCACCTTTCTCAACATGGTCTCTCGAAAATGAAATCGAATGTCAATGTGTTTAGTCACGGAATGTTGCCTTTGGGTTTTGGCAATATTAATTGCGAAGTGTTGTCACGTAAAAGAGGAACACTTCCCAAAGATAACCCATAGTCCCAGCGTGGACAAAATCCAGAGAACACGAGAGCACCATCATCGGCGGCGGCTACATACTCGGCCTCGGTAGATCAGGCAATGAGGACTGCTTTCTAGAAGACCAAGAAACAAGAGATGTGCCCAAGAAATGACAAGTGCCGTAAGTACTCTTCCTATCCACTCTACACCCGTGAAATCGGCATCGAAAATGCTCGAATTGAAAGAGCCAAGAAGAAGAATACCGAGTCCAAAGTCAAGCGTATCTTGAAGATACCAAGATGTGGCGTCGCTTGACGATGAGAAGCACGAGGAAGCTCGAAAGCGAGCGCACGGACATACGGCGAATTGTATGTCCTACTCGTACGTGTAAGATAGAGGAGGAGCCAATCATATCTGCGGTACTCTTCCGGTCCACGGACTCTCCATCCTCATCGTGGTCCAAAGACGGTGGTTGTAGCAATGGGAGTAGACATTGGCCTCTCGCTTCCCATATTGAAGCGCCAAGAAGGTCCTTTATATACTTACTCGGTGAGCGAAGGTGCCTTCTTTCAGTTGTTTGATTTGTAGGCCAAGGAAGAATGTCGACTCTCCCATCATGCTCATCTCAAACTCACCGCTCATTGAATCAAAATCTAGACACCAAAGCATGAGAGGAACCACCAATATAATATCATCCACATAAATCAACCAACAAGAAATCAACGCCATGCACGAGAGTGAACAAGGTTTTATCAACCATTCCCATTTTGAAATCATTTTCAAGCAAGAAACTCTTAAGCTGTCATACCAAGCTCTAGGAGCTTGTTTCAATCCATCTGAGGCTTTAGAGAGTTTAAAAACATGGTTTGGGAATTTTTGATTTTCAAAACCAGGAGGTTACTTGACAAAGACCTCTTCTTCTATGAAGCCATTCAAGAAAGCACTTTTAACATCCATTTGAAAAAGCTTAAAACCCTTGGATGTTGCAAATGCTAAAAGAATGCGAATGGCTTCCAATCTAGCTACTGGAGCAAAAGTCTCTTCAAAGTCTAAGCCCTCTACCTGGGAATAACCTTGAGCTACAAGTCTAGCCTTATTGCGAACAACCAATCCATCCTCACTTTGCTTATTTTTAAAAACCCATTTTGTTCCAATAACATGAGAATCAGAAGGTCGCTCAACTAAAAACCAGACTTTGTTTCTCTCGAAATTTTCAAGCTCTTCATGCATGGCATTGACCCAAGAGGCATCAGATAAAGCATGGTTGATATCTCGGGGTTCAAAAGAAGCGACAAAAGCGTAATGTGCATGAGAATCGGGAGAAATAAACACAGGCGAGTGACTCACTCTTGAAGATCCCCAATCATCCGCTCGGTGGATGTTGTCGCCAGATGCTGAAGAGGTGCTCTGATGCGACGTGGCCTCTACCTCATGAGTTGTGGAGGTAGGAGCAGAGCCACTCGGATCGTCGGTGGGGATAGGAGGAGGTCGCCACCAAACCGACGTAGTAGTAGCAGTGCTCTCCACCCTCTCGAGGTAGCCGGAGGAGGATTTGGTTCTTCATCCTCGAGTCATCATCGACGAAGATGCTTCCTTGAATTTCGTGAACACATGTACACGAAGCATCGGGTCTAGTACTGTGACTAGCCTCATCAAAAGTGACTTCGCAAGTCTCAACAATTTTGTTAGTATCAATATTAAAAACACGATAGCCACGAGAATGAGCAGGATATCCAAGAAATATGCCATCAAAACATCTAGACTCAAATTTATCAAGGTTGCCATGTTTAAGAATGAAGCACTTGCAACCAAAAATCTTGAAATGAGAGACTTTGGGAGAATGACCAAATCTAAGCTCATAAGAAGTCTTTCCAACCACAGATCTCAAGAAGACCCTATTGGAGATATAACAAGCGGAGAGATCGCCTCATTAAAATCTCCTAGGAGTAGAATGCTCATCTAGCATGGTCCGAGCCATCTCTACAAGGGTTCTGTTCTTCCTTTCTACAACACCATTCTGCTGAGGAACTCTAGGAGAAGAAAACTGATGCTCAATTCCCTATCGGTCACGTAAGGTAGAAAAGAAGAATTCTTGAACTCATCCCATTGTCACTCCTAATGTCTCTCAAAGCTCCGGTATATCAACAAAGAATTCTAAGGACCAAATCTCTAAAGAATCCAAATGCTTCGTCCTTAGAAGCAAGAAAATAAACCCATGAATACCGGAGTAATCATCCACAACCACCAAGACATACCATTTCCCACCAAATTGAACTCTAGAAGGACCAATCTGTATCTAAGTGAAGAAGTCATCACAGTCCATCACCATTACCAAGGTAAGAGGTGGGTGGGAAGCAGACACCATCTTACCATGTCTACAGGTGAGCACACAAGATCTCTAATGACCTTGACCTAGGCAAACCTCTAATCAAGTCCTTGCAACCGACTCTAGACAAATGATCAAAACCTATATGACCAAGTCTACGATGCCGAAAACAAGGTCATGAGAATCGAGGCTACAAGACACCTAGGACTGAAATCGAAGAAATCTCAAATTTGCACGAAGATCTTCTCAAATCTGAGATCTCAAAACGAGCTCACCCGAGGAATCTAGAACTCTACACTCACCTCTCTTAAACCTCACTTCTAGACCCTCATCAAGTAGGTGAAAAACAGATAGAAGATTATACCTCGACTTACTTACCAAAGCGGCGTCTTTTAGCATGAACTTGTCGTTGACGCGCAGACGGTGCCCTTTGCCATCACGGTCCGGTAGAAGCATCCCCAAATGTAATCAATTCATTGCGGATGCACGTGTGAGGAGGAGAACCATCTAGAATCTCCAATCATATGTCGAGAACACCCGAGTCAACAAGCCATATGTCCTCCTTCCTCGCACGACGGACCTAAAAGCACAATCGAAAAATATCCGTGCCTCGATCTTGGGGTTAGTGATAAATGATCGAGGAATCCAAAGATCGAGAGGCACGATGTCTAGGAGCAGCAGAGAAATAGCGTAAACATGATCGTAAATAAAATCATAAGGATGCACATGAGAATCACCTAGACCTCTCCAAACGATCTACCAATAGATCGATACTCCCTGCCTAGGTGCTACCCTGTCTCTCCTCACGATGTCCTAATCCAACATGCCGCCTAGACCCACCAAAAGAGTCTACAAAGTTCTCTACAAATCTAGGCCTATGTGTGGTGCGATAAGCAGTCGCCTAGTCTAGAGACTACAATGGAGAAGGACTCCTCTAATGGATCTTAGGGCGCTCCTCCTCTCTTTTCTCTCAAGCTTTGCTCTCCTGAGCGAGAACTCAACAAGATGGCCTTCTTTCTTGCGAGAAGGTGCAATGGTCTCGACCTTTTGAGAGGTCCATGCATGAATGAGTGAAAGCACCTTTCTTGCCGAAAGAGTTTGAGCAAAACCAATGGATTTGAAAATAACCCCGGATGGCTTAGGAGGTTCTAGCTCAAACAAACCATTCTTCACAACTCTAGCAATCCTAGGTGGGTTTTTCTTGGAATGCTCTAGGGGATTGAAGCCTAGACCACTATTTTTCACACTCACTTTGGATTGATCAAGAATCATGTTGAGTTTCTTTTTCCCACTTGAAAACTTCTCAAGAGTCACCTTGAGGTAATCATTCTCTTTCATTAAACCCTCACATCTAGTGCACTTGCTAGACTTGATTACCTCATTACTCTTACTCTTAAGAAGGGCCACTTCCACCTTGAAGGCCTCACAAGACACACAGTAGGATTCTCTAATCCTATTCAACTGCTCCTTAAATTTGACTCTAAATGCCTCTTGAATCTGATTAATCATGGTTTCCACTTCAGCATTTAAAGCACAAGAGTTAGAATCAATAACTTTCTTAGAAGCGATAAAGACATGGATCTTTCAATTTTAGCCTTTTCTTCAAGGGTCTTGTTTAAGGCTTCAATCTCAATTGTAAGCTTGGGACAATTTTCACAAGATGCAACTCTAGAGTAAACTAGCATTTCTTTCATCTCTTGCATCTTAATCTTATTATTCTTACAATGAGAGCATGTGTGACTAGCATCAAATTTTTGCAATTCTTTTAAGGAGCTATCTAGTTTTAATTCAAGCAAAGCACAATTTGAGCAAGTTAAAGGGATAGCTTCCATGGCAGTCACATCAAGTGAAATGACATCTAAGCAAGCAGAACTAGACTTGAGAGATTCTAGTTCATCGAGAGCATCTTTAAGTTGATTAGTGACGGAGGAATGAGCAGATTTCAAGCTTGTCAAGTCATTAAGCAAGCTAGTGCAGATTCACAAATATCATCAGGATTAATAGATTTTAGCCTAACAACTTCTAGGTTCAAATTATCAATCATAATATCCTGCTTCTTAATCATTTTTACTTGCTTATGCAATTTCATTCAATAAGCACCAACGCCCTTTTCATGTCGAGAATAGAAGGGCATACCTCATCGATCACTAAAAGGATCCTCATTGTTGGAGGAGTCACCGTGTGGCATTCTTGGCCATGAAACACATCTGGGGTGAAGTCATGCGCCTTCTTCTTGCCACGAGTCACTCTCGTCGTCCTCCGCTTCCGAGTCCACATCGCTCATATTGACATTCTCTAGAGCGGCAAGGACCCTACCGACAAACTTGCGATAGTTTGTCTTCTTGGGTTTAGCATCCTCTCCGGGATGTCTTCGTGTCTCCTTCTCCTCCTTGCCCTTTAGCTTGGGGCACTGGAGCGAATGTGGTTTGGCTCACCACATTCAAGCACGTGATAGGTCCACTTCTCCTCCTATTCCTCACCTTGTTATACGCTCTTGTGAATTTGGTGGAAAGGAGGCTAAGTCATCCTCGGACAGTTTCTCTAGTTGCTCATCACTTAAAGAATGTAAAGCGGATAATGAAAACCGGATGAGCTACAATCAAGAGACTCAAGAAAAACCCTTGAATTTGTCGACCACTAATGCCATCGACTGTCTTGGGGAGACGCGAGATAAAATCAATCTCATGCGTCTTCAACCTCGAGTAAAGCTTATCCATGGTAAGCTCACTCATGACAGTGTTGTCATTTATGGAAGTGATCTTCATTCCCAGCACCTTCACATCAAGAGCACCCGAAGTCGGCGTGCATTCTCGCACTCGAAAATACCAAGTCAACAGCGCGGAGATCATGAAGAATCTTAGAGAATCGTCCCCACAGCTCATCCAAAGACTCACCAGGCCTTTGCTCAATCTTTGAGTAAACTTTCTTGAGCTGGTTCTGTCTCACTTCCTTGATCGCAGTGGACCCTTCATGATAGTCACAAAGAGTCCGCCAGATCTCGTGAGCAGACCGCAAGTGAGCAACACGCTCAAACTCAGATCGACTAAGGCCTTGGATCAAATAATTCCGAGCCTTGCTGTTGGCCTCCACATCTGGAGTGATCGTATCGTCATCGGCTGGCACGACATAAGGATTTTTCACCTTTAGCCAAATAGCATGCCCTTGAGCCTCGATATATGCTTGCATACGAGCCTTCCAGTATGCAAAGTTAACTCCTTCAAAATGTGTGGCTTGGTTGAGTACTTGTCAGTCGCCATGGCTCCAAAGACCGGTTAAGATCTATGAGAAGAGCTAACCGGCTCGATACCACTTGTAGGACCTGAAGGCGACTAGGGGGTGAATAGGCGCTTTCAAAACTTTCTCGCCTAAATCAAAACCAACACGAACTTTACTCCTTTAGCTATGAAAGCTAAGAAGATCGACAAGCACACAATGAAGCCTTGTGTTGGATTTGATAAACCCTCAATCACACGACACAAACGGAGAAAAGAACTCACTGTTCCTTCTTCGAGTACTGGCGGTCTCGACCAACCACGGCGGTCGGACCGACGGTCAACCAATGATCGGCCGACCAAGAACTAATCGGGCGGTCGGACCGGTGGGCAACGGTTCGACCCGAAAACCAATGATCGAATACACGCGGTCGGACCGCTGAAAGACCGGTCGGACCGGTAGAGTCGATCTTGAAAAACTCCACCCAAATCCAAAACGAAATTTGATCCAACTTTTGATTCAACCAATAAAACTTGACAAAATTTCGAGCACACCTCCCTAATGATATTAGAGACCTATTTCTAGCGACGATCCGTCAGATCCACTTCGCAGAATCGATCTCTCGAGATTTTACCAAAGAAGTGCACAAACCCTAGAAAAGTGAAAATCTTGATTCAAGACTTGCTTGTGGGGGGGTTGATGATCTAGATGACTCTAGGAGTAATCCCACACATCAAAGCAAGATAAAGTAGGCCAAGAGACCAAGCATGAATCTTTGAATCAAGGAAGCACCAAAATCATCCAAAAGGGAGAAGAACACAAAAGGGAGCAAATGATCTTTCAATTGAGCATCACAAGATTGTTCGGTCACACAAGATGCTTACAAAGCCTCTCCAACAAGGAGGGCAAGAGCTCAACAAGGGAGCACACTCCAAATCCTAGTTCTCCTCTCATCTCCTCCAAACCCTAGAAAAGGAAGAAGGAATGCCAAATGAGTGCTTCCAAAGTTTTCCATCTCCCCCCTTTCTATTTATACTAGAGAGCTAGGGTTTCACTTTTGGGGTCACTTACACATGGGACCCACACACACATAACTATTGAAGCAATCACCTGCTTCACCACGTGTAGGTTGATCAGCGGTTCTCATCGTGTCGCCAAGCCTCTCTTGTCCGAATCCCATCGGAACCTCCCAGAGACTTGCACCGATATCCGCGACCGCTCGATCCAACCAAATATCATCGAACCACCCGCTCGATCCATCTTGCCCATTCTGCACCATGCTTGTGTCACACGACCTCACCCGGTATCCCTGATCGTTTTGGACCTCAGCTCTCCAAGCGTAGTCCCGATCCACTCACCGTTGATGTCGTTGACCTGCAAGCCTCCTGCACAGCAATAGACAAACAAACCGTTTCCGAGAACAAGTTCTTCACAACTTGACCCACGTTAGCTCCGCAATGCAATATACAACAATAAAGCATTGAAGTTCATACAATAAACACAATCAAAACCAACTCAATGCAACACTTGGCTAACCTTCAAGCCATTCTTGGTCTGGATCACTTCACAGGCGGTCCGACCGATTCATCTTGGCCGGACCGCTCCCACAACGGCGGTCGGACGGTCCAAAGGACTTAGCCAAATTTTCAACTCAAAATTCCGAAACCTTCTGGAATTTTCAAACGAATAGAACTTTTGACTGGGAGCTTCAAAAATGATGGGACCTCATCCAGGAGACTCCCCTCACTTGCCTACACAACCTATTTTGGCTCGGCTCCAAAACCTATTTTCATTTTATACGGTCGGACCGCCACCATGGCGGTCGGACTCCCACAGCGATCGACCGCCGACACCACCGATCGATCCGCTTTGTGGTCCGACAAACCTTGGAGCAAACCCGAAAACGTGAGATTTTGCAAACCAACAACGCCATTGCCAATTGACTCATCATCCTGAGATCGTGCACATATCCTCACGATATCCACAGCCTCCTACGCGCTTTTGTTTAGCTGCTCTTGCCGAACCGACTTCTTATCGTGATGTTGTTGTTCATCAGTAGTTGCAGCATGCGATGGCAGAGGAGATTGCTGCCTTTGAGCGTACTGGCACGTGGGTTCTTGTCCCTCTTCCCGCACGTGTTACTCCTATCACGTGCATGTGGGTCTACAAGATTAAGACCCGCTTTTGATGGTTCTCTTGAGCGCTATGGGGCTCGTCTTGTGGCACGTGGTTTTCAGCAGGAGTATGGACGTGATTATGATGAGACTTTTGCTCCCGTGGCTCACATGACCACTGTTCGCACTCTTCTTACTGTGGTATCTGTTCGGGCGTGGTTCATCTCTCAGCTTGATGTCAAGAATGCCTTTCTCAATGGTGAACTGCCTGAGGAGGTTTATATGTAACTACTATCTGGGTATTCTGTTCCTGATGGTATGGTTTGTCGCTTTCGCCGATCTCTTTACGGACCTCAAGCAAACTCCTCGTGCTTGATTTGATCGTTTCTCCTCGGTTGTCACTGCAGCTGATTTATCTGCCAGTGCTCATGATCCTGCTCTTTTTATTCACACTTCGCCTCGTGGTCGGACGCTTCTCCTTTTATATGTTGATGATATGATCATTACTGGAGATAATTCTTAGTACATCACTTTTATCAAGGAGCGTCTTAATGAGCAGTTTCTCATGTTTGATCTGGCCCATTTTCACTACTTTCTTAGGATTGAGGTTATTTCTACACCTGAGGGCTTCTATCTGTCCCAAGAAAGGTATATTCAGCACCTTCTTGATCGTGCTTCTCTTACGGATCAGTACACCACTGATACTCCCATGGAACTTAACGTTCATCTTCGGTCCACTGATGGTGAGCCTCTTACTGATCCCACTAGATATCGCCATCTTGTTGGGAGTCTTGTTTATCTGGGTGTCACTTGTCCTAACATTTTGTACCCTGTGAATATCTTGAGTCGGTTCATTTCTGCTCCCACTCAGCTCCACTATAGTCATCTTCTTCGTGTTTTACGATATCTTTGTGGAACCATCACTCGTCGATAGTTTTTTTTCCTTGTTCCAACTCTTTACAACTTCAGGCATATTCTGATGCTACCTGGGCTAGTGATCACTCTGATCGCCGGTCTCTTTCTGCCTATTGTGTTTTTTTGGTGGTTCTCTCATTGTTTGGAAGACTAAGAAGCAGACAACAGTTTCTCGTTCGAGTGCTGAGACAGAGTTGTGAGTTATAACTTTGTTGACTGCGAAGGTTACTTGGCTACAATGGTTACTTGAGGATTTTAGTGTTTCTGTTTCAGCACCCACTCCTCTTTCGTTTGACAGTATAGGTGCTATTAGCATTACTACCAGTCCGGTAAAGCATGAGCTTACAAAGCGTATTGGTGTTGATGCTTCCTACATGCGGACTTAGGTACATGATCAGATTGCTGCTCTTCAGTATGTGCCTTCGGAATTTCAGTTGGCAGATTTCTTCACAAAGACGCAGACTAGTGCTCGCTCAACACAATTTCTATCTCTCCAAACTTAATGTTGTTGATCCACCATAAGTTTGGGAGGGGGGTGTTAGATGTGTATTGTATAAAGGTCTATTTGCATATATACTATCATTGTACTTGTATATATATTGACCCATTGACCTCATAATTAATACAAGCGCTATTCATAACAACCCCTCCTCCTATATAAAGGGGGGGGGGGTATGTGGCTCTTATTGTACACACAAGTGTACGTGCAACGAGATCAATAAAAAAAGAAGACTTCAACTATATCTTTGTGTTTTTATCTATTATTTATTATGCGTTCCGTTTCATCCAAAATAAGACACACTGTCACCAGTTGCACATGGTCGAAATCTTAACAAGTGGTGACTGGGTTACACGTGCGAACTGAAAGAAAACAATGGAAAAAAGAACCAGAGTACCATGTGAATTGCAAAAATCATTATACTTTGTCTTAGTAAGAAAAATGGCCAGATTTTTTAAATAGTTTTTTTTTCTTTCAGAAATCTATTTGGTCAATCGAATCTGTCACGGGTGTGTGAGTCCGCGCATTGTCCACCATGATTCATGTGCGCGCGCGCTTACAAAAAGGTCAAAAACCGTGCAAACTTTGTTAGGCCAAAGGGAGAGGATGTTAGGTCCGTTAAGAACCCTAATTTGCGGTGGCACCGAGCAGCCTGAAGAAAAGAAGGCGACGTTGACTCTGATAAGATTAAGAGGAACAACATTAGCAATTTAATGTTACAAGGGGAGGAATAGGATCACCCGTTGTAGCCCGCGAAGTGACCGCATGCTACTTAGCCTACCAATAGTACAACTGATGGCGCAGGTACACTGACTCAAAACAAAGGTGCACCCCTTTGTTAAAGAATATACGATGTTTGCAGATCTCTAATATATAATCTTAGCTATTATTATTTTATATAAATATGTTCATAAAATAATATAAAACCATTATATTATAAAAATATTTTTCATAACTAATATAATGATATCATTTTCACGTAACATACACATAGTTTTTTTATATATATAAGGAAATCAGGTCAATGACATCCCAGTTGTTGGGATTTAGAGAAATGACATTGCATTCATAGTTGACAACATGATAACACCGCAAACAACCAAAAAAGAAAAAGAAAAATAACACCCTGGGTAAAAATGATATTTTTACCATCTCTCTTGCATCCCCCTTTTCTCCAGCTCCACTCTCTCTCCCTCTTCTCCGAGCCGCGCTGTCTCCCTCGAGCCGTGTCGCCGCCACCGCCGGTCTCCAAGCCGCGCCGCCTCTCTCATATCTGGCTTCACACTCTCTCCCTCTTCTCCGACCAAGCCACATTGCTTCCTCTGGCGTCTTGCCGCTTATCGCCGCCCACGCCCCGCCGCTGTCGGTCTCAAGCCGCTTGCCTCTCTCTCTTCTTCTTCAGGTGAGCCACGTCGCTTCCCCCGAGTCGTGTCGCCGCCATCGCTAGTCTCCAAGCACGCCACCACTGCCGGTCCACGTCATCGCCGCCGGTCTCCAAACCGCGTCGCGGCCGGTGTGCTTTCATGGCAAATGGCGGCCGTCTCGTCTTTGCCGGTCTCCAAGCGGCGATGGCGGCATGGCTTCCACATGTGGCGGGGCGGCTAGAGGAGACGCGGTGCAACCGGAGAGAGACCTCAAGAGGAGACACGGAGGTTGGGGAGAAGAGGGCAACTATGTCTTTTTAGAAATTTGTTAAGGAGATTTGACTGCACGCTTTTTAAAACACCGTATATCTGTGAACGGATGGAGCAGAGTAAATCCTTGTAATCGCAAGGAAGAACATGTACAAGAAATGGAGACCCAAGTGGGCCACAAGCGTTGACGTCTGTTTCGATGGTTTGCATAGACTGATGTGCCTACAAACACGATTTCTTGCTCTCCGCCGCAACGAATACGAAAATATCTCTCTTAGGAGTGGAAACAGAGGAAAACGAGGGGGAAATAGTAGAATCCTTTGGTCATGTCCGTTTTGGGGCTAAGTTTTGTTACGGCGTGGCAGCACAGTTTGACCACGTTATGGTCGGTGGCGTGACAGCATAGTTTGGTCACACTACATGCCATAACGTGATCAAAAGAGTCAGAATTGAAAATAAAATTAGAAAGATGCTGTATTTAAAATAAATTTTTTAAAACAGATTTTAAAAATAAAAATTGCTCGGAATAGCAGGAAACGGAAATTGAGGTGAAAGGGGTTGCTGTCCGTGCCTGGCTGTCTGAAAGCCAAGTCGCAAGTGGGCGCTGTGCACTCCAGCTGGCGCCGATTGCTCCTATCTGCTACTACTAATCCCCTATCATTAACTCAACATCACGTACCAGTGTGTTCCTTCCCGTCCATCTAATTAATCGCATCATTAATATTTAATCGCGCATGCTTATATTAACTTACTCGCGCACACAACCAACTCTTTTTTCATACTGCTGCTAGTGTACTTATTAATCAGCAATTAGTTAAAGCTTAAAAACTAATGCCTTTTTCCGGGTATGGCTATGGGTAGGAGCAATCGCATTGGGTAGTGGGGAGCTGTATAAGACTATAAGTAGTTATGGTGGTCGTCCTCCTCCTCGTCCGCCCTTCTCTCTCTCTCTCCACTCTTCCTAGTTTACTAGCAACTCTTCCTCTCCTTGCTCTCGTCCTCCTCTCCACCTCCAATTCGGACTCTAGCCAAGATGAAGTGCGGTTTCCTGCGTCTTGCGATCAAGGCTGGGCTGTGCTCGAGCTGGCCGTCCAATCTTTGCTTAATCGAGCTACAATAGTATTCTGAGCCTCCCCATCTTGCTTCTTCTTGGGGGCTCTTTCATAAGGAACAGCCAACAAGCTAATCTGGAGAGACAGGTGCAATTCAATTCCTTTTCTTTTTCCTTCGATTGTTTCTTGTCTTGCCAGTGTTTAATTTTAGAAATTAAGAACAACGATATGTATACTCTGAGACATGTATAGATGTATGTATTGGATACTTGTAGTACTAGTATTGATTTGAGCTTGGGAGTGGTTGAGTGGATGAGTTGGGGATTCTTGGGATCTGGGTTTGGGTTTCTTATGTATAAGGCTTGGAACAAAAGCAAGCAAAGAATGATAAAAGGATCAGGAAAGAAAGGAAGAGGGGCTGCAGAAGCACATGCAGGCCACTGACTCAGGAGCCTCCTGACTCAGTAGCCAGATAGGGTCCCAATCCCCATTAGCACAGCACATTTGTACCTTCTTTTATTCTCCCTTTCACTCATCTCACTTTGTTTATTTTATTCCTTTCCCCTTCCTTTTGTCGCTTTTTTCCACTCCCTAACATTTCCCTTCCTCCAACTCCAATCCTCCAAGCAAGAAAGGTGGGGAGAAAAGGAAACAAATTTGCTATGTCTGATTGTTTCTACTAGTCTCTGTTCCCCAATCTTGTCACCTCAATCAGGAGCTAGGACTTTGGCAATCTAAATTACACAGCCTGATCCCTAACTAATTATACAAATTGATCTTTTTTTACCAATCTATACATAAGGAAAACACTAAAGAAAGAAAGAAAGAAAGAATCCAAGAAAGCCAGTGGCTGTTCTTGATCACACCCAGAAATCCAGATATTTGGATCGGATTAGGAGAAGAGGTGGTTTGATGATGATGCATGTCATGTCAGTACCGGAACTTGGACTTGCAGCTGAAGTCGAGCGCCGTGCCGTTGGGCCAGAAGAAGCGGAGCTCGCAGCGGAGGCGCGTCCAGTTCTTGACGGCGAAGAGCGCGCCGACCTTCCAGTGCGTCCTCGCCCGCCCGGCCACGGACAACGGCACCACACCGTCGTTCAGCGCGGCGTCCATGGCCGCCCGCCCGGCGTCGTCGAGCGGTATCCCCGACGAGCGCGCCACGTAGCCCAGCGGCAGCTTCCCCTTCTTCGGCACGTCGAACGGGTCGGCGCGCAGGATCGCGATCACCATGCCGTGGAAGCTGAGCCTTAGCTCCAGGTCCGAGAAGGACACGTCCGTCCGGGCGTTGCCGTTCTCGGCGACGACGCCGACGGAGAGCTCGGCGTCGAGCTCCCCCTGATGGTCGTAGACGAGGCTGTCCAGGCGCGCCGACCGGACGGCGATGTACGGCACCTTGGGCTGCAGCACCAGCACCACGAGCAGCACGGCAAGCGAGGCCAATAGCACCAGGATGGCCAGCACCGTGAACACCACCGCCACCGCCCACTTCAGCGGGCCGGACCGGTACGTCCTGTAGCTAAGCGGGTGCTGCGAACGCTGGTGCTGCTGATCAGGGTGGCTGCGGTGGTGGTGGTCATTTTCGCTGTGCGTGTTGTTGGACATTGGGATGGGAGCTGCACAACAGCAGCATCAGGGAGAGGCTAACTGGCTAAGACGATGCGATGTTTCTCGGCGCAGCCGTGCCGTGCGGCGGCCGCCTTATGTGCCCGGCGGCGGCAACCTTGCCTTGCCCGGCGCGGGAGGAGTCCTTTCTCCTTGGTGGAGCACCGTGCCGGGGGCAAAGGTTTGGTATCTCCCCTTCGCACGCTCATATGTCGCATGATTCAGAAAGCATCCTTCTGATGCTGGAGAAAGCTTTGCTTACTGATTAAAGAAATGAAAGCAAGCTAGGGAGAATTCTGGTCCTGGGCTACCTCACCAGCACTGCCATGGTCACCCTTTCCGCTACAATTGGTAGTTTAATCGCGGCACGTCATTAATACTTGTTATGGATATTGTGTGTATGTATTTAAAAATTTAATGTACAATATATATAAGATGTACAAAAGGTGCATGACATATAAAAATAAGGTAATATAAAAGGCAGATAAGGAATACAAAATAGTTCCTATCTCTAACACCCCCTCAAATGCAAGCCGTATGCAATAGCATTGCATTTGGAAAGGATTAACACTAAAATATGAAAAATCCAAAGTCTGAGTCTTGATAATGTCGTCGTAGCATGTAGCTCTTGAAAAATATATCGAGTATCAAAAGATCTCCTCCCATATGGTGTCGTGTGACAGCTCATAAAGCACAAGATGCGGGAGCAAAGTCGACCGCAGCAACACGACGTAGAAGATGATGAAACCGACAAAAATAGATAAAGCTGCCAAATCAAGCCAAATAGGAATAGATAGAAGCATGGCGGCGTAGATCGAAGTTCAAGACGGCGGCGACACAGTGCACAAATAGCGCAACGGAGGTGCAGTGCGAAAGAAACGCGGCGGCCTTAGAAGCTCAGGCGGTGGCTAAGGGAGAAGCGGCGGTATCATAATGACTTCTACGATCTACAGCGGCTCGAAGAGAATAGCGGCGGCTGTTGCAATGCAAAAAGGATTTCCATGCTTTTATATCTGACAAAAAAATTTGCGAACTCGCATGGCTTAGATGAACTCAAAAATAGAGTGGTACAAACTTGGATGGACGCAACGACACAAAGAAAGAATAGACTAATTAGCAGCAGTATAATCAGGTAGTCCAATGACCAGGCACAGACCATGCACAACCGAGCCATCCCAATAGCCATCCCAATCGAGCATCAAAAACTCCAACCATCTCCTTTTTCTCACAACCGAGCCATCCCAATAGCCATCCCAAATCGAGCATGAAAACTCTACTTCAAAATCAGAGGCGAGCCCGTGCAAAGCCGTATGAAGAAGCAATACTCCAACATATATGCTTCAAAATCAGAGGACGAGAATGAGGATGAGGGAGGTGCCCGAGGCGGCGGGGATCCAGCGAAGGGATTTGGCGGCGATGGACCCGAGTGGCGATGGAGCAAAGCAGAGCATCCCGAAGCAGGAGCAGCTCGGCATGGCTGCAGCCAAGATGCAAAGGACTCGGCGACTCCGATGGCGGTGGAGCAGCTCGGGGCATCGACGGCCAAGATGTAGAGCAGTTCCAGAGGCAGCGCGATGGTGGAGCCCTCGGCGCGGCGGCAACCAAGATGCAGAGGAGCTTGGGGCGGCGGTACTTGACGAGCGTGGCGAAGGTACAAAAGAGTTACTATCTCTAACAATACTGTTCTGGTTGTTCAAGCTTTTGCAAGTGCAGCTCCAGCTCCAGCTAAAGCTTTACAGCGAGCTAGCATGCTAATGCCATTGCCATTGCCATTACCAACCACTCAATGTCATTATTGCAAAGCACCAGATGCCTTTTTTCTCTTTCTTTTCCTTTTAGTTGTTTAAGCTAAGGGTGTTGAGTGAGTGCCTTTTGTAGTGCACTAGTGATTGTCAAAGGGGGAATATGCTGGGATCAATACTCGTCTTTCTTTAGTTTTGTCAAGGATCTCTAGGGTTACACAAAAAAGGAAAGGCAAGTATCTAGCCAAAAAAATCTGGCTAGCTCTGCCTGGTTTGGCCTTGTCCTAAAGCATATGCTAAGCTGGAGCTGAAGTGGGCAGATCGTGAGAAGTTCGAAGAAGGATATCCGGCAAAAATTTTGGGGAGAATTGGGTACCTTTGTTCAGTAATTTTCAAGTGGTGAAGGAATATGTGACCTGAAAATGGCTGTGGTCATATGTGCTCAGCTCAGCTGGCAGACACATTGGTGGAACTACTCTGTGCAATGCTTCATGATCAGAATGCCTATGATTGCTTCCTATTTACAAAAACCAAGGTTGCTAATGTTTTGGAACACTACAAAAATCTTGGCTGTATATAGGCTATTATGCAGTCTTACTGTTACATAGCTTCATGGCATTTGGAGTATCTGATGGCATCTCTAACACTACCATTACCGACGCAAAAATTTAAAACCTGTTGCACATTTGTTGTTAGTTTAACTGCTTGAGATGCAGATGTCATTTCCAGCAATTGTACCCTCGTATTATTTCTGACAACATGTATATGCAAGACTTTCAGCACAAGCCATGGAAGGAGCTAGTGTCCAGTGATACACACTATGGATCCCCAGACATTTTTCAGGCTGTCAGTTGGGCAACTTGGCCTGAAGCTCCCTGGGGCAAATACTAGGAAGGCGGCCCGCGTCTGTCACTGCGAAATCCGGCTCCGAGGCTTCCCGGTTCAGATTGCCCCTATGCCTCTGATCCATTCTTCAGAGTTCAACCTTGATCCCCACACAAATGTGGCGGTCTTCTCCCTCGACGAGTCCGACATGAAGGCGCTGTCGACACCGGGGTGCTTCCGAGCCCCTCAGGCATACCTTGAGGTTGTGGTGTACCTTGGCAGGCGTGGCGGGCATTGTAGCAGCATCGCCGGGAGGAAGCGGCTAGTCGGGGTGTTCAGAGTGGATGTTGGCTCGGAGTGGCGCGACGGGAAGCCTGTGCTGCTGCACCATGGATGGGCAGGGATCGGCAGGGGGGAGGCCAGGCCGGAGCTGCACCTGAGGGTGAAGCTGGAGGCTGACCCCCGGTACATCTTCCAGTTCGACGACGAGATCGCGCTGAACCCGCAGGTGGTCCAGCTCCATGGCAGCATCAGACAGCCCATTTTCAGCTGCAAGTTCATCCACGACAGGCGGTTAGAGCGCCGCGCCACCATCTTCTTTATTGATTACACCTTGCATTGTGATCTGTGACATGGTGGATTGGAAGAAGCTTGATGAGAAGATCATTCTTTCTGTTGTTTGATGTGTTGTTGCCAGGGCGTCTCAGACGGATCCATTGGGAGGGCCGTACTGGTCGAGCTCCGGCGGTGAGGAGAATGAGAAGGAGATGGTGAGGAGGGAGAGGAAGGGCTGGAAGGTGGTGATCCACGACCTGTCCGGCTCCGCCGTGGCCGCGGCGTTCATGGCAACGCCGTTCGTCCCCGCGACTGGCTGCGACAGGGTGGCGCGGTCCAACCCCGGAGCCTGGCTCATCGTGCGCGCCGACACTTCGGGCTCGTCGGAGAGCTGGCAGCCGTGGGGCCGGCTCGAGGCGTGGCGGGAGGCAGCGCCGAGCAAGGACACAGTGTGCCTCCGGCTGAGCCTCCTCCCGGAGCGCCAGGACGCGTGCGTGCTCGTGTCGGAGATGCTGCTGAGCAGCGACAAGGGCGGGGAGTTCTTCATCGACATGGATAGGCAGGCTCCGGCGGAGGCCGTCCCCGTCGCCGGCGCGGAGGCGGCGGCGCCGTACTGTGCGGCGAGCTTGGGGGCGGCATGCGTGGGCGATGGGTTCGTGATGAGCTGCAGGGTGCAGGGGGAGGCGAGGAGCAGCAGGCCGCTCGTGCAGCTCGCCATGCGGCACGTCACGTGCATGGAGGACGCCGCCATGTTCGTGGCGCTCTCTGCGGCCGTCGACCTCAGCGTGAAGGCGTGCCGGCCGTTCCGGAGGAAAGCGGTGGCCAAGAAGGCTGGCTCGTCGTCTCCCGATCCCCTCGAACTCGACACGTAGCTAGTAGCGTACTACTACTATTACTACTACCTCTCTGCACAGCTCAGGAGTCAGGATGCACCTGCACCAAGCACGCATGGCCATGGCTCGTGGAATACTTCACTCTGTAAATTCACTTGTTTTAAAGAACTGGACAGACTCGTTTGTTTGCAGTGACCAGAAATTGTATGAATTTCGTAGAGCCTACTCAAATGCCATCTCTTCTGTTCTGAATATGCGTTTGATTTGTGCGTATGTTGGACCCGGATTTTTTTAATCCTGAATCCTCTGTGAAAATACTGTGTTACTCCCTGGATCAGTAAGTAGCACTCACAGGCTCATTGCTGAATCATTTCATACATAGTGTGAATTAAAACTTTCAAATGTAAACAAACATCAGAGTGACACAGACCACGTCGGGTCGAGTTTTACATAAGGGCCACTAGGCCAAATTGATTACATCACATAAAAGCACGTAGCTATAGCGGAAGCAAAAGAGGTGTGGATATCATGGGGATATACTCCAGATCTTAGGATGATGTGACAATTGGTAATGGCGTTAAAGGTTTGTCGTTTTGCGTGTTTTCGGCAAAGAAACAATGATGTCATGCCATAACCGGCCCGATCGGCCGGCGGCGGTCGATCGAGCCATGCGTCCCCATCCATGGCGTGATCGGACCGCCAACTTCAGAAAGTGTTGTTTTGAGCTGGGCAAAAAATAGAGGGTGTAGGCAAGAGAGGAGATTCTATTGCACTTAGTCTCATAATTTTTGGAGTCTTCAGTCAAAAATTGTATTCGATTGAAAATTCCAGTATGTTTCGGTTTTCCAGAGAAGAAATTCGGCTAAGTCCCAACTGGCGGTCTGACCGGCTAATAGGTGGCGGTTAGACCAGCCATGGGGGCGGTTTGACCGGTTTTCACTTGGATCGTCGCCCATCGTGGCGGCGATGTTTGGTTGTTAGGTCAAAGTCATGAGTGTCAGTGCACATGTATTGCATGATGCATGTTTTGACTAATATGGGTCAAGTTGTGAAGAACTTGCTCCCGGATTCGGTTTGCTTGTCTATTGTTGTGCATGTTGCTTGGTAGTCAACGACGGTCAACGACGAGGATGATCGGGACAAGGCTTGGAGAGCTGAGGTCCAGAACGATCGCGATGCCGGGTGAGGTCAATGAACTCAAGCGTGGTGCAAGATGGACAAGGGTGACCTATTGGCTATTCCGCGGCGCAAGATGGCGCAATGTGTAGCTAATTAGGTCAAGAGCAGATAAAGACGGCGCATTAAAATACGTGTGTGTAACCCGTTTGTTTTGGGCCTTAACGAGCCCAATTGAGTCAAACTTCTAGAAGGTCTAAGCCTCCACTATAAATAGGGGAGGGAGGTGGCTGCACCTCCACTTCGTCTCTTTTGCTATTTGAAACCCTAATTTGCTTAGGGAGAGCTTTCGTGGAGGCTAGGGTTTTAGAGTGTTTGATGTGATTTTCGTGCTCATGGATTGAGCTTTGTCCTCCATTGATGGAGTGACTGTAAACCAAAATCAGATCAAATCAATCCAAGGAAAGTTTGATCAATGTTTTGTCTCATTGCGTTCTTTCTCTATATTTGATGATTTTGAGTCTTTCTTTGATCCACGAGTTTTTGATTGAATTCTTCACGTGATCTAGCTTGCTGTGACATGTGGGAACATATCTAGGATCATCTTGATCATCAATCACCCACGAGCAAGATTTTGGATCTAGTTTTCATTTTGACTCGGTTTTGAACCGTTCTCTTGTCAAACGGAAAAGGATCATAATTCTTTCAAGAATTTTCATAATCTTCGATTGGAATAGGTTCCTGACATCATAGAGAACGTGTGTACCAAGTTTCATCGAGTTTGAAGTTGTAGATCAAAAGTTTTATCTATTTACAACTTCGTCATCGAGCTGTTTTGATCTGTTCTTGCCGTGGTCGATCCTTAAGGCTAGGGACCAGCGGTCGGATCCGACCGCCGTTGACTGACCCAATGGTCCGACCGCTAGTGCATTGAATTGCTTTAGTCTTTGTTGATTTTGTCGTATTGCTTTGGGGTTTAAATTGGATTCAATATTAGTCTTCTGCTGTACTGATATACTGATCTTCATAGCTTCCATAGCTACCGGAGTAAAATCTTATTGAATCAATTATTTGTGAAAAAGTGAGCGTGCTCCTATTCACCCTCCTCTAGTCGCCTTTTCGGTCCAACAAGTGGTATCAAAGCCAGGTTAGTTCAATCTTGATCTTAACCGGTCACTGAACTTGGCGATGGATAGATACTCCACCAAGCCGCATATCTTTGATGGGCACAACTATGTCTATTGGAAGAATCGCATGCGAGTCTTCCTTGAGAGCGAAGGACAAGCTATATGGGAGGTTGTTCGAGCCCCGCTCGTTATTCTCGAAGTTGCTACGCCGGCTTCAGCAGCCCTCTTGGCTAACAACAATAAGGCTAAAAACCTCTTATATGGCGGGCTTGGTAGACAGGAGTATGATCGGATTTGTAATCTTGAGACTGCACACGAGATTTGGAACACTATCGAAACCTACCATGAGGGTTCGTCTCAAATCAAGAAAGTACGCCAAACAGTCTATAAGCGTGAATATAACAAATTCGAGATGCATCATGGAGAGAGCATCGATGACATTTTCAGTCGCTTTAATAGAGTGATTAATCAGATGAAAGCTGTTGGTATTGAATATTCTCAGTCTGAAAATACCACCCACATCTTGGCTGCAATCTACACCAAGGAGTGGGAGATAAAGGCTACCGCCATTGAGGAGAATGTCAACCTCTCTGATCTGACTTTGGAGCTGCTCTATAGCAAGCTCAAGACTCATGAGATCAAGAGGATTGATCATCCCAAGAAGGAAACTATGGTATTGGTAGCAGACCTGCTCAAGAGAGCTTCTGATGAGTCTTCTAGGTCTTCTTCTAGATTTTCACTTGCTGGTTTATCTGCAATCCATGAAGAGGAGTTTGAGAGTTTCCCTGAGGCTGAGTTGGCCCTCATAGTCAAAAAAGTCACACGAGCCTATAATAATTTGAGAAACAGAAATAGAGGAGGTCACGTGACTTGCTATGAGTGTGGTGAGCTTAATCATATCCGAGTAAATTGCCCCAAGCTGAAAGGAAAGAGCAACCACAAGGAGGGAAAGTCAGCTTGGAAGAAGTCTCAATGGAACAACTCAACGTATGATACTACCAAACTGACGAAGGCCGCTCACCGAGTTCTTACCGCTTTTGGGAACAATCCTTAAGCGATGTGCACTCCGGGAGCGAGGAGGACAAGGAGGAGGAGATCCCTCAAAACAATAAGAAGGGGAAGGCCAAGTACTTCACCGGCTTGTGTTTCATGGTCGACTCCGTTGACGACGACAACGATGAGGTGCCTCCCTCCTATGATGTCCTTTCTGATAGATGTGAAAATATGTTTGAGCAACTCATGAGTCAAGATAAGGCATTAGAGTTTATCATGGCCAAAAATAAGGATATAGAGTCACAAGTAGAATAGTCTGACCGGCCAGTTACCAAGTGAAGAATTGAGCTGGGCCAAAAATAGAGGGTGTAGGCAAGAGAGGGGATTCTATTGCACTTGGTCCCATAATTTTTGGAGTCTCCAGTCAAAAGTTCTATTGGTTTGAAATTTCCAGTAGATTTCGGTTTTCAGAGGTTGAAAATCGGCTACGTCATTACTGGCGGTTTGACCGCCAATAGTGAGTGGTTAGATCGCGAGGGTGAAGCGATCGAGCCGCCCGAGGCGGTGTGACCGGTTTCCACTTGGTTCGTTGCTCGTCATGGTGGCGATATTCGGTTGTTAGGTCAAAGTCATGAGTTTCAGGGCATATATGTTGCAAGATGCATGTTTTGGCTAACATGGGTCAAGTTGTGAAGAACGTGTTCCCAAATTCGGTTTACTTGTCTATTGTTGTGCAGGTTGCTTAGTGGTCAACGACGGTCAACGGCGAGGATGATCGGGACTAGGTTTGGAGAGCTGAGGTCCAGAACGATCGATGATGCCGGGTGAGGTCAATGTACTCAAGCGTGGTGTAAGATGGACAAGGGTGACCTATTAGCTAATCCAAGGCGCAAGATGTCGCAAGGTGTAGCTAGTTAGGTTAAGGGATGTTAAAGACGACGCATTAAAATTCGTGCGCAAGTGACCCGTTTGTTTTGGACCTTAACGGGAGCCCAATAGAGTCAAACTTCTAGAAGGTCTAAGCCTCCACTATAAATAGGAGAAGGAGGTGGCTGCACCTCCTCTTCGTCTCTTTTGCTATTTTTGTAAACACTAATTTTCTTATGGAGAGATTTTGTGGAGGCTAGGGTTCTTGATAGTTTGATGTAATTTTCGTGCTCTTGGATTGAGCATCGTCCTCCATTGATGGAGTGGTTGTAAGCCTAGATCATATCAATCAATCAAAGGAAAGTTTGATTAATGTTTTGTCTCATTGCGTTCTTTCTCTCTATTTGATGATTTTGGATATTTCTTTGATTCGTGAGTTTTTGATTGAATTCTTCATGTGATCTAGCTTGCTGTGACGTGTGGGAACCTATCTAGGATCATCTTGATCATCATTCATCCACGAGCAAGATCTTGGATCAAGTTTTCGTTTTGACCCGGTTTTGAACACTTCTTCAATCAAATCGAAAAGGATCGCTATTCTTCCAAGAATTATCATAATCTTCGATTGGAACAGGTCCCTGTTATCATAGAGAAAGTATGTTCCAAGTTTTATCAAGTTTGGATTAGTAGATCAAATGTTTCATCTATTTTCATCCATCGCGGCTGATCTGTTCTGTTCTTCAGGCCGGCGGTCAGACCGCCCGTGGTCACCGGTCAGACCGGCAGGAAATCGGTCCGACCGTCCTTGAGCCAGCGGTCTGACCGACAGTGCATTGTTTTGCTTTAATCTTTGTTGATTTTATCTTATTGCTTATGGGTTTAAATTGGATTCAATATTAGTCTTCCGCTGTACTGATATACTGATCTTCATAGCTTCTATAGCTACTGGATGTAACATCCCAAATCTGGAATTGAGTTTCAAGTGTAAGAAAATCAGGAGGAATTAAAACTTTTCTTGCATCTTGAAACCCCTGGTCATTTTTGTAATTCTTTTAAAAAGAATTGTGGAAGATCAAATTCAAATCCTCATTTGACTCCAATCAAAAAAACCTTCTTGGCGTAGATCTCATGCCAAACCCCTGGAGGTATTTTCCTAAGTTCTTGGAAGGCTTGGCAACACCTCTGAATTGTCTCATGAATTTTTAGAAATTCTTGGATGATTTTAAAGGCAAGTCAAATTCGGTCAAGCCCTATTTCTCCTCTTCTGGAATTTCTGGGGGAAAATTCAGTGTATGAAAACCTCTGAAAAGTTTATGGGAGATTCCTCCGGTTGTCGGCAATCTGCAGTTAAAATCTCGTAAGTTTTGGAGCTTGCTCGATACCTTAAGTGGTCCCTCAAAAATCAGTTGTTCTAGTCCAAACCCTAACTGGTTTGCACTGCTTAAAGGTTCGGATTGGGCTTGGGCTCGAGCCATTGGACTCGGTCCCGCCCACTATTGTACCAACACAGTCGTTCGGGCTTTGGGTCGTGGCCGTTGGATCGGTATCGAGCGGTCTTCGACCACCGTAGACGTGGAGCCGTTGCAAACCACCCGGTCTAACTCGGTAGTTGGATCGGCATCGAACGGTCTTCGACCACCGAGCAGCGGAGACGTCGTGAGACCACTCGATCTAGCTCGACCTTGGTTTCATTCCGACGACCAACGAGTCGTCTCCTTCCTCCGTCCGCGCTGAGCTCTGCCATTGCGTGCGCGAAGAGAAAAGCGTGGCGTGCGATCCGCTCTAAGTCCACCTTTAAACGGCTAGCTCTGCGCGCATTAAATGATCTGTCGCTCCTACCTCGGTAGGCCATGACCCAACCGCCCTATCGCTCTCAAGTGCTCTCATGGCGGTGTTGACCGACCGAAAAATCCACCGTTGCTCTCTCGCCATCGCCCTATTTAAACTCCTTTGTGCTTCACCCTTAGCTTCCTTTAGCACTTTCGCAACTCCACTAGCATTCGCCATCTTGCTTGAGCTGCAGTTCCTCGCAATCTCCTCGACCGCTATTGTTGGGTGTGGAGCTTCCGGTGGAGCGGTGCGGCGGGGTTTCCTTTTTCAAGTCTTGGCCCCTCGCTTCCCCTTCGCTCTCAAGCGTGACCCTCGCTCGGTGTGGTTCTCTCTTTGCTCAGTCGCCTGTGGCCTAGTGAGGACCTCCCGCATCCGCTCGGTCACTGTCACGGAGCCACTCAGGTGGGACTCGGTCGTTCTTCACTCGGTACTTTCGCGTTGCCTATAGGAGCTTAGGTGTGTTCTCATTGCCCTTTGGTATTGGCCGTTCGGGAGTTCTCCGAGCCATACTGCTTGGCGCACTCGTGGTCGTACCGCTCGCAGCGACCATGCATATCCGACCAAGATCTTGGCGCAGGCAAAACGTTAAACCTTTGGACACT
This sequence comes from Hsuehochloa calcarea, assembly GCA_036346395.1. Classification (NCBI taxonomy): domain Eukaryota; kingdom Viridiplantae; phylum Streptophyta; class Magnoliopsida; order Poales; family Poaceae; genus Hsuehochloa; species Hsuehochloa calcarea. Next base: position 14,240,565 of record CM070609.1, read on the forward strand.
CGGCCCGCCCTTGGTTGGCGCCTGCCGTGGTCGAATTTCGACCGATCCATCGTAACTTGGTAGTTTCGACCGGGTGCGGTGTCATGGTGGGTAAATATGACGTCGCGTAGTCCGCAGAAGTATCCCTTATATTTATAAGGAGAGGCTCGCCAATTGATTGTCGATTCTCCGCAATCACCCCGTGGTCGTAGCCTTGCTACGACTATGGCGTGGTCACGAGTCCTTCTCGACCATTACCCCGTCAGAAATTTACGTAAGTGGCGGTACTAGTCGTAAGTCCATCTACGACTAGTACCCAGTCGAACTCTACGACCACTACCTGGTCGTAAATCCTTCCACGACTATTGTCCACCATAGGTTACATTTACCACTACCCAGTCGTAAGAACTTCTTTGATCGTATCTTTGGCATTAAGAATCCAAATCAATCGATTCTTGTTGCTACATTCTTTATAAATCAGTACCTTGCTTCGGTAAGATTTTCAAAATTTTTGGAGAAAGTTTGTTGTTGAGTCTTTGTATTTTATTTGTTCTTATTGGTTGCTTTTAGCCTTCGTTAGGATCAGAAGAGCACATCGACAATATTGTCGACCCTCGAACAACATCGACCCACGACAAGCGAAAGCGGTTTGATCATGTTAATCCTATTATTTTTCCAGTCTACTATATTGATTTCAACTCGTATGTATGCATTGCTATTTTGTTGTCAAATTATGGTTAGTGTCCTATAGTTGCATACTCTGTAGGACTTGTTTATCCTCTACTACTATGAGCTTAGGTTATTTGCTGTGGTCGGAGTCCGATGGAGGGACTTGGATCACCTAGTAGCTTCCGATTGGAAAATGCTTAGCCATGCTTAGTTCGGTAGCTTTGGGCGATCAACACAAAAATTATTATTTTTCCATTATGTCCAGCACTTGGTGCTTTGTTAATTTTGCAAATCAAAAACTGAAAATGAAAACTGATTTGGACTTGGGCATAATGGTATGTTGGTGTGGTGTTTTTGGGTGTGATCGGAATGGTGCCCAAGTCATCAAGGACCGAACATCTTGTTACACTAAACCAAGCACTATTGCGTACTAACCACATGAGGGATATATGGGACCCCTCTTGACTTAGTACTTTGGCGTGTGTTATCTCCGAGTCGCAGGAGGAAAAGTTTTGTGTGTGTGTTGCGTGAAACATGCATTTGTGTTCTTGTGTTTGTGTTGGGTGTGCGGTGGTGGGGATTGGGAAGGTTCTCCACCTCGAGGCGTCAGATTGTCCAAGGCTTTACCCGTGATGGGTAGTTGTCCGAGGTCGGGCCACGACCCGACACAACGTATGGGTTTCTATCCATACAGGCGACTCGAGTTAATACATAATATTGGAAGCGTCTCGTAGGACTTAGCCGTCTTAGGCATACCAAAGGTAGTGTGCTTAATCATGTGGCAAAAGGCGGTCAGACATGTGGGTAAGTTGGTACACCTGCGAGGATAAAACTATTCGAATAGCCTCGTCCTAGGTTATGGACACGCTTGGGGAGGTCTTCCAAGAGTTAGACTACAACCTTTGTTTTCAAAATTAAAACTTGACATTGTTGGTATGAATGGGTAATTCATACTATTGTTGTGGTGACTATTGGGTTAGTCACTTCCAGTTGTTGTTGTCTTCTATCTACCGCCAAGATATTGTTCTTTCGGTTATTTGAACATTAAAAACTGATTTGTTAAATTGCTTTCAATCTATTACATTATTGCAAATGGAAAATTGCTTTCTGCTAAAATGAAACATACAACCTCCACTTCAATGAGCTTGCATGTAGCTTATGTACAGGTTTGTTACACCATCTGTAAGTCTTGCGAGTACGTTCAAAGTACTCACCGCTTTTGCTTACGCTTTTGTTTGCGGAGGTGAGCCCCAAGGGCCTCACTTCGTGAGATGTGCTTGGGTTTGGCGACTAGCTTGGCGGTCCTGGCGGTTGCCTTGTGGGTTAAGGGCAAGCGGTGGCTCTTTTGCTTCTGACCATCTTGTGGCACTTTTGCTTCCGCTGTTCAATTTCTATGTGTATATGTCGTTTGGCCGGTCGGCCTCTCTTTTGTAAACTGCTACCTTCTATTTATGTTGTATTTTGGATTGGTGTTTATGCTTCGGTTCTATGTGAATGAATGGAATTGATGCATGAACTTTGTAAAGAGGTGTGTATACTGCATTTCTGGGAAGTATACATGTCTCGAGTCTCGGATTATCTGCTTTGTAATGCTATGACCGAATGGATGGTTAAGCATTACAAGCCAGATAAACCGGGGTCTCACACTGGAGTAAAGTTTTATTGAATCAATTATTTGTGAAAAAGTGAGCGTGCTCCTATTCACCCCCCTCTAGTCGCCTTTTCGGTCAAACAAGTGGTATTAGAGCCCGGTTAGTTCAATCTTGATCTTAACAGGTCACTGAACTTAGCGGTGGATAGATACTCCATAAAGCCGTATATCTTCGATGGGCACGACTATGCCTATTGGAAGAATCGCATGCGAGTCTTCCTTGAGAGCGAAGGACGTGCTATATGGGAGGTTGTTCGAGTCCTCTCGTTTTGCCCGAAGTTGCTACGCCGGCTTCAGAAGCCCTTTTGGCTAACAACAATAAGGCTAAAAACCTCTTGTATGGTGGGCTTGGGAGACAAGAGTATGATCGGATTTGCAATCTTGAGACTGCGCATGAGATTTAGAACACTCTTGAAACCTATCATGAGGGTCCGTCCCAAGTCAAGAAAGTACGCCAAACAGTCTATAAGCGTGAATATAACAAATTCGAGATGTGTCCTGGTGAGAGCATCGATGACATTTTCAGTCGCTTTAATAAAGTGATTAATCAGATGTAAGCTGTTGGTATTGAATATTCTCAGTCTGAAAATACCACCCACATCTTGGCTGCAATCTACACCAAGGAGTGGGAGATAAAGACTACCGCCATTGAGGATAATGTCAACCTCTCTGATCTGACTTTGGAGCTGCTCTATAACAAGCTCAAGACTCATGAGATCAAGAGGATTGATCATCCCAAGAAGGAAGACATGGCATTGGTAGCAAACCTGCTCAAGAGAGCTTCTGATGGGTCTTCTTAGTCTTCTTTTAAATTTTCGCTTGCTGGTTTATCTGCAATTCATGAAGAAGAGTTTGAGAGTCTTCCTGAGGCTGAGTTGGCTCTTATAGTCAAAAAGGTCACACATGCCTACAAAAATATGAGAAACAGAAATCGAGGAGGTCCCGTGACTTGCTATGAGTGTGGTGAGCTAAATCATATCCGGGCAAATTGCCCCAAGCTGAAAGGTAAGAGCAACCACAAGGAGGAAAGCCAGCTTGGAAGAAGCCTCAATAGAACAAATCATGGTTTGATACTGTCAAGCTGACAAAGGCAGCTCACCGTGTGCTTGCCGCTTTTGAGGATCAATCCTTAAGCGATGTTGACTCTAGGAGTGAGGAGGACAAGGATGAGGAGATCCCTCAAAGCAAGAAGAAAGGGAAGGCCAAGGACTTCACCGGCTTGTGCTTCATGGCCGACTCCGTTGACGACGACAACAATGAGGTACCTCCTTCCTATGATGTTCTTTCTGATAGATGTGAATCTATGTTTGAGCAACTCATGAGTCAGGATAAAGCTTTAGAGTTTGTCATTGCCAAGAATAAGGATTTAGAGTCACAAGTAAATAATTTGATTTTAGAACTTGAAAATGCTAAGACTCTTGAATCTGATGAATGTTCATCCTGCCAAGCTTTGCACTCTGAATTTGCTAAACTGCAATCTGCTCATGATATTGCTTTGCAACAACTTGAAATTGCTAGGACTGAACTTGTTGAGGTTAAATCTGCTCCATGTGAAAAATGCTTAGAGTCTAGCAAGTTAGTTGTTCTGGTGTGGTTGATCCCAGCTTTTGCACTTTCTGCTTAGAACGCAAATATGAAGTTAAAGATATCTTAGAAGCAGTTAGAGCAAAATATGCCAAGCTTAAGGACAGTATTGAGTCTTCTACATGTGCTTCATGTCCAGCTCTTAAACTTTAAACTGCTTTATATAAGGAAAAATATGCTAGAGCCATTAAGGGTAAAACATGTGAATCATGTGTTAATTTTAAAGAAGAAAATGCTTACCTTAAGGATAACTTAGAAACATTCTCTAAAGGTAAGAAACAATTAAACATGATTCTAGACCAGTCGAAAACTCCTTATAGGAAGTAAGGATTAGGATACAATCATGTTCAAAATAATTCTAACCCAAAAGTTACTCAAATCTTGGAAAATGGGTTAATTGAATTCAAAACACAACCTGCAAAACTATATTTAAATCTGCAGGCATTGCTCAACCATCTGTTAAGTCTAAAGGTGCTTCTTCTAGTGGTATTAAGTATCATTACACCTATTGTAAAATGGATGGGCATTTGATTGAGTTCTGTTAGCGTAGGTTGAAAAATGATAATTTTTTTACTATAACTTAATCTAATAAACCTAGAGCTTTTATGAGACATGGTAACATAGAAAAGAAGAAACATGGTTTAGGATTTGTATCACATGCTCATCATCATGTTCCTAGACATGATAACTCTCATGTTACTTTAACCATTGCTCATAACAGAACTTCAAATAAAATCAAGGATAGCACTTCTACTTTGCATACTACTCGCAGACGTGTGTCTCAGTACTGGGTTTCTAAGTCTTGTTTAACTAACCCCAGTATAGAGACACATCGTTCTTTTTTGCCTTGATTTTCAGGATTACCGCGGAAAGAGGAAGGACACGTGGTTCGTCGACTCCGGCTGTTCACGCCACATGACCGGAGACTCAAGATGGTTCACCCTTCACGCGGTCGACATGTGATGATTTCATCACCTTTGGAGATGATAAACAAGGGCGGATTGAAGGAACGGGATCGATCAAGGTGAACGACAGTTTCATCCTCAAGAATGTCGCCCTTGTGGGCAAGCTAAGGTTTAATTTGCTTTCTGTCTCTCAACTTCTCGATGATGGATATGAGACTATATTTAAGAAAAATACTTGTCGGGTGCTTGATTCAACTGGTGAGCTTGTTTTTGGAATTACTACAGTTGCTAGGATTTTTGGAGCTGACTTTTCTGAATCTCTTGCTGGTTCTCTAACATGCTTGTTTTGATATTCTTCTTCTGAGTTCTGACTTTGGCACCATCGTTTGGGGCACATTGGTTTTGACCATCTGACGCGAGTTAGTAACCTTGAGCTTATGAGAGGTTTTCCCAAACTCAAAGCCATCAAAGATGCTGTTTGTGCACCCTGTAGGCGTGGCAAGCAAGTTGCCACCTCACACCCTTCAGTGACTATGGTCATGACTGACGGACCGGGACAGTTGCTTCATATGGATACTGTTGGTCCTGTTAGGATTCGATCAGTTGGTGGAAAATGGTACATTCTTGTCATAGTCGATGATTTTTCTAGATACACTTGGGTGTTCTTTCTTGCTTCGAAGGATGAAGTTTTTGATTTTTATCATGATCTTGTTCTTCGTTTGGCTTCTGAACTTCCAGGTACCTTGAGAGCGATCCGCAGTGACAATGGTACGGAGTTCAAGAGTGCCTCATTTGCTTCTTTTTGTGCTGAGCGTGGAATTGAGCATCAATTCTCTTCTCCACACGCCCCTCAACAAAATGGCATTGTGGAATGAAAGAACATGACCCTTGTCGAGATGGCTAGGACGATGCTAGATGAGTATAGCACACCGAGGAGGTTTTGGGCCGAAGCTGTTGCTACTGCTTGCCATATTGCTAATCGTGTCTTTGTTAGATCTTCTTTGGGCAAGACTGCTTATGAGCTTTGATTTTGTAGAAAACCCTCTGTCTCGCACTTTTGAGTCTTTGGATCTAAATGTTTTATTCTGAAGACAAGAAATCTAGATAAATTTGAGTCAAGAACTTTTGATGGTTTATTTCTGGGTTATCCTGCACACTCAAGAGATTTTCGGGTTTTTAATGCTGAAACTAGCCTTGTTCACGAGACATGCAATGTCACTTTTGATGAGACTAGCCTGGAGCTAGATTAGATATTTCAGGTGATACACAGGTGACAGAGAGCATATTCATAGAGGAAGATGATGAAGGATTTGATGTTCTTCCACCTGCTGCTGTTGACGCTCCTATTCCAGCACAAGAACCTGCTGTGACTACTTCGCCTTCCGATGAGGCTCTTGCTGCATCTTCATCATCAGCAGTACATGCGGAGGTTGAAGAGATGTTTTCCTCTCCGGGTGCACCACTTCACATTCAAAGGCAGCACCCTCGGATCAGATAATAGGTAATTTCCATGAGCGAGTCACTCACTCCAGGTATAATGATCCAAATCTCTATTCTCACTCTGGATTTGTTGCTTCTTTTGAACCCCATGATATATCACATGCTTTATCGATTCTAGCTGGGTTAATGCCATGCATGAGGAATTAAAAATTTTGAAAGGAATAAGGTTTGGAACCTAGTAGAACCTCCTAGTGGTCATAATGTTATAGGAACCCACTGGGTTTTTAAAAACAAACAAAATGAGGATGGTTCTGTAATTAGAAACAAGGCTAGGTTGGTAGCTCGGGGTTTAGCCAAGTTGAGGGGTTGGATTTTGATGAGACCTTTGCTCTTGTTGCTAGACTAGAAGCCATTCGTATTCTGCTTGCATTTGCTGCATCTAAGGGCTTTCAATTATATCAAATGGATGTTAAGAGTGCCTTTTTGAATGGTTACATAGAGGAGGAAGTGTATGTTAGGCAACCCCTAGGCTTTGAGAATCCCAAGAACCCACATCATGTCTTCAAGCTGTCCAAAGCCTTGTATGGTCTTAAACAAGCCCCTAGAGTCTGGTATGATAGGCTTAAGACCTTCTTGCTTAAGAATGATTTTGAGATGGGTAAGGTAGACAAGACCTTGTTCATTCTTAGGCGTGGCAATGACTTTCTGCTTGCTCAGATTTACGTTGATGATATTATCTTTGGTGGTTCTTCTAATGCTCTTGTTTTCATCTTTTTTGAGACTATGTCCAGGGAATTTGAGATGAATATGATGGGAGAGCTCAATTACTTTATGGGGCTTCAAATGAAGCAATGGAAGGAAGAGATCTTCATCCATCAGATGAAGTACACTAAGGACTTGCTCAAACGTTTCGACATGAGTGACTGCAAGCCAATCTCCACTCCCATGGCAACCATTCGTTTTGGATCGGATGAGGAAGGAGAAGCCGTGGATCAACGCGATCTGTAGCATGATCGGTTTCATACATGCTGATGGCCTCGAGACCGAACATCCACTTCATGGTCTGCCTTTGTGCGAGGTTTCAGGCGTCTCCGAGGACTTCCCATCGCCAAGCTGTTAAGCACATATTCAGGTATTTACACTCTACCCTTCTGTATGGTATTTGGTATTCATGTTCTTCATCTTTGTCCATTCGGGGGTTTTCTGATTCTGATTTTACGGGCTGTCGGCTAGATAGGAAGAGTACCTTAGGCACTTGTCACTTTCTAGGCATTTCTCTTGTTTCTTGGTCTTCTAGAAGCGGTCTTACATTGCACAATCCATCTTTGGTTTGAATATGTAGTCTAGCTTTGCTAGTTCTTTGTAGTCGATTTTGTGGATGGTAACCACTCTTAAGGATTCTGGGTTAATTTTTGCTAGTGTTCCTCTTTTTTGTGATAACACTTTTGCCATTAACATTGCTAAGAACCCTGTGCAACACTCTAGGACCAAGCACATAAATATTCGCTATCACTTCCTTAGAGACCATGTCGAGAAAGGTGATATTGTGCTACATTTTGTGGAGTCCGAGGCTCAACTGGCTGATATCCTCACCAAGCCTTTAGACCCAACTAGGTTTGCCACCTTGAGAAGCGAGTTAGGGGTAATTTATCCCTATGGGTTGGTTTGAGGGGGAGTTTGATCTTTTCTGATCTTACCTTTTTCTTTTGATCTTTTCTAGTTCCTTTTTCTGAACTTATTGATCTTTTTGAACTTTTTAGGTTTTTAGCCTTTTATTGCATCTCATTGTATCATATTGCATTCATATGAAAAATCCACCAAGTGGTATGAAAAATCCAATAAGTGGTATCCAAAAAGATGCATTGTAATATAAGTTTTTTGCTTATCTTTAAAATTGATGAAGCTTTGCCTATTACCCTTTGGAGCTTTAGTATTTCAATTCTTGCACAATGCCATGTCTAGTTCTTTGACTTGCTAGAATTATCATGTTTTCACATATACATATAAGTCTTTGCTGTATGAGCTAGAACTCTAAAACAACTCGAACTAAAAATTGTAATTTGTGGATGTTTTAGCTAGTTGCGCAATTAGTGCTCCTTTTGTGACATTGGCTCTTGAATCTAAAATTGACCATTACTTGAGTTTTTGTGTTCTTGAGATTCTAAAACTGCTCTTGTGAAACATGAAACATATAGATTGTCTTATGCTTAAATTATGCTAAACTACTCTTACGAGACTGCTTGTCAAAGAGATGAACTTGGAGATAGTTTGATGATCCAGACGATCTCATGGGGACTGCTTGTCAGAAATGACATGAACCTCAAGATTTATCGCCCTGGTAGAAGCTTAGGAAGAGTTTGTGGATGGCTCATAGTCTATGATCTTCTTTACTAAGATATATCTTTAATCAACTTCTGGTCGAAGCTTAGGATGAGTTTGTGGATGGCTCCTAGTCCATGATCTTGTCACTAAGTTAGACCATTAGTCAACTTCAATATTCAGTGCAAATGAAAAATTGTTGAAAAATGGGCGTTTGAGAAATTTGAGCAAAATGATTCAATACAGGACCTGATTGTCTCTTAATGTGGTCTTTGTGAGCTTTTTGATCTCACTTTGACATTTTGACATGGCCAGTTTCACTTTAGGACCCCCTATTGATGAACTTGCTGAATTTGAAGCTTTGTTTAAATTGATCAAATCTATTGCTTTACTTTTGAGCCTTCGTGCTTAGCTTTGATATATATGTCTTATCATGATCTTGCTAGCTTTGTTAGGCCTGATATGCTGTTTGTGCAAAATTAGAGATGCTAGCTTGTTCTTTTGGGTAATCTCTAAAGCTTCTTGTAATTACAAATAAAAAATAAAAAAATAAAGCCACTCCATTGCACTTCATGAATACTCCTTTTATGCTTCCTTCTTCATTCTGCATTTATTATCTCTGGATGAGAGGAAGACGTGATTCCTTGATGACTCCATTGTCAAAAGGAGAAGATATTTCAATGTTGGGGGAGAAGATATATCCTAGTTGTACAAAGAGGAAAAGATATATAAAAATGATAAAAAGAGAGAGCAATAGGAGAATTTAAAATTTTCTAAAATCTGTGGATCATAGTGAGGGGGAGTTTTTGAATTGCATTCTTATTGTCTTATTGATTCTTCTGAACTTGAATTGCATTTATTAATCCTCACAATGATCATAGGTCAATTGAACAATTGTTCTTTCATATGGACCTTAATTGAGATTTTTGACTCTTTTCTGGAAATCAAAGTTTTTATACTTTCTTTTGCCTTATCTCACATGCATATGCTATTTTGATGCCAGCTTGATCATTTCCATTGCTTTTTCTTACTTATGGACCATGTTGTGTATTTTGTGCGAAAACGAAAGTATTTTACTTTTCAAACCTTCAAATTATATTTTCTGGATTATTGCCAATGCATTCATCAAGGGGGAGATTGTGAATATCATGGGGATATGCTCCAGATCTTAGGATGATGTGACAATTGGCAATGGCGTTTACGGTTTGTCGTTTCACGTGTTTTCGACAAAGTTGTCATTCATCGTCTAGGCTATACCGGTCCGGAGTGCCGATCGACCGATCTGATCGGGCCTTGAAGCGATCGACCGGCGATTACTAAAGTGAAGAATTGAGCTGGGTCAAAAATAGAGGCTGTAGGCAAGAGAGGGGATTCTATTGCACTTGGTCCCATAATTTTTAGAGTCTCCAATCAAAAGTTCTATTGGTTTGAAATTTCCAGTAGATTTCGGTTTTCAGAGGTTGAAAATCAGCTAAGTCATTACTACAGTCCGACCGCCAATAGTGGTGGTCGACCGCCCGCCGACGAGGGTGGGCGGTCGATCCGGCCGACCGGCGGGGTGGTGATCGAGACCGGCCGATCTCGGCGGTTTCCACTTAGTTCGTCGCTCGTCTTGGCGGCGATATTTGGTTGTTAGGTCAAAGTCATGAGTTTGAGGGCATATATGTTGCAAGATGCATGTTTTGACTAACATGGATCAAGTTGTGAAGAACTTGTTCCCAAATTCGGTTTACTTGTCTATTGTTGTGCAGGTTGCTTAGTGGTCAACGACGGTCAACGGCGAGGATGATCGGGACTAGGCTTGGAGAGCTGAGGTTCAGAACGATCGACGATGCCGGATGAGGTCAATGTAATCAAGCGTGGTGTAAGATGGACAAAGGTGACCTATTAGCTAATTCAAGGCGCAAGATGTCGCAAGGTGTAGCTAGTTAGGTCAAGAGATGTTAAATACGGCACATTAAAATTCGTGCGCAAGTGACCCGTTTGTTTTGAGCCTTAACGGGAGCCCAATAGAGTCAAACTTCTAGAAGGTCTAAGCCTCCACTATAAATAGGAGAGGGAGGTGGCTGCACCTCCTCTTCGTCTCTTTTGCTATTTTTGTAAACCCTAATTTTCTTAGGGAGAGCTTTTGTGGAGGCTAGTGTTCTTGATAGTTTGATGTGATTTTCGTGCTCTTGGATTGAGCATCGTCTTCCATTGATGGAGTGGTTGTAAGCCTAGATCATATCAATCAATCAAAGGAAAGTTTGATTAATGTTTTGTCTCATTGCGTTCTTTCTCTCTATTTGATGATTTTGGGTCTTTCTTTGATCCGTGAGTTTTTGATTGAATTCTTCATGTGATCTAGCTTGCTGTGACGTGTGGGAACCTATCTAGGATCATCTTGATCATCATTCACCCACGAGCAAGATCTTGGATCAAGTTTTCGTTTTAACCCGGTTTTGAACCATTCTTCAATCAAATCGAAAAGGATCGCTATTCTTCCAAAGGAGTATTAAGTTTATCTCAAAAGGCATACATTGACAGAGTTGTTGAGGATTAAAATATTCATATATTATCTTAATATATGATAAAGACCATACGTCTTCGTGGTCGTAACTTCTAAGACCACCGACCTAACTGGTCGTGGGTACTACAGAAGTTATATAATAAATACCCTGGTCGGACAAAGTTCCAAACCTAGTCCACGACCAGGTAAGTGCTCGTAAAGCTATGAACATGCGTCTGGGTCGAGTCCCCGACCACGCCACTCACTATGTGATGAATGAACCACGTGTTTCATATTCCGCATAATACAACACTATCACGGTTGATGATTTAACGTCTCCTAAATCATTAACCGTATAGCGGTTGACACCTTCACCAACCGCCCTTACGGTTGGTGAAATGGTCAAACTGCCACCTCTTTTCGACCAGACGCGTCGCTCCCCAACGGATATCTCTTCATGGGATAACTGCCACCGCTTCATCAAGTTCTTAAGGAGGACCATAGAAGGCCGGAAGAGAGAAAACACGGAGAAAGACACAGGACAAGGAAGACACGAGACAAGACATCAGTAACAGTCCTATAGAAGCACATCAAGCGAGATATAGCAAAGTGTTGTGTTTTTAGATACTCTCAGTGTTTGTAATCGTGAGTTCATAGCAATAAAGAGCAAGTCAGATCCACTCCCAGGAGATACACACATTTTTTCTCTTTTCATTTATATATTCATAAGATCGGTGATTTGATCGTCGACAAGAGTACTAAAGAGATACAATATGCATAAGTGTTCTGGCTCACATGCTCCTATTGTTAAGGGCGATAAGTTTGGGACATTTCAATGTCCAAGGAACCAATATAAAACTGATCAGATGAAGTCGGTTCCTTATGCTTCAGCTGTCGGAAGCATTATGTATGCTCAAGTAAGCATACATACGACTTAGCTTTTGTAACCTAATGCTTGGCAGATATCAGTCAAATCTAGGACCGGACCACTGGAAGACCGTTAAGAAAGTCTTGCGTTATATGCAAGCTACTAAGCATCTCATGCTCACATATAAGCATACTGATAACCTTGAAGTTATTGGTTATTGATTGATTTTACGGGATGTGTTGATACTAAGAAATCCACGTCAGGTTATATCTTCACACTCGCTGGAGGAGCTATCTCGTGGAAAAGCTCCAAACAAACCCTTACGGCATCTTCAACGATGCAAGCTGAGTTTGTGGCATATTATGAGGCTACCGGGCAGGCTGTATGACTTAAGAACTTTATTCCGGGTCTTAGAGTGGTTGACAGCATTTCTAAACTACTCACCTTATACCGCGATAACAAACCCGCAGTCTTTTATGCGAGTAACAACAAGTCAAGTGGTGCTGCCAAACACATTGACATTAAGTATCATGTTGTGAAAGATAGAATCCAGGATCAAACCATTAGTATCAAGCATATTAGTACTAAGTCAATACTTGCGGATCCGCTTACTAAAGGCTTACCACCCAATATATTTCGTGATCATGTTGCCGGCATGGGTTTATTGGAAAGCCTCTGATTCTGGATAAAGGACCTTAAAATAAACCAACTCCCATTAAGTATAATGAATATCCATTTTAAAATGTAATAGTACACTATAGGTACTGAGATTGTATGACACTTCATTGACCATGCCACACATTACCTTGGTATGTTGTTTTCATTTGAGGATGGACTTATGATGTTAGCCTTTCGATCAAAGGAGAGAATGTTGGGTTGATCTCGGCAACTGCTTCTGGGATTCACGGGGGCAACGCCCATACGCGCCCTGATCGGGGCTCTACCAACAGAATTGGTCTAGGTCCCGTTCACCGAGCGCCATACAAAAAAGGCAGAGGGTATCGGCAGGTTTTGCCTCTCGGGTGTGAGTCGACTACAAACCCTAACATATCCGATCTATTACGGGCGCTCAGGTGTGCGAAGACCGACGGCCACTGAATCACCGCCGCCACTTCGACATCACGCTTCCTCAGGCCGACGTATCGCCGTCATCTTCTACGACGATCCCGACCAACCCTAAGATCCGATGGTATCTTCATAATCGGGTACGCACTTACGCTTCCGCATTATGAATTATGGTGTTCATCTATGATTTAGGCTTATACGTGTTTTAGATTAAGTCATTACTCTCAGTTTATAGTTTACATGCCATTCTTGAGCTTGTTTATGTCAAAGATTATTTTTTGCAACAACAGTTTAAATATATGTGATTCTTGAGGTTATTTGCATCAAAGATTCTTGTGGATTTTGGTTCTTTCTGTCGCAATTGTTGGACGGTTCTTGCCAAAATTTCTCATCTTTTGATTGTAGCTGAAAATGTTAATTATGTAGATTTGGGTTCTTTCTGGCGCAATTCTTGGTACTGTTCTTGAGAAATAAATATTATCTTTTAATTGTTGCTGAGATTGCTAATCACTCCTGTGCTCACGAAGGAACAGATTCTTGCTACATCTTATGCCAAGATTACTAAAACTTGACAAGTCTGCTAATTCTGTGCATTGCTCTCATGATTTTGTGCAGTCGGAGTGGGCTAAGCTCTTCGCCTGTTTGCGCCCATCACTCTCCCGTCTTTGCGAGCGGTGGTTCCCTGCGCAGCGGGAGATCCGGTGGGCGCGGGCCGACGACTCCAGCAACTTCAGCGAGGAAGACTGGGCTTCGTTTCAGTACACTGGGAGGCACGCGATTCTTCTGAGGACAAAGCTGGTGCATCTGCTGGGCCTTCCATTGCTATTCTTCCGCCTCACGCTGTGCGTTCGCGCCGGCCGCCACGGGCACCCGAGCCCTCTGATCATCAACCTGCCTCGAAGCAGGGAGCCATTGGACATCGTGGTTGTCAGGGCCAACACAAGAGGATAGTGGTTATGTTACTTTCAGGCCTAATTCCCTTTTGATGAATGCTACCTGTCATTGCTCATGTACTGAACTAAACATTATTTCTGTAGTTCTGAATTTGCTGTGAAAGGAGTAAATGGCATGCGTCACTATGGATTGTTGATAATGTTGTATGCAAAGTTATCATTTTTTAACTTCTTTGTGTGTTTTTTTAGTAAAGTGCATTGTTTGTACTTGTTGAAAATGCAGTACTATGTTTTCTTGGGAGTTGGGACTTAAGAATGTTGCAGATAGCAGAAGTAACTGAATAATATATTTCCCTGGACTTACCTGAAGAATTTTCTGTGAACGGAGTGCATCAGTACTTCAGTAGATACTATGTGCAAAGTATCATTTACTGGTCTTTTTTGTTTGCCTAGTTTATAGTTAAGTGCATTGAGAAAGCAATACTGTGTTTGATTGATAGATAAACAGAAGTAAATGAATGATGCATTTATCTGGTATCTGAAGAATGTTTTGGATCACATAAAAAGATGGTCTAATACTAGTTCAAACCTTTATTATATGGCATATATAATGGAGGCTAAATTCAGTTTGTTATGACTTATGAGAATGGTTAAAGTGTAAAATGTAGCATCTGCCTAGCATTTTTACTTGCAGCATTACTGTTTGTGCATGAAACTTATTCTAGATAGCCTTCTTTTATGTTTGTTTTCTCTGTGATTGCAGCGGATGATCAATTGATATCCCCAGATGTGGATGCAGAGGCAGGGACAGCAGAGGCAGATGCATTACTCTGACGACCACTACACGATTCGCCTCATCGAAAGCTTCACAATTCCTCCCAGTTTGATAGCATGAGGTTTGTATGATTCCTCTTCGAAAGCATCACAATTCCTCCCAGATTTGATAGCACGAGGATTGGATGATGATTCCTTTTGTTTTGAACTTTTGATAGGTTTAGAGAACTCGACAACAGTTTTAGTCAGGATTAGCGCGCTTGTTCTACCGTTTTGTTTTAGTAGAGTTTTCAGTCGACGTTGAAGTCCAGTTTTATTTGTCTTTCCGCTATAGAAATGGCTGAAAACTCTGAAATCGTTAGGGTGGAAAGGTTGAATACAGTTTTGCACATTGACATTGGTCACGAGTTTTTTTTGACGAAAATATTGGTTACAGTTACAGTTCTAGCCTTCTTCTGAATGGTTACATTTATGATAGGGAAAATTAAGTGAGTGACATCCTAATCGTCGATATTCAGAGAAACGATATTGTATTTGTAGTTGACTACCTAATAACACCACAAACAACAAAAAATTAGGAAAATAACACCCGCATGGTAAAATGACATTTTTGCCCTCTCTCTTCTCTAACTTCACTCTCTCCCCCTCTTCTCCAACCGAGCTGTGCTGCCTCCCCCGAGCCGTGTCACAGCCACTGTCGGTCTCCAAGCATGCCGTTAATGCTGATCCGCGTTGCCGTCGTCGGTCTCCAAACCTCGTGCATGACGGTGTGCTTGCGGCAGTGCGGCACGGCTTCGCCTCGGCACCGGCCTCCAAGCGGTGGCGAAACTTCTAGCGGCGGCGTGACATCCACATGCGGCGGTGCAGCCGGAGAGGGAGACCTCAAGAGGAGACACCGGAGTTGGGGGAGAAGGGGATAATTGTGTCTTTATGCTAAATTTGTGATGGAATATTCTTTTAGAGTGTTGTTTTCCAAATTTTATAGCTTTTTGGATGTTATTTAGTAGTAAAGTTCCACTTCGATGTTATTTATCTAATTTCAACCTTTTGTGATGTTACTATCGTAGCTAAAGAAGACTAGACAGTAAGAGAGGAGGAACCCCGATACACTCGGAGGGGCCAAAGAGTCCTCAAGAGAAGGGACCAGCTGTAGGGAAATGTATGTATTGATTGCTCCAAAAAGAACTGGATCCCCCTTTTACATGGGGGTAGATGCCTATTTATAGTCTCCTAAAACAGGGTACTTTACATTACCACTCTAACCCTAAGAAAGCACTATTGAGAGGGACTCGCTTCCTCGTGGCCCGGAGGGGTTTTCCTTGGGAGCTGTTTTAACAGCGTTTGGTTGGGTGCTGTGTGGTATAGTGGTATGTATCTATTGCTCTGTTTAGGGCACACGTGTCAACGGCTGATTGGTGCGTAGCTTTTTGGCTTCCACACCTTGTCGTTTTCACGTGCTGGTGTGGTTATAAATAGGGAGGGGGGTAAGTTCCCCCCTCATGGGACTTTGCTCCCTTATTTGAAAACCTTAGTCTCGCTTATTCGTGTGCGCTTCTTCTTCAAGGGTCTTCGGCGCCCTTGCCTTGCGCGCGGTCTGATGATGAAGTGGCCCTGAGATGGTGGAGGTGCGGTGGCTGACATCAACGAGTTTGGCTGCTCGTCGGTGACTCCGCAAGTCCAACACACGCTGCGGGACGATGGCAAGCTATATGATCTTTCGTTGGAGCGAGCCCCTGGCTCGGAGACAGTGCCTAAGCCCCAGGAGGACGAGGTTGTCGTTTTTGTGGCTTTTCTTGACGCCGGTCTCCACTTCCCACATGTGGGCTGGTGTCTGCGTGGTCGATTATGCCGGGTGGGCGCGCAACGCCCAACTCTATTGTGAAGCTCGGTGTGTTCAAGTGGGTGATGCGGTTCGCCAAGGCGAGCGAAGAGGGTCGGCTCTTCGCGTACCTTCACGACGGGCGGTGCCAACCGAAGAAGAAGAAGGACATCGGTGAGACGCTTAACTTTGGTAGCATCAATTTCTAGACGAAGGTGCGCTGTCTCCGGTACTTGCCAGCGTCCACGTCCCGGAATAGGTGGGAGACGGAGTGGACATGACAGTGGTTTTACCACAGGTCCCCATTGGGCCACGGCTTGCGAACGACCGGGGGGCCTATCTAGCTTAGTTCTTCCCCGGTGATTGATCTGACGTCGAGAGAGGAGGCTCTTCTCCAACTGCTACTGACTGCGACGCGAAGGCTCTCCACGAGGGATTTTGTGGAGGAATTATGCGCGCTTTGGTTGTGGCCGCTTGCGCATGGTGAGATGTGAAGCTTGGTGCGGTGAAGGGTGGCGTCCCTTCCGTCGATCTTTCGGCAGGGAGGGTAAGCTTGTATGCATACGTGTGTGTGTATATATATAAATATAATATTTATCTCTTTTTTTACATCTTTTTTTATTTTGGTGTAAAGGGGGTTGTGTAGTGTTGCCCATCGACGAGGTTGCGCGGGTTGCGGAGCAGCTTCTAGGCCCCTACACCGAGGAAGAGCATGCGAAGCGGGGGCTAGTGGTGCGCGAGCCCCGTCTGAATCGGGCATACTCGGATCCGGCTGTCTACTTGGCGGAGCGGCTTGACCCTGACGAGGGGAGGAGGAAGAGAAACTAGGTGTCGGAGGAGCTGAATACCGCCGGACCGATCGACGTGGTGCCCTTGCGGTCTGCTGAAATTGCGATATCTTGGCGGCTCATCTTTGCTTGTGAGGTGGCAATGCGGCGCCGACTGAGTTAACGAGGTCGGCGCGTCAGTGTCTGCGAGTTCGACGGGCTCTTCCTGTGGAGCGCGAGAGGTCTCTCCGGTGGTTGCTGCTGAGGACGCCCGAGCGGGGGAGAGGGTGGCCAGATCGTTTCGTGTGGTGAGCCTGGCCCTTGAAGAGTCTTCTGCCAGGACATCCTCACACGTGTACGATCGAGGGTCCAAAGATACCCTAGTGGGGGAACCAGCCCCTGCCCAGGACGTGCTTGTTTTGTTCCTTTTTGCTTCCTTTTAGTTATGGCCATCGTGCTGACTTTTGCGTTGAAGTGGTGAGCGGGGAGAATGCCGAGGGTGGTGGTTACAGTCTTAGGGTCGAGGAAGGTGACCACGGTGGCAGTAGAAGTGAGAAGGTTACGGGATCGGGAGTCGGGGCGTCCCGATTCTTGGCACTTGCGATCTGCAGTCTGCTAATCTTGGTTCGTTGTGGACCAACGACTTCAAGGTCAATCCTGGGGTGGCCATTGTTTGCGAGTGTTAGAGATATAATTAGAGATATGTTTTGATTTGGTTTCCTTATCTGTAACATGCACTGTATATATATACTGGCCAATTGGCCCCTGATAATATCAAGTTGCACATTCCAACATGGTATCAGAGCATTAGGGTTACCTCTAATCATTGCCGTGCTTTCCTCTCATAACCGTCTCGTCGCCCGTCGGCATCATCTCATCACCGGCGTCTTCTGCCGGCCTCGTCATCTGCGCTTGGATCTTCGGACCACCACCGCCGCGAACCACCGCCGCGCGACCTCGGGGCGCCTCGGGGCGCCTTGGCGTCGCCGACCTCTCCCTCATCCGCGCCGCCGCCCTCCGTCGGCCGGCTCCCAGCGGATCGCCCGTATCTCGAGGCTCCTCTGCGCGTGCTCCTCCCGCGGATCCGAGCCACCGCCGCGTCCTCCGTCACGCCTCGGACCGCCGCCCGAGGCCGCCGCCTCCGGACCGCCGCTGCGTCCTCCCGCCCATGGCCATGCGTCCTCCGCCGTCGCCAAGCCTTGCGCCTGCTGGCGCTCCGCCCGCCGTCGAGTCGCGGTCGCCGCTCCGGCCGCCGCCCGCCGCCACCAACTTCGCGATGCATGCGCCGCCCGCGCTCGCCGCCAGCGCGCCGCGCTCGCCCGATCGCCAAGCGCCCGCCTTGCCAGCTCTCGAAGTTACCGCCGCCGCCGCCTTGCGGCGCTCAAAATTCTTGCCGCCGCCGCCGCTAGCGAGGATTAGGTAACCTAATCCCGCGGCGTCGCGTGAGGAGGTGGTGCTGTTTTTAAACCAGCGAAAAAAAAACCAAAAGGAAAAAAAGCGTCGGTCTAATCGCGCGCCGTCGGTAGCCTATTAGACTACGTTACCTTAGTCACCGCGCCGTCGGTCGCCGCCTACCAATAGATGCGAGATCGTGCGGAGGAGACTCGTCGAGTGGTCTTTGATGCGATGCCACTCCCCTCGTGCTCGCCGTCAGTACACTGCTACATCGACTACTTCACGCTTGATTGCTGCCCTCCTCCGTGGTGCCACGGTGGTGGTGGCGCCCTCCATCTAGCGGTGGTGCGTCCTCATTGCTCCTCTTTGCGACAAGATCGGCCACATTGAGTCCCGGTGCTACGAGAAACAATGGCATATTTCACGCGTTCTTCTCCTAGCACGCCGGTACACTTCTACATCGGCGTGCGCCGACTACTTCGCGTTTTCTCTCCTTTGGCGAGGAGATGGCGGACTTGACGGCTGCTGCCGCCGGGTTCTTCCTCGGCGGAGTTCTGCGGAGTTACTGCGGTGACTCTTGAACGCAGAAACCACCTCCTACGGTCGGTACCTCCCGTGGATCCTTGATTAGGAGCATCCTTCCACATGACTTGGATTCTTCTACTCTCTTTTGTTAAACCTCTTGATTCCCCTGTCGGTGTACTTACTGGCGATGGTACCTCTCTTCTGTCTGCAGTGAGGACCTCTTAGCAACTCATCTTTTCATGTTCATACATTGCTCATGTTCCTCGCCTAACCATGCGACTTCTTTCTGCTGGGCCGATTCTTGACCTTGGTTGCTCGGGTCATTCTCGACTCGACTCTTGTTGTGTTGGGACCGCCACACGGGAGCTACGGTTGGTTCGGCCTCGGCGCCTTGACTCACAGCGTCTCTGGGAGCTTGGCGGCTTCACCTTCCTTCCTTTGCCCGTGGCCGCTAGTCTCTCTGCTTGACTACTCAGTCTACGGTTCTTTCCGGCGATGGCATCACCGTCTTGGTCATCTGTGTGGATCTCGTCTGTCATCCTTAGTTAAATCGTGGTCTTACGGGATCTGTCTCGGTGGCGTCTCTTTAGATTGTCGAGTGTAAGTTAGGCAAGCAGTTGACTTCCTTATCCTCATAGTGAGTCGGTGTCTCGGCGTCCTTTTGATCTTGTTCATTCGATGTTTGGGGTCCCTCCCTTCGTTTGAAAGGGGTCATCGATACTATATCATATTTATAGATGATTTCTCTCGCTACACTTGGATATATTTCATGTCTTCTAGTAGTAGGTCTTGTCCATCTATAAGCAGTTTGCAACCATGGTTACGCACACGAGTTCTCCACTCCTATTCGTGTTTTTCGTCTTGACTCTGCTTTGGCGAGTACCTCTCTCATCACCTCTGCGCGGTTTCCTTCTTGAGCGAGGCACTCTCGCTCGATTCTCTTGTCTGGTGCTCATGCTCGAGAATGGTGTTCTTGGCGCAAGCATCGTCACCTTCTTGAATCGGCTCGTGCCACGATGATTGCCGCCTCTATTCCACCTCGCTTTTGGGCGGAGGTGTTTCCACTTGCCACCTATCTCGTCAACATCGACCTTCTTACGCTCTTGAGCGCAATCCCTATTAGCGTCTGTGGTCTCCCTCGACTACTCGCCCTTAAATCTGTTTGGTGCGTTTGCTCGTTCTCCTCGCCCCTCGAGCGCACCAAACTAAGCTTCTTTCGATCTGTTGAGTGTGTCTTTACGGGATCGATCTGCGAGCACAAGGGCTATCAGTCTTTGGGATCTGTTGGTCGACGGATCACGGATTTCTCGGGGCGTCACTTTGGCGAGTCTCGTCCCTTCTACCCGTCCTGTCTCTCCTTGACTTCCTCTGTGGAGTCTCTGTCTTTGACTTTTCGGATACACCTATCTCTGTCTTGCCCTTGTCCACCGTCCCACTGAGTCTCCACATATTTCTCCTGTGGCCTCTCGCCATTATCGCCGCTTTGCTTTGTCTCCTGCGGCTCCTCGGGCTCCCCCTACACTTGTCTACACTCGTCGACCTCGTATTGAGGATCTTCGGATGAGCCCACTTCTCGATGTTTCATCTTCTTGATGCTTCATCTTCCCTTGATGGGCCGTCTTCTCCTCGCTACGCTCTCGCGATCGCCAGATCAATTGACCCCCTGCCGTTTTGCCTTTCTTTGGTGCGGCTACTTGTGAGCTGCCTCCTGGGGATCTTTATTACTCATCTGAGTGGCGGCATGCCATGGCAGAAGATTGCGCCCTCGGCGTCTGGTGCCAGGATCTTGTTCCTTTTCCATCTCACTCTCGTCCCATCACATGTAAGTGGGTCTATAAGATTAAGACTTCGCTCGATGGCTCTCTTGGCGCTATAAAGCGCGTCTTGTTGCTCGTGGCTTCGGCGGGAGCATGGTCGTGACTCTGACGAGACTTTTGCTCTGTGGCCCACATGACCCTTGTCGCACTCTCTTCTTTCGGTGGCGTCATTGCGCCTTTGAGTGCATTCTCGGCTTGATGTCAGAATGCCTTTCTTAATGGCGAGTTGCGTGAGGAGGTCTACATGCATCCGCCACTGGGTATTACATTCTGAGGGCATGATGCATCGCCTTCGCCGCTCTCTCTATGGCCTTAAGCAAGCCCCTACGTGCACGGTTTGGCGCTTCTCCTCTGTAGTCCTTTGCTGCGGCTTTTGACAAGTGATCATGATCCTGCGCTCTTTGTCCACACCGTCTCGTGGTGGGACTCTTCTTCTTACATGCGTTGATGATATGATCATTACAGGAGATGACTCTGAGTACATTGCCTTTGTCAAGGCTCGTCTTAGTGGCGGTTCCTTATGTCGGATCTTGGTCCTCTTCGTTACTTCCTTGGGATTGAGGTTACTTCCACTGCGGATGGTTTCTTTATGTCTCGAGAAGTATATCCGGGATCTTCTTGATCGCGCCTCCCTCAACGATCGGCGTCTGTTGAGACTCTATGGAGCTCAATGTTCACCTCAAACCCTCGATGGCGAGCCTCTTTACGATCAGGCTACTATCGCCATCTTGTTGGGAGTCTTGTCTACCTTCTTTATTACTCGTCCGGATATCACTTATCGAGTTCACATTACAGTCGGTTTGTTTGCTCCCGCTCGGGTCCCTCTGACCACCTTCTTGAGTTCTGCGATACCTTCGTGGGACTATCTCGCCGTCTCTTCTTTCCACGCTCCGGCTCGTTCGGCAGGGCTTATTCGGATGCTACTTGGGCGGTGATCCTCGATCGCGGTCTATCTACGCTTCTTGTGTTTTTCTTGGTGGTTCGCTTATTGCGGAAGGCGAAGAAAGCAATGCAGTGTCCGTTCGAGTCACGGTGAGTTGCGAGCTATGGCTCTCTTGGCAAGCGAGATTACTTGGTTCTGGTGGTTACTTGAGGATTTTGGTGTTTCATTACTACAGACTCCTCTCTTGTCGAGCGATCTGGTGCTATCGGTATTGCAGTGACCACTGTGAAGCATGAGCTCACCAAGCATATTGGTGTTGATGCTTCCTTCATGAGGTCTTGTGTGCATGATCAGGTGATTGCTCTTGATATGTGCCTTGAGCTTCAGATAGCGGATTTCTTCACGAAGGCCCAGACTCGAGCACAGCACGGCTTCTACCTCTCCAAACTCAGTGTTGTTGATCCACCATGAGTTTGAGGGGGGGTGTTAGAGATATAATTAGAGATATGTTTTGATTTGGTTTCCTTATCTGTAACATGCACTGTATATATATACTGGCCAATTGGCCCCTGATAATATCAAGTTGCACATTCCAACAGCGAGCAGGTGGCTCGCTTCACCGCCCCGTTGTGCGTGGAGCAGCTCTTCGAGACCATACCCACGCATCGGATGTTCAGGTCGATCGAGGTGAACACCGCGAGGGTAAGCTCGGCCAATTTTTTTGACCAAGGTGTGCTTCGCGTAGACCCTGATGCTGCCCCGCGCGCTCGAGGGTGATATTCGTTGTGGCTATGCGGAGATCCAAGAGCGGGTCAACTCGGAGAATACGCGAAATGAGTCACTTTGCTCCCAGTGCCTGGCTCTTATTGAAAGAACGAAGGAGCTGGAGGCGCGGGTTGCTGAGCTGGAGGGAGAGTGCCGCGACTTTCGCGAGGTGGCGTGGACGCTTCAGTGCGCTCGCAAGGACCTTGAGGCGGAGTGCCAAATCTCCAAGACGGTGTCGCGCATTACATGGGATGCCATGGAGTCGCTGGAAGACACTGTGACTGAGCTCAGAGCAGTGCCGCCGCCTCAAAAACATACCGCTGCGCAAGTGGATCTGACGCTTGACCGTCTCCAGCGCGCCAGGGAGGTCTGCCTGTCAGCCGCGCGAGCCTACAACGACCATTACGCGAAGGCGGCTTGGACGATAGCCTTTGTGTCGCTGCAGAGGGCTGGCAGTGGGCATGTCGATGCCCTCGGCGCTCCTTGCCCGTGGCCTCCGTGGCGGAGATTGCGGCCGATCATCGGCATGCGCGGAGGGCGGCCAAGGTCTTTGCTCAGGACTTCTGGGTGCCACAAGGCCGTGAGGTTGCGATGGACTCCTTGTGCCTAGTGATGCGGTTGCAGGCGAAGGGCAAGGCTGCGGCGGCGGACGAAGGCACCGGCGGGTGGGGGGCTACTACCGGAGACAAGGTGTGACCCTCCACCCTTCTCCAGCAATTCAGCGTAGAATTTTTTGTAGGCTTTTTCTTTTTTGTCCCTCTCTGTCCCTTGTGCCCGAGCGGAGGTGGGTGAGAGGGAGTTCTTTTTTTTTGTAATGGCCTCCGATTTTGAATGAAATGATAGTTATAAGCCTTATTGCACTGGAGTCTCTAGTTGCATTATGTTTATGTGCTTGCTTGTTGGTTTTCTTAGGCCAGGCCAGTTCTGTTCCAACGCGCCGCTCGACGGGGGCCTCGTCCTCCCGGAGGGTGAAGGATGAAAGTCACTGTGCCCCCCGCGCGGTATGAAGGATGAGCGAACTCTTCTCTCTATCTGGCCTCTGCAACTGTGCTATCGAGGGGTTGTGTATCACGACGCGAAGTGGCAACGATGGAAGCTGGCGAACCCGGAGGGGTCGATGGATCATTTTTGGCTCTTCTAGGAGTGCAAGGCGGCAAAGGCGCGCGCTGAGATTTGCTCTTTCTAGGAGCAACGGGGTGTTGTTTTCGCGACCAGGGCCCCGATGGCCTCATCCACCGGTTCGACCAACTAACCACCGAAGGCTACTACCGAGGAGTCCTCGAGATCCTTATGCGATCCGGAGAGGGAGTGCCTACACTTTGTGGGTACTGTGGCATCCTACGAGGAGCTTCTCACGTGGGCGGTCAGGACGGAGGAGTGGGATTTTGTGCCCTAGCGCTGCGAAGCTACGATGTGTACTGTGTGTGAAGCTGTAATGTGTGTTGTTGATTGGTGATATTTTATTGCACGTGTTGAGATATTTTCGTGTAACATGTAAGAATCACCTCGTCGCTACCCTCCGGCAGTGGCTATGTATGTGTTATGTACTTCGAATTTGTTATCAACAAAACTTGTGGCCATACTATGCTGTTTGGATTTGTTGGAGGGTAGGCGAAGCCGGCGCCGTCCCCCATACTTTTTTAGATAGGGCTCTAGGGGAGCCCTACCTATTATTTGTTGCAAGGGGGAGGCTAAGCCAGCGTCGCCCCCATACTTTTTTAGATAGGGCTCTAGGGGAGCCCTACCCGTTATTTGTTGTGAGGAGGAGGCAAAGCTAGTGCCGTCCCCCATATTTTTTTAGGTAGAGCTCCCCAGCCCTACCTATTATTTGTGGTGAGGGGGAGGTGAAGCCGGGGCCGCCCTTACACTTCTTTAGATAGGGCTCCGGGGGAGCCCTACTTGTTATTTGTTACGAGGGAGAGGCGAAGCCAACGCCGTACCCCGTACCTTTTTAGATAGGGCTCTGAGGGAGTCCTACCCGTTATTTGTTGCGCGGGGGAGGCGAAGCCGACGCCGTCTCCCATACTTTTTTAGATAGGGCTCCGAGGGAGCCCTACTTGTTATTTGTGCCTGTGAAAGGCTACGACGTGCGCCGTGTGTGGTATGTTATACACTCATGCCTGCGGAGGGCTACGGTGCAACTCATGTGGATGAGTACCAAAAATGTTACATGTAAATACAGGTCGCCGCCGCATATAGCCGGTGGGTAGCATTTGTCCGGGCGCAGCCGGTGTTTTACAGATCATCTATGGATAGAACTTTCGAAGGCTCTTGATGTTCCACATGTGGTCTAGCTGCTGTCCTTTGGGGGTTGCGATGTAGTAGGAGCCCGCTCTTGTGCTTCGATTGATGATGCATGGTCCTTCCCATTTAGACTCTAGCTTTCCTAGAGCCATGGTGTTTGCCGCTCGCTTGAGCACCTTTGTCGCCTGATGCTTGTGTGTGGATCTTGACCTTCAAGTTGTACACCTTCGCGACTCCTTCAATGTGCTTTGTCATGGTTGAGATGGCCTGGACGCGGTGCTCCTCCCGGAGGTCTAGTGACGTTTCGCGGCGTGCGGGGTTTTCGGTCTCCGTTGTCTAGAGGGATTTTGCCACAAACTCGCCCGGGGTCATTGCTTCGTCCTCGAATAGGAGTTTGAACTGGGAGAACTCCGTTGCTCTTGTTGATGATGTTCGGAGTGCCTATAGTGTCTTTGGGCTCGTCAGGCTAGAGCCCCTTTGGCAAGCCCACGAGACGCTTTGTGAGTCTGCCTAGTAGGCTTTCGTTGGCTCGTTCGACTGCCCCATTTGATTCGGGTGTTCGATAGATGTGAAGTATACCGTGGTGTCGATGTTCTGACAGAATATTCGAAATGAAGCAGAATCAAACTGGGTACCACGAGGCGCTTGATGTGCGCCACAAAGGCCCTCATGTGTTTCCCTTAGGAGGGACTGGCCCTCCTCTCGGGAAACACATCGCAGGAGGGGGGGGGGGTGTGTGCCCCCTTTGTACAGTTGCATGTTGATGATGTTGTAGTTTCGGGCTCGCTGCTTTAGGAGGTTTGCTTCAGCGGTGTCTTCGGGCTCTTCTCCTTACAGGTATTTATGGATGGCGTCGCACCAATCCACCTCGTCGACTAGGAGCATGAGGCGAGCATTATGTTGTGCCGTGGGCAGCCCCTGGTGCTTCAGGGGGGGTTATGATGTGCGAGCAGTACTTCATAAAGCACCTCTGGTGGGGGGCGCTCGTCCGAGCTCGCTGAATTGGCTAACTTGTCTGCCGCTTCGTTGCTGCTTCGGGGGATATTTTGGACCGTGATGCTGTGGAAGTATTTAGCTTTGGCCCGAATCATCGCTAAGTATTTGAACATCTCCGGATCCCTTGTGGTGAACAATTTATCGAAGTGGCCTGCGACAAGGTGGAAATCGCTTTTGATGACTATGCGCTTTGCTCCCAATGCTATTGCCTTTCGCAAGTCGAGCAATAGTGTGTCGTACTTGGAGATATTGTTGGTTGTCGGAAGTCGAGGTGTGTGGCGTGAGAGACGCTTCGGCCATCCGGCGTGGCCAAAATGGCTGCGGCGCCGCCCCCTGCTGCGCAACATGACCCGTCGATGTGTATTGTCCATGGTGCTTTGATCTTGTTTGGTGGTTGGCCTTGTGCCTACGACTTGATGGCCGTGCGAGCGGCGGAGGTGATGTCGAAGGACACCAGCTCGTCTGCCCACTTGCCTATGAGGCCCGAGGCATCCTTGTTCTGTAGCATTAGTGCTAGTAGATAGGACGTGGGGATTATGACAGTGTGTGCCAGGAAGTAGTGTCGAAGCTTGCGAGAGGCCATGAGGAGGGCATATGCCAAATTTTCTAGCTTGGCATATCGAGCTATGGCCCCCTGCAGGGCTTTGAGACGTAATATACTTGGTGTTGTCCGTTGTCTTCCTGGATGAGGACCATGATGACGGTGAAGAGGACTGCGCTAACGGCGGAGGAGGAAGCTGTGAGGTACAGCAGGAGCTTCGCGCCTGGCTTTGGACTTTGACGAGGATCTGATAATCCTCATTTTATCTTTTATCTATAATTCTTATTATGGGTAAATATGATGTCACGTAGTCCCCAGAAGTACCCCTTATATTTATAAGGGAGAGGCCTACCAAGTGATTGTAAGTTCTCCTACAATCACCCCCATAGTCGTAAGTCTTACTACGACTATGTCATGAGTAAATAAGTCCTTCTCGACCACTACACGTCGTAAGTCCTTCTCGACCATTACCCGATCGTAAGTCCTTCTCGACTATGTTGGACCGTAAAAAAGCGACTAGAGGGGGTGAATAGAACACGCTCACTTTTACAAATTATGAACTCAATACAAATTAACTCCGGTAGCTATTAGGAAGCTATGAAGATCAATATACCATGACAAAATGAAGACTAGTATTGAATCCAATTAAACCCTAAGCAATATAACAAAATCAACTAAGATTACCAAGACTCACGGCCTGAGGCGGTGCCAGATTATACTCAGCCGGTCGGACCGATTCTTGGGCGATCGGCCGGGCGTTGTCTTTGGCGGTGGACCGCTCCAAATCGGTCGGCCGGTGATGACAATGATCGGCCGGCCGACTCGAGCCGATCTACAACAGTAAATCGGCCAGATGACGAAGTTGCAATTAGGTGAAACTTTTGATTCTCAACTCCAATCTTTATGAAACTTTGCACACACCTTCTATATGCTATTGAGGACCTATTCAATCGAATATTATGATAATTCTTGGAGCGATCTTGAGCAATTGTCAATTGATTAACGAAGGTCTAAAAGCAGGGCAAGAACGAAAACTTGATCCTAAAGCTTGTTCGTGAGAGATTGATGATCAAGATGATGCTAGATAGATTCACACATATCACAGCAAGCTAATTCACGTGAAAGAATCAATCACAAACTCGTGGATCAAAGAAAGCCCTAAAATCACCAAATTGAAAGCAAGAACGAAAAGAGACTTATCTCAAGCAAACCTTGCATAGATTGATTTTGTGATTGAAGTGGATTACATCCACACCATCATGGATCAGTAAACAATCAAGGATCACGAAATTCTCCTCAAACCATGAAAAGCCCTAGCCTCCACCTCAACTCCCCTAAAGACAATTAGGGTTTTGAAACATAAACAGGCGAGAGAGAGAGAGAGAGGTGCAGCCACCATCTCCTCCTATTTATAGTGGAGGCCTAAAACTCTTAGGGTTTGACTTAATTGGGCTCCGTTAGGCCCACTAACAAGCGGGTCACACCGCACGCTTAGCCAGCGCTTAGTCTTTAACCTTTGACCTAAACAGCTTCACCATGCGTCATGGATTCGCCAATAGGTCACCCTTGTCCATCTTGTGTCACGCTTGGTTGTTGACCTCGCCCGCATCGTCGATCGTTACGGACCTCAACTCTTCAAGTCTAGTCCCGATTCTCCTCGCAGTTGACCGTCGTTGACCACCAAGCTACTGCACAACCACGGACAAGAAAACACGAATTGGGAACAAGTTCTTCACAACTTGACCCATGTTAGTCAAAACATGCATCATGCAAATCATATGCCATGAAACCAATGACTTTGACCTAACAAAACAACATCGCCAAGTTGGTGGCGTTCAAGTAATTCTGGGTCGGCCGCTCAGGTGGCCGGTCGAGGACCTTCCCGTGGCGGTCGGACCGCTCCACAATGAGCGATCGGACCGCCTTAAGACTTAGCGAAATTCAAGCTCCCAAAATCCGAAACCTTACGAAACTTTAAACCAATAGAACTTTTCACTGGAGGCTCCAAAATCATGAGACCAAGTGCATTGGGATCCCTTGCTTGTCTACAACACCTATTTTTGGCCCATTTCGATTTGAACACTTTTGGTCATCGCGGTCAAGCCGCCCGGATAGCGGTCCGGCCGATATGGGACCGGTCGGACCGGCCGTCTGAGGACCGGTCGGACCGCCCTGACGATAAGCTGTAACTTTGTCAGCAGCGTGAAGCGACAAGCCGTAGCGCCATTGCCAATTGTCACATCATCCTAAGATGCGGGCATATCCATGAAATCCACGGACTATTGTCCGATCGTAAGTTACGCTCACGACTGTACCTGATCGTAAGTCCTTCTACGACTATTATCCGATCGTAAGTTACGCTCGACTTGTACCCGTCATAAGTCACCTTTCGACCAATTCAACCACGACCACCTTATAATCAATAAAACCTACAAGCGAGTGGGTCCAATTGATTAAGGAATCGAACGGTCCACATGCACTATTATTACTGCGCGTAATAATGCTTAAATACCCCATTACCTCACGAAGATAGCGCCAAGCGGCGTGAAGGAGCCACTACGCGTAATTATTGCCATCATGTGCCCATTCTTGGCGATTAGGCGCCTCTTGGCGGAGGAAAGCGGCTACTCCTTCACGATTATATAAAGGCATCAATCGGAAGGACAAGGGGAGGGCAAAAGAGCCAATCGAGGACAATCAAGGAGAAAGACAAATCTTGTTCTTTGTAATAGTCTTAGTGTGCGGCTTGATTGTTGAGAATCTGATCAATACCACACACACACGGGAGTAGGGTTGTTATTCTCCCGGAGAAGGCTGAACACAGTATAAAAATCCGTGTCAATCGCTCTGCGTGATTTCATCTCTAGGAGACCCCCCGAATCAAACAATCTTTACGTAAGATCGGTTCTAAAACACCGACAGACTTGTTAGGCTTGGCAGTTGTGTGAGGTATTGCTTGAGTTCCAGAAATGTGCGCTGGCACTCCTTTGTCCATCGAAATGGCTCGACCCCTCGAAGTATCTTGAAGAATGGCAAGGCCCGCTCCGCCGAGCGGGACAAGAATCGACTGAGGGCCACGAAGTGTCCCATCAGCTTTTGAACCTCGCGGATGGTGCGGGGAGGGGTTATCTCTTGGATGACTTTTATTTTTTCAGGGTTGGCCTCGATGCCTCTCTCGGACACGAGAAAACCCAGGAGTTTGCCCGCCTTTACGCCAAAGGCGTACTTGTCGGGTTGAGCTTGATTCCTTCTGCTCGTAGGTTGGTAAATTTTTCCTATAAGTCCATCATGTGCGAGACCCCAAGTCTGCTCTTGACCACGATGTCGTCCACGTACGCTTCTACGTTGCGGCCAAGCTGGTCGGGTAGGACCTTCGTGATGATGGGTAAAAGTGGCGCCCGCATTCTTCAAGCCGAAGGGCATGCTTGTGTAGTAATAAGTGTCGATGGGGTGATGAAGGCCGTTTTGAGTTCGTCTTCCTTTGCCATGAATATTTGATGATACCAGGAGTAAGCATCGAGGAAGGTCATCAGCTCGCAGCCCGAAGTGGTGTCCACGAGCTGCTTCGATGCAGGGTAGTGGAAATCGTCCTTTGGTGACACCTTGTTGAGGTCGGTGAAGTCGACACACATTCGCCAGTTGCATATGCTTTTCTGCACGAGGACCGGGTTGGCTAGCCACTTGGAGTGCTTGATTTTGCGGATCACTCCCGCTTTCAAGAGCTTGGCGATTTCTTTCTTTGCTGCTTCTAGTCGCTCTGCCGACATACATCGCAACTTTTGCTTTTTTGGGTGATGCGTCACTCTGTAGGGCGAGACGATGTTAGATGGTTTCTCTCGTGACGCCGAAGATGTCCTCTGGACCCCAGGCGAAGACATCCGCGTTGCCGCGGAGGACCTGGAGGATGGCATTGCATGTCGTAGTCGGAGGCCGACTCCAAGGGCCATCGTCCTTTTTGGGGCGGCTTCCGCGAGAAACTCACAGGAGCTACCTTCCGGCTTGGCCTTAGGTGCCCATTTTGTTGAGGCACTGTCGACCCGGGAGCCGGCGTCCGCTTCCACTGCGTGAACGTGGTGAGTCGGTGATAGTGCCTCGAGCTGTGTTTGCTTTGCTAGATCTTGATCCTCCCGCACCGTGACTATGCTCTCGGGTGTAGGTATTTCCATGCACGGTTAATTGTGGTGTGCTATAGCGCCGAAGGAGTTCAGCGTGGCTCGGCCGAGAATGGCGTTGTATTGGTAAGGCATCTGGACTTTGTCAAATGTGACAATTTCGGTCCGAGAAACAAAGTCGTCGCTGAATGTGACGACCAGGTTGATCTGACCTAGGGCGGTCACTGGTCTACCCCGAAGCCTACAAAGGTGATGTCTGGGGGTGACAGGCGGTCCCTAGGGATCATCATCTTGTCAAAGGACTCCGTAAACAATAGGTCCGCGGAGCTTTCTCCGTCCGCGAGGACGCGTTGGACGTCAAAATCCACGATGTTGGCCGAGATGATGAGGGGGTGCTGATGTGGGAAGTAGACACCTCGGGCATCCTCGGGGCCGAAGGTGATGGGTATTTCGGCATAGCGAGGTGGGTTGGAAGTCGGGTATGTTGTGACATGGTGAATTCGCCGGGCATAGGCACGCCGTTGTCTTTTTGATGACATGCCCGATGATGAGCCTCCGGCGATCATGTTTATGATCATTTGGCGGTGCTCTGGTTGGGCTCCTTCTATGTAGGGTGTTGGTGGTGGGGTAGGTAGCTGGTTGCCCCGGCCCCTCCTGTCTTCTCCCCTAGCTGGTTGCTGGCTGCGGCTCATGTAATCTTGAATGGTCGCGATTGTGCGACACTGCTGGGTCGTGTGAGACCCTTCCCCCATGCAGGTTGCAAAATAGCGGGGTACCCCTGACGCCGCCTCGGGCGGTGCGACACTCCTGGGTCGTGTGAGACCTTTCGCCGTGTAGGTCACAAAAGGATAGGACGCCTCCAGGACCGCCTCGGGCGTCCTGTTGCCTTCCGCCATTCCGTCTGCGACCCCGGTCGCGGTCGTGACCTGTTTGGCCTCTGTGCTTTGCCTCTTTCGAGAGCTGTCCTCTGTCTACATGGTAGACATTTCGCCCTTTCTGGTGGTAATCGTTGGCCCGCGGCTTGGCTGGTGCCCTAGCCGTGGCCGCCGTCCCTCTTTCGCGGGTGGCCCACTTGGTGTTGCTGTCGGGGTAGTGGGGGTCGGAACCCCCGCCCACCAGGCGCTATCTTCTTCTACCCGGACGTACTCCTCCATCTTGTCAAAGAGCTCTACTATCGAACCGATGGGCCTGCGGGCTAGTCTTTCCGATAGGGGGCATCATTGGAGTCCGCAGGTGGCTATGTTTATGATGGTGGTTTTATTGACCCCTTCACTTGACATTTTACCCCGTGAACTTTTTGAAGAAGCTGCGGAGGGACTCGCCCAGGGCCTACTTTATTGTGAACAAGTGTCCCGCATCCTTTGGCTCCGTGTAGTTCCCCTAGAAGTTGTTGCGTACCAGGTCCCGCAATTGTTCCCACGCGTACACGGAGCGGGGTGGAATGGTGAAGAACCACGTCAGCGCCATGCCCTTGAGTGCCAGGGTGATGCTATTCGCTTTCGTCGTGTCTCTCCCCGGCGACCTCAATGGCGTTTCGTATACGCGAAGGAACTCTGAGGGGTCCATGAGCCTCTCGAAGGGTCTACCTCCGGCATCCTAAAGCCTTGGGGCCAGCGGGCTGTCTCCAGCCCAGTGCTTAAGGGGGAGTTAGGATCTCCCCGAAGCACTGGCGCCGGACAAGTGGCGGCTGGTGCCCGGCGAGCGACTCCCTCGGCATCGGGTTGCGCGAGCTTGAGAGGATCCGTGAGGGGCCCGGCCCCCGGCTGCCGGAGGTCGAGCATCTCCTGGCGGAGATCCGCCAGCTCCCGTTGGAGGGCTTCATACGCCTCCCACGTTATGCCTGCCACTCGGTGCGATTGGTCTGTCAGAGCGTTGTGCCGGGCGTCGCCCCCAATGATGTTTCCCTATGTGGAGTTGTCTGTTTCTTCCTCCGGGGCTCGGGCCGCAACTACCGCTGCCCTGAAAGTCTTGCTCCGCCTAGTCCTCGGGGTGCTGGGCGCGGCAGCCGCCTCGGTGATCTCGGCCGCGGAGGCTTTGGGTGCAGCTTTTCGAGGGGCCATGCTAGTACTTCGGAGCTGTGCTTAACTTTACCGCCAGTCCCCACAGACGGCGCCAACTGTCGTAGCAAAAGAAGGCTAGACAGTAAGAGAGGGGGACCCCAGTACACTCAGAGGGACCAAAGAGCCCTCAGGAGAAGGGACCAGCTGTAGGGAAATGTATGTATTAATTGCTCAAAAAAGAATTGGATCCCCCTTTTACATGGGGTGTAGATGCCTATTTATAGCTTTCTAAAATAGGGTACTTTACATTACCACTCTAACCCTAAGAAAGCACTATACGCGTAGGGGCTGTAGGGAATTTCCCTTGTCTATGCGTAGGCTTTGGCTCATAGTGGGTCTCTCTGGGCCTGGTCTACCTGGCTAGTGCACCTGGTCCGTTAGCTCCCGAAGTACCCAACCTTTGGGCTTCTCCCAGTGCGGTTACGGAGGACCTGCTGCTTTGGGCCTCGTGGGAACTCTGGAGACCCTTCGGAGGGACTCCGGGTCTTCCCCGAGGTGACCCCAGAGGGCCCATTTCTTTGAGCCTCGTGGGGCTTTGGAGACGCTTCGGAGGGGCTCCGGGTGTTCCCCGAGGTGGCCCCGGAGGGCCCACTTCTTTGGACCTCGTGGGGCTCTGGAGACACTTCGGAGAGGCTCTGGGTGTTCCTCGAGATGGCCTCGGAGGACCCACTGCTTCGGGCCTCGTGTGGCTCTGGAGACCCTTCGGGGAGGCTCTGGAGCATTTCCAATGCGTCCCTGAAGGGACACCTGACGCCTCCGGAGAGGGGGGCCTTCGTACTTGTGGGTTGCAGGATCTGTCTTGTGGGCTTCGCTGGGGTGTTAGGGCCGGTGGGGCCGCTCCTGTGACAGTTACTAACCTAACTTCCCCTATATGATATGTCTGACGAATTTGAGCCATTAATCATGTTGACAACTGTACTTAATTCCTGCAACATATTGTTCCTGCTGAGCTAGGGAGGATGTTGTGAGGATTGTTCTGATGCCAAAACCTGAATTTCCTGAGGCCATTTAAGGCATATCTTTCTATTTCCAAGCTGCAGCTACAAAGAGAGAAGAAAACATGTGTCACGTTTTAATTGCTTCTGGAAATTTCAGAGCTTAACGGTATTTGTCAAGCAGAGCATGGGAGTGGATATGCTGGCCAACCTTCAGAACAAGTAGCCAATCTGAAACGAGCATGTAGCCTCATCACGGTAGGGCTCGTGGCCAACCTGGCCGGCCCAAAAAACACTTTTTTCATAGCCCAGTTTGCAAAATAGTAACCCAGGTCATTAGTGATGTAAAAAAGAAAGCAAAAACCCAAAATGAACCAAGAAAAAAAGGGGGCAAAAAAACATAAAAAAGAAAGCAAAGGCGAAGCAAAGCGCTGCGTGTACGGACACGGCCGCTCTCTCGCCGGCGACCAAGCAATCTCTTCTCCCCTCCCGGCCGTCGATCGTAGCAGCAGCCGCCGCAGCCCAAAGGTACTGCCTTTCCTTGCTCCTCCCCGAATTGACATCCTTTCGTTGCATTTCTGTCGGAATCCCAAGTCTCACCGAGTCAAATTCCTAGGGTTCTTGCTCTCCATTTCCGCAATTGAAGCTACCTGCTCACAAGTTCTTGGCAGAACTGTTGAAGCTTAGGATTTTTTTGCTTCCCCCCAGCAGTTGGACAGGCATCGGGGAGTAGCCGGAGCCAGGGAGAGACCTGGAGTTGGTTTCTTGGTTATTGGATTGGACAGGCATCGGGGAGTAGCCGGAGCCAGGGAGCGGCTAGTTGGTTTCTTGGTTCTTGATTTGCTGTTGGGGTGGACGAGAGGAGACGTGGGAGGGGATTGGGGGTGGGTAATGGAGGTCGGGGGGCAGGCGGCGGGGCACGGGATGATGGAGCCCCAGGTGGTGGAGCTCGAGGACGACAACATCAATTTCTGGGCCTCCCTCGGCGTGAGCCCCCACGTCCATGGCGTCGACCAGATGCCGCTGCACAGTGTCCAGATCGTCGACCACCAAGGACAGCCTTTGCCGGCGGCGCAGCCGCAGTCCGTCTGCAAGGAGCTATTCCCAGTCGAATCCGACCACTGCCTCGAGCCCTGGGTGGGGATGGAATTCGAGTCCGGGGAGGCTGCCAAGACCTTCTACATTGCCTACGCTGGCCGTGTTGGGTTCTCTGTCCGCATTGCCCGGTCCCGCAAGTCCAAGTGTAGTGAGTCCATCATCATGTTAAGGTTTGTCTGCTCAAAGGAAGGGTTCAGCAGGGAGAAGCGTGTTGTTGTGGGGAAGAAGACGAGGAAGCGGGCCGCCTCCATCAGGGAGGGTTGCAATGCTATGCTTGAGGTGCTCCGCAGAGGCGATAACAAGTGGGTTATCACCAAGCTTGTCAAGGAGCATAACCATGAGGTTGGGATGCCCAGCACAGTGCACTATATCGCCACTGAGAGTGATGCTGTGGTTGACCCTTACATTGGTATGGGGTTTGAATCCCTTGAGGCCGCCAAGACATTCTACTACTCATATGCCATTCGTGTGGGATTTGAAGCTCGTGTGCGCCAGTCCCGCAAGTCGCAAGATGAGTCACTCAAGATGCTGAAGCTAGTGTGCTCTAGGCACCGCTACCATTCTGGACGAGAGAGCAATAGAGAGGATACCAAGAGAGTGCAAGCCTCTGATCCCTCCAGGGATGGTTGTGATGCATTGTTTGAGATCATTCGGAAGGACAGAGATGTCTGGATGGTCTCAAAACTCATCCTAGAGCATACTCATGAGTTGAACCCTGCACCACCAAGCAGGGTTCGCTGTGTTCGCTCGCAAGGTAAGGTACTTGTCATTGCAAAGAACTTTTCTGACACACGTAATCTCCTATTAAACAGCCAAGATTCCCAGCCTTCTAGAGAGATCCGTTATAACGATTTAGGGCCAGAGGATGCTCAAAGCCTGCTTGAATATCTTAAAAAGACACAAGTCGAGGATCCTGCATTTTTCTATGCCGTGCAGCTTGACAAGAATGAGCACACGGTCAATATCTTCTGGGCTGATGCTAAAGCTAGGATGGCTTATTACCATTTTGGTGATGTTGTTCGGTTTGAGACAGCATACAGGAACAACAAGGAGCATATACCTGTTGTCCTATTTTTAGGTGTCAATCATCATGTGCAGCCTGTTGTTTTTGGCTGTGCACTACTTGTTGATGAGTCCGAAGAATCATTTGCATGGTTATTTGAAAAATGGCTTGAAGCAATGCATGTGGGGCCTCCTGTTTCTTTAGTAACAGAGCTGAACAAAGGGATGGCAGCAGCAGTTGCCAAGGTATTACCTGATACACATCATATTTTCTGTGGGAGGCATATCTTAGACACTGTCAGGGAGGAGCTACAAAGTATGTATCCAGAATTAGACCCTTTCATAACTGATCTGAGAAAATGCATTGATGGATGCAGAATAGAAGAATCATTTGAATCATGTTGGGACTCAATTATCATAAAGTATGGTTTCGGAAATAATGAACTTTTACAGTCTCTCTATGATATTCGCCAACAATGGGCCCCTGCATACACGAAGAAGGTATTTCATGCTAGAAACCTGATGCCACAAAGCTGTGAAAATCTTGAAAAGGTTATTGAGAAGTACTTCTCGTCCAAGACCCAATTGTGCGTGGCTGTCCAGCAACTTGGACAAGCTATTTGTAATTCGAATGAAAAAGAGGCTCAGGCGGATTATCTGACAATGTTTCAAATGCCAGCACTGAGGACTGCTTCTCCAGTGGAAAAACAAGCAAGTTCAGTATTCACTAGGATAGTATTTGATATATTTCAGGAGCAATTTGTTGAGTCCTTTGGGTACCATGCGGAGAGACTCGAGGATGGGATGCTACACAAGTATCGTGTCATAGTAGATGATGGTGATGAGGAGACACATACTGTTTCTTTCAGTCCAGATCAAAGAACAATGTGTTGCAGCTGTTGCCTGTTCGAGAGCTGTGGAATCTTGTGCAGGCACGCTCTTCGAGTTTTCATTATTGAAGGAGTACGTTCCCTTCCAAAGGCTTGTATATTGAAACGCTGGACAAAGCATGCAAAAAGTACTGTCACCTTGGATAATTACATTGATCTAAGGGGATACCGCGAGGATCCTTCAACTGCAAGGTACAACGATCTTTGCTACGATGCAATCAAATGTGCAAAACAGGGTTCAACATCCGCTGAGCTCTATAACATTGCTAAAGACGCACTGCACAAGGTTCTTGATGAGGTAGTGTCTTCAAGGAACATTAGAGAGCAGCAAAATCTGCAATGCTGTACAACATCATTAAAAAAGCCAGTCAAGAAGTTTGGGAAGACCAATGATTCCTCTGGTAAGAGCTTAAAGAGGCCAGCATCCAAAAATTCCCTCATGGAGAGCAATGACATTAGATGACCAGTATATTGTGAGTTGGGGCATAATGCAATTTTACCTGTTCTGACCTTATATAATTGTAGCATCATTCAATCTAATAGTTACCTCTTAGATTGTAGCTGGCCGAAGGCTTTTTTCTGTTAGCGCATCTAGTGACTGTAAGGATGCTAATGAACCCTTTGAGACATTAATGTTCAAAAAGGTTGTAGAAACAAATGCCTTTTTCTGGATCATTTTATAAATGCCACTGTAAAAATAAACCATTTACTATTGCAACCAATGCAACTTTCCCTTATGCTAATTGTGATTCGATTTTGTACTTGAAAATACTGTTCTAAATAGCAGCTACTATGGCCTTGTAAGCGGTGCCACATGTGGAAGTGACAGTTGTGCTGCAATGCTATATGCATGGCATTCTAATTTAGCTGTTAAGCGGGCCTTTAAACACATACGCCGCCCAGGATAGATATTTATGTTTTTGAGCTGTGTGCTTTTCTTTGAACATTTGTATGAAACACAATATGTCCTCATGGTCATTTATTTTGCACACATAGGTATTTTTATTTTTTACATTTTTAAACCACTTACAAGGCTGTATACCGCATTATCACTACAAAGTGAGATGGCAGCTCGGTAACAGCTATGTAAACATTGCTTGAAAATAAGCAGCAGACATCAGATTGTACAGAAACAGCCGTAGTATTGTCTGATCTTAACTCTAATGGCCAACATTGCAAAATAACCTTGCTAGCCGATCTCACTGCCTAATGATATTGCATTATTGATGATGCATGCTTTCCTCATGCCAATTCTCTACCCTAGTTTAATTCCACCTGACATGGTCTGTGGCATGTGCTCCCCCCTCCCCATATCCCATCCTTGGCCACCTATAGGGCATGCATCCAAAGTTTACTCTATGCATGCTACAACTAGCTTTGCTTCATCTTATGGCCTCACAAGTTGAGCAGCTCTTGCTTTATCTCCTGACCTTCGCTCCTCTCCTACGCTCTTTCTCCCTTTTGTCAACACAGTGGTCCCCATATCTGGCTTAATGCTTCCTTTAGCTCAATTGCTAGTTTTGCAGTTACTCTACTAGCCTGTGGAGAGATGAACAAGTTAATAATTGGTGAGTGCATGTCACAAGTTCTGATTTTTTTTTTCATTTAACACTCTATAACTCTAAATTGGACTCTCACTCTCCATAGTAAATTGAGGCGTGATGCTGTTTTCTTCCACTGCAGTTTGTATTGGGATTACGGGAACGAGAACCAACTAGTTAATTTCAGAAAGTTTCTATTGTTAGAGATATATTTGGACTCTAGAGATATATTTGGACTCTAGATTTGTTTTGGTTTCCTTATCTGTAACCTTTACTCATGTATATATATATCGGCCCATTGGCCTCATGAATACATAAGTTGTAATTCCAACATGGTATCAGAGCGTTAGGTTACCTCTTCTAGTCATTTGCCGCATGCTTCACGCGCCGTCGGCATCATCTCGGCCTCGTCACCTCTCTGTCACCGCAAGCCGCCCCATTCTCTCTTGGCGGCCCATCGATCTCCCATGGCCGCGCTTCCATACTCGGCTTCGAGGCCGCCGCCGCTCCATACTCGGCGCCGCCCGCGAACACGCTCGCCGCCCGGCCGCTGCGCCCTGCGCCGCCGCCGGCGCCTGCTCCGCGTCCGGCTTCCGCGCCGCTCCATCCGCGCCATTGCCATTGCATCGTCGGCGTGGAAGCTGCAGCCCGCCCGCCATTGCGCGCCTGCGGCCGTCCGCCATGCCACTCGCTCCATCCGGCCGCGCCATCTTCCCATCTCGCCGCCGCCGCCGCCCTGCCGCCTGCGATGCGCATGCATGCCAGCGCTGCGAGGCCGCCATGCGCCGCCCACTGGCACCGCCGCCGCGCCGGCCCGGCGGTATCGGCGGGGAACCCTAGTTCCCCGGCCCGCTTCTCTAAGCGAGCGCGGTAGAAGAAAAGGCGGTAGAAGAAAAAAAGAAAAAAAAAAAAAAAAACGTTGTTCTAACCTGGCGCAGTCGGCGCGCTTTGTTGAACATCGTTATCTTAATCGCCGCGGCGTCGGCGCCGCTTACCAATGGGCACCGTTTCCTCCCTCCATTGCCGGTGATCTTCGGCGGTGTTAACTACGAACCGTGTCTCACATGCGCATCCATATCGTGGTCTTCGTCTCAGGCGTTCTCTCGGTGATGTCATCATCGCCATGCCCTCTTGCTCGACGGAGCCTCGCTGTTAAACTTCCCGACGGTGACAAAGCGCTATTGAGGCTGGCCCTTCTCGATGAGAAGGCGCCTCTGCCTACCGGAGGCTCGGACTCCTACATGGATCGCTTGACTACCTACACTCGGTGGTGCGGCAGCGGCCTTTCGAGCTGCTTCTTGTCCTCATCGCGATGTCGGCCTCGGTTCTCTTACGAGATTGTGGGATTTTCTTGGTGTCGGATGTGGACTCATCTTCGACAGCGCTCTGAACCCTCCGGAGATGCCCTCTACACATCGGTAGTTGGCGGGAGCACTCTCTTGGCGGTGATGCTCTGTTGGCGCCTTCTACGCTCGAGTTACGCGGTATGGCGTCAGCTGGACTCTCTTCGCCTTCTTGGGTTGTCGCTCTGTTCGTCTTTGCTTGGTGTCCGTCTTGACACAGAGTTTGGCGTGTCTCGAGTTCCTTACTCGCCTTCGTCTGAGTTCGGCGGGCGTGCCCGGCTACTTGCGCGCCACCTCGTGTCACTCTTACAGAGGCCCTTACGAGATACGTGCGAGAGGAGACTCGTCTGAGTGGTGCTTGGGTCGATGCCACTCCCCTCCGTGCTCGCCCGTACACTGCTACACCGGCGCTTCACGCTTGATCTGTTGCCTCCTCCGGTAGTGCCACGGTGGTGGTGGCGCCCTCCATCTGGCGGTGGTCGTCCTCGCTGCTCTATTGTGACAAGATCGGCCACATTGAGTCTCAATGCTACAAGAAGCAATGGCATATTTCACGCCGTTCTTCTCCTAGCAGCAGGGTACTTCTACATCGGCGTGCGCCGACTACTTCGCGTTTTCTCTTCTTGAGCGGGAGATGGCGGACTTGGCGGCTTTGCTTGCTTGGGGTCTTCCTCGGCAGTTCTGCGAGTTCTGCGGCCGACTCTTGAGTCGCGAGAAACCACCTCCTACACGGTCGGTACCTCCCGTGGAACCTTGATTCCGGAGCATCCTTCCACATGACTTCGATTCTTCCACTCTATCTTTTGTTACACCTCTTGATTCCCTGTCGGTGTACTTACTGGCGATGGT
Source organism: Hsuehochloa calcarea (assembly GCA_036346395.1). Classification (NCBI taxonomy): domain Eukaryota; kingdom Viridiplantae; phylum Streptophyta; class Magnoliopsida; order Poales; family Poaceae; genus Hsuehochloa; species Hsuehochloa calcarea. The sequence goes on from CM070609.1 coordinate 14,280,782, forward strand.
ACCTCTCTTTGTCTCTGCAGTCGAGGACCTCTTAGCAACTCATCTTTTCATGTTCCTTACATTGCTCATGTTCCTCGCCTAACCATGCGACTTCTTTCTGCTGGGATGATTCTCGACCTTGGTTATCGGATCATTCTCGACTCGACTCTTGTTGTGTTCGGGACCGCCACACAGGAGCTACGGTTGGTTCGGCCCTCGGCGCCTTGACTCACAGCGTCTCTGGGAGCTTGGTAGCTTCGCCTTCCTTCATTGCCACCGTCGCCGCCCGGTCTCTCCGCCTCGCTACTCGTCTCACGCTCTTTCGGCGATGGCATCACCGTCTTGGCCATCTGTGTGGCTCTCGTCTGTCGTCTTTAGTTCGTCGTGGTCTTAAAGTGCATCTCGAGAGCGTGTCTCTACATTGTCGAGGTTGTAAGTTAGGCAAACAACTTGACTTCCTTATCCTCATAGTGAGTCGGTATCTCAGCGTCCATTTGATCTTGTTCATTCGGATGTTTGGGGTCAAGCTCGCCGTTTGAAAGGGGTCATCGATACTATATCATATTTATAGATGATTTCTCGCCACACTTGGATATATTTCATGTCTTCTCGTAGTGAGGTCTTGTCTATCTATAAGCAGTTTGCCACTATGGTTACGCATGCAGTTCTCCACTCCTATTCGTATCTTTCGTGCTGACTCTGCTGGCGAGTACCTCTCTCATCACTGCGAGTTTTCTTCGACGAGGCACTCTCGCTTCGATTCTCTTGTCACGGTGCTCATGCTCGAGAATGGTGTTCTTTGGCGCAAGCATCGTCACCTCCTTGAGTCGGCTCGTGCACTGATGATTGCCGCCTCTATTCCACCTCACTTTTGGGCGGAGGCTGTTTCCACTGCCACCTATCTCATCAACCTCCGACCTTCTTACGCTCTTGAGCGCAATCCTATTGGCGTCTCTGTGGTCTCCTTCGACTACTCGCCGCTTAAATGCTGTTTGGGCTGCGTTTGCTCGTTCTTCTTGCCCCTCGAGAACGCACCAAGCGCCCTTTCGATCCATTGAGTGTGTTTTTGGGAGTGCGATGCGAGCACAAGGGCTATCGGTCTTTGGGATCTGTTGGTCGACGGATCTGGATTTCTCGGGATGTGACTTTCGGCGAGTCTCGTCCCTTCTACCCACGTCTGTCTCTCCTTGACTTCCTCTGTGGAGTCTCTGTCTTTTGACCTTTCGGATACACCTATCTCGTCTCCACATATTTCTCACGTGGCTTCTCCGCCATTATCGCCGCTTTGTTTCGTCTCCTGTGGCTCCTCGGGCTCCCCACTACACTCGTCTACACTCGTCGACCTCGTATTGAGGATCTTCGGATGAGCCCACTTCCCACGATGTTTCATCTTCTTACGATGATTCACCTTCCCACGATGGGCCGTCTTCTCCTCGCTTCGCTCTCGCGATCGTCGGTCGATTCGACCCACTGCCGTTTGCCTTTCTTTGGCGCGACTACTTGTGAGCTTGCCTCCTACCGGGATCTTTGTTACTCATCACAGTGGCGGCATGCCATGGCCGAGAGATTCTTGCCCTCAGCGTCTTGGTACTTGGGATCTTGTTCCTTTTCCATCTCACTCGTCCCATCACATGTAAGTGGGTCTATAAGATTAAGACTCGCTCGATGGCTCTCTTGGCGCTATAAAGCGCGTCTTGTTGCTCGTGGCTTTCAGCGAGAGCATGGTCGTGACTCTGACGAGACTTTGCTCTCTGTGGCCCACATGACCATTGTCGCGCTCTTCTTTCGGTGGCGTCACATTGCGCGGCTGAGTGCATTCTCAACTTGATGTCAAGAATGCCTTTCTTAATGGCGAGTTGCGTGAGGAGGTCTACATGCATCCGCCACAGGGTATTCATTCACGAGGGCATGGTGCATAAGCCTTCGTCGCTCTCTCTATGGCCTTAAGCAAGCCCCTCGTGCTGGTTTGGCGCTTCTCCTCTGTGGTCACTTCTGCTTTGGTTTTTCGACAAGTGATCATGACCTGCGCTTTTGTCCACACTTCGTCTCGTGGTGGACTCTTCTTCTTACGTATGTTGATGATATGATCATTCAGGAGATGACTCGAGTACATTGCCTTTGTCAAGGCTCGTCTTAGTGGCGATTCCTTATGTCGGATCTTGGTCCTCTTCGTTACTTCCTTGGGATTGAGGTTACTTCCACTCGGATGGTTTCTTTATGTCCCAAGAGAAGTATATTCGGGAACTTCTTGATCGCGCCTCCTCATTTGATCGTCGTCTGTTGAGACTCCTATGGAGCTCAATGTTCACCTCAAACCCTCGATGGCGAGCCTCTTTACGTCCGGCTACGCTATCGTCATCTTGTTGGGAGTCTTGTCTACCTTGCTTGTTACTCGTCAGGATATCACTTATCCGGTTCACATTACGAGTCGGTTTGTTTACTCCTCGCTCGGGTCCACTCTGACCACCTTCTTGAGTTCTGCGATACCTTGATAGGACTATCTCTCGCCGTCTCTTCTTTCCACGCTCCATTTCGTTCTGACTTGAGCTTATTCGGATGCTACTTGGGCGTGATCCCTCGATCGCGGTCTATCTCACCTTCTTGTGTTTTCTTGGTGGTTCGCTTATTGCACGGAAGGCGAAAAGCAGTGCGGTGTCTCGTTCGAGTCAGGGTGAGTTGCGAGCTATGGCTCTCTTGATGGCGAGAGATTACTTGCTACGGTGGTTACTTGAGGATTTTGGTGTTTCACATTACACCAACTCCTCTCTTGTCGACAAGATGCAGTGCTATCGGTATTGCAGTGACCACATGTGAAGCATGAGCTCACCAAGCATATTGGTGTTGATGCTTCCTTCATGAGGTCTTGTGTGCATGATCGGTGATTGCTCTTGATATGTGCCTTGAGCTTGGATAGCGGATTTCTTCACAAAGGCCCAGACTCGAGCACAGCACGGCTTCTACCTCTCCAAACTCAGTGTTGTTGATCCACCATGAGTTTGAGGGGGGGTGTTAGAGATATATTTGGACTCTAGAGATATATTTGGACTCTAGATTTGTTTTGGTTTCCTTATCTGTAACCTTTACTCATGTATATATATATCGGCCCATTGGCCTCATGAATACATAAGTTGTAATTCCAACAGCTATGACTATTAGCCTATGACTATTGGAAATGTTCTGCATTTTTTTTTGCATTCTGATCTTTTGATGTATTTATTATATACACATGGAAATTAACAGTCATGTGGATAAGTCAATTTTGGACTGGTTCTGGTCCGAAAATATCCTTGTTCGTCGTTTCATATTATTTCTTGTTATAGATTTTATACATGTCTTACTTCATCCATGTGTGTACACGTGTTGTTGCAATGAGTTGTTCACACCGTAGTGCACAGGTAAAATCATAAAACAGTGCTTTGTAGAGATGATTATAGTGGTGTATTTCAGCTGGGCAACATGATGCCTTTTGCTTACCATATTTTGATGTCTTGTGCCCTTCCTCTTTGTCTGTTTCTATTTGCTGCAAACGTTCTTATTCTTAAAGGGTAATATAGTCCTTAAGATTTGTCAAATACTCTGACCTAAAAGTGTTTTGCTTTTGTTTTGTCAGAATTGCAAAGTTCTTGAGTTCTCTGTCTTGTAGTCGCATAGCCTGGCATAATATGATTTGTAACTTCAAACTGGCACATAGAAGTTTGCCTCATGTCTTTTGTTCGTGTTACATGAGTTAATGAAACTGCAACTGTTTTGTCTGTAACATGTGCACCAGTTGCAATCCCCAAACTTCATGCACTAATCTAGATCATAGCTCTCAGACTTCCGGAAATTTTCTCTTTGGGAACAAGGTCTTCTGTTTAGTTGTGTCCGACTGTCTTCCATTGTTGTTGTATCACTTGTGTTGATAGTAAAAGAAACTGTCTAGGTTTCTTGATGGCTACTACGGCATCTATTACCCTTAGCTTGAAGCTTAAGGATATTTTTAGTTCACAATGACTCTGATTAGCTTTCAGTGACCAATACTGCATTTCTATTCTTCAGCTTTCAGGCCAACATGTGGTGAATTGAGTAGTGTTTAAACATTTGTTAATTTTTCCTCATGTGGTAGTTTCATGATCTGCTTAATCCTAGGCGTTTTTGGTTTCTAATATGTTTTCATTACTGGTGACTTGTGTTAACAGTTTTGTTTCCTCTTATTTTGCGAATAATTGTTGTTTTCTTCCGGTCTTTGTTTTTTAAATCATGTTTTTCCTAGTCTAAGTCTCTAAGGAATGAGCTGGGCTCTTAATCAAGTAGCTTATCTTGCCATACAGAATGTCAGGTGCAGTGCACATAGAAATACACTGCCAAAGGTTGGAAAGAAGCCGCCACATATAATACACTGCCAATAGTGTTGGTTTCCCACCACTGTTGTTCTACAAGTGCTGTTGTGCTACACATTTTTCCAGTTTCTCAGTTTGTCAATGCTTTGGTACCTGTGGACAGGTAAAGCTGAACACAAGGTGCTAATTATGTACATTTTTTGTTGATAGGTTGTTAGCGATGTGAATACAAGTGTGTGATAACAGCTGTATATCACCTTTGAACTGTGCTGTAGCAAGGGGGACAATCTTCAGATACTGCTATTCAGCAGGCTGATAGAACAGATGAGTTCAATTTTTTTTGAGCTTTGATATGCTTTCAGATGAAGCTTGTCGTTTCTGTCGACCATTTTCTTGACTTAACAGTCTCTTACAGTACTTGGCAAAACGAATTGAGGCGTGGAGTCGTTGAAGGGAAACCCTGTTTTCCCCATTATGGAAGCAAGTGTGAAGAAAATGGTGCCACCTCGCCTGACATGTCCACATCCCCAGCCCACAGTCCATAGCAAACCTGATTCCTTGGCAGGAAGTTGTAGGATCCTGTTGGATCAGTTGAATTTTGCTGGAACAGCACGCCGCATGTGCATACTGCCATAACTGTGTACAGCAATGACAAGAGCACAGAAATACAAGGATCAGCGTGCCAAGATTGGTCAAGATAGAATGCAACGTATGCACACAGGCACGGTGCCAGATCTAGCTCGAGAAGGATGCTTCAGTCATCGACCACTGTGACATCTTACCTGGGAACAGAAATGAGGGGAGGAACACCTTTGCAATGCGGCATGTGCACCAGGCCCTCGCTCAATCGTCGTCCCTGCTTGGAAAAGAAGAGAAGATGAAAGCTCTGATGGTGTTTTTTCAGTTGCAAATTGCAGAGTTAGGTGGTACTTGTGCGGTTGCAGCTGTCAGGATCAGAATGGGAGCATAGCTAAGCTCCCTGAGCTTTCGGTCCCTGGTGCTTCCAGGCCCAGGCAGACGTGTCCCAAGTCCCAACAGTGGGTTCTTCCTTGTACATGTCTCCATCTGCTTGTTCCTCCCCACCAAATCTGTCGCGCCGGCCCACGGTCTCGTCGCAGCGAGATGGAGATAGGATGCGTGCTGTGTGTTGTCGTTGGCATGGAGCTTGTGGCTGAACGGATAGAGCACTATGCCGGCCTGCCATTGGCCACCCAGGGGCAAGGGGCAGCATGCTTGGTTTCTGCTCTCTGCTTTGCTTTGCTGAGTTCATATGCACAATGCATGATACATGTTTGCTGTAGCTTCCCTCCTCAATTAGTACTCCCATGTCAAACCTTTCTTCTCATCTGGTTAATTATATTTTCATCAATTATATTGTATTTTGCTGATGTATTGTATTGTATTGTATCCCCTTTCTTTGGGCAGACTCAATGTGGACCAGTTCATTTGCCCCCCCCCCCCTTTCTTTAAGAGAAGTGGACCAGTTCATTTCTTTCTTCCCCCTTCTTTGAGAGAAGTGGACCAATATCAATATGGCTCAATACATAGCTTCCTGCACCATACCTGTGTGCAATATGAGTAATTATAAGCACACTTGTATACCGATAAAGAAAGGGGGATAAAAAATGTCTCTAGCTCTCAAATAAAAAAGGAAAAAAAAGAAAGAGAGATAAAAAAAAGAGAATTGGAATAGATTAGGAGAGAGGTAAATCAGGAGCCGACAGAGTTACATATGGTAATGCTATGCACTTTGGGCCGTACTAGTTCGGCTGTAACAAGCCACGCGCAAAAGCCTCCCTAGATGATATCTCTACATGGATTAATTATTCCGTGGTACAATAAATATGAGCGGATGTGCATGGTCACTCAAAGTAAAGTTGCTGCGGATGATGAAGAGATCAGTGGGAGTTTGATGCAACTAGCCTAGTTGGTATTGGTCTTGCACCTTGGCACAAATCCCAGAACTCCCTCCCCAACTCGCCTACGCTGCAAATGATTTCATCACCCATATAATGCACGCCCAAGTGGCATTGCTTTCTTGTCAAGAAGAGGTTATATATATATATATATATATATATATATATATATATATATATATATATATATATATATATATATAACTATCCTATATATATAGAAGTCTTTTCCTACTCTTGAGAGTAGTTACTCCCTATTTCATATCTCACAACGTAGAGAGTATTTTGCGCAACTAAGAGTATGTATGTATAGTATATTAGTATATAAGACTATCTAAGTGGTATTCGCATTTTTTCAAGGGTGGTATGTACAATTTTTTAGATATACTCCTTTTTAGTGCGAATATAAAGGTATTTATAAAATATGATAAAAACTATGAACTCTCTTACAAATTTTTCGTGTGGTTCGCATTAGAGTATCTTATAATTAGTATATAAGTATACCTAAAGTGATGTATATATATATATACTTGATTTGCCAAAACAAGACTAGACGTCCATGATAAAATCAGATGCCGATTTCATCGCCCATCACTGATTCTGACTCCCAGGAGAATCTTTGAAGAAAGGAGAAAAAGAAGAGAGGCAGTGGCATCGATCCTGGTTACAAGTGCCGACAAAGAAAGGAAAGAAAACCTGACCAATTACTTGCAAATTCTAAAGGTAGATTAACAAAACCATGGTGCATCATGGCTTGTCATGCTTAACCAATGACAAGTGTCAGGCCCGCTACAATATTTATTATTGCAACTGTTAATTTTACCCTCTAAACTCTGATTGAAGTCCAAATTTCAGCCCCTGAAACTCACAAACCGTCCGGTTCTCCTCCAATTTGCAAACCAGATCACTAGCTTGATCCCTCGACCCAGTATGTCTCGACGCAGGAATATGTGCAATTTGCTTCCATGCTGATAGGACGACAGTTTCCCTAACCTTGCATGCATGCATCGATCATACATTGGCATCATTTTCATTTCGATCTCCCCTTCCCGATTGCAGAAACCTCTCAATTTTGGGGTCAAAGCATCGAATGCATGCATATGCGCGGGCCCTGCCTTTTCGTGTGTGATTTGATGGCATGCATCGCGATCGATGGCACGTGTTGCGTACAAATTCCTTTTACATCAAAGGGAAGAGAACCTTGCAAATTGCAAGTCGTAGTAACAGCAGCAGTAGTAGGGGTTCTCCAGCGGAAAGATAGTACTCCCGCCGCCACGCAATAGAATTAAGTTCATTTTACATCTCTGAGCTCTTTCAAAAAGTTCACTTGACATCCTCAACTATAAAACATGTTATTTAACCACTAAACTTACAAAATCAGGTTATTTTACACCATAAGACGGTTTTAGCGAGCGGTTTTGCTAACGAGGATCCAACTTATGGTGTTTTTTTGTGCTATTTTGGCAGCCATGTCATCGGATTTTGGTGACGTGGATCCAAATAAGAAGAGGAATGATGACGAGAAGAAGAAATAGAATATATACAAAGAGAGGAGTGAGAAAGAGGTTAATGATGTGGATGTCAATATCCTTGAATTGGATCCTCATTACCAAAACCCGATGATGTGGTTGTCAATATGGCGAAAACCACCTTGCGGGGATTGTCATCATTAAAACTGCCCTCCAAATCAGCCTTAGGGTGTAAATTAACCAAGTTTGTAAGTTTGCGAGTGTTAAATACCTGGTTTTTGTAGGTGAGGATGTTAAATGAACTTTTTGTATAGTTCAATGGTGTAAAATGAACCTACTCCTCCGCAATATAAATTCATTGTCTTAGGAAGCAACGTCCTACAATGTCAGTCTATTGAAGAAATTAAATATGCAATTATTGTAATATTTTTAATATATACCCCTGCTTTAAAACTGAAAAAGTGGATGATTTTTATTTAAAATTTGGCCAGAAGCTCTGGGAATTCACTTAAGAAAGTAGGTAGGCACCCGGGTTCAAGCCTGAGTGGGTTGGGTATATGCTATTTAACAGGGCACGTATGATCCAACGACGTTAACTTTTATTTATATTTAGTACCTCCTTTTCCGTATTATAATGAATCTGGACTTGTATTATAAGACTGAGGGAGTAGATACCAGTAGCTTAATTAGTTCTTATAAATGCAACAATAGGGATCGATGTGGTCATGCTGAGGATATGCACTTCAATTAGCTTCGTATATTATAGCTCTGCACAAATAATAATTGATATCACAACAGGAGAGAGAGAGGAAGACGAACACAACAACGCAACTACTTTGCTTGCACACTAGCTAGATTGCTAAAATATGCAAGTGAGAGGTGAACAGGTAGGCTACGCTAGCTACAACAATTGATTTTTTACCGTGTTCAACCAGAAAATATACATGTAAGAGAGCCACTAGATGCGCTGCGCAGCGGAAGAAGAGTTAGAGCAGCCCGGTCCAGCGTAGATACGCGTTGATGAAGAAGAAACAGTCGATCGTTTCACGAACTGAATGTCTCCTCCTCGAATTCTACGCAATAGTCTTGCGCTTTTCGCCAATCAGCACAGCAACAACAGCAGCGGCGCCTCCACGGAGTCCACATGTTCGGGATGAAATGCCGTGCGCTGGTGTGCTAGCACCGCGCGCCCGGCTAGGGTTTCGGGATACGGCCAAGGGGAGGTGGCGGCCAGGGTTCATCATCTTCTACCTGCAGCCCCGCCTCCATATATTTATAGAGCATGCTAATGGGCTTTCACATTGTAAGCTCAATAGAACCATAGTCCCATATGGATCAATATCCCTCTTAGCCTATAAAATCGTATTGTTTATGACTGCCTCTTGGACACATCACTAACAGTAAGATCTTGAGAATTCTTTGTAAAATTTGGGGGTGTTTGCTACACATTTCATTGAAGATTTGTATAAGTGAATTGTCCGTTTTTTTAATCAATTTAAGCTTTTAGGTGATTTAGTTGGTACATACTACTCAATAATTTAGAGGTGCTAAAATGCTTGATTGTTATTATTTTGAGAAATACTCCATTATTTACTTCTATTTAGTATACACCACCTTACAGTAAAACCTTTCACAATTTCCTATCTAAAATCCATGTTTCACACACACTGTTTATATATCTCACGTGCGGCTTGATCGAGGAACACGTATTACTGACATCAAAGCTACGTCTGATTCATTAATCTTTTTTCCCCTTCTAACCTTTTGGTTTGCCTTTAAATTACAAGGACAAATTAATCTTTGCTGTACCTACACCCAAGAAATAAAAAAAATGAGCACCCCAATAAAAAAAAGGATTGTTTCATGATCACGGGAAGCTATTATCCACCAACTAATTAAGCTAGCTATAATTAGAAACCTAATCAAAACAAGAGAAAAGCTACAATTGTTAATTGATTTCTTCATCCGTGGTACTACATCTGTTCCAAAACAGACGCCGTTTCATACATTAGCATGGTCTGTAATACATATATTTCACTATGTTTATAAAAGTATAAAATTATAAAAATAATTTTGATGGCAAATATAGAAATATAATTTAGTGTGAAAATCTAAATATTTTTCTTTTTTTACATTGCTGGTAAAAGTTCTAAAATGATTGGTTACACGCTTTCTAAACAACATCCATTGAATTAAAGCAGTAACAGATGCCAAATGGGGAAGGTTGGCCAGGGGGCATTGATGCAAATCAATAAAATGAAACAGACAAGCCAATTAATTAATTAAGAACTTTTTCTTTGGTAGGACCTTAATTAATTAAGCAACTGGGCTTGAATCTAGAGCATAATTAACTTTAACCAGAGTTAAGCAGATCATTCTTTTTTGGCAATTCAAGATCATTACTGATCGTCACCATTGTAAGTGGGATTCTAGAGAATCCATCCCTGCCCACTTTTCTATACCTAGATGACTTATTTTAAGTATGGGTCCCCTGGTTAATTAAGAAAGGGGTTAATTTTAGTTAGGCATCCATTAAATTCAAACTCACTTTACCACTTTTCTCCAAGCATATATATCTTTCGGTTGCCCACAGAATATTTCGTCATCCAGGTAATGCAGCATATGTGTTGAGCATAGATGCATGCAAAGTATTTTTTTTTGCTAATTTAGTCTCTTTTTTGAAATGAAATAGCAAATATACCCTCTCGGCTTAAATGACAAAAATAGCACCGTAACAGGTTAAGCAGACAAACACGTGTCCCCTATCACGCTCCCCGTGCGCGGCAGCCACCTTCCGCGATCCCCATTCATGGTAGGCCACTTGCTGTGCTCCCAATCCGCGACAGGATGACATGCACACTGGCAGACATGTTCTTGTCGCGGACTGGAAGCACAGTAGGAGGGGTGTTGCGCACATGGAGCTCGATAGAGGGTGTTATTTTTGTCATTTCAGACATAAAGAGGCTAGATTTGTTATTCCATTTCAAAAAGAGGCTAAATGAGCCAATGCATGCAGACCGGCCAAACTGGTGTAGCTCTCTAGTATAGAAAGAATTAATGTTTGAATGCCATCTATTTCACTGTACTTACCACCTAATAAAGTTTCAAACCGAAAGTCCACTTCAGTCTGAACTCTATTTGATTTGCGTGTTGTTTGATTATTTCAACTATTCTCTAGATACCCGCAATTAATGGGTATATGGAGGGGCGGAACCAGAAACCGAAGGGAGATGAATATATAGACCGAGTGTAAAATGTGAGAAACAAGAGATCCAAACTAAAATAAATAAATAGAAACTTCTAGTAGAGTACTAAGATGTAGGATTTGAATTCAACCACAAGAAGCTTCCAAGCAAACGATCTAATAGACTATCTATATCCTCCCTTTGGTGCACGCATACCATCTAGCTAATTAATTGACTGTATATGCACTTGCTTGAAAACTAATTTTCCCTCTTTTTTTTTTCTTACGACGAAAAAACTAAAAAATTCTACGTTCATGTTATGTATATGTCTGTTTCTATTCCAAGTATTCTTGTGAGAAATGAGAATGCGTAAGTCGTATATATGAATCTTTCTTGGTCATATGTATGTCGCCGGATGATATTTTTTGGTCAATTAATTAATTGCATGTGTGAACTCTATCCTCAGTAAGTCCCTTTAATTCCCACTTTGGTTGCTGCAACATTAAGGAGTTAATTACATAACAGCAAAGAGCTTGTTCTATTCGATGGTTATATAGGGATTCGATGGTTATATAGGGAGATATATATTTTTATCGATCTAACTAATGTAGTATTATCCTATGATTGCTGTTTCAAAACTTTTGCGCGGAAAGTTAGATTGTGAACGGAGTAAGTGGATGCTATAATTTGTCTAGGATACAACATCACCTCCAGATTTCTTCCATTATCGAGTAGGGAATAGACAGGACGCGACATCTAAAAATGCAATTTTTATCTAGTGCTTTCACCTTTGATATGCTCATAATGGCTAGATTATAGGTTAGAAAAAGACATACTCCAGGTGTACCAACACTTGCACTTCCTATATGGCTATATATACATGCACATTTGACTCCAAAATGAACGTCTATTTCGGGGGACCCAACTGATAGCCCTTAGTAATATTTGTGTATATGGTATATCTAGATTTTAGAGAGAGTTTATTTTTCGTATTTAGGCAATATTTGTTATGGATACTAGAGTTGGTTTGGTATCCCTTTAGGATACGTGGAGTCTATTTCGAACACGAATAATAGCTTGTACTGAATAAAAGGGCACCTATTGTAATCGGTTCTTTCAAGCAATAGAGGAGAGAAAAATAGAAAACGTTGCAGTGCAGCACCAAATTCCTTCTGTCTTTATTTCGTTATAAGGTTTCAGCGTCCGACGTGTGCGTATCTTCATCCATGTGTACTTCTCCCAGTTCTACTGAACGTGAGTTCATCTCCAGGTTCTCCTGAGCGTGTGTTGCCTCTGTGGATTTGCCTTTATGGATCAGCCGACAGTTGGTATCAGAGCCCGGTGCTCGATCCGGTGATGTCTTGATCATCTTCCCACTCACCTTCTCGGCCAAGGATGCCCAGCAACGCCGGCACACATCTGGAAGTGGGATCCGGCAGCGGCGGCGGTGGAGAAGTGATGATCCATCTCGTGGTGAGGAAGACGGGTGTATTGGTCATCTACCTGATGTTGACGCGAACCAACTATGGAGATTGTGCTATACGCGAACCAACGCATGGGAGTCTAGCGTGTGCGCGAGGCGAAGGCACAGACGCTACGCAAAGAATTTGAGGCGATCAAATTCAAGAACGGCGAGTTAGTGGATGACTTCGCGATGCGGCTCACCGGCCAAGTCAACAACTTGGAGATACTCAGGGACAAGTTGGAGGAAGATCGTGTTGTTAAAAAATTCCTCCGCGTCGTCCCGACGAGGTATACTCAGGTAGCGATCTCAATTGAGACACTCTTTGACTTGCAGAAGCTCTCAGTGGAGGAGCTCACCGAATGACTAAAGGCCGTAGAAGAGCGCTACGACAAAGACAACATCGACGGTGCCAGTGGGCGCCTGCTCCTCATAGAGGAGGAGTGGCTTGCGCGCATGAAGAAGCGCGAGCATGGCCAGGGCTTGTCTGGCGGACAGAAGCCCGGTGGTAGCTATGGCGGCAATCGGCACTGAGGCAAGTCGAAGAGCTGCGACAGTGGCTATGCCACTGGTGGTGGCGATGGTGGCACTGCATCTAACGGTGACCGCGACGTGTCGAAGGACAAGTCGAAGGGATACGGGTAAGCTACGTTAGCTGATAATTCAAAAATTATACCACGTAAATCAGGATGTCATGCAAGCAAGAGATCATAGATCGTTACCACCAGACGCACAGTGCATCAGAAGAAGAGTTGGAGCAGCCTGATCCAACGTAGAGCATATCGATGAACTGGTCGAAGTCGACCGTCTAGCGTAGTCGATCGTCTTTGGTGGTGATCGTCTCGTCCAGCAACCAATCGAGTTCCTCGCTAAGGTCGTGGATCGTCCTCAAGCGCAACAACAATAGCAGTAGCACCTCTATAATATCCACACGTCCAGGGAGTTGTTTGGGCTATACGCGAACCAACACATAGGAGTCTAGCGTGTGCACAAGGCGAAGGCACAGACGCCGCGCAAAGAATTTGAGGCGATCAAATTCAAGAACGGCAAGTTAGTGGATGACTTCGCGACTCGGCTCACCGGCCAAGTCAACAACTTGGAGATACTCAGGAACAAGTTGGAGGAAGATCATGTTGTTAAAAAATTCATCCACGTCGTCCCGGCGAGGTATACTCAGGTAACGATCTCAATTGAGACACTCATTGACTTGTAGACGCTCTCGGTGGATGAGCCCATCGGATGACTAAAGGCCATAGAAGAGTGCTACGACAAAGACAACATCGACGGTGCCAGTGGGCGTTTGCTCCTCATAGAGGAGGAGTGGCTTGCACGCATGAAGAAGCACGAGCATGACCAGAGCTTGTCTGGCGGACAAAAGCCCGGTGGTGGCTATGGCAGAAATTGACACTAAGGCAAGCCGAAGAGCTGCGGCAGTGGTTATGCCACTGGAGGTGGCGGTGGTGGCACTGCATCTAACGGTGACCGCGATGTGTCGAAGGACAAGTTGAAGGGATACGTGTAGGCTACGTTAGCTGACAATTCAAAAATTTTACCACGTAAATCAGGATGCCATGCAAGCAAGAGATTATAGATCGTTATCACCAGACGCGCAGTGCAGCAGAAGAAGAGTTGTAGCAGCTTGATCAAGCGTAGAACACGTCGATGAACTGGTCGAAGTCGACCATCCAACGTAGTCGATCGTCTTTGGTGGTGATCATCTCATCCAGCAACCAATTGAGTTCCTCGCTAAGGTCATGGATTGTCCTCAAGCACAACAGCAACCGCAGTAGCACCTCTACGGCATCCACACGTCCAGGGAAAGAACACCATACGCCGGTGTGCTAGCACCAACTCACATGGTAAGACTCTCGGAAGATGGTGGCTACGTTTTCGGTAGAGCAACTCACGTAACGTCTATCATGTGTCTCTCCCAATAGCCTCATGCATCTCCTTATATAGAGCTCATGACGGATCCTACCCGAACACGTATGTTCCAACACATTAAGTGTGTGACCTGTTAGGTTCATGTGTAATCGGTTGTGACTCAGAAAATCCTTTCCGACCACGAGTCGTTAGTGGCTCCTAGTAGGATATAACGATTCCCGAATACACACGAATTATATCGGATGAACCTTAATGCAATATGATCTACGACTAGGTCCTTGTCACTAACGACCAGCTCGTATCTCTATACGACCAGTTCAAATATAGTCTCGATCAGTTCGTAACTCCTTATGACCAGGTTTCGACCACTTAGTGCTTATATTCGACCAGTCTACGACCAGCTCGTATCTCCATACGACTAGCCCGTATCTGTTCGAACTAAATGACCTGCTCATGTATTCTCCATTTGCCTCACGATATCTGGTTGAACTCCAGGTGAGATATTATATCATCCATGGACTATTCAATACTTTCTCGATCAAGTATCAGATAACTTCACGTGGTTGAACTCTTCGACCAGTAGTGGCATGGCATGCACTTTCTTTATTCGACCACATCGAGGGGTCCAGAGATATTTCTCCTGTTATGTTAGGAGGGGCAAATCCCATATCCAACCAGTCACATTCCTCCGCATATTTCATAGTATACCTGAAAGCTACCTTTATAAGTACCCAGTTACGGAGTAGTGTTTGGCAACCCCAGAGTGTACTCTTACACATGTAGGAAACCATATTGATCTTAGGTCTAAAGATTATACATCATCATTGCTTGAGATCATCTGATCATGACACATGAAATCATAACAATCTCAGTAGTGTCTCAAGGTGGGTCAATCCAACACCATGTTATCTAACATGTGTTCACAATATTAATTTGATATCCCTATATCTATGACCGGTGAAACATGGTCATCAATCAATACATGTGCTGGTGGATAGAGTCGCTAGTGTTCCGACCAGTGACATCCGACCAGGGATACATTTGGAACGACATCATCTAAGCTAAAGAGCTTCACCAACAAGTCACATGTTAATCTTTATCAATGATGATTCATTCAAGGAACAAAATAACACTTATTCAATAACTCATAAACATAGATGTAATACAATCATCTCTATGATTGCCTCTAGGACATATCATCAACAGTTTCCCACTTGCACTAGAGTCAATCAAATAGGTATCTAATACCCATAGCTCATGTATGCACCTCATGCTTAGGTTGCAGAAGAGGCTTTGTCAACGGATCTACAATATTCAAATCCATGTGCACTTTGCATATCTTCACATCACCTCTCTCAACTATCTCAGAAATAATGTGATATCGTTGAAGTATGTGCTTAGACTTTTGATGCGATCTAGACTCCTTAGCTTGTGCAATGGCTCCACTATTATCACAATAGAGATCCATTGGACTGAAAGAACTAGCAACCACACCCATTTTATAAACAAATTTTCTAATCCATACGACCTCTTTTGCAGCTTTCGAAGCTGCAATGTACTCAGCCTCTGTTGTAGAATCAACAACCGTTCCTTACTTGGAACTTTTTCAACTCACTGCTACTCCATTAAGACAAAACACAAACCCTGATTGCGATCTGAAATCATCCTTGTTGGTTTGGAAGCTAGCATCGGTGTAACCATTTACGACCAGCTCTTCCTCACCACCATACACAAGGAATGCATTCTTAGTCCTTCTCAAGTACTTAAGGATATTCTTGACTGCTATCTAGTGACCTTCATCTAGATCCGACTAATATCTGCTTGTAACACTTAAAGCATACGACACATCTGGTCGTGTACATAGCATAGCATACATGATAGATCCAATGGCCGAAACATATATAATTCTACTCATTTTTTCTCCCTCATCAGTGGTCGAAGGACACTAACACTTGCTAAGATTAATGCCATGTGCCATGGGCAAGAAACCTTTCTTGGAATCTTGCTTGTTAAACCGCTTCAACACCTTGTCTATGTACACATCTTGGCTTAATCCAATTAGCCTTTTATACCAATCTCTATAGATCCTTATTCCCAAGATATATGCTGCATCTCCTAAATCTTTCACGGAGAAACTATTTCTTAATGAAGTTTTAACAGATTCAAGCATAGAAATATCATTTCCGACCAATTGTATGTTATCCACATAAAATATCAGAAACACAAGCTTGCTCCCACTAACCTTCTTGTAAACATAAGATTCTTCTTCATTCTTGATGAAGTTAAACCCTTTGACTACATCAAAACGAATGTTCCAACTCTGAGATTCTTACTTTAATCCATAGATGAATGTCTTAAGCTTGCATACCTTTCTAGCTTCTCGTGGACCGACAAAACCCTCAGGCTGTATTATGTATGCATCCTCACTTAGGTTTTCATTTAGAAAAGTCGTTTTGACATCCATTTGCTATATCTCATAATTGAAATATGCAGCAATAGCTAGAATGATCCGAATAGACTTAAGCATAGCGATGGGTGAAAAGGTTTCATCATAATCGACATCTTGAATTTGTTTGAAACCCTTTGCGACCAGTCGTGCCTTATGAATGTGAACATTTCGATCCATATCTATCTTTTTCTTAAAAATCCATTTGTACTCAATGGTCATAACACCATCAGGTGCATCAACCAAGTTCCAAACTTAATTGTCATACATGGATTTTATCTCGGATATCATGGCTTCAAGCCATGACTCAGAGTATGGGTCCATCATCGCTTCCGTATAAGTCCTAGACCCATCATTATTCAATAATAAAATGGTATGCACATATTTTATAGGCAATTGACGTGGCCTTTTAGATCTACGAGGGGTTGATGCCTCATCTGCAGGTTGTACAATATTTTATTCATCCTGTAGAGGTTAAGTAGGGTTTGAAATATTTTCAAATGTTTCCCAAATTTCTTCGAGTTGCCCCTGCTCTCACTGACTCCTTTGGAAAGAGACTGTTTCTTCAAGAAGACACCATTACGGGCAACAAACACTTTGTTATCGATCCGATTATAAATATATTAACATTTAGTTTCCTTAGGATACCCCACAAAGAAACACTTATCTGACTTGGGTGTAAGTTTATGGAATGTCAAACGTTTTACATAAACCTCACAACCCCATATCCCCAGAAAAGACAATCCATGACACTTCTTAGTCCATATCTTATATGGTGTCTTCTCTACTGTTTTTGATAGAACCCTATTTAAAGTGAAAGCAGCTATTTCTATAGCGTATCCCCAGAATTGTAATAGAAGATTAGATTGGTTTATCATTGATCGAACCATGTCTAACAGTGTTCGATTCTGTTGTTCAGACACCCCATTCCATTGAGGCGTTCTTAGCGGAGTGAGTTGTGGAACAATTCCACACTTTTTTAGATGATCACCAAACTCATGACTCAAATATTCACCTACACGATCAAATCGTAGATATTTGATTGTCTTACCAAGTTGATTCTGCACTTCATACTGAAATTCTTTGAACTTTTCAAATGATTCCGACTTATGTCTCATCAAGTAGACATAGCCATATCTACTGAAATCATCAGTAAATATTATGAAGTATTGAAAACCATCTCTGGTCGGAGTGCTCATTGGTCCACATATATCCAAATGTACTACGACCAGTAAGTCACTCGCCCTCTCATCTCTGGCTATGAAAGGTGCTCTTGCCATCTTGCTGAGTAAACAAGATTTACATGTTTCAAATGATTCAAAAACAAATGAGTTTAGAAGACTATCTTTATAGAGTTTCATCATGCGCTTCTCATTTATATGACCTAGACGACAATGCGAAATAACAGTGAGATTCAATTCATTAGGTCGAAGTCTCTTAGCATTTATGTTATAGATAGGCATATGCCCAAGATTCAAAATATACAATCCATTCACCAATGGAGCATAGCCGTAAAGCATATCTTCAAAATAAATTGAACAACAATTGTTCTTTATTCTGAACTCATAACCTTCTGCTCCTAAACAAGAAGTAGAAATATTGTTTTTACTTAAGGCTGGAACATAATAGCAATTATTTAATTCCATTACTAATCCTGAGGGTAAAGATAATGGTAAAGTGCAAATATCTAATGCAGCAGCTCTTGCTCCATTGCCTACACGAAGATCAACATCTCCTCTTGCCAAACTTCTACTCTTTATCAGTCTCTGCATCGAATTGCAAATATGTGCAACTGATCTGGTATCAAATACCCGAGAACTGGTCGGAGAAGTGGCAAGATTAATTTCTATAATATTTATACTTGAACTGGATGTCTTACTTCTCTTGTTCTTTTTCATCTCTACTAAGTACTTCTTGCAGTTTCTCTTCCAATGGCCAGTCTCATGACAATGGTAACATTCTAATTTAGGCTTAGAACCCAGCTTGAGCTTCTTAAGCTTGACTTTGAGACTCTCGATCTCATCTTGAGTCTTTTCTTTGTCTTTTCCCGACTTACCCTTCCTCTTGAAGCTAGTAGTCTTTTGAACCATCATCACATGATTAGAACTTTTTCTTTGCTCTCCTAAGCACCTTTAAGCATGCCATGCAACTCGGTCATTGACTTCTCCATGCCATTCATATGAAAATTCAATATGACTAGCTCAAACCATGCAGGGAGCGATTGAAGTATCACATCAGTAGCCAACTCTTGGCTAAGGGAAAAACCAAGCTTTTCTAAGCTCTCAATGTGACTAATCATCTTGATCACTTGAGGACTGACCGGGTTACCTTCTGACAGCCTACAAGAAAATAATGTCTTAGAGGTATTGTATCCGACCACATCGAGGGTTACCTTCTGACAGCCTACAAGAAAATAATGTCTCAATGTGACTAATCATCTTGATCATTTTTTCTCGATCAAGTGTCGGATGACTTCACGTGGTCGAACTCTTCAACCAGTAGTAGCATGGCCATGCACTTTCTTTATCCGACCACATCGAGGGGCCCAGAGATATCTCTCCTGTTATGTTAGGAGGGGCAAATTTCATATCCGACCAGTCACATTCATCCGCATGTTTCACAGCATACCTGAAAGCTACCTTTATAACTACCTAGTTACGAAGTAGCGTTTAGCAACCCCAAAATATACTATTACACATATACGAAACTATGTTGATCTTAGGTCTAAGGATTATACATCATCATTGCTTGAGACCAACTGATAACACAGGAAATCATAACAATCTCAGCAGTGTCTCAAGGTGGGTCAATCCAACACTATGTTTTCTAACATGTGTTCACAATATTGATTTGATATCCCTATATCCATGACCGGTGAAACATGGTCATCAATCAATACATGTGCTGGTCGATAAAGTCACTAGTGTTCCGACCAGCGACATCCGACCAGGGATACATTTAGAACGACATCATATAAGTTAAAGATCTTCACCCAACAAATCACATACTTGTTAATCTTTATCAATGATGATTTATTCAAGGAACATAATAACATTTATTCAATAACTCATAAACATAGACGTGATACAATCATCTCTATGATTGCCTCTAGGGCATATCACCAGCACAAGTGACGTAACTGTGTAAAACTTGGGCACTGGGCCAGAGAATGCCACCAGACGCGATGAAACAAGCAGGTCAACCTGACGCAGGTTGACAAAGACGAACCCACGTTGCTCATGGTGCAGGTGTGCATACCATTTGAGGCCGCCGACAGCATGATCAAGGATGTTGTGCTCAACGAGGTGCACGCTGATGTGCACCTAGGACGTGATGAGGACTGCAACATTGATGCATGGTACCTTGACACCAGGGATAGCAACCACATGACGGTCTGCAAAAGCGTTTTCGCCGAGCTGGACACCAGTGTCACTGGCTCTGTCAAGTTCGGCGATGGCTCGACCGTCAACATCCACAGACTTTGCATTATTTTGTTCATGTGTCACAATGGAGAGCACCATGCACTGACGGGAGTGTACTACATCCCTCGGCTACAGAGCAATATCGTTAGCCTTGGGCAGCTCGATGAGAATGGCTTCCAATTGCTGATCGAGGGAGACGTGCTACGAATCCATGACCGCCAACGATAGTTTCTCACCAAGGTAAACCGTGAGTGCAACCGGTTATATGTTCTCTCCTTGGACATAGCACAGCTGGTGTGCCTGGCGACAAGACTTGATGATGACACATGGCGCTGGCACGCCCGGTACGGTCACCTCAATTTTGAGGTACTCCAGAAGCTGGCACAGCGCGACATGGTGCGCAGACTGCCGAAAATCGACCACATCAACGAAATCTGCGACAGCTGCCTGGCGGGGAAGCAGTGATGCACTCTGTTCCCACAAGAGGCCAAGTACCATGTGGAGAAACTCCTAGATCTGGTGCATGGTTACTTGTGCGGACCGATCATGCCAGTGACATCGGGTGGGAAGCGCTACTTCCTGCTCTTGGTCGACGACCTCAGTCGCTATATGTGTCTAACGTTGCTGGAAACAAAGGACGAGGTGTCAGCAGTGATCAAGCACTTCCAGGCCGACATCGAGGTGGAAGCCGGGTGGAAGCTGCAAGTGCTCTGCACTAACTGCAGTGGCGAGTTCACATCCACGGAGTTTGGCAAGTACTGTGTGAATCGTGACGTCAAGCAACACCTCACCACGCCATACTCACCGCAACAAAATGGCATTGTCGAGTGTCGGAATCAAACGGTCGTCACAATGACACGTTGCCTGTTGAAGGCAAAGGACATCCATGGACGTTCTGGGGTGAGGCGGCAACGACAGCTGTCTACATCCTTAACCATGCATCGACACGTAGCGTCGATGGCAAGATGCTCTATGAGGCATGGTATGGGACACCGCCAAGCGTGCATTACTTCCGCACTTTTGGCTACATCGCGCATGTCAAGGTGGTGCGGCCGAACCTCAAGAAACTCGACGACTAGAGCAAACCTATGGTCTTCATCGGCTATGAACCCGGATCACAACCATACCGGGTGTACGAACCTGTCGACAAGCGCTTGTACGTGACAAGTGACATCGTCTTCGACGAGGTGGTGAAGTGGGATTGGGGATCCAGAGATCACGCACTGACGACTCACGGTGAGACGTTCATCGTGGAGTACATGTCTTACCCCATCGCAGATGGTGAACACGTCGACACGCCAGGACATGCCATGTCGAGTCACGTGACAAGAAAATGCCCGCAGACGCTGGTGTCAACCCTGCACTTGGCAACACTGGTGTTATCCACTCCGTGCCGATGACAACAGCAACTCCGTCAAGCTCATCAATGCCGATCACAGCAACACCTGTCGGGGTGGAGTTTGCATCACCTCCTCCTAATGCCACGCCCCTTTCGACGGCATATCATGGCAAAATCACACACTACAGAATCTGTACGATACCACATTAGTGGTTGAGGTCGATGTCGACTAGTTGCACCTCACGGCAGCAGAAGAGCCTGCTGGCTTCGCCGACGTCGAAAAACATCAATGCTGGCGTCGGGCAATGCTTGAGGAGATGAGTTCCATCGAGGAGAATGGTACGTGGCGGCTCGTTTATCTTCTTACTGGTCATCGTCCATTTGGTCTGAAGTGGGTGTACAAGGTCAAGAAGGACTAGCATGGTGCCATCGTTAAGTACAAAGCACGGTTCGTGGCGAAAATTGACCCTAGATTCAATGCACCACATAGATGTGAAATCGGTTCCTTAACGATGGCTCAGATTCGTGGTTGATGGCCACGAGGAGAAGGTCTTGAAGTTTCGAAAGGCATTGTACGACTTACGACAAGCGTCAAGAGTGTAGAGCGCTAATCTCGATAGCTGTCTACTATCGCTTGGGTTTCACCGGAGTGCGTCAGAACACGCTGTGTACATGCGTGGCAATAGTGTGCTATGCCTTTTTGTGGGAGTGTACGTCAACGACTTGATCATCACATGGACAGATCCGCAGGAGCTTACCAATTTCAAAGAGGAGATGAAGAGTTTGTTAAAGATAAGCGACTTGGGCTTGCTCAGCTTCTACCTCAACATAGAAATACACCAGACCGATGGCTATATCACGCTAAACCAGGCGGCGTATGCCTCGAAGATTCTTGAGAAGAGTGGAATGGTAGATTGCAATCCATGCTATGTTCTGATGGAGGCAAGGTTCAAGCAGAGCAAGGTGAGCACAGCTCCTCCCATTGACGCCACGGCCCACTGCATACAAGGGCATCGTCGGGAGTGTACGATACCTGGTGCATGCACAGCCTGATACTCCGTACTTGGTTGGGTATGTGAGCCGTTTCACGTTTCATGAAAACACCAACCACCGAGCATTTGGCAGCAGTCAAACTCATCCTCTGGTATAGTGCTGGTACTCGAAACTATGCCTGTCGCTTTGCAAGGAAGACAGCAGAGTCACAGCTGGTTGTAAAATTAGTACAATTCCTCCTAAATTCCTATTTGATTCCCGCGGTATTAATTCCAGACGGAGCCCGCCTGGATATATACTATGAACTTACCTGAGACTTGTGATGCCGATCGATCGAAGTTGTGTAAATCCAGAGGTCGCAACTTTTGTCGGCCACAGTAGCAGTGTACTCCTATAGAACACATTTCTTTCAATTCGTCCTCCTGTTAAAAGGGATGGTGCTTGATGCTAACGCAAGTAATAGATTCTAAAAGCTGCACTGATCGATCGATCGACCGAATTGCATTGGTCTAGCTAGCTATAGATGCTTAGGGCGGCCGTATCTTCGTTTATTCAGTTCTACAGGTTAAAGCTACATGTGTAGACTCAGGATTGATGCCTCTAGTCTTTGTATGATTTCATGACCCAAAAAAAAAGAAGAAAAAAACAAAAGGAGAAGAAAAGCAAGCCTACAAAAGTTTAAACTGGTACAAAATGACAGCACATACAACATGTTAACCAAAATGGATATATATTTTAACACTAGCGTTGACGTGTAGGGCCTAATCGATGTTCCATCATGCATACTAACTAAAATCTCTAGGTAGATTCAGCTTGGTTCCTAGATATGGCCTGATCCACTGATCTTGTGGAGTTGTGTAGGTTAGGCTCAACCACACTGCAGCCTATAGAAATGGAGGTTCAAATTAAATGGGCGCCACCGATTAATTAATTAACGTGGTCAGAAATATCATTTCAACTTTACTCACCAGTCCTTTTTCAACAGAGGCTTAAAAGTTTAAATAAGTGTGCTATGGTAATTTCCAAATATATTTAAGGTAAAAATGGCAATTAATTGAGTAAACATGGTCATAGATGCTGTGGTTGTACACATGCATGGTGTAAAATACTGTAGCAAAATTGTGCTACATCTATTCTAGAAAAAAAAATATCTTTTGTTACTTGGTGTGGTCTCCAAAGTACATTTTTGACTAAATTTTCATAACGAGAATATATATACCAATATGTGCTATTTTCTCATGGCTAATCTTAACGCTTACAAATACATTTTTTTTTGGAACTCAGATGGTGCATTTTTATTAGGGGTGAAAACAGATCGTATACGAATCGAATAGTGGTGAAACCATATTCGTATTTGTATTTTTAAAATAAATATGAATACTAATTCAAATATGCTCGAATACAAATACGAATCAAATGCCATAACAAATACGAATTCGAATAGAATATATACTCAATTTGGTCGGATCGGATATCCTCGTAACTTATGTAATGTGAATATACTAGTGACCCTTTATCATTGTATAGTCACACTTAATCATTCTAATGTCGGACCCCAGGCTTTGAATACCCGAAGCCCTCGTGTGTATACTATACTAGTCTCATGATAAGTGACTAGTTCATATATCCACAACATTGACATACATACATCCATACATAATATACATATAACATGAAACAAATATGGTACTTAAACTTAACGATTACATGATAAATATTTATTACACGGCCGACTGGCCCAATTAAAGCACAAGTAGCAAGTTAAACAACGGAAGTATAGTAGATAAACTCAAAGTGTCCAGCGGTGTGCCTATCCAAACCCTTAGGCAACCGATAAGGACCAAACCCTAGTAAGACTCGTCCCTGTACCCTCCTGTACTGAGAGCAAAGAAGGCATTGTCCGGAAATGGCTCTGAACTGAAAGTGACTTTGCTCAATCTGACATTTTTTCAGATTTTATTAACTTACCTATGGGCCCTACTAGTCAGTGACTCATCTTTTTATTTCTTGATTTTATTTTATAAAACTAGTGGCGGTCCCACGTGTCATATACTCATTAACTATTAACTAAATGATTAAATCCTAATTTGATTTGACTTACTTACAGCTGGGGTCCACATGTTTGTCTCTCGGTTTTAAAACCGAGAATAGTGAGTGGCCCCACACGTCAGGAACTCATACACTAAACATGTTTAAAAATAGATTTCTAATTATCTTTTCTGCCGGTCGCACTTGTCATAGACTTAAAAACTTTAACCTCTGTTCCTTAGCACTAATCATCTCCTAATTACGTGGGTCCCACTGGTCAGAGAGAGAGAAGAAGAGAAGCAGAGCTACGCACAGCCGAGAGGGAAGGTGAACTCGCCGACGGAGAGGCTCAGGGGAGCTCAAAAATGGAGAAATGGTGTCAGGGGAATGCCACGGGGGGTGAAGATGATCGGAGACGGCGTCGCGGTGGCCAGGAGCTTCTGGTCTGCGACGGTCTTGGCGAAGGAGGCCTTCCCTAGGATAAAGGAGGGGGATGCTGGGCTCAGTGAGTCCAGACGATGCTAACGGGCTGGGCGCGAGGACATAGGGTCACCAGAGGCGAGCTGGCGACATGTAGCCGCGGCGGTACCATGATCGGATATGATGAATCCTAGGCTATGCTAGCTAATCTACCGATTCAACGCGCAGAATCTCTAGGGGACTACTAGAAGCCCACCAAGGATGTTGATGGTGTCGGGGAATGGCCGGAGTGGCTTGGCAACGTTGAACAGCGGCGACACAGAGGAGGCTCACGGTGACAGCTCTTCACAGCGATGGAGGAGCTACAAGAAGAATCACATTAGCTCACTGGTGTTCTAGGGATGGTGTAGATGCGAGGAATTGGATTGAGACTCACTGAGCTTCGAGAAATGTTGAAAATGGCGATGGCGGTCGAGGATGAGGAAGAAGAAGGCGAAGTTCAGATTCACGGCGAGTTGGTCTGCATTAAGTGGGGGGATTAGATAAGTGAGGGATGAAACACATGATGACGCGCTCGGAGGGAGTCCAAACCTTTTGGATCGGTGGGGATTCGCATGGATCGGGTGCGCGCCGGAGTCGAGGACAAAGGCAACCGCGTTTATGTTGGTGATATGCCCCAGAGGCAATCATAGAGATGCTTGTATCACATCTATGTTTATGAGTTATTGAATAAGTGTTATTCTGTCCCTTGAATGAATCATTTGTTATAAAGATTAACAAGTATGTGACTTGTTGGTGAATCTCTTTTAACTTATATGATGTCGTTCTAAAATCACTAGGTTTCTAGCAGTGATGCCATAGCTCACTAGGACTTAATGATTTTTTGAATCTTGAATTCACTATATGATGTTTGAGGGAAATATGGTTTAGAATATATAGTGGGAGTATCTTTTATTAACTATTGATGATCAAGTTCGACCTGGTACGGATTGATCGTATAGTGATACGACCAGATCTAGACTAGTCGTATGGTGATATGACCAGGTCCAAACTAGTCGTATGGAGATACGAACTGATCGTAGACTGTTCGAACACGACCACCAACATGAGTGTATAATAGAAGATCTTACATAAACATAGTGATAAATCTTTGCATATATTTCTATTGTAGATCATGGTACATACTACTTCTTCTACACCTACCTTTAATTTGCGATCTGTTCTTGAGAAAGAAAAACTGAATGGTACAAACTTCATTAACTGGTTTTGTAATTTGAGAATTGTTCTCAAACAAGAAGAATGAATATATTATAAAGAGTCCCTATCCCGAGGAATCGAGTGCCGATGCTCCTCAGGTTGATAAGATTGCTTACAAGAAGCATTGCAATGACGCAGTCGATATGCACTGCCTAATGTTTGCGACCATGAACTCTGAGCTTTAGAAGCAATATGAGACCACTAACGCTTATAATATGATTGTAGGTCTGAAGGGTATGTTTCAGAATCAAGCAATGGCAGAGAGGTTTAACATCTCTAATGTATTGTTTTCTTGTAGACTATCAGAAGGTAACCCGGTCAGTCCTCATGTGATCAAAATGATTAGTCACATTGAGAGCTTGGAAAAGTTTGGTTTTCCCTTAGCCAAGAGTTGGCTACTGATGTGATTCTCCAATCGCTCCCTGCGAGCTTTGAGTCTATCATATTGAATTTTCATATGAATGGCATAGAGAAATCAATGACCGAGTTGCATGACATGCTTAAGGGTGTTAAGGAGAGCATCAAGAAAAGTTCTAATCATGTGATGATGGTTCAAAAGACTACTAGCTTCAAGAAGAAAGGTAAGTCAAAGGGAAAGGGAAAAGGGAAAGAAGAGACTTAAAATAAGATCGAGAGTCTCAAGGCTAAGCTTAAGAAGCTAAAGCTGGGTCCTAAGCCAGAATCAGAATGTTACCATTGTCATGAAACTGGGCATTGGAAGAGAAACTGTAAGAAATAATTAGCAGAGATGAAAAAGAACAAGGGAAGTAAGACTTTCAGTTCGGGTATAAATGTTATAGAAATTAATCTTGCCTTTTCTCTAACCAGTTCTTTGGTATTTGATACTGGATCGGTTGCTCATATTTGCAATTCAATGCAGGAATTGATAAGGAGTAGAAGCTTGGCAAGAGGAGATGTTGATCTTCGCGTGGGCAATGGAGCAAGAGTTGTTGTATTAGCTATTGACACTTTACCCTTAGCTTTACCCTCATGATTAGTTTTGGAATTAAATAATAATTATTATGTTCCTGCCTTATGCAAAAATATTATTTCTGCTTCATGTTTAGGAGCAGAAGGTTATGAGTTCAGGATAAAGAACAATTGTTGTTCAATTTATTTTGAAGATATGCTTTATGGCCATGCTCTATTGGTGAATGGATTGTATATTTTGAATCTTGAGGATATGCCTATCTATAACATAAATGCTAAGAGACTTCGATCAAATGAATTGAATCCCACTTTTATTTGGTATTATCGTCTAGGTCATAAAAATGTGAAGCGCATGGTGAAGCTTCGTAAAAATGGTCTTCTAAACTCGTTTGATTTTGAATCATTTAAAACATGTGAATCTTGTTTACTTGGCAAGACGACAAAGGCGCCCTTCGTGGCCAGAGGTGAGAGGGCGAGTGACTTACTGGTCGTAATACATACGGATGTATGCGGACCAATGAGCACTCCGACCAAAGGTGATTTTCACTACTTCATAACTTTTACTGATGGTATGGTGATACGACCAGATCCACACTAGTCGTATGGTGATACGACCAAGTCCAGACTAGTCGTATGGTGATACGACCAGATCTAGACTTGTCATATGGAGATACAAGCTGGTCGTATACTGGTCAAACACAACCACCAACTTTGAAAAGTTCAAAGAATTTCAGTATGAAATGCATAATCAACTTGGCAAGACAATGAAATGTCTACGATCTGATAGTAGAGGTGAATATTTGAGGCATGAGTTTGCTGATCATCTAAAGAAGTGTGGAATTATTCCACAACTTGCTCCGCCGGGAACGTCTCAATAGAACAGGGTGTCTGAACGACGAACCGAATATTATTGGACATAGTTCAGTCAATGATGAGCCAATATGATCTTCCATTGCAATTCTGGAGATACGCTATAGAAACAGCTGTTTTCACTTTAAATAGGGTTCCATCAAAAACTGTAGAGAAGACACCATATGAGATATGGATCGGGAAGAGTCCTAGATTGTCTTTTTTAGGGTATGGGGTTGTGAAGTTTATGTAAAACATTTGACATCTGATAAACTCACACCTAAGTCCGATAAGCGCTTCTTTGTGTGGTATCCTAAGGAAACTAAATGATATTATTTTTATAATCAGGTTGATAACAAAGTGTTTGTTGCCCGTAATGATGTCTTCTTGGAGAAATATTTTCTTTCCAAAGGAGTCAGTGGCAGCAAGGTGCAACTGGAAGAAATTAGAGAAACATCTAAAAATGTTTCAACTCCTACTAAACCTCTACAGGACGAACAAAATATTGTTAAACCTGTAGATGAGGCATCAACCCCACGTATATCTAAAAGGCCACGTCAATTGCCTATAAGGTATGGGCATGACATTTATTATTGAATAATGATGAGCATGAAACTTATGCGGAAGCAATGGTGGACCCAGACTCTGAGTCATGGCATGAAGCCATGAAGTCGGATTTGGAACATTCGTTTTGATGAAGTGGTCAAAGAGTTTGACTTCATCAAGGACGAAGAAGAACCTTGTGTTTACACGAAGGTTAGCGGGAACAAGCTTGTGTTTTTGATCTTGTATGTGGATGACATACTACTAGTGGAAAATAATATTCCAATGCTTAAATCTGTTAAAACTTCATTAAGAAATAGTTTCTCAATGAAAGATTTAGAAGATGCAACATATATTCTTGGTATAAGGATCTATAGAGATAGATCTAAAAGGCTAATTGAATTAAGTCAGGGTATGTACATAGATAAGGTGTTGAAATGGTTCAACATGCAGTATTCCAAGAAAGGTTTCCTCGTATAGTGATACGACCAGATCCGGACTAGTCGTATAGGGATACGACCAGATTCGGACTAGTCATATAGTGATTTGACCAGATCCAGACTAGTCATATGGAGATACGAGCTGGTCAATACTGGTGCCCATGACGCATGGTATTAATCTTAGCAAGAGTCAGTGTCCTACGACCACTGATGAGCGAGATAAAATGAGTAGAATTTCATATGCTTCGGCTATTGGATCTATCATGTATGCTATACTATGTACACGACCAGATGTGTCGTATGCTCTAAGTGTTACAAACAGTATCAGTCGGATCCAGGTGAATGTCACTGGATAGCAGTCAAGAATATCCTTAAGTACTTGAGAAGGACTAAGGATGCATTCTTTGTGTATGGTAGTGAGGAAGAACCGGTCATAAATTGTTACACCAATGCTAACTTCTAAACCGACAAGGATGATTTCAGATTGTAATCAGGGTTTTTGTTTTGTAAGAATACATGAGCAGGTCTTTCAGTTCGATTAGATACAGACCAGTCGTATGGAGATACAAGCTAGTTGTAGGCTGGTCGAACATGATACTAAGTGGTCGAAACCTGGTCATAAGGAGTTACGAACTGGTCGAGACCAAATATGAGCTAGTCGTATAGAGATACGAGCAAGTCGTTAGTGATAAGGACCTAGTCGAAGATCATAATGCAAGGTGCACACGGATTTGAATTTTGATAATCCGTTGACAAATCCTCTCCCACAACCTAAGCATGAGACGCACACAAGAGCAATGGGTATAAGATACCTATATGATTGACTCTGGTGCAAGTGGGAGACTATTGGTGATATGCCCTAGGGGCAATCATAGAGATGATTGTATCACATCTATATTTACGAGTTATTGAATATGTGTTGTTCTGTTCCTTGAATGAATCACCTGTTATAAAGATTAATAAGTATGTGACTTGTTGATAAAACTCTTTTAACTTATATCATGTCGGTCTAAATGTATCCCTGGTCGGATATGTCACTGGTCGAAACACCAGTGATCCTATCGACCATCACATGTATTGATTGATGACCATATTTCACCGGTCATGGATATAGGGATATCGAATCAATAATATGAACACATGTTCGATCGAGAAAGTATTGAACAGTCCATGGATGACATAATATCTCACCTGGAGTTCAACCAGATATCGTGAGGTAAAAGGAGAATACACAAGCTGGTTGTTCACTTCGATCAGATAAGGACTAGTCGTATGGAGATACGAGCTGATCATAGGCTGGTCAATCATGATCACTAAGTGGTCGAAACCTTATCGTAAGGAGTTACGAATTGGTCGAGACCAAATATGAGCTAGTCGTAGGCTGGTCGAAACCTGGTCATAAGGAGTTATGAACTGGTTGAGACCAAATAGGACCTGGTCCTAGATCATATTGCATTAAGGTTCATATGAAATAATTTGTGTATTCGGGAATCGCTATGTCCTACTAGGTACCACTAACGACTCGTGGTCGGAAAAGGTTTCTGAGTCACAACCTAACTACGCATGAACCTACAGGGTCACACACTTAACGGTTGGGAGAAAGCAGTACGGATACGATTCGCTAAACGTGTTCGGATAGGATCCGTCACGGGCACTATATAAGGAGATGCTTAAGGCTATAGGGAGATGAGCGTAATAGACAACACATGAGTTGCTCCAAACCCCATCTTCTTGAGAGAGCCTTACCGTGCGACTTGGTGCTAGCACACCGGCGTATGACGTTGCTGCCCTGGATATGTGGATACCGTAGAGGCACTACTGCAGTTGCTGTTGCGCTTGAGGACGATCTTCGACTTTGCAAGGAAAGCGATCGGTTGCTCAAGAAGACGATCGACTGCGGTGAACGATTGACCACGACCACTACATCGGTGCGCTCTGAGTTGGACCAGGATGCTCCAATTCTTCCGTTACTGCATGTCTGGTGGTAACAATCTATGATCTCTTGCTTGCATGACATCCTGATTTACGTGGTAATTTTTTGAATTGCCAGCTAGCGTAGCCTACAAGTATCCCAACAGGTGGCGCTACGAGGCTCCTAGGGCTGCATTGAGCAAATGAAGAAAAAGAATGAAGCTCAAGGATTATAATGGCACAAACATTTGTGGGAGAAGAAGCTCGCCAGAGCGGTGGAGCCGCGGAGGCGTGCTCATCGGCGTCGAAGACGACGAAAGCGTTCCCGTGAAACTAAGGAGCAATTAAACTCAGGTTTGCACGAAATGGAATGAGGGCGAGCTGAGGAGGACTATGACACGACTAGAACTTAAGTATAGCAGAGTTTAGCGCGATAAGAATGGCGAGATGTCGGTGGCTACATGAGAAACTCGTGGGTGTGCTCTGGTGTCTCCGTGTGTGTGGGAAAAGAGTGCCGTCAGTGTGGTGGCTAGCATGGGTCGGGGCAGGCGGAGACAACGGGTGCAGTTGAAGCTCAAATCTGTCGGCGACAGTCGTGAACCGTGGGCGAGCGAAGGAGTGGGCGAGGGTGAGCTGGCGCGCAGGCATGGGTGAGAGGTAGAAGACAGGTCCTGACGAGCGGGACCGACGTGTTAGTGAGAGGTGCGCGAGGCTCTGGTGCGGGCAGGGGCGAGGTGCGGTGAAGTGGGCCGAGCTGGGTTTTGGACCATTAGGTGAGCGGAAAATTCAAAATAGGTTTTGAATTTTCCAGAAAAGGCCGATTGTTGTTCAAATTTCTAAACATAGAAAATGGGCCCCCAAAATTTATGAAATTGTTTGTGGCGACTCCTTACACAGTATGGTTTCTTGTGTAAATTTTTCAGAATTTATCTGTTATGTGTTTTTCTCTAAAATTCTTCCAAGTTGTTGTTTACATATATAAATGCAATAGTTGCTTTAATGAAAACATTAAAAAACATGCTCAAATTATTTTTCCAACATATAAACATGCTTAAATTTATTCCCCCTCTTAGTTTTAGTACACTGATATAAAATTGGGATTTTTGGGATTTTACATCCAATCTATTGCTAACTGGCTAGGCGCGAAGAACTACGGTCATCAGAGGTGAGTCGGCGACATGCAGCCGCTGCGGCGCCATGGATGGCCACGAGGAATATGGCATAAACTACTCACCCTCTACAAATTGAAGTGCGCATGAGGTTTAGAGGCTCACCACGACCACGAAGGTGAAGATGATGAGGTTGGAGAGGTTCTGGAATGGCTTGTCGATGACGAGCAGCGGCGGTGCAGAGAAGGTCCACGACGACAGCTTACCACAACAACAGAGGTGCTACAAGAAATGTCACTTTAAGTTACTGGGGTGCTAAGGATGGTGTAGACGCAAGGAATTAGATCGAGGCTCACCGGGCTTCAAGGAAGATCAGAAATAGCGGCGATGGTCGTGAATGAGGAAGATGAGGGTGAAGCTTAGATTTTGGATGAGGTTGTCTGCATTGATTGAGGGGAAAGCCTCAATATGGTATGGAACAGGTGGTGACACAGTTGATTTGAGCCCGAACTCACCAGAGCGACGGGAACGCGTTGGCGAGCTCGAGTGCGCGAAGATGAAGACGAAGGTGATTGAGTTCGAGCTATGGGTCTCCAGGTGCTGCATTAAGCACAGGAGAGGAGTGAGTGAGGTAAGAGGATCAAGATGACACAGATGTCGTGGTCGAGGAAGCTCACCCGAGCAAGAATAGTGCGGAGGCACGTTCATCGATGTCGAGAACGATGCACACGTCCCCGCAAAACCAAGGAGTTACGAGGCTCGGGTTAGCGCGAAATGCAATGGGGGTGAGCTGAGGAAGAAGATGCGCGCGATAGGGCTTAAGTAGCTAGGACGTTTGCGCGAGAAAACAGCGAGACGTTGTGTAACATCCATTCTCTGAAAAAAAATCAAGAAAAATTATTTTAATTTCAAAAACTTCCCAAAGATTTGAACCTCAATTTCAAAATAAAAAATTTCGAAGTTGATTTGGGTTCTTACCTGGGCTTTGGGCCGTCGGCCGTTCTTCCTCGGCTCGACCGCGCTCACTTCCCGGCCGCCCGCCCCTCACCACTCCGCGCGCCCGCCTCGGCCTCCCACGCCGGTGCCACCCACGCTCGCCGGTTCCCACGCCCTCCGCCGTGCTCGTCCGGTTCCCATTGCTCCCGCCGCCTCTCTACCCGTTCTCCTGCTGCCACGCCGCCCGAGCCGTGCGGATGTCCTGTCGCCGCGCGCGCCCTCTCCCGTATCTCCGCTGCCTCCGCCACCCCTCCTTATCTCCCCTGGGCTATTTAAGCCGCCCCGCCTCTTCATCTCCTCGCCTCCGCTTCTTCATTTTCTCCCCGCCGCCTCCGCCTCCTCCCTTCGCCTCCGCTCCCGATCGCGCCGCCTCCATCGGCTCCGTCCACGCCTCCGGCCCATTCCGGCGCTGCCACTCCCCTCCTCTCCCTTCCCCTCGCACCGCCGTCGCCGCCTCTGTGCGCTCTCCCCTCCCCCCGCTTTCCCTCCCCCTTCCCCGCTTTTCTCCCCCGCCCCCTCATCTCCTCCGCGCGATGGAGAAGACGAGGCGACGCGTTCGGTCGGACGTGTCGCCTTTTTACCTACTCTGGCCGACATCGACGAGTGGGCCCCACCCACAGCCGTGCGGTGGCGACAAAGGGGGCCCACATGTCACTGTGGTGTGGCCCCGCGCGCCCATGCGTGGACTCGGTCCACGCACTGTAGCGTGCACCGGGGGCTACGCGTTAGCACGTGGATTTTTTGGGTTTTCTGATATTCTGTTTAACTGAAAATTCTTTATAAAGTTAAAAAATCTATATCTTTTTCATTATAACTCCAAAAATTATGAAACTTGTGCCAAAAATTTGTAATTTCAAAACCTATATTTTGGTACTGGTTTGATTAATTTTGGAGTACATTTATTATGGATTTTGTATTTATTTATCTTTTTTTCTTTTTTTTTAATTTCCGGTGCGATCGTCCGAGTAGAGTTCGAAGAAGCCGGAGGTTCCCACTTCGACCAAGCTCAAGACTTCCAAGACCCCCTAGCCTTTAACCCAGGCGAGTCAACACTTTGACCATATTGAACCTACATTTTATGCAAATTATGTTCTTTTAAAATAGCAAACTACATGCTTTAATTTTTATGCCATTGTATGTTAAATGGTCCTAAGGTAGCTAAATGCCAATTTAATTATTAAGTAATTATTATACCTTGTCCTTGATAATCGAATTCCCTGATCCTTGTCACCTTAGTAATTATATGGTAACTTACTAGTTATAGTTTGTACTCAGGTAACATGCTAGCCTTACCTGAGTACCGGGGTGCTAATCACCCCAATCATCATCCTTTAAACATAAAGATTGATTTGGACAGTCATTGGGGTAGATGACTGAAGTGGTTGAGTTAATTTATTTCACACTTCTCAAAACCCTGAAACTTGCTAATACCACATCTTGGCGGATGGTAGGAGTGGTGGGTGCCGTTGTGCACAAGAATGGTTGGTATGTGGTATGAACCGTCGTGCACGAGAACTTGAGTTAGTTCTATTTCAAAAACCTTTGTGAGTGGTATGAAAATCAGGTC
The DNA here is from genome assembly GCA_036346395.1 of Hsuehochloa calcarea. Lineage (NCBI taxonomy): Eukaryota > Viridiplantae > Streptophyta > Magnoliopsida > Poales > Poaceae > Hsuehochloa > Hsuehochloa calcarea. The sequence goes on from CM070609.1 coordinate 14,315,246, forward strand.
GGCTCATCTAGCCTGAGGTTTGGTATGTTCCCTAGATCGTCGTATCCAGTGTGGTTAATGTATGGAGGTAGCTCCAATCAAATTAAGCATTTGTAGAGTCTCCGATGGAGGGAATCTCTACTGTTATTTAATATTGCAATTACTTTCTTTAACAAAATGCATTTTGTTTAAAATGCTAAGTCATAGGAATCTTGTACCTAAGATAATTGAAAATATTGCTTTGCGCAAATAAAAGAACCCGAGTCATCCTTGTTTAGCCTTACATATATATTATTGCATCTGTTGTGTTGGCTCGCAAGCACGGTTGTTGTGCTCATCCTCTCATTCTTTAAAGAAATTTGGCAAGTACATATACCACCCCACCCCTCTCCTTGCATTGCATGGTCTGCGGAACATAATCTTCCTTTAATCCCATGTTACCTCTTCTCTCAAAAGAATATTACTCCTGTAGACTGCACCACTCGTGCACAGGAGCAACCAAAATAGCTAAAGCACTATTCCAAAAAAGATAAACGAAATACCAAAAGCAGCTAATGCACTGTTCCAAAAAACAAAACAAAATGCTACTGATTAATGGCTCATTTGTTCAGTGTGCACGGAGCTAAAACGACATCGGGACAAGATCAGCCAGAATATATGTGAGCAGGCCAGACCCCACGCCTGCTCCCCGAGTGCATGCCACTTAGGTTGGCATGCATGCAGCTCGGTGATGCACGTCTCTGTGCATGGGTGTGCATGCACAGGACATGAGTCGCTAATCGTGCAATAAGCCAAGGATAATATGGAAAATAATGAAGGCGTGAGGAGAGGGTTCATGTGGTGGCTTGTCCACAGTGGCATTTGGGCCAATGGAAGCAAGTGAAGATCACAAGTACAAGATCTTGTGGGCATCACCATACCCATCGATCTATCTCTGCAACCCCATTATATACGCATGGCACCTTCGATCATATCTCCTGTCTAATTATATTATTCAATCTGCGGCTATCTACTGAGTACTGACCAACTCCATTAGACACTATCAATCAATCTATCTGTATACCTGCTGGCAATGAGGAAGATCAAATATACCCTAGATTTGCCGCAGTCGATATATCTATCTATCTGCTGCGTGTTGATCTCGATTTTTTTGGAAGATGATTTGTAGAGTCTCCCATTTCTACTTGACGCCTTCGTCTGAACCGCCAATGGTCCGATTGGGCGATCGATGGATGTGTACAATTTCCTTGGCCGCAACTTTAAGGAGAAAGACAGATAGCGAGGGGCAGGCGGTATCTCTGACGGGACCCGATCTACCATCCATTGTCTATGTCTTTTCCTATAAAGCAAAGCTAGGGCACATGAATATATATGTATACATATACAAATGTACGCAGATAAAGTACTGAATTGATGTCCCTCTTTCTCTGTCTGGCTGGCTAGCTAAACCATTCTTCTTCTTCTTCTTCTCTCTCTTTTTTTTCAGAACACACCAAAGCGCATCTCATTGTATTAAAGAGGAAGAGAATAAAAGAAACTTCAGCTCGTAACTCAATACTTCGCAACAAGGAAAAATACATTCTTGCTAATTGCCACAAATTAAAGCGCCCTAGTGCCGGATGCAACTTATGATGACAGACAAAGAGTTGTACCTGTTGTTGAAGACTATGCATATTTCGCTCCTTCCATAATGAACTTGAGAATCCAATTGACTCATCTCCCCTGCACCACTCACAAAAATTGCCTCCCCTCCCCTTTTTTCCTCCTTTTTGCTAGGCTCTCATTGTTGGATGCTAGCTACTGCCATTGCACAAAGGAGGGATGATCGGCTCTGAGTGAGCACACGGATTTGATGAGTTGATTCCCTTCCATCATTCCCTCCCACCCTTCCCGGCCCTCTGCACACAGACACCACAACCGAAAAGTCTTTTCCATCAGGCTGCCTTTTGTTGCTTGTGATACAAAAGTCCTATATATTATGTATCATATATATTCATACCCTATGTGCTACTACATTTACACTGTGATACATGCACATATATGCATCTAGTGGTAGGGCAGCATGTGCCTTCATGCATGTTTCTTGGCAGCATATATGCATCTAGTTATAGTTACACAACAACCACCAAAAGGATACATTCTTGCCAATTCAATTCCATCAGTGGCATGCATGAAGTGTGAAGAAAGAAAGATACCCTGCTAGGGGCCAAGCACTAAAGACACATCAGAGACATTAGATTACATGTACACAAGCAAACATAAGTATCTATCTATCTATCTATCTATCTATCTATCTATCAGACCTTTTCGGTCCAACTCCTTTAAATTGTTCCTACAAACCCAAAATAAAGTCGATATTCCCGCGGAATTGTTTTCCCTAGCTATGTTATTTGAGAACATATACACCCAGAAAGAATGAGCTAAATGCCAGTCAATATATGCAAAGCGTAATACATACAACATTTCTCTACCTACTAATTAGCATGCATGTTCTTCCCAGATGTGCCTACCCAGTCTTGGAAGAGAGGAATTAATCAGATCTTTTAGGTGCAGGAGCATGGGCGCAGATGTGTGTACTCACACTAGCCTTCTATTATTAACATAACACCGATGATCAGCGCATGCGCATTGCATGGGATTCTCTAAAGCTGATCAGGATCGCATGCTGTGACCGATCACTGTAGGAATCACAAAAATCCACAAAGGGCATGCAATTATAACCAAACACGCATCATGTTTGTGGGGATTGATATCGATACCCGTTGATCCATGGATCGTCGACTTGACATCTATTCCTTGGGCACCAAATGGATGATCATGAAGAACACAAGTGCTAGCTTAGCTAGCAGATCGACATTGAGGCATCGCCATCAGGCGATGCTCGTGCATTATGTATATCCATCATTCCGCACTCTTATTCGATTGCAAAATGCGTACAAACGGTCCCCAATTTTCAATCTTGATACGTGTAAAAGGGGCAAATGCCCAGTGGACAAGTGGAGCACACTAGCTGAGCTATATATGAAATTTCTTGGGCATATATCTGAAGGCAACAAAATAATGTTAGTTGTTGCTGGAATACCATCGCATGATATACATGGGAGCTGAGAGAGTAGTTGCACACATATGGATGCAACAAATCAAGTACCCTCAATTGCCCCTCACTAGATTCTGAAGGTAGCAGTTGGGTCTCCCCCCTACTCATGAATCATGATCACCGTCATATGCTAAACCAATAAACTAGCCCAAAGTACCTCATCCCAAAAAAAAAAAAGAAAAAAAGAAAGAGAAAGAATCTCCTCTATTTAAAGCAAGAATACTACAACTGCTACATTACAAATCGTGCAATGCCATCTTAAATTTTACTGGCTCGTCAGTCTACAATATCTCAGGCTCAGCAGTCAGCACATGGTAGGCAACTTCATTACATGAAGAATTAAAGGATTGCTCATGCTTTGTACTCTTCCGCGAAAATGAAAACTACACGGATCTCTAAACAGCCATTTATATCTATACTAATTGGAGGCTCTCCTAGAAGCTCTCATATTAATTCTAAGAGGTAAAAAGGTAGAAATTCCCACATTAATCGGAGAAAAAGAAAAAAAAGGCTAAAAATTCCCACATTAATCATAGAAAAAAGGAAAAATCCTAACAATCTAATCTATCTATCTATATCTATACTAATTGAAGGCTCTCCTAGAAGCTCTCATATTAATCATAGAAGGTAAAAAGGTAGAAATTCCCACACTAATCGGAGAAAAAGAAAAAAAGGCTAAAAATTCCCACATTAATCAGAGAAAAAGGAAAAAATCCTAACAATCCAATCTATCTATATCTATACTAATTGGAGGCTCTCTTATAAACCTCTATATTAATCCTAGAATGTAAAAAGGCTAGAAATTCCCACATTAATTAGAGAAAACAGGAAAAATCCTAACCATCAAATTTATAAAAAGGTAGGAATTCCCACATTAATCAGAGAAAAAGAAAAAGACTAGAAATTCCCACATTAATCAGAGAAAAGGAAAAATCATAACCATTCAATTTGAATGCATATAGCTTCACCAAATAACCATGTAGGATGCAGATACTTACTAAATAATGACATCCGAACACGTGAAAAATTAATATGGCTATATTTCTACATGAGATCTTAAGGTTAACGTTAAATCTATAGCGTTATAATATGGACTCACTAAAAATCGAAGGCGAAAATATATATATTTGTCACTTAATATAAAAACAAAATTTTAAATTGTATAAATTTAGAATTTTGAGAGATAATTTCAAACTAAAAAATATATATCAAATTCATATTAGCTAGGAGCTAAAAGTTACAAAAAAAAAATTCTTAGCCCTGAAAATAATATTTTAAAAATATCATATCCGTGCGGATGCACGAGTTGATGACTAGTTGTCACTAATGCTTAGGTGTGAATCACCTGTTATGATCTGTACAATGTTCTTTAAGTAAAGCAAGCACCCGGAAACATAAAAATTAACACCTCTCTTTATTTGCAGACACTACTTAACTTTGCGAGGGCTCACATCATGATTATTGCAACCAAGTCAGGCAATGGATGACAGTTGTTGGGGAAAAACTGAACAAGTACCACTATACTTTTTTCATGTCATGCAAAGGTAACTAGCTGATTTGGTTGTACTATAGTTTTGATGTGGCTGGTTTTAGGCCTGAAATGTATCATTGCCTGCACACGCTTATGCAAACGCCCAGGAAACAAAACAGTTGATCTACCAGAGATCTCAAATTGGCAGCCTTTACAAATCTGTAGGAGCTATCCTCAGGTTATGGCTACCTAGTGCAGGCAAGCAATCAAGAAAAAAGAGAGAAAGGGAGAAAGGAAGAAGATGAGAAAGAAAGAAAGGGAAAGAAGGAGAGGGGGAAAAGAATGACAATTTGACATGAGTGGCACAGATTCACCTCCCTGGACAAAACTGGTGACATATATGTTACTAGCTAAAGGTGCATATGGCTAGCTCTGGCTTTTCACATAAATTATTGTGACACACCTAAATACTTGGAGCAAGGAGTTGCAATGGCTGCATGCATGCATGTTCTCTCAGTGTTTTTAATTACCCATTCATCAGTAGCAGTAGCAGTAGCAGCAGCAGCAACAGGGAGGGGCTTCTTTTTACTCACTCCCATCAGTGCATGACTGTACTGTGTGATCAGTAATTTGATCTGCTTTGCATGGTAGCTAGCTTTGTGCTGCAAGTAAAGGTGATGGGGCCTGCAATAGTGCAGCAAGTAGCCAAAGTTATGGGCTTTAATGTTAATGTGACATCACTGGCCAAAGGCAAATCTTGTTTCGAGATCTCTCTTATTTCCCAGCTGATTCTCAACAGTACTTTGCTTTCTAGCCAGTGATATTAACCCATGAGCTAGTTACATGAATCAACACAAGTATTTCTGTTCCAAATGGGTTAATTAATTTGGGGCTAGTTAGGTGGCTACATTTTTATTTTATGGTCTATAATACATAGTGATCTTGTAGTTGAACTGGTGAAGAAATAAACAATGAAATGGACACAAGAATGGGGAACAAAGAGAGGAAAAAGAAAGGAAAGGTGGCAGGTGCTGGTGCGCTAGATTAGATTGCACACAAGAATATATGGATTGTGTATGAAGAAGATGAAATGTTTTTAAAACTGCTGGAGAAATAAATAAAGAATGAAAAAGGGAAAAGATGGATCAGGGGGTGTATATGTACTTGCATTGTATATATTTTTCCAGAATTAATTTTGGGTCAGGGCGCACCCAACAGCCGGACATCGCAATCATCTCCATTTCGAGTTCATATATATTCGCGTCATCTTTAATTAGTTGGCTGTCCATCACCACAACCTCTAACTGTGCTTCCCTTCGTACATGATACCATATATATTAATAATAATCTTTTTTATCCTGAATTACAGTAATACACCTTCCTTTTTATATTACAGAAATAATACTCTGTCGCTCCAAGGTTAGGCGACCTGGCTCTAGTCGCTCAACCATTAGTCGCCCAACGGTAATGCGACACGTGGAGCGGCTGTCTCTTTAGTTACTAGTCGCTGAACCGTTGAGCGACTGATACCCCTAGTCGCTCAATCGTTGGGCGACTAGGGGCTTATATACCTCGCGCGTGCTGGCCGTCGCCATTCCGGATTCATTTTAGCTGGCTCGCAGCTTGAAAGAAAAGGAGAAGAGGAGACAGAGAGGGAGAGGGAGAGGGAGGGAAAGAGAGGAGGAGAAGTCCGCGCATCGACGACGGTGAGTCCCTACACTTCCTTTGTAGATTTACTTTTGAAACCATAGCAGGTTAGCAACTGGAATCATTAGATGTGTAGTTGTGTCTGGTACGTCACATATTGTTAATAATTGTAAATAGTATAGTCGTAGAAGTAATGCCAATTTAGTTGTTAATAGTTGTAATGCGGCTATGGCCGAGTACATATCATGTGCACATACGTCACTTCGTGGACATATTTGCAGAAACCACGTTGCTATGGCTGAGACATCGTAGTCGTCCATCCCGCGATCCATGGCCGTCCTCGCACCCACCTCCCACTTATACCACATTTGTGAAATCCCCTTATACCCTAACCCTAACTCCTAAACCCTGAAACCGTAAATCCTAAAACCCTAAAACCGAAATGCGTCTATGGCTATATACATTGAGGATTATGCGGTTTATGCAAGAATGCAACTAAATTTTCATAATTTCCATAGCTATGTTATAAATAATTAAACCATTAATTGTGTCATAATTTCTAACTTGAAATTGATTTACGACATGTGGATGTTGCTGACATGGAAGAGCTGGGTCAGGGAGGACTGTGAGGGCTGTAAAAGGTGCCTAGAAGAGCTGCAGGCTGAGATGGATGAGAAGAAGAGGCGGAAAGGCTGCACGAGGAGTAGGAGTGTGAGCATGCTAGGCGACGCAAGGCCGAGAGGGTGCGGAAGAGGACCATCGCGGCAAAAGCTAAGACGCAAGGTGAGGAGTACAACACCGAGCTGGCCCGTAAGGGAAAATGGCCACGTTCCATTAGTAGTTCGACCCTCTTCGTCCATATGTTCCATGTATTTCTAATTTCCTAAGGCATGTGTATACCGTCCTTAGTTTGTTAGCCTACATGCCATGTAATCTCTTTATCGGATCAATTTTCGTGTTGTTATCATTGCCACTACTACAGATAGGGTCATCACAGATGGCCCCAAACCGTCATCACAAACAGTTTTTGAACTGTCTGAATCTATATGTCTGTGATAACAGGCGGTTTGTGAGTCGTCTGTGAAAAGTCATATCATAGACGGTTTTTTTGAAATCATCTATGATAGTAGGCATTCATAGACGATTTTAACAAAAAACCGTATGTGATATCTCACATATCACAAACGGTTTTTGGTAGAAATCGTCTATGAAATCCTACTATCACATATGGTTTTTACCAAAAACCGTTTGTGATATTTGGGATATCACAGACAGTTTTGTGTGAAAACCGTCTGTGAAAGTCTACTATCACATACAATTTGTACCAAAAATCGTATGTGATAGTAGGCCTTCACAGACGATTTTTATAGTAGCCGTCTGTCATATTTGACATATCACAGACGATTGTCGGTGGTAGGCGTCTGTGATCGAATATATATCACAGACGGGTGTTAGTTGTAGCCGTCTGTGATTGTATACATATCACAGTCGGCTGTTAGTAGTAGCCGTTTGTGAGTATCATCCATAGACGGTTTATTGCACAAAACTGTCTATGATAGTTCGTTCTATATCTAAATATATTTTGATTTTTTGGCTAGCCTCAGGTAATGCTAGCCATGCCCTCTGAAAACAAGCAAACAGAAAATAGATATATCACAATTGATTTGATATAGAACAACTGAAAGAGATTTGCAAACTCAATATCAATTACAAAGTTTCTTTAATGATCTAATTACAAAGTGATTTGATTACAACTAAAAGTAAATTACAATAAATTAGAGTCGTCAGGGTCAAACTCTCCATTCTCTTTAATGATCCCCCCTCCCGTGATGAAGGTGGCAAGCCGTCCTCGAACTTCCACGAGTCAATCTAAATCGAAGCTACTTTTTGGTATTTTCATGCCCTGTCGCTAGCAAGAGTAAAGTAGTAAGCACATGTATGAAAATTCATAATTACGAAACAATTATTAAGAGATTGACCTCTCGATCCTTCGGCTTAGCATTCGTGATTTTTAGCATATGAAGACAAACATAGAATGCACATATATTGCCTTGGAGTAGTTGTTGGTGGCACTGCAAAAATAAAAGTGTGATATAGGATATAGGTATAGTCAGTTCGAGAGGCTAGGTTACGAAGTGTGAGTAGGTACCGAAAATCGTATCCTGTGTCACAGTTTGGCACCCAGTTCATTGTGTGTCCCTCCCTCGACAATATAGATGCTAAACGACCTATGTGATTGCAAAAAGTTATCCTTGGACATTTCAAACGAACGAAGACTACAATGGAGTTACATATGGAGAAAATGATCATACCTGTCCAGTACTTTTTGTACAAGGGCGAAGTTGTGATTGTTATTGACTAGAGAATAAAGGTATATTACCTTGTTCCACTTTGGGACAATGACTAGAAGGACCCAATACCACATACTCATGTATGTCGTTTTAGTCATTAAACCTAAGTTCGTGTTGCGTATAAAGAACAAATAAAATTTATATTCAAGTAGTGAAGCACTTACCCTTGGTTGTAGGGAACTAGTATGTAGTCCTTGTCACTATGAGTATGCAATCCCTTCGTTTTGTACTTCTTGACGTAATTTGCGTCTTTGCGGATGCATTGCTCAGAGATCATATGTGGGTCGAGGAAATACACCGGTTGTCGTCATCGCCGGCATTATCGCATCATGTATCTATACATAAGCAATGACTTATGACATTTATCAGTATTGCGTGAATGTAGAACTTGATTATAAACACTTACAATGTCTAGTATCGTAGAAGTGAGGCGTCGAGGGCGTTGAGGTTGAATAGATTAAATAAGTCTTCGAAGCACACGACGAAGTAGCCCGACTTGTGGTGGAAATGGTTCTCATTGTAGCTGATAATGAATCTGGTAGGCCGGTCTTCCCTCGCCTTGTTGGTCTGCCGCATATACCAGTCATGCAAAGTTTGGCAAGCCAAACCAATGTTGCGTAATGTTGTGTGGGAGACCAACGGTATTCCGAGGGAGAACGTCCCGGGCTTGTGAGATGTCTTAATCTTCTTCGATTTAGCCTTAGCGCCTCGCGTGCTAGTTGTCTTCCTGGAAGATTACTCGACAACCTTTTCTTGTTTCTTTGGCACCATCTCTACGGGCGCCATCTCCACGGTATGGCATACAGAGGCCTTCTGAAGTGGCACTGCAGGGTCCAGGGCGATGTCCCTCTTGGACCACTGGACAAAAGTGTGCACGACATCCCCTAGTGTTATGATGTCTTCGTTCGGGCGCTTCTCTAGCAGGACGGACATCAAATTATCATGTACCATATCAACCTGGACCTTGATGTAATCCTGCGCCAGCTGGGCACCGTGCACCACTATCTTTTCATGGCATGGACACAACACCCCGCCCATCCTCAACATGAATGGACCCAACCAGCACTTGGAGCCTGCAGGGCGTGTGCACCTACAAAATGATACACAATTAGCTAAGGCATCCTACAGGTCTATCTTTGGAGCACCCAGAGATGTACGTTACCTGGATGAGGTCAATAGGTAATTGGGCGTCACCAAGTTCAAGAAGTGCAGGCGTGGACGCGACGCTACTCCGATGTTGAGGGGGACTGGCTACCAAAATCACAGGGGCGTCTTGCAGTCGGTTGAGGATTTGATCCATTTGTTCCTACAATGCTATTATCTGTGCTTGAAATTGTCCAGTAATATGTTCTTTAAACTCGACTTTCCACTGTTCTTCGCGCTCGGCCTTGGATCTCTTCCGACTCCTATACGCCTCAGAGTCGTGTGGGAATCCATGCTTCCAAGGTTCGTAAACCCCAAGGCCCCGAGTGCGATCCGGGTGCTCCTTGTTTCATAGGGTCGTGGATAGTATATTCTTCTCCCTGACTAATTCGAAGGATCATTGGGATAATTTGGTACTCAATGTTTGCTACAAGAGGCCATCATGTTATATTGGACCTTACAAAGTTATGGACTTATTAAAATCTAGGCAGTTCGATATATCTTACCATGCGTTGGCACACTTCCTCGTATGGGATTAGGATGCATATTCTTTGATTCGACAAGTTTGGATTTTGTCATGGTAAGTATGTTTGTGAAAGAGATGTGTTTTTGTCCGTGGATCGCAGGACATCGGGTGGAGTCGTGGCGAGACACGGTGGACCGGACTAGGTGCAGTGGCACCGAGGTCGAACGGTCGGGATGTGTCAAAGCCGTGGACTCGAGGTGGTTGCAACGATGTGGCTTTGGCCCTTGCTCATTTGCTCGCGGTTGTACCGATCAGTGGTACAACCGCCGCTTGCCCGTGGTTGTACCGATTGTCCCGATTTCTTCTGTTCTTCCTCGCTTTTGTTTGTCGAGCTTTGGGGTGAGGAGTGGATTCAACATAAGACTTCCTCGTGCTTAATCATTGATCTTCATAGCTCTCATAGCTATTGGAGTAATTTACAAGTTGAATCCATTCTTTGCGAAAAGATTAGGTGCTCCTATTCACCCCCTCTAGTCGCCTTCCGGTCCTTCAATTGGTATCGAGCCGGTTAGCTCTTTTCAATAGATCTTAACCGGTCTCAAGAGCCGTGGCGATGGACAAGTACTCGACCAAGCGCCCGTTTTGATGGCATCGACACCCTTCGGAAGAGCCGAATGGAGACATACATCCGTGCCTGTGGGTATGCCATCCGCGAAAGGTCAAGGTTCGATTCATTGCTCGCCGATGAGAACATCAATGCCGGAACATGGTCGATGTTGAGGCAAATGCAAAGGCTAGGAACATCATCATCCGTGGTTTGAGTCGAGTGAGTTTGACCAAGATATCTCACCGCCGTCCGCTTATGATATCCGGGTGACCTCGACGATACCATGAGGGCACCACCTGATCAAGACGGTTCGACAGACCGCTCAAACGAGAATACAACAAATTTGAGATGCTTGCCGGTGAGTCCCTAGATGAGTGCTTCGCGACGCTTTCACAAGATCTTGAGCAACCTCCGAGCGGTCGGTCTCACATACCCCGACTCGGACAACGCCGTCGATACTTACAAGACTCGATCAAGGTGTGGGAGATGAAAGTGACCACCATCAAAGACACGACAGACCTCTCGACCTTGACTCTTGATGCGCCAGTACTCACGCCTCAAGACTCACGAGATTGACGTTGTCTCGAGGTCGAAGTCACGATCGATGGCCCCGTCACCGATCCCGCTCAACTTCGGTCTCTCTTCCGAGTCCTCTTACAATTTCTCCTTGTCGCTTCTCTCGTGACATAACCGATGATCGCTAGAGCACTTATGGATGAGCGACTTGCCCTCCTTGCTCGTAGATTCTCCCACGCTTACAAAGGGAGGAGGGACAGAAGAGAGGAGGACCCGTGATTTGCTTTGAGTGTGGTGGCCCCAACCACATCCGAGCGAACCGCCCAAGCCGAGAAGGGCAAGAACGACTACGGCGGTTCGGGCAAGAACGACTACACCGACAAGAACCGCAACAAGAAGCCTCCACTCGGGCCAAAGAAGAAGAAGTTCCGCAACTTTGGCAAAGCCAAGAAGCTCTTCCACCGCGTCCTCACCGCTTTCGACGACCTCGACCTCGCCGAGGTGGAGGGATGGAGCGACGATGACGGACGGGTGACCAAGAGCCCAAGGATGGCGGCGACGACTTCTCCCAAGATGTGCTTCATGGCCCTCAAGGGCGAACTCAATGACAATGAAATGTATCTCGACACTGACGAGGTAGATCCCACCTCTGACAGCTCAATCATGCTTTTCTTAAGCTAGGAGGTTTTCATGCTAAAGCTAAGGCTAGGTGTCTTTGAGTTAGAGAAGGAAATAGATAGACTGTCACTAGAGATTATTGCTCTTACATCCGCTCCTTCTAGTGATGATTGTGATACATGCTCGCTTTGTCAAGTTGATATGGAGAAGTTAAGGACCTCACATGATAGTGTGTCCTCCAAACTTAATAGTGTTAAGGTGGAGAATGTTAGTCTGCTTGCTGAGTTAGAGTTGAGTAGAATGGCTGTTACCCTACTTATTACTGATGAGACTACTTCTCCCACCTCATGTGAGGGTAAGGACATTGCTGCTAGAGGATCTTATGCCATGCTCCTTGATCTGCCCGAGTCTTGTGAAAATTGCAATAACTTGAAGATGAACTTAAAACGGGCAGATCATAAAATTGCTGAACTACAAGCTTCTTTACTTGAGCCGATTGTTTCATGCTTAAACTGTCCTAAGTTAATCACGAACTTGAAGTCGTCTCCAAACAGCTTTCAAGATATGATTGATCATGAAAGGAAGTTGGCTAAGTTTGCTTCTAAGGACCCTGTTAGCTCACCATGCATTAAGTGTAACAAACTAAAATCTGACTTGATTGCTTTGGATGAGAAATGTGTGAAGCTAACTAAGGACCTTCTAGAGAAGCCACATTGTGTTTGCAATATGATTGTGGAGAAGGGGAGAAGCCCTGTGGTAAGGATGAGGCGCTTAGCAACGTGAACCAAGCGGCTAGCAATGAGGACTGCTCCTTCGTAGTCGGTGTGCTTGCACAAGCCATTCTTTCCTCTCTGCGATGGTTCTTCTTTGCTCCCTTACCTTCTCATTGTCTCTTCTTCCCCTGCTCTTCTTGCACCTCTCTCTTTCGGGAGTGTCGGTACCTTATGAACACTCTCGAGAGATTTGTAGGAGGCAAGAAGAAGCTCAATCTTATTCTAGACCAATCTAAGATCTGCAGATTTAATCGTGGTCTAGGATATGACTTCTTTGAGGGCATGAGGAAGCATCCACCGCCGTGCTCGGACTCCATAGCACCGTGTGTGATCGAGACCGAGCCTGGGACCAGAAAGTCCATTTCAAGTCGGCGGGCTATGTCCGTGGGATTTCGACGAAGGTAATTTCACATGTCGCTTCTACCTCTCGTAAGGTGAAGTATCACCGCACCTTCCGCCGAAGGATGGACACACGGATCGATCGATGCTTCAGCGCGCCAAGATCGTGCGTAGAGACCATGTTGAGTCTCTTAGGCGCATTCGTGGTCGACCCGGACCTTGAGTGCACCTAAGACCAACACGAGGTCTAGGCTTGTTTCTTCCGATGGGTTTGTGCGGCGCCGAGGACTTGGTTTTTCCGAGTTTTACGGTTTTCGTCCTCATGTCGCTTTCGATCGTGACTTCCGCGTCCCGAGGGTAGATCTCGCTTTCCCCATCGAGATAGCTACTCGCGGCGTGTTCAACATGTTGCGTGTGCTCGACTCGCTCCTTCGTAGCAAAATGACCCGGAACACCTTCGGTCTACTCTTAGACCTTCGCTTTGAGTTACTGAGAGCGTAGGGTAGATAGACGCGATCGTGCTTGACTACTTCATCCGCTCGACGTGTTATTCAAGATTGGGTGCCAAAATCATTGTTGATTTATCCCATCGAGACTTTACTCTCTGTTTGACTCAGGTTCGCCGGGTAGGGAAGGAGAAGGTTTGGCTTGTAGACTCCGGTTGTTCTCGTCATATGACCGGAGACTCCCGTTGGTTCTCCTCCCTAGCCCGCGCTCCAGGTGATGAGACGATCACCTTCGGAGACGCTTCGTCTGGGCGCGTCATCGCCAAAGGTACTGTGCGTATTAATGCTTCTTTTATTCTTAAGGATGTTGCCTTGGTTAGTAAGCTGCAGTACAATTTGCTTTCCGTTTCTCAGCTTACCGATGACGGTTTCGAGGTGAGCTTTAAGAAAAACAATTGCAAAATTCTTGATTCTTCGGGTAGTCTGGTTTGCGGGATTTCTCGTTATGGGAGGATCTTTCGTGCTGAGTTCTCTGAGTCTTCTGGCGATCCTCTCAGGTGTTTAGTTGCTTCTGAGTCCCGCGATCTCTCTTTCTGGCATAGGAGACTTGGTCATATTGGATTTGACCATTTGACCCGAAAGTTAGCGACCATGATCTCATTCGTGGTCCGCCAAACTCAAGATGGTCAAAGATCTTGTTTGCACTCCATGCCGGCACGGCAAGATGGTTGCCGCTTCTCATCCTCCGGTCACAGTTACTATGACCGATGCACCGGGACAGCTGCTCCACATGGACACAGTTGGACCAGCTCGAGTGCAGTCAGCAGGAGGGAAGTGGTATGTTCTTGTTGTGGTCGATGACTTCTCGAGGTACTCTTGGGTGTTTTTCTTAGCCTCGAAGGACGAGACATTTACACATTTCCGAGGTCTTTTTAGTAGGATGTCTGTTGAGCTCCGGGTGCCTTACGAGCGATCCGCAGTGACAATGGCACGGAGTTCAAGAATTCCTACTTTGAGAGTTTCTGCGGTGAGGCAGTGTAGAGCACCGCCTCTTCTCCATACGTCCCTCAAAGAAATGGCGTTGTGGAGAGGAAGAACCGCACCTTGGTCGAGATGGCGGGACGATGCTTGATGAGTACTCTACACCGAGGAAGTTTTGGGCTGAAGCCATTGCGACTGCGTGCCATGTTTCGAATCGAGTTTTTCTTCGGGCACTCTTGCACCGCACTTCTTATGAGCTGAGATATGGGCGAAAGCCCAGCGTCTCTCATTTTCGTGTGTTTGGTTGCAAGTGCTTTATTTTGAAGTCCGGGAACCTAGATAAGTTCGAGTCACGTTCTCGTGATTCGGATCTTTCTAGGCTACTCGACTTCTTCGCGGCTTATCGGGTTTGGAATGAGTCTAGTAAAATGGTAGAGACACGTGAGGTGACCATCGATGAGGCCACCGGGGACTAGGCCGATATCTCAAGTTCTTTAGAGCGATCGAGACCATCTTTGTGGATGATGAGGATGAGGGAGACGATGGTTGTTTACTCCGATCTGCTCCTTTTCCTCCTTGAGATGCCTTCTTCCACGGCACCTCAAGGTGATCGACCCTGCCCTCCGCTCCCTCCGGAGCTAGTGGCTCTGTCCTGCCTCGTCTGCACACGAGGTAGAGGCCACTTCTTCTTCTCATCCAGGACCTCCCCGACATATCCAGAGAAGGCATCCTTCAGAGCAGATCATTGGAGATCTTTTTGAGCGTGTCACACGCTCAAAATCTGGCACTTCTCAATTCTGTCTCCATTCTGCCTTCATTGCCTCCTTTGAGCCCAAAGATGTTTCTCATGCCTTATCTGATGAGTCATGGGTCAATGCCATGCATGAGGAGCTAGAAAATTTCGAGAGGAACAAGGTCCGTCGCTTGTCGAGCCCCGCGAGGTCACAATATTATTGGGACTAAGTGGGTGTTCAAGAACAAGCAGAGCGAGGATGGAGTGGTTATCCGAAACAAGGCTAGATTGGTTGCTCAGGGGTTTTCCCAGGTTGAGGGTCTAGATTTCGAGGAAACCTTTGCCCCTGTAGCTAGACTTGAAGCCATTAGAATCTCGCTTGCCTTTGCGACTTCTAGAGGATTCAAGCTTTACCAGATGGACGTCAAGAGTGCCTTTCTCAATGGCCTTATTGAGGAAGAGGTCTACGTCCGTGACCTCCTGGTTTCGAGAACCCCAAATACCCAAACCATGTCTTCAAGCTTTTCAAAGCATTGTATGGACTTAGCGAGCCCCTGTGGCTTGGTATGAGAGGCTTAAGTCCTACTTGTTAAGTCATGGTTTTGAGATGGGTAAAGTTGACAAGACCTTGTTCATCCGCCAAGCATGGCACCGCCTTACCCGCTCGTCGGATCTATGTCGATGACATTATCTTTGGCGGCTCTTCCCATACTGTTTCCCGGTTCTCGGATGTCATGAGCACCGAGTTTGAGATGAGTATGATGGGTGAGTTGACCTTCTTCCTTGGCTTCCAAATTAAGCGCCTCGGGAGGTACATTTCTTCATCGTGGAAAGTACACTCGTGACCTCTGGCGCTTGACATGAGTGATGGTAAGCTGTGTCGACTCCCATGGCTTCTACAACCTATCTTGACCTGAGATGAGGATGGCGAGCCGCTTGATCAAAAGGAGTTTCGCAAAGCATGATTGGCTCCTCTTGTACCTCACCGCCTCGAGACCGGACATACATTTCTCTGTGTGTTTGTGCGCTCGCTTTGAGCTTCTCCTCGCGTTTCTCACCGCCAAAGTGAAGCGCATCTTCGGTACTGCGAGCTACCATTGACTATGGTATCGGTACTCTTCCTCATCCCGTCTTTCCTTGAGAGCCTTCTGGATGCGAGACTTATTGGTCAGAGGATAGATAGGAAGAGTACTTCCGCACCGCCAATTTCTTGGCACTTCTCTTGTTTCTGGTCTTGAGGAAGCGATCCTGTTGCATGATCCGCAGAGGCCGAGTCGTTGTCGCACCGATTCTTTGTAGCCAAGTGCTCGATGACTTCGACCTGCGGGACTTTGGGTTAGTTATCGATGATGTTCCACTCTTTTGTGATAACACTTCAAGGATTAACATTGCCAAGAACCCAGTCAAAGATTCGGACCAAGCACATCGATATCCGCTTCCACTTCCTTAGAGACCATGTAGAGAAGGGTGATATAGTGCTCCAGCCAGTGAGAGTGACCACCGGTTGGTGACATTTTCACCAAGCCATTGGATAGTTCGAGGTTTTTAGCTCATGGGAGAGCTTGGGGTGGTTTGTCCTTATGGACTGTAGTGAGGGAGCTTTGGGTTTCTTGCTTTACTATCTTATTTATGCTCTAGCTCCTTACTATTGCATTGCATTTTGGGTGCATTTGGGATTAGTCCTCCTAGCATAGATTAGAGTGCTTCTTTTGTCTAGTTGTTTAGTTTTCTGCTCTTATCTTGTGATTCTAGGATGTCGCTTATTAGTCGTTACTTATCTCACTAGGTTGAGCTCACTCACTTCTTGCGAGTTCTAGCGAGGTTGGGCCACCCTGCAGGTAGGCAGAATGCGTGTTTGCTCCTAGGTGTGTTAAGTGGGCGCTGATAGTCCTAGAGTCATATGGGGTAGATGAGAGTTAGTCCGAGCTATAGTATTCTCTATATCTTATCTATGCTTTAAGGATTGCTGCTTTATGTTTTCTTTGCCGACTTCTCGATTTATTGTTTTGGTTCAAGGAGTTCATTTGGGAGCTTCGAGCTTAATATTGACATAACTCAACTTGAACTAAAAGTTGCATCTATTGTTGAGGGGAGCCGGATCTTCTCGCATTTCTAGCATTCGCATTGTAATATAACTACATTGAGCCTTGATTATTATCCTGCTATGACATGTTTACAATGCTTTACACCTTGCCATGACTTGTGCTTATTTGCTAGATTTATCATGACTTCATATGTGTAGCCTAGCTTTTGCCATGATAAGTTAATTAAAATTGCTCAACTTAAACTAAAACTTGTCGTGTTAGCACTCGAGATTAGTCTTTCTCGAGCTATCCTTTTATGATTCATGCCATGTCAAATAGGTCGGGTAGAGTGATGAATCTATATTGAGCCTTAGAAAGAGCCGCTTTAGTCTCTTGATGATGCATGAGTTAGTACAACTTGTTAAAAAAAAAGATCTCTTTGTGCGAAAAACCGATCTCACCAATTCTCTCCTATGAGACGGCTTGCCATTGCACTTGGCATGAACTTAGGGGAGTTTTGGGTGACCTAGACTATCTTCTTAAGCTTCTCGCTTGGAGTAGTCGCATAAGGCTTGAGACCTAGCACATGATAAAACAAAAATCTGTTTGGAAACCACCATGAATTTCAAAAGAAAATATGTGTTCAATGTGCTTAAAGCCACGAAAGTATCAAGTTCTTTAACCAATGTTTCAATCTTGAGCATAGCACTCTATTTGGTCTCAATTTAAGCTTCTTAGTTCCGCTTAGCTTATTGACATGGCTGCATCATCCTTGGATATCTCTAGCGAGACTTTGCTCATTGATGACTTGACTTGCTCACATAATGTACCTCATTTTCAGATTGTCATCTATGTGTTCTAGCTAGCTTATACATATCTTGTCATGATCTAGCTAGCCTTTTATTGAGTTATGGCTTGGTGTACATTATGGTCATATTGGATAATTCTCATGGCTCTAATCGCTAAAGAATAATCAAACTTCACCATTTCATCCATTGACATGTCATATTCTCTCTTGAGCATTCTTGATGTGTTTATTGCCAAAAGGGGAGAATAGAGAAGAAAAAGCTAGTTGGGATCATTTTAGAGCTTTGGAGAACAATTTGCTCTTTTAGTTGTTGCTCTAGTGTTCCGTCGACATGGTCATTAGTTTCACTCTTCTTCTTTGGACCATGTTGGTTTCTTCAAACTCAAACTCATCTTTGCGTTTTTTTGAGTTTGTCAATATACTCATCAAGGGGAGATTGAGAGACCATGTGGAGGTCGTCCGTGTGTGTGATGAGTAATTGACATAGGTTTAGGAAGTCGAGTTTGGTTTGGGTGGTTTGGACCATGTCGTTGCGTGGTGCAACAAAGCTCGATCGATTTGGTCAAACTTGGTCGTATGGGATTAGGATGCATATTCTTTGATTCGACAAGTTTGGATTTTGTCATGGTAAGTATGTTGGTATTTTCGCTTTCATGTATCGGCGGTGCTATTTGATGTGTTTTTGTCCTGTGTATTGCAGGACATCGGGGTGGAGTCGTGGCGAGACACGGTGGACCGGACTAGGTGCAGTGGCACCGAGGTCGAACGGTCGGGATGTGTCAAAGACGACGTGGACTCGAGGTGGTTGCGAGCGTGCGAGACGAGGAGCGCGAAGCTTCCTGAAGCAGTGCGGGAGGCGAACGGGAATTCGCAAGGTCGCATGCGGCGGCGCCCTCGTTGGTTTTAGCGGGCGTAACGGGGTGGAGACCCGTTAGCCATGGGCTATAAATAGGATGGAGGGGGTGCTGCTCAAATCTGAGCACTTGGGTGGAATTAGGGTTTTAGAGTCAAAAGAGGCTTTGTGAGGTTGTTTCTCTTTTGCTCTTTAGTGGTTGAGAGTGGAGGAAGGCAGCAGAGTGTGCTCCCTGCGTGTCCCCTCTTGATGAGTTCTTGAGTGGTTCTCCTCCTCTCCAGAGCATGTAGTGTGAGTGTGTTCTTGTGTTGGGAGAGTGAGGAGATGGATTGAGAATCTTGTAATCATCCCTCTGGTTCTAATGTCCATGCGTATGGGGATGTATTTATTTGTATTTCGCTCTTGATTCAAGAAATGAAAATCTGAAGTTTGCATTCCCTGTTCTTATTTTTCCTTCGATTCTCTCTGTGATGGACTTGTGAGTTTTTCTTTTTCTTGTTGGTTCTTGCTAGTGAGCTGCAAAATGGATTGCTCTATGTTGGGATAGTGCCCCAAGATCATTTGATCGATTTTTCCAAGAGCTAATCTTGTTAAATCTCAGATTTCACTTTTGGCATCCTCTGCTCTTCATTTCCTCTTCTAGGGTTTTTGATGAAATTCTTGATTTCCTTGAGGATTTGGCCTAAGACTCATGCTAGCATGTCCTGAGGTTATTACTAACCTTCTTGCAAAATCTCATGAGCCAAGGTTGAGAGATTGTGGAGCATTTCGGTTGCCCTGCTTTGCATCCTTCTTCGCTCAAATGCAAGAAGATAGGAACTTTGGAATGGATCTCTGAAATATTTGTTTGGAATAGGTTCCTAGTGTCTTTAGGGAGGTGTGGTTCAAATCTCGTAGAGTTTGGCCAAGCGGTTCAAAAGTTACGCCGATTTTCGCTTTGAAACCCGAGAGGTTTTTGCTGCTCCAGACAATCGGATGAACCGGCTTAACACCGTGGTTGTACGGATCGCGGTACAACCGCCATTTGCTGCGGTTGTATGCGATCGTGGTACAACCGCCGCTTGCCTCGTGGTTGTACGATTGTCCCGATTTCTTCTGTTCTTCCTCGCTTTTGTTTGGTTTGAGCTTTGGGGTGAGGAGTGGATTCAACATAAGACTTCCTCTGTGCTTAATCATTGATCTTCATAGCTCTCATAGCTATTGGAGTAATTTACAAGTTGAATCCATTCTTTGCGAAAAAGATTAGGTGCTCCTATTCACCCCCCCCCCCCTCTAGTCGCCTTTCCGGTCCTTCACTCTTAACTAGTTTCGGACGCGCTCGTCTGTGATCTCGGCAAATGGCGGGGAGACCTCCTACTGGATTGCTAGATCATCCTCATGCATCCATTCTGCGATTTTACCTGTGTACCCAGCGGTGTCGAGTCTGTGGGGGTGAATGTTTTGTGCCTAGATAGCCTTCTGCGTAGCACTTTGCTGCTAAAATTCGTACATTGTCTTCATCTGCACAAAAGCGTCCCATGTATCCGACGACACAAAACTGTACGTCACGCATGGCGTCTGATCCTTGTTCACGTACTCCGTGATAAGCTTGCTCTTGAAGGTCTTCCATGCATGTGCCATCGTGAGGAACGCATGCCGTCGCACGAGTTCAAATAATTCTAGTGGGATCTCGAACAACATTGTAATTTCAGTCCACAGCTGCGCTTTCTCTTCGTCCGTCACATCCTTCCATTTCTGTGTGGTGATGGGGACCTGTTCCCTTGCAAGTATACCGCTGGTGGTCCGGAATACTGCCGCTGCTTTCTAGGGAAGTAGAGGGACCCCAGCGGGACTAACAGCCGTGATGGTCATTCGGCTCACATGCATTTTCGATATTCCTCTAGCATGTTGCTTTGGTACCACTTTCCTCGGAGATCCTGACGCATTCGGCGACGTCGATGACGGCGGGGAAGACGGTGCGGACGCCATCTCGTTTACTTGCATTATCTCGCAAGATTAACAAAGCAATATTTTCTTAGGGTCAATCAAAAGCGCACAATCTGAAATTTCTTCTAGCACAATCCAAAGTGGTGATCGTACCTTGACGGGAGGCGTGGAAGAAGAGGTAGTCGAGGTCGGTGGAGCGAGGCGTCGTTGAGGTCAGGGGCGGCAGCGTCGAGGTCGTAGAGGGATGGCGCCGGCGAGGGGAGGAGGTCGGGGGGTCGCAGAGGGATGACGCCGGTGCGGGGAGGAGGTCGATCGGAGGTCGCAGAGTAGCTATGAGGAGTAATGACGCAAACCCGGAGAGTAGCTCTACGGAGTAAGGACGCAAACCCTAGCGGAGCTTCCTATTCTTAAATGTATATCACATACGGTTCTATAAAAGAACCGTCTGTGATATCATATATCACAGATGGTTATATTAAAGAACCGTTTGTGATATGCTTACGACCAGGGGGTGGGTTATTGTAGTTAAGTAGCTTATCGCAAACGGTTCTGTGATGCTCAGTGTGGGAATTTTTGGAAGCATGCGCAGGAGACGAAATTTTTTGGCTCCTTAAATAGGAATCGTTGTGCTACATATATCATAGATGGTGCATTACACTAAACCGTCTGTGATAGTTCATTCTATATCTGAAAAATTACTATTCTATTTTTTGACTAGCCTTAGAAAATGCTAGCTATGCCCTCTGAAAATAAGAAAGCATATACAATTACAGATGGAATAATTTCTTAATTAGTGAATCAATTACAATGGAATAATTCCTTAATTACATACGCTGAGTTTCCTAATTACAATGGAACAATTTTTCAAATAGATATTCATTACACTTGGTTTTTTTTTTTAAAAAAACAACCATTCAAGATGATCGAAGCACATATAGCTAGCTTCCTCACTCAGTTCTCCCTCGAGCCTGATGCCGTCTCTGAAAGAAGACAACTAATAAAATTGATTGTACTCTTCCTCATCCACGACATTCTCAACTCCAACAATCATTTTTTCCCATGAAGAACTACGTGGCTGTTCTTATTTGCTGGGTCTTTTACATAAAAAAAACTTGAACAACTTGCTTAGCGAGTACGAATGGTTCGTCCTTGTATCTGACACATTCGAGGTCCACAGTAGTGACGTCGTACTTGTCTACCTTCACACCATGTGGAAGTTTAACCCAATAGCACCGAAACAGTGGGATCTTAAAAAAATACATAGTCGAGCTCTCAAATCTCCTCTATGAACCCAACAGTATTGAACTTCTCGTGAAATGCATCTATGCGGACACCGCTGTTTTGGACTGTGCTATCCCTATTTTGAGCTGTCATATAAAATATGTACCCATTTATGTTGTATCCTTGCCATGTCACAGTTGTAAATTTTGAACCTTTTGCCAACTATGGCAGCATATCATCACTTGATGATGGCCTCCTAGTGAATCACACATTTAACCATTCGTTGAACTGACAGTTGTGCTCTCTCGTGATCCAAACCTCCGACCGGCCTGGATTTTGTTGGTGTAGCATGTCTTTGTGCTCATCGATGTACGGGGACACTTGGGTCATGTGTTGCAAGACTGTGAAATGGGTTTGAGCGTACGCGTCAAAATCGGGAGTGATTGCTTTCCTTCTGATGGTCCCGATACCCTCCAGCCTCCCCTCGTGACGAGATATAGGCACACCTATCAGTTCCTCCTGAGCCATGTAGTCGATGCATAACTCAGTGACCTCTTCGGTTGCATAACCTTCGATGAGGCTGCCATCAGGTCGAAATCGATTCTGTACATAGGACTTGAGAATTTCCATGTACCTCTCGAACTGGTACATATGACGTAGGAACACAGGGTCACATATCTTTATCTCTTTCACAAGGTGAACAATGAGATGGACCATGATATCGAAAAATAACGAAGAGAAATATATCTCAAGATGACATAGAGTCGTCACCACCTTGGCCTATAGAGCATCTAGTTCTTCGGGATCGATGACCTTTTGAGCAATTGAGTTAAAGAAATAACACTGCCTCATGATTGCCACTTGGACCTTGTTCGGTAAAATACTTCTAATTACAGCAGGAAGCATTTGTGTCATCAACATATGACAATCATGAGACTTCATACTAATTAATTTCAAATCTTCCATAGAAACAAGTTTCTTCATGCTGGCGGAGTAACCGGACAGAACTTTCACATCATGTAAGCTTTGGCACAATTCCTTTCCTCGGCCTTGGACAGAGTGTAGCAAACTAGGGGAAGGTACGTTCGTCCTTTATCGGTCTCTTTCGGTGGTAACTCGGTCCTTATGTTCATATCAACAAAGTCACGTCGTGCATTGACACCGCCCTTTGTTTTGTCACAAATGTTCAGTAAGAGACCAATCAAGATATCACATACATTCTTCTCCACCTGTATGACGTTGATGCAGTGGCAAACTTCTAAGTGTTCCCAATAAGGTAAGTCCCAAAAAATTGATCGCTTCTTCCAGATATTCTTCAGACGGTACTCAATTTACGTCCCTTTCCAAGCACAACATCAACATCAATTTTCGTCAGATTATTTCTTCATCTTGCGGTAATGGTGTAACACCCTGGCTATTTGGAAGCCAAGATGTCACCAAAACCAATCAAAATTCTAGTAATCGAACGGATGTACAACAATAACAATAATACTAAAACCATAATTGCTACGAAGCTAACATTATAGTTAACAATTTCAAATGAAGAATAGGGAAACAATTATATCGCGAACATATAGTAACCATATCCAAGTTGGATTTTTACAATTCAACAATTATTAAATGGTTGACAGGAATTAAAAATATCAATGAATGCTAATTTAAGATAGGTGGTGTGCATCGTGCTGGACTACTCCCTCCCAAGAATGCCTTCTTCATCATTTACATAATTTAAACAACAAAACAAGAATGAGCCAAAGACTCAGCAAGTACCCTACAAAAAGAATTAAGCATGAAGAGAACAAGTCAACCACAACAGAATCATTAACAATGCCTCAGAGTATACCCATGAATGAATGGAATGAAAGAATGCATTGAAGGAATGGGCTGTTCAACAGCTTATACCGGTATAGCGAGTGAAACACCCGTCGGTGTTCACTTAATGCATGTACTTAACAAAGTTTGGGGATCCCAAATACCGTATGTAGAACATTTCATACGGGTGTCCAACATTGCCCACATTGAAGTGGTGGGTCTTACGTGCCTATTCTGGAATTGATGGGACTTACAAACTTCCACTTCTGTGGTCAACCTGAAACGATGTTTGAACATGATAAATTTTCATGCAATGAGCAACGATCACACATCAATGGAGAATAACACATGGCATACGAAAACATATGTAAACAAGTCTAATGATACATTCACACACAAATACCGTCAATCAACAATATCAGACATGATACTCGCATTCCGCGCTGTGACGTGTTAGGAGGCAACGAAGGTGCCCCTCCACTCACCGCTTCACCGCCTACACAAATATTTATTCGAAATAAGGATAACAAGGTATAACAAAACTACAAGTGTCCTACCAAAACCCTCTAACTATTCAACACAATCAACGGGTTCAAACTGACAATCTAACTAATCAGCTAGATTACAGCTCTACTGGGCAGTGGTACGATAAAAAACATAATTAAATGTCTCTAACTCGGAATGACTTGAAACCAGTGCTCAATGAATCTTAATGAACCAGGCTACGAAAATCTAGTTGACGGGGTTCTTTGATTCGGCCAAAACGGTTGGCTAAACCGCAGTTGAAAACGACTGATAAATATCTGTCCAGAATACAGAACAGCAGCAAAGAAAATGATGTAACTTTCATTCTACTGATCCAATGATGGTGATCTTTATAAACTTGAAAATATTATTTAAAGGGATACAATAACCTAGTTGGGTGGAAGTTCTGAATCTCACGCTAACAGGGTCAAACTTAAAGAACAAACCGACAGTTCCATCTCGCCAGACATACAAAACAGTGCACAAAGAATAATTCATATCTCCTAAACCATAAATCGGAAGCTCATGATCTTGGTGCCCATGGAAATATAAAAACCAGGGCTACAAATCTCTAGAAGGGAGGAACCTCCAAATCGGCCTTTAAAGGGTCGAAACTGGCCGCCCAAGGCGCCGGACAGGTTCTGGAATTTCCAGAACAGAACACCGATTTAATCCTAATCAACAATTATACAATCAAACCGAACCAAACTGCGACTTGGATCATTTGTTACCCTTGAAGACCCGTAGGGAGACGTTGATCCACCTCCCGAAGATCTCTCTTTCTTCTCCTCCTTCCTCCCTTCAAGTGGCCAGCCACACGAGGAGGAGAAACAGCCGGGGGAGACGGCAGGAAAAGGTGGCTTCGGGGAGAACCTTGAGGGCAGCGTCAGGGATCACCGGAGCTGGCACCACAGGGGGAGACAGCACCACGGACCAGGGGAGGCACCGGAATGGGAGGGGAGGGGCGGCGGCTCTATGGGGTAAAAGAGGGAGAGGGGAGAGGGGGTCGGCCCCCTAGTGTTAAGAGGGATTGGGGGCGCATGGGCCATGGGCTGGTGCGGCCTTCCCCCCTCTTGGCCCACTGTTGGCCGGCCAACAGGCCAGCCAGGGAAGCACTAGCCTGGCCAGAGGCCCAGGGTCCAAAAGTTCCCCGAAAACTCTGAAATTTTAAAATAAAACTCTCTCCCGAAGAAATCCTTCCTAACGACAAAACTTGGAATATTACAAATGGTGATACCTGGGAAGGAACCTACGGTGACGCATGTACACAGTTTTGCGCGAGTTGTTCTACCACACACTCTCAGTATCATGTAAGCAGTGCGGGCATGGTTTGGCTCCTTTTGTACGGAACCCCGACAGGTTACCAAGGGTAGAAAAATCATTGATGGTGTCGAACAACATGTCACGTAAAGTGAAGTTCTCTCGTTTGTACGCATCACATACGTGTACCACTTCATTCCACAGTGTCACAAGACCTTCCAGCAATGGTGCTAGGTGCACATCAATATCGTTCCTAGGTTACTTCGACCATTGGATAAGTAGTGACATCAAAATGTACTTTCATTTTATACACGACCAATGAGGAAGGTTGTACCTACATAGATTCACGGGTTAGGTGCTATGTCGGCTTCTCATGTTACCGAAAGGATTCATTCCATCTGTACTCAACCCAAACCTTATATTCCTCGGCTCAGCACCGAAGTCCTTGAAGCACCTATCAAAGTTTCTCCACTGAGAAGAATCAACATAGTGTTTCATCTTTCCATATTTCTTACGCTCCTTCGAATGCCAACGCATCAATCTCGCGTCCTTTCAGTTCACAAATAAACACTTTAGACAGGGAATTATAGGCAGATACCACAACACCTTGGTAGGAAGATACAATCGTTTGGGCATGCATGTATTATTTCTACTTCCATTCACAATGGACAAAGAACCTTCTTGGCTTGGTAGGTGGTTCTGGGCAATACATTACCCTCTGGAAGGATGTCCGCTAGGAGACCTAGTAATACCGTAAAACTCTTGTCAGACCAACCATTGCTTGCCTTCAATTTCAGCAGTTCAAGCACGATGACAACCTTGTGTATTCTGGCTTGCAGCCTGGGAACAAAGGTTTCGCCGAGTCCTCCATTAAGCCCTCGAATTTACCAAACTCTCTCTCTCTATAGTCTCTTTCTGCATCGCGTAGCATCTGATCTAAATTGTCATCGTGCAACATACCCTCATCGAAAGAACAGTCCACATCTAATGGCATATCATTGTCTCTCTCGACGATGTTACTACCTTTCGGTATAATCTGCTCTTCACCGTGACTGGTCCAACATGTATACTCCTTTTTGAAACTCCTTCGAATCAAGTGCCCTTCAATCTGCGTCGAGTTGGTAAACATCTTCAGGTTATTGCAATTAATTCATGGACAATACATAAATTCTATCCCCTTCTTCAACATATTCTGCTCTGCTGCTCTTCTAAAAGCAGACACACCATCAATGTACTCTTCACTCGCACGGTTATCAACGTACATTCAGCTTCGGTCCATCTGCGCTACACACGTAACAAATTATAGATTAATGCACGCAACTACACAATACAGGGCAAGTCAATGTATATATACATGTTGCTCGATCATTGTTCTATATATTGTAAATCTTAACTGCTAATTAATAACCTCTCCTTGAATGATAAACCTAGATTATATAATCCATATAATTAGAATCAAATACTAACCTTAGATCACCAAGAATAAATAGATCTACAAGCTACACATACTTGCAAATATACTCTATTTAATTCTTTCACCGAACACCCCAGTGCTGATCGCATCCTTCAAAGCAGCCGCACGCGCAAATGGTTCTGTCTAGAGTCACTATAGACAGATCTGTCTAGAGTCGATCAGGACGGCCAGATATTTAATAGCGCATATCACAGACTGTTCTTAAAAAGAAATATATGTGATACGTATCACAGATGATTTTAAATAACAACCGTCTATGATAATTATAGGCCTCACAGACGGTTATTGTTACGAACCGTCTGTGATATTTATCATAGACGGTTATTGTTAAGAACCGTCTGTGATAAATATCACAGACGGTTCGTAACAATAACTGTCTGTGAAACTGCATACATATCATAGACGGTTCTTAACAAGAAATCGTCTGTGATATGCGCCTTTATATATCTGGTCGTTCACTCAGATCTAGATCCATATATAGTGAGAAATATCTATGATATATATGTGTCTGCTTTGAAGGAGGCGGCAGCTGGCTCTAGGGCGCGTTTGGTGAATGAAATACCGTAGATTTTCAAGTGTGCTTGTAAATCTATTTGTTCTTGGTGATCTAAGATTAGTATTACTTTGTCTGTGATGCAGCTATTTTTTCAGCGGTCATCCACGCAGCATGAGGATGAGACAGCAGCCACGCCAACTTCATCAAGCCTGCAAGTTCAAGAAGCATAGCTGCCAGGAGAGCACATGTAGATGCTATTTCGCTTGTATTCATCCAAACACAACTGCAGGCCTCGGATGTGCCATGCACGCAGCATGTAGAATCATCCTCCTCATGCTTCTTGGGCACATCCGAGGCCTATAGTTGTGTCTAGAGGAATGCCAATGAAATAGCCTCTTCATGTGCTCTCCTAGCAGCCATACTTCTTGAACTTGCTGGCTTGATGAAGTTGGTGTGGCTACTATCTCATCCTCATGTTGTGTGGACAACTGCTAAAAAAATAGCCGCATCAGAGATGGTTCTTGTTAATAACACCTGTGATAAACATCACAAACGGTTCTAATTACAAATCATCTGTGATAAGTAAACATCACATACGGTTCTTGTTAATAACCGTTTGTGATAATTATATATTACAGACTCTTGTAGTTTATAACCGACTGTGATACGTATCACAGATGGTTTATCCCACTAAACCGCTTATGATATGCGTCTTTAAATATCTGGTCATCCACTCAGATCTAGATCTATATGTAGTGAAAAATGTCTGTGATATTCCAAGATCGTCGGTTCAAAACTATTACCTGTAATACATATCACAGATGGTTCTTAACAAGAACCGTCTATGATATGCGCCATTAAATATCTAGTCGTCCCTTTAGAACTAGATCTATCTACAGTGAGAAATGTGATATATATGCGTCTGCTTTTTGAAGGAGGCGTCCGACTCTGGGCGCATTGGTGAAAGAAATATCTTAGATTTTCAAGTGTGCTAGATCTGTTATTTGTTCTTGGTGATCTAAGGTTAGTATTCCTTTGTCTTTGATGCGGTTGCTTTTTTCACCGGTCGTCCACGCAGCATGAGGAGCATGAGACAACAGCCATGCCAACTTCATCGATCAAGCCTGCAAGTTCAAGAAGCATGGCTGCCAGGAGAGCGCATGAAGAGGCTACTTCGCTAGCTTCCTTCAGACACAACTGCAGGCCTCGAATGTGCTATGTATGCAGCATGTAGAATCCTCCTCCTCGTGCTGCTTGGGCACCTCCAAGGCCTGCAATTGTGTCTGGATGAATGCAAACGAAATAGCCTCTTCATGCGATTTTCTGGCAGCCATACTTCGTGAACTTGAAGGCTTGATGAAGTTGGCACGGCTGTTGTCTCATATTCTTCATGATGCATGGACGACAACTGAAAAAATGATTATCAGAGACGGTTCTTGTTAATAACCGTCTATGATAAACATCACAGATGGTTCCATTTATAAACCATCTGTGATAAGTACACATCACAGACCGTTGTAGTTTATCACAGACGGTTTATCCCACTAAACCACCTGTGATAGTTCCTTCTATATCTAAAAAATATTCTATTTTTCGGCTACTAGCATCAGGAGTATCACTAAAAATCGATAATTTTACAAGTAGTTCAATACTTGTGCAAAGAACTTGGTGTACTCATGCCTAATCCTATAGTCATCATTGCAGAAGACAATATAGTCATCCCATCCTTCGTCATGCCGCAGCCGGTGCTTGTGCGCCGTCTCCGACAGCACCCACACCTGACGTGGCGGCCCGAACATCTTCCACATCGCCGCCTGGACCGCGTCTGCAACGAGCCTTCGACACCGCTTACACTCTCGGTTGGTCCTCTTAGCTATCTCGCACCCGCTCGTCGGCTCGCCCTCGACCTGGCTGATGTATTGCTTCCAAACGTCGTGCGCCTCGCCGGTTGTGTAGAGGAAGAGGCCGAGCAAGTAGGCCGCAGCCTTATGGCCAGCGACGGCCCCCGTTTGAGGAACACGAGGCCGCGCTGCTTGTCCTGGTACGAAGACGAGCGTGAGGCTGATGATGAAGCAGGCCTCCAGGTTGCCAACGCCAGCCAGGTGGTTGACGATGGCGAGGTAGCGATCTTTGTCCAGCCACTTCATCACCTCCTCCCTCTCCAGCGCCACGCGCTTCCCCACGGTGCGCTCCTTGGATGCCTTGTACATGGCCTTGTAACTACAATGTACATACACAATTCATGGTATTAGAATTACTCCGTAAGAGAAAATTAAGATTAAGGCTAAATTAAGGGTGTTGTTGCTAGTCAGATTAGTGACATGTTTCTCTAGTCAAATTAAAAGGCTAACATGTATGCATTTATGGATGGATTGCCACAACAAACAGTATAGTACATGGCTCGTAGGCTACAGAGGTCAGCCATGGGCTGAGGAGAGCTCGCGGCCACAAGGCCAACGATGTTGACGACGACATCGTGAGGAAGAGCGACATCGATCGCCTTGGTACTTGTCGTCATGCTTCGTGTGCTCACCATTGTGCGTGACGTACGGTCTGTGAGTTTTCAATACCGTAGTAATAAAGTTTTTTTAACTCCACTAGTTGTTGATGGAGGGTGCGAAAGACATCACAGAGACGAATCATAATGTCAACGCGTGAGACGAAGAGACACATCATAACATCGGCGCGTGAGACGAAGAGACGCATCGCGCGGGAACCCAAAAGCTTAAACAGACTGTTCTTGTTAATAACTATCTGTGATAAACCGTCTGTAAAGTTTCCACTATTACAGACGGTTATTGTTGATAACCATTTGTGATAATTCACATACGGTTTTATTTAATAACCGTCTGTGACGTATGCGATTTTCACAGACGGTTATGAATAAGATCCGTTCGTGATAATATCACAGACAGTTCTATATATAGACCGTTCTAGTTACAGAATTTATGTGATACGTAAGTATCACAGACGGTCCTGATGAAGCGTCCATGATAGCCTATTTTGTACTAGTGTGCTCCATTTCTCCATAGTTCTCCACCGTGTATGAATTCATCGAAAGAATCACTTATCTTCCTACTTACGACTCATTGCTATCTCAATCGTCCTTACAAAATTCTTCAGAAATTTACCGCATTACAACAACATACGACGATTACAAAATGTTATTGTGAGTCTAACAGATTTTGTACCGTTCAAAATCTACGAAAATCACAAACGGACCAACCAATATTGTCACCACCCTTTTATTTCCAGAAAAATTAACAACCTACAAACAAGATTTGCAAAATGTATTAATTACAAAAACTTCCATTTATGCCCCCACAATTATTTCCATCAGATTATTAAAATAATCATGTTATAATTTTAAATCACCCATCGGTTGGCGACAAATTGAGTAGTCACCCAACTGTTAAGCGATTATCACAAGTCGCTCAACCACCAGACGACTACTCCACATGTCGCTCTACCGTTGGGCTACTTGGATCAATCGCCCAATGGTTGAGCGACAAGATCGAAGTCGTCGAACGGTGGAGCGATAAAAGATTATTTCCGTAAAATAAAAAAGTGACATATATTACTGTATTTCAAAATAAAAAATTTGTTATGTTTTAAAAAATTCTAATACCATAGCTAGGTGAAAAGAAGGCATTTCTTGTCTCTCATTCTGCCTGTGATTAATCATGCATGCCCAAAGTAGCATAAATAGCAAGGTTTTGTAAAAATTTAACTTAATTTATGACTTTCTTTGGATTTCTCAAGCAATGTAATCATTCACTTGGGAGGTTCAATTAATGTAGCCTATATAGGAATTGTTGGGTTCGTTCAAGTCAAGACTCAAGTTTTTGGTTTATTTAGTATGTTTTCGAAACGAAATAACAAAAATAGCTCTTCTCAAAATAAAATAGTAAAAATAGCACCTTACCATATAAAGCGTTGCGGTAAAGGGCCTACCGCCCTCAGAACGAAAACACTACGATAGACATGTTACCGCTCTGTGGGAGCGCGGCAAGTCAGCTAACGCCAAATGAGATCTTACCACGTGGGCTACTGCGCCACAGGGCGTGGTAAGTCCCCGAGTAGTGCAGAAAGTAGGTAGTAATTATCGATAATATACTGTCTGTGTCTAATGGGTTGCAATTTACATATAAAAGAAGACTAGACATACCTTGGAGGTGAGTGCGGAGCACCTGAGGTGGCATGCACCCAATAAGATTGTCGTCTAAGGTGACCACATAGTCCATGTATATTTATACCAGTATATGTACAAGCTTTAGTACAAACATGCATGCATGTATATACGCACGATATTTCTGCATTTTCTGTATAATATGATCTTTCACCTTATGGTTCACATGTATATAAGCTAGGGTGTCAATGAATCTTGTGCTCCTATGAATGTGTTGTACACTTATTGGTATTTGGAACTAATTTGGGCAAGCAATGTATCTCGCAAGGAACTATATATATCTTATAATTAAGATAATTATTTACGATGGTTATATAAATCAAGTTAGCTAGCAACAGTTAGACGCAACGCATGTATGCGGTATAATAGTGAATCCAGAGAGAGAGAGAAAAGGAAACACTAGAGAGTATGTGGCTGGCTATAATAAGATGGGGCCAGTGAAATTTTGGCGGTTACTGTCGGTAACCGGTAGAATTTTTTACCGGTTTTGATAAAATTTATCCAAAAATTTTGAATTTGCATGGATTATATTCGAATTTGATTTTTTTTTTTAATTTAAAATTTGTTTTCATCTGTAACCGGCCTTACCGGTCCCTCCGGTAAAAAATTGAAACCGAGAAAGTTTTCACTCGATGGAGCACAGAGAAGCTAGAGAAGAGGGAAACACTAGAGACCTAGGAGCTTATTCCTAGCATTTTGAAAACGAGGGTTGAGATCTCCTTATGTCAGCCTCCACGATCAGCCCACTAAATTCACTCATTAATGGGTCACGACGTACGTAACACACGCCGCAAAGGCTAAGACACACCAACAGCTAATGTTTTATCCTCGTCTCGTTAATTTCGCTTAAAAGGGTTAAGTTGCCGTGCTACAAGACAAGTGCCATAAGTAACCACTTATGTGACATACCTGTGCTCATACATTCATGAGTGCAGCATATATATAGCGATGGAAGAATTAGGATTGAATTAAACAAGATAATCCCAGTTGCAAACCAAGTGCCCAATTTAATCAACAAGCACACTGCGATGGAAGAATTAGGATTGAATTAAACAAGATAATCCCATGCAAGCCTTAGGAGTCACAACAACAACTGCCACTACATTGACATGTGTAAACTTCATTTTAAGTTTTAACAATAACTACCATTTGAAACTCTGCTAGACCAATGGCTAGTGATGTTACTTTCACACACCACACAAATTGTTACTTACAAATCGGTAAACAATACACTAAGAACTAACTAGGGTGTGCCATCCTAGCTTTTTTTTTTAAAAAAAAAAAAGTGACGGCAACAGGTGTTGCTCCCCTGCCCCATCCGATCTGGGCAGGTCCTCCTCTCCTCTTCTTCTTGCTTTCTTTGCCTTTGCCTTTGCCTTTGCCTATCCCTATCCCACATTCCCACCACTCACTCACACACACACTCTCTCTCCTCCTTCCATGATAAATACCTTGCAATCAGGCAGCCTCCCCAGCCCAACAAGGCAACAGGACAGTACTTGCAACCAAGTAGAAGTAGCAGGAGCAGCTAGCAAACCAAAGCCTCCCTGGCTTTTCTCTACTTGCTCCATTTACATCTCCTCATCATAACCTATAGCTGCTGCAGTGACAACAGCAGGGGAGCTAGAGACAGAAAGATCACCATGCCGCCTCTGGACTCGCATGATGATGATGAGCAGCAGCAGACAGCAGGAGGTGGTGGCCACCTAACGCCACCTCCTAACATGCTCACCTTTAGTACTCCTCCCCCTTCTACTACTAATTGTATCACCACCACCACCACCAACCCTTCCGGCGCCGTCCATCCCACCACCTCCAGCCCCTCGTCCGCCACTGCCCGACTCCGCCCCGTCGCTGCCAACTCCTTCCCTCTCGTCCTCAAGGTAAATTTCATATACATGCATAATATATACAACCATATGTGTATTGGTATACACGTGCATGCACATTTTGCATGATGAATGGTGACTGATGAGACGTGCGCATGCATATGTTATGCGCTGGTGCAGTTTGAGGAGGTAGTGTACAAGGTGAAGGTCGGGCAGCCGGCGGGCGGATGGTGCGCGAGGCTGTCGTCGGCGTGCGCGGCGACCGGCAGCGGGGAGGGGAAGAAGAAGAAGGCGGCGGTGGCACCGTCGCGGGAGAAGACGATCGTCAACGGGATGTCCGGGGTGGTGCGGCCGGGCGAGATGCTGGCGATGCTGGGCCCATCCGGGAGCGGCAAGACGACGCTGCTAACGGCGATGGGCGGGCGCACGCCACGGCGGGCGCTGCTGTCCGGGAAGATTACCTACAACGGCCAGCCCTTCTCTGGCGCCGTGAAGCGGCGCACCGGCTTCGTGACGCAGCACGACGTGCTGTACCCGCACCTGACCGTGTCGGAGACGCTGTGGTACACGGCGCTGCTCCGGCTGCCGCGCGCGCTCAGCGCCGGCGAGAAGCGGGTGCAGGCAGACGCGGTCATGCTGGAGCTGGGGCTCGCCAAGGTGGCGCACAGCATGATCGGCGGCGTCCGCGGCGTGCGCGGGCTGTCCGGCGGCGAGCGCAAGCGCGTCAGCATCGGGCTCGAGATGCTCGTCGACCCCAGCCTGTTGCTCCTCGACGAGCCCACCTCCGGGCTCGACTCCACCACCGCGGCCAGGATCGTCGGCACGCTCCGACGCATGGCGGCCGAAGGCCGCCGCACCGTGGTGGTGACCATCCACCAGCCGTCGTCGCGCCTCTACCACATGTTCGACAAGGTGCTCCTGCTGTCCGCCGACGGGTGCCCCATCTACTACGGCCGCGCCGCGGACGCGCTCCCCTACTTCGCCTCCGTCGGCTTCACCTCGCCGCTCTCCGTCAACCCCGCCGACCTCATGCTCGACCTCGCCAACGGTACGGCACGCACAGCCCACTCACCATCCATATTCTCTCTCTCTCTCTCTCTCTCTCTCTCCCTTTCTGTGATGCCTTCCAATTCATATGGCATATTGGCATGTAATAATATTCCATTCAGGGCGGAGCAAAGTGATGGCCTCTTTAATCAATTTCTTAAGGAGGTTTTTTATAGACTTTTGGTCCGAGTTCGAGGTCCATTTCCACCACCGATTCCATTCCTCGTGCTCACGTCATCCAACCGGAAACCCATTGCCCTGGGCAGCCACACTCAAGGTGAGTGAGAAATTCACAGTTTTTTCGAGCGGACGACTCGGACATTGCAAGCAGCAATTGGCAACTCCGTACCATGCACCGGTGATTCGTATCTACCTATCATTTCAAACCGCACATGCCATTTCTCACACTATCGACCTTACAGCTACGAGCTAACCAAAAGTTAACGCTATATAGATTGAGACCGGGGAACGCGCGGGTTGAACTGTTTTGGTGTGAATAATTTCCTGTGTTTCGACCGGACCTTTTATTTAAAATAAAGAAGTGAGCATCTATGCTTCAGACTGAAATTTCTTTATCAATTAGGTATATTTCTTAGCTGTAGAATTTTGATTCAATGGATATCACAAGTTTCTATATTGAGATTTAAAAAATTCTAAACTAGGTAAAAGTAAATACAGATGAACTCTACAAATACAAAAAAAAATCTAAACTAGATAAAAGTAAATCTAGATGAACTCTACAGATACAAAAACAAACACAAAAATAGAACTAAAAGTTACAGTATAGTTGTGCTAAAATTGCACATCACTTGATATTATAATTTTAGACTTAGTATTATACAATTATAGATAACTAGACTTAGTATTATACAATTATAATAACAGATGGATAAAAACAAAATTAACCAACTAAAAATTAGCAAATCCGAATAAAGAAAGAGTACCGGATGCCTATCTTACCTTACGGCTAACCACCTCACATAAAAGCTAAGAATAAAATAAATAAAGTGGTAAACAATACCACCGGCTCCAAAATAAATAAAAAGAAATAAGCAGGGAGGGGCCGGGGGGAGTGTGAGCAGCACAAATGCGCAACCAAATGTGTGTTCAGATCGCCTGGCCCATATATGGGGCCCTGACGATGGCGACACCTTCCCTTTCCCTGCATCCGCATCTGCATCTGCATCTGCATCAGCACCGATCACCATCTCCATCACCGTCGCGACCGCGATCATCGCGTTCGCGTTGCGTTGCGCTTGTGATTGATTACATATATACGGACGTTATGTTTAAAAAACACATGTACGGACGCACGCCAGCATCGGTGGCCACTGAGAGGAGAGGAGAGGAGAGGAGAGGAGAGAGGGCGCGCACCGAGGAGCCGAAATGGCAATGGCAATGATCGAGTTGGGTGGGGTGGAGTGGAGAGGAGAGGGAGAGACCTGGACAGGGACACACTGCTCCGTCCACTCCCACCATGGAGACAACTCCACCTGGTGGAATCGACCGCCTCCGATATTATCCTCCTTATCATTCCCTCCTCCATTCCGATCTTGAATATTTGTGAACAATAGCGGACACTTGTCGATCTATCTCTCGCTCGTGCGGGGTTAATTCACTGTGAGTGACTTGACTGATTGACGACGTGCATTGTGCATGCAGGTATCACGCTGCAGATGGGCGGCGGTGGTGGTGACGGAAACGGTGGTGGGGTGGTGGTGGTGACAGGCGGCGGGAGTGAGGGTGAGCAGAAGGAGGTGAGGAGGAAGCTGGCGGCCGCGTACGAGCGCCACATTGCGCCGGCGGTGAAGCTGGACATATGTTCAAGGGAGGCTGCAGCGGTGGGAGGTGGAGGGCAGGCGGCGGCGGCGCGACGGGGCGCGGAGGAGTGGACGACGGGGTGGTGGGCGCAGTTCTCGGTGCTGCTCCGGCGCGGGCTCAAGGAGCGGCGCCACGAGTCGTTCAACAAGCTGCGCATCTTCCAGGTGCTGAGCGTGGCGAGCCTCGCCGGGCTGCTGTGGTGGCGCACGCCGGCGGCGCACCTGCAGGACCGGACGGCGCTCATCTTCTTCTTCTCAGTCTTCTGGGGCTTCTTCCCGCTCTACAACGCGGTCTTCACCTTCCCGCTCGAGCGCCCCATGCTGCTCAAGGAGAGCTCGTCGGGGATGTACCGCCTCTCCTCCTACTTCGCCGCGCGCACCGCCGCCGACCTGCCCATGGAGCTCGGCCTGCCCACCGCCTTCGTGCTCATCCTCTACTGGATGGGCGGGCTCGACCCGCGGCCGGCGTCCTTCCTCCTCTCCCTCCTCGTCGTGCTCTACAGCGTGCTCGTCGCCCAGAGCCTCGGGCTCGCCATCGGCGCCGTGCTCATGGATGTCAAGCAGGGGACCACGCTCGCCTCCGTCATCACCATGGTCTTTCTCATCGCCGGCGGCTACTACGTGCAGCACATCCCGCCGTTCGTCGGCTGGCTCAGGTGGCTCAACTACAGCTTCTACTGCTACCGCCTCCTCGTCGGCATACAGTTCCGGGACGGCGGCTACTACGAGTGCGGCGGCGCGCTCTGTCCGGTCGCCGAGTTCCCGGCCATCAAGGCCGTCGGACTGACCAACCACTGGGTCGACGTCTGCGTCATGGCGCTGATGCTCCTCGGCTACCGCGTCGTCGCCTACCTCGCCCTGGACCGCCTGAAGCCGAGGTGAAGGCATCATCAGCCATGGCCATGATGACCATGCACGCCGTAGGATCCAATTAGTTCAAGGCCAAGACGGATTAATTGAGGGGGGAAGTTAACTAGCTTCTTGTTCTTTTTGCCGTTTCTTGGGCGGAATGGATGGCGAGACTGAGACCTGAGACTTACCTAATCGAGTGAGTAAGAGAATGGAAGATAATAAGCACTAGTACTATTAATCAGCCGCACGAGAAGGAAGAAGTACCTGGGAGTTGGAACCCTGTATAATAGTGCAAGGAAATACTACAATACAAACCTGCAGCTGCAGCTTGGTTCTGACCAACATTTTTTGAGGCCACTGCTAATTCAGTAATTAATCTGTTGTGTCATTCACGCATGCAGTAATTTTTCAGTACTGGAGTATCCAATAATTTTCCATGAGTTTCCCAAAGATCAGAGATAGGCACAGCTAGTGATTGACTAAAACTTTCTGTCCTATTCAGTCCTCCGAGTGAAAAGATCATGCCGAAGTGAACTGAAGCCTGATCAGTTGCATGTAAAAGGAATACCAGTGCAGGAGATACATGGTAGCAAGTTGTACAGCTTTTGAACATGTTCAGGACTGGGCACAAGGGCATCAAGAGCAGGTGTAACAGAAAAAAAGATGCTGCTGCTATTTCTGAACTCTGAATGTTTATCTTCTTCCCAGGACAGGATGGCTATAAATCTGACCCTAGCTGCAGCAAAAGCTTCACAATTCACATACACACCCACACTCCCTGCTGTCTCTTGTACTAGTTTCCAACTGATTGTTTGTCAGGCACTGAAGGTGAGGATTGGAGGGAAACAAACCGATTGATCGTCAGAGTTTGCAACGGATGGGCAAGCAGACATGCATGGTCACCGAGATCAGCTTGTTCTTCTCCAATATCTCACCCTCACTCGATCGCTTCGCTCCTCCATTGATTCCCTGCGGCTCGCCGAGACAAATTTTGTTCTCCTCATTCTCTTTGTAATCCATTCAATTTTGGATTTTTTGGTGCATGTTACTCTGTTTTTTCGCGGGAGATTTACGTTTCTACTGGACATAGCAGAGCTCACCTGATTATCGATACGCTGTGAATTACTAGCACTACATGCATCGCATGCATTTCGTCCTTCTTTCATGGAGGCCATTGATGGACTCTTGAAGCTGATGCATGCATGAAGCAGGTCAGTTCTTCGAAGGATGCATGCATGCAGCCATGGATTCCTTGGAAGAACTGACCCAGGCCAGTCGTGGAATGGAATCATGCTATAATTGCAATTAAATTCCCGAAACAATTCACCAGCCACTTGAAAAGCGGCAACAAATTAATGTTTAGAGAAGTTCACCAGAGTTTTTTTTTTAACAAGAGTAAAATCAGATGGGCATGCAGATATATAACCCATTCCATGGATGCATATTACTGCGTACTGCAGCGCAAAGGACCACATGCGTGGACAGTATTTTCAGTTATATAAACAGTGATTTGATGCAGTAATACAGCGGACCACTGGGCAGAACATGCTGGTAGAATACCGCAGTAAACACTGTTCATAGTGTACTGTAGCAATCCGTCTGTATTCCATCTAACGTGTAACATCCGAAAAATCCAATCTAGGGATATTTGTACAATTGATAAAATGATGAAATATTTTGAGAATGTTTTGGTTTTTTTCTCAAATTAAATAATGCATTTGCATACAAACAGTATCCTTTAAAGAATTTCGAGAGAAATTTAAAATAGACAAAATTCTGGAAAAATTACACAAGTAAGTGCATTGTGTCAGGAGCCTTCACAATTTTTTTTATATAATTCTTTCAGCACGTTTGCTATATTTAGAAATTCCTCTAACTCTCAACATTTCTGGTATTTTTCAAACCAATTCATTTTTGCCACTCGTCTTTGGCCGAAATTGTCGCGACCCATTTTCTTCATGCGTCACAGCGGCCCATGCCAGTCCGCCTCACACGCCCCGCTCTCCCTCTCGTTGACGCTGCGGCCCGCCCATTAGGAGCCTTTTTCCACCTCGCCTCGCCTCTGTGCTTGCGTCCGCTCCGCCGCTCGCCCATGGATTGTGATGTCGCCCACCGTTTTGAGCTCACATGCTCTCGTCGCCTCCGCACTGCGCCGTGCATCACCCTGCCTGCGCCAACCCCATCGCGTCGCCAGGGCGCCATCACTACCGTTGATTTTCTCGTGCAATCGCCGCAATCTCCCCGCCTTCTCACGCAATTTTCAATGGTACATAAGTTGTACATTGGCGGCTGGCCCCATTCCATTTTTCGCACAAACATGAGTTTATTATTCCTTGGTTTTGTGGGAACGCATGCATTGTTCTTGACGTCGATGAGCGTGCCTCCGCACCATTGCCACTCTAGTGAGCCACTCCTCCCACTACATGTGTGTCATTATACTCCTTGAGCTTCACTCGTTCTTCTCCTTTGCTCAATGTAGCCCCAAGAGCTTTGTAGCACAACCGCACCGCGTTCTTCTTCGCCTTTGGCGTGCACCCAGATCCCAGCCACCTCATTCCTGCCGCTCCGGCGAGTTAGAGCTCAACCCGAGTGCGTCACAACGTGTTCCACTCCTTGTTCATACTATCCCCCTGCTTAACGTTGTCCATCTCACAGCGAATCAGGCCCCTCGCCATCTTCCGCAAATTCAGCCGCTACCGCCATTCTCTGTCGTTTCTCGTAGACCGGTGAGTCCCCGTCCGATTCCTTCCATCTTTACCATCTTTAGCATGTTAGTGAGCTATTTCGCACCTTCTTGTAGCACCTTCAACACTGAAACACGCCATCACCGTGAACCTCTCTACCGCCTCTACTACCATTGATGTTCTCCCCTCTCCGGTGAGTCCCCAACCTTGTTAAGGTCATCTACCTCATCCTCGTCCCCCGTGAACACTTTCCTGGGCCCCGTTTCAGCCCAAATCCACCGAGGAACTCTGTCCCTATGAAGCTTGCCGCCGCTGCCTCTGTTCATTGTCGTCCGGTATTCACACGCCTTCTCCGACTACATCAACACCCCTCGGGGTGATCGTGGTGAGCTCTTGAGCATGATGTGTGTAACATCCCGTTTTTAGTTAGTGAATAGTAATTCTCCGATGCCTTTTTGAGTTCAAAACTAATTAAAATTAATTGTATATTTTCAAAATCTTGAGCTTCTACCTCCAATTCAAAACCCCTCTCTTCGGGCCCAACCCACTTTCCCCCTGGGTCTACCCATCCTTCATCCTGGGCTCAACCCACCTCCTCTCCTTTTATCCCCGACCATCTCCCCCTTCTACTTTGGCCCACAGGCCAAGCCTCCCCTGCCCCTTCTTCCATCCCAGCTCAGCCCCCGAGTCGCCCCGTCGCCGCCTCTAGCTCTCTGCCACCCTGGTCAACTCCCCCACCTGCTCCCATTGACTCCCATGCTCGCCTCGGCTCACCTGCCTCCGCCCTGTCTGGTCACCCACATGCGGCGCCACCTACTCTGGTGACATTCACTGCCCCGTCGTGTCTTGCCCATCGCCAGCACCTATTCTCGTTGTGCCGTGACACTAGCGCCCTGCCATTACTTGCTCGCCTTCCAGTCCCGTCGCTCTTCCGCATCCACCTACTCCGCCCACCCATGTCATCACTGCGCTCACCTCCCCACACCTGCTCCCACAAGACTTTGCGCCATGCACGCCGCCTCGCCCCTCTGCGCCACTGCTCCCTCCACCGCCCTTGACTCGCCGCCTCCGTCGCCCGCGCCTGCTCGTGTCGCCCACCACCTGCTTTGCCCACCGAAGTCGTCGCTTCCGACACCTCCCCGCTGCGTGTACCTGCCCCGTCCTCTCCGCCCAAAGCGCCCATGCCACGACCGCCTCGGGAACCCACGTGCCTCCGAGTCTCCGACGGCCCTTCCTTCCCTCCCCTTCGGCTATAAGAAGCCCTGAGCCCCCTCTCGTTCCTCCCCTCGTCCCCTTCGCTTCTGGTAAGTGCTACTAGAGAAGAGCCCGAGCAGCCCCCTTTCTTCTCCGAGCTCCCCCACTCTCGCTCGTGTCGCTGTTGTTGCCCGAAACCCCGAGCTCCGAGTTCGAGCCACCACGCAACTCCATCCAGCTCTCACTACACCAGTGCAACCCCTCTTCTACCCGTGTTAATTCGTGCCCCAAAGCTCCTTGGAGTGATCCCCTCACTCGATCTCAGATTTGTGTCGCAGGAACTGTCGTCTTTCTTCGTCGTTGACCGCGAGCTCCCCCACCGCAGTTTGACCTCCTCCGACGTCCCTCTCGGTCTTGGTAAGCCCCCTTTACCTGTGCCTGGTTCTCCCCCTTGCCTTTCCGGTCACGCCGAGCGGTTGAAACTCCTTTACGACTACGTGTACGACTATGTCTATGACCACGTCTACAACTATGTCTACGACCACGTCTACAACTATGTCTACGACCACGTCTACGACCATATCTACAGCTACGTCCATGACCAAGTAGTCGCGTTGTCGAAACTCCTTCAAACCACACTGCGTCGTCGAACTCCTTCCGACCATGCCATGTTGTCGAAGCTCCTTCATACCACACTGGATTGTTGAACTCCTTCCGACCACACCGCGTTGTCGAAACTCCTTCAGACCACACTGCGTTGCCGAACTCCTTCTGACCACGCCGCGTTGTCGAAATTTCTTCAGACCACATTGCGTTGTCGAACTCCTTTTGACCACACCGTGTTGTCGAACTTCCTTCAGACCACACTGCATTGTCGAACTCCTTCCGACCGCGCCGCATTATCGAAACTCCATTAGACCACATTGTGTTGTCGAACTCCTTCTGACCACGCCGCGTTGTTGAGCCCCCTTCAGACCACACCGCGTTGTCGAACTACTTCTGACCGCGCCATGTAGTCGAAACTCTTTCCGACCCCATGTAGTCGATACCCTTACGACCACGTGTAGTCGAAACCCTTTCTGACCACATGTAGTCGAAACTCCTTCCGACTACATCGTGTAGTCGAACCCCTTCTGACTACGTCATGTCGTCGAACCCCTTCCGACTACGTCGTGTAGTCGAAGCTCCTTTCGACTACGTCCTGTAGTCGAACCTCCCTCTGACCGCGTCAACTCGAAGTGAGCAGTACTCGAAGCCTGCAGTACTCGAAGCCCGTAATACTCAAAACGAACAGTACTCGAAATGAACAGTACTTGAAGCTAGAAGTACTCGAAACGAACAGTACTCGAAGCAAACAGTACTCGAAGCCCACAATACTCAAACGAATAGCACTCGGAACCAGCAGTACTCGAAGCTGGAACTTCAGAAGCTACGTTCTGTTCCCCTCCCTTATAACTCCAATTCTAGTGATTTTTGTTTCTATTTTTTTTTCTCTAAATTCAAGACCTTGTGAAGGGCATTGGTCTTATTTAAATCGGAGTTCATTTACTATTTCTTGTGTATTTATTTATTCTCTTCGTTCGTTTATTCTTTTTCTAGTGCGTACATTCGAATATATTTTGAAGATGCGGGGCGATCTTCAGTTTGATTAAGCATATGACTTTCAAGACTC
The DNA here is from genome assembly GCA_036346395.1 of Hsuehochloa calcarea. Classification (NCBI taxonomy): domain Eukaryota; kingdom Viridiplantae; phylum Streptophyta; class Magnoliopsida; order Poales; family Poaceae; genus Hsuehochloa; species Hsuehochloa calcarea. Next base: position 14,358,099 of record CM070609.1, read on the forward strand.
TCTCCCCTTCACTTGAGATGAATCAATACTTTGATGATTTTGAACCTACGTTTTATGCAAATTATATTCCTTTGAATTACCAAAATTGCATGCTTTAACTCTTTAAGCAAATGTATGTTAAATATTAAGGTAGTTAAATGCCTATTTGATGATTAATTAATTATTATTATACTATCCTTTGGCAATTGAATCCATTATTCCATGACACCCTAGTAAATATGTGGTAATTACTAGTTATAGGTTGTACTTAAACGACATACTACTCTTGCTTAAGTACGAGAGCATTAAATACAACAATCATCATCTTTTAATCATGAAAGTGGTTTTGAGCTGTCATTGTGGGTAAATGAGTGGAATGTTGTGGTAATGTATTTTTGCTTCCCAAAAACCCTAACAACTGCTATTACCACATCCGGGCGGATAGTATGATGGTGTGTGCGGATATAGCACGAGAATGTGTGGTATGTGGTATGAACCGCTCGGATGAATTAAGAACTCAATCATGTCATGACCTCGCATGTAAAAAAAGTATAACCACAAGTCTATAAAGTACAACTTGGCTTAGTAAACTTATTGGACACAGAAAGTAATCTCACTGGTGGAGGAGCGAAGTCGTGCAAATGTTGAGAATAGTTGAGCTTGAATGGGACACCAAGGGAGGGTGAAGTTGCCAGCTGTGCTAGACGTTGTGGAAGTCGTAGTCCATCTGCGTTACCGTCTGTGGTGAAAATCCCACACAACTTATGGGGGCCCACCGCAAGTGGGAGCGACCCATATGGGTGAGATGATGGAAGGGGCGAGATAATTTGAAAGGTTACTGTGATGGTCTCTCAATCACATGACCAAGGAATCATGTGGGATAATGAGTATGATTATCTCTTGTGGGTACAGTGTACAACCTTTGCAGAGTCTAAACTGTTTAAACAGCCATACCTACGGTCAAAGGCGAACATGAGAACTTAACTTGAGTTAGTTCTATTTATAAAATCTTGTAGATGGGATGAAATACTAGTCGAGCTTATGTAACCCTGATTTTAGTTTTTCCTGGGTTGTCGTACTCAGTGGTGTTTGGTAATGGTAGATGTAACCACAACCAAAATAAGGATAAGGTGGAGTTAACATTTGCCGTTATAAATATTGCACAATATCTCTTTTAAAAATGAGATTTGGTCAAACTACTAAGTCATAGGAATTTCTAAATACTGTAGTTAAAAATATTGCTTTAAGCAGATAATAAAACCCGAGCCATCCTTGTTAAGCCTTGCATGTATTATTACTGCATTCTGTGTGTCGGCTCGCGAGCATGGAAGTTGTGCTCATTCCCGCTCTTTCCCCCAAACCCTCAAAAGCAAGAACTTATGGAGACTATGGATACTATGAGGATCTCGAAGTTGCAGGCCCCGGAGATGACGAAGAGTAGTGTAGTTTGTTTAGTCTGGGTCTCACCTTAGTCTAGCTGACTCCGTCGGTGCTTGGGTGCATCAAATATTATCCAAGTTATTTGTTAATATCGGACGCATACGGGTTTTCCCCAATCACTTGCCTGTAGAGAGATGCGCTCCATCGTTTTGCTTTTGCTACCTTTGTAATGTAACCATTTGGCATGTTCGACCCTTAGTGTAAAACTCGACCTGATGTGGTATATGTGACTCTGATGTCTGTAATATAATGTTTGGTTTAGTGTACATCATGTATGAAATGATTCAGTGATGTATCTGTAAGTGTTATCTACTGATCTAGGGAATATCACAATGTTTTCACAGAGAATTTGGATTGGTGAAATCAGGGTCCGACAATGTGCCCTTTAGTTCGCCTTGGGCGAGTAAGTTGCGCGTATACTCTCGTAGCCGTCCATGGGTCCACCGCGAAAAACCACCGGTTCACCTCTAATGACCCTAGGTCCCCATGCCCGGCCCGTTAGCATCGCCTGGACCCATTGAGTCCAATGCGCCAAGCCATTAGCCCATGAGATGCCCCCCTACGCGAAGGCCATTGTAACCCGAGTGCCTCCGCTGCTTCTCGTCGGCGTAGTGCCGCCTCCAGCCACCTCTTTTATTGCCACTGCCACCAAAAGCATCGCCATGCAACCCTCTTTCCATTTTGTTGCTCAAAGTCGTTGTTCATCGCGTCGTTCGTCGCCAGTGAGCCCGCCTTCACACTCGACCACACATGCCCTCTTCTTCTTCTTCTCCTCTCTCTCTCTTTGACAGTGGGTCCCACTCATGGTTAGTATTAGCTTAACGCTAATGACAGTGCTTAAGAGTAACTAGTCACTGACATGTGGGACCAGACGAAAAATATAATAATAAAAAAATCAAATTTAAACGTGATTTAGTAAATGAGTCACTGACATGTGGGACCCAAGCACTGTTTTCAATATTTAAAACGTGTTTTAGAATCTGAGAGGTTGACAAATGGACCCCACTCGTCAGCGGGTTAAAATCAAATTAGGTCTAATCATTTAGTTAACAACTAATGAGTCACTGACATGTGGGACCATCGCTGTTTTCGTAAATAAAATAAAAAAAACCGAGAAGACTGACATGTAGGGCCCACATGTAAGGAAATTTTTTTAAAAGTAAAAATGGAAAAGCCATTTCCAGGATAAAGGAAATACACTTTCTCTTTTGGAAAGCGTAAATTTCAGAAAATACGCTGTTGACGTCGCCCTTTTCTTATTTTCAGGATTTTTAAACCGAACCAAATTCAAATGTTAATAACTTTTGCATATAAACTCCAAATTGGATGATCATATTTTCTAAATTAATATAAAATAATGCTCTATATGAATATGCAAAATATTTGGATTTGGTTGCTGTTGAATTTATGTTACTATTTGTGTTTTTTTCGACTCTTTTCGAATAGACGTTGGAAACGCGATCAAGATTATCGACGAACGAGAGCAAGGCAAGAACTTTCTTTGACCATGTTGATCTATTATTCCAATTATTGTATTTTATGCGCATAATGTGTTATGCATGCGTGTATGTTTGGCAAAAACTGCTCTATTTATGGGTAGCAGTAGTTAAAATCCTATTGTGTGCATGAATCCTCCTTGTCAAGTTGATTTCCTTACTGTTGTAGCCTTTAGGATATGGTTTAGACAATAGCTAATGTTAATTTGGGTATTTCAATTAAGAATAGCGAATGGATGATTGGCGGGCTTTAGCTTCACTAAATTTGAACACTTAATGAAAATTTGTGTATGGAATTGGGAAATTTTGAAATGTTGGTCCAGAGGGGTTACCTCGGTTAGTTTGGTATGAAATAAAAATGAAAAACTTAGATTTTGACACTGGTTATATTATGAACTAATGAATGTGAGAGGTGTGTCTCGCATGTAAATAGAGGGAGATCCTCGCCCGGGTCCATTAAGGACCAAACGCTGGTGTATCCAACTTAAGCCTTCACGTACAACCACATGTGCTAATTATGAGACAGCCTTAGCTAATTAAGTCATTTAGGACTAGCTTTGCGTGTTGGTAGGCTGTGATAATACGAGCAATCCAGGAAGGATTGTTCAAATGGGCTCCCTTCACCAAGATGTTGGGAACAATGCTTGCCGATACAACGATGAATGCCTCACTGAAGCGGGAGGAACCCGGGTGATGTGAGGGTGTATCATTCGCCGGTCTAGTGCAAGGTTAGGATATGTGATGTAAAGGCTTCGTTACAAACTCTAGACTGCATACTATAATATTGTGTGTGGTGGTATCAACGGATACTGAACAAACTAGACACCTCGTATCATGTGGACAAAGTTGTACACCTCTGCAGAGTGTAAATCTATTTAAATAGCCGTGCTCACGGTCATGAGCATGCTAAGTGTAGTTTCACGGGTATAGTATCTACTTTTGCAAAAACGGTCTTGTTGGAAAATGTTGGGATGGTCTTGTTGTTATCATGAGTGCCATGTCTATGGCTGAGAATGAAATGATGATCGCAGTCGAGGAGGGTTGTGATTTTACTATTGCTAAGTTACATACTTGTTATTTCATTATCTATCAATTGCTCTTTGAATTTTACGTTGCAAATTATTATATATCGATATTACAAAAATTAAACTTGCTTAATGCTGAAAATAACTTGTAGTGTAGAGCCCCATCCTTTAATAGACTTGCATCTATATTATGTTGCGATACTGTACAAGTCTTGTTGAGTACCAAATGTACTCAATCTTGCTTAAAATTGTTGATCAGAGTACGAGGATGAACCAATACCAGACGACACATTTTTTGCACCCGGTATCGGAGGGTACAGTGGCGGGTCTTGCTAGGGTCTTGTCCCTGTCGGTTGCCTGAGGATATGGATGGGCACACCGCTGGACATTTTGGGTTTGATTTCTATGCTTCCGCTATTTATTTTGCTACTTGAGTTTTAATTTGGCCGGTCGGCCATGTAATATAAACTTGTCATGCAAACGCTTAAGTTTAATGTCATATTTGTTTCATATTGTATGTATAATGTGTATGGATGTGATTATCAATGTTATGGATGTATGTACTAGCTACTGATCATGCGACTAGTACGGTATACACACGAGAGCTTCGGGTATTCAAAGCCCGGAGTCCGACATAATGGTTGAGAAGCATTAATGCACATATCACTGTGCTCCTCTGCTGCCCATGGATCGGGATCCTCTGCCGTTGCAACTAGCAACGACAGAGGGACATAGTGTTGTTTGCATTAAGGCTCCTAGGCCGTTAGATGGGACGCGAACAGATGAGATTGATCACTACAGTGCAATATAAACAATAATTACTGTCTACAAATTATTGTTCATATAATTGGAATTACTGTTCATGCAGCGGTTCTATGCAGTCCTATAGAGAGGATCCGGATCCCATTCCCATGGGTAAGTAAGAGACACAGTGCTATGGAAAATTTAGGCAACCTTCGCAAGGTTGGAATTTTCTTCTTCTAATTACTGTCAAGATTGGATTGTTTTCAACGAAATTCGTACGTTCCAAATAGGGGCCTTACTCCGTGACAACAATATACACCGTCGTTGTTCCATGTTTTAGTAGGGTTATTTTTTAAACAAAAGTAACCCATTCCCATATATAGGTAATAAGAGACAACGGTGCTAAATGTGACCTCCCATTGAACGTGTCAAATTCGCAACAGAACTGTGGCTGATGTAGAAAATTTAGGCCGGAAGGCGGGAATATTTTTTTCTGATTACCGTGGAAATTGAACTGTCGAACTATTTCCTACGTGCAAATTCTGTGGCCTGGACCAACTGTAAGCATTTTCAGACCGTGCAGTGCAGGTTTCAGCCTGGAGGACTTCTGGATTTGGTTTTTAAGCATGCTGCATGGAGGACATCTGAACTGGAGTTAAGTTGGGCCGTACATCGCGGGCTGAGTTCTCGGCCTAAATTAGTAGACCAGAACCCAAATTTACGTTTAAGAAAAAAACCAGAGACCTTAGCCCCTTCGTCCTTTGATTGTGTCATATTGAAACGGAGGAAGTACTGTCAAGTAAACCGATGAATGACCGCGGATTGATCAACCGTATGTAATTAAGCACATTGAAATATCCACACAAATTTACATGGCCAAACTGACAATACATGTAAGTATACAGATTAGATCAGAGCAGTAAAGCATACAACCCAAATGCACAATTTTTCATATTGAGATCCAAAGTTGATCGCACGCACCATTAATTCCACCTCAAGAGTTTGATTGGACTAGATATGTTGCCGAATTTACATGCACAAACTGACAGTACATGTGCGTAAAGTATACAGATTATGTTAGAGTAGTGAAACAGCTAGAGAACCCAAATGCACAATTTTAAGAGCAACACCATGTCGCCAAGCCAACTAGAGTGATTTCGCCCATGTGAACCAAGCCAATGCATGAAAACTAGGTTAGTGCCCTCCTCCTCAGGGCTGGGGCAGCTGCATCACGGCGCCGAACCAGCGGCTGCACTCGTAGACGGAGCAGAAGGTCTGCAGCGCCGTCATGAGCAGCAGCACGATGGCGGCGAGCAGCGTCAGCACCCTCCACGACCCGAACACGTACCTCTTGAGCAGCTTCCGGGCCCGCACCGCCGCCCTCCGGCTCCGGTGCGCGTTCACCTCCCGAATCACGCCGTCCAGCCGCGGCACCTTGCTCAGCCGTATCGCCCGGCACATCCCGTTCCACATGTCCGCCGCCTCCCTGTCGCTCTTCATGCGGTTCACCACGATGCCGGACTGCCGGAGGATCTTCACGTCCTTCGCCGTGTCGATGATGCCGTTCATCAGCTCCGTGTACCGCGCGAGCACCAGCGGCCCGCGCACGGCCACGGCCTCGTAGGCGACCAGGTTGCGGAGGATCACCTCCGTGTTGCCGTCCAAGGTGATGATGGGGAGGCTCAGCGTCGCCGTCGCCGCGTCGAAGGCGATCCCCGCGATGCCCTCCGGCGCCGGCGCGAACCGCACGCCGCACCCGGCCAGCTGCACCACCGACGGGATCATGATCTCCTGCGCTAGCGGTGAGTTGATGATGCTGCCCAGGTTCACGCCCTTGAGCCGGGCCTCCACGTCCGTTGACGACATCAGCTTCCCGACGAGCGACGCCACCGCGGAGAGCAGCGGCACCTTGCGCATGATCCGCCCCGGGAGGCTCGACGCCATGCTCATCGGCCGGGAGATGAGGTTCTTCTTGATGAACCGCACCGGCGCCACGTCCAGGCTGGACACATGCACGCACGCCTGCTTCACCTTGTCGTAGTCCGGGAGCTGCTGCTCGAGCATGTCAAGGGAGAGCTCCTCCGGGAACAGGGGCGGCGGCTCTTTGGCGCCGCCGTCATCGGCAAAGACCGCCGCATGGACGAGGAAGTGGTAGAGCAGGTCGAGCATGTGTGCGTGCCTGGCGAAGTCGTCGACGATGTCCAGCGCGGCGGCGCTGGTCTTGATGGGGGACACCTCCTTGATGAAGCGGTCGAAGACGGCGCGCAGGGCGTCGGCGGTGGCCTGCTCGGAGGCGTGGCGGAGCTCGAGCGCGCTGGCGAAGAGGAAGAGCGGGATCTGGTTCTCGAGCATCATGGCGTCGCGCACGACGGCGTTGATCCAGTTGGTCGCCGACGACACCATGTCGGTAGTCTCTGTTGGATTAATGGGCTTGGACCATTTTAATTTAACAATTAATCAAATGAAATTCCTAGGCCCACATGGAAAATTTGATTAGTCCCATATGGAGAATTGATTGGGAGTTACACCACTTTAAAAGGTAGAATGTGGTAACCCCCTTGTGCAATTGGAGAGCTCAGCACGCCACAAGCCTGCTGCTGGCTCGCTTCGCACGCCAGGCCCGCGCAGCGCCAATGCGGTGCGGTGCGTGTGCAGCGCGTGTCGTGTGTGCGTGCGTGTGCGTGTGTGTGTGTGTGTTGTAGCGTCTGCTGCAGCGTGTCGAATGCAGGGCTCATTTCTTCAATGATGCGCTTCTTTCCTTTTCAGATGGCGAGTTGGTTTTACCTTAATGTGATCCGAGTGGCTTATTTAAAGCAGAGATGTCGGCCTACAGGACATCTTAGAAGGAACACACCTATATGAGTTCGACTGCTGGTCACAGTCTATGAGATTTGGGTGATCTCTAGATACTCATGAACAGGCCTGGAGTATGACTTATACGCTCCAACCAGAGGGGATGCTTTAGGCAGCCTAGTACTAGTAAAGGAATTAGGTAAAACTTGTTCACACAAAATCATCAATTCAAGGCATAGTCCATTGTTGATTGTGAATGAGTGTAACTTCTTTCCTAGGTGGATGTTCAACTTAATACTCTCCATCGAAACATGGTATATCATAACAACAGCAGGACTGAGAGCATTTCTTGTGTGCCTTGAAATTTGGTGGGGATTGTTGGATTAATGGGCTTGGACCATTTTAATTTAACAATTAATCAAATGAAATTCCTAGGCCCACATGGAAAATTTGATTAGTCCCATATGGAGAATTGATTGGGAGTTACACCACTTTAAAAGGTAGAATGTGGTAACCCCTTGTGCAATTGGAGAGCTCAGACACGCGCGCTGGCTGCTGGCTCGCTTCGCCACGCCACGCCGCCGCGCGTGCGTGCGTGCGTGTGCGTGTGCGTGTGCGTGTGCGTGTGTGTGTGTGTGTGTGTGTGCGCGCGCGTACGCAGGCGTGTCGGGTGCGGGCGCGTTTTTCTTTATCTATTCGAAAATCGAAATGCACTGACTCGAGCTGGCAGTAATGGCTGCAGTTACTAGTCTCTTCATTTTTTGCTGTTACTGAGGAGAAGTAATGGAGGCAGTTGCTAGTGACTAATGGCTGCAGTTACTAGTCTCTTCGTTTCTGCTGTTACTGAAGAGGAAAAGGCTCTCTACTCCATAAAAGGATCTGAGACTACTCATGCATTCGGTTCTTTTGTTGTTGCCGCTCTGTAATCTCCGGTTGTAACCTTGCGCGCGAAGGCTCGGCGAGTAGGCCTCCGAAACTCCGTCCTGTTGAGTACCTGCTCGGGTAGACGGGCGATCAAGTTTTTGGGGAGCGCATTAGCGCGACTGCTCATTCTGTGACTTCGTCTTCATCCTGGTGGTGAACTGCTCGCGATACTGCACGGCGAACATCTTCCTGCATCACGCCTCGTCCTGCGTCACGCCTCGATCGACTACATCGAATAGGCCACCATGTCGACTGGTGGTAACGGCGCATCCGGTGTCACAGACACTGGCCCCGCCCGAGGGTACATCCTGAGAACTTATCTGATGTTTCTGTGCGCTATGAATATGTTAATAGAATCTGCTGTTATCCTGTTCATTAGCGAATATGAATACATCATTGTTGAATCACTCATGCTCTTGTTTGTCATGTTTTATATGCTTAATTTCTGGATTAAAATATGCCGAAATTTGACTAGACATTCAACAATCCAAAAACTTGATAGGTCTTTTTCGGTAGTTGGCTTTGCTGCGTCACTTAAGCCGCACCCTCAGTTTGATGGTTCCAATTTTAAGAGATGGCGTGCACGTGCTATCCGTGGTTTCTCGCCATGGAATGTTTTCATGTTGCACAAGGCAAGCCCGCTGAGCCTCTATCTGCTGAGGACGAACGCAAGTTCAATTTAGCGGATAACTTGTTTCGAGGTGCACTTGTCAACATTCTGGCAGATAACATTGTGGATGTGTACATGCACTTGCCTACGCAAAGAGATGTGGGATGCACTTGAGGCCAAGTTCGAGTTCCCGATCTTTGGCGGTGAGTCGTATGTCATGGAGCGCTTCTATGACTACAAGATGGTCGATGATCGTTCTGTAGTAGAACAAGCTCATGAGATTCAGGCGCTGGCAAAGGAGCTTGAGCATAATAAGTGTGATTTACCGGACAAGTTTGTGGCTGGCGGTATTATCGCCAAGTTACCACCTTCTTGGTCGGATTTTGCTACCTCTCTAAAACACAAGAGGCGGGAGTTCAGTGTTACTGATCTCATTGGCACTCTTGGTGTTGAAGAGAAGGCGAGGGCAAAAGATACTCGTGGCAAGAAAGTTGCTGCTGAGGGAGGTTCTAGTGCCAATTTGGTGCAGAAGAAGAACCCTCAGGCTATCCACAATAAGAAGAAAAATAAGCCTTTTGTCAAGCCTAAGGCTAATACTGAGTTTAAGAAGAAAGGCAAAGGAAAGGGCGGTTGCTTTGTGTGCGGTGATTCTGGCCATTGGGCTAAGGATTGTCCAGACCGCAAGGATAAGCAGAAGAAGTCAGCCAACATGATTATTAGTAATGCCGAGGAACATCGAGTGCGGTAATTATTTACCTACGCTTCTCTCTGTTTGTCAATCACCTGAGTGGTGGGTTGACACTGGTGCTAATATTCATGTGTGTGCTGATATTTCCTTATTTTCATCTTATCAGGTCTGTCGAGGTTGCTCCTTGTTGATGGGGAACGGATCGCATGCAGCTGTTCATGGTGTTGGTATGGTCGATCTGAAGTTTACTTCGGGAAAGACCGTGCATCCAAGAACGTGAAGCATGTCCCCTCTATAAAGAAGAATCTCGTCAGCGGATCTCTACTATGTAGAGATGGTTTTAGGCTTACATTTGAGTCCAATAAATGTGTCGTGTCCAAGTATGGAACATTTGTTGGTAAAGGTTATGAGAGCGGAGGCTTGTTTCGTTTCTCTTTGATGGATTCTTATAATAAAGTTGTGAACCATGTGTGTAACGATGATGAATCTAATGTTTGGCATTCACGACTTTGTCATGTTAACTTTGGGTGTATGACACGCTTAGCCAATATGAGTTTAATCCCGAAATTCACTTTGGTCAAAGGTTCTAAGTGCCATACGTGTGTTCAATCGAAACAACCTCGCAAGCCTCACAAGGCGACAAAGAGGCGAGAATTTGGCATCATAGAACTCATTCATTCCGATTTGTGCGAGATGAATGGAGTGTTGACTAAAGGTGGAAAGAAATATTTCATGACGCTTATAGATGATTGCACTAGATTTTGCTATGTGTATTTATTGAAAACAAAAGATGAAGCATTTGATTTCTTTAAGATCTATAAAGCTGAGGTAGAAAACCAACTCGAGAGGAAAATCAAGCGGATAAGGTCTGATCGTGGGGGAGAGTATTTTTCAAATGAGTTTACTTTATTTTGCGAGGAACATGGAATTATTCATGAGAGGACGCCTCCCTATTCTCCCGAATCAAACGGGGTTGCCGAAAGAAAAATCGCACTCTAATCGATTTGGTTAACGCCATGTTAGACAACTCGGGACTTTCTAAGGAATGGTGGGGTGAGGCTATATTGACCGCGTGTCATGTCCTGAATAGAGTTCCTACAAAGAATAAAGAAGTAACACCATTCGAGGAATGGGAAAAGAAGAAGTTGACTCTCTCATACTTGCGAACCTGGGGATGTTTGGCCAAAGTTAACGTGCCAATTGTCAAGAAGCGCAAACTTGGACCAAAACCGTAGATTGTGTATTTCTTGGTTATGCTATGCAGCGTGGGTTATAGGTTCTTAATTATAAAACCGGAGTACTGACGTGCGTGTTGGTACAATCATAGAGTCCAGAGATGCTACATTTTTGAGAATGAATTTCCTATGAAATGTGATGTACCTAGCTCATCTAGTCAAGAACCTATAATTTCCTTGATTCTTTTGTGCCGATAGAACATGGTGAACAAACGCCTATGGAAAATCCCGAGGAGGATAACAATGAAGGGACTCGAAAGAGTAAGAGATGAAGATTGCAAAATCTTTTGGTGATGATTTCATTGTATACCTCATGGATGATACTCCAAGAACCATTGAAGAGGCATATTCTTCTCCCGACGACTCATTGGAAGGAAGCGATGCGGATGAGATGGATTCTATTATGTCTAATGGAACTTGGGAGATCGTTGATCGTCCTTATGGGTGTAAACACAGAGGATGTAAATGGGTTTTCAAGAAAAAGCTTAGGCCTGATGGTACAATTGAAAAGTACAAGGCAAGGCTTGTGGCCAAGGGTTATACTCAGAAAGAAGGCGAGGATTTCTTTGATACTTATTCACCTGTTGCCCGATTGACCACAATTCGAGTACTACTTGCCTGGTCGCTTCTCATGGTCTTCTCGCCCATCAAATGGACGTTAAGACACTTTCCTAAATGGAGAGTTGGAGGAGGAGATTTATATGGATCAGCCAGACGGGTTTGTGGTAGAAGGTCAAGAAGGAAAGGTGTGCAAGTTGTTAAAATCTTTGTATGGCCTAAAGCAAGCACCTAAGCAATGGCATGAGAAGTTCGACATAACTTTGACATCTGCTGGCTTTGTTGTGAATGAAGCCGACAGATGTGTGTACTATCGCTATGGTGGGGGAGAAGGAGTGATCTTGTGCTTGTATGTTGATGACATACTGATTTTTGGGACCAACCTCAATGTGATTGAGGAGGTCAAGGACTTTCTGTCCAAGAGTTTTGAAATGAAAGATTTGGGAGTGGCTGATGTAATTCTTAACATTAAGCTACTGAGAGGAGGTGATGGTGGGGTTACACTTGTGCAATCCCATTATGTGGAGAAGGTCTTGAGTCGCTTTGGTTATAGTGACTGCAAGCCTGTTTCTACTCCTTATGATCCTAGTGTGTTATTGAGGAAAAACCGAAGAATAACAAGGGATCAATTGAGATACTCCCAGATTATTGGCTCATTGATGTATTTAGCTAGTGCTACGAGGCCTGACATCTCGTTTGCTGTGAGCAAGCTAAGCGGTTTGTTTCAATCCGGAGATGATCATTGGCGTGCTCTTGAGAGAGTGATGCGCTATATAAAGGCAACCATGAGCTATGGTATTCACTATGCTTTGGGTACCCAAAGGTACTAGAGGGCTATAGTGATTCAAACTGGATCTCTGATGCTGATGAGATAAAAGCCACGAGTGGATATGTGTTCACACTTGGAGGTGGTGCTGTTTCCTGGAAGTCTTGCAAGCAGACCATCTTAACGAGGTCAACAATGGAAGCAGAACTCACAGCATTAGATACCGCCACTGTTGAAGCTGAGTGGCCGTGAACTCCTTATGGATTTGCTCGTGGTTGAAAAACCGATCTGGCTATCCTAATGAACCGTGATAATCGATCAGTAATTATCAAGGTGAACAGTTCTAAGGACAACATGAAGTCATCTAGGCATGTTAAGAGGCGGTTGAAGTCTGTCAGAAAGCTGAAAAACTCTGGAGTGATAGCACTGGACTATGTCCAGACAGCTAAGAATCTGGCCGACCAATTTACAAAGGGTTTATCACGTAATGTGATAGATAGTGCATCGAGTGAGATGTGCCTGAGACCCACATGAGTCATACCATAGTGGTAACTTGTTCTACATGATCGGAGATCCCGTGAAGTAGGATGATGAAACAAGCCGTTGGTTGATCGGGAGGAGAGACCTTTACAGGCTCATTTCTTCAATGATGCGCTTCTTTCCTTTTACGTATGGCGGTTGGTTTTACCTTAATGTGATCCGAGTGGCTTATTTAAAGCGTAGATGTCGGCCTCTGAGACATCTTAGAAGGAACACACCTATATGAGTTCGATCACGTCACGCCTATGAGATTTGGGTGATCTCTAGATACTCATGAACAGGCTGAGTATGACTTATACGCTCCAACCGTAGGGATGCTTTAGGCGACCTAGTACTAGTAAAGGAATTAGGTAAAACTTGTTCACACAAAGCTGTCAATTCAAGGCATAGTCCATTGTTGATTGTGAATGAGTGTAACTTCTTTCCTAGGTGGATGTTCAACTTAATCTCCATCAAACACTTTGGTATATCATAACAACAAATAGGATCGAGAGCATTTCTTGTGTGCCTTGAAATTTGGTGGGGATTGTTGGATTAATGGGCTTGGACCATTTTAATTTAACAATTAATCAAATGAAATTCCTAGGCCCACATGGAAAATTTGATTAGTCCCATATGGAGAATTGATTGGGAGTTACACCACTTTAAAAGGTAGAATGTGGTAACCCCTTGTGCAATTGGAGAGAGCTCAGACACGCGCTGCGCTCGCTGCTGCTTCGCCTCGCCACGCCACGCCACGCCGCTTGCCAAGCCGTGTGCGGTCTGCGGTCTTGATGCGGCGTGCGTGCGCGTGTGCGTGTCGTGTGTGTGTGTGTGTGTGTGTGTGTGTGTGTGCTGCGCAGCGTGTCGAGTGCGGCGCGCTTTTCTTTATCTATTCGAAAATCGAAATGCACTGACTCGGGCTGGCAGTAATGGCTGCAGTTACTAGTCTCTTCATTTTTTGCTGTTACTGAGGAGAAGTAATGGAGGCAGTTGCTAGTGACTAATGGCTGCAGTTACTAGTCTCTTCGTTTCTTTATTCAAGAGGAAAAGGCTCTACTCCATAAAAGGGATCTGAGACTACTCACTCGTTCGGTTCTTTGTTGTTGCCGCCTCTCTGTAATCTCCGGTTCGTAAAGCCTCGTCGTGGTGGTAGCCCTCGAGGAAGTCGAGGAGGAAGCACGTGTCGATGGCCATCATCCATGCCAGCGTCTGCTCGTTCAGCTCCAAGAACCTACAGTGTACATATGGTTGAATTAATGTACGTAGCTTAATTGAGATTAAGAGCACTTGAATTACAGAGCCAGAAGCACGGTAGCATGCCGACCAAGGATAATGTCAGGAGGCCATGGACAGGGCCGGGTGCTCGAGCTCGACGCCTACCTGCTACCACTGCTCTCCAGCATGCTCAACAAGTTCCTCCCCGCCCATTGGTAGCCGCGGCATTGGCCCGCCCGCCCATTGTGGCGCGGTGAACGACAACGACCGGAGCCAGGAACTGGAGGACAAGATGCGAGGCATCCTCTGGGTGCTCAAGGCCAAGGACGAGAGCCAGTGATGTTGTTGGACAAACATGTGATGAACCTCAACAAGGGCCTCGTTGTGGCCAGCCCGACGCTGGCCGTTGCGACCGCACTCACTGCGGCGTTCATCGGCTCTTGCAAGGTGGGGATGTGGGCGTCGGGCACGGCCATCCTTGGAGGCACGCTGATAGTGACAGTGGACACGATGGAGCACGGTGGGGCAGGCGGGCAGTGAACCGCAAGAACCAGGAGGGGATCGAGGCCAACCTCGGTGAAGCCAACATCATGAGGGGGAACAACAAGGTGTTCAAGACCAAGGTAGCGCTGTGGATCTGGAGGAGGTATCGGCGGTGAGGCCGCGTGGAGGCGGAGGTGGCCTTAGGAGGGAAGCATACGCGAAATCGTGATGGGGAGGGAGACGGCGCTGCGTCGCTCGAGAAGACAAGGAAAAAATTTACACACGTGTGGGGAGGTGAGGTTCTCTATCCCCATGGAATGGGGTGGATTGGGCCGAGAAAATCATGTCCCTGCTCATCCAAACGTCGGTCGGTCCGTGGAATTTTCCCCCGTGGCGGAAACCCACATGAATTGTGCTGGGATCGGGATTTGGGTTCCCAAACAGGCCTAACTCTGTCATCAGATCGCACGGTCTCTCTATTTTCTTGATACAGTAGCTATATATGTACAAGCTAGATTATGCAATACGATGGAATTTTAATCAGGTTAGTTAACCATTTCTTGAAAGCTATGTCACAGCCAGCTAGAAATGTCAAACGGCTTTCTCAACTGTCCTCACGATAACTCTCAAGTGGGAAAAAGTGTCAGCCAATCCAATGAAGACTCAGCCGGTCGGACTAAGCAATTCACGACGATTGGTAGAACACTCGGCAGAATGTTCAGCAAAACGTTCGATGAAACCTTCGACAGAAACCAATCGGAAGATGAAGCAGGCACTCGACAGATGCTCATGCAGGAAACCGATCCGAAGTAGCGCACATGATGCACACCATATATGCACTCGTTGTAAACCAATCCAAGAAAGACACACACACACGCGATCAGTTCAGAACGCAAGAAGAACAGAGAAATGATTTTGGTGTTGCATGCGGTGTTTTCTGTTTTCTAATTTATTTCTATTTTTTCTCAATGCTAACTCATGTAGTTACAAGCCTTATAAAGGGCTGTTTACTCAACCCGTTCACGGACTCTATGTCCAAGTCAGACTCTATTGCGTATACAACTTGGATACAACCAATATGAGGTAGACCGGGATACAACAAGCAAAAAAAACTAAACAAAGATTAAACTCTAACGTATGCTCCCTAATCTTTATGTACTTACTTGATCTGGATTATGCCAATTTTCGCATGTAGTTCTTAGAACTTGATACGCTCAAGTGCCTTAGTCAAGATGTCTGCGAGCTGTTCGCTAGTGCTAATGTACTCCACCTCAATTTTGTCGTTCTTGACACACTCCCGAAGGAAATGATACCGAGTGTCGATGTGCTTTCTTCGATCATGAAGGACCGGATTCTTGCTGAGGGAGATAGTGGATTTATTGTCCACATTGAGCATAACGCTACCTATTTCTTCATTCTTCAGCTCACCAAGCAGGCAGGCGAGCCAAATACCTTGACATGCCTCCATTATCGCAGCAATATACTCGGCCTCGCAAGAGGACAGTGCCACGACCTTCTATTTTTGAGACTGCCAGCTGACTACAGACTGTGGTCGAAGAAAAACAACGCACCGGTGGTGCTCTTGCGGTCGTCAACGTCACTAGACATGTCGCTATCGCTATAGCCAACCAGCCATGACTCCACCGTCTTCCTTGCATAATGACAACCATAGTTTCGAGTACCAGCAATATATCGGAGGATGTGTTTGACTGCTGCCAAGTGCTTGGTGGTTGGTGTTTCCATGAAATGACTCACATACCCAACTGAGTACGCGATGTTAAGCCGTGTATGCACCAAGTATCGTAGACTCCCGACGATACTCCTGTATGCCGTGGCGTCAGTGAGAGGAACTGAACTCACCTTGTTTAGCTTGAACCTGGCTTCCGTTGGAACATGACATGGACTGCATTCTGCCATGCCGTTCTTCTTGAGAATCTTCGAGGTGTAAGCCGTCTGCTTTAGCGTGATATGGCCATCGGTCTGGTGTACTTCTATGCCGAGGTAGAAACTGAGCAAGTCCAAATCACTCATCTTGAACAAGTTCTTCATCTCTTCCTTGAAACTGGTAAGCTCCTGCGGATCCGTTTCTGTGATGATCAAGTCGTCGACGTATACTCCCACAATAGGGAAATTTTTGTTGGTGCCATTGCAAAGGTTTGGCACATGGGTCTGCCCCCGCAAATTGGTCCCTACGATTTCTTCCACCAAAACTATGCTTGCATTCTTATTTTGCCACCATCGTTAGTCAAAGCCGCGTTGACTGGATGGTTCCAGTTGCTTGCTCCACTGGAAGACAAGAAGATTGAAAGAAAGACCAAAATACCCCTGATGGCAGTGGGTCCATAGTCTTCGAGATGAGCGCCATCAGCCCCTATGATTCATGTGATTCATCTTTGGGATCCATTCATCTTCCGCTTGATCCCGCCCTCTCTCTGATCCCCTTCCTGAAACCGAAACCTAATCCCCAAATCCCGCACACACCCACCGATTTAGGCCCCCAATTGGAGGAAATCGGAGCCAATTGGGCACAGCTGAGAGGCGGGTGACATGAGGCCAGCGGTCTCCCCCCACAGTAAGTTCTTGTTATTCGTTTATTTGTTTTTTTTTTTGTGGATCTTTGCTGAATGTTGGCTGGTTTTTGCGTTTGGTTTTTGTTAGTACGGATGGCACACTGACGTATAGGATGGAGGGGAGTTATGCTGCGCGTTGCATAACTTATGCAAACGGTACAACTCATGATGTGCCCACGTAGACATTCATTTGGGAAGTAGAGAATAGGCATAGCTTAAGCGCTTTTCTTTCTGATTTGAACAGAAAATATCCTTGGGGCTCGGACGAACATGTTGTCACATATTACAACATTCGTATGAACTCTTCGCATGATTGGATTAGTGATGACGATTTGGTTGCAATGTTTGCGGAGTATGATAGTGTGAGGCTAGTGCGTGTGCTAGTGCATGTCCATAAAAAAGTTTATGCACATGCAACAAGCTCAGAACCAATCCCATGTCCAGAACCAATTCTTCGTGTGCCACCAATAGTTGATAATCTATCCCGACTTGTCAATGAACCTGCACCTTCTCTGGACACACAATGCAGCCAACCATCAAGCAGTAAGCATCACTACGGGAAAGACGTGATTTGCCGAGTGCAAAAATATTTGCCGAGTGCCAAATTGGGCACTTTCGACAAAGACACGCTTGCCGAAGTGCCACACTTGCAAAATATGGCACTTTCGGCAAAGGCCTTTGCCGAGTGCACGCACTCGGCAAATACCTGCACTCGGCAAAGAATGTCTTTGCTAAGTGCCAGGCACTCGGCAAAGGTAGGCACTCGGCAAAGATTGTAGGGGGCCTAACGGCATCCAGCGGCAATCGTCTTTGCCGAGAGTGCAAACCGTTTGGCACTCGGCAAAGTAATAACTTGCCGGTGTCGTGGAATGCGACACTCGTGAAGCTTGTCTTTGGCGAGTGCGGATAACCGACACTCGGCGAAGTTTGTCTTTCTTAGAGTGCCTAGGTGGCACTCGGCACACTAATACCTTTGCTTAGGAGTGTCGTGGCGGCACTTTCGGCAAAGTTTGTCTTTCTTAGGAGTGCCGATAACGACACTTTCGGCAAAGGTATTAGTGTCTTAGAGTGCCAACCCTAGGCACTCGACAAACTATTTTTTTTTTTTGTTTTTTGCCACCAATATTTTTTTGAAGCTTTAGTACACTACCACAAACAACATGTTTAAATTTGGGATATTTTCATTGCCTTTTGGCATATTTCTATAGTTTATTTTGTTTTGTTGAATTTTTCCAAAAATGTAAGTTTGAGCTGCAGTGCATCGAATAATGGATTACATTCGTTCAAAAATGTTATCCTTGTTTCTTAGTGTAAATTTAGGCTAAATCCGAGGCTGTCTCGAAATTTCGATCAACGTGCTCACGAGAACAGCGCCGCTAACTAGCGTGGGAGTGGTTTTTAATTGTATAAAATCTGACGAATTCCAAAATCATGAAACTTATCGAGTTATCGCCGTATCGTATCGTATCGTATCGTGGAAAAAATTTGAAAAAATTTGAGCACGCCATCACGTCTGATGCTCACAAACCGGAGATCTCCTATGTTTACGAGCATCGTATGTGATCACATGTGGATATCTCATGGCTTGTGAGCATCGTACGTGACAGCGTGCTCGAAAATTTTCAAAATTTTTCCACGGCATTTGAAATACGATACGGCGACAACTCGACAAGTTTCATGATTTTCGTAATTGTTCGCATTTTATACAATTAAAACCACTCCCAAGCAAGTTGGCGGCGTTGCTCGTGAGCACGTTGATCGAATTACGCAGACGATTCTGGATTTAGCCTAAATTTACACTAAGAAACAAGGATAACATTTTTGAACGAATGTAATCCATTATTCGATGCACTGCTCAAACTTATATTTTTGGAAAATTCAACAAAACAAAATAAACTATAGAAATATGCCAAAAGGCAATAAAATATCCCAAATTTAAACATGTTGTTTGTGGTAGTCTACTAAAGCTTCAAAAAAATATTGGTGGCAAAAACCAAAAAAAATAGTTTGCCGAGTGCTAGGTTAGCACTCGGCAAGTAATAACTTTGCCGAAGTGCCGCCAGTTGCACTCTCGGCAGAGAAACACGCGAGTGCGGATCACAACACTCGGCGAAGAAAATTTTTTGCCGAGTGCGCGTCCGCACTCGGCAGCGCCTTATCCCTTCACGCGTGGCGCTCTCTCTCTTTCTCTCATTACTCTCCCTCTCACTCTCTCTCTCTCTGCCCGCTTGCATGCCTTCGCGCTCGCCGCCGCCCAGCCATGCGCCCCTCCGCTCGCGCTCCGCCGCCCGCCCGCGGCCTCGCCTCATGCGGCCACCTCGCCTCCATACGCCTTCATGCGCCCATGCGCATAGCATTGGCCCATTGGCTCGCGCCCGCCACCTGCCGCTTTCGCTCCTCACCAGGCCTCGCCCGGCCACCTCGCCTCGCCGCCTCCTCGTGGCGCCCGTCCCCGTCCTCCTCCGCACATGCGGCGCGCCTCGCCCGTCACCCGCATGCTGCCGACAAGGTCCGCCCTTGCTCTGTACCTCTTGACACCGGCACTTACCCTCAAGCGACCTCGGCGAGATCAAGCGCTACGTCATTCGTCCTCGACAACACTTGCACCAGTGCGTGCATGCATGCTCCATTGATTCGCTCGTTCGTTCTGGCGAACCGGTGCGTCTTGCATTTAGTTGCATGTATGTTTCTTTGCCGATTATCCTCTCTATGTTTGTGGGCTTTTCACATGCATTAAGGTTAGCCTAATAATTTGGTGCTCAGTGCTTTAGTGTTGATTGCAAAGGTAGACCACAGATTGCCTTTTGTGTTGCGATTTTTTGGGCGAGTTGTCTTTGTGTTTTTCGGCGATTATTTAAGGTAGAATACAAGCGCTAATGAAGTAGCAATCGATGGTCATGCGATCTTGCCGAGAATGCTATGTTATAGATGCAAATTATTATGCTATGTATGCAAGTTTTTGTCACCGCTATAAAGAACATGGGTGCTCATGATTTCTTTTCTTTTTGGGGTTAGCACCCATGGTTCTTGATCGAGCTTCTTATTTGATCTTTGTTTATAAATGTTAAAAAAGTAATAGATGTTCTTTTTACTTTTAACACAAGGTCAGCAGTACGCAAGTGCATCGACGGTGGTTAGTTAATCTGATGAGTTGGAAAGGTTAATGAATCAATTAATTAGTTTGACATTTAGTTATCAGTGGCAACCAGAATTTGGAAACCAATAGGGTTGGGTGTATTCGAAAATCAACCGGAAGTGTAATCTGTAGATGATAAAAATTGGCATGAGGTTAATGACTTTACTAAGTTTAGTAGTTAAAACGGTTTTTAGCCATTCAAACACTTAAGCTAGCAGTAGTAGCCAAATCTAAAAATCAATAATGGATTGCATTTTCGGATAGTGTTGATGATTTGGACAATGTTGATAGTGATGACGATACCTATGATCCAGCTAATCCCAATCATGAAGATTATTTCTAATACATGTAATACTATGTTTTTTGTAATTATGTTTTGTTCATTTTGCCTATTTCTAATACATGTATTACTATGTTTTTTGTAATAATGTTTTGTTCATTTTGCATCTATTTCTAATTACGTCTTGCTTATTCTTTTTAATTGCAGGTGAGTGAACAAAGATGGCGGCGGCATCGTGAGGGCCGTGTCCTCGTTTTACCAGAGACCACGCACTGCGCAGGAGGCGGAGGGGTCGGACAGGAGGAGGAGGAAGAGGACCGCCGGCCGCAGGAGGGGGCCGTCTCCTCCCACGCCGCGTGAGGAGGTGCTGGAGGAGGAGGTGGCGCCCGTGGGCGAGTTGGACGAGGCGGTTGTGAGGCAGACGGCCGAGGAGGTGGTGGCGCCGTGGGCGAGTTGGACGAGGAGGAGGGGCGCACGAGGACGGCGACGAGGCGGTAGGCACGGGTTCCGCTTCCTCCTCTTCCTCTTCCCTCGAGTGTCTACTTGCGAGGTCCCGCGAGCCTCCTCGAGTCCGTGATCCTCACCGACGCCCGGTGATTCGCCCAGAAGGGCAAAAGTAAGTAACTTTAGATGTTGTCACCACTACTTCATATGATATGTTGAAAAAAGAGAAACTAATAATTTTCTTAATCACTTGTGCGAGGCGGGTGGTTGTGTCGGTGGTAGCGCACGCTCCCCAATGGCATCTGGGTCTTACGTGCGCAGCAACACTACCGGCATTGTCACGTCTGCGGGAAGGCGGAGCCGACCTACTCGTTTGACCACTACGCCGTCGGCCCCGATCGCGAGTACCCCAACAAGGCGGCGGGTGAAGGCGGAGTTTTGGGTAAGTCTCCCCGCACAACATTGCTCAATACATCGCATTCATTGGACTTTTCTTGAAATAATGAATGGATACATCGCGTTTGTATGCGGACCTATTTCGAGATGCGATGAGGATTTGAGGCCGTAGGACGGTGGCTACCAAAGCTGTAAAAACTCATCACCGACATGCATCACGAGTGCGCATCCGAAGCATCGTAACCTACCACGGGTCGAAGCTTGGAGAGAAGGTCACCAAGAAAGACGCAAGAAACATGACGACCGGGACGGTGCCTTGAGGTAGATGAAGAACATTAATATTGATTCGTTTTGAGATTAAGTACGTTTAATTTGATCTTCTTATATGTCAAATACTTGATGGCGTGTAGATGATTCCTGGTGGTGCCAATCGTATCCCGAGTCTTTGGCGATGATCGTGGACAAGTGGTTCACGGAGGAGTATCTCGGATGCAGTGATGCGGGCCCGTCGTTTGATGATGCAAGGTCCGGCACACCATCAAAGCGACGCGACCTCTCCGCATACAAACAAGCATGGGTACACGAATTCATTTATCTATTGTGGCGCTCAATTACGCACGATTTCTAATTATCTTGTCGTCTTTCTCGATCGGCGTCACATAGTGGCCACCTTGCTCGGACTTCGGGCATGGTGTATGGCCCACAAGGGCAAGGCGACGTCCGACGTCTCCTTCAACCTGGAGGACCCGCCCCAGGCGTACACGAACCCGAGCGTCCACACCCGCATCGGTGAGTACATCGCCGGCGGCAAGGTCGGTCCATGGGCGGACCATGATCCAAGCACCGGGACTTTGATGGAGAGATCGTCATGAGGGTGGGACAAGGCAAGAAGCATGGGCGGTTCGGCTTGGCGACGCCTCATCGACACGGCGGTTACGGCACGAGCGAGCCTCATCGACTTGCATCACAGACGGGTCCTCTCTCAGGTCTCTGCTTTACTCGACGAACATGTTGTCACATATTACAACATTCGTATGAACTCTTCGCAGATTGGATTAGTGATGAGGCGGAGGCCGCGGCCAGAGGATGTCGGCCAGGTGGAGGTGAGGGCGAGGCGAGCCAGGAACGAGGTACATTCGATTTGTGCTTGCAATGTTTCTAATGTAATCTTGTCTCACATGCAATCTCTTCTCCTTTATGCAAATCAATCGTGGGTTGAATAATCCACCTCATGTGATGGAGCTTTTCCTTCACCACGATACCTTGTGAATGGTAGTTGTATTTTCATTTGTTGTTCACTTGGTGATGGACTTGTGATATACTTGTGATGCACTTCTCATTGCTTGTGGATTTGTTTGGATGGACTTGAGCACTTATTGTAATATATGTGATGGATGATGTGATGGATGAGATATATGTGATGGATGAGATATATATGTGATGGATGAGATATATATGTGATGGATTTGTTTGTCATGGAATGTAAAAATAAATAAAAATGCATGCAACAAGCTCGTGACCATGGCACAATCCCATGTCGGCTTTGCGACCAATTCTTCGGCAAAAATCCTCCGTGCCACCAATAGTTGATAATCTATCCCCATGGTCCCTTGTCAATCTTTGAACCTCCACCTTCTTTTCTTTCTTCGACACACAATGCAGGAGTGCCAAAGGCCATCAAGATAATTTTTTTCCGAGTGCCCTTGCTGTAGGAGTGTCGCACTCGGCAAAGCTTTGCCGAGTGCAAGTGCACGAGGCACTCGGCAAATAGTCGGAATCCAGTAGTGCATGACTACCAACAATCTAGCAGTAATGGAGGCTTAGAGGGTATAAACCTCAGAAAGAAATCTAGCACTGAGGAGTATGAACAAGTGGATCATGTGCGTGTGGATGAGGAGGACATGTACTTGTGCCGGTTGAACAAGAGGATCACGCGGGTGTGGATTCTACTGAAAAGGACCCTGACTATGGACTTGTAGAGGATGAGGATGATGAAACTGGTGATGAAATTGGAGACGATGTAGGGCTGGGTGATGATTTGCCAGACATTGTTTATGATAAGGATGATCCTTCCATGGCCAAAGAATCATTGTTTCCTTCTATTGAAGAATTTAGACTAGTTGTTGCCATGTTTGCTATTAAGAATAAATTTTCTTATAACATTGATAAGAGTGATCCTGAAAGACTAAGAGTTTCTTGTGGTGCTAAAGTTTGTAACCGGAGGATCCATGCTTCTGTGTTGGAATATGGGAGAACTATTCAGGCCAGTTTACTTATTTGTGTGTTATAATGGACTATCTACCCATCTATGAACTTTCACATATTTCATTGCTATTTGACCTGTAGGTGAAGAAAAATCCATTTGCTCATAGTTACCCTAGCACAACCAGAGATGAGAAGGTGAGGTCTGCAAAAAGAAAGTGATAGCTGACAAGGTCATACAGTGACTCTCTGATGATGGTAGCCTTTGGGCTAAGGCATTACAGACCAAGATAATGGAGAAGTATCATGTGAAGGTACCTTATCAGAGAGTCCATGTAGGGAAACAAATTGCACTTGACAAGCTTCATGGCAATGGGAAGACAGTTTTGAAATGATGTATAGCTTCAAGGCTGAGTTGCAAAGAAGATGTCAAAATTGTATTTTAGATATTGATAATCAGGAGATGGATGGAAAGCAGAGATTTAGTAGAAGCTTTGTTGCACTCAGAGGATGCATTAATGGATTCCTGAAGGGGTGTAGGCCATACTTAGATGTGGATTCTACTGCACTTAATGGGAGGTGGAAAGGGTAGCTTGCTATAGCATGTGGCATTGATGGCCACAATTCGATGTATCCTGTTGCTTATGGGGTTTTTGAATCAGAGACAACACATAATTGGGAATGGTTTTTGCAGAAACTGCTTGTAGCAATTGGGACACCAAGTGACCTTGTGATCTGCACACATGCTTGTAAAGGCTTACATATAGTTGTACATAGTGTGTCCCTAGTGCAGAACACAGAGAATGTTTCAGACATTTAATGGCCAATTTTAGGAAGAAATTCCATGGAAAGGTTTTTTGAGGAAAATATGTGGCCAGCAACATATTCCTATATTCCTGAGCAATTTGAGTCACCAATGCAAGCCATTGAGTCATGCAAACCTGAGGCCATGCAGTACCTTCAAGATTACCATCCACATCTATGGAGCCGAAGTAATTTTTCTACACAATGCAAATGTGACTATGTGACTAATAATATTGCTGAGTGCTTTAATGGCTGGATAAACAAGCACAAGTTGAAAAGTTATCCTGTACCAGACATCATGGATAGTATTAGACGTCTCATAATTATTAAATTTGATCAAAGAACTAGAATTGCAACAAGATTTTCTAGGAACATAATTCTACCTAGTGTAATCAACTTGCTGAATAACAAGTCTAGAGGATTACAAGGCTGTGTAGTTTGTAGAGCTGATGAAAATAGAGCAGAGGTAATGGTTAGCACTAATGGTGGGAGGCATACAGTACATTTGGGTGATAGATCCTGCACATGTAGGCAGTGGCAAGTGATTGGCATACCTTGCCCTTATGCCATAGCCTTCATCACATCCATGAGAGGCACAGATGTACAAACTATGTACATGACTACTACTCAGTTGAAAGGTTTAGACTTGCTTATGGGGGTGTCATTCCAACCATGCTTGATAAGGGTTAGTATCCAAAGGTCCAGCTAGCCTTCAGATTGTACCCCCTATGTACAAAAGACCAGCAGGCAGGCCAAGGACCAGAAGGATTAGACCAGCCCATGAAGTGGAACTAGAGAAAAACAATACAAGTGTAAATTATTCAGTGGCTATGGACACATTGAGAATACCTGCCCTATAAAGTTTCCACAAGGCAGATCCAAGGCCAGGTAATAAAAGTCTATCCTCTAGCTCAATATCAACTAACAACATTGAACTACAATACTCCACCTTGTTTGCTTGATTATAGGTGCAGGAAGAGGTC
Organism: Hsuehochloa calcarea; assembly: GCA_036346395.1. Taxonomy (NCBI): domain Eukaryota; kingdom Viridiplantae; phylum Streptophyta; class Magnoliopsida; order Poales; family Poaceae; genus Hsuehochloa; species Hsuehochloa calcarea. The sequence continues at coordinate 14,383,392 of CM070609.1, forward strand.
AGGGGATCAATCCATGTCCACATGTGCACAAACCACCCAACCAGACATCTCATCTGCAGCTAGTGTTCCAAACACTGCCAGGTAACTTGGTACATGTTCTTCCCTTTGAATAACCTTCTAGTATTCAAAAGTAACAAAATTTTGCATTGGTACATTGTCTTTTCAATGATAGCTCAAAAAGCAATGCTACAACCCAAATGACACCTAGATCAATGACAACCTCTACAAGAAACAAAAGGTTCCACCCTTTTCAATAACTTCATTAGATTTTGGATTATATTTGCAAGTGCATCATGCTATCAACATTATGCTGCCAGGTCAAGGTCCACTATGGGTTCTAACAAGCTAGAGATACCAGCAGCACCTTCCTCTCCAACACCACTTGCTATGGCTACTGCAGCCATACCTAAAAGCCCAACCTTCGGGACAAAGAGCAAAAAAAGGCTTTCTTGAAACCTTCTGTTCCCTTCTGCATATGTGATGCATTACATTTTGTATTTTCAACTGTGGGATCCCTTGAACTGTTGTTGGGATTGCGATGTGTTCGTACCTTTTATGTATGGATTACGATTAGCTATGTACTCAGACTTGCTATGTATTCAGAACTTCTATCTTACTGGAACTGTTATGTAATGCATGCATGGATAATGTAGCCGGTTTCTTCTTATTCATGATGGATTGTGATGCATAGATAAATAGTTTGACATTACAATATGAGCAAAACTGAACTTTTACTTGGCAAGAACAACATATAATAGAAGAAAGACGGCAAAAGTAACTATCTTAACTAATTTCTGAAGTATTTTCTTAACTCTTTTCATCCTTTCATTTAGTCTTTTAAGTCCATTCTCTTCATTTTGCACTTGTTGATCAGAGGGTTGAGCCACAAGACGAAATGCACCAACACCACGGGAGTCTTCTTGCAAGCTAATAATTTGTATTGCAATATCTTGAACCACTGGGATAACTTCATCAACCCACTTCCAAAACCGACATGTTGTGCTTTGGAAAAGAATTGGAGCTTCAAGTGAAAATAAAGCAACATGTTATTTCGAAGGGAATTCATTCGGGATTATTTTCCACAAGTTACCGTAAGATTTGAATACTTCATGAAGACTCGAAATGGATATGTTGGAGTATGCGACATAAACAGAATCCCTAGATCCCTGCAACGAGGGCAAACCAGGTGTTGCCGCAGAGATTCTAATTGACCGCTCACTCGAAAATTAGATGATGCCGAAGACATCCTGTTTAAGACTGGAAGAAAGGACAAGAGGAAGTGAAGAATGAGGTGAATGGCAAGCAAAAGCATCCATATATAGCCAACGACAGCAGATAGAAAATGGCACCAAAACAGGAAGTTTCCCTCCAGAAGTTGTTACCTCAACCACCATCCACCGGTGGCAAAAACAAAATCATTGATCAAGGGAAAATACGTCAAATTAGCACACTGTTTGGTTCCCGTCCAGTCAACGTGGTTTTGACTGACGGTGGTGGTAAAAGAAGAATGCAAGCAAAGTTTTGTTGGCAGAAATCGCAGGGACCAATTTGCGGGGGCAGAACCCATGTGCCAGACCTTTGCAATGGCACCAGCAAAATTTTGCCCCACATGAAGACGCGGTGCACTGCTGCCTCGGATGTACATAGCGTGTTCTGACTCACTTCGATGAAACCCAAGTGACAGTAGACAACTGTTGAGTTTAGCATTCCACGCTCTTGGCGCTTGTCGCAAACCGTAAATTGCCTTCCGAAACTTCAGGACCTTCTCCTCGTGGCCATTAACCACGAAGCATGGGGGTTGCACGATGTAAACTTCCTCCTCGAGTTCGCCACTAAGGAACACAAATTTTACATCCATGTGATGCACTAGCCGCCCCTAATGTGTGGCGAGTGCGATCAAAAGACCCACAGACTCGAGGCGAGCGACTGGCGCGAACATCTCATCGAAGTCAATGCCTTGCTGCTGCACGTACCTTTTCACCACGAACCATACTTTGTGCTTAATGATGGTATCGTGTGAGTCCTTCTTGTACACCCACTTTAGGCTAATTGGACGATAACCAATAGGAAGATCGACAAGCTGCCACGTACCATTCTCCTCAATGGAAATCATCTTCTCAAGCATTGCTCGACGCCAACATTGGTGTTGTTCGGCATCGACAAAACCAGCGAGTTCTTCTACTACTGTGAGGTGTAGCTCATCGATGTCGAGCTCAACCACTCATGTTGTATCATACAAATTCTGTAGCGTGCGATTCCGCCTTGGTACGCCGTCGGACGAGGGTGTGGTGTTAGGAGGAGGTGACACGAACTCCACTTCTGCTGGCGCTAGCACTGCTGTTGCCTGTGCTGCTGTTGCTGCCAGAGAGAAGTACACCATAGTGAATGTCTCACCTAGAGCCGTTCGTGCACGATCTTTGGCTTCCCAGTCCCACTTTGCCGCCTCGTCGAAGATGACATCACGTGTCACATGCACACACTTGCCAACATGGTCGTACACCCGGTATGCTTTGGATCCTGGTTTGTAGCCGATGAAGACCATGGATTTGCTCCCGTCATCGAGTTTCTTGATGTTAGGATGCACCTCCTTCATATGCACGATGCATCCAAATGTGCGAAAGTATTGCATACTTTGACGTGTCCCATACCACACCTCAAAGGGCGTCTTGCCGTTGACGCTCTGGGTTGGTGCGCGGTTAAGGATGTAGAAGACCATTGTGACCACCTCGCCCCAGAACTCCCCTGGTATGTCCTTCGCCTTCAATAGGCTGTGTGACATTGCGATGACCATTTGATTACGGTGTTCAACTACGCCGTTCTATTGTGGCGAATATGGCGCCGTGAGGAGTCGCTTGACGTCGTGATTCACACAATATTCACTAAACTCCACGGACATGAACTCGTCGCTGCGGTCAGTGCGCAGTGCTTGCAGCTTCTGCTCAGATTCCACTTCGACGTCGGCTTGGAAGTGCTTGATTGCTGCTACAGCCTCATCCTTCATCGCGAGCAGTGTCAGCCACATGTAGCAGCTGAGGTCGTCGACCAGGAGCAGGAAGTAGTGTTTCCCACCTGGTGTCGCTTGCATGATCGGTCCGTACAGGTTACCATGCACCAGCCTGAGGAGATTCTCCACGCGGTATACTTGGCCTCCTGTGGAAACGGAGTACGACACTGCTTCTCCGCTAGGCAGCCATCGCATATTTGGTTGATGTGGTCGATCTTTGGATGTCCCCGCACCACACGCCTCAAAATTGAAGTGACCGTAGCGGGCGTGCCAGCGCCACGCGTCGTCGTCGAGTTGTGCTACCAGGCACACTGGATATGCTATGTCCAAAGAGAGAACATATAACCGATTGCACGCACGGTTTACCTTGGCGAGAAGCTGTTTGTTGGCGATCGTGAATTCACAACACGCCTCCCTCGATCAGCATTTGGTAGCCATTCTCGTCGAGCTGCCCAATGCTAACAATGTTGCTCCGTAGGCGAGGGATGTAGTACACTCCTATCAACGCGCGGTGCTCTCCGTTGTGGTACATGAATAGTACCATACCGCATCCACGGATGTCAACGATCGAGTCATCGCCGAACTTGACTGATCTGGTGACACCGATGTCCAACTTGGCAAAGATGTTCCTGCAGCCCATCATGTGGTTGCTGGCCCTGGTGTCAAGATACCATGCATCATCGTGATAGTCCTCTTCACGTCCTAGGTGGACATCAGCATGCACCAGCGTGGGCTCATCATCGTTGACCATTGTCAGGTTGGCCTACTCGTTGCGCCACGGCTTGTGGTAGTCTCTGGCCCAGCGCCCAAGTTTGCCGCAGTTACAGCACTTGTCCTTCGACACCTCGTGGCTGCCATTAGATGCAGCACCACCACTTCCACAGTCGGCGGCATAGCCACTGCTACGACCTTTCGGCTTGCCGCGGCGCCGATTACTGCCATAGCCACCGTCGGGCTTTTGTCTGCCAAACGAACTCTGGCCATGCTCGCGTTGCTTCATGCGCGCAAGCCACTCCTCCTCTGTGAGGAGCAGGCGTCCGCGGGCATCGTTGGTGTTGTCTTGATCGTAGCGCTCTTCTGCGGCCTTCAGTCGTTCGGTGAGCTCCTCCATCGAGAGCGTCTGCAAGTCAATGAGCGTCTCAATTGAGATCGCTACCTGAGTATACCTCGGCGGGACGACGCGGAGGGATTTTTTCACAACGCGGCCTTCCTCCAGCTTGTCCCCGAGTATCTCCAAGTTGTTGACTAGGCCGGTGAGCCGCATTGTGAAGTCATCCACCGATTCACCGTTCTTGAATTTGATCACCTCAAATTGTTTGCGCAGCATCTGCGCCTTTGCCTCGCATACGTGTTGGACGCCCATGCGCAACGTTTTGATGGTGTTCCATGCATCCTTGGCGGTGTTCTTGACGGCGAGTGTTGATAGCATCTCTGGTGGGACGGCACAGAGTATGGCAGACATCGCCATCCTGTCGTCGCGGTAGTCGCCATTGCCGAGGTTGATCACCTCCCACAGGCTTTGCGCTTGTAGGTTCATCCTCATCACGAGAGCCCAATCTCCATAGTTGGTTCGTGTCAGCATCGGGTAGACGACCAAGCCTCCTGACTTCCTCACCACGCAATGTATCACCACTTCCCCACCGTCGTTGCTGCCGGATCCCACCTCCACATGTGTGCTAACGTCGCTGGGCATCCTTGGCCGGGTAGGTGAGTGGGAATATGGTTGCGACATCGTCGGGTCGAGTGCAAGGCTCTAATATCAATTGTCAGCCAATCCGAAGAAGACTCAACCGAAAGACCCTTCACATAGGATATATTCATTTGGGAAAGGTGAACGTCCACCAAATAGGAATTTACTTGGGAAATATATGCATGGCCACAGCATAATTCACAAATTAAATCGCAGGTGCCAGGAGTGAGCTTACATTCTACGAGAGCACGCAAATATGAAATGTTCGAAGCTTACATACTGTACAATTAATACTGTACCTGTGGTAGGGCGCCCGGATCTTGTCCTGCAACTCGAGGAAGCGCTGGACGAGGTGGTCGTGTTAGAATTGATCTCGGCTAACAACCCGAGAAATCCGGGAGACCACGTCTCCACCTCGCGCCCTGATCGGGGGCGTTTCCAACTGTTTTTTGGTTTCGGTCCCGGTCTCCTCTAGCGCTAAATAAAAAGAAGGGATACGGCAGGGTTTTTTGGCTATGTCTCAAAACTCAGAATCATCCCAATACACACCCGATCTGTAACGAAGTGCTGAGGAGAACGAAGACCCAAACTACGACATCGCGAGACCGGACCGACGGCCACTGGATCGACCGACGGCCACCGGATCGTCTTCACTACTACCTCCCGGTGACTCGAGCCGAAGCCCCGACGCTCAGATCCGCGCCGACCCCGACGGTAGCACACGCAACGACCTCTACATCGACTCTCCTATGGCTTCTTCAAGTTCGGTAATACTCAAGCTTCCGTGATCTTAGTTTTGTTTGTGGTGTTCTACGATTGAGCTAGGGTTAACGATATTAGATTATGTATTAGTCTCAGAATTAAGCCATCAATGGTATCAGAGCAAGTCTAGCTCATCTTGAACCCGATTAGCCCAGTTAGTCTCAACCGACCGCCCCGCCCAATCTAAGGCTCGGCTTAGCAAGTAGAAGGAGGATCAAACCCTAGTCGAACCGAAGACCCCCAAACCTCAAACTCGGATCGGAGACATTAGGCGGTGGAATACTTACGCTGTTTTTGGATCCGAGTTTCCTCCGATGCGGGCGCCACTGAAGCTCCACTCGACGGCCGCGCGACCTTGTCGCGACGCTATCCGGCGAGGAGAGCCGCGACGCCGCCGCTCTGATGCGCCGCCTTACGCCGCCGCCTCCGCTCCGCTTACTCACTCTTCTTTGCGCCATCGGCGTCGGAGCTGACGAAGCCATCGGCGCGGAGTTTTCGGAGGAACGGGAGAAACTGGTTTTAGGTTTAGGGTTTGCGCCGTTCGCCGGCTTTTTATACCGCGACTTTCGCTCCCAGCCGTCCGTTTCGATCCGACGGATCGTGTTGTTTCCGGCCGAAGGATTGGGATGGCGCATCTTGACCGTCTATTTTGAGATCCGACGGCCGTTGTTTCGGCTTGTTAAGCTGCAGTCGCTAATGGGCCGAGCGGCGGGCCGTGCGCGGGTGAAGCCGGGCCAGGCGCAGGCCGAGCAGGCCGAATGTGTTGAGTACTGTGCTACGGATGAACAGTGATTTTTTTTTCTTTTTACAAAAATGTTTTTCTGATGAAGTTTTTTGTTTACTGTTTAATCTAATGTTTATTTCTCAATTGTGTAATGCTACACAGTAGTTTTACCATTTTGTAAAATGCTTTTATGATTAAGATTTATAATTATTATTTATCTTATTTTTGTGCACTGTTTTAATTAATGATGATTCCTCATGTTTCGGTATAAATTCGGTCTCTGATTAAAATTGAACCAACGAGATATTTTAATTAGAGAATTTTATGAATTATTTTGGCATTATGTATACACATGATTACATAATGACCAACGTTGTTTGTAATCATGTGTCGCCACATTAATTGTTATAGTTCTTTTTTATTTTCTGCCCAACGGTGATATAAACTAGAACTGTAATTTTGCATGTTATTAATCAGACCAACGTAGGGTTAATTGCATGCAATACTTTTATGGTATTTCTAATTTTTCCCTGTATTTTAATGTTCAGCCATGAATGCTTCAAATGTTGCCGCTACAATTGACAACATTGAAGCGACTTACGAGGAACAACTTCCCGCTTGGAAAGAAAGAATTTGATTGTCCTTGGAGTATTAGACCTTGATTATGCACTAAGAGTGTTCGCTCCGTTTCTCCCACCATTGGTGAGGGCGATTCGATGAGAAAAAGAAAATATATGATAATAATCTTTGAAAAATGGGAGCGGTCTAACCGTCTATCACTAATGATTATGAAGACTTCTATCTCGATCGGAATCGGGAGCAATTCAGTTACGAAAATGCTAAGGAGTATCGGCTTGATGAGGAGAAATTCAAAGGCTCCACTAAGGTTTATGCCAAGACATTAATCCGAGGCTTCTATCCACTAAGTATAGCGGGTCCAAAGAAGATAAGAGAGCACATCATGATGATGACCGATATGGTCGGAAAACTCAAGGGCATGGACATGGAAATATCTGATGGTTTCCTAGTCCACTTCATAATGACCTCTCTTCCTTCTGAGTACACTGCTTTTAAGATAAACTATAATACTCAGAAAGATAAATGGAGCATGAGCGATCTTATCGCCATGTGTGTCCGAGGAGGAAGAAAGGATTAGGGCGAAAAGAAAGATTTGGTGAATCAAGTTGGCGGTCCTAGCAAAAGGAAGTTCTCAGGGGACTTCAAATCCAAGAAAAGGCTGCACTACTCTCCTAATTCAGATAAATCAGGGCCTAAGGTGCAAACTACACCTAAGCCCAATGTTGCTTCTGCTAAAGCACCAAGTGGGAATGCATGTCACTTCTGCAAGGAGCCAGGACATTTCCAGAAGGATTGTGTTGGTTTCCTAAAGTGGCTTGCCAAGAAGGGTAATGATTCTATAACTTTTGTTGATGAAACCCTTTATACTAATTTTTCCCTTAAATCTTGGTGGATTGACTCAGGTGCAACTGTGCACGTTACCAACTCTTCTGAGGATTCCATACCGTGAGAACACTAAGAAAGGGGGAGCGAAGTCTTAGAGTCGCGGATGGAAAAGAAGCCGAAGTGGAATCAATTGGTTCTGTCTCCTTAGTTTTAGATAGCGGCTTCACACTTCGTCTTAATAATGTAGTTTTTGTTCCTTCCATTAGGAGGAATTTAATTTCAGTATCTTTATTGGACGATGATGGATTCAAATGTAATTTTGGTAACAATAAGTGTGTTATCACAATTAATTCAAATAATGTTGGTCTTCTTTGTTAGACAAGACAAGCTTTATATGCTTTCCTTAATGAATCACCGATATCTTTGAATGTGTGTGATACTATGCGTAAAAGTATAATGAGACTTCTTCAAACCGTGGCATCGCTTTAGGCCACATTTGAAGGGGAGAATGGAGCGTCTCATTAAGGAAGAGATTCTCCAACCATTAGATTTCTCGACTCGGACCAACGCATTGATTGCATTAAAGGAAAATACGTAAAGAAAATAAAGAAGGAGCAACTCGCACTCGGGACTATTAGAGTTAATTCATACCGATATTTGTGGTCCTTTTCTGTGACATCGGTGGATGGTTTTGATTCTTTCATTACATTCACCGATGATTTCTCCGTTATGGTTATATTTTTCCCATTAAGGACCGATCCGAGTCACTTGATAAATTTAAGATATTTAAAGGTCAAGTTGAAAATCAGCACAACCTAAGAATCAAAGTGGTAAGATCGGACCGTGGGGAGAATATTATGGGAGACATGCCCTTATGGCCAAATTCACGGCCCTTTCGCTAAGTTCCTTGGAAAATGGCATTGTTGCCCAATATTCTACACCTGTGAACCTCAAGAAAATGGGGTAGGTGAGAGGCGCAACCGTACACTTATGGATATGGTACGAAGCATGCTTAGCTACTCTAGTTTATCACACGGTTTATGGATGGAGGCACTAAAGACAATGACACATATTCTTAATAGGGTTCCCGATAAATCAAGACCTAAGACACCTTATGAATTATGGACTGGAGAAAACCGAGTTTGAAATATTTAAGAATATGGGGTTGTTGTCTTTGAAGCTAAGATATTTAATCCACATATTGGAAAATTAGACCCTAAGACAAGAAGTTGCCATTTTATAGGATACCCAAAGATCTAAAGGATATCGATTTTATTGTCTGATAGAACAACTAAGTTTGTAGAAACAAGACATGATGTGTTCTTAGAAAATAATGAGGACACGGAGCCTGGAAAATTGATCTTGAAGAGAAGCGGGTTTACGTTCCTTCACCGCTTATCCCGAGATTTTTATTCTCGCACTTCGGTGGTTGCACTTCGATTACCAAATCGTTGATGCACCCAATCGTTGGGGTCTCTGAAATTCCTAATGTCATACCTAATGATGAGCCTCGGCGGTCTCCTGCGCCTCGGCTGACCTCCCGCAATAGTTCTTGAACCAATTAGAAGATCACAATGGAGAGAAGATCGCCATCCCAAATGATTATGTTGTTTACATGAATGAGGATATTAATGATATAGGGAAGGTAGATGATCCCACCTCTTATAAGGAAGCAATAATGAGTGAATATTCTCCTAAATGGTTTGAAGCCATGAAGGATGAACTAAAGTCTATGAGCACTAATGATGTATGGGACTTAGTAGAAATTCTGACTGAGTCAAAACGATGAGGTTTGTAAATGGGTCTACAAAACTAAGCATGACTCTAAGGGAAATATCGAAGGTTCAAAGCAAGACTCGTAGCAAAAGGCTTCTCACAAAGAGAGGGGATTGATTATAATGACACTTTTCTCCTGTCTCAACTAAGGATTCGTTCGAGAATCGTTATGGCGCTTGTAGCTCATTATGATTTAGAGCTACATCGGATGGATGTTAAGGCGGCATTCCTTAATGGCGATTTGCAAGAAAAAGTTTACATGACTCAACCTAAGGTTTTGTCGTGGAAGGAAAGGAGCACATGGGATGTCGACTTAAGAAATCTATTTATGGCTTAAAACAAGCATCGAGGCGTTGGTACCTCAAATTTGATAAAGTTATAAGGAATTTTGGATTTAAGGAAAATGAAGTTGATAATCGCATATATGTTAAGTTCAAGGGAGTAAATTCACCATCTTAGTGCTTTATGTGGATGATATCTTATTGGCTAGCGGCGATAAGGATACGCTGCTTGAAACCAAAAGATTTCTCTCATCCAATTTTGATATGAAGGATCTCGGTGATGCCTCTTACGTTCTTGGCATTGAAATTCAGGACAGTCCAAAGGAGTATTAAGTTTATCTCAAAAGGCATACATTGACAGAGTACTAAAGAGATACAATATGCATAAATGCTCGCTCACTGCTCCTATCGTTAAGGCGATAAGTTTGGGACATTTCAATGTCCAAGGAACCAATATGAAATCGATCGGATGAAGATCGCCTTACGCTTGGTGTCGGAAGCATTATGTATGCTCAAGTAAGCACATACGACTTAGCTTTTGTAACCTAATGCTTGGCGGATATCGGTCAAATCGAGGACCGACCACTGAAAGCCGTTAAGAAAGTCTTGCGTTATATGCAAGCTACTAAGCATCTCATGCTCACATATAAGCATACCGATAACCTTGAAGTTGTTGGTTATTGATTGATTTTATGGGATGTGTTGATACTAAGAAATCCACGTCGGGTTATATCTTCACACTCATTGGAGGAGCTATCTCGTGGAAAAGCTCCAAACAAACCCTTACGGCATCTTCAACGATGCAAGTGAGTTTGTGGCATGTTATGAGGCTACTTGGGCAGTCAGTATGGCTTAAGAATTTTATTAGGGCCTTAGAGTGGTTGTGACATTTCTAAACCACTCACCTTATCTTTGCGATAACGAACCCGCATCTTTTATGCGAGTAACAACAAGTCAAGTGGTGCTGCCAAACACATTGACATTAAGTATCATGTTGTGAAAGATAGAATCCAGGATCAAACCATTAGTATCAAGCATATTAGTACTAAGTCAATGCTTGCGGATCCGCTTACTAAAGGCTTACCACCCAATATATTTCGTGATCATGTTGCGGCATGGGTTTATTGGAAAGCCTCGATTACGGATAAAGGACCTTAAAATAAACCAACTCCCATTAAGTATTATGAATATTCATTTTAAAATGAGATAGTATACTATAGGTACTGAGGTTGTATGGCACTTCATTGGTCATGCGACACATTACCTTGGTACATTTTTTCATTTGAGGATGGACTTATGATGTTAGCCTGACGATCAAAGGGGAGAATGTTAGAATTGATCTCGGCTAACAACCCGAGAAATCCGGGAGACCACGTCTCCACCTCGCTACGATCGGGGCGTTTCAAGCTGTTTTTGGTTTGGTCCCGTCTCCTCTAGCGCTAAATAAAAGAAGGGATCTGGCGGGTTTTTTGGCTATGTCTCAAAACTCAGAATCATCCCAATACACACCCGATCTGTAACGAAGTGCTGAGGAGAACGAAGACCCAAACTACGACATCGCGAGACCGGACCGACGGCCACTGGATCGACCGACGGCCACCGGATCGTCTTCACTACTACCTCCCGGTGACTCGAGCCGAAGCCCCGACGCTCAGATCCGCGCCGACCCCGACGGTAGCACACGCAACGACCTCTACATCGACTCTCCTATGGCTTCTTCAAGTTCGGGTAATACTCAAGCTTCCGCATCTTAGTTTTGTTTGTGGTGTTCTACGATTGAGCTAGGGTTAACGATATTAGATTATGTATTAGTCTCAGTATTAAGCCATCAGGTCGAACTTGCGGTTGGCGGCGAAGAGCTTCTCGGCGCGCTTGGCGGCGGCGAGCTTGTAGCGCTCCATGTCCCTGAGCTCGGCGCGGTGGTGGTGGTAGGGCCCCAGCGCGAAGTGCTGCGGCGCGTACGCCTCGAGCCTGGTCGCCCGCAGCGCGCGCGGCACGTCGAAGACCTTGGCCACCGCGCCCAGCTCCTCCGCCGCCGTCCGCTCCATGCTCCGCCGCACCCGGCTCAGCCACCGCTCCTCGTCGAACTGCACGCCCGCGTTCGCCGCCGCCGTCCCCACGAACCGCGCCCGCTCCTGCAGCTGCGACACTGCCATGACGATCAAATCGCTACCTGCTGACCCGCTTCTTCTCCTGATCCAAGCTATATAGGATTAAATGAGTCTAAGTATATAGCTGTAAGCTTTGTCTGACTCTAGAGTTGTATGGCTACTTGGAGTTGATTGGTTAGGTCAAGCCATGGGCTGTGATAAGTTGTTATATACTCCTACTATGCACGCAAGTGGGTAGATGGGTGGTTAATTATGAGTTAAAAGAGGGTTTAGACAGCGCGTAAGCGTGAAACATGCACATGCTATGCATGTAGTAGGAATTGCAAAGTTAGGTCGTCGGTTTGTATGTATATTAATATTGTTGAGAGAGAGAGAGAGAGAGAACTAGTCCTAGTTAAAAGAAACGTTGCAAACGTGGAGGGTGCCGGGGATGATGTTATCATAGTGCAATTGAATTAATTTGTTCGAAAAGAGTTTGGTGGGTTTCAGGAATGGATAACTATGCTGATGATCTTGAGAAGGAATCAATTGGACCGTCGCTGACAGGAATGGGATTCGTTGGAATATGAATATATATACTTATCACTTTTTGTTTGAATTGGTTGGTGCTTGAAACTTTTAATATTATATCAGAGCTAAAGACTCTTATTTCATGGCCTTCTAGCCTTATGGAGATTAGATGACAAAAAAAATCTTTCATCGGTATTGATAGAGAGTTTGTAAAAATCATGGAATAAAATGTTTTCACCCTTATTCATCTCTCGCCTATGGGTTTCTTGTCTCCACATGAACTATATGGTACGGAATTGGGATCCATATCGACAGATCCTATAGTTTATGGGTATAAGTTCGATTTTTGAGAGGATTCACCTCACATGCTGTCTGCTGTCTCCGGATGAATCAATTGACCTCTAGGTGCACGGCAGGCTGGGACCTGTGAAACATATGGATTAATCAATTTTTCCTCAATTTTTAAATCCTTAATACGAGAAGAAAATACAAGAAAGATGTCACTACATGTGATGTGTCCACAGGAACCTCATGTCTGCATGATGGGGTTCACCAGAACCACGGAAATGAATGCATGCGGTCACGCCCGTTCCGACTAGGTTGGTGTCAGACTAAGGTGTTCCTTTCGACTTATCAATGGCGAAATTCAACTACTGCTACGACTATTTTGAGGCCACTATTGCTTCGTCACACACACGCTGGCCTTCCTAGTTCCGACTTGCTACTACCACAAATAAGCAACTTCAGGAACAATAGATGTGTCTGCGTCCTTTGTAATCTCAAAAGAAAATAAAGAAAAAACCTATATAACAATAGATGAACAATAATAGGCTGGCTTGCAAATAATGACGAAGATGGGCGAGTGTCGGACCCGGATTTCGTAAACCCGGATCCTCTGTGAAACATCGCTACTTCCCTGGATCGAGAGTAGCGACTCATGCATTACATTCTTGGATCATCTCATACAAGCGTGAAATAAGACCAACACATATATTACAGACAGTCAAGGTAACATAGACCGCGTTGGGTCAAGTTTTTACAGAAGGGTCGTCAGGCCAAATGTATTACATCACAAAAGATCGTGACTAGAGCGGAAGCAAAAGGGGATGGGGCACATTTCTCCACAGGCAGCGACCGGGGTATCTTGTGTACGACTAATATTATCCAAGAGCTTGGTTAATATTAGTTATACGCAAGTACCGACAATTCTACTAGACTGAGGCGAGATCTAAACTACAGAGCTATACTACTCTTCATCGCATCCTTGTCCATCGGCTTCTGGATTCTCATAATAAGCATAGTCTCCTTGGTCCAGATCATCTGAAGGGTTTTGGGAAGAGCGAGAGTGAGCACAACTACCATGCTCGCGAGCCAACACAACAGATACAATAATATACATGCACAGTTTAACAAGGATGACTCGGGTTCTTTTATTTGCGTAATGTAATATTTATAAATACAAATATTAGAAAGTCCTATCACTTAGCATTTTTAACCAAATTTGCATTTTTAAAGAGATTAATTGTGCAATAAGTATAAACAGCAGAGGTTCCCTCCATCGGAAACTCTGTCTCATGCTTCTTTTTTACGGTAGTCATACCCACCTATTACCAACACCGGGTAAGAATACCCAGGGAAATCCAAATCAAGGGCTAGGTGAGCCCCGCACATTTTTCATCCCAACCACAAAAGTTTTTAAAATAGAACTATATCTTGTAAGTTCCTACGCCCGCCCTTGACCGTGGGCATGGCTGTTCGAACAGTTTTATTCTCTGCAGAGATTGTACATATTTACCCACAAGATATAATCGCCTTGATATGTACACACGTTTCCTTGGACATGTGAATCAAGGGGAGATTATCGCAAGGCCTTTACAAGGCATCCCTCGGTATTTGCTACACCCGCTAAGGTTTCACCTGAGTAGGGTTTACGGTACTAGGATCCGACAACCACTTACCCAGACCCCCTCTTGCGCCGTGCGACTTACGCCTAGGACCCCGTAAGTCGTATACCCCAACCCGTAGCCTCGTGGGCTCCCGGTGAAGGGGCGTCCCTCCAATGGTGCAACTCGTACCAGTGGACACCAATTAGTTAGCCAGGTCGACACCATTATAGACTTGTGGTTGTACTGTTTTACAGTAGGAGGTCATCATAGGATTAAGTCCTTAAGATCATCTGGGCGGTTCTTACCACATACCCACCACAAAAATATCCTGGGCTACATTAGCACCCAACCATATACCCTCCAGCTTACCATCCGCCCAGATGGGTATTAGCAAATTTTTAGAGTTTTGGAGAAGTATAAAACAAATTACCACATCCAATTCAGTCATTCTCCCCAATGACTGCCCAAAACAAATGTTATGATTAAAGGATGATGATTTGGGGTAGGTAATACCCCGGTACTTAAAGAAGTCTAGCATGGCGTTTAAGTATGACCCATAACTAGTAGGTTACCATATATTTACTAGGGTGACAAGGGTATTAGGAGTTCAACTTTCAAGGAATTGGTATAATAATTATTCAATCATCAAGTAGGTATTTAACTACCTTAGAGTGTTTGACATACATTTGCATAAAAATTAAAGCATGCAATTTGATACTTTAAAAGAATATAATTTGCATAAAATATGGGATCAATATGATCAAAGTGTTGACTCGCCTTGGTTATAGGTAGAGGGGTCTAGGTCTTCTTGAGCTTGTCCGAGGTGGGGGTCTTCCGCTTCTTCGAACCCTACTCGGACGGACGTACTGGAAAAAGACACAATAGAAAAAAGTGAGCAAATAAATACAAATCACCAAGCAAATGAACTCCAAATTAAGCAAGACCAGTGCCTTTAGTAAGGTCTTGATTTTAGAAAATTTTAGGAAAAGGATTCATAATTTTTGGAGCTAAAATGAGGAAGTTATGGATTTTTGAAGCATCTAACAGAATTTTCAATTGAATGGAAAAACAGAATTTGCGGTTAATCGCGGTGCCGACACGTGTCAACAACGCATAGGGCTGGTCCACGCGTACTGTTACGTGGGCCGAAGGCCAACACGTAAAGCTTCGGTCCACGGCTCACCGGTTCACGGAATAGTGACTCGGGCCCACATGCTAGTCAAAGAATACAAAACCTGTGTTAACCCTTGCCATCACTGTGTGGCCGAGTCCACGCGTCGGCGAGACAGAGTGTCTTCTGCTCCCTTATCCTCTGATGTTCCTTCTTCCCCCTGCTCTTCTTGCACCTCTCTCTTTCGGGAGTGTCAATATCTTATGAACACTCTCGAGAGGTTTGTAGGAGGCAAGAAGAAGCTCAACCTCATTCTAGACCAATCTAAGATTTGCAGATTTAATCAGGGTTTAGGATATGATTTCCATGAGGGCATGAGAAAGCATCCACCGCCGTGCTTTCGTAACCATAGCACTGTGTGATCAAGACTAAGCCGGGGTGAAAGTCAATTTTAAATCGGCGGGTCTTGTTCAAGGGATCTCTGACAGCAAGGTGATTCCACCACAGCTTCGGCCTCTCAGAAGGTGAAGTATCATTGCACCTTCTGTCAAAAGGATGGACACTTGGTTGATCATTGTTTCAGGCGCGCCAAGATCGCGCGTAGAGACCGTGTTGAGTCTCTTAGGCGCATTCAGGGTCAGCTCCAAACCTTGAGTGCACCTAAGACCAACACGAGGTCTAGGCTTACTCCAGCTGATGGTTTTGGGCAGCATCGAGGACTTGGTTTTTCTGAGCTTTCTGGTTTTCGTCCTCATGCTCCCTTTGGTCGTGACTTCCGTCGTTTTGAGGGTAGATCTCGTTTTCCCTTTCGAGATGGCTACCCGCGACGAGATCAGCATGTGCCAGCATTCCGACTCCTTATTCCATAGCAGTTGGATCCAAAGAATGCGGCAGTCCGCATACGACTTTACGGCTTGTTGAGTGACAGAGAGCGTAGGGTAGATAGAGGTCAGTCTTGTTTGACTACTTCATCTGTTCGACGTGTTACTCAGTATTGGGTGCCAAAATCACTTTTGATTCACCCCAGTACATAGACTTTGCTCTCTGTTTGACTCAGGTTCGCCGGGCAGGTAAGGGAAAGGTTTGGCTTGTAGACTCTGGTTGTTCTCGTCATATGACTGGAGATTCTCGTTGGTTTTCTTCCCTAGCCCGTGCTCCAGGTGATGAGACGATCACCTTCGGAGATGCTTCGTTTGGGCGCGTCATCGCTAAATGTATTGTGCGCATTAATGATTCATTTATTCTGAAAGATGTTGCCTTAGTGAGTAAGCTGCAGTATAATCTGCTTTCAGTTTCTCAGCTCACCGATGACGATTTCGAGGTGAGTTTTAAGAAAAACAATTGCACAATTTTTATTCTTGGTAGTCCGGTTTATGGATTTCGTTATGGGAGGATCTTTCGTCTTGATTTTTCCGAGTCTTCTGGTGATCCTCTCCGGTGTTTAATTGCTTCTGAATCCCGTGATTTGACCTTCTGGCATAGGAGACTTGGTCATATAGGATTTGATCATTTGACCCGAGTTAGCGGCCACGATCTCATTCGTGGTTTGCCGAAACTCAAGATGGTCAAGGATCTTGTTTGCGCTCCATGCCGGCACGGCAAGATGGTTGCCGCTTCTCATTCTCCAATCACAGTGACAATGACCAATGCACCGGACAATTGCTCCACATGGATCTGATTGGCCCGGCTCGAGTGCGATCGGCGAGGGAAGTGGTATGTTCTTGTTGTGGTCGATGACTTCTCGAGGTACTATTAGGTGTTTTTCTTAGCCTCGAAGGATGAGACGTTTACACATTTCTGTGGTCTTTTTAGTAGGCTTTCTGCTGAGCTCCCAGGTGCATTATGAGCAATTCGCAGTGATAATGGCACGGAGTTCAAGAATTCCTACTTTGAGAGTTTCTGTGATGAGACAGGTGTAGAGCACCGCCTCTTCTCCGCACGTCCCTCAAAGAAATGGCGTTGTGGAGAGGAAGAACCGTACCTTGGTCGAGATGGCCAGGACGATGCTAAATGAATATTCTACACCTAAGAAGTTTTGGGCTGAGGCTATCGCCACTGCATGCCATGTTTCAAACAGAGTTTTTCTTAGTGCACTCTTGCATCGCACTTCTTATGAGTTGAGATATGGGCGAAAGCCCAGCGTCTCGCATTTTCGTGTGTTTGGTTGCAAGTGTTTTATTCTGAAGTCTGGAAACCTAGATAAGTTCGAGTCACGATCTTGTGATGGGATCTTTCTGGGTTATTCGACTTCGTCTCGTGCTTATAGAGTCTAGAACTGCGAGTCTAGCAAAATAGTAGAAACCTGTGAGGTGACCTTCGATGAGGCCAGTCCGGGGACTAGGCCTGATATATCAGGTTCTCTAGAGCAGTCCGAGTCCATCTTTGTGGATAATGAGGAGGACGGGGATGAGGGTTGTCTACCCGATCCAGTTCTTTCTCCTTCTCTGGAGGTGCCTTCTTCCACCGCACCTTTAGAAGATCAGCCCTTACCTTCTGCTTCTTCTGAAGCTAGTGGCTCTGTTCCTATCTCATCTACTCATGAGATAGAGGCCACTTCTTCATCTCATCCTGGACCTCCTAGACACATTCAAAAGGACCATCCTTCAGAGCAAATCATTGGAGATCTTTTTGAGCGAGTCACTCGTTCAAAATTTGGCATGTCTCTTTTCTGTCTCCATTCTGCCTTTGTTGCCTCATTTGAGCCCAAAGACGTTTGTCATGCTCTCTCTGATGAGTCATGGATTAATGCCATGCATGAGGAATTGGAAAACTTTGAAAGAAACAAGGTCTGGTCGTTTGTTGAGCCCCCTCGAGGTCACAATATCATTGGGACCAAGTGGGTGTTCAAAAACAAGCAAAGTGAAGATGGGGTAGTCATTCGAAACAAGGCTAGACTGGTAGCTCAGGGCTTCTCCCAGGTTGAGGGTCTCGATTTTGAGGAGACTTTTGCCCCTGTAGCCAGACTTGAAGCTATTAGAATCTTGCTTACCTTTGCAGCTTTTAAGGGTTTCAAGCTTTACCAGATGGACGTCAAGAGTGCCTTTCTCAATGGACTTATTGAGGAAGAAGTCTATGTCAGACAGCCTCCAGGTTTCGAGAACCCCAAGTACCCTAATCATGTCTACAAGCTTTCCAAAGCTTTGTATGGACTTAAGCAAGCTCCTAGAGCCTGGTATCAAAGGCTTAAGTCCTATCTGTTGAGTCATGATTTTGAGATGGGTAAAATAGACAAGACCTTGTTCATCCGCCAAGGCATGGCACCGATCTTCTGCTCGTCGGTTTATGTGGATGACATCATCTTTGGCGGCTCCTCGCATGCTCTTGTTTCCCAGTTTTCCGATGTCATGAGCTCGGAGTTTGAGATGAGCATGATGGGCGAGTTGAGTTTCTTCCTTGGCTTCTAAATCAAACAGACTCGGGAAGGTACCTTTCTGCACCAAGGCAAGTACACTCGTGATCTCTGAGGCGCTTTGACATGAGTGATGGTAAGCCGTTGTCAACTCCAATGGCCTCTGACCTCGCTTGACCCGTATGAAGACGCGAGCCGCTTGATCAAAAGGAGTTCGAAGCATGATTGGCTCTCTCTTGTACCTCACGGCCTCGAGACCGGACATACATTTTTCAAGTGTCTTTATGCTCGATTCGAGCTTCTCACAGATCTCACCGCCAAGCGGTGAAGCGCATCTTTCGGTACCTTCGAGCTACCATTGACTATGGTATCTGGTACTCTTTCTCTTCTTGTCTATCCCTTAGAGCCTACTCCGATGCAGATTTTGCTGGCTGTAGGATAGATAGGAAGAGCACTTCTGGCACTTGCCAATTCATTGGCACTTCTCTCGTCTCCTGGTCTTCAAGGAAGCAGTCCGGTGTTGCACAATCCACCGCAGAGGCCGAGTACGTTGCCGCAGCTAGTTGCTGTAGCCAAGTGCTTTGGATGGTCTAGACCCTACGGGACTTTGGGTTAGTGATCGACCGTGTTCCACTCTTTTGTGATAACACGTCTGCGATTAGCATTGCCAAGAACCCAGTGCAGCATTCTCGGACCAAGCACATTGATATCATATATCACTTTCTTCGAGACCATGTAGAGAAGGGTGACATCGTGCTTCAGTTTGTGGAGAGTGACCACCAGTTGGCTGATATCTTCACCAAGCCTTTGGATAGCTCTCGGTTTTCAGCTCTGTGGGGAGAGCTTGGGGTGGTTTGTCCTTATGGACTGTTGTAAGGGGAAGCTTGTGCTTTACTGCTGTATGATATTTTATTATGCTCTTACTCCTTTCTGGTTGCATTGCATTTGGGTGCATTAGGTCTAAGTTCTTCCAGCATAGGTTAGAGTGGTTCTCTTGCTGAGTTACTTAGTCTGCTTGTTCTTATCTTGTGCTTGTAGGATGCTGCTTATTAGCTATTTCTCTTCTCACTAGGTTGAGCTTACTCACTTCTTATAGGTTCTAGCGAGGGTCGGGACACCCTTGGGTAGACAGGGATAGTGTTTTCTCCTTAGTATGTTAGTTGACCAGCTGATAGTCCTGGAATCATATGGGGTAAATGAGAATCAGTTTGAGCCATAGTATCATCTATATCTTATCTATGCTCTAAGGACTGCCTTTTCTGTTTCTTTTGCCAATTTCTCGTTTTTATTCCTTTGGTTCAGGGGGAGTTCTTCTTGGATCTTCTAGTTCTTAAAACTGACTTAACTCAACCTGAATTAAAAGTGCATCTCTTTCTGAAGGGGATCTGAATTTTCTTGCATTTCATTCTGCATTATAATATAATCACATGGAGCCTTGATTATTATCCCTTATGATCTGTTTTCAATGACTTACATCTTGCCATGATCTGTGCTAAATTGCTAGATTTATCATGACTTTTTATGTATAGTCTAGTCTTTGCCATGATAAGGTAACTAAAAATGCTCAACTTGAATTAAAATCTTGTCATGATAGCTCTTGAGACTAGTCTGTTAAAGTTATCCCTTTATGATTCTCGTCATGTCAAGTAGGCTGAGTTGAGTCTTGAATCTCTATTGAGCTTTAGATTGGGCTATGTCAGTTCATTAAGAAGCATGACTTTTCATTAAATCTTTGGTCTAAAACATTAAAAGCAAAAAAAATAATCTCTTTTGTGCGAAAAAACTGATCTCACCAACTCTTTCTCATGAGACTGCTTGCCATTGCACTAGGCATGAACTCAGGGGGAGTCTTGGATGACCTAAGATCACTTCCTTAAGTCTGTTGCTTGGAGTGGTCACATAAGGCTTGGGATCTATCACATGGTTAAGATTTGCAAAATGGTTGAAGCTTAGGAGGCAGTTGTGGATGGCTCCTAGTCCAGGACTTGCTTTCCTAAGATAAAGCCATAAATGATTTTCAGAAAAAGAAAAATGTGCTAAATCTGCTTCTCTTCAAACAGACCAAGTTCTTGATAAAATGAGCCATTCTTGAAACTGGTAACTCTTTCAACTATTCAATATTTGCTTCTTGGTTCCACTTAGATTACTTGACATGGCTTGTATCATCCTTGGATACCTTTAGCTAGACTATAATCTTGGTTGATTTGACATACTAAGAAATTGAACCAATTCTCAGATTATGACTTCCTTGGTCTAGCTACTCTATACATCAATTGTCATGATCTTGATAGCATTCTTATGTATTATGACTTGGTGTAATACTCTAATAGTCATTTTGGATAATCTTCATGGCTCCAAATGCTTAAAATGAACATCTTTTAGTCATTTTCTCTCTTTAATACATCTTGATGTGTTTATTGCCAAAAGGGGGAGAATTTTGGAGAGAAAAAGTCTTCTGGAGTTTTGCAGAAAAATTTGCTCTTTCATTGTCTGCTCCAGTCTTTCTCTTTTGCCAAAAATGGTCTTGAGCTTCCTTGTTCCTAGTTTAGACCATGTTTGATCATCATCACAAACTCAACTTTATGATTTTTCGGTGTTTGTCAATATACTCATCAAGGGGGAGATTGAGAGACCATGTGAGAAGGTTCCCCATGCGAGTGATGAGTATTTGACACTTTTATTGACAATTTTGTGATTTGATTCACTGCTTTTGTGCTGCTGCTGTTTTGATTCTGTACTCTGCGGAACTTCCGCCTTGGGAATGCGGAAGTACCGATCATCGGAACTTCCGCCCTGGGAAAGCGGAACTTCCGATTGACCTGAGCAGTGTGTTTTGATTTGGTAATGTGCGGATTTTCCGCCTCGATTCTGGAAGTTCGATCATCGGAACTTCCGCCTTGGAGAAACCGGAACTTCCGTTTGTACGCAGAACTGAACAGTGAGCGCATAGTTTTTGATTTTTGGGTTGTGTGGTTCATAAATGGTTTTGAGTCTAATGCAAATGTTGATTCTAGTATCTAGAGCAATGCTATGTGATGTGTTTCTTGTCTGTGCTGGTTGCAGGACGTCGAGGCGGAGTCGTGACGAGACACGTGGAGACCGGACTAGACGCATGAGGCGTTGAGGTTATAACGGTCGAGGTGTGTCAAAGACGGCGTGAACTCGAAGTGGTTGCGAATCGTGGACAACAAGGAATGCGGGACCTTCCAGAAGGTGCACGAGGGGCGAAAGGGTAATTTCGCAAGGCGGCACAAGTGGAAGCGGGATCCGTTCGGGTTTAGCTGGCGTAACGGGTTGGAAACACATTAGCCAAGGGCTATAAATAGAGGTGAAGGCCTGGTTGTTTTGTGACTTTTGGAGAGAATGAATTAGGGTTAGCTAGTCAAAAGAGGATTTGAGAGGTTGTTTTGCTTTATGGCTTTAGTTGTTGTGAGAAGGCAGGAGATGTCTCAGTGTGTGTGCCTCTCTTCTTGACCTCCTGGCTCTCTTTCTCATTTTGGGTCTATGTGTGTTCTTGAGATGGAGAGGGAGAGGATGGATTGAGTTCTTTGTAATCATTCCTCTGTGTGTGCCTCCGTAATCCATTAGTGCAAGGAATGAAAAATCTCTTGTTTACTTCCTGTTCATGTCTCTGTTCTTATTTTCTCGTTAAGGCTTGATTCTTGAGATTTTAGTTTTTGGCTTGATTCTTGTTGGGAAGTGCCAAAATGGGTTGCTCTTGGTTGGGATGATGCCACAAGATCATTTGATCGACTTTTCCCAAGAGCAAATCAACTGTAATCTTAGTTCTTGATTTTTGGTTTTCTCTGTTTTTCCTTCCCGTACCTAGGTCTTGGATGAAAATCTTGTTTCCCTTCTTGAGATGGCATGAAACTTGGCATGTTGAATCTATAGGCTATTAAGTAGCTACCCTCAAAGTTTCATCACTCAAGAATCCAAGAATCTTGCGAATTTCAAGTTTTTGGTCTTTCTTGCCAAATATTCAAGAAATCCGATTTTGCTTTGATTAATGGATCTTTGTCTGCGATTCCTTCTCAATGAGGTCAAGATGTTGTTTAGGATGATGTCCTGTGAGACTTGACCCGAGAAGAGCAGCAATTTTTGAGTATTTCGGATTTTTAGAAATTTCCAGTACGTGTTATTCTTCTGTTTGGGACAATCGGAACTTCCATTTTACACGCGGAACTACGCGTCTGAACTTCCGTGACCGAAGACCGGAACTTCCGATTGTCGACGAGCGACCGTAAATTTGGGAACTTCCGCCTGGGTGTCCAGAACTACCGCAGTACGGAACTTCCGAAGGGATAATCGGAACTTCCGATTTCAAACGAAACAAGCCAATTTCATTTCCTTTTCTGGTTTTGGTTCATTTCTTTTCTCTTGATTATCTGAGGGTATTATTTATCAGTAGGAATACTTAAGAGGGGAAGATCTTAATTTGAAGGCACCATTCACCCCCCCTCTGTTGCCAGTTCGGTCCTTCACCGTATGATCCAGATCGAACGGCCCAGACGCACCGACCGAGCCGCCTCACGCGCGCGTCGAAGTTCTTGACACTGATGGGTCCCGCTAGTCGAGCCTTCTTCCTCGCTACCGCGCCGCGCCAATCATTGCGCCGACCACGCGTTCACTGAGCTCTGCCGCGTTCCAATGATGCTGTGACCGCATTGCTACTCCCGACCACTCCTGGAGATCCTTCACTTCACGCCGCCTCCCTCCGTTGCCATCATCGCCCAAAGATAACACCCCTCGCACCCCCTTCTTTTTTGCCATTCTTCCTCTCAGTGGCTGAGGAAGGAGAAGCTCTCTCGTGCCCCATTGTCGGGTAAGCTTCCATCCAGTGGTTCCTCTCTGCCCTCTGATCCATGCCGAATCCATTTTGGCTAACCTCAGCTCATGCGTTCGCTTGTAGCTACCGGACCTCGCCTGACGCTCTCGGCAGTTCCAGAGCGTGCTCCAACGGACATCCCCGAGCTGTTTTCTTCTCCGGAAGGTATTGCCACAATCTTCCGCATCATATCACTTCTTAGTATATGACATTCAAAACCCCTAAGTCAATTCCAACAATGCACGATAGGTTTTCGTGGAATTGAAGGAATTGCATTTTTGG
Organism: Hsuehochloa calcarea; assembly: GCA_036346395.1. Taxonomy (NCBI): domain Eukaryota; kingdom Viridiplantae; phylum Streptophyta; class Magnoliopsida; order Poales; family Poaceae; genus Hsuehochloa; species Hsuehochloa calcarea. The sequence goes on from CM070609.1 coordinate 14,407,110, forward strand.
CCGAAGAACAGCCCCTTCGTCTCCCACCTTGCTCCAGTAAGACATTCTCCTATTCCTTGCTCCTATAGCATTCTCTAATGATCCTTGAGCTATCCCGAGCATTCACCCGTCCTATTTCTTCTCAGGAATCCTTCTCTGCATTGAACCGCATCGCCGCCGCCACCTTCTTCGGCGCCGGCCCAGCTCTGACCGTCACCCCTTCTCTCCGATTTTCAGGTAGCCTCACTGGACCTCACTGATGCTGTGGCACCCGCTTCTCTGGACGCTGCAGAACTCTCTTGCTGTTTGCAGCTTTGCCGTAGAACCGCCGTGCCCCTCTCCGGCTAGCCGTTGGTACGGGCCACCTCCGTTGTCGCCACCAGTCCGAGGAGGTGCGCACGGCTATTGCGCACCTATCCCTGGTCTTGGTCGGTGCCGTCGTGGAACGTAGCGCCGGTGAGACGCCGGGCAAGGAGGAGCGTTGTTGTCGGAACGTCCGGCATAGACTATAGCAAAGCCATTAGGGCTAATCGGTGTCATTAACTACTAATGATTGGGTTAGGAATTAATTGTTGTCTTAAGGAAATAAATAAGAGTATTACAGGTGGGCCCACAAATAGAAAATGAAACAAATTAACAGTTTAAAATCTGAGATTGACATGTGGGTCATACGGGCTTAAGTGCACAGTCGTCGACCCAATGAACCGGCCGTAGACTCGCAGTTCACGTACTATTTCGTGGACCATGCCTAGGACATGCAGACCTCACTTGTCAGTCAGGATTAAAATCTAGAGTTTAAATGAAAAATGGCACTATTTATTGGGTCCCACTAGTCAGCGACTATGGCTAGCATAGCTCTCGGTGAGAAAAGTAATAAAGAAATAAGAAAATTCGGAATCCATTTATTTACACACTGAAAATTTGAATAAATTAAAAAAATGCATAACTAATTCATCTTAACTCCACATTGAATGAAACCAGTGTTGATAATTTTAATTTTGGACAAAATTTCTTTCAAAATAGGTTTCGAATATGTCTCTATAGCAAAGAATATAGTTTTGGAAAATGATCTATAACTCTATTATTTTTACATTAGAAAAATACTGATAACTTTGAAAAAACATAACTAATTCATGATAACTCCAAATGAGATGGACCAAGTTAATTTGAGCTTATGATATTATTCTCTATTTACCTATGTAATCCTTTGTCTCCCCACTGCTCTGCAAATTTTGGCCAAATAATTAAATTGAATGAACAGTGACAAATTACATTTTCTGGAAGTCTGAAATTCAAACTACTATAACTCTTAGATACTAAATCCAAATGGAATAATTCTTTCACCAAAATTCATCTAAAATCATGAACTAGCCATTGTAGAAAAATCATGCATTTTTAGCAGTTTGATTTTTTGTGGTATTTCTCAGTGTTTATCGGTATTTTTATTCTATAGAGCCCGAAGCGATCAACGTAGACTCTTACGCCACCGAGAGTGAACAATTGAACTTCTAGCAAGGCAAGCATAATTTGAACTTTATTTTTGCATCATATTGATCTCAATTTTAATACACTAGTGTTTGAAATGCAATGATATTACTTGCATGCTATTTTCGGTATATCATTATGTTGTGAGTAGTTAGCTATGTCCTACACTTGCTGGTTATCCTTGATAATTCTCTTATAATTATGCTTAATATAGATGCTTGTGATGATGTGAAGGGTATGTGTTGACTGCTTAGCCATTGCGGGTCTATAAAACGCTATAGGTCAATTGACGGGATTAACTCGTCAATTGTGGGAGACACATAACAATTCTTATTTTTCATTTTGTCCTGATTGTTATATCTGGTTGTTGAGTCAAAAACTTGTTTTTAAATGGTTTTGGGTCTAGACAAGTGGTTGTAGTGTGGGTGCTGTTATGCACGAGACTTGGGTTTGTGGTTGTTTTATCCGGACCGTTAAGGACCGAGTCATGGGCTTTCATTCCAAGTACCGATCGTGCTATCACATGCGAGATATGGGTACCGTACGGTTAAGTAAGGGGAATGTTTTATTATGTTAAGTCCCAAGGTGGTGTGAGGACACTTGTGTTTAATCATTTGTCCGTAGGAGCCGATGTAATTTTCTATAGTGTGCATGGGAGCACTATTTTTATTATTTATATTGCATCGTTATTTTCCAATACAACTTGTGATCCCGCTTAGCAAGCGCTATCCGCAGCTTGTACTAAGTATGGGAACAACTCATAACGGAGACTTATCCCATAGGGCTTTTTTGCTAAAAATGACTGTATCTCGATTTTCCCCGGCCGGCATACCTAAGGAAGTGTGTTATTTTCCAGAGGCATCCGGAGGCTTACGGGTTAGTCCAGTCGTGTGGGTAAAGTAGTACACCTCTGCAGAGATAATCTATTCGAATAGTCGTGTCCACGGTTATGGACAACACTTGGTTTGGTATGTGTCATCGTTAGACTTGAAAATAAAGGTTGATATGGTTATAACTTGGTTACGACATGAATGGGATATTCATGCATATTAGTTTATCAAAGTGGACCGCCACTATGATATTGATTGATCTATACCATTATTTATATATATATATATATATATATATATATATATATATATATATATATATATATATATCTTGTGAAATCCTTTTTGAAGAAACAATTTGCAAATTGACTTTCGAAAACTAGAAGGTCTAGGAATGTAAGTTGTTGTGTTTTATGCAAAAACTAGAGCCACTAATGCTATCCTTTGATTGCCCAATATGCATAACTAATTTTTCCTTTGTATAAGACTTGTCGTACCTTTGTACTCAGCCAGTTTGTCTACTGGTTTCAGGTGAGGAAGATTATTCGTCCGACGAGCTCGTTAGCGCCAATTTAGATGACGCTAACGAATAGTGCTATTATTTAACTCCCAGTCGGTTGCCATGGGTTATGGGGCACACCATACTGGACTTTTGGTTTATTTACATTGCTTCCGCTGCTACTTAATGTTATCATTTGAATTTGGCTCGTCGACCACTTATAATAGTTGTAGACTTGACTATTATTGATGTATGTCTTTTGAATTATCTATGTATGAATATTGTATGGATGTGATTGACGTTGAATGAGAGTATGGGCATGTTGGTTGTTGATCTTGGGAGCCAACATGATCTCATGCTCGCTGTTGATGAATTCCATTTTAACTCGCTAAGTGTGAACTTTGATTGTTTGGAGGACCGACTATCATGTAGTGCTTGCAAGGGAGCAGTACGCTTGATCATCGGATCTCTAGTTTCAGTCAAACCTTCTCACTTAGACGAAGTTAAATTAGAATCCATTTACTTGAGTCCTATAGTTATTTCCATAAGACTGGGAAGGCCTCGGTCTTACGGAAATAACCCGGGGGTCCATACATCCACCAAAATCGAGTTATATTCTAATCGAAAGATCGGGACACCTATTGTCACATCATAAGGCTCTATCTGGTATTTACTACCCTACCTCTTACTTAGTTATAGATTTTATTTGGCTAATTGCATATAAGTTTGCTAAATCTAGGGGTATCCCCTTTTAGGTTATGTTGTTGTAGCAATGGAGAAAAAATTTGTTAAATATTTTGGATCTATTTCACACCTATATTGCTTTTCTATCATTTTGATCCTAAAAAAAGTTAGCAGATTTGCAGATGGGTATGGAGAGAATAGTGAGTGCCTCGGGCTTGATTTCTCTGAAGCTTACAATCATGGTTTTCGCTTGTATCATAACAAACTTGGTTGCAACACGAGATCGAAGGACTCACAGCAGACACGCGTCAAAGCAAGGCAAGCTTGACAACACACTTGTGGAAGAAGCTGAAGGGAAAGTATTGTTCTTCATCCTCTCAGTCTCAGGCGCCTCCCAAGTGGAATTCTACCTCAAAGCTGAACCACTACCTAGAGCATAATTTGCAAACATGGATCCTGATCTTTCTAGCGAAGGCAAGTTAGACTTACTCGAGTGGTGGAAGTACAACAAGTAGATATTCCCTGTGTTGTGCTATTTCACAAAAGATGTCTACCAGTTCCGGTGTCCTTCGTCTCTTCGAAAGCGATGTTCAGCATGGTAGAAAGAATAATTGAAGAAAGGAGGTCACCCCTCACACCCTAGATGGTGGAGGCAATTACCTGTTTCAAGGACTAGGAATTGGCAAAAGAGCAACATTAACATCAAGTGGAGGATCTCGAGATTGTAGAGGCGTTAGCCGATCTCAATGTCGAGTAGCCGATATGTATGCATGAATATAGTTATTGTACTCCTTTCCTTACCGGTGGAACCCTACACTAGGGCGTAAGGTTTTTAACGAAGCAATAATAATGTATGCGTAAAATATCAATGAAATTTCACTCTCCCCCCTAATTTTGGAGTGTCTATAATTTTACATAAGGGATTGTCTACACAGAATGTGATAGTTTTCTTCGTATAAAACTGTCAGATTTTGAAAGTTTATTTACAACTCCATTATACATAAATTACAGTAAATTATTTATGTAATTTTGGTTATTGGTCACTATAATTATTCTTGAAAGTCTTAATAACTCATATTTCCATCGCATGATTCAAAATCTCACATGTATTTTTAGAGGTTGAGCAAAAATATAGCCAAAAAAAATTACAACTTCATTATACATAAATTACAATAAATTATTTATGTGATTTTGATTCTTGGTCACTGTAATTATTCCTAACAATCTTAATAACTCATATTTCCATCACATGATTCAAAATCTCACATGTACTTTGAGAGGTTCAGCAAAAACAAAGACAAAACAAAAACTATATACCAACAAAATACGGCAATGTGGTGAACCCGTTATTTTCTTCACATGTACTTTGAGAGGTTAAACAAAAATAATAATAAAAATATAAAATTATATACCAACAAAATACGGTAATGTGGTGAACCCGTTATTCTCAAAATTCTCTCTATAAAATGAATACATAAAACTTTGGTGACAATCTGACAAACAACAAGACAGAAGCAAAATAGGTAGAAATGATACAAATAATTTAGACAGTAAGTAAATTAAATGGAAATCATACAAATGGTCAAGTGGCCCAGATGAGCCGCCACAGACCGAAATCATTTGAATGTCATGATAAGCCTCTCGTATAGCACTGTAAAACTTGAGGTAATTTCCTGTTCAACAGAATTAAATAATATCATGAGCAAAGTAGGATATTCATAGTATTCAACATGAATCTTATAACACATCTAATGAACAGAAAAGTGACAGTTTTTTCATCAAAAAACTGTCGTAAGTTTGGTAGCAATTCTGTTTACATAATTACTAGAATTTCGGCATTTACCCTTTTCCCCTCCATTTTTTTTCCTTTCCCCTTTTTCCCTTCCTCTTTTTTTTTTCTTTTCCCTTCTTTTTCCGCTTTTTCCCTTTCCTTTCCTTTTCTCCTCCTCTTTTTTCCTTTTACCTTTCCGAGTTTCCCCTTAGGCCATCCCTTCCTCTCTCGTCTCCCTCTCTCCCGGGCGCAATGGCGCATGATGCGGCGCCACTTCGCCACCTCTGTCACTCCACCCTCGCCACCTCTGCCGTTCTGCCCTCGCCTCCTCACCCCCAAGCCCCTCGCTAGCTCTGCCTCCTTTCATATATGAAAAAGGGTATATAGCAAAAATAAATGGCTCTAATGAATTTTTTTATCAAATCACATTGGAGTATCTTATAATTGGTATTTAATTATACTAAAGTGATAAAAAAATATATAATATGTTCGTTTAAGCAGTATATTAGAAGTAGAAATATGTATTCGCAGGAGTACGAAAAAGGCTTCCTATATAGGAAACCCGCTCGGTATTCACCGTTCGATTTTGCATCAAAATTTCTGTTCTTTCTTCTCTCTATCAACTTTGAAGAGTTTTAACTCAAAATTTGAAGAATTTCAACTCAAAATTTCTCGCTTCCACCTTAAAAAATAAACTTTCAACTATTTTTTTTAAACACTGCTAATACCATAGTTAAAAACTATTAGCTTGAAATCATTGACTTTTAACTCAAATTAGAATGCTTCTAACACAAAATTTCCCACTTTTATCTCAAAAAATTCAACTTTCAATTCTCAACGGAAAAATATCACATTTCAACTTTAAAAATTCGGGTGGGTAGCGACAAGGATCTAGAAATCCTCATTTAATTATTTATTCGTAATCCTTATTATAGATAATGACGCCATTATATGGTTCCAGGGTATATCCCTTAATGTTCATAAGGGGAAGCTGGAGTCGTAAGATCTTCTACGACTACCTCATGATCGTAAGTTCTCCTACGATCACCTCATGGTCGTAACTCTTTCTACGACCAGGTCAGCTACGACCACCCTATAGTCGTAAGTTCATCTATGACTAGCACATGATCGTAAGTTCTTCTACGATCACCTCATGGTCGTAAGTTATTGTACGACCAGGTCAACTACGACCACTCCATAGTCGTAAGTTCTTCTACGACTAGTACATGATCGTAAATTCTTCTACGATCACCTCATGGTCGTAAGTCCTTCTACGACTAGACCAGTTACGACCACCCTATAATTGGTCAAGCTTACAGACAAGTAGACCCAATTGATTAGGGCATCTAAATAGTCAGTATATGCTATTATTCTCCGGAATAACTGCACGATTAATCTCTCTGCCACGATGATAACTGCCTGACGATGTGGGAACGTTACTTCTCCAACAGTAATCTCCGGTAACTACGCCATCATCTGAAGCATTGATACGCCCTTTGGGCTGGAGAAATTGTCACCCACTTCGAGCATGCTATAAAAGGAGGAATCATCAGACGGTGGAGAGAGAGAGAGAGAGAAAGACACAATCAGAGCACACGACATTATATTTCAGTCTTTCTCTTGATCTGTAATCAACATACTCTATATAGCCACACAGGAGTAGGATTGTTATTCTCTTCGGAGAAGGTCCGAACCTGTATAAAAATCCTTATGTCATTCTCTCTGCGTGATTTAAATCTTAGAGAACGTATCTAGTACTAATGGATAATTCAGTGCTAAGGTGCTAATGTCAATCTTGCCCGTTGGATCTGGATTGAACAACCAAGATTAATACTGGCACCCACCTCAAAACCATTTAATCACCTTGCATGTTCCCACCTCCAATGCGTCTTCATTAAACACCATGTATGCTCCCACCTCCAACGGTCAAGATTGATATTAGCACCTTAGCACTGAATTACTCATTAGCCTTATATATGTTCTCATATACATACATACATACATACATACATACATACATATATATATAGAGACACACACACACACAGATCGATATTGTTGCCTAGAATAAAGGACTAGAGATCGATCGAGTGCATTGAAAATAGATGAGACGGTTCGGATTTGTTCTCGTCGCCCTGTTTCTCTTTTCTAAGGTGCCCGTCCTTCTTGCTCTTGTCCAAATTATTCGAAAACTTACAAATGATTCGAAATGCTTCGGATTCGGTCAAACAAACATTAAATGGTTCGAAACTTTAGATTCAGGTTATTGAAATATTTCAATTCGAGTCTAGAAAAACATTAATTCGAATCTGAAACTTTCAAAACAGATTTGAAAACTTTCAATTTGGGGTTTTCAGTTTTATTTCAACTAAAAAATCCCTAGCTTCCAAATTATTGGGCCAGTAAGCCACGATGCCGCCTAATTGGGCTGTCATCGAGCTAATTTGGATGTAGGCTACGGTATCAAGTGGGCCGTACCAGATTGTCTTGGGTCCAACCCGAAGAAGCTGGGCCGCTATTATCTTGCTCCAATAAAGAGGGAAACGGAAGAAAAGAGAAACGGGATAATAAACGGATAAAAGAGACGCACGGTGGGTGCTCGCCGGAGGCTGTTGCCGCTTCGCTCGCAGTGACCTCCACGACGCCGGTGGCCGCTCGCCACCATGGCCGCCGCCCACCACCTTTCCGTGGCTTCGCACCGTCTTACACCGAGGCGGTTTAGCAGCACCAGGTCGTCGCTTCATCCTGCTTTCCACAGCTCCCGTCCCAAGAAGCCGGGCATCCAGTTCCAGGCTGTCGAGCCGCCGGAGAGGGCGGCCGGCTTCGCCCTCCGCGTCGCCTTCAACCCCTCCGGCAACTTCGACCTCTCCCTCTCCCTCGACCAAGACGGTGAGTTCTCCTACCAACATCGAACGACAATTAAATAATTCTAAGTCCTACTAAAATACTACTGATCCAGGTTGCTAGCAAGTAAAAACTAATTAAAGACTGAATATAGTTTATTCGATCAATACTAATCTCCACAATTCCTTTCTGCTATTGTGCACTCGAATTGCTAATTAAACTGCATATTGTGTAATGAATCAAAACCCTCTGGTCACGAGCCTCGCTTGATAGGTGAATCGGACGCATGATTTTTTAGTGGCTAATTCTCCTTGTGTGCCAGTGTAACTACCATGAGTTAGATGCTGTACAAGTACAATTCTTAGGTCCTGTGCTTTTCGCTTATACCAGTGATTGAATGTTCTTAAAAAAAGAAGAATAATGAATGCACTTGGAACTTCGTTGGGGTGCCTGTGAAAGTCACGATATTAAGGGCATGTGTGGATGCTACAGTATTTTCAAAACCACAATATCCGGAAACAACAGTTTTTGAGATACTAGGCATAACATACGACGGTATGTATGTGAATATCACAGTTTTTTTTCAGTTTTAGGAAAAACCATGACATGTTTGTTAGTTGCATAATTAATCCATTATTTTGTTTATTTAAAGTAGCTCTCTTAGGCTAATTAATTTTTATTACCAAAATATATCAAAATTATATGCATAAGTGGTAGCTGTTGATCTTTGGGCGTACATGTTTATTGTACGTAGCCATTACATGGTACAGGGTATGCAACAATCATGTCTCATGAAAGCCTAGCTAGAGCTCCATGTTCTTCAACAAGGAGACACTTATACCAATGTTGAACAATTACCATACGAGAACGGGGAAAGAGAAAGCATTAATTAATTAGATGCAGAGATAATGGGAAATAGGAGAACCTTCCCAAATCAATCGATGAATGCACAACAGGTTGCGTACATGGTTTGAGAGAGTCTACAGTGGTATGAAAGAGCTTGGTCAACCTGGACTCCCCCCTAATCTGCTATTTCTGTACCTCCAGCTTCATTTAGCCCTTAGTTGCTGATCATACTTCCTGTTGTTTTCTTCTTCTTGTTGGCTGTTGCTTCTGAGTGATCTACTAGCTTGGTTGTAACCCTCTCTAACCATGTGCAGATGTATAGAAGACTAGATCAATGCGAAGCTCTGTGCGAGCAAGTGATGAGCCATGGCTCGGTTTAGAAAAAAGAAGTGGAGAGTAGATTTTTTAGAACTCCAAAATACCATGGTATCAGGCATAATACGATTTATAAAACTATAACTTTTATTCTATCCAATCACCTCAAAGTTTTTATATCAAAGTATGTTTTAGAAACCATGATATTCTCCAAACCCCCCAATAACACATATCCAAACAGGCCCTAAGTTGTCATAAGCATAGGTATTCAATTAGAAAGTAAGGTTGTCATGTGGGGCCGCAAGGATGAGCCGGCCCTACCAACTTAAGACGTCAAGTCTAGGAAAGATTAATTTAGGAAGAATTCTATTAGGAAGGTTTCATTTGGTAAGAGTCTATTAGGAAGGTTTCATTTGGTAAGAGTCTATTAGGAAAGTCTCATTAGGGAAGTTTGTATTAGGAAGAGTAAGAGTTAGAGTTCTAGTCCAGGGAAGGATTAACCTTCTATTTCAGATAAGAGTTAGAGTCCTAATCCAGGGAAGGATTAACCTTCTATTTCAGATTGTACTCCTATATAAGGAGCATATGCAGTAATAGAAAAACCAGCAAAGGATTGGGTTATTCCCAACCTCCCTTGCGCCAACACCATTGCTTCCTGCTGTAGTACTGTTCATCGTGTGCAGAACTGTTCATCGTCTGGTACTGTTCATCGCGCAGTACTGTTCATCACACGCGCATATTGTTCATCACGCCGTTCGCCACGGCGTCCCGACGCAAACCTCATCCTCCTGGGTTGATTCTTCCCTTCCGCCTCCGCTCCCAGTGCTCATCTCCTGACATCTTGGTATCAGAGCCACCCGCTGTTTCCCCCCCCCCCCATAGGGACTGGCGGAGGTTTCGACAACAACTTCAAGGAGATGATGATGAAGTTCATGGAGAACACTGGCAACCAACTCAAGCTGCTGCCCGAAGTTTTGGATCGGCTCGACACTCACGCCGGCCAGCTTGCAGCAATCCAGAGCCGTCTTCATCGCCATGACCAACGGTTGGCACGCATGGAGGGCCAGCCCGGTAGTGAAGACGGCATCGTTGATCGAGATTTAGCGAGGCGCGCGACCTCTGCGGCCGCCATCGCATCGATGCAAAGAATGGACGACTACCACCGCCCCTGCCACCGAGGCCGCGGCCGTGCACGCGCGCGGTTAGGAAGAGGCTTGGGGACTTCCGCCCCGGCCATACCAGCCTCCACTCCGGGGTGATTTCGGCCGGACAGGAGGCCCTCAAAACCCGCCGCGCTACATCAAACTCAATTTTCCATCCTTTGATGGCAAGGAGGATTCACTACCCTGGATCAATTGATGCGAGCATTTTTTTTTTGCGCACAGCAAACACCCATGGAAGATAGGGTGTGGCTCGCTACGTACCACATGACCGGCGTGGCACATCTGTGGTACATGCGAGTGGAGCGCATGGATGGTATGCCTAACTGGCCGCACTTTACCGACCTCGTCCACCGTCGGTTCGGCATGCCCACATGCCACAATCCGCTAGGTGCATTGACAAGCCTCCGACGTACATCATCGGTGGCCGACTTCACCGAAAATTTTCTAACCCTCCTTGCTCGTTGCGGCCACTTGGACGAGGAACGACAGGTGATGCTCTTCACGACTGGACTTGGTGAGCCCGTTGAAAGATCTAGACCCGCCATTATGAGTTAATGGATTGTTTTGGTGATTAATGACAAATCCAAATATGAGAACTCTTTTATCAAGTATTATCTTTGTGTAGTCTCATTTGGATATAAAGGTGAAACACAACGAGGTATGCAATCGACATCTCAATTTTATATATTGTTGCATTTCTCGGATCCAAAATATAGGATTGAACTCAACCTTAAGTTAAACTTGAATATGTGCATATGACCTCATTACACATTTGTGTATGCACACATTTAGGGGGAGTTTTATCCTATACTTTGTGGTTTCGTTAGTATTGATCCATATTCCATTCTCCACATATACTAAGGATCTTTACGTTGAAACAAAACCTTTGAGTATACAAAACTTGTGTAGTTCGTATATACTCATGTTATGAGTATATAGAACTTGTGTAGTTCTTGTATACTCATGTTAGAGTATATATAACTTGTGTAGTCTATATACTCAATTGTTCTCTCATTTATCATCATTAAATTTATGAGAATTCAAGTGGTTATCATCAATTACCAAATAGGAAAGATTGAGGTATCTTGTCCCACCATTATGAGTTAATGGTATGATGTGGTAATTAATGATGATCACATTGTGGAACTAACATTTTCCATGAGTTGGATATATAGGTTATGTTCCAGGGTGATGAAGACTCGGGATGATCATGAGTTGATCATCAAGTCAAGAGCTTGGTGTATATGATGCATCATGAGTTGATGCTTATCAAGAAGAAATGATCATGAGTTGATCATCAAGACAAGAAAGACCAATCATCATGTGTTGATGGAGGTCAAGTGAAGGAATGCATCATGCGTTGATGCATGTGAAGAATCGGGATGAAGAAATCATCATGTGTTGATGATGATCAAGACAATATCCGAAGTGAAGAAATCATCATGAGTTGATGATTGTCAAAGTCAAGGACCGGACTTGAAGTGTTGATGTGCGTCATCAAGCTTCAAGAAGATGCAAGGCAAAGGTATGACTAGCTAGGGCTAAGGATGTGTTCCTAGTCTTTTCCGGTCTCGGTGTTTGGTTGATAGACCGGATTGCTAGTATAGGTTTGCCGTACTATTAAGAGGATCTTGACTAGTAGTTTGAGTTAGTCATGTGTTGATAGCTCATTTTATTTGCTCTAGCTCATCTATGCATGGAGCTATTATTTGCGAATGTGTTTTGCAAATAGCCGATGCTCATGCATTCAACCCTTGTAGCATGTGACTTAAGTTTGCAAATGCGTTTTGCAAATGGTGTAAGTCCATGTACCTTTTTCCTTGTGGTATGATTCCAAAAGTTGGCAAATCGTTTTGCAACTTGTTGGGAATCTTGCTTGTGACCTTTGTTGGCATGGCTTGTCAATTTGCAAATGTGTTTTGCAATTGAAGTTGTTGTAAAAGCTAATTTCGATTTACATCGGAAAATCGGAAGTTCCGCGGTTTAACGGCGGAAGTTCCGCCGACGGTCCGATTTTCCGCGGCTTGATTTTTCCGAGAGCGGCGGTTTAGGCACTTAGCCGATTTTCCGAGTGCGGAAGTTCCGAGTGTAACGCTGAACTTCCGATTAATCGATTCTCAAATCCGTGGTTGGTTTTTCGAGAGAAGCACCATTTTGGGGACTTAGCAAAATTCAATGTGCGATAGTTCCGCTATGTGTTGAGCGGAACTTAGAAGAATCGGATCTTAGATGTTTAGTTGGCGGTAGTTCCAAGACTAAAAATCAAACGGCTAGTTTCTCGTCGACATAGCCGTTGCGGTGCCTTTTCTCTCTCTGCGGTAGTTCCTACCTTTGTGCGGCGGAACTTCCGATTTCCTGATTCTTGAGGTTTGTCTCCCAACGGCTAGTTTTTGTGTGTGGGCTATATATAGCCACCTTGGCCGGTTGGGGAGGTTCTTGAAGTTGCTAAGAACTATTGTGAACTCTTTGTGAGCCTCTTGAGCTAAGAGCAAACCTCTATTCTCTTTTGTGCATGTGTTGCACTTGGTGAGATTAGAGAGTAAACCCTAAGTGCATGTGTTGCCTTAGGTAGTGGATTGTGTATCCACGTGAGCGTTGACACTTGATTAGTTCAAGTGAAAGTTCTGATTTGTTACTCTTGGTGTTTGCCGACACCTAGGCGGCGTGGAGCGTCGTGCTCGGTGACCTTCTCAAGAAGCTTGTGAGAAGGCCCGACGGTTGTGAGTGGTTTGGTGCTCGCCATCTCGGGAGTGGAGGAAGAGCAACCATAGTTGAGCGAGGTGTTGGTTCGGTTTGGAACCGGTCCAAGTGTTGGACTTACCTCGGAGGTGTGTGCTCATTTGAGGAGCCGGTCCAGCGCGGGTTGGGCTTACCTCAGCGTGGATTAGGGAGGCAAGCAAGTCTCCGAACACCACAGTAAAACATAATCGTGTCATCTTGTGTTTACTTTGAGCTATTTACATTCTTGCTTTAATTGCTTAACATATCTTGTATAATTATTCATATTGTATTGTGTTCATATTGTCGGTGCACTTAGTTGAGCCTAGTTGATTTAGGTTTTAATTGAGCAAAACCAATTCGCTATTAGCTTCCGCATTTATTTATTGGTTTAGCCCGATAAAGTTTTTAAAACCGCCTATTCACCCCCCTCTAGTCGGCCACCTCGATCTTACAAGTGGTATCGAGCTTGGTCTCTCATTTATTAGACTTAACCGCCTAGAGAGTAAAGGATGGCAACTAGAGATTTAGTGCACCTAGGTGAAGCACCTCTATTTGATGGCACAAATTATGCTCATTGGAAAATCCGCATGTCTTGTTATTTTAGGGCCATGAGTCCAAAAATATGGCGGATTGTAGATGTTGGTTTTTCTCCTCCATTGGATCATCTTGCTCCAACAATTGAGGAAGAGAAAAGCTTACATCTCAACGCTCAAGCAATTAACGGTTTATTTAGTGCTTTGAGTGTAGAGATGTTTGATGAAGTGTGCAATCTTGAGAGCGCTCATGCTATGTGGACACATTTTCAAGATAAATATGAAATGTCCACACCTACTAGTGATGATTGCACACGGAGTGGACATCTAAGAAGAATGTTCAACTTCTAGCTCAGATAATGATGAGTCCACAACTCCTCCACATCAACTCAATGCTTCATGGCTAAAGGTAATGATGAGGTAAACGAAAATGAAGAACCCACCTATGATGAGTTGATGGAAATGTTAGAAGACTTAAATGAATATCTTGGCAAGGAGAAGTCAAAATTCAAAGTCTTGAAGAAAGAATTTCTTTCTCTCAAGGATTCTTATGAAGAGCTAAAAGAAGCTCATGAGACTCTCCTTCTCAAGGATCTTAATAAGTCCAATGTGGATATAGGCATTACATGCAAATTATTAGATGATATGCCATGCATAGTTCCTACCTCATGCATTTCATCTAAGATTAGTGTATCCACCTCATGTGAGGATTTAATTGATATGCCTTGTTGCTCCAAAATAGATGCTTCTATTTCCTCGATATCTTGCAAGACTAACATTGTAGAGGAAAACAAAGAGCTCAAGGCCCAAGTCAACAAATTAAAGAATGACTTGGAAAGAGGCCTAAAAGGAAGGCCACTCTTGACGATATATTGAGCAAGCAAAGACGCTTGCAAGATAAGAGTGGAATCGCTTCACTCCTAAGAAAAGGAGAATAGCAAGACAAGGCACAATGCAAGACACACGAAGAATGTCAAGTGCCATGGATGCAATGGAAAGGGCCACTTCTCCTCCGTGTGCCCAAACAAAGTGAATGACAAGAAATTGTCATCAAAGAAGAGGCAAACCGGCAAGGAGCAAGTAAAGAAGGTAAAAGACGAATACAAATTTCGGACTTGCTACAACTGCCGGGAAAAGGGACATATGAGTAAGGATTGTCCCAAAGGTATCACTCCTAAGCCCATTATTTATAATGATCAATATTTGCTTAGGAAGGATATTGATGGCAATGTGTTTGCTAGAATAGTTAGTACACATAAAACTAATGCTAGGGCCATTTGGGTGCCCAAATCCATTGTGACTAACATTCGTGGACCCAACCAAGTTTTGGGTACCAAAGTGCTTAAATGATGAATAGGTACTTGGAAAGGCATTGGATGTTTGGCTCATATGAAGAGGTGGACGGATCACCATATGCGAAATTGGAGCCAAGCCTAAGGATAATCATGTCGTATCATAAGCCAATGCCATTTCGGTAACAAGTACTTACATTGAAGTATCTAGCCCCTTTTTGCCTTGTGTAGGTTGCATTTCATGAAAATTATTTTAAAGGGGGTGTTCTTGCTCTATGTTCATAATGTTCATTATTTATATCTTGAGCAAGTTGTAGTGGCACATTAAGGGGGAGTGCTAAATCATAGCCATGTATATCACATCCCTAAATGTGCCCAAATAAATTAAGTGCTAGTATTGTGTTTCAAAAATGAGCCTTTTAGCCAAAAGTCAAAAATTTCATAATTATTAGTAATTCTTTGAAAAACTAGTTGCAAAAGGTGTACAAATGCTTTTCAAAGATTTACCAAAGGTTTTGGCTTTAGAAAAATCTATTTTAAGTGAAAATGAGTTTATGTCCAAAAGCTTACATTATAGCATCTTGTTTTTGACCAAAACTAGATCTTTGTGTAAAATCTATTATAAAAGGAATTTGAAAATCTTGACAAAAGAAAAATCCTAGAGTTGGTTATTCTAAACAATTTTGGTATTCAAAGAATTTCCAAAAGACCAACCTAGAAAAAGTTATTTGATTTTGAAATTCGTCCAAAATCCTACTTTGACCTAAGTGGTCACTTTCTAGCACTTAAGTGAGTTTTCCATATGAACCGAAATTATTCATATGAAAAGGTTCAAAATGGTATTTATGACTCATACACAAAATTGGATGCTTTAAAATCAACAAAATGTTTTCTTTGAGTTGTTTTGATTAATTTCATGAAAATGAGGCTTCATTTGCAAAATCAAAGCTAAATTCATAAAAATTATTTTCTTGGATAGACATTAGTCTTTTAATGTACGATGATCCTGAATGATATTTATTTGAGTGCAAAACTAGGGATCATTTGCATAAAAATCAAATTCCAAGATCTTTCCTGAAGTGTCAGGATAATCGGAACTTCCGGCCTTCTAAGTGCGGAACTTACGTATTTCTGGAACTTCCGCCGTTGATTCTTGAGCTTCCGTTTCGCCTCTCTTCCGGCGTCGGAAAATCAGAGCTTCCAGACTCAGTCTTGGAACTTAGTAGTCCGGAACTTCCGCCTTTGAAATCTGGAACTTCCGCTTCCGTGGTGAGAGACTTTAATGCACCGCGTTCCTCCATTTTATCTCTCTCCTCCACTGTAGAGATCTTCTCTCCCGAGCCCCTCTCTTCTCTCCAAGTCTCCACCAAAAGCTTTGATTGATCTTGGTTTTTCTTCAAATCTCGACCGATCTATTGCTTCCCTGTGGTTCAATCACCCATTCTCTCAAGGTATTTCCAATTCCTTTCTTGGATTTTTACCTCTCATGAACCCTAGGTTGAGTTTTGGGGAAAATGAAATGTCGATGAAATCGTGGTAGATTCTTGGGCAAATTAGTTGATTCATGATTGTATGATGTTTATGCATCGATTCCATGGACTCAATCCATCAAAATCTTGAAAAATCAAAATTTATCTTTGCCCTAGAGTCGGCCCGGAAAATCGGAACTTCATTTTAAAGAGCGCGGAACTTCCGCTAGCGGTAGTTCCGCGTTAAACTTCGGAGTTTCCGATTGTCTGACAGAACTCGAGAATTTCATCTTCTTTTGATTCAATCTTTGACACTTCATCCATTGTTGTTCTTGAAGATGCCGAGGATGAAGATGGCGATCCGAAGCACTATTCAGATCTTTGGCGCATCTTCTTCAAGAAATGAGGAAGAATCAAAATTCGTAAGAAAGTGCATCGGAGAAGAATCAATATGAATCGATGAGGAATTAGGTGAACCTAAGAAATGGAAATTGATCTTAAGGGACTCACAAAGACGACTACACTATTCTTGGGATAAAGATCAATATTCACTTCCGTGAAATTGCGGCGACCCTCGTTTTCATACCAAGTTTCAAAGACAAGTCTATGATCTCTTTTATGGACCATCCAAACCATTTCTTTGATCACAAGTACATCAATTGGTCCTATCTCAACGGACTTGACAGATATGAGGGTACATACAGGCTCTTTCAGCGAGCCGGGATTCATAACTTTGTGGCAATAAAATGCAATTATAGTGATGAGATCATCCGACAGTTTTATGCCACAGTATGCATTCCTCCAGATTTTTCTCACCACACTGGATGACGAGAACTGTGAGGTATTCTTGCACAAAGCGCTTTTGAACATGCATTGAATATCCAATCAAGCGAATATGAGAAAATCTATGATGGAACATTCTCCTCTCATCCACTGGATCAATTTTATGACACCACTCAAAGATTTGTCCCTGGTAAGATCACAGGACTTCTTCCTATTCCCAGCTTGGTAAATAGGATCATTAACCATACCATGTTACCAAAGAGTGGGAATTATGATGCTATTAGAGGACATGTTTGGAATATATTGGAATGCATCATGCATGGAAGAAAGTTTGATGTTGTGGATGTTATTATAAGGAGATAGCAGAACAAAGAATGATCGAGTCAAGCGGATAAACTTTGCACCTTACATTATGGCTTTGATCGTTAAACAAACTGGATATAATGGAGCTTTACCTTGACACATAAAGCCTATAAACCAAGAGAAGGTCCTCCAATCCTCGCCAATCTTAGGCGTGCTCCGAGAAGTACCAAGTCGCACTCTCCTGCTTCTTCTTCTTTGCTCCTCCACAAGGTATAGCCACTATGGATCGATTTATGCCACCTTGTTGGAGATGAGGCATCCCAGATACCTTCCAGAGGCGACCACTTCTAGATGGATGCGTTTGAGGCGACCACCTTTGCAGATTGGATGCTTTCCAGAGGCGACCACTTCGTGCTCGGCGCCCACTCGGCCCGACCTTGACGCTTTCGGCCAGATTCGCCGACAGCTTCCTCCACTGCTCACTTTGGGCCAGCGTCGCTTTCGCTCCTCCTCTGGCGGTCCTCCCGCTGCTCCTCCAATCGATCATCCTCAAGACCCTCCTGCTGAGTAGTAGCCATTTGTTCTATTTAGGTCATTAGACCTTGTATGCAAAAATTGTAATATCTTATGACTACCTGGCTGTTTGACTCTTATTGTGGCTATGCTATCTTTTGGTACTCTGTGTGAGAACATGTTTTTTATGTCATGATCTATGTTTGCATGAGATATGGATGAGATGTGATTATAAATGAATATTTTTTGTGGCTGATTATATCTTTTCATCTCCTGTCGTGGATGTCCCTCTTTACAAGAGAAATTCTGTCAAAATTTTCATGGAAATCTCTCACAAGCATTGTTCTTTATGTTCTCTCAACATAGTTTGTAAAAATTGTTAAAAAGAGAGGTTATCTCTATTTCTTTTCAAAGGGGAGGTTAGTTGAATATGTTTCAACTATCATTTCAAGTGGTTCTCAAATATTTTGATTTACAACGGGAGAATGTGATGATCAATAGGTTTGTAACCTATCTTTGTTTCTCCTCTCATATCTTGAGAACAAAAGTCCTTCCTTGGTCATATAAGTTCAATTCATACTTTTTGTGACCAACATCTTTTTTTTGCAAGTGGTATCGTTTTGCAAATACTCCTTTTGGCTAAGCTTTATCTTGTGTTTTTGGGTGATTTATGCCAAAAGGGGGAGAATGTTTTTATCAATATTGTTCATTTGGATGTTTGATTCGTTTAGACATGCCAAAAGAGGGAAAATGTATGCATTAGATGTGTAAGGGGGAGAATGTTTTCATATGCATTTTGTTCAATGCTTTATGTTTCACCTCATATGATGCATAGACATAGTTCATTAGTTTAAAATTCTTTTCTTATGTCTATGAATATCCAAATGTTGTTATTGATAATGGATTTGTCATCAATCACCAAAAAGGGGGAGATTGAAAGATCTAGACCCGCCATTATGAGTTAATGGATTGTTTTGGTGATTAATGACAAATCCAAATATGAGACTAACTCTTTTATCAAGTATTATCTTTGTGTAGTCTCATTTGGATATAAAGGTGAAACACAACGAGGTATGCAATCGACATCTCAATTTTATATATTGTTGTATTTCTCGGATCCAAAATATAGGATTGAACTCAACCTTAAGTTAAACTTGAATATGTGCATATGACCTCATTACACATTTGTGTATGCACACATTTAGGGGGAGTTTTATCCTATACTTTGTGGTTTCGTTAGTATTGATCCATATTCCATTCTCCACATATACTAAGGATCTTTACGTTGAAACAAAACCTTTGAGTATACAAAACTTGTGTAGTTCGTATATACTCATGTTATGAGTATATAGAACTTGTGTAGTTCTTGTATACTCATGTTAGAGTATATATAACTTGTGTAGTCTATATACTCAATTGTTCTCTCATTTATCATCATTAAATTTATGAGAATTCAAGTGGTTATCATCAATTACCAAATAGGGAAAGATTGAGGTATCTTGTCCCACCATTATGAGTTAATGGTATGATGTGGTAATTAATGATGATCACATTAATGGAACTAACATTTTCCATGAGTTGGATATATAGGTTATGTTCGAGGTGATGAAGACTCGGGATGATCATGAGTTGATCATCAAGTCAAGAGCTTGGTGTATATGATGCATCATGAGTTGATGCTTATCAAGAAGAAATGATCATGAGTTGATCATCAAGACAAGAAGACCAATCATCATGTGTTGATGGAGGTCAAGTGAAGGAATGCATCATGCGTTGATGCATGTGAAGAATCGGGATGAAGAAATCATCATGTGTTGATGATGATCAAGACAATATCCCGAAGTGAAGAAATCATCATGAGTTGATGATTGTCAAAGTCAAGGACCGGACTTGAAGTGTTGATGTCGTCATCAAGCTTCAAGAAGATGCAAGGCAAAGGTATGACTAGCTAGGGCTAAGGATGTGTTCCTAGTCTTTTACCGGTCTCGGTGTTTGGTTGATAGACCGGATTGCTAGTATAGGTTTGCCGTACTATTAAGAGGGATCTTGACTAGTAGTTTGAGTTAGTCATGTGTTGATAGCTCATTTTATTTGCTCTAGCTCATCTATGCATGGAGCTATTATTTGCGAATGTGTTTTGCAAATAGCCGATGCTCATGCATTCAACCCTTGTAGCATGTGACTTAAGTTTGCAAATCGTTTTGCAAATGGTGTAAGTCCATGTACCTTTTTCCTTGTGGTATGATTCCAAAAGTTGGCAAATCGTTTTGCAACTTGTTGGGAATCTTGCTTGTGACCTTTGTTGGCATGGCTTGTCAATTTGCAAATGTGTTTTGCAATTGAAGTTGTTGTAAAAGCCAATTCGATTTACATCGGAAAATCGGAAGTTCCGTGTTTAACGGCGGAAGTTCCGCACCCGACGGTCCGATTTTCCGCGGCTTGATTTTTCGAGAGCGGCGGTTTAGGGACTTAGCCGATTTTCCGAGCGGAAGTTAGGAGTGTAACGCGGAACTTCCGATTAATCGCTTGTTCAAATCCGCGGTTGGTTTTTTCCAGAGAAGCACCATTTTGGGGACTTAGCCAAAATTCAATGTGCGGTAGTTCCGCTATGTGTTGAGCGGAACTTCCAAGAATCGGATCTTCCGATGTTTAGTTGGCGAGTTCGCACTAAAAATCAAGCGGCTAGTTTCTCGTCGACATAGCCGTTGCGGTGCCTTTTCTCTCTCTGCGGTAGTTCCGCCTTTGTGCGGCGGAACTTCCGATTTCCCGATTCTTCAGGTTTGTCTCCCAACGGCTAGTTTTTGTGTGTGGGCTATATATAGCCACCTTGGCGGTTGGGGAGGTTCTTTGAAGTTGCTAAGAACTATTGTGAACTCTTTGTGAGCCTCTTGAGCTAAGAGCAAACCTCTATTCTCTTTTGTGCATGTGTTGCACTTGGTGAGATTAGAGAGTAAACCCTAAGTGCATGTGTTGCCTTAGGTAGTGGATTGTGTATCCACGTGAGCGTTGACACTTGATTAGTTCAAGTGAAAGTTCTGGATTTGTTACTCTTGGTGTTTGCCGACACCTAGACGGCGTGGAGGCGTCGTGCTCGGTGACCTTCTCAAGAAGCTTGTGAGAAGGCCCGACGGTTGTGAGTGGTTTGGTGCTCGCCATCTCCGGAGTGGAGGAAGAGCAACCATAGTTGAGCGAGGTGTTGGTTCGGTTTGGAACCGGTCCAAGTGTTGGACTTACCTCGGAGGTGTGTGCTCATTTGAGGAGCCGGTCCAACGCGGGTTGGGCTTACCTCAACGTGGATTAGGGGAGACCGGCAAGTCTCCGAACACCACGGTAAAACATAATCGTGTCATCTTGTGTTTACTTTGAGCTATTTACATTCTTGCTTTAATTGCTTAACATATCTTGTATAATTATTCATATTGTATTGTGTTCATATTGTCGGTGCACTTAGTTGAGCCTAGTTGATTTAGGTTTTAATTGAGCAAAACCAATTCGCTATTAGCTTCCGCATTTATTTATTGGTTTAGCCCGATAAAGTTTTTAAAACCGCCTATTCACCCCCCTCTAGTCGGCCACCTCGATCTTACACCCGTGCAGACGAACGTCGAGCTCCAGCGGCCGACCAACCTGGAGGTCGCCATGGACCTCGCCAGGGCCTATGAACGTCTAGCCTCACTAGCCCAGGAGCCGGCGGCATCCCCACCAATCTCCAAGACGGTGAGCTCCCGACCTTTCCAACCGAGGCCTGCCGCATCATGTGCGTCGGAGGCCGGCTCAACGACACCATCGGCGATGACCATGGGGGCGTCAGGCTCGACCAAGCCGTTCAAGCGCCTCACGCCAACCGAGATGGAGGAACGTCGTGGCAAGGGACTTTGCTACAACTGCGACGAGAAGTTCGTACCAGGCCACCAGCGTTTCTGTCAACGCATCTTTATGTTGCAGGTTGAGCCGGACGATGATGACCTCGAGGAGGCGAACGTGGACGCCACCATCTCCCTCCTCGCCCTCACCGAGATTCGCAAGTCCCAAATGATGCAGCTTCCGGTGATGCTCCACGGCATCCAATTGATGGCCCTGATCGACTTCGGCTCCACCCATAGCTTCATTGCCGCTGAGCTCGTCAATCAGGTTGGTCTGACGCTGGCGCCAAACACGTGCCTCTCCGTGGCCGTGGCCAACGGCGACAAGGTAGCGAGCGGTGGGGTGTGCTACGCGACACCCCTCTCCATTGACTAGGAACACTTCATCCTCGACTTGCGCACCATACCATTGGGCGGCATCGACATCGTCCTTGAGGTCCAGTGGCTCCGCTCCTTGGGACCGATTGTCTGGGATTTCAACCTCCTGACGATGCGCTTCCAACGCCAAGACCGGGAGATCATCTGGCGCGGCGTGGTCCCATCCCAGCCAGCACCACATCTCCACTCCTCGGCCACGGGAGATCTCATGGAGGAGCTACTTGCGGAATTCACGCCGGTTTTCGACGTGTCTTGTGGCCTTCCACCTCCACGCACCGTGACCACCGCATCCACCTCCTCCCCGGTACCAGTGCGGTGGTGGTTCGGCCCTATCGATACCCAACTACTCAAAAGGATGAGCTGGAGCGCCAATGCACCGCAATGTTGGAGCAGGGCATCATTCGGCGCAGCAGCTGGGCCTTTTCAGCGCCCATGCTCCTGGTCACGAAGAAGGGCACCTCTTGGCATTTCTGCATCGACTATGGCCCGTATCATGTTCTCTCCAAGATCAATGAGGTTGCGTACCAATGGGACTTGTCCGTGTCTGCACGCTTAGATGATGTCTTTCATGTGAATCTCCTCCACATCAATGGATTCGCAAAGATCAATAACTTGGCCTATCAGCTGGACCTTCCCAAGACTGGCCATATACATGATGTCTTCCATGTGGGTTTTCTCAAAAAGTTCGACGGGGTGCCCCCGGCGTCACCAACCCCAATGCCCCCACTCCTCCATGGGCAGATGATTCCAGCACCTCTGAAGGCGCTGCGTGCCAGGCTTTATCGCGACAAGTGGCAGGTGTTAATTCACTGGCATGATTCATCTACATCCGATGATTCATGGGAAGATGTCCAGGAGTTCAAGACGTCTTATCCCTCTTTTCAGCTCGAGGACGAGCTGTTCATCGAGGGAGGGAGAGATGTCATGTGGGGCCGCAAGAATGAGCCGGCCCTACCAACTTAAGATGTCAAGTCTAGGAAAGGTTAATTTAGGAAGAATTCTATTAGGAAGGTTTCATTTGGTAAGAGTCTATTAGGAAGGTTTCATTTGGTAAGAGTCTATTAGGAAAGTCTCATTAGGGAAGTTTGTATTAGGAAGAGTAAGAGTTAGAGTTCTAGTCCAGGGAAGGATTAACCTTCTATTTCAGATAAGAGTTAGAGTCCTAGTCCAGGGAAGGATTAACCTTCTATTTCATATTGTACTCCTATATAAGGAGCATATGCAGTAATAGAAAAACCAGCAAAGGATTGAGTTATTCCCAACCTCCCTTGCGCCAACACCATTGCTTCCTGCTGCAGTACTGTTCATCGCATGCAGTACTGTTCATCATATGGTACTGTTCATCGTACATGTACTGTTCATCACGCCGTTCGCCACGGCGTCCCGACGCAATCCTCATCCTCCTGGGTTGATTCCTCCCTTCCGCCTCCGCTCCCAACGCTCATCTCCTGATAAAGGTGCTGTGCTGAGATTTGCAAAACTCCACTGTTGAACAGTAAAAATTAGAACTGGTGATGGCACGGACCAAAAGAATATATGGTTGGATCCAATCAAGAATCAATATCTTTTTCAGTAATTGCAATTCAGTAGTTACAGGAATTTTCTTCGGATCCAGCTTCATTGCGAGCTTAGGAATGTGTGTGCATTTCAAAGCAATAGTAGATTCCACCCCTTGATTAGAAAGAACTAACCAATATTGGTTTTCTTTGGATTGCCATGCTTAACTTGATAACGCACCATTAGAGGATGGCCTCAGACGCCTCATTTGGGATATGTGTTGTCCCCCAGCCTGTTTGTGCAAATTTCTGGAAAGGTTTTCCCGCTTACAGTTTTACAAAGTTACAGCACTGAGCACAGATGATGTACAAGGATACCAATTCTTTTAGTTCTTGGTAAAAGCTGTCCAAGTTTTCCACTCTGTGATTTAGTCTACAGGATACTGAATGCATGGAAATGTGGCTTGGAAGTGAGTACTGATTGGTCCAGTAATGTCAAACCTTGTTATATCAGTAAATATGAATTTCTGAACGGCCCAAGTAGTTTTATTTTCTCTTGCCGGTCAACCTCTCGACTTTAATTTTGTTAGGATAAAAGCTTAATTTGTTGCCCTAATATGTAAGCCAGATTATTTTCGTTTCTCCATATAATAGTTTTGTGGCATTCATAGCACTCTTTTGCTTCCATTGAATTCATTTCTTTTGCGTGCGGGTAACAATCTTTGACGGTCTGCTGTAGAGTCCCAACAAGTTGAACCTCCTCCTCCACCTACAGAAGGGCGTTTTGAGATTGTCATCAACAACGATATCATCCGGACACTCGACCTATCTCCTGTTCAAGAAGTACTTGGTGACTTGAATTCCTTGACGGCAGGTTCACAGCCATATCTGGAACATCATGTCACTGCATTTTCTACACAACAATTTCATTCTCTAATTAACAAGAATCCTGTGCACATTGTGCAGCTCAATACAGAAATCTTTTGGATAGAACAGTCGGGTTCACTATAAACTATGAGAGAGAGGACCCGTACGAGACGCGGGAGCTGTCAGAGTGCCCTGATATAAGGCTATGGTTTGTGAGGCTTGATGCTTGTTACCCCTGGTTTCCAGTTGTGCTTGATTGGAGAGCCGGTGAGCTCGCAAGATACACCGCAATGCTGGTCCCTCACCAGGTAGTCATCAGAGAAACTGATTTCTTAATAAAAAAATTCTGAAACCAACCTATGTAAATCTTCTCATAAAGTGCTACATACTTCTTCCAGGCCATCCCAATTCTGAATTTTTCAGAAGTATATTTAGCGTTTGCAAACTCATGCCCATGAACTGCAGATGAGTATGCGGCTCGGCGTCGTCTTCAACCCGGAGGCGCTGGAGCTGTTTGTGATGAAGAAGGTGTTCGTCGTCTACTCATGGCTAAAGCAGCAGGATCATCCCAAGCCCGGATTGAAGATGGCTGACATGGCCAGGATGCTCGGTTTCGGCATAGGAGATGAATTAGTCGACTTGATTGAGAAGTACCCTGTTGGTCCATGAATCTAAACAACCAAAAGGATGGGTGAAGAATAGATATCACACAGAACTAATTTCATTTTACTCATCTGATTGGAAAAATCAATCAAGATGTAAATAGTGCACTACAGAAATCGAAATTTTTATTCGACGATGATGAGATTTTGTTCTGTCGTGTTGCCCTAATGGGCAACAACCAAGTTGGGTTGTGACAAGAATATCCCCTTATCGTTGTTGGTGTCTGCTCGCCTGTCTCTAGCTTGGAAGCATCCGACAACGTCGTCACAAGGATCATAAATAAAATGATAATTGTAATCGTCTCACTAGCCACTACTCTCCTGGTGCTAGTACGTTGTCAGTAGTACAATGCCATTTAGTGGTCAAAGCTAGCTACCAATTCGTGGCACAAACTCCTCCATGAAAAGGCGCAGCGTTTCCAGCAACGCTGTCTGGCTTAGCTCGAACGTGCGTGCATGCCGTTGGAACAAAATATTTTCAAGGCTTCGTGTTAACATTGAGGAAAATAGGGCCTAATGTATTCTGCTCTTTGGATCCATGGTCGGAACTATTGATTGTTTGGTTGGACGGTCGAAAGACGTGTAGCCAGACGTCTGGTACAGTTAGAACTGCCCTGATCAGTTCTTAGTGTTGAGTCTAGATTCGACGTGCTAGCTAAATGGTATAGAAATGCCTGCCTTTTCCTCTGGCAAGTTCAGGTAACTAGAGACTGAAACTCAACTCAACTGGAACAGAATTAACAGTAGACAAGAAATTAATTAACAGAGCTAGCTAAATGTGCTAGAACTAGCAAGCTTAGGTACAATACATAACCCACAGTTCAGTTCATTTCCTGCTCACTCTAAGATGAACTCTTTGTGCTTTGAAAACAGACATATGGATGTGCTTTTGTGCTTTGAAAACTCGTTCGAACTTCAGTAGACGATCTGTTGGAACTTTCCTTGCGAGTTTCCTTAGCCCACTCTACTTCTTTATCCTAGGGGTATACTTTACCAGTTTGAAACTTGTCAAAATAAGGTTATTCTCCACCTACCTTTGTTTTTTTTTTTTTGAATCTTTCTATTCTGAATTCAGTTAACGGCGATATTTAGTATCTTTTCTTGCACTTTCATACCTCGTGTAGCATGTTCAGAGAAAACCGATCAACAAGTCGCTTAAGCTAAACATACTACATAAGTACATATATGCTAGTAGTATGCTATCATGGACCGCATGGTTTTGTTCGATGGTGATTCGGTGAATGACCACTGGGCCCGGTGTAGTCTTCACTGAACCTTGGCGCCACCGCGTGAGAGCTCGTCGACTTCAGCTGCTTCCTTCCGCCTGAGCCATGTCCGTCGTCGAATGCGCGGCGCGTGTTCGTCCGACGGCCACCAGATGCTTGCCACTTGGAGTTCATGATCAGCTCCTAGTTACACATGAAAATATTATTTCAGCAAGTTGTCAGTTGTCACTCGCTATACGTCTAGCATGGTAATGAAGTAGTGAAGCACTTCTGTACTGCTATACCTAACCTGCTGGTTCACATACTGACCTTGTTCATTTCTGCATGCTGCAACTGCATGTCAAGCCTTCTAAGCCCTAGACATGAAGGAAAATTAATGTAATGGAACTACACGAATATCAGTACTTCAACATGCTACGCTAAAATGGGAGATAAGAAATGAAACATAACTGAACAGCTCAATTAGAAACGAGTATTGGATAATTACTCCTGAAGCATTACCATGAGCTCTTGCCGCCATGATCAGGAGGATGAGAGAAGCCAATACCATGGAGCTCCTCATTGCAAGTGCTAACTTGGGTGAAGTAACTCTCCAAAAGATAAGAGAGGCTAATTTGTGTATGGAAGTCTAAGGCATACATACTGTCGCCAATGAAGGCCTTTCGTTTGCATATATACAGACAGTGGTTCCCAATAATTCACAGTGATTCTGAAATCTGATGGTGGGATATGCTCCTCATATGCATGTCTACTAGCTGATGTTTCTGACCACATAACCCTTTTAATTAATTTGAATTAGAATGGAAGAGATCTGGATGTGATTTATTTAATCAGCCCATGTAGCTATGTTCCAGTTGGGGATGCCACTCTTTAAGGAAAGATGTTCCCCCAGAAATATGGTGCTTGTTTCACTCAGTAAGCTTGTGCGTGTCCTCATTCTGAACAATCTCTCTCTCTCTCTCTCTCTCTCTATATCTCTCTCTCTCTATATATATATATATATATATATATATATATATACACACACACACATACATATATACATATAACGCCAGTTTCGTACTCGCAGAGTATATATGCACCCCCATACCTCCCCACTATTAATGAAATTGGAGATGTGTACTGGCATTACTAAAAAAAATGCCTTCACAGACGGTTCAAAAACGTCATCATAGACGGTTTTGTGAGCCGTCTAAGTTTATGGGTCAGTAATGACATGAGGTTATCGCAGACAGTTTTTGAACTATCTGTGATGTAGACTATCACAGACGGTTATTAACTCAGAATCATCTGTGATAGTTGACTATCACAGACGGTTTGTAGATGAAATTGTCTATGATGACTCTCTATAAAGTCTCCAAGCAATAGCTGCTTATGCCTTTATGCCTTTAAAACACTTTGTTCTATTGGGCTTGGGTTCACATATATATAGATATAATTCTAGCGCCATAGATGTGACGAAGTTAATGCTCCAGATTCTTTCTAGATTGGAAGTCACTATCTGAATGTTAATAACCAAGATGTCCTTTTACTATTTTCGTGTGATAGTCTACATCAAACCCGTTCATGGCATGGTTTGTGAATAATGGTTACTAAATCACACTTAAAACCGAGTTAAGGGGTTGACGCGCCAACGAGAGGAACTATGGAGAGCTTGGAGTCTTGATGACCTCTCTGTATTTGTGCGCTCTGTGAGTACATTGAGGAGGACAATGGCTATGACTTGCCATAAACTCTTGGGTTAAGATCTGTAAGTGGAGAATCGTAGATCACAAAAGATGACACATTATTGTTTGCCATGATGAAGACCATAGAGGAAATTGACAAAGCAATCATATAATTGTTTTTTCATCATGAATTCATGATGCATTAAATGGTGCATGCCTATGGGCAGTGGGGAATGTTCACATCTGTAAGAACTTTTCCATGCACCACAAAAAAAAACTGCAAGTAGCAATCCAGTCTGATAGTTTTAGAATGGGTATGTTTCATATTTTTTTTCATGGTTAGGTCTTGAGCTATTAAAATTTAAAAATATAGGAAACAAAATGTGATTGAGTTGGAAATGTACAAGGTTATTTATCATGCGCTTGCTAGCCAGTATGATTAGTATAAGCTACCTTGCTGGCCTATTCCAATGCCGTGTCAATTGTTGTGTGATGACAATCAAATCAGTTCATTGAAATGCGTTACATAGATATAGGGTAAAAATGCCTATTGTTCCTATAAGCCCCACGGTTGTTCTGTGGTTCACATGTGCAATGAAGCTACACATGAATGCATATTGTTAGGTGTCCAATGCATATTGGGGTTTTTGGACACACTGGTACGAAAGAGTTGTAGCTATCTAAAGTATCTCAATTATTTTTTTTGTTAAATTAGTGTTTGTTTCTTGCTTTCTTTCTTTATATAGTTCATATCCTCTTGTCAAATTCCAAGATGATTTGTTTCTATTAGATGACAGAACGGGCGGACCTCTGCTCCAAATCGCACTCTGATGGGCTGTGTCATTGTAGTTGAAATTGACGTGGGGCAATATGTATATAAATGCTAGGGCTCAATGAATGCAAGTGCTACCAAGGTATAATTAGGTAACAGTGTTGATTTTGAGTCAATTCCTTGTCCTTTGGTATAGACAATTTGATCAATTTTACTACTGCTCAATTATAGCAAACCTTGTGAATTCCCTCTTCTATCAATGAAATTCGGTTTTGTATTTTATCAAAGAAATGACTTGTGTCACTAATGTTAGTCTTTTATTTCATTAAGTGATCTTTGCATAGATTTGAGCAAAATTATCATCGAAGATATTTTTGTAAACCGATAAATTTATGGATGTTAACCATCTATGGTAATGTAATGAAAAGAAAAGATTAAGTAGTAAAAGTGGAGATTATTTTCTCCTTTTGACAGACTAGAGCGAGGATCGGTAAAGACAAAGATTGCGGGCATATTTACTTGTTTACAATTTTCAATGTATACCATTCGATCTTAACATAACTGAGTTAAATATTGACATAATTTAGCACTTATGATATTATTTATTTAAGATTCATTGTAACCACAAACACCATACTAGTTTTTAATAGGAATAAGTCCATTCTTCGTCCCTCAACTATACCCGATGATTAATTTTGGTCCACGAACTTAAATCCGGATATAACGCACCTCAAACTTTCCATACCGCAAATCGTGTCCCTCCGTGCGTGAGACGGTTTGGGCCGACGTGGCATCCACGCCGGCGGCCTCGCACGACTCGACCGGGTCCCGCCATATGCCCCGATCACGGTCGCCCTCGCACTCGGTCGCTCTCTCTCCCTCTCTCTCCTCTCGCTCTCGCTCCCTCTCGGCGGCTAGGGTTTGTTGGCGTGGCGACTAGGGTTCGTAGTTTGGTGGCCGGCGCGACCCAAGATACCGCCCCGGTCGCCTCGCGCCACGCCGCTCGTCCCTCCCGAGCAATCAGAGCCCCTCCCGAGCTCCCAGCAGCAGATTTCCCCTCGGCCGGAGGTCGCGCCATGGCTGGCAAGAGCTCCGGCCCTTGATCTGCGGCAACAAGAAATCCCAGATCCCAGCGGATAGGATGCGGCGGTGAACAAGGACAGGCTAAAGGTGAGTTCTTCAATCCTAGATCCGCGCAATTACTTGGTTGTTTGTGGAGCTACTTGATTAGTGTTGTTCTTAGAGTAATGGTTGGTGTTATTTTGCATGTAGGTATATCACAAGTGGTGATTTCTTGCGGTTACTCTGATTTAGCAATGGATAATTTGGACAAGCTAGTTTGTTAGGTTCCATTTCGGGGGGATTTCTTTGATGATGGGAAGAGATTGCATTATTGCGGAGGAAGAGACGGCATGTCTTACATAGATCGGGATAAGTTGTCGCTACCGGAGGTCCAAGGCCATTTGAAGGACCATTGTGAGGATGTGGAGTTGGTACTCATGCACCGCGATTTCTGGGAAAGCATTGAAGACTGGATTGAGGGCGCTAACAAATGATGAGGACTGCCAGACCATGGTTGACTGTATCACTGATGGGGGTGTTGTGGATATATTTGTTGAGGCAGTGGGAGTTGATGATGATGTTGGCTCAGATGGTGATGGTGTTGGTGACAAAGCAGATGAAGACAGTGATTGGGAAGATGAGAGTGAAGCTTGGATGCACACAGATGATGATGAGGAATTAGATGCTTCCAAGGAGGTGGAGGTGATTGAGGTGTCACCAGCCGATATTGCAAAGGATATTGCCTGCAAGCGGAAGTTCTACAATACATTGCCTGATATGAAGGGGAAGGCAAAGGCTGACTACAAGACTTGCAGTGACTACAGAAAGAGGTACAAGGCTGGTCATTTGGTGGCCATTGATGAGTCAAGGGGACAAGGAGGAGACGATGACAGTGACACTTCTTACTTTTCTGAGAGTGAGGAAGAGGACAGCTATGAGGAAGGTGGCAGTGATGGTGAGCTCCTGAGGAGGAAACCCAAGTACCCTAGGTATGACCCCAAAGCAAGTCTCCCTACTTTTAGCTTGGGCATGGGTTTTAGCTGCAAGGGGGACTTCATTCAAGCTGTTAGGCAGTATGGAGTAGAGAGGAGACATGTTATTAATTTTTGCAAGAATGACAACAAAAGGGTTAGGGCTCAATGTGAGTGGGCCAAATGTCCTTGGTTTATCTTGTTGTCAAATAACAGTAGGACAGAAGGATGGATAGTGAGTAGTTTCAAGGATGAGCACACATGCCCCCCAAGAAGGGACAACAAACTTGTCACTTCCAGGAGAATAGCTGAAAAGTTTGAGAGTGCCATAATGGGAAACCCAACCTGGAAGCTTGAGCACTTGAAGCAAACAGTACATGAACAAATGCATGCAGATGTGAGCATAGCTAAGTGCAAAAGAGCTAAGTCCATTGTAATGCAGATGGTATTAGACTCCAAGAAGGGAGAGTATGGTAGGGTCTTTGACTACCAAATGGAGCTTCTTAGGAGCAATCCAGGTAGCACAGTAGTGGTTAAGCTGCATCCAGATGCCCCAGAAGCTGTTTTTTCACAGAATGTATATTTGTTTGGATGCTTGCAAAAGAGGTTTCTTAGCTGGGTGTAGGAAAGTGATAGGTTTAGATGGTTGTTTCTTCAAAGGTTCAACCAATGGGGAGCTAATTTGTGCAATGGGAAGAGATGCAAACAATCAGATGTACCCCATAGCATGGGCTGTGGTAGAGAAGGAAACTAATGAGTCATGGGACTGGTTCTGTGGGATTTTCTTCAAAGATATAGAAATTGGAGATGGCGAAGGATGGGTAATCATCTCAGATCAACAGAAAGTAAGTCACATTAGTGTTTATTCATCCAATTTGTCATATGCAGTACTTAACTTCTGTTTGTTTGTTGCAGGACCTACTAAATGTCTTTCAAGATTGGGTACCCAAGGCTGAGCATAGGATGTGTGCAAGACACATCTATGCCAACTTCAGAAGACTTACAAGAACAAGGCTTGCGTAAGAGTTCGTTGTGTGCCAAATCTCCATGTGTCAATCTTTTCAACTACCATTGGGCAAGGCTTGCAAAGGATACCTCAAGGTGCTAATGCAATCATGAGGACAGATCCACAACATTGGAGCAGGGCATGGTTCAAGTTGGGATCATGCTGTGAATCTGTGGACAACAACATGTGTGAATCATTCAATCATGCCATAGTTGAGTCAAGGTACCTCCCTATCATCAGCATGTTTGAGTGGATAAGGAGGAAAGTGATGGTTAGAATCCATACCAACAAAAGCAAGGCGAGAGAAGTGGGCCAGTGTGACATGCCCCAATATTCAAGAAAATGAAGGTCTACATTAATGAGTCAGTTTTCTGTCATGCTGTGTACAATGGTCAGAATGGTTTTGAGGTCACACATAGAGATCATAGGTTCTCAGTGAACTTGGATAGTAGAACTTGTTCATGCAGATATTGGCAACTGTCTGGTTTGCCTTGCCCACATGCCATTGCATGCATCAATTGGAGGAGCGATTCCTTGATGACTACATAGCACCATGTTACTCCATTGCAGTACAACAAGACTTATGAGCACCGCTTGCAACTTTGTTGAGGGCATGACTTGTTGGCCCACATCGGAGAGACCAAGACCAAGGCAACCAAATATGGAGAAAATGCATGGGAGGCCAAAGAAAGATAGGAAGAGAGAGCAAGATGAGAAGCCTAAAGGAATAAGACTGTCCAAGATTGGCACAATCATTAGGTGCAGGCTTTGCAAAGGAATTGGCCATAACAGGTCTAGCTGTGAGAGGAGACATGGCCAATCAGAGCAAACATCAGAGCCCAGCCAGGATCAACAAGGTCATTGTGCAAGTGTTGGCAATTCTACACCAACTCGGTCCTGCTCCTCGGTACAAAATTCATTCATTCATTTCATGCATTTCCTAAGTTGGTATAAAATTACATAGTTTAAGCACCTTTCACATTGCAAAGTTGTGATTCCTCCACCACAACAGAGTGTTCTAGCATGACCAAGAGAAAGACCAGGTCTAATTCAAGAACACACCACCTCCATCCAAAAAGAGTTGCCTTTGGGGTAGGAGTATTGTACTCAGAGAGGACAGGCACAACTATTCAGAATGTAGGTGCATTCCAAAATTTCCATATCTTCATTTATATTCTTTGCACTTGCAAACTACAAACCTCTAACTCAACATGGTGGTTCTCCTACAGCCTGGTATGCCAGATCAGAGGATCATCAAAACCTCTCCTACTGCTAAAGTCACTACACAACATGGTGGTTCTGGCACTATGAACTTGGAGGCAAGTGTGGCGTCTGCGAGTGCAAAATCAAGTGTGAACATCCAGGTAACTTCGGGTTCTGCCTCTGGTCAAGCTACAGCCCAAGAACCAGCCTTTCAAAATAGGAAGAAGCTGAGTCCAACCAAGAAGAAGCAAAGTTATAGTTCAAAGCTTGCAAAGCTTTTGGGTATCCCAACTAATGAGTGATGTTCTAATGGATTTGCTGCATTATCTTATGTCGTTAGTGTTATGTAATCTTTTGAACTTGTGCCTTGTGGGTCGTGATTATCTTGTCATTAGTGTTATGTAATCTTTTCAACTTGTGCCTTGTGGTCTGACAGTTCTGCTGACAGTCACTTAGTGTTATGTAATCTTTTCAACTTGTGCCTTGTGGGCTGATAACTGTGTTTATTTCTGAGAACCAATCGATATGCTGTTTATTTATGAGAACCAATCTCAGCTGTTTATTTATGAGCACCAATCTCAGCTTGCTTATAATTGAACACATGATCCTTGGTTCTATTAGTGTTGATGTTTACATGGATTGAACATCTTACAATGCATTCCAGATTCTGTTGGGACAATGCATTCCTGGTTCTGTTAGGACAATGCCTGGACAATGATTCCAGGTTCTATTGATGTTTACATGGATTGAACAATGCATTCCAGGTTCTGTTGGGACAATGCATTCCTGGTTCTGTTAAGACAATGCCTGGACAATGATTCCAGGTTCTGTTGATGTTTACATGGATTGAACATCTTACAATGCATTCACAGTTCTGTTAGGACAATGCACGGACGATTAAAGAGCATCGAACTTGTTTCAATCACTGTCCCCTAGTATCATTTCATCCAGTTTACATTTCATCCAAGATTAGAGAGCATCGATTCCGCATAGCTTATCTTTGTTAGGTTCAATCATGGTACCTTGTTGACAAGCATCGATATTCTGAGCATCAATCTGAATCGGACAATTCATCAAACCATCATTGCAAACAAGTTAATCTCGGACAATGCCTCGGACAATTCATCAAACCATCATTGCAAACAAGTCAAACCATCATTGCAAACAATTCATCAAACCATCATTACAGAGCATCAATCCCAATGGACAATTCTCGAGCAACACAGTTCCATTACATAATAGATTGCGACACAAGTTCAATTACATTCCCTAATCGAACTTTAACTACCATCATTGCAAAAACAACAAGCAAGACAAAAAAGTCTCCTCTCTTTCTCCAAATTGCTACCCTACCAACGAGTCCAACAAGCTGCTACATCACGTTCTCCATGCCCGGACTCGCCACACTCAAATCTTGTTCATTGTTACGGTTCCTTAACGCCTAAGCTCATGGTTCTCCTTCCTCAACGCCCTAACGATGTCGCGCAAGTCCAAGACTACTGCGCTCAAGAAGGGGTTGGTTCATCATCGTACCATGCCCAAAACTTGCGACCTCCACCTTCAATTAAGATTCACAAATAAGCGAGCCTTCACAAACCAAAATAACAGCAATTTGGTGAAGATTACTTACCCGAGCTCGCATGCATGTCATGTACCTCCGTCGGGTTAGAGTCGCTCCACGAGATCCACCGACCACCTTTCTCCCGCAATGGCAATGGACCGTTGGAGCGTACTCGATGGTCGCTCTCAGTATGGAATCGCGAGGTGGAAGCCCCATAAATCTTGCCGACGGAGGGTGCAGACATGCTTTGCCGACCTTGAGCTTCCTCCGATGTAACGAACTGGAGCTCCTAAGGCCAGCATGGCGCGACCAATGGGGGAAATCTGCACGCTGAGGAGCTCGGGAGGGCTCGGCGATTGCTCGTCGGGAGGACGATCGGCGTGGCGCGAGAGGCCGGGGAAGGTATCTTGGGTCGCGGCCGGCCACCAAACTACAAACCCTAGTCGCCACGGCCGCCAAACCCTAGCCGCCGTGAGAGAGAGAGAGAGCGAGAGCGAGAGGAGCGAGGGAGCGACCGAGTCGAGGGCGACGGGTCGAGAATTTGACAGAGAGCGACCGAGTGCAAGGCCGACTCAGCGCCAGCGTGGATGCCACGTCGGCCCAAACCGCCGTCGCACGCACGGAGGGACACGATTTGCCCGGTATGTAAAGTTTGAGGTGCGTTATATCCGGTATTTAAGTTCAGGGACCAAAATTAATCATCGGGTATAGTTGGGGGACGAAGAATGGACTTATTCCATATATATATATATATATATATATATATATATCATGCAGTTACGAGAAGTTAATAACCGTCCGTGATAGTCTACATCACAGATGGTTCGAAAACTATCTGTGATGACCTCATATCATTACTGACCCATAAACTCAGACGGATCACAAAACCGTGTATGATGACTCTCTATAAAGAAGCATGGCTGTCAAGAGAGCATGTGGACATCCAATTACTTGGATGTCGTCGATAGGTAATTGCACGTCACTATGTTCAGAAAATGACGTGGACGCGTAGGTACTCCGACTGGAAAGTGACATCATGTATCAGCAACCAACCTTCTTGAAGTTTATGGACATAGAAGGTTGGTTGCTGATACATGATGCCACTTCTCGGTCGGAGTACCTGTGCGTCCACGCCATTTTCTGTACATAGCGACGTTCGATTACCTATCGACGACATCCAGGTAATTGGGTGTCCACGTGCTCTCTTGACAGCCATGCTTCTCGAAGTTGCCCATGGCTACCTATCTCATCCTCCTCATGCTGTGCAGACGACTCCCTGAAAGTGGCTGGGGGACTACGATATATATTTATATATGGTTTTAAAGGTAAAGGCACAAGCATCCACTGCTTGAAGACTTTAAGACTTTATAGAGAACCCACCCATATCATCCAACCATCACAGAACACCCACCATGGCCCACATCATTTATCACCCACATCACAGAGCAAGGGGATGGAAAGGGATAGGGAGTAAAGGGGAGTAGTTACCCTAGTGCAACTGGCAAATCGACCACCGGCAGTAGCTCACCACATCCATCTCCTTCATGTATGCATAAGCAACAACAATCCACATCAGTAAACAAGTCAAACTCAAACTCAAAAACTGGAGCAACAGAGAATGAAAAAATTTGTATGTGTAAAGACTGATATTTTGCCCTTATCCGAACCACATCTCATGAACCAACATCATACACAGAGAACCCACCCATATCATCCAACCATCACAGAACACCCACTATAGCCCACATCATTCATCACTCACATCACAGAGCAAGGGGAGGGAAAGGGATAGAGAGTAAAGGGGAGTAGTTTCCCCAGTGCAACCGGCAAAATGACCACCGGCAGTAGCTCGCCACATCCATCTCCTGCATGTATGCATAAGCAACAACAACCCACATCAGTAAACAAGTCAAACTCAGACCCAAAAACTAAAGCAACAGAGAATGAAGAGGTAGCTTGGGGAGGTCAGTGAAGAGGTAGCCGAGGGAGGTTAGTGGAGAGGTCGAAGAGGGGAAGGCAGATCTAGCGGAGGCGGCGTCATCGTAGTTGTGTCACGACGGTGACACTGCACAAGACTCTTACGATAAGAGTGTCTTGTGCAGTGAACCGTGGTGTCAGAACCGTCGGGGAGAAGGCGCGATTTGGGGCGGCCGTCGGGGAGGAGGCTTCAGGCGGTGGCATCGAGGTCAGGGGCACTTGGGTGGGGAGGAGAACGGTCGAGAGTAAGGGCACTGGGGAGTGATGAGTTAGGGCACAAACCCTAGTGGGCTCCTATTAATAAAGGGAAATCACAAACGATTCTATTATGGAACTGTCTGTGATACTTATCATAGTCGATTCTATTATGGAACCGTCAGTGATATGATCTCACATCACAGACAATTCCATAATAGAACCGTCCATGATATGATCTCACATCACAGACGATTCTATTATAGAACCGTCTGTGATATGGTCTCACATCACAGACAGTTCCATGAGACCATCACAGACGGTTCCATAATAGAACCGTCTGTGATAATATTAATACATAAATGCAAATTCAGAAGTACATATGACACATTCACATATTAGTAATGAATTATATATGAATGTTTGCTAAAACTATGCTAAAACCGATAATTTCACGGCAAATAGTTCAAGACATCTGCAAAGAATTTGGTATACTCACGCCTAATCATGTAGTCGTCATTGCAGAAGATGATGTAGTCGTCCAACCCTTCCATCACGCCGCAGCTGGTGCTTATGCATGGGTGGCGAGGGCGGCGATGCACTGGCATGGAGCAGGGCGAGGTGACGCATCGGCGGGCGCGGGTCGGGGGGCGCACGATGCACTTTGGGCACAGACAGGGCGACGCGACGGTTTCCCGGGGTGATTGGCGCTAGCAGGGCAACATCGGCCGAACCCGAAGAGGGGTTTCGAAAACTGGGCGTTGAAATTGAGAGAATTTGAGTTGAACAATTGAATTTAACCTCAAAATTGATCTTTACTCAACTTGTCCCAAAATAGGATGTCACAGAAACAGATGCAATCAATCTGAACATGGCTTTGGAAAGTACAGACTCTGATTTCTCAAAACTTGGTATACTGGTTAGAGATGCCAAATACATGCTCCTTTGTAATTTCTTAGATTTCAGGGTCTATCACTGTCACGTGCTTGTAATCTTGTAGCCCATGAATTGTTTAAGTTTGGCAGTAGTCTGGAACCGCCCGGCGTTATGACATGGCCTGATTCGGTCCCTGTGTAATATCTCTTGTTGCCGGCGATTCCGCTGAGGCCGATTGGGGTGGTGGAACTGGGAGGGCTGCGCCCGGGAACGAGAAGAGAGGCGGTGTCGAGGAGGAGAGAAACGAGGTTTGAGGCATAAGGAATTTGGGATTTTATATGTCAGCGGACAGGGGTGGGTAAGTTCTCTCAACTTCGATAGCATTCTCTCTTTTTCGTTCCGCAAAAGCCACAGAAGCAAGTGGGACCGACGTTTAGCTTTCTTGATAAGCTAGGTTTGGCTTTCTTGATAAGCTATGTTTGGCTTTCTTAATAAGCTGCTTTGAAGCTAGGCTGTTTGGGAGAGCTTTCGGCTTTTTGGAAGCCAAAGCGCCTCTCTCCCCCTTCTTCCTCCTTCCTCCCCCACCCTCTCTCTCCTGTGAGCGGCGCCGACACCAGCGTCGTCCTCCCCTCTGCCGCCACCGGCTCCCACCTGCCCCCGTCGCCTCCTCTGACCGGCCGCGACTTCGGCGGCCCTCCCGCCTAGCCCCTCACCGCTGTCTCGCGCGCCACCTCCGCCTTGTCCAAGCAACTGCTGCGTGCGCCAAAGACTCATCGCCATCGCCGCGTCACAAGAAGACCCCCAAGTCGTCGCCGCCGCACACTCACCGCCTTCGCCTAATCCTCTCACAGCACATGCGCTCATGCCGTCGCCACCTTGAGACTGTGCGTCGCCCGAGCTCCCTTCGCTCCTCGCCTCCTATAAGAGCCCCGTGCCCCCTTGCTCTCTCCAAGCCCCCCTCTACCTTCTCCCTCCTCTCCCTTCTCTCTCCCCCTCTCTGCGCCACCAAGAGT
Source organism: Hsuehochloa calcarea (assembly GCA_036346395.1). NCBI lineage: Eukaryota > Viridiplantae > Streptophyta > Magnoliopsida > Poales > Poaceae > Hsuehochloa > Hsuehochloa calcarea. The sequence continues at coordinate 14,445,935 of CM070609.1, forward strand.
CGAAGCTCCTGGTGCTTCTTCCCCCTCCGGTACTACCGTTGGTTTAATGCCGGTAATATCGCCCTTCCCGCCCTTCGGTACTACCGCCCTCTCGGCCCCCGGTACTACCGCCCTCTCGCCCCCCGGTACTACCGCTCCCTCTCGGAACAACCGTTGGTTCCACTCCGGTACTACCGCACCGCCTCTCCAGTACTACCGCTTGTACGCCTCCTCTGGGACCAAGCATTGTGCCAAGGGCCACGTGTCAGCACAAGGCTCTTTTCCAATTTTCTGTTTTTCTTTTCAATTAAAAATTCAATCGAAAAGCTTCGAAAATTCATATCTTTTTCATTATAACTCCAAAAATTATGAAACTGGTTTCTAAAATTTTCTAAATTCAATATCTTGGTAATTGCACTGGTCTTGTTCAATTTGGAGTTTATTTTTTAAGGGTTTTGTGTTTATTTACTCTCTTTGTTGTTGTGCCTTTTCTGGTACTTTTGTCCGATTAGGGTTCGAAGACGCAGGAGACCTCCACTTCGATCAAGCTCAAGAATACCAAGACCCCACTGCCTTTAACCAAGGTGAGTCAATACTTTGATCATTTTGAGCCTACATTTTATGCTAATTATATTTATTAAAATATCAAAGTTGCATGCTTTAATTCTGTAATCAAATGTATGTTAAAGCTTAAGGTAATTAAACACCCATTTGATGATTAATTAAGTATTATCCATCCTTTGATAAATTGAATCCCTCATTCCATGTCACCTTAGTAATTATGTGGTAAATACTAGCATAAGTTGTACTTAAGCGACATGTTAGACTTGCTTAAGTACCAGGACAATAAATATCATGTTTATCATCTTTTAATCATAAAAGTGATTTGGGCAGTCATTGGATGTAAATGACTGGTGTGTTTTGTTAATTAGTTTTCCTCCCCAAAACCCTAAACAACTTGCTAGTACCACATCTGGGCGGATGAAAAGAGTGGTGGGTGTCGTCGTGCACAAGAGTGTTGGTATGTGGCATGAACCACCCAGATGGATTAAGGACTTAATCTTGTCATGACCTGTGTAAAATAAGTACAACTGCAAGTCTGTAAATTGCAACTTGGCTTAGAAAAATTATTAAACCCTGAATGCCATCCCACAAATTGGAGTTTGGAAGCGTGCAAGCGGCAGGATGTGTTCCAGCTTGAAAGGGACACCAATGTAGGGTGAAGTAGCTAGCTGCGCTAGTCGTTGTGGCGGGGGCCAGCTGCGCTAGTCGTTGTGGCGGGGGCCAGCACAACTTATGGGAAGGGCTCATAGGGGTGAGATGACGGAAGGGGCGAGGTAGTTTGAAACGTTACTGTGACGATCGCTCAACTACACGACTAAGGAATCATGTGGGTAACGAGTATGATTATCTCTTGTGGGTACAGTGTACAACCTCTGCAGAGTCTAAATTGTTTAAACATCCGTGCCTACGGTCAAAGACGGACATAGAATCTTAACTTGAGTTAGTTCTATTTCAAAAACCTTTATGGGTGGAATACAACCAGGTCGGCTCATCTAGCCTGAGGTTAGATTTTTCCAGAGCTGTCGAGCTCAGTGGTATGGAGGAGCGGAGGTAGCTCCAATAAAATGATGCATGTGCAGAGTTCCGATGGATGGAATCTCTACTGTTATTTAATATTGCACTTACTCTCTTTAATAAAATGTAATTTGTTTAAAATACTAAGTCATAGGGATTTGTAATTATGATAATTGAAAAATGTTGTTTTAGCAAATAAAAGAACCCGAGCCACCCTTGTTAAGTCTTGCATGTATATTATTGCATTTTGTTTGTTGGCTCGCGAGCACAGAAGTTGTGCCCACTCTCGCTCCCCCCCAAACCCTTCAGATTATATGGATCAAGAAGACTATGCGTACTACGAGGATCCCGAAGTCGATGGCCAAGGGAACCATGAAGAGTAGTCTAGATTCTGTAGTCTAGGTCTCGCCCCAGTCTAGTGGACTCATCGGTACTTGCGTACAACTGATATTATCCAATCCTTGGATAATATCAATCGTATACAGGTCACCTCAATCGCTTGTCTGTGGAGAGATGAGCCCTATCCCCCTTTTGCTTCCGCTATAGTTTACGTTGCTTCATGTGATGTAATCAATTTGGCCTGATGGCTCTTATGTAAAACTCGACCCGACATGGTCTATGTCACTCTGATGTCTGTTTATATTTGAATGTCTTAATTCACGCCATGTATGAAATGATTCAGCAATGAGCCAGTGAGTGCTACCTACTGATCCAGAAAGTAGCACAATATTTTCACAGAGGATTCAGGATTTGAAAATCCGGGTCCGACAAGTGCCCGACACAACACGCCACGCAGACAGTGGCATTGCCTTCACCTGCCATGAGGCATGACTAGGGAATTGAGCGCATCGATCAATTAAGTCGCTTGTTCTTGCAACTGAGACAGGATTGAGTCTGGTCTGTCAAAGATTGGGCACTTTTGAACTTAGAGGAGAGGACAGGAGTCATTCTAGTATTCCATATATATGAAGTGGAACTCATATGGCTCACACATCGGAACTCCAAATTAGGTAAATGAGGACTCTAAATTAGACTAAGGAAATATATTTACAACTTTTTAGTTATGAGGTTTTCCATTCGAAGTCGTTCCAGTCGTGAAAATCACGTTGCAAGAAGATTACATATTATGTTCCATTTCTTGGCAAGACAAATAAGGAGTATCAGATGATTACCTTCATTTCTCATACTGTGGATGACACAACATTCTTGCTGGCCCAACTCAATTTATTGGCACTTGACCAATTGTGCACACCATAAGTTACCTTTTATGCGTTTGTCACTGCACAAACTTCCTATCTCTACTATTTAAAAATTGGAGTTGGTGGTTGTCCGTCCTCCATACCTTTTTTCGGTGTCTGTTGGATCGGCAAACGAGGTACCGACAACTCAGATCGCGTCGTAGAGCACAATGATGGTTTACAACCTGACGTGACTATGATTTTTTTTTAATCCGTAGCAAAGCACGGGCATTGAACTAGTTCAAGTTATATTATAGTTAAGTTCCACTTGGTGATGTCCAAATCCCCCTTTACATAGGATGTATTGTAATATGCCGACTATCATTAGTGAGTGAAATAAGATTAGAGGTGGAATTAAGGGAATGAAAAGAGGAAAAGTCAGAATTTGAGGTTTCAAAAGGGTTTGTACGCTAAAGTAAGAGAACCTAGGTCGTGGGCTTTCGACCCACGGCATTTGGCCTATTAGGGGGCTGGTTTTAGGGAGAGGGGAAGCCAATCCTAGCTCTCTCTCCCCTCCCTTGCACCCCCTCCTCTCCTTCTCCCCCAAACCAGCCGCCACCCCCCATCTCCCTGTTCTATCTCGGTGATCCTGCGCAGTTTTCATCAAGATGTCGATCGGAGCATCAAACGTCATCCGATCGGGCTCAAACTTGGTCAGTATGTTATTAACTTGTAAATATTATATTTGTATTGTTGGATTGACGATTAGTTGAGAGGAGCACCAGTTTTGATAGGGGTTTTGTCAGCCTAGACTACTGCAGTTTTAGCACAAAGTAGTATTAGTAGGTGATCTGTTTGAGCGGTCAAACGATCGGCTTGGGTTCACAATTTTACAGCTTGCATAGAACTTGTTTATATATATATTTACCAATTTTCATGCAATTATTATATGTGGTTTGTGAGATATGATTTAATAACCAAAGAGGACAGAACTAGTAGTTTCGGGTAGCAGATCGGTTTTCTGCTGATAGTATTGCACTGTAGTTTTGGGTTCCATAATTGCAAAATTTAGATTTGTCATCTCCTAGAGATTTGTGGGGTTTGTCGTCATATTTTTATAGGCACCAAGATCACATAATTCAGAGTTGTAGATTGGGAGATACGTTAGTTTATTTACTTCTGTCCAGAAACCCTAACGAGATTACAGCAGTCATTTTCTTTAATAGATAAGGTTTAGACAATGGCCGAGTCAGGGGGGTCTCCCAACACAACTTTCGTAGGCAATTTTATTAGTTTTACAGATTGATAAAGATCATGAATTTTGGTTCAGTCATTTGAAATATATGGATTTTTCTTGTACTTATGTTCCCTCGGACTGTCAGATTCTGACTTCAAGTTTTCAACTGTGGATTAGATCATGTTAATGGCAGAATTAGAGAATATCGCCAACTAATATATTGTAGATAATTTGGTTATATTTTCAGAGAATCCTAGACCATTGAATTTGGATGTACCAAATAAAAGGTTACGAATTTCCCAAGTCAGTAGTACCGAAGATGACAGAACAGTCTTTGGAATTAAAAACAAAGGCTTAGATGGGATAATTTTGTAACACCCCAGCCCAACACTGAGCCTAGAATGCCACCACACTACTCTCTAAACTAATAATAATCGACACACTATAAAATTACAGCAAGGAAATAACGATAATCATATCAATGGATCACAAAAAGGTCATGCATAAATATGGATCAAGTGATAATAAATAAACAATGGGAAATATAACCAGGTAAATAATCCCAAAATAGCATCAACCAATGAATCCAAATTAATAAAGCAAATAGTCTAGTCCAAATGATGTCCTAAACTTTATTCAATCTCTAACATGTCCAAGTATAATCCAATTCTGAATGAAAAGATTATTATGGCGAATGATCATGTGTTGCCCATGTGCTCTATTCGCTCTCAGTACGGCGCCCTCGAAGATCACCTAAAGACAACAATAGAGCAAGGGTGAGTCCACGACTCAGCAAACACATCCATAAACAACGAACAATAATAAATCAACAGCATTCAATAACTTCATTATCATCACAGGTACTTCCATTAATATTCTCATGCGCTTATCTTCTTTGATTCACAACCATTAATCTCATGTATCAATGCAAATCTAATCTACATGTCCACATGCACTTCTTTCACAGATACCGCAGATAGCGTGAGTGAATGCTCATGACAACATTCACTCTCAAGCCCGTTCCTCCATAAGGATCGGGGACCTCCTCCACTCCCGTGGAGTTGTGATCATTCATGATCACCTGCTCATATGCAAAGATGCTTATGTATGCAAACATGCAAACTCCATCATAAACATCATATCCAACTTTTCATCATGCTTGTCAACAAAGATATAAACATACCAATTATTTGTTTGCAATTAAACAAAAATAAAAGCACAACAATAATGGTAATAGAAGATAAAGAAAACAGTGATCGATCATTGATCGCTGTCTACCATGCACTTGCCTTTACTAGTTGCGACGCACAATTTGGCTAGCAGATGGCAACAAGCACGACGCCTCCCCTATATTAAATACACAAACTTCAATACAAGCTACAGCAACAAGAATAGCAATCAAAATACTTCGCTCCTACACGTCCCCAAATATACCACGTTACGCCGGTACCGAAAAGTTACCCATTGCGGTCTTAGTACTAAAACGAACGTAACTTTTGACTCAAAAGTCCGATCACAACAAACCACCCCATTATGGATTCTTTATAAAATTATCCACATTTTCTTAGATTACACAGTCTTCTAATTAAATCACCTAACCCTCCGTTTTTAGCCCAGAAAGCCGATCTGTCCGCTTCGGAACAGCAGTCTTACTAAATTCATAACTTTTGTTTTACTCAACCAAAATTCGCGTTATCAGATTCTACAGAACCATTGGACAATTATCTACAGCTTTCATGTAGATCAAAAACTCTAATTAGGCTATTTACTATTTTTAATCTACAGTCTACCAAAACAGCGCCGAAAGACGACAACCGTAAAAACAGCGGTCTCCCGAAAATCATAACTCGAATTATACTAGTCCGATTGACATGATAAAATATGCTATAGAAAGATATCGAAATTATCTACAATTAACTAGTAGATGATATTTCCAAAATTTGCCATTAAGGTATCCGAATAAATCGTTCAACAGAACAGCAGGCTAAACAGATCTATTATTCGTCTCTTCGATTAGAAATTCTAAACCTCTCTAATTAATCTCAATTATAATCCCTAATTAACAGTGTCTAGCCAACAAGAGGAAAACATGTACTTAATGCTAGCAAACCTCACACGCGACGACAGGCCGACGTTGTAGGCGAGTGCAGCCGGAAAAAAGAAAATCAGCAGTCGGCCTCGTCAAAGGAATCCATGCAGCAGCACAACAAATCTTCGGTTCGGCTCGGCACAAACAAGACAAAGGCCCACACGCAGCAAAGAAGAACGCGCAACGGATCGGATGCGAAGAAGCGGCCTCGGTCGGCTTAGCGCGCAAGCGGCAAATCTTCTGGCGAAAGAAGATCTGCAGCGAATTTCTGGCGATAGCTTGTAATCGGTCGCAGCGAGCAGCCACACGAGGCAAAAGTAGGAAAGCAAAGAAGCAAGCAGGCTTAGGTAATGCGCGAGGAAAACAAAGAACAAGCAAAGAAATCTTTCAGCTCGTCACAAGCGCTGGCGTCAGCCAGCGCAGCAAGCAGAACGCAGATAACGCATGCAGCGCTTGGCAAATAAGAACAGAGAAAATATTTTTGGCTGGCGGCGGCTACGCAGAAACAGCAGATGAACAAAAAAACTGGCGGCGCGGGGATGGAAAATAAATGGCTAGGGTTTCTAGAAAATCCACAATTTATTTATATAGCTCATAAAAATTCTGAAATTCTATTTTCCACGTATACTAAATTCTTTAATTACGCACAAGCCCTAAATTCTTTAACTAATTAATTTAATTACACTCCGACCCTTAAGACGCTTTTATTAATATTAATATTATTTTCAGAGTATTACATTCTACCCTTTAATGTAATTCGACCCGAATTCTACTCGCTCTACTCAAATAAAAACTACATCGCTGAAATTAAACAACAAAACAACACGCACAGACGTGAACAACTCCGGTATTGCTCGCGCATGCGAGACTCCAACTCCCAAGTCGCCTCTCTCGATGATCGTCCAAAGACCTTGACGATACTAACGCCTTGTGCCTCAAGACTCGCTCCGACCTCTCGAATCGCGCACGGACGCGACTCAACCGTGAGGTCTTGCTCAATAGTCGGCGCTCTAATGAAATCTTATGCTCGATCTCTCAAAACTTTCTCAAAGATCGAGGACGTGAAACACATTACCTCGTAAGAACTCCACGCATGGACTCAGCCTCCTCAAATCGTAACTTTTCAGCGGATAAGCTAACTTCCCAATTCTTCTCTCCATCGCAATAATCGATAGAGAACGGTCCAATGGTAACGCAAACTCGCACTCCCAACTACCCTTCAAGATAGAACTAAGCTTCCTTTGGTACCGAAATGCACTCTGAACAATGCCTTTAGTGGGAGACACTCAAGAGCACTTCTTGTCACCACCACTACCCAAATCGCAAACTCCAAGTCAAGGCCACTTGCCTCAAATCAATAACCTGCGGGGCGCTTGTGCTCGCTTTCATAACTTTTCCACCTTCATTCTTTTCCACCAAAATTACATTTGTCTCGATACTCTTAGTCTCACCAGATGAGCCGCGATGTGCCTCCCTCAAAATATCATCTTTGATTTTTGTGGTACGCAAAGGCGGCCTTTAAACCTCAAAGCCATCACCATGGCCACACGCACTCAACGGTCTTCTCAATCCATAACAATAAGATATTCCCATGACCAGCAAAATTGCCTTCTCATCCAACTACATTGGCCTTGCATCCCAACAAAGTGGCGAGACTAAAGGCTTAGATGGGATAATTTGATCTTTCGATCACCTGAGAAGTTTTAGATATGTTAGTGTAGATTCCAGAAAAATTAGATTCATGACTTTTGGAGTTTTGACTCAAAAGTTATGGATTTTCCTTTGATATCTGTCTGTTTGGACAGATTGAGATTTGGGCGTGTATAGGTTAAGTCTCGGGTTGCGATTAAGAACGATTGATTTTATTTCGTTCCATTGCTATGTTGTGTACTTTTGAATAATATATTTAGTATACTTTACGGTTGCTAGGTGATGGTGAGCACAGATTGAGATTTGGTTAGATCCTTTAAGAACGATTGATTTTATTTCGTCGTCATCTTTACGTCTCTCCTTTCCGGTTAAGGCAAGTACATGGTAGAGTGGTGGACAATGGGTTGTTCGTCATGATCATTGATATTACTTATCATGTTATTTATTATGCTTTCATTAAGCTTATTCTTGTACATGATATTGATGACCTTGAGTGAATGAGATTATGATATTGAGTTGACGAGAATGAGATATTGAGTTAATGAGATGAATTATGTTGATAAATAATTAAAGATGTTGCATCATTTACATTCATCATGACAGGAATTGCATGAGCCAGGTGGGTGAGTAAGTCATGTAACTATTCCGGTGAGGTCGGTGAGAAAGATACATGACTATTCTGGAGTACTCTAGATAAAATCCTACTTCGGTGGGTACTTCACGGGAGTGAAGGATAGAGTGTGTCATCGACGGGTGAACACTCCGCTATACCGGTATCAGCTGATGATATGCATATGAGCATGAGTATGTTGGTGCATTCGCATATATGAGTAAATTGTTAAATTGTGCAACTTTACCTATATGGAATATGGTTTGTTTGTTTGGGTATGAGAATAGCACTAAATAGATGGATGATGATAACTTTGATTATGGTTGATAAACTATTGTTTATGACTTTATTATGTATTTGCTGAGTCGTGGACTTATTCTTGCTCTATTGTTGTTTTTTTAGGTGATTGTTGATGACGTTTGACTCGGGAAGGGCTAGCGCACTTAAAATCATACACTACACCCAATTAGTTAATTCATTGGACATGAGAAACTTTTAGTATATTATGATGATTTATATCTAGGACATGATGATATTGAATAACTTTAGATGCTTGGTTTGCGTTAACCTTGGCTTATTACCTTGTTATGCTCCTAGGACTAGATTATCTATGATTGTGATAGTATTATGCTTGCTGTAATTTTATAGTAAGTTGTTGTAAATTAAATTGTTAGAGTAGTTTAGTAGCATTCTAGTCTCAATGTTGGGCTGGGGTGTTATATGTATTTTATTCCAGTTTTAATAGGAATGAATGAAATAATATTATTTACTTAGTTAATGGTGTTTCATGCAGGATTCAGATTTAGTACTGATCGAAATAAATCATGAGAACAACCACTTGCTCAAGACAACATTTGAAAGTTAGTCGCCATGAAATCTACTTGTTCAGCAGGCACATGATTAATTACAGAAAACCATCATATATTGTGAAAATTAAACAATATGCGAAAATGGCATATAATATTACTTGAGAGGAGAACACGATACAATATAAGGAGACAATGATAACACTTAATTCTTACATTGCCCATGGTAACATCCATGTAACTGAACTACTAACATTCGGTGATCTCAGTTGTCACCACTTTATCCAATATAGCTCGAGCTGGCTGCTATTGCCGGAGTCTTTATTCGGAAGCATAAAGTAGCTGGTAAAATTTGTGTTGTTCCTTCCTCGTAATTTTATAAAGGCAATGATTCCACATAGATTGATGCTATCATATCTTTGATTGTGTCGGAAAAAGTGAATGCATCAGTTTGCTTGTACATGTAGTCCCCAGTCCTCGCAAAGTCAACAACAGTTCGTGCCACAACCGTAGGCTGTTCTGTCGGTGTAAGGTATTGTTTTACCATATCCTTCCATGAATCTTCTATTAACTCCTTAATCTTCTCGCATGCATCATGCATTGTTGTCCCGTGCTGCAACATGTAGCATTGCACAGTAGAAGCATGGTGCTCCCCTGTTTGCTCACGCTGCAATATTTTGATAGCAAGAAATATTAAATAGATTCAGTCAGCAAGTATTATGACAATGCCTGTAATTAGTTAGGCAGTTTTGAGCTACAATCAATAAATTACAGATTGAAAGTAGTGCTAAGATGCATAAATACAAGTAATGGTGGCTACGCAGATGTAAAGACAGAGAAAGAGTACCTTTGTTGATGCAATATCGTTGGAGAGTCGTACAAATGTTGTGAATGACTTGAGAAGTTCTGGATAGGTCAAAAGCCAGTCAAGAGTTCCCTTTGTTACGATGTCACCCATCCCAACAAATGAAGAACATGCTAGTTGAAAAGCTCCGACAGTTGCTCTCGAAAGTTCTAGATGTTCCTTGATTGTTTTTGGAACATGATGTTCATCTCGCCATTTTATCTCCTGAGAGTATCCCCGAACTAACATCTTTAACTGCAATGAAGATAGAAATGTGAACTTCATTTTATATGTTCATATAATAATTGTCAAGAAATATCGATTTCTTCATGGAAAAAAGGATCAAGTCAAATGAAGATAATAAATTCATGATGCCTTTTGTTCTCGTGTGTGACTGTTAGATAAATTCTCCATCATCTCGATATACTCACATGGATATTAGGGTTTGAATAAATTTTACTGTATCATTAAATTTTATTCAAGAGAAGATTAAATTTTATCCAAGAGAAGATAACGATATCACAAATAGTGTATTCTTCTTCTATCCTGTTTATGGTTCACCTGGACGATGTTTTAGGCCTTGCAAGAGAATATGTATTTACTCTTATAAAGTGCATGCTTTTAGCCAACTAACTCGTTCGATGAGAAGAAATAGAATACTTGCCAATTCTTTGAGATAAAGCACCCGATAACTTTTGTTTGCTCCTAGCTCATCCTCACATGAATCAAATGTCTTCAATAAATATAAATAGAAATCCTTCATGTATTCTGGGAGCAGCGCTGCTGCATTTTCATTGCACCTGCGTTTTACAATCTACTGAGAACATTTGATAATTGACGATAACTAAGGAACATCATACAGGAAGTTTTGGATTACAATTCAAAATATTTATATTGTCGTAAATATTTATACATATAGGAAGTTATTTATAACTAAGTTTTGCATTATAGAGGAATTTTTTAAATTTATTAATGCAATATAAGCTTTGAAAGACTGCAGTAATGTGCACTAAAATAATGTTTTAATGGAATGAGTTTTTCAAATACTGCTTGATAACTGCATAGAAGAACATTATACTTTCACTAACTTCGTAGGAATATATTGGCATGTAATAATCATGCTGCATATTATGAATAAACAGTCTGTAACATAGAGTAAAATTTCTTGATTCCATTCTATGCTAACTTTTATACTAGTCCATCGATTACTAATGTTCTCCGTATGCCATAGATGCGAACAGCGAACTACGAGTACAAATTTAGTTAATAGAGGGTGGACTAGAAGACGAAGTTGCAATATCAACATCACGGATGGTAAGAGATCGACTTACCTGTACATTGCTTCTGCAAGCATCATACTCTCCTCAGTTGTACTGTAGGTATCAAATATATCATCTAGTATGGTGATAAAGGCTGTCATCTTAGTAATTATAATTCGTGAAAGAGAATGGTGGGGCTCAGAGCATGCTCCTGTCATCCAAAAATGCGCTTCCACTATTCTGTCTCGAACGAAACTAAGATTTGATTCGACGTTAAGCTGCTTCCACCACCTATAATGTGTACGAAGATAAATATGCTTCTCTAAAGTTGATGTACGCAAAGAAAACTATAGATTTCAAAGTATGAAGTTTGAAGTAATTAACTTACAGTGTGACCTTTTTTAACTCCTCGCAATAAAGAAGTTGAAGGAGGTTGAAGTTCAATTTTGCGAGCTCTAATATGGCTTCATCTCGTGTAGCCTCCTTTTCATAAATTGGGATGTAGTTTCTTGTTTCTAATATCCTAACCCTCCGGAAAAGGGGTGTTTCAAGGGCAAGAGATACTTCGTCTCTTAGTGGAGACTTCAGGTGTACTTCTAGTGCTCCTTCGAGGAGGCTTCTAGTGAAAACAATGGCTTCGTCAAGTACTTTCTCCCCATGAGTCCGAAGGTATGCTGCGTTATATAAGCTTAGGAGGCTCCTTGTATCATGAGCAGCAAAATTTCCTTCCTTATCTTTGAATTCGAGAAATACATCTGCGAAGTTGATAAAGTAATGAATATTAATTTACAATATATCGATCATCTTATGATCAAAACCACATTTTACCACGATCCGATGCATCCAATTAAAAGGAAAATGCATGCATGTGTTATACATTAATTGTAGCTTTACCAGATGACACATCGTAGCCGTGCTTTCGAAGAAGATAAAATCGAAGTGAGACTAAATTGAGATCATCCTTGTTGTAACCAGAGTTGTAAACCAGGCGCAACCGCTCATCGATCTCGTTCTCGTAGTGGTAGTCCAGACCAAGCCGTTGCAGCGTGAGTGTAAGATCCAAGATTTTGGGTATCTCGTTTGAGCCCTTTACTATCTTCCTAACTTCTTCTCTCAACACTGCAGCCCTTCTTTCCATGGATGCGCTCTGCAAAAGCAAGGACAAGTAAGTACTAGCTAGCTAGTCATCGGCAGCAAGATTAATTGTTTTTTTATCTTTATAATTAATGGCATCGCTTTGCTACGTACCTGAGGTGCAGTGGGCGGCTGGTAAGTGAGGAAGAAATCACCCCACAGGCTCGGGTGGAAGGTGGCAGCCATTCGCAGCGCCTCATCTTCGTTGTTGCAACCAGCTGCAGGTGTTGCCGCCATCTTTCTTTCTCTTTGGTCTGGATGCCTATGCTGTCTGCTGCCTTCCACCGTTACAGTTATATTTATAGGCGACTAGCTTGTAATGTACTGCTAATTTAGGCTTGACAGTGATGATCTCTGACGAAGAATATATGTTCCGAGTAATTAAGTTGTCGTATATATCTACGTAGCATTAATTCGGAAGGGGTTGCTAATGCTAGGCTAGGCTAGGCTAGTGTACAGTCCCCGTCCAAACTTCAAAGACGTGAGACCATTCCTCTCTCTATCAGACACACATAATTCCATGCATGTGTTATGGTGTTATGGACCTGAGCAAGTGAAGTCTGAATCGTTGAGCTTGAGACCGTCGAAACGGATGACATCAAAGATAGTCAAATTACTGCAGACATATGTACATGCTTTATATAACCCGAACGGACCGAAACCTACACGTACGAGAGAAAGAAAATTCAAAAGGCCAGGAGCCCAAGATACTAACTCATTTACTGTTCACGTGTGTAAATAAATTCTAAAATATTTGGCACAACTTAGCACTTATAGATCGATGGTGCTAAGTGTTAAAACAAAAATAGCATAATTAACCATGACTCCAGTCTGTAGTAGTGAGAGAGGGTGAGGGATAAGCCATCTTATCACCTACTTTAGATGTCAAGGGATAAATTTTATTAGTTTTGCTAGTACATCATCATACAAAATCACAGTTAAAGGGTTATGTTGAAGACCGTGAAAATCCAAAATGGACTTGTGTTGTGGGACTGAAGGAGTATCATGTATATGGTTGGAAATGGACATGAATTAAAAATACTCCATTAACGTTTCACCCATGATTGTGTGCATGTTAGCGGTTTTATAGAAACTTGAAGCATTTTTATTTGCACAATACGTACCCGGCCCCTCCCACAGAACACTAGTGCGCTACTTTGAAAATGTAGCGGTCTGAAACGACGGAGCAGAAGTACATATTTTATCACTGAAGCGTGCTGGTGTGTGCATACCGAGAGGAAACCTGCCATCGAACCCAACCGGCTTGGCAAGCAGGAATTAAGTTCCACCTATCTCCCAGCGGGACAAACGTACACTAAAATCAGCCTAAGAAAAATCTTTAGCGCGACTAACCACACCTTGCTCCTGTCTCTCTCAGACACGGTACAAAAGTCCATGCATGTGTTATGGACCCGAGCAAGTGTAGTCGTCATCGTTGGACGTACGTCTTTGAAGTTTGAATTGTTGACCGTCGAAACGGATGACAAGAAAGAGAATTTTGGACTGTTTTGGCTCTGTATAGTATCGAAATTCCCGTTTTAACCTTTTTACCTGCGAAATTCTAATTTTAGCTTCCCATACACACCTGCTACGGTCCCGCAAGGCAGCAGGTGACACCTGCTGCCGTCGCCCACGGCAGCAGGTGGCAGCTCCCGCCACTTGTCAAATTTTTTTTTGAAAAATCTAATTAATAATATTTTTTGAGAAATTTTTAAATATATTAAATGAGCTCAAAAAAATTTGAAAATTTTTATGGAGCCTCCTGGCATAGTGTGCTTGGTTGTGTAATTTTTTTGAATTTTTATCAATTTTTATTTTCTCTGCATAATTCTTTGAATTCAAATATTTGTAGGAATTTTCTAATATAGAAACTGAGCTCCAAACATTATGAATTTTTTTTGTAAGACCCCCTGCACAGAGGACTTGATTGTGTAAATTTTACGTAATTTTGTATGCTCCGAAATTATCTCGACAAATTCAGGGTCTAGGTCTGGAAATTAGGACGAGACGTTTCGAAAATTAGGGTTTCATGATTTCATGTGACTTGAAATGTGTAAAGTTTACTACCACAACATGACTACTCTTGGGGAGAAATATAAGCTAGCGACGTACGCACTACGCTACGCTCCGTAGACTCTCTTTATTGTAAGATTTGTAACACCCATCGGGGATCAATAAGATAGCTGCTGGCTATTGCCTGTGTTGGTCATCTTACTGCCTCACATAATTCTATCTTAATATATAATAGACTAGTTTAATGCTCGTACTTTGCTGTAAATTAAAAAAAAATCATAGTCCAATTATGTCGGACTGTGAATCGTTATTATACTCAGCGACACGATCTGATCTGTCGATGCTTTACTCGTCGATCCAACAAACGCTGAAAAGGGTAAAGAAGATATCGACCACCAACTCTAATTTATTAGCGATGGGTGTCAGGATCCTCCTCGTTCGTTTACCTGACTTGGATGAAGAGTTGAAATTCCCAAGTGCAGAATAAATCGCGGCACTTACGCGACTCCCGGTAGGCCACTTACATCTCGTTTTCGGCGTCTGTGTGTGCATCGTTGGTCATCTTACTACCTCACATAATTTTATCTTAATATATAATGTGTGTGCATCGTTGGTCCTCCTACTACCTCACATAATTTTATCGGATGACATGCTCTGAAATTATCTCGACAAATTCGAGGTCTAGATAAAATTAGGGCGAGGCGTTTGAAATTAGGGTTTCATGATTTCATGTGACTTGAAATGTGTGAAGTTTACTACCACAACATGACTACTCTTGGTCGCTATGGTTCTTGATCATATTTTGAAGATCTTGAGAACTTAAGCGAAGGTCTTGAGCGTTGTGATTACGAAGATGCCCTAAAACATAGAAGAATCGATGTCGATGTGAATTGTTATTTCTGGGATTCCACCGGAAGAGGCATACTTGCAATATAGTATTATTTTGATGGCTCAGCGAAGGCACAGAACCAGAACTACATTGCAGTCCGCGGACAGAAGCACGTTACATGTGGTCACATGACATGATGGTTCGGCTAATTGCTTTAGTCATGCACGCTACTACTACGGTACATTGCGACACAAGCCTCCAGACTATATAAGCAGGCATGCCTTTAGGGGATAGTAAAAAATATGGCAAGTAGGAGGGGGACTACTACGGAATGGCCCGACCTACTACGTGGACCGGGGCCATTTGCCCTTCCTTCCGAGCTCGGCGTTGTACTCCTCGCCGCGCCGCCCGCTTTGGTGCCATTTCCACTTTTCTCTCGCTCCCTCTCGCGTGCCTCGCGCTCCCTATGCCTGCACGTCTCGAGATGTGCCTGCGTCTCCCGGCGGATACACTCGTTGTGCTCCTCAGTTCGACGTCCTCCTCCTAGATCTCGCGTCCCCTTTCGGCATTCCACTCCTCGAAGTCGAGCTGCCACTGGTCATGTGGGTGGATCTCTAGGTCGATCCACTTGCGGAAGCCAGACAGAGGCTCCGGGGACTACAGGTAGATGGGAGAGATTGTAAGTGCATATTCTGAAAAGAGAGTCGGTACGTGTCAACGATCAAATCGTCGATCTTATGAATATATGAAAGAAAAGAGGAAAATTGTGCGCATCTTCTAGAAAGTAATGAGGTTGCTCTTTATTGCTATGAACTGGCTATTACAATGAGTGTATGTAACCTAGACTAAAGACTAATTCGGGAATACAATGATCTTCCGAGAGTGTCTCCCAAATGATCTTCAATGCTGGTCGGAATGAACTTGCTAAGAAATGAAGATATAGAGTATATTTTGCAATACGTGTTCGTGCTCTAGTCCGACTGGCAGCGAGGATCGTAAGAAAAGGGTCGTCTCTAGGAAGCTCCTTCTAGTGGGCAAAAGTGCGGTCGGGATAGTCGGAGGAGTAGTTGGGACGTCGTGCTGCGAGTCGCGGTCATTTCGGTCTGAAAAGTTGGCGAGGCGAGCGTTGTCACGTCGTAATTTGCGAGTGTGGTCATTTGGTCTCGAAAAATTTGGCGAGGCATAGTGTTGTCACGTCGTACTTTGAAGAGTCGCGGTCATTCGGTCCAAAAATCAAGGCGGCGGTGTGGTGTCACGTCCTACTTTGCGAGTACGGTCATTTCGGTCCAAAAAGTCATGCGGCGGTGTGTTGTCACGTCCTACTTTGTAGAGTCGCGATAATTTGATCCGAAAATTTGGAATGTATGATTTCAAAATTAGGGTTTCATTAATTTACACACAAAGTATTCATAACGAATTAGACGGATGCATACATCATTGCAAAGGAGTACAACAACGTCGCAAAGACATACATCACGTAGTGCGAGGATGCATAGATAAAGTAGATATTACAATCTTACTAGAATTGAACTTCTACTTAGCAAGAACAAGAAATAATAGAAGCAAAACTGCAAAACTAGTTATGTTAATTAATTTCTGAAGCATTTTCTCAACCCTTTTCATCCTTTCATCAAGTCTTTTAAGAACATTATCTTTATTTTCCATTGGTTGATCAGAGGGTCGTGGCACTTGTCGAAATCTGAGAACACCATGGTGTCTTCTTGCAAAGCGACAATTTGCATTGCAATGTCTCGAACCTTTGGCATGCTTCATCGCCTGACGGCGAACCGACATGTTGTGTTACGTAAAGAGAATTGAAACGCAAGTGAAAAAATATACTATCTCGAAAGAAGTTCATTGGGGATGATCGGGCACAAGTTCTCCGTAAGATTTGAACACTTCATGAACACTCGGGATGGATTGGTTGGCGTATGGGAGGTGAACACATTCACCGGATCCCTACAACGAGGGCAAACCAAGTCTTTGCCAGTAGTGTTTCTAATTGCTGCTCACTCGGAAGTTTGACGAGGCCGTAGACATCCTGTATAGGCAAACCAAGGCTAACCAAGACTTGAAGAAAGGAGAAGAGGAAGTGAAGAGTGAGGGAATATCATTAAAACATCCATATATATAGCTGCGTAAATTTCAATTGGGTTGAACAAAATTCGCGTCATGCGGCGCCGAGCCGAGGAGGTATCGCGAGCGACATTGCATTACGTCTTTCTGATTTAGTAAGTTAAATTCGGAGGTAGAGTTGTCGGGCACTCCGCGATTGGGACCGAGCGCCGTCGTCAATGAACCCAACCATTCGTCTCCACGGTGCGTAGTCGAGTCGGTGTGTGGAGTGGGAACCAAAATCGCTTCCACCGTTCTATGTTGAATGGAAACAACATATGCCCATTTTTTGCAATAGAAAAAACTATCATAGACGGTTCTTGTTCAGAATCGTTTAGAAAAATAGACTATCATAGACAGTTCAGAACGAACCGTCTGTGGTAACTATTTTCACAGAATGTTCAAAAACCGTATGTGATGACCTCATGTCATCATAGACACATTTCAAGTCACATGAAATCATGAAACCCTAATTTCTGAAACGTCCCGTCCTAATTTCCAGACCTAGACCCTGAATTTGTCGAGATAATTTCGGAGCATGTCATGACCCTGATAAAATTATGTGAGGTAGTAGGAGGACCAACGCATGCACACACATTATATATTAAGATAAAATTATGTGAGGTAGTAAGATGACCAACGCATGCACACACAGACGTCGAAAACGAGACGGTAAGTGGCCGGCTGGGAGCTGCTTGGGGCCGGCGTCGTCGCGGTTTATTACGTGCGCTTGGGAATTACGAACTCTTCATCCAAGTCAAGCGCTGCAGTGCGTGCAAACGTAACGAGGAGGATCCTCGGACAATCTACTGCTAATAAATTAGAGTTGGTGGTCGTATATCTTCTTTACCCTTTTCAGCGTTTGTTGGATCGACGAGTAAAGCATCGACAGATCAGATCGTGTCGCTGAGTATAATAACGATTCACAGTCCGACATAATTGGACTATGATTTTTTTTTAATTTACAGCAAAGTACGAGCATTAAACTAGTCTATTATATATTAAGATAGAATTATGTGAGGCAGTAAGATGACCAACACAGGCAATAGCCAGCAGCTATCTTATTGATCCCCGATGGGTGTTACAAATCTTACAATAAAGAGAGTCTACGGAGCGTAGCGTAGTGCGTACGTCGCTAGCTTATATTTCTCCCCAAGAGTAGTCATGTTGTGGTAGTAAACTTCACACATTTCAAGTCACATGAAATCATGAAACCCTAATTTCCGAAACGTCTCGTCCTAATTTCTAGACCTAGACCCTGAATTTGTCGAGATAATTTCGGAGCATACAAAATTACGTAAAATTTACACAATCAAGTCCTCTATGTAGGGAGTCTTACAAAAATAATTCATAATGTTTGGAGCTCAGTTTCTATATTAGAAAATTCCTACAAATATTTGACTTCAAAGAATTATGCAGAGAAAATAAAAATTGATAAAAATTCGAAACAATTACACAACCAAGCACACTATGCCAGGAGGCTCCATAAAAATTTTCAAAAATTTTTGAGCTCATTTAATATATTTAAAAAATTCTCAAAAAATATTATTAAATAGATTTTTCAAAAAATTTGACAGTGGCGGGGTGCCACTTTCTTTGCCGTGGCGACAGCGGCAGTGTGTCTGAGGGATAAAATTGGAATTTCGTAGGTAAAAGGGCTAAAACGGGAATTTTGGTACTGTACAGGGCCAAAACAGTCCAAAATTCCAAGAAAGATAGTCGAATTACTGTAGATATATATACACATGTGTTTTATATAACCCGTACGAACCACAACCTACACAGAGAGAAAATTCAAAAGGCCATGAGCCCAAGACTATGAAAGACAAAGAAGGGAAGAACACCAACCTATTTTTCAAATCTAACCTTTTTTTGCCACGTTATTACCCGTGGTGTGGCAAACAACACTATCGAATTTTAAAATAAAGTTCGTGAGGGGAGGTTGGCCTGCAAACCTGTCCGCACCGTGATGGAACTTTTCAACTAGATAAAGGAATACGCTTGGGCAGAGAAAGACAGCACCCGAAAGGCCAAAGTTCAAGCGCTAGCCTGTCCGACGGCACCACCAAGCGGTCCGCTGGGGAAGGAGGAACCTACAGCTACCACCGTAGGAGCAGTTACCAAACCACGTGCCAACGACTACCGCCGGAAGGGATGGGGTGTGTACCACGTGGATGGCGGACAACCCCCCAAGGGGGAAGGCGGGGAGCTTGCGGCCAGGACCAAGGCCGCGGGCGCAACGGGGGACGCCAATCGGACGCCAGGACCGACACTACAGGCCCCCTGCTATTTTGCGATCTCCACGGCGAGGGATCGCACGCAAGCAAGGATTGCCGCACCATCGTGGTCATCAAAGAGTACATGAATCGCAGCGGCCAGCAGCAAGCTGAACGCAAAGACGGATGGAGGCTAGACAACCAACTACCCACTCCACCGCAGAGGCCCCGCATAGAGGGGCAGCGGGAAGCACCACTAAAGGATCATAAACATGATCACCAGAGAGTCCTCGCTCGGCATGACATCAAAGTAGACCTGATCAAACGCCGGCGCGGCGAACTTGAAAAGTTCGGCCTCAAATGACCAGGTTTGAGGTTGTAAGCGAGGAAAGTAACGCTGTCTTTGAATGTTAAAATTAGAGCACATGAGTTACACATATATAGATTACAGCCATCGTGTGAACGCGTACAGCTATTATGTGAACGCGTACAGCTATCATATGAACGTGTGATCCCTAGGAAGAGAAGGCGTCATACATGTAGGAAGCCGATGCACCATTCTGTCTAACACGCCCCAGCAGTCGGAACATCGCCAAGGCGGACATTCAGACTGGACCTAAATTCGGTGAAGACGGAAGTCTCGCAGACGACGGTCCGGCGATGATGATCCGGCGTGGGGCGCTCGGAAGGCCGTGGAGGGAGGGCCGTGTCGACGAGCACGCCACATCACGCCACGACGTCATCAAAAGAGAGGAGGCACCAGAGAGGTCGAAGCCGAGGCGGTGAAGTCCGGATCCGAGGAAAGTCGACAGGTCGGCAGGGCAACGCAAACCGATCTATGATCGGAAAAAATAGAGAAAACTCGATTTGAAGATGAATGGGGAAAACTCTAATTGGTAGCCGATCGGATGATCGGTGACACGACATAAACTATGGATTGCGCAGCCCCTGGGCGAGATCATGGAGATGAGATCATCACCAAGGGGCGGTGCGGCGGAAGCTGTGAAGGCGGCAGCTCAGGAGCAGCGCCGCTCTGATACCATGTAAGCGAGGTAAGTAACGCTATCTTTCATTGTTAAAATCAAAGTACACGAGTTACACATATATAGATTACAGATATCATGTGAACGCGTACAGCTATTATGTGAACGTGTGATCCCTCGAAAGAGAAGGTGTCGTGCATGTAGGAAGCCGAGGCACCATCCTGTCTAGCATACCCCCGCAATCGGAACATCGCCAAGGCAGACATTCAGACTAGACCTAAATTCGGTGAAGACGGAAGTCTCGCGGACGACGGTCTGGCGATGATGATCCGGCGTGATGACGACGGTAGACGGGGCGCTCGAAAGGCTGTGGAGGGAGAGCCATGTCGACGAGCGCGCCGCGTCACGCCACGACGTCATCGGAAGAGAGGAGCTGCCGAAGAGGTAAAAGCCGAGGCAGTGAAGTCCGGAGCCGAGGAACATCGACAGGTAGGCAGGGCGACGCAAACCGATCTATGATCGGAAAAATAGAGAAACCCCGATTCAAAGATGACCGGGGAAAACTCTAATTGGTAGCCGATCGAATGATCAGTGACACGACTTAAACTATGGGTTGCGCAGCCCCCGGGAGAGATCATGTAGATGATATTATCTCCCAGGGACGGCGCGGCGGAAGCTGTGGAGGCGGCGGCTCAGGAGCGGTACCGCTCTGATACCATGTAAGCGAGGAAAGTAACGCTATCTTTGATTGTTAAAATCAGAGTACATAAGTTACACATATATAGATTACAGCTATCAATGTGAACACGTACAACTATTATATGAACTCGTACATCTATTATGTGAACTCGTAAAACTATCATGTGAACGTGTGATCCCTCGAAAGAGAAAACATCATGCATGTAAAAGCCGAGACAACATTCGATCTAACAGAGGTCATATTGAAAGCTAGGCAAGCTCAATACAAAGAACATATATACTCGTAGAAGTTTGTCGCTGTGTCACTGCCAAGATTTATGTGTGAACGATGAAGTTGTTATCCAAATAGGAATGTTAAGTGACAAGGACCTCCCTAGCACGATATGGGCCAATTACACAAGCTCGTGCAAAGAAGCTAAAACTAAAGGTAACCTTGCTTCTTACTGAGTTAAATTTTAATTTAAATGATAATTGTTTACTAGCTAATGTGAATTCTTTACTTGTTCTCGGAATTATTCAGAAAGAAGAGCTAGAGGTCGACAGGTCGTGTTATGTTTTTTCAATAGTGATTGTTTCCACATCACATAATAATAAAAAAATACAGCATGATAACTTGCCAATATTTTACTGTAAGATTCGTGAAAGTATAATGTTCTCCTATGCAATTATCAAGAAATATTGATAATAGTAATTTCATGAAAACATTTTTTTTCTCATGTGCATGTTACCATAGTGATTTATTTAAAGCTCATTACATTAATAAGTGGCATTTCTTGTGAGTAAATTTAGGAACTATAGAAGATTACTAATACCGTGCCTCATAAAAAGTTTTGGTATTCCTCAAATTAAAGTGTTTGAAAAAATTAGAAACAATTTGTTAATATTACATATCCTAACATTTGGATGGAATGGAGCATTGTCCGTGGACCTATGTTTCAATAAGATTAGAATGAAAAATACCATTATTATTTATTGAAGTAACCATATTAGAAATGTAGAAGAAAAAAATTGTTTCTCGTGTTTCTAGATACAGTTTTCATTACAGGTTACATATTTCTTTACCACAAGCATTAAGTTCTAACATAGTAAAATGCAGGTGGGATGAAAGTGCAATAGCTCTGCTTCCAGAATACACGAAGGATTTGTATTTATATATATTGGACACATTTCATTCTTTTGAGGATCAGTTAGGACCAGAGGAGAGCTACTGTGTGTTTTATCTAAAAGAAGCGGCAAGTATTCTATTTGATCGTACCAGACTAGTCGATTGTTTCGAAATAGATGCTCTAAAAACAGTCATGCGTATCATCTAATAAATATCTTATGATTGGGCATTGCAAAGATAGAATCACAATGATATAGCTGTAGAAATGTTATGTTCTTTTGAATTCAATTGTATTACAGACATAAAGTGAAAACGGGAACATATTTTCTAGTAAAGAATTGCATAATAGCTAAATTTGTTCGTGAAATAAATTTAAACTAGATATGATGGGTATCAAAGTATAAAACCACACATGTTAGAAAGTTTCTCAAGGTTTAATATATAAATGTAACACCCCCGTTTTCGGTTAATGAATAGTGTTTACTATTCAACCCCTATTTTCAATTCGTAATTGCAATTTGCAGTATTTTTGAAAAAAAAATCAAACTTCTTGTTAGCTCGGATTAGTGTTTCAAATCTTTCCGTGTTTTCAAATTTTCAAATTCAAATTCTTTTGCCTCCTTTTCAGTTTTGGAGCATCTACAGCTTTTGAAATCCTCTCTCTTCCTCCCTGGGCTCAGCCCACTACCTCCCTCCCCTTCCTTGGCCCATCCGGCCAGCCCCTTTCCCCAGCCCGTTCGGCCTGCTTCCCCCACACCCCAGATTGGCCCAAGCTGCCTCTCTCTCTCCCCCTCCCGATTCTTCTTCTCCTTCTCTCTCTCTCTCTCTCTCTCTCTCTCTGCTCCGGCTTGGCACCACCATCTCCCGCATGCTCTCCTCTCCCGTGCAAAGGCCGGCCTTGCTGCCGTCCTCTCCCTGTCACCACCTCCATGACACCACCATCCCCGCCACCACCATCCCGCGCCCATGCCTCTGGCAGAGCTCCTCTCTGCCTGATGCCCAACGCCACAGTGCAGAGCCCCCTCTCCGCCCGGTCCAAGCGCGCCACTGTGTCGACTCATGCTCCCCATCACCGGTATCGTCGTGAAGCCGGTCGTCGCCGCCCATGCCATTGCTCCACTGCTCCTCCGTCTGCGCTGAGAGCCCATCTGAGCATCCTCGGGACTCCGCGCGCCCATCTTCTCCCTTGGCCCTCCCTTCCGCGCCTATAAAGCCCTAGAGGAGCCCTCCGCCTCCTGCCGCCCCTTCGCCCCTGGTAAGAGCCACTACCTCACCCAGCTCCTCTCGGTAGAATCGCCTCCGCCGCGATCTCCACCTCTGGCGATCTCGGACGCCGCCACCCGTCCACCGTGCGCCACCACCACCCAGAGACCTCCTCCAACCCCGTCGCCTTGAACCACCGTAGCTCGGATCGGCTTCTTCTTCCCGCTCCGGCCGCCTCCTCTCCGCCGATCTCTCTCACCCGACCGCTCCGCCGCCATTGTTGGCGGGTGGTGCAGAGACCCCAAACCACCAGTGCTCCCTACTTCTCAGAAGTCGCGCCCGATCGTCTTCTCCGCTTCAGTAGAGCTCCGCGCGCCGCCTCCCATGGGCTGTGCTGCTCCGGCCATCCTCGGCACCCGCCACCAATCCACCGGGACCACCTCGCCAAGGGGAACCCATTTTGGGTGTTCGCCGACGCCGCCACCCCTCCCTCCGCCGGCGACGAGCCGTCACGCCTGACTCTCCTGTTGGTTGTCGGACGAGCCAAACATCGTAGCTAATTATTGCAATCATTTGTTCCATTTATTGCTAACCTCGACAATTAGCTCTAAGTATCGCCTTGTCTCACCGACGTGTGGGCCCGGCCGCACGGTTAAGCACTGAGTTAACTGAGGTTTCCTTGCTGAGAATGACAAGTGGGCCCGAGTCACTATTCCATAGACTGGTGCACCCGTGGACCAGCGCTACGCGTGCTGGCCTTCGGCCCACGCTACAGTCCCCATGGACCAGTCCTATGCGTTGGCGACACGTGTCAGCTCCAGGATTTTCCAGCCTTTTCTGATTTACCATTCAATTGAAAATTCTGTTGAAAGCTTCAAAAATCCATATCTTCCTCATTATAACTCCAAAAACTATGAATCTTTTTCATAAAATTTTCTAAAATCAAGGTCTTGCTAATGGCACTAGTCTTGTTTAATTTGGAGTTCATTTTCTTGTACGTCCGTCCGAGTAGGGTTCGAAGACGCGGGAGACCTCCACTTCAGACAAGCTCAAGAATACCTAGATCCTTCTACCTTTACCACAGGCGAGTCAACACTTTGATCATATTGATCCTACATTTTATGCAAATTATGTTCTTTTAAAATATCAAATTGCATGCTCTAATTTCTATGCAAATATATGTCAAACACCCTAAGGTAGTTAAATGCCTACTTGTTGATTAAAAAATTATTATATCATTTCCTTGATACTTGAACTCCCAAAATCCTTGTCACCCTAGTAAATATCTGGTAACCTACTAGTTATAGGTCGTACTTAAACGCCATGCTAGACTTGTTTAAATACCGGGGTATTACTACCCCAAATCATCATTCTTTAATCATGACAATTGTTCTGGGCAGTCATTGGGGGAGAATGACTGGATTGGTTGGATAATTTGTGTTATACTTCTCCAAAACTCTAAAACTTGCTAATACCACATCTGGACGGATGGAGAGGATGGTGGGTGCCGTCGTGCACGAGAGCGATTGGTATGTGGAATGAATCGCCCGGATGGATTAAGGACTTAATCTTGTCATGACCTCCCGTGTAAAACAAGTACAACCACAAGTCTGCAAAATGCAACTTGGCTTAGTAAATTTATCAGACCCTGAAAGTCATCTCACTGGTGGAGGAGCAAGGTAGTGCAGGCATGAGCCGGGAAGGGACACCGAGGGTGAAGTCACCAGCTACGCTCGTCGTAGTGTTGAACATCCCGCACAACTTATGGGCGCAACCCCATATGGGTGAGATGATGGAAAGGGCGAGGTAGATTGAAATGTTACTGTGACGATCACTCAACTACATGACTACGGAATCATGTCGGGTAACGAGTATGATTGTCTCTTGTGGGTAAAGTGTACAACCTCTGCAGAGTCAAAACTGTTTAAACAGCCGCGCCTACGGTCAAAGGCGGACATGGGAACTTAACTTGACTTAGTTCTATTTCAAAAACCTTTGTGGGTGGTATGAAAACCTGGTCGGGGCCTGAGATTTGACTTTTCCCTGGATCGTCGTATCCAGTGTTGTTAATGTATGGGGGTAACTCCAATCA
Organism: Hsuehochloa calcarea; assembly: GCA_036346395.1. Lineage (NCBI taxonomy): Eukaryota > Viridiplantae > Streptophyta > Magnoliopsida > Poales > Poaceae > Hsuehochloa > Hsuehochloa calcarea. The sequence continues at coordinate 14,471,554 of CM070609.1, forward strand.
AATGAAGCATGAGACAGAGTTTCCGATGGAGGGAACCTCTACCTCTATAGTTATTACTTATTGCACAATTAATCTCTTTAAAAATGCAATTTGGTTAAAATGCTAAGTGCTAGGGTTTTCTAATATCTGTATTTGCAAATGCTGCTTTACGCAAATAAAAGAACCCGAGCCATCCTTGTTACACCTTGCATGTATATTATTGCATCTGTTGTGTTGGCTCGCGAGCACAGTAGTTGTGCTCATCCTCGCTCTTTCCCAACTCCTCAGAAGTAGGAAGACCTAAAGACTACGACTACTATGAGGATCTAGAAGTCTGAGGACCCAGGAGCTGTTGAAGTGTAGTTTAGACCTTAGTTGTTCTAGTCTCACCCCAGTCTAGCTGACTCCGTCGGTTCTTGTGTACCTCCTATATTGTCCGGGGGTTTTCGGATAATATCGGGTGTACAGGTTCCCGATCACTTACTGCGGTAAGATGTGCCCTCACCCCTTTGCTTCCGTTGTCGCCTCCGCTATCTTTTGTAATGTATTCATTTGGCCTGTTCGGCCCTTATTGTAAAAATTGGCCCGAAGCGGTCTATGTAAACTCTGATGTGTAAATTAATAAATGCAGTGATTTTACACCATGTATGGTTTGATTCACAATGTGCCTGTGAAGTACTATCTACTGATCCAGGGAATAGCACAGTGATTTCACAAAGGATCCGGATGCAGAAATCTGGGGTCCCACATTAAAAACTCAATTTTATATTACTTTTGAGGAGCAATAATCAATATTTATCCTTTGCATCTACAGTTCTTTATAAATCATATATTGATTGGTCGCAACCTTATTTGATCTTTTCCACTTGATACATGTAGAAATTGATCTTTGCATGATAGGCCATATTCCCTAGTAAAAATTTATGACGTGCCATAAATATAATTAATGTTTTTTTCTTAGCAATGGAACTTGTCTAACAAGCGTGTACAAGCACAACAGATATCATATAAACTTAAAGATCTTAATTTCTACTATGCAATTGATACTTTTTTAGCAACTATATGAACATGTTAAATGATTTTCATATTCAATGCAGTGGAAGCAATTAGTTCAGGCATACATTAAAGTGTTAGAGATATAGTTAGAGATATAAGTTAGAGATATGATTTGATTTGGTTTCCTTATCTGTAACCTCATTGTGTATATATATTGGCCCATTGGCCTCATATTCAATACAAGTTGCTATTCCAACATGGTATCAGAGCATTAGGGTTACCTACCTCGTGCAACTTCGTCTGTCTATCGCTTCGTCGGCATCATCTTTGCTTCACCGACGTCCTGCCGGCGCCGGCCTCCACATCTTCACCGTCCGGCTGCCGCTGCGTGAGACCCGTCGAGCCACCTTCGCCGCCGCCGCCGTCTCGGGCGCCGCTGCGCCGACCCGTCGCCGCCTCGGAGCCACCTTCGCGGCCGCTCCGGCCTCTTCACCGCCCGCTGCGCTGCTTGCCGACCCGTCGAGCCACCTTTGCCGCCGCCGCCCGTCTCGGGCGCGCTGCTGCTGCGCGCCGACCCGTCGCCGCCTCGAGCCACCTTCAGCCGCCCGCCGCTCGGGAGCCCCTCGGACTCCGGCCTCTTCACCGCCGCCGCCGCTGCGGCAAACCTCACTTTGGTGTGGCGCCGCCGTCTCGGAGCCCCTCGCTCTCGTCGGGCGACCGCCATGCGACCTCCGTGACTGACCGGCGCCTCCTCGCGGCGCTCCTCGCGCATGATCGGCGTGGTATCTGCGCGCTCGGCCCGGCTGCCGAGACGCGCCATTGCCCGGCCGCCCGAGCCGCCTCCATCCATGCCCGCGGCCGCCTCGGAGACTACCCCGCCGCGTCGTCACACAAGGAAACCCTAGTTAGGGTTTCCCCGCTCGGCGATGGTAGGGTAAAGCCGCCCGGTAGTCTCCTTTAAAGGAGCGAAAAGAAGAAAAAAAACATCGATCTAACCGCCGCGCCGTCGGCGCCGCTGTTAGACCGTTGCCTTGGTCGCCGCGCGTCGTCGCCGTAGCCTACCAATGGCTTCCGATTACGCTGCGTGGTGCTACTCCACGCTTGACACTACCTCCTCCGGTAGTTTGCCACGGTGGTGGTGGTCGCCCTCAATCTGGTGGTTGCCGTCCTCATCTGCTTCTCTTTGCGACAAGGTCGGCCACATTGAGTTCGGTGCTATAAAGCGGCGGCATCTTTCACGTCGTTCTTCTACTAGCACCAAAGATCGGTGTTTCTACATCAACGTCTGCATCGACTCATTCAGCGCTTTCTCTCGAGCGAGAGATAGCCAGACTTCGGCGCTGCTAGCGAGAGATAGCCGAACTTGATTCTCCTTTGGCGAGTTACATCGGTTACGCTCTTGACTCTTGAACGCTGCTGAAACCACCACCTCCACGATCCGGCACCTCCCGTGGATTCTTGATTACGGAGCATCTTTTCACATGACTCGATTCTTCTACTCATCCTTCATTACACCTCTTGAATCTCCTGTCGGTGTTCTTCTGGCGATGGTACCTCTCTTTCTCTCTGCAGTCGAGGACCCTAAGCAACTCATCTTTCCATGTTCCTTCAAGGCTCATGTTCCTCGCCTTACCATGCGACTTCTCTCTGCTGGCGATGCATCGATCTTGGTTATCGAGTCATTCTCGACTCGACTCTTGTTGTGTTCGGGACCGCCACACGGAGCTACGGTTGGTTCGGCCTCGGCGTCTTGACTCACAGCGTCTTTGGGAGCTTGGCGGCTTCACCTTCCTTCCGTGACACACCGTCATTGCCGATCTCTCCGCCGCCACTCCGTCTCTGAGCTCTTTCGGCGGTGGCATCACCGTCTTGGCCATCTGTGTGGATCTCGTGCGTCGTCCTTAGTTCGTCGTGGTCTTACGGGATGCATCTCGGGAGATGTCTCTTTAGATTGTCGAGTGTAAGTTAGGCAAACAGTTGACTTCCTTATCATCATAGTGAGTCGGTGTCTCGGCGTCCTTTTGATCTTGTTCATTCGATGTTTGGGGTCAGCTCCCTTCGTTTGAAAGGGTCATCGATACTATATCATTTTATAGATGATTTCTCTCGCCACACTTGGATATATTTCATGTCTTCTCGTAGTGAGGTCTTGTCCATCTATAAGCAGTTTGCCACCATGGTTCGCATACAGCCTCTCCACTCCTATTCGTGTTTTTCGTGCGACTCTGTGGCGAATACCTCTCTCATCACCTCTGCAGTTTCCTTCTTTGGCGGGGGCACTCTCGCTCAATTCTCTTGTCACAGTGCTCATGCTCGAAATGGTGTTCTTGGCGCAAGCATCGTCACCTTCTTGAGTCGGCTCGTGCCCTGATGATTGCCGCCTCTATTCCACCTCACTTTTGGGCGGAGGCTGTTTCCACTGCCACCTATCTCGTCAACATCCACCCTTCTTACGCTCTTGATGCGCAATCCCTATTGAGCGTCTCGTGGTCTCCTCGACTACTACGCCCTTCGTGCGTTTGGCTGCGTTTGCTCGTTCTCCTCGCCCCTCGAGCGTACCAAACGACTACTCGATCTGTTGAGTGTGTCTTTACGGGATCTGATCTGCGAGCACAAGGGCTATCGGTCTTTGGGATTACGTTGGTCGACGGATGCGGATTTCTCGGGGCGTCACTTTCGGCGAGTCTCGTCCCTTCTACCCACGTCCTGTCTCTCCTTCGGCTTCCTCTGTGGAGTCTCTGTCTTTTTTGACTTTTCGAGATACACCTATCTCTGTCTTGCCCTCGTCCACCTGTCCCACTAAGTCTCCACATATTTCTCCTCTGGCCTCTCGCCATTGTCGTCGCTGCCGTCTCCTCGGCTCGTCGGGCTCCCCCACTACACTCGTCTACACTCGGCGACCTCGTATTGAGGATCTTCGGATGAGCCCACTTCTCCGATGTTTCATCTTCTTACGATGCTTCATCTTCCCCGATGGGCCGTCTTCTCCTCGCTCGCTCTCCGCGATCGCCGATCGATTCGGCCCCTGCCGTTTGCCTTTCTTTGGTGCGGCTACTTGTGAGCTTTGCCTCCTACAGGGATGATGTTACTCATCCTGAGTGGCAGCATGCCATGGCCGAGGAGATTGCTGCCCTCGAGCGTACTGGTACTTGGGATCTTGTTCCTTTTCCATCTCACTCTCGTCCCATCACATGTAAGTGGGTCTATAAGATTAAGACTCGCTCGATGGCTCTCTTGGCGCTATAAGGCGCGTCTTGTTGCTCGTGGCTTCGGCGAGGCATGGTCGTGACTCTGACGAGACTTTTGCTCTGTGGCCCACATGACCCTTGTCCGCACTCTTCTTTCGGTGGCGTCTGCTTGCCATGGTGAGTGCATTCTCGGTTTGATGTCAAGAATGCCTTTCTTAATGGCGAGTTGCGTGAGGAGGTCTACATGCATCCGCCACAGGGTATTCTGCTCTCGAGGGCATGGTGCATCGCCTTCGTCGCTCTCTCTATGGCCTTAAGCAAGCCCTCGTGCGGTTTGGCGCTTCTCCTCTGTGGTCACTGCTGCTTTTTGACAAGTGATCATGATCCTGCGCTCTTTGTCCACACTTCGTCTCGTGGTCGACTCTTCTTCTTACGTATGTTGATGATATGATCATCACCGGAGATGACTCAGTACATTGCCTTTGTCAAGGCTCGTCTTAGTGGCGATTCCTTATGTCGGATCTTGGTCCTCTTCGTTACTTCCTTGGGATTGAAGTTACTTCCACTCCGGATGGTTTCTTTATGTCCCAAGAGAAGTATATTCAGATCTTCTTGATCGCGCCTCCCTCATCGATCATCTGTTGAGACTCCTATGGAGCTCAATGTTCACCTCAAACCCTCGATGGCGAGCCTCTTTACGATCCGGCTTCGCTATCGCCATCTTGTTGGGAGTCTTGTCTACCTTCTTTGTTACTCGTCCGGATATCACTTATCCGATTCACATTACGAGTCGGTTTGTTTCGCTCCCACTCGAGTCCACTCTGACCATCTTCTTGAGTTCTGCGATACCTTCGTGGGACTATCTCTCGCCGTCTCTTCTTTCCACGCTCCATTTCGTTCTGACTTGAGCTTATTCGGATGCTACTTGGGCGGCCGATCCCTCGATCGCGGTCTATCTCTGCTTCTCGTGCTTTTCTTAGTGGTTCGCTTATTGCACGGAAGACGAAGAAGCAGATTGCAGTGTCCGTTCGAGTCAGAGGTGAGTTGCGAGCTATGGCTCTCTTGGCAGAGATTACTTGCCAGCTACGGTGGTTACTTGAGGATTTTGGTGTTTCACATTACTACCGACTCCTCTCTTGTCGAACGATCTGAGTGCTATCGGATGTGCAGTGACCTGTGAAGCATGAGCTCACCAAGCATATTGGTGTTGATGCTTCCTTCATGAGGTCTTATGTGCATGATCAGGTGATTGCTCTTCAGTATGTGCCTTCAGAGCTTCAGATAGCGGATTTCTTCACGAAGGCTCAGACTCGAGCACAGCACGGCTTCTACCTCTCCAAACTCAGTGTTGTTGATCCACCATGAGTTTGAGGGGGGGTGTTAGAGATATAGTTAGAGATATGATTTGATTTGGTTTCCTTATCTGTAACCTCATTGTGTATATATATTGACCCATTGGCCTCATATTCAATACAAGTTGCTATTCCAACATAAAGAACTAAAATGGCGTGATGAATATCATGTGCCGAAAACAATGAGCGAACATCTCGAAGTTTCAATGAGAAGTGTTGCAGCCTTCTTCCTAGCATGCGCGTCATTTGTTGGAATGGATGACATAAAAACTGTGGAGACTTTCAAGTGGGTTTTGGGCTATCCCCAACTTCTCAAGTCTTTTGGTATATTTGTAAGGCTCTCCAATGATATTGTATCAACCAAGGCATGTCTATATCCTTACACATGTAGATATATATGACTTTCTGTGAATATTTTGCATCTTGGTAAAGCAATGAAGCAATGGACACAAAGAATTATAAATATCTATTTTCAAAACAAAGAATTATAAAGAACACGGCACAACTACACTAAGTAATATTCGTTTGGGCACATATCATATTATTCTGTATGAGTTTATTGTGACAACCACCTTTTTTATTGTATAGCTTGCCAACGTAAATTTCAAGATATAAGTTTAATTTGATGAAAAAACTATAAAGTTGAAGCCAATTCAACCTCTATATATAACTAATTCATGCATGTACGTATTGGATTCTACTCGTAGATTCATCAACACTTTCACACTTGTAGTGAAGCTAGATTAATATAACTCCAAGTATAACACTTTTAATCCAGAACCAGAAAGTTAGGAAGGATAAATTAACTAGCTATGTATTAAAAACACCTAACATTTTCTTACAACCATATTTTGCGGCGTGAGCAAACAGGGGACCACAATGTCTCTACTGTCCAATGTTACATGAAGGAGCACGGAAAGACAATGCATGATGCGTGCGAGAAGATAAAAGAACTTATCAAAGATTCATGGAAGGATATGTTAGAACATAGCATTGCACCGACAGAACAACCAATGGTGGTGCCACGAACGGTACTAAACTTTGCAAGGACTGTAGATAATATGTACAAGCGTAGTGACGCATTCACTTCTCCGGACACAACCAAAGACATGATAACACTACTCTTTGTGGAGCCAACAGATCTATGAAGCTCGCCAGGGGTGGATCTAGGAAATAAAGCCATTGGGGTCACCATGAACTAGCTTATCTCCTATCTTAGAGAAAATGCAAATTTGGCTATGGTACATTGGGGTCATTAAGGGTAATTAGCAAGAGGATATATATATGTGTGTTGGATTGGGTCTCATTGGGGTCACATGACATGACCCCAATGGAAGTATACTAGATCCGCCCCTGAAGCTTGCTAAGAGGAGGAATATATATAACTACCAGCTATATTGTTCTTTTGCAATAATAATCTTCGGTTGTCTTAATGGTGATTAGTAAATTTTCCGCAGTTAACTAAGGTTGCTAGAGGGTAAGAAGCATATTCATCAACTCAAATAAAATGTATTGTAGTGATGTCCCTTCGATGTATCCATAATATACAAGTGGTTGCTTTGCATAATGTATTCCAAGCTTACCTGTCGGGTCTCCGCCTGGGCTTGCCATTTCGTCGAGCACCTTGTCGGCATCTGCTCCTAGCTCCGGTCTCCTTATCATCTGACCCACATGCATTGGACGAGCCATCTCTTCCTCGGTGTATGTACCCTTGCCAGCCATTAATTCACATGAACAAAAGAAAGACTCGCTCGAATTTTTAAGTAAGTTAGACCTCGATCGATGAGAGCAAGCTAGCTGACTCCACAGCGAGTATATACACACATTGTACTCATCACAATATCATTTGCAGACTAAGACAAAGATAAGCTCAGAAATTAACCATATTACTATATACATACATCAATGGCGAGGCCGCACGCCGTGGTGGTGCCGTACCCGGGCTCCGGCAACATCAACCCGGCGCTGCAGCTGGCCAAGCTTCTGCACCACCACGGCGCCTACGTCACATTCGTCAGCACCGAGCACAACCACGAGCGCGCGCAGGCCGCCGAGGGCGTCGCCGCCGTGCGCGGCCGCGAGGGCTTCCGGTTCGAGTCGATCCCGGACGGGCTAGTCGACGACGCCCGGGACGCCCAGGACTACGACCTCGGCCTATCCATGGCCACGAGCCAGCGGTGCGCGACGACGCTGAGGGAGCTCATCGAGAGGCTCAATCGCACGGCCGGCGTGCCGCCAGTGACCTGCGTGGTGCCGACGTCGCTGATGAGCTTCGCGCTGGAGGTGGCGCGGGAGCTGGGCGTCCCAAGCATGGTGCTCTGGGGCTGCAGCGCGGCCTCGCTGATGGGCCACATGAGGCTCCGGGAGCTCAGGGAAAGAGGCTACGTGCCACTCAAAGGTAACTCCACCACCACCAAATGATTAACCATGCTTCAGAAAATGTACTGCGATTAAATCGAAGGAATATGCAGTGCATATGAAACTTAAAGTTTATTTCATTGAATTATTATACGTACTCCAACTAGTTAATTAGTATAGTTGTATGTGCGTTTTGCTTTCAATATAAGCGGGGAACAGCCTATATATTTTCTGAAAACAAGTATAGTTGTGTGTTATTACATTCACCATAGGATATGATGTTCAGTGGTATACTTTAGGATATGCACAGATAAGTTCGGAAAGGTTTATTTTGAGAAGGTGTTAATTTGTTTGGAGGAGTTTTTTTTCCCCTTAGTTTTTGGAGTGGTTTGTGCCAGTGGGGAGGGGTAAACTTCAAATTTGAACAGTCAAGCGATTGTATTGAAGACCATAACAGGTAGAAAAGAAGAACGAAGGTAGTAAAAATTGCATACACGCCCTCTTATAATTTTATAATTTACAAGATAAAAGTTTAGTAGACGGTGCCTTCTAAATCTTAATGCAAAAAATTCCGTAAACTAATCAGCCACTATTCAACTTATATGAGCCCATCTTACTTAATTGCTATAATCCAGCCTGCAACAGTAAAAAAACTAATCCGTTACCCGAGGAGACATCTCGTAAAAATTCATTATCATCTGCGCCTGATCATACCCAGCCAGCCCAAATGCATTTTTGGAGGGGTCATGTCATGTGGATCTCTTCCTCACATGCAGTGGTCTCCTTAGACTAGAGCTGATACTTGGGCTGTGTTTTTACGGATCGGTTCGAGACCTGATCAGCACAGCACGGCACGAAACGTGGTGGACCATGTCAGCGCAGCACGAATGGCGGGCCGAGCTGGGCCTGAGAATGCAGGCCGTTGGGCGGCACGGCCAGTTAGGTCAGGCTTGGGTCAGCACAGCACGAAATAGACCCAACCTTCCCGTTATAGCCTAATTCCTCCCTCGGCCTGACCCAATCACCCCCCCCCCCACATCGGCCTGGCCCAACCAATCACTCCTTTCTGCCACCGGTCTGACCCACAATCACTCCCGGCATCCCCCCAACCCTTTCTCCCGACTCCCGAGCTCCGGCTCCCAAATTCTCAATCTCTAATAACATTCGCTGATTCCTCTCCCTCCAGCTCCAACCGCCTCCCTCCCCATGCGCCGTCGATCGTCGCCCTTCCTCCCCACGCACCGCTGGCCGCCCCTCCCTCCCTCTCCCCACGCGCCGCCGCCCTCTAGCCACCTCCTCGTCGCCATCCTTCTCACCCTCTTTTGCAAGCGCGCGACGCGGTTGAGGTGGGCGGGGTTCTTCATCGGTTTTTAGGAGGAGGAGGGGGCTATGGCGAGGGGGAACGGGCGTAGATAGCGCACTGGTGTCTTTGTTTTCCTGGGCGGTGGCGACTGTCGTCTTCCCCGGCGTCTATAGTTATTTAGGGCTTGGCTTGGGCCGACACGACACGCAGTCCCAAAGACGGCGGGCTTTGGGCATGCTGGGCTGGCCGGACGCGACGCGGCGGGTGTCCGAGCCGAAATGCGGTCAAAGCACATCGAGTCCGTCTTGTCTTGGCCTGACCCAATGCCCACCACTATCCTTGACTCAAGATCACTACAAGAAGTCTCCATTAAAATATCACCCATCATGTTACGAATTTTTTTTATTAATTAACTATTTTTTAAATTTTACTTTAAAGTTGGCCTTCCACGAACTTTATTTCCAATTCTGACCCTTTTATTCACGCCATTACTTGTGGCGTGACAGTATTATTTGGCCATGCCATCACCAGTTGCGTGTCAAAAAATTTATTTTAACAGACTTATCCTATAGCGTGACAATGTTGTTTTGTCACGTCACGGGTGGTAGCATGATCAAATGGGTCAGATTGAAAATAAAGTTCACGGATGGTTAACTTTAAAATAAAATTAAAAAAGAGTTAATTAATAAATAAATAAATCTCATGTTGCCCTACGACATAATATATATATATATAAGAAAGATTCTCTCAAAAGCTAAGCAAACATAGCCCGATTAGATGTAAACAGCGTATTATCACATTCTAAAACATATAAGATGAAATATGAAAGAACAGTCATTAGATAACATAGTTTATCGAATTTTATTCTGATTTACCAAACAAAGTAATACTTTTTCACGACTTACTTTTCATAGAAACTTTAAAAATAAGCACGTCACAACAGCCGCAAATTGAGCCGAAGTAAATACTTTGCCCGTGAGACCGTCACGACACCATTACAAGATCAACAGAAGCGAGCTCAGAAGGCCATGCCAACACTCAACCATGTTAAGACACCGTGCCCGGGGAGCTCAGGGATAGAGGCTATGTGCCACTTTTGTTGTAACACCAAATGATTGACCATATTGCATGTTTCAGAAAATGTACTGCGATTAATCGAACTGATATACAGTGCATATGAAATTTAAAAAGCTCTTTCACAACAAAGGTCATTTCCATGGAAAATTTTAAAACTTCAAAATCAATTTTGTTTAAACATGGGAAATTTCTCCTAACTCGTTAGAGGTTAAACAAGAAATTCTAAAGGATGTTGCAGTGCTTATGCTCTCTCTCTCTCTCTCTCTCTCTCTCTTTGGTTTTTGTCATGGTGATCAACTAAAAAAGTTGTAAAGTTTTCAAAGCCACAATGGTTTTCACTAGATACGCTTGATAAGCCTGTTCTATCTCTATAAAAAGGTGCTCGTCACTTATAGTTGAAGTGTGAGTACGTGTGTTATCTATCTTTCCTCGCCAGCTAGAGCTTTTGATCAGAACTTAGTTAGTACATAAAACTTAGTATGGTACCTATATTTGATGAAAAAATAGTAAGTGCATAAAACTTAGTATGGTATCAGTCGGTTCAAGACTTGCAGGTGCAATTTTAAGAAAAATAATGCAACTCACTTTGAGTTCATGTTGTAGACCCGGTGGAGCCGTAGACATGAGAGGCAATGTTGGCTTAAGGCGCATAAAACTCAGTCCTTATTACCATTTCTGTAATCTCCAATTTGAACATGTCATGAACTTAATTACACAATCCAGCCAATTCAGCCACGAAAACCAAATAAGATGAATTAATTCATTCGTCTTTCATTTGCAGACGAGAGCTGCCTGACGAACGGCCACCTCGAGACGACGGTCATCGACTGGATCCCCGGCATGCCGCCGATCAGCCTCGGCGACATCTCGAGCTTCGTCCGCACCACCGAACCGGACGACTTCGGCCTCCGCTTCAACGACACCGAGGCCAACAACTGCACCAAGGCCGGCGCGCTCATCCTCAACACCTTCGACGACCTCGAGGCCGACGTCCTCGCCGCCCTCCGCGCCGAGTACACGCGCATCTACACCATCGGCCCCTTGGGCTCCCTCCTCCGCCACCAACTCAACGACGACGCCGCCGACTCCACCGGCGGCCTGAGCCTGTGGAAGCAGGACACTGAATGCATTACATGGCTGGACACGCAAGAACCGGGTTCCGTCGTGTACGTCAACTTCGGCAGCCTCACGGTCCTCACCGCCGATCAGCTTGCCGAGTTCGCGTGGGGCCTCGCGGCTAGCGGCCACCCGTTCCTATGGTCCATCAGGGAGAACCTCGTCGCCGGCGGCGATGCCGCCCCGACCGCGCTGCCACCGGAGTTCGTCGCGGAGACAGCAGGCCGGTGCCGCCTGGCCGCCTGGTGCCTGCAGGAGCAGGTGCTGCGGCACCCGGCCCTGGGCTGCTTCCTGACGCACAACGGCTGGAACTCCACCTGCGAGAGCATGGCCGCCGGCGTGCCGATGGTGTGCTGGCCGGGGTTCGCGGACCAGTACACCAACTGCAAATACGCCTGCGAGGTGTGGGGCGTCGGCCTCAGGCTGGACGCGGAGGTGAGGAGGGAGCAGGTCACCGGCCATGTCAGGCAGGCGATGGAGGCGGAGGAGATGCGGAGGAGCGCGGCGAGGTGGAAGGCGAAAGCGGAGGAGGCCGCTCGCCCCACCGGGTCGTCGTACGAGAACTTGCAGAGCATGGTGGAAGCTTTCAACTCTCTCAACTCCGAAGAGTGAAGACTGAAGAATTGACTGATCAGTTACTTCTACCTGGAATAAAACGCTGTCATAAGCATGAGTGATGTTTCATCTGCATGAGTGATGTCAATAAAAGTAACGAAACTGCTAAATTTCTGTGCAATGTTTTTTCCTCTTGTTTCAGTCGGTTTTTGGGGTTTGATTCGCTTTGAGATTTGTGTTTTTTTTTCCGAGTCCGCTCACCGTGACTCGGTATGTCATTGTTTTTTAATATTTATTGGGAACCGCGCTGGTTTGATCTTATCCTCAGCATAAGTCTCGAGACAGGGGGAGAGAGATGGAGGCGATTTCGCTGGTGATTCTAGGAAAGCGTGGTGGAGGCGATTTGGTGGTGGTGTTTCGACGTCGGCGTTAGTGTCGGTGTCGGTATCATCCTTGCCGATAGAGTAGTGGCGGATGAGACGGAGTTAAGTTGCTCCGTTTTCACCGTCATTTTTGCAGGAGTTGCCATAGTTCTGGCTGATAGAGTCGCTTCTACATTTGTTCTAGAAAGAAAAAATCGCATGGATTAATTGTGATGCGTATGCGGTAGCCGCAGTACCACTACTTCTCATCTGTTTTAGAACCTCTGTGGCTTTCTTCTGCGTATACAGAAGCGTTTACTGTGGATGAATGGATTTTGGCAGGAGTTTGGCCATGATCGGAGTGTAAGTCTAGTTCCATTATTTAAGGATATAAGTTAGTCCAGTTCAACCAAAATTTTTGCCATGAACATGATAACGTGTGAGTAAACCACAGCTTTGGGGGTCAAAGAAACTTTGGAAAGTCTAGCGATAGATAAGATTTTAATTCTAAATGTTCAGATTCCATTGTCGTCTAGTCTGGTTAGGATAACTGGCTGCCTGGGTTCAAATCCTGGCAATGTCCGATCTTTACGATCTGCAGCTATGTCGAGCTTATGGATAATCCACTCTAAAACTTGTTTGGATGCATTGTGATTCGACTCAATTCCTTCGGATTAACTTAGAATTTGAACTAAAATCTTTTCCAATCCAACGAGATTGATTCCGGTCCCTCTCTATCCAAATAAATCCCTAGATGGCTCAGGTTAGTGCATGTCATTAGTGATCTTATTACTGATAATTGTAAGATGTGTTGATGCAGCAACAGCCCATCGTCTAATGCCTCTTATATTTTGTTTTGGTGCAGGATTATTCAGCCATGGCTCTATGACTGAATTGGTTCAACGTTTGTCACGAGTGCATTTTTTAGGGCCTGAATTATCACATGTTCTTGGAGCCCTTTTGGTACACACACGGACAAGTGTGCATCTGTAGGGTATGTGCGCGACTGTAAGCACAGCATATTCCACCGCTCGTGTCACGCCCCTCGTAGATAAATGCTGGCGCAAAGCCTGGAATATCGGACGGTGGGTTGTTCGCCACGCAGACACGGTGGCTCGGACCTGGCCAAACGGGCGCCTGCCCGGTCTGGCACGGCCGGCTAGGCATGGTCTATTCTGGCCCGAATACTATTTGTGTCAGGGCGGGTCGGGATGACAGCTCAGACATGGCCCATTTGGTATTCGTGATGTGCTAAACCGATCCAAGCCCATTAGGCCAAGTGTGGTTCGTTTAACCCGTTTGACCCGTCGGAATGCAAAAAAAGAAATAAAGAAAAAAATAGAAAAATGTGTAGAATTCAGGAGTAAATATAAAAATTGAAAAAAAATGAGATAATCATATTAAAATTGTAACAGAGAGCTTTATTAATGTCCATCTGGCTACCTCGTTAAAACCTTCGTCAAGTAAAAAACTCGGAATGAGAAAACATTGGCAAAGGAAAAAAAGTATAACCTATTGTTGGGTTACAGGGCAATGCTACGATAGCACAAACAAAAATTTACCGCGCAACCAAGTAACCACCGCTAGAAATAGATCACGAGATTACCGCTAGATGCACCGACTCGTAGCGGAAGTAGAATCGTTGTAGGGAGTTGATGCAGTCGTCGTCGTACTCACGACACGTCTCCTCCTTCGAGTGGTCGTACTCACCGCTCATCTGCTCCTCCGAGTGGTCGTACTCACCACGCGACTTCTCCGACTCGGTGATCGACACGAGTCGCGGATCGTCCTAGTGTTGATGCTTCGCAACAACACCTCCGAGGTATCCACACGTACGGGGCAGGATCACCACGCACTGGAGTGCTAGCACCGGCAGCGTGGTTGAGAAGGCGTGGCTATTAGGGTTTTGGGAGTTCTTCCAAAGATCATCCTCTCCCCAAACCCTATGCCACCGCCCCTCTTTATATAGGCATTCATGATGGGTCTCGAACTTGAGGTCCATTAGGAACTCGTGGTCTATACAAATTCGGGTCACCATCCAAAACAAATTCTAACTCTTTAAGTGTACGACCATACAGGTTCATGCGTAATCGGTTATGACTCGAAACTCTTTTCCGACCACCAGTCGTTAGCGATACCTAGCAGCACATAACGATTCCTAAATACATATAGAAAATATCGAACGAATCTTGATGTAATATGATCTATGATTAGGTCCTCATCACTTACGATTAGTTTGTATCTCCATACGACCATATCGTATTTGGTCCCGACCAGTTCGTAACTCCTTACGACCAGGTTCTTACCATTCTGTGATTATGTTCGACCAGTCTACGACCAGCACGTATCTCCATACGACTAGTCCGTAACTCGATCGAATTAAGCGACCTACTCGTGCATTCTCCCTTTGCCTCACGATGTCTGGTTGAACTCCAAGTGAGATGATGTGTCATCCATGGACTGTTCAATATTTTCTCGATCAACTGTCGGATAACTTCATGTGGTCAACACTTCGACCACTGGTGGCATGGTCATGCACTTTCTTTACCCGGTCACCACGAGGGGCCCATAGACATCTCTCCTGTTATGTTAGGAGGGGCAAATCCCTTCTCGACCAGTCACATCCCTCCGCATATTTCATAGTATACTCGAAAGATACCTTTATAACTACACAGTTACGAGTAGCGTTTGACAACCCCTAAGAGTACTATTACACATGTAGAAAACCATGCTGATCTTAAGTCTAAGGATTATACATCATCATTACTTGAGACCAACTAATGACACAAAGAGTCATAACAATTTCAATAGTATCTCAATGATGGGTCTATCCAGCCCTATGTTCTCTAACATGAGCCCACATTATTGATTCGATATCCCTATATCCATGACCGGTGAAACAAGGTCATCAATCAATACATGCACTAGTCATAGAGTCACTGGTGTTCCGACCAGTGACCTCCGATCAGGGATACATTTAGAATGACATCATATAAGTTAAAGTGTTCCACCAACAAGTCACATACTTATTGATCTATAACACATGATTCATTCAAGGAACACGATAACATATTATCAAAATCATGAACATAATGAAATATCATCATCTCTATGATTGCCTTTAGGGCATATTTCCAACACCTATAGCTCTACAATTCCACATACATGATACATATTTGTTCTATGTGTCGGTGTCATTGTCTAAGTATAGATTTTCGAGCACCTCCGAAAACTCTGGATTTTCCACATAGTGTTGTGTTCGTGAATTAACTTGTTCTCAGTCCTTCACAGTTAAAAGGATCTTCACCATCTCACTTGTGAGATTTGTTCTTCTCTCCTCCAATATTCTTTCAGAAAGACTGAAAACAGACTCGGAGAAAACCGTAGAGGCAGGAACAGTTAACACATCACGTGCAGGTATGGATAGCGCGGGATATATTAACTTATGGGCTTACCACCATTGTAAGATGTCGAAGCCTTCTGAGTTGAAATCAAACGTATCGATGTCCAGATAGGTGGATAGTCCTTCGCTCCATGTGGGTCTTGGCTGGGCAGGCATTGGTGTAGAAGAGGAAGACCTGGACTTGGAGGAAAAGGCATCAAAGATCGCGCCCCACATATTTGTTTTCCTACTTGAGGTAGGGGTTACTGGAGGTCGTTGCGAGCGGACTCTCCGGAACTTATTTCATATCTTTGGTAAACCTCATATAACCAAGAACGAACTTCTGCAAAATAGTTAGTATAATCTAGTCCCGTAGCATCACTAAGAAGATCAAGTACATTACCAAATGCATCAATTTTAGCCTTAGGATCTAAAAGAAATGCAAATGCATATAAGTAAGGTGTTTCTCTCCAATATTTAAGGTATTTAGATTTCATGGAAACAACAGCTTCGCGTAAAACTAAGTTATTTTCATACATTTTAAATTGAGTAGCAATCCATAAAATAGTATGTACAATGATAGGAGATGTTGGATAGTAGACAGCGGACAAAGCAACAGTTGCCTCATAAAAAAATTCTAAAAACGACAATATCTTCTCAGTAATGAATGAATATTGCTCAGTTAATAGTATAGTACCGTCAGTGTTAGGATAGTGTGTTTGAATAAAAACAGAAAAAGTACTCTTGTATAGTAAAAAATTCTTAAGCATGAGGTAAGTAGAGTTCCACCTTACCTCCATGTTCAAACCGAACTTTCTTGGATATACACCCATCGCCTGCAGAAGTTCTTATATTGTGTTATTCTTACGTTAGAATTATTCAAGAAAGAAATCGCATCGCGAAATTTTTTAACATACAGATTCAACCTCTTCAAACCACATTTGACTATAAGGTTGATAATATGACAAGCACATCATGAATGTAGTAAGAAGGAATCGACATATGTACTCAACACTGGAGTAAGAATGTCCATAGCCCTAGAGTTCAAAGCGGCGTTGTCTAAAATAATTATAAATATTTTATCTACAAGACCAAAGTCTTTCACGACTTTGATAATACAGTTCGCAATATTCTCCCCCGTGTGTGCTACATCAATTAATTTCAAAGCTATAATCCTTTTCTGCATTACCCAGTCGTCATTAACATAAATGTGCAACTACACTAAGGTAATCCTCGCTAGCCCGACCACTCCATATGTCCGAGGTCAGGGTCACTGAAAATGTGCACGTACTAAATAGTTCCTTTATTTTATTACGATGTTCATTATAGTATTTCACTAGATCACTAGTTGTTGTCTGTCTAGAAACGGAAGAAAATATAAGATTATGTGCAGTCCTAATGTAATTTTAGAAAGAAGTAGACTCGCCAAAACCTAACGATAAATCTTCAGGAGCAATTAAACGACAGAGAGATTGACGGGTTACCTGAGGATCGTAGTCCCAGCTAGATACTGTACCGCCGAGGTTGTATTGCAGCTGCGTTTGCCTCATCACTAATCCTTGCTTGGTTCGACATCTTGTAGCATATATAAGCAAGTGTTCTGTTCCACCTGTAGACTTTGTAGACAATTCATGGTGATAAATTTTACAAATAGCATATGGTACCTCATTTCCCGCTGCGTTTTGCTTGGTTGTCCTGACGAAATTCTCCCACACTCCTGATGTAGATGGCCTCGATCTCTTTGCTCCGGTTGCCGTGGAGCCTGATGCTGTCATGGAGCCTTGCTCCTCTGGTGAAACCTCTGGTTGATTTGAGACAGCCGTAGCCGCATCCATGAACGCAATTTCCTCCGGTGAAAGTCCGTAATCACTAAGAGCAAAGCTGTCATAAGGACTGTCCATAACGAGAACTGCAAAATCAAAACTAACACTATTACTACATTCATCTTAGCATAACAAGAACTAACAATAAAAGTATTACAAAAATAGTATTGTACCTCTTTCACTGACTTGCTGCTGAAAATTGAAATTTTCAAAATTTGGCATAATTTTTTGAATTTTTCATAATTAGATCAGCACGGATTTGAATTTGCACAACATAATTTCAAAGAGAGAATGGAGAATGAAAGAGTGCTGAATTAGGGGGGATGGTGGCTATTTATAGCAAAAAAATTTAGAATTTTTTTGCTACTTTTTAAGACCACAACAGTAAAATATGGTTTAAAAAAATGGCTAAAAATCCAACAGTAGTGTGTCGTGCCGTGCGTCTTGTGCCTAAACACGACCCACGAACTCTGCACGCCCATTGCTCCCCTGCCCGGCCTGCTCGCGCCTGTGCCATCTTCTACCCCTGCGGCTCGCCTCGCGATGATCGCCCGCACGCGTCCTCGTTCGCGTCGCCGGTCCCGCTCCTGCCGCCTCCTCGCCGCCGCCGCCTCCTCGTCTGCAAGCCTCGGCTCCTCGCCACTCGTCTGGCCGCCTCGTCCGCTCCGTCAAGCCGCCGCCTCGTCCTCGCCGCTGCCTCGTCCGCGTCGATTGTTGGGCTCCTTGCCTCCTCGTCCGCGTCGATTGTTGGGCTCCTCGCCTCCTCGCCCGCGCCGCTCGATCTTGCACTCCGCTCCGGCCTCCTCATGTGCCGTCGGGCGATGATCGTTCTTCCCCCGCGGCCCGCCCTTCTTCCTCCACGCTGGCGTGGGCGCGCGGCGCTTGCAGCTCTTCGGTCGTGCCATGCCTAACACGACACCGACACTGTTCGTGCCATGCCGGGCCAGCTCACCGTGCCGAGGTGGCGACCCAGACACAACCTGAACTCTTGTCATAAACAGTGCGACCATGTGGCCAGCTCTACGTGGTTGCTGCTCTCGTGCTAAGCTGACACATGTCATAAACAGTGCGGCCATTTGGCCAGCTGCTGCTAAACGGTTTCAGATCCCAATTCGGATCACATAATGCGTCGTCTCTCCAATTATATTCCCTTCCCCCACCCAACTGCTTCACAGATCCGTAGGAGGAAAAAAAGGGCAAGAGAAATGCGATCTCCTCCTTGATTTTGATCGATCTAATCTCTCTCGTGGGTGGGGAGCGGCGCGGCCGGCGCATCACAAACCAAAGGTAATATTTATCTTCTTTTTTTGGAGGACGTCGACCACTGCCCCCGCCTACCCGACCTCCCGCGGCCGGCGGCGCCACCGCCGCCTCGCCGCCCCGTCCTCTCCTCCCCCGCTGCTGCAGGTGGCGTCGAGCGCGAGCGAGAGGGGAGGATTCGTTCCCACGCGTTTTCTCCAATCGCAGCCTGGCACGCCGTTGGTCACCGGGTTGCTAGATGGTGGGCGTTCTCCAGAGTAGTATTTCCGATTTTATTTATGCGATCTTCTTTTCTTTTTGGGTTGGGTGATCTTACCGGTCAATCGTAGGCGGAATCCTGCTATAAAAATCGCCCCTTTGTTTGAGCTATTCGTTCAGTCTGTAATTTTGTTGACATTTACTTGATTAGATCTTTTTGCCTTCACAATTTAAGAACTAACTGGACAATTTTTGCTGCAAAGATCGTTGTTTTCGTAGCAGCACGGCTGTGATAATTTGTTATCCTGTCAAAAGGGGATTTCGATGTACAGACTGTTGTATTCGTATAGTCCAAATATTGGTTTAGCCATTTCTTGTTACTGTAATTTTTCCATGAATGATGCGACCGTGTACATGTGCTTCCTGTGATAAGCAGTTGTCCTCTCTGGTTGGAAAGGATGGAGTTTGAAAGGAAACCTCTGAGTCTGCTGGAGCTATGCGTCCGAACAGTCATCGACAATCTCCGGTACGTGGGTAGTGTGGACGGCGTGGAGCAGCAGCTGCTCAAAAGAATCCTGCCCCACTGCACCTTGGATCAGCTGACCCGTATCGAGAGTCGTACCGAGGTAATCTTCCTGGAGCAATTCATGTTCTCTTGGAGATTGAATTTTCATTGTGATTTTTGTTGTTTGATCGGACAGATAGACCTTAGCCCTGTTACTGATGTGCTGTGGAAGAGATTCTATCAACAGCAATTTGGTGAGGAAAATATGAACCATGTCGTCAAGAAAATGAAGCAGAGCGGAGTGCATTACAAATGGAAGGATCTCTTCAAGGTAAAATAATCTTTTTTTGTTGTTGTTGTTCTGGCTGGCTTGGAGAATCCGGGATGGTCATGGAGGAGTTTAGCAGAAAGAAGTATCAAGGACTGAATGTTTTAACAGTACAGCTTCTGATGTATAAATATGGTGGTGGGGGGTAGGATGAAACTGTTGCCAATACAATTTGCTAGAAGCTGTAGATATGTAAATAATTTGTTGGCCATACAATCAGCCAAATCGGCACACAACTTCAGTTCCAATGCTGCTTCGAAAGATATAACACAAGCTTAATTTTTTTGGATAACGAGATGTGGAAGAGTCAGCTACATCAGGATCACACGATTTGGGGGTGGTGGTGTTAACCGTGTGTAACATGGGCTTGCTTTCCTTGCGAGGATCACCTCAAAATTAATTGAGCTCCATTCGTTACGCCTACTATCATTCTTGTTCCCTTTACAAGAACTTTTATCACCTGTTATATTAGAGGTACTCTTACCGATTTGGTTTAAAAAGAAAAGGGTTAATGACCAATTTGGTCCCTCCACTTTTCGTTGACATTCACTTTAGTCCCTCTCAAGTTTCAAAAGGGCCACTTTGGCCCCTCAACTTACACATTTGGGTCAAATAAATCTATTCATTTTTCTACACTTCCAGTGTAACACCCTAATTGCTCCTTTCCTGATCCCCACGTGCACATTGGGGTCCTTGTATCATCTTTTCTGCTCATTTCACTTTATGAATCGCTTGAGGTCCTACGATTACTTAAAAAAAGATTTGTTCTTGGCTTATGTTACAGTTAGATACCTTCATTCTTAATAATTTGTACCCGTACTTTTGCAGGCAAAAACAGAAAAGCAAAAGGAAGTTGAAGATAAGATGGTCGAGAAACTCACAAAGAAATATCAGGCAGAGAAAGCTGGTAAGCATATTTTAACATTAAGTTATAGTTTTCTATGTTTTGCAAAGCTTCACATAAAATAGCTATAGGACCTTTGATAAGCTTAACTGATATTTTACCTGCAAGCCATATAAATTTGACACTGCTCGATTGTAATTCAAGGCAATTGTCCCAGTAAGTATAGCATGATACATATAACTGACCAAGTCCCAGATTCCTTAACTTTATCTTATAAATTAGTTTTACAGACATGTTTTCTCGCCCCTTTTGTGTATCCAGAGTCCAGACTGTATGTTTGATATTGATACAACTGTTGTGCTAATAAATATTGATGGCTTAACTGATGGCCTCAGGCAAAAATATTGACCATGACTATTAGCATTGTTAATACGACATTTGCAAGATGCATTTAACTCTTGGAACAAAAGCACTTAGCTTATTATTTGGTTCTTCAATGAAATCTTGAGCTCTTCTGGTGGGTTTGTTTTGGACCTTTTTGTCATAATCAACTAGTTTATCATATTGCTACTGGGTTAAATGGAACGAACCAATCTGGGAAGTTTGTTCTTTCTATATCTGCCGGAAGCTATCTGTATCAATTTCTATGGAAGTTCACAAAGATAACTTCCTGTTAGCGATCTTCCCAGTTTGGTTATTTATTTATTTATTTTGGTTACCATTAAAATGAGCAATAAGCTAAGCATGTTTTGCTTATGAGGAAAATCCCAATGCCCACTAATAGTTCTTGTTCTCCACATGCCATGTAAGGATCTTGTGATGGCTCTGATATTTTTGTTCTCAGTAGAATAATCTGAGCAAATGTTATGCTTGTTGCTCTCCGTATATAGCTGCCTTAGATAACACATTAGTCCCTCTATATCATGAATACATGATTAAACTAGCTAGTCCCACTTTCAGTTACAGGGGAAAGGTTGACTTCACACATGTCACAGTGACATATATTTGTAAATAGAGTGTGTTTTTAATTAGACTTACTCAGCCCACCTTGACTCAGGGGGAAAAAAATCGGCGGTAACCGGCCAGTTACCAGCGGTTATCGGCTGTACCGGTAAAAAAATACCGGTCTGAAAAGTTTTAAATTTAAAAATTGAATTTAAAGTTTAAAATTGTAGCAAAAAGTGTTACTGTATGATTGTATTTGAGCTAAAGTAATGAAATGAAATTGTATTGAATGAAACAACAACATGAAAGCTTTCTTGTCAATCAATTTCTTTGTACCTCTTTTATTCCTTGATTCCATATTCCCTGCATGCTACCGCTTCATGTGCTCTTCACTCACAGAGAGTGCGAGAGAGAGCAAAAAGAGGCAGAGACTGAAGTCTTCAGTCTAAAGGAGATAGAGACTAACTAGCTGAGCACTCTCATGAGTAAATCTCCATTCGAAGGCATTTATCTTCATTATCGACGACGTCAGTGACATCCAACTTCCTCCTCGGCGCTCATCAGTTATATAAGTAGTTCAACTTTGTCGTATTGTAATGTATTGATTGCTAACTAGAAAAATTGTGTCAAATTGAGTTGTTTCCTTGTTCACCGGTAACTGTTCCATTTTGGCCGGTAACCAGCGGAGAATTCAAATGTTTGTTTGACAAAATTTGGCCAATTTTAAACCGTAACCGGTTCCGGGGAGGGTCCGATATTATCTCCGTATCCGGTTTTTGAATCCTTGCCTTGACTTGAAGAGTGTAGATTGCATATGGCTGTCTTGACTCTTGAGAGATTGTGGAACAATTATATAATCTAGCTGGCTGACGTGTAGCTGAGCTGTTTGCCTCAAAAAGATAGATCATAATCTATATTAGAGAACATAGGAAATAAGGTAGCTTCTGTCCAACTAGATCAGATAACTTCCAATTAGGAGAGAAATCTAACCTCTAATTCTGCTTGTGATAATCTGTTTGATACAAGAGTTGCATGCTATACCCAGTATGTTGTATTATTCACTGTCAATATAATTTGTGCTAATATTTTTTCTTCTCTTTTTGATCCAGAGAAAAAAGCAAACAAATTAAACTTTGTACGAAGGTGCCACCAAGCAGCAAAAGAAGTTTTTTCGGAGGTGATTTCCTGTTTCCCGTTTCTGTTGAATTCTGGCCTGCAACATGTTTCTAGTACTTGATATGACCTCTTCACAGAAAGTGGACCCAGCAATCTATCCAACTACAAGAGCCCTATGCTGAAAAAAGCAAGGATGGAGGTTAACAGGTAATTCTTACTCTTGGAATGATGATCGTAAATGAAATGCTATTTCTCAAGCTATTGTCTAATTCTGTGTTACAGTCGGGCAAAAATGCAAGCTGCTATTCAAAGGAATAATCTTGCAAGGTTTGTCCCATTACGATGTGCCCTCGTGTTACATAATTTTATCCAGAAACTTTCAGACATGTTTTGTTTTTGAAGTACCTTGCAATTTTAACCTCTCATGTTATTTGACTAACAGTATCTCTGCTTTTACAGGTCATCTCAGCCAACAAGGACGACCTCTCCTCATGGACAGCCAATGAGGACGACGACTATTCACAGACCCAATTCAACCATCACAATCACCAAACCGACCGGTTCGAACAGGCCATTCCAAAATAGCAAGCCCAAATTCTAGAAAATGATATACTGCAACATCGCATGTTCAATTCCAGAGCTCATCTTTCTTGTGCAACAAATCGCTTTTCCTGTGCACAAGTTGTGGTACTTGCCATTTCTTGAAGGTCTTGTGCCATAGGAAAAGCCGTTCCTGTAGTTGCCGCAGCTGAGCACTTCTATCTGAAGGGTACATTTCGGCAGAGAAGAAGCACACCAACTATTGTACCATAAATCAATATCAGTAACAAGCATTATCTCCACGAAGAAAAACAAACATTTCCTTGATTACCTTCCATGCCCAGATCCTGGTTGATGAATTTTTACTGAAGTGTTGGAATGTCAGGAAAATGATGATTCCTACCTTAGTCTAGTTGGTGTGGCAGAGATCAGAAAACCGTTTCGGGAGGGAATCCCATCGGGCAGCCGATAATGGTTACAGGTCAGTAATTTGAATTCTCAGGGAAAAAATTTTGGTCAAAATTCATTCAAATAAATTTAAATTTGAGATGTTTTTGCTAAAATTTTAAATTTGAATTTGAAGTTTAAGTTTTCATTTGGTTCATGCGACCTCTGGGTTGACTAGTCTTAATCATGCTACACGACTGACCCTTCGCAAAATGGAGGGGGGAAATATGATTCTGGTAATAATTTTATGGAAGGTAAGAAAATCCCAGCCTATTGAACCCATGTCCTGTTAGCTGGTTGCTAAACTACAAAAAACGAGCAAAACAAAATTGGAGGATGATTTGATTCCCGCTAACATTGGATTTAGAAAGAAAACTTGTGGCATTTTTTCCGCCTGTCTTTTAGAATTTCAGAACAAATAGTAAGGCCCCTAAAAAAACAAAATAGTAAGGGAAAAAAGGTAATAACAATAATGCAGTCCTAGTACGGACAATCTATTTCTGCATCAGAACGAGAGATCTGCAATTAGAAAGAAAACTTGTGGCATTTTTTCCGCCTGTCTTTTAGAATTTCAGAACAAATAGTAAGGCCCCTAAAAAAACAAAATAGTAAGGGAAAAAAGGTAATAACAATAATAGGAACAATTCCTCTCTTTTTTTCCCCGTCGGATATGCAGTCCTAGTACGGACAATCTATTTCTGCATCAGAACGAGAGATCTACTTCTAATCTGAATTATACAGATAAGATATTTTTCCAAGTCATTGTACAACAGTTGCTGCAAAACTTAGCTGTGTAATACAGCTCACAATTCATCAACTAAAGCACCTGTGGTAAACTTGTATCGAAACAACGTAAACTTAGTTTTGCTAGAGAGGAAAAACAATGGCGAAAGAATTACTTGTACATGACAAAATCATCTCAGAAGAAAATAAGGATCGAAACTTTCGGAGGCTGAACTCCCGACTTGACCCTCTGGCTTATTCGAGAATCCAAACATCTCATGTGATTGTTTTACCAGCAAATAAAGGTTAGAGATCAAAGGATTTCGGAGGAATGGTGTGATAACACCTTCAAGATCTGAAAATTCTTGTAAATAAATTTTATGCCTGTCCTCCAATTGTTCCAAAGAACCAGATTGAGTGAGTGCATATAAGCCTAGCAGATTTGCATACACTGATATGAACACATCCTTGTGGTTTCCTATGCCGCCAATCCAATCGATTTCCCCCTCTTTTTCAAGATAGCCAGTGGTCAGTGATGTGAATTGATGCAAAAAGCTCCCCCTCCAGTTCTGCAAGAACAATTCAGTTTTTCCTTCTGTTTCCACCTGATATTTGGACTGCAAAAGCTTTTCAATATTTGAGCAGCAGATTTGACATATTAACAGCTTCTCCTCATGGTGGTTATCGATTTCTTTATCAAATATCTGACGGACTAAATCTCCACGGGAGTTTAAAGTGTTAGCGGTGTCCAAAACTATCTTTAACAAGTAGTCTATGTATTTCAGCCAGTGGCCAAACAAAGAAGTTAGATATTCAAAGCTCAACTCGATCACTCTATCCACTTGCAGTGGCGTGGAATCATCACAAATGTTATTAGCTGACCCCTTTGCTATTATCTTCTGAACATTCCTGGAAAGTTTTTGTCTAAGATAGGCATCCTCATCCTCCAGCAACTGGATGCATATGAACCATAAGTCAAGTATCTTGCATGCATAAAGACTGACAAATTCGCCCACACTAGCTTCCAAGCATTTATCCTCGATATGCCTTTCATCATGTTCTGAAAGAAGGTATGTGTTGGACACAGATGAAGCAACAAAGTTTGCCTCTTCAAGAAGACTCGAAGCAATAATAGCTTCACCAGCAGCCCTTCGAGAATTCACAGTTTCAGATGGTGCACTTTGGATCTTAACAAGGCTGACAAAAAAGTTTGTGCTGATAATGGCAGCGGACAATCTATTCCCTTCATTGATTCTGACAACGGAAGCAGAGAGCTCACTGGTTTTAAGACCTTCCAGTGAAACACCATTCCTGAGCAATTTAGCAAACTGTTTCATGCACATACCCATGCAACATAAAATAATTTCTCTTGTTTTTGCATGTGACACGGTTCTGTTCAAATGAACTAATCTGTCCCAGATGGCCAAAAATGTGCTGGAATCTTCTCCATTGTTGAACTGGCATTCCATGTTCCATGAAAAGATGATCTTTAGACTACAATAAAGGCATCTGGGGTGCTCTTCGACAAATAACCGTTTCATCATCACAGACTGCAGATTATCCCTTGCCCATTGGTGCAAAATGTTCTTATTATCAGCAGATCTGATTGATTTCACGAGATGAAGAATCCTCTTCAGCACTGTAATTCTAACATCATATGCAGGATCAGCGACGCAAGACATAATCTCCTTATGCAGTTCAGGGAGGGAGACCTCACAAGGCATCTCTGACATGCTTGGAGTCAATTGATCAAGTATTTGCAACTGAACATCCTCCGTAGTTTCATCATGTCCCTTGGGAAGACCAACACAACTGAAATACGATGTAGTTGCTTGCTGTTTAAGTTCAATCTGGGTTGGATCATGGAATGCATAGTGGGTTGATGTTGGATTGTTCAGGCACTGGGAACTCAACTGTAGCAGCAGTGTCTGGATGACATCAGTATGCCTGCTTTTCCCTGTTCTTGCAACATCAAGCATCAGATCTAATACTTGCAAGTAAGATGTACTTACAACAGGGCATGTGCATAATTTAGTGCAGCCAAGCCAAGAGCATTTTGAGAGAACCTCAATTAGTTGGCCGAGAATCTGATTCTTCTTGATACTGTCTGTCAAACCTCTAAAGTTGTTATCTAGAAGGGTAGACAGCTGCAGCAAAAGGCCATGGATTGAATTGAATGAAAAAAAATTTGCGGGCAGAGGTAACTTTCCATTTCCGATATTAGCTGATACAGGAGGATCAGAACACTGAGCACTGTGAGTTGCCTCTTCATGACTTACACAAGGTAAATTATGCAGTATATCCCTAACAGCATGCTGCAGTCTCTCATTAGATACCAAACCAATTAAGGCTCTTGATGCAAGAACACGAACCCGGTAGTTACTCTGGGTGGCACATCTTTGGATGAAAGGTAAAAGCAAAAAGGGATCTAAAGAATCATCAGTTCCACAGCTTATAGGTGATGGCTTAAGCCTCGATAAAAGAATAAGAATAGGACACAGGCTAGGGTGTATGGCTTTTGCAATATGTGAATCTAAATTGCTGGAAAATCCATCAGCTAACAGTTCAGTTGCAACTTTCAGTTCACTACAAAGGAAAGGATGAAGTGCTGGGTACCTACAAGAGAAAACAAGGCACAGCTCTCAATAAAACAGTTGATTTTGTCATCTGTATATTAGTTTGGGCAGATTTTGGATATAAATGTTTCACCATAAACAAACACAATAATAAAAAGTTGACAAATAATAACCATCCCATTTCAAAATTGCAATAATGCCAAATTCCTTTCAGAATTGATTCCACTCACATATCATATAGACAGAACTGAAGTGCTGAACCAACAAAAGGGTTACTAATTTTATACATGCAATTAACAAAATTCCTATCTTTCCTTTCATGAGATTAATGTGTAAAAACAATAAGGCGATATAATATTGCAAGGCCACAGTTACCAGACTGCAAACCATATACAAATGCTATGAACTTGCCTGTGAAAGAATTCAAGGCCAGTTAATGACCGTCGTGCTGATTCACGTTTCTGCACGTTCAGAAACCCAACCATGCGGCGAACCAGTGCAGTATATGCAAGGCAAGCTGCATTACGCACTTCCCAGTAAGGAGATGAAAATGCATGTATTGCAACTATTGTTGCCTCAGCACAGAAACCAGAAGTGTCAGTTGCTAAATTTGCATCATTAAAGGCAGCTCTAAGCACATTGAACACATGCACCGTGGGAACAACACCCTCATCTCGGGTTTTAGACAAATTTCCATTAGAATGAACACTTGTGGTAGTTCCCGATTGTGACTCACATTGCACTTCAAGACAATCTTTCATTGTTTCAGACTTCTGGTTGCAATCTTTCTGAAAATTAGCTAAAGATGTTTTAGCAAATTCTATCAGCCATTCTAATGCCCTTGGAAGTAGCTTCTTTGGTGTTCCTTCTGGCTCTGCCAGGAACAAGGCGATAAAAGCAGCAGGAATTCCTGCGCTCCTTCTTAGCAAATCATCCACAGTTTGCCCTTTAGCAACTGTTCTATCCATCAGTAGCACCATCCACGATTCTGTCATTTTGCATAGCCTGTAAATGATGAAACAAAGAAAGATCCTCAGCAAGCAGGATACAAGCTATCAAAAGTTTTATTCCACATGATACACGACTAGACAATAGAATCTGGTTTGACTGAAAGTTTCAACTCCACATACATGTAAATCTAGAATCAGGTTCAATAAAAATCATAATAAACAACTTATGCCTTTGAGACCACGATTCCACTACTACAGCAAAGCATTCTTAATGACGGAGAATGATGTTCACAGACATCTGTTATAAGGCAAACTTGTACAGTTCTGAATTTCACCTTTCAAAATGTCGCAAATGTATTGGTGTCCACAGTTACAGTATATATGCATTACTGTATGACTCAATTTATTCATGTGAGATATGATTGTACCACAAGCAAGGTTGTCACGGCGTTCTTGTAGATGGGCGAGCAGCATCAACCAGCATTGCAAGCAGCAGAGCAGAAATGCGAGCAGCAAAGTAGAGAGCATTGAGGCAGAGGACTGCGATGGGCGGCGAGCAGCAGAGCAGATCAGAGGAGAGGGAGGGGCAGAGAAGAAAAGAGAGGAAGGGAAGAGTACTTGCAAGGCCACGACATGCTGTGGACGGCAGCAGCACCATGGATGCAAGCTGGAGAGGGTCAACAACCGGCGACGGCGGCTACGGTTCCCTCCCAGGCCTGAGCCCTCTCCTCTCTCTTGTCACCTATAGGCCAGATCTGAGCCCCTCTCTCTCCTAGATTGCTGCTAGTAAAGTCGAGAAGCCACGCCATCCGCTGCTGACCGACTGGACAACATGTCGTCGACTAGGCAATGCCGTGACAACTATGACCACAAGGATGAAACTGATGACTGATTTGGAGCAGTGTTGTTACGGCGCTCTGGCCAGTCGCGGCGACCTTTGGGCGCCTAGGCGGGCGCCATGGCGAGGATTAGACGATGACTTAAATTAGTCTAATCAACACATATAGCAGTATAGCACCCATATAATAAAAGAAAAGAATGAAGAATATGTTATGAATAGCGCTTGTATTCATTATGAGGCCAATGGGCTAATATATATACAAGTACATGTGTGGCATATATGCAAATAACCCCTTGTACAATACACATCTAACACCCCCCGCAAACTTATGGTGGATCAACAACATGAAGTTTGGAGAGATAGAAGCCATGCTGAGCTCTGATCTGCGCTTTGTGAAGAAGTCTGCCAACTGAAGTTCTGAATGCACAAACTGAAAAGCAACAATCTGGTCCTGCACCTGGGTCCGCATGTAGGAAGCATCAACACCAATATGCTTTGTAAGCTCATGCTTCACCGGATTTGTAGCAATGCTCATAGCCCTTGTACTGTCAGACGAAAGAGGAGTATGTGCTAAAACAGAAATACCAAAATCCTCAAGTAACCATCGTAGCCAAGTAACCTCCGCAGTCAACAAAGCCATAGCTCGTAACTCTGTCTCAGCACTCGAACGAGAAACTGTTATCTGCTTCTTAGTCTTCCAAGCAATGAGCGAACCACCAAGAAAAACACAATAGGAAGAAAGAGATCAACGATCGGAGTGAACACTAGCTCAGATAGTAACAGAATATGCCTGGAGATGGAAAGAGCTAAAAGAAGGGGAAAACAGACAAGTGATGGTTCCACGAAGATATCGTAGAACACGAAGAAGATTACTGTAGTGGAGCTGAGTGAGAGCATAAAAAAAATGACTCAAGATATGCAAAGGGTACGAAATATCAGGATGAGTGACACCCAGATAAATAAAACTCCCAACAAGGTGACGATAGCGAATAGGATCAGTAAGAGGCTCACCATCAGTGGGCCAAAGATGAACATTAAGCTCCATGGGAGTATCAGCAGTGTGCTTATCCGTATAAGAAGCTCGATCAAGAAGATCATGAATATACTTTTCTTGGGACAAATAGAAGTCATCGGGCGTAGAAATAACCTCAATCCCAAGAAAGTAGCGAAGAAGACCCAAATCAGACATGAGAAACTGCTCATTAAGACGCTCCTTAACAAAAGTGATGTACTGAAAATCATCTCCAGTAATGATCATATCATCAATATATAAAAGGAGAAGCGTCCGACCACGCCCGAACAGACGCCACAACAAGAAGAATGCGTACGGTGGTCATGTGAGCCATAGGAGCGGATGTCTCATCATAAACACGACCATGCTCTTGCTGAAAACCACATGCCACAAGACGAGCATTGTAGCGCTCAAGAGAACCATCAGAGCGGGTCCTAACCTTGTAGACCCATTTGCATGTGATGAGAGTAACACGCGCGGGAAGAGGGACAAGATCCCACGTGCCAATACGCTCAAGGGCAGCAATCTCCTCTGACATCGCATGCTGCCACTCTTGATGAACATCAGCATCACGATAAGAAGTCGGTTCGATAAGAGCCGCTAAACAAAAGCGCGTAGGAGGTCGAATAGACTGACAGTCATGAAGAACATATCGAGGAAGAGAGACCGAAGAAGATGACCCATCAAAAGAAGATGGCACATCAGGAGAATCCTCAACTCGCGAACGACGAGTGTAGTAGAGAGGATAAGAAGGACAAGACCAGGAGGAGCCTCTGCAGAGGGCGGTAGTGGCAAAGGAAACGATGGAGGAGGCATCGAAGAGGCCAAAGGCGGTGATGGAGGTGTGGTGACTATGGGAGTGGTAAGAAAAGTCAGGAAAGAAATAGGCTCGACAAGAGATACTAGAGTGGTGGAAGGAGAAGGACGAGGGTAGAAAGGATGAGACTCATCAAAAGTGACGTCCCGAGAAACCCGCATCTGTCGGCCAATAGGATCCCAACAACGATACCCCCTATGCTCAGCGCTATAGCTCAGAAAAACTTACTTCACGGATCGAGCGGTCAGCTTGGTGCGCTCACGGGGGGCAAGAAGAACATAGCATACACACCCAAAGAGGCGAAGACTAGAATAGTTAGGGGGCTTGCCACAGAGACGCTCAACTGGGATCCTACCTTGAAAAGCAGAAGAAGGATGAATGTTAATCAAGAAAGTGGCAGTAGAGACAGCCTCAGCCCAAAAGTGTGGGGGACAGCAGAAGCAAGCATAAGAGCGCAGGCTGTCTCAAGAAGATGACAATGCTTCCGTTCCGCCACACCGTTCTGGGCATGAGCACCAGGGCAAGAAAACAGAGAGAGAGTGCCCTGCTCAGCAAGAAAACCACGAAGGACTCCTGGCAAGTATTCCTCAGCAGAGTCAGCACGAAATACACGAATAGAAGAATCAAACTGCGTACGGATCATGACGGCAAAAGTCTTGTAGATGGATAAAACCTCACTACGAGAGGACATAAAGTATATCCATGGGTGGCGAGAAAAGTCATCAATAAAAATTATATAATATTGATGACCTCCTTTCGAAACGAAACGAGCCGGACCCCATACATCAGAATGAACAAGATCAAAAGGACGTTGTGACACTGACCCACTGGAAGGATAGAGAACTTGACCCTGACAATTTATAGAAACATCACCAGACACAGACCCTAAAATACTGCGATGAAGTAAAGAAGATAGACGTGACCCGCAAAGATGTCCCAAACGATGATGCCACTAAGCAAAAGACACAGTGGAGCATGCAGCAGAAACAGTGGCGACGATGGAGGTGACAAGACTGCAGGGGCAGCGGAAGGAAGATGAAGCCAGTCAAGCTCTCAAGACGCTGTGAGTCACGGCGGCGAGGTCCAGTACCAACCAGAGTCCCAGTGTGTCGATCCTGAACACAAGAATCAAAATCGAGAATAACACGACAACCATGATCAGTGAGCTGACCGGCAGATATGAGCTGCATGGTTAGTTTGGGAACATGAGAAACAGCAGGAACATGAAAAGAGGAATTCGAAAGAGTGTCTCGCCCTGCGACAGAAAGAGAGATATCATCTGCTATCTGAACGGTGATAGGAGCAGCTAAAGGACGAATGGAAGTGAGACTGGTGGAATCAGATGTCATATGAAAGGAAGCACCAAAGTCAAGAATCCAAGGTGATATACCTGAGGAAGAAGTAGAAGGTGGTCTCACTAAAAGACTGTGCAGCAGAACCAACAGAACCAGACGGTGCACAAGCAGTCATGCGACCCAACAGTGTGAGAAACTCCTAAGAATCAGAAACACCAGAGCTCCGCTGAGAGGGGCAACCACTAGTGCCCTTCAGAGGATGGCCACCACGACGTAAATCCTTCTTCATGTAGCAAAATTGCTCCACATATCCATACTTGTTGCAAAAGGTGCAGTGGAGTCCCCTACCAACAGCAGTGGTCACTGGTGAAAACACAACTGGTGATAGAGTAGTTGTAGCAGGTGTAGAAGCTGGAGGAGCTGTCGGAATCGAAGGAAATGATTGGAACGACAGCAAACCCGCAACATAAAGGTGAATCTCCTCAGCACGAATAGCTCAAGGGCCTCGAACAAAGTCACACGAGGGTGTCGTGCCAGCAACTGAGCACAAGTCTGCTCATACTCAGCCCGAAGACGTGTCAAGAAGTCGTAGATGCGACGAAGCTCCAGGTGAGACTACTGACGCTGACAACACTGACAAGTATGACAAACATCTGGTCCCAAAGAGCCAATCTGACGCCATACCACAGACAACTGGACATAGAACTCGTCCACAGTGGCATCTCTCTGCTGCAGCGACTGCTCCTGACGCACAACAGAAAGATACAAGGAATCACCGGACGACTCATAGCGGTTGTGCAGATGCTCCCACATCAACTGAGCTGAGGCCAAGCCAATTACATCCCCAATGAGATACACTTCCATGCTAGCAACCAAAATAGCAGAGGCACGGGCATCCTCATCAATCCATATCTTGTAGGCATCATACTGGATATGAAAAGTCGCCATGACATCCTCAAAAGCATCAGATATCCCTTTACGTGTCTTCGGAAGCACGGGCTCAATAGGGGGAATAGGGTGAGGCGGACAAGGCAACTCGCCAGTGAGAAAATCTCAAAGACGCTGACCTCACATATGGAGGCTCATGTGTTGAAACCAGACCGGATAATTGAGACTATCAAAGATCACTGGACAACGAGGAACAGAGATAGTGCCCATTGGTAGGCGGTGCTGGACAACGCGAGGACCAAGACAACGAAGTCTAACAGGCGACGCTGAACGGCATGGCGGTTAGAACGACGTACTGATTTTGTTCTCTCTCTCTTCTCTTACTGGGCCGTCGGTTGATTTAAATCAGCCCGATGCTCGTGTGGCCTATGACTGCTTTCGACGCAAGCCAAACACACGCGACGCACTCACGGGGACACAGGGTTCCCATGGCGGCAGGCGGCGGCGACGAGCAACGAGGCACGGCCTAGAGCGGCGGCTCGGTCTCGGCGGCGTCCCAGCGGCGGCGAGTGACGAGGAGGCGATGGCGCGAGTGGCGGCGGCGGTTGATCTGGCGACAGATCCAGCGAAAGATGAGCAACGATGGCGGTGCGAGTAGCGGCGATAGCCGGAGAAAGCGACGACGGCAATGAACGACAAGCAAAGGAGGCGGCGAAGAGATCGAGGCCGTCTGACGCCTGCCTGGTGAGGACGATTTTTGGTGGCGAAGCGGCAGCGGCAATGACGGCGGCGGCCGAGACAAAGGCCCGAGCGGCGACGACCGGTCAGAGCGAGGCAACGTGGCGGCGACAACCGTGGTGAGAGCTGCGTCGATCCGCGAGAAAACGTGAGAAAACCCTAACCTTAATCTTGCTCTGATAACCATGTTATGAATAGCGTTTGTATTCATTATGAGGCCAATGGGCCAATATATATACAAGTACATGTGTAACATATATGCAAATAACCCCTTGCACAATACACATCTAACAGAATACATGAGAGATGGGACACTACCCACTCAGTCCACAACCCCACTCAAGCCCAAAAGCCCATCTAAGTCATGCACTCATGTGCCCAATACCATCAGGCCACCATCTCTAGCCGCCTCATCGTCATCCTCTCCTCCATCTCCCTCTTATGCAGTGACGGAGGCAACCGGGGACTAGTGGGGGCCTTGGCTCCCCCCATGCATCAAAAAAAAATAGACCCCCCTTGATCTTATATAGGATTTTTCTCTATAAGCGTATGTATGGTCCCCCCCCCCCATATCTCAAATGTCCAAATCCCATAGGATATGTGTATGTACGTGCGCACATAAGATTAATACATCTTCTTGTGTTTACAAGAAGTAGCTAGGAGCAGCATGCTTTTGGACTTCGTTCATCTCTCACAACCCCAAAAGGCCAAAAAAAACTCTACGTGTGTGAAAAGAGGAGGTTGTACAACTCCTATCAAGTCTTCTTCGCCCTTGCCCCTTTCTTCTCCCCTAAGACCTCTTTAAGACTCGAAATCGATGATGGATTGAAGTCTTTTCGCAGATTATTCAAGACCCTTAATCTGCTACTGGCACCCAAGTGCTAAAAGGTGTATGTCAAAAACTTTTGGCTGGCTAGTAGCTACTAAATTTTGGGAACTTTGCTAGACATGGCTACTAATTTTTTTGTTTGCTAAGTAAGAATTGACCTGATTATTTCATCTGTACATCGCTATTTTTCTAAGAAACCTTTTCCTTCTATTCTTTTGTATATTTTTTTCTAGGATAATCATGGCTAAGAGGAAAACAATTTATTCTTTTTTAGGAAAAAGAACAAATTGTTGATGCACTACAAACGGTTGAGCCAATTCCTGTCTCTAATTCTGAAGATGTATCGTAATGGGTCGAACCAATTTCTGCTTCTAATCCACAAGGTGCATAGCAATTGGCCGAGCCAATTTCTGTCGCTAATCCCCAATTGGACTCCACTACACAGCCATCTAAACGCCAGAAAGAGAGTCTTGCTGCATTAGCCATCTAAACTCTCAAGCAAGATCATTAGGTGAATGAATGGCAGGTAATGTATTGCTGCATTTAGCGTTTAGAAGTTTTGCTTGAAACAGAATAGTCTTTTGTTCGATTGGCCCCCCTCGTATAAAATTTCTAGCTCCGTCTGCTCTTATGCCTCTCCCCAGCCCTCCACAACTCCCATCACTACCGAGTTCTCCTTGCCGACGAGCGAGCAACAACATCCAGCACAGCGGGCAACAGATCAAAGAGCAGCGGAGCAGAAGAGGGCCATGGGCGACAAGCGGAAGATCAGATCAGGGGAGAGGTAGGAGTGATGGGTGGCGACAGTGGTGGTCGATGCGAGCTGGAGAGGACTGGCAACGGCGACAGAGCAGCGGCGGCGGCGGTGTCTAGGGTTCCCCAGACCTGAACCTTCTCCCCCTCTCGGCTCACCCAGAGGCCGGATCTGAGCCCCTCTCTGTCCCAGACTGCTTCCAATCGAGGCGAGCAGTCGTGCCATCCACTGCTGGCCGACTGGACGACATGTCGTCAACTTGACGACGTCGTGACAACTATGATTTGGAGTATGCTGTTATGTGGCATATCACAAACTCAAGGAATGGACTTCACTTGTTGCTAAATTATTCATGTATGCATTTTGAATGTAAAGAAGAAATGTAGCACCAAGTTATATGTGCATAAAGAATGTTCCCTTCTTTTCCAAAGAGATTCAGCAAGCAAAGGTACCTTGAATCATTTGAGCAAAGAAGACGATTGCAAAGGGCAGTAAGTCCAGCCCTTGTCTTATCAATTGCACCATTATGCTTCATTTTAAGAAGAACTTGCAAAAAATGGTCACCCATTGCCTC
The DNA here is from genome assembly GCA_036346395.1 of Hsuehochloa calcarea. NCBI lineage: Eukaryota > Viridiplantae > Streptophyta > Magnoliopsida > Poales > Poaceae > Hsuehochloa > Hsuehochloa calcarea. The sequence continues at coordinate 14,507,225 of CM070609.1, forward strand.
TAACTGTTCCACATCAAGAATCTCCCCAGACATGCTTGTCTCCTCAGTATTGTCAAACAAAGTATTATGAGATGAATTTGAATGAGAACAGCCAGGCAATGGAATTTTTCTGATGATAGTTCCAAAAAGAAGACTAGCCTGAAATATAATTGGAAATGTTACATCATAGATAAAAAATTAAACACAATATACAGAAAGTTGCATTGAGACAATGACATGAATCTGAGATATGAATTATGAAGTATCCAGTTTCCCAAAAACAATATCTTTTTCTTAATCTAATAATTTTTTTAATAATATGCCCTCAAGCAGGAAGAGAAGCCTTACATAAACACAACATTTCAGTGGCCAAACATATATTTTCTGAAAAACTACCAATAGGAAATTGTTATTCACCTATTTGTCACATACTTGCATTATGATTATCATCAATAAGCGGTAGATTTTGGGCTGTTGTTCAACTATATCTAGAAAGAAGTTATAAATAAATGGAGCGGGTAAAGCAGAACCAATTCATTACCTCCTTCATAGCAAGCCAGCAACCAATCATAACAACATGTTCGGCCGGTTTGCCATTATTCCCTGATTTGCCATTCTTCTCTGCTACTGCTGAAGCAGTACCAGGTTGTTCCTCATCAATTATATCTGACAGGAAGGAATCATCATCAACCATGTCATCCACATCATATGGCATATACCATGCATCGGAAGAGACCACCCACAGGGCCAGTGAAGTTACACGCATTATGAGTTGAAGAAGCTTTTCTACCAAACACCTCATTTCAGAAACACATGATTGGACTACCTCAGAGTTCCAATCCAGCTCATCGAATGTGTAGCGCAGGGTAAGAAGAACTCCATGAACAAAACTTTTCTTACATGCTTCAGAAAGATCCCTCTCGCCCTCTTCAACAACAGTACACAGCCACTGAATGAGTGATGAAACATACTGTGCAACTGGGTTTTGACTAGTAATTACTTCTGTATCTCCATTTGTAGATTTCGTGTAACACTGAAGGCAATCACTTTCTTCAGAAAACACAAGAACACATCCAAGCTCCAAAACATACTTCCTAAATATAAGTCGGAAGGTTAATGCACCAGCATCACTTTCCCGGACTCGTGGGCTTAGCACAAGTTTTTTTGCCCATCTGATAGCATAATTTATGGATGTACTCGAAGAAATTCCAGGAAGTGGTGTTGGAAACTGCAGCAGAATACGAAAAGAATTTTCCCTTAGCCTGTCCCAGCTATCAATTATAGACCCTACAAATGAAATTGTTGAATCTGGCAATGTTATGCTGTCATTATAAGGATAAAGATCATTCTTCCCTTTGGACCAACAAATAGGCCATACATCCAGCAGTGTAAGAATAAGCTCCATTGCAATTGTTTTCCTTTCATACGGGCCAGAGGGGTAACAAGAATTAAACAGAAAGGAGCCCAGCCACTTCATGAATTGGAATAATTCTTCCGCCCTCCGTACAACAGTGTCCTTGACAGTATCAACAGGATTAGCTTCTTTGACAACAGAGGTTGAAGATGGAAGCCATGACCCCTGCTTTACCTGTCTGTCCAGTGCTGTCCGCACCCTAGCAAAAACTTTTTTAAATAAACTTGTCCATTTCATTTGAAATGCTGTCGAGCTACAACGCATATTCAATGGGAGTGCCTCTTTAAGCAAGCTCAGTTCCAAAGAGGATGGAAGACTTGATGTCTTGGGATTTAGGAAGAGAGATTCGGCAGCATCTACACGGAGACTTTCATCACTGTGTGTCAGTGCCAAAACAAACCAATTAACAGGCACTGTAACATTAATCCCTCTGACAGATATAACTGCAGCACCCTTAGGATCCTCCTGCTGAGACAATTCATCAGAATCCAAATCAATGTCCCCTTCCACAAGTGCGAGATTTCGAGAGACCTTTAGTAGTGAAACCAGTGCAGCTATACACTGGTCATTTTTCAAAGCAACATCTAGTTTAGATGCCTTTGCACTTGGGCCAACAGAGATGAATCCAAGCATTGCAAATATGCTATCTGCGTCAACTTCGATGACAGCAGGTACAGCATAAGTATTTAAATTAGAACGTAATTTTGAATTTCCAGATATTAGTCCCCGCATCAAAGGAGGCAAGCACAAAATTCTGAAGGCATCATATCCTTGCTCAACACCATAATCATTCCAGCATTCATCTCTTAAAATCTCAAGGAACCGTTTTAAAAACGATGTTACAGCACAACAAACATCATCATCTATGTAAGCATAAGCTGTTTCTAAAAGGAGGTTTGGTTTCAAGCTTAGAAGAGATTTGGCACCCAATCGCTTTGTCAAAGAAGCTAAAGGGACATATCTACCTTTACATCGTGGACCTAGGCTAAGTAAATCATTTGCAATACTGAACAGAAACAGTTTGTTGTTTTGTTCATGGTCTTCTGATGGAATACATGATTCAATATCTAATAGGAGATCAAAGATGAGATGCACCTGTTTTACTGTCTGACTCAAAGGATCTTCCAGGTTATGCCATATTATTCTCAGTATATGGTCAATAACATCTCTTGAAAAAGGCCTATAGTCTCCAGAGAAGTCAGTGAAATCAGCTAAAACAGAAGTCTTTATCTGCTGCAAACATATTTGAGTCACTGTAAGAGCATGGAAATTGAAGTGGCTATCAACTGGGTTCTCACAGTGATTGCAAAGCTCAGGTAAAATCCCATCATACAATATAGTCCACAAAGATTCATTGGGATGAAGCTGGCACATGTTGAGTACTGTCCTTGGAATAGCCGTCAAAATCCCTCTCAGCAAACAAAGCCTACTCAAAACCGAGAGATCTCTTATTTCTTCACTCAAATCAAAATCAGAAAGCACATCATGCGCAGCTAGATCTTTTCTATCTTCGCGATCAGCACAGATACCAAAGAGACATTGAGAAATAAACCCGTAAATCTCCTCAGTGCTCATGAAAACCTGAATTGCAGCACAGAAGCTCACTCCAGAGGCCACCAGACAATCCCTCGAAAAGGCAGACGACCTGAGAACAGTCAGTATTGTCCTAACAGCACTCTTCAAGACACTTGATACCTTGTCAAGTCCTGTAAACTTAGAAGGGTAGCGCTGCAGCAAGTAGTACATGCAAGACATGGCCTCTTGGCACTGCTCCATCACAACTGGAGATGGGCGGGACCCATCATCTATGTCTCCAATCACTCCATCAAGCCCGGCAACCACATCCAGCGCCATGATCTCTGCACACTTCTCTACCGCCTCATCCAAAAAACCCAACTTTGGGTACCCAATCAGTGATAATGCCGCTCGAGATACAAAAATCTCTTCTTTGCCTTGGTACCAGAGCCACCATACTCCTCACAGAGAGAAGCAAAGCACCCACTGATCACCGAGGAGAATTTCTTGCACTTGGCAAGCACAGATATTAGTGTGCGATGGAGAGGAAGGGAGTTCTCAAGGAAGAGAATCTCCAAATAAAGCTTCGGGGCAACAAGCACAGCATCATCGGGAATCACTGGACCAGAAAGAAACTGCACAAATGCTGAGGCAAGGTCCTTGACCACAATGACTTGCGAGTAGGTGGAGGTCAGGGATATCAAATTGTTCAATTGGGCAAAGAAATTGGATGAGGAGACCTCGACCGGCACAAGAGCAAGTGCTTCAAGGTAGTGCTTGGGGAAAACAACTGAGGTGTAGGTGTACCGATGCCGATGCTGCAATGACCGCCACTTTGCTGACATTATTCCCTAATACTAGCTTCTCCACTTCAATCTGACAGATAAAATTGCACAAAAAATGATTTTTTCCGTCAGTACCAACGCAATACTCCGGCCAACAACAAGAAACCATAATTGGAGATTTGAAGCTCTTCTGGTTTGTATAAGTAGAACCCAGAGAGAGAGAGAGAGAGAGAGGATTAGGGGCGAAGAATTTACCTGAAAGCAGAAGAAATCTTCCTCTCTGATAAATAAAAATCACAGCTTCTTTCTTCCGCAGAAAATCTTCCTCCTTAATAAATCACCAAAAAAATGAAACTTTTCGGTTGGTTTACATGCGTACAAACACAACGAAGAACTATTCGAGCTAATTAAATCCAAAAAGGGGGAAATAGTGCTCAACTGCTCATAGAGAACGAGAAATTTACCTGCACGCAGCAGCAGCTGGAGGAGGAGCAAGAGGAGGCCAAGGTTTAGGGTTTGGTTTGGTTTGGTTTTATATTCCATCCTTTCCCCTCCCGGCCTCCCGTCTCGGCCTCGCGCTGCTGCTTTGCTCTGACCAAAATGCCCCTACGCCCTGCACCACTATTCGCGAATCTCTCTTCTCTTCTGTGCTTTGAGATGTACGCTGCGCATCAACCCACTGCCCCCGCCCACCCCCTTTCTCTCTCTCGTCTCCTTCCCTCTCGCCGACAAGCGCTTCTCGAGATGCCCGCCGCCACAGCGCGCTGCCCCCTCCTCCTTCAGCGGCATCCGGCGCCCCCTCGCTGCCCTCAGCCGGTACTTCTCCTCCGACGACATGCGGCCTATCTGCGCAGTCGCGGGAGCAGGAGAGGGAGTGTAGGGTGGTCACCGGTAGAGAAAAAAAAAATCCCGATCGGTTAACGGCGGTAACTGGATTTTTCGATGTTGATTGGGTGAACAGTAATTGAACGGAAAATTTGAATTTTTAACTTCTTCCATCACTTTCTAGGTTGGTTTATGCATGTTTTGTACTGAATTACGTATTGTATAAGCTAAATATGCTTGAATTATTATTTTTGGCCGGTTTGCACTTCATATGAGCTAAATATGTTAGATTACGTATTATATGAGCTAAATATGATATATTACGTATTGTATGAGCTAAATATGATATATTACGTATTGTATGAGCTAAATATGCACTTCATTAAACACTTTCTAATTCAAAATTTGTCAATTCAAAATTCTAGTCAGTTTTTTTCGATTTTTCTGAGCGGTTACCGGTTTTCAAAATCGGTAATTCAAATTTAAGTTTTTGAAATTCGTCTAGTTTTTTCCCGGATTTCCGGTAACCGATACCACCCGCCGAGCGGGATTTCAACCGGTTCCGAATTTTTGATCCCAGGTCACCGGCGTACAGCGGGCTACTGCTCCACACCGGCGGAACACTGCTGCATGTGGTGCGGCCGGTAGCCGAGACGTACGCCTCGCTCGGCCGTCGATACGGTTTGGACGTCTCCCAAGAAACCACCATTTTCACTTCTTTCTTGCGCTTACCTCACTCTGTGTCTCTCACGGCTAGAGATGGCAATCGGACGCGGCGGGTACGGATAGTCGCCCATACCCATACCGGCAACCCCGATTTCCTCCAACGGGCATACCCACGAAGGACGACGGACGAAAAACCTCACATATGCCCGCCGCCACGGGTATACCCGTTTACCCGTGAACAATGCACCGCCGCCCGAGGGCATGCTCGTCACACATAAACAATGCACACATCAGTTACTAGCATGGCTAGGCCTTAGCCTTCTCGGACATGCATAGATAGTTCCAACTTCCAACTAATATACCAGATTTTCATTTTTAGTATAGATAAGCATGATGTTTATGACAATTCACTAATTTGTAGCATGATATAGATAAGCATGATGTTTCTGACAATTCACTAATAACTGAAGATTTTCATTTTAATATACCATGAACCCTACCCGCCGGCTGGCTGCAACTGACAATTCACTAATTTGTAGCACGTGTGACCAAGCAAATCATTCGAGTATAGATAAGCATGATGTTTCTCCTCTTGTTCTTGACATATTCCTTGGTGAACATTGCCATTTCATTCTTTCAACACTTGTTGTTGACACGGAAAGTATCAACGCAAACTTGATACTTGGAGTGATTTATAACGACAATGCTTCTTGCTTTCTTTCACCAAGCGTGACACAAAGCTCAGCGCGCAAGACATCAGAACAAAACACACACATCAACTAGTTGTACATTTGCAATTTCAGTGTCATGCGGCTACAGGCTAGAAGTAGGAACATGAAGGGTAATGCCTGGTTTGTGATTGAATCATCATGTGCCCTAATCGAGTACGAAAGCACCATGCATGAACAAGATCGAGAAGGGATTTAAGTGTCGAATATGGTAGATGCGCGGGTGATTCGGCAACTGATTGCCAGGCAGCAGCGTGCGGCGCCGGCTACGGTCGGGAGGAGGACGGCTGAGCGTGAGGAGGCGACTGAGCGGGAGGAGGGGTGGCGGCGGGAGGAACTAGATCTGGAGGTGGCGGACGGGAGGATCTGGATCTGCGGAGGCGCTCCTTCACGTGTTGGGGCAAGAATTGGGGAGTGAGTGACTGAGTTAGCCACTTAGCCATAGCGCTGACTTGCTACTTTGACTAGTGTTGACTCTTGGCCACCTATCAATGTATGTCGCGGGTAAACAGATAAAACAGACACAGGTGGAGCTTACCCATGCTCGTACCTGTTTACCCAGCGGGCAGAAAGTTTTCCCTATTTTTTTGCCCGTGGGAAAAAAGCCCATACCTGGGTCCATTAGGGTATTTACCCATGGACACGCAGGTAATCGGGCATAAAATGTCATCCCTACTCACGGCCATTTCAGTGAACACATGGTGTGCGGTCTTGTGTTGTTCGTCGTTCGTTCTCCAGGTGTGACAAAGCGTGAAGAATACATCAAGGAGGAATTCAAGAGGGTGTTCTCAACGCCATGGCCAAAGACGCATAGGTACCAGGTAACAGACATGTTGTTGTCGACTCTTTTGTAGGCCGAACATATCAGCGCCAACGTCATAATGCATTGGCTAATTCGGCGCTCAATTTTGAATCAACGGCGGTAGTTTGAATGCATGTCAACAATACGATGACAGCTACAACATAGTCCGGTTCGGTTACAGCTTGTATCAGACGGCTTAGAGTTTGATTATATTACCACCGCTATTCTATAGATATATTGATTTCATTAGGCAATTGTAATCGAATTGCGGATAGTTTATATCTAGAAAGTCTTATTAGGGAAGGCTTCTATATAAAGGTGATCGGTTATACTTTGAGAAGGCAACAAAGATCTAATTTAGCAACTCTAGTCAAATCAGAGCTTTACGTCCGGCAAGGGCAAGCCTGCTAGTGTGAGGGCGATTTGTTATCTTCGTCTTCCAACAACCTAACCGTAACATCTTTGGTATCAGAGCTAGCCCTTACACGCCATGGATGACCAACTCAAGGAGCAGCTTGACAGGATGCTTTGGATGCTGCAGGATCTCGCTACTTCTAGAGACATCATGGACAGCAGGCTTGCGGTGCTAGAGAAGGAGACTCTGGGCCGGGGCAGACTCACGATAGCAGAAGGACACTCTCTTCTGACAAGATGAAGGACATGGAGGAGGAGCAAATTTCCGACGATCGTGGCGTCCCACGATTCCACAAGTTATCGTTTCCAATCTTTGAAGGCAAGGAAGACCTATTACCTTTGTTAAATCGCTGCGAGCAATTTTTCAAAGGGCAACGGACGATGGAGGAGAAGGTGTAGCTTGCATCATATCACCTGACAGGAGCTGCGCAACAATGGTATTACCGGCTGGAGAGAAACCAAGGCGTGCCGTCATGGCCACGCTTTGTGGATCATGTAAACCTTCGGTTTGGTCCCCCAATTCGGAGTAATGCTTTGGGCGAGCTGATTCAACTTCACCGAACGGGCACGATATATGAATATCAAGAACAAGTTTTGGCTCTGTTGTGTCGATGTGATGACATGACGGAAAATCAACAAATTCAAATTTTTACTACAGGATTGCACAATCCCTTGCGCACTGATGTCGAGCTACAAAATCCCACAACTCTGGAGACTGCAATGAGTCTTGCGTGGGCATATGAGAAACGACTGGAGACGGATGATGACGACAAAGCTCGGCCAGTGGCTAAACCACAGGGCTCAAGCAGACCCATAGGCATTAGTCACAGTTCGCTCCTTGGTTCCAGCCTGGCCCTCAAAGGCCCTCCAATGGGAGTTCCCCTACACCAACATCGGCAGAACAAAACACCCAACTCTCATTTCCGTCGCTTGACGACTGAAGAGATGGTGGATCGTCGCCTCAAGGGTTTATGCTTTTAATTGCCATGAAAAGTTCTCTAAGGATCATTCTTCCAAATGCTCCATGAAAGGAATCTATCTATTAGAGTTGGATGACGGGGAAGTTTATGACAGTACTTCGGATGGAGATGTGGAAATCTCCGTACACGCTCTCACAGGTATCCGTATGAGCAAAACGATGCAGCTCCAAGTTGATATTCAAGATGAGACGATGTGGGCTTTGGTTGATTCCGGGTCTACCCATAATTTCATGGCGGAGGAGACAACACGTCGTCTTGGTCTTACACCAGCTTTTGGCCAGTCCATCAACGTCGCAGTCGCCAATGGCGAGAAGGTTGCCAGTACATGATTATTTCATGGCGTCCATGTCCATATCAAGGTAGGCGAGATTCAGTCGTCGACCACCGCCCCCACCCCCGCCTACCCGACCTCCCACGAGGGGGGGTGCCGGATTACAAGCACAGTCGCGGTGCGCCAATTCAGTCTCCTTAGACAGTGACAATGTAATGTCTTCACTTCTCGCCGAATTTTCGATGTGTTTGCAGTGCCTCACGGCCTACCCCCTCCACATCGATGCCATCATCACGTCCATTCTTCTTCCCAGCACCACTCCTGTGGCTGTCCGCCTGTACTGTTATCCTCAATTTCTCAATGATGAAATCGAACGTTAATGTGAGGAGATTTTGAAACATGGCATTATTTAGGAAAGTACTACCGCTTTATCTTCTTCGGTCTTGCTGGTCCGCAAGGACACTTCCTAGCGTTTTTGCGTCGACTATCGTGCACTCAATGCCAAATCAGTGAAAGATAAATTCCCTATTCCAGTGGTCGACGAGCTCCTTAATGAGCTTAACGGCGCTAATTTCTTCACCAAACTGGATTTGCGAATTGGCTATCATCAAGTGCGCATGCATTCAGGCGATATTGAGAAGACTGTGTTCCAGACTCATCATTGCCACTATGAGTTCCTCGTCATACCATTTGGATTAACAAATGCACCAACGACATTTCAAGCTCTTATGAATGATGTTCATAAGTCATGTATTCGTAATTTTTTTTGCTTATTTTCTTTGACGATATTTTGGTTTACAACGCATCTTAGGCTGCGCATCTCCAATATGTTCATGTTGTTTTGCCATTGATGCGTCAGAACCAGCTATTCCTCAGGCAATCCAAGTGTTCATTTGGTGCGGCGTCAGTGGCTTACTTGGGTCATATTATTTTCGGTCATGGGGTGGCCATGGATGTTAGCAAAGCTGACGCCGTCTCCGGCTAGCCAAAGCCTATATCAATGCATGCTTTGTGTGGTTTTCTCGGTCTTACAGGATACTATCGTAAATTCATCAAAGTGTATGGTGAGGTGGCGGCTCCCCTCACTAAACTGCTTAAGAAAGAGGCATTTGCATGGTCTTCAAATCCAACGCCGCTTTTCTTGCCTTGAAAGAGGCTCTCATTACCGGTCCTATACTCCAATTGCTCGACTTTACCAAATCTTTCTTGGTGGATTGTGATGCTTCTGGTATTGGCTTTGGGGAGGTCTTGCATACGGAACCAATTGCATTCTTCAGTCGGTGTGGCACAACATCATCTTAAATTGGTGGCATATGAACGAGAGTTGATTTGTTTGGTTAAAGTCGTCCGTCATTGGCAGCCTTACTTATGGGGGCGCGTATTTACTATTCGGACCAATCATTACATTCTCAAGTATCTTCTAGACCAGCGATCTTTCCACAATTCCTCAACATATTTGGGTGAGCAAATTATTTGGCTATGATTTTGCCATTGAGTAATGGCTATTTCAGCCGCAGATGCACTTTCTCGGCGTTAGGATCTTGCTGCGACAATCATGACTATTTTGTCACCATCATTTGCTGTTTTTGATGCACTTTGCTCGGAGCTCAATGACAATTCTATTGTTCAGTCGTTGTACCAGCAAGTTTTAGACGGTACGGCGAACCCAACATGGTCTTTTTTATTGATGGGCTATTATTGCATGAGGGCCGCATTTTTGTTCCAGCATACTCTTTATTGTGGCCGCAATTACTTCAGGAGGCTCATGGCAGTGGGCATGAAGGGGTTCAAAAAACTCTTCATCGTTTACATGCCACCTTTTATCATCCTTATGCTAATCGTAAGATACATGAATTTATTAAAGGATGTGCAATTTGTAAACATAATAAAATGGAGCATCTTCATCTCGCCGCCTATTACATCCCTTGGTAGTTCCTAGTTCTATTTGGCAAGATATTTCAATGGATTTTCTGGATGGACTTCCAAAGGTGGGTGGTTGTTATGTGATATTATCTATGGTGGATCGTTTCTCCAAGTATGCTCATTTTATTACTTTGGGTCATCCCTACACTGCTAGCACTGTAGCTCGAGTATTTTTCGATGAGATAGTCCACTTACATCGTATTTCGTCCTCCATTGTTAGCGACCATGATCCCGTGTTCACTAGCAACTTTTGAACATAACTTTTTCGTCTTACTGGAGTTAAATTATAGTTGAGTTCTACTTTTCATGCTCAAAGTGATGGTCAGACTGGGGTGGTCAACCGTATTATGGTAATGGATCTTCGTTGTCTTTCTTATGATCGACCAAAAAATTGGCTTCAGTGGCTTCCGTGGGTAGAATATTGTTATAATTCTTCGTTTCAGACATCTTTGAAAACAATCCCTTTCAAAGTGGTTTATGGTCGTGATCCGCCTATCCTATTGTCTTATGAACCGGGAACCACGCGTGTGGCGGCTATTGATCGGCGACTTCGAGATCATGGTGAATTTTTGGGTGAAATTCGTGAGCGTTTGTTGCGGACTAAAGATTGTATTAAGCAACAACATGATAATTTTAGACGTGAGGTGGAGTATGACTTAAATGATTAGGTTTGGCCTCGCTTTCACCATCGCGCCGCATCTGCTATCAAGGGTGGTTCGTCTAAACTTTGTCCCTGTTTTTTATGGACCTTTTAAGGTGATTTGTAAGATCGAGACTTTCTTATAGCCTTCAACTTTCAGCTCGTGCTCGTATACATGATGTCTTTCATGTCACTTTGCTCAAAAAGTTTGAAGGCACACCTCCTTCGAACACTGTTCATCTTCCTGATTTCCTTCACGGTCGTGTCGTTCCCGCGCCTAGCAGTATTGTTTGTGCCTATCTCTATCATGGCGTTTGGGAGTTATTGGTTCAATGGACAAGTTGTTCTTCTCTAGATGCTACTTGGGAAAAGTTGACGGATTTTAAAGATTATTATCCTATATTCCAACTTGAGGACGAGCTGTTTCGCAATGAGGGTGGAAGTGTTGTACTCCTTTGTGGGCCAAACATATCAGCGTTGGCGTTGTAATGCAATGGCTAATCCGGCGCTTAATTCTGAATCAACGGTGGTAGTTTGAATGCGTGTCGACAATACGATGACAGCGATAACATAATCCGATTCGGTTACAGCTTGTATCGGACAACTTAGAGTTTGATTATATTACCAGCAGCTATTCTGTAGATATATTGATTTAATTAGGCAATTGTAATCGAATTGCGGATAGTTTATATCTAGAAAGTCTTGTTAGGGAAGGCTCCAATATAAAGGTGGTTGGTTATACTTTGAGAAGGCAACAAAGATCTAATTTAGCAACTCTAGCCAAATCAGAGCTTTACGTTCGGCAAGGGCAAGCCTGCCAGCGTGAGGGCGATTTGTTTATCTTCGTCTTCCAACAACCTAACCATAACACATGCGCACACAAGAATTGCATCAGAAAGTACCAGGGATGGAGGATGCCTTCGCAAACCTAGGCCGTGGCCCCCAGCATTTTAGAAGGAAAATTTAACAACATGCATGTAGTCCACAGTCGACCCAATTTGGTTAGATCAGGTCCATCTAGAAGGTCTATTGTTGTTGTCTGCTACTAGTTACAATACTACTTAGCGAGACAGCGACTTCAATTGTGCAACAGCGAAGCACAAAAGCAGCAGATGAGGCGCTGGCCGCTGGCGCATCGCGAGTTTGCCGTGGCCTAAGCCGGCGGTGATGACAGATGCGCAACCGACGGCCGGAGAGCCAAGTTTGTGCATCGCACAGGGCTGTTAGATCTGAGTCTAGATCTCTTTTGTTTGGATCTTGGTTTTGGGGTTCGGGTTCATAAGAAACCGAAAGAGAGAGAGAGAGAGAGAGGGCGAAGGGTTGATTCTACGTCGGATGTAGAGAGGATGAGTCGCCATGGCGACTTGCGTGTAGTAGAGGCGGTGGTCGATCCGTCGGTGGAGGCGGCGGTGGTCGATCCGTCCTCGGGCGTGGCCGTGAGGTCGGTGAGAGGCGGTGTAGCTTCCCGTCGCTTCAGCGCCCCCTTTAGATCAGCTTAGGGTTTGTAGGTTAGGGTTTAGGCGGCGGCACGGTGAACCTCGGTGCCAGTGCCGCCCCGGCTCCCACCTCTTTATATGTGGCGCTGGCGACAGGGGCCCACCACCTAATGGTGGGCGCCTGATCGTAGCGCGGTTGGGCATTTGGTCGTTGGGCCAAATGCCCAGATCAATTCTAACATTCTCCCTTGATCTCAATCAGTGCTTTATCTTTAATTACTTTTGACTTTACTCATTCCATCACAAATTGGTGCATAGAACGTGTCTCATCGTCACGGTCAATGGCCGATAGATTCAACAGCTACAATACACCTCCTTGTTCTGAAATAGTTACTTTAATATTTTGGGCCATCTTTTAGTCCAGGAATCATAGGCTTTCCCTTAAACCCATGCCGGCTATATGTTCTCTGAACACGTTGGGTGGTAAGCCTTTAGTAAGCGGATCCGCTAACATCTTTGCGGTACTTATATGCTCAACACTTATAATTTGATCCCGAACTTTATCTTTCACAACATAGTACTTTATGTCAATGTGTTTGGCAAAGACCACTTGACTTATTGTTGTGGGCATACATTCTCATGGTTCATTATCGCGATTACAACTTAAGTGGTCTATTGATGTCGCCAACCACTTTTAAACCGTATGAACTTCTTTAGCCAGTTCACCTGCCCCGTAGCCTCATAACATGCTACAAACTCGGCATACATTGTGGACGATGTAGTGACGGTTTGCTTTGAGCTTTTCCACGATATAGCTCCTCCAGCGAGAGTGAACACATATCCGGATGTCGACTTTCTATCATCTCCGCAAAATCGAATCTGTATACCCCACTATATGGAGTAAATCTGATCTTCACGTATGTCATCATAAGGCCTTTTGTTCCTTGCAAATAACGCAAGACTTTCTTTATCAATTTCAATGTTCTATTCGTGATTGCTCGAATCGCCAAGTAACCCGGTAACAAAAGCTAAGTCAGGGCGTGTGCACACTTGAGCATACTGTAAGCTTCCGACAGCTGAAGCATATGGAACCGCTTTCATTTGATCGATCTCATACTGGTTCCTGGGGCATTGAAAATCCCCATATCTGTCGCCCTTGACTATAGGTGCAGGTGAAGGACTACATTTATGCATCCCAAATTTCTTTAAGACTTTCTCTATGTATGTCTTTTGTGATAGTCCCAATATCCCTTTGTTTCTATCCCGGTGAATTTCGATCCATAGAACGAACGAAGCTTCACCAAGATCTTTCATATCAAAGTTTGAGGACAAAAACTTCTTTGTCTCCAGTAGCAGACTGACATCACTACTAGCCAGTAGGATATCATCCACATACAGGATTAGGAAGATAAACTTCCCATCTTTAAACTTTGTATAGACACAGTTGTCCTCTACATTCTCTTTAAAACCAAATTTTCTTATTGTACTGTCAAACTTCAAGTACCACTGTCTTGAAGCTTGCTTTAACTCATAAATCGATTTCTTTAGGCGGCATCCCATTCTTTCATTTCCTTCCATGACAAAACCTTTCGGCTGTGCCATGTAGACATTTTCCTCCAAATCCCCATTAAGAAATGCCGTTTTTACATCCATCTGATGTAACTCTAAATCATAATGTGCTACTAATGCCATTATGATTCTGAAGGAATCTTTACATGAGACTGGAGAAAAGGTCTCATTGTAATCTATCCCTTCTCTTTGCGTAAATCCTTTTGCCACAAGTCGCGCTTTGTATCTTTCTACATTCCCTTGGGAGTCAAGCTTTGTCTTGTAGACCCATTTGACCCTCTTGTTTGGCTCCTTTAGGAATAATTTCCAAGTCCTGCACTTTATTAGCCTTCATGGACCTCATTTCCTCTTCCATGGCCTCAAGCCATTTTGAAGAATTTTCGCTTCTCATGGCTTCTTTAAATGAGGTGGGATCATCCTCCATTTGAAATTCCTCAGATGATAAACTCGATAATCATCGAAATAGTGATCTTCTTACTCTTTGAGACCTCCTCGGGGCCTCCTCATTTGGTACATCTTCTGTTTGAGGCTGATGTTGCTCCCCCTCATTTGTGGCAATGGGTTCTATAGGAACCTGAAGAACGGGTTCCTCATTCTCATTCATTGTTGCCACAGGAGAAACAATAACAGTCTTGCACCACATGTTGTCTTGTACCGCTTGGTCATGACAAAGCAGTAGTGGGAAGAGTGGCTCTTGAATCATCTGAGTGGGCACATATACCCGCTTCTCTTCAAGATCAATCTCTCGAGCTACCATGCCCCCTTATCATTTCATCCTCTAAGAAGACAGCGTGTCTCGTTTCTACAAACTTTGTATATCCATCTCGGGCAAGAGAAACGAAAACCTTTTGACTTTTCGGGTAGCCAATGAAATGGCAACTTCATCGCTTTGGGATCTAGCTTCCCAATATTTGGGTTAAAAACTTTAGCCTCAAAGAGACTCCCCACACACGTAAGCGGTTTAGTGAGGAGTTCTTCCCATCCCACAACTCGTACGGTGTTTTGGGCACCGACTTACTAGGCACTCTATTGAGAATATGAATGGCGGTTTTCAACGCCTCCATCCATAAACTCAATGGGAGTGTGGAGTAGCTCATCATGCTTCGCACCATATCCATCGTACGGTTGCGTCTTTCACCTACTCTATTTTGGCCGAGGTTCACGGTGTAGAATCTTTGGGCTACTATGCTATTTTCTGTAAAACCTCACAAAAGGTCCAGGAACTTGTCCATATGGGGTATGTCGACCGTAGTACTCCCCTCACGATCAGATCGAACTATCTTAATCTTTAAATCGTGTTGGTTTTCAACTTCAGCCTTAAATATCTTGAATTTATCCAAGGCTTCATTTCTTTCTTTGATTGGATAAATATATCCATAACGGGAGTGGTCATCTGTGAATGTTATGAACGAGTCATAACCATCCACACTTTTCACAGGAAAAGGACCACAAATGTCTGTGTGAACAATTTGTAGAACTCCTGTGCTTCTTTTTGCGCCTTTCTTAATTTTCTTTACATATTTTCCTTTAATGCATTCTCTCGCATTGTTCTAAGTCCGAGAACTCTAATAGAGGAAGAATTTCATTCTTAACTAGTCTTTCTATTCTCCCCTCAAATATGACCTAAACGACAGTGCCATAATTTCGACGATTCATTATGAGTTCTCTTTCGTTTTCTGTTTACATTCGTAGACGAGGATTCAATCACTTTCTCGCACGCGACGTTCCCATTATCGCATACGACATTCACATCATCATATAATGATAACAAATAAAGCTTATTTTGTAATATGGCAAGACCAACACATTCTTTATTAAATATTATTTCGCACTTGCCATTTCCAAAATTACAATCATAACCATCTTTGTCCAAATTGGAAACACTAATCAAATTCCTCTGTAAAGAGGGAACAAAAAGAACATCTCTAAGTAAAAGATTGGAGCCATTAGCTAACTCTAATGAAAGATCACCAACGGCCAGGGGCGGAGCTACAGGGTGGTCCCTGTGGGCCGCGGACCACCCTGCGGGCATTAAGTTTGTGATCTGGAAAGCTTGATTGATTCCTTACGGATTTTGCTTAGTTGCATAATTAGGGCTTAATTTATTCTCGTCACTATCTGGATCAGCAATATTGTTTATTTTATATCTCAAGTTCTAGACCTCCGATTGACATAATTCCAGTTGGGTTAGTTCAATAACTGTCTCTAGTTTATTCTGACAAAGTTTGAGATTGATCGGAGTTACGGATTTTTATCGAGATCAGTTTTACTAAGGATACAGTGTTCTGTCCAGAACTTTAAATAAGGCTTAAATAGGTTTTGTGTTAAAAGGGGAGTATTAAAATTTGGTTTTAGTTTCCGCAATCATTCACCCCCCTCTGATTGCCTATCTTAGTGTAAATTTATAGCGCTTAAAAAAAATTTAGACAACGGACCACCGTAGCTACAAATCCTGGCTACGCCACTGCCAACGGCTTCAACTTCTGCTTGGACTCCATTTGCGACTTTAATGCATCTTTCGTTTCTTTGCGTAGTCCTCGTCGAACGGAATCCCTGTAAGGAATTAGCAACATGAACATTTGCTCTGAGTCAATCCACCAAGTGGATTTCAATATTGCACATACAAGCATTCATTTATGAAGGTAATAATGTTCTCACCTTTCTTTGCCATTATCATCTTTAAGTAATCGTGATGTTCTTCTTGTAGTGTCCGGTCTTCTTGCAATGAAGACAACGATCTTTGTCTACAAAGAAATTTATTTATTACTGAGGCCGATGGACGAGGCTTTTCCCTTGTTCCTTGAGAAGGAGGTACTGTTGAAGTGCTTTTTCTTGTTATCCTTCACATAGTTGATAGATCCACCATGTGAGGATTTAATTCTTTCCTCGTCTTGAACACACATAGCTATGCACTTTTTTAAGTCCCATTTATCGGTTGCATGTTGTAGTTGACAACAAAGGTGTCAAACTTTTCGCAAGGAAGCAAAAATCAAGTGAATAAGGAACTCATCCTTGAGAGCCAAATCCATTAGTTTAAGCTTGGATGCCAAGTTGCTCATCCTTAGTATGTGTTCTCTTATTCCACCGCCACCACCGTAATACCTTTCTCACAAGTCGCTTAATCACCGTGTAGCATATGTCTTTGAAGAGCCATGAACCGACTCTTTATTTTATCAAGGTATTCGTGATGTGTCACGTCATGATTGAGCCCACAATTGCGGCTCAATCGTGTTCTTTATCACACCATACATTTCTTGTTGGTGTGGTCCATTTCTTATGCTCTAGGTCATAAGACATCCGTAAGGGAGCGTGATCCTCTCGCCTTTCTCGCCAAGCAAGATCATCCTCATTTTGATCCTCACCGTGCCATAGGCTCAATGGGTCGTCTTTATAGTGAGAACCAGTCCACCTCGGCTAAGATAAACACTAAGTCTATCTTTTCTTCCACTCTCCATAATTATCTCCTTTGAGAGTGGGGATCTCTCTGATACAACCCATCAAGTTGTATCCTCCTGAAAATTTAGTTCAAATAAAGTGAGAACGAAACATGAAAAAATATATGCCTTATTTCCAACGTTGGTCAAAAAATACGACATACAATTAAATCAATTATATCTATACATTAAATCTATATCACCGTTGGGCAGAAATAGAAACAATGCATAAAAATCATCATTTAAAATTATAATTCTGTTATTATCAACGTTGGTCGGAAAATAACAATATCATAATTTGCAACAATTCTTAAAAAATTAAATTCTCTCGTTGGTTCGAATTTAATTAAAAGAATTTATCAACATTAACTTTTGCAGCGGAAACTGTAATTATTCTAAAATAATTTATTATTCAGAAGCATTATACTTTACACTTTTAATCTTTGGAAATAATAACACGTTGGTGCAAAAATTTACAGAGATTTTATTCAATTTCAATTCAAATAATACTTCTGAAAATTAATTGAATTCAATTTTTCTTGAATTTACTGTTTAAATCAGTCATTCGGCCGCATCGTGCCTCGGCCCATTCTCGCTTCTCGCCCACTACCGTTAGGGTTGCTGATTCGTTGCGTACCGCTCGGATTCACATCCGACGGCTGGACTCCAGCGCAGCCGACACTATCGGCGATCCGCTCCGCATTGATGCGATCTCAGCCGTCGATTCTAATCGACGGCTGAGCGTCATTTTCGGCGGTATAAAAGCGCGATCGCGCGGCGCCCCCGTGAAAACCCTAATCCCCATTCTCTCTTTCTCTCTCGCTTCGCATCTCTCTCTCGCAGAAGAACCGAGGAAACTGAGCGCGGCAGGAGAGAAGAATCGCCGCCGCCGCGGGCCCTCTCGCCGGCGTGCGCGTTCCCCTGAGAGGGAGCGCGCCACCGTCGAGCGGCTCCGTGTCGGCGGCTCGGCCTCCGTTGACGCTGACGGACCGCGCGCACCCTCGATCGGTCTTCCCACACGCATCGGCGGCGCTCCGGGCCACTTTGGAGCCCCGGCGAGCCCACGGCTCGCCCGATGGTGCCTCACGTCGGGTAAGACCATCGTCCCAAAACTAGGGTTAGGGTTTTTGCTTTTCTTTTCGGGTTAGGGTTCGGCCGGTTCTTTTCTTTTGAATCTTTTTCTTTTGGATCTTTGCCGTTGATAGGCTCTGATACCATTGTTAGATCTGAGTCTAGATCTCTTTTGTTTGGATCTTGGTTTTGGGGTTCGGGTTCATAAGAAACCGAAAGAGAGAGAGAGAGAGGGCGAAGGGTTCGGTTACCGTTGGATGTAGAGAGGGATGAGCTGGCCATGGCAGCTTGCGTGTAGTAGAGGCGGCGGTGGTCGATCCCGTCGGTGGAGGCGGCGGTGGTCGATCCCGTCCCTGGGGCGTGGCCGGCGGTAGTCGGTAGAGGCGGCGGTGTAGCTTCCCGTCGCTTCAGCGCCCCCTTTAGATCAGCTTAGGGTTTGTAGGTTAGGGTTTAGGCGGCGGCACGGTGAACCTCGGTGCCAGTGCCGCCCCGGCTCCCACCTCTTTATATGTGGCGCTGGCAACAGGGGCCCACCAGCCTAATGGGCTGGGCGCCCCTGATTAGGGCGCGATCAGTGGGGTTGGGCATTTGGCCGTTGGGCCAAATGCCCGAGATCAATTCTAACAAGGGCGTGCAACCAGTAGTGAGCAGTGTGCTTCTGAATTTGCTTTGATCTTTTGCACTCTTAAAATTTTGCTCAAACTCCGTGGTTGGAAAGTACCAATATAGAAATTTTAAAAAAGTACCATTGTAGCATGTGCAGGTTGTGAAATTGTGGTCTGGTTGTTGTCGAGCATATGATGTGTTGGGTTTGGGTTGTGATCGTAGGGTGATGGACGGCCATTCTGGAGGATCGTCGTGGCGGAGGCGACCAATTGCACTGATAATGATTATTTCAAAGAAGTATATTAGGTGTCGTCGTGTTCTTGGTCTTGTCTGGAATGCATAGATGTAATTTGCAGTTAAGGATGTTTGGATGAATGCTTTGGTGAATGAAGGTTCATAAGAGTCTGTACTGAATATAGTGTTTCGTATCTGCTGAAAGAAATTTGTGATGTCGAATGCCATTTTTATAACCTTAAAACTTTGAGGAAATAGAGCAAGTGATCAGTGTTCTGGGTATGCTATTACCAAATGATAATACAGAGTACAGACAACAAGCTTCATCATTCACAAACATTTTTTTTTCAAAATGGTATTGGGTGAATACTAGTGGCCTGGTTTTATTAGAAAAGAGATGTGTAATTGATAGATTTGCCAGGTGGCAAATAACTTTTCAATTAATGTCTTTGAAGTTGAAAGAGATGTCAACATTCCTGAACTTATTGATGTGTCTAATGTTCATGTCGTACTCATACCATGTGGCTAAATGGATGAATTGTTCATATCTGTTAGTACTACGCTCACGGAGATTCATGGCGTCTACCTGTTGGAGCTTATAGAACACTACGTGATCTAAAGGATTATTCTCAATGCCCAATTCCCTCTGATTAATATATTTTCAAAGCTTTTGTTTGATTCTCCTGTTGTGCTTATAGCCAAAACAGAGGGAATTGGGCGTTGAGAACAAGGGGTCGTTCTTGCTTTTCCACTGGAATTGAGGGTTCGACGATCTTCGCCAGGTCAAGAGGATCCAATCAAGTGTGTGTTTGGGCGAATTTCCATAGAGTTGCAAGTCCGTGCATTGGCGCGGGGGATCAGCTGGTGGTTCGTCAGGATACACAAGTTATCTAGAGGTTCTACGTCGAGAAGATCGGGCACCCCGTATCACTACCTGTTGGAGCTTATAGAACACTACGTGATCTAAAGGATGCTGGAGGTCTTAAAGCACATATATCTTCTTTCTTATTCAGTTTCCGATATTTGTTTCTCTAGTAGTTTACTTCTAGTTAACTTCTAGCTTTCCGCATTCAGACCCTCGTCTGACTCTTTTTTATCTGTACAAGTGGTTCATATTAATAATGTCTCAATTTCAGTGAAGCTGGTTGTTGTATCTAACTTTGACACACGGCTACGGGAATTAGTAAGTACTTATAAATTGTTACAATCTTTAGATCATAGGGGTAAACATCATCAGGAGAATAGTCAGGTGGCGTCGGCTGCTAGGGGAGAAGGAAGATAATATATTGGGGAGACGAAGGGGATTGAGACTTAGACTATTATATTCTCATTCTTTAATGCCAACGATTACAATAAGACTCCTTATATAGAGGGCTCTTCTAACAATTATGGATAAAATTAATCTAAATGATGACCTTCCTAACTAATAGATAACCTTCATAACTAATAGATAATCTTTTCAATTAACTAATCCTTATACAAGGAAACTAATCAACTATTTAGAAAAATATATATTCTTATTGGGGAAGGCAACCCCTTCCTAATCTCGGTGCTACAATACTGTGTGAACAGTACCCCCACCCATGGCACCTACTCCACTCCTTTCATGAAAGCTTGTTCTCGAGCTGTGGTGGTGGCCATAACTGAAGCCATAGGAGACCCCAGGTTGACGAGGGGTCATGGCGTTGGCGGGACATTACATGGAAGATGGTCCGCAATGCTCCAATAGACAACAGCGAGGACTGTGGTCCCTTGGCATGTCTTGACGTTGCAGGAGGCGTCAGTGGCATGGACAAGTCTGCGCCGGGGGCAGCAGCGCAACATCGTCATGTTCCTGACACCTGCCACGCCCCACACCTACAAAGGCACGATGTCAACTGGGCGCGTGAGAAGACAGTCGTTGGGCAGCAACCTTCTTCTTCGGTGAGGGCACCGTTGGTGCAACCACATGTAGCGAAGTCAACGATGCGGAAGTCATCGATAAAATTAGAGACGCCTCCGGTGGTGCAGATCGCGTAGTAGCTACTGCCCATGCATTCTTCTTCTCCTTTTCCATCAGCTTGACCACCATAGCCGCCATGTCTGCCAAGATGACTTTCATGTCATCTACGCCGGCACTCATCTCATTGAGGGTGGCCCTCGTGGCCTTGAAATTCTCAACAGATGAACCATGGTGTTGGCTCTGATACCAAATTGTTACGATCCTTAGATCATAAGGGTAAACATCACTTGGAGGATAGCCAGGTGGTGTTGGCTGCTTGGGGAGAGGGAAAACTATAGATTAGGGAGACGAAGGGAATTAAGATTTAGGCTATTGTATTCTCATTGCTTGATGCCAACGATTACAATATGTCTCCTTATATAGAGGGCTCTTCTAACAATTATGGATAAATTCAATCTAAATGATGACATTCTTAACTAATAGATGACATTCCTAACTAATAAATAATATTTCCAATTACCTAATCCCTATACAAGAAAAATCAATCAACTATTTAAGGAAATAGATATTGTTATTAGGGAAGGTAATCCCTTCCTAATCTTGGTGCTACAGTACCCATGGTACTGTTCACACATATGAACAGTACACGGCCCATGACACTACTCTCTCCTTTCGCGATAACTCGACCTTGAGTTGTAGTGACGGTCATGGCTGAAGCACTAGGAGACCCCATGTTGATGAGAGGTCGTGGCGCCGGCGGAACATTGCATGGAAGATGGTCCGCAATGCTCCAGTAGAAAACAGTGAGGACCGCGGTCCCTTGGCGTGTCTTGACGTTGCAGGAGGCATCGGTGGCATGGACAAGCTACGCGGGGCAGTAGCGACGCTCTTCCCACTATAGGATGCTTCAGTGGTGGGAAACACGCAACGTCGTCGTGTGACACCTGCCACACCCCGCACCTACGAAGGCAAGACGTCGGGCGGGCACGTGGAAAAGACAGTCGTTGGGCAGCGGTCTTTTTCCTCGGTGAGGGCACTGATGGTGCAACCACGAGCAGCGAAGTTGACAATGCGGAAGTCATCGGCAAAATCGGAGACGCCTCCGGTGGCGTAGATCGCACAGTAGCTGTTGCCCATACATTCTTTTTCTCCCTTTCCATCAGCTGTACCACCTTAGCTGCCATGTCTAAAGGATGACATTCCTAACTAATAGATGACCTTCCTAACTAATAAATAACCTTTTCAATTACCTAACCCCTATACAAGGAAATTAATCAACTATTTAAGGAAATAGATATTGTTATTGGGGAAGGTAATCCCTTCCTAATCCTAGCGTTACAGTACCTATGGTACTATTTATACACATAAACAGTACACAGCCCATGACATACATTGTGCTGTCTAGTCTCAATCTTCTTCAATATGATTGATTTGTTCAATGTCTTCTATTGTTTTTTTTTTGTGAGTAATGGTCATATTCTAACAAATCTTGAGCTGTCCAGGTTTGATGCCATTGTGGTATCATCAGAGATTGGATACGAGAAACCTGCTCCAGAGATCTTCAAAATAGCATTAGGTATAAAATAGAATTTAGTTTGTGAAGCTAGTTTTTGTTTGAAGTATGACAGATGCATGTGTCTGACTCTGGATACACTGCAGTGCTGAACGTAATACCTGCACAGTCACACTTTCGCGAACAAGAAGCTTCAGCAAATGTTCTACGTGGGATCAGAATATGTAATTTCTCTATAGATATAAGAAATGGTCTGGTTTTCTGTTTGGCAGATCAAATTGGTGTGGAAGCCAGCAAGGCAGTACATGTAGGAGATGATGAAACTGCAGACAAAACGGGTGCTAACGCTATAGGACTTTGAGTGCTGGTATGCGAAGGCTTCTTTTGTGGCTGATTGGTTAATTATTACTGTTGCCACAATAATCCCCTTACACGGGAGCGAATTATAGCAAGAGACGCACAATGAATGCGGATTTGGTGATCGACATCTTTTGGAGCTAACCGCTGTAATTTGTCAAATATCTGTTTTTTCGCATTGGATTATTGATGTCCTTGCAATAAGCGCCTTTACTATTGGATTAGGTGAAAACCAGTACAACATGTTACACAGACTCCAGAGTGTTCAATTCATTTTGTTCCATTCCAAGTGCATAACTAGTAGTATTCACTTCTTCGATTCTGTTGTTTTTCCCCCTGTTTCTGTTCAAAGGCAGCAGAGCACTTGAGTACTTGCTATGTAAATTTGCAAGCAAACATTATTCTTAAGTATACTATGCACAGACTCCAGAGTCCACACTAGTGCCTGTGCCTGAAACAAACATGACCATACATGCATGTTCTGCATAAACTACAGCTACAGCAGCTCATGCAAAAAAAAAAAGAAGATAAAATATACACGTAGCTTCCAGGCACATTATTGGACTCGGATATGCGTAGACACTCTTCTGGCTGGCAGAGACAGCTCTGCCGGGGGATCAAAATATGATGTCCTCGTCCCTCTCGCTGGCGCCGCCGTTGTCCAGCATGCTCGCGCTCGAGTTCGCGCTGCTTGTTGGCCTGGATCTTCTTGAGGTGGAAGAACTCCTCCCTCTCCTGCTCGTCGAGCCCGCCCCTGATGTAGGCGATGGTGTTCTCGAGCCGCGGCTTCACCACGTTCTCCAGCGCGTTCACCCGCCGGTTGGTCGTCTTGATCGCCTCGTCCAGCGCCAGGAACAGCGACGCCAGCTCCACCAGCACCTCCACGGCGCGGACGTGCGCCGCGCGGCAGGCGGACACCTGCTGCCCGCCGCCGGCGAGCCCGGCGAGCGACGTCGTTGAGGAGGCGCTGGCGTCGACCAAGAAGTGCTCGAAGCGGGGGAGCCGGACGCCGGCGATGTTGTCGTGGTGGGCGCGCACGCGGAGGCGGGCGTGGCCGACGGACTGCTGGACGACGTGGCGGAGGGGCTCGCCGGCGACGTAGAGCGCCTCGGCGAGGGAGAGGGAGGCGCCGCGGATGGCGTCGCCCATGGCCTCCTTGGCGGCCACGATGTGTTTGAGGATGGCGCGGAACTGGACGGTGAGTGCGTCCGACTTCTTCTTGAGCAGCGCGAGGCCGCGGGTAGCGGCGGCCAGCCGCGCCTTCACCACGCCCATCGTCGTCACCGTCGGCACCATGCTCAGCCGCTCCGCCGGAAGAGACTAGTACGCTCGTGAGCTCGCCGGCGCCGGAGACGAGCACTTTGGGTTGCCTCGTGCCGATATATGCGTATGCAGCGCCTGCGCCGACGTGTGCATGGGGGGCACGTCAGCGCGTGTCGCGATGGTTCAGGAGGAGATGAAAGCCATGCCGATCACGGGCAAGAGTGCAACATTTGTGCATGCTTGTGAGACTTTTTTAAGAGTTGTGTAATTATCAGCTCAATGTTCATCACCAGAAAACAACTGAGCTGGCACACCGTCACCACCAAGAAAAGAACTGAGCTGGCACACTGTTATAGCAACAAACTAGACAGTACGAGATACCTTTTTGTCGGGAGGGAGCCGAATAGGAAAGAAGCCAAAAGTATGAGAAGGATAAATGTGTTGTATTATGAGAGAAAATAAGAGAACTCCTCTCTTACCAACACCTAGGGCTCTATATATTGTCCCTTCTTGCCGTTACATCGTGAGAGGAGAGGAATTTAGATACATTTGTTTAAGTGCATCACACGAACTTGGTCTATTTCCTATGACACACCAATATTTCTGGCGACCCTAGAGATGGTCCTGTGCTCCTCCTACACACAATCGTGGCATCTCTATAAAAATAAAATGCAAGGTAAAAAGTTATTATTGAATGAACTTATGCAGCTTAACCATAAAAAAAACTTTGCAGTGCCTAAGCTGCAATCGAAGGTTACAGATTGTAATGAGTTCGGGCTGCATGATGTATGCAGCAGAGATGAACACTTTTGCGGTGCCTAAGCTGCAATCCGGAATGCAAGAATTTCAGCTGACTTCATAGGAGGCAAAATTAGCCAGACCAGAACACAAGATGAATAACGAAACCACCATTCCGAAGCAACCACCAAAGAATGGCCCAACGAGATTCTACCATGAACATGTAAACGAACAAGAGATCTTTTACTATAGCAAGCTAAATAAGTTTGTATGCTAACTGTAACTGGTACTGAGGCAAAACTTAATTCAAGCGAAAGTACATGGGGGCAGCAAATACTTCTTGCGTAAGTACATGGATCATGGTCCGTTTATGGACAAGGTGAAGAATCCGAAAGCAAGAAATTTTACGCAAGGTACCGGTACAGTTTCCTGTCCGCCTTGTCCCTCTCCAGGAATTCGCGCTCGATTAGAGACTCGATTCTTTTCTTTATCACGACGGGGTTCGGCAAGAAACGGGATTGCAGTTGCTTCGTCACCTCTGTCACTATGCTGTTGTGGTCGAGCACTCTCCTGGACTTCATGATTCTCACGATAGCAGCCTCAATTTGAGGCTTCCTGTCTTCTTCAACTCTCTGTCTGGTCTCCATCTTTTCTGGCTCTGTCTCCTTTTGTGCCGCCACAGTGCCAATCTTGACCTTGAACAGCTTGCTTGTGAATTTATCATTGACGTAGAAACTGTCATCGTCAGAGATGTCCCTGCTCATGGGGTCCTTTCGCAAAACATTCTTACCCTTCACAAGAGCAAGAGACTGAAGGCATCGCTTCAGGTCTACGGATGGTATTGCTGTAGCTTGCTCAATATCACGGCAAGTCAAACAATCTGCTGAGTTAAACAGCATGAGAACACACATCTGGTAGGTTGAGACGTTCAGCTCATGCTTGCTGAGGCCATTCCCAAATGTTGATTTCATGTCAGCAGTCCCCATGTTTGTTTGCCATGTCAGTCTCCTGCCATTGTGGGTACCAAGGTAGTAAGCCCGAAACTTCTCAGACACACTGAGTATTTCAGGAGGAAGGTTGCAGGTGCTGCATGGTTGTGTTGGCCAAGACCCAGTGGTGAGTATCTGGACAGATATCGTGGGAGCATCTCCCATGTCAGAAGAATTAGTAGCATAAAACCCTTGCGTGGTATCCTGAGAGGTCTTCAAATCAGTGAACATGCCTTCCAATTTTGAAGTGAACTGATACCCACATTCTGTCTTGAGCTTCACAAGCATACTCCTCTCAGAATCGTCAGAAGCAGCTTTCCCAGAAAGAAGGCGCTTGGCCAAGTGTTGTTTGTAATACTTTTCAAACAGATCTTTTTCTTGCAAGTACCTAAACAGCATCATCACTTTATCCAGCACAGTCTCAACGTCCTCCTCATTGGCCTCTTTCACCCCTTTCCGCAGTTTGTCATCAACATACAATGATATGAACTCAGGGGATCTGTTGTTTAAGTTGATGAAGTTCTCAAAGGAGGAATTCAGAGCATTTTGGAAACTCTTGTCATTGCCAAATGAAATGTTAATGATGTTGTCGTACTTATCCTTGTCATTTAGAAGCCGCTGGACAAAATCAACAGGGTCCTTAAGTCTCTCCGGATCTGTTACCAAACACTTTCCAGTTTCCTTAACGTGAGAAGTCATCACAGATTTGATTGTTGAGTGCCCATCAGGAACACGTAGAAACAGATTGTGCATCCTGGTCAGGTCTTCGTACTTGTTTTCAACAAGCATATTCACAAGCCCTGAGTTCTCCATAAGAATCAACCTCTGCATGTGATTTGCAAGCATCTCTTTCACCACAACAGCAGTTATTTTCTCATCAGTTTTGGCATCCATGTACTGTGAAACACGCTCTGCTTCTTCATCAAGCCGCTTCTGAGCCTTCTTGAGATACTGGCCACAAGCACAGCAATCGATGAATTGCTGTGACTCACCACTGTAGAAACTAGCAGACACTTCAAGGAATGACCTTTCGAAATCATCCTGATAAACAGAAGATCCTAGATCCATCAGCATTTTAGTTGTACTCCTCATCAAGGATCTATTTATCACCTCACCCATCCTTTCTCTATGTATGAGATCAAGAAGGGTGTCAAGCAACCTCCCCTGAATCTTGGCAGACCGAACAATGGTATCTCTCCAGAGTTCCAATCCAAGATCAAAGACGGGTGTCTTTTTATTGGTGGGAATAAATGTCCTGTCCATGTACATCAGGATGTCTCTGATCATTTGCAATGCCTTGTTATGATCATCCCATTTTCTCTGCAACTCTTCCAAGAACAAACCACCTTGAGCAGCCTCTATTGATCTGCACATTTCTTGCAGGTGCTCTTTCATGTTTTCTGTGAGTTTATCATAGAGCTTCGGACCATGCTTGTGAAGTACCATGTTATAAGATGTCCTGCCAGAATGTAAGCGGAATATTATGTTCTGGACCATCAGAATGATAGTGCTTTTAAACAAGATAACATGACTGGTTAACACTATGAACAAAGATATTTCCCCAAAAAAATACATTTGATTGACAAAAACATCACCTGAGGACAAACGGAGCTGTTGGTCCTTGTTTCATTCATAAAATTTGTATTTATCATGCTTTTCTTAGCATACACATCGAAACAAGGCCCAAAACAACAAATATAGAGATTCATTGCATGAATTAAAGGTACTTGCAGCAGCCCAGTTCCTATATGGCGGATAACTATGTTTTGTTTTAGCGGCAGCATTATCCAGAAGAATATTTTTTTTAAAAAAAATCCCTGGTCATGATTGTAAAGTAGATCAATCATAAAAGAAAAGGAAGAATGTCTTCTTCCTTCCTTTTTTTTGGGGAGCTTACAGAAGAACTGTTCTAATACTGTTTTAGCCTTTTTTGTATACGCAAACAACATGTGTAACAAAGAGCACACAAAAAAGAGAATTAATCATGAAGATGAAGCTCCCTATAGGTTTAAGTATTAGGAGAGTATGATTACTTGTGAGGTGCGTGTGACATAATTTTGCAGCAATTGTAGTCTATAGCCATTACTGGCGTATTTGCCGCTTTCTCAACACCTATTACACAATTTGCAAAATCCAAAAAGGTTGCCACGTGCTAGAAACTACGGTTATAAATTTGGTTGTCAAAACGTCCATGAACCAGTAAATGCAACGTTACAACTTAAGAATCCAATGCACCAACAAATAAATCGCCGATGAGGGGAAGTACAAGGAACCACGAGGTCAATGAACAATAGAAGTGACCTTCCAAACTAAATGTCCTAAGTGTTCGATACTATACAAATAAAGTAATTAACTCCCACATGTTTACCACAGGCTAATTAACTCCGCATGTTTAGCACAGGCGCGACTAGGTTTTTGCCAAACTTTAACATTGCGTTACCTCTACAGCTATCAGCAAGCATCGATCATTACAATATGATCCCAATCTCATAAAAACAAATCATGAATCCAGGAACTGTCCTAAAATCCATCAGTAAGACCGCATTAATAAAAATATTCCGAGATATTCACATATCGCCATCTAACATGCGCAATCGCACAGCAATCAAGAAAAATTACAAAGTTAGGGAAGGCGAACCAGCACCCCAGTTAATCAAAACCTCGCGCTTTCCTCACTCGTCCGCTTCCCACACACGATCATACAGCCCAAACCAACAAGAGAAATCTCGCGCGGAGTTGCGCGTAATGTAACCTGTAGAGCTCTTCGAAGGAGAGCCCGCTGGCGTTGTGGTTGTAGATCTCGCGGATGGCGTCGTCCAGCTTCCTCCACGACTTGTCGAAGAACTTGGGGTCGGTCTCCACCCGGTGCCTGAACGGCTCGATCCTCGTCGAGCGCTTCTTCTGGGAACTCATCTCCGCCGCCGCCGTGCTCCGGCCGGCGAGGTGGCGGGGCGCGATGGGCTAGGGTTTCGAGGGAGAGGGGAGGAGGACGAAGGGATGGGATGCTTCTCGTCGGGATTTTATGAATCCATTTAAGCTCGGCAGTTCGGAGGTTCGGATGGATGATGGAGTATTCTGCTCTATTTTGGGCGTTTACCATGATTTGGATTGCGTTTCATTTGTGCGTCAAATTCCGAGGAATTGCGTAGAGGAGGCTACAAAAACTTACAAAGTAGTAGTATTATGCAATTTTCCTGACAAAAATACGTGCCTTTATTATTTTCCGTCATGGTTAATCTAAATGTCTTGAAAGAGCTAATATGGTTTATTTATCTCATAAAATTTGGAGGAAAAAAACTGGACCCATTAAGTACATGTGTCTCTATAAATTATGCGCATTTGGAATCACTAGATCGCATTGAGTTCAAAGTTTTACATTAGCATGCGATGTATTCCGTTGAATTGTGTACTCTGACTACACGGTCCCATATTAGGCAATGGCCCGCCTCCTGCGTAAGGGGACAAGCTCAACACGAGTGACAACAAGACTAGCGGCGGACGCAAAGACAAGTTGAGCCTCCATTTTTGAGAAAGTAAAGGACTTCAGTTATTGACCACATATAGAATTGCAGAGGTAATTGACCATATATTGTGTGAGCCCATACTTCCCTTTTCTATGTTGGCGCATCTACGTATGCATAAACATAGATACACAGGATTTGATGTCTCTTAATAGGCTAAGTGAAGTGAAGTTGTACTCCCACATATTCGTTTGACTCACGGATAATTTCATAGTCAAAATAACTACAAATTTCGAATCACTCGAAAAAGGAAAAATCTCTTTGCCAAGGTAACCTTTTTTTTTTTCTTCTAAGCACCCTGCAGTTCCCAACTAGGGATATGGATCTCAGTGCTCTTGATGAAAGCAAAAGAAAAATGTTACTCCATCTAATTCCAAATATTAGTTGTTTTGAACATTGATATGGTCCTCTAAGTGACAATTTGATCACCATTTCTATGAAAATATGTTGTTTCAAATAAAAATAATTACACATTATGAAATTATATTTCATGATAAATCTAGTAATATCAATTTTATGTTGTCAATCTTAGTAATTTTTAATATTTTGATGGTTAAAATTATTATTATTGATCGGTACATATTGTAAAACGAATTAAGTTTGAAAATTCATGTCTGAAATCATGTACGTGTCCAGAAAGTCCCAGTAAATAGGACCGATGATGCTCGAAAATCGACATGCCACACGACACAACGCCTAATGCAATCGAATTTTTCATCTCAATTAGGCCGAATTTGGAATCCTATGTTGATGATCTAGTCAAAAAGCATTAAGAGACTTAATCATATCATCGACCTACAAGAAACATTCGACAACCTCGTAAAGCACCGCTTAAAACTCAATCCAGAGAAGTGTGTTTGGAATTTCTTCAGAAAATTGCTTGGATTCCTAGTATCCGAACGAGGAATCAAGCAAATCTCAAAAATAAAAGCCATCCTCCGGATGCGCCCTCCAAACACAAAAAGGAAGTTCGTAAACTCACCGGGTGCATGGCGGCTTTAAGTCGCTTTCATTGCACGACTAGGAGAAAAAGGACTACCTTTCTTTAAACTTCTCAGAGACATGAAGGTTTTGAGTGGTCGAACGAGGCAAACACCGCTTTGAGGATGTCAAGAGGTATCTTTCGAGTGCTCTGCTCGTTTCTCCAAAGCCGTAAGAGACGCTCCTAATTTACCTACCGCCACGCCACAGCGAAGAAGCGAAGATTAGTCGTAGAACGTGAAAACGCATAACGACCGGTTTACTTACGTTAGCGGTTTTACACGGCCTAAGGAGCGCACCTCGTGTCCAAAAACTTCTATATGCCCTCCTCATGTCTTCGAGGAAATCGCGGCATTATTTTCAGCGCACAAAATAGCCGTGTTGTTCGAGTTTCCTTTGGGAGCAATCCTCCATAATAAGAAAACAATGGACGATGGCAAATGGTCACCGAACTTGGGGAGTTCGACCTCCATTTCGTGTCCCGAACGGCCATAAAATCCCGTGATCTTGGCGCACTTTGTCGCCGATGGACAAATCTCGAACTGCTCAGATCCCCAAGACGATTCCCACGATCGCTGGATGATGTACTTTGACGGGTCACTTACTTTAAGTGGCTCTGGGTCGGGTGGTCCCGTATCTCCTACCGAGAAACCTTAAAGTATGCCATACAATTAAACTTTCGTGCCACTAACAATGTGGCGTAGTAGCGACCCAACACAAGTACCCAACAACCTTCGATGGCCACGAAGCCCCCGAGCTGCTCCACCCGCCTCAGATCTGCGGCCACCGCCGTCTGGTTCCTACCGGCCGCCGTCCTCCTCCTCCTCCTCTTCCTCCGCCAGCCGCCCATGGACTCCTATCCCACCACCCCGGTAATCTTGCCGCCCCGCGCACCCCGTTTGCCGCGCAATTCTTCATCTTTCTTTTACCATCTCCAGTTCTTGCGGATTTTTTTGGGCCCCGAATGAAATTACCAACTCTGTTCTTTCCTCTGTTTGCTGTTTCTTGATCTCCTCCTATTCTTGGATGTCGTCTTCCACTTTCTCTAGTGCGTGTCAAGTTGTGAAACCTTGCGCCTTTTTTCTCTTGGTTGCCTCAGGTGGCTCCGTGTCGTCCCGGCGCGCCGAGCTGTACGAGAAGATGGCGCGGGACCTCGACGAGCGCGGCGCGGCGTTCTTGAAGGGCGGCGAGACGTCGCAGTCGCTCACACTCTCGGACCTCTTCGACACCAGGGACGGCGCCGTCGTGCCCAAGCTCAAGGTGCGAACTTCTCCACACCCTGCTCACCTTGGTTTGCATATGCTTGGCTATGGCTATTATGACACTGCTGCTCGCCAGGCTGCCGACCCGCCGGTGCGTGCGAATGTGCTGTACCTGGACCCGGAGTTTGCCGCTGTGATATCGTAAGCGATGAGCTTTTTTAAAATCAATTGCCATTATGGGAATTGTTGCTGAAATTGCCGTAATTTTGGCAGTTAGTTATATCTTTGGTACTTGGAAGTGAGACCAAATTGCCAGAACAAAGTTATATTGAGTATGTTTTGTGCTTGCAGGAAATATGTGAAGGAAATTTTTCTTCCTTACTTTGATCAAGGTAAGGTTTTGTTATGTATCCTTCAAACATAGAATTAGAATAGAAAAAAATATAGAATTTCGTTTCACCTCGTGATTGCGAGTTTCCTAATCTTTGTTCAGTGCATTCAGTTAATATCTCCCTTGACATTTCCAATGTTGCTAAATACAGTTGTTAGTTGGATTGCCTGCTGATTAAGATTGCTTGATTAATCTCTTCTTTTTTTATCTTTTGGTAACCTGAAGCTGCAATTTTGTTGAGTTATTTGATGCTGATTTACCTTGTTTGGTTGCTTTGTTGAGTTATTTGATGCTGATTTACCTTGTTTGGTTGATTTCTTTTTGCCAGTTATCTGGTTCCAAAATACGAGCATCTATCACTTCAGTATGTTTCATGCCTCCCATCACCTGGAGCCCATTTTAGCAAATGAGGATGAGGTAAACGCATCATCTAATTATGATTTCTGTGAAAATGGGAGTACAAGTTTTTACTGATGTATCTATGCGTGATATTGTTGAGATTGAAGCCGAAGTGGATGCTGTAAAAAGAGTTACTGAGACTGTTTGTCCCCTTAAGATTGTCTTGGATCGAGTGGTTTTGACATCAACTGGAGTGCTTCTTGGCCTGTGGCAGGTTTGGATCTTTAAAATCTTCGAAAAAAACCACCCTGTTTTGTCTGTCAGATGACTTCTTGAACATCTATGTTTTCTCATTTGTGTCGTGTTCAAGTAACCTTAGTGTGTCATTCTCTACTCTTGCCAGTAGTCAGACTGAGTAGATTATTTGATTTGGTATTTTTTAGGTTGAATCTGGTACTGATCCTGCTGACATCCGCTCAAGATTGAGAGAAGCTCTCCCTCGAGCACCTCAAAAGCAATTGGTGAGAGCAACTCAGATAAATTTGCTGGAACTGTTCCCTGAGTTTCTATCTCCGTTGTTATAGATAAATAACATTATCTTGACATAACAGCACTGATAAGAGAATACCATTTTTTTACTAATTGACTTCAGTATTGCAGTATTGCGCTAAGCTCAATGTTCAGGATTCATTATTGTAGTGTACTACTACATAGTTATTGATTTCTGATATACTTGATGTTTCACACATTCTGATGAATCTGTCACTAAGGTGATTTATGCATTTGACAGTATGACCCTGTTTTGCTTCATACCTCCTTTGCACGAATTCTGGGACATCCTAAGCTCCCACAAGAGGTAGCCCACTTAAAGCTCAGTTTTACTTTGGTACTTTCTGTCTCTGAATCTTTTAAGGTGCCGGACAGATGACATTTTCATTCAAACTGTTGCCTAGCCAGCTTCTGCAATACATACAATCATATAATAACCCTGCTCACTGGGATTATGTGTGCGTTTGGCATTTCGGTGGCTTTTTTATCACTGTTTCTATTTACTATTTCTGGATGTATTTATTAATTAACAACCTCCTTTTAGAGTTGTAATTATATTTTATTAGAACTAATAAAGATTCTAGTTGCCTAACTAGATGTCACAGCACAGTGCACAAAGACACGTTTGGTGTGACAAGTTTTGCTGCATTTAACATTGTGTATACTCTCTCAAAGTTTGCTTTGACATGTTCTTTACTTTTTATTTAATCTCAAGTGGTATTGCTTGGTACATTTGCTGCGCTCTCTTTCAGGAAAATACATCATCTTTTGATCATGTCAAGTTCTTCCATGACCTGGTTGCACAAGTCAACGGGAAGATTCGTGGCTTCCAGGTAAACCTCTTGTTGCAATACCCCCTTTAACTGAGCATTGTACTGAAAAATCACCCTGAACTACAAACATAGCATGGTTCATGAGTTGTCTATATCCCACCACCATCTCAGGCAACAGTATCAGAGTTATGGTACATAGAAGAGTATGATGTTCTTGCACTAGCATTGAATGGAAAAATGAAAGTGCGGAGGCTCCACCTTGGCTGCAATGGAGGTCAGGACAACGGAAAAAAGATAAAGAGAACGCCAACGGGACATTAATCCACTTTGTGCTATGCATTTTTATGCATTGCTTGGATGCCCAAAGCATAGTTTTGCTTGCATAGTTGCATAACATCACATCCACGCCAGCCTTTGTTCTGCCGAGTTAAACTGGATGGATCTGGAGACTGTTAAGTGCCTAGAAGTGACGACACATCGCATCAATATGCTTATGTAGAAAGTTGAATACAAATTTGCTGTATGTAATCGTTTTCAGTACAAAGGTTTACCTTACCACATGTTTGTAAACCAGCGATGGTTTCCAAATTTGTTTTTTTTTAAGCTTACATTAGCTGTCTTAGAAACAATAAATATTTTCGGGCTGTAATTATCATCTTCTCGGTTGTTGAAGAATCACCACTTTACACATCAGCTGCAGTGTCACCATTTTTGCATAACTGCATGCAACAGCCGCAGCACGAGGCTACCACCTGCCAGAACTTTAGCTCAAAACCCAGTAACTCCGACCTGAAAATCACCAAACTATCTCGAATTCAGAGTGTTGGAGCTTGACTTAAAGAATATGTATTCTCAAATGCAGCATACACCACTTTTCTTGTTATGATAGTTCATCGCAATTTAGCTCGTGTAACGAACACCATAGCACTCAGAAATCATTACAGCTTATCACTGCATCCATTGCAAACTTTAGTTCATGATGACAGCGGCAGAGAAAAAAACACATATGTGGAATTGAACGGATTAAAATACATAAACAAACTACCAAAGACCATATCATCAGCCATGTAATTGTAACTTATCCAAATAACATCAAAGGTTAGTAAAGAGTTCACCTGAGAATCCTGAGTACAACATCACATGGTCCTACTCTTGAGCCGGTAAATACCGGCCTGACAACAAGGTGCAGGGTAATCTCTTACACCCCGTTTGGACGTCAAAATTGGGGAATTGGAATTGGATATTTTCAATTTTAGCTGTTTGGATATCTTTGGAATTGGAACCTATTTCCGTCTGAATTGGAGGATAACCAAAAGATGCCTCCCACGATTCATAGCTTCTTACCTGAGAATCGGGCGAAATTGAGCTCTTACCCACATTTTTTTCGTCTCCCTGGCCGCCAACTCCCTGCGCCTCCCAACCACCGCCACCGCCACCGCCGGAGACCATCTCCGATGATCTCCCGATGGCGACCACCGCCGGCTGACAAGGCCCGATGAAAGCCACCGCCGCTGGTAGCCGCTCGCTGCTGCGACCAGATCTGATGCCACCAGCGGGCTTCCCTCGGCCATCGCCGCCGGCGACCTCCAACGCCAGCGTCTCTTCCTCGACTCCACCGCCGGCGCCCCTTCCTCAACTCCACCTTGTCTCTTGATTTAGGGTTGCTCGAGGATGTCGTTTCCTCCGCAGATCCGCACAGCATCATTGCCGACCACTTCTTCCTCCGTCTCGGGCAGCGCCTGTCCCTCGCATTGTAGCCGGCGGCACCATCTCGCGGCGGTGGTCCCCACATAGTAGTCGGCGGCACTGTCATCGTTGCTGTCAGCGCATCGACATCCTCGCTGGCTCCTCCTTCCCCATCGTTGGCTTCCACCAAACATCCAAATCTGGCTGCCATCCACCCCAACACAGCAGCTCTAGTCACCACATCGTTGTCCTTTCCGGCTCCGACGTCCACCGAACGTGTGGATCCAGTTGCCCTCCACCTGACGCTGCCAACTGCTATTCATTCCTTCCGCGACTGTCTCCACGTGCTTGTTCGTTTCTACCTTCTGGCTCTTTACATCCAAACGGAAATTGTAATCGGTCAAATTTCCATTTCAGAGTAGTAATTCCTTTGCAAACCAAACACAATAATTATATTTGTAAGCCAATTCCAATTCGACTGATATGTGAATTGAGACTCAAATTCCACTTCCCAATTCCAATTCTACAAACCAAACGGAGCCTTAAAGAAAGAGATGCCGGGAAAGCAGAAAAGATAACAGATTGATGGTAAAAAGGACAAATGAAAGGAAAACAATGTACATGTTGCTATGCTAGTATCTATTGTCCAGCGAGCTTCCTAGTCTCTGATTGACCCTCCAGCTTCGCCATCTCCGATGAGCCTTCCAGCCTTTTCAAACCATCTTCGCAGTAGTTATTAATATCAAAGTTGGTTACAGCATGAACACCACGAAGCTCAATTGCTGCTAGGTCATAAGCTTCAGCTGCCTCTACTTCAGTTTCTACAAACCAAACTTTAAGTCATAATTGCGTTTAACGGAAGTTTTATAATTTATGGCTAGCATGTTCTCATTTGATTGTGATTGTCTCATTTAGAAAGAAAAAAAGTTTGAAGCTCCACAAGGTAAATGTGATCAATAACTAAAATTTACTCACCAAAGGTC
The DNA here is from genome assembly GCA_036346395.1 of Hsuehochloa calcarea. Taxonomy (NCBI): domain Eukaryota; kingdom Viridiplantae; phylum Streptophyta; class Magnoliopsida; order Poales; family Poaceae; genus Hsuehochloa; species Hsuehochloa calcarea. The sequence continues at coordinate 14,543,744 of CM070609.1, forward strand.
CCAAGATAGATGTCCTTGGTGTCTCTACTCTCCCCAATCCTACCAATTCGTGCTTGCCATTTACCATCCTTTCGCCTGTTAGTCAAATTGATTAAAGAAAGTTGCAACAGAATTAGAGAACAACCAGAGTTCCTTAGTTGAACCTAATAGAGAAAATGGTCCGTTTTAAAAGCAGAGAGGAAGGATAAAATACTACTTATTTTGCCAGCAGAGCGGGTAAATATAATTTATTTCAGTGGAGAAGAGAACAGCACCTTGTCACACCCCTATAACATGAAGTTCCTCTTGAGAAACAACTGCTTTGCCTGTAATAATCATCCAGAACAGTAAAACAAATCAATAACATGAGAGATTACATAACCATAAATCCATAATAATTCAAATTCATCACGAACCTCCTGATGTAGGCCACAAATTCGTCTTGAGACATGGTCTTCATAATCTCAATTTCTTTCTCATAGTCAGAAAGCTGATAACAAGCACAAGGTATTAATGCCATTTACTTGTAAAACAAGATGTCAGTTCCTCAAAATGTTCAAAGCAGCAAACAACTCTTACAGTGAAGTTTAGTTTGGTATTTGGACCTGTACCCCAGTATTTAAGGGCTGCAAGGTCATGTGCCCTTGCAGCATTCTCTTCAGTAACATAGCTGCCTGTAATGCCAAAACGGAAGTTTAAATTGAATTGTTTTTATGTTCCAAATAAACTCAGTTCCATGACAAGTGACATTTACCTAAGTACACTGAAGTACCAGAATAGCAGCCAAAAGTAGAAACCCGTCCATGCAAAACATCCAACGAAGAACGATCAGTTCAAAAAAAAAAGTGGTGAATGAAGCGCAGGTGAGCCGCTATGGAATGATATATTTTTACGTGTATCAAATGCACATACATGGTAGCAGCATTAGCACTAATTCATCATAACTTTGCATTAAATTCACCTTGTACAGTACTACAGTGTAAGTTTTGTAAATCTCCTAATGATATGCAGACAACACAGCAGAACAATCTCAATCCATCAGTGATCAGCAATGTCATTTATGAAGAGGAGCTACATTTAAATGTTTCATATCACAAATCATTGAATTTCAGTGCACAACCTTTACATGAAGGAACAAATAACATAATTGAGATGTCTAAGGATATTTCCTTCCTTCTATGAAGAAGAAATACATGTTTGCAGGCAATTCATAATACTAAGCAGAGCATGTTTCGAACCTGTGCCAGCTATGTTTCTAGATTTCTCAAAACTGATAAAAAAGAACATAACAATCCATTTATGAATCCAAGGGTAACGTACTAACATGATTACTGCATTTCCTTTTCTGTTTGGTGGACCCAAATAATACGAACCGCACATGCATTAATGCAAGCATCGTGTCGATCCTAGCATTATAATCTGGACCCCTTTTGCAAGTGGACTTACGATACCGTGTATTAGGTAATTGCCTAAAATGAGTTGGCGAGTTGCTATATTCAAAGGGACAATAAGTGCACCCTGCAACCCTTCTTCGGATTATGTAATCGTGATTTATTTAATGCTGTTATCTAGATATAGGCACGCTACTTGCTAGAATCTGCCAAGAGAAAGGAAATGTAGTTCGAACAACTTTAACCTGCCCGACATGCCGCCATTGTCAACTCGCGCTATTGAGTGCGCACCGATGATGGACTAGTCTTATATAGCTACAATAATGACCCCTAAACCTAAACAATCAGAGCCTTCATGTTTATGGTGAGCGAATGCGAGTACCATGCTTGCCCTTGCGCTTGCGTCCCTCGACCTGGCTGGTGTTGTCCCAGAGGTGCGCCTCGTACTTGCCGCTCCACTTCAGCCTGTCCCAGACCAACCAAATCGAATCAAAACGGAAAGAGAACCAGCCCCCTGAACAGTGAACCCGCAGCCCGCCCTAGGGATCTCCCAGCCCACCTGGTGACCCCGTGGTACCGCGACGACCGCGGCGCGGCGTACTTGCGCATGGCCTCCGCCACGAGCTTCCCGCCTCCCGGCACCTTCCTTTCCTCCCCGCCGCCCTCGGCGCCGTGGCCGACGGCCAGCTGCCTGTCGAGCGCCGCGATCTCGCCGCCGCCCTCCGCGTCGGCGCCGACCTCGGGCTCGGCGGCGGCATCGCCGGAGGCGTCGTGCTGCTGCTGCTCCTCCTCCCGAGGAGGCGGGGGAGGAGGAGGCGTGGTGGTGGGGTCCGACTCGGAGGGTTGGAGGTGGACGGTGGCCATCGCCGCGGGTTGACTTCTCTCACTTTCGCGAATCTTCAAGTGCTCTCGGCTTCGGATAGATGGGCGCGACACAAGCAAACCCTAGGCGAGGCGAGGAGAAGAGACTAGAGAGAGGTGGTCGTGTCGTGAGGACTTGAGTAAGGTTGAGAACGACTGCACGAGCAACCAGGCTCGAGTTCGCGTGGCCCACTGGCCCGAGAGAGCGGAGTGCTACATTGCAATACTGGCCCAACCCAGACTCGAGCTGTATGGGCTCATATTGGGCCGTCCAGAGCTCAGCAGATCGATAATGGGCCTTCATTTCGTTGTATCAAATTGGGCCTAGGACCTTCGGCCCATGAGTTCCTTCCTCTGAGTTCCTTCCTCTCTCTCTCTCTCTCTCTCTCTCTCTCTCTCTTCTTCCTCAATGCCTTTCCCCTAGATCATACATCGTGTTCATGACAGCTACATAGTTGTATTACATGGCGCTAGTACATGACATTACTCCCCCCTTTTTGAGACCCTTGCCCTCAAGGGTCTTTACTCTTTAATCACCTGGTCATAGAATTGAAGAAGCTTCAAGGGCAAAGGAAAATTCATCTTCTCAAGAATGCTTGTGTTGCAGCTCCCATTTCTTGTAAACTAATGAAGGGAGGGAGCAGTGACTTTTTAACATCTGCAGAATCCTTTTCTTAGTACACAAACGTCGATTATTGATAACTGGTACCGATGCTTGTAAGTTGATGCAGGAAATGAAAAGCCCCTGCTTGTTAGACACTGTATTTGAAGAATTCTGTAGACTTTGCTCTTTCAGATGTAATTGATTGATACCCCAGGAACCACATAGTAAGACCGATATGTTGTATGTTTGTTGTTACCCAAGCGAAAACCATAGCAGCATAACCAAAACTTCTGCAATGGCACTTCATAACGGGTGAACGATTGGGTACCTGGATACCATGGTGCTTGTAAATCCTTGTAGATTACAAGTGTTGAATTGTGGCCAACAACCGAAGTTCCTTCACCAAGCTGCAAACAATTCATGTGTTGTACATGCTCAACAGCAGTGAGTACTACTACCAAACACAATTTTTTGTCAGCTTCGTACTGGCAGTACAGAAATAGTCCATGTTCAACCACATAACAATTTTTGATTCATTTAAGTGTGGGCTTGGGCTGCTGGGAATCGGCTTGGTGTATACGCATTCAAGTGGTATGCGGGTCGATTTCCTAGTTCGTTGCCAGTCGAGTCCTCTTACTTAAATTGAATTAAATTGTATTTCAGTTCTTGGAGGCTCATAGTTATTTTTGTAAGATCGGGACGGCCATTCCCATGGATGTCATTTCATGTTGCCCGTGGGAAGGTCTAGGTCTTACGAACATAACTCGGGGGCCCCCACAACGTTCATGGCGAAGGAGAAGACAACAGCAGAGGAGATGAAGAAGGTAAGGCGAGTAGTGGCATTGCTAGAGGCTACAATAGCGGATCGACTACGCCGTGTCTAGCGGTGGCGAGCTCCAAGGCTAGGTGGCGACGCATCAGGTGAAGGCGGCAGAGCACCAAGGCACAACAGGTGTTGCAGTCTGGAGCTCCAGCGGTCGCGGAACCATCCAAGGGAACATTGGAGGTTCCCCATGGTGAAACCCTATCAAAAGGTGGGTTGGCACTTGGGCGATATGATGGGCTGCATCAACAGTTCGACTTCCACTCATGCGTGTGAAGACGACAATCTTCAAGGCATCGACATACTCTAGCATGATAGGGAGCTGAAAGCACTATTCTTCATTGACGTGGGGCTTCCAAGGGTCGCAGCCATGGCTGCCACCACAGCTTGAGGACGAGCTACTTGTTGAGTAGCGGAGAAGTTGTCATGTGCTGGAATTAATATTCACGTGAGCAAACAGTACATTGGGCACTGTAGCATTAGGATTACGAAGGGCTTATCTTCTTCAATAAGAATATCTATTTTCCTAAATAGTTGGTTAGTTTCCTTGTATAGGGATTAGTTAATTGGAAAAGTCATCTATTAGTTAAGAAGGTTATCTATTAGTTAGGAAGGTCATCATTTAGATTGATTTTATCCATAATCGTTAGAAGAGTCCTCTATATAAGGAGGTTTATTGTAATTGTTGGTATTAAACAATAATATAAATTAGTCGAAAAGCTCTCAAGTCCTTCTCCCTAATCTCTTTCTACCCAAGCAAGGCGTCCTCTATTCTAAGCGTCGTTCTACCTCTAACCATCGTTGTCGGTCTTCTGTCTACAGTGTTTATCTCTTATAATGTACTAGGTACATTCAGGGGGACACACACATTTCATTCACGTTTTTGGAAGAAAAACGTCAAATGTAGAGAACATGCAACTTGTGCCGATTTCAATGGCACAACTGCGCAAGCAAGGTCACTGAAAAAAATTATGCACGAGTATAGCATTACCCATGCGTTATTTCTCGCCTAAATTTAGCACGTTCTTATAATACGTTGGGTTGATGAAATAAACCTTCTCCGATTGAGAGAGAACAGGGTGGGGAAGGGACATGTTTCTGATCATTCGCTCACTTTCAGAACGCAATACATATAGAGCGTGTTTGAAACAACTTCAGCTTTGGTTTTTTGCTCGAAAAAGCCAGAATCTGTTCCAAATACCTATCTTTTTGCAGTCATTTTTTTTTCCCGAAGACACTTCGCATTACAACGTGCGAAAGCCGAAAGCCGAAAGTCGACCACGAGGAGCTTCCGCGGCTTCCCACAGGCCCTATTCCGTATTTACCCCCAAAGTTAGGGGTAAATTACCCGCCGTTTGCCATTGAATAAAAGCCTAGAAACCTAGCCCCCTCCATGCTCGCGCCAGCCGCCTGCCTCCCTCCTTGCCTCCTCCCGAGCGCCGCCTACTCGCCTCCCTCCTTCCCAAGCGTGCGCCGCCCTCCTCCTCCCACCTCCGGCGATGCCGCCTCCTCCTCCCTCCTTCGCCTGCGCCGCCGCCTCCCTCACCGGCTCCCTCCTCCTCCCTCGGCCCTGGACAGATCTGGATCTGGTGCCTCCGCTCACCTCCAGCTCCCTCCTTCGACCCCACCGCCGACCTCCAGCCTCGACCCCACCGCCGATCTCCTCTCCGCGCGGTGATAGCGGCCCAAACCCTAGCCACTACCACCTCTTTTCCCCCCTTTCATTTTCTATTGTAAATATATTGTTTTGTCATGATTGTTTATTTTATTAATTAATTATTGTAATAATTATTCACTGTAATAATTGTTTTTAATAGTTATTTATTGTCATAATTGTTTACAATAATTATTTGTTGTAATAATTATTTATTATATTTATTGTATTTAATTACATTAATTGTGTTGCTTGTTGTTAATGGTAGTATATTGCGTTAATTGTGGTATGTGGTCGTTAATCACCGTTACATGCGATCAATTGCGGTATTCATCAATCATTATAGTCAATTATGTTAATCATTGTTAATTACAGTAGTTGACGTCAATTGCATTAATTGTCGTCAATTGCATTTAGCATCGTTAATTATCGTCAATTGTCGTTAGTTCTCGTTAAATGTTATTAATTGTGTTAAACGACATCAAACAAGTTGTTACTGTCCTCAAGGGCATTTCAAACATTTTCCATCTCGACATCAAACACCAAACCTCTCTAGCCCAACTATTTAATCCTGCAACCCAGCCGGAGGCCGCTTTTCAAGAAAGCCACAGTCATGCAAAACAGGCACATAGGCTCCCATGACACATAACTAAACCTGTCATGGACGGCTCGGCCTGAGCTAGGCCTGATTTTTCCGTACTCAGGCCTTGATTTCTGGTCTGAAGCCCACAAAAGCCCTACAACGGAAAACACAAGTTTCGAACCAGGTCAAGCTCGGGCCTGCACATTCAAGGTTGGGCTTTTCCCATCCTAGCCCGACCTAGGGTTTGAACAGATCTGCGAGTACTCATGCAGTACATAGACAATCTCAATCTGCAAGGCCACACAACGACAACGGCAACGGCAAATTTTTCATAGCACTTCTCAGACAGATAACTAGAGCATCACAATAAAAGATGAACACAGAATGATCAACCATATGATCAATCACAGCCTTACAGGGCCTGGTTGAAATATATCATCAAATTCACAATGCAAGTCTTCAATAATAGTCTTTTTTTTTTTGAAGCGGACGTCTTAAATTTCAATCAACATCTCAAAGTTAAAGGCTTACCTTGCTTTCCTAAAGAGCTACCTACTATCTGTATGCAGCTTCACAGCATAGGGCAGGTTCATGCTAACCACTTAGCAGACTATCACGTTAGGGCTTAGGAGATGAGAGCTAAACAATCCTTCCCAGCCAATGCGTTTGCATACTCTTATGTTTGCAAGATACCGATGAAGTTCTAACGGATTTGGGTCTCGAACTTGAGGCAGATCCCCATGCTGAAGAGCTCCTGGTAGAGCAGCTTTGCGCCGTAGGGCACATTGAGTCGGACTATGTTCTCCGCGGACTTGCAGAACCCGCAGTAGGGGCCATGGATCTTCCTCCCTCCTTCGACCGGTCTCATGATCACGTTCGCCACCCGCTCGCACGTCTGGCAGACGTGCATCTGCGAGAAGTCGCTCAGCATGAAGAGCCGTTCGTGGAGGTTGGCAGTGGCGCCGTGGGCGAGGAGGCAGTCGCGCTCCATCTCTCCGAACTTCACACCGCCGAACCTCTTCCTGTCCTCCACCGGCTGCCTCGTGAGCGGGTGCACTGGGCCGGTGTTGCGGAATTTCACCTTGTCCTCAGACATGTGGACCAGCCTCTGGTAAAAGGTCGGCCCCATGAACACCAAGGACCGCATCCTTCCACCGTTTTGTCCATTCAGAACGCTTTCTCCTCCCCACCTTGAAAAACCAACCCTGAAATGCAATGAGATAAAACAAGCGCACAGCGTCAAACAAAAACACATGACAAACAGTCTCAAAATATCCAGCATGTATCATGCGTGTACGTTTGTAGCTTGTTCTGCATGGACAAATTCAAAGAAAGATGTCAACAATGCATGCTCCTCTAGTGTGTTAGGAAAGACAATGAAGGTCCTACGCATGAGATGACATTTAGCACAAACAGCATGCTGTCAAATTGCGAATTCCACTTAGCATTCCATCTCTCTGAGAGAGAGAGAGACAGAGAGACAGCAAAATCAAGAAAACGGTTAAATTCATCATTTAAACACACTTACTTGTGTAGTTGTTCTGTGATCACGTCTATAGATGGAGTGGTAAATGGTGTTGCATATTTGATCATCCCACCAAGGGCAATTCCCTTACCCAAAGCAGCTTCAAGCAGCTGACCAGGAGTTTGACGAGTCGGAAAGCCGTGTGGATTTATCACGATGTCTGGAACTATTCCTTGGCAAGTAAATGGGAAGTTCTCTTGAGAATCCAAAAGGCCAACAACTCCTTTCTGGCCATGCATACTAGCAAACTTGTCTCCAACACAAGGGGAGCGAGCCTACAACATGGGCAATATGACAGTAGAAATAAGAAGAAAATACAAGGATTGATATACTATGGCGGCTGAGGTGACCTCTGAGCTCTAAATAATCGAGGCAAACAATCGAGACCATCTATCACTCCTAGAATCATGAAGAGCAAGGTCATGCAAAATATGAGCAAAACTCCTTAGTATATTTAATCCATTCGCCAACATGTCACATTTTAGCTAAAAATCAATGCTAAAAAAAGAGCTTTAGTTAGAATATAAAGAAGGTTCTCAAAAGTCAAAATCACCCATTACACTACTTATATCAATATTTGATTCTAAATTAAACCATGTAAGTACAGACTACAAAGAACACCTGTAGTTTCATACAGCAAAACATTACGGGGAAATAAAATAAAAGGTGAAAACTGAACATAGGACACAAACTTCACACCATGTTTATGTCTAACTGTATGATCAAAATCATGTGGATGTGTTGTTACAATAGATGAAAAGGTGCCACTGCAGAGAACAAGAGAAACATAACAAAGATGGAAAAGCCAACAATTGGAGGAACTGAGCCTAGCTCAAGTGGTGGAGGTGTGGATGTACACGTACCCCCACTGCCCAGGTTCGCGTCCTCCTGCTAGGTATCCCACAGTAGTTTCAAAAAGAAAGAAAGGCAACAACAGGGTGTTCGACTAGCTATTTGAACTTCAGTATGAATACATCAGAGACTATCAAATATAAGGAGTCCTTAATACTGTTAGTAATAGTAACTTGTATTCTCATGAGGCCAAAGCGCCAGTATATATAGACAAGTACATGAGGTAAATATGCAAATAACTCCTCATAACAATGGGGAATAACACAATTATACATATATCTCTAACACCCCCTCAAACTTATGGTGGATCAACAACACTGAGTTTGGAGAGGTAAAAGCCGTGTTGTGCTCGAGTCTGGGCCTTGGTGAAGAAATCCGCTATCTAAAGTTTGGAAGGCACATAGTGAAGAGCAATCACCTGATCATGCACACAAGACCTCATGAAGGAAGCATCAACACCACTATGCTTGGTGAGCTCATGCTTCACAGGATCACGGGCAATACTGATAGCACATGTACTGTCTGACAAAAGAGGAGTTGGTGTAGTGACAGAAACACCAAAATCCTTAAGTAACCACCATAGCCAAGTAATCTCTGCTGTCAAGAGAGTCATAGCTCGTAACTCAGCCTCTTCACTCGAACGGGATGCTGCAGTCTGTTTCTTCGTCTTCAGGCAATGAGAGAACCACCAAGAAAAACACAATAAGAAGAGATAGACTGACGATCAGAGGGATTGCTGGCCCAAGTAGCATCCGAATAAGTATGAAGCTGTAACGAGCTGGAGTGTGGGAAGAAGAAACGGCGAGAGATAGTCCCACGAAGGTATCGTAGAACTTGAAAAAGGTGGCTGTAGTGGACCTGAGTGGGAGCAGAGACAAACTGACTCAGAATGTGGATTGGATAAGTGATATCCGGACGAGTAACAGCAAGGTAGACAAGACTCCCAACAAGATGACGATAGCGAGTCGGATCAGAAAAAGGGTCGCCATCAGAGGGCCGGAGATGAACGTTGAGCTCCATGGGAGTCTCAACAGTACGCTGATCAGTGAGAGAGACGCGATCAAGAAGATCCTGAATATACTTCTTTTGGGACATAAAGAAACCATCTGGAGTGGAAGTAACCTCAATCCCAAGGAAGTAACGAGAGGACCAATATCCGACATAACGAACTACTCACTCAAACGAGCCTTGACAAAGGCAATGTACTCAGAATCATCTCCGGTGATGATCATATCATCAACATACAGAAGAAGAAGAGTCCGACCACGAGACAAAGTGTGGACAAAAAGGGCAGGATCATGATCACTAGCTAAGAAGCCAGCAGCAGTGACCACAGAGGAGAAGCGCTCAAACCAAGCACGAGGGGCTTGTTTAAGGCCATCGAGAGAGCGACGAAGACGACAGACCATGCCCTCAGGAACAGAATACCCAGGTGGCGGATGCATGTAGACCTCATGCAACTCGCCATTAAGAAAGACATTCTTAACATTAAGCTGAGAAATAGACCAGTGACGAACAGACGCCACCGAAAGAAGAGTGCGGATAGTGGTCATGTGGGCCACAGGAGCAAAAGTCTCATCGTAGTCTCGACCATGCTCCTGCTGGAAGCCACGAGCAACAAGACGCGCCTTAAAGCGCTCAAGAGAGCCACCAGAGCGAGTCTTAATCTTATAGACCCACTTACACGTGATGGGACGAGAGTGAGATGGAAAAAGAACAAGATCCCAAGTACCAGTACGCTCGAGGGCAGCAATCTCCTCGGTCATGGCATGCTGCCACTCAGGGTGAGTAACAGCATCCCGGTAGGAGACATGCTCATAGGTAATTGCACCAGCAAAACCAAAACGGGCAGGAGGCCGAATCGACTAACGATCACGGAGAGCGTAGCGAGGAGATGATGACCCATCAGGGGTAGATGACTCATCTGGAAGATCCTCAATACGAGGTCAACGAGTGTAGAAGAGAGTGGGGGAGCCTGAGGAGCCGCAGGAGACGAAGCAGGCGGCGACAACGGCGGAGAGGCCTCAGGAGGTAAATGCGGAGACTCAGTGGGACGGGTGGACGAGGGCAAGATAGAGATGGGTGTATTTGGAAAAGTAAAAAAAGACAGGGACTCCACAGAGGAAACCGAAAGAGAGGCAGGACGGGGGTAGAAGGGACGAGACTCGTCGAAAGTCGCATCCCGAGAAATCCGCATCCGTCGACCAACAGGGTCCCAGCATGAATAGCCCGTGTGCTCAGCACTGTATCCCAGAAAAACACACTCAACAGACCGAGCAGTTAGTTTGGTGCGTTCTCGAGATGCGAGGAGAACGTAGCAAACGCAGCCAAACAGACGAAGGGCAGAGTAGTCTGGAGGAAGACCACAGAGACGCTCAACAGGGATCTTACCCTGAAGAGCAGAAGAGGGCTGAATGTTGACGAGATAGATGATAGTGGAAACAGCCTCAGCCCAAAAGTGAGGTGGAATAGAGGTGACAATCATCAGTGTACGAGCCGTCTTAAGGAGGTGACGATGCTTGCGCTCAACGACCCTATTCTGAGCATGAGTACCAGGACAAGAGAACTGAGCGAGTGCCCTGCTCATAAGGAAGCTACGCAGGTAACGAGAGAGGTACTCGCCAGCAGAGTCAGCACGAAAGACACGAATAGGAGTGGAGAACTGTGTGCGAACCATAATGGCAGATTGTTTATAGATAGACAAGGCCTCACTACGAGAAGACATAAAGTATATCCAAGTGTGGCGAGAGAAGTCATCTATAAAAATGATATAATATTGATGGCCCCCTTTCGAAAGGAAGGGCGCCGGACCCCAAACATCAGAAAGAACAAGATCAAACGGACGTTGAGACACTGACTCACTATGAGAATAGGGAACTGAATCTGTTTCCCTAACTTACAGCTCTCACAATCTAAAGACACGTCTCCTGAGACAAACCCCAGAAGACCACGACGAACTAAAGATGACAGACGAGATCCACACAGAAGACCAAGACGGTGATGCCACTGCTGGAAAGAGCTGGTAGATGGAGTGGTAGAAGCGGAGGGACTGGCGGCGACGGTGGCAGCGGAAGGAAGATGAAGCCAGTCAAGCTCCCAGAGACGCTGTGAGTCAAGGCGCCGAGGAGAACCAACGAGCCCGTGTGGCGGTCCCGAGCACAACAAGAGTCGAGTCAAAATGACCCGACAACCAAGGTCGATGTCGCCTTACAGAAAAAGAAGTCGCATGGTTAGGCGAGGAACATGAGCAACAGAAGGAACATGAAAAGATGAGTTGCTAAGAGGTCCTCGACCAGAGACAGAAAGAGATGTACCATCAGTAGTAAGAACACTGACAGGAGAATCAAGAGGTGTAATGAAAGACAGAGCGGATGAATCAGAAGTCATGTGAAAAGATGCTTCGGAATCAAGAATCCACGGGGAGGTACTTGACTGTGTAGGAGGTGGTTTCTCATTGTCCGAAGAGTCGATGAGCGAAACTCTGCGAACTCGCCGAGGAGAATCAAGCGGCAAGCGGCGTCGAAGTCCGGCTATCTCCCTTTCGGTGAGAGAAACTGCCAAGGAGTTGATCGACGTCGATGTAGAAGCACCGGTGCCAGTGCTAGGAGAAGAACGACGTGAAAGGTGCCGCTGCTTCTGATAGCACTAGGACTCAATGTGGCCGACCTTGTCGCAGTAGGAGCAGCGAGGATGGCCACCGCCAGATGGAGGGCGGCCACCACCACCTGTGGCAGCCGCTGGAGGGGGCAGTGTGCTGAAGCGTGGATGTAGCAGGTGCACGAGCGGCGAGCACGGAGAGAAGTGGCATCAGACCAGCACCACTCAGGCGAATCTCCTCTGCACGTATCTCGGTAAGAGCCTCCAGAAGAGTGACACAGGGGTGGCATAGAAGAAGCTGGGCACGCCTCTGCTCGAAATCAGGACGAAGACGAGTAAGGAACTCGTAGACACGCTGAAACTCCGGTCGACGCGTCTGCCCGAACAACACGAGCAGGAGCGGCGGCCCGATAGTGCGAAGAAGAGTCGGTGGCCGACGCCGCGGCGGCAGAACTCTGAGCGTAGAAAGCGTCAACAGTAGCATCACCTTGCTGAAGAGAGTGCTCCTGGCGAACCACGGACAGGTAGAGGGCATCTCCAGAGGGTTCGTAGCGCTGACGAAGGTGAGTCCACATCTGAAAAGCCGAAGGGAGTCCCACAACCTCGAAGAGAGGCGAGGGCGGACATCGGCGATGAAGGCAAGAAGACGGCGAGTGTCGTCGTCATACCACTGAGTGTAGGCGGTGAATCGATCCGTGTAGGAATCCAGAGCCTCTTGGTAGGCAGAGGCAGCCTTATCATCAGTAAGACCAGCAGACTCAAAAGCAGCCTGTCGGCTATCGAGGGTAGTGCAACAGGCGTAGGCTCCGTCGGAGGAGTAGGGCAAGGTGACATCGCTAGAAAGGACGCCCCAGAGATGAAGACCACGCATGTGGATGAGCATGTGAGACACGAAGTCGGTGTAATTAACACCATCGAAGATCACCGGGCAGCGAGAGAGGGAAACAGTGCCCATTGGTAGGCGGCGCTGGACGGCGCGGCGACCAAGGCAACGAAGTATAACAGGCGGTGCTGAACGGCGCGGCGGTTAGAACGACGTTTTTTTCGCTCCGCTGTTAAAACTTTGGGCTGAAGGAGTTGGCCCAGACTAAACGCGTGCGTACGGGGGGAACTAGGGTTCCCCCCTGCGTCGGTGGTGGCGGCGATAGAGGAAACCGGCGACGGCGATCGGCGCCCAGCGGTGGCGGAGCGGAAGACCTGGCGACGGAGAAGATCACCGAGCGCGAAGTCAGCGGCGGTGGCTGCGGCGACGACAAGAATCGGCGAGGCGGGCGGCGACGTCCCGGCGGAGCGATGGCTCGGTTGGATCTCCTTCCCCGGCGGATCTCGTCCGACACGGCGGCGGCCCTCGCGGGAAGAGGAGGCAACCGACGGCGTCGGAGGTGGCCGACGGTGCGCAAAGCGAGCGGAGCGGCCGGGTCCGCGTCGGCCGGCGGTGGGCATCGCGCGTGGCTCGATCTTGCGACCACGCGAGACGGCAGCGACAAGCCGGCGTCGGGCACGCGGAGATGGCGATCAGCAGCGACAGGGGAGGGAAGCCGACGGCAGCGGCAAGGGGACGGGGGATGGAAGCCGCCGGCGGCGGCTAGGGCAGTGGAGGACGAGTTGCGCGTCCGGGAGAGATAACCCTAATGGGCTCTGATACCATGTTAGGAATAGCAACTTGTATTCTCATGAGACCAAAGGGCCAGTATATATAGACAAGTACATGAGGTGAATATGCAAATAACCCCTCATAACAACGGGGAATAACGCAATTATACATATATCTCTAACAAATACGACTACCTCTATAGGCCAGTATCTGAGAGGACCAAATGACACATATCCATCAAATTCATGCAAAATTGTTACTGACATTACATTGTAGAGCCCAATCTATGAGGTATCTCAGTTTTACCTTTTGGAGGAAAAAAAGTCAACTAGCCAGAGAGAAGAGAATGTCATGCAGCACTCTATTGTCTTGCACGGTTAATGCCATTGCATGCAAACATGAGTCATGAAATATACCGCAGAATAAATTTATAAAGATTATATTGTTCACCTGTCTTAGAGTAACAACTGCAGAGTTCATCCCATCATCATTAGCAGAAAGAACTACCTTCTCCACCATCCCTTTTTCAGTATGCATCAGCTTCACACCATGATCTTCACCAGATTCTGAGACTTTCCCGATGACAATGTCACCACTTTGAAGACTTGCTCCGATGTATGGTAAGCCATCGATATCCAGACTGTCAACCCGCCCTCTCTTGCTTTGCATTTTTCCAAAATCGATCTTTTCCCTGTGTTTGAATCGTTTGGTGACCTCTTTGTTTTCTGCCAGTGCTTTATAGCTCTTGAAACGTAGTGTCCGAAACATGCCACGTTCTAAGGACGCCCTATTCAATACCAGAGAATCTTCTTGGTTAAATCCCTGATGAACACTGACTGAGACTATTGCATTTTGGCCATTGAAATATTCTGGTATACTAAAGTCATCTTTTCTTCCAAAGTTATAGTCTGCCTTACCAAGACAGTCAGCCACTGCAGTTTTGAACAAGGGTCTCTGTGGATAGTACAGTTGATGGGAAAGGGTATCGACTCTAAACTGAGGATTTGTAGTGGTGTAGCCAATAGCCTGTTGTGATATTTTTTCAGCTTGCATCAGAACCCTCCGAGCATAATTGTGGTTGGCAAAGGGAATGATACCGCAACTCAACCCTAGCAAGAAAGACTGGTCAAGTTCACAATGACTATAGTACGAAAACCCCTCTTCTTTGTCCCCAGCAAAGAGATGCCTAATTTCATGAGCACATCGGATATCCTCCTCTTCTTCAACACCAATCAGCTCAATTATATTTTGATCCATAAGTTCCCGAAAAAAGTATGATCCATCCTTCCGTTTCGTGATCCTTCTAAGATTTTCAACTATAAGAAGTGGTCTTAGAATTCTCCCTGCATCAGAAAATACACGAACTTCTTTATGGAGCTTGTCCCTTTTGATTTCCACCTAATCGAAGTTAAAAATGGAAACAAGAACCATCATTAGTACTATTTTGTTGTAACATAAGCGTTTTTACATATTCCACAGAAGAAATAGTACATGTAATATAAGAACCATATTCTCATGCTTGTGGCAAGATATGGACCAATAATAATGTATCTCAAATATACAATGTCTGCTCTGAGATTACCTAAATTTTTGGTAAGAAACATACACGAAATGCATATTGGGAATAAAGCACGAGAAGTTCAGTAATTCATTGTCATGAAAAGATCAAACGCACCAGGTAAAAGAAAAATTAACATGCAAGAGAAGATTTTAATGATCTCATGGACTCATCAGGAGAATATTATAAATAATTTGTTTCCTTTACCAAACTGTGTAGGATGATTCTTTTTGTAATTACATAAATAAATATTGTTAGGAATATATTGTATGTATTGAAGATGCCCAAAGGGCAATATTTATAGGGTACAAGAGGTATAAATAAATTCTATCTCTAACATATCTCTAGCACCCTATCTCTAACACCCCCCTCAAATGCAAGGCGTATACAATAGCATTACATTTGGAAAGAGTTGACACTAAACTACGGAAAATCTAAAATCCGAGTCTTGATAATGTCGTCGTAGCATGCAACTCTTGGAAAATATGTCGAGTATCAAAAGACCTCCCATCCGGTGTCGTGCGACGGCTCATAAAGCACAAGGTGCGGGAGCAAAGTCGACCGCGGCAACACGACGAAGAGGATGATGAAACCAATAAATATAGAGAGAGCTGTCAAATCAAGTCGAATAGGAATAGTTGGAAGCATGACGGCGCAGATCGTAGCTCAAGACGGCGGCGGCGCAGTGCACAAGAAGCGCAACGAATGCACAGTGCAAAAGAAGCACAACGCAATACACAAGAAGTGCAACAGAGGCGCAGTGCAGAAGAAGCGCGGCGCAATGCATAAGTACAACGAAGACACATTGTGGAAGAAGCCCGACAACCTTGAAAGCTTGGGGCGGCTCGAAGAAAATAGCAGCAGGAGCGGCTGCTGCTGCCATGCATAAGGCAATTCCTATGTTCTATGACTGACAATAAATTTATGGACACGCACGGCTTAGACGAACTCAAAGATAAAGTTTTACGGACTTGGATGGACGGAACGGAAGAAAAAATGACACAAATAATAGCTAGCAGTAGCAGAAGACCGAGGAGGTCTGCCACGTGTAACCGGATCCGGCAGCGCACACGAGGACGTGCAAAGCGTGGAGCCTCCTTAGCAGGGTGAGGCAGGTAACAAGAACCTGAGTGCAGCTTCAGCGTTTCAGAAGCAGGTGACCTTCCATCAGGTGCAACTGCGGAGTTATCCATCTGCTTATCCTGAACTGCCTCATCAAGTGACAGTTGATGCTCTATGGCTCCAACAGAATATGGTGCAACACATGACGTGCTCAAGTACCGAGCCCACGGCTCAATTGAGAAGCTCAACTTTCAACTTGTCCCAACTGCATTGGTCCAGAATGTCCTAGTAGACCCCCATTGCTCGCGGATCTTCAAGCTTGCACCGACCTTCTTACAGTACTCCACCCCTCTATACTTGAAAGAGACATCTGGCCTCGCCGCATTCCCAACCGATCCCATAGCCACATTACGTGAGGTGCGAGTGGCGGTGGCGGATACGGTTGCGGAAAGCCTCGTGGAGATCGGCCCTCGGCTGGGAGCGGTCATCACGCGCGTTGAGGACGTACGCATGGCGCTAGACGACGCCGCCGGGCTGCTCCTCGAGGCCACCGACGCTGCCGAGACCCTCTTCGTCGACGCGCTCGCCCTCGTGCCCTCCGGATCCTCCGCGCCGCTCATGGAGGTTAGGAGGCGCACCTGAGGCTGCGCGGGGATCTCATGTCGGAGGCCGAGGAGGAGGCCACCCCCGGGAGCGAAGAAACTCCTCCTGGGGGCAGCAACTGCGCCGCCGCCAGCTGGAGGTTAGGAAGCGGCGACGGTACGAGCAAATCCTAACTCTAATCTTTGCTTTGATACCATGTTAGGAATATATTGTATGTATTGAAGAGGCCCAAAGGGCAATATATATAGAGTACAAGAGGTATAGATAAGGATATGTTATAGATAGATTATATCTCTAACATATCTCTAGCACCCTATCTTTAACAAAAATGACATAAAAGGGTGAACCATTAGGATTCTTTACAAAATTTTAAACCAGCACTCCAGCAGTGACAATGCATAACTATACCCAGCAAATGATTTTCAGTCAGGTGGTGCAAATCAAGGACTTGTTAAGCATGCAAAGCCTATGTTGAGAAGACAACACAACTCCTGATAATCTAAGTAAAATGTCTCTCAAAAAAATTGAAGGTGAAATCTGCATTACAGTTTAGCGGAAAATTTTCGAACATTATGAAAGAAAGCAACGCACGATCCCGGATCTGCATACCATGCTCCAAGGTAAAATTTGCATGTCAGTTTAGCAGAATTGGGAAAGAAAGCAAACCTGTGGATCGATTTGCTTGCTACGTCTCATACTCCTTAGACGCAAAACAAATTCGCCGGGGTCTGCACACAGTCCAAGCAAATTTCCATTCAAGAAGATCCTGTCTTTCCCACTAATCTCTTGTAGAATAACTTCATCCAGTTTCTTCATTCCACAAGAAACAAATATGTCAATGAAGGGTTTCCTCACCACAGAGCTAACCATAGCAGTAACAGCTAGGTTTTTGACAAATCCACATTTTTCACCATCAGGAGTGGACAAGAAACACAACTTTCCCCAGTAGGATGGATTGCTAGAAAAAGATTTATTAAGTCAGTTCACGATAGGATATTGAAAAAAGCAAAGAACACGCATGCATCACTCCGTATAGAAAGGAAGAACTTACGGATATCTAGCATCTCCAGCCTTCCCCGCATAAGCAACATACTGCCGTGTCTTCCTCAAGTCAGACATCATTTGAAGCGGATTTGTTCTCCTTAGGGTTGCAACAATCCCTGAGCACCTTTCTCTTTTATACGGATGGCACCAGGAGCCGGTCGAGAAGGCACGGCTCAGACCATTGGTAATGATGGATGCATCCACATAACGATCAAGAACTTGTAAGTCACCATCACCACTCAAATCTCTCTGCATGGTCTTGACCATGCGTCTTTCTGCATGCCTAATATGCACCCAAAGTTCTCTCCGAAGCAACTGACATGCTAGATCTAGCCTCTTGTTACGAAAATCATCCTTATTGTCACATTTTCGATTGCCAGAGTAAGCCATTAGCAGACATTTCACCATGTAACCCAAAAAAAGTGATTTGTTCCTATTCCCACTGACACCAGGAAACATATACCTACCAACATATTCATCAAAGGATTCTTCTGGTGGAAACTTTGTTTTTTTTATAAAGTCGTCAACATATTGACGGGCTCTATCTCCTCTACGAAAGCCTTCACACTGTTCATGGGATTCTGTTACAGTTGCTGATATTATGTTGACCATAGAAGCATCACAATGTTGTATATCGATCATATCAAAAGCTTCCTTATCTGATGATACACCTAGAGCAAAAAACACTATCCAGATTGGCATAATCGCACCCAAGAAGGACAGATTAATGACTTTGCTGAAATCATAATTATTTTTAGACTGAACAAGTTTTACATAGATCTTTTCTCGTTTGATTTCAGACAAGTAACAAGCATCCCAACAGGGGCGGTCGCTGATCCAAATCCTGGATAAGAATCTCTGCTCTTCAGCAATAAACGCCTACAGAGTTGAAAGCAATGAAAACATGGTATTAAAATAATCCAGATATGGATTTTTTTCAAAAAAAAAAACTCAGATATGGTATCAAACATTCTGTAGGGTAACAACCAAGGGAAAAAAAATCGGCTGTTACCAGAAAAAGTGACGGGAACCGGGAGGAAAAAAAACAGGTCGAATTTTTCCAAATTTAAATTTAAATTTATGACTGCATAATGCACTTGTTATGTTGGCTTAGGACTTTTTTGTGCTAGATTACCTATTATATGAGCTAAGTATACTTGAATTATTGTATTCCTAAGTCCCAATATTTTTTTTGACAATCTAGCCTAGCTAGTACATGCTAATTGGAATCTTGGAAATGACCTTGGGCAGCATGAGCAGAAGAGAACCCTGGAAAGCACCTTGGAGGCTTGGACTTGGACTCTTTTACAACACTACGGCAGTAAAGAAATGAGCAGCAAGGGGATAAGAGTAGCAGCAGCAAGGTAGGGGAGACGAGCAGCAGCAGCAGCAGCAAGCAAGGAAGGAGAAGAAGAGCAGCAGTAGCTAAATCTATGAGTTTCTCTCCATCTCTTTTACTCTTGCAAATAGTTATGGAAAATCAGTCCCATGAGCTAAAGTGTCATTTCCAAATGGCTTGCTAGGCTATTCGGACTTATGGACGTCGAGATGTCAACCTATTACCTTCTGATGATGATTCTTATTCGTTAGACATTTCTTCTTATCCTACTTACCATTACGGAAATTAAACCAATACAAGAATTATTTACCAGTGGGTGGAACCCGCATATTACCAACTAATTTATAATCATTGGGTAGAATATACCCACCAAACATACACTTGTGATCAATACAAAGTCCACCTAGCTCAATTTGAAGGACTTCTCCTAACTGATAATAATGAGTACATTGCACAACCTTCGCGTTTCTCGACAATGTATTGGTATGAATTGCTACTCCATTATTGTTTTTAGTATACTAGTCAAGTTATCATTCATTATCATTAACTTATGTTTTTATTATTTTAGATACTTTAGAACACTTAGAGGAGAGGGCTTCCTAGATAGTCAAGCTAGCAAAAAAGACTTTTTATGTACAACATTAGGCTTCTTACAAATTTCTAATTAGACATCAAGTTTCTTATATATCAGGATTGTCACTTTATTAAACACTTTCTAATTAATATTTACATTATTTCAATTGCTAATTACCCATAACCGGTTTTCTTTGTTTTTTTCCGGTTTTGGTAGCGATTTTTCCGGTTTTTTGAAGCGGGTTTTCTGGTTTTGGGCGGTAATCGTTCCGGTAACCGGGTTTAAAACATCCCAAATTCAATTTTCAATATTCGAATTTTAACCGGCTTTTTTCTGGTTACCGGCCAGTAACCGTTACCAGCCGCCGGGCGGGTTTTCATCTAGTTCCGAGATTTGTACCCTTGGTAACAACTGTCCGAATTCATTCCAGAAGAGGGTAAATTTGAAGAAAGTTGGGCAGCGGGCAATTCCGCAGCTGACAATTTCTTTGACAAAATTACAGAATAATTCCAAAGTTATACTAAAATGTTCCAGTGCACAGCTAAGAAACCATCAACCATTCAACATAATATATAAAACCCCAGCTGAACTTTGGTCACATGCTTACAATATGTATCACAACTCACGAGTTAAGCTAGATTTGCTAACTTCATATGAGTTCAGTTAACTGTGCCAGACAAATACGTATGGCAGTACCAGAATTGTTTCTCTTGCATGACTATGATGTATAGAATAGACTTCGTTTGTTCTTCTAAATATATCTTATCAGCTATCGTGTATCTAAACTGAGATGTTTCCATTTAAATTTAAGATTGGCACGGTCTTGCAGCTTCTTTAAAGGCTGCTTCTTTAAAGGCTACCAAAATGAGGAATGCAATGTTTTTTACGGAAAACATTAGCTAAGAACTGAATGAACAAGATAGATCATGTAAGGCAAGACCTTTTCCATTCCTTTGATCAGAAAGTATCCACCAGAATCAAACTGGCAGTCGCTTTCCTGAAGTTTATGCAGCCAGCACAAATTTGAATTCACCATGACAGGTAACCTGCCAATGGTGACCCATTTAGTTTCTTTCATTATATCTTTTCTTTGGATAAATGGATCCTTCCCGGTTTTGGCTTTGTCACCTTTGTTGAATGAATAAACCTGATACAGTCAACACACTAATTAATCAGATGGTATAACATCTAACGAAATCTTAATGACACACAAAAAACAATATAATAGCTTGATTACAGAAAGGAGAGTACTTTTAGCTCACATCTACTGCTTGAGAGAGGGAAATAGTTGTGTGGTTTCGTTAAGATCAAACATATCGAGATCAAGGGTAGAATGCTAAGAAATAGTGTAATCACCGGTCACCACATGTAATGCAGACTTAAATGAACTTTGCAGGCTCGTTAAGAGGAAAAACATAAGATACATGGCTAAAGTGCCATGTGAACTTAAACCCACTAACTTCCGTGATAGTTACGAGTGCTATTCTGGAACGGTTGAAATTATTTTTTCAAATTCCCCATGACTCAATCTTTCATTTCTTTTCCTTAATACAGTGTAGTTCTCCACTACTGTTTCATTTCAAATGTCATATGAGCAGGGCGGGGGAGGTAAGGAGCATCCTGACCTGAACAGTCATTTCTACTTTCATCTTAGAAGAATATGTCATCTTCTGGAGGCGAGCATGTCTAGGCTTCAGTTTGAGTGTCTGCTCATCGAGATCACTGTTGTCAGAACAAAAAACCGGCTCCTCAAGCTTCACTCTACCAAACTTGATGGTTGCATGTCTCCAGGCATCTGCTTTCTTTGAAGGATCATAATCAGGCTCAACGGTAACTTCCCCTAGAGAATCAAAGAGCTCTTGGAGTCCATGCGAGACAAAATCGTTGTAGGAATTTATCTGATGGCTAACTAGTCCAATTTCACTGAAGAATGATCTTGATGCTTCTTTACAAAACTTCTCCAGGCTTGCAACATCAAAGTCAATTGGGACTTGCGCACGTGGGTCCGAAGAAGACTCCCCTTTCCCTTCATTTTCCACAGAAGGTATTCCTTTCAAATCCACATCCATAGGAGACTGCCCTCCATCGGCATCCGGAGATGGCTGTCTTTCCCCTTTCGCATCGTCCTTTAAATGGGATTTCCCCTCTCCATTGTCGTCCAAAATCATGAAATCCATCTCAGTATCTGAGCCATTTGGTGACTGCTGACCATTCATTTGCAGCTCTTGCATCACTAAACCACCAGGCAGCTGCCCAACGTCCTTTTTTAACAACAAAGAGAGAGAGAAAAATATATATCAACAAAGTCACCGTACAATCCTCAAATTAGAAGATAGGTCAACAGAACATGTGCATCCATAGCTCCATAAGGCATTGGGCACTAAGAACCAGAATCACTAACAATTTCTCACACAGGCGCACGCACGATTGCACCATCTTAAAAAAATGCAGATGCAATACACACCAGATAGCCATTTCACCTAAACTGACCACTTCAGAGCACAGCAACCGCACAAAACTTCAACCAAACAAACCTTGCGGAGCGACACGTCGCAACCCAACAGCATCAATCCCTGGGCACAAAAATCAACACAAGGATCCCCTCCGCACTCACCCCCAACGTCGCAATCCATGATCAAAACGCACAACAACAAAACCACAATTCACCGCACTACCAACACAGATAGCTCTCACAACCCACAACAACCATCACAACATGCCTACTAGAAACAAATAGCAGAGTAAACTAGTGCCCCAGGGCCCAGACCCTGGGACCACATGAAAGCTCAAAAAGTTAAAACCAATCGCTGCTGCGCGCGAGGGCCACGGGCTCTCCAAACCCCGCAACGGATGATTCTGTGAAAAAAAGAGGGTTTTTTTTGGGAGAGCACAAGCCCCAATTGTGCACCAAACGATCCAACGCGAAACGACCGAACGATCAAGAACAGAGGAAACGCGACAGTGGACGCGCGGCGCGGGCCACGACGGAACGATGCAAGAGCGACGTAGGACCGAAACGGAAGCGCGGCATGTGGGTGCTGGCGCGTCGGCCGGGGAGTGTAGTGGGGCCTACCTGCGCGCCGGTGATCGCAGGATGCCGCCGGCGAGGGAACCCTACGTCGTCGCGGTTGGGGTTTTAGGCAGCGTGAGAGCGATGCGACCGAGGCGGAGGCGAAGAGGCGGCCAAGAGGCTCTTTGGCTTTATTGTGGAGGAAGGATCAACAGAGTGGGTGACAGTAAGCTCGAGCTGCTCTGCGCGTTTCAATTTTGGAGAGGCTGGTCCCACCGGTCATTGTGACGGCCGGCGGCAAAGGTGTCTGGCCCTCCGATCTGCATCCGACGGAGTTCTATACAACTTTTAAAAAATAGTTTCGTAGACCTTCTAGTTAAAAAAGAGAAAAGTTATAATGGAAAAAATTGTTATACATTATTCTGCGAAGAAGATACACTATCATGCAGAGAATATCACGTGAGAGATCGGAGGGGGGATTGGCCCGTGCTCTCCGTGTGATCTAAAATTTGACACTACATTTCGTTATGATCTATAGAATTATATCTATATTCCTGCTATTTGATCCTCTTCATATAATGCAATTTCACCGAGTTTGCAGCACCAAAAAGATCAGGAGACGGTGCGCCGAATGGGAAGGTGGGTAAATAGGAGGGAAATAAAAACACATGCAGTATTCGGGTATTCAAATTGATCGGTTTCACACCACCCAAAATGGGTCCCAATTTTACCAGGTCCATCACCAAAAGAGCTAGCTTTTGCGCTCCCGATTAGGTCCATGCACAACACAGATCATACTGTTGAAAAACTATGGATTCGACCCAGCAGCCGGTCCATGTATGGGTGTCTCATCCCAAACCTTAGCAGGGTTTGTCGACTATATATAGGGGGTGCTAGTCATTGTAAAAGACTGATCGTATGAAGAGTAATAAAGAGAAGCAAGAAGCCCCTTACATCTCTGTGTTCAATCTACTATTTTGTTATCATGTTCTTGCATTGATTGATATTATTATATGTTTGTCTACGAGGTTATCATTCGGACTGGACTCGCCAGCGACGGTTCCTCAACACGTTATCAACACGATCGACTCTCCTCTAATCGAAAGGTAACCGTCGATGAACGACACTCGTAGATCGAATCATTTTTCTAGATTGCTTTCAATTCTGTAAATTTGGCTTTCTAGATTGTAATCTACGGTACAAATCCGATCTAATCTACCCGTGAGCCGACTTGAAGTAACCGATATAATATCGATCGGTAGATTGCATGAAAAGGTGGTTATCAATTGCACCGTAGATTGAAAATCGCAAATATGTTCTAACCTACCGCGAGCCGACATGAAGTCGCCGGGCAAGTCGATCGGTAATTGCATGAACAGTGATCGCGCCTAACAAACAGCGTGTGCGTGATGAACAGTAATCATGCCATGAACAGTGCACATGTGATGAACAGTATTGCGCATGGACAGGGAAAAAAAGGAAACTCCTATCTAACCACCGTGCGAACACGTAGTCGTCGGCATAATGTCGATCGATCAAGCTAGATGCATGGAAAAATTGAAGGCAATGACATGAAAGGCACCATGTGCATGGCACCGCCTACAAGCGGCCGTCATCACCTCTGCGATACGTTACCGGTCGGCTAGTCCGCCACCATGCATCGCTACGGAAGCAACGATAGAGCCACGCCGCTAGCACGCGACAAGCATGCACATGCCGGCCTGGAGCCTCACCATGAAGTCAGCCGACCGCGCTTGAAGCCGCCGGCCCTCGCCTCCCACATGGGGCACCCCGCGCCGCCACCCGCATGCGGCTCCCACTCCCGTCGCTCGGAGTTTTGAAAATTACAATAAAATTTCACGAATAAGAAAATTCCAGCATGAAAGGGCATCGGGAATTCGCATTTTGAATAATTTTGAACTTTTGAAGCATGTTTAACTTTGTTATTATTATTTATATGCTATTTATTTATTTTATTTACTGTTTTGATTATCTGTGATTGTTTATATTACTTTTAATCACGGAAAATATCAGTAAATAATGAAAATGCATAGAAAAGTACGGCAACATGAACCGGTAGTTCGAAGAGCATTATGAGAATTTTACAACTATTTTATATAAATTACTAGTAGCAATCTTATGAACTCTTTGCATGAATATGAAGATGACTTGCATCACGAACCAAGAGTTCGAAGAACTGACGAGCATGGCCAGAATTTGTACATAATTTATACAAGTATTCAACTCTGTAATAATATAATCACAGATGAGCAGAAGATTGAGAAGACTCTCTCTACCTTTCACCCAAATACGGTGCAATCTGCACACAACTATTGTCAAGACAGCTACAAGGTGTATGCCACATTAATTGATACTATGCAAGTTGCGAAGCTCAAGATGATGTTCTACGGAAAGAACTACATCTCACAGCCACCTAATAGCAATGGTAGCCATGGAGTCAATGCTAGCAGCTACAAGATGATGAAGTCTCTCACGAAGGAGAGGGGCAAGAATGGTAAGGTTGTAAGTCGCACGTTATTGATGTTTTTAAGTCTAAGAATAAGAGCATAGGACAACGTGATCTACATCCATTAGTTGCACTCATGGATGTGGACAGCATAATAGTAGCCTACATCATCCCTCCTTTGGACATCGTAGTGGCCGTAGACGTAGTTTCCCAAGAGGAGAAGATCACCATAGAGCAGATTGAGGCTGAAGTTCCTGAATACTTCGTTGAATCGATCTAGTGCATGCATTGCACTTGGATCTTTTATAGTAACTTGCAGTTTGTAATTGAAGCAGGACATTGAATTATTTTATCCTTTGAGTAATGGTTGTAAGCTCTGGGAGAGCAAAACATTAAATTTTTATGATGAGTCCTGCAAGACTTATTCTCGTATTTATAATAGCAAGTTATGTTCTGATATCTGAAGTATTTTATTTATGGGTTGCTTACTTCCTGTTGTATATTAATAAAGTACCTTATATTAGAATACGTGTAGAGCCCTATGGAGGAAGTATGCTTAGCAGGTAGCGGCACAATGGATACCACCTTGAGAGAGACGTATTTTTTCCAATCAGTAAGAATGTTAGTAGTCTTACGACAATCGCAGGCAGCGATACTTGCATAATCGACTCAGGAAATGCCATAATTATACTCCCAATGAGCACAGTTTTGGTCATTAAAGAAGCCTTGTTGTACCCAGAATCGACTAGAACTCTCATGGATATTCCCGCTAACGGTTTCCATGTAGAGACTGAAGAAGAGTATAGTAAGGAATATCTGCTCATTACAAAACGTAAAGAAAGTGGAAAAGTGTATTGAAACGACTTCCTTCATATGAAACTGAGCTATACTACACTATTATTAAGGCGTCTGCAGCCTATACTGATCTGAAAACCGTATTTAGTAGCTCTGAACTTTCTATCTCTGGCATGATAGATTATACCACCTAGGTCTTAGGATGATAAGAAATATAATTAACAATTCTCAGGGATATAATATCAATGTAAAGACTTGCTCGAATCAGGAAGATTTTGTATGACCCGCATGTGCTACCGGGAAATTAATTACTCGACCTTCTGATATGAAAGCGCAGAAAGAAGTCCCTGCATTCCTGAACTGTATCTAAAGAGACATTTGTGGCCCTGTATAGCCCCTGTCAGGGCCATTTATGTATTTTTATGGTGCTTATTGATGCTTCCTCAAAATGGTCGCACGTACGTTTATTGTCTACGAGAAACCTCGCCTCTACAAAGCTAATATCGCAGATAATTAACATTAAGAATAATTTCTTTGATCATCATGTGAAGTTCACCGGTTTGGATAATGCTGGAGAATTTACTTCGAAGGCATTTGATGATTATTGCATGAAAATGGGAATTAAAATTGAGCATTCCATACCGCATGTCCACACCTAGAATGGATTAGCATAATTTTAAAGAATTATATTTTACGAACTACATGTTGGGGACACGCGGTCCTGCTCGTAGCAACACTCATCAATATTAGACCGTCGACATATTACATCCATTCACCTATGTAACTAGCGCAATGGTTGGCACTGAAAATTTCTCATCTTTGATTGTAAGGTTTGTATATCTATACCACCACCACAGCGAACTGCAATGAGCCTTCTCCAAAGGTCTGGGATGTACGTTGGTTATGAGACAACATCCATAATCAAGTATTTGGACTCTATGATGAGAGATTTCCATAATGCCCGATTCGCTGATAGTATATTATATTAGACTATTTTATCGTTATTAGGGGGAGGAAATCAACCCCTTGATGAAAAATATCAAAAATAGAGAAGTCTAGAAGACAATTGAAGTCCAGAAGATAATTAAAATTCATGCACATGACCCATGCACTAGTGAAGCAGATACAGAAGTCCAGAAGATAATTGAAGTCCAGAAGATAATTGATTTGCAAGCATTGACGAATCATCTGTCTGACCACTTTAGTGATTTGAAGAGCGTGACCAAGTCATATGTGAATGCACGTAATGCACCGGAGAGGGTTGAAATACCGATGAAGGTATCCCTAATCCCGTCCTAAGGCATCTGAAAGGACGAGAACTCCGGCCACTCGAATTCGAAGTAACCGGGGACGCTTGGTGAAAAAGGACAATAAGGACTTGACACAGCCGATCACCAAAGTCCCCCAGAACCAGAAGGGGAGCTAGTTGAGACCTGACACTAGTATAGAACCTTCAGAAAAGGCATACCAGAATTGAATATCCCCATGAAGGGAGATATAAGCATGGATGTGTGCGCACACATCGGAATTGAAAAACTAAAGGGACTTGCCCCGATAATTGAAAGTAGCAGTGAGCAAGTAGAAGCATTAGAAGAATCATCCCTTGAAGAAATAGCTATAAACTTTGTGACCTCGATAGAATATATGAATAAGACCATAACCAATGTCGATAATGATTTTGCAAAGAAAATTAACACAATCATCTATCTTGATCCAGAGTCTGCATCGCTCGCTGATTGACAGAAAAGATCAAATTGGGAAGATTGGAAGAAGGCAATAGAAGCAGAATTATTATCTTTGAATAAAAGAGAGGTTTTTGGCCCTGTAAGCCTCACACCTCCCTATGTGCACCCATAGGGTATAAGTGAGTATTTGTTCAAAAGATAAATAAAAATAAGTAAGGCTCGTTGCACAAGGTTTTACTTAACATTCAGGAGATAATTATGAAGAAATCTATTCCCCGGTCATGGGCGGAACCACCCTTTAGATATTTAATCTCAATGGCAGTAAACTTAAAGTTAAACTTGAGCGCAGTAGGAGCACTCATGTATTTAGCAAAATATACTAGACCAAACATTGCATTTTCTGTGAACCTACTAGTAAGGTATAGTACAAAACCTACCAAAGACATTGTCAGGGAATGAATGACATCTTCCGATACCTTCAAGGAAGCAAAGAATTTGGTCTGTTCTACAGAAAGAACCAAGACCTAACTATGAATGGCTATGTAGATGTCGGTACTTGTAGAACTCGTATACCGCCAAGTCGCAAACAGGCTATGTATTCCTATGTGGTGGAACTGCATTTCATGTAAATCATCTAAGCAAAGTCTTGTATCGACGCCGACGAACCACTCAGAAATTATAGCACTGTACGAGGCCTCACGAGAATGTGTTTGGCTTCGGCGGATGATTCACCACATCCAGCAGTCGTGTGGATTGAATACCGCGCAAACCCCTACTATTATCTATGAAGATAATGCAGCTTGTGTTGCACAAGTGCAGATGGGTTATGTGAAGAGTCATCTCACAAAGCATATCATCCTCAAGTTCTTCTATGCTCATGAATTGCAAAAGATGGATAAAATTAAAGTACTGCATACTAAGTAATGTGAAAATCTTACAGATTTATTCACTAAGTCACTTCCAGTATCTACCTTTGAAAGGTGCATACGTGAAATTGGAACGATGAGACTTGGAAAAGTGCAGAATCTGGGGGGAATCTTCACGAACTCATTATTGAAACTTGATTATGAAGTTCGAGTATCCAAAGAGTAAATCTTGGAGATTAAATAAAATTGGGTGGATTGTACTCTTTTTCCCTTGACGAGTTTTCTGAAGTTTCTCGGTTAAGGTTTTTAACGAGGCAATTCGTGCAACACAGCGGAACGTGAGTTTTATGGAGTTTTTGACGAGACATGAACATGTGAGGATGGATGCCCAAGGGGGAGTATTGGGAAACCATGGGCTCGGCCAAGCAGCTGGCCCATGGATGGTTGTCCCATCCCAAATCCTAACAGGGTTTGTAGACTATATATAGGAGGTGTTAGTCATTGTAAAAGGCTGATCGTACGAAGAGCAATAAAGAGACGCAAGAAGCCCCCTACATCTCTGTGTTCAATCTACTATTTTGTTCTCATCTTCTTGCATTGATTGATGCAATTCTATGTTTGTCTGCGAGGTTATCGTTCGGACCGGACTCGCCAGCTATAGTTCCTCAATAGTAACCTCCAACTGACAAAGAATCGAGTACTCACAAACACAAAGAACGCTACAAAAAAAACTAATTAGCTAATTTCGAGATATAGGGGCTTGCCCTTCCCACCGCTCTGATATTCTGCTTTACAACTTACAGGCTTCCACATCTAATGCAACAGTTGGGGGAATTCTTTTGCAAAGAGAGGATCGGGGAAAAGGTGGAAGCTATGGAAGGCAAAGCTCCTGTAGTATTTTTTAAGAAAAAGCTCTTGTGGTAAAACTTTTAGTGAGCATGGTTATCGGGATCAAATTTCTAGCATGGGATCCTACAATCTTAGGACTATTGAATCATTTCGATTTTGATCCTACCCGGTAACTAAATCGGGTAATACCATTAAAATAGTGATTTAGTGCTTATAGTTTTTACAATCTCAACTTTGTAGCTATGATCAATTTAGATTCTACGGACTCGACCTTGCATCTCAATCTTGACAAGCATTAGAAGCTGTGAGACCATGTAGTAAGGTCTAAAGTAATTTTAGTTAATGAATAATTAACAATGATATTTACTGATGTTATTTGAGGCGTGTTGTGTTGTGTGGACTTATGCCGGTCAAGTTGGAAAGAACTTGTGCCGGGAAAATATGTTATTTTGGGTATCGGGGGATGGCTTGGTGCGAAGTCATGGTCCAGAGGGTCGAGGATGCTAGAGGAGACGGTCGAGCTTAAGTTTGGGCGCGTGGAGATCAAAGATGGATGATGCGTATTGGAGCTACGGAGGTGCGGTCCGGAGGTGACAACACGTGACAATTTTAGGGTATCTAAAATTGGATATTTTATAATTAGGTGCTAAGTCCACGTATTATGCCCTAGGACTAGCGAGCCATAAGTGGGTGATTAGGGTTTGGAGGTTATACGGGTATAAAAGGGATTAGGAGTTCGGCTGTGTATGGTGCCCGTTCACGCATAAAAATAGAATAATACATCGTGAAGGCTCTAGCGGCGTGAAGGGAAAATGGGGCTGCATAGGGGCGACGTGCTGTGCTTGTGGCGACGGTTGGAGATGTGCTACTAGCTATGCACGTGAAGGTGAGGGCTAGCAACGACTGTGCACGTGAAGGTGAGGGCTAGCAGCGACTGTGCACGTGAAGGTGAGGCATGCTCTGATGGCTGTGACTTGCAACATGATGTAGAGTCTGTTTGCATTGACTTAATCCAAAGAATCGTACTGTTGGTTGATTGTTTTTTTGTTTGTGCGTCTGGGTGCGACGGCTTGATTTTTTCATCACGTGAGATTTTGTGGCAAGCATTAAGGGCTGGCGGCTTTAGGTGATTAGGTGTGGTTTTTTGCTTGTGCGAACATGAGAATAGGATTTTGCATTGTGTGATCTGATCTCTAGAAGAATCCCCTGAGAGCTTTGGTGGATGTGCTAGTTGCTAGTTCATGAGATAACATGCGAGCCAGGAAAATTAAAACAAGCACTGAAAGCTACAGATTGGCTTTTGTTTTCACATATTGCAAGCATCACATTCGTTTTTAATCTGCTACAGTAACACGTATGGTAGGTACAGTACTCTGCGCTGTTTGATATAGTACCTTGTGCTGCTACAGTACACGTGCATTTTGCCAGAGTGCCAAGAAAATTATTTTCCTCCTGTTTTATGTCGTTTTGTTTATGTGTTCTTACTGTATTAGCAGGTTGAATAATCAGTATACATAGATTACACCAAACAAACCAGAAGCATTAGTTTTGCAGATGCCATATGAATCATACACCACCCATGTACACTAGGGCATGTTGTTGGTGGGATGAGACCAACAACACTAGGGAGGCTTCAAATGTCCCAAATTTTACTCTCAAGTGCTTCAAATATCCCAAATTTTACTCTCAAGTGGGTAGATTTGATGGCGCTCAACTCCCCCTCTCCCCCCTTTTACCCTAGCTCTGTGGATTTTATTGAGGAATTGTCGCTGGCGAGTCCAGTCCGAGCGATTACCTCGTAAACATACTCAGAATCGTAAGGACGATGCAAGAATACAAGAACAGAATAATAGAGTGAACACGGAGATATGAGGAGATTTCTGGCTTCTCTTTATTGCTCTTCTGAAAACTCTGTTACAATGTTGGGAACTTCCCCTCTTTTATATAGACTACTGGTTGGATGAGGAGCCCACCTTGGGCCAGGATTCCTGGCTTGGGCCCGATTTCTTAACACCCCCCTTTGGAACTCATACGTTATGTTCATGTCTCAGCAAAACTCCATAAAAACCCAGTGAGAAATTCTTTGAAGAAAGAGTACATGATACACGTTCTGTTGTGCTGTGCAAATTGCCTCATTAAAAACCTTAGTCGAGAAACTTCAGGGCAACTCATTCAGGATTTATTCTTTGGGTACTCGATCTTCATGATCAACCTTTAATAGAGAGTTCGTGAAGATTCTCCACTGAATTCTGCACTTCTCTAAGTTTCATCATTCCAATTCCATGTATGCATCTACCAAAGCTAGACACTGGAAGTGACTTAGTGAATAAATCTGTAAGGTTTTAACAAGACTTAGTATGTACTACTTTAATTTCATCCATCTTTTGTAATTCATGAGCATAGAAGAACTTGAGGTTGATATGCTTAGTGAGAGAACTCTTCACATAACCCATCTGCACTTGTGCAACAAAGCTGCATTATCTTTATAGATAATTGTGGGAGTTTACGCGGTATTCAATTCACATGACTACTAGATGTGGTGAATCATCCGTCGAAGCCAAGAACTTTCTCGTGAGACCTCGTACAGTGCTATGATTTTCGAGTGGTTCGTCGGAGTAGATACAAGACTTTGGCTAGACAATTTTTATGAAATTATAGTTTCACCACATAGGAATACATAGTCTGTTTGCGACTTGGCTGTATGCGGGTCTGACAGGTACCCAGTATCTACATAGCCAGTTATAGTTAGGTCTTCGTTCTTTTGTAGAACAGACCAAGATCTTTATTTCCTTAGAGGTGTCAGAAGATATGCCTTATTCCCTGCCAATGCCTTTTGGTAGGTTCTGCACTATACCTTGCTAGCAAGTTCATTACAAATGTAATGTCCGGTGTAGTACAGTTTGCTTAATACATGAGTGCTCTTATTGCACTCAAGTACGGGAATTCTGGTCCTTGGACTTCCTCCCCTCTTCTTTAGATCTGTACGAGTCCTTGTCTTACTGCAAGGATCTACCAAACTGTTCTAACATTTTCTGAGTGTAGGTTGACTGATGTACTAAAATCCCTTCAGGGGTATGCTCAAGCTGCAAGCCTGGGCAATATTTGGTTTTACCTAAATCTTTCATTTCGAACTCCGATTCCAGATAAGAGCTTGCTTTCTTAATATCTTCTAGGGTCCCGATGATATTCAGATCATCTCATATACTGATATTATATATAATCCATCTTGTGATCGCCGTATAAAAACACAGGGACAATCCTCATTGTTCGTGTAGTCTTTCTTGCAGAGAAAGTCGCTTAAGCGATTATACCACATTCTGCCTGATTACTTCAGTCCATACAGTGACTTTTTGAGTTGTACATTGTACATATTTTTATTTGTTCTATCTTGGTTCGGGACAGAGATACCTTCAGGTACCTTCATATAAATGTCTGAATCCAAGTTCCCATAAAGGTATGCAGTTACCACATCCATCAATTTCTTTTCTAAATTCAAGTTTACCGTCATTGAGATTAAATATCAAAAGGCAGTTCCGCCCATGACTGGGGAATAAGTTTCTTCATAATAAACTCCTTGTCATTGAGTGAAACATTGTGCAACGAGTCTTATTTTATGTCTTACAACTTCATTATTTTCATTTCTCTTTCGAACAAATACACACTTATGCCCTACGGGGTGCACATGGGGATACGTGCAGCTTACATGCCCAAATACCTCTCTTTTATTCAGATATAATAATTCTGCTTCTATTGTCTTCTTCCAATCTTCCTAATCTGATCTTTTCTTACATTCAGCGAGTGATGCAGGATCTCGATCAAGATCGATGATTGTGACAATTTTCTTTGCAAATAAATGTCGACATTGTCTGTTGTTCTATTCATAGATTCTCATGTGGTCACATATTTTATAGCTATTTCTTCATAGGGCGATACTTCTAATGCTTCCACTTGCGCATCGCTACTTTCAATTGCGGGGGCAAGTCCCTTCTAATGCCGATGTCTCCCTCTGTGGGAATATTCAAATCTGGTATGCCTTTTACTGAAGGTTCTATACTGCTGCTAGGTCTCAACTGGCTCCCCTTCTAGTTCTCGGGAACTTCGGAGATCGGCTGTGTTAAATCCTTCTTATCCTTTTTTGCCAGACGTCTCAAGTTACTTCGGATTCGAGGAGCCAGAGTTCTCGTCCTTTTATTCTGAGGCCTCTGGATAGTATTAGGGATACCTTTAATTTTCTTTGGTATTTCAACCCTCTCCGGCGCATTGCGTGCAGGCATATGCGACTTGGTCATGCTCTTTAAATCACTAAAGTCGTCAGGTAGTTGATTCGCTAATGCTTGCAAATCAATTAGCTTCTGGACTTCTCTATTTGCTTCACTAGTGCATGGGTCATGTACATGGATTCCCATGGGTTGCCACATCATTTCCTAATATTTTTCATCAAGGGGTTGATTTCCTCCCCTAATGACAGGAAACTATCATCATCAAATATGCTGTCAGTGAAGCGGGCTGTACGCAAATCTCCTGTCATGGGGTCCAGATACCTGATTATTGATGTTGTCTCATAACTAACGTATATCCTAGAATTTCAGAGAGGGCACGTTGTTTTTCGTTGCGGTGGTGGTATAGGTACGTAAACCTTGCAACCAAACCTTCGCAGATGAGAGATTTTCAGTGCTAACCCTTGCGCTAGTTGTATAGGTGAATGGATGTTATATGCTGACGGTCGAAAATTGATGAGAGTTGCTACGTGTAGGACTACGTGTCCCCAACATATAGTTGGTAAATTACAATTCTGCAAGAGCAGCCGGGCAATAAGTTTAATTCTTTTAATTAATGCTTCTGCTAGTTCATTCTGGGTGTGCACATGTGGTACAAAATGCTCAACGGTAATTCCCATTGCCATACAATAATCATCAAATGCCTTTGAAGTAAGTTCTCCAGCGTTGTCCATTCTGATGGATTTCACATGATGATCAGGGAAATTATTCTCAATTTTAATTATTTGCAAGATTAGCTTTGCCAAAGCATTGTTTCTCATAGATAATAAGCATACATGCGACGATTTCGAGGAACCATCGATGAGCACCATAAAGTACCTAAATGACCCTGATAGGGGTTGTATAGGACCGCAAATATCTCCCTGGATACGGTCTAGGAATGCAGGGATTTCATCCTTTACTTTTAGAGTAGAGGGTCTAGTGATCAGTTTTCCGGTGGCAAATGCGTGACACACAAAATCTTCCTGATTCGGGAAATTATTTACATTGACATTATGTCCCTAAGAATTAGTAATTATATTTCTCATCATTCTAAGACCGGGGTGGCCTAATCTATCATGCCAAAGACAGGAAAGTTTAGTATTTCTAAAAGTGATTTTTACGACAGTATAGGCTGCAGGTGACTTAATGTGAGTGTAGTATAGCTTAGATTCATATGAAGGAAGTTGTTCTAATACACTTTTTCCATTTTCTTCGCTCTTTGTAATGAGCAGGTATTGCTTACTATACTCTTTTTCAGTATATACGTGGAGACAGTTAGCGCGAATATCTTTGAAGCTTAATAGAATCCTAGTCGATTCTGGGTACAAAAGACTTCTTCAATGACTAATGTTGGGCCCATTAGGGGTATAATTGTGGCTCTTCGTGAGCCTATTATACAAGTATCGCTGTCTGCGATTGTCGTAAGACTACCAGCATTTTGCTGATCGACTGGAAAATTTTGTCTCTCTTAATGTGCTATTTGTTGTGCCGCCGTCTACTAAGCACATTTCCTCCATAGGACATCACACACGTTCTGATATATAAAGTATTTATTAATATGATGGTAGGAAGCAATCCACACACATAAGTAAAATACTTCAAAACAGAATATAACTTGCTATTATTAATATGAGAAAAAAATCTTGCAGGACTCATAATAAGAATTTATTGCTTTGCTCTCCTAGAGCTTACAATAATTATTCAAAATTCAACGTTCTATCACAACCATAAACTGCAAATGACTATAAAATCTAAGTGCAATGCGTGCACTAGATCGAATCAGCGAAGTATGAACAAAGTCATGTCTGAATCTACTCCATGTCCGACTTCTATTCTTCGGTAACTACAGCTGCTGCTGTTGTGATGTCCAAAGAAGGTGTGATGGAGGCTGCTACTGAACTGTCCACATCCATGGGTGCAAACCATGACTGTGGATTCTCTGTGCCTGCAATGTCAAGGTGTGCCTCATGCTGTCCTTTGTCCTTCTTTTTATACTTGAAAGCATCAATCATGTATTGCAGCTCATGGCAAACACGCGACCAATATCCCCAAGTGCCACATTTGTAGCAACTTTGGTCCTACTGACCATAGGTTTTCTCATCGCGCTTCTTTTGTCCGTTCTTCTTGGCTTGAGCATTCTACTTGGTTTTGCAACCCATGACCTTACCCTTCTTGCCTCTTTCCTTTGAGTGAGGCTTCCTCATCTTGTAGCTACTTGCATTGACTTCATGACCAACATTGCTACTAGGCGACTGTGATATGTAGTTCTTTATGAGAACGTCATCTTGAGCTTCTGCAACTTGCATGATGTTAATAAGTTCGTCATACTCCTTTGTAGCTATCCTGACGATGGTTACGTACTGATTGCATCGCGTTTGGGTGAAAGGTAGAGAGAGTTTTCTCAATCTTATGCTCATCCGTGGTTACCTTACCACAGAGTTGAAGACTTGTGCAAATTCTGTGCAATACATAATTGTACTCCCCCACGATCTTGTAGTCTGCAAAACATAGTTAGTTCCATTCTTGCTCTGCTCGAGGAAGAATGGTGCACTTTAGCTTCTCAAACCGTTTCTTCAATGCGGTCCATAAAGCTAGTGTGTTCCTTTATGCCATATACTCATTCTTGAGTGTTAGGCAGAGATGATGTTTGAGGAAATAAAGTGCTTGATCATTCTCCTCAGTAGTTGGAGTGGTGTCCTTCAAGGTGCCAAGTCCAATAGCAGCACGGAGCTTCTTGGCTCCAAGTACGATTTTGATATCTTACGCCCAAGTCAGGTAATTGTGGCCATGCTGGGCAAACTCTTTGAACTCCCGGTTCGTAATGCTAGTCATATGCATATTCATGCAAAGATTCCATAAGATTACCGCCGGTAATTTGCATAAATAGTTGTAAAAATTCTCATAATGTTTTCGTATTTTTTATGCATTTATCATGATTTACTGCTATTTTAGTGATTAAAAGCAATATAAACAATTACAAATAATCAAAAGTAGTAAATACAATACATAAATTGCATAGAATCAATAATAACAAAGTTAAACATGCTTCAAATGCAAAAACCGATTCAAAAATTGAATTCCCGATGCCCCTTTCTGCTGGAAAAGGACCTTTCGGCGAATTCTGTAATTTTTAGAGGTTAAAATGCAAAATTCCAGTTCTGAGAAAAATTTTGCGCAATTTTTAGATTTTCAGAGCACCTTTTTGCAAAATATGGGATTTTCCCTTTTCTCCCAAAAAACTTTTCGGTCCAGGAATTTGGCCAGGCCCCTTCGGCCTTTTCTGATTCGGCCGGGCCACTTGGGCTATGTCCCGTCGGCCCATTTGCTGCGCCACAAAGACCAGGCGCTAGGGTTTCCCCCTAGCGCCACAACAAAGCGGCGGCAGCTGTGCCTCGTGCGCGTGACGACATGCGCATGGAGGCGACCGTAGGGTGGTGGAGAACTCGTGCGGGACAGTGGTAGCTTCAGGCCAACGATGAGGTGACGCGGGCGGGCACAGTTCGGCCGGTGGCGTGTCGGAGCTACCGTGGGAGCCGATGGTGCGGGCGCTACGTGCGGGAAGCCAACGGTCTCTACAGGCGCGGTTGACGGCGTGGCCGTGCGTGGCCGGCGGCGTCGTGGTGGTGCGAGTCCGCGGTGTGGCGGCCGGGCATCCACGCGGCGGTGCGTTGGCGCGCGGCGTCGGAGGTCGGCGCATGCGGCGGCGCATCTTTGAGACAGTGGACACGGGCGTGGCGCTAGGGGCATGGGGCGGCACTACCCATACGGGTACAACGGCCATGCGAGGCCTTCGCCGGAGGCGGGCTGGACCGGCAGTGTCGGCGTCATCCTCCCTTTTTTCTTTTACGTGATGCACATGCGGTGGCGCCGATGATGGTGGCGGCGGCTGGCGGGGAGGGGTCTGTCGCGGCGGCGTCGGCCAGCGGAGGCCGACGTCATGTCGGTGGTGGCGCTCGGCTCCAGGCTTTGCGTTAGTGATTTTTTGTATGTACTGTTCATACGATAACACACTGTTCATCTGAGTACTGTGCATACAAGCACTGTTCACCTAAGACTATTCATCCAAGTACTGTTCATGCAAATCCACCGATCGGCTTGGCTAGCGACTTCGAGTTGACTCGCGGTAGATTAGAACGGATTTGCAATTTCTAATCTACAATATAATCAATATCCACTTTTTCATACAATCTACCGATCGTCATTGTGGTGGATTAGAATGGATTTGTACCATAGAAAAAAACCAATCTAGAAAGCTAAATTTGTAGAATTGAAAGTAATATAGAAAAAATGATTCAATCTACGAGCGTCGTTCTTCGACGGTTACCTTTCGATCCGAGGAGAGTCGATCGTGCTGATAACGTATTGAGGAACCGTCGTTGGCGAGTCCAGTCCGAGCAATTACCTCGTAGTCAAACACAGAATCATAAAAACGATGCAAGAATACAAGAACAAAATAATAGATTGAATACAGAGATATGAGGGGACTTCTAGCTTCTCTTTATTGCTTTTCTGAAAAATATGTTACAATATTAGGGGGTCTTCTCCTTCTTTATATAGTCTACTGGTTGAATGAGGAGCCCACCTTTTACTAGGACTCCCGACCTGAACCCGATTTCTTAACAGATTTGATAACGCTCAACTCCCCATGTCCCTCCTTTTACCCTAGCTCCCTGAAACACAAGAAATGGCCAATGGACATGGTATTCAGGCAGTGGCGGATCCAATGCCCCAATATTGGGGTCCAGTAACACCAATGTGGCCTGGACGACCAAGAAAGGGTCCATATGTATATTGTGGCTGAACCCAAATAGGCTAAACCAAGTGAATCCCTACGCTCTCAAGTCGCCAGCCTAGTGCCTCAGTTGATCCATCTACAACCCAACAGCACAAGGCATCAGCCCACCTACGGACAGCTTGTATTGCCACATCCGGCCGACAAATGCATCTCCATCCAAGGGCCACGGGCCTGGGTAAATACAAAAAGCTAAGTATGGGTGATAGAACTTAATCCCTAATTTGTTGTGCGCCTCCTCAAATTCCCAATCAGCGATCGGATCTCTCAGGCTCTTAGCAAGTGGCAAGTCAGTCGGCAAGCCATCCGAGGTCGAGACTTCAACTACTGTACAATTCACGTACAACGAAGCTTCTAGTGCATCTGTGTTCTTGCCTTGTTGGAGATTGTTTTATCTAGTAATCTAGGTACATAGGGTTAATAGTTTTTTTTTAAATAATGAAAAGATAAATCTCTCCACCTGTGCATTAAGGATGCACACAATCTATTTTATTAAGAACTAAAGTACCACAATGATCAAAGACAGTTAAAAAAGTGGTTGGAAGCCTTACAACCATAAGATGCTTGGAAATTAAATACAATCATTACAAATACTGGGACTAAACGCCACCCATGAAAACTTAGGATTTGCTTCACCACATACTCCAATCCAGTGTTTCCAGCTAGCATTGCCTTCTTCTGAGCCAATTTCTGTAAAGTTGCCTAAACACTCAGCCAATACCCACTCAAAATGATAATCTACAAGGGATTAGTGATAGTCTTTTTTTAATTAAAAACATCATTATGACATAACCAAATAGACCAACATAAGGCACTAGCTCCCACTAGGAGTTGTGATTTTAAATTTTTAGAATACCGGCTAACCAATTCAAAACATATACGCTATATTCGTAGCAGAGCATAAATTAAATGCACATTGAGCAGTTCACCATGCAAAACGTGCAAAGAGACAAACAATAAAAAGATACTAAATTGTGTCCTTTTTAATACAAAACAATACTTTTGCTTCTCCTCCAATTTCTTTTAAACATGTTATCTTTAGTTAATATCACCCATCTTTTGAGATACCAAAGGAATATTTTCACTTTTAATGGAATTTTAATGAACCAAAAAAGATCCATAGTGGGAGCTTGATTAGTTCCAATTAGTGATCCATAGAAAGATGGTACCGAGAAAAGTCGAGATTTATTCAGATTCCACCTGAAAACATCTTTTTGAGAGTTCAATGTTAAATTAGCAATTCAAAACCAACTCATTCCAAGCATGTAGCTTAGGTCAAATGATAGGTCTCCGAAAAGAAATATGTAAAGGATCCGATCTTAGTATATTTGCCACTGTATCATCATTTCTCCTCACCACATTATAAAGTATTGGATATTGATTTTTCAGAGGAGCGTCTCCTAACCATATATACTCACAAAACCTGGTTTGCATTCCATTTTTAACGTGGAATGAACCAAATCAAATAAATTGGTTTTTGATTTTCATAAGACCGGACCAAAACTGGGAAGTCCCAGGTTTATTAACCACCTGCGAGAGACTGTTATCACCCAAATATTTCCTTGTTAGCAAGGATTACCAAACTCCTTCATTAAGCAACGTAAACAACCTTGCTCCGTCTTCATTAAGCAACGTAAACAATCATTTCCCTAGTAAACTTTTATTTTTTGTGTCTAAATTATGAATGCCTAAATCGCCTTGCACTTTGGTTGTACACATTAAACTCTATTTAGCAAGTCTATATTTGCGTTTATGACTGTCACTTTGCTAGTAAAATCTAGATCGATAAAAATCAAGTCTTTTAAGAACCTCTCTGGGAACTTCAAAAAAAGATATCATAAACATTGGTAGGCTGTTGAGTACCAAGTTAATAAGTACTAATCGTCCACCAACGGACATATTTTTTCCTTTCCACCCGCTAAGTTTCTTTTCAACTTTATCCTCAACCCCTTTCCAATCATAATTCCTTAATTTCTTAGGGTTAATAGTTAAGCTTAAGCACTAAAGTTGTCTTGCCTTTTTCTTGATTCTTCCAGGTAAAGGAACAATTTTTTAAAAGAAAACTACCATCATATACTGATGTAGGGACTTCAAGGCAACTTAGGCAATATGCATCAAAATTAAATGCTGCTAGTCTCATAGAATTGTCATTGCCAAGGGAGATTAATTTAGACGAATTTCCTTATGACCCTGTTGATCGAAAAGAATTCTACAATACAACAAGAATCCTAAGAAACAAGATGAGATAAGGCGAAAATATGTA